>JASFAX010000033.1:9245000-14045000 GCA_030737875.1 Allium sativum
ATAAAAAAGCCGTATGTACAAAACAAGTATTGGGTATCTAGAAAAACTTCAACAATTGTGTTGCCAAATGATTTACAAATCACTTGACATTGAATTGTGCTGATCATATCTCTTTCAGAACAATCCTTGATTCATTTGGCAATACATTGCCAAATGAGGAATGTACTGCTAAGTGAAATTTTGACTTTTTTTTATTTTGATATATTCATTGTAAGAATCACGGTGCCACCTCTACCAAAAAAGCCAACAATTAAAAGGAAAAGAAAATGCTATCAGCTCTAACGTGTAACCCGACCTGATATGCACGTAAAGGCCTAACACATCGAGGCTTGCAGGTGTCCTCGTAATATTTCTTCTGATCAACAGGCTCCTCATCCGCCCTGAATAAAGAATCGTCAATTGATATCATGGAAATTTATTTGTACCGCTTTTTGCCACACAGATAACTAAACTGAAAAGGAAAAACTACTAATCCACAAGCATCTTTTGTATTTAGATTAACGTACTCTGTATTATAGGCAAAAAGTAATGAATTGTACCCAGGGACATCATCAGATTCATAACAAAATTAGCAGAAAAATCATAATTTATAAGGCTGTCATAGTAATGATTATCATCATTAACAATTTACAAAAACTGTTAGCATACAGTTTTAACTACTAATCCACACATTGCACATCATTACATTACCAAATAATTATCGGTACTCCAAACCATTGCACAAGAAACACTGAATTGACGTTGTATTTGAAACACTAAAATGTTTGATATTTGTTACAATGTAAGATTGCTCCAACATAATTACATCTTGTCATCTGGTTTAAAAAAACATTAATGAAAATGAAAAATAAACGCAACTAGCGTCATCCGCATGAAATTCAAGACTAAATTTGATCACTTATTGCTTCATTTCAACAAAAAATTGCAAAAAGACCAAAAAAAAGGTCGGTAAATCACCATTACTGTTTTTTTTTCTTTGAAATTGGATAGTTAGGGTGGTAGCATATGGTTGTACTGCAAGTCTTAGGCAACACATATAACATACATGTCAATGTATGTCCAGTGGTTCAAATCATGTGCTACCCAGTATTCGAACTTCTGACCTCATAGACCAAAGCTAAGACGCATAACCACCATGTGGTGCCATTAAAAATGACTAGTTTACCATATCAAATGTATGGGTATACCGACTTAAATCAAAAGCGAGAATTGGTTAATCAATAACGTCATGGTAATGAGTAACTTACGATTACTATATCAGCCATAATAATTTAACCAAATAATATAAGGAATAAAAGATAAATAGTTAAAGAACAGCTGCAAAGAGCTCCGGTTTACTTCACTTTTTGTTAAAGGGATGGTCGCTTATCATAGCAAGCTAAGCAAATTACAATCAATAGGAAAATCTTCAGCTTAAAATAAATAGGAAAACCTTAGTCCCTAATAACCTCGAACGCATTATCTGTAACACCGATGTAGCTTAAAAAACAGATAGAGACCAAATTTTGACAAATCACAAACTAGTGATTGTACGTACTAACAAAATTAATATAAATAATTTATATAAATAAGGTTTCTTATCAAACACGCAAAAGAAGCACAAAATATAGTTCTTCACCACTTCTCTAGACCGATAGATGGATCAATGATAGCTTGCTTGAACCAACGCAAGCTCTCAAAATCTAATAATTGGATTAGACAACTTTGTATGCAAACAACCAAATCAAAACAACTTTCACAAACAGAAAAACAAATGAACAGTAGATACCACCAGCACATATATAAAATCAACAAGACCATCAATAAAATATAACATCACAAACAAGCAATAAAATGCAACTCTTATCAATCCTTGAAACCTAGAACCCTCTGTGTTCTAATTACTAAATAACTAGAAGCTGCCAACCAAAAATATGATGGTTCAATTGCCTTCCAATAACAATAATCACAAATAATAAGCCAGGGATTGACCCTCTAACCCAACTACAGAAGGCGAAAAGACAAAATATTAGCATAGTACTTAAACCAACTGGCAGAGAATTTGCAAAGCAGCCCACTGATTGATCTCAAAGAGGAGGCTGGATGATTCATATTAATGACTTGAAAAATAGAGGCGGTTAGCTTAATTCATATTAATGTAGTTCAATTTTAAATTTGATTAGCTATGATATGGGTGGTGGAAAACACACACACAAAAAAAAAAAAAAAAAAAAAAAAAAAATTGGAAGAGGATTGTATACAACTCAGCAATCAGCCTTCTAGGTTTCAAATTAATGATTGACAATCTGCTGCATTCAGCTGTTGTGTAAAATTTCAACTGATCACAATGATGGAATGTAAAATATGTTTTCCTTCTACTAGCATGCAATATATATATTTCAATTTTTTACACTTATTTTCCATACGTACTTGGAAATGTTATAATAAAGGTAGTCAACTCAAAAAAGCAACAGAACAAAAGACCCGTACCTTGAGCTTATAAGCGTCTTGTTCCTAAAAGAGAGGATTTTTTTAAGTTAAAAAAAAAAATGTAATGTTATAGGTTTAAAGGTAGAAAAGCACAAAAAAAAAAATGTGCCATGAGCCTTTTTGACCTATACATGCCTAAGCACATGCCTTGACAACTATGGTTATAATAATTTTATAATTTGTAAGAATTATCATCATCATCTAGGTAACGATAGTATGTGAATTGTTGAGTAAAGATTGATTAAGAAACTGTTATTGATCAAGGCAATGCGTGAAATTTACCTAACCTTCACTGCTTGCCATGACTTAACCTAATACCAAGAAAATGATTGTTACTAATGAACCGATCTCAAAAGGAAAAAAAAACATTATTTAGCAACATATCTTAAAATCCGATGGACATAATATGTCACTTAATCTACAATAGGGTAGGGATACGATTGTAGGCGAGATACGATGTTAAGAAATAATGATGATGATGATGATGATGATGATTATTATTATTATTATTATTATTATTATTATTCCTCAAAACAAAACATTTATTGATTCACTAAAAAAATTAAAAGGAAAGCCTAATAAATAAGAATCAATCCCAATACTAAAACCCTTATATATATGTTTGACCACATATTTATGAAGATAATAAAGAGATATATGCATAAATCTCTTTCTAAATAAAATTTAATATTTTACATAGTTATTTAGAAAACCAATCAATTAACTAATATATAAAACAAACATTGTGTCGCATGTCTCCAAAACTCCACCTCAACGCAATATTCTTCAGCTCAACCTTTGGTCGAAAATAAACTTAAATAACAAACATATCATCAATAAATCAGAATTGTTGTAATACCATAAAGGTCTCCAAGCAAACTTTTTTATTTTTCATTGCATGCTTCACCTTGTTACAAATATATTTGCCTCTCCAACTCCAATTTGAGAACTCCCTACATTCCCCATTGTTTTTTCCAAAAGAAAATTGTATATGCTATAGTTTATTCGTTTTGCACGTACAACCTCCTTATTAACACTTCAGCCATTGTGACTTCACATCAAGTTGAAAAGTTGTAGTCTTTTCGTGCTAACCGTCTCATTAAAGTAAGATTCTTATTAATTTCTGAAATGCGCCTAACTCATGTTAGCTTCGTATCTCTTCCATCTTGCATCTTCAACCTAACCGAATTATGCATTTAACATTCAATCTCAACAGTTCCACCCTTATCACTTTACTCTTCATAATCAATAAACACTTCACTTTGACTACATATGTGAAAACAAGCATCTGAATCAAGTACTCAATCTTTGTTTTTTGTTTTTTTTGCTTTTATTCACATACAGTATGTTGTCATCAAAATCTTCACTAAAATTTACCACTTCATCGCTACCTTAATCAAAACTGTTTTTGCTTCTCTAATGTTTTTGGCTATTCTTTGTTCTTTTAAAGCTTACTGCAAAATCATAACTAGTGATCGAGTTCTTCACAATAATAGCGGCTGAAATCTCTTTCTGTTTTTGATTTGTTTGATCCTCTTTCCATATTTGGACGATTGCCCTACCATCAAAATTGACTTCTTCAAATGAATTTCTACTTTCTCTTCCTTCCTTATCCTTTTCTTCTATTAGGCTCATCCTTCGCAATTTTTAAAGCAAGCTACTAATTGCCGACCTCACTGAAACTTCATCGGAATTTGAGTTACCCAATGCAACCACAAACGCTTTCAAACTCGCTGGTAATGATTTCATCAACATCAAAGGTTGTGTCTTGTCATCCACATTGTAGTTTACGGCAACCAATTGGTTCACAATTGCCTGAAAGTCATTAAAATGTTCTTCAATTGACACACCTTTAAACTTCATATTCACCAATCTTCTCGTAAGAAGAGTCTTGTTTGTTGCAAAGCTTTTTTGCATGGACTCTTCCAATTTTTTCCAAATTGCATAAACAGATATTTCATTAACAATAATATGAAACACCAAATTCTCTAAAAAAAACAACGAATAACCTCCGCAGTTTTCCTATTTAAAGTCTATCATTTTCCTTCAATTAGATTTCTCTTCTTTATTCTATAATGGTTGGTGAACATCATTGAGATACAGAAAATCATTTATCTCCACTTTTCACAACCAGTCATTTTTCCCATTATGTTTTTCGACATTTATCTTCTCAATAATCAAACTCTCATCAAGAAATTTATATGGTTATAGTACCATCTATTAGAATTTTTCCTACAATATCTACAGTACATTTCAAAGGAAATATAAAGTATAAAAAATTAATTTTATTTCCTAGAAAAATCTTTTATTAATTCGCCAAAAAATTGAAAGAGAAGCCTAAAATTTGAGTATCAATCTGAATACCAAATACCTTAGTAAAACAAATAACTCTTCCAACATACATATTCATAGCTACCTGTGCAGTTAATGCTCCGCTATTACCCCGTCATATCTCCGCTATATCGCGTAGTAGATTTCTACCGTTGCGCTATTTCCAATTAGCTTTTGAAATAGTCTTTCCACTTAAAGCCCCGCTATATTCTGATATCCTGAAATATCCTATTATTTCGGCTATATTCTGCTATTTTCGCTATATTTTCTATAAGAGAAATGAATTTAAAAATGATATTCATATATTATAAAATTAGTTTTTTAATATAATTTTTAAATATATTTTTCAAAGTACAAAATACTATAATATTCTATTAAATTTAATCAAGCTAAATAAAAGTTTATATTTATTTGCATATGTTTTTATTTAAAATTAACAATGTACTAATTATAGTTAAGCTCAATGTTATTTTTCCATTCATTTATTTGTAAAAGCAATGAATACGAGTTTTATATTCTATTTTAGACTCATCCGCTCCGCTATATCAAGCTATTTCCTTACTTTATCCTAGCTTCAACTTTTTGCACTTCTGCCGCATTGGATTCGCTGAGCGCTTTAACTGCACAGATAGCTACTACCAAACAATAGAAAAGTATACACATATTTGTTAATATATCTTTGATCAATAAAATTATTTATTTAAACGAAGGTACTAGAGAGAAATATATGAATACCTCTTTATAAATCAAATACAATATCTTATGTAGTTAATTAATTAACCAATCAATTAAATAATATACAAAACAAATATTATGTCGCATATCTTCGACAAGGGATTAGATGTAAAAAAATGGTTGTAAAAAAACATTGATGCATATGCTCATCAAATAAGTAGTATGATATTGATTAAGTGAATATATTCACGAAAATTAAGCCTATTACAGCAGTTCCCTAAGCCTCAAAGCCACCCATGGGTATACAAATAATCCCAAGATTTACCCACGGTTCAATAAGTTGAAAAAAAAAAGGAAGGTTTCACTTTGTCTTTCCATAGTTAATGAAAATAAATGGTGATGTGTTCGTAGACACGAAATTTATTTGTTTCTGTGACATAAATTTATTTATTGCCAACCAGCGGTCTAAATAATAACAAATGATTGTTCATTAGAGCCATTGTCGTTGGCATCAGAATTATCTAATAAGCCCGCCACTTAAGATAATGGTGAACACCAACAAGTGCTGAGTATTCAACAAAGGAAAGAGATCTGCTTTGAAAATAATAATAACAACAGCAAACTTAACAAATTGAACAAATTCGTTTACAGCATGTTTCATTTGGATTTCGAATGTTTTTCTACACGGCATACCACAGAACCTAACCTACTTCAAGTTTGGGTATAAACGCTTCTATAAAAATTTAAGCTTATAATAAAACTATAAATTTGTAAAATACTCCTACAAATTTTAGATTAAAAAAGGAATCACTCACATCGCTCAGAAAGACTGAAGTATACTGTTACAGTTGCTTCTCAACCGGTCCTGCAATACAAACAACTACCGAATTTAAATCAATAGATACAGTAGATCTAATATTCTAACCATACAAATCGAAAGATAAATCTTGGAAAAAAAAAGAAAAAAAAATTGAAATTTGACATTCCTTACCTGTTAAAAGCTTGAGATTCGATATTGAAAGGGAGGCTATGACAAAGAAAGACCGAGAGATGTGCATTTACGTTAACGGGGCGGGTTGGCTTATCGGTAATCACACCAGGCGTTCAATGCGTATTGGGCCTCTTTTGGATGGTATAGATCCAAGCCTTTCCAAATTCCAAATGGCAGTGGTTCAAATTAGAAGTGCTTTGTGCTAAGCTTTTTTCCATCTGACCATTATTATTATTTTATTAAATATCAATATATTTTTATGTAGACATAAAACCCCATATAGGAAAATATCCTGAAGGACAAAATGAACAATAAATTGTTCCATAAGGACAAGGGGGAAAAATTTTGTCCATAAGAACAAGTTTTAGTATAAAGGGATGAATTATAGCGGGCCCCTGAATTCCTCCCTTTACACTAAATTTTGTCCTTGAGGATAAAATTTTGTCCTCTTGTCCTTATGGAAAAATTTATTGTTCCTTTTGTCCTTGAGGGTAAAACCCCCTAAAACCATATTACTCAATCCTAAAAACAGTATTTCTTCTTCTCTCCTCAATAATCTTACCCATTTTTCAATATTTCAAATCATAAACCTTTAGAAAAAGGGGAAATAATATAAATATATAATATAAAACCCCTTTTTTGTCTAATGAAAGATGAAGATTTGATGGGTACTTCCAACTATGATGATCTTGATTTATTTATCTTCTACGAATCAATCATAGTTATGTTATTTAGGGTTTTTGGTTGTCTATTTAAGTTATGTTTAACGACCTAATAGCTGACGTAGTTAAAGCTCCGTAGAATCACCGCTATACCCTGTAGCGCTCTCCGATCACTACGCAATTTCAATTTAGCGGTGATGAATGGTAGTTCCGCTTTTAAGCCCCGTTATTTTCTGTTGCACCTGCTAAATCAACGTTATTTAGTATCCGTTTTAGAAATATTAATATACAAAGGATAATTTGACTATTTATCTTTTAAAATAAATAAAAAAAGTTAATATTAAAAGCTGATTTTAAGTCATAAGTGCCTTATATAAAATAGAAATTTGTAGTAATCATCGAATCTAGTGTGCAAAATCATGATACTATTTGATTTTGTTACATAATATTAGTTAATATTTGTTTCTTCTACACAAATGATGTGAGTGATAATTAATTAATTCTAATTATATAGTTTTACATCTAATTAACATTTTTGCACCTCTGTTGTGCCCACGCTATTTCTCTGCTTTATCTCCGGAACAGCTTTTTACACCTATGTAGAAGAAATTGTTAATGGGACTCCACATTTTGTTAAGGGGAAGACCACTTTTTATTTATTGTATAATTGTTATGAGGAGGACAAAATGAATTAGTCTTCCCTTAAAGATACAAATTAAAATTCTGAATTAACCCCCTATAATCTTCATTAATATAAACTATGAAACCTAAACCTTAATTAATGCTTACAATTTAATGTTGCACATAAAAATAAAAATTGGATATAGTTAATGTAATGGAGATACAAGAAAGTTTCATATCAAAATTGGTATGCTTAATTTAAAATAAATGCAGAAACGAAAATTTTGATCTAATATGTTGTATCAAATTTGTGTAATTAAGATGCTTGGTAACACACACGTTTGTTACTTACGCTGAATTTAATACATTAGGTTTTAACATAAGTGACGAGCCAGGGGTGGTTAGGTCTCTTTTTCTTTTTATTTTAAAAATAAACCAGACCCCCCTTAACAAAAAAATTAAGATGAACGCCGTAGATGGCCTACTACAATGAAAACCCAAGGTGTTGCCAGCTAAAATGTTGCCACGGCTATGTTGATTTTTGTCTATTGCAACGCACGCTTCAATATGTTAGAATAGATTTCAAATTACGTTGCAGTAGCTATAGATATATTCAAATTAAAAAAATTATCAATCCACATGAAAACGATCCAACAGTCTACTTTATCCATTTGCATCAATTTGATTTTCTTCACCTCCTTAGCTACTTTACCCCCAAATTTTCGTTTTTCTCGCTAAATACAATTCAAGGTGTCGCCTTCAATTTTCTTCCTCTTCTCAAATCAACGAAATATTTCTCCATTCTTTTTTTTTCCTTCTAGCCTAAAATCGATTCCCCGTATAAAACAAAATTAGAAAATGGAAATCGCGATTCCATCGCAAGGATTGAAGCTCTATTCAAGCTAGGGCACAAGCGATTTTGGGAACGAAACTGGTTTGGGTGACGTGATTTCACTTTACACCCTCTCTCTTGTTTTGTGTGTTCGAAAATATCAGCATGGCAGGTTGAAGAATTGTCTAAAATCGATAGCAGATTTAGGAGACAGGAACCGATTATCAATGGTTGGGAAGAAGGTCAGATCGAAACTGCTACTTCTTTGCTTAACAAAGTTGAGGTATTTACAGATTTTATTTACTTGTTTATGTATCTGGCAATCAAACGTCCTTCAAAATTTGGATCTTATTGGTCATCTGTCTTTGGTTCTTTTGGATACGGCCATTTGTTAGGGGAGAGAAAAATGAATCTGAAACTAATTGTTTTATTGAATATGTCTTTATTCTCTTAAACTTTGTAGCCAAATTCATTGAAGTCCTCGTGATGAAGTTCCTTCTGTTACAGAACGTCCTTTACAATTTTTAGAGTTCTGAATTGTGTTTCACGCGAAATGCCCTCGCTGTTTGTTGCTATGTAAGTTTTTAATTTCTTGTAAACATCTTCGTCCTTTATAATAGCCCAACTAAATAAAAATCATGACAAATCTTTGTAACTAATGCGTAAGAATAATCTATAGTATGTGTACAGATGTAAACAAAACATACCCAAATCTACTGTTGGCGTGTCCTATGTACTTGGAAAGGGTAAACAACATGATATCTTCATCTGATTCTTCTACTATTAACGCATAATGAGGCCAATATGTTGCGTGATCATATACAGCAATAGAACCCGGGATTACTGGCTTGTGAAGGTAACGATCGGGGTTATTTGGTGAAGTCACAATCTCAATGAAATCTTGTGGAGTAGTTGTATTTACATAGTCTAATGCATGTCCTTTCACCGGTATCCTGTGTGGTTAAAATAAGTGATTTGGCTCTTGAGCACCTGTTTGTTTATATGTAAACAAAGTCATCAATATACTTTTGAAATTAAATCATGTTTAACACCGATATAAATCGATTAACTCATTAGCGACTTACAGGATAGTAAGGAGTAGCAGCAACAACATTATTTATTGGAGCATCTGGGTGAGCCGTAAGATTTGGCGACAAAGAGATAATGACTCCATTAAGAAGTTGAGTTATTCTGTTTCCAAACACCATGTGTCTTCCTGTGACATTAGCATTGCCAACTTTCTGGTGCAAAAGTCTAATATGTTTCTCCAGTTCTTCAGACATAAAGCTTTTGCCAATAAAGTAACTCATTTTGTGCCATCCAGATATTAATACTGCGTTGTTTTGTCTCTCATGCATCTAGTACTTCTTAGAAACAACTCATCGCCACTGAATATGTTAATGATAATGTTAATGATATTAACTCATTCTTAAACTTCACTGAATTCTAGTCGAGTCTTTAGCCAATTCTTCAGCAAAAGCTGAAAAGTGTGTCATAGATCATAGGTATAATGTTAATGATACTTAGCTAGCTCACATCTCTGTATGCTTGTTGCTTGTTTCATCATTTTTATATCATACAATGAATGACTCTTGCTTTACATATATATCTACCTTATGATACAAGTAACTCTTTTCGCAGTACATTGTGCGGGATGCTTCAATTACTTTCTTGCCGACAGATATTCAACACCACGGAATACCTGGATATGGAGACTTACATGCCGAGAACACTATAAAGATGTTGTTTAACATCTGCTACATGTTGTTCAATCTCGTATTGACTGCTTATACCATTGGAAATATGACAAATCTTGTTGTTCATGGGACTAGCCGTACAAGAAATTTTGTGAGTCTCTTTCCATTAAATCTCTTTTGTACTTACAATCCAGTAATTGTTAGTCACTCAGAGAAATTTGTGCTATTCATGACATTTACTTGATAAAAGCAGAGAGATACAGTTCAAGCTGCATCAGAATTCGCAACAAGAAACCAATTGCCTGGATACATAAAAGCAAATGTTAGCTCACATATGTTTAAGGTTCAGGACTGAAGGACCCAAACAACAAGATACAGTTAATGACTATGTGACACGAGCAAGAAATCAAGGTTTGAGTATAATCATTTCTTGTCATATATTTTTGTTACATTTCTTTTTCTTTGACTATATGAGACAGTTTTCTTCTTTATTTTGAAATTTGTATGGTTAATTTCTTTTGGAATTCTATTTCTCAGAGTAGTACTTGTTTGATATTGAAGTAACATGTATATGTATTTGGTCTCTTTGATTATTCAGCAATAGTAACGTGAAAAGTATTCGCTTGACTGCCGACTTTCCATTGTTTGAGCTGCTCCAGTTCATGTTACTACTTCTAGTACATCTTTTCCAAATTATGGCGTAACGTTGGGGTCTACACTTGTTGTTTTGAAGGAGCAAAAGATAGGGATAACTTAAGTAATAAGTTCATGACAAATGGTATGACAGTATTATGATCATTTGCATTAGTTTAATTACTGAATATGTTATACTTATAGATCAAAAATATTATGCATCATGAACATCACTGTTATACGTGGGATATCGTCCAAGCCATGGAGTAGCATTCACAATCTAGTTTATATAACCATTTTCGTGTATTTTTTCTTGCTTATTGCTGTATGTGTGGGTTTGTATGTGAGTGAATCGAGTGAAAATGTAGTGAGAAATGCATGTAAATATGAATGATTATGTAATATACCAGTGAATGTACAATAGTGGAGTCAAAAAATTTGTACCATTTGAAATGTTGAAATAAAATATCTATTTGAATAAAATATTATGTTTGAATACTATGTTAAAATATTATTTATTATTATATTATGAAAATTTTGATTTATAGCCATTGAGGTATAATTACTTTTAATAGTTGTAAAACAAAATTTAACAACTGCTAGAAACAGTTATAAAAAAGGTTGACTTTATTACGATTGCAGATATAACTAGTGGCGCATGCCACATGTAATAGACATATTACAAGTGTTTTTGGTAGTTGTGAAAGGGTATTTTTTGTTGTAGTGGTACATGTGGCAACATCGGTACCGATGTTGCTTTAGGATCGCAAAGATGTTGCCTTTGACTCTAAGGCAACGCGGCAAAAGGCAACCCCGAGAAAGTATTGTCACGGATCATTTTTGGCCTATAGCAACATTTTTTGGCACCTCTTGCATCACTTCTCTGGTGTTGCAGTATGCAATCTATGGCGTAGTGAGTCCCCTTAAATTTATCCTCCCCTTAACCATTTGTGGAGTCCCTTTAATAATCCCCTTGTAGAACGGTTAAACGCTTTAACTACACAATTAATGGCTAATACAAATTTGAATGACATAATATTTGATGTTCAAATATAAATTGTCACTATAAATTATTGAATCGTATTTATATATCATCCATTATATATGTCTTATTTTTCTTTTTTTTTTCAATTTAAAGATGTGTTTAGTTCTTTTTTTTTTAGGATCTCTACACAACTAGATTTTAGAAAAGATTAAAAAACAATAAACAAAGAAATTCTTTCCATAAACAGTTATTTACTCCACTAAAAATTTAAAAAAGAAAGCATAATAATTGAAAAGATAACTAATCCCTAAAATCTTTAAAAAAAAAATCTCAACACCTCAAATGAACCACACATACATATTTATAACAAAAAATATATTTTATGTTCAGATTCTTATTTATATGTCAACAAAAAAATTGTTGCATCCAATAAAGAAGTATAGAAACTTCCCTATTAATATGATTAGCATATCCTTATATGCAATGTCGTTTTAAGAAAATCCAATTATTTATTTTTCTTTTATTCCTTCTAATTGTTATTTTGTCACAAATCACAATCCTCTCCAAATCTACAAATAAGACAACAAACTTGAATCAGAATGACACTTTGATCCATAATGTCTTCGAAATCTAATTTGATTTAGAAATACCGTATAATAAAATCCAACTATTCCACCTTGATACTATATTTCCACCGAAGTTCATTAGCTCCACCAATACTCGCATACTCTAAAGAATATCCGGTATCTCTATGAAAAAAATATCTCAATCCCAAAATAAAACTTTACTATTCTACAAATCGCTTAAATATGAATATCCCCCAATTGAACCTATATGCCATTAATAAATTAAAATTTCTTGTAATACCATAAAGGTCTCCAAATGGACTTTATGGTTTTCCTTTGCATGCTCCACCTTGATTCAAACAAATTTGCCTCTCCAACTTCAAAATAAGAATTTCCTTCATTCTCCACCGTCTTACCAAGTTGTTTGTGTATATCGTTGTTTTTCTCTTTTGGGCGCAACACCTCCTCATTATCCTTCCAAACTCTTGTAACTCCACATCGAGTTGAAAAGTTGTAGTCTTTTACCTCCAACTATCCTACAGAAACTATGTTCTTTGTGATTTCTGGGACATGTTTAACTCCCGTGAGTTTTATCAACCTCCCATCAAACATCTTCAGCATAACGAAACCTACTCCTTGATATTCAAGTCTCCACCATTAGCAGACTCCACCTTACTCTCTTGCTCTATATAATCAACATACACTCACTTTTGGTGGTATATATGAAAAGATGCACCTGAATCAAGCAACCATACAATTAATTTTCTCCCGTCATCACAGAGAATGTCATTGTTAATAACGAATTCACCTCTTCATCATTGTGTACATCAACCTGTCTTTGTCTTCCTCTAATGCCTTCAATCTTTCTTTATCCTTTTCAAGCTTGTGACAAAAATTTAATTGGTGATCAATTTTTTCATGGTAAAAACAGATGAAATTCCTCTATATGTAATTTGGTCACCTTTCCATTTTTATTATGTCACTCCTTGTAAGATGCACCTGTTTAAATGGATTTTCAATTCTCTTTTTCTCCTTATATTCCATTAGATCCATCCTTCACATCCCCTTATTAAATAGGCTGCTAACCACTAAACTCATTGAAACAACACCATTTGAACTAGAGTTATTTAGTGCAACCATTTAGGGTTTCCCAACTCTCTGGTAATCAACTCATTAACATCAAGACCGGCTTCTCATCATCCACCTTATAAATTATTGTGGCTAATTGGTTCACAATAGCCTGAATTTTTTTGAGATGCTCTTCAATTGACCTATATTCTTTAAACTTTAGATTGACCAATTTTCTTATGAAAGGTACATTGTTTGTTGTAGAGTTCATTGCATATATTTCTTCTAATTTCTTATAAACTACATAAGTAGATGTTTCAGTGGTAACTATATGAAACACCGTATTCTCAATAAAGCATCGAATAGTTGTTGCAGCTTTCCTATTCAAAATTTTCCATTTTGTTTCAGATACATTGGTATTTTTTCCCCTTCATTCTCCATGATCGAAGAGAATCATTAAAACGTAGATAATTCTCCATCTTTGTCTTTCATAACCCCCAATTTCACCCATTAAAATTTTCCAACATTTAACTTCACCATAAGCAAAATTCTCCTTAAAAATTTATGTAATAATATTTGATACCAATTGTTAAGTTTTTTTCTGGGATCTCCATATAATTAGATTTTAAAAGAGACAAGAAATGAAGAAAAACATTCAAGAGAGAGCTCGGATCTGAATTCATTAATGGTGACAAGGAATTTTCCATCTTCTTCCATTTCTTCGTTTTTTCCATCTCTATCGCTCTCCCTCCTTATCTCTGTTAATCAGCCCCTTTTTCTACTCTTTTCCCTTCTGCCTTGCTTTCACTTGAGTGAGTTCAGATCCGAACCTATCCTCTAATCACTTTGCACTTTTCCGTTTCTTCTTCCCTTCACCCCTCTATGTGTCCAAACGTTCTCCGTCTTACACTACACTACTTAGCATAGTGTCACCGCTAGGATTTTCCTTCTCCTAGTGGATTGTTAGAGCAGGTTGTTTTCGCGAATTCCCTGCTTCCCATTTATTGTAATTTGCAGCATAGGGTACCCGAGCGATTTCTATTGACACGCTTTTTTGTCGAAGTTGTCACACGTCAGGATTCAGGTTAACAATGCGCTGAAGCATCAATAACAATGTTAGAAAACACAAAGCGATTTGGCCGAAGTCGCGACGTAAACATAAAAATGGCCCAAAACCCCTTTAGATTACCTCCTTTGGGTCCAAAAACATGGTTTACGGTGCTTTGCACCGTAACTCTTGTAGTGCTCTAAGGTAGCTTCAGGTACAAATTTGGTTTGGCCAAATGGCCTTATGGTTTGAAAGTTACGTCCGTTTTCGTGAACGTGCACATAAATGTCTTCACCGTCTTTTCAGGCTCGAGAGAAGTTATGCGTCATAGGCCTCACAACCCCTCAAAACAATCAACTCTATATATTTCGAATCCCCTATTTCTGGGATTTCGAATCCCTTACCATCCAACATTTCGAATCCCCTATTTCGGGATTTCAAATCCTCTGTTTCAAGGATTTCGAATCCCTCCATCACTGGTATTACGAGTCCCTCCGCTTCATATCCCTTCAGACATAATTTCGACTCCCTCTTCCCTCCACTTTATTTTTGTATCCCAGGGCTGCATTTTTCGTATCCTAGGGGTGCACTTTTCATATCCCCAAGGGATTTGAATTTTGCATCCCTTGGGATGCGATATTCGTATCCTCCGGGTGGGATACAAAATCTTCTTATGCACTTAAGAGGGATTCCAAATTTTTTGTGCTTCTCTCCAGGCATACAAGATTCTGTTGTTTGGTCCCCAAATCTCACATACTTCTACCTAACTTACTACCTATAAATACCCCCAAGCTTGACATTCATATGGATCTTTTTTGGGCTTGGATTTTTGGACTTCTGGAAGCTCTCAAGCATCATTAATGGTTTCCATCTTCTCCACGACTATTGAACATAGCATGGATCATTAGAACGTTGCAAAAATGTTTTCCATTAATATTTGGACATTTACAAGGATAACTACACTTCTTTTGGACTGTTTTGGACATTTTTGAATTTCTTGGACATTGGAGCTATTTTTGGACATAGATGACCAAGTTAACATGTTTTCTGCGCAACGGTGAATACGGATGGCATTTCAGTCAAAGTTTAGAACTAATTATCATTTTGTTGTTCTATTGTAATGCTTTATACTTAATTATTGTCCGAACTTATACAACTTTGTAATCAGATATTATATGATGAATGATTACTATAAAGTGGATGTAGGCGTTTGTGCTTAGCAACTATAAAAAGTTGTGTTTTTCCGCATTACTTTACTTTGAATTTGGATTATTGTGCTTATAATACACATACACTTAAAGGTTGGCGTGTGCTGAATAAAGCGACAATTCCCCATGTCAACAATTTCGTTCTAATTCATGGCTTCATGAACTTTTGTCCTACGTTGTTCTAGCTTTTGTTAGTTAGTTTAGGCACTGGTGTTTTCTTGGGCGATCTATGAAGGATTTCGATGTTGGGGTTGTGTAACACCCCACATCATTTAGTGTCACTCACAAAGGGAATGCACTAAGTTCCGTGGAGCATTTAGGGTAAAAGATGCAGATAAATTACAAGACAGACAAAATTAAAACAACGGAAAATAAAACTTTACTTTATTGATAAAATAGTTTGTACAACAATTGTTTTCCAATATCAGAGTATCATCTGTCTTACAAAATAAAGAAGCATAAAATAACATTTATATTCCCTAATGTAGCATAAGCCAGCCATAGCAGCAGAAAAAGAGAGTCCAAAGCACTTTGTCAAAGAATCTTCGAGCTTAGGAAGAGTGACGGTCCAATCAAACATGAGCTATACTATTCCCTCCTTAACTACCTGGGGGGGGGGGAACGGAAGAAAAGAAGACGAAAGAAAACTGGGTCAGACATAAAGTCTGGTAAGTTCAGTTACTTCTAGCATGTGAACAAGGAAAAACAAAACGACATGAATTAACTGAATACAAGACAATACCATGATGATAGGGCCAACAAGATAGGATAAGATTAACACAAGATATGCTAAGACAAGATAAACTGGATATGCTTTAATACTTACTCCGCTTTGCTATTAACCTGTTATTATGGTTTCTATGTCTCTGCACCACCTATCTAGTGTCCCAACTAGTAATCTGTCTAAAATGATAACGCGATCCCAATCCTAATAATTGTGGTTGCCTTTAGGCGTACATTTATTATTTATTACCTAGATCTAATCTAGGGTTTTATATCAAAGTACTTCCTAGATTCCACTCGGGTTTACGCGGCTTATCTAATGCTTCACAGATTCAGGGTTTATGCCACCTAGGTCCAACTAGGGATTACGCTACCTGTCGAACGATGCCTCTAGTCTAGGACACACTACCTAGAGCGGTATATGTTCCTAGACTTTCCCCACGTATGTGTCGTGAATCGTTATCGTTGTCTAGATGCACATGTCCTCTATATGTGCGACCCGAGTCCCGTGGCAGGGCAAATCAAGAAACACGGAACTCGGTCGGGAGCTTTAAGTTATCTGCCGATGCAGATGCTAAGGTCTGTTTTTTTCAATGGTTATGGTCCCACTTGACACCTCCCTCAACTATTGAAAGGCACACCTTGAAAAATGAGAACTATACGCAGGCCCCCCCCTATGCCCCACTAACCTATGGCCATCCACAACCATAACTAGATAGAAAGTATATGGTCTTTTGGAGTTCTCCGCCTTTCCGTATCTCGACTGACTCAAGATGGTAGGTAGACGACGGGTCGCTATCACAGGGCCATTTGTCCCGCCGAATCACGTTGGTCCATCCTAGTCTTTAGGTTGCTGTGACGGCCCGCCCCGCACCAGCCGGCATTTCCTCCGAAAGTGCGCTGTACACCTGCCCGGCTAGCACGGAACGGTCGCCAAAGAAGGAAAGAAGAGAATGAACTAATCAAGGAACCTGTAGAATGTCTCACAGCGCATGGGATAAAATATAATAATAACATACTTGACATAAAACAGGCGAGACAGTGCATAAGCTGATAACTAAAGTCAACATCAATCATCAGAGCAGCGGAAATCCATATACAGCTTATTACAATTTTCCAAATTTACTGTCTCTAAACAAAAGAAAGCTGAAGTAGAAGATACACCAACAATGCCCAAGCAGTGATCTTCAATAACACAGGGAGAATATTATGTACATAGTACGTGGAAGCCTCCTGCTCGTCTCCGGATCATCTACCCGTGCATCACCAGCTAACCTGTCTCTAGTCTGCTCGTGTGAGCACCCAGAGTAATAAGAAGAGACATAAAACTCTGGGTCATACATAAAGCCTGGTATGAGCGATAAGCATCTAAACAGAAT
This sequence comes from Allium sativum, assembly GCA_030737875.1. Classification (NCBI taxonomy): domain Eukaryota; kingdom Viridiplantae; phylum Streptophyta; class Magnoliopsida; order Asparagales; family Amaryllidaceae; genus Allium; species Allium sativum. The sequence goes on from JASFAX010000033.1 coordinate 9,262,889, forward strand.
AATAACAGGTATACTAAACCATACCTGAACCTGGACCTGCAACCAAAGAGTTAGTACCACATACCGTACAATACTCCAAGGTGCCAATAGTAAATAGTGTAAGAATACGGGGGTGGGGTGTGCATGTCACAATGATAGCAAACAATTCATCCATAGCAACCATCCTCACATCTCTCACTCAGTGCGTAAAGCGTACGACATCTACCACTTTGGAACACTAGACAAACTGAGGTAACGACGAATCCCGACTTGTAGAAACCCTGCTATGACCAAGCCAAACACTTGGAGTCATGACCAAACATTTCAATGACCCACTTCATTGGTCGTAGCCCTTGGTTCTACCGATGCCATAATGGCCCTGAATCCGCCTTCGTACCTCCTACCATAGTGGTTCAAAGCTATAGACGTCGATAACTCCTTGGCACGCGTCCCGCAGCAAAGCCCAACCATGAAGCGAACTCATTGATTCCCATCTAAATCTTGAGCTCTAACTTCTCATCTGGACTTCCTTTGCATCTTGGGTTTTGGTCGAATTGGAGTGGGTCTTCAGAAGAGTTATCACGCAGTAACAGTCCTAGAATTCGGTTCGGTTCGGTGATCATTGCCCTCGTCTGTTCGGTTCGGGTTTCTTCACTCCGGGTCGGGTCGGTGTCCTTCTCCGGGTCGGGTCGGGTTGCTGCTTCCCTTCGAGTTCATGCTCCTCCTTCGACCAGCTTCCTCGTTTCCCATCTACTCCGATCCGATCCCTTCGTCTTGCTCCAGTCGTAGCCTTCCATTCGTGAGTCGATCCGATCTGGCCTCTATTATGCTTCCGATCCGATCCGCTCCATAATTCCGATCCGATCTGCTCCATCACTCCGATCCGATCTTCTGTCCAACTCCAACTCTAAGCAATGGCCTTCCTTCCTGCCAAACTTCTTCCAGTGGCGAGTCCCCATCCAGTTCGGATTCCCTTGGTCAGTTCCCTAGTCCGATCCGACCCCTTTTCTCCGATCCGAACCGGTTCGGAACCTGCACACTTCTGTAACTTTCCAGCGAGCTTTCTACGCCATTCGACGACGTTTTCAAGCAATTTAACTATTCTAATCAATCATGAAACATACCATAGAGTCATAGCAACATGTAATAGCAACCACAAACAGCAAACAACAATTTAAATGAATCAAAATGAATCAAAAGTGGCTAAAACCTCACATTTTCCCTTAAGCACTCTTAATCATACTTAAGCATACAATTAGCAAAACACATCGAAATTAAGCCAAATTTCTAACAGAGCCTTAAAACATTATTTTAGAATTTTAAGAATTTTTCCAGAATTTATTTACGTATAAATTCGCTAATCCTTACTAATTACCCTTAATTAACCGTAATTAGTGTCAAAATGATGCTATCACTCACCTTGGCCACAAATGAAATTCTCAGAACTGAAACTCCTCTGATTTGGGCGAGTACTGATGTCCAACAGCAGCTCCAACCTTGCTTTGGTGCTCTTCTCCTTAATTTGATGCCTCTAAGCCTTAATCCTTGATTAGTGAGTGATTTTTGGGTGTTTTAGAGAGATTTAGAGAGTGGAGGCCATGGCTATGTCAAGAGAAATGAAAGTGGCGGCTGGGAAATGTCTAAAGAAATGTTTTCTAACCCTAATCAGCCTCCATATACCCCTAAACCCGAAATTCCCCTTGGGCCTAGCTGCTAATCACCCGGTTAAGCCCAATTAAGCTGTTTTTAACCACCTGAAACTTGTTTCAGCCATATCTCCCAAACGGTAAGTCCGTTTGGCTAATGTGACCACTCCACGGAAAGAGAAACCATCATCCGAAGCCAATGGAAGTGGTTTCAGGTCAAAATTCCTTTCCAGTCAAAAGTTATGGCCAAAACAGTGCCAACTAGGGGTAAAATGGTCATTTAAAAATCGGGAAAAATCATGAACATGGGAAATGACCCCAATAGTCGTCTCCCAAAGTTACATGACCATACGACTTCGTATGTGACAGAAATAAATATTCTACGATTCTATGATGCGTAGAATGCGGGTCGTTACACTCTCCCCCCCTTAAGAAATTTCGCCCCCGAAATTCCTTAACCCAAAACATACAAAGGGTCCCGCATGTCTAACAACCACATACAACAATCAAACATGCAAAACAAGCAAATAAGCCTATCCTAGCATGCGGAAAACTAAATCGAAGTCAAAATCTTACCAGGCAAAGAGTTCTGGGTGTGTCTTCCTAATGTCCTCCTCTGTCTCCCAAGTACAATCACTCTCGTCCTCGCTCCACTGTACCTTGACTAGTTTCACCGCCTTCCTTCGAAGTTGCTTCATGTCGTGCTCGACAATACGGGCCGGCCTGCGGTTCCCAACCGCCTCGGGTTCTACTTCGAAGTCCTCTAACTGATCAGGTGAAATAGTCATATCTGAGTCGTGAACGAACTTCCTTAGTTGGGAAACATGAAATACATTATGAACTCCCGCCATCTTCTCTGGTAAGTCAATTCTATATGCCAAATTCCCGACTAGTTCAAGAACAGGGAATGGGCCAACGAATCTTGGTGCCAACTTGCCTTTCCTGCCAAATCGTATTACGCTCTTCAACGGAGAAATCTTGACGAACACCAAGTCGCCAACGGAGAATTTCAAGTCTCTTCTCCTCTTATCAGCATAGCTCTTCTGCCTATCTTGAGCAGCTTTCATTCGTTGCTGAATGGTCTTGATCTTATCTGAGGTCTCTCTCACCACATCTGGTCCAAGCACAAACTTCTCGCCAGTCTCTATCCAACATGATGGTGAGTTGCACGGTCTTCCGTACAAAGCTTCAAACGGAGCCATACCGATACTGGATTGGTAGCTATTATTATATGCAAACTCTACTAGATGCAAATGGTCGTCCCATGATCCACCAAAATCCAATACACATGCTCTCAAGAGGTCTTCCAAAATACGATTCACCCTCTCCGTCTGACCGTCGGTCTGAGGATGATATGCGGTACTAAGATGTAACTCTGACCCTAGAGCCTCTTGTAAGCTCTTCCAAAACCCACTAGTGAACAACGGGTCTCGGTCGCTCACAATGCCTTTAGGTACTCCATGAAATCTCACTACCCACTTCATATACAATTCTGCTAACTTAGCTGCCGTTCTTGTCGATTTGACTGGTATAAACCTTGCACTTTTAGTCAGTCGATCTACAATTACCCAAATGCTGTCATATCCCGATCTAGTCCTTGGTAAACCATCGATGAAATCCATCGAGACTTGTTCCCATTTCCATTCGGGAATTTCTAATGGTTGCAACAACCCACTAGGCTTCTTTTGCTCGGCTTTAACTAGCTGGCAATTCATGCACTTGGATATAAACTTCCCAACGTCTCTTTTCATCCCTTCCCAGTAGTAAGTCTGCTTCATATCTCGATACATCTTATTACCACCGGGGTGTATGGTTAGCTTTGAGTGATGACATTCTCTAAGCACTTCATCCCTCAATCCATTGACATTGGGTACAACAAGCTTTCCATTCTTTCTAAGCCATCCTTCTCGATCAAGCCCATACTTGTTCATCTCCTCATCGATATCCATCTCTAACTTGGAGATGATTTCCAATAGGTTAGGATCGTCCCTCTGACTAGAGCCGATCCGCTCAATCAAAGTGGGTCTGATCGTCAAACTTGCTAATATTTTTGGATCCAATTCGCACTTTGGTCTGAAATCAAACCCCGCGATAAACTCCAGTTGCTTCCATTCAAGGAACATAGCCCCTAAGCTTGCATGTCTTCTACTCAATGCATCGGCCACCGCATTACCCTTTCCTGGTGTGTATGCGATGTCAAAGTCATAGGAAGCCAAGAACTCTAACCATCTCTGCTGACGGAGATTTAAATCCTTCTGGGAGAATAGATACTTTAACGACTTATGATCTGTAAACAACTCAAATCTTTCTCCCAAGAGATAGTGTCTCCACATCTTTAATGCGAACACAATTGCTGCCAATTCTAAATCATGGGTAGGGTATCTTCTCTCGTGCGGTTTCAATTGCCGACTTGCATAAGCTACAACCCTACCGCCTTGCATCAATACAGCACCCAGTCCGGTACCACAGGCATCCGTGTATACCGTCATCTCTTCATCCCCTTTAGGAATGACTAACACTGGGGCGCTTGTCAACTTGTCCTTTAGACTTTTAAATGCATCCTCGCACCTTTTATCCCAGACAAAAGCTTGATTCTTCTTGGTCAACTGGGTCAATGGTGCTGCTATCTTGGAGAAACCTTGGATAAACTTACGATAATATCCCGCTAACCCCAAGAAACTTCTTACATCTGTCGCATTCTTGGGCATAGGCCAATCCTGTACCGTAGCCACCTTTGCCGGGTCCACGGCAATCCCATTTTCTGATACAACATGGCCCAAGAACCTCACTTCCCTCTTCCAGAAGTGGCACTTAGAAAACTTTGCTTTCAATTGGTGTTTTCTCAACACCTCCATCGCTACTCTTAAATGTTCCTTGTGTTCTTCCTCTGTCCTCGAATAGACCAAAATATCATCAACGAACACAAGGACAAACTTATTCAACTGATCTCTGAATACCCTATTCATAAGATCCACAAAATATGCTGGGGCATTGGTCAGCCCGAATGGCATGACCAACCACTGATAAAACCCAGACGGCGTCCGAAATGCCGTTTTAGCTATACTCTCAGCTTCCACTCTAAGCTGATGAAAACCTGTCGCGAGATCCAACTGAGAAAATACTCTCGCGCCACTCAACTGATCGAACAAATCATCTATCCGCGGTAGAGGATACTTGTTCTTCCTCGTCACTTTATTCAACTCGCGGTAGTCTACACACAAACGAAGGGAACCATCCGCCTTGGTAGCAAACACAACTGGTGCTCCCCATTCAGAAACACTCCTTCTGATAAATCCCTTCTTCAAAAGATCGCTGACTTGCACCTCGAGCTCTCGCTGCTCCCTAGGTGCCATACGACGAAGTGGCATCACTATAGGTCTGGCATCCCTTACCAAATCAATACGAAACTCAATCTCTCGGTGTGGTGGAAGTCCGGTCACTTCTTCGAAAACATCCGGATACTGGCCAACCACAGGCAAACCTGACAACTCACTATGCGGAATGTCGAGGGAGTTTAGAAAACTAGCCAATACCCCCTCACTGGGTAGACCACCAAACACTATCCTCCGCCCATCATCCGCTCTAGCTGTCACCAACAAGCCCTCACAGTCAACCACCACCCCGTATCTTTGGAGCCAATCTACTCCCAAAATAATGCCAAACCCAGTAAAGCCCAAAACAAAGCAATCACAAACAAACATGCATCCATGACTCGATAAGACCACATTGCGACAAATCATGCTAAGGCTAGTCGAACCACCAATCGGGTTCGTCACTACTAAAGGTCTATCAACAATCTCGGGCTCCAATCCCAACCTATCTACCAGGTCACTAGATACGAAAGAACTGGAAGCTCCGGTATCAAACAAAACTCTAACAGGAACATCATAAACAGAAAGCATACCTTGAATGACGACATTCTTTCCCTTCTCCGCCGCAGTTGGGGCATTCGACGAAGAAGGAATAGCATTAAGAGCATATGCTTTCACCATTTGCTTTTCTTTAGGGGGCTGTGGACACTTGTCCTTGTGATGTCCCAATTGGCCACAATTGAAGCACTTCCTATCCGCTGGCTTGGCCCGACAATTACTAGCATAATGGCCCTTCTTACCACAGCTGAAGCACTCCACATCTTGCTTATTCTTTTTCTTCTGGCCGTCCTTAGCCTGATTCTGCTTTCTCTTATTCTGAGAACCACCTTTGCCTCCACCACTAGCTTGTGGCTTTGGCTCATCTGCGGATGCAACCTCAGTCTTCGACTTAGGGTAGAGACTTTCTGACCTTAACGCTTTCCCCACAATCGACTCAAACGTCTCATCGATGCGGTTAATAAGCCTTTCCCCTAAGTACTGATCTAACCCAGTTATGAATTTCTCATTCTTCTTCTCGGCAGTATCAATAAGAGATAACCCATACTTTGACAAAGTGTCGAATTCAGCAATATAATCAGAAACTGCCCTTCCATTCTGCTTGAGTTCCAAGAACCTCTTGAACAACACTGACTTCTGGGCCGCTGGAATGAACTTCTCGCTAAAGCGAGCCTTGAACTGAACCCAAGTAATCTGGTCTTCGGGAGTAGCTGCTTTTATAGCATTCCACCAATTCATTGCCCGCCCTTGCAGCTGACGGGACGCTAGCTTTCTCTTCATCGCATCCTCGATACCCAAATCCTCGAAGATACGTTCGCAACTATCCAACCAATCTTGAACATCTGTAGCCGACTCCGTTCCGTGGAACGGCTTCCCACCAAGGCTAGTATAATCCTTATTCAGCTTGGCGAAGTCGACTCTTGGCGCCTGCACTATTGGACCACCACCATTTCCGCCATTGGGAGCTGCCCTCTGAACATCTCTAAGCATCTCTCTCATGAGGTCAGTAAACATTGTCCTTATGTCAGCAGCATTCCCATTATTGGCTCCCCTACCAGCACCTCTAGTATCTCGGCTCATCGTCAATCTGAAAAAGGAAACGATTAACGATTCCATAGTGGTGCTAGTGCAGTATGACTTCATTCTTATACTACTAATAGTATATATATAGCTTTTGAAAACCAAAACAACCACAAATACGCTCTCTCTTATACGTATATTATCTCTCCCTGATAACTTCCCTAGGTTAACTACGCAACCTAGAGCTCTGATACCAAGTGTGACGGCCCGCCCCGCACCAGCCGGCATTTCCTCCGAAAGTGCGCTGTACACCTGCCCGGCTAGCACGGAACGGTCGCCAAAGAAGGAAAGAAGAGAATGAACTAATCAAGGAACCTGTAGAATGTCTCACAGCGCATGGGATAAAATATAATAATAACACACTTGACATAAAACAGGCGAGACAGTGCATAAGCTGATAACTAAAGTCAACATCAATCATCAGAGCAGCGGAAATCCATATACAGCTTATTACAATTTTCCAAATTTACTGTCTCTAAACAAAAGAAAGCTGAAGTAGAAGATACACCAACAATGCCCAAGCAGTGATCTTCAATAACACAGGGAGAATATTATGTACATAGTACGTGGAAGCCTCCTGCTCGTCTCCGGATCATCTACCCGTGCATCACCAGCTAACCTGTCTCTAGTCTGCTCGTGTGAGCACCCAGAGTAATAAGAAGAGACATAAAACTCTAGGTCAGACATAAAGCCTGATATGAGCGATAAGCATCTAAACAGAATAATAACAGGTATACTAAACCATACCTGAACCTGGACCTGCAACCAAAGAGTTAGTACCACATACCGTACAATACTCCAAGGTGCCAATAGTAAATAGTGTAAGAATACGGGGGTGGGGTGTGCATGTCACAATGATAGCAAACAATTCATCCATAGCAACCATCCTCACATCTCTCACTCAGTGCGTAAAGCGTACGACATCTACCACTTTGGAACACTAGACAAACTGAGGTAACGACGAATCCCGACTTGTAGAAACCCTGCTATGACCAAGCCAAACACTTGGAGTCATGACCAAACATTTCAATGACCCACTTCATTGGTCGTAGCCCTTGGTTCTACCGATGCCATAATGGCCCTGAATCCGCCTTCGTACCTCCTACCATAGTGGTTCAAAGCTATAGACGTCGATAACTCCTTGGCACGCGTCCCGCAGCAAAGCCCAACCATGAAGCGAACTCATTGATTCCCATCTAAATCTTGAGCTCTAACTTCTCATCTGGACTTCCTTTGCATCTCGGGTTTTGGTCGAATTGGAGTGGGTCTTCAGAAGAGTTATCACGCAGTAACAGTCCTAGAATTCGGTTCGGTTCGGTGATCATTGCCCTCGTCTGTTCGGTTCGGGTTTCTTCACTCCGGGTCGGGTCGGTGTCCTTCTCCGGGTCGGGTCGGGTTGCTGCTTCCCTTCGAGTTCATGCTCCTCCTTCGACCAGCTTCCTCGTTTCCCATCTACTCCGATCCGATCCCTTCGTCTTGCTCCAGTCGTAGCCTCCCATTCGTGAGTCGATCCGATCTGGCCTCTATTATGCTTCCGATCCGATCCGCTCCATAATTCCGATCCGATCTGCTCCATCACTCCGATCCGATCTTCTGTCCAACTCCAACTCTAAGCAATGGCCTTCCTTCCTGCCAAACTTCTTCCAGTGGCGAGTCCCCATCCAGTTCGGATTCCCTTGGTCAGTTCCCTAGTCCGATCCGACCCCTTTTCTCCGATCCGAACCGGTTCGGAACCTGCACACTTCTGTAACTTTCCAGCGAGCTTTCTACGCCATTCGACGACGTTTTCAAGCAATTTAACTATTCTAATCAATCATGAAACATACCATAGAGTCATAGCAACATGTAATAGCAACCACAAACAGCAAACAACAATTTAAATGAATCAAAATGAATCAAAAGTGGCTAAAACCTCACATTTTCCCTTAAGCACTCTTAATCATACTTAAGCATACAATTAGCAAAACACATCGAAATTAAGCCAAATTTCTAACAGAGCCTTAAAACATTATTTTAGAATTTTTCCAGAATTTATTTACGTATAAATTCGCTAATCCTTACTAATTACCCTTAATTAACCGTAATTAGTGTCAAAATGATGCTATCACTCACCTTGGCCACAAATGAAATTCTCAGAACTGAAACTCCTCTGATTTGGGCGAGTACTGATGTCCAACAGCAGCTCCAACCTTGCTTTGGTGCTCTTCTCCTTAATTTGATGCCTCTAAGCCTTAATCCTTGATTAGTGAGTGATTTTTGGGTGTTTTAGAGAGATTTAGAGAGTGGAGGCCATGGCTATGTCAAGAGAAATGAAAGTGGCGGCTGGGAAATGTCTAAAGAAATGTTTTCTAACCCTAATCAGCCTCCATATACCCCTAAACCCGAAATTCCCCTTGGGCCTAGCTGCTAATCACCCGGTTAAGCCCAATTAAGCTGTTTTTAACCACCTGAAACTTGTTTCAGCCATATCTCCCAAACGGTAAGTCCGTTTGGCTAATGTGACCACTCCACGGAAAGAGAAACCATCATCCGAAGCCAATGGAAGTGGTTTCAGGTCAAAATTCCTTTCCAATCAAAAGTTATGGCCAAAACAGTGCCAACTAGGGGTAAAATGGTCATTTAAAAATCGGGAAAAATCATGAACATGGGAAATGACCCCAATAGTCGTCTCCCAAAGTTACATGACCATACGACTTCGTATGTGACAGAAATAAATATTCTACGATTCTATGATGCGTAGAATGCGGGTCGTTACAGTTGCCTTATATTGCAACCAAGGCATACCCTTGGTTCTCCTAACGCATACCTTATCCTCTGTGAGCCCAGGAGGATCATCTTCCACCTCACAAAGGGATGCCAAGAGTGCCCTCACGTCCCCTCGAAGCCTCGGGCTTCGTAACCCAATTCGTTGGAGCCTTCTTTAAGATCGTTCGCTCCTCCTCGTGTTATACTAAGGATTACTACTTAGTTTTCCTAACTAAGGTTTACCACTTGGTTTCCTGAATCGTCGTTTTCTTAACTAAGGTTTACCACTTAGTCCTTTTAACTAAGGTTTACTACTTAGTTCTCTTTCTCATCAAGTTGGATTGGTTAAGTGTCATTAGTCGATACAAGTTAACTTAACCTATTCATTTGTCATGTTAAACTGGTTAAGTGTTACCAATAATTCACGTTGACTTAACCCTACCAGCATCAAGTTATATTGGTTAAGTATTTACTTAACCCTACCCATTCATCTTGTATTGGTTAAGTGTTCCTTTTTAACTTAACCTTGCCTATCTGTTTTAAATAACATGTTATAACGGTTAAGTGTTCCCTTAGTTAACTTAACCCTAACATTGGTTTGATTAACATGTTCTAATGGTTAAGTATTGTCCCTTCATGTTTTTAACATAACCCTATTCATTTATCACACTCTGATGGTTAAGTGTTCAAGCTTACTTAACTCTACGGTCTAGTCCAGCTAACATTTTAAATTGGCTAAGTGTATTAAATTTACTTAACCCCAACCTCTAGTCTAGTTAGCATGTTAAATTGGCTAAGTGTATTAACTTTACTTATCCCCAACCTCTAGTCTAATTAACATGTTAAATTGGTTAAGTGTATTGAATTTACTTAACCCCCACTTTCTAGTCTGGTTAACATATTAAATTGGCTAAGTGTTTTTCTTAGTTACTTAACCCCTACAAATCTTGTCTTGTTACCATGTTAAGATGGTTAAGTGTTCTAGTTAACTTAACCCTATCATTCTAACTTAACTGTGTTAAGTTGGTTAAGTGTTCTTATGGACTTAACCCTCCCATTCTAGCTTAACTTTAATTGTCTTATTAAAGCACCAGCCACTCACATTAGACAGGTATTGTTATGGCTGCCGGTATGCCGGTTGGTTCCGGGCAGTCTTACGCCACAACTCAGTCTAACCTCGGCCTTTATCGGGCTCAATGTCTTAACCTCCCACATTGGATAGGTATTGTTGTGATCACTGGACAGCCGGGCGGGTCCGGGCAGGTTTACATCACAACTCAATCCAACCTCGGGTTAAGCATGTTCGTATTGTCTAAATTTACTTTTCTCATTTAGGATAAATTCTATAAGTAAATTTTCCTAATTTACTTATTCCATTATTACTCTTTTAATGTACATTGTCAACATTTATTATTATGGCCCATTTTCCCTATATATCATATTTATAGTTTTTGGTATGTAAATTATACCAAATTAAGTGTCACTAACCATGATTATTCTAAACATGACAATTACTCACAATTATGACTAAATTCAAAATTTGTGCTAATATACTTATTATGCCAAATTAACTTTAATTGACCCAACTCTGATTTAACATCCTAATTTACAGTTTATGGCAAGACTAGAATTATTATTCTAGTTTACCGTTTATGCCTAAAACTTAGCTTACTTGCCAATACTAAATTTAATATGTCAAATTACATATTCCATAATTCATGTCAAAATTTCAAATTTGTGTTCTAATAAACATGCCATAATACATGTTCTAAATTATGTCAATCATAATTATGTTCATGTTCCACATTATGACAATTTCCAAGTTTACAACCATGTTAAGTCAAATTTATGATTTGCCCAAATCGTATTCCCATCGTTCGTGTAATCGTGATTTCAACCTAGATTATAGATAGATCTAGATTCGTGGATAAAAAGGGAATGAACCAAAATGCCATGAAAAGATAGACGTAATGACTAGCAGAAGATGATAATTCACTAATCACAGATCTAACAAATTACACTGAATAAATTGATTAAAGCATCGAAGGCCTATAGATCTGATAATATTATGACATAAAAAGGGTTGAACAAATAACATAGGTTCAAGTATATGGGTAGATCTAACTTAATAGATAAATTCCCATAATCAAGATCCAAGGATAATTAAGAATAAACTGAATAGATAATCAAGTTTAGATCCAATCTCACAGTCATAATCCTAGGCAATAATATCATGTTCATGAATCATAGGTAATTATCCACTATTGTCCTTGTCATAGTCATAGGCATTGGTTTATGCTCCTAGTCAAAGGCTTATGTTCATAGTCAAAGGCTTATGTTCATAATCAAAGGCTTATGTTCATAATCAAAGGCTTATGGTTTCAGAGGCCACAGTTCCATAGTCATAATCTTAAGCATTGGCAATTTAGTCACAATGTGCTCTAGGCCATAATCAAGAATCAGATCCAAAGTCATAAACTAGCACAAATTCAATGAAATGATAAGGCATATTTCTTATATTCTTTTAATTTCATGTCACAAATAGAAAAGGCGTTCAAATCTAAAAAGTAACCGAATTACATTGATTGGATCTAGAAAAGAATAGAAAGATAGCGTTGCTTGAAGCCGTTGAATCTTTACTTGAATCCTAACTTGTTTTGAATCTTCTCTTGAAAGACTTGAGCAGCATATCCTCGTCTTGATTTATATTTTATTTTAATCTATTTATTTAGATTTAGAGGAAGAAGAAGAAGCCACGTCCATCAAGAATTTGTGCAGCATAAGGTTAGAGAAGAATGGTGCAAAGAGAAGGAGACTAGGGGGCTGTTTATATAGGATTGCAAGTTAATTTGAGCCGTCGATGAAGCCAAGGTTAATCAAAGCCATCTGTTCTAAAGAGAAGCCAATTATGTTCACAATTAATTTCTTAATGTACATTATTAACATTTATTATTAAATTTGTATGCACATTAGATACATCTCCCCTTTACACATTTATTATTAAATTTGTATGCACATTAGATACATCTCCCCTTTACACATTTATTATTAAATTTGTATGCACATTAGATACATCTCCCCTTTACACATTTATTATTAAATTTGTATGCACATTAGATACATCTCCCCTTTACACATTTATTATATTAAGCTTTGGTTATTCTTAAATTAGTAACTTTAGTGTTAGCAGAAATTTGGGGTGTTACATTCTCCCCTCCTTAAAGGATTTCGACCCCGAAATCTTCAAGTCAAGAAGAATGTAAATCCTACCATCCAATCATCCATCTACTCAACCATCAAACACAGGCATCCATTGTCCTTAAAGATTTCTAATGCTTGTATGTTCATATGCATAGTGTGTGTACATGTCTTTATCTAATGCAAAATCAGGCGGTCTACTGATTCAGTTGACCTCCTTAATGCAAATCATGTCAGTGCCATGCGTCCAATATGTATGCAAATCCTAATGATACATATTATTTCTATATGAGTGCACAATCATTCACTCAAATGCGACATCCATATGATAACACATTAAGTTCAATTCATAAACAAATACATATACTTAAATGAAATATGAAGGCGTCTGAGCTGATCTAGTGCCTAATACGTGTGTATATGCATTCACGAGCAACCACTAGCAACCATTCGCAACCATCAACCATAAGATGTTTCAAATACATGTTTACATCCAAAAGGGTTTCTACCTAAGGATCGATGATATGTCCTAGAGGATATACCTTAAAAGCTAGAAATTAGTATGCATAGAATTCCAACAAAAAAAAAGAATCAAGGATGTACCCTTAAGGAAAAAGGGTATGAGGCGCGTATGCCTTATCTTCAATCTCCCGTATCACGTCTTCTTGAGCTTTTCTCAACTGTACCTTAATAGATTCAACTTCACGATTGCGAAGTTTCTTGACCTCCATTTCCAAAATAAACAAATGTCAACCATGATACTGAGTGTATATACTAGGATGATCAGAGGTCTCTCCTCTTAGCTTATCCATCATTCCATAACTATGAGGGTCAAAAGGTCACTACGTACTTTTTACCTCTCTTAAGGTTAGTCCTCCTCTATATAGAGCGCCTGCCATAACTATTCATCTCTCAAGCAAACCATCCTAGTCGAACTCGACATCCCTCAAGTACAAGCCCCAAAGGCCTAAACCAATATCAGACAAGCACCCGAGGAATGTCTCCTCCGAATTTGGATGATCTACGTGAGATGATCTATGCAAAAACAACCAAACACTTGAGCACTAGTTGGGATCTTTTACTATACAAGTACTAAGGTGCAGAGACTCAACTATGGAAGCAAATATGAACAAATGCGAAGTGCTAAAACCAAAAGAAAGAGTACAAACAGAAAAGCTAGACTCTTCCAACAGAACTTTACTACCTTTCTCCTAGGTACGCTTAGTGGTGAAAGCATGTACTTGCCCTTCTGAAAATCTTGTCCTTTGTTCTTAATTATATGCCCTATTCTGCCATAGTAAAGATACTTCCTCTTGTCTTAGGTTTTATAATCTCTTCCTCCTTCGTGAGCCAAGTCTACATCCATGAATTCCTCATCCTTAGGTTGTGCTCCTTAGCCAAACTCCTCATCCTCTTTCGTGTGTAATCATGTTGACAAATCTCTCGAAAGCTGCCTCCATCGTACAGAAAACCCTACTAAGCTTGAAAGAGAACTAGCCGCATGTGAAACTACTATGGTTATAGATGGAAGTCGGGAACTACTTCGCCCTTCGATGAGGTTACCTCCCAGAAAGCCAGGAGCCCCAGAGACTCAAGAAAGAAGGGGACAAGAATTCAAACAGAGAATCAGAAGATAGTGCGTATGGCTTTTGGGGAATATGCCTTTAAAACAAAACTTTTCTTTTGAAAATGCTTCTTTTAAAACTGTTTGAAAATAATAATTTTTTTTTCAAATCTTTTATCTGATCCGGTAACCTTCAGCTCTGATATCAAGTGTAACACCCCACATCCTTTAGTGTCACTCACAAAGGAAATGCACTAAGTTCTGTGGAGCATTTAGGGTAAAAGATGCAGATAAATTACAAGACAGACAAAATTAAAACAGCGGAAAATAAAACTTTACTTTATTGATAAAATAGTCTGTACAACAATTGTTTTCCAATATTAGAGTATCATCTGTCTTACAAAATAATGAAGCATAAAATAACATTTATATTCCCCAATGTAGCATAAGCCAGCCATAGCAGCAGAAAAAGAGAGTCCAAAGCACTTTGTCAAAGAATCTTCGAGCTTGGGAAGAGTGACGGTCCAGTCTAACCTGAGCGATACTATTCCCTCCTTAACTACCTGGGGGGGGGGGGGAGGGACGGAAGAAAAGAAGACGAAAGAAAACTGGGTCAGACATAAAGTCTGGTAAGTTCAGTTACTTCTAGCATGTGAACAAGGAAAAAAAAACGACATGAATTAACTGAATACAAGACAATACCATGATGATAGGGCCAACAAGATAGGATAAGATTAACACAAGATATGCTAAGACAAGATAAACTGGATATGCTTTAATACTTTCTCCGCTTTGCTATTAACCTGTTATTATGGTTTCTATGTCTCTGCACCACCTATCTAGTGTCCCAACTAGTAATCTGTCTAAAATGATAACGCGATCCCAATCCCAGTAATTGTGGTTGCCTTTAGGCGTACATTTATTATTTATTACCTGGATCTAATCTAGGGTTTTATATCAAAGTACTTCCTAGATTCCACTCGGGTTTACGCGGCTTATCTAATGCCTCACAGATTCAGGGTTTATGCCACCTAGGTCCAACTAGGGATTATGCTACCTGTCGAACGATGCCCTTAGTCTAGGACACACTACCTAGAGCGGTATATGTTCCTAGACTTTCCCCATGTATGTGTCGTGAATCGTTATCACTGTCTAGATGCACATGTCCTCTATATGTGCGACCCGAGTCCCATGGCAGGGCAAATCAAGAAACACGGAACTCGGTCGGGAGCTTTAAGTTATCTACCGATGCAGATGCTAAGGTCTACTTTTTTTCCAGTGGCTATGGTCCCACTTGACCCCTCCCTCAACTATTGAAAGGCACACCTTGAAAAATGAGAACTATACGCAGGACCACCTATGCCCCACTAACCTATGGCCATCCGCAACCATAACTAGATAGCAAGTATATGGTCTTTTGGAGTTCTCCGCCTTTCCGTATCTCGATTGACTCAATATGGTAGGTAGACGATGGGTCGCTATCACAGGGCCATTTGTCCCGCTGAATCACGCTGGTCCATCCTAGTCTTTAGGTTGCCTTATATTGCAACCAAGGCATACCCTTGGTTCTCCTAACGCAGATCTTAACCTCTGTGAGCCCAGGAGGATCATCTGCCACCTCACAGTGGGATACCAAGAGTACTCTCACGTCCCCTCGAAGCCTCGGGCTTCGTAACCCAATTCGTTGGAGCCTTCTTTAAGATCGTTCGCTCCTCCTCGTGTTATACTAAGGATTACTACTTAGTTTTCCTAACTAAGGTTTACCACTTGGTTTCCTGAATCGTCGTTTTCTTAACTAAGGTTTACCAGTTATTCCTTTTAACTAAGGTTTACTACTTAGTTCTCTTTCTTGTCAAGTTGGATTGGTTAAGTGTCATTAGTCGATACAAGTTAACTTAACCTATTCATTTGTCATGTTAAACTGGTTAAATGTTACCAGTAATTCACGTTGACTTAACCCTACCAGCATCAAGTTATATTGGTTAAGTATTTACTTAACCCTACCCATTCATCTTGTATTGGTTAAGTGTTCCTTTTTAACTTAACCTTGCCTATCTGTTTTAACTAACATGTTATAACGGTTAAGTGTTCCCTTAGTTTACTTAACCCTAACATTGGTTTGATTAACATGTTCTAATGGTTAAGTATTGTCCCTTCATGTTTTTAACTTAACCCTATTCATTTATCACACTCTGATGGTTAAGTGTTCAAGCTTACTTAACCCTACGGTCTAGTCCAGCTGACATATTAAATTGGCTAAGTGTATTAAATTTACTTAACCCCAACCTCTAGTCTAGTTAGCGTGTTAAATTGGCTAAGTGTATTAACTTTACTTATCCCCAACTCTAGTCTAGTTAACAAGTTATATTGGCTAAGTGTATTGAATTTACTTAACCCCCACTTTCTAGTCTGGTTAACATATTAAATTGGCTAAGTGTTTGTCTTAGTTACTTAACCCCTACAAATCTTGTCTTGTTACCATGTTAAGTTGGTTAAGTGTTCTAGTTAACTTAACCCTACCGTTCTAACTTAACTGTGTTAAGTTGGTTAAGTGTTCTTATGGACTTAACCCTCCCATTCTAGCTTAACTTTAGTTGTCTTATTAAAGCACTAGCCACTCACATTAGACAGGTATTGTTGTGGCTGCCGGTATGCCGGTTGGTTCCGGGTAGTCTTACGCCACAACTCAGTCTAACCTCGGGCCTTTATCGGGCTCAATGACTTAACCTCCCACATTGGATAAGTATTGTTATGATCACTGGACAGCCGGGCGGGTCCGGGCAGGTTTACATCACAACTCAATCCAACCTCGGGTTAAGCATGTTCGTATTGTCTAAATTTACTTTTCTCATTTAGGATAAATTCTATAAGTAAATTTTCCTAATATACTTATTCCATTATTACTCTTTTAATGTACATTATCAACATTTATTATTATGGCCCATTTTCCCTATATATCATATTTATAGTTTTTGGTATGTAAATTATACCAAATTAAGTGTCACTAACCATGATTATTCTAAACATGACAATTACTCACAATTATGACTAAATTCAAAATTTGTGCTAATATACTTATTATGCCAAATTAACTTTAATTGACCCAATTCTGATTTAACATCCTAATTTACAGTTTATGGCAAGACTAGAATTATTATTCTAGTTTACCGTTTACGCCTAAAACTTAGCTTACTTGCCAATACTAAATTTAATATGTCAAATTACATATTCCATAATTCATGTCAAAATTTCAAATTTGCGTTCTAATAAACATGCCATAATACATGTTCTAAATTATGTCAATCATAATTATGTTCATGTTCCACATTATGCCAATTTCCAAGTTTACAACCCTGTTTAAGTCAAATTTATGATTTGCCCAAATCGTATTCCCATCGTTCGTGTAATCGTGATTTCATCCTAGAATATAGATAAATCTAGATTCGTGGATAAAAAGGGAATGAACCAAAATGCCATGAAAAATAGACATAATGACTGGCAGAAGATGATAATTCACTAATCACAGATCTAACAAATTACATTGAATAAATTGATTAAAGCATCGAAGGCCTATAGATCTGATAATATTATGACATAAAAAGGGTTGAACAAATAACATAGGTTCAAGTATACGGGTAGATCTAACTTAATAGATAAATTCTCATAATCAAGATCCAAGGATAATTAAGAATAAACTGAATAGATAATCAAGTTTAGATCCAATCTCACAGTCATAATCCTAGGCAATAATATCATGTTCATGAATCATAGATAATTATCCACTATTGTCCTTATCATAGTCATAGGCATTGGTTTATGCTGCTAGTCAAAGGCTTATGTTCATAGTCAAAGGCTTATGGTTTCAAAGGCCACAGTTCCATAGTCATAATCTTAAGCATTGTAGTCACAATGTGTTCTAGGCCATAATCAAGAATCAGATCCAAAGTCATAAACAAGCACAGATTCAATGAAATGATAAGGCATATTTCTTATATTCTTTTAATTTCATGTCACAAATAGAAAAGGCGTTCAAATCTAAAAAGTAATCGACTTACATTGATTGGATCTAGAAAAGAATAGAAAGATAGTGTTGCTTGAAGCCGTTGAATCTTTACTTGAATCCTAACTTGTTTTGAATCTTCTCTTGAAAGACTTGAGCAACATATCCTCGTCTTGATTTATATTTTATTTTAATCTATTTATTTAGATTTAGAGGAAGAAGAAGAAGCCATGTCCATCAAGAATTTGTGTAACATAAGGTTAGAGAAGAATGGTGCAAAGAGAAAGAGACTAGGGGGCTGTTTATATAGGATTGCAAGTTAATTTGAGCCGTCGATGAAGCCAGTGTTAATCAAAGCCATTCGTTCTAAACAGAAGCCAATTATGTTCACAATTACTTTCTTAATGTACATTATTAAAATTTATTATTAAATTTGTATGCACATTAGATACATCTCCCCTTTACACATTTATTATTAAATTTGTATGCACATTAGATACATCTCCCCTTTACACATTTATTATTAAATTTGTATGTACGTTACATACATCTCCCCTTTACACATTTATTATTAAATTTGTATGCACAATAGATACATCTCCCCTTTACACATTTATTATTAAATTTGTATGCACATTAGATACATCTCCCCTTTACACATTTATTATATTAAGCATTGGTTATTCTTAAATTAGTAACTTTAGTGTTAACAGAAATACGTGGTGTTACTGGTTGTGATTTTCTCTGGTAGTTGGTCGACTTGTTGGATAATTGTAGTATTGGTGGTTTCGCGGAGTTCCTAAGGAGTATGGTTTGGTTAAGCACCATCTTCTGCTTCGCGATTGTGCTCTTCATTTAGTCTGGTTAGTCATTTCAAATTCTTTACCAACCAAGTAAGCTTGGGGAGGCTATACAATGTTTCTAGCTTGGTGAACTTTATTTTGAATATATCTGGCCATCCAGACTTGTTGTGGTTTGTACTTGTTGTTGCTTAAGTGGTATTTCGATTAGCTCTGTTCTCTGGTGTTTATCTTGTAGGCATTGATTTATTGGATGTGTGAATGGTTTGGGTGGATGGTGGGCTGTGTTGTGGCCAGATTGAGTCTCTTTAGGTGATTGGATTTTGTGATGGATCTGTCTCTTTGGAGGTAGTTCCTTGGGCTGGGTATTTGTTCATGTCATTCTCGCGATGCTATGTTGTGCTATGAAAGTTCGTTTTGGCTCTTTAACTATGTGTTTAGTACGTCATTGTGGTTCTATATTGTGTCCCCTATCAAGTGTGAAAGATTTGACTTTGGTGGTTTTGGGCTTTGGCATATGTGTCTAACCTCCTTATCTATGTCCGCTAGTCTGTTGTCAATGATTGTGTAATTCACTACAGGTAACTTGCCTCATCACTTTGCTATGGACTTGCAACCCTGGGTTGTTGTGAACATTGTTGTGTTGTTGTGTTCTCATGATGGAAGACTATGCAATGGAAGGTAGCTTATGATGTTTAATGTTAGGTCACTAGACATGTAATTGCTTTTTCATTGTGTGGCTCAATGTGTAAGTCTGTGTTGTATGATTTGGACAGTTGTATTTTTGCAATTTTGATATGTAACTGTGTTATATTGCCTCCCTGCGTGGAGTGCTATGTGATATCTGTAGTTTATAAATATTGTCTAGCTCATGTTTTGTAACCTTGATAGGTAGTAATGGATGGACCACTTTAAACTCCGACCATGGTGGACGGTTCACCTTAAAAACAGAATGTAGTAGAATGGTAATCTGCCAGTCTCCTGTAATTTCTATGATTATTATTTATTATAGTAATAAGTGTTTGCAATCACTTTAAAAACTAGTCGGCCTTGCTAAAAAAACAGTAGACAAGGAAATTCCTTCTAATAACCTTTATCAATATCACCAAAAGATTACAAAAGAAACTATAATAATTGGAAAGATAACTCAATCCCTGAATCCTTTAAAAACTAGATCTCCATTTCCAATCAACCACATATACATAGTATAAAGGGATTTTCACTTAAAGGGCTAAGTTTGGCTTTCTCCCTATTTTCCACTTCTTATTATATATAAGTAATGATAAAATAATTTATCATTTTCCTTTATAACTTAAAAAGGTAAAAAAATATCTTTTTCGTGTAAATTGTCCTTAAAACTAATTATTTAGAAGTATTATCGTTAAAACTTACTACCCTAGAATAAAATGCACGCTAACATAATTTCCACTATTTATAATAATAATAAAATACTTTATGCTCAAATTCTGATTTATATTGCAAAAAATAAATTGTTGCATTTAATAAAAAACTGTAGAATCTTCTCTTTTATTATGATTAGCATATTCCCATATGCAATGCCATTTTGAGAAAGTGCAATTATTTAGGTCTCCTTTATACATTCTAATTGTCATTTTATGTCACAAATCACAATCTTCTCCAAATTTACAAGTGAGCAAAAAAAATTGAATCAGAATCACACTTTGATCCATAATATATTCAAAAATCTAATTTGATTTGCAAATATTGTAGCACAAAATCCAACAAGATGGAGAACGCCAACAATAATAAAATTGAGAGTGCCTTTTTTCGAATGATAGATTTGTTGATAGTAGATAGTCAATCAAATAATTCAAAGGATATAAAAGTGTAAAATTTTATTTGATAATTTCTAACCAAACAAGTTATGTTTTTAAGTTTTATGATAACTAACGTAGTTATAAAATTAATATTTTTATTATGTACTATGTAATTTCAGGAATTTGATTCACATGATGCTTCGATCTGATAGTGTGAAGTAATGGAAAAATGTTGAATATTGTTATTGTAATTATCAAGTCCAATATATTATGACCTGAAAAAATATGATTGCAACTGCAATGTGAAACGTGTGGACTGTACCATTGTTAAAATTAATAAAAAGATAAAACATGGTAAAATGACGTAGACTTAATGCTATAGAAAATACGATTTCCATTTATGTTGAAGGGTGCGTATCTGGAGGAAGATAAATGAAAGATATATATAATTAATGGCATATGTAATCACAAGCATCCTTAATTTTAGAAGAACATTCGTATGCAGGAAGGTTTATTGACAAGGGTAAAATAATTAGAAGATATGAGTGGTATTGGTGTATCTTCAAGGGAAGTATTGATTATCACTAAATTATTTTATGGAAAATACCTCAACTTTGAAGCCTGTTTATAATATTAAATATTATATGCAACTATCACCAATGGAGTGTAGATACGCTGTGTAACATTTTATAAAATGATTTCTAAAGAAGCATTATGTGTATTCTGAGAGGGCTAGTGAGGAAACGATCACTTGATAGATAAAATGTAGTTTCATCCATAGTCGTTCATATCGTGCAAGTGTTTTACGTTGATTCTATAATTTAATTGTACAACAATACAAACGGATATGACATACCTTTGTTAGAAATAGTTATTATGACTTCCACTGGCCGAACATTTAGTATTACTTATGTATTTTTAGCAAATGAGAGAATAACTAAGAATCGGCGCTACTCAAGCTAAAACATTTTTATTTCTCTAATAAATCACCTGAGATAGTTACAAATAGTATAACACCCATTAGTGAATGAAATTGTAAGTATCACATCGTAGAATCACCTCGTGAAGTGGATGCTTATATAGAAGAGCTTATCCTAAAAATGATGAAACCTTTTTGAGAAACAAAACTCTACATCTGCACATGGTTAAATTTGGTGATAATATTTGCGTGAATGAAAAGATGGCTATTACAAATGGAGAATGAGATTTGATAAATGAAGTTAAGAGAAAAAAAATCAAAGGAAAAGTTAAAGTGGTAAATTGTAAAATGGAATTCAAAGTTTGTAAGATATTTTTGCAACATTTGAAGAAGATGGCTCCTGTCCAAAGTGGAACTTTAGATACAATATAATGATTTCAAAAAGATTGGATGGATGATTTGAAAGATTGAAGTATAATTATAATAATTGTTTGCCATTCAAAGAGCACTCTGCATTTGCTAAACAGTCAATCTCACACTTGTATTTAGGACATTTTTTATTTTAGAATCAAATACCTTTTCAATAGGTCTTCCTATATCAGATTGAGAAATGCGCCTTTGTGAGTGAATCTTTATCGTTATAATTTATCTATTAAATCAATCATACTTTGTATATTTATTTCATAAACTATTTATCATGTTGCAATCAGCATTATGGCCTTTCGTGAGACTGTAATCTGGACTGCATTATTGATGGCATGATATATTTTTAATGCTCAATTGAAGGAATCACTCTTTACATCATTTATAAATTTGCTTTATCTTATTATGGAACAAAACCTATATATAGTTATACATCCAATAAATCTTGGTACTATCTATAGTAGTCTCTTCGACAGTTCTCCATCGTCTCACTATGAGAAATAGCCGCGACTACAATTACAAGGGACTGCTTCATAAGGCTAACAATACAGATGTTCCTTCATTTGCTGAGAAGATGTGAAACTATGTTCGCATTGGAATTTCCAATGCTCGGACATCCACAATTTACCATCCAGTACATGTATTGAGAATTTACACATAATTACTCTATCTATACTCTGGTTCTGCTAAGAAGTGACACTACTGGGGCTCACTTACGAAAATCTGTCAGAGATTTAATGCAATCTTAAAAAGGGCAACTACTAGGGCTCACATATGTTTACTAGGTCTATCTCTTTCTATTGTAGCTATGGCCTCATGCAACCATCCCTCGACTAGTGGAAGACTCTATAATGGGTTATAGCTTTGCTCTGAAACAAACAAACTAAGAAAACAATTAGCGTTGCCACCTCATACAGTCCCCTGATAGTGAAAGATCACTGTCCTGTTGGTTTAACCCACATCTTCTCGTACCCACTTTTGACTGACGATGGCAGGTATCCAAACGGTAATCATACTTAATGGGTCTTGATCTCTTTTACTACCAAAATTCAACACCAAAACAGGCTATCAGTGAAGGGGTATCGGACCGCCACTAGCGCAGAAGAACAATCCAAAAGCACAAAACCGACACAATCATTAAAGAAGAAAGCTCAGATCCGATGTAAAGGAAGAATACCGACAAGGCAGTTCCGGCACGAAAGGTAGGTAACGAAACTGCAAGCCTAAAGGTAGACTACCTGAAACCGGAAGCATCAAACAAAGCAAAGGGTAACGAAAGAGCTATCGACATTTACTTGCTTAATGCCGATACAAAAGGAGATGGATTCCAAGGCATAAGAAGCCAAAACATAAGAGGAACCTTTCGAAAGCCAGCTATTAGAGCCAAAGTTTGATGATCATCAAGGGACAATTTCATAAATAAATAAGTAATGCACCAAAAGCATCCATCCGGAAGACCGAAACCCACTCCGAAGATCTACCGAAAGAAAATCAAAGCTTCCAGTAAAAAGAGTTATCCACGCTAACTTTCTTAATGTCGATACCGAAAGGGGTGACAGTTCTCATAACACAAGTAATTGAAACACAAGAACAAGCACTATGAAGACCTAAAGACAAGACCGGATGCTTATGACCGAGAGACGAAAGCTTTTCTCAAAGCTATCAATACCAATAGGCTTGGTATCGATACGAGAGGAAAATGTAACATTAAAGAGAAGCTCAAGAAATGGAGACCCGCCTACCAAGAGCTAGAACCGACACACCGAAAGCTCCGTTATCTCTATTAACAAGGCCAAAAGAACGACCGAAAGCCAATGTAACCGGAACCGAAAGGGAAAAGGCGGCCGACGCATAGCTGCCGGGCCTGAGGGGGGCTTCTGCTTACGCAATGGTAAATGGACCCCGATTTGTCTATAAATAAGACCCAAGGGGTCACATTTTGGGGCCCAAATTCTAATTCCTTAATCTTGTACTCTTTTTCTATAGAGTAAACCCTGATTTCTAAATCAATTTGGAGATTTCCTTTGTAAACACTTATGTACTCAGATCAATGCGCAATAAAGAGTGAATCAACCCTTATCATAATTCCTATAAATTGTTTAGCTACTTCCTTTTCATACTACCTTATGCTTCCAACACGACAAAGGTTCCCTACACGAGTCTAAACCTTTGCCCAAGATTATCTAGAAACCCATTTTCTATAGTCTGTTTAGCTTTTTATCTTGTTTTGCACTTAGGGAACCCTTATCCCAAGGTAACTATTGGTTGTTAAGTCCCGTAAGCGTGATACTCACTCCTTGGGGGAAGAGTAACTAATCTTCGGACTTAAAACCTTGATATCTAGGAAACGGTGAAGTAGCTCAAGCTTGTAGGAACTAAATAATCCCATTTTCCCCTTAGGTCGATTTCCTTAGACCTATCTCCAGTGTTGACGGAAAATATCATTAACATTTTGGTACTAGAAGGAGGGATTGAACCTCCTACCTTGTAGTTAACCTTAACACATATATAACTGTGTTGTTCCGTCCCGAATCTGACTAAGCTTTGAAGAAGCAAGAATATGGAAAAGGAGTCCCAACAAGAGTCTTCTGGATCTCATATGGCTATGTCAGATATCACTAACCCAAGAGTGATGGAAGAACAAAGGTTGAGAATGGAAACCTATCAAATAATCAAATGGAAAAAGGAAACTGGGCAGTACGATCCTGACTACGGGAGCAATAACCCTTCGTACATAGGACAAATCCCAACCTTTATCTTAAGTGAGTTTACGTCAAAGGAGTATAATCTTTCAACTAGTTACGGATGATGTTTCTTTCTACCAAAAAAATCTTTAATTTACTGTAAAAACACATTAGAATTAAATAAATTAAAATATTATAATAAGAATTAACTAAAAATTGAAAATACCCAAAAAATAACTAGGGTATGTTGACATGCACAAAATGACATGTCGACATATAACTGCCAGTTTTTCAAATTTATTCAAAATTTTAAATTTGAATAACCAGCTAGTGTCTCTTCATTTTAACTAAATTCCAAATCCTATGCATATCTCTTTCTTCCATAAAAACTTATTCTATACTTTCTCCTTCTTATCGAAACATTCTTTTTCTATAATGTCAAATTATGGCAAATCTCATTCACAATTTGAGTGAGAATCATGAGGAAATGCTCAATTCTTTCAAGAATATTTCATCTATAATACTTCATAATCAGCGTCATCTCGAATTGAGTCAAATAAAGATGGTTGAACGTCAACTAAAGCACTTTGATGCCATTCGTTGGTTAATCTCTTCTGTTTTAAGAGACGAAGATAACAACCTCGCTAAATCCCCACTCACCAAAAAAGATGAAGATTGGGAAGTCATTAAGAAGGATCCATTCTTCAGAGGAGACGGATGGGAGGAAGTTCCAAGAGAAATTTGAAATTATTTGAATTGGATGGTATGATTTGCTTTGTTTGAATTGAATTTGATTGCTTGATTTGGTTGGGTTTAAAACTTGTATATAATTGATTGAAATACTTGTAAATACCGACTAAAATGCTTGAATTGTGTGATTTGTTTATACTTTTTCTAGCTATAATTAGAATAATATAAGCATAGGGAATCTTAATTATGTGGCAAGACATTAGGTTAATTTATTCTGGGGTAGTATAGACATAGAGATTGTTTTTGTTGATAACAAAGGGGGAGAAATTGTAAAATATGGATTTGTTAGGCTTAGTTTAAAGGGGAGTATGCAGGATTCATGATGAAAGGGGGAGTATTCGAAGAATCAGATCAACAGGTATTAACAGGTATAAATATTTTATAAATCGAGGTTGTCTTCATCAAAAAGGGGTAGATTGTTGGAGAATGGAGTTTTGATGACAACAACCTTATTTCAATTATCTTTATTAATTGATAGAAAAATGTACGAACATCATTATCTAGAATATATATATATATATATATATATATATGCAGGGTTTGTATACAGGATCAAGACTATACAGTTTTAGAGTTTCAAGAGATTCCGGATTCAAAGTGATTCAGGACTCACGAGTATCAAGATGACAAGATTTTAAGAGCTCAAGAGAATATAGTAATTGAGTCTAGTTTACATGTAAGACTCTAAATAGCACTTCATTTTCAGATTCTGTTTTTCATTTTCAAATTCTGTTTTCAAAATTCAAATTCTATTTTTCAAAATTCAAATTCCATTTTTCAAAATTCAAAATATGATTTCAAGTTATTTCAAACTACTTTTAAATGATTTTAAATACATATTTGTAGTTTATAAAGTTTTATAATAATATGTTTATAATATTGTATATATAGTTTTAAATCATATAATTTTATAAACATGTTTATATTATATATCACTATGTTTTTATACCAAACATTATTTTTGATTCAAGAATTTCTAGAAAATATACATTGGTTTTAACACTTGAAATTTGATTTTAAACATAAATAGACAAGGCATATGTCGACATACATATATGAGCATGTCGACATTAACTGTCATAACTTCAAATTTCAAAGGATGTGTCTTTTCACTATATGAAACATTTCAGAAACGTTGCAACCATTGGGACACTATAAAAATAGGCTGATTTCAAATTTTTAATTATTGTTTCTTCTCCTTTTTCACCCCTTCACTTACCATCATTAATATACATACAATTCTTGATTTCTACGCTTACGCTCTACCGATTTCAACAAAATTTATATCATTTTTCTTGTCTTCTCATTCTCTATCAATGACTCTCTATCTGAAGTGCTATTGAAGAGTTCTAGGTCTATTGTAATCATTTGGGAATTGTTGGGAAAAGGATGTGTTCCTCGTAGCCCTGAAATCAAAGAAAGGGAGCGGTGTTAACCTTGTAGCCGTGAAATCAAGAGTGGTGGAATTGGTGTTAACCTTGTAGCCGTGAAATCAAGGGTGTTGTACTTGGATATTGATAATAATACAACTCTACGCAATCCAGCATTGCATGGGACTGTACGTAGGAGCAATCCGAACTAGTATAAAATCCAGTATGTTCTTTCCTTTTCAGCATTTTATATTTACTTATTTATGTGTCTGTGATTGTTTATGTGTTTGTGATCATTTCTGGTGTGATAACCATTGTGTGATTCATATAGTAATTCAAGTTAGTTTAATATTTCTTTAATTTACTCATAAACACTATTCACACCCCCTCTAGTGTTAATTCTACCTTAAGATCCGCATTTCGCTTCCTTAACAAAAGGCAGACCACTGAAACCGGAAGCACCAAATAAAGCAAAGGGTGACGAAAGCGCTATCGGCATTAACTTACTTAATGCCGATACAAATGTAGATGATGGAGTCCAAGGCACAAGAAACCGAAACATAAGAGGAACCTTCCGAAACCTAGCTATCAAGGCCAAAGATTGATAATCACCGAGAGACAACTTTATAAATCAATAAGTAATGCACCGAAAGCTTCCTTTCGGAAGACTGAAACCCACTCTAAAGATCTACCGAAAGTAAATCAAAGCTTCTAGGAAAAAGAGCTATCCACACTAACTTGCTTAGTTTCGATGCCGAAAGGAGTGACGGTTCCTAGAACACAAGTAATTGAAACACAAGAACAAGCATTATGAAGACTTAAAGACATGGCCGGAAGCTTATGACCGAGAGATGAAAGCTTTTCTCAAAGCTATCCATACCAATAGGCTCGATATCGATATGAGAGAAAGATGTAACATCAAAGAGAAGCTAAAGAAACCGAGACCAGTCTGCCGAGAGCTAGAACCGACACACTGAAAGCTCCGTTATCTTTATTTACAAAGCCAAAAGAATGGCTGAAAGCCAATATAACTGGAATCAAAAGGGAAAAGGCAGCCGACACGTAGCTGCCATGCCCGAAGGGGCTTTTACTGACCCAATGGTAAAAGGGCCCCTGATTTGTCTATATATAAGACTCTAGGAGTCACATTTTGGGGGCTGAAATCATTGCTCAATCTTGTACCCTTTTTCTATAGAGTAAACCTTAATTTCTAAATCAATTTGGGGGTTTCTTTTGCAAGCGCTTTTGTACTCAGATCAATGAGCAATAAAGAGTGAATCAACACTTAACATAAATCAAATGAGCTGTTTAGCTACTTCCTTTTCATACTACCTTATGCTTTCTACACTACAAAGGTTCCCTATGCAAGTTTAAACCTTTCCCCAAGATTATTGAGTAACTCCTTCTCTACAGTCGGTTTAGCTTTCTATCTTGTGTTGCACTTAGGGAACCCTTATCCCAAGGTAATTGTTGGTTGTTAAGTCCCGTAAGCGTGACGCTCACCCCTTGAGGTAAGAGTAACTAATCTTCAGACTTAAAACCTTGATATCTAGGAAACGGTGAACTAACTCAAGCTTGCAAGAACTAAATAATCCCTTTTTCCCCTTAGGTCCATTTCTTTAGACATAACTCGGTGTTAACGAAAATTATCATTAACATTTTAGCACTAAAAGGAGGGCTGGAACCTCCGACCTTGTGGTTAACCTTACTACATATCTAACTGTGTTGTTCCGTCCTGGATTGGAATAAGCTTTGATCAAGCAAGGGTATGGAAAAAGAGTCCCAACAAGTGTCTTTTGGATCTCAAATGGCTATGTCAGATATCACTGACACAAGCGAGATGGAAGAACAAAAGTTGAGAATGGAAACCTAACAAATAATCAAATGGAAAAAGGAAGCAGGATAGTACGATCCTGACTATGTGAGCAATAAGTCTTCCTACACAGGACAAATCCCAACCTTTACCTCAAGTGATTCTACATCAAGGGGGTATAATCTATTCTCTCATATAAGAAAAGTATCCACGAACAAGCCAAAGGAAGGGTTTTAACTATTTTGATTCCAAATGGAATAAAATGATAGTATTTCAACCTCAATACACTTCAGAAAGGAGAAACGAGGATACGGATGAAGTAACAAGACTAAGTAGCAAAAGGCTAGGTTCCTACAACATAAAAACTCTTTGCATCAAGACTACCTAATGGGTACCACCTTACAACCTCAATGGAAAATATCTACTTCCTAACCAAACGTGAGCTTAATTTCTAGACATCTAAAAAGAAGATGCCCAAGTATGAAAGGAAATTGGGAGGGCCTTACTGCCACTATCACATAGTGATTGGACATGAAACTAACCACTGCATAGTTCTTGAAGGAATGATCATCAAATTCCTTAATCAAGGCCAATTACAAGATTTTGTAAGAGAATCAAAATAAGTTCAAGCAAGGTCCGCGGGAAAAGGAATGTTCACATAACTAAGGGTATGGAAACCCTCTCAAATTTTAGAATAACCCAAAAAATGGTCAAATTACAAACGGATAAAAACCCTTGTCATCGCCAAGTTGGCCAAGGCAAGGCACCTCTCGGAGGGGGGGGGGGGAGTGATGTGTAAGCCTTTCTCCATGCCCAAATCAGAAAAGGTTAGGTTAAAGCATCAAAAGCGCAAGCCTCCGATCCACGCCAAAAAAGGTTGAGACGGAGCATCTAATCAGCACATCCTGCCTCTACTTACAAAAGAGTATGCCATGCCTCTGCTTGTAGAAGAGTATGCCCTGCCCTTGCTCGCAGAAGAGCACTCCTACCTCTGCTTATGTTCCTCGTTACCCGTAGAAGGGAACGAAAACCCTTACCATCGCCTACGATGGCCAGGATAAGGCACCCCTTGAAGGGGAGTGGAGTGTAAGCCTCTATCACGGCCAACGATGGACGCGGTAGAGCATCAAAAGAGTAAGCCTTATTTTTGCATCTATGATGGCCCGGTTTAAGCATCTAAGCCCTTATCATCGCCTACGATGGCCGTAGTAAGGCGTCATTTGGAGGGAGGTCGGGTAAGTCTTTGGGCCCTGCTTGAGAATAAGCTAGCCAAGCTTACCGGATGCACAGACCCAGAGAGTGGCCAACTTGTGCAGTTAAAGGGCTTAGTGGTTCTATAGCGGCGGAGGTGCAAAAAGGTGTAGCGGGGATAAAGTGGGGAAATAATGGGGATACATCGGAGTCATAAAAAGGTTCATTAGATGTGAAACCGAATATTTGAAAATTAATTAATCATCTTTTTCATACTATATGTGTGCAAGAAACTAATATTTATTAACCTTGTATAACAAAATCAAGGAATATCATAGTTATTCATGTTAAATTTGGTGAGTATAATTGATTACTACCATATATCGGGCACTTATGCCTTAAATTTATCCCTTGACGCTAATTTTACTGAGTTTTTAAAAAGAGAACTAGTCAAATCAAGCTTTATACATAAATACTGCTAAAGCGGACGCTAAAAAGCCCTGGTTTTGCGGATGCAGCGGAAAATAGCGGGGCTAGAAACATGTTTACTGTTCATCAACGTTAAGTTGAAATAGCTAGCAGTTGAAGAGTGCTATGGGCTATAGCGGGGATACTACGGGGCTTTAGCAGGGCTTTAACTGCATAGTGGCCAACAAAGCATGCACATTCTCTGCTTTGACAACCAAAAGTCCAGAGAGTGGCTTAAGAAGCACGTACATCCTCTGCTCTCTTAAAATCAAACCCAAAAGGGGTAACAAAGCTATTTACTAAAAGTGGATTTCTGGTCTTCTATAAAATACCCAAATCTAGGTAATTTTGGAACTTCTCTAAATCGATAGAAGTGGATTTCTAGCCCTATGTTCTTAGTACCCAAATCTGGGTCAGTTCAGGAATTCTATTACTTGCCAGAAGTGGATTTCTGGTCTTACATCCTCAATACCCAATTCGGAGTTGATTTGGGATTTTCACCATTACCAAAAGTGGATTTATGATCCTTCATTAAATAGCCGAATCTAAAGCATGGATTGAGACTTATCCCAATAGCCAGAAGTGGGATTCTGGTCTACTAACGAATATCCAAATCTAAGTTGATGGAATGCTCCTAATTATTCAACAAAGGGAAGTGTAACAACCTGTATTTTTGAATAACATGTTATAACATAAATGGAGGCAGAATTAAACTGTAAAATCTGAATCAAGGGAAACGGGCTATGCCATTGCGTTCGTCTCGGAAAAATACGCGAAATAGAGTCCGAGTTTTCGAAAATCGGAGTCCGTATGACCAAGATATGGCCTCGCGAAGTTTCACGAAAAATTCCCAAATTAAAGTATACTTAATTAAGTGAAATGGGTTGCGCAGAGAAATATATATATATTGATATATATATATATATATAATTGAAAATTAAATAAATAAATATGCAAAAATGTTCAAAACAGCGAATTGGGAGAGGGGAATAACCGAACCGGCCGATTTTTGAGGTCGACCCGAGCCCGCTGGGTCGACTAGGGGTTAATCCAGGGTGTTTGGCTGTCAACCCGTGGGTCGATTCGCTCAAATGCAGATTTTGCATTTGAATGGTCCTCATGGTTCATCTTTAATCTAAAGGCCCTAGATGGTTCCTACACTTGTCTTCTTCCCCAAGACATGCTCTGATGGCTTGGATTGAATCTAGGTTTAATCCTATGGCCTAAAACACTTGCCTAATCTATAAATAAGCCCCTAACCCTCTCCTAAATCCTCATTATTCATTCATGTAACTAAACTATGGCCAAATTTCTACTCTCATGGCCTCCACTCAACTATCCTAGCCTCCACTTCATTTCTATGAGAGGTTTCATGATCATGAGAGTGTTAGAGAGTCCCTATGTTAGTATGAGAGCTTCTCAAGTTGATTTCAAGGCAAAAGCTTTGATCTTTGTTCATAAAGATGGTGTTTTGGTGGGTTTGGAGCATTCATCTTTGGGTTTTTGGGTGATGGCATGCATAGGCTTCATCACAAGCTTTAGTTTAATCGATTTAGGCCTTCATAGCAATGTAAGCCCTTCTCCTACTATTAGATATGAACTTTAAACTTAATATGACATGTTGTAAGTGGGTTTAAACATTAGTATGTAGCATGTTATCATCTTATGCAAGCTTATAAAGTCATTACCTTGGTCTTGTGGTCATAAAGCTTTGACCTTTATGTTGAAATGTTGCATTATGCAACATGAGAATCTTCATAATCATTATGTCACCTTGCATATGAAGTCATAATCCTTATATGATGATATATGCGAGTTTCTAGCCATCATTCCATATCTTTTGTCACCATGATTCGCTTATGTACCAAGTTTGGGTTTATGCATGTTTTTGAGGCTTAAGAATGTAACATGCAAGCTAATGAACACATTTGTGCCTCATTTGCCACCATGATTAACTTGTGGCTTAATACCCATTTTTGTCATTCCTTTGCCAAGTCTCTTCTTTTAATCCATCACGTTGTTGCGAACGTATATGCTAGTTTAAAAAAAAGCGTTGGGGTCACATTATGGGGAAACATAATGACATGAATATGACTTGGGTAAATGGGTATAAACATGACAACATGTAACGTTAAATATGACATGTGTTTATACTTGAAAACATGATTTGAAATATAACATGGAAGTTGACATGTAAGTATGCATAAAAACATAAGCTTGGGAATTTACCTATTAAGTTAGGTCTACCCATTGGGAATTTACCTATTAAGTTAGGTCTACCCAATTGCTTGAAAACTTGACTATGAACATGACACTAGACTAAACATGAAAGTGGCCAACTCGAGGTTGGGTTGAGTTTGCAACGTAAAACTACCCGGAACCGACCGGCCTAACTAGTAGTTGCAAACAATAGGACCCAATGTGAGAAGTTGGTCATGTTGTGCTTGAACCCGAGGTTAGACCAAGTTGTGGTGTAAAGCTACCCGGAACCGACCGGCTTAACTAGTAACCACAACAAAGTCTAATGTGAGAGGTTGGGGTGCATTAAGTAATTAATGCCACATAATAGGGTTAAGTTAATTTGATTAATGAGGCTTAACCAAATATGACATGGACAAATGGGTAAAGTAATTTAATTTGACTAATGACACTTAACCGACATGACAGGGTTGGGTAGGTTAAGTAACTTGATTTGCCTAACGACACTTGACCATTTTTATACGACGAGGGGACGGGATTAAGTTAACCAACACTTAATCAATCCAACACGATAACTTGATAAGGTTAAGTAAATTTTCTTAGTAACACTTAACCGTTCAATACAGTTAATGGATGGGGTTAAGTCAACTCAGACCTAACTAATCTAAACATGGTAATTGGACGGGGTTAAGTTAATTTACACTTAACTAATCCAACTCGTTAGTTTGATGTGGTTAAGTGACCTATACTTAACCAATCTAACGTGAAAACATGATAAGGCTAAGTCAATAATCACTTGAATACGCTTGACCGATTTGACTCGGTAATTTGACAAGGTCAAGTTAATTTATATAATTAACCAATCTAAAATGATAATTAGACGAGGTTAAGTTATGGATTGCTTAATATACTTAGCCAACTTGACACATGGTTTGTAGGGTTAAGTCTTGGACTTGGATACTTAGCCAATTGTGACATGGTTTGTAGACGGGCTAAGTTATGAACTTAAGTGACACTTAACCCATTAGATAAACCCTAATTCGGAGGATTAGGTAAATAACCATAGTTAACAAGGATTATGGAAATAAGGCTAAGTGGTAAACCTTAGTTAAGGGAGACTAAGTAATAATTCTTAGTCAAGGAAATTTGGACCATTTCTTAGATAGATTAGTAACCCGATACGTTAGGTCAACGT
The DNA here is from genome assembly GCA_030737875.1 of Allium sativum. NCBI lineage: Eukaryota > Viridiplantae > Streptophyta > Magnoliopsida > Asparagales > Amaryllidaceae > Allium > Allium sativum. Next base: position 9,296,560 of record JASFAX010000033.1, read on the forward strand.
TTAAGTATGCGTGTAGGAGCAGGCTATCTGATTTAGATAAAGGCTCCAACGAACTGGGTAACGAAGCAGCGGCTTCGGGGAACGTGAGGATATTCTTGGGATCCCTCTGTGAGCTGCCAGGTCATTATACTAGGCTCACGAGAGGTTGAGGTCTGCGGTAGAAGAACCAAGAATATGCCTTGGTTGCTATGCGAGCGACCTAAAGACCGGGGTGGATAGCAGTGAGTCGACGAATACATAAGGTGCCCGAGATAGCAAGTTCGTCGATCATCTACCATCTTGAGTCAAGCGTGTACGTACGGAAAGGCAGGGAACACCCAACAGACCATAATTGCTATCTAATTATGGGTGAGGTAGGCCGTAGGATGTGGGCTGGCCGGAGTGTAGTTCTCATGCAAGATTTTCTCTTGTGTTGCCTTTCACTAGTTGAGGGAGGGGTCTCGTGGGACCATAGCCACGTGTAGAAAAGCAGACCTTAGTATCTGCATCGGCAGATAAATCTAAAGCTCCCGACCGAGTCCTGTATTTCTTGTTTTGCCCTGTGACAGGACTCGGATGGCACGATGTGATACATGTGCATACAGTTATAGAAAAACGATTCATGATGAATGCGTGGGAAAAAGGGCGCGGTTGAGGGTTAGCGTAATCCCTAGTGGCCTAGGTGGTTTAACCCAAACCAAAATACGAAAGCGTGCAATAGGCAAGCGTAATCCCTAGTGGTGCTAGGTGGCGTAAGTCCTAGTAGTTCAAACGATGATTCATATGGAAGAGCTTAGCTAGAACAAGGGTGACAGTCCAAACGATTTCAAGGATAATACGACATGAGGAAGCCCGTACGAGGTACGGCAAAGGACTGAACTTATATACATGGAAAGAAACATATGATTTGAGTAACCTATATATGCGATATGTTAGGTTGACATGGACCATTACACGATTTTGAGTAAGGGACATTCATGGTTAACACATAACAAGGCTGGGATACTAGTACGGAGGGTGCAGAGCAAATATACATGTTAGAACCAGGAAGAATATACGGAATAGATATCGTGGAATGTTAGACGGGGTAGATACCTTGGGATAGTATACTTGATAGAAGTCTGACGATATGATACCTTGATTTATCATGACACCGTAGTTTATCATGATACCTTAGTTCAGTAGTTATCCTGTTATTCTGATTTAGCTTATCTATCTTGTTATCATGCTTATGTTCATCTCAGTTCCTCATGCCAGTTAACTTTACTAGTTTATATGCTGATAGTAGATAGGGCTTACCAGTCTTTATGACTGACCCCGTTTTCTTTCGCTTCTTGTCTTCCGTTTCCCCCCCAGGTTACAGGGAGGAAATACTGTTGTTTAGTTCAGACTTCTTCTGCTTGAAGGTCATCATGGATGGCTTGGACTTTTCTTGGCTATGGCTACTTTACTGTTTTATTTGGGGAATAATTTATGGAAAAGTCTTAATGCTTCTTTATTATTACAAGACAGGTTTTGATGTACTCTGATGTAAAAGGCTTTAGACCTTAATTATTAATGTTTATGAAAGTTCGATTTTACTTCCGCCATTTTATATGTTCTGTCTTGTGATATTTCTGTGCATGTTTACCAATAATGCCCCTCTAAAGCTAGTGCATTCCTTTGCGAGTGACCCTAGCGGAGGCGGGGTGTTACATTTGGTATCAGAGCAGAAGGTTACTAGACTGGGCAAAAGTTTTTAAAGACCTTCTGAAAATTATTTGAAAAACCGTTTACAAAGAAGCATTTTTCAAGAAAATTTTCTTTTAAAAAGAAAAAGGCTATTCCCCAAAGGCCATTAGCATTATCCTTGTTTCCTTGATTGAATCTCTTTTCCTTTCTTTCCTCCATCTGTAGTCACAGTGGTTTTGACTGCGACTAGTCTTTCTAGCTGCGTAAGTGTTTCCCGTACGATGGAGGTGGTTCTCGAGAGATCGTTGCAGAGTTATGCATGAAAGGATAGTAAGAACAAGGATAAAGGATACGAGCTCAGGGATAAGCAACATGTTGGTATGGTTGAGTCCTAAAAGGAGGGAGAAAGATGAACAATGAAACCCATGACGAGAGAGTACCTTTGGCATGGTGAAACGGGACGGATAGTTAAGTATCATGGAACAGGGACAAGATCATTCGGAGGGCAATAGTATGCTCTCATTTCTAGGGTACCTCAGAAGGAGGGTAACGATCTTGTTAAAGGTTTAGCTTTTCTTCTCTATCATCCTGTCGGGACTTTGTTTTGATCACGGCATCTTTTAAGTCCGCTTCGATAGTTGAGTCTCTGCACCTTAGTACTAGCGTAGTAGAGGATCCCGTTTTTGTCTCAAGTCCTATTGGAAGATCGGTCCATTTACTCATGGCTTGTTTGGATTTGAGAATGTCTATATCAAGTGTTGAGCTTGGAAATAATGCTTATGTTTATAAGTTGTGGATGGATTCTAGGGATGAAGTGGTTATCCAGTAAGGGGTGCCACTCTCAGTTTTAGAAGGAGGGTAGTTAGACTCTTGGCTTGCTTTGGTAATACCCTTGAAGTATCGCGTGACCTTTTGGGTTCTGTCATGACTAGTTACTTAGAATCCCTAGATGCCTTTATTGGAAATTTGAAGCCCGATCGGATGGTGTTCGCCGATAAGACGGATGGTTTATTTCACTTATGCATGGGTTATGGAAATCACCCTAGTAAGTGCACTTGATAACCCGGTTGGCATCTGTTTACTTTCAAGAGAAAGTTCTACTATGTGGAATACCTTATGGTACGAGGTCCGAGATTCACTAGTGAATTTTGGAAAGCTTGCATGAGATCATGAGTACGCAGTCATGTTTGCGCTAAGTGTGCAAGTGGAACGAGAGGCGACGAGGAAATGAGTTCCAACTCATGTTATGGAAACAGGAAATAAGAAGCTACGAAATCGCGAAGTTAAAGGACGATCAAGGCACAATGGAATTAAGCTCAAGGAGATACGACTTTGATGGTCAAAGACTAGATACGCGCATGATATCTCTTTTTGAGAGTATATCCTTGATCCCTGTTTTCCTGTAGAGCTTGCTTGTAGGCTATCTTTTGTGAATATCCTCTCGGTCCTATCTTCTGTTACAAACCCCGTAAGGAATTTGTCTTGTTTATCTTCTCGACCCTGTTTCAGGGAATCCTAGGTAGAACCCTATGGATGTAAACATGTATTTGAAACATGTTATGATCGATATGGTTGCAAGTGGTTGCTCGTGGATGCGCGAATACACATTAGATACTAGCTCGACTCGATCACATTTCATATTGCATATGCACGAGTATTTATACTTGTTTATGGTTGAAATCGAATGTATTATCATGCGGTTGTTGCATATGAATGAATGATTGTGCACGCATATAGTATCTACATGACTAGGACTATTTGCATACATGTTGGATTCATGGCACTATACATATTTTTGCATTAGAAAGATTATTCAGGCCTGATCATTAGCATTAGCTAAGGAACATGTACACACACGTTTTGCATATATTCATACAGCATTAGAAATCATCTAAGGACAATGGTTGCTTATGGATGATGTTTTGAGTAGATGAATGATGGATGGTAGGATAGGTTCTTCCTAACTTGGAGATTTCGGGGACGAAATCCTAAAAGGTGGGGAGAATGTAACAACCCGTATTTTTGAATAACATGTTATAACATAAATGGAGGCAGAATTAAACTGTAAAATCTGAATCAAGGGAAACGGGCTATGCCATTGCATTCGTCTCGGAAAAATACGCGAAATAGAGTCCGAGTTTTCGAAAATCGGAGTCCGTATGACCAAGATATGGCCTCGCGAAGTTTCACGAAAAATTCCCAAATTAAAGTATACTTAATTAAGTGAAATGGGTTGCGCAGAGAAATATATATATATATATATATATATATAATTGAAAATTAAATAAATAAATATGCAAAAATGTTCAAAACAGCGAATTGGGAGAGGGGAATAACCGAACCGGCCGATTTTTGAAGTCGACCCGAGCCCGCTGGGTCGACTAGGGGTTAATCCAGGGTGTTTGGCTGTCAACCCGTGGGTCGATTCGCTCAAATGCAGATTTTGCATTTGAATGGTCCTCATGGTTCATCTTTAATCTAAAGGCCCTAGATGGTTCCTACACTTGTCTTCTTCCCCAAGACATGCTCTGATGGCTTGGATTGAATCTAGGTTTAATCCTATGGCCTAAAACACTTGCCTAATCTATAAATAAGCCCCTAACCCTCTCCTAAATCCTCATTATTCATTCATGTAACTAAACTATGGCCAAATTTCTACTCTCATGGCCTCCACTCAACTATCCTAGCCTCCACTTCATTTCTATGAGAGGTTTCATGATCATGAGAGTGTTAGAGAGTCCCTATGTTAGTATGAGAGCTTCTCAAGTTGATTTCAAGGCAAAAGCTTTGATCTTTGTTCATAAAGATGGTGTTTTGGTGGGTTTGGAGCATTCATCTTTGGGTTTTTGGGTGATGGCATGCATAGGCTTCATCACAAGCTTTAGTTTAATCGATTTAGGCCTTCATAGCAATGTAAGCCCTTCTCCTACTATTAGATATGAACTTTAAACTTAATATGACATGTTGTAAGTGGGTTTAAACATTAGTATGTAGCATGTTATCATCTTATGCAAGCTTATAAAGTCATTACCTTGGTCTTGTGGTCATAAAGCTTTGACCTTTATGTTGAAATGTTGCATTATGCAACATGAGAATCTTCATAATCATTATGTCACCTTGCATATGAAGTCATAATCCTTATATGATGATATATGCGAGTTTCTAGCCATCATTCCATATCTTTTGTCACCATGATTCGCTTATGTACCAAGTTTGGGTTTATGCATGTTTTTGAGGCTTAAGAATGTAACATGCAAGCTAATGAACACATTTGTGCCTCATTTGCCACCATGATTAACTTGTGGCTTAATACCCATTTTTGTCATTCCTTTGCCAAGTCTCTTCTTTTAATCCATCACGTTGTTGCGAACGTATATGCTAGTTTAAAAAAAAGCGTTGGGGTCACATTATGGGGAAACATAATGACATGAATATGACTTGGGTAAATGGGTATAAACATGACAACATGTAACGTTAAATATGACATGTGTTTATACTTGAAAACATGATTTGAAATATAACATGGAAGTTGACATGTAAGTATGCATAAAAACATAAGCTTGGGAATTTACCTATTAAGTTAGGTCTACCCATTGGGAATTTACCTATTAAGTTAGGTCTACCCAATTGCTTGAAAACTTGACTATGAACATGACACTAGACTAAACATGAAAGTGGCCAACTCGAGGTTGGGTTGAGTTTGCAACGTAAAACTACCCGGAACCGACCGGCCTAACTAGTAGTTGCAAACAATAGGACCCAATGTGAGAAGTTGGTCATGTTGTGCTTGAACCCGAGGTTAGACCAAGTTGTGGTGTAAAGCTACCCGGAACCGACCGGCTTAACTAGTAACCACAACAAAGTCTAATGTGAGAGGTTGGGGTGCATTAAGTAATTAATGCCACATAATAGGGTTAAGTTAATTTGATTAATGAGGCTTAACCAAATATGACATGGACAAATGGGTAAAGTAATTTAATTTGACTAATGACACTTAACCGACATGACAGGGTTGGGTAGGTTAAGTAACTTGATTTGCCTAACGACACTTGACCATTTTTATACGACGAGGGGACGGGATTAAGTTAACCAACACTTAATCAATCCAACACGATAACTTGATAAGGTTAAGTAAATTTTCTTAGTAACACTTAACCGTTCAATACAGTTAATGGATGGGGTTAAGTCAACTCAGACCTAACTAATCTAAACATGGTAATTGGACGGGGTTAAGTTAATTTACACTTAACTAATCCAACTCGTTAGTTTGATGTGGTTAAGTGACCTATACTTAACCAATCTAACGTGAAAACATGATAAGGCTAAGTCACGAATCACTTGAATACGCTTGACCGATTTGACTCGGTAATTTGACAAGGTCAAGTTAATTTATATAATTAACCAATCTAAAATGATAATTAGACGAGGTTAAGTTATGGATTGCTTAATATACTTAGCCAACTTGACACATGGTTTGTAGGGTTAAGTCTTGGACTTGGATACTTAGCCAATTGTGACATGGTTTGTAGACGGGCTAAGTTATGAACTTAAGTGACACTTAACCCATTAGATAAACCCTAATTCGGAGGATTAGGTAAATAACCATAGTTAACAAGGATTATGGAAATAAGGCTAAGTGGTAAACCTTAGTTAAGGGAGACTAAGTAATAATTCTTAGTCAAGGAAATTTGGACCATTTCTTAGATAGATTAGTAACCCGATACGTTAGGTCAACGTTTAAGTATGCGTGTAGGAGCAGGCTATCTGATTTAGATAAAGGCTCCAACGAACTGGGTAACGAAGCAGCGGCTTCGGGGAACGTGAGGATATTCTTGGGATCCCTCTGTGAGCTGCCAGGTCATTATACTAGGCTCACGAGAGATTGAGGTCTGCGGTAGAAGAACCAAGAATATGCCTTGGTTGCTATGCGAGCGACCTAAAGACCGGGGTGGATAGCAGTGAGTCGACGAATACATAAGGTGCCCGAGATAGCAAGTTCGTCGATCATCTACCATCTTGAGTCAAGCGTGTACGTACGGAAAGGCAGGGAACACCCAACTGACCATAATTGCTATCTAATTATGGGTGAGGTAGGCCGTAGGATGTGGGCTGGCCGGAGTGTAGTTCTCATGCAAGATTTTCTCTTGTGTTGCCTTTCACTAGTTGAGGGAGGGGTCTCGTGGGACCATAGCCACGTGTAGAAAAGCAGACCTTAGTATCTGCATCGGCAGATAAATCTAAAGCTCCCGACCGAGTCCTGTATTTCTTGTTTTGCCCTGTGACAGGACTCGGATGGCACGATGTGATACATGTGCATACAGTTATAGAAAAACGATTCACGATGAATGCGTGGGAAAAAGGGCGCGGTTGAGGGTTAGCGTAATCCCTAGTGGCCTAGGTGGTTTAACCCAAACCAAAATACGAAAGCGTGCAATAGGCAAGCGTAATCCCTAGTGGTGCTAGGTGGCGTAAGTCCTAGTAGTTCAAACGATGATTCATATGGAAGAGCTTAGCTAGAACAAGGGTGACAGTCCAAACGATTTCAAGGATAATACGACATGAGGAAGCCCGTACGAGGTACGGCAAAGGACTGAACTTATATACATGGAAAGAAACATATGATTTGAGTAACCTATATATGCGATATGTTAGGTTGACATGGACCATTACACGATTTTGAGTAAGGGACATTCATGGTTAACACATAACAAGGCTGGGATACTAGTACGGAGGGTGCAGAGCAAATATACATGTTAGAACCAGGAAGAATATACGGAATAGATATCGTGGAATGTTAGACGGGGTAGATACCTTGGGATAGTATACTTGATAGAAGTCTGACGATATGATACCTTGATTTATCATGACACCGTAGTTTATCATGATACCTTAGTTCAGTAGTTATCCTGTTATTCTGATTTAGCTTATCTATCTTGTTATCATGCTTATGTTCATCTCAGTTCCTCATGCCAGTTAACTTTACTAGTTTATATGCTGATAGTAGATAGGGCTTACCAGTCTTTATGACTGACCCCGTTTTCTTTCGCTTCTTGTCTTCCGTTTCCCCCCCAGGTTACAGGGAGGAAATACTGTTGTTTAGTTCAGACTTCTTCTGCTTGAAGGTCATCATGGATGGCTTGGACTTTTCTTGGCTATGGCTACTTTACTGTTTTATTTGGGGAATAATTTATGGAAAAGTCTTAATGCTTCTTTATTATTACAAGACAGGTTTTGATGTACTCTGATGTAAAAGGCTTTAGACCTTAATTATTAATGTTTATGAAAGTTCGATTTTACTTCCGCCATTTTATATGTTCTGTCTTGTGATATTTCTGTGCATGTTTACCAATAATGCCCCTCTAAAGCTAGTGCATTCCTTTGCGAGTGACCCTAGCGGAGGCGGGGTGTTACAGGAAGATTCTAGACTTATCATATTAACACCCTAATCTGGGTCACAAGACCTTAATTCTTATCCCAAAAGAAAGGTGTAACGACCTACCTTTTTAACCACTCCATGTTGATAATTAAAATCAACTTAGAATGTTCAAAACGACAGCTCGTTATTAACTTAATAGGTTTAAACAGAATAACACGCAGAGTCACATAACACAGAAAAGACAATAGTGTCTCACAAATAAAATTTTATTACAAAATTTATCAAAGTTGTACAAATTTTTACTACAGCGAAAGAAATATACAATGGATACATAGATTTTTAAAAGTAAAATTTTACGGTTATGTCATCTTGTAGGCGCGTATGCGTCTTCATGTTTCTCTCCAGATTTATGAGCTGAAACTCTAAAATCTGCAACACTCGTATCTGATCCGAGTGTTCCATGCGAAAACATAAAACACTCGAGTCAGAATTGATCATGGTTCAAGTAAATTAACTTCAATAATCACTAAAAATAAAATAGTTAATCTTAAATTGTTAAATTCGAGTATACCCAAAACTGCCTAAAATTATTTTAGCAAAACGAGGAAAGGGTTTAGGCAATATGTATAATATGGTCCAAGACAACATGGGTTATGTATAAATATGTCAGCAAAATCTCTACAGTAGCCCATGAGTTTGCAGAAATAAAAATTTTAAAAAAAAATAAGGCAAAAGTTGTATCTAAGATAAAAATGATAGGCAACATGCAACATCCTTATGTGGGACCTAGTTCGAACCAAGATGGCCGCATGCCTATCATGGATTACAATGCACATATAAATATATTCATGTTTCCAGTTTTCAACTAGCTGTGTAACACAAACCGAGGCATCATGCTTGAGTAAAGCACAGTAAATAATGTTAGTATATACATATAGAAATTTTCCCAAAGATGCAAGTAAAGTTTGTGGTCTCAAAACGACAGTATACAAGTGGGAATATACATATATAGAGCACAATTATTTTCCAGATCTAAATTAAACTGGGTAGATGCCTACAAGCAGTGTAAAATTATGCTAATGCCATAGAATGATACCTACATGCTACAGTCAAAACTGAATTGCCGCAATACTCAGTCAATCAAATTTTTGTATGGATATTCAGAATTTTTCAAAACATGGTATAAGCTCACAGTTTTTATCCCCAGTTTATAGTACATGACAGCATGCCCCCACTTAAGGCCACACGAACAAAGGAGGTCACTTTCCTAAGAAAACAAATGGCATTATTTAAACACTTATGATGATACACTAGTTTAGCAAGACAAAAGAATGATTGCTTTTTTCCAAAATCACAAAACCACCACAAAACATGGACTTAAACTAGTGATCTCTAAATGAAAAGTAACACGCCATACCAACCTGTTATGAGGCTTTAAGTAATAAATAGGAACAGTGCATCCGAATAAGAGGATAAGGACATATGGCCAAGTTTAGTTGCATAAGAAAAATGAAAACTAAAATAAAATAAGAGAAACATGACTCTAGTCAGCTTAGCAAACGGAAAGGGATAGACCAAGCAAGTCATGGCAAGTTCAAGAAGCTATGCACAATGCAGTAGGAAATACCTATCTAAGGTTAATTCCTAAGGTCAAGATGCATGCAAACATATACAATAAACAGAGCTTAAACTACTTGAACAAGAATCAATCATGAGGGGAACTCATCTTAAACTGCAGTGTTGTTTCGCTGGACTTTCGGAGCTCATAGACGGTGGTGGAGGAGGCACGCACAAGCGGTTTTGTTGTTGAATCCAATACGATTTGGAACTAGTAGTGATTAAAGGAGGAGATGAAGCGGATTGCCTGACTGGAGTTGCTAGGGTTTTCGAGTGCGAGCTGAAAGCTGCTCATAGGTACCTTTGGAGTTGTGCAGGCCAAAGAGGGCGAGGGTCATTGGTGGTGATGCACTAGTGGATGGGGAGACAGCGCCTGCGGTGGTTCGATTTCCAAAGAGTAGGGGAGCGCGATATTCGATGTTGGTCAGCAGTGGGACGAGCTGAAGGTGGTCGACTAAGAGGAGCGGTTGTGCTGGCCTGAGTGGCGAACGTTAGTGGCTGGCTCAGATGCTGGCAAGAAGAAAATTTGACGCAATGGAGGCGAAGAGAGGATGAAGAAAGCAGTTTAAAGATTTGGGGGAGAAATTATCTGTTGGAAGAACAACGAAAAGGAACGAAATAAAATAAAAGGAGAGAGAGGGGTAAAGAACGGAGAAAAAGGAAAGGGACACGCGTTGGAAAACTCAGATAAATTTGCACAAGTGGCACACAATTCAGCATAACACCAACAAGTGTTTTAAAATAATTATTAAAATAATTTCCAAGTATAAATACCATTATACAACAATACATAACTAAACTAGTATTTTTTTTTGAATACATATCTAAATTGATTTCTTAAAACCGAATTTAAATCCAAATAAAATTATTTAGATTCTCAAATTAAATGAAATTCAAAACAAATAAAATAAATTAGTTTATAATATATCAAATAAAATTAAAATAAAAGTTTACAAATATTAAAACAACAAGACGAAAATACTAATAACGCTTAGTTTAAGTTAAACCATTCGGATTCAAATTTTAAGAATTAAATCTGCACTTATAAATTAATTCAAACCAAGCTTAAATAAACTAGATTTCAAAATTTAAAATCAAATATCAAGTATAAAAAAATAGATTTCTAATATTGAAAAAAAATTACTACAAAATTTATTTGCTAAAATTTATGGTTTGCTACCAAAGGATTAATTATCTGCAAAAGAAGTGATGACTTAAGTCCACCACTTAAGAATCTTAGGCAGTGATTTTGATCTTCCATCTCGCTTAGGGAGATTTTACAACTCACTCATGTCAAGTCATAGCTCATTATTCCAACAAAATAAGTAGTATGAATAACCATGTTACTCGAAAACACAAGCTTAAAGAAGAGCTCGAGTAGATATCTTAAGCTTTCCCAACAAAACCTTATGATAAAGGTTATGCTTTTCCCAAATAACCCATAATGGAAACATCTTTGATGATATGCATTAAATAGAGTTGTCATCTCTTGTACGCCCATCTTTCACATTTATCGTATGAACATTGCCTCACAAAAAGCAGACGAATCATTACATACATCCTACAAAATTAACACCCAGACAATGCATAGGACAATGCAATAAGACTTCTGAAAGAGAATGTTCTCAGCAAAGGCAATAACTACACGTCAGGTGATATCTTTACAATTCACCATCATGTTTATGGTATTGTTCCTGTAGATCATTACATATGAAGTATAGTAACATCAAGTACCCTACATTTTGTATGTTTATTTACAAGAGACTTTTTGAAGTAAGTATGTCTCCAATAGGGAAGACAATTTAGTTCCGACATTATGACCTAGATATGACCATGATTGAGTTCATAAAAAGCACAATTACTAGTTATTAGTATAACTTTTAGGGCAGGAATTAGCTCTCTTAAGTCTATTCAAAGTATTAGTTGAAAAGTCAGTGAGAAATTAAATGGAATTCCAAATCCCTTAGGTGTGTAAACCGAAGGACACTTGTGGTAGTCCCATTTCCCAATAGGGGGACTGTCGTAACCTCGGGTCAATATCAACCAATAAGTACGGATTTTTCTCATGAAGTGGTCCTTTTCTTTGCCTAGGAAGTCAAGACGGATTCAAGGACAATGGGTGTAAACCTTCTCAAGGTCCCTGAGGAAGCAATACCGCACCAATGATGAAGACTTAGTAAGAAAAGATTTCTCACAATATTCTCTTTTTAACCTAACATAATACCCTAGGAAATCCCTAGAAAGAAAACTTGTAGCAGAAGACAAATTCTGAAGAAAATGTTAAAGGAATTATAAGAAGGACAATTCATTACATTAGAAATTGAGAAAATACATGCAATACGAACAACCCTCATGTTCATACAAAATGGATCACTTAAAGGTATCAAAAACAAATCAATGCTTATTAAACTTAAATTTGTCTAATGGCGGCTCTCTAGGAATAGAGGTAACTCGTGGGAGGTTCCAACAATCACCAGGGTAAAGGTCAACACCGCATTCATCTAAGAGTCTTCTATTGAGACGCCTAAGCAAACCCCCGCTATGATCACCTAAAAAGGAAAAACCCCCTGTTTTATATCTACTGTAAATTTGGTACATAAAGTTTACTAGTATGTCCCTCTCTTCAATACACATCTAGAACAAGGTTGTGAGCACAACATTTTCTTTCAAAAGTCTTTCGGGTCGCAACCGAGCGGTCTTTATCCTAGGGGCAGCTTCTCTTTCTTTGAAAAGAAATAGTTTCGCAGCACTTTTATTAAGAAGGTAATATCTATGGGGTAAAGTGCTACATTCACTTGTTTGTTTGTTCAACTCTCTGGTGAGATGAATCACTTCCGATCAAGTCTTTCCTAAGAGGGAACGCCTAAAACTTACTCTTCTCTTTTCGTCTATGCAGAAAGGGAAAGAAAAAGAAAACAATTATTGGAAGTAAAAGCAAAAGGGATACCATAGAAGTTATCGCACCTCATAAAGAGGAATCCACTTGTAGAGACTTGACGTAGTCAGCACTCTTGGAGCTCGAATCTTTTCTCATCTTTCACATCACTCACTACTTTTACAGCCTTGATCAACAAGGCCTTCTTCTTATCAAGCTCGACCTTAAGAGAGTCACTATCTTCATACAAAAGAGAATTTTGATCTTGTAAAGAAGAACAGCGAGCATTGAGTATGAAAGCCTCTTCTTTGGACCTCTCTAAATCCCACTTCAGACCCTAAATTTCTTCGAACAAGACCAAGTTGGATTCTTTTTCCATTACAACTGAATTCCTCCTTCAACAGAGCAGACTCCAATCTCTTTTTCTCGCTAACTGCACCTTCTTTAACATGAATAAAAGCTTTGTTTTCCTTCCTCAAAGACGAGTTTTCTTCTCTAAACATTGACAAATCAGGAGAAGATTTGGAGACATCTTCTTGCATTAAGATCCATCGCTTAATGGCCTATGAAAATAAAAATACAACAATCACGAACAGAACAAGTAGAAAAGTTCGAAAAGATGAGAAGAGTTAAGACTCATACCAAGAGTAACTGCTCAACCAAAATACGACAATGGTTAGGAGAATCAGGAGAAAGATCAACGTTGGAAAATTTGGAAGAGGAGATAATTCGTTTAACCAGTTCATCAAAGCCATCATCAGTTGGAGGGTTAAAAGAATCTAAAGGGTTAATATATGTGGAAGAGGAGGAAAACCCCATTGCATGGTGTAGCTTGTTTGAAAGTTCATAAACCCAACAAGGTGTACATTCAAGTAAGGAACCATCCTCGGGGTGGTAACCACGGGAGAATCAGTAATCACATCATGAGAAGGAGTTGAGTCTGCCGCATCTTTGGACCTTTTTGACAAGGATCCCTCTGAGTTCGTATCCATAAATTTCCTTTTTAATTTTTCTCTAGACTTGAACAAAACATCCCTAAGAGAGGAAGCTCCAGCCCTAGGAACTAAAGAAGACAAATCCTAGCCCCTGATCATGGTAAAAAGATGAATCAATAAAAACTCAAATGCTACTGAATTTCGAATTATCATGCAAGGAGCATACCTGGGTTGTCTCGAAACAAAGAAGAATTGAGGGAAAAGGGAGCATTTCTTCTTGGTGACAAAGAAAGAATCCTTTTACTGAGTGAAACTAGGGGAGGTTGCCTAATAATGGGTTGACCAAGTACAAAAGGGAATGCCTTCTAAGGATAGCAGAGGTCAGTAATGAGGACCTTTGCCAATTTTTTCAGAAGCAGCGCCAGGAAGGTCAATCAACTCCTTATCCAAAAAATCAGGAAGTTTTGGAGCAGCATCTACAATAAAAACAAATATGAATGAGGCACACCCATCTATGATAAAAACAAGAAAAGAATGAATTTGAGTCTACAACTTGGAGTGTGAAAGCTGCTGGAAATGCCAGAAGGACATCGTATGAAGAAAAATTAGGTTTCCAAGTCTTTGAATCTCACTACTCCTTCAGACAACAATTTCTTTGTAGGGTTCGCACGGAAAATTTGATGGTTCACATCACTAAGCTTGGAATTTCGGACTAGGTATTCAAGAACAGAAGGGTTTAAAGTGGGATTACCGGACTCAAAGGATAAAATTCTAAACATAGCAAGGAAGTATAAGTATTTGGAGGAAGTTGGATAGGAGCAATTCCTAAGTACTGCATGAAATGAGAAATGAAATCGGGAAAGGGGATAAAAACCCCATGCCAGATATGAATAGAGGAGTAGACAAAATAGCCTTTTGGGGGAGAAGAGATGGTGTCTGTTTCATGAGGAGGAACGACGTCAACACCAGAGATGTTAAAGTCCTGAAGTATAGCATCGACTTGCTCTTGCGATGAAATTAAAGAACGCTTTTCAGCAATACTAATCCTCTTCAAAGAAGAAAAGTCACTTGGTAAAGGGCAATTTCTATCAGGTTTGCAGGCAATATGTTTCTTTCCCATGCTGCCAGGTATAATCTGCATATTTTATAAAACAAGGTAAAAACAATAAGTTAAGTTTTTGAGTCAAATCCAAATTGTTTGTTAGGAAGTGGTTTTAGCTGTTAAATCGAAACAAATTTACGACGAGCAGATTTGATAATTACATCAACTCGGGTGAACGAAGAACATGAACATCAACTGTATAATTGATACAACAAGTTTACACCAATAATAGAGTTTACAAGATTAGTTGGATAGAATCATTTCAATCTGTTTTAAAGAAAACCAAGTAATACTCACATGGAAGCAACTTAAGTACAAAAGTTTGAAACAATTGATGCTTTTTCGATAAAAATTTCAAATGCAGGTAACGATGAAGAAGATGAAAGGAGCTATCAAAAGGAAGCAAAAAGGGTATATATGGGCGAAAAGAAGCAGTTACTTAAACCAAAGTTTGACTTGAAAAGTCAAAATTACCCCTTCACACCCGGGGGGGGGGGGGGGGATAAATGTATCTACCAAAATTCAACACTGAAACAGGCTATCAGTGAAGGAGTATCGGACCGCCACTAGTGCAGAAGAACAATCCAAAAGCACAAAACTTGCACTATCATTAAAGAAGAAAGCTTAGATCTGATGTAAAGGAAGAATACCGGCAAGGTAGTTCCGACACGAAAGGTAGCTAATGAAATAACAAGCCTAAGTGTGTTAGAGAATGGAGTTTTGATGACAACAAACTTATCTCAATTACCAGTATTAATTGATTATAAAATATATACTAATATCATTATCTAGAACATGTATATATGTATATGCAGGGTTTGTATACAGGATTTAATACAGAAGACTGTACAGTTTTAGAGTTCTAAGAGATTCAGGATTCAAAGAGATTCAAGACTCATGAGTATCAAGATAACAAGATTTCGAGAGCTCATGAAAATAAAGTAATTGAGTCTAGTTTTTAAGCAAGACTCTAAACAACACTTCATTTTCAGATTTTGTTTTTCATTTTCAAATTTTATTTTCAAAATTCAAATTCTGATTTCAAGTTATTTCAAACTACTTTTAAATGATTTCAAATTATTATGATTTCAAATATGTATTTATTGTTTATAAAGTTTTATTATAATATGTTTATAATATATATATATAGTTTTATAGTTTTAAATCGTATAACTTTATAAATATGTTTATATTATATATCTCTATGTTTTTATACTATAGACACTTTTATTGTTTATAAAGTGTTATTATAATATGTTTATAATATATATACATATATATATAGTTTTATAGTTTTAAATCGTATAACTTTATAAATATGTTTATATTATATATCTCTATGTTTTTATACTTTAGACACTTTATTTTAAACATTAGTTTTGATTTAAGAATTTCCATAAAATATATATTGGTTTTAGCACTTGAAATTTGATTTTAAAAATAAATATACAAGGCATATGTCGACATACACATATGAGCATGTCGACATATAACTGTCATAAATTCAATTTTCAAAGGAAGTGTCTTTTACTATTTGAAACATTTCATAAATGTTGCAATTATTAGGATGCTATAAAAAAGGGGTTGATTTCGAATTTTTAATTATTCTTTCTTCTCCTTTTTCACTTCTTCACTTACGACCATTAATATACATAAAATTCTTGAATTGTACGCTTATACTCTGCCGATTTCAACAAAATCTATATCATTCTTCTTCTCTTCTCATTCTCTATCAACTGCTCTCTCTTCGAAGTGCTACTGAAGAGTTCTAAGGCTATTGTAATCATTTGGGAATTATTTGTGAAAGGATGTGTTCCTTATAGCCTTGAAATCAAGGAAAGAGAGCGGTGTTAACCTTATAGCCGTGAAATCAAGGGTGGTGGAATCGGTGTTAACCTTGTAGCCGTGAAACCAAGGGTATTGTACTTGGATATTGATAATAATAAAACTCCGTGCAATCCAGCGTTGCATGGGACTAGACATAGGAGTAATTCAAACCAGTATAAAATCCAGTGTGTTCGTTCCTTTTCTGCATTTGATATTTACGTATTTCCGTGTCTGTGACTGTTTCTGTGTTTGTGATCATTTCTGATGTGATAATCATTGTGTGATTCATATAGCAATTCAATTTAGTTTAAGATTTCTTTAAATTACTCTTAAACACTATTCACCCCCCTCTAGCATTAATTTTGCCTTAAGATCCACATTCTGCTTCCTTAACAATTGGTACGAGAGCATAGGTTTTCAAAATTTCATAATTTGAATTTTGGGATGATTAAATAACAACTAACTCTAGTAAAAATAGTTCTTTTGTAGAGGTTCGGTCCACTGTTAGACCACAACTATTTAATGGTAGTAATTATTCTTACTGGGCATATAGAATGAAAATATATTTACAATTGCATATGAAATGAAAACACATGGAATGTCACACAGACTAAATATATTGAACCCACTATTAATTTTGCAAAATGGACAAATGATCAAAAGGCTGCTGTACAAAGTAATTCTAAGGCCATGAATGTGTTATTCTATTCATTAGATAGAAATGAATTTAATAGAGTGTCAGTTTGTAAATCTGCTTATGAAATATGGATACCATTGCATGTTACTCATGAAGGAACCAATAAAGTTCAACAGACAAAGATATCAATGCTAGTTGATCAATTTGAATTGTTTAAAATGAATGAGAATGAATCTGCCTCCGATATGTACTGTAGATTTCAGGAAATCATGCACTCATTAATGGCTCTGGGAAATACTTATTCAGAAGTAGACAAAGTCAGAAAAATAATTAGTTCATTGACTCTAGAACGGGATCATAAAACACTAGCAATTGAAGAAGCAAATAATGTCAGTGAAATGAAGATTGAGGAGTTAATAGGGAATTTGATGTCCTTAGAAGTTCAATTATAGAAAAGAAAAGAAAAAAGCCTACAGAAAAGAAATGTATTGCATTCATAGCAACAACAAATGGTTCTGATTCAAGAAGTGAGGATGCTGAATAAATTCCTTTAATGACAAGGAATTCCATAAAATTTCTGAGATATAAATGAAAAAATAATTTTCAGAGAAATAATCAAGGAAGTTCGAGAAGAAATGATGATAAATGTTACAACTGCAACAAATTGGGTCATATAAAGAGAATGTGTTCATATTCAGATAAATCAAATCAACAAACTGACAATAGTAATTCATCAAAGAAGAGAAAGAAAGCATATGCAACAACTTTAGACAATTCGGATTCATCATCAAGTGATGAAGATCCAGAAACCGAAAATTCAAATATGTGTTTCACAACGGTTCCGAATTCAGATAATGTCAAAGAAATGGATATAAAAACTAGATACACCTTAATTAATTTTTAATTTTTTGGTTGATTGGATGAATGGATGCTTTGTTTGTTTTCCTTATTTGAATTTGAAATTTAAAATTCAAACTTGAAATTTAAAATTCAAATTTGAAATTCGAATTTTGAAATTCATAATAATAATAATAAATATAATATAATAAATAATAAATAATTTTCAATGAGTGTTAGGATTAATTTTATTTCAGGAAATAATGAACCTGAAATATAAAACGTTAATATAATAAAGCAAAATCAAAAATCAACATGTGTTTTGAAAACCGACATGTATGTCGACATACCCAAACAGACATGTCGACATATGTACCAGTAAACAAAATTTAAATTTTGAATTTCAAAAGTTTGAACTTTTAAACTTCTCTCAACCTCCCAAGGTCTGGAAAGGTGTCTTTAATTTCAGAAAAGATATGCCCATCCATTTTTTTTGTTTATCTATTCAACTCTATTCTCCTCTACCTCTCATTCAAAATTCAAACAACTTTCTTCATATCTATACTCTTTAATGGCTTCCTCTAGCATACCAAAAATCATGAGATTGACCAAAACACTCAAGGGTCACCTCTTCAATGATAAAGAAGCTATTCAAGCCTATGTTAACTATATGGCAAATGGAAATGTCAACAAGAGAGCCTTCGCTATGTTTGAAGATTTTCCGTCTAATGATCTTCATTCTCTTTTTCATCAAAATGAAGTTCTAAGCTTGACTGATGTTTGGGATAACAGTGAAGTATGTTACCCAAATCTCGTCAAAATGTTTTACGCAAATTCAAATCGTGATTTCTTACAAAAGAGATGAAAATCAAGTATGAAGTAGTGTAAAAGGCACTCAAATCATTTTAGATTGTGAAATTTGGGTACTATTATAAATTGCAAGTGTACGGGCTCAGATTTTTCGGAATTCGAAATTGATGAAACAGATTTTGAAACTTATCATCACAATTTTGAAAGCGATGAAAACATGGATCTCAAAAATCGCTTTTTCCACTCAAAAGCAAGAATCATCAACCTCCTCCTTCAACATAATCTCACACCTCGTTACGGAAATTTCAATAATCCTACCCTCAAAATCCAAAATGCCCTCTTTGTTATTTTTGGTGTTTATGATATAAATTGGACTGATGTGATCTTAAAAAAAATTTAAGCCCAAAGAGATGTCCACCAAGGAAAACACTCTTTATCATGGAGTTTGTCTTACTCGGATTGTAAAGTATTATTGAGTGGATCTCAGAGGAGAAGAATTTGTGTCAAGAAAAGTGTTTAATTTGGCAAATATACATCTTATGCAAATTCCAATCGTTTTTAAGCCTTATGAAACATTTGAGGATAAATAAGATAGAATGCAACAATAGGAAAACCCAATGGAAAATGATGAAGAAGATTCCTCTTTAGAAAGTGTAGAATGTCCCAAAAATATTAGAACCATAACCAAAGAAACACTTGTTCAAAACCAAGTTAACTTAGCGAAAAACCAAAAGAGGGTCAAGAAGACTCTTAACCAAGTGTCTAAGTTCATTATAAAAGTAGGAAGAAAACTTGGAATACGTCTTCCTCCTCATCATCCGCTAAAATCTAAGCTTATCTAGTTTATGTTATCTTTCGTATTTGCTTTCGAATCTCGTATTTAGTATCGTGTATTAGTTGAATGTATTTGCTTTCAAGTAGTAATGGATTGTGTTTATTTCTATCAAAAAAATCTTTAGTTTACTGTAAAAACACATTAGAATTAAATAAATTAAAATAATATAATAAGAATTAACTAAAAATTGAAAATACCCAAAAAATAACTAGGGTATGTTGACATGCACAAAATGACATGTCAACGTATAAGTGCCAGTTTTTCAATTTTATTCAAAGTTTGAAATTTGAATAACCAACTTGTGTCTCTTAATTTTAAATGAATTCCAGACCTATAAATACCTCTTTCTTCCAGAAAAATTTATTATAAACTTTCTCCTTCTTCTCTAAACATTCCTTTTATATTATATCAAATTATGGCAAATCCCATTCACAATTTGAGTGAGAATCCTGAAGAAACACTCAATTCCTTCAAGAATATCCTATATATAATAATTCGTAATCAATGTCATCTCGAATTGAGTCAAATAAAGATGGTTAAACATCAAGAGAAGCACTTTGATGCCATTTGTTGGTTAATCTCTTCTCTTTTCAGAGACAAAGACAACAACCACGCTAAAGCCCTACTCACAATAGAAGATGAAGATTGGGAAGTCATCAAGAAGGATCCAATCTTTGGAGGAGACGGATGAGTGGAACTTCCAAGAAAAATTTGAATTTGTTTGAATTGGTTGGTATGATTTGTTTTGTTTGAATTGAATTTGATTTGCATTTTTTTGAAACTATTGCTTGATTTGGTTGGGTTTAAAACTTGTATATAATTGATTGAAATACCTGTATTGGATGAAATTCTTGAATTGTGTAATTTTTTTATACTTTTTCTTGTTAGAATTAGAATAACATAAGCATTTGGAATCTTAATTGTGTGGCAAGACATTAGGTTAATTTATTCAGGGGGAGTATAGACATAAAGATTGTTTTCGTTGATGACAAAGGGGGGAATATTATAAAATAGGGATTAATTAGGCTTAATTTAAGGGGGAGTATGTAAGATTCATGATGAAAGGGGGAGTATTCAAAGAATCAGATCAACAGGTATTAACAGGTATGAATATTTTATAAATCAAGGTTGTCATCATAAAAAAAGAGGAGATTGATGGAGAATGGAATTTTGATCACAACAACCTTATTTCAATTACCATTATTAATTGATTAAAAAAAATATTAACATCTTTATCTAGCATATATATATATGTATATATATGCAGAGTTTGTATACAATATTAAATACTGAAGAATGTACAGTTTTCGAGTTCCAAGAGATTCAGGATTCAATGAGATTCAAGACTCATGAGTATCAAGATATCAAGATTTCAAGGCCTCGAGAAAATATAGTAATTGAGTCTAGTTTATATGTAGAATCTAAATAGCACTTTATTTTCAAATTTTGATTTTTTTTTCAAATTCTGTTTTCAAAATTCAAATTCCAGTTTTCAAAATTCTAATTTTGTTTCCAAAATTCAAATTCTGATTTCAAACTACTTTTAAATAATTTCAAATATATATTTATAGTTTATAAAGTTTTATAATAATATGTTTATAATATATTTATAGTTTTAAAGTTTTAAATCATATAACTTTATAAATATGTTTATATTATATATCACTATGTTTTTATACTTTAGGAACTTTATTTTAGCATCAGTTTTGATTCAAGAATTTCCGAAAAATATATATTGGTTTTAACACTTGAAATTTGATTTTAAAAATAAATAGACAAGGCATATGACATATGTCGACATACACATATGAGCATGTCGATAGGTAACTGTCATAAACTCAATTTTTTAAGGAAGTGTCTTTTCACTATTTGAAACATCGTAACCATTGAGATACTATAAAAAGGGGTTGATTTCGAGTTTTTAATTATTCTTTCATCTCCTGCTTCATCCCTTTACTTACCGCCATTAATATACATAATATTCTTGATTTCTACCCTTATACTATGCTGATTTGAATAAAATTTATATCATTCTTCTTGTCCTCTCATTCTCTATTAATGACTCTCTATCTGAATTGCTATTGAAGAGTTCTAGGGATATTGTAATCAGATTGGTTTGGGAAAAGAGTGTGTTCCTTGTAGCCCTGAAATCAAGGAAAGGGAGCGGTGTTAACCTTGTAGCGTGGTGGAATCGGTGTTAACCTTGTATCCATGAAATCAAGGGTGTTGTACTCGGATATTTATAATAATAAAACTCTACGCAATCCAGCATTGCATGGGAGTGGACGTAGGGGTAATCTGAGCATGTATAAAATCTGGTGTTTTCTTTCCATTTTAGCATTTTATATTTACTTATTTATATATCTATGATTATTTCTTTGTTTGTGATCATTTCTGGTGTGATAATCATTTTGTGATTTATATAGTAATTCAAGTTAGTTTAAGATTTCTTTTAATTACTCATAAACACTATTCACCCTCCTCTAGTGTTAATTCTGCCTTAAGATCTGTATTTTGCATCCTTAACAAAAGGCAGACCACCTGAAACCCGAAGTACCAAACAAAGAAAAGGGTGACGAAAGGGCTATCGGCGTTAACTTGCTTAATGCTAATACAAAAGGAGATAAAGGAGTTCAAGGCCCAAGAAGCCAAAACATAAGGGGAACCTTTCGAAATCCAGCCATCAAGACCAAATTTTGATGATCATCGATGGACAACTTCGGAAATCAATAAGTAATGCACCAAAATCTTCCTTCCAGAAGACCAAAATCCAATCTGAAGATCCACCGAAAGCAAATCCAAGATTCTAGGAAAAAGAGCTATCCACACTAACTTGCTTAATGTCGATACCGAAAGGGGTGATAGTTCCTAGAACATAAGTAACTGAAACACAAGAACAAGCACTATGAAGACTTAAAGACATGACCGAATGCTTATGATCGAGAGCCAAAAGCTTTTCTCAAAGCTACCCATACCAACAGGCTCGGTATCAATACGAGAGAAAAATGTAACATCAAAGAGATGCTCAAGAAACTGAGACCATCCTGCCAAGAGATAGAACCGACACACCGAAAGCTCTGTTATCTCTACTAACAAGGCCAAAAGAACGGCTGAAAACCACTGTAACCAGAATCGAAAGGGAAAAGACGGCCAACACGTAGCTGTCATGCCCGAAGGAGGCTTCTGCTAACGCAATGGTAAAAGGGGTCCCGATTTGTCTATTAATAAGACCCTAGGGGTCACATTTTGGGGCCCAAATTCTCATTTCTCGAATTTCCTTTGTAAACACTTATGTACTCAGATCGATGACCAATAAATAGTGAATCAGCACTTAAATAATTCCTATGAGTTGTTTAGCTACTTCCTTTTTATACTACCTTATGCTTTCTACACGATAAAGGTTCCCTACAAAAGTCTAAACCTTTCCCCAAGATTATTGAGAAAACCCTTTTCTACTGTCCGTTTATCTTTTTATCTTGTGTTTCTCTTAGGGAACCCTTATCCCAAGGTAACTATTGGTTGTTAAGTTCCGTAAGCATGATACTCACCCCTTGAGGGAAGATTAACTAATCTTCAGACTTAAGACCTTGATATCTGGGAAACGGTGAACTAACTCAAGCTTGTAGGAACTAAATAATCTCATTTCCCCCTTAGGTCCATTTCTTAGACCTATCTCCGGTGTTGTTGAAAAATATCATTAATAATCGTGAAGTCAGTTCATTGAGCCGAGGCTACCATCAAATCCTAAAGTCTCTCATCAGCCTTTTGACTACTTATTCTATAACAGAAGTCAAGGAATAACCTTTTGATGAAACCTATAGACCTGCCTCCAGTGGACTGCTCAACTACGCGTATATCGAATGGTTATTCTTAGGGTATCCTCCATGTCTCAGTTTGAAGCCTTTGCTTCCTGGGCTCGGCATAACTGACTCGATCTTTCTAAGATCTTTTGTTCTCGAGTAATAGGGAATGCTGATGTAAATACGTCTCGTGAGATCAACGTTCACTGGCGGGTTCGTCTGTGGTTCGCTTTGCTAGGCATACCTCTAGATTTGGTTTGGACTACTCAAAACGTATCTCACTTTACTTATCAAATCTCACATCTAATTCTTTCCTTATACGTTTTTCAAAGAAGATACAAATATATATGAAAAAGGAAGAATCTTTCCATTCTCCAACGGCTCACAAAAACAAATTATGTAGAGATGGCTACATAATCTATGCACATACACAAATTATAGAATATAAGAAATAAAATGGATGAACACAAAATAATACACAAGTAAACAAAGCCGAAAACAACCGAACAGGGAGCCAAAACCAAGTAGACCCTTTGAAGTCGCCAAACCAAACGACGACGTAGACTCCAAAGTCCCTACTAACCCATTGGCCAAGGATTGCAGTAAAAGACAACTAGGTGGGAGAAGACAAAATGCGAAGCTTGATAGCCGAAATCTTCCACCACCAGAAAACTATCAAACTCCAGCTCCTAATCCTAAGCTCCAGGAAGCTCAGATAAGCTTCCCCGATTGACAACAAGCCCAATGAGATACCACCAAAAGAACCTAAAAAACAGAATTTGTGGCAATAGCGAACAACATGAGAGCTAAAAAGAGGGAGAGATTTATGTGTGAAGAGAAGAGTGGGTAAACCGCCCCATCTCCTCATACCAGAGCGCATTTAGCCGATCCCTAGCCTAGGAGCCGACGGAACAGTGGAAATGGTCATAGCACCCGCCAACCTCCTCGAGCAGGAGCCTACCACTCCCTTAAATGGATTACCATAGAAAGTAAGGAAAACATCGTTCCTTACGTTTGAATGATGGAAGTGGATCCATAGGAATTTCATCAAATATTGTCTTGTTCTGCTAGCACCAGATATTCCAGCATATAAGGCAATGTATAAGACAAAAAAGGATCGAACGAATAGATTTACTTGAGATTCCAGCCCACCAGTATCTCGGTAAATCAGACAGAGAAGTGACATTACCACGGAGACCAACTAGATTCCAGTTGTAATTCCAGACAGTAGTAGCAGAATAGCTATGGAAAAACAAGTGAATTAAGGATTTCATCTCACCTGATCCACATCACCTATAGCGAGACACGATAGGGATGCCGATTCTCTGAAGATTCTCGTCTAGTGGTAACCCATCATGCAGGGTTCGCCACATAAACAGAAAAACCTTTGGAGGTAAACGAACATCCTAGATGAAAGAAAAAAGATAAAGACATGGAGTAAGGTTCCTAACCGAACCCCATGCCGCCTTAATTGAGAAAGGGTTGCCGTCCCATCCGGATCCACCACCATGTGAGTCCAAAATGGATTTAGAGAATTGCACACATTTCCACGTCTCACTAGCGTAGGACGGGAACCAGCGTAATTCGCACTTGAAAGCCTATGGTTCTTAGCGTGAAGGAATGTTGCCCACAAGTAATCGTTCACTCCAAATCATGCTAACAACTTCCAAGCAAAGGAAGTACATATACCCTTTGGATTTCGAAGACCCATTCCCCTGTCGTTTTTGGGACGACAAATGATGTCCTAAGAAATCCAATGGTGACGATGAGCATTGTCTTTTGTACCCTAGAAAAAGGACGAAGCCAACAAACGATAAGAGTAGAAGAATGAAGTAGTAGGAGTCATAGTATCCTAAACATGTGATCCTATAAAGCCCAAGAAAGACTTTATGAGAACAAGTCTTCCTGCCCGAGAAAGAAGAGCTACATTCCAACGGATGATCTTGCCCTTTACTTTGTCAGTCAAGGGATCGAAAATGACATTGAGCTTCATACCTTTGTATAGGACTATTCCTAGGTAAGGCAAGGGGAGGGAGACGACCTTGAAACTGGTTAAGGCTTTGATCTAAGAAGATCTAACCGGAGACAGGTCTTTCGCTCTAACAAAGCAGCTTTTAGCAGAATTAACGAGTTGTTCCGAGAAACTATCGTATTGCTGAATGAGGCTAAGAAGACGATGAATAAAACGATGATTACCATTAGTGAAAATGATAATGTCGTCAGCAAAAGATCAGGAGATAAGAGGGCAACCCGAAGGAATGCCAAATCTATGAGTCTGACTTGCTGTCGTAAGGGAATGCAACCCTCGCACACTCGGAAACGACGACAAACAGAGAAGGTGAAAGGAAGTCTTCCTGATAAAGTCCCCTTCCCGCCTTAAAATAACCATCGGTCGATCCGTTAATAAGAACAGAAAACCAATAGTTGGAGACGAGCCTCCAAATAAGATCGACAAGAGGTTCCGAAAGCCCTCGGAACCTTAATTACAAAAAACCAAGACATGCGGTCGTAAAGCTTAGCCATGTCCAAATTAATGGCCACATTAGAACCTCTGTCCTTACGATCAATTTAGGAAACAAGCTCCTGGGCTAAAAGGACGTTGTCCATGATCAAACGTCCTTTTACAAACCTGGTCTGATAAGAAGAGATAATACATTCCGGAAACGGTGATAGCCTAGAGGCAAGAACATTAGATATGACCTTATTAAAGAAGTTACATAAGATGATCGGATGAAAATCCATGCATGGATGAGGATTCTCGCACTTGGGAATAAGAATCAAACTGGTGGGCTTCCATCCCTTAGGGAGGGCTACACCAGAGAAGAAAAACTGAATAGCCAAACCAAAATCCACCTGGATAATCGGCCATATACTATGGTAAAAGACCCAGTTGAAACTGTCACGCCCTCTCGCACTATCTTTATTGAGTAGAAAGACGCAAGCACATATCTCTTCCGTGGAAGGAGGTACGACAAGGTCTAAAATCTCATAATAGAGAACAAGTCTGGGAATGAAAGCTAATAGGGCCGAATCAAAATCGGACAAGGAAGGAGTGCCCATAAAGGTTTGGAAATGGGAGAGAATAATCTCTTTGACTTCTCCGACGTGAAGCCAAAGAGAGATCAGGGCGGAGGACCAAGCGATTTGCAAGAAGACTATTCTTATTACGGATAGAGCAATGGAAAATTTTGGAGTTTGTATCACCTTCGGCCACCCACTTGATCCTCGCCTTCTAGCGAAGATAGTCGTTTTCAATACGAAGTTCCAATGAAAGGCAAGTTCGGCTAGCGCTCAAGCCTCATTATTAGCCAGCGAAGGATCCTCATTGAAAGACCCTTTAGCTAAGATAAGTTGCTCTTTGGATGCTCAAACACGATCGAAGATGTTCTTGAAAACTTGCACGTTCCAAGTCTAAAGGTAAGCCTTGAGACAAATCAGCATACGAGAGATCATAGCTAAGGTAGAGCCAAAAGCAAAAGAGTTCCATGAATCTTCCGCCACTCAATGGAAAGAGTGGTGTGATCTCCACATACTTTGGAACCGAAATGAAGCAAGACCAGAAAGGGACAAGGGAGAGCATCGAAGAATCACAGGCACATGATCCGAGAAGGTACGATAAAGATGGTAGACTGAGTACATGAACGAAAGGGTAAACCAACATTCTGATCTGAATACTCTGTCAAGCCTGGATAGAATCTGATTAGGCCCTTCCTGATTGTTACACCAAGTAAAGGCAAAACTGATGAACGAGACTTTAGAAAGTCACGAGCTGACGATGAAGGCATTGAAATCTGCAACGGCTGCACGACTAATAGCATTGCCTCCCCATTTCTCTGCTTGGCACACAACTACATTAAAGTCACCTCCCAGAATAGAAATTCCAAAACCTAAGTCATAAAGCGAGAGGATGTCAGGCCAGAGGCTTAACCTCTCAACATGATCACACTTAGCGTAGACCGCAGAAAAAAAAGGAAGGAAGAGGCGACAGATAGAGTTGAAATGAACACCAAGAGAAGGTGGTCAGAGTCAAACATCTAGTGAAAGACCGCATCATTGGACCAAAGGATCAAAATCTTGGCTAATACATTGGCAAGGGATCCACAAAACCCTATGGATAAAACAGATATAGTGACAACTTCTGGACCCAAGAAAGGCTCTAGAAGTACCACCAAACAAACAGAATGCTTCCTAATGATGCGCTTCAGCCTAGATGTTGACGCATCGTTACCAATACCACGAACATTCCAAAACATGAAATTCGCCATCCAAAGACGGAGCAACAAAAATAGAAGACCACTAAAAATGCAGTGAAACACCAAAGCACAACTTAGATAAGATAAAGCGTATGAAGAGTAGATCTGACGATCAGCTCAGATGCTGCTATAGAGCATGTGCGAATGGGACGAGGAGACGCTCTCAGTTCATAATGCGAAGAGCTGAATAGGGCGCTAGAAGGACAAGAAGAAAACTCACAGGTTTCATAGGATCCATAAGATACCCCGAAACTGTGAGCTAGTGGATAAGGTATGGACAGTCCGATTCTCGAGGGACAAGAGTTCTTAGTGATAAAAGATAGACGATCGTTAATGCTCGCTATCTTGTCCTTACTAAGAAAAGAAGGAGAAACAGAAGCGGAAGACACAAAGTGTTGACGCCAAAAATTGGTACAACACCCAAGAGATAAATTTGTAGAGAACAAATAAAGATAAATAAATAAAAAAATGAAGGGGAAAACAATCACACATAGGTTTATAGTGGTTTGGCGTTAACGAGCGTATGTCCACTTTATAATCTTATTATATCAAATGATCTATTACAAAAGAACTGTCATAATAATGATATAATCAGAAATTTGCCATAAGATCTTTCTTCTGAGTCCAGAAGGTCTATTTATAGTTGCTACAACATTTAAATTGGCTAAGACATGTGTCTTTTGATCCAAGATTTCAGGAGATCCCGAAGAGCAGTTCTTTTCGTGAATGACAGCGTGATTCGATTCCATAGTGATAGGTGGCATATGATTTGACCATTAAGGGTGACTAAAAGCATTCAAGCGGAAGTGAGAACAAATCTCCAGGAGGATATTTGTATGGAATTTGAATGAACCTGACCCAGTCGATCCGGAAGTCACGGGCTCTAGCTGGCTTGCATATCAGGTTCTTGTTGCTTGGCTTAAGTCGCAGGTATCGATCGACCCATCTATGGATCGACCAATTTCTTATTTAGGTTTACTCGGCCCCTCTTTCCACATCGGTCGAAGTTTATGACATCAATGAGATTTGATGGCCTTGCCAAAAGGCTGGTCAACACTCTGCCCCCCAAAGCATGTCTTATTAAGAATGGGACATGCTTTGTATATTTTATCCTGGGTTATATCTTATCGTAAGGAAGTCAGAAGGATATGTTTGTATCAGTTTGAAGTTTATTTTATAAGTTATGTAAGTTAAGGATCATCCAGTTGCCTTCGGAATCAACACTAATCAGAGAAATAATAAAGCTATGTAGTCACACATTTATTCGATTAGGCTTAGCTGATTAGTGGATTGATAAGTTAGCCCCCACATCGAGTTGAGTTGTCATGTTAACAGGAGAAGAAGAGTCCCTTCATTTCATTATAAATGACTGGCCCACCTTCTCCATTTATTTTTTACTTTTTTACTATAGTCGAATTAGTTACTTTTCAAAACCATTGGAAAAAAAACTTTTGCTGAAGGTCAAGATCAACTTCACCGATTCCTCCGCAGGTATTGATATTATTTTCCTCATTTTTTAAGCATTGTTTTTTCGTATACAAATCTTACCCACTCTTCTTCTTCTATTTAAATTCGTATTCATGTAATTTACGGTATGCGTCGCCAACGTTGAACTCGCCGGAATTGTGGCCCGGTGGTAAGGCGGCGGTCATATGTTCTTCTAACGGCATAAGCGGTGATAGTCTGTTGTGAGGGATGAATTATCTCCGTGAAGAGGTAGGGGATGAAGAGGTATCTCGCTTTTCGAAACATTTCAAATTTCAAGTGCTATTAACTCTTAGGGCATGTGACGGTGGAAGAGAGGGAGTGATTGTGCGGGCGTGCTCAGGCAATGATGATGGCTCCTGATATGGTCGGGCAGAAGGAGATAAGGGATGACTTTAAAATCGGTGCTTTTAGACCTAGCACTATAGAATAAGTGATTGCCTTTATCATGTTTTAGGATAATACCCAAACTTGGGTCGGTAAGGTTATCAGTCAGCTTCTTTAGGGTTAAAAGCCATGAAGTTGAACACGTTCTTGATTTTTTCTTTTAACTTAAAATACCACCTTAACTTGCATACAAATGTAAATGCATATGTTGAGATGTTACGATCTCAGCAATCTGACCGATGGCTTTTAATGAACAACATAACCTATAATGGTCGAACGATGCAACAATCGTAACCTCAAAGCTAGCAAGGAAAAAGCCATATCCACCCATATAGACTTGGAAAGTGCCTCGCCTTCTAAATCTGGGACTGATTCCGAATTCAATTTTTAACATCGATACCCATGGTCGATCGACTGATCCGCCTCCTACTACGGAAATAAGAGAATCAAACGAGGCAGTAGCTGCACCCGATACTCTCCCCGGGGCTAACTTTCTAAGAGATCCTCCTGACTCCTGACCCAGTACAACGAGAGAAAGAAAGCTGAGAAACTTAAGTGCAAAACATAAGATTCCATGAATTTATTTCCTTGCTCCCACAGGGATGGATCGTCCTCACAATCCATCGAGTGGCTATGTGGCGCATACTCACCCAATATGCACTATCGCGGCTATCCCACCTCTTTCTCCATTCATAATCAACTTTCTAAGGCAAATGAATCTGGCTCCGATAAAGCTTCACCCTATCGCATACACCAACCTATTGTCCTTATACGTCCTTTACATAAAGTATCTGAAACAACCCAACACTCGATGACATAGTGTTTTTCTTCAACTTTAGACATCAAGAGAGAAAGTCTCCTTCTTTTCTTTCCTTTGAGGTCGTCTGTAATCGAAAAATCGTCGAGGGCATCCCCACCAAATTGGGTGACACTAAGCACGATTGATTTTATATTAAACAATAACCAGGATGTGCCTGCAGCTGGCTTCAATGCCGAAAGTCTTTTATCTCAGTTCAATTAATCATAAGCAAGCTTCTTATATGAATTTTCCATGTAGGTAATGAGCCGAAAAGTCCCAAAGAGGGAGTGTTCCAAAAGCGCTTTGATACCTTGGCTTCCCTTGAGAAGAACTACTGACTACAAGAAGTTTTTGACCAATGCAAACCTTCATCGTTATCATCTCATGGATGAAGGGAGGACATTAGGACCCTCAGATGATCATGCTTCTTCTTCGCACAACACTCAGGATGATGTGCCTCTTTCTCAAAAGACATCGACCGTCGTCAAGGTCGTACCACAGTCAGGGGGTCGTCCGTCCAACCCTCGTCCGGAGGGAAAAAGAATGTTTGTCCTCAGGCCGGGAGGAAGAAGTCTGCTTTTAGGAGAATGATACAGGAATCCGATTGGCTAAGAATGCAGGCAAGTTTGGTCGAAGGTGCTTCGGAGAAGGTCCAAGAGGAAACAAACAAGGAAGAGCCTATTGACCACCGATCGAAAAACTCAGATACTAGAAGAGATTCTTCCCCTATTTGTGGTCCCCAGGAATAAGAAATTACTTTTCCTTTTCGTGACTTACAAAATGTAGAAATGCAGTATACGATCATTTCTTCTCAAAACTTGGATCCAGATGCGTTTTTCCATACTTAGACTGGGGAAGACGTCATACATGTCGATCTACAAGGCACCGGAGATGCACACCCAGTTTCAGGCTCGGGTTAGTTTAGGTGAACTACTTTAGAGAATACACAACACTGGTACTGCATGTCACAACACCATTTTCTCTGATGTATATTGATCATTAATCAAAACTTATTTGTCATTATGCAAGTGCTATGGATGAGGAATTTCATCATGAAAACTTCAAGTCTCTTTTGGAGGGAGCCAGGTTTGTTGGATCGACCCCACAACAAGTCAGGCAAGAGGGAGAATATAGGGACGACAGTCGTAGAAAAAAAGAGGAGAAAGAGAGGAAAAATTAAAAGAAAGAAGAAAAAGCTCTGAAGAGAAAAAGGAGGGAGAAGGGAGATTAATAATGTAAGGCGAAGAAAGCGAAGGGGAGAAAGTCCCCGGGAAAAGAGGAAGAACCCGAATCTTCCAAGCATCAATCTTCAGCTCATCCTTAGGACGAGACCCCTAAGGATGGTGACAAAACCTCTAACGAAGTTGTTCCAGGCCATCCTACACTTTCTATCGACCCTTCTCCCGAGGCGCGTTCGGCTGGACCTCACGATCATGACTCTATCCTTCCTCCTAGTCATTCTAGAAAAAGTCCCCAGGTTCCGGTTTCTTCGGATCATGGGATGGTATCTACCGATTGAGTCAAGGAAATAGAAGAGCTTTTCCCAGTTCCCTTTTTTGCTGGAATTGAAACTACCCCCATGTTACAACCGTTCCCATCAATCTTTCATGATCAAAACAGATCTAATGTTGACTTTTCCCTAAATCAATATGATACGAAGTATGCATATGCAAGGCAGGTATGTGAAGTGGTTAGGAGCAGGACGATAAAGAAAGAATGCTTGAGGAGGGAACTAGATTCTGGAAGGAAAACTTTTGAGTGGCTCAAGGGAAAGATAGAGGAGTGTGAGTCTTAATTGGATGCCCTTAGAAAAAAGTGGAAAGAAACTTCGGAAGGCTTAAAGGCTCGATTTCAGTCGATGAGTCAGGAATGTGCATCTCTGAAAACTTAAAATGAATACTTAAAGAATGATATAGGTTTGTTAGATTGAGAGATACAAGACATCAAGGCACGTCTCTATTCGTCTGAACTTGCCAGGAAACAGGTAGACGATAATGCTGCAGCTGCGATTGAGAACGCCAGCAATGCTCAACTTCATTATGATATTGAAATCCGCTCGATCAAAGATGATCATATGGCTAAGAAAAGAGAGATAAGCTGGAGCTTTCATTCCAATATTCTGCGGTTCTTTGCTCATGTCCTCCACCATAGGAACCTGTCTTGGATAGGAGATTACCAACGGGTGCTAGCCGATGCATGGGAAGTGTTTATAAGGGAAGAGGTCGAGGTGGTAAAAGGTCATCCAGTGGACGAAGAGGCTTTGATGGCCTGATATTTGCATGGTGATGAGCATATGACGTTGGACGATGGGAAGAAAAGGTTAAAGGAACTTAGAGATGCCGAACGATACAATGCTAAAGGGAAGTCGGTCCCGGAGGGGGAGAGTAGAGCTAGTAAAACGAAAGCATCTTTCCCTTTTCCTTCTACAAAAAGATGTTGTTGGTCCGTCTTCTATTCCTTCTCCTCCAAATCATTTGTTTGGAGTAGTGTAAGAATATAGTCCGGACGATCCTCTTCTTCCTTTTCTTGGAAAAAGTCCAGTTACTCCTGCTCTCGAATTAAAGGCGTAAAGATCGGTTGAATTTGCAACTGGAGGTAACTCATTCTTTATCCCATTGATCATTCATTCCTTTGAGCATGAGGTTCATCATTAGCTAAGGAAATCACTAGGGAGGAGACTAAAGTACAGGAGATGAGACCTACTATCGATCTCAGTAAAAACAAAAAACGATCGATGCTTCAAAGAAGACCAAGACTAGCTATGTCCGGTCGGAAGATGATGATGTGGCATTTATAGGGGAGACCAAGAAGATCCGTCTGCCATCTATGGATGAAATGAAGTTCAGGAATGAGAAAGAGGTCTCCACTATAAAGGATGAACATACCGATGAACCTCCCAGCATTCCTCCTCTCCGATGCCTTCCGCCGACTTTACTTTCATCTGTTAAAGTGGCTCCTTTTCTAGGCCCACTAGTCCAAGTAAGAGGAAGAATGACTGGGCAGTATTCATTCGATCTGTTTCTTTTGGTAGCATGCTCAAAAGACCAAAGCAAGGCTTAACTACCAAGGAAATGCAGGAGCTCATCTGGAAGAGAGAAAAGGAAAGAAAGGATATGGAGAAGTCTGGTGGGAAGCCTCCCCGACCTTAGAAATCTTTCGATATATGCCTGTCTTAGTCCCTTTGAGAGTTGTTTGCGAGTGCAACCCTTGCGTTTTTGTCTTTGTCAAGTCTTGTATTTTGTGTACGAAGTTTAATGTATCTGTACATAGTGTTATCTTGTAAGCAAAGATTGTGTTAATGTTTGACAATGTTTAACGGCTTCTAAATACTTGTATTAATAATGTGTCTAAGTATTTGTGAAATTCCCAGGGGAGCAATATTAATGTCCCCAGTTTATTCCGAATTGTGCGGGTCGTTTAAGTGAAACTCGTTGTCGGACCGCTTGTCTATCCCCATTACCCCCAGTGCTATGGAGGATTGGTTCGGTCGCCAAGCCTCCCTACGATCCCAAGATCGGCCCGATTAGTTCGAGGGTCGAATGATCATGGTTTGGGATACATAAGCCTTTTTATACTCTCCCTCTAGTCATTAAGGGTTAGAGTTCCAAGGATCCAGCGATCTTTAGTCGGGGTGCACCTTTCACACTCGTCCGTAATTTTACACTCTTTCTTAAGTCAAGAGAACCAGAGTTGTTATAAACGGGCAATCATGTTGTTTTCATCGGCGTCATCCTCACTTTTGGTCAACAAAATTTGGTACGAAGGTTCGAGCGTCAATATCAAGCCTGGAGTTGATCTCCCTATATTTCCTTCCGGTTCCTGTACAAGGTCGACTCATCGAGATGTGGAACAGTAGGTTAGTGAGTAGGCTTTTGACCTGAAGTTTGTCGAATCACAACATTCAATCATTACAATAATAAGACAGACCAGGATAAGCTTTTATTTATAGACCGTGATAAGACATACCTTATTATAATACTTAAATAAATGAAATAATAAGAAAAACAAATAGTCCTAAGAAAGATAATGTCGTAAATGCTCAACATTCCATGCTCTTTGAAAAGGTTCATTGTCAACCATCATTAGCCTAAAGCTTCCATTATCAATCTTTTGTCGGATGACGTAGGCTCCTTCCCACTTGAGGACCAAATGTACGAGAGTAGGGAAGACCTGTTTTAGAATAAGATCACCAACATCGAAGGTCTTGGGTCAGACCCTCTTGTTGTAATATCAAGCGACCTTTCAACGACGAGCTTCGGCACGGAGGTTTGCTTCTTCTCTTTTTTCGTCAATCATGTCTAATGATTCCAAGAGAAGGGCTTTGTTTGATTATGGATCATAGTATGTAGTTCTATGGGAGGGAACTT
The DNA here is from genome assembly GCA_030737875.1 of Allium sativum. Classification (NCBI taxonomy): domain Eukaryota; kingdom Viridiplantae; phylum Streptophyta; class Magnoliopsida; order Asparagales; family Amaryllidaceae; genus Allium; species Allium sativum. The sequence continues at coordinate 9,331,152 of JASFAX010000033.1, forward strand.
CAAGCTCTATAGGAATGAAAGCTTCTAATCCGTAAGACAAGGCAAAGGGAGTATGGTCGGTGGCAGTCTTATGAGTGGTTCGATACGCCCAAAGGGCTAAAGGAAGCTCGTCAACTCATTTTCCTTTGGCTCGCTCCAATCATTTCTTCAAGATATATTTGATAATTTTGTTATTAGCTTCAATATGTCCATTGGATTGCGAATGCACATCCACTGTGTACTTTTTCTCAATGTGATATCATTCATAGACATCTCTGAATTCCGAGCTCTCGGATTGACTCCCATTTCCAGTTATGATAGTTTGAGGTAAACCGAAATGACATACAATATTCCTGACAATAAAATTGATGACTCACTTTGTTGTGATCATGGTCATCTATTCGGCTTCTGCCCATTTTGTAATGTAGTCTACTGCCACGATTGCATATTTTGCACCTCCTTTTGAGTTTGGCAGGCTTCCAATAATGTATATTCCCCAAACGGTGAAAGACCAAGGACTGACCATTTGAGTGAGCTTTGTCGGTGGGGATCATGGGATTTGAGCAAACCTTTGGCAATATCACATTGCCTGGAATAATCGGCTGCATCTTTGCTAACAGTCGGCCAGAAGTATCCGTATCGCAACACTTTCTTAGCCAGTGTTTGTCCTTCCGTATGAGCGCCGCACTTTCCTTCTTACACTTCTCTTAATATTCTCTTGACCTTATCATTAGCAACACATCGAAGCATTGGAACGGAGAAAGCCCTCTTATAAAGTTGGTCTTGCTAGATGATGTACCTAGAGGCTTGTCGCACGAGGGCTCATCTTTTATTCCTTCTTTCGGAGAGAGTGCCATGTAAGAGAAAATTCTTGATGGGAGCCATCAGGGATTCTTATTCAGGTTCGGCTTCTAACTGATCGACCTCCATCTGATTTATACTCAGAATGTTTAAAGTTTCTATAGGGACTAGTTCCGCTTCGCTCGGGTTGTCCGAACCGGCGAGTTTTGCCAATTTTTCCGCCTTCTGGTTTTTCTCTCTGGGAACGTGGGAGGTGTAGTTAGGGAATGCGGAATGCAAATCTTAAGGAAAAACTAACATTAGAGGGGGGAGGGTGAATATTTTTTTCAAAGAATTTAAGAAAACATAAAATTTATATGATCTTCTATATGAATCACACAATAAAGAGATGAAAACAGACATAGAATATAACACAAACACATAAATAAACAAAAGTAAAATGCAAAAAAGGAAAGAACACACCAGATTTTATACTAATTTGGATTACTCCTACGTCCAGTCCCAGCAACAGAGGATTTCATAGAGTTTTATTACTAGATCAATATCCAAGTACAATCCCCTTGATTTCAAGGCTACAAGGTTAACACCGATTCCACCACCCTCGGTTTCACGGCTACAAGGTTAACGCCATTTCCTTTCCTTGATTTTCGAGCTACAAGAAACACACCCTTTCCCAAATAATCCCAAATGATTACAACAATCCTATAACTCTTCAATAACACTTCAATTCAGAGAGTAATGAGTAAAGAGTGAGAAAAGAATAAGTTTTATATGTTTAGGCAGAGTAGAAGTGTAGAAATCATAAAAATGCGAAATAATAATGGAGGAATGAAAAGGGGTGAAGATGGAGAAGAAGATTGGTTAAAAAACTAGAAATCAACCCCCTATTTATAAGATTTGAAAGGTTGCAACGCTTCTAGAACGTTACAAATAGTGAAAAGATACTTCCTTTCAAAACTGAAAATATGACAGTTGTATGTCGACATACGCTTATATGTATGTCCACATATATGCTATAAAATTTTGAATTTTGAATATTTTCAAGTGTTTAACTATGTATTTATTATGGAAATTCTTGAATTAAAACATAGTGATATAAATGAGTATTATAAAGTATAAAATCATATGAAATCATAAATATAAATTATATAAACATATTTATAAAATTATAAAGTTTAAAACTATATAAATATAAAATCATAAAAGTACATAACTGTATAAATATGTAAACTTTGAAACTTAAGTTTAAAATCATAGGTAAGATAGAAAAAACTAATTAAAGTTTGAATTTGAATTAAAAAAAACAGAATTTGAATATTGAAAATCAGAATTTGAAAATCGAAATTTGAAAAACAGAATTTGAATTTGAACCTGGAGTGCTATTCAGAGTCTTACATATAAACTAGACTCTATTAGTATATTTATCTTGAACTCTTGAACTCTTTATTTGTTGATTACTCATGAGTCTTGAATTTTCTCTGAATTCTGAATCTTTTGAATCTCTAAAACTGTACAGTCTTCAGTATTAATTCCTGCATATATGCGTGTGTATTATTCTAGATAGAGATGTTAGTATATATTTTATACTCAATTAATATTGAAATAAGGTTATTATCATCAAAACTCCATTCTCCAACAATCTCCCCCTTTTTGATAATGACAACCTTCGTTTATAAAATATTCATACCTGTTCATAGGTGTTGATGCTAATCCTTCTAATACTATGCCTATCATTATGAATCCTATATATTCTTCTTAAACTATATTTAATTTCCCCCCTTTGGCATTATCAAAAAGAAATTTTAACAATACTCCCCCTAAATCCTATATCTACATATATTATAGTAAATAACTTCCCTTAATACCTATATTCATCTATATATTATAATTTATGATCAAAATACTTAATGTATACGACTCCCCCTAACTTTGTGCCTATATAACAAACTAATGAAATTCTTATGAGAAATAAATCAAACATTAAATTAAACATTGTTTTTAATACAAACGATACACACCAAAGCAAATTACACTAATGACTATACACGTAGTACACCGATTAAACGAACAAACGAAAACCTAACTTCTGTTTGTTCTTTACGATAGGAGACTTATGGATTGGACAATTGGGGTAATGGAGACAAAAATCCCCATTTCGTTTAATTATATTTCCATGTTGATCGAATGAGACTTCACTAACACATACAACTTGATCATCCTCGTCCGTGACTTTTTGTTGTGCCTCTTCTGGTTCCTCTTCTTCCTTCATTTCTTCCTCTACTACTTCTTCCATTGCTTGATTATCATCTTCAATGATGATTGGATTTGCTTGATTATCCATTACAAACTTATAAAGATTTTGTATCATCTTTCCTTGTTTAATTTGCTCTTGATTTTAAATCTCAGCAAGCATTTGAAGAGTATACTCCATTTTCTCTTCTAATTTGATTACACGAGAGAGGGTAGAACGTTGAAATGGACCTTCGGATGGTCCAATGGAAGATTCAAGGTTAATTTGGTTATTATAATTACTGGAGGTCATGATTTATTTTGGTTTTGAGTTTTTACAGAAGTGAAATGGGAGAGTGAAGAAGAAAATTCGAAGTGGAGAGTTTAAATGGTTATTGTACTAACTTTTGGTAGGAATTAATTTTTAAAATTTGACAGTTATATGTCGACATTGGCTTCTTTGTATGTCGACATACATGTAATTTTTTTTTGATTTTTTAATGTTAATTATATATATATATATATATATATATATATATATTTATTCTAATTCACTTAATGAACAAATACCTAATTTTCTTTTAAATTCAGTAAACATTGCTTCATTTAATGGTTTTGTTAATATATCTGCTATTTGTTTATCTATTTCTATAAATTCGAGTGAAATTTTATCTTTACTTACGTTATCTCTTAGAAATGATGTCATATATCAATATGTTTAGTTTTTGAGTGATGATTTTGATTTTTAGATATATTTATAGAACTCGTATTATCGCATTATATTGGTGATTTATTTATTCTTAATCTAAAATCATTTAAAGTTGGTTGCATATATATTACTTGTGAACAAGCCCAAGCAATAGAGATATATTCTACTTCAATTGCTGACAAAGATACATTTTTTTACTAAACCACAAGACTAGTGAATTTCCTAAGAAATGTCATGTTCCACTAGTACTTTTTCGATCGGATTTACATCCTGCATAATCAGCATCACAATAAGAAATTAAATCGAATAAATCATCCTTAGGATAAAATAATCCAAAGTCTGATGTATGTTTTATATATCTTAGAATATGTTTCATGGCTTTTAAATGTGTTTCCTTAGGTTGCGATTGATATCTTGCACAGTGACATACACTACGCATTATACCTGGTTTACTAGCAGTTATATACAATAGCGATCCTATCATTCCTCTATATAATTTTTGATCAACGTCTTTTGATGTATCATCTTTACTTAAGGCTATATTAGTTTCCATTGGTGTTGGTCTCCCATTAGTTGTTGTTAAATTATATTTATTAATTAAATCTCTTGCGTATTTTTCTTGATTAATAAATATTCCACTCCTTAATTGACGAATTTGTAAGCCTAAAAAGAATGTTAGATCTCCCATATGGCTCATCTCAAATTCTTGGGTCATAATATCTGAAAATTCTTTATTCATCTTATTATTTGTTGATCCGAAAATTATAGCATCAACATATATTTGTACTAGTTGTATATCCTTATTATTTCTTTTAATGAATAAGGTTTTATCTACTTTTCCTATTTCAAAGTTGGATTATAATAAGTAATTTCTTAATCTATCATACCAATCCCTAGGAGCCTGTTTTAGTCCATATAATGCTCTATTTAACTTATATACGTGATTTGGTAATTTTTCGTCTTCAAAAAGAGGTGGTTACTCTACATATATGTCTTCTTTAACAAATACTATAGAAAATCACTTTTAACATCCATTTAATATAATTTGAAATTATTATGGTTTGCAAAGGCTTGTAATATCCATCTTCTAATCTAGCTACGGAGGCAAATGTGTCATCATAATCTATTCCTTCTTCTTGTGTATAACTTTGCGCTACTGATCGTGCCTATTTCTTACGACCTCACCGTGTTATTTTATTTTATTTTTATAAACCCATTTAATTCCTATAATAGTTTTATCCTCTGGTCTAGGAACAAGTTCCCATACATCATTCCTAGTAAATTAGCTATGTTCTTCTTGCATGGAAAGGATCCATGAATCATCGGACGATGCTCCATTTGTATTCTTAGGTTCAATAGTTGAAAAAATGCAGAATTACTCATATTATTTAATTGATTACGATTCCTAATGGCAGATTCAATATCCCTTAAGATATTTTCTACAAGGTGGTCTTTTATTAATCTAATTCTTTTATTTGGTTGACTATCTTCATTATTTGTTTCATTAACTTCATTTTCACATTCATCTTCATCATGTTGTGTTATACTTTTATAATTTTTGTCAAAGGATATGTTTAAGGTTTCATCTATAGTTTTGGTTCTTGAATTAAAAACTCTGTATGCCTTACTTCTCTCTGAATATCCAATAAAAATTCCTTTATCGGATTTCGAGTCAAATTTATCTTAATTTTCTTTAGTATTAAGTATAAAACGTTTACTTTCAAATATTTTAAAATATGATACTTTTTGGTTTCTTATTATACAAATGTTCATATGGTGTTTTATGAGTGAAGGGTTTGATTGAAATCCTATTTAAAATATAACAAGCTGTTGCAACTGCCTCAACCCAAAAATTTCTTGGTAAATTACTATCAGGTAACATAGTTCTCGCACACTCTTGTATCATCCTATTTTTTTGTTCAACTACTCCATTTTGTTAAGGGGTTCAAGGGGTAGAAAAATTATGGGTTATCCCTTTTTATTACAAAACCTATCAAAATTTTTGTTTTCAAATTCTCCACCATGGTCACTCCGTATTGTTTTGATTTTTAATGATAACAAGTTTTGAATTCTTTTAACAAAAGTTTTAAATCGATCAAAAGCATTTATTTTTAAGAAACAAAGTCCAAGTAAATCTAGAAAAATCGTCGACAACATATTTATTGTGGTTTATCAATTGCGTTTGAGATGAACCAAATAAATCCATGTGAATTAACTCTAACGGTTTCAAGGTTGTAATTTCCTCTTTTGATTTAAATGAACTTCCTTTTAATTTTCCGAACTGACAAACGTCGCATAAACTATTTACTTTAAACTTCATTTTGGGTAATCACCTAATTGAATCTAGTTTAGAAATCCTAGAGATGTGTTTGAAATCTATATGACCAAATCTCTTATGCAGATCCAAGGGTCACTTGTATTGGCCATAAGACATAGATTATCGTTGGATATTTTCATACTCAATATATAGACATTTTTCTTTTTATCTCCTTCAAATATTACTTCTGAATTCCTATCTTCTTCAAAACATTTATCTTTCTCAAAGTTTATTTTACAGCCCTTATCGCAAAGTCGACTTACACTTAGTAAATTATGTTTTAGATTCCTAACTAATAAAACATCAGAAATAGTAGGAGATTCAGAATTACTGATATTGCCGATTCCAACAATATATCCTTTAGAGTTATCTCCAAAGATCACCATTCCACCATCTTCATAGACTGGATTATTTAGTATTTCTGGATTTCCCGTCATATGGCTTGAACAACCACTACCCAGTACCCATTTGTCCTTTTTGATTTCCATCATTTGTTTGCCAGAATTTGAATTCTCAATAGCTATGTAACACAACATTTTAGAATTTTTAATTTTCAACAGCCACTTCACCTATCTATTCAACTTTTGAATTTTCAATAGCCATATAATACATATTTTCCTGTATTGGACAACATTTCTATAGATCACTTGAATTTTCAACATAATTGAATGCAGACTTTTTCAACTTTGATGCAATGCATGAATTGATACTAGTGTTAACAATCATTTCAAAATTTTCCATTTAATGTTTTCAAAAAAGAGATTATGAACTTTTTGAAAAACCTTGCTCTGGTACCAATTGTTAGGGAATGCGGAATGCAGACCTTAAGGCATAACTAACACTAAATAGGGGTGAATACTGTTTTCAAAAAATTTAAGAAAATCTAAAACTTATATGATCTACTATATGAATCACACACCACAGAGATGATCACAGATATATAATCAAACACAAACACAGAAATAAACAAAAGTGAAATGCAAAAAAGGATTGCGTGGAGTTTTATTACTAGATCAATATCCAAGTACAATACCCTTGATTTCACAGCTACAAGGTTAACACCGGTTCCGCCACCCTTGATTTCACAGCTACAAGGTTAACACTGTTTCCTTTCCTTGATTTCTGGGCTACATGGAACATACACTTTCCCAAACAATCCCAAATGATTACAACAGCCCTATAACTCTTCAATAGCACTTCAATTCAGAGAGTAATGAGTATAGAGTGAGAAGAGAAGAAGTTTTATATATATCTAGAATAGAAATCGGTAGAGTAGAAGTGTAGAAATCATAATAGAGGTATGAAAAGGGGTGAAGATGGAGAATAAGAATGGTTAAAAATTCGAAATCAACCCCTATTTATAAGATTTGAAAGGTTGCAACGCTTCTAGAACGTTACAAGTAGTGAAAAGACACTTCCTTTCAAAACTGAAAATATGACAGTTGTACATCGACATATATGCTTTAAACATTTGAATTTTGAATATTTTCAAGTGTTTAACTATATATACTATTATGGAAATTCTTGAATTAAAACATAGTGATATAAATGAGTATTATAAAGTAGAAAATCATATGAAATCATAAATATAAATTATATAAACGTATTTATAAAATTATAGAGTTTAAAACCATATAAATATAAAATTACAAAAGTATATAACTATATAAATATATAAACTTTGAAACTTAAGTTTAAAATCAAAGGTAAGATAGAAAAAACTAATTAAAAATAGAATTTGAATTTTGAAAAACATAATTTGAATTTTGAAAAACATAATTTGAATTTTGAAAAACAAAATTTGAAATTTCCAAGTCAGAATTTTAAAAATAGAATTTGAATTTGAACCTGGAGTGCTATTCAGAGTCTTCCATATAGATTGGACTCTATTACTATATTTATCTTGAACTCTTGAACTCTTGATTTCTTGATTACTTATGAGTCTTGAATCTTCTCTGAATTCTAAATCTCTTGAGCGTCTAAAACTATATAGTCTTCAGTATTACTTCATGTATACGACTCCTGCATATATGTGTGTGTATATATTCTATATAGAGATGTTAGTATATATTTTATAATCAGTTAATATTAAAATAAGGTTTTTGTCATCGTAACTCCATTCTCTAACAGATGCTTTATTGATCAAATCCATTCAGTAGTTTTTGACCTACTTGAGATAGGAGGCAAGTCGAATTCCTTTGGTCTGATATTCTTTCAAAACTTGAAATACAATGCGTTGTAAATCACAGAAAATGTTAAGCAATGCTATTTTTAAGTCCCTCGCGAGTTTAAGCCCGACAATCAAGGCTTCATACTTGGAGTCATTGTTGGTAGCCTAGAAATCCAGTCTTAGGGTATAATAAATCGACTGCCCTTCAGGAGATAATAACACTATGCTGGCCCCAGAATGTTATGGGCCCCATCTGTATACAACTTCCATGTGTCTAATCTTAATTCAGTATCCAGAGGCTCGGTATTGTCCTCCAAGATGTCATCTTCTGGAGTGGTGAACTCAGCAACGAAAACTGCCACTGCTTCCCCCGGATAGACTTTCGCGGGACAAAGGTAAGGTCGAATTGACTGAGATAAATATTGCATTTAAGCAGTCTTCCGCTTGCCGTAGGTCGTTGCAAGATTTGTCGTAGTGGTTGATCGGTGAACATTTTGATAGGGTGAGATTGGAAGTAATGTCGGAGCTTCTATGATACAATCAGCAGGCTATAGGTGAGCTTTTCAATCTTTGGATAGTTGCGTTCATCCCCTGTCAGTTTCTTACTCACATAATAAACTGGTCTTTGTACTCAATCCTCTTCACGTATTAGGACAGAGCTGATTATATGCACGGACACTGCCAAATATACAAATAGATCCTTATGTCGATCGGTTTGGACAAGATAGAGGTTTCTCTAGATGGTCGAGTAAGTTCTTAAAGGGCTCGATACAGTCAGGTGTTCAGGTGAAGAATTCGTTTCCGTTATTTGATCAATTCAAAGAAAGGTAAGCAATTATCAGTTGCTTTAGAAATGAATCGACCCATGGAGGCTACCTTTCCCGCATAACTCTGCACTTTCTTAATTCTTCTGGTTTCCTGGATTCCCTTGATGGTCAAAATCTGGTCGAGATTGATCTCGATCCCTAGGGAGCTAACTACGAAACCCAATAACTTCCCTGATGCTACTCCGACAGAACACTTCAATAGATTGAGCTTCATCCCATATCTTTGGAAAACGCTAAACATCTCTGATGGCCCTAACATGGTCGGACGATTGCATGCACTTCACCAACATATCATCCACATAGACTTCCATCGTTTTTCCTATCTGACCGTGAAACATACGGTTGACCAAATGTTGATAAGTCACCCTAGCGTTCTTCAATCCGAAAGGCATGACTACGTAACAATATAACCCAAGATACATTATGAAGCTGGTACGTTCTCTGTCTGGTACGTGCATTGCAATATGATTATACCCCGAATAAGCGCCCATAATTGACAGGAGTTCATGCCCTATGGTTGAGTGGACCAGTTGACCAATCAGGGGCAATGGGAAGCTATCTTTAGGGCAGGCTTTATTTAAATCAAAGAAGTTGACACAAGTCTGCCACTTCCCATTAGCCTTCTTCACAAGTACGTGGTTGGCTATCCACATGGGGTAAGTTGCATCTTGGATAAACCCATTGGCTCGGAGCTTTCCAATTTCTTCCTTTAGGGCCGCAAACCTCTCTGGGACGAGAATACGCCTCTTCTGCTTCACAGGGGAATACTTTGGGTCAATGATAAGAGAATGTGTCATAATGGAGGGTGAGATCCCACACATGTCATCATGGGTCCATGCGAACACGTCGAGGTTAGCATGGAGAAATTCGGTTAACTCCCTCATCCGGAGGGGGTCAAGGTGGAATCCAATCTTCAAGACCCTAGTTGGGTCGTCGTCATCGATCTAGATTTCCTTTGTGGTTTCATTCGTGGTTGTCTTTCTGGCTCTTCTTTCTCCCTTGGATCGATGTCCTCGAGTTGGCAGATGGACAGTCCTGGTTGGGATGTTTTCTATAGTTGCAGGCTTCCTTCCCCTCCGTAGGGGGAGGGATATCTTCTGATTCCTTGATATTTTTACTTTGTATTTCTTTCCATTCTGCCAAATAGCAAGATCACCCTGTTATGTAGTCCTCACGTACCATTCCGATCCCCCCATCAGTCAAAAATTTCAAAAGTAGGCACCAAGGAGCAGTACAAGCTCTAAACTAAGCTAGGGGCGGTCATCCTAAGAATACATTGTATTAGGAGTTCAACAGATGGCAGGATCCACATTCTCTTATGATCTACGTCTCCTAGTTCTACCGATAGGTTGATCACGATGACCGCCTTAGTGGACGACCCATCAAAGACACGTATCTGGCCTGCACATGGCTTCAAGTCCTTCAATTCTTACTTTATCTGGTCATAAGCATGTCCGAACAAGATATTAACCGAGCTCCCATTGTCGACCAAAACTGTATTATGGTCGAACCAATAATGGCTGCTATAACCAATGGGTCAATGCTTGGGATTTCTACACCAATCGACTCCCGATCGCAGAAAATGATATCATTAGTCATCGTCTTTCTTTGTTTTATGGGACTAGAAGCTTCAGGGGTGCTGGTCTCCGCAACGTCCAGATATTTTGCAGAGTTTACATACCGCTCCATAGTCCGAATGCTATGCCCTATTGGATGAGGTTCTCCAACAATGGCATTAATCACTATCCCCTTCGCCTTTTCTTGGGCTACGGCTCTAGACATCGCCTAACTTTGTTTAGATGTCGAAGTCCCTTGCCCCCTCTCCCTCGGGGCCACCTTGTACTCATCAAGCTTTCCCTCTCGAATCAACTTCTCAGCAATGTCCCAAAGGTGATGGCATTCATTAGTCACATGCCCATAAATCTAATGGAATAAACAAAACTTCCCAGTTGCCCATTCTTTCTCAGTAGATTCATGCAAGAGTGACTTCTTGTACTGAACTGTACTGCATGTATCGAGATAGATGTTCTCAAGCATGTCATTCAATGCCGTATAACTTTCAAAGACTTAGAGACAGGGTCGCCTTCTGCAATTCCCTCTTTGTCTAGGGTTTCCATTGGCTCCCTTCTCTTCATTACCGTTTCGCTTGCCACGATTTACAACATTCACTTCCACCTTTCCGGAATTACCCGAGCTGTTTTACTGCCACATTACTCTAGACGACTTTATTGGAAATGTCTTTTGGTCCATCTTCCTTCTCCAGCTGCGCATCTTCCTGTCGTAATCGGATATTAGCTTTCTCATAGAATATCTTAATCGACGTCGGTGGCTTTACGATCGGGTACTTTCCAAACTCTATTCTTTTGCTGATGTTGTCTACTATGGCCATTTAGACGGTCTCATGATTATGATTGCTCACTTCGGTGAATGCCTGGTTGAATCTACTCATGGATTCACCCCTTGTTTGTTTTATTGTAGAGAGGGCCATGAATGCTTTAACTTAGAGGCAAGGAAGAGGATTTGATTCAAGAATTTCTCACTTAAGTCTTTGAAGTTTATGACCGATCTCGGGTGAAGTTGAGTGAATCACATGAGCGCTACCCTGCTCAAGAAAATAGGGAAGGCCTTGCACTTGACGGTGTTTGGAGCTACAGCTACCTCCATATGCCATGAATACCTCATCAAGTGTTGTTGTGGGTCGGTGATTCCTTCGTAGTGGCTCATCTGGGGCATATTAAATCTACTGGGGAATTCTACCTACATGATGTCGTTAGTAAACGGCGTATGGCTACGATCATTCCCCTAATCTTCATTCTTATACCCTTTGCTGTCATTCATGATCTGTCGTACCATGGTAGTCAAATCTGGTGGGATTATCGCTCATCGATCAGCTTCCTCAACCGATCGAAGTCCCCCTACTCCAACTCTAGGCAACGTTGCCTGGGTCACTATCCGGGCGGAGCTTCCTCGACCTCGGACATCCCGATTATCCAGAGGACGTCTAGCAGGAAGAACAGGAGCTTGGGCTGTTTGAGCGGTATCGTGGTGGGCCGGAGGAGAGGTACCTTGGTCCTGTCGGGTCGTTGGATCGATGTCTTCCAAGTTGGCCTGATCGGCCTGAGTTTGGTCCACCACTCTAGTTAGTATGAACGCCCTTCCGAATGCAATAGTCGTATGTTTTTGGGTCTTTCCAGTAGGTGTCGTGGTTGACTTCGACCCTACTTCCTTCGGATGTTGACGAGCATTTCGAGTTCTAGTCAAGTCGACGAAGGGAAGATTGATGATTCTTGAATTCTTCCCATTGTCTCGACATTCGGCTCATATCTTGCCTCATTGCAACGTTCTCCCAGGCCTGAGCATTTAAAGCCTCCATTGTTTCACGGAGTTGAGCCATCACTACCATAAACTCAACGCGAGTAGCAAAAGTTGAGGGGGAGCTTGATTTGCCATAGAACGTTGCACCGATGATGGTAGTATTGGTCGATCCGGAGTAGGACCCAGAGCGGCCGACCCCCTGCTACATCTACTGACATTGCAGCCTGTGGCTGCTTTCAAGTATTACGTGACGAGGTATTGGCGACCATAGTTCAATGATATTGGAAAAGACGTAGGATATCGTCTCAGATTTGGTGACTGAAAGTAGAATAGAACCCTTCAAATGTTGAGAACATTAAAGTTCTCACTGAAAGCACCAAAGTGTTGAAGCGAAAAATTGGCACAACACCCATAAGATGAAATTACAGAGAATAAATAAAGAAAAATAAATGAAAAATGAAGGGCAAAACAATCACACATAGGTTTATAGTGGTTCGGTGTTAACAAGCCTACGTCCACATTATACTCTTCTTATATCAAATGATATATTACAAGCGAACAGTCACAATAATGATATAATTACAAATTTGCCAAAAGATCCTTTTTTTGAGTCCAAAAGGTCTATTTATAGGTGCTACGACATTTAAATTGGCTGAGACATGCATCTTCTGATCCAAGATTTCAGGAGTTCCCGAAGAGGAGTTCTTTCCGTGAATGACAGCGTGATTCGAATCCATAGTGATAGGTGGCATCTGATCCAACCATTAAGGGTGACTAAGAGCATTCAAGTAGAAGTGAGACCAAATCTTCAAGAGAATATTTTGTATGGAATTAGAATGGACCTGACCTAGTTCATCTGAAAGTCACGGGCTCTAACTGGCTTACATATAAGGTTCTTATGCTTAGCTTAAGTCTCAAGTATCGACCAACCCATCTATGGATCGGCTAATTACTTACTTAGGGTTACTCGACCCCTCTTGCCACATCGGTTGAAGTTTATGATGTCAATGAGCCTTGACGACCTTGCCAAAAGGCTGATCAACACAGAGTAAAGACGGAGGAGGGTGACTCATAGAAACATAGGTGACAATGTGAAAAGGTGAACATGTTGTGTTGCCAAGAGGACGCATCACCGGTTCATGTTTGTACATGTAACACCCCGTAATTTTATAACACATTAAAATGATAAACTAAGGAATACTTAATTAAGTATTAAAAATCAAGTAAAACGGACTGCGTCATTGCATTCGTCTCGGAATTCTGCAAAAGAAAAACACCAAGTTTGCATAAAACAGACATCGTATGAAGAAGTTATTAAGCCTAGAAGTTTGTATACGCACAAGAGAATTATACGTATACAAAACCATTCAAGACAGTTCAAAATAATTCAAAATCAAAAGACGCGGAATTGGGCGGGAGTTCAGACCATTTGGGTTCGACCCCACTCACCCATGGGTCGACACCAAAACAGGGTGTCAACACCCATGTCGACCCTTGCCAGATCTGGGCAGAATTCATTATCTGAATGTGGACTCGTTTCTTAACTAGACTCGTTGACCCTAGGCTATAAATAGGACCTCATTCTCATTGTTTTATTCATCTTAATCAATGGCGACAACGAGGTGCTGCACCAGCTTAGATTAAAATAGCCTATTCTTCTTCAATAGCAAGTTATACAAATTCAGAGATTTATGCTACATCGTCTGCAATCAAATTTTGTGTTCTGTAGATCAAATCACAGTGAGTTTATGTTGCTTTTAGATATAAACGCCTAAAGTTAATCTTGACATGTTTATAAGTTTGGATCTAAGCCTATTCCTGTTAGCAACCTAAATCATAACAGATCTGCCATTACTTGTATACCTAATTTATTGCCTAGATCTCATATGCATATTCGTGATATCCCTATTCTATTAGCTTGCCTAATCATGTCACCTTGTGCCTATTTTGCTAGTTTGCCTTATTATGTCATCATATGCCTATTTATTTACTATTACCATTCTTGTTCTCTACTCTCCCTCTTTCCCTTTTTATTTTTATATAGCCAGGCTACCTTCGAGCCTAGGCCTATCACTGAAATACGCGAACGTATGAATTTGGGAACGATTGGGAATGGTTAATTTGGGGCATAATTCATATTGTAAACTTGATTGGGAATTTTTGGGCATAATTTTTGCCTTGAACCAAAACTAGGGATTTGGGGGTATAATCTATATCTTGATCTAAATCTTAATTTGGGCATAACTTGTATCATAGAATGGACGGGGATTCGGGGCATAATATACATAAAAATTGGTTAGTAATGGAAATGCCTAGATTTACAGTAATTAGAAACTATAACGGCGCTTTGACACAAGGTTAGATTACAATTATGGTAGAAGTCTGCCTGGAACCGCCCTATAAATCCAACATCCACAAGTGGTAAATATGATGTGAGGGGTCTAAGTGCATAAACGTATATGTGATGACGCAAGGACACGAGGTTAAGTCCGACTTGTGGAAGAAGTCTGCCCGGACCCAATCGACATATCCAGCATCCACAAGTGGTAGACTTAATGTGGGAGGTCTAGCGCATTATAACCATAAATGAATGAAATGGTGATGAACTTGTAATACTTAACCTATTTGAATTCATAAGGATTACATGAACCTGTTAACTTGAGTAGGGGTTAAGTAAGCTTGCTTGAATCAGTGGGTGGGTTAGGTTAACCTTGTTACATATGTGGGGGCAGGTTATACATATAAACCCGACAAACTTAACCTATTGGGGTTATGCAATATTGTTAAACTAGTAGGCATAACCTGTTGAAATCCTAGTAATGGGGATGCAGGCCTAGGGGGAATCTTGTATCGTCTGGTGTGTGGGACCTGTATCAGTCAGTAACCTATATCGGTATCAAACGAAGAACCCCGAACTAGGTCGGGGTCAGGGCACGCTTACTAAGCTGGTCATAAGAGGTCAGTTGGAAGAAAGGTGTCTGACGGCGCGTTCCATCGCGGTCATGTGCGTGCATAGGTCCGCCTGCTCAGGAAAATAAGACATTGTGACATCAGTAGATATAGTTGTGCATCTTGGAAATAATGGGGTTACCACTTTAGGAAGTGATACATTCTACTGTGGGGGTCAACACAGGTATCTATTGGTTAGGGAGCCGATCGATTAGGGTAGTAATTAGGGTACATCTAGTCTCGCCTATTTATGGGACCGTTATTATCGTTGGGGGTAACATCCATCGGTTCTGTTAGGCTACCTGTTATTGTATAGGGTAAAACCTCTCACTAGAAGTACACCTAAGTCTACCATCTTGTACCTGTTGGGATCACATTGTTCCGTTTATACTAGTATTGGTGAAGAGGGAGAAAAGTATTAAAGAAGCGCAAAGCATGTTCTGTTCTGTTTATCCTATTTACCATGTTATACTTGCCTTATGACATTGTTATCTCTCTCTCCAACTTATATGCCTGTCATGATGCTTTTACTTATTTATATGCTAAAAGTAACTGGACTTGCCAGACATCTGACCCATTTTGTTTCCTCTTCTTTCTCTTTCGTTCCCCTCTAAGGTTCTCAGAGTGGGAATACTCAAGCTTGATCTGGATTCTTATTTTCTTCTTAGAGCTGCTTAGATGTACTGCTTGATTTGGTATCTTCTCTACTATGGCTATATTTTTGGGAGTGTACTCTTTTCATGTATTATTGTACTCTGATGATGATTTATGTACAAGGCAGAAGTTTTATGTTTTCAGTATTCCGGACTTGTTATGTAATTGGGTTTGAACCACGAAGCTTGTCCGTTAAATAAAGTTTTAATTCCGTTGTTATTTTATGTCTGTCTTGTAACGTTTCTGTTTCTGTTTCTGTTTCTGTTTACCTGTAATGCTTCACGAAACTTAATGCATTCCGATAAAGAGTGACATTAACGGATGTGGGGTGTCACATTTGGTATCAGAGCTGAAGGTTACCAGATCGGATAAAAGATTTTGTAAATTGTTCTCAAAGAGGTTTTGAAAGGAAAGCATTTTTAAAAGAAAAGCCTGTTTTGAAAAACATATTCCCAAAATCCATATGAAATATCTTTCGATTCTCTATTTGAATCCCTTTTTCCTTTTCTTTTCGGCATGTCTGGGGAACCTAATATTCCTGAGGGCATTCAAATACCGGCTTGGTTTCGTAGGTTTATGGAGGCTACAACACCTGGCGAAGGCCAAGAAGACCCTCCTCCCCTAGCTGCAGTCATTGTTCCTCCTCCTCCCCCTTAGTGAGCAGATAATTTCTCTAACATATGTAAGGATTTCTGCGCTATGGGCAGAAACTCATTTCGAGGGACAGGGACTTTTGTAAAAGCAAGGAATTGGCTCAAGGAGACTGAGGACTTATTTGGGATTTTTGAGGTTGACGACCGTAGGAAGATTCAGTTTGTCATTTGGCACCTGAAAGATGAGGCCTCGTTCTAGTGGGAAGTGACGCAAACAAGGCGTCCAATTGAGACTTGGGATGATTTCCGTCAAGGATTCGAAATGAAGTTTCTTTCTCAAGCCGAGCAAAGTATACAAATGGAAAGGTTTTTGGCGCTTAAGCAAGGAATCATGTCTGTGAACGAGTATGTTAATAAATTCAATCAATTAGCGAGGTTTGGAGCTAGTGATTACCCCACACAAGAAAGCTTTGAGGTTTGCTACATGATTGAATGAACCCCTTCATGGGTTGGCTATGTCTCATATTCTGATGGGGGAAACTTTTCAGAATCTAGTTAATATGGCATTAATGCACGAGGAAGATAAAGGTGAAAAGAAAATGGCTAAGGTTGAAGAAACACAAAATAAGAAAGTGTGGCGAAAGAAAGGACAACAAAAACAACAACAAAAGAAGGGTGGTAAGAACGATCAGGCTAAAGATAAGAAAAAATGTCATAATTGCGGACGCGGGGTTCATTTGGTCAAAGATTGCAAAAGGAGGAAAAAGGCTTGTTTCAATTGTAGAGAGGTCGGACACTTTTCTAAGGAGTGCCAGAAGAAGCAAGGACAAGGTCAAAGGGCAAGATCTTTGGGAGGGCAGGTGCATGCTCTCGTGGCCAGTGCGCCAAACAGAGGTAGGAAAGTTGCCGCTGAAGGTTTGATTTCTCTTTCCACTCATCCTATTAGATCTCTTTTTGATTCGGGCGCTTCACGTTTTTTTATATCTGATTCTATGGTTGAGTCTCTGCGCCTTAGTACTAGTATGGTTTTGGATCTTGTTGTTGTCTCAAACCACATTGGGGCTACAACTCATATGTCTATGATTTATTGGGGTTTGAGAATATCCGTGTTGGGCATCGAGTTCGAATGCGACGCATATGTGCTTGGTTTAATGGGCTATGGTTTGATTCTAGGGATGCATTGGCTAGCCATGTATGGTGCCATTCTGGATTGTGAAAGGGGGGTCGTTAAAATTTTGACTTGCCATGGGAGGACCCTCGAGATTTCTTGTGACCCTAAAGGGTCTATCATGCTTAGTTTCCTAGAGTCACTTGATGCATCTATCGATGATCTGCGATCTGTACCAGTAGTCTGTGAGTATCTGAATGTTTTTAGGAGGTTCTGGGATTACCTCCGAGGTGCGAGATTGATTTTCGTATATAATTGGTGGACAATGCAAAGCTAGTTGCATTGCCTGTGAGCCACATAGCTCTAAGAGTAAGGAAGGAGCTTAGTAAGCAAGTAGGGGAGCTACTTGAGAAAGGGTTTATTAGGCGAAGCATATCTGAATAAGGTGCTCCGGTAGTGTTCGCCACTAAGGCGGATGGTTCACTTCGCTTATGTGTGGATTATAGAGAGTTGAATAAGCTCACTAAGAAAAATAGACACCCATTTTTGAGGATAGATGATCTGTTTGACCAGCTTATTGGTGCATCCGTTTTTTTCTTAGTTAGACTTGGCCATAGGTTTCATTAGTTCAGGGTGGCCGAGGACAGTATAGACAAGACCGATTTTAGAACTCCAAATGGTTTCTTCGAGTGGCTCGTCATGCCTTTTAGGTTGACGAATGCACCCGCCTATTTTGTTGATCCGATGAGTAGGAGTTTCTAAATAAGTTCGTTGTGGTCTTTGTTGATGACATCTTGATTTTCTCGAAGAGCGAGGAAGAGCATGCCCCTACATTTGAGGGAAGTTATGAAAACTCTCCATACACATCAAATTAAGGCAAAGTTCTCCAAATGTCTTTTTTTTGAGAAAGGAAACGAAATTTCTAGGGCATGTGGTCCCTAAAGATGAGGTAGCAGTAGATCCCGCAAAGGTAGTTGCAGTTCAAGATTGGCAGATCCCAAAGAATGCAACAGAGGTGAGGAGTTTTCTTGGATTAGCGGGCTATTATAAGAAGTTCATTAAGGACTTCACAAAGATATCAGCCCTACTCACCAGACTGACGAAGAAGAATCTGACATTTTCGTGGGATATAGATTATGACGATGCTTTCCAATGATTGAAGAGGTATCTGACAATAGCCCCAGTTTTGACCTTTCCTGGTGGGAACAAGGTGTTCATAGTATACACTGATGCATGTGGTACAGGGTTTGGTGTGGTTCTGATGCAAGAGGGAAGGGTAGTATGT
The DNA here is from genome assembly GCA_030737875.1 of Allium sativum. NCBI lineage: Eukaryota > Viridiplantae > Streptophyta > Magnoliopsida > Asparagales > Amaryllidaceae > Allium > Allium sativum. The sequence goes on from JASFAX010000033.1 coordinate 9,350,088, forward strand.
TATGGAGGTAGACAGTTTAGAGTCGACGAGAAGAACCACCCTGCCCATGACTTGGAGTTAACAACCATAGTATTAGCGCTTAAGACTTGGCACCATTATCAACTAGGAGAGAAGTTCGAGTTATACACCGATCATATTCCCTTAAGTACTTGTTCTTGCAAAAGGATCTTAATTTAAGGCAACAAAAGTGGATAAAGTTCCTAGCATCCTACGACTTCAAGATTGCTTATACCCCTGGCAAGGGTAATGTGGTGGCGGATGCAATGAGTAGCTGAGGATGACTTTGAGTCCTCTGTTTGTGGAAAGGAAAAGCTTGGAGTTTATATCGACTTTTGATTTTAGACCTCCACCAAGTTTATACCTAGTTTATTGGCATCGTTAGAGGTGCAACATACTCTATTGGACCAAATAGGTACTTCGTAGCGAGAGGACCCACAACTAGTAGATATCTTGGATAGGCTCAGTAGAGGGGAGACTTCTAGTCACCTTAGTAGATATTCCACGGACGATAGAGGGTGGTTGCGAAGAGATGGAAGGCTTTGTGTTCTCAAGTTGGGAGTCTGTTGAAGATAGTCCTTGAGGAAGCCCATCATTCTAAGATGACTATTCATCCAGGCGATGATAAAATGTATAGAGATATGAAGAGGGTTTTTCTTTGGGCTATGATAAAGAAAGATGTGGCAGAATTTGTCTCTCGATGTTTGATTTTCCAGCAAGTCAAATCTGAGCAAAAGAAGCCCGGTAGTTTACTTCATCCTTTAGAGGTCCCTCAGTGGAAGTGGGAGAGCGTCTCGATGGATTTCATTGATGGTTTGCCTAGATCGAGGAAAGGCAACACCGGTATTTGGGTTATAGTGGACAAGCTTACTAAGAGCACCCATTTCATTCCTGTTAAGATCAAGAGAACGACAACATGGTTGGCAGTAGTTTATCTTCGCGAAATTGTCCGTCTACATGGAGCACCTTCCAGTATCGTAAGTGATCGCGACCCCAATTTCACCAGTGAATTTTCGAGGAGCTTGCAAGAGGCATTGGGTACACGGTTGCGTTTGAGCACCGCTTATCACCCTCAGAACGATGGACAGACGAAATGGGTAAACAGAGTTCTTGAGGATCTTTTAAGACTGTTTGTCCTAGACTTCGGAGGGACTTGGGAGGAGCATCTTCCTTTGGTAGAGTTCGCCTATAACAACAGTTATCAGGCTAGTATTAGCATGGCACCCTTCAAAGCATTGTATGGGCGACCCTGTAGATCAGCGACTTGTTGGTGGGAGTCTACAGAAAGATTTCTACTTGAACCCGAGATGATTAGAGAAACTTCAGAAAAGATCGATTTTATTCGTAGGCGCACGTAGACAGCTCGGGACAGGCAGAAATCCTATGTAGACCGGAGAAGGACTGACATTGAGTTTGAGATAGGAGACATAGTTTTCATCAAGGTATCACCGTTGAGGAATGTAGTTTGTTTTGGATCTATAGGGAAATTGGCACCAAGGTTTGTAGGGCCATTTCCCATAACAGAAAGGATTGGCCAAATGGCCTATAGAGTAAAACTACCAGAGGGACTGTCTGGCGTTCATGATGTTTTTCATGTTTCCCATTTAAGAAAATGTTTGCATGATACCGCAGAAGTTGTTGAGCTAAGTATGATTAAGGAAGTAGAGGTGGAACGGGAGGCGACAGCTAGGCGAGTTCCTACTCGTATTCTTGGATCAGAGGTTAAGAGGCTATGCAACCGAGAGGTCAAGTTGATGAAAGTTCAGTGGGGAGATAACCAAGAGGATGCAACTTGGAAACCGAAGACAAGATTCGCATTTTACACCCTTTTCTTTTCAAGAATATGTTCTTAACTTCTTTTTCCAAAGCTTTTATTCATGCTTGTTCTGTCATATAAGTACATACTATCGATTGAATCTTCGACCTTTAGGTAGGAAACCCATGGATGTAAACATGTGTTTGAGACATGTTATGTTTGATGGATGCAAGTGGTTGCTCGTGGATGCATATACACACACATTAGGCACTAGATCAGCTCAATCAATCTCATACTGCATACGAATGTGTGTGCATTTTTCTTCTTTTATGGATGAGAATGGGTGAATCATCATATAGATGTTGCATTTGGATGGATGATTATGCACACATATAGAAGTTACATGTTATACTAGGATTATTTGCATACATGTTGGATTCACGACACTAACATACATTGCATTAAGGAGGTCAACTGAATCAATGGACCGCCTGACCTTTCGCATTAGTATAGGGACATTTACTAAACACCTTTGCATACGTTCATATAAGCATTAGAAATCTTTTAAAGACAACGGATGCTTGTGATTGATGGATGAGTAGATGGATGATGGATGTTAGGATATACATTCTTCTTAACTTGGAGATTCCGGGAACGAAATCCTTTAAGTAGGGGAGAATGTAACACCTCGTAATTTTATAACACATTAAAATGATAAACTAAAGAATGTTTAATTAAATATTAAGAATTAAGTAAAATGAACTATGTCATTGCGTTCGTCTTGGAATTCTGCTTAAGACAGACACCAAGTTTGCGTAAAACGGACATCATATGAAGAAGTTGTTAAGCCCAGAAGTCCATATATGCACAAGAGAATTATATATATATAAAACCATTCAAAATAGTTCAAAATTAGAAGACGCAGGCTTGGGTGGGAGTTCAAACCGTTAGGGTCGACCCCACTCAAGGGGTGTCGACCCATGGGTTGACACCATAACAGGGGTGTCGACACCCATGTCGACCCCTGCCAGATCTGGGCAGAATTCATTCTATGAATGTGGACTCGTTTCTTGACTAGATTCGTTGACCCTAGGCTATAAGTAGGACCTCATTCTCATTGTTTTATTCATCTAAATCAATGGCGACAACGAGGTGCTGCCCCCATCATATATTAAAATAGCCTATTCTTCTTCAACAACAAGTTATACGAATTCAGAGATCTATGCTACATCATTTGCAATCAAATTCTCTGTTCTTTAGATCTAATCACAATGAGTTTATGTTGCTTTTAGATATAAACACCTAAAATGTAATCTTGACATGTTTATAAGTTTGGATCTAAGCCTATGCCTATTAGCAACCTGAATCATAATAGATCTACCATTACTTATATACCTAATTTATTGCCTAGATCTCATATGCCTATTCATGATATCGCTATTATGTCATTTTGCCTAATCATGTCACCTTGTGTCTATTATGCTAGTTTATCTAATTATGTCATCATATGCCTGTTTATTTACTATGCCCATTTTTTTTCTCTTCTCTCCCTCTTTCTCTTTTTATATTTATATAGCCAGCCTACCTTTGAGCCTAGGCTTATCGCTGAAATACACGAACGTACGAATTTGGGAATGATTAATTTGGGGCATAATTCATATTGTAAACATGATTGGGAATTTTTAGGCATAATTTGCGCCTTGAACCAAAACTAGGGATTTGGGGGTATAATCTATATCTTGATCTAAATCTTAATTTGGGCATAACTTGTATCGTAGAATGGACGGGGATTTAGGGCATAATAAACATGAAAATTGGTTAGTAATGGAAATGCCTAGATTTACAGTAATTAGAAACTATAACCGTGCTTAGACACGATGTTAGATTACACTTATGGTCGAAGTCCGCCCGGAACCGCTCGACAAATCTAGCATCCTGAAACACCCCATCTCCGTTAAGGTCACTCACAAAGGGAATGCCTTAATTTTGGTGGAGGTTTATAAGTAAAAGACACAGATAAAACACAAGACATATATAAACACATATAAATAAGCAGCGGAAAAACCAACAGACTTTTATTATCATAAATACGTGTTTATACAGAACATTTCCAACATTGTCTCAAAACAAACTTCCAATTATTACAACCATAATACTATCTTGATTTTAAAAGTTAAAGAAGCATGAAACATAAATAAAGCTGCATAATCCCCATAAATGATATCCAAAGCCATGGTCCAAATGAAAGAAATCCAAGCAATACATTCTCTCTCTTCAAGCTGGATGAAAAACTGACTAAGCTGCGGCGTTTCCTCCCTGTGGACCTGGGGGGGGGGGGGGGGGGGGACGGAAGAAAAGAAGACGAAAGGAAAATGGGTCAGACATAAGTTTGGTAAGTCTAGCAATATTCCTAGAATGTTAATAATAAACATGAGAACAGGACGATATCAGGATATTAGACTATCCTAGAACTAGATAAGGTGTCCTAAAACGAACATCCCTTCGCACCCTATTTTAAAATCTCTATCTCTGCACCTACTAATTCTTATACCAACAGGCACCCCGTGATTGGGGTGAAGTGATCCCTTTCTCTTTCTTTAAAAGATCGGCTCCTACTCGTATATTCACATGTGTCCTACGGCCCTATATGGTAGATACCTATGCTGGTCCCACCATGGGGTGTATCAAGTCCCATGGTGGCGGCCCCAACACAATTCTAGCATGCATAGGGTATACTACTGATGCTCCAGTGCCCTGACTTGTCTGCTCCAGAGTGTGTGCACGCCCACACTCTGTTAGAACCCACACTGTGCACCAACCGCCGTCGCTTTTGACCGCTTACAATCAGCCCAGTAATCGTGCCCCACCCTGCCTAGTTCAGGGTACCATGATACCTAGTTGGGTTACTGCTGAAACGGGTCCCCATTACTAGGTTTTCTAGTCAAACATGTTAAGTGGTTAAGTGTCTGAATGAACCTAACCCCCACCCATCCAAATTATTTATCATGTTGAATTTGGTTAAGTATTTATTAAATTGACTTAACCCTATCAGTCCTAACTCAGCTCTATTTGTCTTATTAGAGTACCAACCTCTCATATTAGACAGATATTGTTGTGGCTGTCTGTATGCCGGTTGGGTCCGGGCAGTCTTACGCCACAACTCAGTTTAACCTCGGGTCTTTATTGGGCCCCATGCCTTAACCTCTCACATTGGATAGTTATTGTTGTGACAACTGGACAGCCGGGCGGGTCCGGGCAGGTTTACGTCACAACTCAATCCAACCTCGGGTTAAGCGCGTTCGTATTTTCTAATTTACATTTTAATTATGTAAATTATTCAAATTCAAATTACTGTCACATTCATTTCCAATTAATCTCATTAATTAAGGTAATTAATGCCTTTTTATGCCATAAATCACTTATGTGATTAATGACCAATATGTAAATTAGAAAATATTCAAACTACTGTCACATTCATTTCCAATTAATCTCATTAATTAAGGTAATTAATGCCTTTTTATGCCATAAATCACTTATGTGATTAATGACCAATTTATGGCAAGTTTTCCTAAAATTACCATTTTAACCCAACGTTACCCCGTCCAATATTAGGCTAACCATCTCAGCCTAATTTACATTCGCATGATTTTTGGTGTAAAGTATTAGGCTAAAAACTTAGCCTAATTTAATATACACAAATTGGCATAAATTAGCATAAACATGACAAGGGTATAACTTTGGTATTGATGGCATAATCAATATGAACATAATAGGGTGTACTTGCAAAATAACTAACATGAACATTTTAGGGGTGAACTTGCAAAATAACTAACATGAACATTATAATGTCATAGGTACAAACTTGCAAAAAGACTAACATAAACATTATAATGTCATAGGTATGAACTTGCACTTATAGGCTAACTCAACATATATGTGTTTTTTAACATAGGCCATATTAACAACATACATGAGAATTAGCAATATGAACTAATCCATATACATATGTTAATTTGCAACATAGGCAAATCAACATACGTATATGTGAGTTAGCAACATAGGCTAATCAACATACACATGTGTTAATTAGTAACATAGATTTAAACATACTTGCAAATTAATCCCAACATATGATAAGTGTGAACATGGCATAAGTTTTGCATAAACATGAACATATAGATTTGAGAATTGGTCGCATAACTTCACTACATAAACTTGCATAATAAACTACACAATTCTCATAAGATGTTACAATCCAAGTCCATGCTTATACAACTAATCTAATCCAATAATCCCAAATTTAACATGATAATAGAATCAAGTCACTGGCATAGATTAATATTATAAAACATAATAAACATCATACTTAATAATTCTCAATTCAACATGATAATAGAATCAAATCACAAACGTATATTAATAACATAACGAGTATCATACTATTATCATTTCATCGCAACACATCATATTCATATTAGTTCGCACTCTAAAAATGTAGCTAAACTTACAATCGTAGACGGTCTTGTTTTCTGAGTTCTGAAATTCTGAATTTGCAAAGCTTTCCTTTGGGAAGACGTTGCTTTGATTCTAATTTGTTGTTGCTTTTTAATCTTTTAGTTTGTATTCTCTATGTTGTTCATCTCTTTCAAGTGGAGGCTCCCTCTAGTTCTCAGCAGACAACATGGTGGCTCCAATTCTTATTTATTTATTTTTGTGAATTTTTAGTTTGAGACCTAGGGTCTTTTTATAGAGTTGCAAATTATTTTGAGCCGTCGATGAAGCTAGGGTTAACCAGAGTCGTCCGTTGTAAAGAGAAGCCAATTATGTTCACCATTTCTTTCTTAATGTACATTTACTATTATTTGTCAATCCATATAAATACGTACGCATTAGATACATCTCCCCTTTACACATTTATTATTATTTTTGTATGCACATTAGATACATCTCCCCTTTACACATTTATTTTTTGTATTAGCAACTTTAGTGTTAACAGAAATACGGGGTGTTACACATCCACAAGTGGTAAAACTAATGTGAGGGATCTAAGTGCATAAACGTACATGTGACGACGCTAAAACACGAGGTTAAGTCCAACTTGTGGAAGAAGTCTTCCCGGACCCAACCAGCATATCCAGCATCCACAAGTGGTAGACTTAATGTGGGAGGTCTAGCGCATTATAACCATAAATGAATGAAAGGTACTGAACTTATGACACTTAACCTATTTGAATTGACAAGGATTACATGGACCTGTTAACTTGAGTAGGGGATAAGTAAGCTTGCTTGAATCAGTGGGTGGGTTAAGTTAATCTTGTTACATATGTGGGGGCGGGTTATACATATAAACCCGACAAACTTAACCTTTTGGGCTCATGCGATCTTGTTAAACTATTAGGCATAACCTGTTGAAATCTTTGTAAGAGGGAAGCAAGCCTAGGGGGAGCTTGTATCATTTGGTGTGTAGGACACGTATCAGTCAGTAACCTATATCGGTATCAAACGAAGAACACCGAACTAGGTCGGGGTCAGGGCACGCTTACTGAGCTGGTTATAAGAGGTCACTTGGGAGAAAGGTGTCTGACGGCACATTCCATCGAGGACATGTGCATGCATGGGTCCGCGTTCTTGGGAAAATAGGACGCTGTGAGATCAGTAGATATAGTTATGCATCTTGGAAATAACAGGGTTGCCACTTTAGAAAGTGATACATCCTACTGTGGTGCCAACATGGGTATCTACGGATTAAGAAGCCAATAGATTAGGGTAGTAATTAGGGAACATCTAGTCTCGCCTATTTAGGAGCTCGTTATTATCGTTGGAGGTAACACCCATCAGTTCAGTTGGGCTACCTGTTATTGTATGGGGGTATAACCTCTCACTAGAAGTACACCTATGTCTACCATATTGTACCTGTTGGGATCATATTGTTCTGGTTATACTAGTATTGGTGCAGAGGGAGAAAAGTATTAAAGAAGCGCAAAGCATGTTCTATTCTGTTTATCCTGTTTACCTTGTTATACTTGCCTTATGACACTGTTATCTTTCTCTCCAACTTACATGCCTGTCATGATGCTTTTATTTATTTATATGCTAAAAGTAACTGGACTCGCCAGACTTATATCTGACTCATTTTGTTTCCTCTTCTTTCTCTTCCATTCCCCCTCCCCCCAGGTTCTCAGGGTGGGAATATTCAAGCTTGATCAGGATTCTCCTTTTCTGCCTGGAGCTGCTTCGATGTACTGCTTGATTTCATATCTTCTCTACTATGGCTATATTTTGGGGATTTTGCTCTTAGCCAGAAGTTTTATGTTTTCAGTATTCCAGACTTATTATGTAATTGGGTTTGAACCACAAAGCTTTTTACTTAAATAAAGTTTTAATTCCGCTGTTATTTTATGTCTGTCTTGTAATGTTTCCGTTTCTGTTTACCTATAACGCTTCACGAAACTTAATGCATTCAAATAAAGAGTGACATTAACGGACGTGGGGTGTCACAGTACATCACCAAAGCCGCATTGTCATCAGATTGACAACCCGACAAAAAAGGTAATGTACCAAATCCGATATACCGATAGGCTACTGACCGAAGAGGAAGTTCTGGGAGGCCATCTCTCTGTTAACCCGTATAGTGGATCAACATTGGATCCGCTATACGTCTACTACAGAGAGACCACCCATCCCAAAACAAACCTGCCCAGAATAGCCACCAATAAGACCAACACAACGTCACCAATCAAAGCCAAAACACAAGAGTCACTGACGACACAAGACAGGCCTCACAGTGACTTGACCGACCAACCAAGCAATAGTCCAACAAAACCATCAACGATTGGTCTCATAGCCGTCAATAAACAAAAATGTGGTGATGGCTACAAAGAATCACATGGGTGGCCGTTGACACCACGAGTGGCATTGTACAACCAAATAAGCTAGCAGGCCAAGTGGCACCGAACATCCGAATAAGCCAACAGTCCATGAGTGGCACCGAACAACCACACTTAGGTCAGAGGGACCCGAAACAGCTGCCGAACAATCGAAGTCAGCAAGATACTGCTAGGGTGGAAAAAAGCAAGAAGGTAAAGACAATAATAAGAAACCATTTGCAAAAAAGGAAATAAAGACGGAAAAACATACCTATCGGGTAATAATTACATTGAAGACCATGCGTCTGTTACCTGCAAAAAAAATGTTGTGATCAACGAACTGAATGTGATCGATGAGTCACCACCTATAATGAAGAGCCCAAATCAATAACTAGACCACGGGACCAGTGACCATTCTCCATTGCCGTGCCGATAGAAGCAACCTCTGGCTGCAGACGAAGAAGCGAGGCGCCAGTCTTACGCCAAAGGCGGTACTCAACACCACGCAACCAATGCGAACAACCAATGTCACCCGATCACTAACGACCCCAAGAGAAACAGTGTCACAAAGACATGAGGCATCATTGGTCACTACCAAACAACATGCTTCACCTGAAATAGGCTGCCTATCCAAATCACCATCAAAATGACCCGAAAAAGAATTCGATAAAACAAGCGATAGAACCAAAGCTGCACTAGCAATGGAAACATCGGCAACCGATAAACACACAGAGGGAACGAAGGCCTCGACATGCTTAGAATGCCTACGGTGTGTAACATGCTTAGTAAGCTTCCCCACAACATAAGACCCAAATTTCGGCAAAGAAACAAAAGCATCGCAAACCCTATAGTGATGAAAAAATAAGGCAGCACAAGCAAATGGACAACGTCACTATTGGAGCTCGTGACGATATTATCCTTCGGAAGATCTGTGAATCGACCCAATGTGGGAGTGGTGATCAACTCCCCAACACAACGGTCCAACGCCGACAATAGATCATAGCTAGAATGACAAAACACACCCCCAAAAACCAAAGAACCAACCATAAGACAAGGCACAACCAGCATGGATCTAGCACGCGAGCCCCTGAACCGTAATCGGGAAGCAAACAAGGTAATGAAATTCTTGTTGGTCCTATTAATTTCAGAAGTCCTAGACCCCATCACCACTGATGTAATCGTTGCTCCCGATTTCCCAGAAGGGGATTAGTCAGTAGCGAAGTCACCAGAATAATACGGTGACAGTTCCAAAAAGGTACCATCCACAAGCAGAAACTTGAATCGAGTGAGGTCCCCAAAAGAAGACAACGAAAGCAGCCTCACCACTAAAGAAGTGGCACCAATGATTTCAATGGAAAATAGTTCAGTGATTATCGCCACTATCGAAGCGTGAATCACTTCAGTAGGGGGAGAAGATTTCAAAACGGAACCGTTAAGCATGAAATCACCAATTTGCAAAAAAGCCGGCATAACCCTTGAAAAAAGAGGGGAAATCGCAAACAATCCTATCGAAAAAGGTAGCAGAACACAGACTCGAATAGAGCCTAAGCAGGAGAAAAGCAAAGAGAATCGCGTAATATCAGAGAAGAAGAAGCGATGAGGAAGAAAGCAAGAATTGCTAGCGTTCAGAAAATGTCTGCCACGAAAATAGCCATTGTGAAAATGTCTACCATGATTTTCTTACACATTTAGTTTACCTTATATTTCTTAATCTACTACGATTCCTTTATTATGATATTATCCTCATCTTTTCTTGCTTATACTTTATGACAATCTTATATTAGGGCTATTTTTTTGCCATACATCATTGCTCATAATATTTTTTGAAAACAAAAATGTGTGATCTTCTGAAGAGAAGAGAGCACACATATATATACTGAAAAAAAAAAAACAAGGGTACAAAGTCCGACTATAGCCATACATCATTGCTCATAATATTTTTCTTCTTATTATCTATGCTATAATTGTATATCTTTAATTATACTATTTATTTACTCTTATCTAGACTGTCAAGTATTTAACTCAATTATTTGTCAAGTATCTGACCTGATTTCTTATTCTTTCCTTTCTTTTTTATAGTGTTTTCTATTATATTACTTCTTTACATATTTTTTCTCCTGGTCTTATTCTTATACAGTTGTACTTATTCTATTTGGTTATCTACCGAACTGGGCTAAAATCTATTTTCATATTTTAATATAAAACAATTCTACAAGTAGAAAGCGGCAAGTGCAAGATATTTCTTTTATTTATTACTAACCTACATATTAGTAAGATATTTCTTTTATTTATTACTAACCTACATATTAGTGCAAAACACGGTTAAATCTCTATTTTAGACCATTCCCCTTTCTTGTTTTTTTATCCTTGCAATTACTTTTTCTGCCTTTTTTTTATCAAATTTAACTATGAAAATATATCACTTTTTCATAGCCAATCAACTAAGTTGGTTCTAACTTCTAATTTAATCTATACATTAAATTCATGTTTTACATTCCAATTCTCGATCTTAACATATTTATTGTAAATTTACAATTCTTTAAACCAACAATACTTATATTTATTTAAAGTCCAATTCTCAATAGAATAACCTTTTACGTATAAGTACATCCCCTAGTATTTATAGTTTCAATACAAGAAATTTGTATAAACGATTATTGTAGATAATTCTTGTTTAATTATGTTAAACTTAACTAATTATAACATGAACTAAGCGATGCTATTAATGGTTATTTTAGCATCAAAACAGAGGTCCTAGTTGGCTTCAATGATGTTTTCATTTTGTTCGGCCCTTGAGTTAATAGATGTTTGTTTTTTAAGGACAAGTGCAAGTGTTTAGGGGCTGTAGTTCCGTGTGTTGGTATGACTTTTGGTTGTAATGCTACCGTAGACTTTTAGAATACTATTTACATTGTTCACCCTTATATTTGTTTTTACCAACAGTATGCTATGTTGACGATGTATGACCTGGAATTTTTCTCCTTTTAGATAGTATTTATGTACGTCCACCCATTTTAATGTTTTCGCCGCAGCTATGCTACCTTGAATAATTTTTCCTCTTTTTAGTAGGTAAAAAAGCGATGCAATATACCATCATTTAAAAGATATATGAAATAAATCCACTCACTTGAAAAAAAAGCACTTTAAGCTCCAGATCTGATTCAAATCCAGTTTTGTTTTCCGTAGACTTTACCTTTTGTAAACCTACTTGGATCTACAAACTGGAATTTACAAAGATTCATAGATCTAGACCTATAATAAAATAAACTAATTAAACCCATATCTATAGAACGTACTGTTGGGGTTATGTGCGCAGCGGAAGTTTTGACAAAACACCCAAAAACAAAATGAATCTTTTTCACCCAATCACTTGAAGATGAATGTGATTGAATAACAAACAACAACACAAAAAAATATCGGAAATATGAACACACGATATTCCACCCAACCACCCTCTTTATTGATTCACCAAAATATTGTTTACAACCGATCTCAACTATCGTTAAATAAACACAACTTGAATCAATAACCTTATTGAGAAATAGGTAGAGAATATCTAATGGCTAAACAATTTGAGGAGAAAGATAATGAAGAACAATGACAAATTTTTCCACCACATATAATGAAGATATCAACTAGGCCTTTTATAGAGTGAATTGCTTCATACCCAAGTTTCTTTGGCATCCAAGTAACTTGCCACCCAAAATATCCTCATATATATCAAATATCTATTTGGATAAGCACCAAATAATCTTTGCCTTCACTTTCAAATATCCCACAAAAGTAGCAACAAATATCTCCACCAAAAATGGATCCACATAGAAAATTTGTTGCCTACAATTTTGTGATTTGCGTATCACAAATCTCAACACTCCACCTTGATACCAAATCACAACATCTCCTCCACTCAACACTAGCCAACTTAGCTCTCACTTTCAACCTTATTTTCTCAATTAACATCATTACAAACCTCCACCATCGCCCACTAATGGTGCACCTCCCTCATCCGTGCACCACACCAATAGCGATCTTTAAAAGCGTTTGTAATACCACAAAGACCTCCATCTTGTCTTTGTGGATTTCACAACTCGACATCCGTCTTCCGCTTGACATGATCTCTTCATCTCCGGGATCCCTCGAGCATCATCAACATCTAGACCCTTGTCGATACCATGATCCTCCACCTTAGGACCATCAGCAGTGACCATATTAACCTCTCCACCTTGCTGTGGACTAGGTTCTTCAACCGTCACCCGCCTTCCACTGTTGACCACTGAACCGACCAAACTATATAGGTTTCCCTCCTCCAAAACTCCTCGCATAATCACACGACCACCCTTCTTCACTCTCAAAACTCCACCTCGAGTCTCATAAGTGTAACCGCGGCGATCTACCTGACCGAGAGATATGAGGTTATGCGAACAAGTGGGTATGTGCCTCACACCGGCAACTTCTCTCTCCACTCCATCATGCATCCGAAACCTAACAGCTCCAACTCCACAAATTGGTAGCTCTACTCCATTGGCCGTCTTTATCATGTCAACACTCTTCTCATACGAAGAAAAACTTTTCACATCTCGACATATGTGAAAACTGGCTCCTGAATCCATCTTCCAAGGCTCCACAACACTAAGTAGGACATCACATGAAGAATTGCCTTCGGTACCTTCAGTAAAGCCTGCCTGTGCCTCATCACTATTATTATCACCTTGCGCCTTCTTCTTCTTCATATCTCGTATATATGAATAGCAATCATTGCGCTTGTGGCCTTTCTTACCATAATAATGACAAAAGATAGCACCTTTCTTCTTCCTTGTATCTTTACCTGAGTCCCTTGCTACCATCGCCTCAGCTTGAACCGATTTCAACTCCGACCCTTTTCTCCTTATTCAAAAGACTGCTTCGAACCGTTTCCAAAGAGATAGTTCCATTAGCATTGGAATTACTCAATGAAACAACCAAAGTCTCCCAGCTTTCCGAAAGAGAACTCATCAACAAAAGAGCCTGCAACTCATCATTAAAATTGACCTTCATGTTTTCCAATTGATTGATGACATCTTGAAACTCGTTCAAATGCTCTACAACAGACTTCTCCTCATCCAATCGAAGTTGCACCAACTTTCGAACCAGAAAAGCCTTGCTTGTAGCAATCTTTGACTCATACAGCGATACTAATTTGTCCCACAACGCCTTCGCGGATTCACAACTAGCGACATGGTGGAACACAGAATCATCCAAATATTGGCGAATCAACGCAATCGCCTTTTTGTCCATTTTCTTCCACTTTCCCTCATCCATATTCGAGGGCTTCTCCCCATTTCCATCAATGGGATCATGCAAATCATTGAGATATAGAACGTCCTCCATCTTCGGCTTCCATATACCCCAATTCCTCCCATTCAAAATAGCCATCTTCGACAACGTCATCATCTGCGACATCAAAAAATCAATTTTTTACAAACAAAAAAATCAATTTTTTTTCAATCCAACAAACACTCTAAGCTATGCGGTGATCTGAGCTCTGATACCAACTGTTGGGGTTTTGTGCGCAGCGGAAGTTTTGACAAAACACCCAAAAACAAAATGAATCTTTTTCACCACATCACTTGAAGATGAATGTGATTGAATAACAAACAACAACACAAAAAAATATCGGAAATATGAACACACGATATTCCACCCAACCACCCTCTTTATTGATTCACCAAAATATTGTTTACAACCGATCTCAACTATCGTTAAACAAACACAACTTGAATCAATAACCTTATTGAGAAATAGGTAGAGAATATCTAATGGCTAAACAATTTGAGGAGAAAGATAATGAAGAACAATGACAAATTTTTCCACCACATATAATGAAGATATCAACTAGGCCTTTTATAGAGTGAATTGCTTCATACCCAAGTTTCCTTGGCATCCAAGTAACTTGCCATCCAAAATATCCTCATATATATCAAATATCTATTTGGATAAGCACCAAATAATCATTGCCTTCACTTTCAAATATCCCACAAAAGTAGCAACAAATATCTCCACCAAAAATGGATCCACAAAGAAAATTTGTTGCCTACAATTTTGTGATTTGCGTATCACAAATCTCAACACGTACCTCATGCGGACAACGAAGTCTGAACATTTATTTTCAATCTACGGTTAGTACCTCCAAAACTTGAATTAGAAAACCTAGACCTAATATATGTTTGACTTATGAAGAACTGGAAGAGAAAGAAAACTAATAGGGCTTACGGTCATTCAGAGAAAAATAAGTTTGAAGTCTAGCACTGCATGTTTAATTATAGATGTCCAAACAAACCACGTTCGCCCGATTAAAAACAAATTAAATCCATTCGTACACATCACCAAAAAAAAAAAAAAAAAAAAACACGTTCAAAAAAATTGTTAGGGTCGACCATTAAAATATTGGGGTCGACTTATATGTTGACCTTAGGGTCAGACCTCGACCATAGGGTAAAACGCGAAGATTTATTTCACATGTTAACTTTTTTATATATATAATTAATGTTAATTAATTCCCATAAATTTCAGCTTTTATTATGTTATTGACGCGTGTTTATTTCAAATTCAAATGCACGGTATTTCTGAAATTAATACACGCAAATAAATGTATTTACGTACATTTACATGTATAATTATTTCCCAACATAAAACTTAAAATATTAATATTTTTTTCGTATGAACTCTGTTTGAAACAAATTATATATGTAAATTAATCAGAAAATTGCTACAAACACAATGATATAAGTCTCAATGTGAATTCTGATAAATCCAAAAATACTTGTTTTCATTGATAATGATTATTTTAATTAATTATATATATATATATATATATATATGGAGTGTTACGTATACTTTCAACACTTCGCTAGCGGGCGATGACTTTGTCGGAGCTCGTTGGCATATTGTAATGGGCAGGGAATTTACTAGAGCTCATTAGAAAAGTATTCAAGCTTTGATTGGTTGAAGGTAGAGTTGGTAATTATGATTCAGTGCAATTGGTTCTTGGAGTATTGAGATATTTACAACGTCAAGATAAAGTGTTAAATTTTGGTGACGCAATACGGTGAATTGAAGTGGTTGAGAATAGCTTGATATCAAGGGAAAATAGTTCGTGAACTGGAGCACGAGAGTGCTTTAGATATGATGGGTTGAAGCTTGAAAATGCACATGAGGAAGCACAAACGGCCAAAGGTTTGAATGGAATCCTTAGACGTTCAGATGCAGAGGAAAGAGCAAACAAAAAATTTGCTAAGACGCCTGATTGAGTAATCAAACGTCCGGTTACAGGTGCTTTTTTTGTAACATGAAAGTTTGGACAGACGTCTGGCAAGGAGAACCAGATGTCTCATCATGTGATGTTTGTGTTGATTCAGACGTCTAAATGTATCAGTTATACGTTTGACTTAGCTATACAGTGTCATTTATACCATTGCTGACATGAATTATTTATCAAGACTTTAAGGGGTAAATCATGATAAAAATACTCCGTATATTAAGCAATTTTCAGATTCAAAGAAAGACGTTTCTCCTAACAATAAGCGTTTATCCAAAGGAAATTATGATTTAATCTAAGTTTAATTTTTTTCTGTTGTAATCTCCACAAATCTAATTATCCAGTGATCATTGTATCGGTCTCTTGTACTCTTCTAACCGTGGTAATAAAATATCTTTTCAAAGTGGATGTACTCAAATTAATTATTGGTAGAGCTACCATAAATTTTGCGTGTGATTTATTTTATTGTTATTGATTGTTTTAGATTGCTTGTGATCTAAATATTGCTATAGCTATTTATTGTTTTAATAATTGAGATATTGTGGTCGGTCGTTTTTGCAAGCTTATCATCGTTTTCAGCTGAGATTGCATATTTGCATGTTTGAGTAAGAGTTTGGTATTTGAATAAATAGTGCGACCAAGGAGAATAAATAGTGCGACAGAGGAGAAGAATGTAGGGACTGTAATAGAAAATGAAAGTTTACAAGCAAAAGAAGAGAATTCTAATAACTCACTTCAATAATATTTCCAATAACTCCTCTAGCTTCTAACATTGTTGCCGTTAATAAAACAAAGAGGCAACATCTGGAAAGTGGTTACAGTAAGTTCAACAGCTAGCTTATCTAACTTCGGGAAAGGATAAGATCCTATTTAGCAATGTATCGTGCATGTTCATATATATGTTGTGCATGTCCAAATATCAATCGGTGGACCAATATTACTTTGCAGCAGTCCCATTAATTAGTCTGTAAGCTGAGCAGGAAGTGAAATGTGGAATGCATCTTATGAATCTGACTGTAGCTAATTCTCTGGTGCTAGATTATGACCCTTTATAGTTCAATGTCATGAAGTTCAATGTCATATTTAAATAGTGAAAAATGGAAATGTAAAATAACAGATATTTTTTATGCCGACTGCAAATTGATTGATTTTTGAATGGAGATATTTTTCATTCATTAAATATATGAATATCAAGTTGTATTATATAAATGTATTCTTGGATATTGATCTTGATGTCCTGATGGTACATAAGTTGTGGAAGTGATATATGAAAAGAACAGCGTATTAATGTACTATATTTCAAAACTCTAATAATGCAATTTCTTCTTTCTTTCTATTGGTCTGTGTTATTCATACATACTAAAAAATAAAAATAAAAATCATCTCTATTGGGTGTAGTAGAATTTGTGTTGCATTGAAAAATGAAAATGAATGGAAAGGAAAACAGGAGACAAACATAGTTCCCAGCATGGAGGGGAATCTAAATGCAACCCCCCAAAATTTTCAATTAATAAAACCAACTCCACTCAAAATTTACAATATACACCCTGCAGATTCCATTCACACTGGTGGCATTTTTGTCATTAGACAAACCAAGACAACTAAACTAAACTTGTCCTCTATAATTATAGAAGTGCTGAAGATAAGCAAAAAGAGAGAGAAGTCATGTATATATTCAGTTGAAGCTCATATCACCAAGATCAGATATAAGTATAATTATAAGGTATTTATATATATAAAATAAAATATAATGAGGTTCATTGAATATGTACCTTGCGGGCGCTACTCCTTAAGGATGATAAAGGAGGAGGATGATCAGCCAAGGGGACATCATGTCATAACAGTAGAAGAAAAGGAGGAGGGGATGAAACTGGCCGAGGGTGCAACATGGAGACCCTCTCTTGGATCCATTTCTGAAGATGCAGCAGTCCTGATAAAAAACAAAGCTACAGTTTGTAGAGGAAGATCCAATCAAGAAAAGAGAACAGCTGCTACCAGAACTAAATCTTCATGCATTAACAGAGGTATCAAGGTGTGCCGATCAGACGGAGATGACTTGAGGTCAATATTCAGTGTATTCAGTTCTCTATTGAACGGTTTCAAAAAAAATAAAAATAGATATGGATTGTTGATCAATTTGTGCTATTAATTCATTTGCAGGCACTTTGCTGTACCAGCCGTCGCCCCAACAGCATTTTTATTCTGAACAAGCGGACGAGTAATCGATTAAGCAGCAGCAGCAATTCTTCAGTATGGTACAAGAATATTTAGCCAATTACGAGTAGTTGTTAAGTCTGTGATTCCTCTGTGTTTTCTGCCTATGTTGCCAAAAATCTTCAAGGTTATCGATCAATGTTTCCTTCTATCTGTTCGTCATGTGTATGTTAATTTTAGGAAGTGCCAAAAGTTGAAACATGAACTGCACAGCCTTTTTTTTTTTTTTTTTTTTTTTTTTTTTTTTGAAAATAAATTATATAGTTCCTGTGTAGCAACGAATTGAATTAAACAATGCAGCGATGTGCTTAGACTTATTTTGTTTCGGTCGTCGATTAATTGAAAGACTAATTTAAACACTCTGTTGAGTGCCAAAAATGTGATAGCAAATGCCTGCACTGCTCATTAACATTAAAATAGAATTAAAATATTGTAAAAGATATGCAGAAATAAAAGTCTAATGCAATATGAGAATATGGTAAGCAAAATTAGACTACTATGTTCTAGTCGGATAAGAGAAAACAGGTAGGTACAACAGATAAACAATTTTCTGGAAACAGATTCCAGTGAAGATACATACTAAACTATAATTTAATCAATTAATATTGCAATCAAAAGAGAGTTAGGTACCGTTTCCTTTTCTCTTTGTTTGATGGGAGCAGATCAGCTAAACCTAAAACCTCTGTTCCAGTGTGGTCATCAAATATGACCATTTTAAAAGTAAAATAATAATAATAAACCCAAAATAAACTGAAGGACCTATAAACAAGGCTATAAAGAGAAGAGCAAAATTGTATTGCTTGAAGAGAAATGATACAGAGTTTTACTTTGATACAACATTTGTAATATTTCAAAGATATAAATTACAGTGGTATACGAGTGTTTATATAGAGAGAAAATATCTTTTGGGCTTGACTTGTATAACTTGGACCATCTTTGATATTGGGCTTTGGCCCTCTAATCGGTGGTTTGTATAAGATATTGTAACCGAAGCGCATTGTTATTTTATTTTCCCCCTTCGAATGAAGCTAGGGTTTCCTCTTCTCCCTTCTTATCGCCACAATCAATTACTCTTAGCTCTTCTCTCAATCTATGAAAATTTCGAGCTAATAAAACTCTAGTCATAATATCAGCACGCTGATGAAAGGCTGGGATGTGATTAACATCGAGCTGCACTTTCGTAGTTTGTTTTGCGTATGAAATACAAATCGATTTTAATGTGTTTCGTGTGCGCATGCTGCACTGGGTTCGCCAATAGAGAGACAGTGCCAAGAATGTCATGTCAGATCGTTGGTTTCCTTGTGAGCTTGATTTGCAATTTGTCGAGCAGCGACGATCCACATGAGTTCTACAGTGGTACTAGCGATAGATCTATACTCGACTTTTGTGCTTTAACGAGAAACCATTGGTTGTTTCTTCAAGCACCAAGATATCGGATTTGGACCCATGTACACATAATATCCTGTAGAAGATCTCCGATCATTGCAATCAGAAGCCGAGTCAGCATCACTGTAAACTTGCACGTTCATTTCCTTGTTTGCTTTTAGCTGTAATCCATAGTTTTCTTTTCCTCTTAAATATCTTAGTATGCGTTTTATTACCTTTCAGTGTTCACTTGATGGACACCACATGAATTGACATACTTTTTCGATACTGTAACGTAATTCTGTTTTTGTTATTGTCACGTACTGTAATGCACCAACTATGCTTCTATATTGTTTGACATTACTGATAGCTTCCCCACCATGTTTAGATAGTCGTAGGTTGTTGGTCATTGGTGTAAGCAATGCTTTGGCTTTATCCATGTTAGCAGACACAAATGTTTCTCCGATGTACATCTTTTGTGATAAAAATAACTCTAATTTCGATCTATGCTCCACTCATATCTCAAGAAAGAAACTTAACTTTCCCATATCTTTGATAGAGAAAACTTGATTTAAGTGACTTTTGATACAGTCTATTTCTTCTTCATTGCTTCTAGTTATCAATATGTCATCTACATATAAAGCATGTAGATTGTGTTGTGGCTTGTTGGCTTTATATTTTAGTGAATGGTCTGACTTTATAGTAGTCATTTATGTGAAATTGAGTTTGAGTTTTTCATACCACACTCTCGAGGCCTGTTTTAATCCATAAATGGCTTTGTGTAATTTGCATACTAGTCCTCTGTCTTTATGCTTGTTGTATCCATTGGATTATTGCATGTACACTTCTTATTGTAGATCCTCATTTAAGAATGCATTATAAACATCAAGTTTTCTTATGTTCCACTGTGTGCATATGGCAATAGTCTGTATAATTCTAGTAGTAGTTGTCTTGATGACAGGTGAAAAAGTTCCGTTAAAATCGAATCCATATTATCGCGAGTAGCCTTTTGCAACTAGTCTAGCTTTATGTTTAGCAATACTTCCATCTGGGTTTCTTTTGAGTTTATATGTCCATTTGCAGCTTATGATGTTTTTATGTTTGGGTGAAGAAATAAGGCCCCAAGTCTTGTTCTTCACTAGTGCATCATATTCTTCATCCATGGCTTTCCTCCACTCAGCACTATTGACCGCTTCATCATAGCATATTTGTTCTCTGTCAGTAATTGTAGAAGTGTATACTTTGGAATTAATTATTTCCCTTTTTCCCCTTGTTACCATAGGATGGGCACTTTTATGTTGAGTCTGCACGTCTTCTTATGTTTCTTCTTTTGATGATTTTTCATTGTTTCCATTGTTGGATGTTGAACTGTGGACACTCCCTTATGTTTCTGCCTCATTGTCAGTGGAATCCCTTGAACTGAAACTTGACCTTGTGCTGGCAATGGACTGTGTTGAGTCATAATCATCTTGTTGTGTCTTATCATTTTTATGCTCATTGAACTCAGACAGTTTCATTAAATACCACATGTTTGGACCCATATAATTTTCCTTTACCATTAAAGCATTTGTAACCTTTTTGATTACATGCGTATCCCGAAACGGTACATGGGGGTGGATCTAAGTCTGAGCTTATGTTTATTATATAGTCTAATATAAGGGAAACACAAACACCCAAAAGTTCTTAAGCTATGATAATTGGGTTTTAATCCATAAAGTATTTCATATGGAAATTTATATTCTAAAATGTTAGTGGGAAGTCTATTTATAAGATACATTGGTGTTGCAAATGCTCTACCCAAAATTTGAGTGGCAGGGATGCTTGTGGCATCAATGTTAGACCAGTATCCACTATACGCCTATTTTCTCTCCACTAGCCCATTTTGTTCAGATGTATGTGGGTGTGTCATTCTGTGTATGATCCCTTTGTCACTAAAGAACGATCTTAAGGGTTTAAATTCTGCACCACCATCTGTTTGCATAGTTTTAACACTGTAATTCGTTTGTTTCTCAATCTGTTTAATAAATTGCATTGTCACATTATAAGTTTTTGACTTTGACTTAAGGAAATATATCCAAGTATATCTAGTATAAGCGTCAACAAAAGAGAGGTAGTACCTATAGCCTTAGTCAGTTGTTAGTGGTGATGAACCCCACAGATCTGCTACAACTAATTCAAGGGATGATGATATACACTAGTAATATCAATAAAAGGCAATTTGGCAGTGTGTACAGACATAATAATCAAGTAGTTTTGCATATTTAATTTTATCTTCATTCATTATTTGTTTTACAATTTAAATGTTGGGGTTTCCTATTACTGTTCCAAGCATCAAAGGCATTTTTGCATTACCAACACCACTTTCAACATTATTGCACTTCCTTTTAATATTAGTACTAATTTCAACACTATTGCACAAATTTCCTATCACTGTGCCATTTCTTGATTTGATACTGTTGAATTTGTACATCTCTTTATCCAAATTACCATGTAATAGTATGTATTTTTAAGTACCACTATACCAAAAAGGCCATTTTGGAACAGTTTTTGACCATTCCAAAGTGGTTTTGGAACGGTTCAAACCCGTTTTGCAGTAGGGAGTGGCAAAAATTATGGAACGGTTTTTGACCATTCTAAAATGTATTCCCTACGTGTTGAATTACCCATTTTGGAATGGCTAGTAACCATTCCAAAATAATATCTAAGCATGGCTTAAAGCCTTTTCAGAATTATTGTCTAAAATGACACAAAACCATTCCTAAATGATATTTAGGCACAACCAAGTTCCAAAATCATAGTGGCATTATGGCGGACTCATCGAAGCTCATGGCTGACGCAATGAAAGGGTATGAATCAGATAGACTACTAGATCGTATGAAAGGGAAGGAGCCCGCGCAATCGAGTGAGAAGGGAAATGGTACTATGCCACTGTTTGCTTTACCAGATACGAGAAGGACAAGCGGAGCTTTCATACAGGGGAGTTCTTCTTCTGCAATTCTGATTGTTGGTCTGAGAGGCGAGGGGGAATCTTCCCACAATCCTGCTGCGGCGTGGTGTCCCTCTAGGGTTTCGGTTATTGGGGGAGAGAATGCTCGATCTACATTCGCTAATCCATAGATCCAGCAAGAAAAATTCAGATCTAACCCCTTTAATAATTACAACGAGATGTATAGTGGAGCGCCTAAATCATGAGTTAATGTTGCGTGTAGAGGTATTGGGCAGATTCGAGATGAATATGTAGATCTACACTACATTGAACCAACTGTAATAGATAACAGAAAGAAGCTTGTGTATCTAAATGTGCTGTTCTCAGATCTGTCGACAAATGGAAGAATTCTATCGTGTTCTACGTGTATGGGGCTAGACCATACCATGTACATCTGGAAAAAAATATAGAACGTATGTGGAAACCAACTGGGAGATTTCAGTTATTATCGAGAGAAAATGGTTTTTTATCATCCGGTTTGATAATTTCATAGACTGTGAGAATATTCTAAAGGGTGGTCCTTATCTATTTGACAATAGAATAATAATTTTGAAGAAATGGAATATGGGACTGCGATTCAAGAAAGATCTGCTTTCGACGATGCCGTTATTGGTTAAACTGACACATTTAGAATTAGAATTATGGACATAGAAGCGCTCAGTGCTATTGCTAGTGTACTGGGTAGGCCAATTAAGATGGATAAAATTATAGCGGATGAATCGAGGGTTACCTTTGCTAAAATTCTTGTAGAGATGGAGGCGTCATTTGGGTTTCCAAATGAGGTTGATGTAGTGTTCCATACAGGCGAAGAAGAGCTGAAAGTTAAAGTAGAATATCTGTATAAGCCTTTGTGTTGTAATAATTGCAGTGTTTTTGGTCACTCTTCAAATCAGTGTAAATTGAAAATGGAAGAAATTTGGATCCCTAAATACGTGAAGAAGAAAAGAATCAGACAGATCACACATGTATCGTAGAAAATAATGAAGTGGGTGAGACTGTAGAAAAGGTTAATATTATTAATGTTGATGATAGGGAATCAGATGATACGACAAATAAGCAACATTTGGAAAATAGCAACACTAACACGCCTATGCAGGATTTACAAAATTCCAACATACAGATACCTCAAATTTTAAATTATGGTCCCAACAACGAAAAAAGCATCAGTACAAATATGATGGATATAAGCAAAGAAACAGACAATTCAACACAATTACATACTGTTTCAAACGGCTTGGTCAATGGAATTAATTTTGTGTCTATTAATAAAGTTACAGACAATGTTTCTAATATTATACAACATAATTTCAGTGCCTTGAACTCGTTTGTTGTTAAGAATTTGGGTGAGCCCGCTGAAGTGCAAACTGATGCTAACTTGAAGGAAGGGGTTGTTCGTCCAGTGGCATCAATGATGCAGGAAAAGAGGATGGCATTCTATGTAACCAAGCCGATGGAAGCACAGAAGAATGGGATGACATTGAAGAGGTTGATCTTGGTGACCTGTTAAATAATGAAGACAGAAATAATCCTGCACTAGAGAAAGAGATAGACGTTAGTAACAATGTTGAAGTTAACAAAAACTTCATTGATGAAGTGGATAGCGTCAACAAAAATATTAAAAAGAAAATCTATTCTAAACCAATTGCTCCTCCTAAAGTCGTGACGAGGAGCTAAAGCAATATTAAATGAACATAGTTGCTTTGAATGTTAGGGGTTTGAACATCTTGAATAAACAATTTGAGGTGCTCAAATTTCTTAATAAATTCAGGCCTTCTATTGCAGGCTTTTTGGAGAACAAATCAAACGAGATCAATTTAAAGAATTTTCAACTTAGATTGCATACGAACTGGCTGACAGTTCACAACGATGATTGTAAGTGTAAAGGTAGAATATCGGTGGCTTGGGATTCAAATATTTGGCCAATCGTTGTGACAGCTGGTAAATTGTATCAACATATTTCCATCATAGCTAATAATGTTAGGGGTTTAAAATGTCATGTAACTTTCATTTATGCTAGCATTTTTTAAATAGATAGGGAGAAGCTGTGGGCTGATATTGCTGGTGAAGCTAAGCAGGTTGATATCTCCTAGATTGTTGTTGGAGATTTTAATAAATTCTATAGGCGAATGATAAGAAGGGGGGGAGAGGGTTCAACCGTGCCGTTTAGACAAATTTCTGGTTTGCTAAATTGTATATCGGAAGCGGGTCTGATGGATATACCTGTTAAAGGCTTCAAATATACCTGGAGAAGAAGGGGTATTACTATAAAAATTGATAGACTGCTTTGTAATTCTGTTCTTTTGGATGTTTTTTCCTGAATTGACTGCTTTTGGTGAGTCAAACCCTATGAGTGACCATATTCCTATATGTGTGAACTTTAAACCAAAGGATTTCAGTAAGCGGAACATACCCTTTAAATATGTTAACACTTGGCACGTGATTGAAGGTTACTGGGATTATTTCTACTAGGCTGTGTTTCAATCAAGATGATGCAGGGGTAAGGGTCAAAAATGTATATCTTTCTGATTTTTTTGAAATGCTGTAAATTTAATCTGAAGATGTGGAATTGTTGCAACTGGAAGTATAAAAATAGCATAAGAAGAGTGGAAGAGGAGTATTATGCTATTTTGAAAGAGTTGATGAAAACCCCATTGATAATATCTTATATGACAAACTGATTTCTGTACACAAAAATTGGAGAGATCAATATTACATTAAATATAAAAATGCAAAGCAGAAGGCCAAAATATCATGGCTGAACGAGGGTGACTCGCGTACGAAGTTTTTTCATGCGAAAATGTCATTGAGAAATCATATAAATAATTGGGGAAACATTATTCTTGCAAACGGTGAGATGCTTCATGATTCTGAAAGCATTGAAAAGGAGGCACTGAATTGTTTTTCAGGCATTTTTTATACTGACAGTCATCAAAGAGATTCTTTCCCCGATGTTTATTGCAAATTTATGATAAATGCTTGTGGCAGGGAGCATCTCCTATCTAACATTTCTATGGGAGAAGTGTATAAGGCCACTTTTTCGATTCCTGATGACAAAAGTCCAGGTTTGGATGGTTTTACTGCTAAATTCTTCAAGATCCATTGGGAAGAGCTAAAGACACATCTAACTGACATTATTAATGATGTTTACAGGATAGGGAAGCTAGCTAAAGGTATAAATCATACTTTTATTACTCTACCTAAAGTGGAGAAACCTATGACTATTTCAAACTACAGACCAACTTCTTGTTGCAACGTTATTTATAAAATTATCTCAAAGGTTGTGTGCAACAGAATTAAGCCATACCTTATGCATCTAATATCTGAAAATCAATCAGCATTCATCCCTGGAAGACATATTGCGGAAAATGTTTTATTGGCACACGAGCAAATTAGGCATTTCAAGAGAGATGGAAGTGGCAGTATGTGCATTAAAATTGATTTACAGAAAGCGTATGACATGGTCAACAGGAGGTTTGTGTGTCATATAATGAATATGTTGGGTTTTCCTAGAAGGCTTGTTAAACTGATTAAAACTTGTATCACTACACCAACCTTTTCTGTTTTGATGAAAGGCAATCCGAAAGGTTTTATTCATAGTAATAAAGGATTAAGACAAAGGGATCCCTTATCCCATTATCTTTTCTGCGTGGCGATGGAATTTTTTTCTACTATGATGTATAAAGCGAGAAAGTGGGAGATGGTCCAACCAAATTTTAAAAATGAGCCACATATCAATCATTTGATTTACGCGGACGACTTGATGATTTTTTGAAAAGCGAAGATTAAACCTTCCAATGAGATATCGCAGATTTTAAATAACTTGAAAGAAATGGTTGGCCTTAAGGTCAATTGCTTAAAAAGAAAGGTCTTTTTCAGCAAAGCAGTGAATAATAAAGAGGTTTTCATTGACATTGTTGATATGAAGGAAGGAAATCTGCCTATTAAATACACTGGAGTGCCTTTATCTAATAATTATATACATTTTTCTTATTGTGGTGAGCTTATTGATAAGATCAAAAGGAAAATCGACAGCTGGGATTGTAGGCTATTTTCTATGGCGGGGAGAATTGAATTGGTTAAATATGTGATCACTCCTACAGTTATGTATTGGCTTTTAATTTATCAACTGCCTACGGCGATTATTGTTAAGCTTAATCAGCTATGCGCTAATTTTGTTTGGGGTGGGAAGAGTCACAAAATTGCATAGGACAATCTATGCCACCCTAAGAGTGAAGGAGGAGTGGGCTTACGAAAGTTTGACGATATTAAAGTTGCTGCCACTACAACAAATTGACCATATTACAACGGTAGAAAACAGTTGTAAAAGACTTTTACAACAGTGGGACAACCGTCGTTTATTAAGAAGTTGTAATAGAATAAAATCTTTTACAACTTTTTTGCACTGTTGCGACACCATTGTAAAATGTATATTTTACAACTATTTTCCACTGTTGCAATAAACTAAAAATTGAAAAAAAAACTTTATTACCACTGTTGTAATATATTTTATTAAAAGTATTATTTTACAGTTATAATATATGAACAAATCATATACATATTACTAATAAAATAATTCATTTCAGAACATATTATCTACAAAACTTAAAACATGAAGCAAAACAATATATTAGAGTTTTCAAACTCCCATCATTTTTTTATAAATCATACAAGTATCTCAAGTACATAAAGCAACTACAAAGTACATTATCCAAGACTCCAAAATCCAAATGACTTGAAGTCATCTTTCATACATATACATCACTACGAGTAATACAAACATAATGAAATTAAGACTTGCTCGCAATGCTTTTCTTTGCAATCGACTTCAAGTTGAATTCTTTCTAGATAATTGAGCGTCTCTAAAGCTTGTGCAGGATCCTATATCAACATCTTTATGACGCCATACAAGAGAGGAAAATTCAGGCATATAACCATAAAGCATTAAGCAAAAAACAGAAAATACTGAGAAATGTTGTAGCAACGGATGCTAGATGCGCTATGTCTGGAAGGCATGCACCTTGTATATGATAACAATGAATGGTCAAAAAAAGAAATAAGACATTATGAAAACCTCAGTTTTTATTCCGAGCACTAAAGATAAAGCAGCGGCTACCATAAGTATGATAAGAGTACGATCTTGCCATGATTCCCAAAGGAAAACCTGAAGGGATTGATAAAAAATAAATAAAAATAATCACTCATTCATATTAGGAAACAAAGTTAAACATAGATGGTATTAGCTAGAACACAATATACTACCCAAAAGCTCCTGCCTTCTGAGGATAAGTATTGGCCCCAAATGTATGCCTCCTATGTAATATATCAGCTTCATCCCCGGTGATTCCCTTTTCAGGGTTTGTATTAAGCTTATCTGATAGACCTTTAACCTAATAAAAGGAAACATATGACATGACAAATATGATAAGAAATGAGCTAATGAACAATAATACCATAGTTGCTACTTACCCCACCATAACTCTGTAGAGCTGTGAAATTATGATCCTTAGTCATAGCATTAAGCGGTTCGGATCCAATACCATAACCAGAATCGGAAAGCCTAGGTACTTCATGGTGCACTTCAGAGGAAATGCATTAAATCCCAAGACAAGATGAAGCAAACCAGCAAATATAATCAGTATAACGCCAAATAGAACCATGTTAAAATTACTTCAGTCATAATTATCAAGCCAAAATTGATGCAACAAATTAAGATAAAGACAACAAGAACTAAGGATGTTCATCCCCACGACGAGATGGCAACTGAATCAGATAACACACGTGCACAGGATATTACACCATTTATATTTTGTACTTGTTTGCAACAAGGAATAAATAATTTGTATATCACATATTTTAACAGTTGGCTTTTTAATAGGAGTTTTGATGATGTCAATATGAAATCAAGAACTCGGTGGCTTAACATGGTGGCACATAGAAATTGTTGGTGAAAACAACAATAGTTCAGCAAACAAAGAAGATTCCTAATAATGATATTATGTTATACCTCTTTCTCCAGCCGCTTTGAAAAGCAAAGTTGCCTGAGAAAAATAACAGCAAATTAAACTCGTAACATAATATTGATGTTAACGTGACTGCATGAAACATAAATGAGCTAAAACCATACCCTTATGACTTGAGCATGAGATCGTATTTTCCTCCTTATCTGTTCCTTCTCTTCCTCCTTTTTTAGATCTAATGCGTATCTAAAGTGACGAGATGCATTCAAAACAAGAGCTGCTTGCTGTACAGTAAAGCAAATAATTAAAAATCGACACTGCACTAGATATTTCAGAGGTGTAATTATGTGGCAACCAGCAGTCATTCCAAAAAAATTCGCCAGTGATATAACAAAAATGCAGCAGATAGTAGAAGGATGATTACTTATTACTGCAAATCTACAAAAGCAACACCACGAAGAGTGCTAGCTAATACAAGATACACTAGATATTCTAAAACAGAGCCAAGGCGTTGATGATTGCTAACTATAGATGATGCAAATTTTCGTACACTTATATGCACTAAACTGGTACTACCAAAACATAATGAACCAAGTTAAATAAAATAATTAACTAAGAAAAGGCTTTGTATTTAGGTACTGTGATACAACAATATCTGTAAAAAGAAAATTCTGAAAGGAAAACCACTTTAGCTTACTCTAAAGCACAAATATAACTAATCACCATGCATGCTGAATGACCTACAAAAGAAAACCGATACACATTGCTGTAAAAGTTAATAAAATATAATTGTAGGATCAAGCCACAACCAAGCTTGCCTATGGCTACAACTCAACATCAAAACAAAAAGAGAAGCAGGGCTCACCATAGACGGATCCAACCTCTCGGATAATGCATGATAATGGGAACAAGCTCACAGGGTTTTAATGCCAAGGAGCCAATAATTCAAAAGAACAAGATGCCATTAAAATAGTGGAATTCACCATATACTTCAAAATACACGCAGCCATATGTTAAATTGGTACCAAATTTATCACCGAATTCATATTATTGAAATCTAAACTGTTTGGATTTTTTGTTGTTCTTCTTTAGGATATTTGTCATTATTTTACTTTGAGATATTAATATTCATTTTTATATATAAGTCATGCATTGCGCCTTCCAAGGGTAATGGGGTGTGTGAATGTGTATTTGACATATTGTAATCTTTTTCCATTCACAGATATTTTGTTCAGAGATATCATTGGAACTACTTAAATAATAATAATTAAATAATGGTAACAACTCCCTTTTGCATTTCATATAAGTGATATAACTCATTCACTTCGACAAAAGGAATGCTGGACCATTAACAGCAAACTTTTTATTTCTTAAAAAATTAAAAACCGATTAATGTTGCATTTTCTTAGCCATACGTTTTCATGCTTCTATTGACGATATTCAGACTTTTGTTAATTTGAGACTAATAGAATGTATGATGTTTTTGCATCTTTTGCAGTGTAAAAACCATGGACTTTTATTATATGCTCTTTGTTGTTAATCTGTTATCGTTAGACATCAGCACACGACACATGATACCTAGGAAGCAGGGGTGCGACTTTTGGGTGTTGTATTGCGTACCGGGTGCGGCTAGGGTGCAGGGGTGCGTACAGGGTGCGCCATGTGGCGTGTCCTCGTACTTGGGATGGGGTGCGGAAAGGGTGCGGATTTGGGGTGCATCGGTGACATGAAAGGTAAATTTCATGACTTTTGGGGCAGCCGTGCAAGAGAAATTGGAGTACCCCGCACCCAACAGTCTTCGACTCCTTTCTAGGAAGAGTGAGCAATACTTGAAAGAAAAAACAAAATTGTGGGATGTTGGGGCGATTAATTTGATCCACTTGATGATACCGAGGAGCTTGAAATAACGAATCTTTCACTTGATGAGCCGGAGATGGAAGCCATGATTATTCAAGACGATGAATATCAAGTGTGAAATGAATGTTTAATTTTTTGTCTTTTAACTATTAAGGTTTAAGGATGATGAAGTAGTGTATTTGACTATTTGGTTTAATTTTAATGAAACTCTTAATTTTCGTAATAAATTTTATCACACACACACACACACACACACACACACACACATATATATATATATATATATATATATATATAATATTTTTACATATGTCGTATCCCCTGCACCTGAATCCTCGTATTTTCATATTTGTCGAATCTACGTATCCCCGTATTATGCACCCACACCGCCGCACCCGTAGCATGATACATGCTACACTTTTTTTTGGTGCATAGCAAGATGATAACACCTATACATACACCAACCACAAGATGATAACAGGAGATAAAGACAGCTTAGCTAGAAGAAGACAATGAAAAAACTCCAACCACAAGATGATAACACCTATACATACACTTGTTGATAAACACCACCAACTACACAGGAAACCCCAATATAATCGCTTAGCACATTGAGCATAAGCTCATACCAGAACCAAGACCAACCAATGAATAACCTAATTACATAGGGATGAGCAAGTATAACACTTGGAAGGCTTTGACAAAGGAGAACGAAGTTAATTGGTACAGGGGAAAGAAGGGGCACTCAAACCGGAGGGAGTGTTCAGTGATGACGAGATAACAAATCTAAGTAATTAGAGGAGAGGCTACGTCGTCCACTCATTAGAAATCAACAACAAATGAAGCAACATACATCTCAATTGTATATAGTAAATACATACCTCGAACATGAAAAATGGACAAGCACATAATTTGGGAACTTCAAGTTTGGCAAGCGAATTCAGGTAAACTCCCTCTTCCCCAAGCTTCTTCAGAACTCTATATGGAACTTGTAGTGGATACTTGAAACCGAATTTCTGATAAAGATCCACATATGCTTGAAGGACTTCTTCACTGAACCATGTTGTAGAGGAGTAGTCGGATCTATAAAATCCATTATCTCGTCAGTCGTAATGGGGATCTGAAGCTCGAAAATAATATGTAAACGTTCTGTATAACGATCTTCACATCAAATCATCCAAAACCAGCCTCCCGCTCTTCCAGGCTCCCTCCATCTTAATATGTAAGATCCTTCTAGAAGGAGATCGACTCCAAATCCTGTAGGTGAAAATGGAAAGAAGAGTAAAAAAGGAATAGGGAATTTTTTGAAGTAGAGATTAGATTTGGGGTTAGCGTTGATTTACCAAGGAGTTGGAAAATTAATTGAAAAGTAGAAGCGAAGGGGAAAAAAAGTTAGGGTTGGAGCCAAAATTTTTGATTTTGGGGAACAAAGATTGGGTTTGGAGCCAAAAGCAGTGTTATGGAGCGAAAGACAGATTTTGGTATCGTGCAAATGCCATTTTGAAACGGTGAGTAAAAAATGCCGACTAAAGTGGAAATAGAACATTAACGATAAATAAAACAAATGAAATTATTATGTTAAACATTAAATATTTTTGTATTAGATAAGAAACCTTTTTTGTTTTCTTAATTATAATTTAATTTCTTATAGTGATTGGTGAACATGCCTAGACAATTAAATGATTTTTTTTATTATAGGTCATATCGGTTATATAATTTAAATATTCACATTGTCCTTGAAGTTCATTTATTATAAGAAATAAAGTGCTAATTTATTGCTAAAATTCTGCAAAAGTGGAAAACAAGAAGTTTTCTGAAATTATGAATATTTTATAAAATTTCAAATTTATTTAAAATTTTATTTTTTATATTTCGAAATTATAAACTTCCAAAGTTGATATTTTATTTAATTTAGTTAAACTTTCTATACCTTAAATATAATTATCAATTATAATTTTTATATTAATTATTATATTTTAACAAAAAAATAATAATAAAGTTGTTAAATATAGTCATTTATTACAACAGTCACAAAATAAAAGTTGTAACAGACATTTATTACAACTGACAAAATAGAAAAGTTGTTGAAATTACGTTTATTATAACTTTTGGAAAGACAAAGTTGTAAAAAAATCTTTATTAAAAATCTTTATTACAACGGTTATTTTGTGACAGTTGTAATAAGGTCATTTTGTTGTAGTGTGCTGCAGTTAAATTAATTTGGCATTTTGTTAGCAGAAACAACATGTGGAAGAAATGGATGGAAAACAGACATTGTAAAGACAAGAGATTTTGGATCATGCAAATTGACAATAATAGCTTGTGTACTTGGAAAGCGATGTTAAGAAATAGAAGTTTGGGGTTGAAATGTATCAATCGATGTATATCTAACGGGCATTACACTATGTTATGGTTTGATCCGTGGCTGAATAGTGATATCCTAGTGAATTCATTGGGTTGGGACTGTTTAGACTTGTTTGGAGATGAAAACCTGAAAGTGGACTACATTATACAGGATGGTTCTTGTCATACAAACCGTCTTACGGTTTCAAGATTGATTGCAAAGAAAATTAATGAAGTGCCAATAAAATCAAATTTTGAGTCAGATTTTTAGACTTGGAATAATAATAAAAATGGATTATCTTTCCACTCGGCTTGGGATATCACAAGAGATGTAAAACCAAAAATGGAGTAGTGCAAAATTACATGGCATTATATTAATAGCCTGAAGATGACGATTTGCACGCATAAAGCGTATTACAACAGATTATCTACTTATGATCACATGATTAATTGGAGATATAATGTGAATCCTATATGCGTTCTATGCAAGGAAAACGAGACAAGAGATCCCATATTCTGCCTACCTCTGGGCTAGATGCAGACTGAAATTGGACTCTCCTCCAGTAACGAACCAGGCGTTATCACTGGAAAACGAGATGGGTTTCCTGAAATCCCAATTCCAAGTTAATGATATCGCTCAAGATATAGCGTTCTGTAGCCTTACTACTGTTTGCCACTTATGGGTTGAACGTAATGCCAGAATTCATTGAGACGGTTCAGTTGATAAATTTAAAAGATGGGATTTGATCAAAATTAAAGTTAAATCCTTATGAGGAAGACGTGATGGAGGAGCACGAGAAAATACCGGAAGATACGAAAGAACTGGAGTATAGATTGCATCGAGCCAGGGTGATGATTCCGTCGTCGCCATTAGTGGAGTTTTTTTTAGGGTTTTAATTCGATCAGGCTCATAACTAATTATTTCCTTTATTGGCCTGCATGTTTTCAGCTTCTGTTTGGAATTGTGGAGACGGTTTGTTTTGGTTTTATTTGACATGGGCCTTGGGATTTACTCTTTTTGTTATGCTTTTTAGTTGGGTTTTTGGCAAGAG
Source organism: Allium sativum (assembly GCA_030737875.1). NCBI lineage: Eukaryota > Viridiplantae > Streptophyta > Magnoliopsida > Asparagales > Amaryllidaceae > Allium > Allium sativum. The sequence goes on from JASFAX010000033.1 coordinate 9,383,775, forward strand.
AGGTTATGATGTTTTCTTGCCCTTGCACTCTTTTCCTATCTTGTACTCACGTCGAGTGCATGTATAGGTTTTTAACGAGGCGGTTTACCCTGTTTCAAAAAAAAAAAACAATGCTTATTTTAGTATTTCCAATCAATATATTAGAGAATCAAAATCAAATTTTCACCAAAAAATAACCAAATACAAAATTATGATTTTATCAAGATGCAAAAAAAGCATGATAACCAATAGCATTATACATATCCAAACTTGTCTAATTACACAATATTCATCATATAATACCCAAAATACAATTTTCATCGTAATAACCATAAACATCATATCCACCAAATTATGTATATGAACGGCTAATACTTTATGGTCATTTGCACATTATGTTGTGCACCAACTTCTTTTTAGTTTGTAGACATGGCTTACTTTTGATGGATGGAGAGCCTGTTAAAGAGCGCATGAGATTAAATATTTGAGCTACAAAAATTATAAGTTGATCGCGAGAAAAGATATCCAACCTTATTCCCTACGAGTATTTCAATTTACTATGGATACTGAATGTATTTATTTTCCCATATTACCACTTCTTATGAAAAAAATTGTATTTCAACATGTTGCAAGCACATTTTGTTATAATATTTAAGCCTTCTGACCTACGTCAAAATTACCAACTTTTGTTCAAGCCCTCTACCTCTGATACCCACGACAAGACATCGACATACACAGTCTAATCTTCTACCCAAAATACCCAGGAAGACGTAAACACTTAACTAGATTAGTTTAACCCAGTTGAAAACAAAACAAAACTACAATCTTTGTTCTTGATAGCTTTGTTTCTGAGAATTATGTTAAGTGATCAACCTTTTTATTTGCTTATTTATGGGACGCAGATGAATATATGATCAGTTTAAACAATTTGTGGCTAAAGTTATGAAACCTACATTTAAGTTTGCTATTTAAAAGGGTTTATAATTATTGAAATGTCGTCTCTTGTTTATTTGGATATTGTTATAAAGCATGGTCTATATTTATTGAATTCAAGAACTATTATTCTTAAGAAATGGCACCCAAAACTGAAATTAACCATTATTACTTCACTAAGATAAAATTCCTGTATGAGTATGACTTGTGCATTTGAATCTTATTCCCTACTCAAATACGTATTTGTTTGCTAAATTAATAGCCATAACTTTCTTGCTTTCGTTTTGTTAAGCTGGACTTGTAATTATCACTAACAAATATATGAAAGGAATAAAAAAACAAGTTTAAAAATTCTCACTATTACTAAAACCTTTTTTTGCTAGTAACCTTAAACTAAAATATTTTCATTGCACAATCAAATTAGTCAAATTGTTCTCAATGGCCTTTAATATAATACCATGGGTTAAAACAGAAAAGGAGCACTTTTTCCTAACAATATAAACACACCGAGAAACTATTACAAGATAAAAAAAATGTACGATATAGGTGGTTAGAGTTAAAACTGGGAATCACTGCAATATGAGCAGACCCTATGCAGAATTTCATGGTTCGTATGCTAATGACTATACCAAGCATACATTGGGAAACTGCGCAAATTTCCTTGTAATTAGATTTACGGAGAAAAGAAATGAAATGTAAAATGGTAAGAGACACACAAAACTTGATAACGGAGTTCGGCCAATTATGCTTACGTCTCCGGGCTGTTGTAGATCTTTTATTTCAGAGAATATTATAAAGTGATTACACAGAATACTTTATACTCAACACTCGATCTCACTCTCTTCTTGCTCTCCTTTTCTTCTTATTGGATTTTGGAATGAGATGAGATAAACGTTATGAAGAGGAAGGATGTATTTATAAGGTAAGAAGAGGGTTGGTGGAGGTTGGTGACGCAGGTGGTGGAGGGTTTGGTGGCAGCCCATGTTTATTTCATGGATGGCTGCAGCTTCCAACAATCTCCCACTTGAATACTGATTTCAATCCATCTTCACATCCTGATCGATGCAACAACCATTCTGCTCTTTTTACTCTAGCAGACCAACTGAAGTTGAACACAACTTTATTTTATCGATAGTTACCGTCTTTATCAACATATCTGCTGGATTCTTGCTTCCTTCGATCTTCTCCAGTATTAACACATCATCTTCTAGTAAAGATCTGATGAGGTGATAACGAAGTCCGATTTGTTTGGTTCTGCAATGAAATGATGAATTCTTCGCCAAGTGTATTGCACTTTGACTATCACTGTATAAAACATTCATTTCCTGTTTGAATCCCAACTCAGTTAACAAACCTTGAAGCTATATCATCTATTTACTAGCTTCGTTGATTGCTACATACTCAGCTTCTGTAGTGGATAAAGTGACAATCTTCTGTATCTGTGACATCCAACTAACAGTTGTAGTTCCAACTGTGAATACATAACTTGTAGTACTTCTTTGATGATCGACTTCGCCACCAAAGTCTGCATCTACATAGCCTTGAGCTTTAATCTGCCCTTTACCAAAGTACAATGCGTTATGTACAATACCTCGTAGATATCTCAAAATCCACTTGACTGCTTCCCAATGAGCTTTCCCTGGATTTGACATAAACCTGCTGACAACTCCCACTGCATGACAAATGTCTGGTCTCGTACAGACCATGGCATACATTAAGCTTCCAATAGCCGAGGAATAAGGAACATCATTCATGAAGTTTATTTCTTCCTCCGTTTGCGGGGACTGATCCTTGGATAGGCGAAAGTGATTGGCCAATGGTGTACTGACTGGCTTAGCATCGTCCATGTTGAATCTCTGCAAAACAAGATTGATGTAGTCTGCCTGAGATAGCTGCAAGAGTCCTTTCTTCTTATCTCAAGTGATTTGCATTCCGAGGATCTTTTTTGCTGGGCCTAAGTCTTTCATGTCAAACTCCTTTGACAATTGCTGCTTCAACCTTCTGATATCATCCATATTTGATCCTGCTACTAACATGTCATCAACATAAAGTAGTAAAATGATATAACTAGACCTATATTGGTTGACGTAGCAACAATGATCAGCATTGCACTTCTGGAACTCTTCCTTGTGCATGAATCCATCAAACTTTTTGAATCATTGTCTTGGAGCTTGTTTCAGGCCATACAAGCTTTTATTTAGTCTACACACCATGTTCTTCTTCCCTTTCTCGAAGAAACCTTCTAGTTGGTGCATATATATCTCCTCATCCAAGTCTCCTTGAAGAAATGCGGTCTTCACATCTAACTGTTCAAGATGAAGGTCTTCAATTGCAACAATAGTTAATACTGACCTGATAGAATTGAGCTTCACAACGGGAGAGAAAATATCAGTGTAGTCCACTCCTTCCTTCTGTTGGAATCCTTTGACAACTAGTCGAGCTTTGTATCTTTTGGAACCATCAGGCTGCTCTTTTACCCGATACACCTATTTATTATGAAGTGCCTTCATTCCTATGCGTAACTCAACTAGTTCCCATGTCTGGTTGGAGATGAGAGACTTCATCTCATCTTTCATGGCAAGCTCTCACTTGCTTGCATCTTCAATCTGAGATGCTTCATCATAGCATTCAGGTTCCCCTGCATCAGTCAGCAACAAATAGTTCATGTATCTTTTGTTAGGTACATGAGGTCGAGCAGACCTTCTCAATACAGGTGCTGGAGTAGGATGTTGTGATGTGTTAGACTGGTCCACACTGCTTAAATCAACAATTTCATCTGGAAAATCGTTTGCATCTGCAAATACTGGCTCACTCTTCTTTGAGTCGTTGACTTCTGTTTTTTGTCTGTCTTTGTACATTACTCTTTCATTAAAGATCACATCTCAGCTAAGGATCACCTTCTTGTTTTCATCACCCCAAATGCGGTAGCCAAACTCATTTTCGCCATAGTCGATGAGAGTGCATTTCTTGGATTTGGGATCAAGTTTATTCCTGCCTTGATCACTAATATGCACATATGCTATGGAACCGAAAAATTTTAAATGTGATAATTTTACCTCTTTTCCACTCCATACCTCTTCTAGTATTTTGTGCTCTAATGGAACTGAAGGACCTCTGTTGATCAAATAAGCTGCTGTGTTGACTGCTTCTGCCCAGAATTGCTTTGGTAAACCGGATTGTATACGAATGCTTCTGGCTCTTTCTGTCAACGTTCGGTTCATACGCTTAGCTACACCATTGTGTTGAGGCGTACCCGACACGGTTCTTTGCATTTTAATCCCGTGCTCATAATAGAACTGCTTGAATCTGGTGTCTTCATATTCACCTTCATTGTTAGTTCTAAGCTTTTTGATCTTTAGATTTGTCTCATTTTCAACCATAGCTTTCCATATCCTAAAAACCTCGGACACTTCAGATTTATGCCTAAAAAAAATGAACCTATACCTTTCGCGAGTGATCATCAATGAAAGTAACGAAGTAATGCTTTCCACCAATGGATGAGACGGTCATTGGCCCCCAAACAACGGAATGAACAAGTTCCAGCTTTTCCTTCTTTGAGGTTTTACCACTTATTTGAAAGATGACTCTCTTCTGCTTTCCAAATATGCAATTTTCACGCATGCCTATTTCCACTGACTGTAGACCTAGAAGTTTTCCCTTCGAGTGCATAATCTTCATTCCCTTTTCACTCATATGGCCTAGCTTCTGGTGTCATATGTTGGAATTTCCATTGCTAGCTGCAACAGTATCGAACATCGTGCTCGTTATGTCATGTAAAGAGTACCAATCTTTTTACCTTGAGCAATGGTCATTGCACCCTTTGAAATTTTCCAACATCACCATGGAAAGTCATAGTGTAGCCATCACTAGCTAATTGTCCTACGGAGATCAAATTCTTTCTCAAGTCCGGTATGTGCCTGACATCCTTTAGCTCCCAAACCGATGCATTTAGCTTAATCTTCACAACACTTTTACCAACGATATCACAAGATTGATCGTCACCAAGATATACCTTTCCAATATTTCCAGAGGCGTACCTTTCAAAGAATTCTTTCTGCGAAGTGGCATGAAACGATGCTCCAGAGTTTAGCACCCAAGACTCTTCCTTGCTCTCCAAAGAGCATATCAATGCTTCATCTCCTCCTGAGGTAGAAGTAACATTTACCTCTGCCTTCACCTCGTGATCCTTTGGTGCACTTCTGGATTGATTTTTGTAGTGTACGGTCTTTCCACAATTCCAACACTCAACGGTCTTTGAGATGTGAGAATTGTTAGGATTTCTGGATTTAGATCTCCAATCCTTCGACCTACGTCGGTAGTTTAATTTGCTACGTCCATTTCCTTGTGTTGAATTTCTTGCTCTTGATTGTGTATGAAAAATTGAAAAGTTTGATGACTCACCAGAATCCCTTCATCGGATCTCTTCACTGAGAACCATATCATGAATATCATCAAATTTTAACTTACTACTTCCCGACAAGCTACTCACTGCTATGACAGTAGCATTCCAACTTTCTGGCAGGGAAGACAAAAGTATCAACGCGCGTACTTCTTCATCAAACTCAATTTCAACTGAACTTAGCTGAGAAGTAATTGTATTCAATTCATTGAGATGTTGAGCTACCGATGCACCTTGTGTCATCCGCAAATTGAATAATCGCCTCATCAAATGAACTTTGTTAAAGGCCGATGGCTTCTCGTACATACTGGAGAGAGCCACCACAAGACCCGCCGTGGTCTTTTCTTTTGCTATGTTGAAAGCAACATTGTGAGATAACGTCAATCGAATAACTCCAAGGGCTTGTCTATCAAGAAGAGCCCAATCTTCATCCTTCATATTCTCTGGCTTCTTTTCTGAGATAGGTTGATAAAGCCTTTTCTGGTACAGATAATCTTCAATCTGCATTTTCCAAAAGCCAAAGTCGACTCCGTCAAACTTCTCGATTTTCACCTTTCCTTCATCTACCGCCATCGCTCCCACTCGAATTTGATTTCTTTTCTAACGAATTATGGCTTTGATACCAGTTGTTGGGAAATTACGCAAATTTCCTTATAATTAGATTTATGGAGAAAAGAAATGAAAGTAGAATGGTAAGAGACACAAAACTTGATAACGGAGTTCGGCCAATTATGCCTATGTCTCCGGGCTGCTGCAGATCTTTTATTTAAGAGAATATTATAAAGTGATTACACAGAACACTTTATACTCAACACTCGATCTCACTCTTTTCTTGCTCTCCTTTTCTTCTTATTGGATTTTGGAATGAGTTGAGATAAAAGTTATGAAGAGGAAGGATGTATTTATAAGGTAAGAAAAGGGTTGGTGGAGGTTGGTAGCGCGGTTGGTGGAGGGTTTGGTGGCAGCCCATGTTTATTTCATGGATGGCTGCAACTTCCAACAGCATAGACAACCAAAGTAATAAAGGACTTATAGTTAAACAGTAGAGAAGAAAAAAACCCTCCTATCGAGCTAATCGATGTATCAAACCAAGTCAATCGAGATGATCTTTTCAAGCTATTAGCTAGCTAGTGCCAAACAACGTTTAACTTGTACACATCACATATCTTCAACTGTAAATCCTGAAAAAGTATCATAAAAAAGAATTTGATACCAGAACGAGATAAGTACAATAATAATAGGCTGCATTAAAGTACAATCGAAAATTGCAAATACATACCTATCTGCATATAATTCATTCCAAAAAAAGTCTTGAATGTTAAAGTAACAAATTAACATTGAACTGAAAAGTTAGTAGTATATGTTTTAAATCTGAAACTGGAATGAAGACATAACAAACTAAACTAATTTTAGAAAAAGGAAATGAAATTGATTTTAGAAAACTGAATCAGAAAATTGTTCAAGAAAGATATCCATGCTATCGTTACGTTATACCAAAACTGCGCAAATAGATTCAACAAACTACAATAGAGCATACTAATCATACCAAGATTTTATGCAGCACATTAGAAATTGAATTCAAACTACTGGAACCCAAAATTAATTCAGTGACATGGTCAAAATTCGAAATATAAAGAGGTACTCACATTGGGGGAAGAGATGGCAACCGGGAAGACACAACATCGCTCAAAAACCCTTAACCACTTGTTATTCATCATTACAAAACAATTAAACACCATATTGAATATGCAGTTTGTGGTAACGCATAAGTTGAGTTTACTTGGAAAACCAAAAGACAAAAACATGAATTTATGTGGTGAACAATGCATGGTATAAATTACACAACTTACATGGAAGTGATGTACAACAATGTATATTTCATGTGCTTAACACAAAGTAAGGTTCTTCGCTTATGCATGCCAGATGAATAAACTTGCAGTTTAATATTGTGATTATAGTTATAATTTAGGACAAACTACAACATCTAGCTGTGAGCATCAACATAGATTTATTAAATGAAATGACAGCCTTAAACAAAAAAGGCTGCATGCATTTTGCATATAATCAACATAGTTAATAAATAAAATTTTGCAGCCTTTATAACATATAATTTCACTTCGCCAAGACAAACTTACAGTTAACAGTTATAATTTCATAATGTTGGATTTCTTGCCCCAAAACAATGACAGGAACAAAAATCGTGCAACTAGTACTTCATGATTAATTTTCAAAAGAATTTACATTTTGTTTATAATAAAAATTAACTAGTCGTATGTGATAACATTTTGATAATCATAGCTCTAAAACATATTGTTAGGGTGCGTTCTTAACGAACGTGAGCGTGGCATTTGAGCGTGACATTTGAACGTGTCATTTGAGCGTGGTACTGTAGCGAAGGGGAATTGTGTTTTTAGCTACGAACGGGGTATTTGAGCGTGGTATTTTTAAAATAAGATTTAAATAGAGATGGTTTGGCAAATTTGAATACAAATACGAATACAAATACAAGTACAGTTACAAATACAAACACAAATTAGTGCAGACCCGCAGCAACCAACCGATCTCTAATGGTATCTCGAACTAATGACATTTCTCGGGATCCTTCTGCTTGAACACGTTCCGTGCCTCTATTCGTCGTATTTCTCATACTATAATATTCCGTCAAGTAATTATCGGGTATTCGTTCAGGATCATCATCAAAAGCCATAAAATCTGGGTCACCACTATTGTATTTGCGTATGAAGTTGTGTAAGGTCATTGTAGACACCACAACTTTCACTTGAGTTTGAAACCGATATGTAGGCATCTTGTTGAGAATGGTAAATTTTTTCTTCCAAATGCGAAATGTTCGTTCTACGGCCATCCGTAAACTCGAATGGTAGTAATTAGACACTTCATTGGCCGACTTTGGTTGATTCATTGTATCACGGAAATGCGGAATATGATATCTCATATTTCGATATGGCGGTAAATATCCAGTTTGTAGTGGATAGCCCGAATCAACTAAATAATACTGTCCAACTGGAGGGTAAGAAAAGTTATAGTTTCTATCGTTTGTAACAGCATTAAAAATTCTGCTATCATGTGCAGTCCCTTCCCAACCAGCCATAACATACGTAAACTGTAAATCGAAATCACAAACCGTTAATATATTTTGAGTTGCAAACTCTTTTCTTCCAATATAAGGGATAATTTGATCAGCGGGTAAATGTGCAGATACGTGGTTACCGTCTATAGCGCCAATACAGTTTTTGAAATACGGGTAATACCGGATGGAAGTTCTGATGTGATGTGGAACAGTATTAAATTGTTGTTCCGCTGGCTTTATTACATCAGCAGCGAGTAATTGAAAAGCGTTTAGGACATCATGAAAACAAACGGAAATTGTGCTACCTGATCGTTGAAATCTTTCTTGTAGTTGTCTATTTGAAAGCCCAGTAGCCATTGTATAAATGAATGTTCCAACCATTTCGATGACACAGATTTCTGGTCTGGAAGCGAGACCATGATGTTGCAGTTTCTCACATAATGCGTGGAAACAAAGCCTTTTCATCCGAAAATTATTTTGACAACGGCTTTGATGGCCATTCAAAATTTCGTTGATCCAAGATAAGCTAGTGAACTCCAAAGTATTAATCCGCGTCATATGATTTCTCCTTTCATTCTGAACCAGATAAACCCCGTAGAGCTCTATCAAATCGTCGTTCTCGGAGGATGAATCGGAGTTTGACATTAATCGAATAAGTAGAAAGAGTTGAAGTAGTATTGTGTAAGGTGTTAAGATAGAGGGGGTAATATATAGGGAGGAAGAGAAGTTGGAAAAAAAGCCGTTGGCGTCCGACGCGTCGGACGCCAACGACTTGATTTTCAACTTCTCTTCCTCCCTATATATTACCCCCTCTATCTTAACATCCAGCGATCGTTCCATTTGGAAGTGGAAAAAAGTGCTCGCGTCCGTCGCGTCGGACACGAACATAAAGTTGAGCATGTCAAAACTTTGCTGCGAACGCACCCTTAATCCTACAACAAAAGAATGCATGAATGCAAATAACCTGAACAATCAAGAGATTAATGGTAAAAATACATTATTGCCAATTCCGTACACCACATGGAACCAAAGTACTATGTTGTGGCTACATATGTTTCATTCCCATGGAATGTGAATGGACTGTTGCCAGTTTGCTCTATAATATAAAATGATTTTCATCAAATATACTATCTATGTTCATTTACTTATTTCAAACATTACACAAATCATATATATAAACTGTTAGCAATAGTGGAATAGGAATACCTGATGTAAGACCACCACCAAGTACCTTGGCAACCTCCATTCCAAATTGTCCTGGATTGAGCAAGTAAGAAATAAAATAAAATCAAGTCATTTGGAATAAAACTGTTCTTATGAGAATTACATATTCAACTTTGCAAAAAAAAAAAAAAAAATTTTTTTTTGCGTATTCATTTATTTGAACCAACAGATTACATAAATGATTCAAAGCATGGGACCTTCACGTTTGTGAGAACCTCATATTCTTATAATTGCAATGTAAACTATGATTAAAACCGACTCCTTATCACAGATAAATGTACAGTAAAAGAGTAGAAGGAATATCAAGAATCGCAAAAAATTTGTTCGCTGCGAGACCAATATCGTATTGGTTGGATTAGAATTCTCGCACGACAGAGAAGCTAAGTTGAAATTAACAAGAAGCTTTCAATATAATGGGGAATTACGGTGATAACGTTTTGGCAGAACATATTATTGTGCTTGTGTGTAATGGTAAACATCTAATTCAAGCGTGTGATGATCTTAAAGATTTCCTTGGTGACGACAGTGAAAATTTCGTTACATGGCTTTGGGATCACCTTGCCATAGAGAATTATATCTTAAATAAATACATGGACACTTTAAATGCTAAACCTGAGCTGGGAAGCAGTTGCAAACATGCTTCAAACATAAAAATTACATACCTGCCCGCTTTTCATACTCATTCATCAAGAAAATCAAGTATTGCATTGGATCAAGTTGTACGAGTCGGTCCATCCAATTATCCTGCAGAAGTAAAGAAAAAGAGGCAATACCCAAAACTAGTGGAAATGACTACATGGAAATTAGCAGAGCCAACATTAGCTGCTGACTATATCACCAATATTAAGTCAAACTCAACCCTTCGTCAACCGATACTGGAACCATGTTTTGTTTAGCCATTTTTAAATACGGGTCTTCATATACTGGTTGCACATTGACATGAGATTTGTCTTTATGAACCGTGGAAATGAGAGGGGATATTTGTTCAAAAAAAAGAAAAAAAACCGACTCGTTATAGAATAAAGAAGCTAGTTACACCCAATTTCGCCACATAGTGAAGCACTTAACAATGAAGCACTTACAAGATTGACCCAACAAGAAATTTGATGTGGGTGAAAGGCCAGGTGCCGAAGGCAACTTTGTGTTCATTAAGGACGCGGTCTGCAAAAATCCCATCAAAGATGAAAGCATAGTGAAACAACTACCGTTTCCCACTTATTTTATGTCAGAAGATGAAAATACTTCTGAACTAGAACCATTAGTGGCTGACGCAGGTGACATAGTTCCTTTTATGGACGCTGATTAAGCCCTTTCATTCTACACTGACATCCTTCATTTTGTATTCTGTGTTGAAGAGAAGGTTAACAATGTAATTTTTGTTTCCATCGGCAATGTGTAATTTCCATTACATTTTAAACTTTTCATACAATTTTTATCAAAAAATAAAATAAAAAATAAAAAATCACTTTACAATGAATGGAGAATTCCTATGACCAACAATTGATGTTTGTAAAGGCTACCTGTAATCAGCCACCTTGCAGACAAACACCCTAAGCAGAAGATTCTTGAGTTGCGGCAACGACAAGCTAGCAAAAATTGCAGAAGTTTAAGAGCGGAGATAGATCTTATGTTGTAGAGATTTATGAATGATATAATTTTAGGTTTAATATGAAGAAAAAGAAATTGAGCAAAAGTGAAATTTTGAAGGGAAATGAATTATCGCGCTATTTGATGGAGGTTGGAGTACCAAGATGGGGGATGTACGTAAAGGAAATATGGAACGTGCCCAAGACGTAATAGTATTGTAATGGTCCACGTCCGTTCTTAGCGATTACAATGCCATTGCAACAGTTTGGGACGGCTACAATCCATAACAAAACTGGAATGGCTCTAAACTGTTCTCGCATGACTATGTTCCAAAATGGTTGTTATGGTGTAGTGTAAGTCTTTAACAAGACAAAGTTTTAGGGGAAACAAAGTATACTTTGTTATCTTTGGCGAATTAAGACACACTTAATAAGTTCTTTTTTATGCTACGCACTCTAGGTAAGTGCTACTACCAAATTTAACACTGAAACCAGCTATCGGACTGTAACTAGCTCAAAATGATGATCCGAAAACATGGAGCCGACATCATGATAAAGCCAAAAGTATAAGGAAGACAAATCACTTGAAGCCAGACGTAGATAGGAAAGAAAGGACGAAAGCTTACAACCCAAAACCAAAGTCATGACAGGAAGCATCAAGCCTAACAAAGGGAGACGAAAGGGCTATCAGCACTAATTTACTTAGTGTTGATACAGAGGGAGGTGAAGATATCAAAGGCATGAGAAGCCGAAACACCAGTAAAATATCCCGTAAGTTAGCTATCGGATTCAAAGCTTGTCATCCACCGGGAGACAACTTCAAAAGTCATCAAGAGAAGCACCAAAAGCTCACTATCGGAAGACCGAAACCAATGCCATGGATTCATCGAAAGCAAACAAAAGCTTCTAGGAAGAAGAGCTATCCACAATAACTCGCTTAATGTAGATACTGAAAGGGGTGACGGATCTCAAAACATGGGAAGTTGAAGCACGAAAGCAAATACTCTGAAGATTTAAAGACAAAATCGAAAGCTTATAATCGAAAGCCGAAATCCATTCCCAAGGCTATCGATATCAATGGGCTTGGTATAGATACGAAAGGTAGAGCCAGCATTAAAGAGAAGCTCCAAAGACCGAGACCAACTATACGAGAGCTAAGATCGGCACACCAAAGGCTATGTTATATTTATTAACAATGTCAAAAGAGCAGCCGAAACCAAGACAACCGGAGCCGAAAGATGAAGAGCGGCCGAACATGGCTGCCGCACCCGAAAGAGGCTTCTAATGGACCAATGATAGAAGAGGTCCCAATTTGACTATAAACAAGACCTCAGGGGTCACATTTTGGGGGACTTTTTCTTCATTTCCTAATCTTGTATTCATTTTTATAGAGTAAACCTTAATTTCTAAATCGATTTGGGGATTTTCTTTGTAAACACTTATGTACTCAAATCAATGAGCAACAGAGAGTGGATCGACACTTAGAATTTTTTTCTATGATTTACCTTGTCACTTCTTTCGTCTATTTCCTTATGCCTTCTCTACAACAAGGATCTTCTACGCAAGTCTTGGTCTGTCCCCCAAGATTACCAAAATACCCTTCTACAAGTCATTTAGCTTTTTGACTTGTGTTGCGCATATGGAAACTTTATCCCAAGTTAACTATTGGTTGTTGAGTCTCGTAAGCATCATACTTGCACCTTGAGGGAATAGTAACTAATCTTCAGGCTCTAAACCTTGATACCTAGGAAACGGTGAACTAATCCAAGCTTGTGGGAACTAAATAATCCTATTTTATCCTTATTTACACTTCCTTAGACCTATCTCCGGTGTTAACGAAAAATATCGTTAACATTTTGGTGCTAGAAGGAGGGATTAAACCTTCGACCCTGTTGATGAACCTTTCCATATTTCTAATTGTGACGTTCCGTCCCAGACTGGACTAAAGCTTTGAAGAAGCAAGAATGATGGGTGAAGGATCCCAGCAAGAGTCTTTCAGATCTTAAATGGCTATGTCAGATATTTCTTACCCGAGAGTGATGAAAGAACAAAGGCTTAGACTGGAAGTCCTAGAAGTCAAAAGCGGAAGAAAGGAAGTAGAACCTTACAACCTCGACCGTTGGAGCATTAACCCTTTTCACATAAGTCCAAATCCTATCTTTGCCATGAATGGTTCCACCTCAAACGAATACAACTTATTCACTCATCTGAGAAAGGCCATTCATGCATAAGCTAAAAGAACTATATTTGAGCAAAGAACATTGGAGAAACCCAAGAAGGTTACATAAAAGCGATATAAGAGGGTTGCACCTCAATCTCGCAACCCAACAAAGAGGAAGCTTGAGGATAAGTAGGAATCAATAAAGTTGGATAACAAAAGGATTAAGTTCCAACAATGACATGGGGCTCTTTGAGTCAAGATTTCCAAGAGAATGCAAACTTACAACATCCATTGAGAATATCTACTTCCTAACCAAACACGAATTCAACTGTTGACCATCGCAAAAGAAGAAACCTAAAAATGAGGTCAAATTGGGAGGACCCTATTGCTACTATCATATGATGAACGGGAATGAAACCAATCATTGCAGAGTTTTGAAAGAGATGATCATCAATTTCTTTAGACAAAGGAAACTGTACAGATATACAAAGAGAACATAGTCAACTATAGCAGCGGGTTCTTTAAGAAAAGAGTGACTACATAAAAAAAGGTATGGAAACCCTCCTGAAACATTGGAATAACCCGGAATGGGTCGGGTGAATAAGTGGATAAAAACTCTTGTCACCGCCAAGATGGGCAAGGCACCATTCGGAGGGGACGGTGTGTAAGCCTTTCCCCGCGCCCAAATCAGAAAAGGCCAAGTTAAAGCATCAAAAGCGTAAGCCTCCGATTCACTCCAGAAATGGTTGAGACGGAGCATCTAATTATCATGCCTTGCCTCTGCTTGCTGAAGAGTATGCCCTGAACTAAGCACGTGTTACCTCTACCCGTAAAAGATCATGTCCTACCTCTGCTTATGTTCCACGTTACCCCCAGAGGGGAACGGAAACCCTTATTCGCGTCTACGATGGCCAGGTTAAGGCACCCATTGGAGGGAGGTAGAGTATCACTACCTACGATGGCCATGGTACAGTATCAAAAGAGTAAGCCTTAAGACCGCGTCTACTATGGCCCGGTCTAAGCATCTAAGCCCTTATTATCGCCTACGACGTCCGAGGTAAGGCGCCTACTTGAGGGAGGTTGGGTAAGTCCTTGGGCCCAGCTTGAGAATAAGCTAGCCAAGTGCATCAGACACATAGGCCCAGAGAGTGGGCAATAAAGCACGTACACCCTCTGCTTTGACAATCAAAAGCCTAGAGGGAGGCTCATGAAGCACGTACACCTACTACTTTACAAATAAAACCCGAGGGTGGTAACTAAATTAATTTCTAGAAGTGGATTTATGGTCTTGCTTCAAGTACCTGATCTGGATTGGTTCGGGACTTCTACTATTACCAGATGTGGATTTCTGGTCTTCTACTAAATACCTGAATCTGGGTTGATCTGGGACTTCAATCATTATCCGAAGTGGAATTTCGGTCTTCTATCTTTAATATCCGAATCTGGATTATGGTTCGGGACTTTTATTATTACTAGAAGCGTATCTCTGATCTTTCATCAAATAGCCAAATCTAAATCATGGTTCAAGACTTCTTTTAATTGCCAAAAATAGGATTCTGGTCTGCTAACGAATGCCTGAATCTGGTTCTATTGAGGGCTTCTAATTTCTCTTCGGAAGGAAGATTCTGGATTTCTCTAATACCCTGATCGGGGTCAAGAGGATCAAATTATTATTCCCAGAAAAGAGCCTACCACCCTCAAACCTTTAAATGGAGATTATGATCTTCCATCTTGCTCAGGGAGATTTTCTGAACTCATATATACACCAAGTTATTACTCATTATTCTAATAAAATATGCGGTACAAGTAATCACTTTACTCAAAAACACAAGCTTGAGGTGGATCTCAAATATGTATTTTAAATAGTTCGTATAGAACCTTATGGTAAAGGTCACGCTTTTCCCTAAATACTACACAAAGGGGAGGTTCTTTGACAATTTCTATTAAATAGGGTTGTTGTCCCTAATACGTAAAAACGTGAATAAGCCCCTCACCTTGTCATGCATCCTTTGCCTTACGAAAAACATATAAATTATCATATATATTATATGGTTAATACCAAATGATGTGCGTAAAATTTGTGTGTAATAAAGCGATAAAACTCCTAGAAGAAAATGTCCTTACCAAAAGCAAAGATAGCATATCAGGTGATATCCACACAATCTACAAACTTATTTATAACATCATTTGATAAGTTACCACAATCAAAACATTACCAGACTAATTATTTCTCATTTAGGACACACGAGCACCACTTCATAATTATCAGGTAATGAGTCCAGTAATAAATAGGCTTTTTAATTCAAGTTAGGATTCTTTAAAGCATACCCTATGGATTCATTGTTCGCTTTTGTTTTCGCCAATTCAACTTCTAGTTCATCAATCCGATGAAGTAATTTGCTGACCTCTTCATCTGAGCTGCTAAAAGGGTTGACCCTTAACTGTCTTTGTATCTCAAGGATAGTTTTGTCTTTCTCTTTAAGTTGACTCTCTAAAGTAGACACTGGTTCGTTTAAATTTCTATTAGCTATCTTTTGAAGATAGTACGTCCTTTCCGTCCTCTATGTGGGAGCCTCCTTGAAAATATCTTTCTGCTCTACAGTTACCAGAGTGTCATCCCTAAATTGGGAGTGGGAAGTTTGGACTAATTCCCCTGCTCATGACCAGATAAAGTTTAGTAATATGCAAAATTTATCCATTAAAAATGACAACTAGCAATATCATGCTCTTTAAAGAAAAAACTACTGCATGAACTTTACCCAGACAAATTCTGAACAGTTTTAGTAATACATATCTCCACAAATCACAAAAGTACAAGCTTACTTATCAATTCACTAGTCATTTGTATTATACATCAATACTGTGCGGCTAAACATAAGTCTTGTTAAAGTTTTGTCACAAGAGTGACTCGGGAATTTTAAAGGAAGTTAAATGTATTTCATATAAACATATCTAAGCTTTCCCACAAAGTGGTTTTTCTTCAGGTTTGTGAAGTAGACTCGAAAACAATGAATGCGAAGTACTTCTTGAAATTACACCTTTGTGGAAGCAATATTTTGTCATGATATAAGGAAACTAATTATTGCTATAAAATCAAAAAGGAAGTAAGCACTTCGAAAGTGACAGACATACCTTTCTGACGGGAATGTTGGATTAAATGGAAAGCCCCTTCTCCTTCGTCCCAAGGAAACAATCTATGTCAGTAAGAACTTTGACCAGGTCTCGAGCAGATGGGGTGCTTAGGGAATCAACAAGGATTCCTCCCAAAAGGGCCAGAGTTATGGGTGCCCCCAGTAATAGAAGGCAGGTCATTGCCATCTTTATTAGACTCAACTCGTCGGTTTCCATCACCAGTGCAAGGTTTATACCCGTCAAGTCAAACAGGACGGCAACTAAGTTATCTGAACTATATGTAAAGTGGGTAGTGAGATTTCATGGAATACCCAAAGGCATTGTGAGTGACCGAGATCTGTTGTTCACTAGTGGATTTTGGAAGAGCTTACGAGAGGCGTTAGGATCAGAATTACATCTCGGTAGCGCGTATCATCCTCAAACCGACGGTCAAACAGAGAGGGTGAATCGAGTGTTAGAAGATCTCTTGAGAGCTCGCATATTGGATTTTGGTGGATTATGGGATGACCATTTGCATCTAGTAGAGTTTGCATATAATAATAGTTATCAATCCAGTATTGGTATGGCTCCATTTGAAGCCTTGTATGGAAGACCGTACAACTCACCGTCATGTTGGTTGGAGACTGGTGAGAAGTTTACGCTTGGACCAGGTATGATAAGATAAACTTTGGATAAGATCAAGATTATCCAACAACGAATGAACGTCGCTCAAGATTTGTTGGTCCATTTCCAGTTCTCGAACGAATTGGAAATTTGGCATATAAAGTTGAATTACCAGTCAAGATGGCAGGAGTTCACAACGTGTTTTCATGTTTTCAAGTTAAGGAAATTCATGCACAACCCCGATGTGACTATTTCACCTGATCAGTTGGATGATATCGAGGTTGAATCCGAGGCGGTTGGGAACTGCATAACTATGCGTATTGTTGGGAACGATACGAAGCAACTTCGAAGGAAAGCAGTGAATCTAGTCAAGGTTCAATGGGGCGAGAATGAGAATGACTGTACTTGGGAGATAGAGGAGAGCATTAGGAAAACGTATCCAAAACTCTTTGCTTGGTAAGATTTCAGTTACAATTTAGTCTTTCCGCATGCTAGGATAGGTTTGTTTTGTTTGTTTGCATGTTTGATTATTGTAGTGATTGGTAGGCATGAAGGATCCTTTGTATGTTTTAGGTTAAGGAATTTCGGGGATGAAATTTCCTGGGGGGGGGGGGAGAATGTAACGACTTGCATTCTACGCATCATAGGATCGTAGAATATTTATTTCACTGCCATAGAGGTCGTATGGTCGTGTAACTTTGAGGAATGACTATTAGGGTCATTTCTCATGTTTATGATTTTTGCCGATTTTTAAATGACCGTTTTGCCCCTAGTTGACCTTGTTTCGGCCATAACTTTTGACTGGAAAGAAATTTTGGCCTAAAACCACTCCCATTGGATCCAGATGAAGGTTTACAATTCCGTAGAGTGGTCACATTAGCCAAACGGACTCACCGTTTGGGAGATATGGCTGAAACAAGTTTCAGATGGTGAAAAATAGCTTAACCGGGCCTAATTAGGGTGAATAGCAAGAGGGCCCATAACCCATTTCGGGATTAGGGTTATGGGGAGGTTGAGAACAGTAGGAAAACGAATTTTATCTCATTTTTCAGCCGCCTAAAACATTTCTCCAAACCCAGCCATGGCCTCCACTTTCTAAAAACACCCCAAATCACCTTCTAATCACTAATTAAGAAGATTTACTCCAAATCAAGGAAGATTAGTGTCAAATCAAAGTTGGAGCTGCTGCTAAGCATTGGCATTCGACCCAAAACAGAGGATATTTCAGATCTATAGTTTACTTTGTGGCAAAGGTGAGTGATTTGCATTGTTTTTCACTAATTATGGCTAATTAGGGTAATTAGCGAAGATTAGTGAAATTATAACTCAGAAAAATCTAGAAAATTTTGTAAAATTCTAAAATATTATTTTAGGGCTCTGATAGAAATTTGGGTTGATTTGGTTAAGTTTACTAATCTTATCATTAGTTGTTGTTAAACATGCTTAAGGGGAAAATAAGGGTTTTTGGGTTTGTTTGATCCATTTTGACATATCATATTGTTGTTTTGCTATTTGTGGATGATTATACATGTTGTTGTGACTGTATGGTATGTTTTGGGATTGATTAGAAAAATTCGATTAGTCGAAAACGCCATCGAATGGCGTAAAACAGTCGTTGGAAAGTTGCAGGAAACTATGCAGGAACCGGATCGGATCGCCCTACCCGACCCTGACCAGATCATTGAGCGCTAACCTATTCGAACCAGTGACCAAAAGGGAGAGAGCACGATCTGGTTGCCTTCTCTGAATCGAAGCACTCTGATCCGACCCGAGTAGAGCACGCCGATCCAAACCGTCAAAAGGGGAGACCACGAACCGATCCGAACAAATGAAGGAACTGACCCGATCCGATCAGGGAGGCGCATCACGACCCGTACCAGATGAGCATCACAATCCGATCCGTACCAGAGGAGATACTGCGAGCTGAACCAAGGAGCTTGGGCGCGAGGCATGGATTACGAACCAAATGATGATCGATCCGGAGAAGACCAAAACCGGAGATGCAAAGGTAGTCCAAGTGGGAAGTTTGTACTCAGGATCCAGTTGGGAACCAATGACTTAACTTCACTATTGGACTTTGCTGCGGGACGTGTGCAAAGGGGTTATCGATACCTATAATTTTGGTTCACCACTGAGAGATAGATTAGGGGCTTGTAGTGATAGTTACACGGGGTTGGACTCCGTCATGGCCCAAAGATTAGGTGACCAAAGTAGTAGATATCATATGCTTTATGCACTGAATGAGATATGTGAGGATGGTTGCTACGATTGAATGTTTGCTATCACTATGACATGCACACACCCCACCCCCGTTATCTTTACACCATCTGTTTAGTGACACCTTAGAGTATTGTATGGTATGTAGTGCTAACTCTTTGGTTGCAGGTCTAGGTTCAGGTATGATTGGATTATACCCGCTATTGTTTTGTTTTGTTGCTTATCGCTCATACCAGAATTTTGGCAGACCCAGAGTTTTATGTCTCTTCTTATTACTCTGGGTGCTCCTAAACGAGCAGACTAGAGACATGTTAGGTGGTATGCACGAGTAGCTGTACCGGAGACGAGCAGGAGGCTCCCACATATGATATATAGATATTCTCTCTGTGTTGTTGAAGGTCACTGCTTGGGCATTAGTAGTGTACCTCCTTCTTTTACTTTCTTTTGCTTTAGAGACAGTTTTAAAGTTGTAATAATGATGTTGGATCATAAGCTGTATTTTGGATTTCCGCTGCTATGATGATGATGGTTTTAGTTTTCAGCTTATGCACTGTCTCGCCTGTTTTATGTCAAGTATGTTACTATTATATTTTATTCCATGCGCTGTGAGACATTCTACAGGTTTCTTTGTTAGTTCTTTCATATTCTTTCCTTTCTTTGATGACCGTCCCGTGCTAGCGGACATGTGTATAGCGCACTCTCGGGGGAAATGTCGGTTAATGCGGGGCAGGCCATCACAGTTGGTTTGAGGATGGTACGCGGTAATGAGATGTAATTCTGACGCTAAAGCTTCTTGCAAGCTCTTCCAAAACCCACTGGTGAATAATGGATCTCGGTCATTCACAATACCTTTAGGTACTCCATGAAATCTCACTACCCAATTCATATACAGTTCCGCTAACTTAGCTATCGCTCTATTCGATTTGATCGGTATAAACCTTGCACTTTTGGTCAATCGGTCCACAATCACCCGAATATCATCATGGCCCAATCTAGTCCTTGGTAACCATCAATAAAATCCATTGAGACTTGTTCCCATTTCCATTCGGGAATTTCCAGCGGTTGTAACAAACCACTAGGCTTCTTTTTCTCGGCTCTAACTAACTGGCAATTCATGCACTTGGATATAAACTTCCCAACGTCTCTCTTCATCCGTTCCCAATAGTAGGTCTTCTTCATTTCCCGATACATTTTGTTACCACGGGATGTATAGTTAGTTTCGAGTGATAGCACTCTTTAAGCACTTCATCTCTCAATCGATTAACATTGGGTACAACTAGTCTCCCATTCTTTCGAAGTCATCATTCTCTATCAAGTCCATACTTGCTCATCTCCTCACCATCGATACTCATCTCTACCTTGGAGATGATTTCCAATAGGTTAGGATTGTCCCTCTAACTGGAACCGATCCGCACAATCAAAGTCGATCTGATCGTCAAACTTGCTAACTTCTCTGGATCTAGTTCGCACTTAGGTCTAAAATCATATCCTGCAATATACTCCAGTTGCTTCCATTCAAGAAACATATCCGCCAAACTGGCATGTCTCCTACTCAATGCATCAGCTACCTCATTGCCTTTCCTGGGTGTGTATGCGATATTGAAATCATATGAATCCAAGAAATCTAACCATCTCTGTTTTCGAAGATTTAAATCCTTTGGAGAGAAAAGATACTTTAACGACATGTGATCGGTAAACAACTCGAATCTTTCTCCCAAGAGGTAGTGTCTTCACATCTTCAACGCGAATACGATCGTTGCCAATTCCAAATCATGGGTATGATATTTTTTCTCATGAGATTTCATTTGCCAACTAGCATAAGCTACAACCCTACCTCCTTGCATCAGTACAACACCTAGTCTGGTACAACATGCATTCGTGTATACTGCCATCTCTTCGTTCCCTTTAGGAATAACTAACACTGGTGCACACATTAACTTATCCTTTAGGCTCTTAAATGCATTCTCACACCTTTCATCCCAAGCAAAAGCTTGTTTATTCTTGGTCAACTGAGTTAACGGCGTCGCTATCTTGGAGAAGTTTTGGATAAACTTACGATAATATCCAGCTAACCCTAAGAAACTTCTCACATCCGTTGCATTCTTGGGTGTAGACCAATCTTTCACCATAGCCATCTTTACAGGATCCACGACAATACCATTCTCTGAAACAACATGGCCCAAGAACCTCACTTCCCTCCTCCAGAAGTGACACTTAGAAAATTTCGCTTTCAATTGGTTTTTCCTCAACACCTCCATCACTGTCCTCAAATGTTCCTTGTGTTCTTCCTCTGTCCACGAGTAAACTAAGATATTGTCCACGAACACAAGAACGAACTTATTTAATTGATCCCTGAAAACCTTATTCATAAGATTCACAAAATGTGCGGGTGAGTTGGTCAACCCAAATGGCATGACCAACCACTCATAGAATCAAGACGGTGTTCGAAATGCCATTTTAGGTATACTCTCTGTTGTTGTCGAAGCTGATGAAAACCTACCGCGAGATTCAACTGGTAGAACACTCTTGCTCCATTTAGTTGATCAAACAAATCATCTATCCGTGGAAGAGGATACTTATTCTTCCTAGTCACCTTGTTCAACTCGCGGTAGTCCACACATATGCGAAGGGAACCATTGGCCTTAGTAGCAAATACAACTCGTAATCCCCATTCGGAAACACTTCTTTGGATGAATCCCTTCTTCAAAAGATCACCTAATTGCACTTTGAGCTCTCGCTGCTCCCTTGGCGTCATACTACAAAGTAGCATCACTATAGGTCAGGCATCTTTCACTAAATCAGCACGAAACTCGATCTCTCGATGTGGTGGAAGTCCGGTCACTTCTCCGAAGATGTCCAAATACTCGCCGGCAATAGGCACATCTAATAACTCATTATGCGGCATGTCGAGGGAATTTAGAAAACTATCCATCACCCCATCACTAGGTAGGCAACCCAATGCCGCCCTCCTCCCATCATCCACTCTAATGGTTACCTAAGACCCCTCACAGTCTACCACTGCCCCATACCTTTGGAGCCAATTGACTCCCAAAATAATGTCAAACCCAGTAAATCCCAAAACAAAGCAATCACAAGCAAACATACATCCATGACAAGATAAGACCAAATTACGACAAAGCATACAAAGGCTAGTCGAAGCACCGATCGGGTTCATCATAACTAATGGTCTATCGATAATTTCAGGTTCCAATCCCAACCTATCTACCAGATCACTAGATACGAAGGAATGGGAAGCCCGGATATCAAAAAAAATCTCGAACAGGAACATAATAAATAGAAAGAATACCTTGGATAACGACACTCTTTGCCTTCTCTGCCGCAGTTGGGGGAATTCGACGAAGAAGGAACAACATTGATAGCATATGCTTTCACGATCTGCTTCTCTTTAGGAGGTTGTGGACATTTATCCTTGTGATGTCCCACCTGGACGCAATTGAAGAACTTCCTTTCCCCTAGCTTCGCATGACAGTCTCTGGCATAGTGGCCCTTCATGCTGCAGCTAAAGCACTTGATATCTTTCTTATCCTTCTTTCTCTGACCATCCTTGGTTTGGTTCTGTTTCCTCTTGTTCAGGGAATTCTTCTTGCCTTCACCGCTTGCCTGCGGTTTTGGTTCTCCTGTAGATGCAATAGCAACCTCGGTCTTCGACTTAGGGTAAAGGCTCTCTGATCTCAATGCCTTCCCCATAATAGATTTGAAAGTCTCATCGATATGGTTTATAAGTATTTCCCCCAAGTACTCATCTAATCCAGTTATGAACTTCTCATTCTTCTTCTTGGCAATACCGATAAGAGTTAATCCATACTTCAATAAGGTATCTAATTCAGCAATATATTCTGAGACTGCCCTACCATTCTGCTTAAGCTCCAAAAATTTCCTGAACAATTCTGATTTCTGAGCAGCTTGAACAAACTTGTCACTAAAACAAGTCTTAAACTGGTTCCAAGTAATTTGATCCTTGGGAGTAGCTGCTTTAATGGCATTTCACTAATTCATAGCCCATCCTTGAAGTTGAAGCGGTGCTAACTTTCTCTTCATTGCATAATCGATCCCCAATCCTCGAAGATGCGCTCACAACTATCAAGCCAATCCTGAACCTCTGTAGCCGATTCCGTTCCATCGAATGGCTTTCCACCAAGACAAGTATAAACCTTTCTGAGCTTGGCAAAATCGTCTCTAGGCATCTGCACTATTGCACCACCATCGTTAGCGGCTTTGGGAACTGCTCCCTGAGCATCCCTAAGCATCTCTCGTATGAAGGTAGTAAACATCGTCCTTATATCAGTACATTTCCGTTGCTAGCCCCTGAACCCATACTCCTTGTATTTCGACTCATCGTTCAACCTGCAAAGAGAAAATGATTTACCGTCTCAATGTAGTGACAGTGCAGTGCGACTTCATCCTTAGGTATACTAATAGTATATATGTAGTTTTTGAAAACCAAAATATCATAAATACGCACTCTCATATACATATACTATCTCTCCATGATGTCTTTCCCTAGGTTAACTACGCAACCTAGGCTCTGACACCAAGTGTTAGAACATACAATCAATGTTAAATTGCAATCATGCGCCAATAAATTGAATCATGAGTATGTGTTAATTTTATAGAATTGTGGTTATGCACAAAATTTAATTGAAATGGTGTTAAGCACAGATTAAGTGAGTTATGGTTATGCACAAAATAAGAAAATGGTGATTAGGCACAATTTAATTAAATCGTAGTTATGCGCAAATTAATGGGGATTTGTAATAAAATGGGAGAAAATAAGATAGAGATGGAAATCAATGTATATCAAATTAATTAGGAAATTAGTAGTAACCTAGATTGATTGATTAGTAAAAATTGGATATATTTCCATAGTTTGGTTTTTAAGAAGAAATGGAAAACATAATTACAAGTTTAAAATAGATGAAGATGTGTAATTATCTAGAATAAGGATTTTTGTTGTATTGCGCATTGTTCAATAGCCTAAAATTGTTGAAAAAGAAATGACTTGCAATTATGGTTTTCCACTTCTGTAATTATCTTAAGCTATGGGAATAGATTTTTGTATAGTTTTTATTAATCAATCAATCAGGAATAAGACTAACTTTCTAAAGGATAAATTGTAACGATGAAAATAAAAAGGGAAATAAGGAACCTATGAAATTTGTAATGAACGGGGGATATAACATATTATAATGAATTATATAGGATGGGAATGGAAAATAATAGTACTTGTTATAGGGACAAGTAGGATTATAACATACAGTTTATAAATAAAAGACAAAATGGAAAGTAAAAGATTTAAGATAAATGGAGTTAAATTACGGAAAATAAGTTTAATAAGAAAAAAATATGATTATAGTTGTGGTGATATTATTACACGAGGTTATAAATAAAAAGGAAAGAGTAAAGTAGGCTTGTTATAAATAAACTTATAGTTCAAGAATTAAGTTTAATGATAATAAGCAGGGTTTTGTTCCAACAGTGAAAGCTGATTACAGAAAATATGCGGCCAACTGATGTTACTAAGTAGACAACTTGAATTCAAAATAAACAAGTGAATTGTTCAAGTTAATTAGCAATGCGGTAAGTAAAACAAGTGCGTAGTTGAAGAATAGACATAGGGTCTAATATCATAATGATAAGATGCGCTTGGACTAGTCCATATGTTTTGGTATGGAGAGCTCAACGAGGCACATCATCATAGGTATCTAGAGACACGAGAGGAGTACACCCAGCTTATTTTTCCATGTGACTGGAAGTGAGTGAGGGACTTCCACATGACATGTGGATACTTCGTGATGGCCCTTTGTCGTAGGCCCAATGAAACTATACCCACAGAGACATGTTCTGTACGATTTCATCCGGTGAACGTGTATTGGATGCTTATTGGATAATGAACAGCCTAAGGACTGATAAGAGGATGATCTTAGAATGGTTCGGTGGCTGGCTCAAGGGGGAGGTTTTGTTGTCGAGACCTAACAAAGGATAGTAGGTCACCAGATACCTGTCATCATCAATCGGAGCGTGTGCGGGAAAGAAAGAAGCTAAGCCAAGAGGCTAGTGATATTTTACCATTCGGTCACTGGATAAGCGACCACATATTTATTTAGATTGGATGGTAAGGAATACATTTAGCTCTTAGAATAGTCTTTCATTAGTAGGAGGTAGGCTGAGTGGGGCCTTGGAGAGCCACTAAAAGAGACAGACCCGGATTTGGATATTTGTATTATAGGCCTAAGGCGGCTTTCATTTATAAATATGTAGAAAGCCTCTGACTGAGTTCCATAGAAGAACTCAAGGATTAGGAAGTCCTTGTGATGGAGTGGTAGTGGCTTATTCACTTTCAAGGCGTAGCCTAGTACGCTTTTGCAACATGGAGATGGAGGTCTAGTACGTTTTTCGCTGTACTATGACGATGGAGCCCACTCAAGGAGGGTACTAGGGTAAGTATCTCAAAATATACTAGGTACATAGCTACTTATATATTATTAGGTTAATATACTAGGGAGTAGATGGGTTCGATTTATGCGGAAAAATCAAAAGTATATTGTGAAATAAACCCGAATAACTTAATAAATATGAACCAGTGATAGAATACTATATGTTGTGTTATTTATAGAAAGCATAATATATCCATTCGCCATAACTTTTGTTCGGACCACCTCCTCATAATAAACCTGCAGGTTAGATAGGTGGTTGAGATTCTACAGCTTAAAAGCATTTGTTATATGCTGTCATTATATTGGTGAATATTGACTTTCTATTATATTTTATTCCCTTCTGCTGTGAGGTTTCTATTATGAGCTTTGATATATTTATCTTTGACTTTCTGTAAGATACCAGATAAACCAGCCCTAGCTTCGATAGATTAGGATTTTCGAAAAAAAAATTGGTTTGTCAAAATTTCGGATGTTACATTCGGTATCAGATTTATTTTATGTTGTGAGTGATAGGGAGTTCTTACCTTGTGATCCATGGCAAAGCATTGGCTCTTACCCCTACATGTCCTGGTTGGGTTAGTGCAGTGGAAAGTTGGCCATAAAACTAAAATCTGAGGTATTGGATATGGCCACCGAAAGGATAGACACCATTACATTTGGTATTAGAGCTGATTTGTGTTGTGCATGATAGAGGGATATCGCCTTGTGATTTGTGGCGAAGCATTGACTTTTACCCTTACATGTCCCCGTAGGGGTTGGTTGCAGTCGAAAGATGGCCGTAAAACTAGCTCTAGTAGCGGGCACCGGAAGGGTAGACACTGTTACATCTGGTATCAGAGCTCAGTTTAAGATTTATATATGGATAGTGAGTGAACATATTTGTACTTTTAGAACAATAATATATTATATATAAATATACCAAGATGTTAGGGATGAGAGTCACATATCTTAAGGCAAAACTAAAACATCTAATAATGATTAAAACAGGTGTACGAATCATAGAATGAATAACACAACATAAACAATCACAGATGCAAATATAAACTGAAATAAAATGTAGAAAAGGAAAGAACACACCGGATTTTATACTTGTTGACGGCAAAAAATGTCGTAAACACCAAAGATTCCTGTTACTAGGAATAGTTAATTTGGTCGCAAGACTAAGTAAGAGAAAGCGGTAAATGACCCAAGTATTTATAGTGGTACGACCGCGGATTAGGCCTATGTCCACTTTGGAAGAATGTTGAATTACAAGGTAGAGCCATGCTCATTACATTCACTTTCATAATTGAAATATGCTAGGTATTCGGGAAAAAGAATATTTAATTCTCCTTCTTCCTCAAATAAGAGATGCCATTAATGGAGTCCATGAAGCTCTAGGGAGGTCTCAAGTGAAGAAAATCCAAACCTTTTAAAGTGTGAGGCCATGGGCTATTTATAGGAGTGGGAGTAGGTAGGATTAGGTAGAAATAGAGACTACATGCAAGAAATTCGAGCCCGCCACCCGCGCGCCTTGAAATATCGAACCCAGGTATGGGTTCGGAATTTTGAGTACCAGGGTTTGGAATTTCGAACCCGGTGGGTTCAAAATTTTGAACCCAGGCGCGGGCACAGAATCTCGCTCCGCTGGGTTCGGAATCTCGAACCCAGCTGTGGGCGCGAGATTTCGCGCCCACTGGGCTTGGGATCTCGAGCCCAGCTGTGGGCGCAAGATTTCGCTCCCGTTGGGCTCGGGATCTCGAGCCCGGCACGAGTGCGAGGTTTCGCACCCGCTGGGCTCGAGATCTCGCACCCACTGGGTTCGAAATTCCGAACCCAGGCATAGGTTCAAAAATTCGAACCCAGGCATGGGTGCGAGATTTCGCACCCGGCTAGGTGCGACGTCCGCGTCATGCCTGGGTGAGGTCCTTCTGAGGGGTGCGAGGGTCCCGAGATCGGGTGGTCGAGGCTCGTAACTTCTTCGGGGTCTGAGGCCTTGGTTTACAGATGTCTTCTGTATGTCATGAGGCCATAAGCGATGTAATCCCTTCTTCCTTCACACCTATGTGTCCCTCTTTGGCCTCAGCTTTACGAGGTATGTTGAGTTGAGCGCTTCTGATGCTCTCCTGGGAATCGGACCAAAAAGCCGGTTAACATTTGCCCCCCAAAGTATGTCCTGTCTTTGACAGGATGTGCTTTGCGTAGGTTGAGGGAGTAGCGAAGCTGTTAGTTTTTCCTGTAATTCAAAAGGTAAATAGGTGTTATCTGTCGGGCTCATTCCTCCTGGCGGTGCAGATGAGCCGTTGTTTGGGGATGTTCCGTGCTCAAATCGTTAAGTGTCCATAGTGCGTAGTCTCCGTGGATGCGCGGGAGTTGGCCTGCGCGCGTGCGGAATTCGTGCACGAGGCAGCGTGCCGCAACGTTCCCGATCCTGGAGGTCCGACCATCGTCATATTTTTATACATTTTTTTTGGACACTTTCGAACTCGTGAGCTCGAAATTTCGAACCCTGTGGGGTCAGAATTTCGAGCCCAGGGGATTCGAAATTTCAAACCCACGGGGTTTGAATTTTCGAACCCCTTGAGGTTCAAAATTTCGAACCCAGGGGTTTCGAAATTTCGAACCCAGTGGGTTCGGAAATTTCGAACCCGTACTGGAATATGAAGGAACCCTTTTTCCTTTAATAAATAGCCCCCTCTCACTTTTCTTCCTTCTAAATTTTTCTTTCTCTAGCCGCCATTGCTGAAAGCTTCGAACTCGATAACTTCGAACCCAAAAATTTCGAACCAACTTAGGTGATACCTTGACTCGAGGTGATGAGAAGCAGAGGAGGTCGAAGGGCCACGGCAGAGACCTCGAGACCTTGCGGGTTCGATTCTTCGAACCCAGCTAGGTTTGAATTTTCAAACCCATGTGGTTTGAATTTTCGAACCCCCATAGTTCGTATCTTCGAGCCCACCAGGTTCGAAGTCTCGAACCCTTACAGGTTTGAATTTTCAAACCCGGGAGTTCGAAGCATCGAACCCTCGTGGGTTCGGATCTTCGAACCTCATTGGTTCGAATTCTCGAGTTCCTATCTGGGTTCGAGATTTCGAACCCAGAGGGCCTCGAGTTTTCGAACCCAGGCTGGTTTGGAACTTCGAACCCCTATGGGTTCGAAATTTCGAACCTGGAACTCGAAATTTCGAGCCCGACATGGTTCAGGACATGACCATTGTCGGGTTCCCAATTTGTCCTGCCGATGGACTTTGACTTCCTAATATTCGCCTTTGGATTTGCACGCTTAGCGTCGATGCATATATTTTTAACCGCGCAAGCGGGGTTTAGGATTGTTCACATAGGGTAGAGCATACAACCGAACTGGGACTTGGACTGTTACGAATCGTTCTGAACTTTCTTTATGTAGCTCATCCTTGCATAGCATTACACACATGTATTAGTTGTCACCAACACGAGGGGTACAGGTCACTATACTGCCTGTTCTAACACTGATGCGTTAAAGTATAGCTAAAGATACAAACCAGATCAAGGACCGGAAAGACTACGGAATCCGAGGATTCCCAGCCCACCTTGCACACATCCAACCCTACCCCTAGAGGTAGCTCTTATTGCAGCGAGCTTGAGACCACCGAATGATCGACTCCTTCTTATTCGACTTCGACCAGCTCGCCCGAAGCGTATGAGCATAGGAAGAAACCTGAGCGACAATATTCCCTGGTTGTGACTGAAGAGGCCCAGAATGTAGATATCATGGGCGAGGATGAGCCCGTAGCTCCAGTAGCTCCGGACATGTTGCCCGATGCGGTGATTTTGGAGAATCCCGTCGATTCAGTACCCTCATGCCTGGATGCTACTGAGGTCAGGAAGATGGCAGTGCGATTTAACATACCTGTGCCCCCGGGAGAGATGACAATGCCCATACGCCGCCCGAAGGCCTTACTGCCTGGAACCATCAAGATTGCCTCGTCAGGTGTGTGCCCTCGGCTAATAACTTCATTTGGGATATGTTGTTCTATTTCTGCCTCACGCCATCGCAGCTACATCCCAATGCTTATGCTTCCTTCTGGGTACTTATGTCCTCTTCCACGAGTTTATGCATAGGGAACCCACCAAGGAAGACATCCGATATTTATTCCGCCTAAAGAAAACGAGCACTACCTCCCCCTCTCAATGGTTTTTGGAAGCGACAGCTGCCACAAAATTCTTTCGGGACGTGGCCCAGGCTGTTAGTGTTTAAGCGCCAATGGTTCTTTGTTAGCTGTCCTCCTAGATTTGCCAGAAGGTGGATCGAGGGAAGTAAGTGTTTCTTTAACTCTGTTCCTTGCCGTAACTTTAGGATTCCTTCTTTTAATCATGGCTTTAAATGGAATATGACAGGAATTCCAAAGGCGCCTACAGGAGATGAATATCGGCAACACCTCAATGCTTTGCGGGCGATTCCAGAGAATCTCCATGATACCACCACTGTGATAAGTTAAGATCGCCTCCGCTGCGCTAGGTTGCTGCCGAACAATCGGGCTGTGATCAAGCCCGCGGTTGCTATTAGTGCGTCAAAGGAGGGAGTTGCGGCAGGCTCTACCCCTGTTGGGCAGAAGAGGAAAATGACCCTGTGGGAGGAGAATTGCAAAGGACTACTCCGCCTCAAGGAGATGTACACGGGGTTGAGGCTCATGGTCAAGAGGAGTTTAACAGAGATGAGGGGTTGCCAAGCACTCCCGCACCGCCTCCGACAGAGAAGGGGGAAGGAGTGTTGGCAAGACCGCAATCTTCTGCTACAAACTCAAGGGCCACTGCTCCGCTTGAACCCACGGGCCAGTTTGATGGTTTAAAGGGACTTGCTTTAGTAGTGACTCCATGGCTGAATACGACGAGCCTGGACGAACTTTCCTGTGTTGCCGAGGGGTTAACTTCCCCGATCGGACCACGATCTGGTTTGTTAAGAGATCACTTAGGGCATACATCCATAACATTGCATAGCATAGATGTTGGTCTACGTGGGTTACTTAACTAACTTCAGCTGGTTCTATTGGCAGGTGATATGGCAAGAGGATGTGGCAGACGAAGTTATGGGCACGGGGATCGCTAGCATCCCCAGAGTTCTTCTTTTGAGAGATTTCGAAGATCTGTCAGCATGTATGGTGCTCCACCTCCGTTAGAACCAGGCAGCGGCCATCGAGACCGGGATTAATCTAGGCGATCTCTGACAACTCCTCCTCCTTCTATCCTCGTGTCCGCGGGAGATACTCGGCTTAACATAGGCGGCTCTCGATCTTTGCCTTCGACAACTTCCCCGTCGGTCGTCCCTCCGGCTCCCGTTCATCTTGCTAGGGAAAAGGAAGCATCTCTTGGCTAGACGAGGCGGGGGAGAGAGACCGAGATAGAGGTGCCAGACTTGACAGGACCCCAGTTACAAGAGCTATCCATAGAGGAGCGAATGGTGTTCCTGAAGCAGCACTTTCCCCGGTACTACTTCGAAGAGTTGAAGTTTGTCCCCGACCTCCGTCCATCTCCCGACCAACGGTCAGGGAGATATAGGAGCATGTGAAAGCTTCGTATCATCAAATTAATGAGTTTAGCAGGTATTCCTTTAGGCTTTCAAAAGAAGAACCTACA
Source organism: Allium sativum (assembly GCA_030737875.1). NCBI lineage: Eukaryota > Viridiplantae > Streptophyta > Magnoliopsida > Asparagales > Amaryllidaceae > Allium > Allium sativum. The sequence goes on from JASFAX010000033.1 coordinate 9,415,144, forward strand.
AGTTGTTGCCGAGAAGATCACCGTCGAAGCTTTGAATAAGAGAATAGGTACGCCCATTCCTCGCATAATAAGTTCTCTTTTATACTCTGTCAGACCCTTTAATGTTAGCTCTGCCGTTGCAGCTAAGATAACGCAGGCTTATGATACACTGAAGAGGGAGTCGGAGCATTCCATCTCGAATTGTAAATCCACCGTGGTTGATCTAACTACCGAGACCATGGCTTTGAAAATGGACAAAGCCGATCTAAAGCGAGCGTGTGACGTTTTGGAAAAGACAACGCGAGGGTCACCGAACTCTATAATAACATTGCTACTTTGAGGGAGGAAAATGAAAGATTGCGGGTTGAGAATGCCGAAGTCGCTGAGTTGAAGAGGCAGCTCGAGGTGATGAGAAAGGTGAAGGAGGATGCTGAAGCCAGCAACAGGGACATGCTGAGCGAGTCCGAGGGTATAAAGGTTGAATATCTAAGGGAGATAGAGCCACTGAGGGATCAGCTGAGGGATTCGAGTTTCGCATTGTGTCCTCCTTCAAGGAAAGTATTCGTAGTATGTATGTCAAGGCTTTGAGATTCGAGGGATTTCGTGAGTCGAAGACTATCCCCGCGAGCTTGCTGGAACTTGGGAGAGGTTGATTCCGTACGAGGCTTTCTTGCATCAAGTGGATGTAAGCACTTTAGATGAGCGCCAGCTTGCGAACTTTCTTCCATACAGTAGTGAATGGGAAAAGCTGGAGGAAGGACAAAGGCTGTTGCGAGAAGATGCTGAGAATGAAAAGTTGGCAAGGCTCACCCAAGAGAAGGGGAAGTTTGTGCTAACCGATAGCGTGGTAGTGGCAGAAACATTTGCAGGGGGGGCTCTTATCAGCCGCTGGCCCCCGGGTCTGCTATGGTGAGTGGTCCTGAGGCTTTGGCCCGCTCCACTATCGAGTACAATCCCGACTTCCCGGCACTGGGGGATACTATCCTCACTTCACCAATCACCGCCAGCACCCTTCCTATCATTCCTATGCCACCCTTGACCACAGGTAATTTCCATTTCCCCTGCATCCCTGAGAATGAAGTGATTGTTGAATTTATGGACTAAAAAGTTGTGCCTTTGCTATGCAGCTCCTCTTAAGTCTAAACGGCAGCGAATCCCGCCCTTGTGATCACCCAAGTGACTGAAACTGGGCCGACCCTCATAGGGACATAGGCTGGAGGGGCTGGAGACCAACTCAACACCTTTTCTGACATAACAGTAACTCCTAGCATGGTGGACATTCTCAACGAGGAAGGAGAGGCGGTCGACGGACAGAGTGCCTTTGCCATAGGTTCAATGGACGCCAATGTGTCCATGATGTCGGCTATGGGGGAGACTCAAGAGGCCAAGATAGTGGCCTAGCTTGAGAAAGCGAAGGAGACAGAGAGGGACGAGCAGGATGGGAAGGAGGTCCCGCAGAAGAGCGAGGCTGTCGCAGATCCTGCCACTAGGAATTTCCCCGTGCCTATGCCGCATACCGTTACTACTGATGTCACAGAGATTTCTAGCGGTGATGGTGCGGGGGTCGTTGCCTCTGTGTTACTCATGAGTCGGTTACTCCCTCAAAGGGTCGATCGAGCAGAAGGGGATCTGGTCGGAAGAGGTCTGGTGCTGGTGACGAACCATCGAGTGTTGAATCTGCAAAAAGGCACAAGAAAAAGAAGAAAAGACTCGATTAGTGTTAGTAGCCTAATTAGGGGTTACCGTTGTTTTGTTAGTGTAGGTCGGTAGTTTACGCGAATACGACCCTCGCTTTTGTTTTTTCAAGACATTGTGTGGTCTCGTGTACACCCTGTCATTAGAAAGTAAAAGTATTAGACTGTAGTTTGTTTAGTATGTGTGTGAAAAGGAAATATGAATTAGTAAAGATCGATGTTTATGTCAATTGTTTGGATGTTCTTTTTATGTTTTCCAGCGTCGTATACTTGCATAAACTTACTTATCGTTACACTTGTCACAAAAGAGATTAGGGGTTGTCTCTGGGTAAATTATTCCAGAGAGGTAAGGTAGAGCACTGGTTTTAGGAAGTTCCCCTCAGCTCAAGGAACCCGTAGTTTGCGAAACCGGGTTGTGTGCCTGTTGTTTTGGGTGGCCCGGGGTTAAACCCAAGAATAGCGAAGGCGTAGGGCGTCGCATTGTGCGGTCCGCCTGGTGGGTGGCTCTCCCGTCGTCCATCGGGTTGAAGCAAGCCGCCAAACGTCGTTTATTCACCAGTGTAGTTTTCAGCCTCGTTCATCAGCTCTAAGGTCTGATCGTGGCCACAGCTGCCCCCTAGCCTTGAGAGCAAAAGGGAAGAAATGATTTAAGACTGGTCTTGGTGTTGCGCCAAGATTAGACCGGCACCCGCAACCGGCGAAGAGAGATTTGCATCAATCTTAGTCGGTCGCTGAGTGGCGCCAAGCCACCTGGACTAGGACACAGAATGATTTATCCTCAGCCTCGGCACTGGGCTGGGGTTCGAGTTAGTGGTTATTTAGACTCGGTCGCACCGTAGGCCGGCGATTCGAGTAGCATTACCGGCTCCCGTGCTTGGGGTGTCAGGCGTAGCCAAGCGTTTCAGACTCAATGTTGCCTAGAAATTGGGATGGTCGATCCGGCTCCCGTGCCTGGGGTGTCGATGCGGTTTTCGCAGGCATGAATCTAGTTGGTTGTTGGAAAACAAGATGCATTACGTAAGAAGTAAACAACAGGGAGACAGGAAATTGAACACAATTTCTACTAATAACTTTGCCAGTAATAGCCTTTACAATGCCTTGAATTTCTGACAAAACAGAACATTGTTCGAAAAGCATAAACAACCGTAAACTAAGTTATGTAAAGTAGCGACGGAGATGTTCGCTGTTCCATGCCCTCGGGAGTTCAGCTCCATCGACGGTGGCGAGCCTGAAGGTTCCATCGCTGAGCTTTTGAGGTATGGAGTATAGGCCTTCCCAGCGAGGCGCAAGGCCTGTTGGCAGGGGAAAAACCCGCTTTAGAATGAGGTCGCCGACGTTGAGGTCCTTGCGGCGGACCCTGGAATTGAAGTATCGGGCTACTAGCCATCATTGGGCGGCGACTCAGATATCGGCCTCGTTCCTTTTCCTTCCAACAAGTCGAGTGATCCCAGAAGTAAATTTTGGTTTGTCTTTGGATCGAAATACTTTACTCGATGGGATTGTAATTTGAGTTCAATGGGAATGACGTCTTCAGATCTGTATGCGAGGGCGAAAGGAGTATGGCCGGTTGTTGTCTTGTGCATGGTGTGGTAGGCCCATAGAGCTAGAAGAAGTTCGTCTGCCCACATGCCCCAGCCTTTTCCAGACATTTCTTGATGATGGATTTGATGAACTTGTTAACCGCCTCGACTTGCCCATCGGCTTGGGGATGAGCCACTGCTGAGAATCTTTTATTGATGTCGTGGCGTTGACAGAAAGCTTTAAACTCGATGCTCTCAAATTGAGTTTCGTTGTCGGAGATGATTGCCTAAGGCACTCCATAACTGGTAATGATGTTGCGGATAACAAAGTTGTTCATCTTCTTTGTGGTTATGGTGGCGAGAGCTTCAGCTTCTGCCTACTTGGTGAAATAGTCCACCGCGACGATGGCGTATCGTGCTCCGCCTCTGGCCATTGAAAGGGTTCCGATGATGTCGATTGCCCACATGGCGAACGGCTATGGGATGACCATTTGAGACAGTTCTGTAGGAGCGGCTCGTTGAATCTTGGAGAAGCGCTGGCACTTATCGCACTTGTGAGTGTAGTCTACGGCGTCTTGGTCAAGCATGGGCCAGTAATAACCATTTCTAATAATCTTTCTGGCCAGGGTCTACCCCCCAGTGTGATCGCCACATTCTCCTTCATGCACACTGCTTAGTACAAGGAGGGCGTCGCCGTGAGTTATGCACCTGAGAAAGGGAACGGAAAAACCTCAGCGGTAGAGTACCTCGTCTATAAGAAGGTAACGGGCTGACTGGCGAGTGAGCGCGCTCCTTTCCTTTTAGTGCTTTGGTAGGGTCCCGTGCTGCAGGTAATTTCTGATCGGTGTCATCCAGGGCTCGGGTTCGGTGCCCATAATCGTCTCGTCTTACCCTTTCTTAAGGCTTGGAGAGTTGAGGACTTCAACTGGGGAGAATCCGTTAAGTTGCGGATCTTCGGAGCTTGCCATTCTAGCGAGGGAATCTGCCTTTTCATTTTGTTCGCGTTGGATTTGGGTGATGGTGAAATGCTCGAGGTAGACGAGTAGCCCCTGAACCTGGGCCAGGTACTGGGGAAGTCGTCCCTCTTTTGCTTGATACTCTCCCAATACTTGTCAGACGATAAGGTGTGAATCCTAAAAGATGTGGACGGTCTCCGACTTGAGTGCGATCGCGATTTTAAGCCCAGCGATTAAGGCCTTGTACTCCGCGTCATTGTTAATAGCAGGGAAATTTAGCCTCAACGCGTAATACATCGGGCGTTCCTCAGGGGTGACAAGCATGACTCCGGCCCTGGAGCATTTTCTATTAGAGGATCCGTCTACGATCAATTTCCACTTGGCATTGGGAATTTCGGCTTTCACCGTGGGTTCCTCCACGGGGGTTGTGAACTCCACGATGAAGTCTGCGAGGGCTTGGCCTAGGATGGCTCATCGGGGGATGAAGGTTATCTCGAACTGGCTTAACTTGGTGCTCCATTTTAATAGTCGTCCTGACGCCTCGGGTCGTTGTAGGACCAGACGCAGTAGTTGGTCGGTGAAAACTTTTATGGGATGCGATTGGAAGTATATTCGGAGCTTTCTAGAGGAAATCAATAAGTAGAATGCCAGCTTCTCTAGCTTTTGGTAGTTCTTCTTTGCCCCCATTAATCGCTTGCTGATATAGTAGACAGGCCATTGAGTGCGGTCTTCGAGGCGTATTAGTGCCGAGCTGATTGCTTCTGCAGAAACAGCCATGTAAATATATAAGTCCTCATGGTCTATAGGCTTAGAGAGGATAGGTAGTCACTCTAAGTGATCCAGAAGTTCCTTGAATGCAAAGATGCATTTGGGGGTCCACTCGAAGTTGCGTTTCCCTTTTCGAAGTAAATCGAAGAAGGGGATGCAATTGTCGGTGGCCTCAGAGATGAACCAACTCAAAGCAGCGACCTTTCCGTTCAGACTTTGAACATCCTTGATGTTCTACGGGACTCGGATGTCCCGAATAGCTTGAATTTTTTCTGGGTTAGCTTCGATGCTCCGTGAATTGACAATGAAATGCAAGAACTTTCCCGAGGCGACTCCGAAGGAGCATTTCATGGGGTTGAGTTTCATGTCGTACTGGTGAAGGACATCGAACATTTCAGAGAGGTCGTGAACGTGATCGCTTGACATTTTGAATTTTACTAGCATATCTCCCGTGTACACCTCCATGGACTTTCCGATTTGATTTTTAAAGAGTTGATTAACCATTCATTGATAAGTGCCACCGGCATTTTTAAGGCTGAAGGGCATAACACAGTAGCAGTAGAGCCCAACATCGGTTATGAAAGAGGTGTGATCTTGGTCACGAAGGCTCATCGGGATTTGGTTGTAGCCTGAGTAGGTGTCCATGAAGGATAATAGCTGGTATCCAATAATCGAATTGATTAGCTGATCGATCTTCAGGAGCAGGAAGTTGTCCTTGGGACATGACTTGTTCAGATCGGAGAAATCGATGCATGTTCGCCACTTACCGTTGGCCTTTTTAACCAGAATTGGATTGGAAACCCATTAGGGATAGTCAGCTCCGCGGATGAAGTTATTGTTGAGAAAATGGACCACCTCTTCTTCGAGTGCCTTGGACCTCTCGGGCCCTAAAACGCGGCGTTTCTGTTTAACTGGAGGTATTCTGGGATCTAAGCCAAGGGAATGGCAAGAAATTGCAGGGTCGATGACTTTCATGTCGGAGTGAGTCCAGGCAAACATCTAAATTGGCTTTCAGGAAGCATATGAGATCTTCTTTGATTTCTGGGTGGAGTTGTGACCCTACCTTCAACACCCTTGTTGGGTCGTCGAGGTTGACGGGAATGTCCATTGTGGATTCGACCGGGGTAGTCCTTTTGTATTCGAGCTTTTCATATTTCCATGGATCAAGGTCATCAGAAAGATAGGAGTGGCGCCTGAGCCAGGGCCTAGACGTCGCTGGTTGCTATGTTGATATGTCCTTGGCACAAGAGGGCGTGGGCACAGCCTTTCCCTTGTCCTTTTTGCACACGTTCTTCCATTCTATTGTGTAACATTCCCTGGTGCTTACTTGGTCTCCCTTGACGATTCCGATCTCATTTTACATCGGGAATTTCATTAGGAGAGACCATGGTGCCATATAAACTCGGAATTCGGTGAGAAAGGGGCGCCTAAGAAAGCGTTGTAGGGGGAGTCGATGTCTATGACCATGAAAGTGAGAATCCGGACTCGGCTTCGGTCCCCCTCGCCCAGTTCTACGGGTAGGTCGATCATCCCTATAGGGGAACTAGAGGCCCCATTGAAGCCTTGAATTGCGGTATGACATGGCTTCAAGTTATTCGTTTCCAATTTCATCTAGTCTTAGGCGTCCTTAAAGATGATGTTGACCGAGCTTCTTGAGTCGATTAAGAACTTATGAACGGACAATCTGGGCAGTGATGACTAATGGATCGATGGTCGGGATTTCCACCCCTGTCGATTCTCTTTCTCGGAAGATGATGTCATCCCGCATGGTTTTTTGAAGCTTGGATGGGATGGACTCAGGGAGAGCGTAGCAGGCTTCGTAAGTGGCATGTTCTATGGAACTCATATATTCCTCCATTTTTCGAAAGCTGTTATGTGTGGGGTAAGGTCCGCCACATATGGTGTTGATCACGATTCCTCGTCCTTGGTTAGACGGTCCTGGAGCTCCCTTGGCAGCTGCTTGTGGAGCTGGCGCTGGAGGATGCGAGTTCGCCTTGGCGGGAAAGGGCTCTTGGACGTATTGCTCGAGTTATTTCTCGCGAATAAGTATCTCGATTGCATCCATAAGTTGGTGGAATTCGTTGGTGTCGTGCCTATACACATCGTGGTATCGACAATACCTCCCGGTGTTCTTCTCGCGGTCGGTTGATTCTCTAACGCGTGGCTTCTTGTATGGCAGGGTGTTACACGTTTCCAAGTAGATTGAATCTATGTCTTCATTCAACGGGGTGTAGGTCTCGAAAGCTTGGCGGGGCCGAGATTTCTTGATTCTGCTGGGGCTTGCCCATTGTTCCGTCCATCTGGCTTTCCATTGTTAGGTTTTTGCCGTTGGGGACCTGCCTCCCTATTTTTGTTGAAGGGCTCCCCGACTTGCCTACCTCTGAATTGGTTATTGGCGGTATCTGCTTGGGGATCATAGGGACGACTCGTGGCGGAAAGCCGGTTCTGCCTTGCCTCTTCTTGGCACAAGTATTGGTCTGCCTTCTCATAGAATGCATCGAGGCTCTTTGGCTGCTTTCGATCGATCCAGGCTCAGAACTCTAAAGTAGGGAGGACACCTTTTGCTAGCTGAAAGAATATGGTGCGAGGATCTGGATCTTCAACCTTGGCGAGAGTTGTGTTAAACTAGGAAAGGTAGCTCCTAAGCGACTCGGCAAGCCCCGGTATAGGTTGAATAAGGTGAGGGTATTCTTCGAAGTTAGGATATGCACCCTGAATTGCTTGACCAGCTCCGTTTCCAGTTGCCCGAAGTTGTTAATGGAATCGAGAGGGAGTCAGGAGAACCAAAGTAGAGCGGTACTGGAAAGGAAAACCGGGAAGCATTTACATTTGGCTAGATTGTCTCCCCGGCTCGAGTCCATTTGCCATTCATAGCGATTCAAGAAGGCACAAGGATCAGTGGTACCATCATAGAGTGGCATTTGTAGCATGCTAAAGTGCCTTAGCCACTCGGCTTCATTCGCCCTTCTTGTGAAGTGGTTACGACTAATGTGAGCTTCCCATGCGCCGTGGGCGCCCCCTCGCATCTCCCTCATGACCCTTCTTATCATGTCGGTAAGATAAGTCGAATGTGGATCCTACATCGGGATCCAAGGGTTTTCACGTGGTTCCGGAGTCCTGTTGCGAGGTCGCCTTCTATGGTGGACGTCTGGATCGTCTTCCTCCATGTCGTCGATATCTATGATTGGGTCCATGTGGGGTCGTTGAGGTGGAGCGGGATGATGTGGATCCTGTTCTACAGGAGCGCGGGCCATTGGGGTAGCGGGCCCTTCACTCTGATTAGTGACTGTTGGGTTGTATCGAGGAAGAAGTTGGTTTGTAGGATCAGGTACGTCATTGATAATCAAGCGAGAGCGGTTTCGGTACTATGCCCCCTAGCTATATGTGACTGTAGTTCGGTCTCCATTCCCATTCCTGTTGGCACGGACGCTACCATTATCGTGGGCATTGGTGCGATCGGCGACATAGTTGATGAGGGTGAACCTTCTCCTTTGGTGTGGTCCCCTTGACTCAGAGGAGGAATTTTCCAATGCAGTTGTTCGGGGTTGAGCATTGTTCCGAGCCAATTGAAGTCGAGCGACGACGCATTGACTTTCTTGAAGATGGCGCTTTAGACCGATGTTATCCCTCAATGCTTGGTTAATCCCGACCGCGACGTTTTCATATCTTTCATTAAGCGCGCGAATTTGAGCATGGGTAACAAGCGCTTCGGGGTCCACAATAGGAGGGACGGTTTCATTAGGGGCCGAGACATCTTCTGGTTGAGGTTTTTGGGAGGTACCGTCCTCGGCTGCGGCTGAAGAGCCGACTATTGCGTTCTTTGACTTCTTTACCATTGTAAGCGGACTTGATAGCAGGTTAGGCAAGGAACCTCAAGCTTGTCAAAGTCGAGATGATAACGCAGAAGAAAGACGCAAATCTTGAATTCAAATTCTCAGTAAAAGCACCAAATGTTGATGGAAAATTTGTCGTAAACACTGAAGATTCCTATCACTAGGAATAGTTAATTTGGTCGCAAGACTAAGTAAGAGAAAGCAGTAAATGACACAAGTATTTATAGTGGTTCGGCCGCAGATTAGGCCTACGTCCACTTTGGAAGGATGTTGAACTTTAATTAATCACTCAAGAATTACAAGGTAGAGCCATGCTCATTACATTCACTTTCATAACTGAAATATGCTAAGTATTTAGGAAAAAGGATATTTAATTCTTCTTCCTCAAATAGGAGATGCAATTAATGGAGTCCATGAAGCTCTAGGGAAGTCTCAAGTGAAGATAATCCAACCCTTTTGAAGTGTGAGTCCATGTGCTATTTATAGGAGTGGTAATAGGTAGGATTAGGTAGAAATAGGGACCACACACAGGAAATTCGAGCCTGCCACCCACGCGCCTCGAAATTTCGAGTACCTGGGTTTGGAGTTTCGAACCCGGTGGGTTCGAAATTTCGAACACAGGCACGGGCGTAGAATCTCTCTCCGCTGGGTTCGGAATCTCGAACCCAGCTGTGAGCGTGAGATTTCGCGCCCACTAGGCTCGGGATCCCGAGCCCAGCCGTGGGCGTGAGGTTTCACGCCCGCTGGGCTCGGGATCTCGAGCCCGGCTACGAGTGCGAGGTTTCGTACCCGCTGGGCTCGAGATCTCGCACCCACTGGGTTCGAAATATCGCACCCACTGGGTTTGGAATTTCGAACCCAGGCATGGGTTCAAAATTTCGAAGCCAGGCATGGGTGCCAGATTTCGCACGCGGCTGGGTGCGAATTCCATGTCATGCCTAGGTAAGGTCCTTCCGAGGGGTAAGAGGGTACCAAGACTAGGTGGTCGAGGCTCGTAACTTCTTCGGGGTCTGAGGCCTTGGTTTGCGGACGTCTTCTGTATGCCGTGAGGCCACAAGTGGTGTAATCCCTTCTTGATCCTGCTTCCTTCACTCCTGTGTGTTCCTCTTCGGCCTCAGCTTTACGAGGTATATTGAGTTGAGCACGTCTGATGCTCTCCTGGGAACCGAACCAAAAAGCCGGTTAACAATACTGGTTCGGATTACTCCTACGTCCAATCTCACAAAACGCTGGATTGCGCAGAGTTTTATTAATACTAGTATCAATCTTACAACACCTTTGATTTCACGGCAACAAGGTTAACACCAATTCCACACCCTTGATTTCAGGCTACAAGGTTCACACCGATTCAACACCCTTGATTTCACGGCTATAAGGTTCACATCGCTCCCTTTCTTTGATTTACAGCCTACAAGGAACACACCCTTTCCTTCATAATCACAAACAGCCCTAGAACCCTTGAATAACACTTCCAAACAGTGAGTATTTGATAGTGATAGAGAAGAGAAAAAGAATGATATAATTTGTATTGAAAACAACAGTATAAGTGTAGAAATAAAGAAATTGAGTTAGAATAATTGTGGTAAGAGTAAGGATGAAGAAGGAGAAGAAAAATTGGTTAAAAATTCAAAAATGACCCCTTTATAGAGAGTTCCAATGGTTGCAATAGTTGTGAATCATTTCAAATAATGAAAAGACACTACCTTTGAAATTTGAAAATATAACGATTATATGTCAACATGTCAGTATATGTATGTCGACATATATATGATTTTTGAATTTTAAAATCATTTTTCAAGTGTTTAAAGAAATATATATATATATATATATATATTCTGGAAATTCTTGAATTGAAACTTGTTATTCAAAATACATTTTCTAAAGTATAAAAACATACTAATCATATGATATAAAACTATGTATACATTTATATGTATATGAATGATACATTACTATATTATAAGTATAAGCATATATATAATGTAAATATAAAACTTTATAATATATATGAACTGTATAATAAACATATATATTTGAACACATAAGTAAAAAATAATTTGAAACAATTTAGAAAGGAGTTTGAAAATAAATGATTTGAAAACAGAATTTGAAAGTGCTAACCGGAGTTTTACATATTAACTAGACTCTATTACTTTGATACTCTTGAGATCTTGAAATCTTGATTCTCTTGAGTCTTGAATCTTGAAATCTTCTTTGAATTCTTGAATCTCTTAAACTGCACAGTCTTCAATATTAGTTGTATATATAATTCCTTCGTATATATATTCTTGATAATGATGTTAGTATTTTATAACGTTAACAAGGTTGTTGTCATCAAAATTCCATTCTCCAACAATCTCCCCCCCTTTTGATGATGACAGCCTTGGGTTTTATAAATATACCGGTTGATCCGGTTTTTTGACTACTCCCCCTTTCACCATGAATTTCCCTGACTCCTCCTTAAACTAAGCCTATCTTAACCATATCTTGTTTTATAATTTCTGCACCTTTGTCACCAACAAAAATTATACTGAACTATATTATACTAAACTATTCTAAACTATACTATACTAAACTATACTCCCCCTAAATCTATGCTATAAATGATTCTAATCACCCATTCTACATAACTTCCCTAAGACTATAATGACTAGCATAATTCTATATAAACAAGAGTGTAACTAAGTAATTCAAACAATAATTCAATAAATGTCAAACTAATCAATATACAAGCAATCATTGTTCATACTAGTAAAATAGAATCCAAACAAATCAAACAATATTACAAATTTTTAAAGTCATACCAAAGCATATCAATTCAAACAAATTCATACATCTCTTGGAAATTCCACTCATCCATCAACACTGAAGAATGGATCCTTTTTGATGACTTCCCAGTCTTCATTGTCTATGGTAAGAGGTGCTCCAGTGATGTCGTTGTGTTCATCTCTGGAAAGAGAAGAGATTAGCCAACAATGGCTTGAAAGTGTTCCTCTTGATGTTCAATAATATTTATCAAACTTAATTCTAGATGACAATGATTACAAAGTATTATAGATAGGATATTCTTGAATGAATTGAGAGTTTCTTCAAGATTCTCACTTAGATTGTGAATAGGATTGGCCATTATTTTGATAATTTTAGAGAAGGAGTGTTTAGAGAATGAAGAGAGAAATAAAACTGAGTTTTTCTGGAAGAAAAAGTATCTATAAACTCTGGAATTTGTTTGAAATGAAGAGACATAAGGTAGTTATTCAAAAATTCAAATTTGAAACTGTTAACCGGCCTTTTGGTCCGGTTACCAAAAGTACACAAGACATGCTCATCTCAACATATCGCATGATATTACAGCCCGGAGGCGTCGCCAATATCATCCGAGGTTCAGTGCCTGAAGGCTCGAGTCTGGCCACTAGCAGGATGTCGCATCCCTTGGATCCAACCTCCATCAGTATCCGTCCGCATCCGAGCCGAAGGCGAGCCGTGCTCCGAGCCAAAGGGTAGTCGTCGAGCGGGTCTGGGCGCAGCGCCGGTGGGGGTTCGGGGCCCCACAGTCCCGGCAGCGATCGACCTAGCTGGTTACGTCGAAACTGTGGGCACCGCCCGATTCATCCGATTTCCTCCAACAAGTGTGTTGCCTAAAATTACCAGATCAGCTCAAAGTCAAGATTCAGCCAACAACTTCAGCGAGCTCCGCCGCTCCTCCAGCACATTCCCGAACCAAGGCGTCGACATCTCCGGACGCACCGACCAGGATTTCGAGCGCCCAAGCCACTCCGAGAGACCTCGCACCTCTCAAACAGAATTTCCGTACCCCCGAGAGGTGCAAAATTCCGCACCCTTGAGGTGTGAAATTCCGCACCCTCGACAGATCAACTTAGCCGATTACGTCGAAACTGTGGGCACCGCCCGATTCATCTGATTTCCGCCAACAAGTGTGTTGCCCAAAGTTACCAGATCAGCTTAAAGTCAAGATTCAACCAACACCTTCAATGAGCCCCGCCGCTCCTCCAGCACATTCCCGAACCAAGGCCTCGACATCTTCGGACGCACCGACCAGGATTTCGAGCCCCCAAGCCACTCTGACAGACCTCGCACCTCTCAAACATAATTTTTGTACCCCCGAGAGGTGCGAAATTCTGCACCCTTGAGGTGTGAAATTCCGCACCCTCGAGGTGTGAAATTCCCACTCCTCCAGCACATTCCCGAACCAAGGCCTCGATATCTCCGGATGCACCGACCAGGATTTCGAGCCCCCAAGCCACTCCGACAGACCTTGCACCTCTCAAACAGAATTTTCATACCCCCGAGAGTTGCAAAATTCTGCACCCTCGAGGTGCGAAATTCCGCACCCTCAAGGTAGAAATTCCGCATCCTCGAGGTGCGAAATTCCGCACCCTCGAGGTGCGAAATTCCGCACCTGCAAGGTGCGAAATTTCACACCCGCGATGTGCAAAATTTCGTACCCTCGAGGTGCGAAATTTCGCACCCACGAGGTGTGAAATTCTGCACCCTCGAGGTGCGAAATTCGTACCCTATGGGGTACGAATTTCACACCCCCAAGGTACGAAATTCGCACCCTCTAGGGGAGGTGCGAAAAAACCGGGTGCGAGGGCCTAAGGTGCGAATTTTCTGTAGTTGGTTCCCATCTCTACCTACTCCTAGCTAACCCCTACCTAACCACTTCCTATAAATACCCCATGACCTCACTTCAAAGGGGCTGGATTCTTGAGCTTTGAGACCTCCGTAGAGCTCCATTAATGGCATCTCCTCTTTAAGGAAGAAGAAGGGAAAAATTGTCCATTCTCCTAATTATTGCAAATATGACTATTGTAACTTTATGTATGGTAGCTAATGAATGTAATGAGAGGATCACAACCTTGTAATCTTTCAAGTGATCAATAAAATTCCAACGACTCTTCAAAGTGAACGTAGGCCCTCGCTGAGGCCGAACCACTATAAATCTCTTGTGTTATTTACTGCTTTATGCACCATTTTATGTTTTTATCTATGCGACCATATTTATAATTCCTAGTAATTGGAATCTTTGGTGTTTACGATGTTTTTTTCCATCAACATTTGGTGCTTTCACTGAGAACATTCGGATTTTGCGCCTTTGTCGCACGTTGCCATCTCAACCCCCGATGAGCTTAAGGTTCCTTACTAAACCGGCTGTCGAGTCCGCTCATGATGGAAAAGCGACCAAAGGACGCAATGATCGGCTCTTCAGCTACAGCCGAGGCTGGGACACCCCAATAACCTCAATCCGCGAACATCCCGGCCACTAACGAAACCTTCCCTCCTATTGTGGACCCCGAAGCGCCCATAATACAAGCTCAAATCCACGCGCTTAATGAAAGATATGATAACACGGATGTCGAGCTCAACCAAGCATTAAGGAATAACATTGACCTTATGCGACAACTTCAAGAAAGTCAACGCATCGTCACTCGACTTCAACTAGCTCGGAACAACGTTCGACCTCGACCAACTGTCTTAGAAAATTCCTCTTCCGAGTCGAGGGGCCCACATCAAAGAAGGAGGTTTAATCTCATTAACAACATCGCCACTCGTACGAACGCCCTCGACAACGGCAATGGAACGACAATGGCGACTGAACTACAGTCGCATATAGTAAGAGGGCACAGTACCAAGATAGCTCTCGCTTGATTATCAGTGACAAAACAGGTCATACCAACCAACCTCTCCCTCGACACAACCCAACATCTGCTAATTAGGATGATGGCCCTGCAAGTCCAGCGGCCCGCGCCCCTCCAGAACAGGATCCGCATCAACCCGCTCCTTACCAAGATCCGATTCTAGATGTCGAGAACATAGAGGAAGACGATCCAGACGTCCAACATAGAAGACGCCCTCACAACAGGACTGCGGAACCTCGCCAAAACCCCTGGGACCCGATGGCGGATCCCCATCCAACTTACCTTCCCGACATAGTCCGAAGGATCATTAGGAAGAGGCGAGGAAACATTCACGATTCATGGGAAGCGCGTATTAGGCGCAACCTCTTCAGAAGAAGGGTAAACGAAGCTGAGTGGTCGCGACGCTTCAACATGCCACAGATGCCGCTCTATGACAGCACAACCGACCCCTGTACCTTCCTAAACCAATATGAATGGCAAATGGACTCGAGCTGGGGCAACGATCTGGTCAAATGCAAGTGCTTTCCAGCCTTCTTATCAGGAACCGTTTTGTCTTGGTTCTCTCACCTCCCACTCGATTCCGTTAATAATTTCGGCCAATTAGCAACAGAATTGGTCAAGCAATTCAGGGTGCATATCCCGACTCCAAAGAATGCCCTCACCTTGTCCAACCTACACCAAGAGCTCGCTGAGACGCTGAAAAGCTACCTCTCTCGGTTCAACGTCACCCTTGCCGAGGTTGAAGATCCGAACCCTCGCACCATACTCTTTCAGCTAGCAAAGGGTGTCCTTCCTACTTCCGAATTCGGAGCATGGATCGATCAGAAGCAGCCAAACAGCCTAGACGATTTCTATGAAAAGGTTATGCAATACTTATGTCAAGAAGAAGCGAGACGAAACCAACTCTCCAGGGCCAGTCTTCCTAACAATCCACATGCGAATACCATCAGTGATAACTTTAAAGGGAAACAGATAGGGAAGATCTTTGATAAGGACAAGGGAGCAGGCCCCTACAAACAAAGACCGAATAATAGTAGGCAAGGCGACCGCAACAACGGCCAGGTTTCTACAGAACCCAAAAAGCCTAGCTCTCGCCGGACATACGAGATCTATACCCCGCTGAATGAAGACTTGGAAACAATCTACCGGCAAACGTGCAACACGCTTTAATACAAGAAACCATACAACAGGGAATCCACTAGTCATGAGAAGAAGACCGGTAAATACTGTCGGTACCACGACATATACGGGCACAATACCAATAATTGCCGTCAATTCAAAGACGTAATCGAAAAGCTTATCCTCGAGAAGCGCCTTGAGTATTACGTCCGATAAGCATCATGCCTCTCACCAGCCCCAAGCGGTAGAGGGCCCACTGGAAACAGATCTCCTTCCACTTATGGACCCCGAAGCTCCTACGACTCAAGCACAGATTCACATGGTTAATAAGGAGTATAAGAATGCAGCTCTTGCGCTAGGCATTGAAGGCTAGCTTCAACCTTATGCGCCAAATTAAAAAAAGTCAATGCATCGTCATTCTACTTCAGCTTGCTCAGAACCGTGCCCGCTCGTGGCACACCGCATCAGAAATTTCTTTTGTCGAAGCTAGGGGCCCACATCGAGGAAGAAGGTTCAACCTCATTAAAAACATCGTCGTCCGCTCCAACACTCGTACAACGACATCAACGACAACAGAAATGAGATGATGATCAAACCATCATCGCTTACGGCCAAGGAGCACAGTAACAAACTGGGTCCGAGTAACCAACGTTCTACTCGGAAGAGCCCACTTGTCGCAACTCAGATTCAGAGTCCCACTCTTCCAACAGCCCATCGGGACAAAGTACTCCCGGACCATGGTGCACACCAGCTCACCCAAACTCGACAACCATACCATCCATGACATGAAAGAGAGAGAGACGGATGTGTACAACAGAAGACGTCGACAGAAGGGAAATCCCGAAGTCCGCCAGAGCTAATGGGTTCCATCAGAAAATCCCCCTTCAGCATATCTGCCTGACGCTTCTACATGCCAAAGGTGGCATCCTATGACAGCACGACCGACCTCTAATCTCGACAATGTCAGAATCGCCATCCGAAATGGAACGCATCATCCTGGCTGCCCTCCGGCTATGACACTTAAGCCTCCGCTAGGAGGACTCAAACTGCTGTGAGTCCAAACTTATCACCTACGCTTCTAGCGTCCAACTAGGCTTAAGTTGACTTCAACCGACTTCCACAGAATCATGCAACCGAAGTTGGAATACCTTCTGCCAAGAAGGTGTGCTAGGCTCCAAAGTCCTGGACCAGATCATGACCTTTATAATGAGGAGCCTAACTTCTAATTATCGCCAACACGATCCCTGGAGTTGTGAAGAAACCACGGGGGCACACCCATGACATCTATGAAACCAGTACAAAGTGCAACTCGTTCACTTCGACTATCATTACTACCGAATGGCGCCAGCACTTCAGCATGCCAACACTTACCCCATACTTTAAGAGGCCATGATTCTCGAAGCTTCATTAGCTGCCACGAATGGCACATGGATTCATTACAGCTGCTAATGCCATCAAGTGCAAGTGCTTCCACGTCCCTATCCAGGTCGGCGCTATACGAGTTCTCTCGACTTCCACCTTATACCAACTCAACTCCCGACCAACAAGCCAAGAGATTGTCACGCAGTCCAGGATGCACGCCGTAACACCAAGAGATATCCTTTCAGTCTCGAACACTTATCAACACCCCCGAGAAAATCTATCTTGTAACCTGCAATTACCAACCATGCAAAAGACCAAGACCTAAAAGTCCGATGAGAACACCAAGGGACTCCACAGGATATTGTCAGTTCTATAGCATCCACGGACGCAACGCTCATCAAGCACTCCCACTACATGGGATCTCTGAGCTACTTAGTGCTCATCAAAGTTTCCCGCTAAACATGACCCTGAACGACAACTAATCCCTCAAGATTGGCCCCCCACCACGTCAGAACTACAGCTTCCATGGCGTAGTTGACCTTAGGTTGTCACCAGAAATGTCAGTTTGCAACTCCTCCCTGCCTTTGCCTCCCTCAATGAAAGCAGAACATAAACTAAAAGCGAACTTTCTCCCATAAAAGACACCTCCTTTCCGCTGCGTCATGGCCCCATTTTATCCTCCATGCGACGCTCCCGATCAGCAGGGGGCACGCTGGGAAGCAGTGCCGGAGGAACATTCGGAAGCGAGTCCGAGAATTCCAGTCCTCTACCATCCCCACGACCGTCGTCTACGATACAACAATCCCCAAGGTTATCATTGGAGATATCGGCCATCGACTCATTAACACCTTCATCTCGCCCATACAAAAAAAAGAGGAGGCGAGAGAGATGATTCAATAGCATAAAGAAGGCATACGCATTAATGTTTAAAGGTCAAAAAATAGGACCTTGAGCACAATTGCTGACAGAATTGTCTATGGGTAAAGGGTCGCAACCTTTCCAATAGTTGTTACCGTTGCAATTCAAACAGAACCATCCATTCACGGATAGATGCCTCATTCCAGCCAATATATATAGGCCTACAAAAAAATGAAAACAAGAAGCAAGGCCCCTTCTCCAAGACACACCTCCTCTTTGCTGTATCACAAACATCTTCCTCCAACTAATTCTCCAGCCACTTGGGGGCACGACTGGAAGCTCAACCAAAGGCCCGCTCGAACGCACATCGGCAACCTCGACTTCAAACGAGCCTTCCCTTCACCTGTAGGCCTCGCTCCTTGTCAGGGGGACCCATGCCCATACAGTGGAAGCTCGACGATGGAACTTTCAAACTCTCAACCATGGACGGAGCCAAACTCCCAAGAGCACGGAACAACGAACATCCTCACCTCTACTCTGCATAACTTAGTGTACAATTAATTAACGCACTCCAATGATGTTTTGTTTTTTGTTTTCCTGCAATTCAAGGCATTGTAAAGGCTATCAACGCCAAAGTTATCCTTAGAAATGATGTTCAGTTTCCTGTCTCCCTTCCATGTTTGTTCTGTGCATGACGTTCATGACGTGTCCTGACAACCAGCTTGCGTACAAACTTTCGATCGCCGCACCGCCGCCCCGAGCACGGGAGTCGGTGCCACCTTTCGAGCCTCGATCCGACATCGAGGCCAAACAAAATTGGCTACGACCAGCACCCCGAGCATGGGAACCGGCAACGCTACTCAAGTCGCCGGCCCGCGGCGCAACCGAGTATAAATAACCACGAACTCGAACCTCGGCCCCGTGCCGAGACCGTGGATAAATCTTTCCACGCCCAAGTCCCAAGCGACTTGGGGCCGCCCAACAGACAGCCGGGAACAATGTAAACTTCCCCGGCTATGGGTACCTGTCGAATCTCGGTGCAGCATCGAGACCGACATTAAATCATTTCTCCCCGAAGCTCTAAAGGCTTAGGTGCAGCTCACGGCCATGATCGGACCCTACGAGCTGATGATCAGAGGTTTTCTCAAGCGAATAAACGACGCCGTCACTCGCTCCAACCCAATGAACGACGGGAGAGCCATACGCCAAACGGACCGCATAACGCGACAACAAATGCCTCCGCTGCACTTGGGATTAACCCCGGGCAACCCAAGTACACAACAGGTGCTCAGCCTGGCTTCGCAAACTATGGGTTTCCTGAGCTGAGGGAAACTTACTAGAAGCCTACGCACTATCACATCCCTTTGGAATAATTGACCTGTAGCGCAGTACACAATCACACCCCTCTGGAATAATCAACCCAGAGCGCGGTCTTCGATCGCATTTCTGTTGGCGTAACAACAAGTACGCTTATGCAAGTACGGGACGCCGGAAAACATGAGAAGAACGCTCTAACACTTAACACGAAATGGGATATTTACTAATTCATATTCCATTGCACATGCACACACGTTATACAGACTACATGTCTAACATCTCTTCTCTCTGATGACAGGGTATACATGAATACCACACCATGTCTTTAAGAACCAAAAGCGAGGACCGCACTCGCATATACTATTGGTTTACCTAACCCATAGTATCTTTAATTCCTTTAACAATTGCTGATGCTACTCATCCTTTTCTTTTCTTTTGTCTCTACAGGTTTGACACAGGCAGGTCACCGCCACTAACGGGCCCTTTCCTTCTAGAACTGCTTCCTCCTCTACTCTACATAAGAGTAACAGATTCATGAGCATCGATGCACGCCTTCCGCCATCATCCTCGCCGCTTGTAATCATCATAACCTCCCCGAGAGAAATACATGGCAATAGCTTGGGGACGATGTAAGAAGCAAGGACCAATGCAGCCTGGGTTCTCCCCAAGCCTTCCTGGCGCCCAGCTCCGCTCTCTTCTCGGCATCCTAGGAGATTTTCTGATCAACTGGCTCCCTGTCCTGGAATCACATAACTGCATCTGCTTCAAGTTCTCTAAGGGTCCTCTCTCCCTCTTTTGGTGGGCATCATCGACGACTCTCCTTTTTCCTAACCTACTCAGAGGCCTTCCCCTTCTCCGCCTCAGCATCGACCTACCTTTTCACCACTATAGCTGTAGATTTCTACTGGGCATCCTGACTAGCCTTCGTCCATGCATCTTATATGGCAGCCTCATCCTATTCCTCTTCCCCTCCGGCTCCTCCGAATTTGCCACCAGCCGGCCTTCCTGACCTTCCATCGTAGTTTGCTTTGTTTGCACACTTACATCAGCTACGCCTGTCGCATGAGCGCTTTGTCCAGCCACAACTTCTCCTCCTCCAAGGAGGCTCATATAAATATGGGATCTCGAAATCACGGGTTCTCCTACTACTCCAGATTATTCCCGTTGTAACTTCAACTGGAACTTGGACACTCGAGGAAGCATGGGGGCAAAGCCTGGCGTCGCCTCCGCTCCAGGGGGCTTCCCAGCAAAAGAAGAAACTATTTGACCTCTGAGCGTTCATTGCTTGCATCCTCTTCAGTTAGCAAGTACACAAGCTTGGAGGCAGTCCCCCGCCTATCTCCGCACCGACTTACTCATCGCAGGACCTGAGGAGGATCTCCACCAGCTTCTGCGCTGGCATTTCCGTCGCCACAGCCATCGGGGCGTAGAAGCCCGCACCAAAGGATAGAGGGAGCAATATAACCACCGTTTCCCCGAGGAACTGGAGAACTTAGATAAGTTCCCAATACGCAAAATAAAAAATCCATATTTCAGTGCAAGTTCTCGGGTTTCCATGGCCGGTTCATTGGGTTCGCAAAGTCTCAGCGCCCTGCCAGCAAACTCATACTTAAACACAACATGAAGCTAACTCACACCCCTCGATGCATACCTACAAGCGCATCGAAACGCGGCAACGACACCTAGTTTGGATAACTATGGCAGTGGTTACTGGTAAACGTCAGCACCATTTTCGGATTGGATAATGATCCCGACATAATTGGGTTGGAGATTAACAACTCGACTGTATGCCTGCATCTTGCGCCCATATCTGAGAGGTCAGTCCAAATAAGTTCATTTCCAGAATCATTCGCCAACCAATTGTATTATGTTCAACTCCGGTTACCGACCAGACATGAAACATTGAGCAACGATCCGAGCTTGCTAGCTCGTCTCTGACGTCGACCAGAGTCAAGCCGGTATCCAGGCCTGGGGGCAACCCTCTACGGATTATCGCACCGGCCTGGCAATCTCAAGACCCGATCAGATCCCCTTAAGTCTCTACATTGGCGTCATCTTCACAGCATCCTACGGAGCCACCATCTTGAGAGCACCTTCACCTCACAAAGAAGGAAATCCGGAGCCAAAGCTCAGGCCTTGGAGGCTTCCCGGCTTCCATCAGTACCCGGACTCCACAAAAAGCTGACACTCCAGAAAATGGTGGCAGCCTTTAACCTCAACAACTAATGCCACGGCCATCACCAACCGCCAGTGCAACACCTAAGTCAAGATGCAGCCGCATCATTGTTAAGTTATTGATCGGATCCCAAGACTAATAGCTCGACTATGTGTCGATATCTTACATAAGCATTCAAACTGACAATCCAAGCAGGTCCATTCTTTGAGGACCGCGTAGTGAGAACAAAAATCACTAATCACTGTCCGCTCATATGGCGCCATGCAAAGGTTCAAGTTTACAAACTCAAGATCGAAGACAGGGCTCGACAAAGTCATGGGAGTGCGAAGTTATGTCTCGTGCCCCCGTGCGCCGGCTTAGTTGTCATCTCCTCAACGAAGACTCAAACTCCTGAAGAGCATGAAATATTTAATAAGAATTTGGGACACAAAGACCAATCCCGTATTCACACATGCTTGGCGACCTTTATTCAAATTCCTAATCCCGTTTCCAAGGTCCGCCGCTCCACGTTCTTGAATACTAAATTCGAAATCCCTCTTACTTTCCATATCTCTCTTCCCTTCTCCCAAAAATCTAACAGCACCTCGAACATCCAAAGTACAAAAGAAGTATTTTGGCATCCTTCATGCCTTACGATGATTTTCTATCCGGAGGAGAGAAGAAAGGAAGCAACTATAATCAGGGGATCAACATGCCCCAAATGAACATTCCGGGATTGGAATTCAGGATCGTACGCCAAGCTACGATCATATTCACTTAACTTCGAAGCTCCAACTACCAAGTCAATCATGACTCAATGACCACCTGGGTACTCCCCAAGTGCTCAATCATCAAAGCGCCTGCGCCTAGCATTTGGGTCCGACCTCGCCTCAAAGGAGAATCCATATGAATCCATGCCACGACATATGACAAGTATTGTCCTAAAAATGGCATTCGTATACACGAGTTGCCGAAACTTTGATCAATGGGACTAGCTTGGATCGTTGAGCGACCTTGGGCTCACCTAGTCCAAGTGATTTGACGGATACTCCAAATAATCAATGTAACACCTCGTAATTCTGTTAATATTAATATTCACAAATTAAAGAATAACTAATCTCAGAAGTGAGAATTGTGGGAAACGGGTTGTGCCATTGTGTTCGTCTCGGAATTTTGGTCGAAACAGAGTCCGAGTTTGCGTGAATTGGACTTCGTATGAAGAAGTTATGGCCATCGGAAGTTTCTGAAAATTCAAAACAGCTCGCAGGAAAATTTAAAATTCAAACTGAAAGTGCAGAAGCGGGCTGGGCGGGAAAAATTCCCGCCCAGGCAGGTCGACTGGGGGGTCGACACTAGTGTCGACCTGCCCCCCCCCCCCCCCAGGTCGACTATAGTGTCGACCTGGGTGTCGACCTGGGTCTGGCGGCTAGGGGTTTGACCTAATCTGGTTGGCTGGGATTAGTTCTGTGTTGATCTGACGGTCTAAAATAAATCCTAACTCTATAAATACCTAGGTAGTCTCTCACCCTAATTCATAAGAAAAATAGAATAGCTATCGTCATACCGCCGCCATGGAACTCAGTGGAGCCGCCGCCAACTAAGAAGGAAGAAAAGCTAATTCAATTCTAGTTCTACTCAACTCTAAAGCAAAGCAAAACTCTTTTCTTCTCTAAATTGTGAGTATGATAGTCTTAACAAGATTATTATCATTTTAATTAGGTTAAGTCATGAATGGATTATGAGTAGATGATGTGAATTGTCGTATATGTTATCATGTATGTTATTAATCCTATGCTATATGGTGATGATATCCTATATGTTGTAAATCATGCTATGATGATGTTATGTATGTTGAAAGTTTCTATGCTAAGTTATGTTGAATCATACATGTTAAAAAGCCATGATGTTACTATCTAGTTAGTTCATATTAATTAAATCATCATGTTTGGGCTATGTTGATCTATATGACAAGTCACATATGCAAGTTAGATTGATTAGAAAAGTTATGAACATATGCCATGACATCTATTATGACATCTAGAATTATGCTATGACATATGTGATATCCTATGCTAGTTCACACCATCATTATGTTGCCTCAAAACCCCATATGCAAGTTTATGTATAGATTTGGGCTATGATCATATCATGTAAATTGTGACATTTAACAAGTTGACACCTTTTGATCCTTAACATGTGTAGTTTATGCAAGTTTCACCCCTATTATGATTAGATTTATTTTAATTGTCTATATGTTGTGATAATTTATCTTTGTGCTATGTGTTAGACTATTCAAGTCTAGCCTATATTATGCATTGAATAAGCGAACGTATAAACGTGGGGTAGGGGTAATATTAAGGATTTAATAATAAGAAGTTGGGGTGCAATTGATATGATTTTGCATGCCATGAGTGGATGACCATAACTGAGTCAATTATGGACATCAATAAAAGTGGACTTAATTAATAATTTGGATAGGGAATTATTAAAACTGGGGTAAAAGATTATAAGTGATAATCAATGCTTAGGACACGAGATTGGACTCGTTTGTGACGTAAACCTGCCCGGACCCGCCCGGCAAATCCAGTGGTCATAAATGTCAGCCCAATGTGAGAGGTCCTAGGCCTAAACTAAAGCATAACAGTTGTAAAGGCACGAGGTTAGACTCTTTTATGGTGTAAGACTACCCGGACCCGCCCGGCAAATCCAGCTGCCATAAATGCCAGTCTAATGTGAGAGGTCTTTACGAGGTTATGGCCTGAATGAATTAAGAAATACTTAACCAAATAAACTTGTAAAGTGGGACATGGGGGTTAAGTAGGTGCCTTGGGTGGCATGAGGAATCTAGTGGGTGCCCTTAGTGGCATGTGAAATACGATTAGTAAGACTTAACCAAACACACATGTAAATGAACATGACTAAGAGGGTTAAGTGGGATATATTAACGACAAGATTAAGTGGGTAGCTTGTGGGGGCCCATTTCAACCAGTATCCCAAACGTATCTTTGTGGGCTCGACCCAAGTCGAGGACGGGACACGCATACTGAGTTTGACTATAAGAGGCCAAAACGGGGAGCGGTGGCAACGCAAGTCCAACGGGTTTCATATGCGTGTGTGGACCCGGGCTGGTAGGTAAGACGTTGTTGCATCGTGTAGGTATAAGTCGTGCATTCTCAAGTTGTATCGGGTTGCCACTTTAGGGGAGTGATACACCCCAGTGTGGGGCCAGCACGGGTATCTACGAGTAGGGAGCCGATCGCAAGTGGGTAGTGGGGTACACCTAGTGGAGATAGGGGCAGACGGCACCTATGTAGTCAGCTAGGGGTACGTAAGGCTATTTATATGTTTCTGTGTGAAGCAAGTAGGATCAACCTTTAGGGTGACTGGTGCGGTGCAGTGTAGTAATGTGCGGTGCAGTGTAGTAATTATTCGTTAGTAATTAGGTATGCCTTTAACGTTATCTTTAACGTTATCTTAAACGCTATCTTTATCTTCCTAATAGTTCATAGACATTTACTTGTCTTCCAGCTTATGCCTTAGTCTAGTTATTTTGATAATAGTATTGTTAGAATTATCATACTCGCCAGATTTTATGTCTGACCCCCTCCATTTCTATCCTTTTTCCCCCTCCAGGTCCTCAGGTTGGACCTTGCTCTGGTGGAGTTTGATTGGATTGCTTCATCTCTCTTTGGAAAGCTTGGACCGTTGAAGTAATGTCCAGCTTGTTATCTTCTTTAATGGCTATTTGTGTAATGGGATTATGTAATTTTGTTTTAGCAAGATGGATAATGTACTTGACTCTGATTAATGGTTTTGTGATGTAATAAACATGTTTCCGCTGCAATAAAATGAAGTTTTAGATTTCCAAGTACTACTTATTAACTGTCTTGTTGTAATTTTTCTGTTCTATATTCACTTATAACCTCCATGGAAGTTAATGCGTTCCCTTTGTGAGTGACATTAATGGAAGTGGGGTGTTACAATCAAGGTCCTTCCCAATGACGTTTCGGAAACCACTAAGAGAATCCATATGAATCCATGCCATGACATATGACAAGTATTGTCCTAACAATGGCATTCGCAAACACGAGTTGATGAAACTTTGATCAATGGGACTAGCTTGGATCGTTGAGCGACCTTGGGCTCACCTAGTCCAAATGATTTAACGGATACTCAAATAATCATGCTCCATCCCAATGACGTTTCGGCCAACAAGTGTGTTGCCCAGAATTACCAGATCAGCTCAAAGTCAAGATTCAGCCAATAACTTCAGCGAGCCTCACCGCTCCTCCAGCACATTCCCGAACCAAGGCCTCAACATCCCCGGATGCACCGACCAGGATTTCAAGTCCCCAAGCCACTCCGACAGACCTCGCACCTCTCAAACAGAATTTTCGTTCCCCCGAGAGGTGCGAAATTTCGCACTGGCAAGGTGCGAAATTTCGTACCCTCGAGGTGCGAAATTTTGCACCCACGAGGTGCGAAATTCTACACCCTCGAGGTGCAAAATTCATACCCTATGGGGTACGAATTTCACACTCTCAAGGTGTGAAATTCGTACCCTTTGGGCGAGGTGCGAAAAAACAGGATACGAGGGCCTGAGGTGCGAATTTTCTGTAGTTGGTCCCCATCTCTGCCTACTCCTACCTAACGCCTACCTAACCACTTCCTAGAAATACCCTATGGCCTCACACTTAAAAGGGGTTGGATTCTTGAGCTTTGAGACCTCCATAGAGCTCCATTAATGGCATCTCCTCTTTAAGGAAGAAGAAGGGAAAAATTGTCCATTCTCCTAATTCTTGCAAATATGACTATTGTAACTTCATGTATGGTAGCTAATGAATGTAATGAGAGGATCTCGACCTTGTAATCTTTCAAGTGATCAATAAAATTCCAACGACTCTTCAAAGTGGACGTAGGCCCTCGCTAAGGCCGAACCACTATAAATCTCTTGTGTTATTTACTGCTTTATGCTCCGTTTTATGTTTTTGTCTATGCGACCATATTTACAATTCCTAGTAATTGGAATATTTGGTGTTTATGACGTTTTTTGCCATCAATAGAAACAATTTGAAATTCCTGACAGTTATATGTCGACATGTCAATTTATACATGTCGACAGCGCATGTTTGTTTTGGGTAATTTTGATTTTCTCACAATTTTGAGTTATTGATTATTATATTATTTAATTTTAAGGTTCCTACAGAGGTTTAAAGTTTTTTTGACAAAAAATAATAATCATTTATTACTACTAAATGATTACAAGAAAACGATACAAGAAATTTGAAGATATAAGTATGAAATATGAAAATACGAAAGGAAATAGAGGATAACACAAACTAATAAGCTTAGATTTTAGAGGATGAGGAAGAGGAAGATGATTTTCCAAGTTTTCTTCCTATTTTTCCAAAGAACTTGTTCATTTTAGAAGACATTTTATTGAGTGCCTTATTGATCTTCTTTTGATTCTTGGCTAACTTGACTTAGTTTTGGACAAGTAATTCTTTTGGATATGACTCTACTAGATGTTGGGCACTCTACACCAAAGAGAGTTCTTCTTATTCGTTGATTTCCACTGGATTTTCCGCTTGTTCCATTCGAGCTTATTTGTCGACAAATGTTTTATATAGCTTAAAAGTGATTGGAATTTGCATAAGGTTTATATTTCTCGAGTTAAAACCTTTCCTTGGCACAAATTCCTATCCTTTGAGATCCACTCAAAATATTTAAAGATGCGGGTATGATAAACTTGATGATAGTGAGTATTTTCTTTGGTGGACATTTCTGTGGGATTGAACTCTTTCAAAATCACATCGGACCAATTAATGTCATAATTGTCAAAGATGGCAAAAGAGTCTTTGGGACCTTAAGGGTAGGGTTGTTGAAATTTCCAGAATGGGGAGTGAGAGTATGTTGAAGAAGGAGGTTAACAATTCTTCCTTTTTGGAAGAAAAAGCGATTTTTAAAATCAATGTGTTCATCGCTTTCAAAGATGTGATGAAACGTTTCCAAATCTTGTTCATTAATTTCAAAATTCGATAAATCTGAACCCGTACTCTTACAATTTAAAATGGTTCCCAAAATATCACAATCCAAAATAATTTGAGTGCCTTTTACGCTACTCCAAACTTGATTCTCATTTCCTTCGTAAAATCCACGATTCAAATTCGCATAAAACATTTTGACTAGATTGGGTAACATACTTCATCATTATCCCGAGAATCTATCAAGCTTAAAACTTCATTTTATTCAAAAAGAGAAGGAAGATCATAAGAAGGAAAGTCTTCAAAGATAGAAAAAATTCCCGTATTGACTCTTCCATTAGTAACATTGAATGGCCTCCAGATCATTGCAGAGATGACCTTTGAGAGTTTCGGTCAATCTCATAGTTTTTAGTGTGCTTGAGGAAGCCATTGGAATATAGATATGAAGAGAATAAAATAAAGAAAGTTGTTTTGAATTTTGAATGAGAGGTAGAGAGAATAGAATTGAATAGATAAATAAATAAAGAGTAAATAGATACATCTTTCTAAGTAGGACACCTTTTCAGACCTTGGGAGTTGGTGAAAAGACGGAGGGAAGTTTGAAGGTTTAAGCCTTTGAAATTAGAAATTTAAATTTCATTTTCTAGTGCGTATGTCGACATGTCAATACATGTATGCCAATTCACATTTCAAGTTGCTTTTTGATTTTGTTTTATTATTTTAACATTTCATATTCTTTGTTTTATAATTTTTTGAGATGATATTTAATTTTTAAAAACATTTTAAAAATAAATTTTATTACTATAACATTTATTATTATATTAATATTTTGAATTTCAAAATTCAAAATTCAAATTCAAATTTTAGAATTCAAATTTCAAACAAGGCAAGCAAACAAGCATCTATCCGACCAATTCAATCAAAAATTATTAATTAAGGCATACCTGGTTTTTAGATCCATTTCTTCCATATTTTCTGAATTCTGAATCACTGGAAAGCACATATTTGAATTTCTAGTTTCTAGCTCTTCGTCACTTGATGATGAGTCTGAATCATCCAAAGCTGTTGTGTATGCCTTTTTTCTCTTCTTTGACGAATTGTTGTCTGTTTGTCGATTTGATTTATCAGGATATGGACAGCCTTTTTATATGACCTGGTTTTTTGCATTTGTAGCATCTACTATCATTTCTTGTTGAACTTCCTTAATTATTTCTCTGAAAATTATTTCTTCTTTTATATCTCAGAAATTTTCTGAAATTGCTTGTCATGAAGGAAATTTTGTTCGTCGTCCTCACTGCTTGTTGCTTTGAATGCAATAGATTTCTTTTCTATCAGGTTATTTTCCTTTCTTTTCTGTAAGTGTACTTCAAACGACATTAGATTTCCTGTTAACCCCTCAATTTTCATTTCATTGATATTATTGGCCTCTTCAATTGCCTTTGTTTTCTGATCCCATTCTGGAGTTAGTGAATAAAGAATTTTTTTGACTTGGTCCTCTTCAGTATAATTTTTCCCAAAGCCATTAATGAATGCACGATTTCCTGTAATCTATAGTACATATCGAAGACAGATTCATTCTGATTCATTTTGAATAACTCAAATTGATTAGTTAACATTGATATCTTTGTCTGTTTAACTTTATTGGTTCCTTCATGAGTAACTTGCAAGGTTTTCCATATATAATGGGAAGATTTACAAACTAACACTCTACTAAATTCATTTCTATCTAATGAACAGAATAGCATATTCATAGTCTTAGAATTACTTTGTGCAGCAGCCTTTTGTTCATTAGTCTGTTGTGCAAAATTAATAGTGGGTTCAACATATTCAGTCTGTGTGATATTCCAAGCGTCTAATCCTATAAATTGCAAATATATTTTTATCCTACATGCCTAGTATGAATAATAACTGTCATTGAATAATGGTGGTCAAACGGTGGACTGACCCTCTATAGATGAATTATTACTATTAGCAATTCTAGTGTTGGTTGCCATTTAATATTTCCAAAACTCAAATGATGAACTTTTAAAACCCTATGCTCCGATATCAATTGTTAGGGATGAGAATCATGGATTTTAAGGGAAAACTAAAACTAGAGGGGGGTGAATAGTGTTTTAAAGACATTATGGAGAACTTAAACAATTAATGATTATTCAAATAACTGTAAGAATAACAGAATGAATACCATAACTGAAACAATCACAGATGCAAATATAAACTGAAATAAAATGCAGAAAAGGAAAGAACACACCAGATTTTATACTAGTTCGGATTACTCCTATGTTTAGTCCCATGCAATGCTGGACTTCGCAGAGTTTTAGTACTAGTATCAATCTTACAACACCTTTGATTTCACGGCAACAAGGTTAACACCGATTCCACACCCTTGATTTCACAGCTACAAGGTTCACACCGATTCAATACCCTTGATTTCACGACTATAAGGATCACATTGCTCCCTTTCCTTGATTTACAAACTATAAGGAACACACCCTTTCCTTAACAATTACAAACATCACTAGAACCCTTGAATAGCACTTCCAAACAGAGAGTATTTGATAGAGATTGAGAAGAGAAAGAGATTGATATAATTTGTATTGAAAACGACAGAGTATAAGTGTAGAAATCAAGAAATTATGTTAGAATAATGGTGAAAAGAGTAAGGATGAAGAAGGAGAAGAAAATTTCATTAAAAATTTGAAAATGACCCCTTTATATAGAGTTCCAAAGGTTGCAACAGTTCTGAATCGTTTAAAATAATGTAAAGACACTTCCTTTGAAATTGGAAAATGAGATGGTTATATGTTGACATGTCAATATATGTACGTCGACATATAAATGATTTTTGAATTGTAAAATCATTTGTTCAAGTGTTTAAAGCAATATATATTTTGGAAATTCTTGAATTAAAACTAGTTATTTAAAATACATTTTCTAAAGTATAAAAATATACTAATAAAATGATATAAAACTCTCTATATATATATATATGAATGATATATAACTGTATTATAATTATAAACATATATATAATGTAAATATAAAACTTTATAATGTATATAAACTATATAATAAACATATATATTTGAAAACATAAGTAAAAATAATTTGAAATCATTTAGAAAGGATTTTGAAAATAAGATGATTTGAAAACAGAATTTGAAAGTGCTAACGGGAGTTTTACATATTAACTAGACTCTATTACTTTGATATTCTTGAGATTTTGAAATTTTGATATCTTAATTCTCATGAATCTTGAATCTTGAAATCTTCTTTGAATCTCTTAAATTGTACAGTCTTCAATATCACCTGTATATATAATTCCTATATATATTCTGGATAAAGATGTTAGTATTTTATAACGTTAACAAGGTTGTTGTCACCAAAATTTCATTCTCAAACACTAGATCCATAAAAGAACTCACTAGATTTGAAAGGGTCTAGATATCATTTTCGTAAACTAAGAAATGGTTACGGAAACCTGAGAATAATAGTCCCTCAAGCGGTTGGAATAAAAAGTGTATAAAATATTTTATAATTAGAAGGTGGACTACATAAGTTAGTACTTGAAATTTTAGTATTTCAGATTAATGGGATTGGTTGATAAAACCTTATAAATTCGGAAAGAATAAGAATAAGTTGGATTAGGAATATATGCACACACACACACACACACACACATGGTGAAAAAAATTGGCGCTACATGTGGATGAGAACGTTGTTTGAAGATTTTCTTGGAGGCGTGAAAGGCGAAATGATGTAAGAGAGTAAAGATGGTGGGGCAATGAAAGTTTAACGCTTTCTGAAAAGAAGTTCTTAAAGGATTTTTATGGATATGCATTTAGGAAATTAATTATTGGACTAGATGGAAAAGGTGGATATGAGAATTTATTTTTAAAGATAGGGAAGGATGAGGAGAGTTCGATGATTAATTTTGGATCTGGAATTTTGTTTAAGTTTGGAAATTTGGATATCGTCAATAAATCGTTGAATGGGTGTAAGAGAATTTATTTAAATTAGAACGACATCTCAACCGACCTAGGAAAATATGTTTAGGTTGCAGTATAGTGAATAGTCAGCCAGAACTCGAAGGAATGAACACACGCAAATAATAATATAATTAGGTCGAGCGACCCTATATTTGGGTGGGTCGACCACTGTGTCGACCCACCCTCAAGATGGGTCGATAAACCTAAAAGAGTGGGTTGACCCACCCTTTGTGTCTTTTACAGATTAGAAAGGTTGAAGCCTATAGGCTCCGTCACCTCGTTTTCCACCCGAGAGCTTCATTTTCCCCCAGCTGAACCTGATTTTTGTCACCTCCAACCGCCACCACTACCATAAAACTCCATCGTTCTCTACGAAATTACTATTAAATCGAAGTTTTTCCTCTTCTCTGTCCAGATCTAAGCTCCTTCGAGGATTCCAAGTTTTTTCGCCATGCCTTAACGACAGTCCTTAGCTGCCATTTTTCTCCAATTAACACCGCAAGAGATTGTGTGGTGCAAGAACACTAAGAGGATAACTCAAGCCTACGTTGATTCAATATGGTACTAGATCTTTCTTGGAAAACCGGTTAAGTTTGCTGATTTTCTAGGCAACCTATTGGAGCAGCTTTTTCAGGACATGGGGTTGCACTGGATCCTCGACTATACCACGGTTGAACAGATTTCCTACCCTAGGTTAGTCTGTCTTTTCGTTGCCAATTTGAATTCAAGATAGGAGAATGATGAGGCTGTCTTTGAGTCTGAGGTGAAAGGACTATGTGTAGTTTTCAATGAGAGACAGTTTGCTGGCATCCTAGGCGTTAGTGGCCAAGATTTAGAGTTAGACCATGTAGAGATGACAAACAGGGCCGTTTTAGGTTGGATTTTTGTTGACATTCAACATAAGGCATGGGATATGGGGCATTTACGCCCATTGGCTAGGTTGGTTATACGCATTTTGCAGTATAACCTTGTTGCTCGGAGTGGTAGTTTCGATAGAGTCACTAGCACTGTTAAGTGTGTTGAATATGCTACTTTGGATGGACTTCAGGTTATTTGGGCTAGAGAGATTATGACACAATTTGCGGCTGCGTCCGACAGGAGGCAGTCGACGATTCCATTCATTCATTTATGGAAAGTGGTATTTAGACAGTTTGGTGTGTCGTTAGGGAATGAGAACCACGTTAAGGAGACATATCCATTGATAAATGCGTCCACCTTGACTACGATGCACACTGATTTGGCTCAGTTACAGGAGGCTCAACCTATGCAATGGTAGGTTGAGCATGATGATGATGATGATGGTTATCATGTTCATGAGGATTAGCCGATGTATCCGCCCGTGTACTAGCCAAAGGCAGGGTTTAGGGAGGAGTTTGTACATGATGGGGGCACAACGTGGAACAACCTTGTCAATATTTCGTCCCCCCTCCAGTAGATCAGGGATATCAGGGTATAGAGGCACCATATTGGGAGTCTCCCAGACTTCCCAATCATCACAGTGAGGCACATGGCTGGGAAAGGAGACGCCCTCGTGGCAACCATGAGACTTGAAAAGAGATATTAGGTCCTTATTTGAGAGGCGGGATAAGGTGGCTAGGGAGCATAATGAGATCATGCTGGGAGCCTAGGACAGCAAGATAAGGCTCGTACATAGCTCTACTTCACTCAAACACAACAATAGTCTTTACAGAATATATTTTCAGCCCAGCAGCACTTTGAGCAGATGTAGCTAGAGGAGCGACATAGTACTAGGTGTCTGGAGGAACAGCTTGGTGGGTTAGAATCCTTCATCAAGGATATTTTTGGACAGGGACCCCGATCTCCTTTCTGAGGGTGGTTTAGTACTGTCATTATCGCTTTCTGCATGACTTTTTCCTTTTGTTTTAGCATTCGGTTATCCTTTGCTGTAATGACGTCTGTGTTAGAAATTAGCACTTTAACGCTATCTTTCAGTTTAAGATGATATTTACCGTATCCTAACAGTTGTGTGCAATCTTTCTCTCTATTAGGCTGATCTCGTGATATATGCTAAAGTAGATAAGATAACTATAAAATTGAAAAATCTGAAATAACAAAAGAGAGCAGCAAACAAAAATTTATAGAAAAGTAACAAAACGACAAAACAAAGTTTCTTCGAAAACTAATTTCTCAGAAATACGAAAATTAATAAGGAAATCTTCTTATGTGAATTGTGCTTGGAAAACAAAGGAATTTTGAAGATATAAGACGAAGGATTTCCAAGTGAAAAGAAAAAGGGAAGAAAAATTACCATTTTCACCTTTCTCTAACATAAGAGATCTAATTCGGAAAATTAGTTTTTTTTTTTTTTGAAAAATCGAAAATTAAAATTTGGTTGGTAGGGTTATGATGCCGAAATTGGATGACTACACTCTTACTTTGTAAGGGTGTAGGAAAATTCGATGAAAATTATTTTTAATTTTCAAAATCTTGCATTCATATAGAAATTTTTAGTATATTTAGGATGTATGCTTCATTTTTTCGAAAGATTTTCAAGAAAAATCTACATTCAAGTAGGTGGTACCGCTTAGGCATTCATTGGATTCATGTATTTTTATGATGTGTTACACTTTGCACAAGTGCACAAATGGTTGGAAAATTGGATGAACACATTATGGTTGCAAGTTATATGAGGAATTACATAATTCTACCCTTATCAAATTTCAAAGACGAAATTTCCTAGAGGAGAGAGAATGTAACACCCCTTATTTTTAAATAAACACTTAAACAGTTGTTGACAAATGTCGATGTTTTATGAATTCAAAATTTGTCCTCGAAACTAGTATCCTTGTGTCAGTGGCAATTTTCTGATTCGTTTACGTATATGACTTGCCCCAAACGGAGTTCGTATGGGGAAGTAATTAACGAACAAAAGTTTACAAAATTATTTGCAAATATATACACGCAAGTTTGAATTCGAAATCTGAAAACATGTGTTATAAACTAAAGAAATTAATATAGGGAAGGATAATCGACAAAAAAGTAACATTGAGTGTAACGTTAAACAACAAATAAATAGGAGAGAAAATCATGTTCACGACCCAGTAAATGGGTCGTCCCATGCTATAGCGGGTCGACCAATCTTAGACTAAGTCGACCCACCTGGAGTTGACCGAATACTGAGAAAAATGAATGTTTTGTACGGTTCATATTTTATTTGATTCAATCCAATGAACGAGATTCTTCTGTGCACATATAAATAGACTCGTAGAGCCTAGCCTTCAACTCATATTTTCTGAGACGACGCCAATGCTGTGCCATTTTCTTTCTCCTCGAAATCCTTCAGAAATAAGAGTATATTAGTTTTAGGATTCTAATTCAAGATTTGAAGACAAAGAATGTAGATCTAAGCTATAACACTCAAGTTTCTCGTCTGCATGAGGTAAGTCCTGTGAATCTCGATTTTTGTGGTTCCTTTCCTTCTTTTAGCATCAAATTTGTAAATCCGTGGTTATTTCAATAATAGATCCTATTAGGAAGACCACGGGTAGCAGATCTAAATCGGATTCAAGAATTATAAGCAGTCAAGTGAGTGGATTTAAATTATATTTTGCAGTGATTATATATTATATCATTTGATTCCTGTTGAAAATTATGATATGTTCTTCTTTTTTTTCCTTTTCTATGTTAGAATATACAGTCAATGTTAAATTGCAATCATGCACCAATAAACTGAATCATGACTATGTGCTAATTTTCTGGAATTGTGGTTATGCAAAAATTTAATTGGAATGTTGTTAAGCACAAATTAAGTGAGTTTTAGTTATGCGCAAAATAAGAAAAATGTGATTAGGCGTAATTTACTTAAATCACAGTTATGTGCAAATTAATGGAGATTTGTAATAAAATGGAGGAAAATAAGAATGGGTTGGAAATCAATATGTATCAAATTAATTAGAAAGTCAGTAGTAAGCTAGATTGATTGATTAGTAAAATAGGATATATTTCCATAGTTTGGTTTTTTAAGAAGAAGTGGAAAACATAATTGCAAGTCCAAAATAGAAGAAGATGTATAACAGTACGGAATAAAGATTTTTGTTGTATTGTGCACTGTTCAGTAGCCTAAAACAATTGAAAAGGAAATGCCTTGCAATTATGTATTTCCATTGATGCAATTATGTATAACAGTACGGAATAAGGATTTTTGTTGTATTGTGCACTGTCCAACCTTGACAACTAGGCCTTTCAACGATACCCAGGGTACTCGACCAGCAACCTTTCATTCTTTTGGGTGCCCCCGTTGTACCCCTTCTTTGAGCCTGCTAGAACTTATGACAACGATGACTTCTCGGCGTTTGCATCTCTGGTCACCCAACCTGACGACTTTTCATGGCTCAAAAAACCTTCTCGAGCAACCATTATCCACCAACTCACGACCTTTGAGCTGAATACACCCATTCGTTGCTTTTCACCGATCACGAACACATTACATCACTTCGAACATCCCTTTCTGGACTCTCGTCAAAGCCATCATCATTGTCGAACCAAACAACATCAGTATAAGGTTCAAAACAATCCATAGTGTTCATACATACAAGAAAAGGAAACCAACTATAACACTTATGTCATCCAACACTGCTTTTAAAAGCGCTGCTAAAAACATGACCGATCAGAATATAGGACGACCCAATCCTTATGACTGACCCAACCCATCACTTCCTGACAGACCCGATTCACTCTAGGCCGACCCGATCCATTACCTCCTGACCGACCCGATCCACTCTAGGCCGACCCGACCCAGCTTCCTTCTGGCTTCCGAACTCAACCGATCCACTATGGACCAACCCACCTCAGAGGACTAGACCGACCCAGTGAGAGGCCGACCCATTTCCTCCTCAACTAACTTCCCTGACCGATCCAGCCAGGACCAACCCACTTCACTCCAGTTCGACCGACCCACCCAACTAGAGTTTGCTTCCATGTCAAAGACTTCAGACCGACCCAATCCACTATCTCCTGACCGACCTGATCCACCATCCTCTGACCGACCCGACCAGTCTCCCACTGACCGATCCATCAACTCCATCTATATTCTCCTCAGTTGACCGACCAGATCTGAACGATCCGACCCATTCTACTAGGACCGATCCGTTCTGAATTGTTCTCCAAGACAGGATTTGAGACCGACCCGATCCACTTATGGCCGACCCGATCCATTTCCTGCACATCTCCACTTCAACTCCGATTTCGACCAAATCTTCGCCAAATGGCGAATCCGACGAAACCAACTCAACCAAAATCATCAAACACAATCATAAACATGTCAAAACATTTCTAGCAACATGAATATGGCGATTACCACAAAAATGATGTAAATCTCACCAAATGCCACTAAAATGAACATATGATCTAAATGAGTGATCTAACTTACCTAAACATGTGATATGACATGAAACTAACGGTTAAAACTTACTAAATCAGATCATAAGGTGATTCATATGAAAATGGACATGTAATGGTGTAAATTTATGGTAAAACATTCCAATTTAATGGGAAACATGCATAAATACTCATATACTTCATTGCATTTATGTGAGAGATGTAAATCACTCACTAATTTGCCAAAACAAGCTAAAATTAATGAAATAGGAATCCGGACAGCAAGCACCTCACCTTGATCTGATGAATTCTTGCTTTGATTGACGTAGATCTAGCCTCCAATGGTGTAGATCTATGATTTACCTCCTTAGATTTGAATTTTTAATGGTGGAAAGGTGTTAGAGGAAGGAGGAGCACAAGGCCACCCAATGAGGAAATGAAAAACTAAACCATTTCCCATATCTCTTACCCCCTATTTATACCCTCCCATCAGCCCACTAATGGGCCTCTCCAATTCTGCCCATTATGGCTTACCAAATCTGGACAGCTAACTGAAAAACCTTAAAACAACGATTTCTCCCAAACTACTGAGCCAAATCCTTAGTGTAACCACTCTACAGAAAGGCAACCATCAATTTCTTTCCAATGGCACAGGTCTCACCCGCTGATTCAACCTGAGTCAAAAATTATGCTTTGTACAAGACTGATAGGGAAAAAATGATCACAAACAAAATCGATAAAAATTATGGACTTGTCCCACATCCCCATAAGCAACATATCAAAAGATGAGAATGATCGAACCCTTAGGGAATAAAATAAAAACATTTTATGATTTTTCGATATGTAAAATGCGGGCAGTTACATTCTCCCCCCCCCCCTCTCTCCCCCAAAGAATTTCGCCCTCGAAATTCCAAGTAAACATAAGAAACCACAACAATTCTGCATGCCTATCATCCATGAGAAGCCAATTCTATCACCCAAACTAGCAACCATCAAGCCATGCATCCATACCCTTATCCTAGCACGCGGAATTCTATCAAACAACAACAAGATACAATGACATAACGATGATATGATTAAAGGGTCCTACCGACGAAGAGCTCTGGATGAGTCGCCTTCATACTCTCTTCTGTCTCCTATGTACAATCGTCGCCATCTTCCCTCCATTGTACCTTAACTAGCATAACTGTCTTCCTCCTAAGCTGTTTCGTGTCATATACCACAACACGAAGCGACTTACGAGGTTTTGTGACTGCGGTTTCAACTTCTAGGTCTTCGTACTGCTCTGGAGACACCACCACATTTGAGTCAAGCACAAATTTTCGTAGGAACGACACATGGAACATATTATGCACACTCGACATCTTCTCGGGTAACTCCAATCTATATACGAGCTTTCCAATTCGCTCGACTATCAGAAACGGTCCGATGAACCTTGGAGCTAACTTTCCTTTGCTTCCAATCGAACCACATGCTTCAACGGTGAAATCTTTACGAAAACCATATTGCCAACGTCGAATTCCAAATCCTTACTACGCTTATCGGCGTAACTTTTCTGACGATCTTGGGTCGCTTTCATTCGTTGTTGAACAATCTCGATGTAATCTGAGGTCTCTCTAATTATCTCTGGCCCAAGTACCAACTTATCTCCAGTTTCTAGCCAACATGCCGGAGAATTGCATGGTCTCCCATACAACGCCTCGTATGGTGCCATCCCAATGCTAGACTAGTAGCTATTATTATACGCAAACTCAACTAGATGTAGATGGTCTCCCCATGAACCTCCATAGTCCAACACATGAGCTCTTAGAAGATCTTCCAAAACTCGATTGACTCTCTCGATCTGACCATCATTTTGGAGATGATATGCCGTACTCAAGCATAACTCGGTTCCCAAAGGTTCTTGAAAGCTCTTCCATAATCCGCTAGTGAATAACAGATTTCGATCACTCACTATACTCTTTGGGACGCCATGGAATCTAACCATCCATTTCACATAAAGTTCAGCCAGCTTCGATGCTGTCCTAGTCGACTTCACAGGAATGAATCTTGCTTTTTTGGTCAAGCGATCCACAATGACCCAAATCCCTTCATTTCTTGTCCTGGTTCTAGGTAGTCCATCGATATTTGCTCCCACTTCCACGTAGGAATTTCCAATGGCCGAAGCAAACCACTTGGCTTCTTCTGTTCATCTTTCACTAACTGATAGTTCATGCACTTGGAAATGAACTTTCCAATATCTCGCTTCATCCCCTCCCAGTAGTAAATTCTCTTCATGTCCTGATACATCTTATTACCACTGGGATGAATTGTCAACTTCGAGTGATGACATTCTCTCAGAACCTCATCTCTCAATCCATCAATATCCAGAACAACTAACCGCAATTGCTTCCGAAGCCAACCTTCTCGATCGACTTCGAACTCTTTATCTTCTGGTTTTAGCTTCTGGATAAACTCGACAAGCTTTGCAACTCGCTTTTGGCTCTCACCAATCCTTTCGATGAGCATAGGTTTTATCGATAAACTTGCCAACATTTCGG
The DNA here is from genome assembly GCA_030737875.1 of Allium sativum. Lineage (NCBI taxonomy): Eukaryota > Viridiplantae > Streptophyta > Magnoliopsida > Asparagales > Amaryllidaceae > Allium > Allium sativum. The sequence continues at coordinate 9,454,212 of JASFAX010000033.1, forward strand.
GTTCCAACTCATACTTTAGCCTAAAATAAAACCTTGCCAAATACTCAATGCTCTTTCATTCCGAAAACATCACTCCCAAACTTGCATGTCTTCGACTTAATGCATCTGCAACTGCGTTACCTTTACCAGGAGTATAAGCTATATCAAAATCATACGATGCCAGAAACTCTAACCATCGTTGCTGCCGAAGATTCAAATCCTTTTGGGAGAAAAGATACTTCAATGACTTATGATCCGTAAACAACTTGAATCGAATTCCCAACAGGTATTGTCTCCATATCTTCATAGGAAACACAATCGTTGCCAACTCCAAATCATGAGTTGGGTAATTCTTCTCATGCGGCTTTAGCTATCGACTTGCGTAGGCCACAACCTTATCCTTTTACATTAGCACTGCTCCAAGCCCAGTACCCCATGCATCGGTGTATACCACCATCTCTTCATTCCCATTTGGAATGGTCAACAAAGGAACACTTGTTAATCTCTCCTTTAGGATTTCGAACGCTTGTTCACACTTCGCATCCCATGTGAACACTTGGTTCTTCTTCGTCAATCCTGTCAATGGTGCAGCTATTTTGGAGAAATATTTGATAAACTGTTGGTAATAACCAGCCAACCCAAGGAGACTTATCACATCTATCACATTCTTAGGTCTATCCCAGTCTTGGATTGCTTCTACTTTAGCGGGGTCAACCGCTATCCCATTTCCAGAAACTACATGGTCTAAGAACGTCACTTCACTCTTTCAGAAGTGACACTTTGAGAACTTAGCTTTCAGCTGATGCTTTCGCAAGATCTCTAACACAAATCTCAAGTGTGTCTTGTGTTCTTCCTCATTCCTGGAGTAAACCCGAATATCATCCACGAACACAAGCACACACTTATTCATCTGATCTCTGAACACTCTATTCATAAGATCCACAAAGTACGCTGGCGCGTTAGTCAACCCGAATGGCATCACCAGACACTCGAAGAATCCGGATGGTGTCCTAAAATCAATCTTTGGAACACTATCCTTAATTACCCTCAATTGGTGAATTCCGTTTGCCAAATCCATCTGAGAAAACACTTGGATTCATGAAGCTGATCAAACAAGTCATATATCCTTGGCAATGGATACTTGTTCTTCTTAGTCACCTTGTTCAGCTCACGATGGTACACACACAATCTTAACGAGCCATCTGCCTTGGTTGCAAACACGACCGGTGCACCCCATTCGGAAATACTTCTCCAAATGTATCCCTTCCTTAGAAGGTCACGAACTTGCACCTCCAACTGTCGCTGTTACTTAGGATCCATCCGCCTAAGAGGCATAACGATTGGTCTAGAACCTTCAACCAAATCGATCCTAAACTCGATCTCATGATGCAATGGCAACCCTTTGACCTCGCCAAAGACATCTACATACTCATTTGCGATCAGCACTGATGACAGGTCTTCTTGTGGAATCCCAAGCGAATATAGATAACTCACGAAGACCCCATCTTCGCTTTTACATCTAATCAACACCTTTCGCCCTTCCACATCCACGACCCTCACCTCTAGCTTCTTGCAATTCACCCTTGCTGCATACCTCTTGAGCCAATCCATGCCCAAGATGATCCCATACCCAGCGAAGTTAAGAAAAAAGCAATCATACACAAAAGATCAACCATAACTCGAAAACACTAGACCACGACAAATCATGTACAAACTGGACGAACCCTGAACTGGATTAGTCACGATTAATGGTCTATCACAAATCTCGGGTTCCAAACCCAAGCGACAAAGAAGATCATTGCAAATGAATGAATGTGATGCTCTAATATCAAAAAGCACACGAACTGAAACACCATTAACAGAAAGAGTACCTTGCACCATGACACCCTTTCCCTTCTCCTCTGCAGTAGGAGCTCTTGAAGAAGTTGGAACGACTTCCAAAGCATATGCCTTCACAACCTACTTGCCCTTAGCTGATTCTGGATAGTCTTTCTTCTCATGCCTAGGCTTTCCACACTTGAAGCACCTCTTCTCAACTTTAGGGTTCTTGTACTCACTTGCAAAATGGCGTTCCTGTTGGCAGTTAAAGCAAACCACCTCACTCTTAGGCTTCTTTTGGCCATTCTTCCCTTTTTGTTGTTGCTGCTTCCTCATCTTATGTACAATACTGTCTTTCGTCCACTTCAAGCCGGTAATTAAACCAACTCAAACCGTTCGAAAACAACAGATTGTTATTAGCTTCTGGGGTAAATATAATAAATCATAGAATCACAGAAACAAGTACAGAGCAATATAATATCTCACAGCGGAAAATTTAAAACACAATAGTAGTTCACGAAGCTACTAAATAAATTTTACATCAGAGTTTATATAAATAATACAGCGGAAGACTTAAATAATGAGTTACAGATACATAAATAAATGATAACAATTTGAAACAGAAACGACAGAAATAGCGGGATGATTGGACCAATAGAATGAGTAGATACTAGTGAGCAAATGCTAATATAAACTTCATCTCCAATAGTGATTCTCGAAAGCTGTGATAATCGATCTGACCCGAGCAATAATGCAAAACAAAACAACTCGGATCAGGATTAACATTCTCATGGAAATAAATCAATTCAAATGAAATGTTCGATGAAATTCAATCAGTAACTTAAAGGATGATTGGGATCACCATCCTCTAAGGATTTGTCAAACTAATATTATATAGTATAATACGCTATATACAATAGTGTCTATTAGTAAAATAAAAATATCAAAATAGCATAAGCAGGATTACCATGATTACCCTTACATCGTTTATATATTCCCATAGTATATACAGTAGCGTAATTCCTCCGTAAATTGGAGGTTGATCGGAGGGCACTCCTTTTAAAACAGTACAAAACAAAGTCGTAGTGGGCACGTATAAGGCATGTGACAAGGCACGCAAGGAATGCCATGGTGGATTCACCGTTTGCAGAGCCGGACTGGTGGTAACGCATAGCAGCTACTACCACCCACCTCTATACACACTCCCATAATTAAAAGGGCCCAATCGAATCTCAACAATAATAGGATAGTATCGAAGATGTATGCTCGATAGGAGGTATGACCTCACTTGGTCCGTGCATAGCTCCTTTTTTGGCCACATCAAGCTGACTTAAGGTAGTCAGGTTCTCGAAATTAATATGAAATAAAATAAAATGGAGTCGTTCACCAAATCATCCCCTTCATTCTAGAACTCCACCACGTACACAGTTGTCAAAGTGGTTTTCGGTATTGGCAGAGAGTATGACAATAGCCGATCCAGGTCTCTTTAACAACCAATCATTTACATTTTTCACACGTGGTCATTATTTTATAAATCACTTTATAAAATAGTTTACACTAAATCTTGTATTCGAATATGAAATCAAATTTGAATATCTAACTTCGGTTATAGAAAATTTTGAAACCCATTCACTTAAGTTGCTTAAATCGAATCAATTTAGAAATCATATCCTAAAGGTCTCGTAATATAATATTTAACTTCGAGGATATTTTAGTTCAATTATATTCGAAAATCTAAGTTTTGAAACTATTCAACAATTTACTTTACATCGATTCAAAAATTCAACATTTGGTTCTAGATCAAACTATACGATTCAAATCAAAACTTACATTTCAATTTAACCAAAGTATATTCAAATTCATTACTTAAAATTTGAGTCGAAGCCTTATATTCAATTTAAACAATTATAAGATTTAAAACTATTCATATCAATCAATTCAAAAAATTTCCCAACTCAAAACTAAACAATTTATAAAATCAATTCTATATAAAATTTATATATATTCAAATTCACATTTTAGTCGCTAAAGAAACCGAATTCATTTCATGTCAAATATGATTCAATTTAGACATCAATTTACAAAATTCAAGTTTAATTCCCATATAAGTTCATATTTTAAATCCAATTCAAATTCGCATTTAGTTGATAAAAAATCAAATTTATTCCTTAATTAGGAAATTCAATTTCAAAACAATTTCATAATTCAAGTTCATCTCTAATAAGTTCAAATCAATTTGAATTCATAACTTGATATGAGTTCATTCATTATTCAAATATCGTTATATAAATTTACATCTTTAAACTTCGAATTTAAATCGTGAAATCTAACTTATCCATCTTGGTTTATTAATGAAGTTTATAAAATATAAGTAAAAGAAAAATAACTTTTGAATATATATATATAAGTATAAATTCTTAAATTAATTAGAAAATATATTATAAACATATATAAGTTTAAAATGGTATAAAAATAGATTTAAAGAAATGTTTATTATAATAAAATAAAATAAAATATTATATGAAATAAATTATATGGTTTTAAAATAAATAAAATTATAAGTAAAATCTTAAATAAACGTTTAAATCTTATTTACTCAAAAAATCATTTTTTTAAAAACATATAATTTAAAATTTACAAAATATAAGTTAAAATCTTAAAATATAAAAGTATAAAATCTTAAAAATATAAATATAAAATATAAAATCTTAAATTATTATTTTAAAGTAAAATTTTCTAAATCACTTTACTTCGAAAACACGACCAACGGTGTCCATATATAGTTTTCTATTCTACGGTCAAGTGATACGGATATTTATCATTTCTACCCGCAATTAATAAAATTTCCATGGGTCTAATGTTTCAACCCGCGATCCCAAATTCAGTAAAAATCGTTCAGGTCTATCATTTCAACCCATAATTATTTTTACCTACTCCAATGTCCGTTCGGGTATATATCATTTCAACCCTTAGTGATTTTTTCTAAACTAGGGGTATCAACAATCACAAACAACAATCACATAGCAACAATCACATCATATATATCAGCAGTGAAACTACGTGTCATATGAATATATCGTGTCACATATAAAATGTGCATATATATCAAATCAAACAATTTCTATTAGCAATCCTATACATTTCATATAACAATTCATTATAGATCTAACATCCATGAAAAATGTAAGTCAGGTGTGAACTAAACTCACCTTTCATAGCAAAGAATTAGAGACGACAATCTGATTGACACTGAAAGAGACTACGACTTCCAGGCATGTTTCGAAATAGATTTCAACTCGACGATCACCCAATATTTATTTTATCTATATTAGAGGAGGCTATGGAATTTCTCGACGGATCAGTATGGTTATCAGGTCTTGGGAATGGTTTTCGAAACTCCACACCACACAAACACAAACTAAACACAACGAATTCTTTTATAAAATATTATATATTTTCATAAAAAATCCACACAACACGATTTAGACACACACTACACATCAACTATAAATATGTATAATTATATATGTAAAAATACATACATGTTATATATTATATGAATATATATAAAACACACTTACCTATACTATATATATAACACAAACATACACATACGCAACACAGTAACACACGTACACGCCTTCACAAACACGCACAGACTCACACATTAATATACACACACTGATATAGATAAACACAACTCATGCACCACAAAACCCCATATTATATCACCACAAACACACACGCATGCACCACTCAACACGCATTCTCACACAATCATATACATGCAGGAAGGCAACGATGTTGACACAATTATTCGGCACATTTGTTCAGGGTGGAGGAGGCTTCAGGCGACTTGGGGAATGGTTCAAGGTGGCGGGGACTGCAGGTTTTGGAGATGTTGGTGGTGCGGTTAGGGGTTTTGGAGCAGGGGTGGTCGGAGCTGATGGTCGAAGCTCGGCTATGACGGAAGGCAGTCTCGTATTGGAGGAGAGAAGGAGCAGCTCAGGTGGGGTTCTAGGGTGGTTTCAGGTCTGATGGACGTAGAGCAGGTCACGTCAGCGAGGGGAGGGGCAAAGTGGCATTGGCAGTGGCCAAGGCTGATGAGAGATTGGTGAGGCGGTGGTGGCACAAGTCGGTGATCAAAAGAGCAGTACGGTTTCCAAAAAAAAATTATAAGAGAGGACATAGAAGTTGGATCTGAAGAGGAGTGGGAGTGGATTTAAAACGAAAATGAAAGAGAAATACTGTTGCACGATCGCACGTTACTCGGTCCACTCATTTGAACGAACCACTCTCTTGATTTTTTTCATTTTTTTCATTTTAGGTTATTGTATTCAAAGTTTGAACGTCATTCTCCATCCCACGGTATCAGCGAACTCTGGATAAACACGTATACCAATTCAATATGGATAACTTTATATACACGTTGGTTTAAAATGGTAAGCTCAGTTACATGCATTCTGAAATTATTACTTAACCGCGCTATGGTCAAAACTGAGTGTTTGAAATTAAAAATTATTGTGACCAACGGATGCACAAATGTTTAAGAATAATACCCATGTTTTTAAACCAAATGCATGCCTTTTCATAAACGCAGTAACTTTGGAAATATAACTTGCATACATGCATAATACCCATGTTTTTAAACCAAATGCATGCGTTGAAAAGCAAAAGTTTCGAACAATTTGGTACATGCACGAAGAAATATGGTTTGGAAAAATGAAGACTAATACATGGACGTAAGTGATATGGTTTTAAAAAAATGAAGGCTAACACAGGGAAATGGAAGAAATCAATGCAAATGTTGGATGCATTTGGAAAATATATGGCATTAGGATTTGAAATGGTAAACACACGCATGACTCATGCATTAAGGTGGCTTTTGAAATTATAGAAATGGCATGCATGGTTTGGAAATAAGGGGGTAAATGTTCCGTTCACTATGTTTTGAAAAAAAACAAAAAAATATTTATCTAGTTTAGTAAAATAAAAGAACACCTTTTGTAGACCCAAAATATCTAAGAAAATATGCAGGATCCGAAAAGGGACACGTCGAACTCAAATAGCTTTGTTTCAAAAATGAACTGTGCACGCCTTTTTGCAATTTTATCGCGGACCGAGCACCGAAACTGACAAACTAATATATTGTGGTAATCAGCGCGAGAAGACGGACACAACGGTATATAGTTTGCAATGTCAGGATGCTCCGTTCAAAAATGCGTTACGGACCCTGAAGCGACCTGAACTTCCCCGTAAAGGAAAGCCCGGATTGAGTTGAGAACACGACAAATCAGAACATAAACAGAAGAACATTTCATTGCTTATTACAACAATTCCATCAGAATAAAAGAATATTACAGAGTATGAATAAATAATATACATTTGATAAATATCAGAGATTTACAAATTACAATGCAGCGGAAAATAATACAAAACACAACTGAAAGAGATAAACTGATACAGAGCTTTCCGGATATCATTCCAGCCGTAAAACAGGATCCTATGAATATAAATCTGTAAAACCAAAACTTACCAGCTCCCTGTGTGGAAAATAGGGGCACCCAGAGTTTAGGTTAAAACAATAAACTCCAGGTCAGTCATGTGACTGGTGTGAGAACTAAAACAGTTATTAAATCTTTACTTTAAAAATAAAGTAAATCAAGGGACCACGCCGTATAACACGGAATGGGTTTCCTCCCAAGAATACCGGTGCATAAAACAAACAATGCAATGCTTTTTGGAAAAATGAAGCTATTATAAGACTCAGGTCCCATCACACAATGCAACACAAGCCGGAGGATAGAGTTTTACCTTATAATAGCCAAACATGCCTGGTACGTTTAAAACAAATCATTTTAATACTACTATAGTGTAAAGGGTATGAAAACAACGTCAAATATAAATGTATCAATCATAGACGTCATAGTGCCCCCATCCTACTATGTTGCCATACTAGGCTCTACAAATAAAACCGAAATGTCATGAATTGGAAGTTGGATTTCCATCTGTGAACCAAGGCAAGGGATCGTCCTTACCGCTTTGAGGCAATCTAGCCTACCATGTCTCAGGACCCAGACTGAGTTGGGCCCTTGGATCGTCAGGACCGGTCCACACGGAGTGGATTAAAATGTCTGAACAATACGTTTCCCCGCCTTATGGGGCGAAACTGGTCTGTATAAAGACCATACCATCCATCGGCCCCGCAGTGCCGATATAACGGAGGCGCCTCGCTATCCATCATCCACATAAGTAAAACATTTGGGCGTGCAAAACCCAGACACCACTCCTAGCTAGAAGGAAACGCATGTCCTCCCTGATGCCCGCTCTCGTTTCTGGTTTCACACCGGGGTGTGAGGCTCCCGAATTAACGCTACACATAGCTATGCTATATTAAAGCCGTGCTTTGATCATCAACCACAAGACTCTGCTTTTCAACAGAAACCTTGATCATTTGCATCTCAGCATGCCACACAGGCGATTCACGCTATGCAACCGATGTCTATCAATCACACAGAATGAAATCCGATGTCAGACACACATCCATTTACAAGTTCGTTCTGGGATTGAACGAAACCGAAGGCACCTTATTCCTCGTCTCGTATGTCCAATACATGAGAGATGTCCTCACATATCTGGTCGATCTCCAAGTACATCTGGACGATCACCACTTATTACCCTGTCTTGGGTGTACAGCCTAATCAAGACATCAGTAATTATCCAAACGATGTGAAGACCTCCGGTATTCAACTACTGTCTTCATCGTCGACTCATCGTCGATTCAGTTATTCAGAATGGAATAAACTTGGTCTTTTTGAATAACTCGCGTATATAATAAACAAGTGCTATAAAAACACAACATACGCCTCATTCCAATTCTAAATATTCTTTTATTTAAATATTCCTATCCTTTGGGAAAGGTTCCCATTAATTTTATCAAAGATAAATTCTTCAAATTTATTCTTTAATCTTTCTTTGGATACCAATCCATACCAAATTATGGTTTATCCAAACTAGTCGGGATTAGCGAACCTTACCGAAGTAATCATTTGTTTTAATTTCCGAATCCCAACCTATTCATCCCATGAAGTAAAACTGGTAATACTTCATATCTAACACCACGGTGTTATTGGTAAAATTAATTACCATTTCACGTTCAAATCTAATTAAAGGTTTAACTAACGCTTGGAGCAAAACTGGTGATACTGCATTCTCGATCATTTGTTGGATTTGATAATTTTAGTTATCAAACTCATCTTTCAATCTATTTAAAGATTCATTAAAACTCTAATTCAGTTTTAATTTCCAATAATATTTACTTAATGATTTTTCCAATTCAGGAAATAAATCCTATCTTTAATTGGGTTAAAGAACTAATGTCATTTAAAACACAGTTCACGATAAACCCAAAATCACATTCCATTAATTATGGAATTTTCACGGAAAAACAAACCAATATATAATCGATATCAATTTCCGTATCCGACTAAAATTATAAATGGAATAACGACAAAGTCTTTTGAATTCCATATATATTATCAGTCTTCCTCCACAGAAGTTCATTTCGATAATTATTAAATCGAATCCCATTCCGCTCCAATTTATTTTATTAAACTGGAAAACTTTACTTTGGAAATTCCATTAAATCTTAGAATAAAGATTTATAAATTCCAAATCACATTTCACTGCAAATCGGGTTAAAGAACGAAAGTCGTTAAAACACAGTTCACAATAAACCCGATTTACATTCCATTTCAATTCCAATTAAATGTTCATTAATTGGTAATTCTTCTTTAAATTTTTGTTAAAAGACTTATTCTTTTCACACGGGGTTTCAGAACAGTGTTAATGAAGACACCAATCCATCAATCTCTAACCGTAAATTAGTAAGAGAACAATTCCCTAAGTATTAATCTCGAAGGCCGAAAGCAACATCAGATCAATTCCCAGGAAACCAATCAACTTAGCCAACCTCCAGTTAGTTTCTAATTTCCTTAACTCTATTGGGTTTAAGAACAATGTTAGTGAAGACATCGTTCAAGAAAAACCCAAAATCCCATTTGATATTAAAAATAAGGCTCTGAATAGAAAATATATCGGCTTATATTCAATATCAAATTCTGAACTCAAAAAACATCGTATTGGAATAACGATATATATGTACATATATCTTTCAAATTCCTCCATAATGCCCGTATAATCACGAAATCCAATATCGAAATATTCCAAAGATAACTTCGATTCAAATCCATTCCAATTCATATATTGGAAATTCTGGTTATTTTTAAAACCATTTCATATCCAATTGATTTATTTAAAAATAATTGGATTATAATTCTAGTTAATAACTAGTTCTTTTTATCTTTTCAAATATGGAATTTTTCATCCCAATTCTTTCCAAATCATTTATTATGGTTTTATACAAATTATTGTTATTTTTAATAATTTTATCAAGGCCCGTACAGTCGATTTCCATAAACGGCCATCGAACTGCGCTTACGGCGACCTTTTCCAAATTTGATTTGGACATAATTCCGAATCCAACCGTTAGATTTCAAATATCTAATATTCGTTGGAAAGCTCTTTTCGATACAAACCCAACGGTTCCGATTTTAGGAGAATCCGACGGTCGGATCTCCCATAATGTCCATTCGAAGTCAATGGTCGAGATTCGCGAACTACCGCAGCGCGGCGCGTTCTATTCAGGCCATTATATTATATAATATATATTATATATATTTCATCGATTTCCATTCAAAACGTATTTTATAAATCATTTTAAAAACGGTTTCAACTTCATATTCAATTTTTAAATCAAAATTGAATATTCCGTATCATTAACATATAAATGATAATATTTTCAAACATCAGATTTTGAAATCACTTCATTTTCAATATTCATTATAAAAATGAATAAAAACGATATAAATATCGTTCGCGTTAAAATGGCGCATATCTAATTAACACGGCTATATAAATTTAAATATATTCGTGTCCATCCTAAATCGGACATCAAAATCAGATTTTGATTCTTTTCTGAATATTATTTTAAGATATTCATTATTTTCAAATGTTCGTTGTTTAAAAATACTCATTCTTTCTAAACTGGAATCAAACACAATCAATTACCATATAATGTTGATTATATGGATTTCATACAACACATGTATAGAACAACAATGATAAACAATCAACCATCATCCAAAGTGTATTTTACACTGCATAAGCATTAAATATAAATGTTTAATGCTTACAACAGCCTGTCAATCCATCGATCGACATACAACTAATTATTGGGACTAGTGTATGTCATATATCATCCAAATACCCGTGTGGGGTTTCAATCAACAAACACTAAATATTATTTGTGCAATTGGGCAATGTGTAAAATATATCGTCCCAATCCATATCAGTAAAATGGGTGTTCATAATTTGTAAATGAATATTTATTTTATTCACATACACGTAAAAAATTATATTTTTAACGATAAAATATTTTATTTCAACTGATGAATATTTTACATTCCATTCCACATCACAATCAGTCACAACAACACAATACAATCAAACAAACAAGTCGTCCATGGTCTGTAGACGACGGGGAGCAGTTCATATATGGAGTTATAAAATAAATAACTGTACAGAAATAATTTTAGTGAGAAGTTCTCACCTTTGGTTTCCACTCCGCCATTCTTTATTTCTAAACGGCTTGGATTTGGATTTATTTCTAGTCAGTCCCATCACCATCTGTTTCACACGATTTTCATATTAAAAATCATAATTTTATTTCGCTACAACATGTATAAAAATCACATTTTTATAACTCAACTACATATATAAAAATCGTATTTTTATATCGCTATATATATATATATATAAGTCGTAGTTTTATATTTGCTACTTTATTATATAAAGATATGATCTTTTCATATTAAAAAATATGATCTTTTATAATTTATAAAATCTCATCTTTTCTAATTCAAAAATCTAATCTTTTCAGTTTTAAAAATATAATCTTTTCAGTTTTAAAAATATAATCTTTTCAGTTTTAAAAATCATATATTTTCAGTTAAAAAAATCATATATTTTCAAATCAAAGATGTTTATATTTTCAAATCAATGTATGGTTTATTTTTCAAATCAAAGATGTTTATATTTTCAAATCAATGTATGGTTTATTTTTCAAATCAAAGATGTTTATATTTTCAAATCAATGTATGGTTTATTTTTCAAATGTAATTCTAATTTTATTTTTAAAAGAAATTGATAATTTTATCTTCAAAAACAATTCTTTTTATATTTTCAAAAATCACATTTTTCTTTAATGACATGTATAACAAAAATTATATTTTTATAAACAATGATATTTTTAACTTTTAAGACTTCTATTTTTATTTTTATAACAAATCTATTTTTATTTTTAAAACCATGGTTGGTATTTATTTTTATTTTTAATTAAACTAATATAGTAAATGAAAAAGAAAAGAAGCTCATTACATTGATTAAGGAAAAGTCGGGTCGCCCCTTTCATCTTCCCGTCATCTTCTACAGGCAGCAAAACTGAACTTGTCCTTCAAAATTGAAATCCGCTCAGCGCGCCTCCACCAGAACCCTAACCGTCGATCAGAACTCGCCACTCCATCGCCTCTGCCACGAGTCGACATCGCCTTGAACGACGTTCAATTCGAACGTCCCCTCGCCCCAGGAGACCGCTGCGAACGACGCAGCCTTCCACCCAAAATTCGAGCGCTATACTTGATGAGACCAGATCATCCTCATACCAATCGATAGCCCTTACATCCCTCTACGATTTCCGCTTTGCAAGTTTGAAGAATCGTTTAAAGAATTTTATGAAAATTTAAAAGGGAAAATCGAGCTCCACTGGCCCTCGAATCATTCTTGGCGACGGAAGAAGATGTTTGACCGCATGGAAAATAATGAGGGGCTTTGACCTAGGGCTTATATTTATATTTAATTATTATTTAATTCTCCATTTGATTTTATTTCGTTTGAACTCCCAATTCTAACCCAACGACTGTCGCCTCTAGCCAAATACCCACATTGCGAACTCAATGGGATATGTATCGTAAGCCAATTCGACTGTTTCGATAGGTTTTTATTTAAATTAAAATATAAGTCATTCAATATTCAATTTGAACGTACATTTAAATTTACCAGGGCCACAAACTGACTCTGAAAAATCCAGAAAAATTATTTCTAGCTTTGTATTGACGATACGGTCCTAACAAAACTAATTTCATCAAATTTGAAGACCGTTTGAAAAAGGGCCATTTTCCGGTCGATCCAAATTGGCTAAAACTGTCAAAACGCGTTTAACTTCGCCACGCTCACATATTGATTCCAAAAATTATGAATTTTGGAATCTAGCAATAATTTGACATCCGAGATTCAACAAAATTGGTTTCGTCGAATATGGAGGTCGTTCGCAAAATGGTTATTTTTAAGGCCTATATATATATTAAAATATATATAAATTCCACAGCGACTTTTCTGAATTTTAAACTGGACATATCTTACAGTCTTTAAAGTAAATTCTCAGTTTCTTACATTCGTTAGAAAGATATGATTAAACAGATTCAAATATTTCTTGTTTCGTCAAATTCTGTATATTCATTTGAAAATAGAAATCGAATTTTCGAACTTTCAGGCCATTTCAGACTCGTTTTATAATTAAAATAAAATTATTCGTTTTAACTTCGTCGAAAATAAATTTATCGTCGTTATTATTTAAAATAAATCATTTTAAATATTCAAAATCCATTAAAATTGCCAAAATAAAAATTATAAATTGGTTCTGATTTTCCGGGTTGTTACAGACTCCTTAAACGTAAAATACGGACAGGAAAACGGAGGTCAAAACTTCCGATTTTCGCAAAATGAATTTTGCCGTTGGATTTCTGACAATGAATAGAATATTTTGAATTCTTGTCCGAACTGAATTCAGAGAGATTTTAAAATCGATAAATATTGAACCGTTATGCGCAACTTTGCACTGAACATTGCACGACCGACAAACATCCAAATTTTTAGATGAAATTTTAACAGCTGCTACATCTCACTGTACGTATTTCAAATTTCAAATTCCCGATATCAAAACTATAGAATATTTTCAAAATAAAAATACTGATTTAAACCGGAATTTAAATCGTTAAAAATAGCAGGTTGTTACATTCTCCCCTACTCAAAACTTTTCATCCCTGAAAAGGAGCAGGGAGGGAAATAGTAATTAAATAATTTATGTATTTTCTCATACGTATATATATATATATAATTTGAAATATATATATAAATCAAAAATTAAAATATTTTCAAATATATTTAAAATAGTTTTAAGTATTCATTCGACGTCTCCATTGGCTATATATACCCATCCCACTTTCAAAACCCGAAAATAGATATCGATTGTGCTGTAGTCATCACCAGAATCATTTTCAAGCGACTAGAGTGCGACTCTATATCTATTTAATACATATGAGATTTAACATTTACGTTGATCAAACATATACGACAAATCACTAAGTATTCGATAGGCCAATTTTAACATCAAATAATTACTCAAAACATCTTTATATATTTAAGTATAATATATACCAAGTTCGAAATCATATATTATAAATAATATATTTCAAACCATTAAAATTTCGACTAAGGAAAAAATTATATCTCTCCCCCACTCATTTATTTATTAAATCTCAACTTCAATGCTTAATAAATATATTAACAATATTATTATTAAAATAACAAAGTTACTTATACTATACCTAGACATTTTCAAATCCATGTTATCTATATTCAGACTTATAGAACTTGTATAATTCAATAAGTTTAATATATATATATACATCACAAATAAAATCCTTATAAATCCTTTTAAATTTATAAATTCATATATATACACATAAATTTATAAACTGTATCATTATAGATTTCAACCGAGATAAAACCATTTTATTACAAAATATACATCTTTAAACCCTATTTAAAATATATGATTTATAAAGATATAAAATATCAAATCTTTTCAAAATATTGGTATTACTAGAACATGATGTTATGTACGAATATATTTCAAAATTTCAAAATTATATCAAGAAAATCATAATATATATTTCAATGTACATATTTCAAACTAGTATTTGGATACAAATGGACTCACTAGAAGACTTTACTCTTTTTCTACTTCTTACCTTGTTGTAGACAAGGATAAGTTATAGAATTTGAGTTAAAAGCTGAACAAATGAAAGAACCTAATCAAAGAGGATTTACAAAGGACAATGGATTCAATCAAAAGGGAATTATCAGAAGAAAAAAAATTCAAATATTAAAAAAAAATTATATTGAAAAATATTTGTTTAAATCATTTTAAAACCATTTATACTTTAAAAAAAAATATGCTCTCTCTCAAGAAGGATTCTGCTACTGATTCCACCCATTAGAGGGTATCGCTACCCAATCTCTAATGAGCTTTTACCCCATAGGTTAAAGCTTTGATAAACCAAAGCTCAGATACCACATGTAACATATTGTCTTTCATCCACCTCAAGCCGGTAATTAAACCAATTCGAACCGTTCAAAAATAACAGATTGTTATTAGCTTCTGGGGTAAATAGAATAAATCATAGATCATGGACACAGATGCAAAGGAATATAAAATCTCGCAGCGGAAAATTTAAAATACAATAATAGTTCAGAAGCTAATAAATAAATTTTACATCAGAGTTTACATAAATAATACAGCGGATGACTTAAATAACGAATTACAGATACATAAATAAATGATAACAATTTGAAACTGAAACGACAGAAATAGCAGGATGACTGGACCAACAGAATGAGTAGATACAGGTGAGCAAATGCTAATATAAACTTCAACTCCAATAGTGATTCTCGAAGGCTGTGATAATCGATCTGACCCGAGCAGTACTGCAAAACAAAACAACTCGGATCAGGAATAATATTCTCATGGAAATAAATCAATTCAAATGAAATGTTCGATGAAATGCAATCAGTAAGTTAAAGGATGTTTGGGATCACCATCCTCTAAGTATCCATCAAACTAATATTATATAGTATAATACGCTATATACAACAGTGTCTATCAGTAAAATAAAAATATCAAAATAGCGTAAGCGGGATTACCATGATTACCCTTACACCGTTTATATATTCCCATAGTATATACAGTACCGTAATTCCTCCGTAAACTAGAGGTTGATTAGAGGGCACTCCATATAAAACAGTACAAAACAAAGTCGTAGTGGGCGTGCATAAGGCATATGACAAGGCGCGCAAGGAATGCCGGGCTGGATTCACCGTTTGCAGAGCCGGACTGGTGGTAATTCATAGCAGCTACTACCACCCACCTCGATACACACTCCCATAATCAAAAGGGCCCAATCGAATCTCAACAATAATAGGATAGCATCGAAGAAGTGTGCTCGATAGGAGGTATGACCTCACTTGGTCCGTGCATAACTCCTGTTTTAGCCACATCAAGCTGACTCAAGGTAGTCAGGGTCTCGTAATTAATATGAAATAAAATAAAATGGTGTCGTTTGCCAAATCATCCCCTTCATACTGGAACTCCACCGCGTACACAGTTGTCATACTGGTTTTTGGTATTGGCAGAGAGTATGACAATAGCCGATCACGATCTCTTTAACAACCAATCGTTTACATTTTTCACACCGTGGTCATTAATTTATAAATCACTTTATATAATAGTTTATACTAAATCTCGTATTCGAATATGAAATCAAATTTAAATATCTAACTTCGATTATATAAAATTTTGAAACCCATTCACTTAAATTGTTTAAATCAAATCGATTTAGATATCATATCGTAAAGATCTCGTAATATATACAAACCAATACTATTTAGCTTCGAGGATATTTTAGTTCGATTATATTCGAAAATCTAAGTTTTCAAACTATTCAACAATTTGCTTTACGTCGATTCAAAAATTCAACATTTAGTTCGAGTTCAAACTATACGATCCAAGTCAAAACTTACATTTCAATTTAACCAAAGTATATTCAAATTCATTACTTAAAATTTGAGTCAAAGCCTTATATTCAATTTAAACAATTATAAGATTTAAAACTATTCTTATAAATCAATTCAAAAAAATTCCCAATTCAAAACCAAATAATTTATAAAATCAATTCTATATAAAATTTATATATATTCAAATTCACATTTTAGTCGCTAAAGAAACCGAATTCATTTCATGTCAAATATGATTCAATTTAGACATCAATTTACAAAATTCAAGTTTAATTCCCATATAAGTTCATATTTTAAATCCAATTCAAATTCGCATTTAGTTGATAAAAAATCAAATTTATTCCTTAATTAGGAAATTCAATTTCAAAACAATTTCACAATTCAAGTTCATCTCTAATAAGTTCAAATCAATTTGAATTCATAACTTGATATGAATTCATTCATTATTCAAATATCGTTATATAAATTTACATCTTTAAACTTCGAATTTAAATCGTGAAATCTAACTTATCCATCTTGGTTTATTAATGAAGTTTATAAAATATAAGTAAAAGAAAAATAACTTTTGAATATATATATATAAGTATAAATTCTTAAATTAATTAGAAAATATATTATAAACATATATAAGTTTAAAATGGTATAAAAATAGATTTAAAGAAATGTTTATTATAATAAAATAAAATTAAAATACTTATATGAAATAAATTATATGGTTTTAAAATAAATAAAATTATAAGTAAAATCTTAAATTAACATTTAAATCTTATTTACTAAAAAAATCATTTTTTTTTAAACGTATAATTTAAAATTTACAAAATATAAGTTAAAATCTTAAAATATAAAATCTTAAAATATAAATATAAAATATAAAATCCTAAATTATTATTTTAAAATAAAAATTTTTAAATCACTTTACTTCGAAAACACGACCAACAATGTCCGTATATAGTTTTCTATTCTACGGTCAAGTGATACGGATATTTATCATTTCAACCCGCAATTTATAAAATTTCCACGGGTCTATCATTTCAACCCACGATCCCAAATTCAGTAAAAATCGTTCAGGTCTATCATTTCAACCCATAACGATTTTTCTCTATTCTAATGTCCGTTCGGGTATGTATCATTTCAACCCATAGTGATTATTCCTAAACTAGGGGTATCAACAATCATATAGCAACAATCACAACATATATATCAGCAGTGAAACTACGTGTCATATGAATATATCGTGTCACATATAAAATGTGCATATATATCAAATCAAACAATTTCTATCAGCAATCCTATACATTTCATTATTGATCTAACATCCATGAAAAATGTAAGTCAGGTGTGAGCTAAACACACCTTTCGTGGCAAAGAATTGGGGACGACAATCTGATTGACACTGAAAGAGACTACGATTTCCAGGCATGATTCGTAATAGATTTCAACTCGACGATCACCCAATATTTATTTTATCTTTATGAGAGGAGGCTATGGAATTTCTTGACGGATCAGTACGGTTATCAGGTCTTGGGAATGGTTTTCGAAGCTCAACAGCACACAAACAAACACAATGAATTCTTTTATAAAATATTATATATTTTCATAAAAAATCCACACAATACCATTTAAACACACACCACACATCAACTATAGATATGTATAATTATATATGTAAAAATACATACATACATGTTATATATTATATGAATATATATAAAACACGCTTACCCATACTATATATAACACAAGCATACACATACACAGCACAGTAACACACTTTCACAAACACACACAGACTCACACATTAATATATTTAGCTAGTTTGGTAAAATAAAAGACATATTTTGTAGACCCAAAATATCTAGAAAAATATGCAGGATCCAAAAAGGGACACGTCGAATTCAAATGGCTTTGTTTCAAAAATGAACTGTGCAAGCCTTTTTGCAATTTTGTCGCGAACCGAGCACCGAAACTGACAAATGAATATATTGTGGTAATCAGCGCGAGAAGATGGAAATAACGGTATATAGTTTGCAGTGTCAGGATGCTCCATTCAAAAACGTGTTACGGACCCCTTAAACGTAAAATACAGACAAAAAAACGGTGGTCAAAACGTCCGATTTTCGCAAAACGAAATTCTCCATTGGATTACTGACAACGAATAGAATATTTTAACGTTTGTCCGAACTAAATTCGGAGAGATCGTAAAATCGATAAATTTTGAACCGTTATGCGCAGCTTTGCGCTGAAAATTGCGCGATCGATAAACATCCAAATTTTCTGATGAAATTTTCATAGCTTCTACATCTCACTGCACATATTTCAAATTTTAAATTCCCGATATGAAAACCATAGAATATTTTCAATATAAAAATACTGATTTAAACCGGAATTTAAATCGTTAAAAATAGTAGGTTGTTACATCTTATTATTACCACTCTGTTGTGGCTTCTGTTCTTCCTTAGGTGCAACAACATACATCATCTTAGAAAACAAACTTTCATTCCTCAAAGCCTTCTGGACGATCTTCTCAAAGCTATCATCGAGGTGATCCACAAGCTGATTCCCAAGATATTCATACAAACCCAAGACAAACTTCTCGTTCTTTTGATAAGGAGTATAATATGAACGAGCATACTTCGACAAAGCCTCGAAGTCAGAAATATAGTCAATGACTGGCTGACCATTCTGCTTGAGCTCTATGAATCTCTTAAACAGAATAGACTTTTGCACGGTAGGGATAAACTTCGCTTCAAACTTAGCTTGGAACATCTCCAATGAAATATCCTCTTCAGGGGGTCTCAAGTGTGATAGAGTTCCACTAGTCCATTGCTCTGCCCTCTAACTGCCTTGATGCAAGCTTTCTCTTTTTTGCATCATCAATGCCCAAGTTCTTGAAGATCCTAACACAAGTATCCATCCACCTCTGGACTTCTTCAATTGGTTCAGTGCCCTTGAATTGTTTTCCTTCCAGTGAAGAAAAGTCTTTGCATAACTTTGCAAATTCTACCGCTCTAGGCACTGGAACTCCAACATCCACCATAGCCGCCGCAGGTGCGGGAACCCTATTCATGATCGCTGCCGCCATGGCCTCGAACATGGCTGGGTAGTCTGGTTCGCCGCCATTTCCCCCTCCAGTATTAGCTCCTCTAGCAGCGTGTCTTGATGGTCGTTTATTCATTCTAAATATGCAATTTACAATAATTAGCCACTTCCAAGAAAAACTGCTAAAGAGATACAACCGCTACTACTATATATGCTAATATATATAGTAAGCATCCAACTTAAATCTACAAGTATGTCTCTCATACGTGATTACGTCTTAGAACTTTGGCTAAAATCATCAACTAGAGCTCTGATACCAAATGCGACAACTCTCCATAACCCCCGCACTAAACAAAATGAATAATGTGTTGAATGGTGTACCGGGTAGCTATGGACGATCATCGGAGTAGGTAAACAACATTGAAACTTGTCGTAGAACTCACAACGCAAGGATAAAATATAATATAACATATACAACAGATAATAGTAATGAGGCATCATATATCAAACTTTAAAAGACTTTCTCAACATCATGGAAGGTTATCCAAACGATACCAAAATTTGTACATAAGTCCTCACTACAACACTCATATAGCACTCAAACAGCGGAAGCAGAAATACTAGATAGTAAAACTGATACACCAGCCTCATGCTCGTCTCCGCATAGCAGCATCTTCCTCGCTAATCACCTATAACCTGCTACTTAGTCTGCCCATCCACAACCGGATGAACAACCCAAGGTAATAAGTGGAGACATAAAACCTTGAGTCAGACAACAGTCCTAGTGAGCGATAGAACAGCTAATAAATTTCAATAATAAAGTATATGAGAAGGGATAGATAAACATACTAATCTACCTACAACACCAGGGAAGAATTCAACCTTATCTTCACCACATCAGACAGCGATAGCCTTTACTTTAAACCATTCGATCATTCATCCATGAAAACCAGAACATGCATTCAATCATGGCAAAGCACTCATAACATCCAGATTATATATATCTCATGTAAACCGTCCTAATCGAATTCATCATCCCTCAAGCACAAGCCCCAGAGGCCTAGACCAATACCAGACAAGCACCTAAGGAACATCTCCTTCGACGTTGGACAATCTACTTGAGAAGGTACAAACAAAGAAACCAATCATCCATGACTTACTCTGGCTATCACAGCCAATCTTGCTTTGAAACCACCGTTAATCGTATGACGGCCAACCTTGTCATATGTCAAGGGCTAATGGTAACCCCAATTCTAGCATAAACTCCATACGCCTTTCAACGATATGTATGTATGTCCAACCGTGACAACTAGGCCTTTCAACGATACCCAGGGTACTCGACCAGCAACCTTCCGATCTTTTGGGTGCCCCCGTTGTACCCCTGCTTTGAGCCTGCTAGAACTTACGACAATGATGACTTCTCGGCCTTCACATCTCTAGTCACCCAACCCGACGACTTTTCATGGATCAAGCAATCTTCTCGAGCAACCATTATCCACCAACTCACGACCTTTGAGTTGAATCCAGCCATTCGTTGCTTTTCACTGATCAACGAACACATCACATCACTTCGAACATCTCCTTCTGAACTCTCGTCAAAGCCAGCATCATCGTCGAGCCAAACAACATCAGTATAAGTTTCAAAACAATCCATAGCATTCATACACACAAGATAATGAAACCAACTACAGCACTTAAGCCATCCAACACCGCGTTTAAAAGCGCTGCTGAAAACATGATCGATCAGAATATAGGCTGACCCAACCCTTATGCCCGACCTAACCCATCACCTCCTGACCGACCCGATCCACTCTAGGTCGATCCGACCCAGCTTCCTTCTGGCTTCTGAACTCGATCGACCCACCTCAGAGGACTAGACCGACCCAGTGAGAGGCCGACCCATTTCCTCCTCAACTAACTTCCCTGACCGATCCAGTTAGGACTGACCCACTTCACTCTAGTTCGACCGACCCATCCAACTAAAATTTTCTTCCATGTCAAAAACTTTAGACCAACCCAATCCACCATCTCCTAATCGACCCGATCCACCATCCTCTAACCGACCCGACCAGTCTCCCACTGACCGATCCATCAACTCCATCTATATTCTCCTCAGTTGACTGACCCGACACCGATCCAACCCATTCTACTAGGACCGATCCATTCTAAATTATTCTCCAAGACAGGATATGAGACCGAACCGATCCACTTATGGCCGACCCGATCCATTTCCTGCACATCTCCACTTCAACTCCGATTTTGACCCAATTTTCGCCAAATGACGAATCCGATGAAACCAACTCGACCAAAATCATCAAACACAATCATAAACATGTCAAAACATTTCTAGCAACATGATTATGGCGATTACCACAAAAATGATGTAAATCTCACCAAAAACCACTAAAAGCCACTACAATGAACATATGATCTAAATGAGTGATTTAACTTGCCTAAACATGTGATATGACATGAAACTAACGGTTAAAACTTGCTAAATCAAATCATAAGATGATTCATATGAAAATGGACATGTAATGGTGTAAATTTATGATAAACATTCCAATTTGATAAGAAACATGCACAAACACTCATATACTTCATTGCATTCATGTGAGAGATGTAAATCACTCGCCGATTTGCCAAAACAAGCTAAAATCAATGAAATAGGAATCCGGACAGCAAGCACCTCGCACCAATCACCTTGATCCGATGAACTTTTTCTTTGATTGATGTAGATCTAGCCTCCAATGGTGTAGATCTATGATTTCCCTCTTTGAATTTGGTTTTTTAATGGTGGAAAGGTGATAGAGGAAAGAGGAGCACAAGGCCACCTAATGAGGAAATGAAAAACTAAACAATTTCCCATATCCCTCACCCCTATTTATACTCTCTCATCAGCCCAGTAATGGGCCTCTCCAATTCAGCCCATTATGGCTTACCAAATCAGGATAGCCAACTGAAAAACCTTAAAACAGCGATTTCTCCCAAACCGCTGAGCCAAATCCTTAGTGTAACCACTCTACGGAAATGAAACCATCAATTTCTTTTCAATGACACAGGTCTCACCCTCTAATTTGACTTGAGTCAAAAATTATGCCATGTACAAGACTGACATGAGCAAAATGGTCACAAACAAAATCGATAAAAATTATGGACATGTCTTACATCCCCATAAGTGACATATCAAAAGATGAGAATGCTCGAACCCTTAGGAAATAAAATGAAAATATTTATGATTTTCCGATACGTAAAATGCGAGCTGTTACAACTGGAAGGAAATGTGGGACTTCTAACGGACACGAGGATTCTCCTGATGGCCCTCTGTTGTAGGCATAATGAAGCTGTACCCACGATGGCATGGTCTGTAAGGTTCCATCCGTTGAGTATGACTTGGCTACATTTTGGATAATAGGAAGCCTAAAGACTAATAAGAGGATGATCTAAGATGGTTCGGTGGTTTCCTCAAGAGGAAAGGCTTCGTGGTCTGGACCCAACAAAGGTTAGTAGGTCGTCAGATACCTATCATTGTCAGTCTGAGCGTGTGCGGGAAAGACTGGAGCTAAGCCAAGTGGCCAGCAATCTTTTACTATTGGGTCACTCGATGACGGACCACATGTTTATTTAGATTAGATGGTAGGGCGGTCGTTTAGCCCTTTGTATAGTCTTTCATTGGTAGGAGTATGCTGGGTATGGCCTTTGAGAGCCATCAAAAGCGACAGACCTAGAGTTGGATATCCATATTGTAGGCCTAACGAGGCTGTCCTTTATAGATATGTAGAAACCCCCTGACTGAGTTCCGTGGAAGAACTCAGGGTTATGGCGTCCTTGGGATGCAGTAGTAGAGGCTTATTCGCTTTCACAGCATAGCCTAGTACACTTTCGTAGCGTAGAGATGGAGGTCTAGTACATTTTCGTAGTACGACGATGGGGACCACCGGAGGAGGGTTCTGTGGGAAGTATCTCGAAATATATTGGGTATATATGTGTACATATATATTATTAGGTTAATCCATAAAAGAGTAGATGAGTTCGATTTCCACAGAAAAATCGAAGGTGCATTGTGAAATAAACCGAAACAACTTAATAAATATGAACCGGTGATAGAGCGATATATTTTGGGTTATTTGTAGAAAGTATAATTTATCCATTCACCAAAACTTTTGTTCTAACCCCTCCTCATAACAAACCCGCAGGTTAGATAGGTGGTTGAGAATCTACAGCTTTTAGAAACTTTTTAGATGATGTCATTATATTGATGAATATTTACTTACTATTATATTTTATTCCCT
This sequence comes from Allium sativum, assembly GCA_030737875.1. Taxonomy (NCBI): domain Eukaryota; kingdom Viridiplantae; phylum Streptophyta; class Magnoliopsida; order Asparagales; family Amaryllidaceae; genus Allium; species Allium sativum. The sequence continues at coordinate 9,478,370 of JASFAX010000033.1, forward strand.
TCCACCGTGAGGTTTCTATAATGAGCTCTAATATATTTATCTTTGACTTTCTGCAGGATAACAGATAAACCAACCCGTGCTTCGATAGATTTGGATTTTTGAAGAAAAAAATCGGTCTTTTAAATTTGGGTTGTTACACTTTCGGTCATCCCGAAGCCTTTGTATCGATCTCTAGTCATTTTTTGTGCCACTGTTTGATGAAATGTCTCGTAGAATTTCATACGCACTAACGATTTGTTGAATTGTTTGACCATGACAACTCCCCCATAAAAAAAGAGACCTATCTCAAGGTTTAAAGTAGGAAATTCTTGATTATATTCCAATAGTTTTCCCATGTAGCATTTGATTCGGGTTTGTTCTTCCATTTAATCAAGACTTGGACCACTGGTTTATTACTTTTGGTGTTAGTCTTTTATCTAGGATTACTTCTGGGTCTTCTACTAGTTCTTCAACATAGGAAGGCAAATCAGTTTATAGAGTCACCTGAAATCCAGTCTTCTTCTTTAGTTAGCTGACATGGAAGACATGATTGATTTGTTGATCACTTTGTGTTGAAGTAGATGATGCTGATAGCATGAAGTGTATGTGTAACGACCCGCACTCTACGTATCGGAGGATCATAGAATATTTATTTTATTTTCATACGAAGTCATATGGTCGTGTAACTTTGGGAAACGACTATGGGGATCATTTCTCACATTCGCGATTTTTGTCGAATTTTAGATGACCGTTTTCCCTTTGGCAAATCTTGTTTTGCCTATAACTTTTGATTGGTAAAGAGTTTTGACCCGAAACCACTTTCATTGGAATTAGATGATGGTTTCTCATTTCTAGAGTGGTCACACTAATCAAACGGACTTACCGTTTGGGAGATATGACTGAAATAAGATTTGAAGATGAAAAAACAGCCTAATTGGGCTTAACAGGGTAATTAGCAAGCGGGCCCATAACCCATTTCGGGATTAGGGTTATGGGAGGCCTGAAAGGGTTTGGAGAAGCATTCCCTTTCATTTCTAGCCGCCACAAATATTCCTTGAACCTTAGTAATGACCTCCATCTTCCAAATCTCTCTTAATCACTTTCTAATAACTAATTGATCAAATCTACATCAAATCAAGTCGGATTAGCACCAAATTCGAGGTAGAGATGTTGCACTACATTGGGATCCGAGCCAACACAATAAAGGTTTCAGATCTATCATTAATTATTGGCTAAGGTGAGTGATTAGCATGTTTATTCACTAATTATGGCTAATTAGGGGTGATTAGTGATAATTAGTGAAATTATACACCTAAAAATTATGGAAAAATATGTAAAAAAAAATTGAAATTATATTTTATGTCATTGGTGTGAATTTGGGTTAATTTGAATTAAGTTTTCTAATCATATAGTTAAACAAGGTTAAGGGGAAATCATGGATTTGGGTATGTTTGATCTAAAATAGCCTATGTGATTGATGTTTTGACCTTTTTGATTGAACCAATATGTTTTTACTGTTGTTTGGGATGTTTTATGATTGTTTAGTAAAGTTAGAATGGTTGAAAACACCTTCGTATGGCGAGAATGGACGATACAAGCTTGCTGAAAATCTGTAGAGTTCCGGATCGGATCGGATGGGATTCGAACCGTGCAGGAATAGCCGAACCGAACCCAGACAAGAGGATCGAACCGAACCCAGACAAGAGGACCAAACTTAACCCAGACAAGAGGACCGCACCGAAACCAGACAAGAGAACGGAACCGAACCCAGATAGGAGGACCGAACCGAACCCGGACAGAAGTACCGAACCGAACCAAGGATGACCCGAGCCGAACGAGGTGACGAACTGAACCAACTAGATTTGAGCTTCTAACTCCACATGACGACTCTTCTGATGACCAACTCCAATTCGACCAAAACCCGAGATGCAAAGGAATCCCAAATGGGGAGTTATTACTCAGAATCTAGATGGGAACCAACGAGTTGACTGCTAGAGTTGGGCTTTGCTGCGGGATGTATGCAAAGGAGTTATCAATATTTATAACTTTGGTTCACCATTGAGAGAGGGGGCATTTAGACGAACTAGATCCAGGGTTGTGTAGACTGATTGGCCCATAACCTAGAGTCAGGGATGTGTGGACTGGGTAGGGTTATTGACCATAAACTAGGGCAGTGTGGTCATAGCAGTAGTTGTACGAAGTTGGGCTCCGTCATGACCCCAGTGGATCTGGTGATTAAAGCGATGAATATCTTATGCTTTACGCACTGAGTGAGAGACGTGAGGAAGATTTCTATGTTTGATGTTTGCTATCACCATGACACGCACACTCCCATTTTGCACTCTATGTTAGTGTTGTCTTAGAGTATTGTACATCCTGTTGTGCTAACTTTTTGGTTGTAGGTCCAGGTCAGGTATGATTATTTATACCTGTTATTGTTTTATTTAGTGGTATAGATTTGTTATCGCTCACACCAGACTTTCATCTGACCCAGAATTTTATGTCTCTTCTTATTACTCTGGGTGCTCCTAAACGAGCAGACTAGAGGCAGGTTAGGTGGTTATGCACGAGTAGCTGTCCGGCAACGAGCAGGAGGCTTCCACGTACTTTATACATATACTCCCTATGTTGTTGCTGGTCACTACTTTGGGTATTAGTAGTGTACCTCTTTTATTTTCTTTTACAGACAATATTTTGAAGTTGTAATAATTGGATATGACGCTGTGTTTTGGATTCCGCTACTCCGATGGATATAGTTTAGTTTTCAGCTTATATATTGTCTTGCCTATTTTATATCAAATTATGTTATTATTATATTTTATTCCATGCGCTCTGAGATATCCTACAGGTTCTTTGGTAATTCATAGTTTCAACCCTTTTGGTGATCGTCCCGTGCTAGTCGGACATTGATACAACGTATTTCGGGGAAATGTCTGATGGTACAGGGCGACCGTCACAGTATGCTAGCTGAATTAAAAAAAAATTGTCGCTTTCTTTCCTTCCATTGCTTCGTTATCATCTTGTTGTAATTTTTTCCATTTATATTGCTTTCCCCTATAAGAAAATCTTACTTGCAATTTTTTGAAATTAAAACAAATTTCATCAACCTCTTTCATCCATTGTTCTCCTAGAAAAATTTGACATGAATCCATGGGTAAGACTAACAGGTTCAGGGGCATTTTACAGCCTTGGCAGTGCAGTATAACATTGGTGCACATTTCAAACCCTTCCAATTTATAGCCATCAGCAACTTGAACTTCAAAAGGTTTAGATTGTGATGTATTTAATTTCAATTTATGTGTAAAGCTGTGTCAATGAAACTATGTGTTGAATCAGAGTCTATTAGGAATATCACTGCTTTATTGTTTGTAATTCCTTTTATTTTAATGGTGTGTAGTGTTGGCATGCCAAGCGATGTTTAAGTGAAATTTCATGCAAGGTGTTATGTGATTCCTCATCACTGTCATTATTAGATGACTTAATGTTATCATCAGAATCTATGTCTTCATGATCAGATGCAACCTCAAGATTAATTACCCCTTCCATGATATAAACCTGTTTAGTTTTACATTTATGTCCAACATGATATTTCTCATTTCAACCAAATCATATATTGTCCTTTTTTTCTTTTCTAGCAATTCTTCATGTGTTAATTTTGTTAAACTTTGAATACTTTTCTGAATTTCTAGTAAAAGATTTTTACATAGTAGAGCCTTAGATGCTACTATTGTTTTTCTTGGTAGAAAAAGATTTACTTTTATTTTTAGATAACCATTTGGTTTCAAAATTTTCCGCAAGGCTAATAACACGGTCAAAATCTGTTAGGTTATTAGAAATAACATGGTATTTGATTTCTTCTTTTAACCCTTCTAAGAATTTTTGTAAAATGTGTACTGAAGTAACATGTTCTATCATACCCTCAACCCTCTCAAATTGATTAACATATTGCATGACTAAGTTTGTTTGTGTGTTTGTTTAAGTGACGAAAAAGTATCATAAGGTTGTTCTAAATCATTATAATTAAAGCGTACCTAGATTACTTTTGTAAATACTAACCGATTTTCATGATCTGGTGCATTTCTTGAATATCTATAGAACCATTGTATTGCTTCCTTTCTAAGGTTGTAGGAGCATAAGTGTACCCAATCATGTGTGTATGTATCATTGTATTTAAAGAACCTTTTGAATTGTTTTAACCAATCAATGACTCTTTCTTCTCTTGAAAATGTTGGAAAATCTATCTTGAAAATTATTTTTAAAGAGTCCCTTGATGTAGTTATTAGTGTGTCATCTTTTCTTGCATGTGTGTCTGCAGTTCTTGAGTTGGTATTAACATTTCTTGCATGTTATTTGTCCTTCTTAAGTTGATCTCAACATTTCTTTTGTGTGAATTATCGAGCATTGGATGGTCAGGCCTTGCTAACAGTAGTGGCCTAACATTTGGAGGCAAGTATGCATTTGATCTGTTACTTTGATTGCTGCCAAATTGCCTTTGCATGTCAATTCGAGGTGGTGTTTGTTGCAAATTTGAGTTTTTGGTTCCCTTTAACTCAGAAAACTTTTTTGCTAGAGAATCTTGCATTTTTCCCACCACCTTTATATTTAGATAATCTACTTTCACTTTCAAGTGTTGATTTTGGAATGATAATTCTTGTGTAACACCATCTAGATTCTTCAAACAGACTTCATTTCTGTTGTTAGCCAAGTCTTTCCTGCCCCCAACGTTCTTGCTGTGATAGGCTTCCTGGATTTGCACTTTCCAAGGAGGATGATGTATCTCTGTTGGCTCCAAAAACTGATGGATGATAATGGTGAGGGTCAATGTTAAACTCACCGGGAAGCTTTGGTACCATATTGTTAGTATCATTAGTCTTCTTGGCTTGTGATCGGGTTTCTGGTATGGTTGCAATGGAGTCGATGCAAGGAGATGGTGATGGGTGTTTGGGACAAGGGAATTTGCAGAGAGGGAGTAAGGGAAAAACAGGGATCAACACAGCGTGATCACACAAACTGTGGTGATGAATACGTGAAAAGCAGTTGGTTGTAAGGGTGAGGAGGCAGAAGATATAACTGGGGAAAAGGGCGAGCAACACAAGCAGAACCACAAAAAATAGGTGATCAATTCGTGAAAATGGAGAAAACTAGGGAGAAAGAATGCATAAGAAATCACAAAAAAGAGACGAAGAAAGATGTAGCAAAAGCAGGGTAAGTTGTAATTAATTTTATTAATGATTTTCGCATGCCAGTTACATAGTTTAGGGGCGCTATTTATACATGTTTGCTAAGTTGGCTAATTACCAGAATTTACATAAATTGCCATTATAACCTAATTATGCATATATCTGCCTGTGCACGTGCACAATGTGCATAGCCCAATTTCCTTGGTTCTAATTACAATTTCTTATTAACTTCTGGCAGTACATGTTTGTCAAACTCCATTAATGTTTTAGATTCACTTCTGATCATCCCCACTGCAACAAAACAGATCTATTACAACGTCCATTTTACAACGGGCGTTTGCTGCCCGTTGTAATAGACTGCTGTTACAACCGTCATTTTCTGGACCGTTGTAATAGATGTCTGTACAACACCCTTTCTACAACGGGCATATAATGGCCGTTGTAATAAATGATATTACAACGGTCATTTTTAGGTCCGTTGTAATAAATATCTATTTTACAACGGTCACAAAACGCCCGTTGTAATAGATGTCTATTTTACAACGGTCACAAAATGTCCGTTGTAATAGACGCTAATTTTTGACAATTAATAATTACAATACTTCCATAAAATTAATTTTGATTATTTAATAATTAATCATTAATCATATATTACTTATTATTAAGTATAATATCATATTACTAATTACTAATCATTAATATATTATATTATTTATTAATAATTAATAATCAATCATTAATAATATTATATTAATCATTTATAAATTATAATAATTAATGATTATTAATAAATAATCTCTAATTATTAATTATTATATATAATCAATATTCCAACAAACTTAATTTTACTTTCCAGTTATTGGTAAATAATATATATCTAGTAATCAATATCAATAATTTATAATTAACAATAAACATTAATAATTTATGATTAATAATATTACTACACTATATGAAAAATAATCATTTTAACCGATGTTAATTTTACAATGATCATATAAATTTATGCTAATTAACAATAAACATTAATAATTTATGCTAATTTTTAATTTTGAAGGTTGTTTTTTATTTTTTATTTTTTAAACATTGTAAGTCTGTAGTATTCAACGATATTTACCAAATATTGTAAACTCGAAGTTGATCAACAGCAATAAATAGTTGTAAATTCTATTTATTTATTATTTTACAACATTATCATAACGTTATGTCAATCCATATTTAGGACAACGTTTGTTATACGTTGTTACGAATATACAACTTTTGATTAATGTTATAAATTCTAATATTTCAACTTGATATATTTTTGTTTTAGGAAAAAAGGTTTTAGTTTGCCTTGCAAAAAAATAAGGTTTTAGCAATCCATACCAACTTTAAAAGTAGATCTGAACCGTTCTTTCAAATTGACTTGTTCGAACCATGCTATTTTTGAGGGGCTCATATGCGAAAAACATCGAATTAAAAAAAATCACGTTCTCCTCTAACCCTAAATTTGGTCTCTCGTGATTTCTCCATCAAATCCCTAAATTCCCTAAATTATTATCTCTTGTAGGTGCTTAATGGTGGAACCACTTGGACCAACCTCTTGTGATAGTCTATCAATTACGATCTTCTCCACTACCTTGCAATTGAAAGCCATACTCATCTGCAACAATCTGAAAATCGAGCTCCTCTGCAATTCGAGATCCGCTGCCACGTGAGTTGAGTTTCTGTGCCATCATTGCCTTTTCATGCTATAGATACGGTAACCTTAATTCCTTTAGATTTTGATTTATTTACTACTTTTACCTAATTATTTTGATCTGAATATGGAGTAAACCTAAGTACCTAATCAATTTGTTTTACAATCTGAGTATTTGGTCATTTTTAGCGTTTATCACTAAAAAAAAATGTCATATTCTGTTCTATAATTTTTCTAATATTCCTTGAGAATTAGACAATTCGATGAAACGATTCACTATTTCATCTACAAGCATGTTTTCTTCAGCCGAGAACAACCCTAGTTTGTTAATGAGGCTATGTACTTGTATTCTATTTTGATTTCTTATTATAAATTGTAGACTATTATGATTGAACATGTAATGAAACAATTACATGAAAAGCATTGTCACAGTTATGGTAGTTTCCCATGTAAAAATTAGGAAACTGAAAATAATGGTATATTTGAATGACTAAATAATGAGGAGGCACTTTTCCATAAATGCAAACTGCATATTTGTCTACATATTTCAGTTGTTGTGCCATATATAAAGTACTATGCGATTGAATATCAGCGACATGTCCCTAGGCAGCAACGTGTTTGGTTTAACTGTGTTTTCTTCGGAGTATATTAACATCTTTCAGTAATATGTATACTTCGTATTTCCTCTGCTATAACACTTTTATTTCATTTTTTAATACATATACTTTGTTTGCTATATTTAATTTATGTGCCAACTTACAACCCTAACCATGCACCTACTAACTTTAACACTGACAGTTTTGCTATTTTAATATGCCACAGCTAGGATGTTGGAGATGAACAGCTCGACTCAGGTATGGTTAAGAACAAGATTACTGGTAAACATCACAGGAAAAGAGGTTTATCTAATAGCACCGTTCTACACTGCATCTGGTTGCTTTCGTAAGTGGATAATCTTCTTCTGTTGTGATTAGTGCATAACCCATATGAACTTTGACTATATGCTTTGTGCTGGTGAGTTTCTATTACTTGTTATGATCTTACTACTTATTACTAAGCTATTAGTCATACTCTTGTCTTTAACTGTATAACACTGATGAAAAATATGATTATCACTATCTATTTTTTTAAATAACATGTAGTCACTTGCTTCTTCTTCTTCTTCTTATTATTATTATTATTATGGTGTTTCTAATGTCTACATAATTTTGAATTCACAAAACAGTCTTTAGATGTATTTACCTTTGCAGACTAACTAGCAGCATTAGTGGAACTTCAGAATGTGGTTCATGATTGTAGTGACACACACAACACCCCCCCCCCCCTCGGTATATTTGTAAATATATTATACGCGCGCACACACAGTCTGACCATGAATCATGAACAAATAGCATTGAAATTTATCTCTTCCTGTGATTTATAATATGAAAGAGTTGCTTAATAGCTATCTGTTTTGCTAACAGATTTTGAGAAATATATATGAAAATAAGACTATTCTTTGGCATTTAAAAATAAAACCATTCTGCTGAATTAGTTCATTTCCCAATATCATGCGCACTATCCCTTTTAACTTATTATCTCTTTCCAAAGTATGAAAAGAACCTTATCCTTAATTTATCCGACCTGCTTTGTATGATGTATGCAACTAGCAATAGTCGAAGGAAATTCTCTTTGTCCATTACAATAATGATGAAATATAAAGAAATTCTTCCTCCACGAATCGTTAGACTATTGAATCAATTTTTAATGTGACTTCTTATTTAATTTATTAATATTTTATATTAGATATGAATGATAATTTGATTATCTTTTGATTTCAAGTTGTTGATCATTATGCTTCATGTTGTTTTGAGGAGCTATACAAATAAGTTCTAATTAAGCTTTCCCCTATATCACACAAAGTTGTTAAGTGTAGACCGAAATCCAATATTAAAGATGGGACTCAAGTTTCAATGTGTTTTAGGAACTAGAATAGGTTTTAGTATGAATGCACATAGCTGTTCTAAATATTGAATATTTTTGCATTGATTAACAAAGACAATCAAAAATGGAGGAATGATTTCATATGAAAATAAATCCATTCAAGAGTTCTGTATATTTTTTTGTTACCTAAAACAAAACTGATATGAATAATGACATAATTTTTTTTTGCCCGATTGTCACAAAATGAGATATTTTTTAACAGTTTTCATTCGTTGTGCAACTACATTTAAAATTGAACACATAAATACTTTCCTGCTCCAAGAATATTCATCAGATTTTGTATCGTGGCTTTCCAGTTTATGTTCCTGTTTAAGGTATGTACCAATTTCCATAGTTATTGCTAACATACAAATATCAATTGAATTTGGAATCTCACCTATTAAAATAGAGAGTACATTTTTAATACATCCGTTTCATAATTTCCAAATTAGAACCTTAGGGAATTTCCGACTACTTAGAGTTTTGTGCTTCTAAATCGATTTTGTGTACCTATCATAACTGATATTTCATCCCTTCAGCCATTGTCAATAGGCTGTACATGAAATACTCACTCGTTGATATTTTATAATATTTGCTCTACTTACGAATGTGGATGTAAACCGATATTTTGCCATCATACCATGATTTACACCCTTTATGATTCCAATACACATAATTTATCCCAAGATAATTGTTGTGTGAACAGGTAATTTGTCGCATAAGAGGCACAAAATTGATCTTTTAACTTTTTGTTTGTTATTCTTTCTGCAGTTGTAGTATATCATTTATGAAATATTTTTATTTTTTTGACATATTATCAGCAAAGCATGATTTTCAAAAGTAATTGACATATTATCAGCAAAGCATCGATTTTCAAAAGTAAAAACTCATTGCTATATGGTATTAAATATTATATTTTATTACTTATGAAATTTAGTTGTTTTTTATAAAACAGCTTAGAACTATATGAAGTACACAGTGGAAATCTTAAGTAATATAATTACTGAACTGGTTCTTAGTTCTGTCATTTAAATGCAGGAGTAGCGCAAACATTCAACTGGTCGACGCTATGGGTATCTTCAATTGACCTTTTTTTGGTATGTACAAATTGTGCAGACCTATAATTCTGCATCTTTAGAACGCTATTTTTCATTTTGAAGCTTATTGAAATAGTTGACTTGAGGAAGGTATCGATGTCAGCTTCTAAATATACTAGGTACGCAAATTTAGTTCAAATAATTTTAAACTTATATTCTAACCATGTGACAGTAAAACTCTAATAGCTTTAATTTTGCACTTGAAGTTGACTATGTAACACTATACCTTCTGTCTTTAATTTCCAAAAAGACCAGCAAGTCCTTTGTTGCGCATAATATTTTTGTAGACCCAGTATGACATTTTTAGAACCTTTAATCTCCCAAATTTGTCCGAAGCTTACATATGCGTTAATTGTAGGACTCGGTTTTAAGGTGCTGTTGATTCCAATACTAAAGTTATATATATTGTGATTGGCATCTAAAGTTGTACAGAAAATTTAGCGAGCTAAATAAACGCATGATACACTGGAACGCATGGACACTATATCCAGTGAACGAGGTTACATATACTAGCAAATCTACCTTATTTAAAAGAACAAAGAGCAAATAGTAAGAAAAATCTATGTACATATGCAATGCGGGGGTGTCCAGCATCCCTATTTTGTAGCACCCCATTTTAAGCCACTCATTAATAGTTACAAACTTTTGTTTGAAGATCAATTAGCTACAGGTGACGACTTCTCCACAGATGACTTAAAATTCACTATGTAGGTAATGTTGATGATAGATAGTTTATAGTCATGCAAGTTACATTATGAAACATAGATTTGTATCACCAAACAATGAGATGAAATCAACATCATGTATAATTAATGCTTAATATATCGTCATATTTCACAGTGCAAAAAGAAAGCCAAATTGAACAAATCCTTAGAAAAAAATAGTTTTTGTTAGAAGTTGGCAAAATGGTACATGACTGCAATCTCTTCATGAGAGACATTGAAAGGGATGCACCTTAAATGATCCTTGATTTCCACATATTTTTTCTATGTATAGGTTTGGTAGACTAATTCAACATGAAATTTTGCAAAATCATGCTAAATGAACAAAAGTTATAACTTATAACAAAGTTCTGTTTGCTGCTTTTCAGGTTTGATGATTATACATGTTTAATGTGTCAAAATATATTTGAAAGCTTATAAACCAAAATACAAAGGATATCCACACTACTTTTGTCGCAAACTTGACTCGGTTTGCGATTGAAGCCGCAAACTGAGTCCAGTTTGCGACTGAGTTGCAAACTGGAGTCCAATTTGCAACTGAATCGCAAACTGAGTTGGACTCAGTTTGCGGCTTCTGTCGCAAACTGAGTCCAGTTTGTGACTGAGTTGCAAACTGTTGCGACTGAAGTCGCAAACTGCATCAGTTTGTGAACAGAAGTCGCAAATTGGATCAGTTTGGACTGCATCAGTTTGTGAACAGAATCGCAAATTGGATCAGTTTGGACTGCATCAGTTTGTGAACAGAAGTCGCAAATTGGATCAGTTTGCGACAGAAATCGCAAACTGAGTCCAGTTTGCGACTTCTGTCGCAACCCGACTCCATGTTAATCTGCGATAAAATGATGCTTGTTATTGTTGTCTTCTTCTTGTTGTTGTGGAGATGGAACTAAACTAATATTTGTTATTTTAATTTCTTATACCAGTATAGGTTTGGTAGCCCATGCAACTGATTTTTCAAAAAAGCAACTTTCACATGTTATTTTCTTTTGTTAGCCTTTATTATTATTAACGTTTTTATTCTCACTTTCTAGGCTAGTAGTTGTCCCAGAGTGATATCTCTTGATTTTTTTACACAAGAGGATTTTACATATCTTGTTAGCATAATCGGACGTCTTGGTCAGTCTTGTCATAAATGAAGAACATTCACATTGCATCAATAGGACATTGCAATCAAGCTGAAAAAACTGAAGAACATTCACATTGCATCAATCCGACATTGCAATCAAGCTGTGCTGGCTCTAGCAGAAGCAAGCTTAAGGTATGGTGCATATTTAGCAGAATTTGCAGTTTGTTTGTAACAATATATTTAGCTCTACTATTATTTTCATTCTCAGAACATAGGAAATGTGTTATTACAAATGTTGTCTCTCCGAGATTTGTTGTCCCAGAGTGATAATAATCCTTTTTCTTCCTTCAATTTTGTAGGAAGTCCGAGATTGTTGTCTCTCCGTATATTGGGCAGTTGCGTCGAAGGCACTAAACTAACTGCTGAGAAGAAATACTGGGGAGGAGAAGAGAGAAGTTCAATTTACCGTTGGTTTCTGGTAAGGGGATTTATTTATTTATTTTTAGTTGTATCAATAAACATCATTTCCTAACCAGCATACAAATGTTGTTCCTGCAAATGTTCCTATGATTAATTTATAATTTTTTGCTACCTGTAGTTTTGGTATGGGTATGCGTGTGCATGCAACTTTTTTAGGGTAAATAACATTGGACCAAATAATAAGCATCCAGATCCGTCTGATGCAATAAGTGAATTTTATTTTGCGAACTATTGATATAAAGAAAAGAAAAGGAAAGAAAGCACCTCCAGTCTTAAATAAATATACATGTGTAAAAAAGCATTGCAAAATCTTAAAATAAAAAGTTTCATATGTTATACAAAATTTTAGCGTAGCATTTTCTCTCTATAAATCTGAAATCAACAAGACCCATAAAATGTTAAGAATTGTTCTTATTCAAAATTTAGTTGAAAACACAATATTAATGGATAGATCGTTAAGAAAAGCATTTATAATTTGGGAGTACATCATTAACTTAATAATAGAGATGTTGCTCATCCCTATTAATGTCTAATTTTGGGTTGGACTTGGGATTTAAGAATAAAGTTAGTCTTTTCACTTCTTACAAATGAAACATTAGTCAATAAGGGATAAATTATTTAGCAAATTTTCCCTCTTCTATTACTACCAATTAGTGGCTGATGCATCAAATCTTTTAGGTTCTTTGATCAGCTTAATTTGGTTGATACTAAACTAATGTGGTAAGAATTACTATTGATATCTGTAAGATTATAGACATAGCATATACGAGTTTCTTACCCTCCCCCGATTATGTCATTTGGTTATATACATAAACACATTCGTTACATAGCCTTGATGTAGTTCATTACAGAATGCATTTCAGATTTATGGATCTAAAAATTGCCTTCAAATCAATAAATAGTTATGCCTTAATTTTTAGAACAACTTAGATATGTGGATAATGCTAATTCCTCATCAAAATTGGTATTTGCAGAGATAATTTCCATACCAGTGGACATGCATGCTACAAAGGTTTATTTGGGTAATGCTAATTCCTCATCAAAATGTGGTAACTTTTTTTCTTTTTTTACAGTCACACCGTGCTAGTAAATATATGCAGTCTCAAGATCAACAGGCCGTTGGATCTGCCGTCGCGTGGCACAAAGATTACATTTCTTGGTCTAGTTTTGGTACTTATGAAACTAGTTATGTAATTTATGTTAGAACTATGTCGACGTAACTTATGTAAGCTTTTGGAATGTAAACTTATCTAGTCTTTTGGAGTATAAACTTATCGAACTTTTTGAAATGTGTTGGAATTATATGATTCTTGCTTCAGTCTTTTAGTATGTGTTATTATGTGATTTTGATTGTTGCATTACATTATTTATTGCATGTTAAAATATTCATTATTATTATGGATGCATATCGCAGCAGTTATATTTAAATTTTCTATTACAACGGGCAAAAACCGTTGCAATATACTGTATTACAACGGGCAAAGGCCGCTTGTAATTTATTAGCTATTACAACGGGTTAATAACCATTGTCATTGAGTCATTGCACGTGACAGAGCCAGTTATTACAACGGTCTTTTACAACAGTCATTGCCGTCAAATAGTCAGGAGCTATTACGACGGGTCATATTAAGACGGGCATATGCCAGTTGTGAAATACATATTACAACGGTTTTTGCCCGTTGTAAAAGGATTGTTTTGTTGTAGTGCCCTAAGCCTTTGTATTGATCGCTGGTCATTGTTTCTACCAGTGTTTGACGAAAATGTCTCTTATAGCTTCATGTGCACTACTATTTGTTGAATTGTTTGACCGTGACAAGTACTAAATAGGTTGACTTGAAAACGAATACTGAGGATATAATGTGACGCAACATACCATGTGGAGTATAATAAGAGTTCTCTGATTTAAATACAATTATCCAGTCGTATAAGAAGTTAATATGAAAAATATGTTGACAGTTTTTCTTTCCGAATTTATTTAGATGGAAAACCGACCAAAATCGTAAAACCCCCCTAGTGCACCTAGCCCGGTCCGCTGATACCACATAAGTGGTTAATCATAGCATATGCACATGATAAACTCTTTTAGGGTATCATTTCGGGTTTCGAACTCGCATCCTTATTACCTCGACACAAGTCCTTAACCGTTGGGCTAATACTGCGGGTCTATTGATACTAGTTTACTTTTATGTATAATTTTCCCTTTTACCATTTAAACTTCAATAAAATGGGTCTTACGCATGAGCCTAGCTTAGCCAGCCTATATGTTAACCCGACTCTGGTATTAAGAAAGAATTAAGGAACCGTCAACATATGAATAACCCTTTTTTTTATTTGATTAATACATCACCTTATATATAAATCTACGGGGAGTCTTGAGCTCTAGAAGGTGTATCATTTAAACCATCTCCACAAAGACTATTTCATTGCATGTCAGCATTCATATTGCCTATTAAAATGGTTAAAAATGAATCATTGTTCTCCATTCATATATTAGATAGCAAAAGATCAAGTAAGATGCTTGCATATCATCTAACATCCTAATGAGAGAATAGACAACAATATCACAAGGTTTGACAAGAAATATATAAAAGAGCCCGATTTTACCCTTCATTCAAATACACAAAACACGATAAAAATTGACGAGAACATACCAAAATTTAGTACAAAGTTTGGAAATAATATGCCGAAAACAGATTAACTAAAAAAATTCTACAAAATCGTTGATAGTACGTTGGAAAACACAATTTTATTCGGTGGTCTATTGCCGAATTTGTGTTATTGTCATGACCTGATGCGTTCAACAAATTCAGCGAGTACATACCGTTCTAATTATTTAACTTTGGCTCAACGAATATATCGTTTATGGTCAAAAACGGACCTCCATTTTTTAGTAAATTGTTATCTTTTCGGTGATTTCTTCAACCAATTCAACATATCGTTCGCTTTTTTGTGTAAAAATCATGTTGTCTTCTTTTTCAAAATTAAAATTTCCGTTAGAAATTGGTTCTTCCATGAAAAAAATGATTAATAGTTTACTTTGAAAAGAAGATGGTTATGGTTGAACGAACAATAAAATGTAATTAGGGTAAAATAATAAAATAGTATTTTGGTCTATACTTTATAAATTGTTAAGGAAGGGCCATGTTAAATGAGTCTCCTCTTAGTAAATTAAAAAACAAAACAAAAAATGATCTCTTTTAACCGTTTTCGGAGTGACTTTAACAATACTCAAAATAAAATATAATGCAAACCATGTACAAAACTCCTAGCATTAAACTGATTTGATGCTGCAACCACTAATAACGTATATGATATCTTTGTAGAGAAACACACATTCACTCTGAAAGAAGATTGAATAAAAGAAGCGAAACGAGAGAGAAAAATCATAGAACTCAACTATTTTTTTTACAAATACCATTGCCAAATAAATTTGCGTGTCTCTTCATTTAAACCATCTCTACAAAGACTATTTCAATCATATTGCCTATTAAAATGGTTAAAAATGAATCACTTTTCTCCATTCATATATTAGATAGAAAAAGATCAAGCAAAATGCTTGCATATCTTCTAACATCCTAATGAGAGAAAATACAACAGTATCACAAGGTTTAAACATGGAACAAAGGTGAGAAAATGTAAACATCTAAGTTGTGGGTATCTAACACATCATCATTCCCAGTTGAGTATGGACTCGAGTGAATACATACCAAAAATAAAATATAAATGCAACCAAGTACAAAACTCCTAGCATTAAAACTGATTTGATGCTGTAACCACTATAATAACATATATGATATCTTTGTAGAGAAACACAAATGCACTCTGAAAGAAGATTGAATAAAAGAAGAGAAACAACTGGATTTTGAGCTTCGATTTCAATCTGTAAATAACTGAAGTTGTGTTTGTTTTCCAATATTGCAGAGACAAGACAAATTCTTTGGAAAATTATAATGAGTGATGGTCAGTTCATAACATCAAACCATGGTCACTTTTAACATCTTTTACTGCATTTTCTGCCACCAGGACCTCCATAGTAGATGCAGGCTCCTTTGGCCCTAATTGGCGGTCTACTCTTACTGTCACAAAATTGCACATCATAGCATCTGTTGCATGAAGCCGAGAACTTTTTGAAGTATGGAACCATTTCATCCCCTCTTGAATTCTTGGCAAGGATATTCTGAACATAGCTTGATTTTCTGAAACCGTTTTTCGGAAAGACGCCACTACCCATTTCAGTTGTTGTGTGAGACCCATCTACATGTAAATTGCATATGCTTCCACCCACATTGATACGACTGCAGTCACCATAATTCTCAAATATTAACATGGGCCAATATCCTATTGATCTACCATCAAAGTACGTCCACCAAACTTTATAGATAGGATCCTTAAAAAAAAAAAAAAAAAAAAATCAAAGAAATATTTTAGAGTTAAACCTCTATTTTTTTATGTTATTTGATTCAGAATGTTCGGTGTTGAGTTTGCTACCTTGATGGTATGAAAAACATGAGAATATTGATCTCCATTGTACTTTGAAACACCTTCTAGAGCTCCACCTAGTAAAATTTCATTAGCTGTCTGAATGAAACCTGCACATCTAAGGTTGAAACAACCATGGTCCTTGGCAGCATCCTGTACCAAAATAACTAGATCAATAATGCTTATTTTACCCCAAAAAGAACATAAAAACAACATTTGTTACAGAGAGGGTAGTAAGGTTTTACTAAAATGCTGTTCAAAAATATATTGGAATATATATCATACCAGCCAATTGACAAATATTCGCGGTCTTGCATCCCCGAATAAGATTGGACTAACCTAAATATTCAAGATAATAAAAGATACTCCTTGTTATACAAAATTCCAACTAACAGTATAGCATGAGATAAATTTAGCATACCGCCCATCCACTTTCCATGAAAGAGTCATGTTTGTTATACACAGTAACAGAGTTTAAAGACCACTCCTTTTCCTCGACGTTGAGATTCCAAACGTTAAAATCGCCTTTAGCTGAAACGTATGTTTCTCTATGAAACTCCACTCGTGCAATCTAGATGTACATGTGCAATTACATTAAACATTGTAAAGTCATTATAAATTAGAATAACATGTTAATACAAACTAAGCATAGGAGCAATTTCTTATCTGCTAGCAAATTTATAGAGTGAATGGAGCTAATTATACAACTACTTGAAAAATAAATTTTTGAACATAGATAATTCACCTCAACTTTGCAATTTGAAAACTCTCCATTTGGAACATAGGATTTGGAAGAGTTATGAGGCCTTTGAATGGGGATGGTTCCTTCTGGGCAGCTTCCAGAGTTTCGCCAGGTTTGAAATGTATCATTGCGTTTCACAAGTGCTGGTGAAAAACTAGGATGCATCTGGTACAATAGAGAAGGTATGCCTATAACCTGTATGAATGTAAAAGATTGCTGTATCTGGGAGAATTATAACAAACCTGAATGGTGTGGTTTTTAAGCAAGGGATGATCGAAAGCAGGTTGACTGTAAATATCAACACAATCAACAATGTCACCATCTTCGCTCTGCATGAGTTTACAAAATAATTTTAATCAGGTTAAAAGAGGATGAAATAATAACATAAGTCCAAAGTATTTATTTAAGATACGACCTTTATTGTTAAGATTGCAGGCTTACTCGTTCCATTCACATAGTTTAGAACAAAAAATATAGAGAACAACACAGCCAACTTATTTCCAACGTCTGAGCAAGAAGTCTTCTTCAGTTTAATATTCATCACTGGCTAAAGGTTTAAAGTAAAATAATTTTTAAACGTAGAAGAAAAAGTATGCAATTTATAAGATTATACTGAAAAATACAGACACTGAGGCTTAATCTTAATGTAGGATACACTTACTTGGAGGGTTGCATCAAAGGTTCTAAGGTCATTCTTCTTAGAAAAAAAGAAACGAAGGAAAAAAAAAAAAAAAAAAAACAAGCGGAGAGTGCCTTGTCGCAAATGCTTGGATTTAAAATCCTCGGTTTTTGTCCTTAAAAGAAACAGAAAAAAAATAACACAGATTTATTAATTTACACTAAAATGAAGAGATCTGCCTATTGGATTGTCCCAGAAAGCTATTAATGAGTACAGATTTTAGACAAGGTATAGGTTGGTTTGTAGCATTTAGTTTTGTGTTTTTATCTAAACAAAAATACTTATATCATATCATAAGTATTGCCGGAAAACAAATAATTAAAAAAAATACCATGTAAAATACGAAAAAATATTTGTTTTTTCGTATTTGAGAAATAACAAAAGCACGACAAACAGTCCAACTCTATCCGTTGGTTGCTAAAATGACTAAAATTTCTAATATTCTTCTCTTATTTTTTAGTATTTCGTATCGCAAGTTAAAACAAACGGGCGTAAGGTTTAATGTAGGATTCACTTATTTTGGGGTTTCGCAAATAAGATTCTAAGATCATTTCTTCTTTGCAAAAAAGGAAAAAAGATCCCTTCATCCCCACCCCACCCAAAAAAAAAAAAAAAAAAAAAAAAAAAAAAAAAAAAAAAAAGGATTTGAATCCAAAGATTTTGTCATGAAAAATTATATATATAAAAAGGTTCTTCAAAGTTGATCAAAAAATCAGAAATATGAGTCCTTACCACTAAATACCTCTAACTAGTAAAAACAAAAGGATATATATATATATATATATATATATATATATATATATATGCATACATCTTTTCAAAATAAATGTACTCTTAGGAAAAGATAATTGCGCATATATTTCACGAAGCAGGTTAGTAATATATAAATGCAAGTTTTAATTTAAAGAAAAATTATATGTACGATCCAATGTTCGAGATCTCGGTTTCGGTTTTTTGCAATTTTAACTAGGAATATCGACATAATTCGAGAAATTCAATTTCAGTATCGAATCTTGTTATCTAGTTTTTATACAATAATATATATATATATATATATATATATATATATATATATATATTTGTTTAATTTACTGAAATAAATTGTATAACTTAAACTTAATTGAAAAATAATATTGATTAATAATGAATATTTAAAACACTAAAATATGTTTATTCGTTACTTCTTTTTCAACTTTTTTTCCGGCAAAGCTGAACTGTTTTTATAGTGATCTGTAATACTCATTAATAAAGAAAAAATAAAATACAAGGTAGTACAGGTGATATACCAAAAATATATCAACAATTTCCCCATGCAGGAAGGACAATTCTTAGCATGATCTATTACAAAACCAAACTACCACAATTGCTTAATACACTAGCATGAAAAAGAAACTAAATTTCAAACTGGTTTGACTTGCAAGTGCACAACACTTGCACACTGCATAAACAATGCAGCTATCCATTCTCCTGTAGGTTTTTCAACATTTCCTTCTTCATGTTGCGGGCGATGGGGGGATTTTGGGCTCAGTGTTCTCTCCAGAGACAGCTGCAAGTTATTCAATAAGTAAATCAGGGGGCCTAGCCTTCTATCCGGGAGGTGGAGCAATTTGAGCATACGGTAAAGCAGAGTCTGACTTCTCATTGGTGTTGTCTTGGCCTGATTGAGGAGAACTTCGTTTCTTGCATAAGTGATGTTTGGGAGATTTTAATTTCTTCAGCATAGTAGAAATTTGCACTAAACTGGCTTCAGAAAACGCATTCTTACTCACATTAGTTGGTATAGAATTGCATTCATTCAGCATCTGTTGAAGAGTTTCACACTTTTCTGCACTATTGTCATTTTTTGCTAATACGGTTCTAATTCTATCAGAGACGATGCTTGCATCCTCAAGGAGCTCCATGATTTGAAGAGAGGCAACAGAGCACTCATTCTCAACAAGACTGCTGCGAGGGTCTGTCGTTTCATGTCCATCTTGCCTGCTATTATTATTCTCATCATTCATCACTTTGGCACAGTTAGTAGCCCCATCACATTACTCCATTACATTGGAGTTACCATCAACATCATTTCTATTGTCACACATAGGTAATTCTGAACCTTCTTGAACCTAGCTCATCCTCAGTTCAAAGTTCTTCATCTTGCTAGAACTTGTTTACTGACAGTACCCACATTATCCTTGTTGGACATAATATTACGCAGAGGAATCCCAGACTGGACACAAACGAGACCAATACACTTATCGTTAAAGTAAATAGGTGGCAGATGCAAGGGTTGATCATACTCACAATCTTGATCATCATTACTCCCAAATGCAACATCCATGGTTATTACGGCGGTAAGTCGAGTCGAGTCGACAGAGGTCCAACTAGTCGACTAGTGGACTAGTCATAGACTAGTCGAGACTAGTCGATAAATAAATAAATATATATATATATATATATATATATATATATATATATATATATATATATAATTATAAAAACAACAGCTAACTAAAAAAAACAGCATCAACTAAAAAAACAATAGCAGTTGGTTTAATTAAAAAAACAGCAGCAGCTAATTAAACAGCAGCTAACTAACAGGAAATTATATATAAAAAAAAGCAATGAAAAAATAAAACAAGGCATAAAAAACAACTTTTGGCTAATTAAACAGCAACAGTTTTTTTTTTTTGTTCGAATGCAAACAAACTGCTAACAGGAAATGTTTTTTTTCTTTGGTTTTGGACCCAATTTAAAACTAGTCGGTTAAGTCGAGCCGCCTAGTCGCCTGACTAGTCGACTAGTCGGTCCTAGTCGCTCCAGTCGCCCGACATATTGACAAAATCCAAGTCGTGAGTCCCAGTCGCTGACTCAAGACCGACTTGTCGACTAGTCGCCGACTAGTCGCGACTAGTCGCTCGCCGTGATAACAATGGCAACATCCTCTGTATTAGCTTTCTCATTGTTTTCTATCCCAGTTTACTTTTTTTCAGATTCAAGCGAGAAACCTTTCTCCACGCCTGTTTTTTTCCTAAGAAAAGAGAGTCTATCTAACCTCCTTTCATGAACTGTAGCCTTAGTAAATTTCGGGGGATCAACTACTGCATACTTAGTAGCATTCTCAGTCACTATGTTAGTAGTAACAGTTTCCAGTTTTGATTTAGCATTAGCTATATCACAGTCAACTAAAACATGTCCAAAAACATTACAAGCAGTACAAATGGGGGGTTTCCAGAGATAAAACGCACGTACAGTCTGCTCTCCTCCATTTGGTAGCTCCACTAGAAAATCATCAGGAAGTTCATGGTCTGGAGAAACTTCAACCATGCACTTGATATATTCTAACCTATCAATCTTTTCCGTATTTTCATCCATACATAAGAAATTTCCAACTCTCGTGGCTAACCAACTAATACCAACTTTCGACCATGCATAGGATGGAATATTAAATAGCTTAATCCACACTGGTACTTTTTAAATCGAAGCACAATTATTCCCTATACCAGTATCCTAGGGTTTAACAAAAAATACCTTATTTCTTATGATAACTGGGTCTGCCTCAATAATTTTAGCACGGTCTTCTGGCAAAGCAAAGTGGAAGAAGAAAAGAGTGCCATTCGATTTTACCTTAACTAGACCCCTAGGCTTCCAGAATTTCTTCAATTGAGTTATTACAGTAGTGTACGCTAGTGGCTTGTCCAAGAAAAAGCCAACTAGATGCTCACTCCAAATTTTTCTTCCAGCCGCCAGAATTCCTTCGTAGGCACTAATTTCTTTCCAGAGAACTGTAACTTGAAGGGC
Source organism: Allium sativum (assembly GCA_030737875.1). Lineage (NCBI taxonomy): Eukaryota > Viridiplantae > Streptophyta > Magnoliopsida > Asparagales > Amaryllidaceae > Allium > Allium sativum. The sequence continues at coordinate 9,500,217 of JASFAX010000033.1, forward strand.
GGAGGCACAAAAGACTCCACGTTTCTCGATTTCATATATTAAATAGATCTAACCATTTCTTGGTGGGGGCAGGGGAGAGGGGAGCTGGGTTATTGGTTGAGAGGGGGGCGCGTCTGGGGGAAGGGGAATTGGGGTAGGTGGAGGATCTAAGAGTATGTCCATTCCCAAAGCAATGTAATGTCTTCACAATAGTTTCACAATGTCCAGCCTATGTATCAAGAAACAATGCCTATATAACAAAGGGGACTCCGATGCAAATGTGTTGGAAAAGTAAAACTTGTCTATATGGCAAAACTGAACACGTTTGGTGTGCTGAAAATATGGCAGTAATTAAACAAAAAGAAGGCGTTTTGTTGATAATCGGAAAAAACATGGGGTAATGGTCAGAATGTCTGAAACTAGACATGCAGTTCCACATTGTGAAATTGTTTTTGCCACACGTCGGCTTTTACATTAAGTTCCAAATTGCATTGGAGAAAGAAAAACATAAATTATTGTCAAATGCAAACGTGTCATGCAATTCACAGTCCAATTCCCTCGGCATTGAAGATGCTCTAAGGATGGAGAAGACGTTGGTGTGGCTTGGTTGATTTTGGAAGAGGAAAAGGACGTTGTGGGTTCCGCCATTTTTGAGGATGTTGCATACTTATGATCATTTTCAACTTTTTTTAGTTACATCATGTATAGGGTTGTTATGGTAATGGTAATACCATACCAGTACTAAACCAGTGGTAATCAATGTTGAACTACATCGGTATATCAATGTTATCGGTATGGTATCAGTAAGTTTTACCGTTATTAACAGTAAAATAACGGTAAAGAAATGTCAATACAAGTGGTAACGGTAAAATTACCTGTCATATTAATTTTGTTTTTTCACTATTTTAATGAATTCCAATCTTTATTTTTTTGAAAGTTTACCATATTTTAAATAGATGCTTATAGATTTATTTAGGATGGTAATTCTTTTTTGCTTTATTAACTTCAAAGTTTAAGATTAACAAAATTATTATTTCATATATTATTGTAAATATCTTGTGATGAGCTAAGTAAATTTTCTATGCCAATCAAAATGAGTTTATATATTTATATAAACATTAATGGAGTTAGAATTAGTATAAAATTATTTACTTTTTATCATTATCAAAAATTTAATGTGCTAATGTTTTAATAGCTTTATGTATCGGTAAATTTACCATTGCTAGTCAACGGTTTACTAGTTTATCAGTATCCCAATAAACATTTTACCAGCGGTAACGGTAAATTATCGGTATTCATTTTTGGCTTACCAATAGTATCGGTATGGTAACGGTTTTCTACTATCGGTAACAGTTACCATTACCATAATAGCCCTAATCATGTATATATTTTATGAACCTGCATGTTTTATAAGTTAAAATTTTAGATTTTGAATATTCATATATATATATATATTTATATATATATATATATATTTGAAATTTAAATTAATCCTTCTTTGCATACTTTGAAGTTAAATCGTGTTTTTTTTATAGAACCAAAATTTTGGCTATGTTTCGATCCTTACTGAAACCCAAATAGAACGATTGGAATCTCGGTGTTTAAGTCGAATCCTTAAATTTTGGTATAATTAGTTCTTTGTAATGTAATTTATATACAAGCACCATGCATATACATATAAGTGGTCCTATTATAGTCTTTAAAATGAAATGCATCATTAGGAATTCATTTTTTCTATGTACATCTTTCATCATCAAAATACAAACGACAAACACACATAAAGAGTTTAACCGTGCATTCAAGTTGGAATTTTGTTTAAGCAAATGAATTATGAGAAAACTTTGTGTCATTGGTTTTTTATTCGGCAACGGTCTCACACATTGGGATTTGAGATATTAAAAGAGAATCCTATAGGCTTCTCATAAGTTAAATTGAACCATTTATCCGTTGTTTTCTCTTGTGTTAAGCAGAGAAACATTAATCATGTGCACGCTTTTTGACAATTAATATTAACAAAAACGAAATGGTTTTTGAAATGTTATTTCCAAATAAAATAATATGTTGTTTTGATATCCAATTATGATAATGCGGTTGATCGTTATACTTGCACAAACTCAGACAGAGCAGTGGAATTTCTTAAAGAAAGTGATCTAATACGCTCCACTAAAATCAATTTATACAAAAGCAGTGGAATATCTTGCATAACAAGTATCATCGCTTAACTAATTTCTCGTACTCCTCCAAGAAGTTGAATGTGAGTAGCTATATTTGTGTAATTTATAGAATTTTCTGTTTAATCTACGCTGGTTATGTTGTTACCTATGCCGGATTGTCCAAATCCACACGATATTTTATCATTTATCTCTCGGGCATTTGGTCGATGATGTTGCATTGCTTATCGTCGGTTTCTCTACGACGTTTTCTCATATCTAAACTATACTATTCAATTACTAAAATAAAAAGACTAAGATTTTCACTTACATCAGGTCCTTAACTCTTCCCATGTTTGGAATTGTTATGCCTTAATTATGTAGTCTCCTTTATATCTCTTCTTTTTAAAATATACAATAAGGGAATTGCATATTGATTAGATTTAGAAATTGGACAAGAAAATATTAGAAATTGAATGATAAAAACTAAGGTAGTATTTGGATTATCATTTTTAATTTTGAATTTTCATATATACAAAATGAGAATGACATATACATACCGTGGAAAATGAGCGTTTTAAAATAAAGTTAACTTACAAAACAGAAAACATTTTTTTATTGTTTTCCGTGTTACGCTAGCTAATTCATTCATCCATCAATCTTCAAACCTCTTCACCTTTGTTCCATCCTCTCGATCATCCCTTAACTCTTCCTACATTTTACAATTAATGTTGAAAACTCAAAACTTAAAACACAAAATAAACCAAACGCACCCTAAAATTCTCCCAACTGAAAGCGTAGAATATTTTTTTTGAGTGTTGGAGAAGAGAGACTAACAAAGCTTCGTTGTTTCCAAATAATTTGTGAATAAAAGTGAAGGGGCAAGACACTAATTTATATTGGTTAGAATGCACCAATATAATTTTATTTAAGTTTGTTTAAGTTAATAATATTTGGAACACTCATTGTGCAATCAAAATTCTAGTTGTCGCTTACCACGGGTCGACCGCCTTACCTTACCAATCGACTACTAACAGTCGATGGGTCCAAGGTAGCGATCGATCGATTATAGTATTTTTGGAACATTTATTAATTATCGCTAGTTATTAATCTATACATAAATTATTAACGTCGGCGTTAACTTTAACAATTCCTTGACCCCTAAATGCAATTATTATTACTTCTTGAATTTCAAATTTAAGAATTAATTATTGTTTAAATCTGAATTCTATTTAAATTAATTTGAACCACTGGTGTATATCCTGGAGTACCGTGAAGTACCTATTCCTTATGGGAATCGAACCCGTGTCTTCGACATGAAAAGACGATGTCCTAACCACTGGATGAAAGGGACCAAAAAGAAATTCTTCGCTCCCCAATTAATATATTGGCATACGGTCTTATGTATCGAAATTAGTCCCAGAAATTCAAGTGATATGCGGCTATCATTTACTCCATTTTTCTTATTCATACATAGCACGGGGCGATTTAGTAAATAAATAGACCTGTTTGGATAAGACAGATAACGTCTTTGGTCATAGATAACGGGAAGCTGCGAAATTCAAGTCCACAACATTTTCGTTTGAGCTTCGATTCCAACATATTATATAAGAAAATTGATCAGACCATGAATTTGTTGACATAACTTTAGTGACTAAATTCTGATTTTTATCAGATTTCCATGTTTAATCTCATCTCATTTAATTAACCAATTAATTAATTAATCCATTTCTTATTAACTTGTATGGGGTGTTGCATGGTTTTTAAGTAGCCTAAGTATACTACTTACTGTAAAAAAAAATAGATCCTAAATGATTTATTAAGTGGTGATTTCTAACCCTAGAATTCAAGCATTTTCTATGTTGTCCTTTTTTGGACTTTCTACAACACTTGTTGTAGCATCCCAGGAAATTCGACACTCGAAATCTGAAACTATTACATCCTGTGTCCAAACTCAAGTACCGAAAACCCCAGAAGGTTAAAAGAAAGAAATAAGAGGGTGAGATAAGAAAGAATGTTAGAATAGAAGAAAAAGAATAAGAACAAACTTAAAATCAGAGTCTCATATCGCAGCAAAACAAAATATAATATAGAAAAAAAAATCTTTATTGAGAGCTTGAGACAAAACTTACAATCATCAGAGTACATCATACATCTGGACAGTTATAATAATATGTCCTCATATACAACACACAATGGAATAAATACTAGATATCACATGTCTGAAATTGTTCAGCTCGTCTCACAACATCCGGTAACCTGAACCTGTAAAACTCGGTCTGACCCGAGCATTGCAAACGCCATGATCAGTCTAGTGAACCAGCATGAGAAAAATCACTAAGTTTAAGGGTATCATCCAACTTGATTTTAAAGTAAAATTCTTTTCGAAAGAAAAGGATAATCGTAAGACCAAATCCACACATAAATACAGACAGTTTTTACCTTATGATAACCCAATTTTTTTTTAAAATCATATCTTTTATGATATTATAATAATGTGTAATACATGTAAATAACCATCTAGCAGAACGCTTGCATCTTACGCTCTACCTGCATAGTATACAATCAAAATGGGGTCTTATTGGAGAATGAATTTCCAACTATGGCAAGGTATGAGAACACCTTCCGACAGTGTACCTCTAGAAAAAATACACAAGGATTCAACAAGAACATCTTGCAACCTCGGCTAAACATGACCGACCATTCACTTCGCTTGAATGTTCCGAATATATTGTCACCTACAGTTGCTAACAACATAACTACTTCCGGGAGATGCATAAGAGAAAGAAGAACATATACGAATTTCTCTAGATGGTGACAATACATCCTTTTAATGGGAGCGACCCACATAGCTATGCGACCTACCCGATTTTATATTATTTCCCGATTGATGAGGCTTGAGGTTTAAATCTTCTTTTTAAAACATCTGCCCACCCTTCACATTTGAATGCCTCATCATTAGATCCATCAAATCACTAATTGATGTCTACAAACTACTCTGGGTGTCTAAGCAGTAAGGATGAAATCCTCCGCCACCATCAGAAGTACATTTGTAGAAATCAGTGCATGCGATCCTTTGGAAATACTTTGTCAGACATTAGTCCATACAAGTCATCCAGGAAATACTTTGTCAGACCCTAATGATCAGTAGAATCACTGTCAGACATCACTAATTTAGAATCACCGTAAATCAGTAAGAAAATAATTTCATAAATATCAACCCCGAAGGCCGAAACCAACAGTAGATCAATACTCAAAGGGTCATTTAACTCAGCCGATCTCCAATTAGGTTCTAATTCTTTCATTAGACTTTTATCCCATTTATAGACCATCAATACATATTCAATAAAACTTGGATTTTATAATTTCGTTTGAATTAGATTTAATAAAAATCCAGTTAATTAGAATCCCAATAATAATTCAATTTAAACTTAAATTCAAACTTAACTTATACTGATATAAATATCAAATTGCTTAAAAGTTTATTAAAACTATATACATGTTTTAAGACTTCATAATCCTCCATTAATAACATTTTAAACTTCCAAGATTACCACATTGAATATATATAAATAACTAATAATCAAATTTCAACATTTATTAAAATAAAATGGTTTACTTCACCATTAACAATTCCCATTGAATTAACAAACTAACTTAATAATCAATTTTAGTTAACGCAATTGACTTGGTTAACTCTAAACATGATTAACTCGTTAATCAATCCTCATTTTGTCTTTCCATTTAAATTAATTAAAAATATAATTACTTTAAATAATCCCATTTACTTTGATTATTATTAAATAAATAATAATCAATTTCAATATAATCCCTTTTTAATTGTTTTGAAAAACAATTAATCTCGGTTATAATCATTACGTTAATGTCTGCTCACTTGCTTATCAATCTTATTAATCTTAATAAGTTATTTTATAAAACAATTTACTAATTAAATAATAAATATTTAATATTTATTTCCTTTTATAAACTTCCGTTCAAAATAATATATTTCAAAAACTAATTTCAGTAATAAAATAAATTTCATAACTTCATTTTTATTGATTCATCTAACAGTAAATCAATCTTTATAAAACGATGTATATTTAGGCCATCTGCTACAAATTTTCTCAACTAATGTTGCCCATTGGTTAATATCCAAACAAATGTTGAATTTGGATTCATCAATCAATAATCCAATCAGAATGGTTTAACAGTTCATATAATGATAATATGAAATAACAATAAACTTGAGGAATCCAGTTAGATCCCTCCTACCTGTTTTTCCTGCATCCAAATAGGTTACCGCAAATAAAACAATCAATTAAATACGATAATACATTATCTGCTACAATATAAACATGAATAATAAATTCAACTGATAACGGTCAACTAATAACAACAATTCAAGGATCCTGTTGAATTTAATACGTTCGTATTATTATAAACACTACCAACAAGGTAAAGTGCCTCGATTGGAAATAATCGTTAAAAATAACGATTGGTTTCGATTAAATTAAGCGAACTTTTAATTTAAATCAGTTATAACTTTGTATTAAAATATTTAGCATATATCCAAACAATCATCCAACAATTAGCAAACATAGCACACAAACATTAAACCTGACTTATGATAATTATAAGTGGGACAACTAAGTGAGTTTAACTCACCTTAATTTCCATTCGGTCATTAAAACGCTTGTTTTAACAAAATTGAACAACCGTTTAATTTAATTAAAAATTACGGTTGCTTCCAATCTTGACCAGATAAAATCCATGGCGTTCGTCCATACGGTTCAAACGAGTCCAACGGTTTGGAAATCTGATAACGCTCATATGAAATATGATATTAACAAGTTATAAAACAATTTTATTCAAATTAAAACTTTATTTTTAAACCCATATGGGCTCTTACCCAATGTTGTCCCACATTTAAATATCAAAACCGCCTACGGGGATTGCTCCCATGTCGCTACTCATCTTGCTTTGTTCCCTATGTTACTTCAACCGCCTACCCATTTTCGTTTTCTCTCTCTCTCTCTTTTTGACTGAAGGCCCACAACGTTCACCCTATTTTCTCCTTCTATCCACTTATTAGCTTACTACTATAATTCTTCCCTCACGTAAATGCTTCCAGTTCTCCTTCCATACTCTTCGCTTCATTCCCCACATTATACGATCTGTTTCCCGTTCTTCCCCATTCAGTTCTGTTTCCCCATTTCGTTTTTTTCTAAATGGGCTCACCCAAATCCACCCGGCCCACGCCATACCCAATACCGCGTTCAATAGTGTCTTCTTCCCCATCGCTTTTCCTGAAGCTTTTATAATTATGTGTTTATAATTATATTATATAGTTTTATTTCACTTATATAAATAGTATTTAAATCATATGTTTAAATTATATTTTACTATGTTTTTATACTTGAATTTTTTAATTTTAAACAACTAGTTTTATCATAGGAATTTCCAGAACATATATTTCGGTTTAAATACTTTGAAAATGATTTAAAATTTAAATGTATATAGTATACGTTGACATACACATATGTACATATCGACATATGACCGTCACATTTTATTTAAATTTAAAAGTTGTGTCTTTTCATTTCAAAACATTTCAGAAACGGTTGTGTGTCTTGGAACACTATATAAAAGCCTCATTTTCGATTTTTTTTGATAACTTATCATCTCCTTCTTCCCTACTTTACATACCACCATTATTCTTCTTAAATTTCTAAGATTATACACTTTGACGATTTCAAAACAAATTATATCATTCTTCTTCTGTTTTCAATCTCAACCAAATACTCTCTGTTTGGAAGTGCTACTCAAGAGTTCTAGGGCAATTGTAATAAAAACCGTGAGGGTGTGTTACTTGTAGCCCATAAATCAAGGAAAACGATAGGGTGTGTTCCTTGTAGCCCATAAATCAAGGAAAAGGAGCGGTGTTAACCTTGTAGTCGTGAAATCAAGGGTGTTGTAATTGGATACTAATATTAATAAAACTCTGCACAATCCAATGTTGTGCGGGACTGGACGTAGGAGTAATCTGAATCAGTATAAAATTCGGTGTGTTCTTTCCTTTGCTGCATTTTACTTTTGTTTGTGATTGTTTTTGTTGTGATATTCATATAGTAGTTTGTGTAATTGATAGCTGGTTAAGATTTCTATAAGTTCGTTAAAACACTATTCACCCCCCTCTAGCATTAGTTTTGCCTTAAGATCTTTGATCCTCATCCATAACAGTAAGTTAGCAATCCACGCACCAAAACCTTAGGTTTTCCCTTTTTTTGCCACATTACAACTACATATATTATCTATTTTTAAACTTTATTTCCTTTTATTGAAGCCTTTAACTTTTTTTTTTGAGGTTCCATCTCTAGCCAACCCCAACTTGTTTGGGATTTATGGCTTAGTTGTTGTTGTATCATTTTTAATATATTTATGGTTTAAACAATGATGTTTTTTGAAATGCTTTGATGGATAATAACTAGCATAGTTAACCTAATTACTTATGATTGATAATCACTTTAAATATACATAAGTATTTGTATTTAATAATTTGTCAAATAACAAAATTGCTATTTCTATGCAGGAAAAAATGCATACAAGAAGATCAGCCAAGGCTGATCAAAAAACTTTTGAAAACACACCTCAGTGTATTTTCATCAACATAAATGGACAATAATGTTTTAATATTAGGCATCAATCTGTTGCTTTCTGTGATATACATAGTCGGTCCATGCAAAATCCACCAACCCCTCAGCGAACTCCTACAATAAGTAAAATAAATTTTGTATTATTTATTGTGTTGTTGAATGATACAATAAACTGCAGTAGTTTCCCTATGTTAATGTTATTTGATACCTAGTTTTTGGATACCCAATTTAACAATTTTTATACCCAGTTTCCGGTCTGTGGAAAATAGGGAGAAGGACAAACTTAACAAAAAAATTGGTGAAAAGTATGGAAAGTTTAGAATTTAATGAGAAGACCAAATGATAGTGTAAATGGGAAAATGTTAGTGGGCCCCTTAAATTCCACCTTTAGTGTAAATGTGTCCTTCTCCCTAATTTTGAAATTTTCCATATTTTTCAACAAAAAATTTCCAAAGTTTGTCCTTTAAAAGAAAATCCTCGTCCAGTTTTTGGATTTGTTGGATAACAATTTTTACGCATTATTCTGCTTAAGTGTAATGGATTCTTTTTACTATTTGTTTCGGTTTTAATGTATATGTTGCTTTGTTTTAATTCGTTCATGTATTAAAACATTGACTTCTTCAAAATAAACAGTTTTTGGTTTAATTCATTCATCTACTTTCTTTACTCTTTGCTTTTGTTTTAATGTATGTCTACATAATGTATTTGTTGCTTTGGTTTAACAAAAAAAAAAGATCTAGACAATGTTGTTGAAATTGATGATACGCAAATCACAATTTTGGGCAACAAATAATCTTACATATTTTGTGGAGAGATTTGTTGTTAGATTTGATGAAGAGATTTGGTGCTAGATTTGATGAAGAGATTTGGTGCTATATTTTATGGAGAGATATTGATTGCGATATTTGTGGACATTTATTGCAAGGATATTTGGTGCTTAACCGAATAGTTTATAACATATATGAAGATATTTTAGGAGCCAAATTTTCTTGGGTATGAAGCCAAGTTTTTCTTGGGCATGAAGCAAGTCTCACTATAAAAAGGGCTAGCTAATCTCTTCATTAGGTGTGGAAAATTTGCCATTATTCTTCATTGTCTTTCTCCTTAAATTTTTAGCCATTTGATATTCTCTACCTATTTCTCAACAAGGTTATTGGTTCAAGTTGTAATTGTTTGTAACGATAGTTGAGATCGTTTGTAAACAATTTTTATTAGTGAATCAATAAAGAGAGTGGTTGGGTGGAATATCGTGTGCTTATATTTCCGATATTATTTATGTTGTTGTTTTTTTTCAATCAAATTCATCTTCAAGTGATTGGGTGATAAAGATCCAATTTTTCTTGGCATTTTGTCAAGCTTCCATTGCGCACAAAAATCATAACAGTTTGGTATCGGAGCCAGATCATCGCATAGCTTGGAGTGTTTATTGGATTGAAAATTGGAGATGTCGGAGATGATGACGTTTTCAAAGATGGTTATTTTAAATGGGAAGAATTGGGGTATATGGAAGCCGAAGATGGAGGACATTTTATATCTCAATGATTTGCATGATCCCATTGATGGAGACGGGGTGAAGCCCTCGAATATGGATGAGGAAAAGTGGAAGAAAATGGACAAAAAGGCGATTGCGTTGGTTCGCCAATATTTGGATGATTCTGTATTCCACCATGTGGCTAGTTGTGAATCCGCGAAGGCGTTGTGGGACAAAATAGTATCTTTGTATGAGCCAAGGAGTGCTACAAGTAAGGCTTTTCTGGTTCGAAAGTTGGTGCAACTTCGATTGGATGAGGAGAAGTCTGTTGTAGAGCATTTGAACGAGTTTCAGGATGTCATCAATCAATTGGCAAATATGAAGGTCAATTTTGATGATGAGTTATAGGCTCTTTTGTTGATGAGTTCTCTTTCGGAAAGTTGGGAGACTTTGGTTGTTTCATTGAGTAATTTCAATGCTAATGGAACTATCTCTTTAGAAACGGTTCGAAGGAGTCTTTTGAATGAGGAGCTAAGGAGAAAAGGGTCGGAGTTGAAATCGGCTCAAACTAAGGTGATGGTAGCAAGGGACTCGGGGAAAGATACAAGAAGGAAGAAGAAAGGGGCTAATGGTAAAGGTGCCTTTTATTATTGTGGTAAGGAAGGTCACAAGCGCAATGATTGCTATTCATATATACGAGATATGAAGAAGAAGAAGAAGAAGGCGCAAGGTGATAATAATAATAATGATTTGGCACAAGCAGATTTTGCTGAAGGTACTGAAAGTGATTCTTCATGTGATGTCCTATTTAGTGTTGTGGAGCCTTGGAAGATGGATTCAGGAGTCAGTTTTCACATATGCCGTGATGTGAAAAGTTTCTCTTTGTATGAGAAGAGTGTTGGCATGATAAAGACGGCCAATGGAGTAGAGCTACCAATTTGTGGGGTTGGAGCTGTTAGGTTTTGGATGCATGATGGAGTGATGAGAGAAGTGGCCGGTGTGAGGCACATACCCACTTGTTCACATAACCTCATATCTCTCGGTCAGTTAGGCTGTCGCGGTTGCACTTATGAGACTCGAGGTGGAGTTTTGAGAGTGAAGAAGGATGGTCGTGTGATGATGCGAGGAGTTTTAGAGGAGGGAAACCTATATAGTTTGGTCGGTTCGGTAGTCAATAATGAAAGGCGGGTGACGGTTGAAGAACCTAGTCCACAGCAAGGTGGAGAGGTTAATATGGTCACGCTATGGTCCTAAGGTGGAGGATCATGGTATCGACAAGGGTCTAGATGTTGATGATTCTCGAGGGATCCCAGAGATGAAGAGATCATGTCAAGCGAAAGATGGATGTCGAGTTGTGAAATCCACAAAGACAAGATGGAGGTCTTTGTGGTATTACAAATTCTTTTGAAGATCGCTAGTGGCATGGTGCACGGGTAAGGGAGGTGCATCATTAGTGGGCGATGGTGGAGGTTTGTAACGGTGTTAGTTGAGAAAGAAAGGTTGAAAGTGAAAGCTAAGGGGCTACTGTTGAGCTTGTAAAGGTGGAGGTTTGTAATGGCATTTTGTCAAGCTTCCGCTGCGCACAAAAATCATAACAGTTGAGCACACCGGAAAAAAATGAAAAGAAGAGAAGTAAAAGAAAAATAGAAGATTGTCAACTCCTAAAATATTGGCCCGACAATGAAGTAAAGATTATAACAGTCTTTTTCAAAATACTTGGTGACAACAAGTAAGCCTATATATCTGTTAAATTATATGCATGATTTTCAGTCATATGTTTTCAGTCACACATATCTTTTCAAACTACAATGGTGCTTGCTTTAAAATCTCTAAAACTTGTTGCTTGTCCGATTACAATTTTATACATTAATTGGAATAACACTGGTTTTATTTTTTTCTATTTTTAAATCATGTTTTCAACCTTTATGCCTATAATTGTAGCTTGTTTGTACTGTATGAGACTTTTGGACATTAATTTTTGATTCTACGCCACTTTCAGACGTACACACTATATTTACATTTCACTCATTGTGTACCACACAACACATATTAATTATCAATTTGAAAGAATGAAGCTCAGGTGATCATATGATTTTAATATGATTATTATTTCAAAAAGATAAATACTTCTATCATTTTAAACAATTAATATGTTTTCGTACAAGACAATATGTATACATATTAAATTTTTACCATATCATATCTTTTCATATTATTGTGAGTAAGAGAATTTATCATATGCTGAAACAAAGAAGCTTAGGTGATCATATAATTTTAATATGTTTATTATTTTCAAAAGATAAATACATTTATCTTTTTAAATATGTTATATGTTTTCATACAAGATAATATACATGTCATTTTTTTCATAACATAGATTTGTTTTTTCAATCAATAATAAGATTTTTTTTTTCGAAAACTTATGTCAATTATGTGCACATGAGTCGCACGCATAAATGTTGAATTTTGGTAGTGTATTACAAAGTGGTTTATGTGTCGCAACATTATTGGACAAATTTGCTTTAATATCATGAATGAAGAAGATCAAATGAGATTTCTAATTTTCATACCAATTATTGCATTATGTCAATACGCCATTGACTTTCTAGAGAATCGAAAGTCGGCACAAGATAGTTGTTAACTGTAACACCCCACCTCCGCTAGGGTCACTCACAAAGGGAATGCACTAGGTTTGGTGAAGCATTATCGAGGTAAACATGCACAGAAATATTACAAGACAGAACATATATAAAACAGTGGAAGTAAAACAAATTTTATTACCTTATAAAATAAGGTCTAAAGCCTTTTACATCAGAATACATCAATACCTGTCTTGCAATAGTAAAGAAGCATAAAACCATTTCATAAATTATTCCCCAAGTAAAACAATAAAGTAGCCATAGCCAAGAAAATTCCAAGCCATGCGTGATGACCCTCAAGCAGAAGAAGTCCGAACTAGATAACAGTGTTTCCTCCCTGAAACCTGGGGGGGAAACGGAAGACAAAGAGGCGAAACAAAACGGGGTCAGTCATAAAGACTGGTAAGTCCTATCTACTTCCAGTATAAAAACAGGTAAAGGTAACATGACATGCATAAACTGAAAGTAAACATAAGGATGACCACAAGATAGATAAACTAAACCAGGGTAACAGGCTGAACTACTATAGCAAGGTAAACTAAGATATCATGATAAACTACGGTGTCATGATAAATCAAGGTATCATATCGTCAGGTTTCTATCAAGTATACTATCCCAAGGTATCTATCCTGTATACCATCCCATGGTGTCTATCACGTATACCATCCCAAGGTATTTATCATGTATATTTGCTCTGCACCTCTCGTACTAGTATCCCAACCCGCGTCATGTGTCAACTATGAATGTCCCTTGCCCAATGTCATGTAATGGTCCATGTCAACCTAATATATATAGCATATGTAGGTTTTCCCAACTCGTATGTTTCTTTCCATGTATAAGTTCAGTCCTTTGCCGTAGGCCATACGGGCTTTCCCATGTAAACGTTTTATCCTTGAGGTTATTTTGGACTGCTACCCTTGATCTGGTTATGTTTTCTTACCATGAACTATCGCGTGTTCACTTAGGATTTATGTCACCTAGGACCACTAGGGATTATACTACCTAATGAACGTTTCCGTGTCTCGGTTTGGGTTCAGCCACCTAGGGCCACTAGGGATTATGCCACCCGTCAACTGCGCCCTTTATCCCACGTATGTATCGTGAATCGTTTTCCATGTCTAGACGCACATGTTCTCAATGTGCCATCCGAGTTCCGTGCCAGGGCAAATCGAGAAATACGGAACTCGGTCGGGAGCTTTAAGTCGTCTGCTGATGCAGATATCAAGGTCTGTTTTTGTACCCATGGCTATGGCCCCACGTGACCCCTCCCTCAACTACTGAAAGGCAATCCAAGAAAAATCATGTGTGAGAACTACATCCCGGCCCCACTATAGCCCCACTTTCCTATGGGCCAACCACACCCATGACTCGATAGCAAGAACATGGTCTGTTGGGAGTTCTCAGCCATTCCATTCGTACACGATTGACTAAAGATGGTAGGTAGTCGGCGACGTGCTATCCAGGGCAAAATCAAGTATCGTCGACTCCATGCTAATCCATCCCAGTCTTTAGATCGCTCGCATAGTAACCAAGGCATACTCTTGGCTCTTTTATCGCAGACCTTAACCTCTGTGAGGCCGGGTTTCATGGACCACCTGCCACCTCACAGAGGGATACCAAGAGTACCCTCACGTCCACCGAAGCTACCGCTTCGTCACCCAGTTCGTTGGAGCCCTTATCCAAGTCGGATCATTTGCTCCTCCTCGTGTGTTTAAGCGATGACATACCATATCGGGTTACTCATCCATTCATGAACTAGTCCCATGTCCTTGGCTAAGAATTATTACTTAGTTATACTTAACTAAGGTTTACCACTTAGCTTCTTTTCCCCGTTACCCTTGATTAACCACAAATTTCTACCTAGTTCCTCTCACTAGGGTTTTGTCTATTGGGTTAAGTGTTGTTATTCAGGTTCATGACTTAGCCCACCTACGAATCACGTCAAGATTTGCTAAGTATTTAAGTTCAAGGCTTAGCCCTACAAGTTGGTTAAGTATACCAAGAAGCGCATGACTTAACCCTATCAAGTCAAATTGGTTAAGTATTGGTTTGTCTTAACCTTATCAGATTATCGTGTTAGATTGATCAAGCATAAATTATCTAAATCGCATCAGATCATCGAGCCGGATTGGTTAAGTACGGGTTAGCTTAACCTCATCCACTAATCATACTACAAGGGTTAAGTATATTCAAAAGGTCTTGTGACTTAACCCTATCAAGTCCACATGTTAGATTGGTTAAGTATAGGTTACTTAACCTCATCAAATCATCATGTATAATTGGTTAATTATAAGTTACTTAACCCCATTTAATTATCATGTTAAGTTGGTTAAGTATTGGTTGCTTAACCTCATTGAATTACCGAGTTTAGTTTGGTTAAGTGTTTAACTTAACCCCATCGAATTACTGTGTTTAGATTAGTTAAGTATAGGTTACTTAACCTCATCTAATTACCGTGTTTAGATTAGTTAAGTCTAAATTACTTAACCCCATCTAATTACCAAGTCGGATTAGTTAAGTGTAAATTACTTAACCCCATCTAATTACCAAGTCGGATTAGTTAAGCGTAAATTACTTAACCCCATCCCCTAATTGTCTTGTATGGTTAAGTGTCATTAAGAAATCAATCCCGGTCCCACTTAACCTACCCATTCGTGTCATATCGGTTAAGTGTCATTAGTCAAATTTACTTAACCTTATCATGTGGCATTAATTTAATTAATGCACTCTCAACCTCTCACATTAGACCTTGTTGTGGTTACTAGTTAAGTCGGGCGGGTCCGGGTAGTTTTACACCACAACCTAGTCTAACCTCGGGTCTTAAGCGCGACATGACCAACTTCTCACATTGGATCCTATTGTTTGTAGCCACTAGTTAAGCCGGGCGGGTCCGGGTAGATTTATGCTACAAACTCAACCCAACCTCGAGTTGGCCACTTTCATGTTTGGTCATATTACACTTACAACCCCCGTGTCTAGTTTCAAGTCCCATGTTTACCCCACATGTCATGTCCCCATTTAGGTGTATCATGAGTGTCATATTTTCATGAAATCCCATATCAAATTTTCATGTCATAATCACGCTCGTCTATCCTACCCCAAATCGTGTTTCCAACCCAAGTAAAAGCGAGCCAACATAGTAAGGATACTATGCTACATATTGGCCTCAAAACATGCACGATGCCAAGAAGGGGTTGGCCACAAATATGCATGGTATCATAAGGGGGTTTGGCCTCAAAATATGCATAACATCATAAGGGGTTTTTGGCCACAAACATACATAGTATCATAAGGGAATTTGGCCACAAACATGCATGATAACATAAGGGGTTTGGGTTCATTTACATGCATAAGCCCCAAAGTCAAATCTTTGCCAATGTTTCACAAGTCAAATGGTTCCCAAAGGTTCATGCTAGCATTCCATAGATAAAGATTCAAACTTGCAAGATAAACTAGGTTAATCATAACATGAATAGCATGATTTAGTCATTAAGTATAGCCAAAAGTCATAGTTTCAAGCAAAAGAGGCATGACAAGGTTCATATAGGCTAGCATACTTAGTTTAATCTCGTTTTATTCCATGCCATCATTATGACTACCGTTTAGATCTAGAAGTAGCTAGAACTTACTTAGCGAGGCTTAGGGAAGGATCGTGCATCGTCTTGACGAAGAAAGGTGGCTCCTTTGTTGAAGAATCTTCATGAAACTTGCGTAGCAATGTTGATCCCTCCTCGATTTGGTGTAGAAAGCTTGCACCTTTTGATTTGAATCCGATTTGAATGCATAAGCCCTTGGAGTTGGAGATGGAGGCCATGATCACTTGGCATTTGGGCAGCACTTCGTGGCATGAGTGATTTGTGAGGGTTTAGGGTAGGCTTAGGGGTCTTTTTGTGGAGATTAGGAGTAGTTTAGGCCGTAGGATAAACCCTAGGATAGATCTGAACCACTGAAATTCGTCACAAGCCTGCAAAATCGAGCCAAACCCAGAAGCAGGTGCACCAGGTCGCTGGTTCGACCAGGGGGGTCGACCCAGGGGTCGACACCCATGTCGACCCCCTGGAGGGGGGTCGACCCCGGGGTCGACACCCATGTCGACCCCCTGGAGGGGGGTCGACACCCATGTCGACATGGGTGTCGACACCCTGTGTGTCTGGCGGGAATTTTCCCGCCTTCTCTTTTTGGGCTGAATTCAAATCTGTTTTCGGATTTGAATTTTCGTGAAACTTCGCGAGGCCATATCTCGGTCATACGGACTCCGATTTACGAAATTTCGGACTCTATTTCACGTATTTTTCCGAGACGAACGCAATGGCTCAACCCGTTTATCCTGCTTCAGATTTTATAATTTAATTCTGCCTTGATTCTTGTCTTAACACGTTGTTAAAATTTGGGTTGTTACATTCTCCCCTCCTTTAAGGATTTCGTCCCCGAAATCTCCAAGTTAGGAAGAATGTACCCTACCATCCATCATCCATCTAATCAAAACATCATCCGCAGGTAACCATTGTCCTTAGACGACTACTAATGCTTTGTGAACACATGCAGAAAGTGTGTGTATATGTTCCTTAGCTAATGCTAATGATCAGGCCTGAATGATCTTCTAATGCAAATTATGTTTAGTGCCATGAATCCAATATGTATGCAAATAGTCCTAGCCATATAAATGCCATATGTGTGCACAACCATTCATTCATATACAACATCCGCATGATAACACATTCAATTTCATCCATAAACAGGTATAAATACTCGTGCATATGCAATATGAAATGTGAGTGCGTCGATCTAGTATCTAATGTGTATTCGCGCATCCACGAGCAACCACTTGCAACCATTTGCAACCATATCAATCATAACATGTTTCAGACACATGTTTACATCCATAGGATTCTACCTATGGTTCTCACGATAGGATCGAGGAGATAAACAAGGTAAACTCCCTACGGGGTTTGCAACAGAAACAGGACCGAGAGGATATTCACCAAAAGATAACATGCGAGCAAGCTCTACAGGAAAAACCAGGGATCAAGGATACACTCTTTAAAAAGAGGTACGATGCGCGTGTCTAGCCTTACGTCTTCTAAGTCGCGTTTCCTTGAGCTTAATTCCTCGGTGCCTTGACCATCTTTTTAACTCCATGATTTCGTAGCTCCTTGATTCCTATTTCCAAGATATGAGTTAGAACTCATTTCATTGTCGCCTCTTATTCCACTTTCACTTATCCTTTCCCTAGTATACTTGGCTCAAACGTATCCACTTACTCATGCAAGCTCTCCAAAATTCACTAGGGAATTCTGGATCTCGTTTGCCGATGCCAATCCATGTTGCCAAGAGTACTTACTAGGGTGATTCCCATAACTCATGCATAAGCGAAACGAACCATCCGCCTTAGCGGCGAATTCTATTCGAAGGATTACCAACAACTGCATCCCGAGATTCTAGGTAACTAACCATGACAGAACCCAAAAGGTTACACGAGACTTCGAGGGTATCACCAAGGTGAGTCGAGAGTCTAACTACCCTCTTTCCAAAACCGAGAATGGCACCCCTTATTGGGTGACCACTTTATCCCTAGAATTCATCCGTAGCCGAGACATGTCATTCTCAAATCCAAACAAGTCATGAAGAAATGGACCAACTCTCCAACCAGATTTTTGGGACAAAAACTGGGATCCTCTACCATGCTAGTACTAAGGTGCAGAGACTCAACTATCCAAGCAGACTTAAATGATACGATGATCAAGACAAAGTCTGGACGGGATGATAGAAAAGAACGACTAAACCTTTACCAGAAACGGTACCATCTCTTTTAGGTACCCTAGAAATGGGAGCGTACAATTGCCCTCTCCGATGATCTTTTCCTTGTCCTCCTTGATGGACTAAGCCATACCAACAAGTTTCTTATCCTTAAGCTCGCGTCCTTCATCCTTACTCTTATTATCCTTCCTTATACCACGACAACAGGTCTCTCGAGAACCACCTCCATCGTACGGAAAACACCTACGTAGCTAGACAAAGATTAGTCACAGTTAGAACTACTGTGACTACAGATGGAGGAAAGAAAGGAAAAGAGATTCAATCAAGGAATCAAAGGATAGTGCTCGTGGCCTTTAGGGAATAGCCTTTTAAAACAAAACTTTTCTTGAAAATGCTTCTTTGTAAACGGTTTTTCAAATAGTTTCAGAAGGTTTTTTAAAAAAAACTTTTGCCCAGTCTGGTAACCTTCTGCTCTGATACCAAATGTAACACCCCACCTCCGCTAGGGTCACTCACAAAGGGAATGCACTAGGTTTGGTGAAGCATTATCGAGGTAAACATGCACAGAAATATTACAAGACAGAACATATATAAAACAGCGGAAGTAAAACAAATTTTATTACCTTATAAAATAAGGTCTAAAGCCTTTTACATCAGAATACATCAATACCTGTCTTGCAATAGTAAAGAAGCATAAAACCATTTCATAAATTATTCCCCAAGTAAAACAGTAAAGTATCCATAGCCAAGAAAAGTCCAAGCCATGCGTGATGACCCTCAAGTAGAAGAAGTCCGAACTAGATAACAGTGTTTCCTCCCTGAAACCTTGGGGGGGGAACGGAAGACAAAGAGGCGAAACAAAACGGGGTCAGTCATAAAGACTGGTGTAACACCCCGAATTTTCTATTAACACTAAAGTTGCTAAACTATTAATAAGTGTGTAAGAGAGGGGATGTATCTAATATGAATATAAAAATATTAATAAGTGTGTAAGAGAGGGGATGTATCTAATATGAATATAAAAATATTAATAAGTGTGTAAGAGAGGGGATGTATCTAATATGAATATAAAAATATTAATAAGTGTGTAAGAGAGGGGATGTGTCTAATATGAATATAAAAATATTAATAAGTGTGTAAGAGAGGGGATGTATCTAATATGTATATAAAAACAATAATAAGTAAAGGGGGATGTATCTAATATGTACATTGTAGAAAATATATATATATTTATGACATGAATAGAAGTTTATTAATATGCTGAGTGTTTGCTGAGTCACTTCTGACTCATTGCTGAGTCAACAAGATAAACCCCATCTTGTCTGGACGGCTGCGGTTATTTCTAGGTTAAATCTAATGGCCTAAATGAATTCTAAAATCTATAAATAAGTGGGTAGACCCTAGACCTAAATCATTTGTAAAATTAGAGAAGCTACCGTCATGCTGCTGCCATGGAGTTCAGCATAGCCGTCACAAACTAAGAAGAGGAAGCCTAATCATCTACAACTAAATCTACAAAAATCAAATCAAAAGATCTCTCTTTCTCTAATTCTTTTCTTTTGTTGGTGAGTATGATGATTCTCACAAGACTATTACAAACTAATTTGACTCAGTTATGAATGGATCACAAGAAAGTGATGTGATTTGTAATTGTAAATTCTATATATTGTGGATCTCTTATTATGTTATTATGTTGTCGTATGATGTAAACTATATATGCTATGTCATGCTATGTTGTAAATTCTCTTATGCTATGTCGTGCTATGTTGAGAATCATGTCAAGCTATGTTATACTATCATACTATGCCATGTTATAAATCATGCTATATTATGTTGTAAAATCATGATGTTGTTGGAACATGCTTAAAGTTATGTTTTTTTTAATTTAAATGGATCTTGTTTATGGGAATTTGCCTATTAGGTTAGGTGTACCCTTAAACTTGAAACTATAATTAAATAAAACTTGATTATGGGAATTTGCCTATTAAGTTAGGTGTACCCATATAAAACCATGTTGTTAAAAAAATTAGATGATGTTGATTCACACATGTTCATATGTAAGTTTATGAAAATTGATTGAGATTATATTAGGTGAATTTTGAACAAGTTGACACCTTTAGGTCCATGACATGTATAATCTATGCAAGTTGGACATATGCAAGTTTCACCCCTTATTATGATTCATTGGGTCACATATACATGTTGTTATTATGATAATCTCTTTTATGCTATGAGTTAGGCTATTCGAGTCTAATATATATTTTGCGAATAAACCTTCAAACGTGGGGTAGGGGTAATATTAGGAATTAATAAATTGGGTGCAATTTTGTAAGATGTTGCATACCATGAATGAATGTCCATAATTGAGTCAATTATGGACATTGTTAAAAATTGGAAGTAATTAATAATTCAAGTAGGGAATTATTAAAATTGGGGGAAAGTGGATTATTATTAATAATCAATGCTTAGGACACGAGGTTGGACCCGTTTGTGATGTAAACCTGCCCGGACCCGCCCGGCAAATCCAGTAGTCACAAATGTCGGCCCAATGTGAGAGGTCCTAGGCCCAAACTAAAGCATAACAGTTGTAAAGACACGAGGTTAGACTCTTTTATGGTGTAAGACTGCCCGGACCCGCCCGGCAAATCCAGCTGCCATAAATGCCAGTCTAATGTGAGAGGTCTTTATGAGGTTATGGCCTTAATGAACTAAGAAATACTTAACCAGATAATCATGTAAGGTGGGACATGGGGGTTAAGTAGGTGCCTTGGGTGGCATGAGGAATCTGGTGGTTGCCTTAGAGGCATTTGAAATACGATTAGACTTAACCAAACACACATGTAAATGAACATGACTAAGTGGGTTAAGTGGGATGGACTAATGGGGACAAGCTTAGGTGGAATGCTTGTGGTAAATAGTGGGGGCCCATTTCAACCAGTATCCCAAAACGTATCTTTGTGGGCTCGACCCAAGTCGAGGACGGGACACGCATACTGGGTTTGACTATAAGAGGCCAAAACAGGGAGCGGTGGCAACGCAAGTCCAACGGGTTTCATATGCGTGTGTGGACCCGGGCTGGTAGGTAATACGTTGTTGCATCGTGTAGGTATAAACCGTGCATGTCCGTTGTATCAGGTTGCCACTTTAGGGGAGTGATACACCCCACTGTGGGGCCAGCACGGGTATCTACGAGTTAGGGAGCCGATCGAATAATGGGAAGTAGGGTACACCTAGTGGAGATAGGGGTAGGCGGCACCTATGTAGTCAGCTAGGGGTACGTAAAGCCATTGGGAAAGTTTCTAAGTGAAGCTAAGTGGGATGAATCTTTAGGGTGACTGGTGTGGTGCAGTATAGTGTTTATCCTTTAGTATTTAGGAGCGCCTATAACGTTGCCTTTAGCGATTGTCTATGTCCTTAATCTGCTCTTCATAGACATTTTCTTGTTTTCCAGCTTATGCCTTAGTCCAGTTATTTTGGTAATAGTATTGTAGAATTATCATATTCACCAGACTTTATGTCTGACCCCCTTTTTTCCATCCTTTTTCTCCCTTCAGGTCCGCAGGTTGGGCCAAGTTCTAGTGGAGTCTAGTTGGATCGCTTATCTTCTGGAAAGCTGGACTGCTGAAGTAAAGTCCAGCTTGTTATCTTTCTTTTTAATGGCTATTCATGTAATGGGATTATGTACTTGTTTTATCAAGACAGATATTGTACTTGACATTGAATATGGTGTTATGATGTAATCAAACATGTTTTGGCTTCTGCTACAATGAAATAAAGTTTTTGAATTTCCAAGTACTATTTTATATCTGTCTTGTTGTAATTTTACTGTTCTATATTCACTTAAAACCTCCATGGAAGTTAATGCATTCCCTTTGTGAGTGACATTAATGGACATGGGGTGTTACACGTGGTATCAGAACATAAGGTTACCAGAACAGATAAAAAAAAAATTTTAGAAAAATATTTTTTTCTAAAGTATTTTTGGAAGAAGTGCTTTCAAAAAAAAAACATGTTATTTAAAGAGAGTTTTTATGAAAAACATAATCCCAAATAGCCACATCCTTATCTTTATCTTTCGAATTCTCCATTTTGAATCTTTCCTTTTTCGTTTCAGCATGGCTGAAGATCTTAATCTCCCAGAAGGTGTGACGATTCCAGGGTGTTTTAGGAGATACTTGGAGGCTAGGGCCACCACTGCAGGCCCAGCGCATACTCCTCCACCCCTAGTTGCACCCATTCCTCCTCCTCCTCCTCCTCGTGTTGACACTTTTGCAAAGACGTGCAAGGAATTCAAGGCTATGGGAGGAAAAACTTTTCAAGGGACTGAGACGTTTGTGGAGGCCAGAGATTGGCTTAAGGAGACTGAGGAATTGTTGGATATATTTGAAGTGGAAGATGGGAGGAAAGTCCGTTTAGCTGCTTGGTTAATGAAGGGAGAGGCCTCGTTTTGGTGGGAGGTCACTAACGGGGAACGTCCAGTTGATTCATGGGCGGATTTCAGACGAAGGTTTGAGGCAAAGTTTCTTTCAAGGGCAGAGGAGAACTTAAATATGGAAAAATTCCTGGCACTAAAGCAAGGGAGCTCATCAGTAAAGGAATATGTCAATAAATTTAATCAGTTAGCAAGGTTTGGCTTGGAGTTGGTGAACACGCCAGAGAAGAAAGCTTTGAGGTTCGTTAGAGGCTTGAATGAACCGTTGCAAGGGTTAGCTATGACCCACATCCCTATGGGAGCCACCTTTGAAAAGCTAGTAGAAATGGCACTTATGCATGAGGATAAGGCAGTTGAAAAGAAAGGGGATCAGAAGAAACCCCAACAGCAAAATAAGAAGGGTGGTAAAAACAATAATGGCAAAGGGAAGAAGAAATGCTTCAATTGTGGGACGCCTGGCCATCTCAGCAAAGATTGTAGAAAGAAAAAGAAGACTGGTTGTTTTCATTGTGGAGATGCGGGACATTTAGTGAAGGACTGTCCAAAGAAGGGGCAGAGGGCAGGGTCTACCTCGGGAGGACAGGTGCAGGCTCTTATGGCACCAGGGCAGGCAAGGGGCAAGTTCAGGCTATTGCGGCCCCACCGCTGCAAGAAAGAGGTAGAACAATTTCTGTTGAAAGCTTAGTTTTTCTGTTTGATCATCCTGTCCGTACCTTATTCGATTCTGGCGCATCTCATTCGTTTATCTCTGCATCATTAGTTGAATCACTGCACTTGAACACCAGTTTAGTAGAGGATCCCTTGGTCGTTTCAAATCCAATTGGGGGTTCGGCTCATTTGACCATGATATGTTTGGATTTGAAAATCTCTATACTTAGCGTTGAATTTAGATGTGATGCTTATGTATTGGGCTTCACGGGCTATGGGCTAATTTTAGGAATGGATTGGTTGCTAGAAATAGGGCCATTCTTGATTGTGAAAGGAGAGTAGTTAGGCTTGTGACTCGCCTTGGTAATGCTCTCGACATCTTTTGTAATCCCATAAATTCCGTTATGCTAAGTTATCTTGAATCGCTTGACGCGTCTGTAGAGAACCTGCGATCGGTAGAAGTGGTCCGGGAATATCCGGATGTGTTTGAGGAGGTGAAGGGCTTACCTCCAAAGCGGGAGATAGACTTTCGAATTTATCTTGTGGATAATGCTAAACCCGTATCTTTGCCAGTGCGCCACATGGCTCCTCGTGAAAGGAGGGAACTCAATAAGCAAGTAAAGGAGTTGCTTGAGAAGGGGTTCATAAGACGTAGTATATCGGAGTGGGGTGCTCCAGTAGTTTTTGCCACAAAGGCGGATGGGTCTCTTAGACTTTGTATGGACTATAGAGAACTAAACAAGCTTACTAAAAAGAACCGACACCCACTGCCGAGGATTGACGATCTCTTTGATCAGTTAGTTGGCGCCTTAGTGTTTTCGCAGTTGGACTTAGCCACTGGCTTTCATCAACTGAGAGTGGCTGAGGATAGTATAGATAAGACTGCTTTTAGGACTCCTGACGGATTCTATGAATGGCTAGTGATGCCCTTTGGTTTGACAAACGCCCCTGCATATTTTGTTGATTTGATGAGTAGGGTGTTTAGGGAATACCTTAACAAATTCGTGGTAGTCTTTGTGGATGACATCTTAGTCTTTTCTAAGAATAAAGAAGAGCACTCCCTACATCTTAGGGAAGTGTTGGAAACCCTTCGAGCGCATAACCTTAAGGCAAAATTTTCTAAGTGTCACTTCTGGAGGAAGGAAGTACGGTTCTTAGGGCACGTGGTTTCCAAAGAAGGGATAGCAGTGGATCCCGCAAAGGTGGTGGCCATCCAAGATTGGAAGGTCCCTAAAAATGCAACCGAAGTAAGAAGTTTCTTGGGGTTGGCTGGCTATTATAGGAAGTTTATCAAAGACTTCGCAAAAATATCAGCTCCATTAACACGGTTAACGAAGAAGAACCTGGTTTTTACGTGGGACAAAGATTGCGATGATGCGTTCCAACGTTTAAAGAGAGCCTTAACTTCAGCCCCAGTCTTAGTGCTGCCAGACGGGAATAAACCGTTTACCATCTATACTGATGCTTGTGGGACGGGACTTGGCGCGGTCCTCATGCAAGAGGGAAGAGTAATAGCCTATGGTGGAAGGCAGTTGAGGGTTCATGAAAAGAATTACCCCACGCATGACTTAGAGCTAGCCGCAATTGTTTTCGCGCTTAAGTCTTGGCGTCACTATCTTCTTGGTGAGAAATTCGAACTGTTCACTGACCACAAATCATTAAAATACTTATTCTCTCAGAAGGATTTGAATTTAAGGCAGCAACGGTGGATGGAATTCTTAGCCTCCTACGATTTTGAAATAGCATATACCCCGGGCAAGGGTAACGTGGTGGCAGACGCCTTAAGTAGGAAAAGGTTGTCCTTGAGTCCGTTGTTTGTTGAACGACAAAGCTTAGAATTCATCTCTATGTTTGACTTTAGACCCTCCGTTGACTTAGTACCCGGTCTGTTAGCATCCTTGGAGGTTAGACCTACACTTCTAGGACGGGTTGGTGAGGCACAGCGAGACGACCCACAGTTGGTTGAGATAGTAGAAAAGCTCAAAGGGGGGGGAGTTGTCAAGCCATCTTCGTAGGTATACCCTAGACGATAAGGGTTGGTTACGAAGGGATAATAGACTTTGTGTACCACAAGACGAAGACTTAAGGAAGGCCATTCTTGATGATGCTCATCGCTCAAAAATGACCATTCATCCCGGCGGGGATAAGATGTACAAAGATATGAAGCGGGTTTTCTTTTGGGCCGGTATGAAAAAGGATGTGGCCGAGTACGTCGCTAGATGCTTGGTGTGCCAACGAGTTAAAGCAGAACAAAAGAAACCCGGTGGGTTGCTTCACCCATTAGAAGTTCCACTATGGAAATGGGAAAGCATCTCAATGGATTTTGTGGATGGATTACCAAGATCAAGGAAGGGTAACACAGGGATTTGGGTTATAGTAGATAGACTTACTAAAAGCGCCCATTTTATTCCCGTGAAAAGTAAGAGGAGTGCTCCGTGGTTGGCTTCTGTATACATTAAGGAGATAGTTCGTTTGCACGGTATTCCTTCTAGTATAGTAAGCGACCGTGACCCCATCTTTACTAGCGAATTTTGGAAGAGTTTACAAGAGGTGGTAGGGGCTCAGCTATGTTTGAGCACCGCATATCATCCTCAGACAGACGGCCAGACCGAGAGGGTGAATCGCATTCTAGAGGATCTTTTAAGGCTTTGTATCCTAGACTTTGGGGGTACATGGGAAGAGCACCTTCCGTTAGTAGAATTCGCATATAATAATAGCTTTCAGTCTAGTATTGGCATGGCACCTTTCGAAGCTCTTTATGGAAGGCCTTGCCGTTCGCCTACATGTTGGTGGGAATCTACCGATAAAATCCTACTTGGGCCTGATATGGTTAGGGAAACCTCAGAGAAGATTGAGTTGATTCGAAGGAGGATGAAAGCAGCACAAGATAGGCAAAAATCGTATACTGATAAGAGGAGGACAGATCTTGAGTTTGACATTGGGGACATGGTTTTTATCAAAGTATCTCCGTTACAGAATGTTGTTCGCTTTGGGTCCGTGGGGAAATTAGCACCAAGGTTTGTAGGGCCGTTTCCTGTAAAAGACAGGATTGGGAAGATGGCATACAGGGTGGAGTTGCCTGAGAAACTTAGTGGAGTACACGACGTATTCCATGTATCACATTTGAGGAAGTGTTTGCACAAGACCGCGGAGGTGGTAGAGCCGAGCTTGCTTAAAGACGTGGAAATAGAGCGTGATGCAACAATTAGACGAGCTCCTACATGCATTCTTGGGTCGGAGATCAAAAAGTTGAGGAATCGAGAGGTCAGACTGGTTAAAGTGCAATGGGGAGATGATGAGAGCAACGCAACTTGGGAGACAGAAGAGAAGATGCGTTCGTTGTACCCTTTTCTTTTTAAGGGTATGTCTTTTAATTTCTCCTTTATCGCTTAGCTTATCTTATCTTATCTTTAGTATGTCCTCTCATTAGTATCTTTGACCTTTAGTTAGGATAATCCTATGGTTGAAACATGTGTTTGAGACATGTTATGTATGATGGATGCAAAATGGATGCAAGTGTTTGCTAGTGGTTGCTCGTGGATGCATATATACACACGCTTTAGGCACTAGATCGGCTCGGTCACTTCATATTGCATATTGCATATTGCATATATATGGATGTATTTAGTATAATGGATGTATAATGGTTGTACCATCATATGGATGCTGCATTCGGTTGAATGGGTGTGCACGCATATAGAAGTAGTATGTAAGCAATTAGGATCTTTTGCATACATAATGGATTCATGACACTTACATAATTTGCATTAAGGAGGTCAACTGAATCAGTAGACCGCCTGATTTCGCATTAGGTAAGGACATTTACACACACTTGCATATGATCATAAAGCATTAGAAGTCTTTTAAGGACAATGGATGTCTGTGTATGATGGATGAGTAGATGGACGTTTGGATGGTAGGATATACATTCTTCCAGACTTGAAGATTTCGGGGACGAAATCCTAAAAGGAGGGGAGAATGTAACACCCCGAATTTTCTATTAACACTAAAGTTGCTAAAATATTAATAAGTGTGTAAGAGAGGGGATGTATCTAATATGAATATAAAAATATTAATAAGTGTGTAAGAGAGGGGATGTATCTAATATGAATATAAAAATATTAATAAGTGTGTAAGAGAGGGGATGTATCTAATATGAATATAAAAATATTAATAAGTGTGTAAGAGAGGGGATGTATCTAATATGAATATAAAAATATTAATAAGTGTGTAAGAGAGGGGATGTATCTAATATGTATATAAAAACAATAATAAGTAAAGGGGGATGTATCTAATATGTACATTGTAGAAAATATATATATATTTATGACATGAATAGAAGTTTATTAATATGCTGAGTGTTTGCTGAGTCACTTCTGACTCATTGCTGAGTCAACAAGATAAACCCCATCTTGTCTGAACGGCTGCGGTTATTTCTAGGTTAAATCTAATGGCCTAAATGAATTCTAAAATCTATAAATAAGTGGGTAGACCCTAGACCTAAATCATTTGTAAAATTAGAGAAGCTACTGTCATGCTGCTGCCATGGAGTTCAGCATAGCCGTCACAAACTAAGAAGAGGAAGCCTAATCATCTACAACTAAATCTACACAAATCAAATCAAAAGATCTCTCTTTCTCTAATTCTTTTCTTTTGTTGGTGAGTATGATGATTCTCACAAGACTATTACAAACTAATTTGACTCAGTTATGAATGGATCACAAGAAAGTGATGTGATTTGTAATTGTAAATTCTATATATTGTGGATCTCTTATTATGTTATTATGTTGTCGTATGATGTAAACTATATATGCTATGTCATGCTATGTTGTAAATTCTCTTATGCTATGTCGTGCTATGTTGAGAATCATGTCAAGCTATGTTATACTATCATACTATGCCATGTTATAAATCATGCTATATTATGTTGTAAAATCATGATGTTGTTGGAACATGCTTAAAGTTATGTTTTTTTTAATTTAAATGGATCTTGTTTATGGGAATTTGCCTATTAGGTTAGGTGTACTCATAAACTTGAAACTATAATTAAATAAAACTTGATTATGGGAATTTGCCTATTAAGTTAGGTGTACCCATATAAAACCATGTTGTTAAAAAAATTAGATGATGTTGATTCACACATGTTCATATGTAAGTTTATGAAAATTGATTGAGATTATATTAGGTGAATTTTGAACAAGTTGACACCTTTAGGTCCATGACATGTATAATCTATGCAAGTTGGACATATGCAAGTTTCACCCCTTATTATGATTCATTGGGTCACATATACATGTTGTTATTATGATAATCTCTTTTATGCTATGAGTTAGGCTATTCGAGTCTAATATATATTTTGCGAATAAACCTTCAAACGTGGGGTAGGGGTAATATTAGGAATTAATAAATTGGGTGCAATTTTGTAAGATGTTGCATACCATGAATGAATGTCCATAATTGAGTCAATTATGGACATTGTTAAAAATTGGAAGTAATTAATAATTCAAGTAGGGAATTATTAAAATTGGGGGAAAGTGGATTATTATTAATAATCAATGCTTAGGACACGAGGTTGGACCCGTTTGTGATGTAAACCTGCCCGGACCCGCCCGGCAAATCCAGTAGTCACAAATGTCGGCCCAATGTGAGAGGTCCTAGGCCCAAACTAAAGCATAACAGTTGTAAAGACACGAGGTTAGACTCTTTTATGGTGTAAGACTGCCCGGACCCGCCCGGCAAATCCAGCTGCCATAAATGCCAGTCTAATGTGAGAGGTCTTTATGAGGTTATGGCCTTAATGAACTAAGAAATACTTAACCAGATAATCATGTAAGGTGGGACATGGGGGTTAAGTAGGTGCCTTGGGTGGCATGAGGAATCTGGTGGTTGCCTTTAGAGGCATTTGAAATACGATTAGACTTAACCAAACACACATGTAAATGAACATGACTAAGTGGGTTAAGTGGGATGGACTAATGGGGACAAGCTTAGGTGGAATGCTTGTGGTAAATAGTGGGGGCCCATTTCAACCAGTATCCCAAAACGTATCTTTGTGGGCTCGACCCAAGTCGAGGACAGGACACGCATACTGGGTTTGACTATAAGAGGCCAAAACCGGGAGCGGTGGCAACGCAAGTCCAATGGGTTTCATATGCGTGTGTGGACCCGGGATGGTAGGTAAGACGTTGTTGCATCGTGTAGGTATAAGCCGTGCATGTCCGTTGTATCAGGTTGCCACTTTAGGGGAGTGATACACCCCACTGTGGGGCCAGCACGGGTATCTACGAGTTAGGGAGCCGATCGAATAATGGGAAGTAGGGTACACCTAGTGGAGATAGGGGCAGGCGGCACCTATGTAGTCAGCTAGGGGTACGTAAAGCCATTGGGAAAGTTTCTAAGTGAAGCTAAGTGGGATGAATCTTTAGGGTGACTGGTGTGGTGCAGTATAGTGTTTATCCTTTAGTATTTAGGAGCGCCTATAACGTTGCCTTTAGCGATTGTCTATGTCCTTAATCTGCTCTTCATAGACATTTTCTTGTTTTCCAGCTTATGCCTTAGTCCAGTTATTTTGGTAATAGTATTGTAGAATTATCATATTCACCAGACTTTATGTCTGACCCCCTTTTTTCCATCCTTTTTCTCCCTTCAGGTCCGCAGGTTGGGCCAAGTTCTAGTGGAGTCTAGTTGGATCGCTTATCTTCTGGAAAGCTGGACTGCTGAAGTAAAGTCCAGCTTGTTATCTTTCTTTTTAATGGCTATTCATGTAATGGGATTATGTACTTGTTTTATCAAGATAGATATTGTACTTGACATTGAATATGGTGTTATGATGTAATCAAACATGTTTTGACTTCTGCTACAATGAAATAAAGTTTTTGAATTTCCAAGTACTATTTTATATCTGTCTTGTTGTAATTTTACTGTTCTATATTCACTTAAAACCTCCATGGAAGTTAATGCATTCCCTTTGTGAGTGACATTAATGGACGTGGGGTGTTACAACTGGTAAGTCCTATCTACTTCCAGTATAAAAACAGGTAAAGGTAACATGACATGCATAAACTGAAAGTAAACATAAGGATGACTACAAGATAGATAAACTAAACCAGGGTAACAGGCTGAACTACTGTAGCAAGGTAAACTAAGATATCATGATAAACTACGGTGTCATGATAAATCAAGGTATCATATCGTCAGGTTTCTATCAAGTATACTATCCCAAGGTATCTATCCTGTATACCATCCCATGGTGTCTATCACGTATACCATCCCAGGGTATTTATCATGTATATTTGCTCTGCACCTCTCGTACTAGTATCCCAACCCGCGTCATGTGTCAACTATGAATGTCCCTTGCCCAGTGTCATGTAATGGTCCATGTCAACCTAATATATATAGCATATGTAGGTTTTCCCAACTCGTATGTTTCTTTCCATGTATAAGTTCAGTCCTTTGTCGTAGGCCATACGGGCTTTCCCATGTAAACGTTTTATCCTTGAGGTTATTTTGGACTGCTACCCTTGATCTGGTTATGTTTTCTTACCGTGAACTATCGCGTGTTCACTTAGGATTTATGTCACCTAGGACCACTAGGGATTATACTACCTAATGAACGTTTCCGTGTCTCGGTTTGGGTTCAGCCACCTAGGGCCACTAGGGATTATGCCACCCGTCAACTGCGCCCTTTATCCCGCGTATGTATCGTGAATCGTTTTCCATGTCTAGACGCACATGTTCTCAATGTGCCATCCGAGTTCCGTGCCAGGGCAAATCAAGAAATACGGAACTCGGTCGGGAGCTTTAAGTCGTCTGCTGATGCAGATATCAAGGTCTGTTTTTGTACCCGTGGCTATGGTCCCACGTGACCCCTCCCTCAACTACTGAAAGGCAATCCAAGAAAAATCATGTGTGAGAACTACATCCCGGCCCCACTATAGCCCCACTTTCCTATGGGCCAACCTCACCCATGACTCGATAGCAAGAACATGGTCTGTTGGGAGTTCTCTGCCTTTCCGTTCGTACACGATTGACTAAAGATGGTAGGTAGTCGGCGACGTGCTATCCAGGGCAAAATCAAGTATCTTCGACTCCACGCTAATCCATCCCAGTCTTTAGGTCGCTCGCATAGCAACCAAGACATACTCTTGGCTCTTCTATCGCAGACCTTAACCTCTGTGAGGCCGGGTTTCATGGACCACCTGCCACCTCACAGAGGGATACCAAGAGTACCCTCACGTCCCCCGAAGCTACCGCTTCGTCACCCAGTTCGTTGGAGCCCTTATCCAAGTCGGATCATTTGCTCCTCCTCTGTTGTATATAACAGTGTTGTATACACAATTATATGATTTTTTGTTTGATGATAACAACCAAATATATTTTATTATTGAATGTGTTTGTTAATGCACTGATATACTACACAACAGACAGGAATATAATATTTCTATAAAATATAACTTTGCAGAAATATAAACAATCACACGGTATTTTTTAGATAAAAATATTTTATTTCAATATCAAAAAGTACATCTTTTACAACTTCACTATTTGACATACTATATTTCATTCATACAAATCTGTCACTCTATACAACTATATTTGTAGACATTGTTATACATTGACACCGGTATTTTTTCCACTGACTTTTGCCTTCTATCTTCAGTCTTTACAGCCTTCAGTCCAGTCACCATCTGCTCACCTGTCATGTAAAACAGAAACACACACAGTACACTGCAAAGAAATAAAACTGAAGTGCATACAAATTTGAATTTATTTAAATTTTATTTGCCTCAGAATTACGGTGTGTTTCTCATCATTTTTCTAGACTTGGTATGATATGCAGGGACAGAAAAACTCGTCTGGATGGCTGCATATACACACGTGTATATACACGTGTGCACTGCCTCTCCAAACCAGAGAGCAACTGAGGAGTAGCCATAAAGACCGTCTCGACTCAGTGCACATATGAAAACAATTCAATAAAAACTCAAAGTGGTCGAGACAGCTCAACACAAATGACCGAGCAAAGTTCAAATCAAAATGGTCGGTACAAGAACAAAGTCAGCATGGAACAAAGCTATGATGATGATCAACAAGAATCAAAACAAGCAGCATAGTCAAGCAACAGTGAACAAACTTATCAGTATGTTCAGCATGGTGAGACAGGGAAGCAGGTACAACAAAGTGCACAAACAAATAACATCAAGTTCAAGTAATGCCAATATATACAATCAAAGATTCAACATAAATGGAGCAGCATGTTCAAGAAGTGCATGGTGATCATGGTAGACAAGAAGAATGGTGTAGCCAAGAGTTCAAGTGCAGCATGTATAGAAGCAAACAAAAGATGATACAACATCAATGTAAAATCATGCAAATGCAAGGGGCTGCAAATGTGTGTAAGCACAAATGGTTCAAAATGATGGTACAGCAGTATTAAAGAATCAAATCATTTCATGTAATGCAAAGAAGTCAACACAAGTATGGAGCAGTTACGTGGTACATCATCACAGTCAAACACGGGTCAGGGATATTTAAAATGGTGCATGGAACAAGTCAGTTTACATGCAAGTGCATGAATTCATGGATCAAGTATACACATGCTTTAAAGTACCAGTGTATAGATTAGCATGTAAAATTGCAAGACTCAAGAAAGGTTTAACATGAGTTCAGCTACGAGGGAAAGCTATCAATGTACTTCTAGTGTTTATTCAATGTTGTGGAAATCGATTCAAATGATGTAAATCAAGGTAGCATCGATTCTTATCCAAGTGGAGTGTAAAGTCAAAACAAGGAAAATCAGTTCTTATAAGTTCAAGTATCAGAAAAATACAAGTATGCCACGCAAAGAATAATATGGCAAAAGAAAGTATAGTATCTGTCAAATTTTGCAAGAAAAGATTCCATTCGATTTTTGGTAAAATATCCAGAAGCTATGAAGATTTCAAGCTCCAAAATTCAAGGCAGAATATCTCAAAATACCAAAGTCGCAGAAAGAAAAGTACAGAACTATCACAAGTACAAGATTTCATAAAGACCAATTCAAATTCAAAATCACTCACGAATAAAGGTTGAAGATTTTAAATCTATTCTCAGGGAGGACCAACTCAAAAATCAGTTAGTCAAATATGGCAAGCAAATATACTCGTTTTAAAAACAGACGAAAATTACCACAAATCCATCCACGAAGACTCCAGAATCAGAAGATTTCAAAGCCCCAAAATTCAAGTGAAAATTCTCGTATATATCATGACAAAATCAAAGCAAAATATCATCTAGAATCGAGCCCAAAATCCACGAGAATATTGAAGACCAAATCAACAAACGAAATCAGAGAATCGGGATTCTAGAGAGTTCGTAATACTCTATAAATAACACACGTCTTCCTCATTGGCAAAGAACAATCAATTAACAAGAAAATCGCAACAAACATCGAGCATAAATAAACGAAATCAAGGGCAAAATCACATACAATTCTCCAGAGCGAACGAAGTTGAATCGAAGAATCCTGAAGCATCAATTTGAGTACGCTATCCATTGGAGGAAGATCGATTCTTGAAGAACCCTAGGAGGAAGCCGCCGCCATTATTTAACAAAAGGGGAAAAGCTTCAGTACTGAGTAAAAAGAATGGCCGGCCCAAGTCAAAAAGGGGGCTAACCAACTTTATTTATTTCTAGGGTTTTGTTTTTGGTTGTTTTAAGTTTTTCTTTTCAATCAAAAGGAGTATATAAACTACTAGTGTCTATAGTTGGAAAAATCACAACTTAACGGATCAAGTTGTGTCAGGGTCTTGAGCGTAGGGTTTAAACAGTCGGGAGCGAAGGTCGCAAGTTTACAAGAGTCTGTAAGCGAAGAGATTGTTTAAAATTCCTAGTAGAAACCTTGAATGCAGCAGTAGGCATAGTTTAGCCGAAGCTGGGTATTTTCTGTGTGTGGTTTTTCTTTCTGCAATTTTTCTGGGACATTTTATTTTAAATTTACCTAATTTGCAATAAACCCTATTCACCCCCCCCCCCCCCCTCTACGGTTAATTTAGATCCTACATCCTCGTGTGTTTAAGCGATGACATACCATATCGGGTTACTCATCCATTCATGAACTAGTCCCATGTCCTTGGCAAAGAATTATTACTTAGTTATACTTAACTAAGGTTTACCACTTAGCTTCTTTTCCCCGTTACCCTTGATTAACCACGATTTTTTACCTAGTTCCTCTCACTAGGGTTTTGTCTATTGGGTTAAGTGTTGTTATTCAGATTCATGACTTAGCCCACCTACGAATCACGTCAAGATTGGTTAAGTATTTAAGTTCAAGGCTTAGCCCTACAAGTTGGTTAAGTATACCAAGAAGCGCATGACTTAACCCTATCAAGTCAAATTGGTTAAGTATTGGTTTGTCTTAACCTTATCATATTATCGTGTTAGATTGATCAAGCATAAATTATCTAAATCGCATCAGATCATCGAGCCGGATTGGTTAAGTATGGGTTAGCTTAACCTCATCCACTAATCATACTACAAGGGTTAAGTATATTCAAAAGGTCTTGTGACTTAACCCTATCAAGTCCACATGTTAGATTGGTTAAGTATAGGTTACTTAACCTCATCAAATCATCATGTATAATTGGTTAATTATAAGTTACTTAACCCCATTAAATTATCATGTTAAGTTGGTTAAGTATTGGTTGCTTAACCTCATTGAATTACCAAGTTTAGATTGGTTAAGTGTTTAACTTAACCCCATCGAATTACCGTGTTTAGATTAGTTAAGTATAGGTTACTTAACCTCATCTAATTACCGTGTTTAGATTAGTTAAGTCTAAATTACTTAACCCCATCTAATTACCAAGTCGGATTAGTTAAGTGTAAATTACTTAACCCCATCTAATTACCAAGTCGGATTAGTTAAGCGTAAATTACTTAACCCCATCCCCTAATTGTCTTGTATGGTTAAGTGTCATTAAGAAATCAAGCCCGGTCCCACTTAACCTACCATTCGTGTCATATCAGTTAAGTGTCATTAGTCAAATTTACTTAACCTTATCATGTGGCATTAATTTAATTAATGCACTCTCAACCTCTCACATTAGACCTTGTTGTGGTTACTAGTTAAGCCGAGCGGGTCCGGGTAGTTTTACACCACAACCTAGTATAACCTCGGGTCTTAAGCGCGACATGACCAACTTCTCACATTGGATCCTATTGTTTGTAGCCACTAGTTAAGCCGGGCGGGTCCGGGTAGATTTATGCTACAAACTCAACCCAACCTCGAGTTGGCCACTTTCATGTTTGGTCATATTACACTTACAACCCCCGTGTCTAGTTTCAAGTCCCATGTTTACCCCACATGTCATGTCCCCATTTAGGTGTATCATGAGTGTCATATTTTCATGAAATCCCATATCAAATTTTCATGTCATAATCACGCTCGTATATCCTACCCCAAATCGTGTTTCCAACCCAAGTTAAAGCGAGCCAACATAATAAGGATACTATGCTACATATTGGCCTCAAAACATGAACGATGCCAAGAAGGGGTTGGCCACAAATATGCATGGTATCATAAGGGGGTTTGGCCTCAAAATATGCATAACATCATAAGGGGGTTTTGGCCACAAACATACATAGTATCATAAGGGAATTTGGCTACAAACATGCATGATAACATAAGGGGTTTAGGTTCATTTACATGTATAAGCCCCAAAGTCAAATCTTTGCCAATGTTTCACAAGTCAAATGGTTCCCAAAGGTTCATGCTAGCATTCCATAGATAAAGATTCAAACTTGCAAGATAGACTAGGTTAATCATAACATGAATAGCATGATTTAGTCACTAAGCATAGCCAAAAGTCATAGGTTCAAGCAAAAGAGGCATGACAAGGTTCATATAGGCTAGCATACTTAGTTTAATCTCGTTTTATTCCATGCCATCATTAAGACTACCGTTTAGATCTAGAAGTAGCTAGAACTTACTTAGCGAGGCTTAGGGAAGGATCATGCATCGTCTTGACGAAGAAAGGTGACTCTTTTGTTGAAGAATCTTCATGAAACTTGCGTAGCAATGTTGATCCCTCCTCGATTTGGTGTAGAAAGCTTGCACCTTTTGATTTGAATCCGATTTGAATGCATAAGCCCTTGGAGTTGGAGATGGAGGCCATGATCACTTGGCATTTGGGCAGCACTTCGTGGCATGAGTGATTTGTGAGGGTTTAGGGTAGGCTTAGGGGTCTTTTTATAGAGATTAGGAGTAGTTTAGGCCGTAGGATAAACCCTAGGATAGATCTGAACCACTGAAATTCGTCACAAGCCTGCAAAATCGAGCCAAACCCAGAAGCAGGTGCACCAGGTCGCTGGTTCGACCAGGGGGGGTCGACCCAGGGGTCGACACCCATGTCGACCCCCTGGAGGGGGGTCGACTCCGGGGTCGACACCCATGTCGACATGGGTGTCGACACCCTGTGTGTCTGGCGGGAATTTTCCCGCCTTCTCTTTTTGGGCAGAATTCAAATCTGTTTTCGGATTTGAATTTTCGTGAAACTTCGCGAGGCCATATCTCGGTCATACGGACTCCGATTTACGAAATTTCGGACTCTATTTCGCGTATTTTTCCAAGACGAACACAATGGCGCAACCCGTTTATCCTGATTCAGATTTTATAATTTAATTCTGCCTTGATTCTTGTCTTAACACGTTGTTAAAATTCGGGTTGTTACATTAACCAATATGTTTAGCACCATGCAAAGGAAGTGATTATGATACTAACCAAAAATTTGTGCACTGATATCTAGACTGCTTTTTGATCCTCATACTTATTCCAATTTCATACATCTTTATTTAAAAGGTACATTAGTTAAAAGCTTTAAATGAATTACTAGATTAAGAAAAAGCCAAGTGGAAACCTTTTTGTATCGAAAACAACTTAGTGTCAGTTTACTTCCATCAAAACATGTTTTTGTCAATTTGAGTCCATAGACCCACATCTTGAGAAAAGTTTTAGTGCACTGTAGTTACAATTTATAAATTGGTTTAAAAAAAATATGTGAAAGGCAAATGATAGATTAATAGTTGAACATGGTTATGCAAGTGTTATGCTAAGTTGTCATTTTATTCCTAATGATTATGGTGCACAAGCACACAAAGTACAACTAAAAATATTAGTCCTTATTATAGTATTCTTACTGATATTAAGAAATTAAGCTGTGGTGAATAATTATGAGGTATATGTGGCTACAATAGAGTAGAAGAGTTGGATATTACCAAAATTAGTGTTCTTCATACTTTGGTGACCCTGTTAAGTACGTAATTCAACATATTTGATATAATGTTTGTTGTAAATAATTTAGTTCAGTTGTCATACAAGTTACTAATGATGCTCATCATACTCTGGAATAATTACCAATGTAGATTCTTAATATTTTCATTGTGAGTAAATAATCACCTCGGCTCTTGTGGCATTCCATTTACTTTATTATCGTTAAACATTAAGTAACATGCCAATATATAAGGAAATGCAGCTTAAGTTGCTAACCCCTTTTTGTGAAAAAAGACCTACGTATGTGAGTTTGGTTTGTTAATTTTTCTTCTTCTTTGTTTATAGCAAGTATGTTACATATGGAATTGAAATCCTATTCTTTTGACTATCATATCTCATGTCTTGAGTAGTCATGATTATATATACCTATCGTATGCCATTATTGCTCTAAGTGTTGGTTATTTAATATGCTTAATATCTTCATTGAATGAACCAGGCTTTATGGTAAAATTCAAATTAGGAAATTAATATTGTTGATTGGTTTTTCTAAGGCTTCCACATTACTAATCTCCAGCGATGTAGGGCCTAAAGTTCTTAATTTGTGAGGATATGTGTCAGTTTTTTTTATTTCTTAACTTATTTTAATAGATTTTGATATATTTGATTCCTTTAGAATCAAAAGTATAATGCGTCTTTGCTTTAACACTGAGCGAATGAAATGCGAGCATGTTTTTGTTGTTTACATGTTTAGATTTTACCAACTTAATTAAACAATTATCAGTTCCAGTGTTATTTTCCTAGTGGTATATAACGTACCGTTACAATCAAGAGCCCGATGGTATAAGTTCTTCCTTTAGAGGAAAAAAGTAATAGACTTAATGAGTTTCTTTTTTATTGTTTATTGTCTTGCAAAATATGATCAAGAGCTAAAGCCTCTCACCTATTTATCATTGATTGGGTCCTACCTTCTTGTTGGTGCGTGCATTCCATCATGAAAGTATCTTGCCATGCCTAATGCATTTGGAGCCCACTACAGCTAATTCAAAGACTTAACTTTTTAATTAGTTTTATGTACCTTTCTGGTTATTATGTCTATCGATGATGCTATTTCATATACCATACAAATGACTGAAATGAGGATGTTGTCGACACTGAAATTTTCCTGTAATAATAAAGTATTCCATTAATTTAAATACTTGACTATTTATTATTGTGTTATTTGACCGGTAATTATGTGTTCAAAATTGGGTCGTTTTGATATTTTGTATCCTAATATAAAATCTTGCTATCTTTTCTATTTCAATAAAAGCAATAGCTGGGTACTCCGTCGTTGGTAGCTTATTAGCATGGTAGAGGCCTATATTAGTGTCGCTATTGCTGTAGGGAAAACTAGATTGGCATACTAGGAACTTGACTTTTAGGGTCCTTTCTTATTCCTCTCATTCCAATAAGGGCAAATTTA
Source organism: Allium sativum (assembly GCA_030737875.1). Classification (NCBI taxonomy): domain Eukaryota; kingdom Viridiplantae; phylum Streptophyta; class Magnoliopsida; order Asparagales; family Amaryllidaceae; genus Allium; species Allium sativum. Next base: position 9,539,659 of record JASFAX010000033.1, read on the forward strand.
TCTAATTATTTTCCCCCATTGTTATTAATAATGTCATTTCTAAATGCCTTTAATATTCTCTTTTCTAGTTGTGTTCATGCATGCTCAAATCCTACACTTGTTTGTACGCATAGAACCTCATTTACAAATGCTTTGCTAGTTGCTGATCCTAAGACACAATTACGTGAACACTCCACCTCTTAAATATCTTTGGCTTCCAGTGATCAACCTGTTGCCTTTTTAATATGCCATCTCTTGGTGCTCACTCCTAGCAAGCTTTGGTTCTAGCGATCAATCTATTGCTTGACATGATCAGTCCCACTCTCAACATACTATGGTTGCATATGCTCATCCTTCTAGCAGCTCATGCATGGCTCTCCACATTTTGCTTCCTCCCTTGATCACTCACCTTCTCAGTTTGCTTCCCTTTCAGATTCTCAACCTGGTGCTACTTACTTTACAGAAGACTCTTTGGTTGGTGTAACCATTTTCTTTTCTTACAGTATAAATTCACTTCTCCTACAAATCTAGTAAATTAAATAATAACAACCGAAAAAAGATAAAATCTTTTATCATTTTTCACATTATACATAACCAACTTATCTCTTATTGCATATTTCACATACAAACATTATATTCAGCATCTTCTAGATGAATGAAACCACAATTGAACAAAAAAAATAGCATTGGAAACACAATTGCAATATTGTTGGTAGTCTTCGCAAAGATCCTTCTTTGAAAGTATAATCTTTCCTAAAACAATTATGAAAGTTATAAGGCAAATGACATTTTAGGGGAGCAAATAGATTTATTAATTTAATAAAAATAAGATATAAAAAATAAATCCACCGAATTAAATAAAAACAACAGAAAAAAGATAAAAATCTTTTATTTGTTTTCACATTATACACAAGCAATTTATCTAATTGCAGATTTAACGTACCACAAATTTGAAAAATAATGATAAAGCAAGTTATCTTTTTAAAGGTTCATTTATATTACCAGTAATGTTCATTCATATGTACATTTATATGCAATGCAGTTTACAGTTGACTAAATGATTTTTCTTTTTCCCTTCTTTTCTTGAAAGGTACCCGAGCTCAAGGCAAACCTTGCCCTTACTGCTGACTCAGCACCCCTTAGCCAGACTCAGGTCTAGCTAGATCGTAAAGGTAGCTAACCAAGTGCTTGGCTACTATGCAGCACAGCCGCGCAACGCATTTCGTCGTCAAATTTAAGATATAACTACAGTTCAAGATATGTTAGAAACCGACAAAAACAAGCACAATACATTGCTTAACAAAGTGACAGCACTAGCAACTATGTAAGTCAATGCAAAACATACAAAATCAGTCACAACCAAAATATACAGCATAACAACAAGTATAGAGAGTACACAAATTCATGCAATCAAACACATACTTGACTAGTCTAAACTTACAAAGTACACAAGGGCAGCATGACCAAATAAAATTGAAAAGTACAATATATCTTTTTAAAATATAAACCCCATCATATCCACTATTCATTGTATCTTCAGCGCAAATAGACTTAGTAATAGTAGTAAAACAAGATCTACTACCACCACCAACAGTAAGACGGGGCAGTTCCTTTAACTTAACAAATATAACCAAAAACTCTTCTTTTTTGAAATATGCTAAGCACATAATAGCTTGCAAATCACTATCATGGGGGGACTTGAGGTAGTATCAACGGGGGGTGGAGTTTGAACAAATGTATTCTTCAAATCCCGAACATAAAGGATATCAAAACATAGATGAGTAAGATGATCCCAAACTTCACACATTTTATTTCGTAGACTAGAAATGACCATCCAGAGAAAGTATAATACCAAAGTTGTTTTTGTTAAAATCAATAACAACCTAAACACTTGGAACGTCACTATAAAAAAAAGACAAAAAGATAAAAGAATTTATCATTACAGAAAAATACATTAACAGAAGATTATTGTGCATACCTCTGATCATCCGAAATATTCATCTTTCAACAGACAAATCACTGAACAATAATATGGACGAACCAAACAAAATAGCGTAACTGCTGGAAACGAAGATAATCTGAAACGAAATGATAATTTGAAATCAAATTATCTAAAGCAATCAAAATCGAAGTTAGTAATCGTAGGTATAATCGAATTACTTGATATCGAAATTCACCTTCTACCCAATCGAAGTATAATCGTATAGAAACGAATATAATCGAATCGAAGTTCAAAAATCGAATTGAAAGATGAATATTGTTCTCGGATCGAATTGAAATGAATATAATCGAAATGAATATAATCAAATCGAATTGAATTCTCAATTGAAATTAAAGTTTAACTCAAATTTAGTCGAGAAAGATGTTATTTTCGGTCTTGAAATAAACTGGGTAAAAGGCGCAATATTTATATGATGGTCTGGAAACTTATTTTTTAAAACAGGCGGCCTGGAATAAAATATTGTCACTGACAGGTAGGGTTGTCAATGGATCGTGTCGGGTCGGGGTCGGGTCGGGTCAAGTCGGGTTCGGCTTGATTTATAAATGGGTTGGGTCAACCCGTTTATTAAATGGGTTATTTTTTTCCTAACCCTAACCCGACCCGTTTATAAACGGGTTGACCGGACCCGACCCGCGTAACCCGTTTAACTAAATGGGTCGTGTTGGGTTTACCCATTTGACCCATTAATAAATATTGCCCACTAATATAAATAGCAAAAGAACCAAATCACCAACATGCACTCTATTATATAATCACCGACATGCAACAAGTTGTAAAGTCACCAATAGACATCACGTATATAAAGAATGAAATCACCATATCCAAAAATCATTCTCCAAACATAAGTATATATGACCATACTGCATAAATTAAAGACTAACATGGAAGAGATACAGTTGTTATAAGTAAATATAACTAACAACATATATGAATAAATTAGTAAAATATAACAGCTTACATATATGAGCATACTGATTACTGCGTACATAAAAGACCAACACTAACAACGTACCTAAAAGACTAACAGTATGAAAGAGATACAACATATAATCGGGTTTGGCGGGTCAAAATCAAGTTAGAGGGTCAACCCTAAACCCACCCGTTTATAAACTGGTCAAATTCGGGTTGACCCGAAAATGACCCGCCAACTAAACGGGTCGGGTTAACCTGCTAATTTTCGTGCGGGTTTCGGGTCGGATCACGGGACGTGTAGGAAATTGACAGCCCTACTGACAGGGGCGGAGACATGCCCAGGCTGCCCCCCCCCCTCCCCCAAGGAAATTTAAGAAAAGAAAAAAAAAAAAAAAGGTCCGCCCTCTTTGATTTATTAATTATGTTATGTTCTCAAAATTAAACCAATCCAGACCCACTAACTTTCTAATGCTGACCTGTATTGATCAAAATGGATTTAGGAAGACTTTTGACTTTCCCATGCATACCTTAATACATGTTTTAAAACGTACTGCTCAAATATATCAGTTTCATTTATATTTGTTTTTATATTGATTACAACCTACATAATTTTGTATTAAACGGTTAAGTTAATTATTATGAAAGAAATCACTAGTGTACCGATTTTTGGATTAAATATGTTAGTTTTTCATATCATGAAAAAGTTCGTATTGCTTATGATGAAGACGTTTTCATTATATTATAATCTGACACAAGACGAAGATAACGACGATCAAAATTTATACGATATTAAGAGAAATAGCTTGTGAATAATTTAACGTAACTGACTATTAGTATTTCATATTTATTTGTGTATACATAATCAAATGGTCAACGTGGAAAAAAAATTCAAAGGCTACAACCCCCAATATAGAGCATTGTTATTGACACTCCAAATATCGTTAAGGAGGGTCAATTTTTATTTTTATTTCAAAAATTGTTAAGGTGAGTACCGATGAGGAAAGTAGTCCCTTAACAAATAAAGATAATTTTACCTTATTACCCATTTAACAACTTAACAAATAAATGTAATTTTACCTTAAGAAATATTGCAAGGATCATAGTATTTTTATTTTTATTTTTTCAATTCGCATATATTAATATTTTTTTAAATTGTATTTAGAGGAATATGATCATTTTTTTTTTTTTTTTTGTTAACATAAATATGCCGAATTTTATAATAACAAAGGAAAATGCACCAAAATGTTTATTAATTTTGGACATATTACTGTTAAATACGTACACAATTGATTACGTGCTGCATTCAGTGCAGTGGTGATGAACTGTTTATTTTAATTCGGTTTCCATTGTCGAATATGTTTTTTTAATCTAATTTTAAGAGACAATCAGGAAATATTGAGTAGTGTGAAATAATATGTTTGTTTATCCCCTTAACAATTTAGTAAAGAATAGAGTATTTTTAAAAAATGATCCCTTCTTAACAATAATTGGAATGTCAATAACAACACCTCCAATGCAATTATTTTGCGTTGATATTTCCATCTACTAAAAAGAAAATGGGCAACTACATACGCCCAAATGCTAAAAACAAACAATACCCCCCAAACTTAGATCCATGGAATAGGCAAAATGCGTTATTTTCTGCACTATGCTAGGAACAAGAACAACATAGACCAGCTCAAAATTCTAATAAAAACAGCTATGGCGTTTAAAGGAGAAACAAATATCATATTCTTTATATCCAGTTAACAAACCAAACGTCACAAAAGAAAACATACCCACTAAATCTACAGATTAAAAAAGAACGGAAAAACAAGCAGCATCTAGACAGTCTAATAAAAATCCAGCAACATCGTACTATCTATTCATCTTCAGCAGCGGTTTTGGAAGATCCAGTCTTCTTTGGGAGCAAGAGATTGTGAATGTTAGGCATGACTCCTCCGTTGGCGATTGTCACTGTACCCAAAAGCTTCGATAACTCTTCATCGTTTCTGACTGCCAATTGAATGTGCCGTGGAACAATTCTAGTCTTTTTGTTATCTCTCGCTGCATTTCCAGCAAGTTCCAGAACCTGATTCAATCAAAATAAGATGAAATTGAGACAATTTCATTACGACTTTCTAATTCCCGTAGAGACAAATTAATAATTCTCACTTTCTCAGTATCGGACTAAAATCATAATACTAATAACAACCTCGAAGATTTACAGACAGTGCAAAAATTTATTCAGATCTAATTGAAAACCGTAAGATGAATGAAATCCAACATATACCTCGGCAGCAAGATACTCGAGAACGGCGGCGAGATAGACAGGAGCCCCTGCACCGACTCTCTCGGCGTATTTTCCAGCCTTTAGAAATCGAGCGATTCTACCGACCGGAAATTGTAGGCCAGCCTTGCTACTTCGTGATGTAGCTTTCTTTGCTGCTGCGGATCCGATCGCTTTTCCTCTTCCTGCCATTGCGAATTTTTTTAAGTTTGAGAATTGGGAGTTTTTGGTGAGATTTGAGATCTGGGTGACTGGTGAAACTGATTCTTCGGGGGACGGGGGTGTTTATAGGGTGTGGTTGTTCAACATGGACCAATCAAGTTGAAGCATGGCGATCGCGGTTATGAACCGTCGGATCCCGATTTGAATGAACGGCTAGATCTGAGTTATTGGTCATAGGTTCCGGTTTTGCCTCCTTAAAAATTGAGGCCGACGTGAATAGTGCTTTTATTTTGATAAGTATCGGTGGAGAGTTAATCAATTGTCCCCAAAAGTATCTGTCTTCCATGTTTCCAACCAATAAGGATCATTGATTTTCATCTTTTTACAATTAAGTCCAAAAACAAAAGAGGTTTTAATTGCAAAAAGGTGGAATTCATGGGATGTTTATTGGTTGGGTATAGAGAGATAAAGAATTCTGAGGACATGTGATTTTATTTGATTGCGTCCATATGTGACCAGTAGACAGGTACGGTTAGCACATCTCTAATTCACTTCTATTTTTAATTTAAAGTGAATGACACATAAACATTAAACGTTGTGGTTTAATTTTTTATCTTCAATGGTGAAGTAATAAAAATGTAGAGTATGACGTGGCATGATTTTTGGTAGACATTGTGAGTTGAAATGTATACTACTAGACATTGTAATACACAATGTGAAGAGAAAATGACCACTAATTTTTTGTCATCTAGACAAATTTCAATGCATTAAAATGTTTGCATTGGAGAAAATAATTGTATTTTGCTGTAATGTGGTGTAGTATAAGTTTAACATTGTTTAAGTAGTCATGCCACATAGATATATCATGAAATAATATTGTTTAGGATTGGAGATTCTCTTATAATCTATTTTCCACAAGCTTCAGAAATACTGGTTTGTTCACGTTGGTGTGAACAACACAATCTCATATGGTGTGACTGGCAATTTATAAGATCGAACTTGGGCATAAACTTAAAATTAGATGTACATCCTAAGAATTTGGGAAAGATCAAGCGGACAAGACGGAGATGACACTGAGCAGTTGGAGGTATGAGATTTTGAAAGCCGAAGAATTAAAAAAAATGAAAAGTCCAGTAAATACTTTTTTCCGGTAATTTCCAGCTTTTATATATTTATGGAACAATTTGGTTAAAGTCTCTATTAAATTCAAAATAACCCAAACATCCTTGTCAAAAATGTTATATAAGTTAAATCCTTTTAATTAAGTTAGCTAATTATCATATAAATTTAGTGTGGTGCTAAGGGCGCCCCAAAATACTCTTCCTAATACCGCAACTAAAAAATACCATAAAAATTATTACTACACTCTTACTAATACCATACTAAAAAATAGGGGCTACCACACCACAGTTACCTTATTTCCCTCTCACCTCTTATTCGTTCCTCTTTCATTACATTCTGAAACCACAGGTTTTCAATTGATCGATCAACGATAACAACGCCGCAACAATGCGGAGAAAGAAGAATGCATGTCTAAATATACAAAAGTCGTTAATAAGGTTTGAATTAAGCAAACTAGAAGAGGAAGTGAGAGGTTATGACTTTAAAAGTTAAGAATTTGAATTTTCCTACAGGAAGACATCGATATTCTTGATTAGTGTTTTCAGATTATGGCTTACTATGTGATTAGTTCGGCAAATATTGGTTGATTGAGAGATTAGAATTGAAAAGTAATGTGGTATTAGAAAATATACAAAATTTAATGAGTTTTATTTTTTCAATTGTGGTATTAGGAAGAGTATTTTGGGGTGCCCTTAGCACCACACTAAATTCATGCAGTTATTCAAGGAAAAGTTGCAGACATTTATGCAATTATATCCAAAAATTGTTGAAATTTCCGCGATTATTAAATAAAAATATACGAAAATTTCTGCAATTATTTAGAAAAAATACGAAAATTTTAGTAATTTAAAAAAAACTACAAAAATTCCTTAATTATTCACAAAAAAAAATTGCACAATTCACTAAAAAATTGCAAAAATTTAAACAATTTTTTGATATAACTGCATAAATGTGTGCAATTGTTTACGGAATAAATGCATATTCTTGTGCAACTATTCAGTAATTAAATTTTAAGGACCTAATTTATAAGTTTTTTTGTTCAGAAAGAGTTTTTGTTTACTAAGTTTGATTTTAAGGGACTAAGCCTAATATTCACTATATTTAGTATATTTAAAACATTTATTATACCCTACTATAGCATTATATACAAGAAGAAATAAAACATGGAGTTTATGTCGAACAAATTTTGTTATAAGATCACTGTTATATAACTAAATTGTGTAATTGATCTTAGAGCTTGACCTTAGCTCTATCAATTTCTCTGTCACTTTAGGCTAAGTAGAGTGACTTGTGACCATAGACTTTATGGGTTCTCGTAAATCCAAGAAAGGGCTGTTGTGCATAGATTTGTAATATCATTATTTCAAATCTAGTTTTCGAATGTACTTCCCAATCACTATTAAGTTGGTTTATCACATGGTAATTAAGATAAGATATCTTGACCTCCTATTAAGTTGTTGGTTCCTATAGCAATCTTATATCATTGTTAATATTGTAATACACTATTGGTTTATCAACGGTGAAAGTCATTCTTATAAATTTGCCACATATATTGATTTCACTGTAGCGCTATTCAAGGATAAAGCTCATTTGAAATATTTTTAACTTAAATGACAGTTAAGGGTAGACATGGGTTTTAAAATATTTATTATTTTCAATGTCAATTATTAAATTCGAACTCATATACTCGTTTATAAGGAGTTTGTTGCTTCCAAGAACGATTATTTAGTATTTCGTAAGCACTTTAGAATACTTTTAACATCGTTTAATTAGATTTGTTATTCATGCATTGCACCAAGTTTATCAGCAGCTTTTAGCCTAGTACATAACATAACATGTATCATGGCTTTTAATTGATGATGCGTAAAGAATACATCTCATATGCCACTGATTAAACATTTTGATATTGGTTATAAGGTATAGCTCTATCCAATTCTTTATATAAAGTTAAACAATCCAAACTTAACTAAATTTAATATGGGTACATAATTTCTAACCAGTAGCCACTGCACAAAAATGACTAATTTAAAATGACAACAAAATGTTGCTAAAATTTGCAAAAACACTTTCCAATTCTTGCAAATTAGTATGTTGCAGATTTTTTAAACATTTGTAATATGTTTTAGATTAACAAATTTAAACATTCAGTTGATGTTGCTGATCTTCGACCTGGAATACTTAGTGTTTTAAATTGATAAACTGCAACACTCAGTAAGTGTTTCTAATCGATATTTTATAATACTTGCCAAGTGTTTCATATTTACAAACTACAATACTTAATAAGTGTTTTAAGTTTTTAACCAACAATATTGATTGGGTGTTTCAAACTAACAATCAACAATGCTTACTGCATGTCTGCAAGTACTTTAAGTTGACAATCAACATCACATACTGTTATGCAACGACGGTTGGAACAAAGCTCTCCCTTCCTTCCGCATCAGGCGCACACATATGAGTTGGCACACACATCCTTGAAACAAAAGGAATCTTTGATGTTACGTGTCTGCCAACTCATATTTTATACTCCAATTCTCTAATTAATTTCGTGACATGGAACCTTTTATTCAAACCCGTCATTCCTCCTTAACAATATGCGAGGCAATCCCAACAGTCTCCCCCTTAACACGTATCCCCTTCGAGTATTTTAAGAGAACTGTCTTGACTGCATGGCCCTGTCTGTAACATTCGGCTTTGATACCACTGTTATGCAATGACGGTTGGAACAAAGCTCCCCTTCCGTCCAACATAGGGCGTACGCATATGAGTTGGCACACACATCTTGTAACAAAAGAAATTCCAATTATTACTTGCCTACCAACTCATATTTGTACTCCACTCCTTCAATTTATTTCGTGATGAGAGACCTTTTATTCAAACCTGTCTTTCTCCTTAACAACATGCAAGGTAATCCTAACACACACGACATGTTTTAGATTTATAAACTGCAATACATAATAAGTGTTTATTAATCAATTATACTTACTATGTGTTCCAAATTGATAATCAACAACACCGGAAAAGTCTTTTTAAGTTGACAATCGACAACGCTTTCCACGTGTTTCACGTTGAGAATCCACCACACTACCTTATTATGGTTTCGAGATATGGAAGTTATTTTAAATATCCAATTGATACCTTCAGAAATAAAACATGTCAATCATTCTCCATATTAAAAGTTAAATGGCTAGATATTCTTACAACTTGAGATAACCTCTCATTTAAAATATTTTCAACTTAAAACCCATTTTTTAAGGGTAAATGTAACAACTCGGGTTTTGTACCAGGGTAAACATTTTTTTTGGGCAAGACCGTCTTTTAAAGTAATCCGTAACACTTTTTCATCTAAAAAAACTAACGAAAACTGCAAAATACAGTAGATAAACAGATCGTATATCTGCTACAGTCGTTTTACAGAGCTAAGCCACAACAGACAAACTAGAAAATCTAGAACGTCCCCACGCTGGGTGCAACTTGACTATAGAAAATGGAAAAACATTTACAAACACATAGCTACAAAAAGCAGTCACACAACTATATTGCCATAAGTAGCAAGAGAGCCTCACTGTCACAAAGTGCAGAAGAAGCCATCTACACCAACCATCACTTGTAATGACCTGGCGAAGAAATTCGACTCTCGATTTCGACAATAATACATAAGCCTTTATTACTTGCCAAAACCCAAGTATCGAATACACCAGATAGTTAATAGAAAGAAATTAAAGGGTGAGATAAGAAAGAAATAATAGAATAGAAGAAAGAAGTAATATCTAACTAACCAACACAAAGTCTCACATCGCAGCGGAATAAAATATAATATAGAAATAAATCTTTATTGGGAGCTTGAAATAATACTTGCAATCATCAGAGTACAGTAGATCATCAATACCTCTGGATACTTATAATAATTTATCCTCATACACAATACACAGCGGAGTAATACTAATACATCTGGACTCTTCCAGCATGTCTTCGGAAAGATCGTAACATCCTAACCTGAACTTATAAAACTCGGTCTGACCCAAGCATTTCAAACGCCACTAACCAGTCTAGTAATCCAGGGTGAGTAGACTCACTAAGTTTATAAGTAACATCCAACTTGCTTAACTTTAGAAAATCCTTTTGGAAGAAATGGATAATCGTAAGACCAGTCCACACATAAACACGGATGGTTTTTACCTTATGATAACCCAAAATATTTTTTGATATATCAAATCCGGTGGTATTATAATAATGTCTATCAAATTACAACTAAATAACCATCTAACAGAACGCTTGCATCTCACACTCTACATATATAGTATATAATCAAAAACCACATGGAGCTTAATGGGGAATGGATTTCCAACTATGACAAGGTATGTGACCATTTTCCGATAGTGCACCTCTAGAGAGCAGTAACTAGGGTTCAACAAGAACATCTTACGACCCGACCATACATGACGGACCACTCATTATCACTTGAGTGTATCGAATATATTGTCACCCTATGGTTTGGGCCCACCGTATTCCCGGGAGATACAGAAATGAAAGAAGAACAAACAAGAATTTTCTCTAGATGGTGACAATACACCTTAATGGGTATGACCCACATAGCCATGTTGTCTACGCTGTTGTATATAACAATTCTATGATTTTTGTTTGATGATAACAAACATATTTTTATTATTATAAATGCGTTTGCAATTGTACCGTTATACTACATCACAAATAGAATATAATTTTTATACTTAAATAGAATACTGCTGCACAAGAATTTAAATATTCAAATAGTATTTTATTTAAACATTTTAAAAGTACAAATTTATAACTCCACTATTTATACATTTCACTGAAATACAATACATTTCATTTCATATTAAATTTCATTTCGTATTAAATTTCATACAATGCTCCTCACTACAGTTCACTCGATTACATTTCACACTGCTGTATAAACTCATATACATTGACACACTCACACTTACACTTCACTCTCTGTTGACACACTGCCACAGTATTGTCTTCTGTCTGCCTCATTGTCAGTCCAGTCTTTTGCTTACCTTTCATAGAAGAAACACGCAGTAAACTGGAACAAAAATAATTTATATTCTAGTAGATATAATTTTTATTTTAAAAATTTATTTACCTCAGGATTTTGGTGTGTTTCTCATCATATTTCATGACTTGATCTGATTTATATGGACTTCCATCTATGTCTAGACAACTTGTGATATTCACAGTGATACACTGTAAATACCACAAGGCAGACCGTATACTCTAGTGCTCACATATCAGCCTCAACACACTACACTGGTTTGCTGATTAGAACCAACATTACATTTGGCCGATTCGGAATAGCCACAACTCAGTTATAGCGATCTGCTGATATAAAATTCATGTCTGTTATTTGATTACTCCACATAAATAATGCGTGCATGATACATGTATACACACACAGTTGTATGTATATACACATATATGAAAATGTGCATGTGCATAATTCAATGCATACAGGATATAACAAAAAAAACACAATTCAAGTTTTTCAAGTGATTTGCAAATGGCAAATAAATCACAACAGTTCAAATAAAAGTCAGGGGTCGTGCATAAGAATAACCAAGGCAACACAATCTCAAGTGACACATGTGCAAAGAAATGGCACAACAATGACACAGGTTCAAGAGTGCACAACTTCAAATGTGAATGCATGGTAAAGTTTTAGCTCAAAGGGAAATATGGACAATCCCAGTTCAAAATTCAATATTCAAATAGCAACAGAGCCAAACAAGCATGCACGATTCAAAGTAAACACAAGCTCTCAAGATTCATAGTTTGGCAACATGCACTATAATTTTGGATCGTAAGTACAAGCCAGTATACACCTGGGTACTTTCAGCATGACTCACAAATATAGCATGCAAAGTGGACAAGAAAGGTGACAAAGCAATTGAACAAAACAACCCATATGTATACAAGGCATCATTACTAGAATGATTCATGTATGCAAGAAAATTGGTCAAAAAACTTCTTCTAGAGTTTCAAGACAAGGTCGAACACAAGACTGTATACAAATTCCAGTGCAAACAGTAAAGAAGCACAAGGGTCAGCAACAATCAACATGGCAGGTGCAACATATCTTAAGTTCACAGTTTTTATTTCAAGTCCAAGTGCGGGGATCATAGCATTGTGTAAAGAGATACAATCAAGTTAATCAAAGGGATAAATGTGTTTTATTCACTGATTAAATGAAATGAAAACATTTTATTCCTTGTTGGGAGGAATCAAATTTGGCAACTAAGATTTTGGAAATATATTCCACAATTCATAAAATGGCTTGCACAAAATTTTCAGGTAAGAATTTTTTAAAGATTCCAGACAAAAGCAATGAGACAGCGTGGAGCAATTTTTCAGAAAAATCAATTCTCGATTTTAATCTGTTTCCAGAAAAACACGCAAAGGCCATGCAAATATTTTTGACAAGAATCAATTTAAATCTTCCTGAAAATCAGTTCACAAATATTCACATATATGGTATTATGTGATTTTAGATTTTGGCAAGGAATTCTCTAGATCGATTCATGGCAAGAAACAATTCAATTTTAATTCATATTGCCAATTTATTTTTCTAGAAATTCAGATTCATTTTTGGCATGAGTTAATTATGGCAACAGGTTAAATAACCAGAAATAGAGATGGATTTTTAAGGTGGCAAGGATTCTTTCATTCACAGTAAGGTGTGTTTGAATATACTTTGTTTGGCAAGTAAAAAAAAAAATCATTTACAGAAAATCACAATTCAAGTTTCTATGGCAAGAAATGTTTTTCACATTTCAATTGTTTCCATAAATGCTCAATTTTTTTAGGCATAGAAATCAAATCGCAAGGGGCCACAAATAATATATTCCCAGAATTACCCAAATCATCAAAGCCATTCGATGGGGCCACAAATAATATATTCCCATAATTACTCAAATCATCAAAGCCATTCGAATTTTACCAAGGCAACAATTCAAAATAAAGTCAAGGTTGATTCATTTTTATTCAAGGCAACAAATTCCACGAATCACGCAAGTATATCAAAGCCATGGAAAACAGAAAGCCAAAATCACGCAACAATCAAACAAAGTCATTCGATGAAATCAGAGAGTCTTTATATGGTTTAATAATCCTATATAATCACCTACATCATCACAGGCAAGTGGATCTATTGAAAACAACAAGCAACGATAAGAGAGATCAAAAGAAAAACCATAAGAAGGAACTACTCACGTTTTCGATCGCGAGGACTCAAATCGAACGACAGACAAGCATAGAGAATCGAAGATCATCAAAGACAATTCTTTTCAGCAAGTTGAAATTGTGATTTGGTCAGAAGAAAAAACCATAGTTCGCTTTTTGGATTGGCCGCCATTATTTTTGGGAGCAAAGTCTTAAAGAGGAATTAACAAAATAATAAAAGGGTCGTCTTATCCTTGTTTAAGGGGAAAAAGATTTTTTAACTAGGGTTTTAAATTGTTTAATTTTAAACTGGTTTTAATTTGTGTTGTAAACCGTCGTATTTGTTTTCTAGTTTTTTCTGTAAAAACTAGGTCATCTAGTTAGGGTTTTTAACAACAGTTTCCTATTGTTTGTAATTACTAGGGTTTACTGGCTACGGGTTTGTAACTAGGGGAAAGTATGATCTAGGTGATATAGCTTAGTCTAATGTTTTGAGCGTAGGGTTAAACAGGAGCAGGGTTTGCGAGTTTACAGGGTTTGTAAGAGGGATTTGTTTTAATACCTAGTAAAAATATAAGAAAGGTAGCAGTAGGCAGGGTTTGCTGAAGCTGGATAAAAACTGTGTTATTTATTTCTGCATTTATTCTTTATCTGCTGCAATCTGTTCTGTCGTATTTTAATATCTCGAATTAAATTCAATAAACCCTATTCACCTCCCTCTTGGGTTAATCAAGATCCAACTAGTGGTATCAGAGCTTAGTATTTTATTAACTTTAGAGATGGTGTTCCCTAGTTTTCAGTATAGCGAGAGTCAGTCCAGTGATATTCTAATTATTTTCGGTGGGACAGATTTTTTCTTTTGGAAATTGAAAATTGAATTCTATCTAAAATATGTTAATTCTGAATTTGGAATATTATTGTAAATATGGAAGATACAGTAGATAAGAAAAATAAAGTTGTTAATGCTCGTGTTATGCATATTCTATATTCTTATCTCAGTACTAATCAGCTTAAACTTTTCTCTCATTGTTTAACTGCACAGGATATCTGGAAAACTCTCAACAAGTTGTATAGAATAGACGACACCTCCTCAAAATCCTAGAATGCCAACTCAGATTCAGATCTATGCTTTAAAGAAGAAACAGATGAAAATTCAAGTGGATCAGACGATGGAGACCCAACGGACAATGAGACTGAAAGTTTCTCATATGGAGATTTGGTTTATATGTGTGTTGATTTAACAAAAACTGTTGACAATCTCCATCGGAAAAAATAATCTTTAAAATCTAAAAATCATGAGTTGATCAGCAAAAATAACTGTTATCATGAAATTAGATAATTCTGATTGTGAAAGTTGTTTGAAATTGAAATCTGATCTCGTTCATCTCGATAAAAACATTCAAAAGTTTGAAGAGGAAATTCTGATTTTAAAAGATAATGAGATTGAGCTAAAAGATACAAACAATTCTTTACAAAAGGATTGAAAACTTTAAGACTACCAAAAATTCAAAACATGAAATTGCTGAAAAAGAAAGCTTATTGAAAACTGATTTGATTTAGAAAGAGTTAGAAAGTGAAATTGTGAAATTCAAGAAATTTGAAAAACTTGAGTTTGTAAAGCAAAAACTCTTTGAATTTGAAATCTTTGAGTCTCAAGCCAAAATCAAATTACTTGAATCTAAAAATTTGGTTTTGAAACAACATGAATCTGAAAGAGAAAGATCACTAATAATCATTATTCAGATTTAATCAAAGAAAACAGTGATCTTAAATCCAAAATTCAACGATTAGAATCAACTTAGGAGAAAGTCTCTAATGGGGAAAAATTGTTGAATATGTTGTCACAAAATCAAGTTTCTATTGGAAACAAATGTGGTATTGGCTTTGGGAAAATAAATGTTTATGAAAACCGGAATTCAATAAGTTTTAAAAATCCTTCAAACTGTTTTGAAAAGAATCAATTTGAAAATTTGAACTCTGATAATTTCAAAGAATTTTTTCATAAACAAAATGAGAATTTGTTGTGTAACAAACCTTTCAAACAATCTTAGATCCAAATGAAAATAAAACGATGTTGACTAAATTCAAACAGATTTGGGTTCCTAAGGGTACAAAGGTAAATTTGAATGGATTGTTGTACAAACAAGTTTGGATACCAAAACATTTGACCAAAGCTGTGAGTGGTTTTACAAATTTTGTTAGACCACTCAATACCCTAAACTGTTAGGTACCGGAGGAGGCGGAGTAACACTTGAAGAAAAGAGAATTGATTTCAAGTTGTTCCATATCATTATATCATTTTGTTTTCCTTGGCCAAGTTTGTTGAGTTAGAGAATCAACATCATCTACTAAAAATCTGGTATGATCTCTAAACGATCTCTGTTAATATTCTTTTCTTTGTTTATTCCTCCTTCTACCTCTTCTGTTTATTTTATTTTATTTTTCTGATTTGATTTGACACTGCCATATTTTTATAAAGCTTTCTTACCTTCAAATTGCAGAATTCATGATTTTCTGGAAATTTGCTTCATTTGAATAAAACTCTAATGTTTTAATCATTTCCAGATCTTGAATTTAAACTTGTAAATATTTGCAATTGTTTTGAAGTTTATTTTGTAAGTCTGAATTACTAACAGTGTTGAAGCATTCTTGTCATATCTTGAACACTGTTAATTAGAATTCTATATTTTTGAAGATTTGAAACATTAATGAAATTTTACACACCTCTGCTGTTTTGAGATTCTTCTAATTCATTTTGGAAAGACTTCAAAATTTATACTCATTACCGCACACTGCTATTTTTCAGTTGTGGCAATTTCATTAATTTTTGGATTGGCTTGATTGTTTCTGAACTGGATTTTTTTAATCATTGTTTACATCTTGAAATTCATCATCATTCATGATCATCTTGGTCGAACATTTGTTTGTTTAAAATCATCTGAAATTTTTGATATTTTGAATCTCACACACCTCTTAGATTTGAAATTAATAATCTTGTGTGATTGATTCTTTGCATCTCAAAATTTACATTTATTCAAGTGATTTCAAATAAATAAATTTTAATTTTAGTCATGAATTATCTCGTATGCTTGATGTAAATATTCTGAAAATTCTCTTATGCTTATCAGAAATAATTGTGGGAAATCCTTTGAAGATATGGTCTTAAAACTCACTGTTATTTCATGATCATTTGATTTGAATATTTGTTTGTTTGAAATCATTTGATTTGAATATTTGTTTGTTTGAAATCATTTGAAATTATTAATTTGTGAATCTCACACAAATCTTTGATTTGAAACTTATAAACTGGTGTGATCGATTCATTGAATATTGAGATTTTTTCCTTCAAATGATTTTAAATAAACTGTATTTTTTATCTTGGATCATTAATCATCTTTTTGTGACTATCCAAAATATATGTGAAAAAATCTCTTGACAAGTCTGCTTTGAAATTGTTTGTTGCTCTGCTCTGATAAAAGAAATCATTTTAAAAATCTTTAGATAATTGCGTGTTTTGGTATCATATGTTGTTCTGATAAAAGGTTCAAAGATTTTCTGATTGACTTAATTACTCTGAATTGAAAATCTTTCTTATGCTACATCCTGAAATTCATTCTGAAATCATGATCACTTACTTGGATATTGTTTTGTTTGAAATCATTTGATGTTGTTTAATATCTTGAATCTCACACACTCCTTGGCTTTGGTATTAATAACCTTGTGTGATTGATTCATTGAATCTTGAAGTTTTCACAATCTTTCAAGTGATTTCAAATAAACCGTTTCTTTAAATCCTAGATCGTGATTTGTCTTCTTAGACTTGATGTAAATTTTCTGAAAACTTTCTTGTGAAACTTATTCTGAATTTGTCTTGCTACTTTGAAACATGGATCTGAATTATTTGATTTATTTTTTTGGACTTAGTGATTGGATTTTGTTTACTGAGATACCCTTGTTAGCCACCAGTGGCATATTAAAATCCTTGTTTGTAGAGACAACAAGTGGCATCAGATTAGAAGTGCTGAAATTTTTTATTGATCTGATTTTCATCCTGTATATATTTTTTGTCCTGTATATATCTTTTTCCTTCTTGTAATTTTTTTTTCAAATTTAAAACCATTTAGTGATTATTTATTCAGAAATTGAAATCAATAACCAAACTGAACTGTATTTAGAACTCATCAAAATTATTATCAGATTATTGAAATTGTGATGAGTTGTAACTATAGTATCTTTCACAACAAGAGGAATTTTTTTCTGATGATTGAACAACTTTTATAATATCTTTGAATTGGCGTTTATTTCACGAACATCTTCTTAGTCTATCATCATTCTGCCATCCATCATGATTGTATATTAATGTAGAGAGTTTAATATCTTAAAAAAACATCTTGAATAAACAGTGGAAATATTTTTGATGGAATTGTGATTATATTATTTTTCAGAATTAGTGATAATTGAAATTTTCAAGAATCCTGGTACAGTTGAGCATATTTCATAATGTGATTAATTTAAAATTTAGTTCACCAACCATTTCTATACCTATCACATTTCTATTATCCATATTGGTTTTATATACCGAGGAGTTTTTCATTTTGGAACAGAAAATAATGAAAATTCATAAGTGTTTCTCTAACCTCATTCAAAAATCCAAGCTCTGGTCATGCATGGTTAAGAGATTACTTATATTTAAGCTGCAACTGATCTCATTTAAAAATCCAAATCTGGTTATGCGTGGTCAGTGTGCTCTTAAATAAATAAATGGAAATAAATAATTTTTATATGAAATTCTTCGTGGTGTATAAAAACCAGCCTATCAATCCATTTTCTAAATTGTGAAATGTGTTAATATATTATGTTATATTATGATTTGTTGATTGATAGCTATTGAAAATTGAGATTATTTGATTATGTCACTTATGTTAAATTTATAATTGTTGTCCAAATCCATCACTGTTTTGTGCTTTTTTTTTTTACAAAAACTCTTTTGAAAATGATTGGAAATAATTTATTTTAAAACTCTCTCTATTTCCACAAATTTCATTGTAAATCCATCATTCTACAATGTGAAATTTGCCTCTAGTTCTTAGAATATTATGATTTTTGTTTGATTAATTGAGATTTATGATGAACGTTCTTCCTATTAAGCTGAATTATATTTTTAATCTGTTTTTCATCAATATTTTAATTTCTGTATCCTTTTGATGATAACAAAAGGGGGAGAACGGGTTAAGATTTTGATCGATGAGTGGATATTCTTTGAATATTTTAATATTGAAATTTCAATTATGGTTTTTCACTTATGCACATATCTAGGGGAAGTTTTGTTGTAGAGGGAGCATTACAATAGGGGGAGTTCAATAATTCACTGTCAAACTCATTTATAATAATATTATATTCAAAATCTTATCTTATGTTTGTCATCATCAAAAGGGGGAGATTGTTGTATCGAACAATTCTATGATTTTTGTTTGATGATAACAAACATATATTTATTATTATAAATGTGTTTGTAATTGTACTATTATACTACATCACAGATAGAATATAATATTTATATCTAAATAGAATACTACTGCATAAGAATTTAAATATTCAAACAATAGTTTATTTAAACATTTTAACAGTACAAATTTATAACTCCACTATTGTACATTTCACTGAAATACAATACATTTCATTTCATATTAAAATTTTCATACAATGCTCCTTACTACAGTGCAACGATAAGAAAGCCAAAACAGTGATAAGAGAGCTCAAAAGAAAATTCATAAGTAGGAAGTACTCGCGTTTTCGATCGCAAAGCCTCAAATCTAACGACAGAAAAGCATATGGAATTGAATATCTTCAAAGACAATTCTTTTCAGCAATTCGAAGTTGTGGTTTGGTCAGAAGAAAAGACCCTAGTTCGATGTTTGGATTGGCCACCATTATTTTTGGGAGCAAAGTCTTAAAAAGGAATTAACAAAATAATAAAAGGGTTGGCTTATCCTTGTTCAAAGGGAAAGGGATTTTTTAACTAGGGTTTTAAATTGTTTTATTTTAAAGTGTTTTTAATTTGTGTTGTAAACCATCGTATTTGTTTTTTAGTTTTTCTGTAATAAATAGGTCATCTAGTTAGGGCTTTTAACTAGCAGTTTTCTAATGTCTGTAATACCTAGGGTTTCTGGCTACAGGTTTCTAGCTAGGGGAAAATCTGATCTAGGAGATATAGATCAACCTAGGGTTTTGAGCGTAGGATTAAACAGGAGCAGGGTTTGCGAGTTTATAGGGTTTGTAAGCGAGATCTGTTTTAATACCTATTAAAAATCTTAGAAATGCAGTAGTAGGCAGGGTTTGCCAAAGCTGGGTAAAAACTGTGTTATTTATTTCTGCTTTATTCTTTATCTGCTGCAATCTGTTATGTGATATTTTAATATCTCGAATTAAATTCAATAAACCCTATTCACTCCCCCCTCTAGGGTTAATCTAGATCCAACATGCCCGATTTATGTCATTTCCCGGTTGATGAGGCTTGGGATCACGATTTACCTTTTATAGAACATCATATCAATTTTTTGATTGTCACATCGTCAGATCAGTAAAATCACTAATTGATGTCCACAAACACACTTTGGGTGTTAATTTAAGAGAAGTTGCCTTCTCTGCCACCAAACTTGGTATATTTGTAAAAATTAACGTACGTGGCCCTTAAGGAAATACTCTATCAGACATTCATCCAGGAACTGGACGAACCGAGGGCACCCTCCTACCGCATCCTATATAGGAATCACCCTATGGATGAGTAGCGAGTAGTCCTTGCAATCCTAAGATTTCCATCACGACAAAATCACAATCATAAGATCTCGAGTTCCAATCCAGAGAAATTTATCAAGTAGTTCTTCTGCTCATGAAGTTCCACGGTCTTCAATGCTCCATCTTCATAGCATTTGCATACTAGTTCCGAACGTACAGTTCGTTCGAAGTGGTTTTGGGTCTAGTCCCCATCCCGGTCTCTTCGAACTAACTCGTCAAAAGGTCAAAACAATATTCATTGATATTCGGGTTTTTAACTATTGACTTAAACAATATAGATTAGTACTTTGGCAACTCAGGCCCCTTTATTTAGAATCATTCATTAAAACATTCTATCGATTTAAAATCGATTCCATGATTTTAACAAACTTCTTTTGTTTTTCATTTCACGAAACCATAATCAACACTTATATATCTACCAAACTCCTTTATCTCGAAATATCACTATACTTCATAAAAATCTTTTATGTCCTTTTCTAGAAATATTGCTTATTTAAAAAAAACCTCTTTTGCTTCCTTTATCTTGGAAATATCATACTTAATCAATCGATAGATTTAATTATCAAAGTAACATCAAACAACGTACTTATAATATAATCCAGAACGGTTTCATTAACTTTAAAATTTATCAATTTTAGTTTACAATCTCGCTTATGGAAATTATAATTTTATTTCCAATATCCAATTTCACTTTAATACCAATATACCCTTTTATTCTCATTTTCTCAAAAACCAAAACATGGAAAACAAAACTATATCTTATACCCTTTCAAATAGGCATATTCAAAAATTCCCTTTTATCTTTCATTACTTCACAAACCCGTTTATATTTCCTTACTTTGGAAATATTGGTTTATTATTTCAAAACTCCTTTATATTTCCTTTGCTTCTAAAAATAACGTTCTAGTTACATAACTAACAGGTATAATCTAATTACCACTCTTATATATGGTCCAAATGATGTCAATTGGCAAGTTGTTTAAAATATAACTCCAATAGTTTATTCATTTTTAAAATCTTCCAGATTAAAGTTAGCAATACCACTTAAATCAAACTTTCCATATTCATTTCAGTCCCATACTCCTATAACTTCTTATTCCTTCTTTTCAAAATCTCAACCTTTTGGCTTACCTAAATAAGTGTATTTATAAAACATATCATTTCATTTCTTAGAAAATAAAATTATTATAAGTGTAGTAATCCTTTATTCATCCGAACAATGTTGTATAATACATTATTCATCGTTAAAACCAATGGTTTTAATTTATTTCTTAAACCTTGCAAACAGAGCTGCAATACACCTTTTTATTTATGGAAACAAAAACATAATTCCAACATCTTATGATATCAACCGCTCAAGTTAGGGTATTCTATTTACCGCTCAAGTTAGGGTATTCTATTTAACATCTTATTTTCCATTTTATTAAAAATATGGCTTTATAACTCATATTCTTACTTTTTGAAAATCACTGTCAATTACGAACAGTTTTACTTAATTTGTTGGTTAAATAATTTACTTATCAAATACTTACCTTTTTGCTTTTAAATTTTCTTTATACAAATCAATTTAGCTTGGATTATTTTGTAATAGCCCATTTACCAAATCCTTTGCCAAATTCTTTTATATCTTATTACAAACTTAATTTGGATTTAATCCAATTACATCCTTTTGTTAAACCACAACATTTACTTAGTTCAATTCTTAAGTGAACGTTGAATTTAAAAATCATCGCCTTAACTTAAAACCCATATTAATAGCTTGGTTTACGAAATCTAAAATCCTTTCTCAAATTTAACTACAACTTATCAACACTCAATTATCTTCTTAAGTAATTCCAACTAAAAAGGTAATTTCTTTAATCATTATTAATTAATATAATAATTAGTCCCAATATTTAAAAGCAATTTATTTTATTATTAACTAACATCGAAGTTGTTAACTTCCTAAAGACAGAAGAGATAATCCCCTTTTACATCAAAACTTCTTCCAAAAAATCGTCCTTTTATCTCAATCCTTTTTACTCAATTTAAATATTTAGTAAAACAATATCATTAAACCATCACATTGATTTGAAATCTCCTTTATAAACTTCATTTATGAAAACCCAGACTATAATCCATTCATAATATCCTTTCAGAATTAACTAAATCTCATTACGTCCTTGATTTCTTCTTAAATAATTTTCATTTAAGAAGTAATCATTTACTTAAGTAGTTTACTTCATCAATAACTAAATAGGTTAGTTATCACTTAAAAAGGTTTAATTCTTAAAGTAATAACCTTTTGTAATAAATAATTTTAATAATTATTTTAATACAGTTAATTTAGAAAACTAATTAATTTTCTACAAATCTTATTAAATTAAACAATTATTTGTTAAGACTTATCTCTACTAAGTTAAAGGAAAACAGATAAATATAAATAATGTATTTAAATTAAAATAATTGACTCGGTCAACTTAAAAACATTGGTTGACTCGTTAACCAATTTTCCTTAATCTCTCTTTCTAAATTAATTAATAATACAATTAATTTAAAATCATCACCCAATTGTATTTCTAAACTATTTAATAAACTTATTATTAACCCTTAGGTTAATTCTTGACTTCATTACTTATAAACTTATTAAATTGTCAAGACAAATCATTTACAATAACATATTAATTTATTAATAAAACTTCTATTTCCATCTAAAATATAGTTTAAAAACTTCGCTTTAGTTATAGAAAATTTTTTTAATTTCAATTATGTTAATTTTCCTAATGACAATGAATGTCTAAAACCATTCACTGCCAATCACTTAATCAATACTATTATTGATTTGAAATACAATGATCGTTGAATTTTTAATTAAATGATCAACATCCAATCAGGATATAACAATTATTGGAATTTGTGCTTGGGAGATGTCAATGTCGATTAGAATGGTCCACGCTTGATAATTATTTATTATGAATGTACTATTGTTTCTACTCGGTTGTTGTAAAGGTTATCACTGGCGGATGTGGGGAAGACATACATGGTTTCTTCTTTGGTGATGTGATTGTTAGATTAGATGATTTATCTACCTATACCTCATATACTTTACTGATGATGTTAGATGGTTGTTTTATCATTCACCAAGACTGTTGTCTGACTCAAGGTTTTATGTTTCCCTCTTATTACCTTGGGTTGTCCATTTATATGTTGGATGGGCAGACTGAGTAGCAGGTAACAGGTGATATCTTAGTGAGACGATGTTGTTGAACGAAGGCGAGCAGGAGGTTGGCGTATTACTTTTCTACTATCTAGTATATGTTATTTCTGTTGTTTGATGTTTAACTCCGAGTGATGTAGTGAGACTCTGAGTGATGTAACCCTAAGATGTTGTGGATATTCCTTGATGATATGGAAATTTAAATTTCTATGCATTTATGCTTTACTATTATTGCCTGTTGTATATGTTCTGTTATACTTTATCCTTGCGCTATGAGTTATATGACAGGTTTCGCTGGTGTTATGTTACTTTGATGATCGTCCATAGCTGTCTGGTACGTCTTTCAATGCATTACTTCCCTTGTTAAGTGCAGGAGTTAGAGGTGGATTCGGTTCGGTACCGGAACTTTGTATTCGAAACCATTATCGTACCAACTTATATGGTAATTGGAAAATTCATACCATTACCAGCCAAAAAAATCGGTTACCAACAGTTCGGTATATGGTTGATAATGGTTGGTAGAGGTCGGTAATAAGTTTTTACCGTTTACTAGTATAAGATCTTTTTATTTACAATGTTTCATGTTAAAGTATTAAATATTAAAATCGATTTTTTTATATTATTATTTATCTATTTTATTTTACGTAGCCAAATTTACAAGAAAACATTATGGATGAACTAAATATCATATTGATTATAATGTTTCTAAGATATTTGATGAAATTGCATTCAATCTCGTATCATAAGAGTATTTTTCTAGGTATTTTATTAAATCATGGCATATTAGAAGTTTGATGTTATGTTTTAAACATATATGATGAAATATAAGAATATACATATGTATTGTTTAAGATATGTGGTAGGTATGGTAATTACCATTGTTAACGTTCAATTACCATTACCGTACCGCATATTTTCATGTGGTTTGGTATACCGTACCAATCAAATCGGTTACCAATTGTTCGGTACCACTTTCATTGGTATATGTTGGTAATGGTTGGTAAGTGGTAAAACGATAAAAATGTCCAGCCCTAGTAGGAGTAGTGGACGGTCGTCACATTTGGTATCAGAGCTCTGGTTATCGATTTTAGCCAAAGTTCGAAGATTTAATTACATATGAGAGATGTATTTGTAGATTCTAATGGAAGTACACTATATATGAGTGTATAGTATAGCAGCGTTTGAATTCCATTAGCAGTTTTTCTCGTAAGTGGCTAATATTCTATATTGCAGATTTAGAACGAGTCGTCGAACATCGAGGCACGCTACTAGGGAGGAGACTGTTCCTGGAGGGGGAAATGGCAGTACACCAGACTACCCAGCTATGTTCGAGGCCATAATGGCAGTGATCACGAGGAGGGCCCCCGCTCTAGGTATAGCTGTGATAGGTAGGGGCTCAGGTGCGTAGAGCGGTGGATTTCACGAAGCTGTATAAAGTATTCACATCTCTAGGAGGAAAGTCGTTCAAAGGAACAAAGCTGACTGAAGAGGTTCAAAGATTGTTATGCTTGTGTATGGATATTTTGAAATTTGGGAATTGATGATGCAACAAAAAGGAAGCTTGCATCGAGGCAATTGCAAGGCAGAGCCATGGACTGGTGGAACTCTGTTACACTTGAGACTTCGGAAGAAGAGATAACAAGGGAACAGTTCCAAGTCAAGTTCAGGACGAAGTTTATCTCTACTGCTCAGAAGTCGGTTATTTTCAAGAAGTTTGTGGAGTTGAAACAGAATTGCCGACCAGTGCTTTGTTATGTTTCTGATTTTGAGGCTTTGTCCAAGTATGCCCGATCGTACATTGACTCTCCTTATCAGAAGAACGAGAAGTTTATGATAGGTTTGGATACCTATATTGGAAGGCCAATGGTGGATCATCTTGATGATCCATATGAGAAGATAGTGGAAAAAGTTGTGAAACATGAGAGTTTGTTTCCTAAAGAAGAGACTGTTGTTGTAGCTAAAGAGGAACCGAAGCCACAACAGGGTGGTAACAACAAGAAGAGGAAGTAGCAACAACAGAAGGGAAAAGATGGTCAAAAGAAGCAGAAAGGTGTTGTGACCTGTTTCAACTGTCAGTATAAAGGCCATTTTCCCAAGAATTGTAAGAATCCAAAGGTTAAGAGGAAGTTCTACAACTGTGGCAAACCTGGGCATGATAAGAAGGATTGTCCAGAACCAGCTAAGGGAAAGAAGATTGTGAAGGCGTATGCCTTGGAAGTTGTGCCATCGTCTCTAAGAGCTCCTACTACTGAGGAGAAAGGAAGGGGTGTTGTCGTCCAAGGTACTCTTTCAGTTAGAGGTGTTTCACTTCGTGTGTTGTTCGATACTGGAGCATCACATTCATTCATTTGTAATGAGTTAGTGTGCCGCTTGGGTTTGGAACCCAAGATTTGTGATAGACCTTTTGTTGTGACTAATCCAGTCGGAGGTTCGTCCAACCTTTGTATGACTTGTTGTGGTCTAGTCTTGTCGAGTCATGGTTGCTCCTTTGTGTGTGATTGCTTTGTTTTGCGCTTCGCTGGGTTTGGGATTATCATGGGTATGGATTGGCTCAAGAGGTATGCGGCAAGAGTGAATTGTGAGAAGCTTGAGGTGAGAATCGGTGATGCGGAAGGGTGAACGGTTTTGATTCGAAGTAATCCCGAAGATGGTGTCTTTATGAGTTATTTATATTCGCTTGTGACTCCATGGGAAGACTTGTCATGTGATGACTGCCCACAACACCTGCACTAAACGAGAGGAATGATGCCCTGAAAGGTGTGCCAGGCAGCTATGGACGATCATCTAGATATGAAAACACATGCATAACCTGTCATAAATCTCACAGTGCAAGGATAAAATATAATAGAACATATACAATAGGTAATATTAGTGAAGCAGAAAAACACTAAACTTTCATAACAACTAGAAAGTAATATCCATACACTTGGATTACAACAATAGTGTTTATATAAATTGCCTTACTACAACACTCAGAGAAGATAACAAACAGCGAAAATACAATTACTATATAGTAGGTAAGATAATACGCCAGCCTCCTGCTCGCCTCCGAACTGCAACATCGTCTTTACTAAGCTATCACTTGCCACCTAGTCTTCCCATCCACAACCGGGTGAACAACCCAAGGTAATCAGAGAGAAGCATAAAATCTTGAGTCAGACAACAATCTTAGTGAGCGATAAAACTGTTATCTAACTTCATCAATAAAGTATATGAGAATGTGCAAATAAACGAACTAATCTATGCATAACACTAGAGAAGAACTCAACCTGTCTTCCCCACATCGGACTGTGATAGCCTTTACAATCCATTCATCCAAAGGAATAATAATCCATTCATAGCAATAGAGCAGTTAATAATTAAAACTTATAACATCCAAATTATATATCTCATGTAAACAATCCTAATCAAATTCAATCATTCCTCAAGCACAAGCCCTAGAGGCCTAAACCAATATCAGACAAGAACCCAAGGAACATCTCCTTCGACGTTGGCCAATCTACATGAGACGGTACAAACAAAACAACCAGTCAACCATGACAGACTCTGGCTATCACCGCCAATCCTGCTTCGAAACCATCGTTAATCGTATGACGACCAACCTTGCCATCTGTCAAGGGCTAAAAGTAATCCCAGTTCTAGCATAAACTCCATACGCCTTTCAACAATCCGTGTCTGTCCACCCTTGAAAGCTAGGCTTTTCAATGTTACCCAGGGTACTCGACCAGCAACCTTCCAGTCTTTTGGATGCCCCCATTGTACCCCTACTTTGAGCCTGCTAGAACTTACGACAACGATAACTTCTTGGCCTTCGCATCTCTACTCATCCAACCATGATGACTCCTCATAACTCGAGCAACCTTCTTGAGTAACCATTACCCACCATCTTCAACTCACAACCTTTGAGTTGCCACCTCACTGCGCTGCAGCACGAGTTCGGGCACTTCTGCCCGATTTTTTTCCAGGTCCTTTTGTTCAAATCTGGGTCGTACTCGAATTTTTTTCCAGAAACGACCCTATGTCCAACACGACATAACTCCCCATGTAGCATACGACATGACTCATCAAGTCGAACACGCCATGACTCATTAAGTCGAACACGCCATGTCGGTCTCCACCTTGTCGACTTTCACCATGTTGGTCTCCACCAGGTCGACTTTAACCATGTCGGTCTCCATGTTGGTTTCCACTACCATGTCGTGCCACAACTTAGCTTCACGCGACTTAGTTTCATGCGACTTAACATCCGGCGACTTGACTTCTTGGAACATGATCTCCGACGCCTTAACTTTCTCCGACACGACCCCGACGCCTTGACTTCCTACAATATGGCCTCATTTCTTGGAAAGGAAGAAATACGACCTGACTCATGCCAAAATTGGCATGACTCCAGATCTGAACCAAAACAACTCCAAATTTGACCAAATCTTCGACAAACGACAACGACGATGAAATCCACTCATCCAAAACATCCAAATCAATCATAAACACTTCAACAAATCATCAACAACATAAGAATAACCATTATCATCATTAAATCATAGTAAATACTCTATATCATGACAATTTGATAATTAAACCAAAACGATGGATCTAACTTGCATAAACATATGAAATTACATAGAAATTAACGATTTAAAGTTGCTAGATTAGAACCTATGGTGATTCACATGAAAATACACTTACCATGATGTAGATCTAAGGAAAACGACTTGTACATGATGAAATTAAGATCATAGAACTCATATACTTGATTGAATCAGCGTGAGAGATGCATATCACTCACCAAATCCCAAAGCAAGTCAAAACAATGAATTATGATTCCAGACAACGAAGAATTTGCTCTAAACTCTTCGATTTGATGAACTTTCTCTTGGAATGGCATAGATTTAGCTTCAAACGATGTAGATCTTCGATTCTCTACGCTCTAATGGTGGAAAGGTGTAGAAGATGGGGGAATGGATGACCTTTAACTCTTCCAAATGAGAGAATAGAGAAAGTAAACTATTCTCCATGTCTCCTACCCCCTATTTATAGCATCCACCATCCCACTATTGGGCCTCTCCAAATCAGCCCATTATGGCTTACCAAACATGAACATCCAACTGTTAAACCTTAAAACATCGATTATGTAACACCCCACGTCCATTAATGTCACTCACTAAGGGAATGCATTAACTTTCATGGAGTATTATAAGAGTATAGAACAAAATATCACAAGACAGATATATAAAATGGTACTTAAGAAAATTCAGAATTTATTCATTGCAACGGAAAAACAAAACATGTCTGGTTACAACATAAAAAACATATACTAAAGCCAAGTACACAAATATCCATCTTGAACAAAATTATTATCAGAGTACATAAAAGTAAAACCATAATCCCACTCCAAATATCCATAATGGAAAAGAGATAAAGCTGAGCATTACTTTCAACACTTCCAAGCACTTCAAGAAGAAAGAAATCCGAATCAAGCTCCACTAATCCTACCTTGAGGACCTGAGGGAGAGGGGAAAGAAAGAAAAGAGGCGAAACAAGAAGGGTCAGACATAAGTCTGGCGAGTCTAGTGACTTTAACAATATAATCAGTAAAGTAACAGGATAAGAACATAAACTGGATATAAGAGATGACTGTAACATAAGCAGATATGACACAGTAAACAAGGTAAGTAAGATAGAACATCGGCTGCACTCCTAACCACTATAAGATATGCTCTGCACCGTATCATCATACTAGTTACATACTAAAAGATGATCCCTCCCTACTAATCATAATAATGGTAGCTTCGTGTACCCCTATTTACTCTCGTAGGTGCCTGCTTGCTCCTACCACCACTAGTTGTACCCACTACCCTCCCTATTCGATCGGCTCCCTGACCTCGTAGATACCTGTGATGGTCCCATAATAGGGTGTATCACTCCCTAAGGTGGCAACCCAGATACTACTGAAGTGCACAGCTTATACCTACACGATGCAATAGCGTCTTACCTACCAGCCCAGACCCACGCATGCACATGACTCCGTTGGACTTGCACTGCCATCGCTAACTCTTTATTGACGTCTTACAATCAACCCCAGTAAGCGTGTCCCTCTCCTCGACCTAGTTCGAGCTCATATAGATACTAAAATGGGTTACTGGTTGAAAAGGGTCCACCCACTTGACACAAGCTTCCCTCCTAAGCTTGGTCCCTACTAGGAATTCCCACTTAACCCCTCTTTATCCCCATGTCTAATCACATGTCTCATCTTGGTTAAGTGCTTTATTACATTTCACATGCTACCCATGTTACCCACTTAACCCTTTATCATTCCCATGTCTAATCACATGTCTTATCTTGGTTAAGTGTTCATTAATTCATTATAACTGTAATCTTGCAAGACCTCCCACATTAGATTACCGTTTTGCGGTTGCTGGATTTGCCGGGCGGTTCCGGGCAGGCTTATACTGCAATCTGAATCTAACCTCGTGTCTTTGCATTATTACGCATCTAGTTCCTGCCTTTGACCTCTCACATTAGATAACCAAATTGCGATTGTTGGATATGTCGGGCGGTTCCGAGCAGGCTTTTATCGCAATCCGAATCTAACCTCGTGTCTTTGGCGTTCGTTATCACTTTCTTGATTCAAGTCCCAATTTCAAATATATTCCAATTACCCATAATTTCCAATCTAAATTATGTTTATACTTTCATGTGCCAAATTATGCCCAAACCCATCTTCATAATTATTAACAATTTATGCCAAATCTCATGTATACAAGTTATACTCAATTATACCCAAACCAATTTTCCATATTCATCAACAATTTATGCCAAATTTCATTTCATTGCATATTTCTCAAACTTTTCCCAATCGTTCCAACGTTATTCGTACGTAAATCTCAACACAATATGTTAGGCTCGAACTTATCCTAATCTCATAAAGAAAAAGGAAAAGAAGAAGGGAAGAGAATCAAAACTTGCATAAACATAAGAACAGGCATATGAAATATAAATAGGCATATAATGATAAAATGGATCAGAAAGGCATATGACAGATTTATAGGTATAAATCTGAAAGATAATGATTTACAAGCTTGATAAGATTCATTTCAGTCACAGGCATATACTTTAGATCCAATTTACAATCCTATCACAATTACTTTTTAATTTAATTATATGTGAAAGCAACATAAACTCACAGCAATAAGATTCTTAGAAAAGAGAATTAGGCATTGTTGTAGTAAATCTGATCTTGAATAATCTCTACTTTGATTATTTGTAGATCTGATCTTCTAATTTGAATACTCCTATTCTGATTTGCTTTGGTGGAGAAGAGAGGCTTGATTTGATTTAGATTAGAGCAACATGGATGAAAACAATGAGGTTAAGGTTAGGTTTATGGGTATTTTATAGATGCTCTAGGTGAATTAGGACCCTTAGATTAGATTAGGATCCATCATAACCAACCAGACCAGAAAAAACGTCATCCCACCAATCCCAGAAGAACACGTCATCAGATCCACCACAAAACACGTCAGGCAAGATCTGGGCCGATGGGGACGACACTATTATAGGGGGGTCGACACCCATGTCGACACCCCTTAGGGGGGAGGGGTCGACGCCCACGCGTGGGAAATTTCCCGCTCAGCCCGCTTTGTCTAAATTTTGATTTTTGAACAGTTTTTGTTATTTAATTATTATTTAAATAAATTCTGCTTTAAACTAAAATCTTCTTAGCTTCATAACTTCTTCATACGATATCCGATTTACGCAAGCTTGGACTCTATTCCAAGCAGAATTCCGAGACAAACGAAATGATGTAGCCCGTTTCCCTTAATTCTTTTTATAAAAATTAAGTATTCTTTAATTATCTCTCATGTCATGTTTTAAAATTACGGGGTGTTACAGATTCCTCCCAAACCGCTAAGCCAAATCTTTATTGTGACCACTCTACGAAAAGGGAAACATCATTTCCTTTCCAATGGCATAGGTCTCAACACCTAATTCGATCCAAGTTAAAAGTTATGCTCTATACAAGACTGAAAAGGGCAAAATGGTCACAAACAAATTTGATAAAATTTATGGACATGTCTCACATCCCCATAAGCAACATATTAAAATATAAGAATGATCCAACCCTTAGGAAATAAAATAAAAATATTTTACGATCCTCCGATACATAAAATGATGGTTGTTACATTCTGCCATCCCTTTAGGAATTTCACCCCCGAAATCCCAACAAACACAAGCAACCAAACAATTCTGCATGCCTATAACCCATAAGCAGCCAATTCTATCGTCCAAACTAGGAGCCATCAAGCCATTCATCCATTGGCTTATCCTAGCACGCAGAATTCTAACAACAACAACCATAGTAAAAGTTACAATGATGTAATGGTGGCACGATTTCAGTGGGTCATACCGACGAAGAGTTCTGGATGGGTCGCCTTCATACTCTCTTCTGTCTCCCATGTACAATTGTCGCTTCGATTTTAAATCTCCCCGAGATGAAAATCCGATATATCAGCCAAAATCCGAGATTTGGTGCCTTATTTAGTAATAAGTGTTTCAAATATCGCCCGAGATGGCCGAGATATTTTCCCGAGATATTGGCCAAAATCCGAGATTTGAAACCTTGATTGTCGCCATCCTCACTCCACTGTACCTTGACTAGATTAATTGTCTTCCTCCTAAGCTGTTTCGTGTCATTCCCCACAACACGAAGCGGCTTACGAGGTTTCACAACCACAGTCTCAACTTCTAGGTCTTCGTACTGCTCTGGAGATACCATCACATTCGAATCATGTACGAACTTCCGTAGAAATGACACATGGAAAAAATTATGCACACTCAACATCTTCTCGAGTAACTCCAATATATATGCGAGCTTTCCAATCTACTCGATTATTGGAAATGGTCCAATGAACCTAGGAGCTAACTTTCCTTTACTTCTGAATCGAACCACATGCTTTAACAGTGAAATCTTCATGAAAACCGTATCGCCTATGTCAAATTCCAAGTCCTTACGATGCTTATCAGTGTAACTCTTCTGACGACCTTGGGTTGTCTTCATTCGTTGCTAAATGATCTCGATACAATCTGAGGACTCCTTGATCGTCTCTGGCCCAAGTATCAACTTATCTCCAGTTTCTAACCAACATACTGGAGAATTACACAGCCTCCCATACAACTCCTTGTATGGTGTCATCCCAATGCTAGACTGGTAGCTATTATTATATGCAAACTCAACTAGATATAGATGGTCTTCCCATAATCCTCTGAATTCTAACACACAAGCCCGAAGGAGATCTTACAAAACTCGGTTAACCCTCTCGGTTTGACCATCAGTTTGGGGATGATATGCCGTACTCAAACACAACTCAGTTCCCAAAGCTTCATGCAAACTCTTCCAAAATCCACTTGTGAACAATGGATCTCGTTCGCTTACTATGCTCTTGGGGATACCATGGAATCGAACTATCCATTTCACATAAAGTTCAGCCAACTTCGATGCAATCTTAGTCGATCTGACAGGAATAAATCTTGCACTTTTGGTTAAATGATCCACGATGACCCAATTCCTTCATTTCCTGCCCTCGTTCTAGGTAATCCAACGATACTTGCTCCCATTTCCACGTAGGAACTTCCAGTGGCCGAAGCAACCAACTCGGCTTCTTCTGTTAAGCTTTCACCAACTGACAGTTCATACACTTGGAAATGAACTTTCCAATATCTCTCTTCATCCCTTCCCAGTAATAGGCTTGCTTCATGTCCTGATACATCTTATTACCACCGAGAAGAATTGTCAACTTCGAGTGATTACATTCTCTCAGTACTTCATCACTCGATCCGTCAATGTCAGGAACAACTAGTCGCCGTTGTTTTCGAAGCCAACCTTCTCGATCGACTTTGAATTCTTTATTCTCCGGTTCCAGCTTATGAATAAACTGGACAAGCATCACATCTTGCTTTTGGCTCTCGCCAATCCTTTCGATAAGAGTAGGTCTTATTGATAAGCTTTCCAACATTTCAGGCTCCAACTCACATCGTGGCCTGAAATCGAATCTTGCCAACATTTCAGGCTCCAACTCACATCATAGCCTGAAATCGAATCTTTCCAAATACTCAAGACTCTTTCATTCCGACAACATCGCTCCCAAACTTGCGTGTCTTTGACTCAACGCATCTGCCACTGCGTTGCCTTTGCAGGAGTATAAGCTATACCAAAATCATATGATGTTGGAAACTCTAACCATCGTTGTTGCCAAAGATTCAAATCCTTTTAGGAGAAAAGATACTTCAATGACTTATGATCTGTAAACAACTCGAATCGAACTCTCAAAAGATAATGTCTCCACATATTCAGAGCAAACACAATCGCCGCCAACTCCAAATCATGAGTTGAATAATTCCTTTCATGCGGCTTCAGCTGTCGACTTAAGTAGGCCAAATCCTTATCCTTTTGCATTTGCACTTCTCCAAGTCCAATACCACATGCATCGGTATACATAATCATCTCTTCATTCCCACTTGGAATGGTCAACACAGGAGGACTCGTTAGCCTCTCCTTCAAAATTCTGAAACTTGCTCAAACTTTACAGCCCATGTGAACACTTGGTTCTTCTTCGTCAATCATGTTAGTGGTGCAGCTATCATGGAGAAATCCTTCATAAACCGATGGTAATAACCAGCCATCTCAAGGAAACTATGAACATCTGTCGCATTTTTAGATCATTCCCAGTCCTGGATTGCTGCCACCTTGGCGCGGTCAACCGCTATACCATATACAGAAACAACATGTCCTAAGAACCTCACTTCGCTCTTCTAGAAGTGACACTTCGAAAACTTAGCACTCAGCTGATGCTTTCGTAAGATTTCCAAAACAACTCTTAAGTGTGTCTTGTTTTCTTCCTCATTCTGAGAATAAATCAGAATATCATCCACGAAATACGCACGAACTTGTTCAACTGATCTCTGAAAACCCTATTCATAAGATCCACAAAATAGGCTGGTGTGTTAGTCAACCGATGGAATCACCAACCATTCGAAGAAACCAGATGGTGTCCTAAAAGCGGTCTTCAGCACATTGTCCTTCGCCACTCTCAACTGATGAAATCTTGTTGCCAAATCCATCTGAGAAAACACTTTGGCTTCGTATAGCTGATCGAACAAGTCGTTAATCCTCAACAACGGATACTTGTTCTTCTTGATCACCTTGTTCATCTCATGATAGTCCACACAAAATCTTAACGAGCCATCTGCCTTGGTTGCAAACACAACTAGTGCACCCCATTCGGATACACTCCTCCGAATGAATCCTTTTCCCAAAAGATCATGAACTTGCACCTCTAACTCTCGCTGTTCCTTAGGCGCCATCTACCTAAGAGTCATCACGATTGGTCTAGCACCCTCAACCTAATCGATCCTACACTCGATCTCACGATGCGGCGACAACCCTTTGACCTCGTAAAAGACATCTTCAAACTCATTTGCGATCAGCACTGATGACAAGTCTTCCTATGGAATCTCAAGCGAATATAGATAACTTACGAAGACCCCATCTTCGGGCTTACATCTAATCAACACCTTTCGCCCTTCCATATCCCCGACTCTCACCTATAGCTTCTCGCGATTCACCCTTGTCGCATACCTCTTGAGCGAATCCATGCCCAAGATGATCCCAAACCCAGCGAAGTTAAGAACAAAGCAATCACAGCCAAAAGAGAAACCCTGACTTGACAACACTAGACCACAGCACAACATGCACAAACTGGATGAAACCCCAACTGGATTAGTCACAATTAAAAGTCTATCACAAATTTCGGGTTCCAAACCCAGGAGACACACAAGCTCATTATAGATGAAAGAATGCGATGCTCCAATATCGAACAAAACACGAATTGAAGCACCATTAACTGAAAAAGTACCTTGAACAATGACACCCTTTCCTTTTTCCTCTGCAATAGGAGCTCTTGAAGAAGATGGTATAGCTTCCAAAGCTTAAGCCTTCATAACTTGTTTACCCTTAGCTGATTTTGGACAATTTTTCTTCTCATGCCTAGGTTTTACACACTTGAAGCACTTCTTCTCAGCTTTGGGATTCTTTCACTCATTCGAGTAATGACCCTTCTATTGGCAGTTAAAGAAAACTACCTCACTCTTAGGCTTCTTCTGACAATCCTTTCTGCTGTTGCTGTTTCCTCTTCTTATTACTATCACCTTGCTGTAGTTTTTGGATTTCCTTGGTTGCAACGACAACATTTGATTCTTTAGGAAACAATCTTTCATTGCAAACAACTTTTTCCACCGTCTTCTCAAATGGATCGTCAAGATAATCCACCAACGACCTTCCAATATAGGTATCCAGACACATAACAAACTTCTCATTCTTTTGATAGGGTGTATCAATGTATGAATGAGCATATCTGGAAAAGGCCTCAAAATCAAAAACAAAATCAAGCACAGAACGACCATTCTGTTTCAGCTCTACGAACTTCTTGAACAAAGCAGACTTCTGGGCAGTGGAGACAAACTTCGTCTCGAATTTAACTTGGAACTGCTCTCATGAAATCTCTTCCTCTGGAGTCTCAAGTGTAACAGAATTCCAACACTCTATGGCCCTACCTTGCAATTGCCTTGACGCGAGCTTCCTCTTTGTTGCATCATCCAAACCCAAGTCTCCAAAAATATGAACACAAGAATCCATCCACCTCTGAACCACTTCAGCTGGCTCAGTTCCTATGAATGGTTTTCCTCCCAGAGATCTATAATCTTTGCACAACTTCACAAAATCCACAACCCTAGGAACTCTCATACCTACATCTACCGTGGCTTCCACTGGAGCGGGTACCCTTCGCATGAATGCTTCCATCATGGCCTCAAACATGGATGTGTAGTCTGGTGTACCACGATTACCCCCTCCATGCAAAGCCCCCTCCCTAGTAGTATGTCTTGAAGCACGTCGACTCATTCTAAATTTGCAAATTAGAATGATTAGCTACTTGCAAGAAAAGCTGCTAAAGAAGTTCAAATGCTATTATACTATATAGTATCATATAGTATACATCCAACCGAAATCTACAATTATGCTCACATACGTAATTACGTCTTCGAACTTTGGTTAAGATTGTTAACCAGTGCTCTAAAACCGAATGTGACGACTGCCCACAACCCATGTACAAAACAAGAGGAATGGTGCACTGAAAGTTGTGAAAGGCAACTATGGACGATCATCTAGATATGAAAACACATGCAGAACCTATCATAAATCTCACAGCGCAAGGATAAAATATAATAGAAAATATACAACAAGTAATATTAGTGAAGCAGAAAAACACTAAACTTTCATAACAACTAGAAAGTAATATCCATACACTTGGATTACAACAATAGTGTTTATACAAATTGCCTCACTCCAGCACTCAGAGAAGAATAACAAATAGCGGAAATCCAATTACTATATAGTAGGTAAGTTAATACGCTAGCCTCCTGCTTGCCTCCGAACTACAACATCGTCCTCACTAAGCTATCACCTGTCACCTGCCACCTGCCACCTAATCTGCCCATCCACAACCGGATGGACAACCCAAGGTAATAAGAGGGAAACATAAAACCTTGAGTCAGACAACAGTCTTAGTGAGCGATAAAACGCTATCTAATATCATCAATAAAGCATATGAGAATGGGAAAATAAATGAACTAATCTACCCACAACACCAGAGAAGAACTCAACCTATCTTCCTCACATCGGACAGTGATAGCCTTTACAATCCACTCATCCAAAGGAATAACAATCCACACATGGCGATAGAACAGTCAATGATAAAACTTATAGCATCTAGATTATATATCTCACGTAAATCATCCTAATCGAATTCATTCATTCCTCAAGCACAAGCCCTAGAGGCCTAAATCAATATTAGACAAGCACCCAAGGAACATTTCCTTTGACGTTGGCCAATCTACGTAAGACGGTACAAACCAAACAACCAGTCAACCATGACAGACTCTGGCTATCACCACCAATCCTGATTTGAAACCATCATTAATCGTATGATGACCAACCTTGCCATTTGTCAAGGGCTAATGGTAACCCCACTTCTAGCATAAACTCCATACTCCTTTCAACGATACGTATGTTTGTCCAACCTTGAAAACTAGGCATTTCAACGATACCTAGGGTACTCGACCAGCAACCTTCCAATCTTTTGGGTGCCCCCATTATACCCCTGCTATGAGCCTGCTAGAACTTAGGACAATGATAACTTCTCAGCCTTCACATATCTAGTCATCCAACCTTGACGACTCCTCGTAACTCGAGCAACCTTCTTAAGTAACCATTACCCACCATCTTCAACTCACAACCTTTGAGTTGCCACCTCACTGCGTTGCGGCACGAGTTCGGGAACTTCTGCCTGAATTTTTTTCCAAGTCCTTTTGTTCAAATCTGGGTCGTACCCGATTTTCTTTTCAGAAACGACCCTATGTATAACACGACATGACTCCCCATGTCGCATACGACATGACTCTCCATGTCGCCAACGACATGACTCATTAAGTCGAACACGCCTTGACTCATCAAGTAGAACGCGCCATGTCGTATGCCGGTCTCCACCATGTCTACTTTCACCATGTCGGTCTCCACCAAGTTGGTCTCCATCCTATCGGTCTTCATGTCGATTTCCACCACCATGTCGTGCCGCAACTTAGCTTCTGCGACTTAGTTCCTGCGCCTTGGCTTCCGACGGATCGACTTCTTGGAACATGATCTCCGACGCCTTGACTTCCTGTGACATGACCCTAGAGCCTTGAGTTCCTGCGACATGGACTCATTTCTTGGAAAGGAAGAAATACGACCTGACTCATGCCAAAAACGACATGACTCCAGATCCGACCAAACAACTCCAAATTTGACCAAATCTTCGACAAACGACAACGACGATGAAATCCACTCATCCCAAACATCCAAATCAATCATAAACTCTTCAATAAATCATCAACAATATCAAAATAACCATTATCATCATTAAATCGTAGTAATTACTCTATATCATGATAATTTGATAATTAAACCAAAATGATGGATCTAACTTGCATAAATATATGAAATGACGTAAAAATTACCTGATTTAAAGGTACTAGATTAGATCCTATGGTGATTCACATGAAAATACACTTGCCATGATGTAGATCTAAGGAAAACGACTTGAAAATGATGAAATTAAGATCATAAAACTCATATACTTGATTGAATCCGTGTGAGAGATGCGTTTCACTCACCAAATCCCCAAAAAAAGGCAAAAGCAATGAATTATGATTCTAGACAGTGAAGAATTTGCTTTAAACTCTTCGATTCGATGAACTTTATCTTGGAATGGCGTAGATCTAGCTTCAAACGATGTAGAACTTCGATTCTCTATGCTATAATGGTGGAAATGTGTAGAAGATTGAGGAATGGAGGACCTCTAGCTCTTCCAAATTAGAGAATGGGGAAGTATACTATTCTCCATGCCACCTACCCCTATTTAAAGCCTCCACCAGCCCACTAATGGTCCTTTCCAAATCAGCCAATTATGGCTTACCAAACATGAACAGCCGACTGTTAAACCTTAAAACAACGATTCCTCCTAAATTGCCAAGCCAAATCTTTAATGTGACAACTCTACGGAAAGGGAAACATCGTTTCCTTTCCAATGGCACAAGTATCAACACCTGATTCAATCCGAGTCAAAAGTTAATCCTTATACAAGACTGACAGGGGAAAAATGGTCACAAAAAAATTGGTAAAATTTATGGGCATGTAAAACATCCCCATAAGCAACATATTAAAATATAAGAATGATCCAACCCTCAGGGAATAAAATAAAATTATTTTACGATTCTCCGATACGTAAAATGCGGGCTGTTACATGTCATTCGTGCTGATTGCTAATGAGTTTGAGGATATCTTTGATGAAGTCAAAGGTTTGATGCCGCATCGTTAGATTGAGTTCAGGATCGATTTGGTCAAGGGTATTAGGCCTATCGTTATGCCTCTTAGGCAGATGGCGCAAAGGTACAACGAGAGTTAGAGGTTTAAGTTCATGACTTTTTGGGAAAATGATTCATTCAGAGAAGTGTTTATGAATGGTGCACCAGCCGTGTTTGCAACCAAGGCTCATGGCTCGTTAAGGTTGTATGTGGATTATCGTGAGTTGAACAAGGTGGCCAAGAAGAACAAGTATCCATTGTCGACGATTGATGACTTGTTCGATCAGTTTCACGAAGCCAAAGTGTTTTCTCATATGGATTTGGCAACGAGATTTCACCAGTTGAGGGTGACGAAGTATAATGTTCACTAGACTGCTTTTAAGACACCATCCGATTTCTTCGAAAGTTTGGTAATGCCATTTGGGTTGAAAAAAGCTCCAGCGTGTTTTGTGGATCTTATGGATAGAGTTTTCAAAGATTAGTTGAACAAGTTCGTGCTTGTGTTCGTGGATGATATTTTTCTTTATTCTCGGAATGAGGAAGAGCATAAGATGCACTTGAGGGTTATTTTGGAAATCTTCCGAAAGCACCAGCTGAAGGCTAAGTTTTTGAAGTATCACTTCTGGAAGAGTGAAGTGAGGTTCTTAAGTCACGTTGTTTCTGGAAATGGAATAGCGGTTGACATCGCTAAATTGGCAGCAATCCAGGACTGGGATAGACCTAAGAATGCGACGGACGTGAGAAGTTTCCTTTGGTTGGCTGGATATTATCGTCGTTTTATAAAGGATTTCTCTAAGATAGCTGCACCGTTAACAGCATTGACGAAGAAGAACCAAGTGTTCACAAGGGATGCAAAGTGGAGCAAGCATTTGGAATCCTGAAAGAGAGACTGACGAGTGCTCCTGTTTTGATCATTCCGGGTGGGAATGAAGAGATGGTGGCACTGCGCCATAAACGACCTAATGCAACAAATTTTCAAGGTGTTGCCAGCCAAAATGTGACAATAGCTATAATGTTTTGGTCTTACTGAAACGTTCTTTTTTGTGTTACCTCAGCCATAAAAATGTATTGCTCTAGATAAACAAGTGTAACATGATGCAACATTTGATAAAGTGTTACCTTAGCTATAAACATTTGCCACATCATCAATCTGCACCTTTAAAAATATGTTTATCTATCTGTTAATTTACCTTTTAAAAAATTCATATGTAGTTGACACCTTACTAATTTGTTAAAATCCCACGCCACCAGTAGGAAATCAACTTCCCTAAGCCATTCCATTCCTCTTTTCTCAACTTCTCAGATCTGTTCGTTCTCAACTTCCCACCTGTAACGTCCCAGATTTTTAGTGATATTATAATATATTTATTTGATTATTTTAATATATTGATTTGATAACTTAAATGGTTTAAATTAAAATATTTTGAATATTTAATTAATATAAATAGTGGAATAATAATTTTAATTCTGAAATGGTCAAAAATAGTAGAACTGATAATATTATGTGAATCAGATAAGTTAAGATATTTATTTGAGTTTATATTCGAATCATAATAACATATATGTTAATTAAAAGACAGCTGAACGTATTAATTATAATATAAATGGTAATTAAGCTCGTAACGTCGCGGTAGTT
The DNA here is from genome assembly GCA_030737875.1 of Allium sativum. NCBI lineage: Eukaryota > Viridiplantae > Streptophyta > Magnoliopsida > Asparagales > Amaryllidaceae > Allium > Allium sativum. The sequence goes on from JASFAX010000033.1 coordinate 9,580,883, forward strand.
CATAATATTTGGTTTTGAACTTTAACTGAGTATACATGATTCATTATAAGTCGGATTTCCTCGAAACAAGAGATGTTCGAACCCATTGAGCTATATTTTTCTAATGGAAGAGAAAAATGGATATTTCGTTTTATAGAGTTTAAGTTATGACCAAATCAAAATTTCAAATAGTCGCTATGGAATCGTTTATAAGCCATAACGATCATTTAATTTAATATTGGTTTCAAATTTGGACAAGATATTTAAGATGTAGTTAAAATTAGAATTTTACTATAAATTTTAATTTGGAAAATAAACAACTTTATATTTGGAGTATTTTACACCCTGAATCAACATTTTGGGGTTTCACAAAATGAGTTAACTAGTATATATTATTATATTTTTGGAATCGTGGCACGTCGCTCGACATGATCATATTTTTATTTTTGTCGATAGGGGTCCGTAAAGGAATAGAGTTATATGTAACGGGTACGCCAAACTTATATACACACACGCACACACAAGGCATGTATATATAATGCAATACCCGTTACACTACACCATAATGGCCATTTGGCAACTCTTATTTTTTTCAACTGCTAACACTTATATGTGTTGTAGACTAGTGACACTAATATATGTTGTTATAGTAAAAACGTGTCACCAAAAACATGCCAACACTTATTTATGTTGATATGCTTGGTCAACCCTTATATTCTGAGGGCAAAATGGTAAGTGCTCACCCATTAATCTACTCATTGCCTCAGTGCTTTCTCCCTAACGCTTATTCCTCTGAAGGCCGCGTCCATAGCAAATAAAAATAAAAATGGACTTCGAAAAATAAAAATCCTTTCTCCCCTCCATCCTCTCTCTAATCGATTCTATTATCAGCAATAATTTTTGATTTCTCAAATCGGTTTTAGTCTCTCAAATTTCTCTAATCGATTCTATTATCCTCTCTCTACCATTTTTGATTTCTACATCAACTTGCGTAGGCCACGACTTCGAATTGGGGCTTCTAGTAATCACGGCTTCTTGGAATCACGATGAACTTCGTCAAATTAAAACATGTGGTAGGCTGCTGGTTTCTGCAAACAGGGAGGTATATTTTTCTGCTGTAACTTATAGGTCTTTAAAATTTATATGACTTTAATGTTTGCATCCTACTGGTAATTGGAAAACTAAAGTCAAAATTGGGCAAAGATTTAGGATTTGAACCTAAAAATAAGTTAAGATTTCGTTCCGAAATTGGACAAGGTTGAAGGTAAATTCCTATATGATTTTGTGTTTTTTTATTTAAATTGAACCTCATGTTAGACATGTGAATATGAGTGGACTCCTTACTTGATCTTATCTTTAGTGTGAGTTTAGCCTAGTGATGTATGTGGCCGTATACTAAACCAGTTAATGAGAATAAAGTCATTTCTTCCTCTCTACCATAGTACATAATATCAAACTCTTTACAATGGTCAATAAGGATGAACTTGCTATCGAAATAGTGCTCAATAACATTAGCGAAATTCAGTATTGCTATCAGTTGTTACATGCTTAATGATTTTTGCAGACGGAAAGAAGTAAGACATGATGATACAACTACATGGCTAGCATTTTGGACCGTCCTATAAATAATAGAGAAGGCAAATGATTCTCGCACCCAGCAGTTTACTAAAAGGTCAAAATGACAAAGAAAAATATGAAAAAACTAGGCTTTTGAAGGTAAAATATCTTATCTGATACTTTTCTTATTTTCTGCAGTACCTAATAATCCATAAACATGTAATTTTAACAGTAAAGATCATATAAAGAAGCAAATTGCAGTTGCCGCTCACCTTATTGGCAAGCTTGCACTCAGAGCTGGCAATGAAAAAGTAAGTTCATCATAAAGCATTCATTCACTAATGTTTTTTTTTCTCTTTTACCATATTATTTGTTTTCATTTTACTTGACAAACGAAGAATAGATCATTAGAATTTAAGAGCAGGTAGAAACATAGTTTTACTCCTCCATCGACAGGCTTGTGAATTCCACAGGGAAATGGTTTTCATTCTTTTTTTTTGCCAGACTAATAATTAAAACTCAATCTTAATCAATATCTTATTGCCGCAACATGTCACTGATATTACTCACCAGTATCAATTAAAACTGTGTCACTGTTTCTAATGTTACTATCTTTTATTACATGGCATTGCGCTATTTTGCTTCATGCTTGTGTTTACCTGACTTTTCAGTTTTGCAAACTGAATCGCCTCAGTTTGCAAACCGATTCGCCTCAGTTTGCAAACCGAGTCGCCTCAGTTTGCAAAAACTAAACTGAGTCGACTCAGTTTGCAAATTGTCGTGAATCTGTGACTCAGTTTTTGCAAACTGAGTCGCCTCATTTTGCAAAAAACCGAGAAGACTCAGTTTGCAAACCGAATCACAGATTCGCGACTCAGTTTAGATTTTTCAAACTGAGCTCGACTCAGTTAGCAAATCGAGTCGGTGACTCACGTTGTAAACTGAGTCTCGCCTCAGAAGCTGTTAGAAATACAGCTGTTGCGCTATGATGTTATACCGTTTAGATCCAAGTTGAGTTAAGCATGAGTGTGAGAACTCCTTTTATTACGATATTATTTGCTTTAGTCTTACCAGTTGGCTAGAATGAATCATTGTTTACATATGATGTATGAAACTAAATAAACCGTTCTTAATATAGATGTATGCATTGAATTTAGTACCTAAATGAATAGGTTTTTAAGTGAATTATATGTTTGAATAAATAGTTGCTTAAACAATGCCTGAAATTATGATGACTAAATATTATATACCTGATACGTTTATAAAACTTAAATGAGCTTTGAGTGAGACGTTAATGAATTATTTTAGACATTTAAAAATCTTCTTGAATGAAAACTTGAATGAATCGTAGGCTTTGATGTTTACATTTTAATTTAAGGCTAATATAAATTAAGGCAATATATGGCATTGTTTAATTTCAACGTCTGGACAAATTTATTGCTTGCACTAAGTTCTTGGACTCTCAGACTTATATAAGTCTAAGCAGACTAGCAGCAAGTAAATGAATAATTAATTTAATGCTTAGTCACTTCACAGAAGTATTAAATTAACTCAGAGAGCTGTGTAACCTTGGAGTTACAGAAGTATACAACCAGTAAATTTTCATTGTGTCCTCACCTCTTTCATACGTGATGTACAACCTACCTCATATATTTTTGGGTTGGCTGTTAACTGTACAAGTCCTTACCTGCATGTTCTCGTACTGGGCATTAAGTATGCTATAATCCTAGCCCATACGATCATTGAACATGTCTTGATAAAGCATGCCTTAGTTTATGTAACATCGAGCTATCATTTACAAATAGGCATGTAAGACTTCTTCTTTATAAAGTTATTTGCATTGTTGCTGTTGTTTAATTGACATGGGAAAAGTTATCTTTTTGATGTCAAAAAATAAAAGCAGAAAGTTGGCTCTTTCTGACATCCTACTGCAATTGCTTAGCCTATGACTAGACTTCCAAAATCTTCATATTACTTAGACTGACTATATTAAGATGGTTTCTTCTGTTAATAATGAGTGTCTTGCTATGATTTGGTTTTTACATCGTTTGTTCTTCAAATAAAGTATAATTAAACCAAAAAATAATTTGCATTGCGCATTACAAATAAAATTGGGTTTTCAAATGCAGCATTGTAAAATAATGATAAAATGTTTTCCTTTAACTAAAAATAAAGACATTGCTTTGGTTAATTTGTTCGTTCAGGTTTAACTGTGATAATTATAAAGTACCAACTCGCCAGCTATGCCGTTAATTTGTTCTCCATGATGCAGTTGGGAAGCGCCAACTTGCCAAGTTGTATATAAGCTTTTCGTATTTATTCGCTTGAAAAGGCTACATAAGTTCTAAATTCTGCATAATTTTATGAGACATTGGTTGTTAAATGCACCTTGATGATTATGGTTTTGGTATGAGAAAATATTAGATAATTGAACATTAACTGGTGATGAATGGATCAGTATTGCATACGCACCGAGCTTTTGAGCTTGATAAAGCGAGCTTGCTTGTGCAAGCCTGCGACTGCAAGCCTGTAGAAATAAGTTTGCACAAGCAAGCATTCTCATGCAAGCCTGCAGAAGTGCAAGCTGTGCAAGCATGGTCAAAGTTATTTTAATTTGGAACTGAGTTTACCTACTCAGTTGCATACTTAGACTCAGTATGATACTGTGACAAACCTCATGTGAGTATTGATCTTGATTTATGGTATCATACAAGCTATTTGATTAGTATCACCACACGTTAAAGCCATTTCAATAACTAGTCAGCTTTTATCGTGCATGCCTGTATATGCATTTGCATTTCCATGATTACTTTATGTCTTTTCATGTTCATTTTCCATCTTTATCGATTTCCAATTTAGTTATCCTCTAGTACATGACTCTAGCTAGTATAGATTTTATTTTCCTTTCCGTTTGCAATTTGTATAGTTATTGTTTAACTTATATTTATCCTCCAGTCTAGTGGCAGTGTGAGTGAAAGTGGCATTCATATTTGAGAAATCTGGAAAATCAAGGAGTGTCAATGAATGCGACAATGTTAGTAGTAGTGGCGATGAAGACGATGTTGCAAGTATGGGGTTAAATGCAAGTGATGGCAGTGATAATGGAAGTAGAACTCAGGTATTTCCTCTTTAGGAGGTTGGGTTTATGTTTCTCATTTGTAGTTTACAGAATACAACGAATGTGGCCTGAGAGCTATTTGGATTCTAGATTTCCATTATATATGACATGTTTACATGCTGAGTACTAGGATTTCAAGGACTACATGCTGACCTACAACCTTCTTTTCAAAGTATGGGGTTAAATGCAAGTGATTTCAGGACTAGTGTCACACGAGTTAAATTCAAGCAAGGGATAAAGCGTAACACAAAAGAAATTAAGAGTTGTTTGCACTTGAGTCCTGAATAACTATGCAGTATGTAGAAGGAAATTCATTTCTGACTAAATCAACTTTCTGAAAATATCCCTATAAAAGAACACTTTCTAATTATATAACTTCACTCTAAATATGCTATGATTGATTAGGAATTGATTCAAATTTTACAAAATACTTTAACCTAGTATAATACTGATTGAACCTTATTAACTATTCGAAATGCGATTCCGGGATCTGTGGCTAATGTTTAGAAGTGAATATCGAGCAAATTGCATATTTGATCCATTGTTTTAACAAACCCGCTTCGACATTCGTCTCGAGAAACGCCTTGAGGAAATGAGAGATAAAACGCTTCGAGATTTTTTTCCAAAAATCTTTTTACAAATAAAGGTTACGCTTTGACAACTTGAGGCATAAGAAGCATACACATATATGTCTCGCACATGCACACCTAAAATTGTTGAGGTATGCGACTCGAGAATCTTTTTATTTACATTTCAAAAGTTTTGAACTTCAAATATGTAATGGAAAACAAAAGAACATAACTTAAGAAATTGGAAGTGTTTATTTATTTTTTATTTTTTACATTTCAAATTCAATATTGGCATGATTAAGGTTGTTTTTGAAAGATTTAAGATTATCAAATATATTATTTATTTCTAATGAATATTTTGTTTTTTGAAAGATTCATGATTATACCTTTTGATAGTGGGCGCTCTTCTACAATATATCAAAACTGAGCTTGCATGCTCAGCTTGGCAAAACTGAGCTCGTGTGGCTCAGTTCTGCCAACTGAGCACGCATGGCTCAGTTTTGCCAAGCTGAGCATGCATACGGAGCTTACGAAGCTTGGTTTGGAAAAATTGAGCTCTCGGTTTTGCAAAACTGAGCTCGCGGGCTCAGTCTGGCCAAAGTGCGCTTGCAGGCTCAGCTTAGGCAAACTGAGCTCTCAGTTTTGGCAAACTGAGCTTGCGAGCTCAGCTTGGCCAAACTGAGCATGCATGCTCAGGTTTCCAAAACTGAGCATGCATGCTCAATTTTGCCGAAGTGTAAATGAATAATATATAATTTGGTAAGAATACATATGTCTAATTTTTTCAAGAATGAACATAACAACTCAACAGCTTACAGACAACTACTGCCAACTATGATTATTAGCTTTCCTATTTTAAAATAAAGTGTAAATCTATGTGTATCTAGTTAGTACGTGGGAAAATAAAAAATACTACAAAGATAATCAGAAGAAATACAAATAATAACGAATTTGAAATTAAGTCAACATAACATATCTGTTAATACTGTAAAAATGCAAATAATAATGTTTTTTTTATAGATAGCATTAGAAAAGTTTGCTATTCAAATAGATACAACCTAGCAAGTCGATTCTTAATCACAACCAGTTTGTGGTTTAATGCAACCGAATTATTTCTATGCATAAAACATGGCTGACACTGTTCCAAAAACACGCACACTAACTCTCAAACACTAAAAAGTTGCACATTCCTTCTGTTAAAACTAGTAATTGATGCAAGCACTTGCTGCAAGTGTAGATTCAAGCTTGTGCACATGCTCTTCAACACGTGCGTAATCCAATGCTTGAATCCACACTGGGCTGATTTTTCAAATGAGCTACATGTGGTTTGTGTCTATACATGGAGCAGAAAGGGTAGCATGCAAGCATGGCCAAAAAGCTAAAATTAAAGAGATTATTTTTGTGTGAAATTATGACTTGCACTTGTATTTTCCACTGATTTATCTTGTTATTTATTGAGTGTTTATATTAATGCAGGAACTTGTAGATGGACGCTTTGAATTCTCGTACTAGACTTTGAAAAATATGCAAAACCGCTAGAGTTTGGATTGGACAATCAAGGATGGCTATGTTGACCCTAAATACCTTAAGTGTATTTTAAATTGAATTTTTTGTAACTTATGTTTTTGCAATACATGACTTTATGATATTTGAGTTATTTTTAATAATTGTTTATGATAAACTATAGGTTTTCTGCGAGGCATTTTAAATTTGCACTGGATTTGTATGATGAATTATATATGTGCTATGGAAAACGTAAAGATCTGTTATATTCATTTGTTTTGATAATTTTAATACAAATTGTGCATAGAATAGGCAAAAACATAGTTTCACATAGTAACATATATAAGTGTTAGCAATGAATATGTTTGTAACTCTTATAAGTGTTACCATATCTTATGGTTCTAACATTTATAAGTGTTAGCAATGAATATGTTTGTAACACTTATAAGTGTTACCAAATCTTATGATTCCAACATTTATAAGTGTTAGCAATGAATATGTTTGTAACTCTTATAAGTGTTAGCAATGAATATGTTTGTAACACTTATAAGTGTTAGCAGTTACTCTGCTTGTAACACTTATAAGTGTTACAGGAAATTCCTCACAGGTCGTTGGTGACACTTAAAAGTGTTACGGAAATTATTTGTAACACTTATACTTGTTGGTAATCCCCTGTTTTGGTGTAGTGTTATAGACTTTGGACCCAGCACTCTTTCCTATGTATATATGACACCAAAACGAAGGAACAAAATGTTTTACCATAACATGGCACTCCTATTTCATACAGTTTTATTCCTTTTTACATAACAATGTAGAAAAATGTAAAATCTAATTCAATGGTGTACAAAGAGGAGTTGATTGCTTCCTGTTCTCCATAATATTAGCATATCTTTAAAATAAAATGTCCACCGTTAATTCCAAACATTTGTTAATGCGACAAAACCTCCCTGTGTACACCCTATTGCTAATGTTGTAAGAATGAAGTAATGTATTTTTTTAGTTCAAATTGTACAAAATTTTCATGCAAATTAGTGTAGTTGCAATGCTAGTCGCCTAGTCCTCATCTCAATAGACACATGAAGGAGGCAGTACACAATTACTTAGCAGTGAAGTATACATGCCTATAAGTCTATGTATATTAAGGAACACTATACACATTTTTCTTAGCGTTGAAGTATACTAGCCTACATATATAAACATGTCAACCCAACAGAACCTTTTTACATTAGTTTCTTCCAATTTCTATCTTTTTTCCTTCTTGTATAGACTTCTCAAACGTAATATACACAAACAAATGCAGGCGCAAAATCCATTCGTTCGTTTCTCAGTAAATAAGAATAGAAAGAGTTTAGACATGGAAGAAGATGGCTAAGTGGTGAGGTTCTGCGTGTTGAACTAAAAGCTGTGTCGGCTATGATAATGAAGAAGAATGTGCTAATGTCTTTTGTTTAAATTCCAGTGGAGAATTTGTGGGCATGCAGAAGTTTGAGGAACAGGCAATTGAGAATAAGGAGAGGCGGGTAAAGTAATCAAGTGAGTAGGAGGGCTTGCGCGGGGAGTATTACGGTGGTGATAGAGTGATGGGGAGATGCAGATTTTTATGGCAACTAACGGTGGTCCAGGGTTTTTTTTTGCATGAAGAATCAAGGGAGGTATGGATGCAAATGGTGGTTGGGAGGTGTTTGATGCAACTGTGAGTATGTTTGCAACAGGGAGGACCTAATTGGGTGCATACACAGTGAGTTGAGGGTGGACTGTGTACGTGCGAGTTGTGGGTGGGGCGATGGAGTTGAAGTAAGCACTTCGGGTTTGATTGTGTGAAGGGGGAGCGTGAAGTTATTCGTGTTGGACTAGAGAGCATTTTGTTTTTGGAAGATGCACTACTGATGGCGGGTTGGTCTGTGAACACGTGGGTTGTTTAATCCATGTGGAAGCCCAGTTTAAAACAAGAAAAAACAAAAAACAAAAAACAAAAAGGAGACTTATAATATGCGGAAATGGGTGGAATCAAAGTGTAAGGCAATGACATAAAAGATGGTTCAAACAGTGGGAATGGGGAAGCAACACTGTTCAAGATGGAACAGGTCTGAAGTTTATGTGGTGGGCCGAGACAATGGGTGAGGCCTGATGGTTTAAAACTAAAATTTAGTTTAAATCTTTAAATTAAAATAGCGGGTTCATTTTATTGAGCATAACATGGAAAGATGGAAGCAAAATGCTTCAGGCCGGAAGAGGTGGAAACTGGAAAATGGATCAAACTATTTTTGTGAAGGAGCGGACATTAATAGTAAGGCGCATTTATTAAATACAATTAATTTAATTTAAATTGTTGTATTAACTTATTTATGTGATATCTCGGGCATACGAACTCAGTTTGATGAATAGTCTATCATGTTGGAATCGTGGGGACACAAGCTACATTGTGAAGTTGATTTGGAGAGTTTTAGAGCTCATTATAAATTATAGCAAAATAAAATGGTAGATTGGATCAATCGACGTTAACTGTTATTTAACGATTAACGAACAAGGTGAGTAAACTCACTAACTCTGTACAGTTTTATAATTTTATAAAATATTGATAAAAATGATTGAATGATGTGTGTAATGGTTGTTTGGATGATTTGCTAATTAATTGGTTGAAATTATATATATATATATAGTTATATATATAAATCGTTAACTGAATAATGATTCTGTCTATTATTATATTTCATATTGATATGAAATTAGTGTTATTTTTATTGATTAACATCTGTGGATGCAGGGAAACAGGTTGGAGGGATCTAACTGGTTTCCTCGACAATTATTGTTGTTTTTCATATATTGTATTATATGATAAATAATAGGTGATTGATTATTGTGTGTTTTGGGATGTTGAATAACATTGACCTGAATTAATTGGTATTAAAATACCGTAAAATATATTCAAATATATTGGAAAAGAAATTTCGGGCTTTAAAAAGGGAAAATGTATTTTAAAAATAGAAATTTGAATTTTGTGTAAGCTAGATAACTTGTTTTAATAATAAAACAAGTAATTAAAATTATAGATAATATTTTGAAAATGAAATGGAAAAATAATTATTAAATAATAACTTGGGAATCTAAATCCAATACTGAATTAAAAAAAAGAAATGAGGAATTGTTTTCAAAAGAAAAGGATGAGATTTTTCGATGTTCGAAATGTATGCAGGATTGAAATATATACATAAGGATTTAAAATTAGAATTCAACTTTGTTGAATATTTTGTAAATAAATTATTTTTAAGAATTATATATTATATAATTTAGAATTTGAATAGATAGTTAATATTTTATTTGAAACCAATAATTTAAATTGATTTTGAAATCGACATGAAGTTATAAACTTGATAAAATTATTAAGAAGTTCACTTGTGAATGGAGATTATGGAGTGGAATATGATTATGAAGTTTTGAAATAACTCGATGAATTGATTTTAACTGGTAATGATATTTTCAAATACAAACAGTACAACAAAAACACCATATTACAACTTTAATTTTACAACGGTGGTAAACGCACCGTTGTAATAAATGGTTTTTTACAATGGTGGTAAAGACACCGTTGTAATAAATGGTTTTTTACAACGGTGGTAAAAGCACCGTTGTAATAAATGGTTTTTTACAACGGTGGTATTCCCTAAAGTTGTAATAAACATATTTTTAACAACTTTTTGTTTTGTTAGTTGTAATAGATGCCCATTACAAATTTCATGTTTATAATATCTATATTTAATAACTAGTTATATTAATAATTAATAATAATTAATAATTAATAATAAACTTAGGAATCAATAATATTTATTAAATAATTAATAGTTAATAAGTGGTAATTAATGTTTAATAGTTAATGTTAACTGCTTATTAATTAATATTTAGGTGACATATACATTATAAGCTTTTAATAGTTATTACTCGATTATAACTAAGTAGAAATAAGTAAAAGTTAAATAATAACTATTGTTAATATGAAATAATCCTAATTAATAATTAACATTTAATTAATAACTAATTAGTAAATAATAATTAATAATCAATAATAAGTAAAAAAATAAATATTACTTAATTAATTAATAATTTACAAATAATTCATCTGTCTGGAGTTCACATGTATTTGCGTGTGAGGTTCAAGTATGTTTTTTTTAAGATGTACCAATTAGTTTATAATCTATGATGAACGTAATTTTTTAATTTAATAATTATTAACTAATAATAACTATAAAAAATAAATTTAATAAATAATCAATAAGTAACAAAATATTTAATAATTCAAAATTAATCACCATATTACAATTAACTAAATATTTGCAACGTTCGATAGACGACAATTGCAATAACAAATTTATAAAAATTGATTTTTCTCGACATTTGTAATAAAGGGTTTTTATAATTGGTTTTTCTTGATAATAACTTATACACGTCATTATTTATAATTTAATATTTAACATCAAATGTTTGATGATCAATATTTAACATTTAATATTTCATTTATAAGTAATATTTAATATGTAACATTAATAGGTAATAACTAATAACAAAAAGTAATATCTAATACTATTAATAAGTATATTTACCCTTATGATCCGTTGGCCCAACCAAACGTACCCGACCCGCCATCCCTTATAACCCTGATTCCATCGTAACCCCCTTCATTCACTCAAGCCGCCTCACAAATTTCTCAAAACCGAATTGATGAAAAACCCTAGATCCCCTTTTCTTCCTCCGTAACACGAGATAACCGACATCGCAACTACCCCTTCGACCTCCTCAATGATTCGCCATCAACCCTAAACCCCCACAGACCACCAGTTCGGCCATCGCCAGCCAACCCCCGAGCCTTCACGACGAGCGATCTCGAATTAAGCTAAGTTTCTCCTTTTTACTCATTTTAAATTAGCTGTAATATTTTGTTTGTTTGATTTGGGTTAGATCTATATTTCGATTCATGTGATTTCAGAACCATGGGGCTCGTATTGGGTTAGATCTATAGTTCGACCATCAGATTGTCTGATTTCAGATATGATTTCGTATTGGGTGTGATACGAATTAAGCTTTGCACTGCTACGGTATGTCTATTTTGCTTTTTTCGATGGGTTCTTTGCTTGTTGAGTGGATTTTGGAATTGGTATATTGAGTTATCGAGGAATTTGAGGAACTGTTAGTTGGTTGTTGGTTTTGAGGAAGTTTCGAAGGGTTTGTTGTGGTTCTATGGTTTTGCAGCCTTGTGGTTCTATGGTTTTGCTGCTTGGGATTATTGTGATCTGTTCTTGCAAGTTTTATTTTGGTTTGTCTGTGCATTTTGTGTTCTAATTCAAGGCACAGGAGGCTATTTTGCTTATAAACTTGATGAATATGCAAAAAAGCTTTGCTGCGGCATAGCTATGCAGTGATTGCACTGCAAAGCTTTGCCTAAGCTTGCAAAGCTTTGCCTAAGCTTTGCATTGCAAAGCTTTGCACTGCTATTTGCAGTGCAAAGCTTTGCTGTGCAAAAGCTTTGCCAAAGCTTTGCTGTGCAAAAGCTTTGCCAAAGCTTTGCTACGGCAAAGCTTTGCACTGCTATTTGCAGCGCAAAGCTTTGCTATGTAAAAGCTTTGCCAAAGCTTTGTTGCGGCAAAGCTTTGCAGTGCAAAGCTTGCCGCGGCAAAGCTTTGCACTGCTATTTACAGTGCAAAGCTTTGCTGCGGCAAATCTTTGCACACTGTGCAAAGCTTTGCCAAAGCTTTGCTGCCGCAAAGCTTTGCTGTGCAAAGCTTTGCTGCAGCAAATCTTTGCACTGCAAGTAGCAGTGCAAAGCTTTGCCGCAGCAAGCTTTGCCGCGGCAAAGTGATTGCACTGCATGGCTTTGCCACGGCAAAGCTTTTCAGTGCATTGTATATAACAAAATGAATCATCCAACTTTACATGCATTGTATATAATGGTCAGGTTATTTACGTATATAATGGTTTGAATGCATTGTATTAGCTGTTTATTTTGTGCACTCACATTTTTCCAATTTTTGTTACATGCATAAATCTATACTGCAGCACTAACAGTTTGATAATTTCTTTCTTAGGAATGGATATTAAGGAGAAAAAGGAGCACAAGGAGATTAACAGGAGCAGAAGAAAGTTAGAACTGTTATAAAATCTTTGTATCTTCAGTTTTGTCAATGTATTATGTAAAAAAAATGATGAGTTTGAAATTAATAATATATTGTTTTGGTTCATGGTTTAAGTTTGTTTGATATTTTCAGTTTTGTAGATAATATGTTCTGCAATGAATTCTTTTATTAGTAATATGTATATAATTTGTGGATATATTACAATTGTAAAATATAAAAATTGTAATAAAATGTAAAAATTAAAACAACAACGGTGCATAACTGTTGTAATAAACTTATTACAACGGTGGAAAAAAGTTGTAAAATATACATATTACAACGGTCTTGCAACAGTGCAGAAAAGTTGTAAAAGATATTAGGCTATTACAACTTCTTAAGACACGACGGTTTGCCCACCGTTGTAAAAACCCTATTACAACGGTGTTCCACCGTTGTAATAGGGTCATTTTGTTGTAGTGAAATCAAGATTTGATTTGACAAAACGAGTCTACGTTTTAGTATAGAAATGATATTCACATTTTAAAGTGAATAATGATTTAAATGCAAATGTTTTGCAAATAGAAATGGAATTAAGGAAATTAGAAACTGATTAGAGATTAATTAAGTTGAATGGCTTTCTATGTATGAATCTGATGTTGGTTTCGGCCTTCAGGATTGATACTTAAGGGGTTGTTCTCTTACTAGCTTACGGTTAGGGACTAATGTACGTTGAAGGATAATGATGAGTGGATAAGCAACGGAAATGTTTACCAAAGATAACGTATATTTTCAAAATACAAGAAATAAGGTGTTACGAATATATGGAAACGTTTTTTTTTCAAGAACCCGTGAGAGGTTAAGCAAGTTGGAAAATATCTGGGTAAGATATTAAAGGAAAGATTATTGATAAATCTAATTTAGGGAGGCTGAATGTTGATTAATGATTGATCGGTGTAATTTCCATTTGGAAAAACGACCGTTATTTGTATGTATGTATCCTTTAAATAATTAAATAACCGGCTATCAAAGTTTTGACCCTTTTTCCATTGTCAATACGGAGAGACTGGGATCAGATTTATTATCTGAAAACCATTCCGTATGGGCATTAGCGTTGCGAATCAAATATGATGATGATTGAAGACGGAGTTTGTGCAAGGGCTGTTCTAGCGATCCTAGGTAGAAATTTCCTAGGATGGATTTATAGAATAGTTCCTTCGGTTTGTCCAGTCCCAGGACAACGTGTATGGACGAATGTCTGACAGAGTATATCTAATAGATCGTGTAAGTTGACCTCTTCAAACGTATTTACGTTTGGTGGCGGAGAAACTCGTTTCTCTTAGCTTTATACCCGCGGTATTTTTGGAGAAATCAATTTGTGATTTGGCGGGTATGATGATGTGGCATTCAAAGTAGTTGAAGCGTAAAAAAATATGATATAACCTCAAGCCTCAATAATCGGGAAATGATAAAAATCGGGCAAGCAGCATGGCTAAGTGGGTCGCACGCAATTAGGGTATATTGTCACCATCTAGAGAATATTCATATTTGTTACTTCTTTCGCTTTTGTATCTCCCGAGAATGGTTATGTTGGTATATCAACCGTAAGGTGATAATATATTCAGAACATTCAAGCGAAATGATTGGCCGGTCATGTGTTGCCGAGTTACAAGATGTTCTTGTTGAACTAAGTGTATCTCTTCTAGAGTACACTGATCGGAAGGCGGTTCCATACTTTGTCATAGTTGGAAATCCATTACCCAATAAGAGCCCGCGATTTTTGATTGTATATTACATATGTAGTGCGTGAGATGAAAGCATTCTGCTAAATTGCTATTTACTTGATTTAGACATTATTATAATATCAAAAAATATTGATCTTAAGAAATATTTTTGGTTATCATAAGGTAAAAACCGTCTGTGTTTATGTGTGGATCGGTCTTATGATAATCATTTCTTTTAAAAGGATTTTAAAAGTTAAACCAAGTGATTAGAGTTTACTCACACCAGTCACGTGATTGACCTAGAGTTTATTTTGTTTTGTTTTCCCTAAACTCTTGGGTTTCCAAATTTGTACGGGCAGTCAAGTAGTCGGGATTTTACAGACATACTTGGAGGAGCTTGGAAAAGGAGGCTTCAACATTAGTTATATATAGAGTTTATTTCCGCTACAATTATATATGTTATATTGGTATGTATATATAGTTATAGTTTTATATTTCAAAAGTTGTCATATAATATATTTGTTCGTTCCGCTGTGTGATTCGTGCTTACCCTGATTCTGTTCTGTTGTGATCTTCTTCTTCTTCTATTCTAACTTTCTTTCTTTTTATTCCTCACTTGCTAACTTCTTTCTATTAATGATCTGGTATTTCCAATGCTTGAATTGTCGACATTAGGTTTTGTGTCAATTTCAGGGTCGAAAATCCCTGGGTCGTTACAGTGGTATCAGCGCTGAAGGTTAAGTAATTACTTTGGCTCTGTGGCGTAACTCGACAGAGTTGGGGTTAGTAATACCCTAGATTGAGTTTGAGTGTATATATACGAGAGAGCATATTTGTTAATCATATAAAATTCTTTTATATTGTGGAGATTTATGGGTTGAGTGGCATATGAATTCTGGTCGATGGCAGGGCTCCACGATGTTGATAGGGGTTTCTAAACGCTTGAATACGAAAAACTGACACAGTATGTTTTGAAAGAGGGAAATTTACCCAAAATATATTTTTATATAAAGGATGTATTCATCTTGGTATCATTACAGTATATCAGATGTGTTGGTTGATATTATAATCGTATAGGATTATAATAGAGATGGTTATAAATATCCAACCAGAATTCGTATAAGAGTGTTATATGAATTCAGATGGATTAAATATGGATTTAAACCATAATAGAGATTAAAACTCTGGAAAATTGGAAAAGTATCTGTAAATGGTTTTGGATTAAATATAAGGAAATTTTTAAATCCTGGGTGAATTTAGAAATGTTTTCTGATTATTGTGAAGGATATTTTGAAGTGATTTCAAAATGGAAATGTTTGAAAATAAATTTTGAAAATAATATAGTATTGAACTCACTTTGATAGCTGGAAAATCGTTCTGATGATGAATGCAACATCATCAGTATTCATTTTCGAGTTTCTATGTGATGGATTACTACCAAAGGTTTTGGTTTTGAATTAATTTGAGGAAATAAGTTGTTTAGAAATTAAAATATTTTGAATTGCTATTATTGTATGTAAATATTATATGATTTCAGACTGATTTGAAATAAAATCCAGGAATTTGAATTCTGAAATTTAAATTTAACTTATGAAGTTAAATAAATTGAACAGGTTGAATGAATAAATTATAATTTAACTTAAACTAAGTTAGTTATAAAATTGGACTGGATTAGAGATAATCTGTAATGGAGTTGGATTGTTGAGTAAGAATTTGGAATTGAGATTGGAACTGGAGTTTGAAATGGAGCCCAGACGATTGTTTTCAAGGTCATGTTAATTGGAGATAAATTGGGAATGCATTTGTATGAGTTGAAGGGGTATCAAATTGAAGAGATAAAGTTGAATGCCTGACAAAAAGGTACGAGTTTATATTATATTCGAATATGAGATTTATAATCCTGTTTGGCAAGCCGCTTGGCTGTTTTATTTTCTTTTGGGTTGGAGAAGGCCTAGAGAGGCAAGTTGTAGTTGTACCAATTGAGCCATGCAAAGGAGACGCTAGTGAAATTTTTCGGAAATTTAATATGTTAGAAAATTTTCAGAATTTTCGAAAATTTCCGTTAATAAGAAGAAATTAATATTTTAATTAAAATAATTTGGTTTAGTTGAAACTAAAATTAAGGAATAAACCAAATAATTGTTAATCCGGATAATAGGGTTATAGCATTTTTCCGGCTTAGTAATTTCGGGGACGAAATTCTTTTAAGGGGGAAGAAATGTAACGTCCCAGATTTTTAGTGATATTATAATATATTTATATGATTATTTTAATATATTGGTATGATAATTTAAATGGTTTAAATTAAAATATTTTGAATATTTAATTAATATAAACAGTGGAATAATAATTTTAATTCTGAAATGATCGAAAATAGTAGAACTGATAATATTGTGTGAATCAGTTAATTTGAGATATTTATTTGAGTTTATATTCGAATCATAATAAAATATATGTTAATTAAACGACAGTTGAACGTATTAATTATAATATAAATTATAATCAAGCTCGTAACGTTGCGGTAGTTCATAAAATTTAGTTTTGAAATTTAACTGAGTATATAGGATTCATTATAAGTCGAATTTCCTCGAAACAAGAAACGTTCGAACCTGTTGAGCTATATCTTTTTAATGAAAGAGAAAAATGGAGATTTCGTTTTATAGATTGTAAGTTATGACCAAATCAAAAATAGTCGTTATGGAATCGTTTATAAGCTATAACAATTATTTAATTTTAATTTAATATTGGTTTCAAATTTGGATAAGATATTTGAGGCGTAGTTATAATTTAATTTTTAGAATTTTACTGTAATTTCTATTTTGGAAAATAAACAACTTTTTATTTGGAGTATTTTACACCCTAAATCAGCATTTTGGGGTTTCACGAAATGAGTTAACTAGTCTATATTGTTATATATTTGGAATCATGGCACATCGCTCGAAAAGATCGTATTTTTATTTTTGTCTATAGGGGTCCGTAAAACAACGCAGTTATATGTAATGGGTACGCCAAACTTTAATATATATATATATATATATACACACACACACACACACAAGGCATGTATATATAACGCAACACCCTTTATAGACTTTGGACCCAACACTCTTTCCTATGTATATATGACACCAAACCAAAGGAACAAAATGTTTTACCATAACATGGCACTCCAATTTCATACAATTTTATTCCTTTTTACGTAACAACGTAGAAAAATGAAAGTGTAAAATCAAATTCAATGGTGTACAAAGAGGAGTTGATTTCTTTCTATTCTCCACAATATTAGCATATCTTTAAAATATAATGTCCACCTTTAATTCCAAACATTTGTTAATGCGACGGAACCTCCTTGTGTACACCCTATTGCTAATGCCGTAAGAATAAAGTAATGTATTTTTTTTTGTAATAACCCGGAAATCTGGGCCAGTTTAAAAATTTTATTTTGGCAATTTTAGCGAATTTTGATTATTTAAAATGAATTATTTTAAATAATATCAACGAGAAAATTTCTTTTGAATAAAATTCAATCGTATATAGTTATATAGATCGACGATAGAATATAAATATTTATTTATATTTATAAAAGGAATTGTAAATGGCGCGGTAGTTCGATAATTCGATTTCAAACTTCAAATGAACATACCGGGTGCAAAATATACCGGATTTTAGTGAAACCAAAAATAATGGAATCTATTTGTGAATATCTTTCCAACGAATCCGAAGAATCGAAATTTCATAGCGGGAATCAAAAGATATGTCCAGTTGAAAATTCTGAATAGTCGCTATGAAATTCAGGCCCTTAAAAATGGGAATTTTGCAAACGAGCTCGGAATTCGACGAAACCACTTTTGTTGGATTCGTGATGTCAAGTTATTGCTAGATTCAAAATTTCATAATTTTTCGAATCAATATGTGAGCGTGGCAAAGGAAAACGCGTTTGACCAGTTTCAGTTGATTTTAATCGACTGGAAAATGGCCATTTTTCAAACGGTCTCAGAATTCGACGAAACTAGTTTTGTTAGGACCGTATCGTCAATACGAAGCTAGAAAATATTTTTCTGGAATTTTTCAAGTCAGTATGTGGCCCCGGTAAAATGAAATGCGCGTTCAAAATCAATATATAGAGTTATATGTTGATTTGACGAAAACTGATTGTAATGATCGAATCAGCTTATGATACATATCCCATTGTGTTCGGAATGGGGGTAATTAGCTAGGGACGACAGGCGGTGGGTCTCGTTTCGAGGTCGAAATAAAAAGTCAACTTTTTTTGAATTAAAATATCCCTCACTCTTCCCTTATCACTCAGGCCCCCCCTTTCTACCGTTCATTTCAGAAAAGAAAGAAAAAAAAACGTGAATCGCGATCCACGATCGGAGTTCCACCCACGACGCCGCCTCCCTCTCTCCTTCGCCTCCCCCCCGACGTCTCTCCTCCTTCCTTCTCTCTCCACGCCACCATTCAATAACCCGAACACCCCAACCCTCAGAAAATCCGCCGCGCCCACCCAAACGCCCGCCGCCGCCTGCTGCCTCTGACCACCCTCCGCCACGCCCTCACCACAGGCGAACTTCTCCAACCAAGCCCCCCTCTCCTTCAACAGTAAAAGGTATGATTTATTTTAATGATTTTATTAATTTAATTTAATTATATCTAGCTGTTTTTAAATCTAATTTGTGTATAGATAATATAGGAAAGGTTATACCTTTAATGATTAGAAAGAGGGATTTTTAATGATCAAAGTAAAATTTTGATTTTTATATATTGAATAGCGAAGTAAAAATTCGATTTTTATATATTGAATAGCAAAGTAAAAATTTGATTTTTATATATTGAATAGCGAAGTAAAAATTCGATTTTTATATATTGAATAGCAAAGTAAAAATTTGATTTTTATATATTGAATAGCGAAGTAAAAATTCGATTTTTATATATTGAATAGCGAAGTAAAAATTCGATTTTTATATATTGAATAGCGAAGTAAAAATTGGATTTTTATATATTGAATAGCAAAGAAAAAATTCGATTTTTATATATTGAATAGCGAAGTAAAAATTCGATTTTTATATATTGAATAGCAAAGTAAAAATTCGATTTTTACATATGTAGAGAATACGGGCAAAGAAAGTGACAAGAGGCAAGAACAACGAAGATTTCTACATAAGAAGAGTCGTGGCGTTGGATTAGCAATTCTGTGAGAACTTCTCACCTTTTAATTTTATTTTCTAGTTATAAATATATACTAGGATGCAGATGGTGTTTAGTAGCACCCGACACCCGTCGTCCAGTGACCATGGACGACTTGTATGTTTGTTTGTTTGATTTTGATGTGTAATTGATGGTGTGATGTGAAATGAAATAAAATATTTATATAGTTAAAAATATTTTATAGTTAAAAATAGAATTTTTAATGTGTATATAAAATGAAATAAAATAAACAAATCGGACGATTTGTTTATATACACACATTTGAATGATATTGATTGGGACGATAAATTTTACACATCGCCCAACTGCACAAATAAAAATCTGTGTTTGTTTGTTTGAAACCCCACACGGGTATTGGGATGATAGATGACATATACTAATCCCAATAATTAGTTGTATGTCGATCGATTGATTGACAGACTGTTATAAACGTTAAATATTTATATTTGATGCTTATACAGAGTAGAATGCACTTTGGATGATGGTTGATTATTTGTCATTGTTGATATATACATATGTTGTAGAAAATCCATATAATTAAATTATATGGTAATTGATTGGGCCTCATTCCAGTTTAGAAGTAGAAATATTTGAAAAAGGAATATTTGAAGTAGAAATATTTGAAAAAGAAATATTTGAAATAGAATATTTGAAATAGAAATATTTGAAAAAGAAATATTTGAAATAGAATATTTGAAATAGAAATATTTGAAAAGGAAATATTTGAATAGAAATATTTGAAATAGAAATATTCGAAATGGAATATTTGAAAATATGAATATATGAAGCCGTGTTGATTAGATTTACGCCATTTTGACGTGAACGATATTTATATCGATTTTATTCATTTTATAACGAATATCGAAAGTGATTTCAAAATCTGAAATTTTGAAAAGAATTGAAATTCGAATTAAATTGAATAGAAATGAATTCAAATTGAAATTGAATAGAAGTGACTTCGAATTGAAATTGAATAAAAGTGAATTCAAATTGAATAGAAATGAATTCGAATTGAAATTGAATAGAATTGAATTCGAATTGAAATCGAAAGGAATTGCATTCGAATTAAATTGAAATTGAATTGAAATCAATTTGAAATCAATTTGAAATGAATTTAAAACGAATTTATATTGGAATATTCAATTTTGGTTTGAAATTGAATATGAAGTTGAAACCGTTTTGAAAATGAATTTAAAACGAATTATAAAGCACATTTTGAATTGAAATCGACGAAGTATATATTATATATATTATATATATTATATAATGGCCTGAATAGAACGCACCGCGCCGCGGCAGTTCGCGAATTTCGACCATTGACTTCGAACGGATTATTGCGGGAGATCCGACCGTCGGATTCTCCTAAAACCAGAACAGTTGGGTTCGTATCGAAAAGAGCTTTCTAACGAATGTGAGGAGTTAGAAATCTAACAGCTGGATTTGGAATTATGTCCAAATCAAATTTGAAAAAGGTCGCTGTAAGTGCAGTTCGATGGCCGTTGATGGAAATCGACTGTACGGGCCTTGATAAAATTATTAAAAATAGTAATAATTTGTGTAAAATCATAAGAAATGATTTGTGAAGAATTGGGATGAAAAACTCCATATTTGAAAAGATAAAAATAGATTTTTATCGAAATGAACTAGTTTTGAACTAGAATTATAATTCTATTTATTTTTAAAATAAATAAATTGAATTTAAAAAGGGTTTTAAAAGTAACAAGGATTTCCAGTAATTGAATTGGAATGGATTTGAATCGAAATTGTCTTCGGAATATTTCGATGTTGGATTTCGTGATTATACAGATGTTGTTATGGAAATTTGAAAGATATTTATATATCGTTATTTCCAATACGATATTTGTTGGTCGTAGAATTTGATATTGAATATAAGCCGATATATTTACTATTCAGAGCCTTGTATTTAATATCAAATGTGATTTGGGTTTGTCGTGAATGGTGTCTTCATTAACACTGTTCTTAAGCCCAATTGAGAAAAAGATTAAATCTTTTTATTCAGATTTAATGAAGTGTACCAATTAAATAGTATTTAATTGGAATTGAATTGGTATTGATTTTTGGGTTTATCGTGAACAGTGTTTTATATAACACTTGTTCTTTAACTTGATAATTAATGGAATGTGATTTTGGGTTTATCGTGAACCGTGTTTTAAATGACACTGATTCTTTAACCCAGTTAAAGATTAAAACTAAGTGGAGTTTTAATGAATCTTTAATTAGATTGAAAAGATCGAGAATTGAGTATCACCAGTTTTGCTCCTGGCGATAGTTAAATCTTTAATTAGATTTGAACGTGAAATGGTAATTGAATTTACCGATAACACCGTGGTGTTAGATATGAAGTATTACCAGTTTTACTTCATGGGATGAATAGGTTGGGATTGGGAAATAAAATAAATGATTACTTCGGTGTGGTTCGCTAATCCCAATTAGTTTGAATTGATATTCAAAGAAGATTAGAGAATAAATTTAAAGAATTTATCTTTGATAAAATTAATGGGAACCTTTCCCAAAGTATAAGAATATTTGAATAAAAGAATATTCTGAATTGGAATGAGGCGTATGTTGTGTTTGTGTAACACTTGTTTATTATATACGCGAGTTATTCAGAAAGACCGGGTTTATCCCATTTTGAATAACTAATTCGACGTGGTGTCGAAGATGAAGACGGTGGTTGAAGACCGGAGGTCTTCACGTCGTTTGGGTGATTACTGATGATCTTGATTGGGCTATACACCCAAGAGGAGGGAATCAGTTAGTGATCGTCCAGACGTATTTGGAGATCGATGGATATGCGGGGTACTAGGTGCCTCTGGTTTCGTTTAGACCCAGAACGAACTTGTAAATGGACTGTGTGTCTGACATTGGATTTTAGTCTGTGTGATTGATTTCTATTAAATATACATCTGTTTGGCGGCGGAGAATTTATTCTCTTGCATAACGCCCTTCTCTGAGACGTACGAGCTCAGGGGTTATATATTGATGGATATCAATCGCATGGAGTGAATTGCCTGTGAGGCATGCCTAAGTGGCAATTAATCAAGGCTTCTGTTGAAAAGAAAAGTCTTGTGGATGATGATCAAAGCAAGGCCTGTGTGGCATAGCTTTGTGTAACGTTGATTCGCGAGCCTCACACCCCGGTTGTGAACTAAAAACGGGAGAAGGATCCAGGGAGGGCATGCGTTTCTTTCTAGCTAGGGTGGTGTCAGTGACCTACCAGCCCTGACATTTATATTATTTTCACATGTGTGGTTGTTGCTGTTGCGAGGCGCCTCGGTTTGATCGGACGATCCGGGTCCGATGGGGTCATTCTTTGACTCATTTACGCCCCCAAAGGGCGGGGAAACACAGTGTTCGGGCATTTTAATCCACATCGGTGGACCGGCCCTATGGCTCCTAGGTGCAATTGCGGCTGTTCCTGAGACATGGTAGGATAGATTGTCTCGAATTGGTAGAGGACTATCTTTTGCCTCAGTTCACAAACGGAAATCCAATTTCCAAATACGTGACTTTGCGAGCCTAGTATGGCGACATGATATATGGTACCCATGCCGTCTAGGATTGATACATTTATATTTGAAGTTGTTTTGACACTATACACTTATTATAGTATCAAATGATTTGTTTTAAACGTATCAAGCATGCTTTGGCTATTATAAGGGAAAACCCTATCCTCTGGTTTGTGTTGCATTGTGTGATGGGATCTGGGTCTTATAATAGCTTCATTTTTCTTTATTTAGCATTGCGCTGTTGTTTTATGCACTGGTATTCTTGGGAGGAAACCCGTTCCGTGTTATACGGCGTGATCCCTTGATTTGCCTAACTTTAAAAATAAAGATTAATAACTGTTTTAGTTCTCACACCAGTCACATGACTGACCTAGAGTTTATTGTTTTAACCTAAACTCTGGGTGCCCTTATTTTGACACGGGCAGCTAGTAGTTTTGGTTTTGCAGATTTATATTCACAGGATCCTGGTTTACAGCTGGAATGATATCCGGAAAGCTTTTATCCGTATATCTCTTCTAGTTGTGTATTGTATTATTTTCCGCTGCTATGTATTTAAATGTAATCTAAATCTCTAATATTTCTGTGTAATATTTATTCATTTATACTCTGTATATTCTTGTAATCTGATGCATTGTTGTAATATACAATGAAATGTTCTCCCGTCTGCGTTCTATTTCACAAAACAATCAGGCGTTTTGAACTGTCTGGGTTGGTTTAGCGACTGATTCGGATCGAGCGAGATTCCCGGTCGTCACATTTTAGTTCCAATTGTACAAAATTTTCATGCAAAATAGTGTAGCTGCAGCGTTAGTCGCCTAGTCCTCATCTCAATGGACATTACACAATTACTTAGCAGTGAAGTATACAAGCCTATAAGTCTATGTATATTAAGGAACACTGTATTCAGTTTACTTAGCGTTGAAGTATACTAGCCTAAATATACATACATGTCAACCCAGTAGAACCTTTTTACATTTGTTTCTTCCAATTTCTATCTTTTTTTCTCTTCTTGTCTCGACTTCTCAAATGTAATGTACACAAACAAATGGACGCACAAAATCCATTTGTTCGTTTCTCAGTAAACAAGAATAGAAAAAGTTTAGACATGGAAGAAGATGGCGAAGTGGTGAGGTTCTGCGTGTTGAACTAAGAGCTGTGTCGGGTGTGATAACGAGGAAGAACAGGCTAATGCCTTTTGTTCAAATTCTAGTGGAGAATTTGTGGGCGTGGAGAAGTATGGGTAGTAGGCAATGGAGAATAAGGAGAGGCCGGTGAAGTAATCAAGTGAGTAGGAGGGGTTGCACGGGGAGTATTACGGTGGTGATAGAGTGATAGGGAGATGCGGAATTTTATGGCAACTAACGGTGGTCCAGGGTTTTTGTTTGCATGAAGAATCAAGGAAGTTACGTGTGCAAATGGTGGTTGGGAGGTTTTTGACGCAACCATGGAGTACCTTTGCAACAGGGAGGACCTAAGTGGGTGCATGCACAGTGAGTTGAGGGTGGACTGTGTACGTGCGAGTTGAGGGTGGGGCGACGGAGTTGAAGCAAGCAGTTCGGGTTTGATTGTGTAAAGGGGGAGCGTGAAGTTATTCATGTTGGACTGGAGAGCGTTTTGTTTTTGGAAGAAGCACTACTGGTAGCGGGTTGGTCTGTGAACACGTGGGTTGTTTAATCCATGTGGGTGCCTAGTTTAAAACAAGAAAAAGAAAAGAAAAAAGAAAAAGGAGATTTATAATATGCGGAAATTGGTGGAACCAGAGTGTAAGGCAATGTCATAAAGGATGGTTCGAACAGTGGGAATAGGGAAGCAACACTGTTCAAGATAGAACGGGTCTGAAGTTTATGTGGTGGGCCGAGACAGTGGGTGAGGCCCGATGGTTTAAAACTAAAATTTAGTTTAAATCTTTAAATTAAAATAGCGGGTTCATTTTATTGAGCATAACATGGAAAGATGGAAGCAAAATGCTTCAGGCCGGAAGAGGTGGAAACTGGAAAATGGATCAAACTGTTTTTGTGAAAGAGCGGACATTAATATTAAGGCCCA
The DNA here is from genome assembly GCA_030737875.1 of Allium sativum. Classification (NCBI taxonomy): domain Eukaryota; kingdom Viridiplantae; phylum Streptophyta; class Magnoliopsida; order Asparagales; family Amaryllidaceae; genus Allium; species Allium sativum. The sequence continues at coordinate 9,606,215 of JASFAX010000033.1, forward strand.
ATTATTAAATACAATTAATTTAATTTAAATTGTTGTATTAACTTATTTATGTGATATCTCGGGCATACGAACTCAGTTTGACGAACGGTCTATCACGTTAGAATCGTGGGGACACAAGCTACGTTATGAAGTTGGTTTGGAGAGTCTTGGAGCTCATTATAAATTATAGCAGAATAAAACGGCTGACCGGATCAACCGACGTTAACCGTTTTAACGATTAACGAACAAGGTGAGTAAACTCACTAACTCTGTCCAGTTTTATAATTTTATAAAATATTGATAAAAATGATTAAATGATGTGTGTGATGGTTGTTTGGATGATTTGCTAGTTAATTGGTTTAAATAATATATATATATATATATGTGTATATATATATATATAAAGTTATATATATAAATCGTTAACTGAATATTTAACCGTTTTAACGATTAACGAACAAGGTGAGTAAACTCACTAACTCTGTCCAGTTTTATAATGTTATAAAGTATTGATAAAAATGATTGAATGCTGTGTGTGATGGTTGTTTGGATGATTTGTTAATTAATTGGTTGAAATTATATATATATATATATATATATATATATATATATGTATAAAGTTATATATAAAAAACGTTAACTGAATATTGATTCTGTCTATTATATTTCATATTGATATGAAATTAGTGTTAGTTATATTGATTAACATATGTGGATGCAGGGAACCAGGTTGGAGGGATCCAACTGGATTCCTCAACAATTATTGTTGTTTTTCATATATTGTATTATATGATGAAGTTGGTTTGGAGAGTTTTGGAGCTCATTATAAATTATAGCAGAATAAAACGGCTGATCAGATTAACCGACGTTAATCGTTTTAACGATTAACGAACAAGGTGAGTAAACTCACTAACTCTGTCCAGTTTTATAATTTTATAAAATATTGATAAACATGATTGAATGTTGTGTGTGATGGTTGTTTGGATGATTTGCTAATTAATTGGTTGAAATAATATATGTATATATATATATATAATTATATATATAAATCATTAACTTAATATTTAACCATTTTAACGATTAACGAACAAGGTGAGTAAACTCACAAACTCTGTCCAGTTTTATAATTTTAAAAAATATTGATAATAATGATTGAATGCTGTGTGTGATGGTTGTTTGGATGATTTGCTAATTAATTGGTTGAAATAATATATATATATATATAAAGTTATATATATAAATCGTTAACTGAATATTGATTCTGTCTATTATTATATTTCATATTGATATGAAATTAGTGTTAGTTTTATTGATTAACATTTGTGGATGCAGGAAAACAGGTTGGAAGGATCCAACTGGATTCCTCAACAATTATTGTTGTTTTTCATATATTGTATTATATGATGTGATAAATAATATGTGATTGATTAGTGTGTGTTTTGGGATGTTGAAATAACATTAACCTGAATTAATTGGTATTAAAATACCGTAAAATATATTCGAATATATTGGAAAAGAAATTTAGGGTTTTAAAAAGGAAAAATCTATTTTAAAAATAGAAATTTGAATTTCGAGTAAGCTAGATAACTTGTTTTAATAATAAAACAAGTAATTAAATTTATAGATAATTTTTTGAAAATGAAATGGAATAATTATTATTAAATAATAACTTGGTAACGTAAATCCAAGAATGAATTAAAAAACAGAAATGAGGAATCATTTTCAAAAGAAAACGATGAGATTTTTCGATGTTCGAAATGTATGCAGGATTGAAATAAATACATAAGGATTTAAAATTAGAATTCGACTTTACCGAATATTTTATAAATAAATTATTTTTAAGAATTATATATTATATAATTTTGAATTTGCAATTGAATAGATAGTAAATAAATAATTTGAAACAAATAATTTAAATCGATTTTGAAATTGAGATGAAGTTATAAACTTGATTAAATTATCAAGAAGTTCACTTGTGAATGGAGAGTATGGAACGGAATATGATTATGAAGTTTTAAAATAACTCGATGAATGGATTTTAACTGGTAATGATATTTTCAAATACAAATCAAGATTTGATTTGATAAAACGAGTCTATATTTTAGTATAGAAATTATATTCACATTTTAAAGTGAATAATGGTTTAAAAGCAAACATTTTGCAAATAGAAATGGAACTAATGAAATTAGAAACTGACTAGAGATTAGTTAAGTTGAATGGCTTTCCGTGTATCAATCTGATGTTGGTTTCGACCTTCGGGATTGATACTTAAGGAGTTGTTCTCTTACTAGTTTACAGTTAGGGATTGATGGACGTTGAAGGATAGTGATGAGTGGATAAGTAACTGAAATGTTTACCAAAGATAACGTATATTTTCGAAATACGAGAAATAAGGAGTTATGAATATATGGAAACATTTTTTTTAAGAACCCGTGAGAGGCTAAGCAAGTTGGAAAATATTTGGGTAAGATATTAAAGGAAAGATTATTGATAAATCTAATTTAAAGAGGATGAATGTTGATTAAAGATTGATCGATGTAATTTCCATTCGGAAATACGATTGTTTTCTGTATCTATGTTTCCTTTGATAGTTAAATAACCGTCTATCAAAGTTTTGACCCTTTTTCCGTTGTCAATACGGAGAGACTAGGATCAGATTTATTGTAACACCCCGAATTTTTGAATAATCAGATTAACTAAATTAAAGAATACTTAATTTCAAATGTGGGAATTAAGGGAAACGGGTCGTGCCATTGCGTTCGTCTCGGAATTCTGCTTGATATAGAGTCCGAGTTTGCGTAAAACGGATACCGTATGAAGAAGATATGGACGAACGAAATTTGGTGGAAAAAAAAAGAAGAAGAAGGATTGCACTGGCGCACTTGGGAAATGCACCAGTACAAATTTGCATTAGCGCACTTCCCAAGTGCGCCCAGGCCGAGAGAAAACCTGCACAACCTTCTGGTTCAGTCTGACCCATGTTCTGACTCATTGCTGAGTCCTTTCTGACTCCTTGCTGAGTCATTAGGGCTGAGGTGTCACCCTATCCCGACTGAGTGGTTTTGATTAACCCTAAGATCATCCGACGACTATAATTAAATTGAAATTCTATATAAACATGTGTATACACAAACCCTAGAATCAAATCAAAAATTAGATCAGTAGCCGTCATGTTGTCACTCCAAACCCTAGAGTAGCCGCCACCAACTAGAAGCAAATTAAAGACAACAATTCAATTCAAATCAAGCCTAAAACTACAACAACGAAATTGTCTACAACAAGGGAACTCTAATCAATTACAGAATTCAGATCCCAGAACACAAGACCCCTTATTCGGTGAGTTCTATTCACTTTTAGGTTTAAATAAATAAAAGTGAATCGTGGTAGACTATGATTTGGGTATATGTTGTTTGTAGTTATGCAAGTTCATTATTGTTGTGAATCATGATATGATGCAAGTTTATTATTGTTGTGAATCATGAAGTTATGCAAGTTATTATATTGAGAAACTATGAACCTATGCAAGTTGTTGCGTTGTTAATCCATGAATCGATGTTAGTTGTTATGTTGTGAATCATGAACCTATGCAAGTTGTTGCGTTGTTAATTCATGAATCTATGCTAGTTGTTATGTTATGAACCATGAACCTATGCAAGTTGATAAGTTGTTAATTCATGAACCTATGCTAGTTGTTATGTTGTGGATCATGAACCTATGTAAGTCACCTATGCAAGAAGTTATGTTATGAATCATGCAAGTTGTTATATTGTGAATCATGAACCCATATAAGTTGTTGATTATGTTGAGAATCATGAACCTATGTTGGTTGTTAATTATGTTGTTAATTCATAAACCTATGCAAGTTGTTAATTATGTGGTGAATCATAATTATATGCGAAGTTATCAAGTCATTTTCCCTAGTTGTCATGCTTAGGCCAAAAATTGTACTTAAAACGATCACCTTGTCATTCCCTTTATTTAATTGTTATGGCGAGACTATTTTGTAGCCTCGATGACGCCAAAAACGCAAACGGTTACGCTAGTTAAGAAACGAGGGAAAAAGGGGAATTTGTAATAGGCATAATTTACATAGTAAATTGGACACATGATTCTGGTAGGGAAACATATAAATAATTACCTATTATGACATGGGTAAAATTGGGTAAAAATGGTATAATTTGAATATGACCATTTATGGATAGGAAATTCAAATTGTTAATAAGATAGGTATTGACACCTGTAAAAAGGAAAGGATTAATTAATTAACGTAATTAATCAAAAGATGAATGTTTAAGCAATTAAAGTCTGAAGATTTAATACTGAGAATTGGCATAAAATAAATTTGTGATGAAATTGGTATGATTTTACATACCATAAATAGATGGACATAATTGAGTCAATTATGGCCATAGCTAAATTTGGAATTAATTGATAATTTGAATAGGGAAAGTAATTCAAATTGGGGAATGATTAATTAGGAGTAATTAATCGTCTAAGACACGAGGTTAGGCTCTTTTGTGGTGTAAGACTGCCCGGACCCGCCAGGCAAATCCAGTTGCCACAAATGCCAGTCTAATGTGGGAGGTCTTAGGCATAAATTAAATACATAACAATTGTAAAGACACGAGGTTAGACTCGTTTGTGGTGTAAGACTGCACGGACCCGCCCGACAAATCCAGCTGCCACAAATGCCAGTTTAACGTGGGAGGTCTTTATAAGGTTACGGTCTTAATGAATTAAGAAACACTTAACCAGATAAACATGTAGTGGGACATGAGGGGGTTAAGTGGGTGCCTTGGGTGGCATGTGGAATTAAGTGGGTGCCTTGGGTGGCATGTGAAATACGACTAGGTGTCTCAATAATTAATTAATGCCGATTAAAGACTACTTAACCTAACTTAATACATATGGACTATATGATGATAGACATAAGTTAGGGTTAAGTAAAACGAGTTGGATTGTGGGTGGGTTAAGTACAACTGATGGGTAGGTGGGTAATATTAGTATATATAGGCCCACAAACTTAACCAATAAATAAATAGGATTAAATTAGTGGGAGGTTTAAGTACAACTGAAGGGTAGGTGGGTAATATTTATATTTATAGGCCCACAAACTTAACCATTAAAAAGAGGTTATGTAATTAAAGACACCTAATGGTATACATAACCAGGGCTATATAGTAAAGTTATGTATTAAAGACACCCTTAGGGGTACGCATAACTAATGAGAATAGGTAAAGTTATGTATTAAAGACACCATTAGGGGTACGCATAACTAATGGGAATAGGTAGAGTTATGTAGTAAAGACACCCTCAGGGGTACCCATAACTAATGGGAATAGATAGAGTTATGTATTAAAGACACCTATAGGTACGCATAACCGATAGGTAGAACAGGGGTTATGTATTAAAGACACCTATAGGTACGAATAACTGATTGAGGGCTATGTAATTAAAGACACCTTAGGGTATACATAGTCAGTAGAAAACCTAGTGGGGATACAAGACAAAGGGGAGAGCTTGTATCATGTTGTGTGGGACCCATTTCAGTCAGTAACCCGGAGGGGTATCAAAGTAAAGATCTCCGTACTAGGCGGGGAAGGGGCACGCTTACTGATTGATTGTAAGAGATCCAAAATGAGACGGATGGTGTGGACGGCGCAAACCGACCAGGGACATGTGCGTGCATCGGCCGGGCAGAGGAGGACAAGACGACCATGACACCAGTAGGTATAACTGTGCATACCTTAGGTTGCCACTTTAGGGAAGTGATACCCCCTAGTTGTGGGACTAGCACAGGGTATCTACAGAGTAGGGAGCCGATCGATTAAGGTAGTGGTTAGGGTATATCCGGACATATGCCCTAAGTCTACCAATTTATAGTAGGAGGGTAGTGGGTACGACTAGTTGAGATAGGAGCAGGCGGCACCTATGACAGCAGCTAGGAATACACGAAACTTCCACCATCGTTATCATTAGCGGAAGGGATCATCCCATCTTGATTTGACTAGTAATAGTGCAGAGTAGTTAGCAGTAAATCATGCATACACCTTACCTTATTTGTCCTGTCATACCTGTCATCTGTACCGTGATCCTCTTATCCACTTTGTATGCCTGTAATGTTTACCTTTATTTATTTACTGGCTAAAAGTTTCTGGACTCACCAGACGTATGTCTAACCTAGTTTGTTTCGCCTCTTTTCTTCCGTTTACCCCCCAGGTTATCAGGGAGGAAACACACAGGTTTAGTCAGGATTTGGATATCATCTTCTAGGAGCTACTTCTGAAGTATGGCTTGAGTCTCTGTCTCTTATATGGCTTGCTCTTTAATATGGGGGAAATGATGTTTTCTTTTAAATACCTATGTACTCTGATAATATAAGACAGAAGTGTTTTGTTGTAATGGTTTTATGACTCATGGTATTATGTAACAAAATATTTTGGTGATTTAATAAAGTTGTTTATTTTTCGCTGCAAATTTTTTTTATATCTGTCTTGTGATATTCTATGTCTATTTACCAAAAACGCTCCACTGAAGTTAAGGCATTCCCTTTGTGAGTGACCTTAATGGAGGTGGGGTGTTACACTTGGTATCAGAGCTGAAGGTTACCAGATTAGATAAAAGTTTTGGAAACATTTTTCAAAAAGGTTTTAAAAGAAAGTATTTTCAAAAAGGAAAGCCTGTTTTGAAAAAAAACATTCCCCGAAAAGCCATATGTAGTATCTTTCGGTCCTTTTTCTAAAATCTCTCCCTTTTTCTTCTTAGCATGTCTGAGGATCTTAACTTTCCAGAGGGTGTACCGATACCAGGATGGTTTAGGAGGTATTTGGAAGCTAGGGCCATGACCGCAGGTCCAGCAAATGTTCCTCCTCCCCCAGCTGCACCCATTCCTCCTCTTCCCCCCCTCCTCGTGTTGATACTTTTGCAAAGATATGTAAGGACTTTCGGGCAATGGGCGGGAAACCTTTTCATGGGTTGGAGACGTTTGTTGAAGCACGAAATTGGTTAAAGGAGGTAGAAGAATTGTTTGGAATCATTGAGGTAGAAGATGGAAGAAAGGTCCAGTTAGCTGCCTGGTTAATGAAGGATGAAGCCTCGTTTTGGTGGGAGGTCACTAACGGAGAGCGTCCAGTTGATACATGGCCGGATTTCAGGCGTAGGTTTGAGGCAAAATTTCTCTCATGAGCAAAAGAAAATATATACATGGAAAGGTTCTTGGCATTGAAGCAGGGGGATCTGTCAGTAAAAGAGTACGTCAACAAGTTCAATCAGTTGGCGAGGTTTGGCTTAGACTTGGTGAACATACCTGAGAAAAAGGCTTTGAGGTTTGTTAAAGGCTTGAATGAGCCGCTACATGGATTGGCTATGACCCACGTTCCCATGGGGGCCACTTTTGAAAAGCTAGTGGATATGGCCCTAATGCATGAAGAGGGCAAAGGAGCAAAGAAAGAGGAAAAAGTTGAAGGGACACTGAAAAATGAGAAGGCGGGACCCAAGAAAGGACAGCAACAGCAACAGCAGAAGAAAGGCAAGAAGGATGACAAGGGAAAGGATAAGAGGAAATGCCACTATTGTGGGAAAGAAGGTCACCTAGTCAAAGAATGTAAAAGGAGGAAGTCCAATTGCTTTAAGTGTGGAGAGGTCGGACACTTTTCCAAGGAATGCCCGAAGGCGCAGGGATCGCAAGGGACTTCTGGAGGGCAGGTGAATGCTCTCGTGGCAGATGGCTAAGATAGAGATAGGAAAAAATTATGTAAAAGGTTTAATTTCCTTATGAAGTTAAGACTCTTTTGGATTCTGGCATTTTGATTTTGTAATTGACTCTGCACTTTAATACTAGTCTTGTTTCTGATCCCGTAGTTGTTTCAAACCCCTTTTGTGGTTCGGCTCATTTATTGGTGATTTGTAAGGGGTTGAAATTATCTGTGTTAGGCGTCAAAAATTTGAATGTGACGTTTGTGTGCTCAAGTTTATGGGCTATGGGTTAGTTCTAAATGGACCAGCTTTCTATGTAGAGGGTCGTTCTAGATTTTGAGAGGAGGGTCGTTAAGTTTTTAACTTGTCATGGGAAGACCCCTAAAGTTTCATGTGACCCGCAAGGGTCTGTTATGCTTAGCTTTCTGAGAATCATTTCGTAATCTGATCTGTACTAGTAGTCTGTAAGTATCTGGATATTTCTGAAGGATAGGGGTTTCTACTCGAAGCATGAAGTAGATCTCCACTTTTGACATTGTTTAATGAGGGTAATTATTTGGGTGTCAGTCTGATGTTGATTTCGGTCTTCGGGACTGAGACTTAGGGAATTATTCTCTTAACCGATGTCAAAAGGTAACAAAGCTTTTGTTCTAGTTGTATTCGTTTGTATCCCATCAACCGAATCTTCGCCCTTTAGATAGGAAATCCATGGATGTAAACATGTGTTTGAGACATGTTATGTTTGATGGTTGCAAGTGGATGCAAGTGTTTGCTAGTGGTTGCTCGTGGATGCATTTACACACACATTGGGCACTAGATCGGCTCAAATCACTTTCATATTGCATATAAATGTGTGTGCATATTTAGGTTAATGGATGAACAATGGTTGTGTTATCATATGGATGCTGCATTTTGATGAATGGTTGAGCACACATGCAGAAATAATATGTATCGATAGGATTCTTTCTCATACATAATGGACGCATGGCATTATCATGGTTTGCATTGAGGAGGCCAACTGAACCAATAGACCGCCTGATTTTGCATTAGATAAGGAACATATACACACACTTTTTGCATATGTTCATATGGCATTAGAAATCTTCTAAGGACAATGGATGCTTGTGGATGATGGTTGAGTAGATGGGTGATTGGATGGTAGGACATATTCTTCTTAACTTGAAGATTTCGGGGAAGAAATCCTTTAAGGAGGGAAGAATGTAACACCCCGAATTTTTGAATAATCAGATTAACTAAATTAAAGAATACTTAATTTCAAATGTGGGAATTAAGGGAAACGGGTCGTGCCATTGCGTTCGTCTCGGAATTCTGCTTGAGATAGAGTCCGAGTTTGCGTAAAACGGATGCTGTATGAAGAAGATATGGACGAACGAAGTTTGGTGGCAAAAAAAAGAAAAAAGGAGGAGGATTGCACTGGCGCACTTGGGAAGTGCGCCAGTACAAATTTGCATTGGTGCACTTCCCAAGTGCGCGCAGGCCGAGAGAAAACCTGCACAGCCTTCTGGTTCAGTCTGACCCATGTTCTGACTCATTGCTGAGTCCTTTCTGACTCTTTGCTGAGTCATTAGGGCTGAGGTGTCACCCTATCCCGACTGAGTGGTTTTGATTAACCCTAAGATCATCCGACGGCTATAATTAAATTGAAATTCTATATAAACATGTGTATACCCAAACCCTAGAATCAAATCAAAAATTAGATCAGTAGCCGTCATGTTGTCACTCCAAACCCTAGCGTAGCCGCCACCAACTAGAAGCAAATTAAAGACAACAATTCAATTCAAATCAAGCCTAAAACTACAACAACGAAATTGTCTACAACAAGGGAACGCTAATCAATTATAGAATTCAGATCCTACAACAAAGACCCCTTATTCGGTGAGTTCTAGTCACTTTTAGGTTTAAATAAATAAAAGTGAATCGTGGTAGACTATGATTTGGGTATATGTTGTTTGTAGTTATGCAAGTTCGTTATTGTTGTGAATCATGATATGATGCAAGTTTATTATTGTTGTGAATCATGAAGTTATGCAAGTTATTATATTGAGAAATTACGAACCTATGCAAGTTGTTGCGTTGTTAATCCATGAATCGATGTTAGTTGTTATGTTATGAATCATGAACCTATGCAAGTTGTTGCGTTGTTAATTCATGAATCTATGCTAGTTGTTATGTTATGAACCATGAACCTATGCAAGTTGATAAGTTGTTAATTCATGAACCTATGCTAGTTGTTATGTTGTGGATCATGAACCTATGTAAGTCACCTATGCAAGAAGTTATGTTATGAATCATGCAAGTTGTTATATTGTGAATCATGAACCCATATAAGTTGTTGATTATGTTGAGAATCATGAACCTATGTTGGTTGTTAATTATGTTGTTAATTCATAAACCTATGCAAGTTGTTAATTATGTGGTGAATCATAATTATATGTGAAGTTATCATGTCATTTTCCCTAGTTGTCATGCTTAGGCCAAAAATTGTACTGAAAACGATCATCTTGTCAGTCCCTTTATTTAATTGTTATGGCGAGACTATTTTGTAGCCTCGATGACGCCAAAAACGCAAACGGTTACGCTAGTTAAGAAACGGAGGAAAAAAGGGGAATTTGTAATAGGCATAATTTACATAGTAAATTGGACACATGATTCTGGTAGGGAAACATATAAATAATTACCTTTTATGACATGGGTAAATTGGGTAAAAATGGTATAATTTGAATATGACCATTTATGGATAGGAAATTCAAATTGTTAATAAGATAGGTATTGACACCTGTAAAAAGGGAAGGATTAATTAATTAACTTTATTAATCAAAAGAGGAATGTTTAAGCAATTAAAGTCTGAAGATTTAAAATTGAGAATTGGCATAAAATAAATTTGTGATGAAATTGGTATGATTTTACATACCATAAATAGATGGACATAATTGAGTCAATTATGGCCATAGCTAAATTTGGAATTAATTGATAATTTGAATAGGGAAAGTAATTCAAATTGAGGAATGATTAATTAGGAGTAATTAATCGTCTAAGACACGAGGTTAGGCTCTTTTGTGGTGTAAGACTGCCCGGACCCACCCGGCAAATCCAACTGCCACAAATGCCAGTCTAATGTGGGAGGTCTTAGGCATAAATTAAATACGTAACAATTGTAAAGACACGAGGTTAGACTCGTTTGTGGTGTAAGACTGCGCGGACCCGCCCGGCAAATCCAGCTGCCACAAATGCCAGTCTAATGTGGGAGGTCTTTATAAGGTTACGGTCTTAATGAATTAAGAAACACTAAACCAGATAAACATGTAGTGGGACATGAGGTGGTTAAGTGGGTGCCTTGGGTGGCATGTGGAATTAAGTGGGTGCCTTGGGTGGCATGTGAAATACGACTAGGTGTCTCAATAATTAATTAATGCTGATTAAAGACTACTTAACCTAACTTAATACATATGGACTGTATGATGATAGACATAAGTTAGGGTTAAGTAAAACGAGTTGGATTGTGGGTGGGTTAAGTACAACTGATGGGTAGGTGGGTAATATTAGTATATATAGGCCCACAAACTTAACCAATAAATAAATAGGATTAAATCAGTGGGAGGGTTAAGTACAACTGAAGGGTAGGTGGGTAATATTTATATTTATAGGCCCACAAACTTAACCATTAAAAAGAGGTTATGTAATTAAAGACACCTAATGGTATACATAACCGGGGCTATATAGTAAAGTTATGTATTAAAGACACCCTTAGGGGTACGCATAACTAATGAGAATAGGTAAAGTTATGTATTAAAGACACCATTAGGGGTACGCATAACTAATGGGAATAGGTAGAGTTATGTATTAAAGATACCCTTAGGGGTACGCATAACTAATGGGAATAGATAGAGTTATGTATTAAAGACACCTATAGGTACGCATAACCGATAGGTAGAATAGGGGTTATGTATTAAAGACACCTATAGGTACGCATAACTGATTGAGGGATATGTAATTAAAGACACCTTAGGGTATACATAGTCAGTAGAAAACCTAGTGGGGATACAAAACATAGGGAAGAGCTTGTATCATGTTGTGTGGGACCCATTTCAGTCAGTAACCCGGAGGGGTATCAAAGTAAAGATCTTCGTACTAAGCGGGGAAGGGGCACGCTTACTGATTGATTGTAAGAGATCCAAAACGAGACGGATGGTGTGGGCGGCGTAAACCGACCGGGGACATGTGCATGCATGGGCCGGGCAGAGGGGGACAAGACGACCGTGACACCAGTAGGTATAACTGTGCACACCTTAGGTTGCCACTTTAGGGAAGTGATACCCCCTAGTTGTGGGACCAGCACAGGGTATCTACAGAGTAGGGAGCCGATCGATTAGGGTAGTGGTTAGGGTATATCCGGACATATGCCCTAAGTCTACCAATTTATAGTAGGAGGGTAGTGGGTACGACTAGTTGAGATAGAAGCAGGCGGCACCTATGACAGCAGCTAGGAATACACGAAACTACCACCATCGTTATCATTAGCGGATGGGATCATCCAATCTTGATTTGACTAGTAATAGTGCAGAGTAGTTAGTAGTGAATCATGCATACACCTTACCTTATTTGTCCTGTCATACCTGTCATATGTACCGTGATCCTCTTATCCACTTTGTATGCGTGTCATGTTTACCTTTATTTATTTACTGGCCAAAAGTTACTGGACTCACCAGACGTATGTCTGACCTAGTTTGTTTCACCTTTTTTCTTTCGTTTCCCCCCAGGTTCTCAGGGAGGAAACACACAGGTTTAGTCAGGATTTGGATATCATCTTCTAGGAGCTACTTCTGAAGTATGGCTCGAGTCTCTGCCTCTTATATGGATTGCTCTTTAATATGGGGGAAATGATGTTTTCTTTTAAATACCTATGTACTCTGATAATATAAGATAGAAGTGTTTTGTTGTAATGGTTTTATGACTCATGGTATTATGTAACAAAATATTTTGGTTATTTAATAAAGTTGTTTATTTTCCGCTGCAATTTTTTTTATATCTGTCTTGTGATATTCTGTGTCTATTTACCAAAAACGCTCCACTCAAGTTAAGGCATTCCCTTTGTGAGTGACCTTAATGGAGGTGGGGTGTTACTCATATTATCTAAAAACCACTCCGTATGGGCATTAGCGTTGCGAATCAAATATGATGAAGATAATTGAAGACGGAGTTTGCGCAAGGGCTGTTCTGGCGATCCTAGGTAGAAATTGCCTAGGATGGATTTACAGAATAGTGCCTTAGGTTTGTCCAGTCCCAGGATAACGTGTACAGACGAATGTCTGACAGATTATATCTAATTGATCGCATAAGTTGATCTCTTCAAACATATTTACGTTTGGTGGCAGAGAAACTCATTTCTCTTAGCTTTATACATGCGGTATTTTTGGAGAAATCAATTTGTGATTTGGCGGGTATGATGATGTGGCATTCAAAGTAAATGAAGCGTAAAAAATTTGCTATAACCTCAAGCCTCAACAATCGGGAAATGATAAAAATCGGGAAACCAGCACGGCTAAGTGGGTCGCACGTAATTAGGGTATATTATCACCATCTAGAGAATGTTCATATTTGTTACTTCTTTCGCTTTTGTATCTCCCGGGAATGGTTATATTGGTATATCAACCGTAAGGTGATAATATATTCAGAACATTCAAGCGAAATGAATGGTCGGTCATGTATTGCCGAGTTGCAAGATGTTCTTATTGAACTATAGTGTATCTCTTCTAGAGTACACTGATCGGAAGGCGATTCCATACTTTGTCATAGTTGGAAATCCATTACCCAATATGAGCCCGCGATTTTTGATTGTATATTATATATGTAGAGCGTGAGATGAAAGCGTTCTACTATATTGCTATTTACTTTATTTAGACATTATTATAATATCAAAAAATATTGATCTTGAGAAATATTTTGGGTTATCATAAGGTAAAAACCCCGTTTGTGTTTATGTGTGAATCGATCTTATGATTACCATTTTTTTAAAAGGATTTTAAAAGTTAAACCAAGTGATTAGAGTTTACTCACACCAGTTACATGACTGACCCAGAGTTTATTTTGTTTTGTTTTCCCTAAACTCTTGAGTGCCCAAATTTGTACGGGCAGTCAAGTAGTCGGGATTTTACAGATATACTTGGAGAAGCTTGGAGCAGGAGGCTTCAACATTAGTTATATATAGAATTTATTTCCACCGTGATGATATATGTTATACTGGTATGTATATACAGTTATAGTTTTGCATTTCAAATGTTGTCATATAACATATTTGTTCATTCCACTATGATATTCGTGTTTACTCTGATTCTGTTCTATTGTGATCTTCTTCTTCTTCTATTCTAACTTTCTTTCTTTCTATTTCTCACCCTCTAATTTCTTTCTATTAATGATCTGGTATTTATAATGCTTAAATAGTCGACATTGGGTTTGGTGTCGATTTTCGGGGTTGAAAATCCCTGGATCATTACATCACCATCTTCACTTCTCAAATCTTCTCATCCCAAGCCGCTCTTAAAAAGGAATAGGATCTACAAAAATACAAAACCTTAGATCTTTAGGCTAAAATTTGTCTAGTCTATGCCATCTCATGTCTTTGCAGTGTTCGAATAGGGTTGGGTTGCTTCAGACGTTGATGGATGGGCTCGAAAGTGGAATTACATGGTTAGTATTTTTATTTTCAATTTTCATGCATCTGTTTGTGTTTTAGGATCGATAAATTTTGATTGTGAAACACCCCCTCCATGTGTTTTCATTAATGTTGCTTCAAAACCTTCTCGAATAAATTTTGTTGTTCCACTCATAATAAGCATCTTTTAATTTCCGTACATATGAATCATGATAGTATGATGTTTATGCTCGATTAGAAACTGTGAAATTAGACTACAAATTTGATGATTATCTTTTAATTTTCGTTTAAAGAGCAATGAAAGACTTTTTTTATGTAGTCTTCATTCTTGAGTAACGATACAATTTTGTATATATTAGGAATGACATTATTGCGGTGCAATGTGGTTTCAGCTGACCAAGTTGAATTATTACCATTACTTTTGAGAAACATCGAGCGAAATATTTCTTGGATCGGTCAGGCTAATCCTGACACAGGTAGGCTTTTAGAAATAATATTGCTATTAGTTGTTATCTAAGAATATAGTAGACATACTATTGTTATTATTATGCTTTATTGTTAGCATATGTTGGTTCCATAACTGCTGTCGAGCTGGATTGGGGGAACAAGGATCATATTGTTGCTCTTGATCCATCATTTGATTACATATGTGACGGCTCGCCCCGCACCAGCCGACATTTCCAATGAAAGTGCGCTGTGCCAATGTCCAACTAGCACGAGACGATCGCCAAAGAAATAAAAGGGAAGGAAACTTAACAGTGGACTAACAAAGAACCTGTAGAATGTCTCATGGCGCATGGAGTAAAATATAATAATAACATACTTGACATAAAACAGGCGAGCCAGTGCATAAGCTGAAAACTAAACCATCATAGCAGTGGAAAATCCAAATACAACTTATGTTCCACATCATCTTTATTACAACTTTAAAACTGTCTCTAAATCAAAGTAAAGGAAAGGTACACTACTAATGCCCAAAGTAGTGACCAGCAGCGACACAGGGAGAATATATAAAGAATTGTACGTGCTCGTCTCCGGACAGCTACTCGTGCACAACCAGCTAACCTGTCTCTAGTCTGTCCGTTTAAGAGCACCCAGAGTAATAAGAAGAGACATAAAACTCTGGGTCAGACAAAAGTATGGTATGAGAGATAAGCACCAATACAGAACAATAACAGGTATATTAAACCATACCTGAACCTGCAACCAAAGAGTTAGCACAACATACCGTACAATACTCTAAGGTGCCACTAACATATGGTGTAAAGATACGGGGGTGGGGGTGTGCATGTCATAGTGATGTAAAACAGTCAAGCATAGCAACCATCCTCACATCTCTCACTCAGTGTGCAAATCATACGATATCCACTGCTTTGATCACCCAAATCCTTGCTATGATCACTCTGCCCCATGGAGTCATGGCGACTCCACTGCACTGATCCATAGCCACTAGTCCTTGCTATGTCCACTCTGCCCCCATGAAGTCATGACGACTCCACTGCACTGGCTCATAGCCATGCTATGATCACTCTGCCCCATGAAGTAATAACTACCCCACTGCACTGATCTACAACCTAACAATCGTCTCTCGGTGGTGAATCAAAGCTATGGACGTCGACAACTCCTTAGCCCACGTCCCACAGCAAAGCCAAACTCATGAAGTTAACTCGTTGGTTCCCAACTGGATCCTGAGTTCTACTTCCCATTTGGACTATCTTTGCATCTCGGGTCTGGTCATTATCCCGTTCTCACTTCAGTTTCCATTCGTGTCCATACTTCAGCTCAGATATGCTCGATTCGTGACTCCTTCATTCATGGCGCTACGGTTCGTGACCAGCTTCCTCGGCTCGTGGATCGCCCCTCCTAGCCTCGATTCGTGGCTCGCCCTCCTGTCCTCGACCCGTGATGGCTTCCAGCTAATGATGGATCATGACCATTGGGTCGGTTCGTGGCAATGCTCCCCCGATGGCTCGTGGTCCAGTTCATGGCTTCTTGCTCTGGCTCGTAGTGCTCCAGCACGGTTCATGACTTGCTTCATGGGGAGTTCCATCGTTTGGTCCGTACTTCAACTCGTGAAGGGTAGGTGACCCACGATTCGGGTCGTGATGCATACGTCACGAGCGGGTCGGGTCGTGAGCTTCAGGTGCGAGCAATCCTCCAGCTCGTGGTCTTCACATTCACGATCGGGTCAGCTCGGATAGGGGGGGGGGGGGGAGCGATCCGATCCGGCTTTGGGTCATTTCCTGCAACTTTTCCTACGACTGTTTTACGCTATACGACTGCGTTTTCGACTATTCTAACTGTTCTAATCAATCACAAAGCATACCATACAGTCATAGCAACATATAGAATTGACCACAAACATCAAAACAATAATTTAATATGTTAAAATCGATCAACATACCCAAAACCCATATTTTCCCCCTTAATCATGTTTAACAATAACTAATGTTAGGACTAGCAAAACTTAACCAAATCAACCCAAAGTTCTAATAGAGGCCTAAAACAATATTTCGAAATTTATAAATATTTTTCCAGAATTTAATCATGTTTAAATTCTCTAATTAACACCAATTACCCTTAATTAACCATAATTAATGTAAAAACATGGCTAATCACTCACTTTGCCACAACTAAAACTTTCAGAACTGAAACTCCTCTGATTTGGGCGAAAACCAACATCTAACAACAGCTCTAACTCTGAAATGATGCTATTTCTCCTTGATTTGAAGTTGCTAAGAATAATCCTTGATTAGAGAACGATTTGGGATGAAATTAGAAGGTGGATGCCATTGTTAGGGTTTCTAAGAGGTAAATGGCGGCTAGAAAACTGAAATAGAATGAAAACCTAACTCATTTCAGCCTCCCCATAACCCTGATCCCGAAATCGGTTTTGGGCCCATTCACTAATCACCTCATTTGGCCCGGTTAAGCAGTTTTTCACCTACTACACCTTATTTCGTCCATATCTCCCAAACGGTAATTCCGTTTTCACATATGACCACTCTACGGAAAGGTAAACCATCATCCGGAACTAATGGAAGTGGTTTTAGGTCAAAATTCCTTAATAATCAAAAGTTATGGCCAAAACAAGATCAGCTAGGGGCAAAACGATCATTTAAAAATCGGCAAAAATCATGAACATGGGAAATGACCCCAATAGTCATCCCCCAATTTCACACGACCATACGACTCATTACGAGAAAGAAATAAATATTCTACGATCCTCCGATGCGTAGAATGCGGGTCGTTACAACATAATTGGCATAGATGTCGTAAGTTTTGATAGATCCAGTTCTACAAACGATTATTGCATTGTCAGTGCCTAAGACAACAATATTGGTAAATCATACAACATAATTCCATACCAGTTCAGCTTGAAGTTTGGTGATTAATATATGCAGAAGTGGTGCAGTATGCAGGGTATGCGGTGATGTGCTTTTTTGATAGAGGAGTGATGTTGATCGTTGTCGGGTTGTTTTTTGATGAGTTTGGTGAGGTGAAATGTGGAAGTTTGATGGTTTGGGGAGGTAGTAAGGATTATGGTAGTTCGCTGATGCGGACTGCGGTGTGCAGTGTTTCAAAGAAGGCTTGGTTTTCCGAAATCGGATGAATCGGGCGGTGCCTACTTGTTTGACCTAACTGGATCGTCACCGGGACGGTGGGTCCCCGGACCCGCTGACGACTCACCTTCGGCTCAGAACTCGGATCGTCATATATTTGTAAATGTCAATGTTTGTATAAATTGAAACTGCATATGTAATGAGTGAACTGAGTGATGTAGCGAGGAACATATATATATGTGATTAACTATGTTATTAACAGTTAATTGTAAATAGTGGAGTTTGAAATATGTACTTTTCAAATGTTGAAATAAAATATTTATTTGAATAAAAATATTTTTTGAATATTTAATTTTGGGTAGTAGCATTTTATTCTCCTTTTTGTTATATTATATATATATAGATATTAAAAAAAAATATCTATAGCAACATTTTGGAATGTTGCTACAGACACATATGGATGTTGCTATAGACCTAAATACGGTTCAACTGCAACAATAATTCTCTTGTTGCTGTAGATAGTCAAAATGTTGTCTTTTAGGCCTGCAGCAACGGTGAAAATTGCATCACCCTAAAAATGTTGCTAAAGACCTATGCCAACATTTTTTGAGTCTGTGCCAACAAATTTTTTCTGTTGCATTAGGTTGTTTATGGCATAGCGTGGTATACACCAATGCATGTAGCACTGGACTTGGAGAGGTGCTGATGTAGAAGGATAAGGTTGTGTCCTATGCGAGTCGACAGCTGAAGCCACACGAGAGGAATTATCCAACTCATGATTTGGAGTTGGCAGCGATTGTGTTTGCTTTGAATATGTGGAGAATTACCTGTTAGGGGTCCGGTTCGAGTTGTTTACGAATCACAGGTCGTTAAAATGTCTTTTCTCCCAAAATGATTTGAATCTTTGGCAGCAAAGGTGGCTAGAGTTTCTGGCATTGTATGATTTTGGTATAGCTTATACTCCTGGTACAGGTAGCGCAGTGGCGGATGCGTTGAGTCGAAGACACACAAGTTTAGGAGCGATGTTTTCGAAATGGAAGAGCCTCGAGTACCTGGCAGGATTTGATCTCAGACCAAGGAGTGAATTGGAACCTGAAATGTTGGCAAGCTTATCGATAAGACCTACTCAAATCGAAAGGAACAGTGAGAGCCAAAAGTAAGATGCAAAACTTGTCGAGATTATCCAGAAGATGGAACCAGAGGATAAGGAATTCGAGCTCGGTCGAGAAGGTTGGCTTCGAAAGCAATGACGGTTGGTTGTTCCTGATATCGACGGATTGAGGGATGAGGTTCTGAGGGAATGTCACTCGAAGTTGACGATTCTTCCCGGTGGTAATAAGATGTATCAGGACATGAAGCGAGCCTACTATTGGGAAGGGATAAAGAGAGATGTTGGAAAGTTCATTTCCAAGTGTATGAACTGTTAGTTAGTGAAAGCTGAAAATATGAAGCCCAGTGGATTTCTTCAACCATTAGAAGTTCCTCCGTGGAAGTAGGAACTAATATCGATAAATTACCTAGAACCAGGGTATGAAATAAAGGCATTTGGGTCATACTGGATCGCTTGACCAAAAGCGTGAGGTTTATTCTTGTCAAATCGAATAAGACAACATAAAAGTTGGCTGAGCTTTATATAAAATGGATAGTTCGATTCCATGGTATCCGAAGAGTATAGTCAATGATCGAGATCCAATGTCAACGAGTGGATTTTGGAAAAGCCTACAAGAAGCTTTGGGAACTGAATTTTGTTTGAGTATGACTTATTATCCCCAAACCGATGGTCAAACCGAGAGGGATAACCGAGTTTTGGAAGATCTCCTAAGAGCTTGTGTATTTGACTTTGATGGATCATGGGAAGACCATCTACATCTAGTTGAGTTTGTGTATAATAACAACTACCAGTCATGAATTGGGATGGCACCATTCGAGGTGTTGTGTGGAAGACCGTGCAATTCTCCAGTTTGTTGGATAGAGACTGGAGATAAGTTGATACTTGGGCCTGAGATGATTAGAGAAACCTCGGATTCCATCGAGATTGATCGACAACGAATGAAGGAAGCCCAAGATTGTCAGAAGAGTTATGCTGATAAGCATCGAAAAGATTTGGAATTCGACGTTGGCGATATGATTTTCGTGAAGATTTCGCCATTAAAGCATGTTGTTCGGTTCGGAAGCAAAGGATAGTTATCTCCAAGGTTTGTTGGACCGTTTCCGATAGTCGAGCAAATTGGAAAGCTCGCATATAGGTTGGAGTTTCCCAAGAAGACGTCAAGTGTGCATAATGTTTTCTATCTGTCGTTTTGCGGAAGTGTGCACAATTCGAATGTGGTGGTATATCCAGAGAAGTATGAAGACCTAGAAGTCGTAACCGTAGTTACGAAGCCTCGTAAGCCGCTTCGCATTACGGGGAATGACACGAAACAGATTAAGAGGAAGACGGTTAAGTTGGTCAAGGTACAATAGAGTGAGGATGATGGCAATTGTACGTGGGAGACGAAAGGGAAGATGAAGGCGACCCATCCATAACTCTTCATCGGTATGACTTATTGATGTCATGTCACCTTACATCGTTGTAACTTGTACTATTGTTGTTAGAATAAGGCTATGGATGCATGGCTTGATGGGTGCTCGTTTGGACAATAAATTGGCTACTTCTGGATCATAGGCATGCATAATAGTTTTTGTTGCTTGTGCTTGCTTGGGATTTCAGGGGAAAATTCCTAAAGAGGGGAGAATGTAACAACCCGCATTTTATGTATCGGCCCCGAGGTTTGGATATTCTCATATTTTGATATCTTGTTTATGGAGATGTGAGACATGTCCATAATTTTTACCAGTTTTGTTTGTGACCACTCCTCCCCTGTCAATTTTGTACAGGGAATAACTTTTGACTGGGATCAAATCAGGTGTTGAGATCGATTTCATTAGAAAGGAAATATTGTTGCCAATTCCGTAGAGTGGTCACATTAAAGATTCAATTCAGTGTTTTGGGAGGAATAGCTGTTTTTTGTATTTCACAATTTTCTGTTCAGGTTTTGTAGACCATGAATGGGCTGATTTGGAGAGGCCCATTAATGGGTTGGTGGGAGGCTATAAATAAGGGGTTAGAGGCATGGAGAGAGGGTTACTTTTCTTTATTCTCTCATTTGGCTGAGCTCATGATCCTCCTTGCTCAATCAAATACACCTTTCCACCATTAAAATTCTAGATCCACATAAAAGAATAGAAGATCTACATCGTTTGAAGCTAGATCTACATCAAGTGAAGAGAGGTTACATCAAATCAAGAGGTTTGAAGCATATTCTTCATTGTCCGAATTGCAAATTTAGCGATTTCGAGTTAATTCAAGGAATTGGGGAGTGATATGCATCTCCCACGCGGATTCAATCGAGTATAAGAATTGTTTGATCATAATTTCATCGGTTTTAAGTTTTTTCACCTAGATCTACATCATGGTAAGTATATTTTCATATGAGTCACCATAGGCTCTAATCTAGAGAGTTAAAACCGGTAATTTCTATGTTAATTTATATGTTTATGCAAGTTAGAATCGTTGTTTTCATTTATGTACTAATTTATCATGATTTGGTGAATTTTATATGATTATCGATGATAATTGTCATTTTGATGTTGTAGATGATTTCATAAATGGTTAATGGTTGAATTGGATGATTTGGATGAGTTGTTTGCATCGATGTTGTCGTTTGGTGAAGATTTGGTCAAGGTTGGCGCTATTTTGGTCAGATCTAGGAGTCGGGTCATTTTTCAGAGGCCAAGTCACTGACTTGTTGTCCAAGATATGAAGGACATGTCGCTGGTGCTCAGACTGTCGGTGGCATGTGTGGTCGCAAGTCGTTCAGGCAAGGCACGGAGTTAGGTCGTGGCTTGGGAAGCAAGGTAGAAGGCGGGTCAAGGCATTTACGTCGGGTCGTTATGCTCAGGGGAGGAGTGGGTCGTTGAATCATTTGCTAGTGAAGTTGTTGGAACGACCTAGTCGGGTCGTGGGTTGAGTTTACCTGTGTGGTGAAGTGGGGATGGATCATCCTACATGGTCAGGTCGCCGAGGCATGGAACGACCTGGGAAGGGGCAACCTAATTATGATGAAGTAAATTCTACTGATTTTTGGTTCAGTGATGACCGTGGCTTCGATGTTTATCCAGGAGGGAATGTTCAAGGTGTTACGGAGTGTTTGTTGACCAATGAAATGCAACAAATGTGGATACAACTCGTAGATGTTGAGATCGTGAGAATCGTTGATCGATGAAATGCAACGAGTGTGAAGACAACTCAAAGATGTTGAGTCAGTGGATAATGGTTGCTCGAACAGATGGTAGAGCTTATAAATACTCGCTGATGATAGTGACTAGAGATATTGAAGGCCAAAAGATTATTGCTAGTCAGAGGTTCTAGCGGGCTCAAAGCAGGGGTATAATGGGGACGCCTAAAAAACCAGATAGGTCGAATACCCTGGGCAATAACTTGATGGGTCTAGTTGTCTTCATCGAGTAAGACAAACATACAATGTAGAAGGCGTATGGAGTTTGGCTAGAGCTGGGGTTACCATTATCCCTTGACGAATCACTAGATGGGTCAGTCATATGATTAACGATGGTTTCAAAGAAGGATTGGCGGTGATACCCAGAGCCATAGATGATGATTGGTTTGGTTGTATCGTCTTGTATATATTATTCGAAGTCGAATGAGACATCTCTTGGTGTATGTCTGATATTGGTTTAGGCCTCTGGGGCTTGTGCTTAGGAGATATCATTGTCGATTATAATGGCCTACGCTTGATAATTGATTACTATGAATGTACTATTGTTTCTACTTGGTTGTTGTAAAGGTTATCACTGTCGGATGTGGGGAAGAGGGTCTGGGTTTCTTCTTTGGTGATGTGATTGGTAAACTAGATGATTTATCTACCTATACCTCATATACTTTATTGATGATGTTAGATAGTTGTTTTATCATTCACTAAGACTATTGTCTGACTCAAAGTTTTATGTTTCCCTGTTATTACCTTGGGTTGTTCATTCATGTGTTGAATGGGCAGACTGAGTAGCAGGTGATAGGTGATATCTTGGTGAGACGATATTGTTGAACGAAGGTAAGCAGGAGGCTGGTGTATTACTTTTTTACTATCTAGTATCTGATATTTCTGCTATTTGATGTTTGACTCTGAGTGATGTAGTGAGGCTCTTTGTACAGAGATTACCGATGTAACCCTAAAATGATACGGAAATTTAAATTTCTATGCAATTATGCTTTATTATTATTGCCTATTGTATATGTTCTATTATACTTTATCCTTGCGATGTGAGTTAAACGACAGGTTCCGCTGGTGTTATGTTACTTTGATGATCGTCCATAGCTATCTGGCACGTCTTTCAGCGCATTATTTCCCTTGTTAAGTGCAGCAGTTGTGGGCGGTCATCACAAACTGTTACTCTAATTCGAATAGAGATATCACAAAAATTTATCTTGCAATATAGAACTAGTTGCAGTGCCAATGATCATCACCACCACAAATAGAAAGCAGAAAGAATAGTTAACTATGACTCTGATGTTTATTTCTCTCGTTTTCATGGTAAACTCTTATACTATACCAGAAAATATTACATTCGATATGACTAAGCATGTTTATGTATTAAAGTTCAAAAAAAATGTGTTATTTTGATAATTAGAGACTACAACTAGGAGAACTGGTATGCTAAACATAAATATCAAGTTTATTTAACAAAGCTGTTATTTTTGTTAAGGTGTGATTAGCGATTAGCGGATATATGTATACATAAGTTTGAACTCACCGGGTGCCCTGTTCATGATAGTGCGCATTGCTGGGGAAGTTACTGAATACTTAGCTCGACAAGCTTATTATTTTCAGTAAAAACATATGTGTTATGTATAAATGTTTGCTTCTACCTTAATTGTTATATGGTCAAATTTTCAGCTTGATCTCTTTTTTCCCAATTGACATATGTAAATAAGTATGGTTTGACCTTCCACAACCCCCCCCCCCCCAAAAAAACCACACACACAGACACGCATATATATATATATATATATATATATATATATATATATATATAGAGAGAGAGAGAGAGAGATACTGATTATTGAGCTAGTTAAGCTTCTTTCACACAAAATTCTCAAATTTAATTGAAATGAGAAGAAGTCGAGTGTCGAACTATTTAATAATCAATTAGAAAGAAAACTAACCTCTTTGCAGGTGGCGCCTAAGATGTTTTGCTCGAATAGATCTTTAGTAGCATCTGCAATTGACAGTAGAAATCTTGCATATATAACATAAGTAAATAGTGATTTATCATACATACTTTATTAAAAAAAAATATTTACCATGCTTCGTGATAAGAGATGGATCTTCCTTATCTGCATGCTCGACTTTGTTTGTTATTTTTGTACAATCAAGTTCCGTAGCGTAGAGGAAAAACAATGTCAATGTGATACAACTACAATCAAAGAAAAAAAAAATCCAATAAGGTTTGCATAATTCAAAGAAAATAAATCTAGTAAGGAGTACCTGATAGTTCCGAACATTTTGTAAACAATTTTATACAGAACGATAAAATCATTGGTTGCTATTTCAGTAAATGTATTTTGGGAGAATAAAGATCTTCCCTAACAAGATATATTAAGGTGAATTTTAATGTACTTATCATAATAGTAGGATCTCACGATTAATTTACTCGTGATTTTGTTCAATTATGTTAATAACAACTCCTTTTGCAACTTTAGTTGCTAGCCATGAAATATATGTTCTGTTTCTACAGTAAAACTTCAAGTTATTTCATTTATTTTTTAAATCAATAAATATCAAAGACTTTTAATAAGGGTCACTGCATAATAACAGTTAAATAAGAACAATTGCATGGACTTCGCTTTGAACTTGTTCCTTTTTTGCGTGTGGACGGCTCGGAAATTGCAATTTGAGTTATCGTTTAAGACTCAAATCCATTAAAAGTACTTTGAACTTTTGATAAATAAGTTTTATTGGACATTTTACACCTTAAGTTATCATCCAATGGTTTTAATTCACCCTCGATATAATAAAAAGAAAACACCGAATTACTTAGAAGTAAAAAGTTACAATATGTCTATGCATTGCTCGATACCAATAATTTGCAAGTTGCTCTTATCATAACATGCATAAAAATGCATGCAATATCTTATACACCTTATTATATCTTTGCCCATCCAAATTTGATATAATCATACCACAATTAGCAGCCACAAAAGGATATTAAAATGTGAGAGAGAAATCCTCTCTATTAAAAGTAGTTTGCAAAAGTGATGATAAACATGTATGATTCTATCAGTAAATATTGTCACTCATAGTTTTATTCATGGAATTCTTCTCTTCTTTACAATACGAATCCTATTAATTATAATGTGTTCCATGTATTCGCACTGCTCTCACTCATTTACCTAAAGCAGGCTAACTAAATAAAAGTACAAAATATTATTGACCTCAAATATTCCTTGAATTAATGTCACAATAAAAAAATCCAATCAATAAAGGTATCTAAAATATACACTATTATAATATCACATATCCACTTACCATGCTACATGTTTTAATTAATAAGTCACACAGTGTGTTAAATCATTAACAATCCACAACAAATTTCATCAATTTTTTTAGCTGCTTGTAAAGCTAAATATAAATTTACCGAACTGAAAATCAACTATATTTTTTTTTAGACATTTCAACATATAACTTATGCTCAACTAGTTTTGAATTGGAATTCTCCAGCACAAACTGAAGAAATAAAAGGTAATGCTAATGGCTAACAACCGGCATATTTTGTTTAAAAGGAAGAAAATTATAGATATGACAGTCTGATTGTAGGTAATTGGGCGTTTACTGTCTAATCCAAAATGGTTACTTTTTTAACTTCACAAAGAACTTGAATGAAAAGAATATGAAAGGAAACAACATTGATAATTAAGTAAGCATAATAGGTCAAATAGATAGAAAATTAGCATCCAGTTTAATTAGATAGTAGATTTTCCATAACAGACAACTTGGGATTAGGGTTTAAAATAGAATTCAAAATAGTATTTCTTATAAATACTTACCATGACGTTAGATTAAGATGGAGAGTTTTCAGTTGGATCCCAGTAAGAGCTTTCATTAAGTTGGATTTTCTTTGGAGTTTTTTTTAACGATAAATTAACTCGTCGGAAGATGGATTTGAGGAAGATGAAGAAATATCTAGAGTCTGATGGGTATTTTAGCAGATATCTTAAATTTCAGCGGCACGTGTGCTTAAATTTTGATGAAGATTAGGGGCGTTAATTTTTTCCCTGATAGGTATAATTAGGGGCCAATTTCAATTCTGCTTTAAATTATTTGCAGGTGCATTTTCTAGTTGCCCCTACAGTTATTAGTAAAGGCTAATAGTATGTTTGCCCAGGTAATGAGTAAGTAATATTTCCCCTGCACTGGGTATCGAATAGTTGTTAAGTGACTTAGCTTAGTATGTTTCTCTTTCTCAATTCCGAGGGCATCTAATTCTGGCCTTTCAAGGTCATGAGTAAGTCATTATTAAGATTACATCTAAGTGAATCTGACTTAGCCGGGAATCGAATCAAAGCGAATATTATAATATTCAGGTAGAGAATCATCCTGCTCATATTAGATGGTATCGAATATACTCTATAATAATAGATGATAGTAGGTGCGTAGCGAAATCAAAGATGAAATTTGACTAGCTAGAATATGGTACTATAGTGATTGGCTTTTCGACCTAATTGAAAATTATATGTGGAATGACATTCAACATTTCTTAAGCCTCTTGTTTTGTGCCCCTACTTCCTCCAAAGTTGGTAGTGTTCTTTGAACGCGGACACGACTCTTCATTTGAATAGACACTTTGAATACATGAGTCAATATTAAACATAAGTAGAAAAAGACTATTTCAAATTATATTCCAACAGTCCAGCCTTCCTCCCAACAACCATATCAACACCTTTGTTAGAAACAAGATTGGCTATAACGTTATATATTTGTATTACTTAATTATCAAAAGCAATAGCCAACTTTTGAATGTACTCATTAGATATCCCCATGATCATTTGTATGTTGCAAAAAATCATCATTTCGATGGAACACGCACATGACTAGCATTTGGTATTCAATAAGTTTCTGACAGTCCTTTAGTGTTTTTTGTAGTGTATAGGGACGTTTTGATGTATTTTTAATTTGAAAATTGAAAGACTGATGGAATTGCGAGAAATAGTGTATCTCTATGCATCCTTTTTTGGACGTTCAACGTAGAGCGTTCAAAAATTAGACATCCAGATATAAGGCATCCAAAAAATGGTCCTTTAAGGTTGAGCAAATATATGATATTTGGCCCCTGATAATTCGACACCCTAGGCATCTTTAGGACAAAACCAGTTGAAATACACACCCAGTAAAGGATAAGAGAAAAGTTGAAAAGAAACATCACTTCGTTTAGAGGTAAAGTGAAGAGTGGGTACCGAATCTGGCTTACCATGTAGCTTCTTCAACTTCACGATATTATTATGTTGCTCCACTGCTTTGGTACCCAAAGTGATTTCATGTAATTCAAAAGAGGATTGAATGAAGAGTGGATGACTCATACCATGGAATTGACTAGACTTGAAAATAGATGATCAAATCAACTTAATGACTCAAGATTGAACCAAGCTACTACTCATATCTGAATTAATACCTACTCATAAATATGACTCAACTCGCCCTGTGAGTCATGGAGATGACGCAGCTCGACCTTTGAACTTCACTGCACCCAAACTTCTGGCCCAATACCGACTGGTTCCGCCTGTCTGCACTTAATAAAGCCTTAAATAGATCATCACTTCATTGCTTATTTTGTTTATCGTAGTCCGGGTTGGGCTTGGCCCATATTACAAATAATATTGCGGTTGTACAAATATTAGGCTATGTATACTAGCTTATTGTGTAACGTTACATTCATTCTATTCTATTCATTTTTACAAGAAATAAAAAGTGTTCCTTTGCAAATTATGTTTTGGTATTAGAGCGCCAAAGCCTAACGGCATTAGCAAGATCCACCACCGCTGCATTAGAATTCATCTTCACACGCTAGAAAGGTTGGCATTGCCTTCTCTCCTACGTTTTTGCTTCATCATCGGAGCAGATACCATTCTCGTGTGTAGATACCCTCTTTTCAGTCATTTTTTCCACTACTGCCTACCAAGTAGTGGGATCAGAGAATTTTCATCACCTCCCACTATTGGATGCAGTTTTACCCATCTAATCGTCAGTGATCATCATCTGGGTTCAGTTTCTGGTTGTAGAAATCACCATATCCAGCAAGTTTGTCGTCCAAGAATCACACTTTGTGAGATTCTGCTTGCAGAACTATTGAATACAACAAAATTGGCGTTCAAGAAACACAAGTTCTGAACTCGTATTTTTCAAGAAACTGTCACCATCTGATTTGTATCGGTGCAACATCTTTCTTCCTATCACATCCCTCCAACTGTGGCAGGAGATGATCAGAGTTCTAACTCAGCCACTGCTGGCAGTGCATCATCATAAATTTCCACATCAACGCCATCCTTTAACCTTGTAAAACCAAAAAGCCATGTCATTAGTATTCCCCTTGATGAAGACAACTATATGTTATGGAGATATCAAGTGGAAACCACATTAAGAGGGTATGGATTGCAAGAATACATACAAGACACCAAATCTATTCCACCTGTCATAGTTCAAGAAAAAGAAGGAAATCTTGTGAGCAATCAAGACTATGTTATGCATCAAAAACAAGACAATTTATTGGAATCTTGGCTAATCTCTTCTATAAGTGCAAATCTCCTATCATAAATCATTGGTAAGACAACATCGTATGAAATATGGAAAGCAATTGAACAAATTTTCAACTCACAATCTGCAGCGAGAATCATGCACTACAGAAGTCAGTTGCATAGTATGCGTAAAGAAACATGTCAATGAGTAAATATCTTAACAAGATAAAAACCCTTTGTAATCGATTGGCTGCTACTGGCATAAGATATTAGAGAGTGAACACGTGTTATACATTACTGGGGGTTTAGATGAGGAGTATGAATCTATTGTCACGTTTATTACATCACAAAAGGCTGTTCCATATCTTGAATATGTTCATTCGACACTACTGGCTCATGAGGGTAGGATTGAACAGAGAAGAATGTCTCAACCAGAATTTTCAATCAACTACGCTTCCACATCAAGAAACAAAATACAACATAAAGGAAACCCTAGTAAAAAAGATAATCAACCACAAAGGGGAGCTACAAACCAGAGAGGAAGAGGATGGAACAATAGTAGGCCTAAATGTCAAATTTGCGAAAAATTTGGACAAGTGGCAAGTAAATGCTATTTCAGGTTCAACACTGATTACAACACTGGCCAGCAAAATCAAAATAATCAAAGGGGTCCTAACGTGAATATGGCTCAAGTTAATCGAACAAGAAACAATACAGATGGATCAAGAATTCAAGGGTCCAACAATGATGACAATAGCAGGGTTAATGACACAAGTTTGGATGAATGATACCTCGATAGTGGTGCTACAAATCATGTGACCAACAATTTACAAAACCTTAACCTTGGCAATAAAAGCTACACAGGTACACATACTGTTTGTATGGGAAATGGTGATCAGACAAGTATATCTCATGTTGGTTGTGGGTACATTACAGTTAAGAGGCAACTCTATCTCAATAATTTACTTAGAGTACCCAATATAAAGAAAAAATTAATTAGCATATCACAATTTGCGAATGACAACAAAGTATACTTTGAGTTTCACCCAAAGTACTGTCTAATTAGAGATATTCTAAATAAAGATATTTTATTACACGATAAATTGGACAAAGGTTTATACAAGTTCAGCAATGTGAAATCGGGTTACAGATCTAATACTGAAAATTGCTGTAATAATATTGTAATTTGCCATGTAAACAGTAATGCAATATTTGAGTGTTGGTATAACAGATTAGGACATCCAAATTTGAAAATTGTAAAGCAGGTGTTGAATGAAAATGAGATTAATTCTGAATGCATATTGATTCATATATTTGCACACACTATCAAATCGGCAAGAGTCACAAAATGTCATTCAATGACTCCAACACTATATATATACACTTCACCTCTTGAATTAATAGCAGCAGATTTATGGGGTCCATCACCCATGTATTTAGACTAAGTACACATGTACTACCTCTCATTTGTCAATGCTTTTACTAGATACACATGGATTTTCTTTCTTAAAAACAAGTCAGAAGCTTGTAAGATAACCATACATTTTGTCACATACATAGAAAAGCAAAAAAACTGCATGGTCAAGATCCTACAAACTGATGGGAGGTTTGAATTTAAGCCCTTAAAAGCTTATTTTGAAACCAAAGGCATTCAACATAGGACTATGTGTCCATATAATTCTGAGCAAAATGGCTTAGTTGAGCGAAAACATAGGCACATTGTAGAGACTGGGTTAACATTGATGTCACAAGCATCACTGCCCTTAAAAAATTTTGGATAGAGGCATTTGCGACATCGGTGTACCTGATAAATAGGTTACCCACTTCCATTCTTAAAGGAAAATTTCCCTATGAAATGCTATTTAAAACTAAGCCAAACTACAAAGAGTTAAAAAAATTTGGGTGCTTATGTTTTCCACATCTTAGACCCTACAATAGTTAAGCCTAAGGTCCACACCATGCACCTTTATGGGTTATGCAAGTAATCAAAAAGGTTTCAAATGTTTTGAAGGTAGTGGTAGGCTTTATATTTCTAGGCATGGGAAATTTAATGAAGCTGCATTTCCTTTTGAGACAACAACATCAAAAAACTAAAGGATAACTAGGGCAGAGAAACTAATCATATCACCACTAGAATTGACTAAGTGGAATATCAGAAAACCTGATCAGGAATACAAGGACAACACAGATGATGACTGCACTGTACCCAACACCAGATCAAGTTTTAGCTCCTCAGATTCTCTGAACAACATGTATCAAGACGATGTTGCTACTCAAGGGGATACAGATATTGGTGAATATCATAATGAAGAAGACACTACACTTAGTGGCAACCAAACAAGAAGTGATGGTAGTGAAAAGACAAACAGTAAGAGCACAAACGATTCAGACGATCATGCACAACAAACTGGGGCAAACAAGAATCACATGTTGACTAGAGCTAAATGTGGGGTATTCAAACCAAAATTATACACTACTGATTAAGTTGAAAGAGAGCCTATCAATTTTAAAGAAGCTATCAGCAATGAAAACTGGGGAATGGCTATGAGAGAGGAATACAATGCATTACTGAAAAATAAAACTTGGATCTTAGTTGAAGCACCAAAACACAAAAACATCATTGGATGCAAATGGACCTACAAGTTGAAAAGAAAGCCTAATAGAAGCATTGAAAAATACAAAGCCAGACTCGTTGCGAAAGGGTATTCACAAGAGTTTGGATTTGATTTTACAGAGACTTTCTCTCCAGTTGTAAAGCTCACTACCATCAGAATTATGATAACCATTGCATTGCATAATCACTGGAGTATAAAGCAATTGGATGTACATAATGTATTTTTAAATGTAGACCTACATGAAGAGGTTTTTATGATGCAACCAAAAGGTTATGAGACTGGACATAATGGAAAACTTGTATGTAAATTACATAAAGCAATTTACGGTCTTAAACAAGCATCTAGAGTTTGGTATGAGAAGCTCAAGGACGCATTTGCAAATTTGGAATTTACTACAGCCAAGTCAGATAATTCATTGCACATCAAAAAGAGAGGCGATAACATGATAGTCATATTAGTATATGTTGATGATATACTCATAACAGGGAACGATGACAAAGAGATTAGTAGCATCATAAAGCATATCAGTAACTCTTTTTCTATAAAAATTCGAGCAATATAAACTATTTCCTAGGCATTTAGATTATACAAAAATCCAAGGATGAAATTTTATTATCTCAGAAAAAGTACATATTTGAGATTCTAACTCGTGCTAGAATGGACAAGGCCAATCCTCTACCTACACCCATGACTAACAATTTAAGGTTGTCTAAGCATAAAGGTGAGGCAATTGATGATGTAAGATTCTATCGAAGTATAGCCGGGGCATTGCAATACGTTACTGTTACAAAACCAGAAATTTGCTACAGCGTGAATAAAGTGTCACAATTCATGCAAAACCCTTTAAATGAACACTGGTGTGCAGTTAAAAAGGATACTTCGGTTTAAAACTAAAAAGCAGCAAAGAAATTAACCTACAGGCGTACAGTGATGTCGATTAGGCTTCAGATCCAAACGATCGATGGTCGACGTCAGGATATTGCATATATATGGGCTCAAATCTGATTTCCTGGTGCTCGAAAAAGCAAACAACAATTTCACCCTTTAGTACTGAAGCTGAATATCGATCTGTAGCAAGCATAGCAGCTGAAATCATATGGATCAACTCGTTGACTAGAGAACTAGGGTTTCAATCAAGGAAAATGCCCACGATTTGGTGCGATAATATGAGTACAGTATCTCTTTCAGCTAACCCTATACAACACACACGCACAAAGCATATAGAAATCGATCTGTACTTTTTGCGTGAGCAAACTATTGCCGGAAAATTGGAGGTTAATCATGTTCCCGCATACTATCAAAGAGCACACGTTTTGACAAAAGATCTCTCAGCTAAGAATTTTCAGAGGATGAGAGAAGATTTGTGTGTAGTTGATAGCGGCGGCGTAAAGGAAGAGGGTGGAAAATCCTAGACGAAATTGAGGGAGCATAATGAAGCCTTAAACAGATCATCACTTCGTTATTTATTTTGTTTATCATAGTCTGGGCCGGGCTTAGCCCATATTACAAATAATATTCTGGCTGTACAAATATTAGGCTATATATAAATGTTACATTCATTCCGTTTTATTCATTTTTACAAGAAACAAAAAGTGTTCCTTTGTAAATTCTGTTTGTACTTAGAAAGGAGTCTTACTGGAAGCATTGTTATTTTGCTGGATCATCTACGCTTCTTCAATTTTTATCTTCTTCAAACACTTTCAAATAATTTGTAACTTAAATTTTGGTCTAACTAATTGAGATGTAGAGAGATCCAAGTAGTATAATCATAATAAAAGACTGATTAAAGTGGACGAAGTCAAATCAGTATAAAAGTTCTCGTGTTTCTTTACTTTTTTACTATTATTATTTGATATGTTTTTGCTATCTGTTGTATCGGTATTTTCAGGTTGATTTTGGATGTCAATTCAGTTTTTGGATTAACTTCCATCCCTGTCCCTAGAGGGATGGTCAACATGTTAGTTTGAACATAAAACTAATGCTACACTACACCATATATGTTAATTAGGCTGTGTCTTTTGCCGTATCTAAGGCATGTAGGCACGACACGTGTCAAAAAATGGCATGTTAAATTTTTAGATACGACTTAAAACCGTATCCCAAATTGATAACATTCGGCTATTGGCCGTATCTAAAGTGTAAGTAGATACGACTATAAACCATATCTTGTGTGTGTGTATAAGCAGAAACTGCAGCACATATTATTTGTAACACAAAGCATATATAACACAGGATACACTAATTTTAACAGTAAACGAAACAATTGTATGAAATATTTCATTCCATTACAATATATAATGATACATGCTATTTGATTACATTATAATAAATAAGATACATGTTGTTTCGTTACATTAAAGAAGATGCATAATGTTACATTACAATAAGCTGGGATTAATACCCGAACCAGCGTCGTGAGCTAAAGTGCAGCCACCTGTTGAATCAATGCTTCCTTCAAGATGAACATCCTCCGAAACAGACAAAAGATGAAGGAATCCTTCAGGAAGATCAACACACTCAAATCACTTAAAGAACTACTCAGATCTAAGAAAACTTCAAGAGGCCTGCTAATAAGTTAGCTTGGATAGCATATAACATGTACACTACAAAGACCTGTAAAAAAGTGCAAACCGCATAGTTCAAGTTAGGATATGTCCACATTATTATTTTCATTAGTAACCGAATATTGCAAGTCTACAACATTTTTACTTGTTCAGTCGAGACCGAGTCTCGATTAAAGATAGTTGTTATAACCTAATTAAAGAGCAATATAGAGGATATGTCCACATTATTATAATTCTCCTTATCACTTGGCTACACAAGTAAAAGTGTCTAAATTCAAGGTAGACAAGGAGAATTATAGGACATGATATGTCCACATTGCAGCCAAGTAAAAGTGCATATCTTCTCGATATGTCCACAAATGAGGGTGCTAGAATATCGAGGACATATCAATGATAGGATAGGATATGTCAGTATTTGTCTACCTAAAATTCATTTGTTTACCTAATTAAAAGTGTCACTTGTGCTAAGCTTATGTCACTTGGCTGCAATGCTCACTTGTGCTGCTCCACATTATTATAATTCTCCTTATCAACAGAACTAGTGAAGAGATGATATGCCCATATCTAATGTAGTGTATCCGAGATGAGGGGACGGGAAAAAGCGAGATATTGCCTGAAGTTTAGATCAACCCACTCAAATCCATGCTTATTAGCTTCATCCAAATGACGGAGGTTGCTTCACACACATGTTATAATAGTCAGCTTCTATTTTTGCCATGGGTTGACTAACAAAAATGATTGGCTACATGAGCACAAAGCAACTTGGTTCAAGGCAACAAGTCAAAAATGGAAAAGTGGTTTTACGCCTTTACTCACACGTAGTGTGACACGCATGACACACAAAACAAATTGACTAAATCTCAACCTATAAATGTCATTCTATTTTCATTCATGCATCCATCACCGGCATTTCTACTCAATCACACAAATTTCCCAATATCAATTACCAGATACATGCATCTCAGTCAACAGAACTAGTATGCTTTAGTTCTCAAATCATATCATATACATGCACTTCAGATTAGTTATAAGGATCAGTGTACATGGTGCAATAATACACACAAATGAGCAGCAACACAAGTAAAAGTGTCTGAATTCAAGGTAGACAAATACAACACAAGTAAATGATAGCAAATACACTACCGCACTATAATACTGGGGATAATACCCAATTTAAATACAATAGCAGCATGAATTCTAGGTAGACAAGCACATGCAACTATTTATCATTCATATTTTTGAACTAAAGCGTGGAAATTCAAATTAAACCCAATTTAAACCCAATTCAAATTCAAATTAAACCCAAATTAAACGCAATTCATATTTAAATTTAACCATGATCTAGTACTCACCTTCAGAGGCGACGAGAAGGATGGACAGCGGTGGACTGAGGCTTCGCCGGTCAGCTAAAGGCAGCGCGTGCTGACAATAACTCATGGAGTGTGGTGGATGACTTATTGACAAAGGAAGTTGGTCGAGTACCAAAACCCTAATTTGGGTATTCGGTGGTCACCACTGCAAAATAAAAAGAGGGATTATTCGGCCGAAAGTTTTGATGTGGCAAAACTCGACTGTGCCTGTATGGAGGTACGAGGGTAAAAATTTGATACGAATTTCATACGGTCCAAAGCCGTATCAAATGAACTGATCCGGGACTCCGTTGATGGACGGTTAGATTAAGGGTGTTTGGGGGTGGTGCGAATCGCAAAATGTAGTTTCATACTGATTTGAGCACTATCAAATTTGATACGGCTTATAGCCCAATTTTATATCCACATCCCTGTGTTCCAAATTCGTTGATATGGTGTAGTGCTAGCATATGAAGAAAAGTAGATACTGTTGGAAGTTGGAACAATTTGCTTGACTAGTACAGCAATAGCATTGCCTGAGCGTAGGTAGGCACAATAAACACAAAAGA
The DNA here is from genome assembly GCA_030737875.1 of Allium sativum. Lineage (NCBI taxonomy): Eukaryota > Viridiplantae > Streptophyta > Magnoliopsida > Asparagales > Amaryllidaceae > Allium > Allium sativum. The sequence continues at coordinate 9,642,002 of JASFAX010000033.1, forward strand.
CTAAATGCGGGCTATGTTAGTTTCAGAACTCGAACTCCTCTGCTTCTCAGCTGAAGATGATACATAGTAAGCAACATAAGATAAGCCATGCACAAAGCACAAAACTCCTCTGATCAAAAGGAAAGGACGATGTCGCAACCCATAACTATATTTTCTTGACTCTGAATTCATCAAAGCACCCACCACCAGTAGCGCCAATCCAAAAGTCAGCACAACATTGCCCGTTAATTCATCATATAATTCACAATCAATGACATTTATATAGAAAGTGAAACTGTAGAAGATATACAATAATACTATATAAGGTTACCAAGAGAGAAGCAATGTAGCGGTGGCAATTCGCATGTCCGCAGTTGAATTATTAAAATCCTTTCTGAAAAAATGAAGGGGCAGCCACCAAACAAGTTAGCAATAGTGTGTGCCACTAGAAGAAGTGCCGCAGATGTGATTCCAAGTCTGTAATCTCTGTGTGCATATGCTTTGCATTCAGTAGTCGGTACTTGCATATATCTTCCCTATTAAAACACCAAAACAGTCATTAATATATACAATGGCGACAATCATGCTTTGATCAATGCGTAAATAACTACGTACCTTGTGCTGGGATATCTCTGCCTCCACTCCTAGTATGGTTGCCGCCATCCCCATGATTATGATTACTAAACATATTACCTTACCTCCTACCCTTGACACCATTTATTATACTATGATTGCGATGATTATTATATTAGTTGCAAATTATACAAATAGAAAGGAATCACAAGGACTATGTTCTAGCTAGCTGTATGGAGTGAAAGAGAAATCTTGTTTGCGATATAAAGTGTACTGCTTCTTCCTTGTAAAAAGAATATATACGAATATTTAAAGTTAATGTACGGTGAAGTTATTTCACTGTGCATGTTCTTTTTCCAGCTTGCTTGTTAGTTAATGGCAACTTCCTTTTTTCTTTCATAACCTAAATGTATGTTTATTAATATTAAGGTGTATGAAAATGGCAACAAAGGTTGCAATTACATGCGAATAAAATATCATGTGCCTCAAAATGGAAATTTGGGCATGTAAGTCAGATGACAAGTTGGTGTTAGGTTTTCCGCAAGATCACTACAAAATTAAATTTTGAAAGAGGGAAGAAGTTAACAATAACAAGCAAATTCCTCAAAACAAACCTTTATTAATCCACCAAATTATTACAATGAAAGCCTAAAAATAGTTGAGAATTTATCTCAATCCCAAAAACAAGTTATTTATTTATTTTTCCTTTCCTTCAAGTACTTCTAAATCTTTCCCTAATGACATGCTTATATAGACAAATGGAAAGACTAGGTATATACCCAATTGGATCCTAAAATATCTCAGAAATAAATATTCCTTAAAACTTGCTCAAAATAAAGATTTCCTAAAATATCTTAATAGATCCATAAAATTCGCAGCATATCCTTAAATTCCGCAACTTCCAATTTCTCCATCTTCAATATCCATGTGATAAATATCACAAACCATAACACTCCACCTTGATATGAAATCACTCCAACAATTAACAAATCCTTAAACCAAAATATTACCCACAAATGATGCATCTCTCACATGAGATACACCATAAAAATAATCTCAAAATTGCTTGTAATACCACAATGGCCTCCATGTAGATTTTGTGGTTTTACATTGATGACTCCACCTTGATTCAGATGAACTCGCTTCTCCAAATCTATTTTGAGAACTCATAACATTCTTCATCGTTTTCTAAGCAATTTATATATGTTATCATTTCCCCGTTTTGCACGTAGAAGCTCCTTGTTACCCCTCCAAACCCTTGTAACTCCACCTTTAATTGAGAAATTGCAAATTTTTTTTCCAACTGTCCAATTGAAGCAAGGTTCTTCTTAATCTCTGGGATGTACCTAACTCTCATTAGCTTCACCACCTTTCCATCATTCATCTTCAATTGAACCAAACCTATGCCTTTAACATGCAAATCTCGACCGTCAGCGGATTCCACTTTACTACTTTGTTCTTCATAATCAATAAATGCTTCCTTTTGATGGCACATGTGGAAACAAGCTCTTGAATCAAGTATCCAATCTTTGCTTTCGCCTTCATTAACACGTAAAACATTTCCTTCAATCTCCTCACCAAAATTCACCTCATTATTGTTATTGTCTTGTTCATCCGACTCTTCCTCCAATGCCTTCATCTTCTCCTTATCCCTTTTAAGTTTGTGACAAAATCTCAGTTGATGACCGGGTTTGTCACAGTAAAAACAAATGTATTCCTTTTTCATGTCTCGTTGATTAACCCTCCTTGCAATAAAAGCTTTTTCAATTTGAGTTCCAATTTCCGTTGCCTCCTCCTTTTCTTTTCCTTCCATAAGGCTCATCCTCCGCTTCTCCTCATTAAGCAAGCTACTAACCATTGACCCCATTGAAACAACGCCATCCGAATTTGAGTTATTCAACGCAACTACAAGTGTTTCCCAACTTTCTGGCAACGAACTCATCATCATTAAGGCTTGTGTTTCATCATGCACCTTGAAATTCACGACAGCCAACCGATTCACAATTTTCTGAAAATCATTAAGATGCTCTCCAAGTGATCCACCTTCCTTAAGCTTTAGAATCACCAATCTTTTCATAAGAAGAGCCTTATTTGTTGCGGAGTTCTTTGCATAAACCCCTTCCAATTTCTTCCATATTGCATAAGCAGATGTTTCATTAGCAACAATATGAAACACTGAATTATCCAAAAAACATCGAATAGACGTAACAACCTTCCTATCCAAAGTCTTCCATTTTTCTTCGGATAGATTGCTAGGTTTTTCCCTATTATTCTCCTGTGGCTGACGAAGATCATTATGATAAAGGAAATCTTCCATCTTTGCCCTCCATAATCACTAATTTCTTCCATTAAGCTTTTCAATAATTATGTAATCCATATTTAAACCCTCTCTAAAAAATTTGTGTAGAAGGCTCTGATACCAATTGTTAGGTTTTCCGCAAGATCACGACACAATTAGATTTTGAAAGAGGGAAGAAGATAACAATAATAAGCAAATTCCTCCAAATAAACCTTTATTAATCCACCAAATTATTACAATGAAAGCCTAAAAATAATTGAGAATTTATCTCAATCCCAAAAACAAGATTTTTTTCCTTTCATTCAAGTACTTCTAAATCTATCCCCAATGACATGCTTATATAGACTGTAACACCCCGTACTTTCTGTTAACGTTATAATAAAAAATCCTATGATACTTAATTTAAAATGTGAAAATTAAGGGAAACGGGCTACGCCATTGTGTTAGTCTCGGAATTCTGGTTGAGATAGAGTCCGAGTTTGCGTAAATTGGACTTCGTATGAAGAAGTTATGGCTGTTAGGAGTTTCAGAAATTCGAATAAATTCAAACAGCTCGATAGAACAAGTTCAAAATTCAAACAGAAGCCAGAAGCGAGCTGGGCGGGAAAATTCCTGCCCAGGCAGGTCGACCAGGGGATCGACCCTAGTGTCGACCTCCACCCTTGAGATCGACCTGGGGGTCGGCCTTCGGGTCGACCTGGGGATCGACCTGGCCCTCGGCCAGATTTGAAATTTGAACGATTTATGACTCACTGCTGAGTCACTAGGGTTTCTGGATGGGCCTGATCAGGTCTGAGTGGCTGTGATTAACCCTAGGTTTATCTGACGGCTATAATCAAACTGAAATTCTATATAAACAACTCAATGCCTAACCTAAAAACACACAGAAAAATAAACCTAGAACTGAAATGCCATCAATGGAAGACTTGGAGTAGCCGTCACCTTTCAATTCAAAAGACGAGTTAAAAAGCTACATCTAAAATCAAACTACAACTAGTTTAATCCAACGATCTTCATCAAAGGCACGCATCTCCAAATTCAGAATTTAGAATTCAGATTTCAGAACGCAAGAATTTCTTTTAATTCGTAAGTTAGTTGTTACGCAGATTTAAACATTCCTTTCGATTGAATCATGACATGTTGTAATTGGAATATAGTACGATGCTTATGTATGTGATTTGATTCTTGTTTATCTTAAAATATCGTGGAAATTAATCTTATCTATATGTTTGTGGCGATGAACATGTTGTATATCTCATGTCTATATGTTTGGGTGATGCACAACATTATATGTTATTACGATTGAGTAAAGAACTTATTATGCCAACAAAATGGTAAAACATGTCATGCTGAAATTTTGGTGGTTATTTACAAGTTTAGGATCTAAATCACATGTTTACATGTTAGATTTACATTTATGAATATTTAGAACTATGCCAAGTTGAATCTATTTATGTTGTAAAAGCGGAATTGTAGTCCTCTTATGTTGTTAACATCATGCTAAATTTTGATAAGAAAATGATTATGATAGCTTTCTTATGTTTTGACATACATAAGATTATATGCCAAGTTGTAGGTTGAAACTGTGATTATATGTTAAACTTTCATGCTAGACCTTTGTCAAGTTTACATGACCATTAGATTCAACTTAGTCACAAGTTCACCTTTGCCCAATTGATTAAAGTTAATGATATATATCCACGCCAAGTTACATGTGATAAGTTTAATGTATGCTATTTTATGTTTATGTCATGATCTTTGTTTATTACCCTTTTTGTTTATGGATTTGGGCTAATTTGCTAGCTCAACATTTAATGTGATTTACGCATACGTTCCACGAGGGTAGCGATGGGAAATATGAAAATTTATGGCATAGATTTGTTCATTTAATGGTATATTTGATATACCATTTATGTTGAGCATAATCAAAGGATAATTATGCCGTGATTAGATTAAATTTAATTCACATGAAGGAAATTTGACATATATAGAAAATATGAATTTAGAAAAGGCGAATATGCCTAACCCGAGGTTAGACTGAGTTGTGGTGTAAATCTGCCCGGAACCGACCGACATATCCAGTGACCACAACAAGACCTGTCTAATGTGGGTGGTTAGTGCATCGAGCCCAAAAAGAACCCGAGGTTAGACTAAGTTGTGGTGTAAATCTGCTCGGAACCGACCGGCATATCCAGTGACCACAATAAGACCTGTCTAATGTGAGTGGTTGGTGCTTTAATAAATAAAAGCCAAGTCAGGACTGGTAGGGTTAAGTAAATTAGGAAAAACACTTAACCGATTCAACATGTTAATTAAAACGAATGGGCTGGGTTAGGTAAACTTGGACACTTAACCAAATAAACATGTTGATTAGAAAATCCTAGTAACTGGGACCCATTTCAGCAGTAACCCACATAGATGTATCATGGTACCCTGAACTATGCAGGGTGGGGCACGATTACTGGGCTAAACTATAAGCGGTCAAAACGTCGGCGGTTGGTGGGCCAGTGTAGGTTCCGACGGAGTATGGGCATGCACGTACTCCGGAGTGGAAAAATCAGGCACTGGGCATCAGTAGTGTACACTGTGCATCTTGAATCGTGTCGAGTTGCCACCAGAGGGACCGATACACCCCATGGTGGGACTAGCACAGGTGACTACAATCAAGCGGGGCCGAAGGACACAGGACATGAATACGTGCGAGTAGGAGCCGATCATTAAGGGGATCGTTTGTTGTAAACACGTGGGCTGGTTGAACCAATGGTTAAGTAGGTGAAGAGACTATAGTAATGGGTGCGATCACACGTCCCTCCTATCTTATATTAGGGTATTGTCCTATGTTCTGTTATCACTATCATGACCCCCTTTTCTTGTTTAATACTAGTAACCACTGAACTTACCAGACTTATTGTCTGACCCGTTTTCTTTCGTCTTCTTTTCTTCCATTTCCCCCCTTAGGTCCACAGGGAGGAAATACTCCAGCTTAATCAGACTCTTTACAAGCTTCAAGAAAGTAGATGTATGACTTGGACTCTCTTGCATTGGCTATGGCATTGGATATGATCCTTGCGGATTTATGCATTTTTTTACTTTTTGGTTTATGCTTCTTTATTGAATAATCAAGACAGAAATTATGGTGTAATGTTTTGAAGTTGTTTTGAGACAATTTGATGTAATGCTTTTGTATTGAACTACATATGAAATAAATATTTGGATTCCGCTGCTTAAATTTATCTGTCTTGTAAATTTTTCTGTGTCTTGTACCTATAACTCTCCACCGATGTTAAGGCATTCCCTTTGTGAGTGACCTTAATGGAGGTGGGGTGTTTCACTTGGTATCAGAGCAAAGGTTTGCCAGATTAGATAAGAATTTTTGAAAAACTATCTTTCAAAAAGAAATATAAAGAAGCATTTTACAAGGAAAAATGCTGTTTTTAATTTAAAAAGGCATAATCCCCAAAGCCATATGCACTATCTTTCTATCCTTCGTTTTGAATCTTTTCTTTTTCGTTTCAGCATGTCTGGGAATCTTAACCTTCCAGAGGGTGTGCCAATACCTGGCTGGTTCAGGAGATACTTAGAGGCTAGGGCCAATGACGCAGGCCTAGCAGATATCCCTCCTCCAGCTACAGCGGTTCCTCGTCCTCCTCCTTGTGCAAATGCTTTCTCAAAGATCTGTAGAGATTTTAGGGCCATGGGTGGAAAAGATTTCATGGCGACTGAATCATTCGTGGAAGCAAGGAACTGGCTCAAAGAAATTGAGGATCTGTTCGTCATCTTCGAGGTGGACGATAGACAAAAGATACAGTTGGCGGTTTGGTTTCTCAAAGACGAAGCTTCCTATTGGTGGGAAGTCACTAACGCTGAAAGGCCGGTTGAAACAAGGATGGATTTCAGAATAAGGTTTGAGATGTAATTCCTCTCACAAGCTGAACGAAGTTTACAGCTGGAAAAGTTCTTATCTCTTAAGCAAGGAAGTATGACAGTCAAGGAGTACGTCAATCAATTCAATCAGCTGGCCCGGTTTGGACTGGACTTAGTGAATACTCCTCATAAGAAGGCTCTCCGTTTTGTCAAGGGATTAAATGAGCCACTTCATAGCTTGGCTATGACCCACATATCTATGGGGGATACTTACGAAAGGTTAGTGGACATGGCACTCTTAAATGAGGAAGACAAGGGCAAGAATGAGGAAAAAGCAGAAGTGCCTCAAGATAAGAAGGGGGAAGGGTCACAGAACAAGAAGGCTGATCCAAAGAAAGGCGGGAAGAACAACAAACCCCATGAAAAGAGAAAGTGTAATTTCTGTGGAATTCCCGGACATCTGGTCAAAGACTGCAGGAAGAAGAAAAGGAAGATAGGTGGCTGTTTCCACTGTGGTGAGACAAGACACATGGCTAGGGCCTGCCCAAGGAAGCAAGGGCAGGGAGCTGGACCTTCTTCTGGAGGAAAAGTCCATGCTCTCACGGCACCTCCGCAAGAACGAGGTAGAAATATTTATGTCGAAAGTTTAGTCTATCTTTTTGATCATCTTGTTCGTACATTGTTTGATTCTGGTGCATCACACTCATTTGTATCCGCTGATTTAGTTGAATCTCTGCAACTAGACACCAGTATAGTATAGGATCCCTTGGTTGTTTCAAATCCAATTGGGGGCTCAGCTTATTTGTCATTGGTTTGTTTGGATTTGAAAATATCTATACTAAGCGTTGGGTTTAGATGCAATGCCTTTGTTTTGGGATTCACGGGCTGTGGGTTGATTCTAGGCATGGACTGGCTATCCAGTAATGGTGCCGTCCTCGATTGTGAAAAGAGAGTGGTTAGACTCATGACTCGCCTCAGTAACACTCTCGAAATTTCTTGTAATCCCATGAACTCCGTCATGCTTAGTTATCTAGAATCACTTGATGCGTCTGTCGAGAACTTCCAGTCTGTAAGAATAGTCCGTGAATATTCAGATGTGTTTGAAGAGGTAAAGGGCTTACCTCCGAAGCGGAAGATAGACTTCCGCATATACCTCATTGATAATGCAAAGCCCGTTGCTTTACCCGTTAGGCACATGGCCCCAAGGGAGAGAAAGGAGCTCAACAAGCAAATCAAAGAGCTGCTTGAAAAGGGGTTCATAAGACAGAGTATTTCTGAATGGGGTGCTCCGGTAGTGTTCGCAACCAAAGTTGATGGTTCGCTTCGCCTATGCGTTGATTATAGGGAGCTAAACAAGCTGACCAAGAAGAATAGACACCTACTCCCAAGAATAGATGATTTGTTCGATCAGCTTATAGGTTCATCGGTTTTCTCCCAATTAGATTTAGCTACCGGGTTTCATCAGCTAAGAGTGGTTGAAGACAGCATTGATAAGACCGCATTCAGAACCCCCGATGGTTTCTTCGAGTGGCTTGTCATGCCTTTCGGCTTGACAAACGCACCCGCTTACTTCGTTGATTTAATGAGCAGGATGTTCCGAGAGTTCCTCAATAAGTTTGTGGTGGTCTTCGTAGACGATATCTTGATCTTCTCAAAGAATGAGGAAGAGCATGCTCAACATCTAAAAGAAGCCATGGATACTCTCCATGTACATCAGTTGAAGGCGAAATTCTCCAAATGCCATTTCTGGAGAGAAGAAGTTAGGTTCCTTGGACATGTGGTATCCAAAGAGGGGATAGCTGTGGACCCCGCAAAAGTGGTTGTTGTGCAAGATTGGAAGGTTCCTCGAAATGCAACCGAAGTCCGAAGCTTTCTCGGGCTAGCAGGCTTTTATCGAAATTTCATCAAAGATTTTGCAAAAATCTCAGCTCCACTAACACGATTGACAATGAAGAACCTAGCTTTCAATTGGGACTTGGATTGTGACATTGCTTTCCAATGTTTGAAAAGGGCTGTAACAACAGCCCCAGTTCTGACATTGCCTGATGGAAGCAAGATGTTCACAGTATACACAGATGCATGCGGAACGGGACTAGGCGCTGTTCTGATGCAAGAAGGGAAGGTAGTGGCTTATGGTGGAAGACAGTTGAAAGTACATGAGAAAAACTACCCGACCCATGACCTAGAGTTGGCAGCTATCGTTTTTGCGCTTAAGTCTTGGCGCCATTATCTACTAGGTGAGAAATTTGAACTGTATACTGACCATAAATCGTTGAAATACCTATTCTCGTAGAAGATCTCAATTTGAGGCAGCAAAGACGGATGGAGTTTCTTGCCTCATACGATTTTGAGATTTCCTACACTCCTGGCAAGGGCAATGCAGTAGCGGACGCCTTAAGTAGAAAGAAGCTAACCTTAAGCCCTCTCTTTGTGGAAAGGCAAAGCTTGGAGTTCATAGCAAGCTTTAACTTCAGACCCTCCACTGACTTTGTACCCGGCTTGCTAGCAACATTAGAAGTGCGACCAACTTTATTAGACTCAGTCGGAGCCGCGCAAAGAGAGGACCCTCAGCTAGCCAAAGTAATGGACAAATTAATTAGGGGTGAGACTTTTAGTCACCTCAATAGATACTCCATGGACGCCAAGGGCTAGTTGAGACGAGATGGAAGACTATGTGTCCCACAGGCAAGGGGCTTGGTAAAGACGGTTCTAGAAGAGGCACACCATTCCAAGCAGACCATACACCCAAGCGGAGACAAAATGTATAAAGATATCAAAAGAGTTTTCTTTTGGAATGGCATGAAGAAAGACGTAGCTGAATTTGTTTCTAAATATTTAATATGCCAACAAGTCAAAGCGGAGCAGAAGAAGCCTGGTGGTCTGTTCCATCCTCTAGAGATCCCATAGTGGAAATGGGATAGCATCTCAATGGACTTTATAGATGGGTTGCCTAGGTCAAGAACGGGCAATACTAGCATTTGGGTAATAGTGGACAGGCTCACAAAAAGTGCCCACTTCATACCCGTCAAGAGTAGAAGGACTGCCTCATCTCTAGCATCCATATATCTTAAGGAGATAGTTCGACTCCATGGGATACCCTCCAGCATAGTGAGTGATTGAGACCCTATCTTCACGAGCGAGTTTTGGAAGAGCTTACAAGAGGCTGTAGGCACACAGTTATGCTTAAGCACAGCCTATCACCCTCAAACTGATGGCCCGACGGAAAGAGTCAACAGAGTATTAGAAGACCTCTTGAGGTTATGCATTATTGACTTCGGAGGTACTTGGGAGGATCATCTACCTTTGGTGGAATTCTCTTACAACAATAGCTACCAAGCCACCATAGGCATGGCACCTTTCGAAGCTTTATATGGAAGACCGTGCAGGTCACCAACTTGCTGTTGGGAGTCAACAGACAAGCTCATACTTGGACCAGACATGATTAGGGAGACTTCAGAGAAAATAGACTTGATACGAAGAAGAATGAAGACCGCCCAAGATAGACAGAAGTCCTACGCAGACAAAAGAAGAACTGACCTTGAATTCGAAGTTGGAGACAAGGTGTTCCTTAAAGTATCTCCCTTGAGGAACGTTGTTCGCTCTGGATCCGCAGGAAAGTTAGCACCAAGATTTGTAGGGCCGTTCCCTATCATCGAGAAGATTGGGAAGATGGCTTATAGGGTACAGCTGCCCGAAAGATTTGTCGGGATTCACAATGTCTTTCATGTCTCTCACCTGCGGAAGTGCTTACACGAGTCTGCGGAAGTGGTAGAACCAAGTATGCTAGAAGAAGTTGAAGTTGAACAAGAAGCAAGTGTGAGAAGAGTTCCAACCCGCATCTTGGGAACAGAGGTCAGAAAACTATGCAACCATGAAGTTAAGCTTGTCAAAGTTCAATGGAGCGACGCCGAGGAAGACGCGACTTGGGAAACCGAGGACCGTATACGCGCAACCTACCCTTTTTTTTTTTAGGGTACGTCTTTAATCTCTTTTTCCTCAAGTTTATGCTCGTATCTATCTTTTTAGGTATATCTCCTTGATCCTATCCTTTATCCTTAGGTAGGAACCTATTTGGATGTAAACATGTAATTGAAACATGTTATGATTGATGGTTGCAAGTGGTTGCTAGTGGTTGCATATACACACACATTAGGTACTAGATCGGCTCAGTCACTTCCATATTGCATATGCATATATTATTGGTTTATGGATTAAAACTTGATGGGTTATCATATGGACGTTGCATTTGTATGAATGGTTGTGCACTCATGTAGAAAATTTTGAGTAGGAAAAATTGCATTCATAATGGACTCATGGCACTGACATAATTTGCATTAAGGAGGCCAACAGAATCAGTACACCGCCTGATTTTGCATTAGATAAGGACATATACACACACAATGCATATGATCATGAAGCATTAGAAATATTTTAAGGATAATGGACGTCTGTGTTTGATGGTTGAGTAGATGGGTGATTGGATGGTAGGATATAAGTTCTTCTCGACTTGAAGATTTCGGGGACGAAATCCTAAAAGGAGGGGAGAATGTAACACCCCGTACTTTCTATTAACGCTATAATAATAAATCCTATGATACTTAATTTAAAATGTGAAAATTAAGGGAAACGGGCTACGCCATTGTGTTCATCTTGGAATTCTAGTTGAGATAGAGTCCGAGTTTGCGTGAATTGGACTTCGTATGAAGAAGTTATGGCTGTTAGAAGTTTCAGAAGTTCGAATAAATTCAAACAGCTCGATAGAACAAGTTCAAAATTCAAACAGAAGCCAGAAGCGAGCTGGGCGGGAAAATTCCTGCCTAGGCAGGTCTACCAAGGGGTCGACCCTAGTGTCGACATCCCCCCCTTGAGGTCGACCTGGGGGTCGACCTGGCCCCCGGCCAGATCTGAAATTTGAACGATTTCTGACTCACTGCTGAGTCACTAGGGATTCTGGATGGGCCTGATCAGGTCTGAGTGGCTGTGATTAACCCTAGGTTCATCTGACGGCTATAATCAAACTGAAATTCTATATAAACAACTCAATGCCTAACCTAAAAACACACAGAAAAATAAACTTGGAACTGAAATGCCGTCAATGGAAGACTTGGAGTAGCCGTCACCCTTTTCAATTCAAAAGACGAGTTAAAAAGCTACATCTAAAATCAAACTACAACTAGTTTAATTCAACGATCTTCATCAAAGGCGCGCATCTCCGATTTCAGAATTCAGAACGCACGAATTTCTTTTAGTTCGTAAGTTAGTTGTTACGCAGATTTAAACATTCCTTTCGATTGAATCATGACATGTTGTAATTGGAATATAGTACGATGCTTATGTATGAGATTTGATTCTCGTTTATCTTAAAATATCATGGAAATTAATCTTGTCTATATGTTTGTGGCGATGAACATGTTGTATATCTCATGTCTATATGTTTGGGTGATGCACAACATTATATGTTATTACGATTGAGTAAAGAACTTATTATGCCAACAAAATGGTAAAACATGTCATGCTGAAATTTTGGTGGTTATTTGCAAGTTTAGGATCTAAATCACATGTTTACATGTTAGATTTACATTTATGAATATTTAGAACTATGCCAAGTTGAATCTATTTATGTTGCAAAAGTGGAATTGTAGTCCTCTTATGTTGTTAACATCATGCTAAATTTTGATAAGAAAATGATTATGATAGCTTTCTTATGTTTTGACATACATAAGATTATATACCAAGTTGTAGGTTGAAACTGTGATTATATGTTAAACTTTCATGCTAGACCTTTGTCAAGTTTACATGACCATTAGATTCAACTTAGTCACAAGTTCACCTTTGCCCAATTGATTAAAGTTAATGATATACATCCATGCCAAGTTACATGTGATAAGTTTAATGTATGATATTTTAAGTTTATGTCATGATCTTTGTTTATTACCCTTTTGTTTATGGGTTTGGGCTAATTTGCTAGCCCAACATTTTATGTGATTTACGCATACGTTCCACGGGGGTAGCGATGAGAAATATGAAAATTTATGGCATAGATTTGTTCATTTAATGGTATATTTGATATACCATTTATGTTGAGCATAATCACAGGATAATTATGCCGTAATTAAATTAAATTAAATTCACATGAAGGAAATTTGACATATATAGAAAATATGAATTTAGAAAAGACGAATATGCCTAACCCGAGGTTAGACTGAGTTGTGGTGTAAATCTGCCCGGAACCGACCGGCATATCCAGTGACCACAACAAGACCTGTCTAATGTGGGTGGTTAGTGCATCGAGCCCAAAAAGAACCCGAGGTTATACTAAGTTGTGGTGTAAATCTGCCCGGAACCGACCGGCATATCCAGTGACCACAACAAGACCTGTCTAATGTGAGTGGTTGGTGCTTTAATAAATAAAAGCTAAGTCAGGACTGGTAGGGTTAAGTAAATTAGGAAAAACACTTAACCGATTCAACATGTTAATTAAAACGAATGGGCTGGGTTAGGTAAACTTGGACACTTAACCAAATAAACATGTTGATTAGAAAATCCTAGTAACGGGGACCCATTTCAACAGTAACCCACATAGATGTATCATGGTACCCTGAACTAGGCAGGGTGGAGCACGATTACTGGGCTGAACTATAAGCGGTCAAAACTTCGGCGGTTGGTGGGCCAGTGTAGGTTCCGACGGAGTATGAGCGTGCACGTACTTCGGAGTGGAAAAATCAGGCACTATGCATCAGTAGTGTACACTGTGCATCAATCGCGTCGGGTTGCCACCAGAGGGACCGATACACCCCATGGTGGGACTAGCACAGGTGACTACAATCAAGCGGGGCCGAAGGACACGGGACATGAATACGTGCGAGTAGGAGCCGATCATTAAGTGGATCGTTTGTTGTAACCACGTGGGCTGGTTGAACCAATGATTAAGTAGGTGCAGAGACTATAGTAATGGGTGCGATCACACGTCCCTCCTATCTTATATTAGGGTATTGTCATATGTTCTGTTATCACTTTCATGACCCCCTTTTCTTGTTTAATACTAGTAACCACTGAACTTACCAGACTTATTGTCTGACCCGTTTTCTTTCGTCTTCTTTTCTTCCGTTTCCCCCTCTCAGGTCCACAGGGAGGAAATACTCCAGCTTAATCAGACTCTTTACAAGCTTCTAGAAAGTAGATGTATGACTTGGACTCTCTTGCATTGACTATGGCATTGGATATGATCCTTGGGGATTTATGCATTTTTACTTTTTGGTTTATGCTTCTTTATTGAATAATCAAGACAGAAATTATGGTGTAATGTTTCGAAGTTGTTTTGAGATAATTTGATGTAACGCTTTTGGGTTGAACTACATATGAAATAAATATTTGGATTCCGCTGCTTAAATTTATCTGTGTCTTGTACCTATAACTCTCCACCAAAGTTAAGACATTCCCTTTGTGAGTGACCTTAATGGAGGTGGGGTGTTTCATAGACAAACGGAAAGACTAGGTATATACCTAATTGGGCCTTAAAATATCTCAGAAATAAATACTCCTTAAAACTTTCTCAAAATAAAGCTTTCCTAGAATATCTCAATAGATCCATAAAATTCGCAGTAGATCCTTAAATTCCGCAACTTCCAATTTCTCCATCTTCAATATCCATGTGATAAATATCACAAACCATAACAGTTGGGACCTCAGCAACATATAAAAGGGATACTATGACCCTTTTTGTTTATTTTTGTATTTCCTTCTATAATTGCGTATAAAATTGAAATGTAAGATGTTTAGACTGTTACAGAAAAGTTTTCCATATGTACCCGACAAAAAAAAGTCCCTCATCTTCTTTAATAGTTGCTTTAAAAGCACAAATTTTTGGTCAGTACGTGAACTTTCAAACTTACTCTTCATATACATTTTTTTTTTTAAGTTATCATTCAAAAAGCAACCTCTGAATAAAAATATATTACTTTTTTATATAATTGCTAACATTGCTTAAAATCGCAATCCAGAAGATTTTTTTTTTTTAACAATTGTGTTTTCACTTGTATTACCATATTTAATATCACTTAAAAGTACGATCTATTGAATAAATTTCATATACATTTTCGCTATTAATTAACTAATTACAAAAACAAAAATTTCACACTAATAAGAAATAACTTAAATGTTGCAACTTAAAAATAAAAATTTAAACTACCTATACATGATTCTAATTCAAAATCATAACTAAATATTGATAAAAACCATTTTCCTTGAATATGTTAAATGCATGTAATCTGAAAAAGGAAAAAGATCATTTTTTTAATGAAGCGTCACGAGCAAAGCGCTTGCTCTAACGATCATGCATTATTAGCTGGTTGTGATGATAATTAGAATGTGTTCCCTAATCAAAAACATGTTTGCATTGCTTTTGAAGTGTTAGATGTATGTTTCTCCAGAGGTTTGTCTTTTTCTCACTATGTGACGAACTTAATGTTGCATTGTTGAATTTGTAAGTTATATCAATTATACAGAAATATAATTAGCATTATTATATAGACCTTTAACATTAGAAATGATTGAAATTATCAAACCAATTAATTTTTGAAAGATGAAGTATACAAAAAATATGTTAAACATTTCTCAAAGATCATTGGCTAGCGGCATGGTAAAATCATTAGATTGTGCTTCTATATTTTTCAAAAAAAAAAAAAAAACGCAGGATATATATAATTTTGTTAAAATGAACAACCATTAACACTTAATTTATTGATATGTTGAATTTTTTTTCACTAAGGTTTATAATATGTAAAAGTACCATTTTCCATTTGAATATACAAGATTGTACTTAAATTATACACCGTTGATTTTTTTTAACAATGAGATAGCTTACACAAAAATACACTAATAATATTTAAATAGCCTATATTAATATTGATTTTATTTTACATAAATTAATAACATTTATAATAGTATTATTATAGCAATTAAACAAATATGACATATGTAATTGTTCCCCTTCTCTAGTTTCTTTAACATTTTATTAAAAAGTGAACGCATTTTTATACAAATAAAACATACAAAACACAAACAATTAATAACCTTATATTGATATCAGTTGTTTATTTTTATTTTATATTTGAAATTGGATAAAAGTTTAGTTAATATGCGTACTACATGACAAGTGGATTAAATCGCACAAGGTAGGATTTGAACATATGGCTCTTCACAACATGTCTAAGTGTGTTAACCACTTGAACAATGGTGTTTGTCAAACTTTTTTTTTTTTTCCAATGACGGGCTATGAAATTTTTTTTACATTAACAACTACCTGCTTTAATTTATATTTTAATATTAATTAAAATTCAGTTTACAACATTAGTTTAATAATACTTAAAACATTTCAAAAACTATAATAACAAAATAAAATAAAATAATCATTTTTCTATCAAGGTACCCATTTCCAAGCACATAAGTGCATACTCACACTTCTTCCAAATTTTTTCTTTTAGATCCTTTGAAAAATAATTCTTTTTAAAAGCTTCTTTCGCATTTAATAGATTATCTCTGTTTTTTTATTAACTGTTAGTTCTAGATGCAATTAGAAAAACTTGTGTTGCCGGATGTCAACATATATTGAATTGTGAAAAGTCAAGATACGTTATCATGCAAAATGAGATTCTTATTCGTGTCGAGAACCTCATTATTTACTAGTTCTACTATTTTTCTCATACATAGGTTAGACAACACGACAAAAGGTAATAACATTCAGATCTTAAGGTGAAAAGAAAATAGTTTATAACAAAGAGATTTTCATCGGGCAAAGCTTGAACAATAATATTTATTGTCTATGAACGGTCACATTAATAGTGGTTTATGATATGGTGCTTATGCATAGTAAATAAATATCTAAAGCTAGTCGTGGAGAGACAAAGTTGGTATTAAGGCTGAAAGCATATTTATTGTTGTTATACTTTTGTTGGGAAAGTTTGGTTCTATTCAACCTTATATACATTTCTATTAGAATAAAAACATTTTGATTTTTGTCGCAGATGTATAGTCACTGTTCCCTTATGAGGGCAACCTGACTGAACTTTTTCTTCTAAGGTTCAAGTTTAGTGATCAACTGGTAATGTATTTAGATATTTTATGTGAATCATATTTAAGGTGTTATCTATTTTCTTTCTTCTGTGAATCTGATAACATGTGCAGATTGTGAAATATAATTTGTATTCATGTAACCTAACGCATTTTATGTTTACTTGAAAACTCAAGTATATATATGTAATGTTTGTCTTATTTTCAGTACTTGAATTATTACAATTACACTGTTAGTCGTTAGAAGCAATCCCAGCAGCAAAAAAAGTAGATACTGTTAGAACAATTTGCTAGACTAGTACAGCAATAGTGTTACTTGAGTGTAAGTAGGCACAATAAAACCAAAGACTAAATGCGGGCTATGTTAGTTTCAGAACTCGGACTCCTCTGCTTCTCAGCTGCAGATGATGCATAGAAAGCAACAGAAGATAAGCCATGCACGAAGCACAAAACTCCTCCGACCAAAAGGAAAGGACGATGTCGCAACCCACAACTATATTTTCTTGACTCCGAATTCATCAAAGCACCCACCACCAGTAGCGCCAATCCAAAAGTCAGCACAACCCTGCCCGTTAATTCATCATATAATTTATAGTGAAAGATACATAATAACATAGAAAACAGTGCAATACTACTATATACATAACAATAAGGTTACCAAGAGAGAAGCAATGTAGCGGCAGCAATTCGCCTGTCCGCAGTCGAATTACCAAAATCCTGCCTGGAAAAAATGAAGGGGCAGCCACCAAACAAGTTAGCAACGGTGTGTGCCACTAGAAGAAGTGCTGTAGATGTGATTCCAAGCCTGTAAGCTCTGTGTGCATATGCTTTGCATTCAGCAGTCGGCACTTGCATATATCTTCCCTATTGGAACGCCAAAACAGTCATTAATATATGCAGTGGCGACAATCATGCTTTGATCAATGCGTAAATAACTACGTACCTTGTGCTGGGATATCTCTGCTTCCACTCCCAGTATGGCTGCCGCCATGTCCATGATTATGATTACTAAACATATTACCTTACCTCCTACCCTTGACACCATTTATTATACTACGATTGAGATGTTTATTATATTAATGGCAAATTATACAAATAGAAAGGAATCAAAAGGACTATGTTCTAGCTAGCTGTATGGAGTGAAAGAGAAATCTTGTTTGTGATATAAAGTACCACTTCCCTGTAAAAAGAATATATACGAATATTTAAAGTTAATGTACGGTGAAGATATTTCACTGTGCTCGTTCTTTTTCCAGCTTGCTTGTTAGCTAATGGTAACTTCCTTTTTTCTTTCATAAGCTATATATATATATATATATATATATATATATATATATATATATATATATATATATATATATATATATATATATATATATATTGGAACAAAATCCCCTGAACCCAATTTCTTGTGTCTCTGTATACCCAAATAATAAGGAACCCCTAAATTCCACTTTTTTGTAATTAAACCCTTGGATTTTATTACAAAAAGGTGAAAATCAAGAATTCTTATTGGTTGGATATAGAGGAAACAGAGTATTTGGGTACAGGTGATTTGCTCTTATATGTATGTACATACACATGTGTATAAAATAGCAACGAAGATTGCAATTATACGACAAGTTGGGACCTCGGCAGCATATAAAAGAAACACTATGACCCCTTTCGTTTATTTTTATATTTTTTATATAAAATAAAATGTAATGTGTTTAGTTATAGAAGAAGTGTCTTTTTTAATAATTTATTTGAAAACACAAACTTTTTATCCGATCGTGAACTTTCAAAATCATCATTAATATACAGTTTTTTTTACAAAATAAGAAAATAGCGTGAAAGGTAAAAATTATCGATTTTTAGCTTTAAAGACATTCTCTCAATTTTTTAGTGATAAGGACAAACTTTTCAACTAAATATAACATAAGGAAAAAATTGATAAAAATTATGTGAGAAGGACAATGTGCATTATACCAATTTTGCATAATTTTTACATGTAATGAAACTATATATATAGTTTCTATTAAATTTGGTGATGCTAAATCACATTAAATGGAAGGAAATCTTTTTAAAAGGAGAAAGAGAAGATATTGCTTTCCCTGATTAATGAGATTTGGGTAGATATAGTTTATGATTAATGAGATTTGGGGGGGGGGGGGGGGTGTGTATTGAAAATGAGTTCTTTATTAATAACGAAAAGAACACTAAGAGTAGCACAACGACACTTGTTGGAAAACAATGGCTGAGTCGCGGACTAGGTCGCTTTCTTGAAGACGATTCGGCGATTTGGTCAGAGGTGCAAACCAATTCGTTCCTTCGCCGCCGCCTCTAGGATAAAACAGCCTCTAAAATAGTAACTGATTTGCGTGCACAAACAAATCAGTGCAGATATGCACTTTCGGGAAAAATACTGCTCGAAATTTCTTAGAAGTTTTAATGGCGGCTGAGAAGAAGAGAATATAAAATTCGGTGTTTTTCTCGTCTCAGATAAAATAGTATATATAGAACGAGAATTAGGTTTTGGGAGAAAATATCGGATCTGCTAAAATTTCGGGGGGGGGGGGGGGGGATTAATTATTTTACCGTTGCAAAACTTTTCCGTTGCAGAATAAATATCGGTGCGCAAAATAATTTTTCCATAAAAAAACGGTTCGAAAACAACTAAGTTTTATGGTCCAAAAATATAAGTGCCTACACCACAAAGCCCAAGCCCAAGCCCAAGCCCAAGCCCGAACCGAACCGAACCGGGCCGGGCCGGGCCGGGTCGAGTCGAGTCGGTCGGTCGCGCGCGCGTGTGTGGTGGTCATGATGCATGGTCTCCCTCCTCACAACAATGCATGTATTGGGAGCCCAAGGCCCCAACATGACTTCTTAGAAACAAGTATAAATCCTTGCCTCTTCCCTATAATCCCATGATGTGGGACTACTCAAACATAGGAGCCATTCATACACTTATTCAATCATTTTTAATAATTCACATAATGTTTGTAAAACATTTCCAACAATCCCCCACTTGAATTTTTAAAAATATTTTCGAGCAGTTTCTTAAAAACATAAGATTGTGCATAAACAAAGGTGTCCAAGGACTTGAACCTTTGCATAGTGAGTAAGATTCAGTTTTTACTAGAGTGACACGTAGTCTTGAACTCTATTCCTGACATCAAACCACACACAACCTTTTCTATAGTGCAATCAGATAAGCCCGTGCATTTATGGCCCTGCACGTCTATCCCAGTTTAGTGAATGCTCTAGAAGTTTTGCCCAAACTCCATAGGAAACGGCCACATTTCCACATTCACAAAGGTGAGTCTATCAAGAGCACTCCTGAAGGTAGGTACTCCACTCCAAATAGAGTATAGATCTCATTAAGAGTTTCTATTAACTCATCCTCTAATCACTTCAGGAATACATGCTTCTTGGTTTATTAAATAGCATGTTCAACTCATATCACTACACAACTTGTTATTACCCATTGAACCTAGTTCTTGGGATCTCCAGTCATTTAGGTCGGGTTACCATTGTGCGTGACTCAACAATCTAAGGGCAATAGTCCTATTCTTTTAGAAGAGTTATGGACTTTCTCTCTGGACAGTCCTTTCGTCAAAGGATCTGCCAAATTTTCCTCACTACGTACGTTATCCACTCTAACGGTACCTGTGGAAAGTAGTTCTCTAACCGTACTGTGCTTACGATGTATTTGTCGTCTCTTACCGTTATAATATCGGTTCTGAACTTTTGCAATAGCCGCGGTACTATCGCAATGTATCAACACAGCCGGTATCGGTTTTTCCCATAAGGGAATCTCAGCTAGCAGATTTCTCAAGTACTCTGCCTCTTCACTAGCTGTAGCTAGTGCTATCATCTCAAACTCCATAGTAGACTGAGCCAAAATAGTCTGTTTCTTGGATTTCCAAGAAACAGCTCCTCCAGCGATGCTAAATATATAGCCACTGGTCGCTTTAGAGTCATCAGATAAGGTATTCCAGTCTGCATCGGAATATCCTTCAAGTACAGCTGGAAACCTTTCATAATGTAATCCAAGGTTCATGGTTCGTTTAAGGTATCTCATTACCCTTTCAATAGCTTGCCAGTGCTCTATACTAGGTCTACTGGTAAACCTGCACAATAATCCCACGACATAGGCAATGTCGGGTCTAGTACAATCAGTGGCATACCGAAGGCTGCCAATGATGCTCGCGTAATCAGACTGTCTTACACCTTCACCAGTGTTCTTAAATAACTTTACACTGTGATCATATGGCGTACTTGCAGGTTTACAGTCAAAGTAATTATATTTCTTTAGTATTTTCTCAATGTAATGAGATTGGTCCAAAGAAATTCCCTTTTCTGACCTAGTAATCTTAATACCAAGGATTACACTCGCTTCACCTAGATCTTTCATATCAAAATTGACACTTAATAAGGATTTGACTGAGTTTATGGCATGAATATTTGAACCAAAAATGAGTAGGTCATCTACATAAAGGCATATAATAGTGCAAATGTCATTCTCAGATTTGTAATAAATGCATTTGTCACTTTCATTAACTTTAAAACCATTTGAAATGATTAAGTTATCAAATTTTTCATGCCATTGTTTAGGTGCTTGTTTTAAACCATATAATGATTTATCCAATTTACATACTTTATGTTCTTGACCATGTACTACAAATCCTTCAGGCTGGTCCATATAAATTTCTTCGTCTAATTCACCATTCAAAAAAGCAGTTTTAACATCCATTTGGTGTATAAGTAAATTATGAATAGAAGCAAGTGAGATTAATACCCGAATGGACGTTATTCTAGTTACAGGTGAAAAAGTGTCAAAGAAGTCTATATTTTCCTTTTGTTTAAAACCTTTAGCTACTAGTCGTGCTTTATATTTATTTATAGTGCCATCAGGTTTTAATTTCTTTTTAAGTACCCATTTACAGCCTATAGACTTACAACCAGGGGGTAAATCTACCAAGTGCCAAGTCTTATTGGATTCTAAAGAATCCATCTCATCGTTTATAGCCTCTTGCCAGAAATCGGCATCTAAAGAAGATAAGGCTTCTTGGAGGTTTATAGGATCCTCCTCAATAGTAAAAGCACAAAAATCTGAACCAAAGTCTTTTATGGTTCTTGCTCTTTTACTTCTTCTAGGTTCAGCTTCAGAATTTTCATTAAGTTCTGTTCTAATAGGCATGTTTGAAGTGCCCCCACTATTCCTTAATTTGAAAGGAAATTTAGTTTCATAAAAGTCGGCATCATTTGATTCAATTATGTTATGTGCATTAAGGTCATAAAATCTATATGCTTTGCTATTAATAGCATAGCCTATAAATGCACATTCATATGCTCTACTTGCCAATTTTATTCTCTTAGGGTCTGGAATGCGAACATATGCTAAACAACCCCAAGTTCTAAAGTATGAGACATTGGGTTTATGATTCTTTAAAATTTCATAAGGTGAAATTTTATTCTTAGATTTAGGGATTCTATTCAGAACGTAGCATACAGTCAATAAAATATCCCCCCACCAATGTTTTGCTGCACCAGAATTCAATAATATGGCAACTACTAGCTCGGTAAAGGTCCTATTTTTCCTTTCTGCTTTACCGTTCATTTCAGGTGAGTAAGGTGCAGTTCTCTCATGTACTATTCCATGTTGTTTATAGAAATCCAGAATAGAATTAGATTCATATTCTGTTCCTCTATCACTACGAAGTCTCTTAATTTTTCTATTTGCTTGATTCTCAATCTCAGTTTTGAATATTTTAAACATGTCAAAAGCATCACTTTTATTTTTCATAAGATATACATATGTGAAATCAGAGCAGTCATCAATAAAAGTGATAAAATAACGATGTCCCTGTCTAGTTAAAATGCCATCAAGTTCACATATGTCAGAATGAATCAAGTCTAAGGGTTCAGAAACTCTATCAACAGATTTGTGAGGTTTCTTTGTGATTTTAGCTTGTGTACAGAATTCACATTTATCAGATTCAGATTCTGTCATTTTAGGTATCATATCTAGGGTGCTCATGTTTTGAATTATTCGTTTATTAACATGACACAATCTAGAATGCCAAATATTAAAATCACAAAGCATATAAGCAGAAGAAGTCACTTTATTAGATTCAACATTCAGTTTAAACATACCCTCACAAGCATAACCCTTTCCCACAAAAGTTCCCTTATAAGTAAGAGTGTACAAATCAGCCCCAATAACTTGAGTGAAACCAGCCTTATTAAGGAGGAAGCCAGAGACCAGATTCTTTCTTATCTCTGGAGTGTGCATAACATCTTTCAGAATTACAGTTTTTCCAGAGGTGAACTTGAGTTCCACGTTTCCAATCCCCGCAACTGTAGTGGTGTGAGAGTCTCCCAACAGCACTTTCTGATTTTCAGCAGCCGTGTATGTAGAGAACATGCCACGATCATAGCAGACATGGCGAGAAGCACCAGTGTCTACCCACCAACCCTCTGATCCACCAACAAGGTGAATCTCAGTAATCATAGCCGTAAGAGGCTCCTCAGTCAGGTTAGCCTGCGGTGCAGAGCTTGGCCTGTTCCGGCACTTTCGTGCCATATGCCCTGGTTTTCCACAGTTGTAACAAAGAAACAACTGTCCAGAGTCATTCTTTTGGGCTGGTTTCTGCTGTCCTTTTGGGTTTCCTTGCGGATTCCCATTCTGTTTGTTGCGCCTGTTCTGATTCTTAAAAGATTTCTGATTTGGTTTCAGAACAGCGGGAGTGGTCTTCTTAGTACTGTTGTTATTCACAATCAGCACCTCTTCTTTCTGGTCTTGCTTGCGTGCTTCCTCCTCAATACGGAGGCGTGTAATCAAGCTCTCTAAGGAAAATTCCTTAGTCTTATGTCGCAAAGTGTTCTTAAAATCTTTCCAGCTAGGGGGTAATTTGTCAATGATAACAGCAATTTGAAATTGTTCGTCCAAGACCATACCTTCGGAGATGATCTCATGAGCTATTTTCTGAAGCTCATGAGACTGCATCTCTACCGATCTATCATCAGTCATCTGATACTTTAGGTAGCGACTTACAGCGTATTTCTTTGCCCCTGCCTCCTCTGTGTCATATTTTTTCTTTAGTGCTTCCCAGATCTCCTTTGCCGTCTTTTCATCTGAGTTATAATAATCATACAGATCATCGCTCAGTCCATTCAGTATGAAATTCTTGCATAAGTAATCCTGTTCAGTCCAGGTCTGCAGTTGCTTTGACTGTTCAGTCCATGATGCCATCTTTGCTGCATCAGTCTCGTCAGGCTTGTCTGGTAGTTGCGGTTTTTCAGTAGTCAGAGCAGCCACCACCTTCCTGATCGTGAGGAAGAACTCCATCTTCTGACGCCAGCGCTTGAAATGCAAACCTTCGAACTTGAAAGGAGCAGCAGTCACCAGAGGGCCGTGAAAAGCCGAGGGAGGAGCAGAATCGTCCATGGTTGAGTTCGAGGCCATTGTTTCAGTTCGTCTTCAAATTGTTGGAAAACAATGGCTGAGTCGCGGACTAGGTCGCTTTCTTGAAGACGATTCGGCGATTTGGTCAGAGGTGCAAACCAATTCGTTCCTTCGCCGCCGCCTCTAGGATAAAACAGCCTCTAAAATAGTAACTGATTTGCCTGCACAAACAAATCAGTGCAGATATGCACTTTCGGGAAAAATACTGCTCGAAATTTCTTAGAAGTTTTAATGGCGGCTGAGAAGAAGAGAATATAAAATTCGGTGTTTTTCTCGTCTCAGATAAAATAGTATATATAGAACGAGAATTAGGTTTTGGGAGAAAATATCGGATCTGCTAAAATTTCGGGGGGGGGGGGGATTAATTATTTTACCGTTGCAAAACTTTTCCGTTGCAGAATAAATATCGGTGCGCAAAATAATTTTTTCATAAAAAAACGGTTCGAAAACAACTAAGTTTTATGGTCCAAAAATATAAGTGCCTACACCACAAAGCCCAAGCCCAAGCCCGAACCGAACCGAACCGGGCCGGGTCGAGTCGAGTCAGTCGGTCGCGCGCGCGTGTGTGGTGGTCATGATGCATGGTCTCCCTCCTCACAACAATGCATGTATTGGGAGCCCAAGGCCCCAACATGACTTCTTAGAAACAAGTATAAATCCTTGCCTCTTCCCTATAATCCCATGATGTGGGACTACTCAAACATAGGAGCCATTCATACACTTATTCAATCATTTTTAATAATTCACATAATGTTTGTAAAACATTTCCAACAACACTTGTACACTTTCGATTTATACAACTGTACACAACCGAGAAAAAAATACACCATCATATCAAACATATGACTAACCAGCCCAGCCCATACAAAACAAACACTAACCCTAAACAGTATAGTTATCCAGGGTCAAACACACGAAGAGCTTCAACTTCTTCTCCGCCACTACTCAATCTACCATGGAGTTGATTACGCAGATCCACCTCAATCAATTTCCACTGAGTCCTCTCCTCCAGATTCTTACCTTCAGAAACGCGTCGATTATGCTCCCCCCAAATATGATGAACAATCGTTGAGAAACCAACGCAACTGAGGTGGAAATAAGGTGATCCGCTGTTCTGAAGTTGTGAGAAATCATGTATCTGAGCAAGCAGAGAAGTGGTTTCATACCGCCGAAGTCCAAGAGCTACCCGAAGCCGATTCACCAGCGAGGAACTATAAGGGCAGGTAAAAAATAAATGTCCATGGGTCAAACCACAAAGATGTTTTATTTCCAGTACTGATACCTCGTGTCATCAAATCCCTTGCAATATCTCTATGTCGAAGCATATGTTTGAAAGTGCCAGAGTAATAATTATTTATTACCATATGCCAGAACTTTTTATTAGAGCAGTATTTGCGTGTAATCTATCTACTCCATAAACTTTCTTTTGTGAGAAAAGACCATATAAGCTTTACAGTAGAGGTTTTTTTTCAAATCTGAAAGAAGACGTAACCCAGTGCCTCCCTCTGCGTTAGGTCTGCAGATTATATTCCAGGCAATTTTTTGATAATTCCCACACCAGAAAAAATCCGCACACATTTTTTTCAATTTTCTATAACACTGAATTTGGAACCTGAAATATCAATAGCCAATAAAATACCGTGGGGAATAGTACTTTGTATTAGCTCTGTTCTTCCTGCTGTGGATAGCAAAGTACTATCCCATTCGTCAATTTGTTTGCACACCTTATTAATAAGAGAAGAACAGTCAACATTGTGCACATAATTAGCTGAGAGCTGGACACCCAAATACGTGATAAGAAGAAAATCTTTTGCCATTCCCATCAATTCCAAAATGTCCATCTTATCTGTCGCATATTTACTAAAGAATATCTTGGACTTAACCTGAGTTAACTGTAAACCAATAGTATTTTGTAGCTGTTGGAAAATATGAACCATAGTAAGGGGATTAGAAACTATAGCGCTGGCAAAAATCAGCACATCATATGCGTAAAGCAGATGAGAAACAAAGGCTGAAATGTAGAAATGGGTTGAAGTTGTTGAGATCAAACAACATCTTCCATTAGAAGCGAGAAAAACTCCAAAGCTATACAAAATAAATACGGTGATAACGGGTCCCCTTGACGTAGGCCTCTCGATGAAGTAATATAACCATGTGGGATACCGTCAATAAGGATCGAAAATGTAGGTGTGCTAATACGTTCATAGATGAGGTCAATTAAGGATCTAGGAAAACCCATACATAGAAACATATAACAGACAAACTTCCGGTTCACCATATCGTAAGCCTTAGACAAATCAATCTTGATACACATTTTTGATTTTCCATGTTTCTTGAAGTCATGAACAAGTTCATATGCGAGAAGAATATTTTCACTAATATTCCTGTTAAGCACAAAAATGCACCTTGGTTGTCTGTAATTAAGTAAGGCAAAAAATGCTTAATTCTACCACACATTATTTTTGAAATAATTTTGTAAAGAACATTAGCACACAAAATAGGACGATAATCCGAAATGTGTTGTGGCTTATCTTTCTTAGCTACAAGGGTGATGAAATTGTGGTTTAGCCCATTAGCAAGCTTTACCGTTCGGAACGTGCTACACACTGCTTGGAAGAGGGAATCTTTTATTTCAGCCCAATGTAGCTTATAAAACTTGGAAGAAAAGCCGTCTGGCCCTGGACTCTTACTATCTGCAATGGAAAACACTGCCTCCTTCATTTCCACCATCGAGACAGCAACAAATAAGTACATCTTTCCCTCGTCAGTAATTATTTTTCTCGGGTGGGCTTCCAGAAAATTAGAATTAACTGGATCATTAAATAAATCAGTATAAAAACCAATAGCCTGTTGAACAATTTGTTGTGGGTTGTAAACAAACTGGCCATCCGAATTCAGCAGGACATGAATTCTGCTTTTATGTTTTCGCATCGACATTCTAGCATTAAAAAAATTTGGAATTAGTATCCCCACATTGCATCCAAGCTATCTTGCTTTTGTGTTTATTTTCCTTATGGTGAACTGCTAACTGTTCCCGTATACGCAACTGAAGTTGTAGCATTTTGTCGTATCGATTAGTATGTTCTGGATTCTCATCAACTGACATAAAAATAAAGAGGAGTATTCATCTTGTAACTGCTGAATTTAATTTGACTTCGATCGCATCTTATTCCATTGCTTCAAATTTAACTTAATCCGAAAAAGTTTTTAATGAAAGCATGCATACTAGAACCCAAGACATCTGCTTGTAATCCGTGTGTGACACATGCATTATACCCATCATACAAATGCCAAGTATTAACATACCAAAATGTTCTTCGTTTTTATGGTCATTTTCTATTGGTACTTGTATAAGAATGGGGGTATGATCACTATTTTGATCGGGCATTGCTATAGTGACCAAATTCGGCACTTGTGAGAAAAAGGCATAGTTTACAAACACTTCATCTATATTTGTGGCGATCCCATGCCTATGCCAAGCATATTTGCATCCCTGTAATACAGCTTCCACTAAACCACACTTCTTCAAACATTCTCTGAAACTGGTTATGTAAGAAAACGGAATCGGAAGTCCTCTTTTTTTATCTTTCAGAGTAGTCGCATTATTAAAATCGCCCATAACAATCCACGGTAATTGAATTACTCTTGCATCTTTAACTAGATACTCCCACAAAACCACTCGCTAGGAATTACTTGCATACACAAATATGATCACACAAGAGAACCCCCCCTGATTTGTCATATGCGCAATAATATGTTGAGCACTTTTATTAATCACATCATAATTCCATATTGTAGTATCAATCACCACCAAAATGCGACCTTTACACCTTTGATAGTTGTTATGTATAACCTGCCACTGGTTAGATAACTGATTACCGAATCGAGTCAAATTACCAATGTCTAACTTATTTTCCACTAAACTCAAAATATTGAGTTGGTGGATACGTAGAAGGTTGAGAACGTACCGCTGCTTAATGGGCACATTCAACCCTCTAACATTCCAGGAAAGGAAATTCATTAAATTGTAACTGTGCTCCGTGTACTTCTTTTAGGCGGAGCAGTTCTAGCAGGAGTACCTTTTTTTATGTTTGGCATCATATTTTAGGTAGCTCATAGTAAAACTTGAAATGTTTACCTGAACCGGTTTAACATGTTCTTCCTGCACTTGAGATGAGACATGGTCAATAAAGTTTTTTGTTTGATCATAAGCATCAAGAAAATCATCAAAATTGCAATCCTCTACATCAATTTCTTCACGTTGACTTGTCTTTTGGTTTGCAGGATACCTAAAGGAAAAGGAGGAGGATGTTTTAGGTTTGGATGCTTCTTGATTATTAGCGCAGTCAACTATACCATGAGTGAAATTTTGAAAAAATGTAATCTGTTAGAAGTTGGAATAGTGTCACTTGTAATCGGTTTTTCCCCTTTTCTTTATGTTTAGCCTATGTATTTAACACCGCATCATCAACAGCCGTTGTATTTATCTCTACGTTTGTATTACTTGATGGACAATCTGAGTGTGTTTGTTTAGGCATCCATGTCTTCTGAACAGATATTGAACAATTTTCTACATTATGACCAAACAAGTTACATAGATTACATACCCTTGGCTTGTACTCATATTGTAATGCAACATAATAAAATTGATTATTAGATCGTACGATCTTCACGCACTCTGGGTATTTAAACTTAGCGTCAACTTTGATGAGTACACGAGCGTAATTCAAATGCAGTTCATTCTTGGTCGCACTATCCAATTTAATCGGGGTGCCAAGCGCACTAGCAACATGGCTAATTCCTTCCACACTCCAGTATGCCAAGTTTAAGTCCACCAGCCGAATCCAAATAGGAACAATGGAGAAGTAGTCTCGTGTAAATTTCATATTTGAATACCATTTCTTCATTGTTATAATTCTGGAGTTACATGTGTGCGGTCCACCACGGAGCACGGAATCAATATCTGAATTGGAGGAGAATCGATTCAATATGAACCCGTTAGGCTTGTAAAACACCTCGTATGGTGACACAGATTTCATAACATTATCAATAAATATTTTAAATTGATCGAACAAGGGACGTCTTCCCATAATGTACACAGAGATGGTATTAGACCATCTACCTTTATTTTCTCGTACTACCTCATCTGCCATGTAGATCGTAGGCACTTATCCTGATAACGGTTGGTAGAACCGCAAGTCACTATCTTCCTCTCTTAATGCATACCCGGATGCTTTAACAGCCTGTACCCATGAACGGGACAATGTGTGGCCTTCCAGATCAGGCGGTTTTGTTGGAGGATCCTCACACACCTCGTTTTCCTCTTCTGTTGTAACCGTTTCCGCCTTGTGTGTGTGGGCGTGTGTGTGTATATACATATATATGTATGTATGTATGTATAAATATGTATGTGCATACACACACGTGTATGAAATAGCAACGAAGGTTGCAATTATACGACAAGCTGGGACCTTGGCAGCATATAAAAGAAACACTATGGCCCCTTTCGTTTATTTTTATATAATACTAAAATGTAAAGTGTTTAGTTACAGAAGAGGTGTCTTTTTTATTAATTGTTTGAAAACGCAAACTTTCTATCCGATCATGAACTTTCAAAATCATCATTAATATACAGTTTTTTTTTACAAAACAAGAAAATAGTGCGAAAGATAAAAATTATCAATTTATAGCTTTAAAGGACATTCTCTCAATTTTTTAGTGATAAGGACAAACTTTTCAACTAAATATAACATAAGGAAAAAATTGATAAAAATTATGTGAGAAGGACAATGTGCATTATACCAATTTTGCATAATTTTTACATGTAATGAATCTATATATATATAGTTTATATTAAATTTGGTGATGCTAAATCACATTAAATGGAAGGAAATCTTTTTAAAAGGAGAAAGAGAAGATATTGCTTTCCCTGATTAATGAGATTTGGGTAGATATTGTTTTCCCTAATTAATGAGATTTGAGTGGATATTGTTTTCCATAATAAATGAGATTTGGGTATACGATTATTTCCCTCTTTTGGTAGCATAATTGGTAAGAATTTTTTTCCATATATATATATATATATACATATATATATATAAAATAAAACTTTGATGTCAATTTTAGTTGACCAGGGGTAAAGTAGACTTGGGTATGAAGTAATTGATCTTATAAAAGGAGCTCAGAAGAGGGAGTGAAACACATCCAATTATCTCCCAATTAAGTTTTAGGATCTCTAACCTAAATCTATTTTCTTCAATTTTTATCTCCACAAATCAAATTTTTTAAGTGAATTGAGTGACCATTGTAATTAATCTCTTATACTCTTCTTTGGTATTAATAAAAGGTTATCACTCTCAAATGGACGTACACTAACAAATTGTTAGTGAAACCGCTATAAATCCCTGTATGATTTACTTTTCATTATTGCTCCTTTATTTCTCTTGTGTGGTGGTTGTGATTGGCTTTTGGATTGGACTGGGATTGTTTTTGAGATATTGATTGGTTGTTTTTGCACGTTTACCATGATCTCGTCTTCCGTTGATTAGGGGTTTTTTGATTTAAGCGGTCTTGAGTTGAAATTTCTCCACAATATTTGGTATCGGAGCTTTGATGTTGGTAAACAGTTGTAGAAATGCTGAAATCATATTCAAGTAGTTCCTCAACAGGTCCAAGTGGTGTAATTCCTTATGTACGTGGTTCATATGCAACTTTTGGGTCACAATTTGTTATTGACAAGTGAAATAGTAATAATAATTTTAAAAAATGGCAACGGAAGATGAAAGTGGTTCTTAGGCGAAATCGGGTACATCGGCTAGTGTTTGATGCACATTTATTGCCAGCAGACATTCAAATGTTGAGAGAGAAGAAATGAAAGAGTGGACATTCACTACACTTCAACTTGCTATGCGGGTCTCCGAAATTAGTGGTGAGATGACTACTGAGGGTATGTGGAACAAGTTGGAGGAGTTGTATATGAACAAGTCACTCACAAATTAGTTGATCTTGTTGCGGACTTTCTTTACCCACAAGATGAAGGAAGGAACTTTGCTTGAGGCGCACTTGAATGTGTTTGATGATTTGCTAATGAAGACTGTAGATTTTAAGATTGAGGAGGAGCAAAAAGTGATGATATTGTTGTGTTCGTTGCCTGAGCGCTATACTGGGTTCTCAAATAGTTTGATCTATGGCCGGGATATATTGACTCTTGATGATGTCAAGACGGGTCTTCTTAGTGAGGAATTGCGAGATCAGATGAAAGAGTCGAGTGATGGAAGTAGTGGTGCAGGTAAGGGTCACGGTTTATTTGTGGAGAAGGGAAAAAAATAAAAAAAAGGGAAACCGGAGGCGTTCCAAGTCTAAAAATCCGGTTGGAGAGGAAAGTCAAATGAAATAGCAAATGCTTTAAATGTAAGAAATCTAGTCACTGGAAGAATGAATGTCCAAACAAGGGGAAGAAGGAAGTGGCGTCTTCATCGGTTGCGATGGAGAGAGATGTTAGTGAGGGGGATGTAGATGTTTTACTAGTTGTAGCATCGGATGTTTCGGGCAGCGAATGAGTGCTTGATTCGTGGGCTTCATATCACATGACACCTAATAGGAATTGTTTTTATTCTTATGCTGATCAAGAAGGAAACTCATTTGTTATGGGATATAGTGCAGTATGCAAGTCGAACGACATTGGATCTGTGCAAATTCGGATATTTGACGGAGTGATTCGTACTCTCACTAATGTACGCTACATTTCAGGACTACGGAAGTCGCTAATCTCTTTGGGACAGCTGGATTCTTTAGGATGCAAGATCACTATTGAGCGTGATAGCTTGAGTGTTTCGAAGGGGGTGCTTGTGGTCATAAAGGGTGCTATGACTCATGGAATTTATTTGCTTCAAGGAGTGACTCTGGATGGTGAAACTTGTGTTGGTGTTGATACTTCTCGTGGATTAGATGTGACACGATTGTGGCATTTGAGATTGGATCATGTCTCAGAGAAGAGTTTGGATGTTCTTCATAGAGGGGAGATGATTGATGGTGAGAGTTTCAACAAGCTGGAGTTTTGCGAGGGATGTGTCATTAGGAAGCAAACTAGAGTGTCATTTGGTGAAGGATAACATGATTCAAGGGGAATTCTTGAGTATGTGAAACAGATGTTTAGGGACCGGCACCTGTAGCTTCTTTAGGAGGAGCAAGATATTATATTTCTTTTATCGATGATTTTTCTCGGAAGGTTTGGGTGTATGTAATGAAAGCCAAGTCGGAGGCATTTGCAAGGTTCAAAGAATGGAAGGCTCCTGTTGAGAATGAGAGTGGAAAGACTTTGAAGGTTCTTAGGTCCAACAATGGCGGAGAGTACGTTTACAGAGATTTTCTGAAATTTTGCAAGTGTCATGGCATTGGAGGCATTTTATTACACCTGGAGCTCCGCAATCTAATGGAGTAGCGGAAAGAATGAACCGAACTCTACTGGAGAAAGCTCGATGCTTGATATTGACATCAGGTTTGTCTAAGGGATTTTGGGTCAAACCTTTGTCAATCGCAGTGCATATTATTAATCGAATTTCATGCTTCGCTATTGATAACAAAATTCTGGATGAAGTATGGAAGGGAAAGAGCATTGACTTGAGTTATCTTCATATATTTGGCAGTCCTGTTTATGTGCATGATCCAGGGAGTGATAAGCTTACAACTAGAGCTTTCAAGTGAATTTTGCTTGGCTATATAGATGGAGTTAAAGGCTATCAGATTTGCAATTCGAAAACGAAGAAGGTTGTAGTTTCTCGTCATGTTATTTTTGATGAGTCATCTTTGTTTAAGGTGAATGAAGGCTCATCAGATGTTCCAGATTGGTTCATGGTGAGTCAAAGGAGAAGGAAGTTATTCCCATTTTCAGGCCTAGGGAGAGTAGATTTGTTGGAAATGCTTGTGAAGAGGTAGTGGTTGATGTTACATCACATAGTCCACAGGGTTCCTCTAATAGTGTTAGTGACGTGCATGGTTCTAAAGAAATTTCAGTTTGAGGTAGAGATGAAGGAAGAAAGGGCGATGGTATTGCTACTCGGTCTGGTCGTCATACTATAAGGTCGCCCGAAAGATATGGTGATTGGAACTATCTTAGTTTTTGTGAGAATTTGGACTATGCCCTTTATGTGGTCCAAGATGAGCTAATGGACCTTGATGATGTCATGAGTTTGGGTGATAGCTCGAAGTGGATTTGCGTCATGGAGGAAGAGATGCAATTGTTGATGAAGAACCAGACTTGGGAGTTGGTTCCACTTCCTAAAGGAAATCGTGCTACTGGATGCAAATGGATATATAAGGTGATGGAGGATGGAAGATAAAAAGGTAGGATAGTGGCTAAGGGGTTTGCAAAGATAAAGGGAAAGGAGTATGATGATATCTTCGCATCGGTTGTGAGACATATTTCTATCCGGATATTACTTGCCATAGTTTCTATTCACGATTTAGAGTTGGAGCTATTTGATGTGAAAACCGCCTTCTTGCATGGTGACTTGGATAAATATATTTACATGGAGCAACTAGAAGGGTCTGTTGTAGGTGGTAAGTCAAAATTGGTTTACAAATTAAAGAAATCGCCAAACAATCACCTAGGAAATGGTACAAGAGGTTTGATCATTTCATGCTTGAAAGTGGCTTTCATCGAAGCATCAAAGATGCTTGTGTATATTTCAAGAATTTGGGAAATAATTGTTGGTTGTATTTACTCTTGTATACATGTGGATGATATGCTCATTGCTTCTAAGGACAAAGCGGAAATCAACAAGTTGAAACTGAAGTTAAAAGCGGAATTCGAAATAAAAGACCTTGGAGAAGCAGAGAAGATTTTGGGCATGGAGATTGAAAGGGATCAAAAGCATTTTTATTTGAAATTGACTCAAAAGGAATACATTAGAAACGTGCTTTTCCGTTTTAGCATGGAGGATGCAAAGGCGTCAAATACAACTTTACCTTTGCATATAAAGCTTTCGAGTAAGGGATCACCTATCGAGAAGAAAGACAAGGCTTATATGGCAAAAGTTTCATATGCTAGTGAGGCTACCTTTGCATGTAAAGCTTTTGAGTAAGGGATCACCTATCAAGAAGAAAGACAAGACTTATATGGCAAAAGTTCCATATGCTAGTGTGGTTGGTAGTTTGATGTATGCCATGGTGTGTACAAGGTCCAATATTGCAAGTGCCGCCGTGGTGGTTGGTCGGTACATGGCTAATCCGGGGAAATCACATTGGGAAGCCATAAAACTTATCTTGATATACTTGAAAGGTACAACATCTCATGGTCTTGTTTTTGGGGTTAGCAAGGAGAAGAATTGCATGTTGGTTGGTTACTGTGATTCGAACTACACTGGTGATAGGGATCAGAGAAAATCAACTTCCGAATATGTCTTCACTCTTGGTGGTATAACCATAAGTTGGAGATCGAACTGTAATTTCTTTATCCACTAAGGAGGCAGAATTGATAGCTATGGTGGAGGCACTAATGGAAGCACTCTATTTGAAGCGATTGTTGTGTGACTTTGGTTTTGAACATGACAGTGTTAATGTTCAATATGATAGCCAAAGTGTTATCCATTTGGCGGAGAATTTGACATTTAGCTCACGGACCAAACATATTGAGGTAAGAGAGTCATTTCTAGTAGTCATAGACGAAGACAAGCAAGAATGCCTTCAGAAAGTGCACACAAAAATAATGTTGCGGATATGTTCGCTAAGGCATTGCCGGTTGGGAAGTTCAAGCATTGCTCGAACTTAATTCTCTAGGAGAGGTGCTAGGTGCCACGGGGTCACATGGTTGAGGAGAAGATTGGCTATGGATGGAGAAGAGTATCATTGAGAGGTTGAAGTTCTATCTTCTTGGTATGTTTGTCTTTGGATGAGACTAGTTTTGGAGTTTAGTGTTTTCAACACTTTATTAGAGGGTGGAGGCTTTGCCTGAACTCATTGATGGAGTGCAATAGAAGGTGGCTTTATGAGAAATCATTGGAAAAGCATTCAAGCTTGGTGAAGGTAGATATGGTGATAGTTGGAGCTGTCAGTTATGAGTGATGGTATGGATATGGTTAGTTCATGGAGTTAGAGATAGGTGATTTTGCATCAAGGTGGAGTGTTAAATTTGGTGATGCTAAATCACACTAAATGGAAGGAATTTTTTTTAAGTGGAGAAAGAGAATATATTTCTTTCCCTAATTAATGAGACTTGGTAGATATTGCTTTCCCTAATTAATGGGATTTGAGTAGATATTGCTTTCCCTAATTAATGAGATTTGAGTATATATTTATTTCCCTCTTTTGTTGGCCTGATTGATGAGATCTTTTGCCATATACATAAACTTTGATGTTAAGTTTATTTGACTTAGTGATAAATTAAACTTGGGTATGAAGTAATTGGTCTTATAAAAAGAGCCTAGAAGAGAGAGTGAAACACATCCAATTATCTCCCAATTAAGTTTTAGAATCTCTAACCTAAATCTATTTTCTTCAATTTTTATCTCCACAAATCAAATTTTTTAAGTGAATTGAGTGACCATTGTAATTAATCTCTTATACTCTTCTTTGGTATTAATAAAAGGTCATCTCTCTCAAGTGGGCGTACACTAACAAATTGTTAGTGGAACCACTATAAATCCCTGTGTGATTTACTTTTCGTTGTTGCTCCTTTATTTCTCTTGTGTGGTGGTTGTGATTGGCTTTTGTATTAGGTTAAGATTGTTTTTGAGATATTGATTGGTTGTTTTTGTACGTTTACCATGATCTCATCTTCCGTTGATTTGGTTTTTTTATTTAAGTGGTCTTGAGTCGAAATTTCTCCATAACAGTTTCATTATCATCTATTGTCCTTATGAATAAATTTTGAAGATCATCCTTATGAATAAATTTTGAAGAGACTGTCCTTGAGGCTATTTTTTTAGACGTTCGTCCTATAAAATAAAATTCCCCTAGAAAATATTTTCTTTTACAATTTCGAAATGCTTCCTCACATGTATTGTCGTAATTAATATCCCTTAAAAGTAGGATCTAATGAATAAATTTTATATAAGATTTCACTAATAATTAATTAATTAAAAAAAAATAACATTAATAAAAAATAATTTAAATGTTGCAACTTAAAAAAACCTACCTATACATGATTCCAATACAAAAACAAATGAGAAATTGACTCCTTCGTTATACCCATAAGGACTAAGGTTCTTAGCCTCCTCTCCCCTGCACTCTTTCTACCTCATCTTCGATCCTTTTTCGTCCTTCCACTCCACCTTCTCCCCAGTTTTTCCCTAATTGTATCAAAGGAGTCCGTTCCACTCCACTTGTCCCCTTCTCGGATCTGTCTCTTACCCACCTTGCCTCCTCGCGATTAACTTCTCCTATTGAATCCCTTCTCTTGCCAATCACATGGTGTCGTCTTCTGTTTTCCTGTGGTTCCTTGTCAATAAACTCATTGATTGTTTCACGACTTATCTCCCTTCAACTCTCTCTAGTTCTAGCAGATGATTGTTGCACTAAGTCTCCAAGTTTGGCATTCGATTTGAGTTTTTACTCCTTTGCTTAGGAATATTTTGTCCGGTGTCCCTGTCTGCTTCAGGTCTGGTGAGTTTTTGTTGAAGTG
The DNA here is from genome assembly GCA_030737875.1 of Allium sativum. NCBI lineage: Eukaryota > Viridiplantae > Streptophyta > Magnoliopsida > Asparagales > Amaryllidaceae > Allium > Allium sativum. Next base: position 9,678,854 of record JASFAX010000033.1, read on the forward strand.
TGGATCTGTCCGGTGTCCCTATTTGCTTCAGGTCTGGTGAGTTTTGGTTGAAGTGTGGATCTTATTGGTTCTTTCCTTGACTTTGTTTGGTTGAATGTTTCTGCTGGTTATAGTCATTGTGTCGACTTATCGGAGGTGAGGAAGTCTCACCATTTTCATGGTGTTCCTTTAAGCTTTTAGTTTGTTGTCGTCTTTTTCTTCATTTCGCAACTAGCTGTTCACCTATTATCTATGTCTACCTTTTCAATTTTAACACTTTTGTATGGAGTTTTCTTTTCCATAGACACACATCTACATTGACGATTTATTTCTTGAGTGCATTGAAGGAATGTCCTAAATCTCTTGCTTGGTGAGTTTCTCAATGCTCTGTTTTCCCAATTGTATGGTCGATCTGTGTAGTAGCCCTTGTTTGGTTTTTGTTAGTGTGATACTTCAACTTGCATTGTGGTGAGTTGTTGCCTTGGTTGAGTTTGTTCGGCTGCGAGTGTAGTTGAGTTTTGGTAGTGCTATTTTGGGTTGTTCGTAAAGTAATGTGATGATTGAAGTTTACAATTGCTTCTACCATCAGGCTGCAATAGTTGTTTTTCTAAAGTTTGCAAGTTGATGATGATTTTTTCTTTCCATTATACTTTGTGTAATTTGGCATTGTTGTTCCTTTGTTAACTTCCTCGATTGGCACTTCGAGTAGTTGTTGTCGGTTGTTGTAGTTTGCTTGTTTCAGAGATGTTTATGTTACCTATATTCGTTCAAGTCAAAGCTCCAACCTTGTGTTGGTATGTGATATATGACACTGAGGTGTAGCATATTTATGGTTTTTCTGTGATTGTTTACACGTTGGTGTTGTGTGTAATAGTTATGATGTCTCTTTTCCAATGTTTCTGTAGTGTTGTAAATTGTTATATAGTAGTCTAATCTTTTAGATCAGCTCCTGTTCTGTAAGCTAGATTAGTAGCAGTGGACGGTCCACTATAAAAACCGTCTAATGTTAACGACCCACCTTAAAAATGAAATCTAGTAGCTAGACATTCAGTCTACTCCTATAAAATTGTATTTATTATTTGTTATAATAAAAGTGTTACAGAACACTTTACAAACCGATCCGCTTTTCCATAAAAAATACAAATAAATGCATGTAACTTAAGAAAAAAAATCAATTTCTCCATGAAACGTCACGTGCGAAGCGATTGCCTAATGCTCATGCATTACAAGCTGGTCATGATGATGATTAGAATGCGTTTCCCAATCAAAATATATTTGTGTTGCTATTGAAGTGTTAAACGTTTGTTTCTCCGTAGGTTTATCTTTTTCTCACTATGCGGCGAACTTAATGTTGCATTGTCAAAATTTTTAAGTGATATTAGTATAACTAAAATATAATTAGTATTGTTATACTCCTTTAACATAGAAACTAACTGTAAATATTAAACCAATTAATTTTTGAAAGATAAATTATAAACAATGTTTAACATTCATAAGGTCACTAGCCAGCAACATGGTAAAATCATTAAATTGTGGTTCTGTAGTTTATCAAATAAGTGCTGAAAATAATTTTGTTAAAATGAAATACCATTAATACTTAATTTATTGATATATGGAAATTTTTTAACTAAGGTTTATAATATGTAAAAGCACTTTTTCCATGAGGATATATAAGATTATCCTTAAATTATATACCATTGGAAACATTTAACAGAGAGATAACTTACTCAAAAATACGTTAATAATATTTAAATAGCATTCATTTATATTAATATTGATTTTATTTTAAATAAATCAATAATATCTATAATAGTATTATTATAACAATAAACCAAATAGAACATATGCAATCATTCCCCTTTTGTATATTCTTTAGCATTTTATTAACAAGTGAATGCATTATTATACTAATAAAACATACAAAACACAAATAACCTTTTTTGGAAAAACCGATCGATTTTTATTATAACAAATATTAATTACAAATACGAACGGAAGATTGGTAGATTCCCAAGCTATCATAGTCACTTTATAAGGTAGACCGTCCACCACTGACGGTTTTTAAAGTGGACCGACCACTAAAACTAAATTATTTTATAAACCAGGAGCTAGGCAAATCCTAGATTATTAAAACTTCTCAACTCCATGCATGGAGAACTATGACATGGAGAAAAAAAGACCATAAACATTACAGGCAGAAGAGACAAACTGACATCCCTAAGGTACATCATAAATAGGAACTAACATATTACAATCACAAAATATAGTACTACATAGAGTACTAAAATGAACAAAAGACTTGACATAGCATGTAGCATCGAACCAAGGATAGTTGCACCAGCCTAATATCATTGATGAATTGACAAAAGATACATAGAAAATCCACTCAGCAAGGACAACATCAGTACACATGCAACATAGGAGAAGCATGGAAGAAACATTACACTGTAGCATAGCTAAACAAAACTCTGTAGCATCGCTTAGGATTAATATAGCAAGCATCACTTTGGCAAACTGGCGACATCAAAAACAACGTACAAGGTACATCACATCCCTAAGTTGACATCAAGACAGTACACAACCATCGGCATTCTGACCTTGGAAAAACCTCAAAACTTATAACATGTAACTGCGCCATAAGTAAGAAGAAGCTTGATTGTGACACAACACTGAATAACAACCACGAGAATACACACTAACACTAACTTCCTCTCAAAAACCCAAACCAAACCAAGAAAAAAAAATCTGAACTCACCCATTGATTCACCATCCAAAACCAACCAAAGCATACACGATGAAAATAGACTCAAGTCGAAACCAAAGCATACACGATGAAAATAGCCGTCGCTATATGCCGTCGCTATAACTGTTGTCGCCAACAGGAATTGCAACGGCGAGAGCGACGGCTCCGTCGCTTGCTTACCGACGGCTAGCGACGGCCAATGGACATGTGTCATCTGACATGTCAGTTGGTTAGTTTAACCGGAGATCCGTTGCTAGCCGTTGCTATTCGTTACAAAATAGACATTGCTAGCCGTCGCTAATTAATGACCAAAAGGCCGCCGCTAGTCGTTGCTGTAACAACCCGTATTTTGATAACGTGTTATAACCATAAATCTAGGCAGAATTAAATTTTAAAATAAGAACCAAGGGAAACGGGTTGCGCCATTGCGTTCATCTTGGAATTCTGCATGAAATCGAGTTCGAGTTTTCGAAAATCGGAGTCTGTATGACCAAGTTATGGCTCCCCAAAGTTTCAGAAATTTTCAGAGTTCAAAACAGTTCGAATTCGAGTTCAAATTCGAATTTCAAAACCCAGACAGACTGGGCGGGAAATTTCCCGCCCAGCACCCCAGGTCGACTGGGGAGTTGACTGGGCAGTCGACACCCCCAGGACCAGGTCGACTGTGCAGTCGACTTGGGTGTCGACCTGGTCCCCGAACCTGGTTTGGGCCTGGTTGCTCCTGCTTGACCCTGTTGGCTTGTTTGAGGGCCTGTGACGATTTTTGGCGGTTTAGATCGATTCTAGGATTTATCCTATGGCCTAAACTAGTTGTTGCAACTATAAAAACACCCTAAGACCTAGGCTAATCCACAACAAATCTTTCTAACACCATTGTGCTGCTAAGTCTCCTCTTGAACCATGGCCGCCGCCTCCAACTTGAAGCTTAAACATTCAAACACGATCCAAATCGAAGGCCAACGTTTCTACAACAATTCAAGGGAATAGATCAATATCTCAACAACGATCCTACGACAATTTCTGTTCTTAGTTCTCAAAAACCATGATATGTAAAGCCCAGTTACTCTTAGATCTAAACTCTAAACTTAATTTGGACATGTGTAAATTGAAGTTGAACATAAACATGATAACTACTTAAGACCTACTCTTGTATATCTTTGATCTATGACTATTCCTTTTTGATCTATTATTTTAGATCTACTCTTGTTCACTCTAGATCTATTCACCTTGAACCTAGTACCGTTCATATTGAACCTTGATTTGTGGAATACTGATAAGAACTTGATTTAGGGGCCTGTTCATGTCATAACCTAAACCCTATCATTATTTTAACATGCCTGTGATGTTGTGATGTTGAAACTATTGCTAGTCACAAGTTTAGGATTATCATCTTATGTCATTTATTGCTATGTTTATCACCCTATTTCATATTCTAGTGATGTTATGATCATATCCCAAGTTACACCATGCTTGCCTTGAAATCACCTTTGCCGCTTTATACCCATCCTTGTTATGTTATTCCCTAGTTACATCTATTGCCTTGATTCGAATACACGAGCGTTGGGGATGCGATTTGGGTAGTTTAGGAAAACCTGAATTTAGTATGAACTTGAAAACATGAATATCGTTATAACTTGAGCTTGGATAGGAACATGAACTTGACATGAAATTATACTTGAAAATATGAATTTGGGACATGACACTTAGATAACTCGAACGTGGCCAACTCGAGGTTGGGTTGAGTTTGCAGTATAAATCTACCTGGAACCGCCCGGCGAATCCAGTAACTGCAAACAATAGGACTTAATGTGAGTAGTTGGTCATATCGCACTCGTAACCTGAGGTTAGACTAGGTTATAGTGTAAAACTGCCCGGACCCGCCCGACACATCCAGTAACCATAACCAAGTCTAATGTGAGAGGTTAGGGGAGCATTAAGTAAATTAATGCCATTGGATAGAGTTAAGTCATGGATCACTTGAATATACTTAACCAAATTGACACGTTGATTTGATAGGGTTAAGTCATGAACCACTTGAACACACTTAACCAACCTGACACATGATTCGTAGGACTAAGTCTTGAACTAGAACGACACACTTAGTCAATTTGACATGACACGTAGATGGGGTTAAGTCTCGATTTTAAATGACAACTTAACCTGCTGAACGAAACCCTAGTTACGCGGTCCTTTTCAACAGTAACCCACTAGATGTATCACGGTACCCTGGGACTAGGCAGGGTGGGGCACGATTGCTAGGCTGATTGTAAGCTACCAGAACGACGGCTGAGTTGGTGCGCCATTGTAGGTTCAGGCGGACTAGGGTCGTGCACTTAGTCCAGAGTTGAAAAAGCAGGCATTGGGCATCAGTAGGATTATCTGTGCATTCTTGATTCGTGTCGGTGGTTGGCACCATAGGGCTTGATACATCCTATGGTGGACCTAGCACAGGTGACTACATTCGTGATAGGGTCGTATGACACAAACACACGACGAGCTAGACTTGTAGGGAGCCGATCGATTAGATCATACCGTTGGACCCCGAATTGGGTCACTTCACGATATTGAGCTAAGGGATTATTTCTTGATTTATAGTTGACACGGGATTAGTATACCAGTATAGTTGGTATGACGAACCTTGAATACGCAATGTTAGACTTGAGTTATCTTGTTAGCTTAGTTATCATGTCAGACCTATCATCATTCCTATGTTTAATTCCAGTTTATTCATGTCTTGTTAACTTTACTAGTTTCTATGCTGATAGTCACTAGGGCTTACCAGTCTTTTTGACTGACCCGTTTTCTTTCACCTCTTTGTCTTTCGTTCCCCCTCAGGTTCTCAGGGAGGAAACTCTAGCTCTTAGCTTGGACTTTGCTTGCTTTCTGACAGCTCAAGTACAATTTGGTCTTGAGCTATGCTATGGCTGCACTCATGCACTTTTTGGGGAATAATATTTTACTTATGTTGTTTTAAGTACTTTGCTTCTTTAGAACTTGATGTAATGAAATAATGACTTGGCATTTTGATGTAAGAGGTTTTGACTCTATTTTTCAGTAATGAGATTTGGTTTTAAAGTTTATATCCGCTGCTTTATATACTCTATTTTATCTATGTTCTGTCTTGTGTTATCTCTGTGCCTGTTTACTAGATAATACCCCTCCAAAACTAGGGCATTCCCTTTGTGAGTGACCCTAGTGGAGGTGGGGTGTTACAGTCGCTATATCTGAAACCAAAAAAACTGCAGTACACAGCGATTCCTTTCCTACAATCCAATCCACAACCATTCAATCCAAAAACCAATACCACACCACTATTATCTCACTATTTCATCGATACTCATCAACAACCAAACCATCATAACCATACAATCATCAAATACATAAAAGAAGCAAAAAAAGCCATCATAACATAAAACCGTTCAAACACATCATATAAGTCATGCACATGTCCAAACACTTAATACCACCGCCCACAAACCGTCATACACATGTCCAAACACATCATATAACATCATACATGCATTTAACATAGAAAAAACCGAGTATATGAACATACCAGAGTCAAGTCAAAATAAGCACCTACACTACGAACTAATCCTCGTCTCCCTGATCCTCGTTCTCGCCTTCTTCTGATTCCTCGTTCTCGTCTTCCTCTCGATATACAGCGGAATCACCTCCCTCCCCAGGCATAAAGCCATGCTCCTGAAAGTAAATCGCGATGAGCTCGTCGATTTCGTGTTACATCTGGCCTTTTCGCCAGTCCATCATCTCGTTCATCTGCTCTTGCATCCGCGCTATAGTCGCCTCATCCATCGACTGCTTATAAGCACGCTGAACAGTCTGTAAAATAAATAATTTCACATTTAAGTTATTTAAACAAATTTTTACTACTTAGTGTTAAACATGAGTTTTTTCCCATTAACTCGTATTCTTGGTTTACATATTTATAAAGCATCGTGATTGTAGTAATTTACGTCTAAAAAAAGTCTTACCTCCTGATTGCCAAAACCATATCGTCTTCCTCGAGTAGGCGGATCAGTGATAGAATGCCATATGGCATCAGAATCTGCAACTGTAAGCTCCTTTCCACTAGCCTCCATTGCTTTGGCAGCCTCTGCATCATACACCCCCTGCAAGAGCAATATACTTAAGAAAAGTGTTATAAAAACTACTTATGTACTGTGATATGAACAAGTGTGTAACATGTTAATTTATACGGATAAACAAATTTACCATTATACGTGCACTCTTCGGATCCGCCCACTTATACGTCACATTTCCTTCTTCATTGGTGTGCTCCACCGCATGTGTGTGTCTAAATACGTCTGCCAACGAAGGCTCTTGTCCGTGCTTTATAAACTGACATCATTAAAGATAAGACATGATTATAGACGCTAAATTTTTATCTAAACATATACTGCAAATATTTAAAATATATACCAAATCCCTTCTGTGCTGTTGAAATGATTTTGAGCGACCTCGGTGTAGAGCGGGATTCTTTTGTCTATTTGCTTTGTTTCTAGCTGCTACTTTCTATTAAATTTGATACACGATGATGTTAAATAATGCAATCAATATTATAAATGTGAATATTATCATTAAAGCTTACTTTAGCATCTTCCGTCTCCGAGTAAGCTTGAAAGTCTGCCCAAACATCATCACTCATAAATTGAGGCTTGCGCCTTTTTCCATCTACATGTACTTTCATTTTGAGTTACTTTCAATTTGTACTTTCAATTTATAAAATAACATGACAATGAAAATTATGAAGTATAAATTAGTTTAATTTACTTTTGGTTAATTTTAGTTTAAAGTTGTAAATTATGAAGTTATTAGTTTCAATTTTTGAACGATAAACTAAGATTTCAATTTTGTTAATATCATAGCAACAAATTTGTCAATTTTAGTTTGTTAATATTATAGCAACAAACTAAACTTTTAAGTTTGACAATTTTAGTTAATATTACAACAACATTTTTTTTTTTAATATTGCAAATGAATTCTTCAAATTTGTTTGGACCAACTATTATACCATTCATTGGTGCATAATTAACCGTGCATGCATAGAGGGACATCATTACACCGTTTCACAAGTCTTAATCAAGTTACTACCGCTAAACAATCACATTTACTTCATTTTTTCTCAAATGATATTACAACACAATCAACCTAAACACACAATCAACGTAAACCCAATTATATACATGATAATCGTCATTGTCATGCTCCTAAATCAAGCATAAATGTGATTAATCAAAGATTTCAACTACCTAATCAATTCCACTTATTCCCAAATCAATGTATAACATTATCGATATCATATGCATCTCACAACACAACAAATTTCATACCCATAAACAATCAATTTCAAACCCCATATAAACATACAAAACAACCCTAAATAAGCCTAAATAACCCTAATTAAACATATAATATGGATTAGAAGACATACCTGAGCAATTTCAAGTGTTTGGATGGAGTTTTGGATGAAGAAATCAAGAGAATAAGGGGGGGAGGGACAACTGCAGGATTTAAACCTTTTTTTTTGCGTCATGAAAATGAATTGGGGAAGAAAGCCACGGTGGCTGATATGATTATATCGAGCGACGGCTGCTTTTTTAGCCGTCGCTAGCCATTGCCCATGCTCGTCACAAAATAAGGCCTCTCTTGTAGTGCAAATTTTTAAGTGATATTAGTATAACTAAAATATAATTAGTATTGTTATACTCCTTTAACATAGAAACTAACTGTAAATATTAAACCAATTAATTTTTGAAAGATAAATTATAAACAATGTTAATTCATAAGGTCACTAGCCAGCAACATGGTAAAATCATTAAATTGTGGTTCTGTAGTTTTTCAAATAAGTGCTGAAAATAATTTTGTTAAAATGAAATACCATTAATACTTAATTTATTTTCATGTGGAAATTTTTTAACTAAGGTTTATAATATGTAAAAGTACTTTTTCCATGAGGATATATAAGATTATCCTTAAATTATATACCATTGGAAACATTTAACAGAGAGATAACTTAATCAAAAATACGTTAATAATATTTAAATAGCATTCATTTATATTAATATCGATTTTATTTTAAATAAATCAGTAATATCTATAATAGTATTATTATAACAATAAAACAAATATAACATATGCAATCATTCCCCTTTTGTATATTCTTTAGCATTTTATTAACAAGTGAACGCATTATTATACTAATAAAACATACAAAACACAAATAACTTTTTTTGGCAAAACCGATCGATTTTTATTATAATAAATAGTAATTACAAATACGAACGGAAGATTGGTAGATTCCCAAGCTATCATAGTCACTTTTTAAGGTAGACCGTCCACCACTGACGGTTTTTAAAGTGGACCGACCACTGAAACTAAATTATTTTATAGACCAGGAGCTAGGAAAATCCTAGATTATTAAAACTTCTCAACTCCTTGCATGGAGAACTATGACATAGAGAAAAAAAGACCATAAACATTATAGATGGAAGAGACAAACTGACATCCCTAAGGTACATCACAAATAGGAACTAACATATTACAATCACAAAATATAGTACTACACAGAGTACTAAAATGAACAACAGACTTGACATAGCATGTAGCATTGAACCAAGGATAGTTGCACCAGCCTAATGTCATTGATGAATTGACAAAAGATACATAGAAAATCCCCTCAGCAAGGACAACATCAGTACACATGCAACATAGGAGAAGCATGGAAGAAGCATTACACTGTAGCATAGCTAAACAAAACTCTGTAGCATAGCTTAGGATTAATATAGCAAGCATCACTTTGGAAAACTAGCGACATCAAAAATAACGTACAAGGTACATCACATCCCTAAGTTGACATCATGGCAGTACACAACCATCGACATTCTGACCTTGGAAAAACCTCAAAACTTATAACGTGTAACTGCGCCATAAGTAAGAAGAAGCTTGATTGTGACACAACACTGAATAACAACCACGAGAATACACACTAACACTAACTTCCTCTCAAAAACCCAAACCAAACCAAGAAAAAAAATCTGAACTCACCCATTGATTCACCATCCAAAATCAACCAAAGCATACACAATGAAAATAGACTCAAGTCGAAACCATGCTACCAAATCCCAAGTCCAATGTCGAAAGAAACCATCGACGACAGCCTATCCAACCCCATTTGACAACCAAAACAATAAACGCAAAAACACAGCAAATACACCAGCTCGTCAAATCACGCTTCAATCCACAACAGTAACGTAAGTTACAGTTAACATTTAGGTCATTGTTGTAGACCGAATCTATGGAAAAGGTATAGAAAAGGGAACACGAGAGGTCATAATGGTCATCCAGACACTGTACAGGAGGGAAACGAGGCACACCACGAGACACAAAGGTTAAAGGGAAGAAAGGCAGAATGACTAGGAGGAGGTGATCTTTTAAAGGTGGCACACAAGTTAAACTAGCAATAAAAGGGAAATTTTGGTTCAGATCGACAAGGGGATCGGGAGCAGAAGTATCACGCTGGAGAAAGCTTAGCAAGGATAAGGAAATCAGAGAGAAAAAATGGGAGGGAGAAATCAAAGGCGATTAGAAGGGAGGAGAGGAGGAAGTTGGGAAAAGTTAAGAGAATGGGAGAAAACCAAGTCACCATTAAAAATAATTCTTATAACACACAAATAATTAATAAATCTTAAATTGACATCAATTATTTAATTTTTTATTTATTTTGGAATTGAGTGAAAATTTAGGTAGTATGTGTACTACATGGCAAGTGAGTTAAATCCTATAAGGCATAATTCGAACCTATGACATCTCATTGCCCTACTAGAAAAACTATCTACGACATCTGATTTTGGCTGATGTCTGAAAAAATTTTGATCGATGTCTTTGCATGTGTAGAGAAAGGTCAGGGTCTTTCACACTGCTTTTTAGACAATGTCTAGGATGACTTTGTACAACGTTTTTACTAGGGTATCCGATGATTTACGACTGATTTCTTCACGTGAATTCTACATTGGTTATTTATAAAGAATCGCTATTAATAAGATGATTACTTCAGTCACTTTAAAAGAACTAATGTTACTTATTGTTATATACATCGGTTTTCTACAACAAGCGATGTAAAAGATGGTTTGTTACATCACTTTTTGAGCATATGATACTATAAGCTCCTTATTACATTAGTTTGTTTAAAATAACTGATATTGAAAAATAATGCTATCACAAAGAAATTAAATATTCAAACAGTATTTTTCACTCAATAAATTACTTTATACACAATTGTACATTACACTGTTATTCATACATTCTATTTCATATACATTACATCTCTCACTACAATACATTCAATGTCACTCAATTTATACACAAATTCATATACACCGAGTCTTCGTTTGCTTACAGTAACCTGTATACCTGTCATAGAAAAGACCAAACAATATCGATTCTATAGTCATGGCAAAAGAAATAAATGAAGCATGCACACAAGAAAAAAATTATGCACACAGCAAAACTATTATTATTGTATCTATATTCCTTACGCACACAGAAAAATTGTGCACATAGCAAAACTAGATGGCCCGAATCAAAAAAATGGATAAGGCAGTCATATATAAAGCACAACAAAAGCAATGGGGTAGATGCACAGATGGTATAAGACATGGTGGGTTTGTTGTATACGCACATGCTACCGATACGTATATATGCAAACAAAATGATTATGTATACACATATGTGCAACAACCACCACATATACACAATCATGTTCAAAACTAGGCAAGGGAAGAAAACTAGACATAATTATAATCCGGTGAATAAAATTGCACCAGTATGAATAAAGCATGAGCCAAATGCATGCAACAACTAAGGGTCAGATTCAATTCCAGTTTAAAATGAAACAAATGCAAATATGCAAGCGTGCACACAAAACCAAAATTGTGCACACAACGAATCTAATATTGTTATATATGAACTCCTTGTCCACACATCAAAATTGTGCACATAACAAAACTAAATAGCACAGATCACAAAAATGGATAAGGCAGTCATATATAAAGCACAACAAAAGCAAGGGTAGATGCACAAATGGTATAAGACGATGTATTTGTTGTATATACGCATGCAGCCGATACGTATATAGACAAGCAAAATGTTCACATATACACGTATGTGCGCAGCCACTACATATACATAATCATGTTGCAAGGAAATCAAACTAGACATAATGATAACTCGGCAAAGAGAAATGCACCAGTATGAATAAAACATAGGCTAAATGCATGCAACAACTAAGGGTCAGGTTAACAAGTTCAAATATGGAAGCATGCACATAAGACCAAATTTGTGCATAAAGAAAAACTATTATTGTTGTATATGTATTTCTTGTGCACACAACAAAATTGTGCATAAAACAAAACTAAATGGCTCAGATCACAAAAATGGATAAGGCAGTCAGACATAATGTAACAGCTCGCATTTTACATATCGGAGGATCGTAAAATATTTTTATTTTATTCCCCGAGGGTTGGATCATTATCATATTTTAATATCTTACTTATAGGGATGTGAGGCATGTCCATAATTTTTACCAATTTCATCTATGACCATTTTTCCCCTGTCAGGCTTATACAGGGCATAACTTTTGACTCGGATCAAATCAGGTGTTAAGACCTGTGCCATTGTAAAGGAAATGATGATTCCCTTTCCGTAGAGTGGTCACATTAAAGATTTGGCTTACTGATTTGGGAGAAATTGCTGTTTTAAGGTTTTGCAGTTGGCTGTCCAGGTTCTGAGAGTCATAATGGGCTGATTTGGAGAAGCCTATTAGTGAGTTGGTGGAAGGCTATAAATAAGGGGTAAGAGGCATGAGAAAGAGTTTACTTTCTTCATTCCTTCATTTGGAAGAGCTAGAGTTCCTCCATTCTCTTCACCTTTCCACCATTAAAGCTTAAAGAATTGATTTGAGGCTAGATCTACGCAAATCAAAGAGAGAGACCATCGAATCGAAGGGTTTGGATCAAATTCTTCGATGTTCAAAATCATAATTCATTGCTTTTAGCTTGTTTTGGAGAATTGGTGAGTGATATGCATCTCTCACACCGATTCAATCAAGTATGTGAATGTTTTATCATGTTTTCATCATGTTCAAGTCGTTTTGCCTAGATCTACATCTGGCAAGTTTAATTTCATATGAATTGCCATAGGATCTAATTTAGCAACTTAAAACCGGTAATTTCTATGCTATTTCATATGTTTATGCAAGTTAGATCCACAATTTAGTTCATAAGTTCATTTATCATGATTTTGGTGAAATTTGCATAATTTTTGTGATAATCATCACATTCATGTTGTTAGTGATTTCATAACATGCTTATGGTTGTGTTGAATGAATTAGATTATTATATTTCATTGATTGTGTCGATTGGTGAAGTTTTGGTCGAAATTGGACTTGAATTGTGGCTGTACAAGCCATGGGTCGATCGTGAAGTACAAAGGGAAGTATAGTGCAGTACAGAATTCAAGTCGGTCATGCATGGGGAGAAAGGTCTGGTCGTTCATGCGAGTGGTCAGTCGTGCGAGCGGTCGGTCTTGGTGAGGAGGCTTGGTCGTGCAAATCAGGCCTGGTTGAGCACATTGGAATTAGTCACTTAGGGTCGGTCGCTCATACAATCGTTGAGCTCGGGTCGGTTCTGCATACTTCGGGTCGAGCAGCATGGGTTCGAGCAGGGTCGGGTCGAGTATGCTGGTCGGGTCGAGCATGCTGATTGGGTCGAGCAAGCATCGGCTCGGTCAGGGTGGTCTAGGTCTCTGGTCGGTCATGAGATGCAAGGGTGGTTCCGATCGTACATATTGATCGATCGGTCGAACAATAACCGGGTCGGTCGGGCAGGACAGGGTCGGTCACACTAGGTCATTTTCTAAAAAATTATATTTTTCGGGTACGACCCAGGTTTGAAAAAAAGGGCTTGAAAAAAAATCGAGGGCAACCCCCCAAACCCTAGCCGCGGCGTAGTGATATAATGTGGCTCAGTGATGTTGTGACTTCGAAGTAAGTTCAAGTGGGAATATTCAAAGTGTTGAATGTGTTCGTTGATCGGTGTAGAAAAACGAATGAGGTGGCAACTCAAAGGTCGTGAGTTGGTGGATAATGGTTGCTCAAGAAGGTTGCTTGAGCTATGAAAGGTAATCAGGTTGGTAATCTAGAGATGCGAAGCCCGAGAAGTTATCATTGCCGTAAGTTCTAGCAGGCTCAATGCAGGGGTACAATAAGGGCACCTTAAAGACTGAAAGGTTGCTGATTGAGTACCCTGGGTATCGTTGAAAGGCCTAGTAGTCGAGGTTGGACATACATACATATCATTGAAAGGTGTATGGAGTTTACGCTAGAATTAAGGTTACCATTAGCCGTTGCATATGGTAAGGTTGACCGTTATACGATTAACAATAGTTTCGAAGAAGGATTAGCGGTGATAGCCATAGTCTATCATGGTTGATTAGTTGCCTTGTTTGTACCGTCTCACGTAAATTGTCCTACGTCGTTAGAGACATTTATTGGGTGCTTGTCTGATATTAGTTTAGGCCTTTAGGACTTGTGCTTGAGGGATGTTGAATCCGATTAGGATGGTTTACATGAGATACATATAATCTGGATGCTATAAGTATTATTATTGACAGTTCTATTGCCATTAATGGATTGTTATTCCTTTGGTTAAATGGATTGTAAAGTCTATCATTATCCGAGGTGGGGAAGACGAGGTGAGTTCTTCTCTGGTATTGTAGGTTGATTGGTATGTTTATCTATCTCTTCTCATTTACTTTATTGTTGATGTTTGTCAGCTATTTTATCGCTCACTAAGAGTGATGCCTAACTCATTGTTTTATATTTCCCTCTTATTACCTTGGGTTGTTCATCCGGTTGTGGATGTGCAGACTAGGTGGCAGGTGACATGTGATAGCTTAGTGAGGACGATGTTGCAATTCGGAGGCGAGCAGGAGACTGACATATTTTCTTACTTACTTACTTACTTACTTACTGTCTAGTGTTTCTATTTCCACTGTTTGAGTTGTTCTCTGAGTGTTGTAGTGAGGTTTCATGTGCAGATTTTGATACTCCTATGATGTATGAATAACCTTTCAGGATGTTGTGAATGTTTTCAAAAGTTTGTTACATGATGCTTCATTATTTCTACCTGTTGTATGTGTTTTATTATATTTTATCCTTGCGCTGTGAGTTTTACGATAGGTTCCATCTGTGTTAGCATACCTTGATGATCATCCATAGTTGCGTGGTACACCTTACAACGCATTATTCCTCTTGTTTAGTGCAGGGGTTGTGGGCGGTCGTCATATTTGGTATCAGAACTATGGTTAACGATTTTAGCCAAAGTTCAAAGATGTAGTTACGCATGAGAGATGTATTTGTAGATTTCAGTTTGATGTATACTATATGATATTATATAGTATAATAGCGTTTGTACTTCTTTAGCAGCTTTTCTTGCAAGTGGCTAATCATTCTAATTTGCAGATTTAGAATGAGTCGACGAACTTCAAGACATGCTACTAGGGAGGGGGCTGTGCCTGGAGGGGAAAATGGAGGTATACCAGATTACCCAACCATGTTTAAGGCCATAATGGAAGCATTCATGCACAGGGTACCCGCTCCGGTGGCAACCACGGTAGATGTAGGTGTTCAGTTGCCTAAGGTTGTGGATTTTGCAAAGCTGTGCAAAGATTATACATCTCTAGAAGAGAAACCGTTTAAAGGAGCTGAGCCAACTGAAGAGGTTTAGAGGTGGATGGATTCTTGTGACCGTATTTTTGGAGACTTGGGTTTGGATGATGCAACAAAGAGAAAGCTTGCATCAAGGAAGATGCAAGGCATGGCCATGAAGTGGTGGGATTCTGTTACACTTGAGGCTCCAGAGGAAGAGGTTTCATTGGAGCAATTCCAAATAAAATTCGAGATGAAGTTTATTTCCACTGCTCAGAAGCTAGCTTTGTTCAAGAAGTTCGCAGAGCTAAAACAGAATGGTCGTTCTGTGCTTGATTATTCTTAATTCAAGGCCTTGTCCAAATATGCTCGTTTATACATTGACACACCCTATCAGAAGAACGAGAAGTTTGTTATGGGTCTGGATACCTATATTGGAAGGCCGTTGGTAGATCATCTTGATGATCCATCTGAAAAGATTGTGGAAAAAATTGTTTGTCATGAGAGCTTGTTTTGCTAAGGAAGTAAATGTTGTCGCTGCTACCAAGGAAGTTCAGAAACCACAGAAAGGTGGTAATAATAAGAAGAGGAAGCAGCAACAGTAGAAAGGGAAGGATGGCCAGAAGAATCCTAAGAGTGAGGTGGTTTGCTTTAACTGCCAACAGAAGCGTCATTACTCGAATGAGTGCAAGAATCACAAAGCTTAGAAGAAGTGCTTCAAGTGTGGAAAGTCTGGGCATGAGAAGAATGACTGTCTAGAATCAACTAAGGGCAAGCAAGTTGTGAAGGTATATGCTTTGGAAGCCGTGTCATCTTCTTCAAGATCTCCTACTGTAGAGGAGAAGGTAAAGGGTGTCATCGTGCAAGGTGCTCTTTCAGTTAATGGTGTTTCAGTTCGTGTGTTGTTTGATACTGGAGCATTACATTCTTTCATTTGCAATGAGCTTGTATGCCGCTTGGGTTTGGAACCCGGGATATGTGATAGACCATTGATCGTGACTAGTCCAGTTGGGGGTTCGTCCAGTTTGTGCATGTGTGTCATGGTCTGTTGTTGTCTAGTCATATTTGCTCTTTTGTGTGTGATTTCTTTGTTCTTAAGTTCGTTGGGTTTGGGATCATCTTGGGCATGTATTGGCTCAAGAGGTATGCAGCAAGAGTGAATTGTGAGAAGTTGAAGGTGAGAGTCAGGGATGTGGAAGGGCAAAAGGTTTTGATTATATGTAAGCCCGAAGACGGGGTCTTCGTAAGCTATCTATATTCGCTTGTGATTCCATAGGAAGACTTGCCATCAGTGCTGATCACTAATTAGTATGAGGATGTCTTTGATGAGGTCAAAGGTTTGCTGCCGCATCGTGAGATCGAGTTTAATCGATTTGGTCAAGGGTTCTAGACCAATCTTTATGCCCCTTGGGCGAATGGCGCCTAAGGAACAACGAGATTTAGCGGTGCAAGTTCATGACCTTTTGGGAAAAGGATTCATTCAGAGAGGTGTTACCGAGTGGGGGGAGGGACCAGTTGTGTTTGCAGGTAAGCCAGATGGCTTGTTAAGATTGTGTGTTGACTATCGTGAGATGAACAAGGTGACAAAGAAGAACAAGTATTCGTTGCCGAGGATTGATGACTTGTTCCATTAGCTTCACGAGGCCAAATGTTTTATCATATGGATTTGACAATGGGATTTCACCAGTTAAGGATGGTGAAGGATAGCATGTCGAAGACTGCTTTTAGGACACCATCCATTTTCTGTGGTGATGTCATTCGGGTTGACTAACGCTCCAACGTACTTTGTGGATCTTATGAATAGAGTTACCAGAGATCGGTTGAACAAGTTCGTGCTTGTGTTTGTGGATGATATTCTGGTTTACTCCCGGAACGAGGAAGAACACAAGACACACTTGAGAGTTGTGTTGGAAATATTGCGAAAGCATCAGCTGAGAGCCAAGTTTTGAAGTGTCACTTTTGAAAGAAGGAAGTGAGGTTCTTGGGCCATGTTGTTTCTGAAAATAGGATAATGTTTGACCCCGCTAAGGTGGCAGCAATCCAGGACTGGGATCAACCTAAGAATGCGACGGATGTTCGGAGTTTCCTTGGGTTGGCAGGTTATTACTGACGATTTATCAAGGATTTCTCCAAGAT
Source organism: Allium sativum (assembly GCA_030737875.1). NCBI lineage: Eukaryota > Viridiplantae > Streptophyta > Magnoliopsida > Asparagales > Amaryllidaceae > Allium > Allium sativum. The sequence continues at coordinate 9,696,436 of JASFAX010000033.1, forward strand.
ATTGCACCATTGACAGGACTCATGAAGAAAAACCAGGTGTTCACATGAGATGCAAAGCGTGAGCAAGCATTTGGAATCCTGAAAGAGAGATTGACGAGTGCTCATGTGTTGACCAGTCCAAGTGAAAATGAAGAGATGGTTGTATACACTTATGCATATAGAACTGGACTTGGAGAAGTGCTAATGCAGAAGGATAAAGTTGTGGCATATGCGAGTCGACAGTTGAAGCCGCACGAAAGGGGTTACCCAACCCATGATTTGGATTTGGCGGCAATTGTGTTTTATCTGAAGATGTGGAAACATTATCTGTTGGGAGTTCAATTCGAGTTGTTCATGGATCACAAGTTGCTGAAGTATCTTTCCTCCCAAAAGGATTTGAATCTTCAACAGTAAAGATGGTTAGATTTTCTAGCATCGTATGATTTTGATATAGCCTATACTCCTGGTAAAAGTAATGCAGTTGTAGATGCGTTGAGTCGAAGACATGCAAGTTTGGGAGTGAATTTTTCAGAATAGAAGAGTCATGACTATTTGGCAAGGTTCGATTTCAGGCCAAGGCGTGAGTTGGAACTTGAAATATTGGCAAGCTTATCGATAAGACTTACTCTTATCGAACGGATTGGCGAGAGCCAAAAGCGAGATGTGAAGCTTGTCGAGTTTATCCAGAAGCTGGAACCAAAGAACAAAGAACTCGAAGTTGATCAAGAAGGTTGGCGTCGAAAGTAAGGGCGACTAGTTGTTCCTGGTATCGACGGATTGAGAGATGAGGTTCTGAGAGAATATCATCACTCGAAGTTGACGATTCATCTTGGTGGTAATAATATGTATCAAGACATGAAGCGAATCTACTACTGGGAGGCGATGAAATGAGATATTGGAAAGTTCATTTCCAAGTGCATGAACTGTCAGTTGGTGAAAGCTAAACAGAAGAAGCCGAGTTGATTGCTTCAGCCATTGGAAGTTCCTACGTGGAAGTGGGAGCAGATATCGATGGACTACCTAGAAGCAGGGCAAGAAACGAAGGGATTTGGGTCATCGTGGATTGGTTGACCAAAAGTGCAAGGTTCATTCCTGTCAAATCGACTAGGATGGCATCGAAGTTGGCTGAACTTTATGTGAAGTGAATTGTTCGATTCCATGGTATCCCAAAGAGTTTAGTGAGTGACCGAGATCCATTGTTTATAACTGGTTTTAGAAAAGTTTGCAAGTAGCTTTGGAACCGATTTGTGTTTGAGTATGACATATCATCCCCAAACAAATGGTCAAACCGAGAGGGTTAACCAAGTTTTGGAAGATCTCCTAAGGGCTTATGTGTTGGATTTTGGGGATCATGGGAAGACCATCTACATCTAGTTGAGTTTGCATATAATAATAGCTACCAATCAAGCATTGGGATGGCACCGTACGAGGCATTGTATGGAAGACAGTGCAATTCTCCAGCATGTTGGTTAGAAACTAGAGATAAGTTGATACTTGGGCCAGAGTTGATAAGGGAGACCTTGGATTGTATCGAGATTGTTTGGCAATGAATGAAGGCAGCCCAAGATCGTCAGAAGAGTTATAGTGATAAGCATCGAATTTTTTTTGCTGTTGAATCATGTGGTTCGATTTGGAAACAACGGAAAGTTAGCTTCAAGGTTCGTTGAACCATTTCTGACAGTCGAGAGAATTGGAAAGCTCGCATATAGATTGGAGTTACCTGAGAAGATGTCGAGTAAGCATAATGTGTTCCATGTGTCGTTTCTACGGAAGTTCGTGCATGATTCGAATGTGGTGGTATCTCTAGAGCAGTACGAAGACCTAGAAGTAGAGACTGTAGTTCCAAGACCTCGTAAGCCACTTCGTGTTGTGGGGAATGACACGAAACAGCTTAGGAGGAAGACAGTCAAGCTAGTCAAGGTACAATGGAGTGAGGATGACAGCGTTTGCATATGGGAGACGAAAGAGAGCATGAAGGCGACCCATCCGAGACTCTTCTTCAGTATGACGCACTAGTATCGTGTCACACCTTACATCATTGTAGCTTGTACTATTATGTTTGTGTTAGAATTCCGCGTGCTAGGTTAAGGCTATGGATGCATGGGTTGATGGCTGCTAGTTTGGGTGATAGAATTGGTTGCTCATGAATGATAGACATGCAGAATTGCTTTGGTTGCTTATGTTTGTAGGAATTTCGAGGGAGAAATTCCTACGGGGGTAGAATGAAACAGCCCGCATTTTACGTATCAGAGGATCATAAAATATTTTTATTTTATTCCCCTAGGTTGGATCATTCTCATATTTTAATATATTGCTTATGGGAATGTGAAGCATGTCCATAATTTTTACCAATTTCGTATGTGACCATTTTTCCTCTTTCAATCTTGTATAGGGCATAACTTTGACTCGAATCAAATCAGGGGTTAGACCTATGTCATTGTAAATGAAATGATGACTCCCTTTCCCTAGAGTGGTCACATTAAAGATTTGGCTCAGCGATTTGGGATGACTCGTTGTTTTAAGGTTTTGCAGTTGGCTGTCCAGGTTTTGAGAGCCATAATGGGATAATTTGGAAAATCCCATTAGTGGGCTGGTGAAAGGCTATAAATAGGGGGTAAGAGGCATGGGAAAGAGTTTACTTTCTCCATTCCTTCATTTGGAAGAGCTATAGTTCCTCCATTCCTCCATTCTCTTCACTTTTCCACCATTAAAGCTTAGAGAATCGAAGATCTACAACATTTGAGGCTAGATCTATAAAAATCAAAGAGAGAGATCATCAAATCGAAGGGTTTGGATCAAATTCTTCAACGTCCGGAATCATAATTCATTGCTTTTAGCTTGTTTTGGAGAATTGGTGAGTGGCATGCATCTCTCACATGGATTCAATCAAGTATATGAATGTTTGATCATGTTTTTCATCAAATTCAAGTCGTTTTCCTTAAATCTACATCACAGTAAGTTTAATTTCATATGAATCGCCATAGGATATAATTTAGCAAATTAAAACCGATAAGTTCTATGCTATTTCATATGTTTACGCAACTTAGATCTATAATTTAGTTCATATGTTCATTTATCATGATTTTGGTGAAATTTGCATAATTTTGGTGATAATCGTCACATTCATGTTGTTTGTGATTTCATAACATGCTTATGGTTATGTTGAATGAATTAGATGAGTATATTTTGTCGATTGTGTCGGTTGACGAAGTTTTGGTTGAAATTGGACTTGAACTGAAGTTGTACAAGCCACGGGTCGAGCGTGAAGTTCAAAGGGAAGTACAGTGTGGTACGGAATTCGAGTCGGTCGTGCATGAGAAGAAAGGTCTGGTCGTGCATGCGAGCGGTCAGTCGTGCGAGCGGTCGGTTGGTCTTAGTGAGGACGCTCGATCATGCAAATCAAGCCTGGTCGAGCACATTGGAATTAGTCCCTTGGGGTCGGTTGCTTGTACAATGGCCAAGCTCAGGTAGGTCGTGCATACCCCGGGTCAAGCAGCATGGTTCGAGATGGGTCGGGTCGACCATGGTGGTTGGGTCAAGCAAGCATCGGCTCGGTCAGGGTGGTTTAGGTTTCTGGTCGGTCATGAGATGCAAGGGTGGTTCCGGTCGTACCATATTGGGTCGGTCGGTCGAACAATGATTGGGTCGGTCGAGTAGGATAGGGTCAGTCGCACAAGGTCATTTTCTGAAAAATTATATTTTTCGGGTACGACCTAGATTTGAACAAAAGAGATTTGAATTCGATTAGGATGGTTTACGTGAGATACATATAATCTGGATGTTATAAGTGTTATTATCGACTGTTCTATTGCCATGAATGGATTGTTATTCTTTTGGTTGAATGGATTGTAAAGGCTATCACTATCCGAGGTAGGGAAGACAAGGTGAGTTCTTCTCTGGTATTGTGGGTAGATTAGCATATTTATTTATCCCTTCTCATATACTTTATTGTTGATGCTTGTTAGTTGTTTTATCGCTCACTAAGACTCTTGTCTGACTCAAGGTTTTATGTTTTCCTCTTATTACCTTGGGGTATTCATCCAGTTGTGTAGTGAGGACGATGTTGCAATTCGGAGGTGAGCAAGAGGCTGGCGTATTATCTTACTTACTATCTAGTATTCCTATTTCCACTATTTGAGTTGTTCTCTGAGTGTTGTAGTGAGGTTTCATGTGCAGATTTTGATATTCCTACGATGTATGGATAACCTTTCAAGATGTTGTGAAAGGTTTCAAAAGTTTGTTATATGATGCTCCACTATTTCAACCTGTTGTATATGTTCTATTATATTTTATCCTTGCGCTGTGAGTTTTACGACAGGTTCCGTTTGTGTTAGCATACTTTGATGATCGTCCATAGCTGCCTGGAACACCATACGGCGCATTATTCCTCTTGTTTAGTGCAGGGATTGTGGGCGATTGCCACAAATAAAGCACATCAAAAGCAATAGGGCAGATGCACAGATGGTATAAGATAGGGTGAATTTGTTGTATATACCCATGTTGCCGTTACATATATACGCTAAAAATGTTTACATATACATGCATGTGCAGCAACCACCACATATACACAATCCTTTTCAAAACTAGGCAAGGGAAGCAAACTTGACATGACTATAACCTGACAAATAGAAATACATAGTATGAATAAAGCATAGGCCAAATGCATGCAACAACTAAGGATCAAATTCAATTCAAGTTTAAAATGAAACAAGTGCAAATATGCGAGCATGCACACAAGACCAAAATTGTGCACACAACAAAACTGTTATTGTTGTATATGTATTCCTTGTGCATACAGAAAAACTAAATGGCCCAGATCACAAAAATGGATAAAGCAATCATATATAAAGCACAACAAAAGCAATGGGGCATATGCACATATTGTAGCGGCCCGAAAATTCCTACCTTTCGAATCGACTATAAACCACACAAGTTCGATCCGAACGGAAAAAATCCTCGAAACATTAACTAAGGTATACTACTAGTAAGAACTGAACAAAACAAATTTTTCATTAATATCATTACAATATTACATCAGGGTATAACTTACACCAAAGTACATTAATAAATAAAACACACAGTGGAAATAACAAAATAAGAATATGATATATTCATAGCGAAAAACATAAATACATTCAGCGGAAGACTATCAAATGCTTTGGATACAACTCTAGCTTCAATTCAGGACTTTCTCTATAAAATATCTGCAAACCAAAACTACTAGTTGCCTGTGCGGAAAATATGGGCACCCAGAGTTTAGGTGGGAAACAATAAACTGCGAGTCAGTCATGAGACTGATGTGAGAACTAAACAGTTTTAACCTTTTTATTTTAAAATATAATAAATCACAGGACCACGCCGTGCAACACGAAACGTGTTTTCTCCACATGAATACCAATCTTAAACAACTCACAATTCTTTCTGAAAATAAAACTCGTATGACTCATCTTGGGTGCAGACCCCAATCGAGACATCAACAATAATCCAAATGATGTGAATATCCCAGGTCTTCAACCACTGTCTTCAAGTGTCTTTAATACTCGTCGTATAGTTATTTAGAATGGGTTGAAACCCGATCTTTCTGAAAAACTTGGGCATCTTTCAAACCAAAATTGATATATAAACATATCATGAGTCTCATTCCATTTTCGAATACTCAAGTCATTCTTTACGTTGGGAACTATTCCCTTAATCTTATCAAAGGTTTACATTCTTTAAACCATTGTTTAAATCTTTCCTTGGAAATCGTTCTAATATATTATAAAATCTCATTTTACAGATTTAACTAAAATCAAGGTTTTCAGGCCTTATCAGGATTTTCGAACCTTACAAAAAGGCAATTCCTCAATCGTTATCCCGTTCCTATCATATTCATCCCATGAAGAAAACCGTTGGTACTCCATATTTCACACCCCTCGGCTTTTGGTAAGTTTATTCACCTTCTTTCATTTCAAATCTAATTAAAGATTTCACGTCAACTAATCTTGGAAAATCATATTTTTCCTTTACATGGCTTAAAGAACAAATGTTATTTTAAAACATCATTCACGACAAACCCAAAATCATACTTTCATTAGAAAAGGAATTGTTAAAGATATTTTTCTTCAACACCGGAGATTGGTCTATGGAAGTGGACCTAAGGGGAAAATGAGCTTATTTAGCTTTCACGAGCTTGGGTTAGCTCACCGTTTCCTAGATATCAAGGTTTCTAGATTAAAAGATTATTACTCTCCCTCAATGGGGTGAGCATCACGCTTAAGCGACTTAGGAACCAATAGTTATCTTGGGACAAGGGTTCCCTAAGTACAACCCTCGATAAGGGCTAAACAGCTAGTAGAAACGGGTTCCGCACTAACTTTACGAAATGGGTCTAGGCTTGGGTAGGAGCTTGTTTGCATGTAGAAAGAAAATAACATGTTGCATTGGTGATAGCTAAGAAATCACATGACAAATTGATAAGGAAATGTACTAAGTGTTGGTCCACTCTTTATTGATATTTTATTTGGAATACACAAGTGATTACAACTGAAACCCCCAATTTGATTTAGAAATTAGGGCTTACTCTAGAGAAATAGAATACAAGAATTAGAATGAGAAAAATCGCCCCGAAAATGAGGCCCCTGGGGTCTTATTATAGACAAATTGCGGGCCCTTTTGCTATTGCGGTTGCTCTTATGGCTTTGCTGATTACTCTTTAAGGTGCTGGTTCCTACTTTCGGACGGATAGTCCCAGTCTCTTGAACCCCTTTTTGAATGTTTACCCATCTACTTTGTATGGATCCTGAGCCTGTCGGCGTGAATAGCTTTTGGAAGGTTTTGGCTTTTAGATGTAGGCTTCTGGCAATAGTCTTCCATTCTTGCCATTAATACTTTGTAGGCTTTCCATTATGATCCAAATGAATGGTTGCAGGGTCCGCCACCCCTGACGGTATCAACACTAAGCAAATTAGTGTGGACAGTTTGTCTCTCCTCGAGGTCCCGGTTTGCCTTTTTGGTAGATCCTTAAAGTGTATTCTAGCTTTCCGGGAGGTTGCTTATGGTGCTTTACTTGTTGATTACTAGACTAACCTCTCGGTAACCATCAAATGAGGGTCTCGGTAGCTAGTTCCCGGATAATCCCCGTATGCCTCGGACTCTGTATCTTTGGTGCTTTCGTCCCCTGATGTGTCGGTATTAAGCAAGTTAATACCGACATCCCTTCTGTCCTTTTAGGTCTCGGTTTGTAGGATTCCTGGTCTCTCCCTTCCTTGGCTACCTATTTTGAGTGTCTTTCGTTGTTTATCCATTGTGCCGCAACCACCCTGTCGGTATCTTTTCTTTGTTTAGATTTTGAGCTTTTTTCTTCAATGGTAGTGTCGGTTGAATAGCTCTCAGATAGTTCTTTTATGCTTTCGGCTTTACCTTGTGCTTGGCTTTTGCTTACGGATGATTCCTTCATGTTGGTGGCGGTCCATTACCCCTACACCGCCAGCCTGTTTCGGTGCTTTATTTTGGTAGTAACATTTGCCCCTCCCTTAGTGAAGGGTATTTTTGACTTTTCAAGTCAAACTTTTTTGTTCTCTTTCGGTACATTGGCCCTGTGTCTCTTGGCATCCTTCATTCAGGTCTGTTGATGGGTTTCTACCTGTACGGCTCGGATTTACAAGGGAGCTCACTTTAAATGATCCTTCTTCTTCATCTCCGCCTTTTACCTGCAAATCAAATTCTCGAGCCAGATTATTAATTCTTTTAAGAATTACTCAAGCTTTTTCTCTCAAAATTCCGAGTTCGATTCTTTATGAGTATCTCTTATTCCTACTACAACTTGTAATCTAAATTATGCATTTGGATCGATTAGAAAATTGACCAAGGCTTTGTTGTACTCAATACAGGTTAACCGATAGTAACAACTTCAATAATAATTAAAGGCTATAACGGTAAGCTACTTATTCACTAAATGCTCTTTTTAAGAATTTCGACATGCAAAACTGGTTATGCAAAGTGGTCAATTTATCCACATAGTAAAATGTTATGCTTTCGGTACGAGTTAGATTAAGCACCCTTATTTCCTCTTTAGTTTGCTTCCAGCATCACCGACACTGTTATTTGTATTCATTTAACTCCCATCTCGGGGTACCGGGTTAGTTTGAAGGTGTCGGAAAGGCTTGGCAACTTAATTCAAAAGGATGTCTTGATCTTTAATTTAACTCGTACCGAGTTTAGGAACCAATTAGGCTTTTGGTGGTGACATCGAATTATTTGGTCTCGGTTGCACAATCATTGTGTTCCATTAACGAATTGATTTTTCCTTGCATATGCCTTTCATCTTTTTAAACTTCGATGTCGGGATAGCCAATTTTATCATTACCAAAGGCCTAATTGTTTCCAAATAGGGTTAACCACATGCCAACCTTTTTAAGATTGACTCCTGAGATCGATTAGTTATACAACAAATTTAGCCTTTTACGCTAACAAAGTGTACTATTGTTAGATCTACCCATGGATGTCACATGCATTTTTATGTAAAAAGAATGCAGCTTTAACCACATATGTTATGAAATGGTATCACCTGGCAGTGTTATGGTGAAAAAAAAGTCCCATCGAAACAAAGGCTACAATGCTCCTCGAGCCAATAAGGAGTTCGCTTCAAAGTCTTCTTTAATCATCTCTCAAGAAAAGGTAAAGACCGTTCTTAGTAGTTTTCAAATAACTGGCATAGATGCCATTGTTGCCTCTTCCCAGCACCCCTTCAGAACCCTCTAGAAGGGTATTTTGCATACTCGGCAATCCATATTTGGCACGGAGGCTTCCTTCCTTTTCCACCATTCCTGCTCATGATTTTGTCTGACCTCGGAGTTCCTCCTATCCAGCTCTCACACAACACTTATACCCTGCTTTTGTGCTTAGAATTTTTGGCACTTACATCAAATCAAGCTTCTCTTAGCCCCAAGCTTATTCATCACATGATACGATTTTATAAGAGTGCAGAGTCGCCTATTTATCCTATAAAGAGGCAAATAAGCGACATAATTAGCAAGACTAAACCTTGGAGGGATCAGTTTTTTCTTTTTAAGTGCCCTCCTGGTATACCAGGAAAGTAATAGAATGCGGTAAGTTACTTGTCCTTTGAAAGAAATTATGTTATGTTTGTATCTCTTGTTTAATCCTTGATTTTACATAGAGCCTCCTTCTAAGAGCGTAACATTGTCGGAAGAGGAGACTCAAGTCGTTGAAGCTGTCTTTAATGCACTAGAGGATGTTAGATGTTGGGCATCTCTGCTTACTGTTGATAGGCTCCATCAATATGGCCTCCTTCCTCAGGGGAAAAAGATTTTGGGACAACCGACCATCTAGTTTTCTAGCGCTGAGGGTTTTGTCGCTGAATTCTAAAACATTAAATGCAGCATCTCCTATATTTTCAGGTAATTTAAACAGAAATGCCCTTCTGTTTGTATAAGGCTTTTTCACTTTTACATATTGATCTTCTTGTTCTTAGCTTTTCTGATATAGCTCTTTCTGTTCAGGATCCACGACTTCCAAGAGCACCTCTTCTCTCATTGTTTTCAACCAGTTTAATGTTGAAGCTCTAAAGATGCTTGCCGATTCCGGTACTAAGTCATCATCTAAAAGCCGAAAACATGCCAAGTCAGTTCATTTTTTCGAGGATATTGATACCATAACAAAAACACAGACAACTTTTGGCCCTGCCGCTTCTGTTGTTGATAATGTTATTAACATTGATATTTCCCCTGACGCTTCTCCAAGAGGCAAAACTATAAGCAGTTCTGCATCACCTGTTTCGCTTGGAGAACTAGATGTTAGAGAGCGTAGCTCATTTATGTCTTCCTCTTCTTAGCATGCTATTTTTCTTGCTCCGCTCCTGTCGGCTTTAGATTTTGATCAACTTGTAACCCTTGCTCTTTCGTCTACAGAAGTTGCTAACGTTTCACAATCTTCATTGTCTTTGGACTCAGAGGACTTTTATTGGCAATTATTCAAGGGCCAACTATTGGTATTGACTCACTCCCTTCAGCTTTTTTTCGTTATGCTACCGTTATATAGAACTCACTTTGGTCTTTTTCCTTTCTCTTAAATGATGAAAAGCTAGTTCTTGTCCAGGGGAGTGGCTTCTTCATCTTCTGTTGAGGTTACTGTCCTCAGGGAAGAGAATAAGGCTCTAAAGGACAAGGTTGACATTCTATCGCGGGAGAAGGAAGAAAGAGATGGTGAATGTAGGAGACTAGAGGTCTTGTTGAAGGAGGAGAAGGAGGCTAAGGACATGTTGTTGAAGCAGATTGAGGATCTGAAGAATGAGAAGACAAAGATGCCAACTGATCATGCTGTCGAACTAGACAAGATAAACAACAAGCTTTCCATTGAAAATGAATAATTTATTAGACTAGTGATAGGATATTTGAATTTTTGAAAGTTCATCTTAACGAATTTTTATGAAATACTATGAAGATGCTCTCCTCCTCGCTTTCTCTGACAACGATAAGAAATTCCCGGGGATTGGCCTTACTTCTGTGCATCCCTCTGTTAAGACTAGAGTTGTGGAGAGAATCAAGTAGGTTAGGCAAGAAGGTAAAGTTCTTCCAAAAGACAAGACAAAACCCAAGTCTTTTCTGTTCATCGAGGAATTTCCCAAGGATTCTGATAATAGGGAAGAATAGGATGTGATTGTTGACGAGAAGACAGGAGGAGACGAGGGTCTATGAAATGAATCTAGCAAGGACAATGGAGACTCTACTTCTGCTGCTGTTGGGTTAGCTGCAACACTCCACCTCTGTTAAAGTCACACACAAAGGGAATGCCTTAAATTCGGTGGAGCGTTTTAGGTAAGCGATGCAGATAAATTATAAGACAGACAAATAAAGCAGTGGAAAATAAAGTCATTTTATAAACAATGTGGTTCAGTCAAGCTTTTACAACAATTGTCTCAATCATACATAAATGCAATACGTAGAACATCTGTCTTGATTCAAAAACTTCTGAGTATAAAAGAAGCATAAAAGTAACAATGATATTCCCCAATAAAGCATGAACCACCCATAGCAGTGGAAGAGAGAGTCCAAAGCAATACATCGACTATCTCCGTGCTTGGAAAGAAAACCGAGGTACGTGGTAATATTTCCTCCCTGTGAACCGGGGGGAGGGGGAACGGAAGAAAAGAGGCGAAACAAACTAGGTCAGACATAAGTCTGGTAAGTCCAGTGACTTTCAGTGTGTAAACAGGTAAAAGTAACATGACATGAATAAACTGAATATAAGACAATACTGTGATAACCGGGATATCAAGATAACATAAGATTAGCATATAATATGATAAGGCAAGATGAACTGAATGCGCTTCTACTCTTTCTCTGCTTCGCTGCTACCTTATTATTCTGATTTATATATCTCTGCGCCGCCTAACTAGCATCCTAACTAGCGTCTTTTATAGAACGATTCATATTCCCTACTAGTGTCACAACTAGTATCTTGTGAAAAAGGATCTGTATCCCCTACTAGTGTCCCAGTTGGTATTCTGTATTATATGGTGATCCCAACTCCACAATTGTGGTAGCCTTCAGGTGTACATCTAGTATGAGGATCTCACCTCAATCAGCCTAATTGCCATGAAGATGTTAGATGTACCCTTACTACCCTATCGATCGGCTCCTTACTTGTATTAATGTTTCATGTGTCTGTGTCAATCGGCCCTCTCTTGCGTGTAAATACCCTATGTTGGTCCCACCATAAGGTGTATCAATCCTTATGATAGCAACCCGACATGATTCAAGATGCACAATGTGTAACTACTGGAACCCAATGCCAGCTTTTTGCCACTCCGGAGTACGTGCACGTCCGTAAACCACCGGAACCTACACTGACGTACCCCCTGCCGCTATTTTGATCGCTTATAATCAGCCTAGTAATCGTGCCCCACCCTGCCTAGTTTAGGGTACCATTATACATCTATGTGGGTTACTGCTGAAATGGGTCTCCGTTACTAGGGTTTCCTACTGGTTAAGTTTTGTAGGTCTATATACACGGATATTACCCACCAACCCGTTATGTACTTAACCCTCCCACTGATTCAAGTATGTTTATTCAATGGCTAAGTTTGCGGGCCTATATATAGTAATATTACCCACCAACCTGATATGTACTTAACCCTTCTCACTGATTAAAGTATGTTTATTTAATGGTTAAGTTCCCGATATGTACTTAACCCTTCTCACTGATTCAAGTATGTTTATTTAATGGTTAAGTTTAGTGGGCCTATATTTACTAATATTGCACACCAACCCGATATGTACTTAACCCTCCCACACATTATGTCATATTGGTTAAGTGTTGTCCATTCATGTTAACTTAACCCACCCACTTGCCGTGTTTACATTTTTCCCCCAATCAAGGTTTAATGTTTCAACTTACCCCAAATTCGCACAATAACAATCATGCCCCAAACTTGATTTATATGAAAATTAACCCATCTTACAGTTATAACGATAATAATGCCCAATATTAATTACAAGTTATACCCAAATCTCAGTTACAAGTTATGCCCAAATCTCTATTACAAGTTATGCCCAAACCTCAATTACAAGTTACGCCCAATAGTACAAAATTGACTAGGCCCAATTCCCCCGTATTCCAATCGTATATATACATATAACAAGCTTTTGTCTAGGTTCGAGACAACCTAGATCCATAATAAAAGGGGAAAGAAGAGGAAACATAAAAGATTAGGCATAAAATAGCCATATGACGCTAAATTTGATAATAGCAATGTCATGAACATAACAGAAGTATAGATCTAAATAAAATTACATCGCAGGCATAAATCTGATAGATTAGATTTGCGTAACATCGCATGCACAAATCTGATAAAATAGATTTGAATAACATCAGAAGCACAAATCTGATAAAGTAGATAGGATAAATATGAAAGGATTATCTCATAATCAGTTATAGCTTGCACTCATATTATTACATGCCAAGAATTTCAATTAAGAATTCACTTCTGAAAGAAACATGAACTTACAAAACAAAAGATAAATCTTGTTTTCTGGGATCTGTTTTCTAAAACTGAAAAACTATCCTTTGATGTAGACTTTGATTATTAACTTGAAAACTCTAAATGGATTGATTAAGGTGGAGGTTAGGTCACTTTAGGTTTTAGCAGCATATTAATGCCTATGAATTCGTGTGGAGAAAACAATAGGTTTAAGGGTCTTTTTATAGGTGTATAAGGAGATTTAGAGCCTTCAGATCAGTTTAGAAGTCATCAGAATCATCCAGAGCAGAATACCATGTCACACGGCGAAACAAAGCGACACGTGGCGAAGCATGTCATCGGTCAGATCTGTGCCAACAAAGGTCGACTCCCCTATAGGGGGGTCGATACCTATGTCGACACCCTTATAGGGGGTTGACACCTATGTCGACTCCCCCTGGGGGGTCGACACCTCTGAGCGGGAAATTTCCCGCTCAGCCTGCTTTGACCCAAATTCAAGATTTGAACCCTGTTTTGACTTCTGGAATTATTTTATATGTATATATATACTTCCTTGGGCGTATACAAACTTCTAAGGCTTATAACTTCTTCATACGGTGTCCGATTTACGTAAACTCGGACTTTATCCGAAGCAGAATTCCGAGACGAACGCAATGGTGTAACTCGTGTTCCTTAATTCCTACTTTTAAAATTAAGTATTCTTTAATTTGTTAATTTAATATTCTCAGAAAATACTACGTGTTACATTCTCCCCTCCTTAAACGATTTCGTCTCCGAAATCTCTAAGTTAAGAAGAATCCATATCCTACCATCCAGCATCCATCTACTCAACCATCAATCATAGGCATCCATTGTCCTTAAAATGTATCTAATTATTTTCATGAACATATGCATAGTGTGTGTATATGTCCTTATCTAATGCAAAATCAGGCGGTCTACTGATTCAGTTGACCTCCTTAATGCAAATTATGTCAGTGCTATGAGCCCATCATGTATGCAATTATTCCTAATTGTACTTTATATCTTCTACATGAGTGCTCAATCAATCATACAAATGCAACATCCATATGATAACGCATCAAGTTTCAATTCATATATATATAAATTCACTCATGCATATGCAATGTGAAAGTGACTAAGCTGATCTAGTGCCTAATGTGTTTATATGCATCCACGAGCAACCACTAGCAAACACTTGCATCCACCAAACATAACATGTCTCAAGCACATTTTTACATCCATTGGCTTCTACCTAAGGATCGAGGATAAGATCGAGAGGATATACTTAAAAGATAAAGACTAGCAAATAAACTTTACAGAAAAAGAGAGATTAAGGATATACCCTTAAAAAGGGTATAATGCGCGTATCTAGTCTTCAGTCTTCTAAGTCGCATCTTCTTGAGCTTCCCTCCATTGTGCTCTGACTGTCTTAACTTCATGATTGCGTAGCTTCTTAATTTCTATTTCCCAAATATAAGTTGGGACTCATTTCACTGTCGCCTCTCGTTCCACTTCTTCTCCTTCTAGTCATGCTAATATTTCCTCAAAAGGTTTTCCAAAATCCTATTCACCCTTCCTGTCAGAGGATGACAAGCAGTGCTTAACATAACTACGTACCTACTGCCTTTTTCATATCACTTTTCCATCTTGTATTGAGAACTGCTCCAAGCCCGGTTCCGCAAGCACCGGTATATACTATAAACGGTTTGCTCCCATCTAGCAAAGTCAAGACTGGGGCTGATATCTTCCCAAAGTCCTTAACGAACCTCCTAAAGCAGCCCGACAACCCTAGAAAACTTCTTTCTTCCGTTGCTTTTCTAGGAACCTTCCAACCTTGGATTGCAACATGTCCTAGAAACCTTACTTCTTCTCTCCAAAAATGGCATTTTTTTGGAGAACTTCGCCTTAAGTCAATGCGCTTGGAGTGTATCCGAGACTTCCCTTAGATGCAAAGCATGTTCTTCCTCATTCCAAAATATCATCTATGCACAAGCGAAGTGAACCATCCGCCTTTGTAACGAAAACGACTGGAGCACCCCATTCAGAAATACTTCGCCTTATGAACCCTTTTTCAAGTAACTCTTTTACTTGTTTACTGAGCCCTTCCTTTCCCTTGGATTCATGTATCGTACAGGTAATGCAACTGGTTTTGCATTGTCCACTAGATATATGCAGAAGTCTATCTCGCGTTTTAGGGGACAAACCCCTAACCTGATTAAAAACATCTGCGTACTCATGGGCCACTCTAACGGATCGCAAATCGTCGATAGATGCATCAAATGATTCTAGGTAGCTAAGGCTAACTGATCCCGCATGAAATCTCAAGGGTATTCCCAAAGCAAGTCAAAAGTCTAAATACCCTCCTTTCACAATTACTAGCTAACCAATCCATGCCTAGAATCAACGCATAGCACATGAAACCAAAAACATAAGCATTATACTTAAACTAAATACTTAACATAGCTATTCTCAAATCCTTACAAACCAAAGATAAACAATCCAAACCACCAACCAGATTTGAGACAATAATGGTGTAACACCCCACCTCCGCTAGGGTCACTCACAAAGGGAATGCACTAGGTTTGGTGAAGCATTATCGAGGTAAACAGGCACAGAAATATTACAAGACAGAACATATATAAAACAGCGGAAGTAAAACAAATTTCATTACCTTATAAAATAAGGTCTAGAGCCTTTTACATCAGAATACATCAAAACCTGTCTTGCAATAGTAAAGAAGCATAAAACTTTTTTTTCATAAATTATTCCCCCAAAATAAAGCAGTGAAGCAGCCATAGCTAAGAGAAGACCAAGCTATACATGATGAATTTCAAGCATAAGAGGTCCGAACTAAACAACATCATTTCCTCCCTGAAAAACCTAGAGGGGGGGGGGGACGGAAGACAAAGAGGCGAAACAAAACGGGGTCAGTCATAAAGACTGGTAAGTCCTATCTACTTCCAGTATAAAAACAGGTAAAGGTAACGTGACATGCATAAACTGAAAGTAAACATAAGAATGCCAACAAGATAGATAAGCTAAACCAAGATAACTGTATGCACTACTGTAGCAAGATAAACTAAGGTATCATGATAAACTACGGTGTCAAGATAAATCAAGGTATCACATCGTCAGGTTTCTATCAAGTATACTACCCCAAGGTATCTATCATGTCTAACATCCCATGGTATTTATCATGTATATATTTGCTCTGCACCTCTCGTACTAGTATCCCAACCCGCGTCATGTGTTAACTATGAATGTCCCTTGCCCAATGTCATATAATGGTCCGTGTCAACCTAATATATAGCATATGTAGGTTTTTTTCCCAACTTGTATGTTTCTTTCCATATATAGGTTCAGTCCTTTGCCGTAGGCCGTACGGGCTTTCCCATGTAAATCTATACCATCTCAACGTAGTACCATTTTATCCTTGAAGTTGTTTTGGACTGCTATCCTTGATCTGGTTATGTTTTCTTACCATGAACTATCGCGTGTTCACTTAGGATTTACGCCACCTAGGACCATTAGGGATTATGCTACCAATGAACGTTTCCGTGTCTCGGTTTGGGTTCAAGCCACCTAGGACCACTAGGGATTATGCCAACCGTCAACCGCGCCCTTTACCCCGCGTATGTATCGTGAATCGTTTTCCATGTCTAGACGCACATGTTACTCAATGTACCATCCGAGTTCCATGCCAGGGCAAATCAAGAAATACGGAACTCGGTCGGGAGCTTTAAGTCGTCTGCTGATGCAGATATCCAGGTCGGTTTTTGTATCCGTGGCTATGGTCCCATGTGACCCCTCCCTCAACTACTGAAAGGCAATCCAAGAAAAATCATGTATGAGAACCACATCCCGGCCCCACTATAGCCCCACTCTCCTATGGGCCAACCTCACCCATGAATCGATAGCAAGAACATGGTCTGTTGGGGGTTCTCTGCCTTTCCGTTCGTACACGATTGACTAAAGATGGTAGATAGTCGGCGACGTGCTATCCAGGGCAAAATCAAGTATCGTCGACTCCACGCTAATCCATCCCAGTCTTTAGGTCGCTCGCATAGCAACCAAGGCATACTCTTGGCTCTTCTACCGCAGACCTTAACCTCTGTGAGGCCGGGTTTCATGGACCATCTGCCACCTCACAGAGGGATACCAAGAGTACCCTCACGTCCCCTGAAGTTACCGCTTCGTCACCCAGTTCGTTGGAGCCTTTATCTAAGTCAGATAATTCGCTCCTCCACGTGTGTTTAAGCGATGACCTACCGTATCGAGTTACTCATCTATTCATGAACTAGTCCCATGTCCTTGGCTAAGAATTATCACTTAGTTATACTTAACTAAGGTTTACCACTTAGCTTCATTTCCCCATTACTGTAAAAACCCGTAACTTCCCCGTAAAGGAAAGCGTCGGATAGTTCGAGAACAAGCCACAACAGAATGCATACAAAAGAACATTTCATTGTATATTACAACAATGCATCAGAATACAAGAATATACAGAGTATAAATGAATAAATATTACACAGAAATATCAGAGATTTAAACACATTTAAATACACAGCAGCGGAAAATAATATAATACACAACTAGAAGAGATATACGGATACAAAGCTTTCCGGATATCATTCCAGTTGTAAACCAGGATCCTGTGAATATAAATCTGCAAAACCAAAACTACTAGCTGCCCGTGTCAAAATAGGGGCACCCAGAGTTTAGGTCAAAACAATAAACTCCAGGTCAGTCATGGGACTGGTGTGAGAAATAAAACAGTTATTAATCTTTATTTTAAAGTTAGGTAAATCAAGGGACCCCGCCGTATAACACGGAACGGGTTTCCTCCCAAGAATACCAGTGCATAAAACAACAGCGCAATGCTAAATAAAGAAAAATGAAGCTATTATAAGACCCAGTTCCCATCACACAATGCAACGCAAGCCGGAGGATAGGGTTTTTACCTTATAATAGCTAAGAATGCTTGATACGTTTAAAACAAATCATTTGATACTATTATAAGTGCATAGTGTATAAAACAACTTCAAATCATAAGTATCAATCATAGATGGCATAAACGCCCCATCCCACTATGTCGCCATACTAGGCTCTACAAATAAAACCGCAAATGTCACGTATTTGGAAGTTGGATTTCCATCTATGAACCGAGGCAAAAGATAGTCCTCAACCGATTCGAGACGCTCTAGCCCGCCCCTCAGGAACAGCCGCAACTGCCCCTTGGATCGTCAGGGCCGGTCCACACGGAGTGGATTATTATGCCTGAACAATACGTCTCCCCACCCTATGGGGTGTAAGTGTGGTCCGTCTGCCGACCAGAATGCATCGGCCGAAACCGATATAACCGAGGCGCCTCGCAACAGCAACAACCACATAAGTCAAACTCGTCAGGGCGTGTAAAACGACGGACGCCACTTCTAGCTAGAAAGAAACGCAAGTCCTCCCTGAGGTCCATCTCCCGTTTTTGGTTCATACCGGGTGTGAAACTCGCGAAGTAAACGTTACACAAAGCTACGCCACAAAGGCCGTGCTTTGATCATCACCACAAGACTTTGCTTTTCAACATAAGCCTCGATCAATTGCCACTTAGGCATGCCACACAGGCAATTCACTCCATGCGTTTGATATCCATCAGTATATAACCTCTGAGCTCGTACGTCTCAGAGAAGGGCGTTAAGCAAGAGAATAAATTCTCCGCCGCCAAACAGATATATATTTAATAGAGATCAATCACACGGACTAAAATCCAATGTCAGACACACAGTCCATTTACAAGTTCGTTCTGGGTCTGAACGAAACCGGAGGCACCTAGTACCTCGCATATCCATCGATCTCCGAGCACGTCTGGACGATCACCAACTGTTTCCATCTTCTTGGGTGTACAGCCCAATCAAGATCATCAGTAATCACCCAAACGACGTGAAGACCTCCGGTCTTCGACCATCGTCTTCATCTTCCACTTATCGTCGTATCAGTTATTCAGAATGGGATAAACCCGGTCTTTCCGAATAACTCGCGTATATTTTAAATAAGTGTTACACAAACACAACATACGCCTCATTCCAATTCATTAGTCACTAACCGTAAATTAATCAAGAGAATAATTTCCCAAATATTAACCCCGAAGGCCGAGACCAACATCAGATCAATATCCAGAAAACCATTCTGCTTGGCTAACCGACAGTTAGTTTCTAAATTTCACATTCATAGGGAAATGTTCCCATTAATTTTATCCAAGATAAATTCCTTGAATTTATTCTTTAATCATCTTTTGAATTTCGATTCAACTAGTCGGGATTAACGAACCTTACCGAAGTAATCATTTGTTTTAATTTCCCAATCCCAACCTATTCATCCCATGAAGTAAAACTGGTAATACTTCATATCTAACACCACGGTGTTGTCGGTAAATTCAATTACCATTTCACGTTCAAATCTAATTAAAGATTTAACTATCGCCTGGAGCAAAACTGGTGATACTCCATTCTCGATCATTTCAATCTAATTAAAGATTCATTAAAACTCCACTTAGTTTTAATCTTCGACTGGGTTAAAGAAACAGTGTCATTTAAAACACGGTTCACGATAAACCCAAAATCACATTCATTAATTATCGGGTTAAAGAACGAGTGTTATTTAAAACACTGCTCACGATAAACCCAAAAATCAATACCAATTCAATTCCAATTAAATATCATTTAATTGGTACACTTCGTTAAATCTAAATAAAAAGATTTAATCTTTTCTCAACTAGGTTCAAGAACAGTGTTAATGAAGACACCATTCACGACAAACCCAAATCACATTTGATATTAAATACAAGGCTCTGAATAGAAAATATATCGGCTTATATTCAATATCAAATTCTACGACAAACAGATATTGTATTGGAAATAACGATATATATATCTATATCTTTCAAATTTCCATAACAACATCTGTATAATCACGAAATCCAACATCGAAATATTCCGAAGACAATTTCGATTCAAATCCATTCCAATGCAATCATTGGAAATTCTGGTTATTTTTAAAACCCTTTTCAAATTCAATTTATTTATTTAAAAATAAATAGAATTATAATTCTAGTTCAAAACTAATTCATTTCGATAAAAATCTATTTTTATCTTTTCAAATATGGAGTTTTTCATCCCAATTCTTCACAAATCATTTCTTATGATTTTACACAAATTATTACTATTTTTAATAATTTTATCAAGGCCCGTATAGTCAATTTCCACCAACGGTCATCGAACTGCACTTGCAGCGACCTTTTTCAAATTTGATTTGGACATAACTCCAAATCCACCGTTAGATTTCAAATTTCTAATATTCTTTAGAGAGCTCTTTTCGATACGAACCCAACGGTTCCGGTTTTAGGAGAATCCGACGGTCGGATCTCCCGCAATATCCGTTCGAAGTCAATGGTCGAAATTCGTGAACTGCCGCAGCGCGGCGCGTTCTATTCAGGCCATTATATTATATATATAATATATATAATATATACTTCGTCGATTTCCTTTCGAAATGAATTTTATAATTCGTTTTAAATTCGTTTTCAAAACGGTTTCAACTTCATATTCAATTTCAAATCAAAATAGAATATTCCAATTTAAATTCATTTCAAATTGATTTCAATTCAAATTGATTTCTAATTCAATTTCAGTTCGTTTTCAATTCAATTCAATTTCAATTCGAATTCATTTATATTCAATTTCAATTCGAATTCATTTATATTCAATTTCAATTCGAATTCATTTCTATTCATTTTCAATTCGAAATCATTTCTATTCATTTTCAATTCGAAATCATTTCTATTCATTTTCAATTCGAAATCATTTCTATTCATTTTCAATTCGAAATCATTTCTATTCGTTTTCAATTCGAATTCAATTCTATTCATTTTTGAATTCGAATTCAATTCTATTCATTTTGATATATCATATTTTTGAAATCATTTTCGATATTCATTATAGAATGAATAAAATCGATATAGATATCGTTCACGTCAAAATGGCGTCAATCTAATCAACACGGCTTCATATATTCCTATTTTCAAATATTCTATTTCAAATATAAATCGTTCAACACATTACTAATCTCAACGGGTGAGTACTGTCAACACATGAACCTTTATTTTATATTGATAAAGATGCAAATTTTATTATTAAAATATTTCGTTCAACACATGACTAATCTCAACGGGTGAGTACTGTCAACACATGAACCTTTATTTTATATTATTCTTTATTTTTCAAATTGGAATGAGGCCCAATCAATTACCATATAAAGTTAATTGTATGGATTTTCATACATCACACGTATATCATAGCATTGAAAAATAATCAACCATCAACCAAAGTGCACTCCACTGTATAAGCATCAAATATAGATATCTAACGCTTATAACAGCTTGTCAATCAATCGATCGACATATTGAATCAGTTAGGATGAGTGAACTTCAAATTTCATCCCAACACCCGTGTGGGGTTTCAAGCAATCAAACACAGATTTTTATTTGTGCAGTTGGGCGATGTGTAAAATTTATCGTCCCAATCAATGTCCTTCAAATAGGTGTACATAAACAAACCGTCCGTTTTGTAAATGAATATTTATTTATTCACATTCACGTTAAAAATTATATTTTTAACGATCAAACTATTTTATTCAACCTATGAATTTTCTATTCAGTTCATTTATCAAATAAAATGTTATCTTTATTTTTCTAACTTATTTTAGAAAATTTCGGCGGCATAACGGCACGATACTAGAAACGGGACAAAGCCTAGCCTTATCCCCGGTCTAGTGAAGGCCCACGCCATTCACACATCAATCATATCAATTTCATTTCACCAAACAATTCAAATCAACCCAAACAATCTAACTAACAACACAGCCAAACAAACAAGTCCATGGTCTGTGGACGATTATGTCGGGTGCTACTAAGCACCGTCTGCATCCTAGTATATATATATAACTAGAAAAGAAATAGAAGAGTGAGAAATTCTCACCGAAAGCTATCCTAACTCCACGGCACTTCCAATGCAGGAAATCTTCACTGTTCTCGTCTCTTATCACTTTCTTCGCCCGTATTCTCTACATATGTAAAAATCGAATTTTTACTTCGCTATTCAATATATAAAAATCACATTTTTACTTCGATGTTCAATATATAAAAATCACATTTTTACTTCGATGTTCAATATATAAAAATCACATTTTTACTTCGATGTTCAATATATAAAAATCACATTTTTACTTCGATGTTCAATTTATAAAAATCACATTTTTACTTCGATGTTCAATTTATAAAAATCACATTTTTACTTCGATGTTCAATATATAAAAATCACATTTTTACCCCGATGTTCAATATATAAAAATCACATTTTTACACTCTCTCTACTTCACGATAAAATAAAGTTCAGATTTTTCTTTCACTTCATATATTTACAACGCTTCTTCCTATATAAAAATTATATTTTTATATTTCTACTTCTTATATAAAGATTGAATTTTTATCATCATAACTATATAAAAAACATATCTTTAATAGGCCACTAGAATAAAAATTATATTTTTAACCTTTTTATATTATAAAAATTATATTTTTAACTTTCTAATATAATAAAAATTATATTTTTAACTTTCTAATAATTGCACCTTTTCATTTGTTAAAACCATATGTTTTTATTAACAAAAACCCTATTTTTATTAGCAAAAACTATATATTTTCTATATATATAAAAAAAAACCATGCCTTTACCGCTATATATATTTATTAAAATCAATCTTAATAACTTAGATAAAACCGGATTTAAAAACAAAATACAATAAAACTCACCTATTTTGGCCTGGACGTCGGCTGCGATGGAGGGGAGGGGGTTTCCACGGCGGACCTAGGCTGTGGAGGGTCGCTGAACAGCTGGATGAGGCGGAGGAAGGGTGCGGTGGGCCCAGGTTGATGTCACGGCGAGGTTTACGGTTTGGGGGGCTTTGGGGGGGGGGCTCGAACATCGAATGGAGGGAGAAGGGAGCGTCGCCGTTGACCGGAGGGCGGAGCAGCTGGAGCGGCGTCACCTGGCGGCGGCGAGGGCGGATCCGCCTGGAGGCGCGATCGATTATCCATTTTTTTTATTTCGGTAATCAGAAGTGGAGGGGGGTTTGACTGAGTGGAAGGGAAAATGAACGGGGGGGGGGGGGGTCTTTATAAATTATAATATTTAATTTCTTTTTATTTATTTAAATTCCTAAATGTTGACTTTTACATACGACGTCGAAACGAGGCCCACCGCCTGTCGTCCATAGCGTTTTACCCCCATTCTGAACACAATGCGATATGTATCGTAGGTTGATTCGATCGTTACAATCAGTTTCCGTTAAATTTACATTTAAATCACTATATTGAATTTTAAACGTACATTTCAAATTACCGGGGTCACATACTAACTAGAAAAATTCCAGAAAAATATTTTCTAACTTCGTATTGACGATACGGTCCTAACAAAACTAATTTCGTCAAATTCTGAGACCGTTGGAAAAATGGCCATTTTCCAGTCGATTAAAAACAACTGAAATTGGTCAAACGCGTTTTCTTTTGCCACGCTCACATATTGATTCGAAAAATTATGAAAATTGAAATCTAGCAATAACTTTACATCACGGACCCAACAAAAGTGGTTTCGTCGAAATCCGATGTCATTTGCAAAATGTCCATTTTCCAGGGCCTGAATTCTATAGCGACTATTCAGAATTTTCAACTGGACATATCTTTTGATTCCCGCTATGAAATTTCGATTTCCCGGATTCGTTGGAAAGATATCATCAATTAGATTCTAATATTTTTGGTTTCACTAAAATCCGGATTGTTTTGCACCCGGTATGTTCACTTGAAGTTTGAAATCAAATTATCGAACTACCGCGCCATTTTCAATTCCTTTTATAATTATAAATAATTATTTATATTCTAACGACGACGTATATAATATATACGTTCTAATTCCATTCAAAATAAATTTCTCGTCGATATTATTTAAAATAATTCATTTTAAATAATCAAAATTCGCTAAAATTGCCAAAATAAAAATTTTAAACTTGCCCAGATTTTCGGGTTGTTACAATCTCCCCCACTTAAAACTTTTCGTCCCCGAAAAGGAACAAAGTCGAAAGTGGTTTGATCAATCAGCTCTACGCTCGATCCGGCTTCCATTCTCCAACTTTTCAGTTTCTGAGAATTTTCAAAAATTCCAAAAATTTGGCTAACACCCTAAATTTTCAAAAAATTTCGCCATAACCTCCCCTGCAATGGGAGCATCGGGAAATCTCAAATAGCTTCCCCGTTCCTTCAGATCTCAAAAAGAAAAAGAAAAAGCCAAGCGGCTAGCCAATAGGCTCATAAAATCATCATCACCCAAACAAAACAGTAAATTATGTAGTAAACATGTACCTATTTGTCGGGCAAACAAATTTTATTCTCTGCTCTAGCCTCCTTGCTATGACCTGTTCAATGTAAGTACATGTATATGCAAGCAAATGCGACTAATTTTCAATACAGTTCAATATTTGATTCAATTAGGCTAAATGGTTCAAAATTATCAAACAAATAAACAAACAACACAAACATCAATCAATTAGTGAATTAGAGTTTCAAATTCATAATTTGATACATATACAAAAATCATGTTTTTGATGCCAATTCACAACAATAAATCTATCTATATTTTGGTTCTCACACCAGTCAATAGGAGATATATAAATATCACACCTTCAACACTCGAACACTAATTCTGATGATGTAGCTACAATCATCAGAATCATCTTCGGGCGACTAGAGTGTGAATCTATATCTATCCAGTATATTAAAACTTCGAATATACGTTTGCAAGGCGTATATGCAAAATCTTTATATACTGGACTGTCCAAATCAATATAATATAAATAATCAAATACGAATAATTGATTTTAAATTTTCAAAACAAAATTGGTTTTCATTTGAAAAATATACTCTTCACACTTGTTCTAGGATACTACTGATCCTATCTCTAACGAGTCATTCTAATTGGATATTACTAATCCAATATCTGATGAATTCTTTCGTATTGTTCTAATGTGCCTTATTCTCTGAGCTTTGTAAACCAAGGCTCTGATACCAACTGTAAAAACCCGTAACTTCCCCATAAAGGAAAGCGTCGGATAGTTCGAGAACAAGCCACAACAGAATGCATACAAAAGAACATTTCATTGTATATTACAACAATGCATCAGAATACAAGAATATACAGAGTATAAATGAATAAATATTACACAGAAATATCAGAGATTTAAATACATTTAAATACACAGCAGCGGAAAATAATATAATACACAACTAGAAGAGATATACGGATACAAAGCTTTCCGGAAATCATTCCAGTTGTAAACCAGGATCCTGTGAATATAAATCTGCAAAACCAAAACTACTAGCTGCCCGTGTCAAAATAGGGGCACCCAGAGTTTAGGTCAAAACAATAAACTCCAGGTCAGTCATGGGACTGGTGTGAGAAATAAAACAGTTATTAATCTTTATTTTAAAGTTAGGTAAATCAAGGGACCCCGCCGTATAACACGGAACGGGTTTCCTCCCAAGAATACCAGTGCATAAAACAACAGCGCAATGCTAAATAAAGAAAAATGAAGCTATTATAAGACCCAGTTCCCATCACACAATGCAACGCAAGCCGGAGGATAGGGTTTTTACCTTATAATAGCTAAGAATGCTTGATACGTTTAAAACAAATCATTTGATACTATTATAAGTGCATAGTGTATAAAACAACTTCAAATCATAAGTATCAATCATAGACGGCATAAGCGCCCCATCCCACTATGTCGTCATACTGGGCTTTACAAATAAAACCGCAAATGTCACGTATTTGGAAGTTGGATTTCCATCTATGAACCGAGGCAAAAGATAGTCCTCAACCGATTCGAGACGCTCTAGCCCGCCCCTCAGGAACAACCGCAACTGCCCCTTGGATCGTCAGGGCCGGTCCACACGGAGTGGATTATTATGCCTGAACAATACGTCTCCCCACCCTATGGGGTGTAAGTCTGGTCCGTCTGCCGACCAGAATGCATCGGCCGAAACCGATATAACCGAGGCGCCTCGCAACAGCAACAACCACATAAGTCAAACTCGTCAGGGCGTGTAAAACCACTGACGCCACTTCTAGCTAGAAAGAAACGCAAGTCCTCCCTGAGGTCCGTCTCCCGTTTTTGATTCATACCGGGTATGAAACTCGCGAAGTAAACGTAACACAAAGCTACGACACAAAGGTCGTGCTTTGATCATCACCACAAGACTTTGCTTTTCAACATAAGTCTCGATCAATTGCCACTTAGGCATGCCACACAGGCAATTCACTCCATGCGTTTGATATCCATCAGTATATAACCTCTGAGCTCGTACGTCTCAGAGAAGGGCGTTAAGCAAGAGAATAAATTCTCCGCCGCCAAACAGATATATATTTAATGGAGATCAATCACACGGACTAAAATCCAATGTCAGACACACAGTCCATTTACAAGTTCGTTCTGGGTCTGAACGAAACCGGAGGCACCTAGTACCTCGCATATCCATCGATCTCCAAGCACGTCTGGACGATCACCAACTGTTTCCATCTTCTTGGGTGTACAGCCCAATCAAGATCATCAGTAATCACCCAAACGACGTGAAGACCTCCGGTCTTCGACCATCGTCTTCATCTTCGACTTATCGTCGTATCAGTTATTCAGAATGGGATAAACCCGGTATTTCCGAATAACTCGCGTATATTTTAAATAAGTGTTACACAAACACAACATACGCCTCATTCCAATTCATTAGTCACTAACCGTAAATTAATCAAGAGAATAATTTCCCAAATATTAACCCCGAAGGCCGAGACCAACATCAGATCAATATCCAGAAAACCATTCTGCTTGGCTAACCGACAGTTAGTTTCTAAATTTCACATTCATAGGGAAATGTTCCCATTAATTTTATCCAAGATAAATTCCTTGAATTTATTCTTTAATCATCTTTTGAATTTCGATTCAACTAGTCGGGATTAACGAACCTTACCGAAGTAATCATTTGTTTTAATTTCCCAATCCCAACCTATTCATCCCATGAAGTAAAACTGGTAATACTTCATATCTAACACCACGGTGTTGTCGGTAAATTCAATTACCATTTCACGTTCAAATCTAATTAAAGATTTAACTATCGCCTGGAGCAAAACTGGTGATACTCCATTCTCGATCATTTCAATCTAATTAAAGATTCATTAAAACTCCACTTAGTTTTAATCGCTAACTGGGTTAAAGAATCAGTGTCATTTAAAACACGGTTCACGATAAACCCAAAATCACATTCATTAATTATCGGGTTAAAGAACGAGTGTTATTTAAAACACTGCTCACGATAAACCCAAAAATCAATACCAATTCAATTCCAATTAAATATCATTTAATTGGTACACTTCATTAAATCTAAATAAAAAGATTTAATCTTTTCTCAACTAGGTTCAAGAACAGTGTTAATGAAGACACCATTCACGACAAACCCAAATCACATTTGATATTAAATACAAGGCTCTGAATAGAAAATATATCGGCTTATATTCAATATCAAATTCTACGACAAACAGATATCGTATTGGAAATAACGATATATATATATCTATATCTTTCAAATTTCCATAACAACATCTGTATAATCACGAAATCCAACATCGAAATATTCCGAAGACAATTTCGATTCAAATCCATTCCAATGCAATCATTGGAAATTCTGGTTATTTTTAAAACCCTTTTCAAATTCAATTTATTTATTTAAAAATAAATAGAATTATAATTCTAGTTCAAAACTAGTTCATTTCGATAAAAATCTATTTTTATCTTTTCAAATATGGAGTTTTTCATCCCAATTCTTCACAAATCATTTCTTATGATTTTACACAAATTATTACTATTTTTAATAATTTTATCAAGGCCCGTACAGTCGATTTCCACCAACGGTCATCGAACTGCACTTGCAGCGACCTTTTTCAAATTTGATTTGGACATAACTCCAAATCCAACCGTTAGATTTCAAATTTCTAATATTCGTTAGAAAGCTCTTTTCGATACGAACCCAACGGTTCCGGTTTTAGGAGAATCCGACGGTCGGATCTCCCGCAATATCCGTTCGAAGTCAATGGTCGAAATTCGCGAACTGCCGCGGCGCGGCGCGTTCTATTCAGGCCATTATATTATATATATAATATATATAATATATACTTCGTCGATTTCCTTTCGAAATGAATTTTATAATTCGTTTTAAATTCGTTTTCAAAACGGTTTCAACTTCATATTCAATTTCAAATCAAAATTGAATATTCCAATTTAAATTCATTTCAAATTGATTTCAATTCAAATTGATTTCTAATTCAATTTCAGTTCGTTTTCAATTCAATTCAATTTCAATTCGAATTCATTTATATTCAATTTTAATTCGAATTCATTTATATTCAATTTCAATTCGAATTCATTTCTATTCATTTTCAATTCGAAATCATTTCTATTCATTTTCAATTCAAAATCATTTCTATTCATTTTCATTTCGAAATCATTTCTATTCATTTTCAATTCGAAATCATTTCTATTCGTTTTCAATTCGAATTCAATTCTATTCATTTTTGAATTCGAATTCAATTCTATTCATTTTGATATATCAGATTTTTGAAATCATTTTCGATATTCATTATAGAATGAATAAAATCGATATAGATATCGTTCACGTCAAAATGGCGTCAATCTAATCAACACGGCTTCATATATTACTATTTTCAAATATTCTATTTCAAATATAAATCGTTCAACACATGACTAATCTCAACGGGTGAGTACTGTCAACACATGAACCTTTATTTTATATTGATAAAGATGCAAATTTTATTATTAAAATATTTCGTTCAACACATGACTAATCTCAACGGGTGAGTACTGTCAACACATGAACCTTTATTTTATATTATTCTTTATTTTTCAAATTGGAATGAGGCCCAATCAATTACCATATAAAGTTAATTGTATGGATTTTCATACATCACACGTATATCATAGCATTGAAAAATAATCAACCATCAACCAAAGTGCACTCCACTGTATAAGCATCAAATATAGATATCTAACGCTTATAACAGCCTGTCAATCAATCGATCGACATATTGAATCAGTTAGGATGAGTGAACTTCAAATTTCATCCCAACACCCGTGTGGGGTTTCAAGCAATCAAACACAGATTTTTATTTGTGCAGTTGGGCGATGTGTAAAATTTATCGTCCCAATCAATGTCCTTCAAATAGGTGTACATAAACAAACCGTCCGGTTTGTAAATGAATATTTATTTATTCACATTCACGTTAAAAATTATATTTTTAACGATCAAACTATTTTATTCAACCTATGAATTTTCTATTCAGTTCATTTATCAAATAAAATGTTATCTTTATTTTTCTAACTTATTTTAGAAAATTTCGGCGGCATAACGGCACGATACTAGAAACGGGACAAAGCCTAGCCTTATCCCCGGTCTAGTGAAGGCCCACGCCATTCACACATCAATCATATCAATTTCATTTCACCAAACAATTCAAATCAACCCAAACAATCTAACTAACAACACAGCCAAACAAACAAGTCCATGGTCTATGAACGATTGTGTCGGGTGCTACTAAGCACTGTCTGCATCCTAGTATATATATATAACTAGAAAAGAAATAGAAGAGTGAGAAATTCTCACCGAAAGCTATCCTAACTCCACGACACTTCCAATGCAGGAAATCTTCACTGTTCTCGTCTCTTATCACTTTCTTCGCCCGTATTCTCTACATATGTAAAAATCGAATTTTTACTTCGCTATTCAATATATAAAAATCACATTTTTACTTCGATGTTCAATATATAAAAATCACATTTTTACTTCGATGTTCAATATATAAAAATCACATTTTTACTTCGATGTTCAATTTATAAAAATCACATTTTTACTTCGATGTTCAATTTATAAAAATCACATTTTTGCTTCGATGTTCAATATAAAAAAATCACATTTTTACCCCGATGTTCAATATATAAAAATCACATTTTTACACTCTCTCTACTTCACGATAAAATGAAGTTCAGATTTTTCTTTCACTTCATATATTTACAACGCTTCTTCCTATATAAAAATTATATTTTTATATTTCTACTTCTTATATAAAGATTGAATTTTTATCATCATAACTATATTAAAAACATATCTTTCTTAGGCCACTAGAATAAAAATTATATTTTTAACCTTTTTATATTATAAAAATTATATTTTTAACTTTCTAATATAATAAAAATTATATTTTTAAATTTCTAATAATTGCACCTTTTCATTTGTTAAAACCATATGTTTTTATTAACAAAAACCCTATTTTTATTAGCAAAAACTATATATTTTCTATATATATAAAAAAACCATGCCTTTACCGCTATATATATTTATTAAAATCAGTCTTAATAACTTAGATAAAACCGGATTTAAAAACAAAATACAATAAAACTCACCTATTTTGGCTTGGACGTCGGCTGCGATGGAGGGGAGGAGGTTTCCACGGCGGACCTAGGCTGCGGAGGGTCGCTGAACAGCTGGATGAGGCGGAGGAAGGGTGCGGTGGGCCCAGGTTGCTGTCACGGCGAGGTTTATGGTTTGGGGGGCTTTGGGGGGGGGGGGCTCGAACATCGAATGGAGGGAGAAGGGAGCGTCGCCATTGACCGGAGGGCGGAGCAGCTAGAGCGGCGTCACCTGGCGGCGGCGAGGGCGGATCCGCCGGGAGGCGCGATCGATTATCCATTTTTTTTTTCGGTATTCAGACTTGGAGGGGGGTTTGACTGAGTGGAAGGGAAAATGAACGGGGGGGGGGGGGGTCTTTATAAATTATAATATTTAATTTCTTTTTATTTATTTAAATTCCTAAATGTTGACTTTTACATACGACCTCGAAACGAGGCCCACCGCCTGTCGTCCATAGCGTTTTACCCCCATTCTGAACACAATGGGATATGTATCGTAGGTTGATTCGATCGTTACAATCAGTTTCCGTTAAATTTACATTTAAATCACTATATTGAATTTTAAACGTACATTTCAAATTACCGGGGTCACATACTAACTAGAAAAATTCCAGAAAAATATTTTCTAACTTCGTATTGACGATACGATCCTAACAAAACTAATTTCGTCAAATTCTGAGACCATTGGAAAAATGGCCATTTTCCAGTCGATTAAAAACAACTGAAACTGGTCAAACGCGTTTTCTTTTGCCACGCTCACATATTGATTCGAAAAATTATGAAAATTGAAATCTAGCAATAACTTTACATCACGGACCCAACAAAAGTGGTTTCGTCGAAATCCGAGGTCATTTGCAAAATGTCCATTTTCAAGGGCCTGAATTCTATAGCGACTATTCAGAATTTTCAACTGGACATATCTTTTGATTCCCGCTATGAAATTTCGATTTCCCGGATTCGTTGGAAAGATATCATCAATTAGATTCTAATATTTTTGGTTTCACTAAAATCCGGATTGTTTTGCACCCGGTATGTTCACTTGAAGTTTGAAATCAAATTATCGAACTACCGCGCCATTTTCAATTCCTTTTATAATTATAAATAATTATTTATATTCTAATGACGACGTATATAATATATACGTTCTAATTCCATTCAAAATAAATTTCTCGTCGATATTATTTAAAATAATTCATTTTAAATAATCAAAATTCGCTAAAATTGCCAAAAAAAAAATTAAACTGGCCCAGATTTTCGGGTTGTTATAGTTACCCTTGATTAACTATGATTTTCTACCTATTTCCTCTAACTAGGGTTTTGTCTATTGGGTTAAGTGTTGTTATTCAGGTTCATGGGTTAGCCCGCCTACGAATCATGTCAAGATTGGCTAAGTATTTAAGTTCAAGGCTTAGCCCTACAAGTTGGTTAAGCATCCCAAGAAGCGCATGACTTAACCCTATCAAGTCAAATTGGTTAAGTACTTGTTTTTCCTAACCCTATCAGATTTATCGTGTTAGATTGATTAAGCATAGATTATCTTAATCCCATCAGATCATCGAGTCGGATTGGTTAAGTATGAGTTAGCTTAACCTCATCCGCTAATCGTATTACAACGGTTAAGTATATTCAAAAGGTCTTGTGACTTAACCCTATCAGGTCCGCATGTTAGATTGGTTAAGTATAGGTTACTTAATCAAATCATCATGTATAATTGGTTAATTATAAGTTACTTAACCCTATTAAATTATCATGTTAAGTTGGTTAAGTATAGGTTACTTAACCTTATTGAATTACCAAGTTTAGATTGGTTAAGTGTTTAACTTAACCCCATCGAATCACCGTGTTTAGGTTAGTTAAGTGTAAGTTACTTAACCCCATCTAATTACCGTGTTTAGATTAGTTAAGTGTAGGTTACTTAACCCCATCTAATTACCGTGTTTAGATTAGTTAGTGTAGGTTACTTAACCCCATCTAATTATTGTGTTTAGATTAGTTAAGTGTAGGTTACTTAACCCTATCTAATTACCGTGTTTAGATTAGTTAAGTGTAGGTTACTTAACCCCATCTAATTACCGTGTTTAGATTAGTTAAGTGTAGGTTACTTAACCCCATCTAATTACCAAGTTGGATTAGTTAAGTGTAAATTACTTAACCCCATCCCCTAATCGTTTTATATGTTTAAGTGTCATTAAGAAATCAAGTCTGGTTTAACTTAACCTACCCATTCGTGTCATATCGGTTAAGTGTCATTAGTCAAAATTTCTTAACCTTTTCATGTGGCATTAATTAGGTTAATGCACCCCAACCTCTCACATTAGACTTTGTTGTGGTTACTAGTTAAGCCGGGCGGGTCCGGGTAGATTTACACCACAACCTAGTCTAACCTCGGGTTTTAGGTGCTGTGTGACCAACTACTCACATTGGGTCCTATTGTTTGTAGCCACTAGTTAAGCCGGGCGGGTCCGAGTAGATTTATGCTACAAACTCAACCCAACCTCGAGTTGGCCACTTTCATGTTTGGTCTAGTGTCATATTACACTTACAACCCATACGTGTCTAGTTTCAAGTCCCATGTTTACCCCACACGTCATGTCCCCATTTAGGTGTATCATGAGTGTCATATTTTAATGGAATCCCATGTCAAATTATCATGTCATAATCACGCTCGTCCATCCTACCCCAAATCGTGTTTCCAACCCAAGTAAAAGCGAGTCAACATAGTAAGGATACTATGCTACATATTGGCCTCAAAACATGCACGATGCCAAAAAGGGGTTGGCCACAAATATGCATGGTATCATAAGGGGGTTTGGCCTCAAAATATGCATAGCCTCATAAGGGGTTTTTTTTTGGCCACAAACATGCATAGTATCATAAAGGAATTTGGCCACAAACATGCATAGTATCATAAGGGAATTTGGCCACAAACATGCATAGTATCATAAGGGAATTTGGCCACAAACATGCATGATAACATAAGGGGTTTGGGTTCATTTACATGCATAAGCCCCAAAGTCAAATCTTTGCCAATGTTTCACAAGTCAAATGGTTCCCAAAGGTTCGTGCTAGCATTCCATAGATAAAGATTCAAACTTGCAAGATAAACTAGGTTAATCATAACATGAATAGCATGATTTAGTCACTAAGCATAGCCAAAAGTCATAGGTTCAAGCAAAAGAGGCATGACAAGGTCCATATAGGCTAGCATACTTAGTCTAATCTCGTTTTATTCCATGCCATCATTAAAACTACCGTTTAGATCTAGAAGTAGCTAGAACTTACATAGCATGGCAAGAGATTTAGGAGCATGAATCGTCTTGTCGAAGAATCCATGTTGAGATGATGATCAAAACCCTTGATTTGGTGTAGAAAGCTTGCACCTTCGTCTTGGATCTAGTTTGCAAGCACAAGCTCTTGAATTTGGGGATGGAGGCCATGATCAATGTAGATTTGGGCAGCACTTCGTTGCAAGAGTGATTTGTGAGGGTTTAGGGTAGGCTTAGGGGTCTTTTTATAGAGATTAGGACTAGTTTAGGCCCTTAGATTAACCCTAGGATAGATCTAAACCCTCAAAATCCGTCCCAGGCCCATAAAACATGTCTTGAGCAACAAGTCAGGTGCACCCAGGCCCAGGTGGTCGGACTACCCAGGTCGACAAGGGTGTCGACTGGGCAGTCGACACCACCTGGGGGGTGTTGACTCCCAAGTCGACTCCCCAGTCGACTTGGGGGTGGCGGGAATTTTTCCTGCCTCTTCTGCTTGGCTGAATTTGAAATCTGAATTCAAATTTGAACTGTTTTTGAACTTGATATTTTCTGAAAACTTTGACGGGCCATAACTTGGTCATACGGACTCCGATTTTCGAAAACTCGGACTCTATTTCGCGTATTTTTCCGAGACGAACGCAGTGGCATAGCCCGTTTCCCTTGATTCAGATTTTATAATTAAATTCTGCCTTGATTCTCATCTTAGCACGTTATTAAAATTCGGGTTGTTACAAATGGGATCTTCTATTATACAAGTACTAAGGTGCAGAGACTCAACTATGGAAGCAGATATAAACGAATGTTAAGTGCTAAAATAAAAAAGAGTACTAACAGGATGATCAAAAAGAAAAACTAGACTTTTTCAACTGAAGCTTTACTACCTCTCTCTCAGGTATGCTGGCGGTGAGAGCATGCACTTGCCCTCCGGAAAATCCTGTCCTTTGTTCTTGCCCTTATCCTTAATTATATGACCGTTTATAAAAGCACTTCCTCTTGTCTTAGGTTTTCCTATTCTTTCTTCCCTTCTTGTCCTGTGATTCTTCCACTTAAACCTCTTTCTTTTTACCTCCTTTGTGAACCAGGTTGACAAGTCTCTCGAACGTTGCCTCCATCGCACGGAAAACCCTACAAAGCTTGGAAGAGAATTAGCCGTAGGTGAATCTACCATGACTATGGATGGAGGTTGGGCACTTCTTCGCCCTTTGACAGGTGTCGTAGTCTCATCAAGCCTACGGAACCATGCCGCGATGAGGTTACCTCCCAGAAAGCCAGGATCCCCTGAGACTCAAGAAAGAAGGAAACAAGGATTCAAACAGAGGATCAAAAGATAGTGCATATGGATTTGGGGAATATGCCTTTAAAACAAAACCTTTCTTTTGAAAATGCTTCTTTTAAAATCGTTTTGAAAATATTTTTTCAAATCTTTTATCTGATCCGTTAACCTTCAGCTCTAATACCACGTGTAACACCCCACCTCCGTTAAAGCCACTCACAAAGGGAGTCCCTTAACTTCGGTGGAGCATTTTAGGTAAAAGATGTAGATAAATTACAAGACAGACAAATAAAGTAGCAGAAAATAAAGTCATTTTATAAACAATATGGTTCAGTCAAGCTTTTACAACAATAATCTCAATCATACTTAAAAGTAGTACATAGAACATCTGTCTTGATTCAAAAACTTCCGAGTATAAAAGAAGCTTAAAAATAATAATGATATTCCTAATAAAGCATTAACCAACCATAGTAGTGGAAGAGAGAGTCCAAAGCAATACATCAACTATCTCCGTGCTTGGGAAGAATATTAAGCTAACTGGTAACATTTTTTCCTCCCTATGAACCTTGGGGGGGGGGGGGAGAATGGAAGAAAAGAGGCAAAACAAAATAGGTCAGACATAAGTCTGGTAAGTCCATTGACTTTCAGTGATAACCGGGATATCAAGATAACATAAGATTAGCATATAATATGATAAGGCAAGATGAACTGAATGTGCTTCTACTCTTTCTCTGCTTCGCTACTACCTTGTTATTCTGATTTTTATATCTCTGCACCACCTAACTAGCATCCTAACTAGTATCTTTTATAGAACAGTTTGTATTCCCTACTAGTGTCCTAACTAGTATCCTGTGAATAAGGATCCGTATACCCTACTAGTGTCCTAACTGGTATTCTGTATTATATGGTTATCCCAACCCCGCAATTGTGGTAGCCTTCAGGTGTACATCTAGTATGAGGATCTCACCTCAATCAGACCAATTGCCATGAAGATGTTAGATGTACCCTTACTACCCTATCGATCGGCTCCCTACTTGTATTAATGTTTCATGTGTCTATGTCAATCGGCCTTCTCTTGCATGTAGATACCCTGTGCTGGTCCCACCATAAGGTGTATCAATCATTATGGTAGTAACCCGACACGATTCAAGATGCACAGTGTGTAACTACTGGTACCCAGTGCCCGCTTTTTCCCACTTCGGAGTACGTGCACGCCCATAAACCGTCGGAATCTACACTGATGTACCGCCTGCCGCTATTTTGACTGCTTATAATCAGCCTAGTAATCGTGCCCCACCCTGCCTAGTTTAGGGTACCATGATACATTTATGTGGGTTACTGCTGAAATGGGTCCCCGTTACTAGGGTTTCCTACTAGTTAAGTTTTGTGGGCCTATATACATGAATATTACCCACCAACCCGTTATGTACTTAACTCTCCCACTGATTCAAGCATGTTTATTTAATGATTAAGTTTGTGGGCCTATATATACTAATATTACCCACCAACCCGATATGTACTTAACCCTTCTCACTGATTCAGGTATGTTTATTTAATGGTTAAGTTTTGTGGGCCTATATCTAGTAGTATTACCCACCAACCCGATATGTACTTAACCCTTCTCACTGATTCAAGTATGTTTATTTAATGGTTAAGTTTTTTGGGCCTATATTTACTAATATTACCCACCAACCCGATATGTACTTAACCCTCCTACACATTATGTCATATTGGTTAAGTGTTGTCCATTCATGTTAACTTAACCCACCCACTTGTCATGTTTACATTTTCCCCCAATCAAGGTTTAATGTTTCAAGTTACCCCAAATTCATAACAATAACAATCATGCCCAAAACTTGATTTATATGCAAATTAACCCATCTTGCAATTATAACGATAATAATGCCCAATATCAATTACAAGTAATACCCAAATCTCAGTTACAAGTTATGCCCAAATCTTAATTACAAGTTATGCTCAAACCTCAATTACAAGTTAAGCCCAATAGTACAAAATAGATTAGGCCTAATTCCCCCGTATTCCAATCATGTGTGTGTGTGTATATATATATATATATATATAACAAGCTATTGTCTAGGTTCGAGATAACCTAGATCCATAATAAAAGGGGGAAGAAGAGGAAACATAAAATATTTGGCATAAAATAGCCGTACGAAGCTAGATTTGATAATAGCAATATCAGGAACATAAAAGAAGTATAGATCTGAATAAAATTACATCCCAGGCATAAATATGATAGATTAGATTTGAATAACATCGCAGGCACAAATCTGATAAAATAGATTTGAATAACATCGCAGGCGCAGATCTGATAAAGTAGATAGGATAAATCTGAAAGGATTATCTCATAATCAGGTATAGCTTGGATTCATATTATTACATGCAAAAATTTCAATTAAGAATTCACATCTGAAAGTAACTTGAACTTACGAAACAAAGGACAAATCTTGTTTTTTGGGATCTGTTTTCTGAAACTGAAAAGCTATCCTTTGATGTAGAATTTGATTGTTAACTTGAAAACTCTAATTAGATTGATTAAGGTGGAGGCTAGGTCACTTTAGGTTTTAGCAGCATATAAAGGCCTATGAATTCGTGTGGAGAAAATAATAGGTTTAGGGGTCTTTTTATAGGTGTACATGGAGATTTAGAGCCTTTAGATCAGTCTAGATGCCATTAGAATCGTCTAGAGCAGAATACCACGTCACACAACGAATCAGAAAGTGACACGTGGCGAAACACATCAACGGTCAGATCTGGGCCAACAGGGTCGACTCCCCTATAGGGGGGTCGACACCTATGTCGACTCCCCTTGGGGGGTCGACATCTCTGAGCGGGAAATTTCCCCCTCAGCCTTCTTTGAACCAAATTTGAGATTTGGACCCTGTTTTGACTTCTGGAATTATTTTATATGTACATATACTTCCTTGGGTGTATACAAACTTTTAAGGCTTATAACTTCTTCATACGGTATCCGATTTACGCAAACTCGGACTCTATCCCAAGCAGAATTCTGAGACGAACGCAATGGCATAACCCATTTCCCTTAATTCCTATTTTAAAATTAAGTATTCTTTAATTTGTTAATTTAATATTCTCAGAAAATACGGGGTGTTACATTAGCTGACCTCGAGGGGATCACTACTGATACATTGAGCACCCCACCTGCTCGAGGTCCAATTATATCTCCTTCCAAGGAAGGTGGCTCTTTGGAGCCAAAGGGTAAAGAAGCTTCTGTTCAGCTTGACATTTCTATCACACGGTGTAGTCCTTACTTTCAAAATATTTTCTTCTTGCTTGATTTTGTATAAATAATTTATCTTTCTCATGTTGCAGCAGCCCCTTGCTGCTCCGAAGATGTAAGCCGTAGCAATGCTTTATGTCCCTCGTTCTTAGCTACAAAGGGCTTTCAGAGGGCTCATTTTGTAAACCTGCAGGAAACCATCTAGTAGAAAGACTTAGACATTTTTCATAAAACATCTTTAACTACTTCATGACTTGTTGTTTAATTCTCATGATACTTGTGATTAATTGTATTGTATTAATATGTACAATGTGGATGGTATGTGTACTGACTAACAGAGTTTTGCTATCATGATCTTGTGGATGTATATGTTTGTTGAAATAATCCAGGATTCGCATAGTGAAAGTTTATGTGGTTGTTCTCCTTTGACATGCATGGTATTATTAATGTCATTGTTTGGCAATTAGATTTTCCACATCACTATACTTTATCTTATCCATGGCTTGGAGGATCAATTCCTGACCCTTCTTTGTAACTTAGAGAAGAACCTTTGACCACCACCAATTGCAAATATATCTTTGAGGATGCTTCCCCTTTTGGGGTGGAAAAGGAGGTATTATCAACAAAAGATAACCATTAAAATACCTTAAGGGACAAGCATCCTATTTGGGGAACCAACTTAAAGAGAAAAACGAGACTATTCACAAGCTGCAATGTCTGCTAAATGTCGACCACTTTACTAGCTCAAATGCGGAGATAGGCAAATTGTATCATTGAATTGACGAGTTAGAGACCGAATTGAAGAAAACAAAGGCAGGTTATGCCTCCCTAGAATTCACTTTACAGAATCCAAACTCGGATTGATCGACTTGGTTTCCATGAATCTCTTATGGGTCATAATGTGACATCGCTTTCAAGTTCCTTTAATGTAGAACCTCTAAAATAGTAGTTGCGTGTATGCGAAGACCTATGGCATAGTCTTGTGTAAATATGTTCATGTATTGTGTTGGTAACACCTAGTTCATAATGTACCGTCGATGTATCCCTTACTTTTACTGAAATTAATAGCATCATGATATTGAAGGTACGAATTATTAACGAGTCTACCCACACTTTATGCATTAGTGTAAGTCTTCTAACGTAATAGGTGCTTCCAAAAAATCTCCCTCTATGAGATTTTTAAGAAAAATGAAACTCCTATCCCAGGGTTTTATTGAAAGGAACCTAAGATAGACGCTTGATCTTTCGCATGAATCTGTATTCTAGTGTTGTGTGATAATATGTATTGCATATGTTCTTGGCATAGCGAATAATGAATTGACTTATGTACAAGCTAAGGAAACTTCCCTTAGCAATACAGAAGGTTCCTATCATTGCTTAAAGCTTCTTAGGTAATAGGCTCCAGCTATGGAATTGACGATACATCCCCTCCTTGAGTTTTAGAACCTTGCGACCCAGGTTAGGGTATTGAAAATAGAACTCCAAAAATCTCCTTTTGGTAATAATGGAACTTTGATCCATCTCCTGGATTAAGGTGTAAGACCAAAAATTTTCTTTGGGTAGTAATGGAAGTCAGGATCCAACCTAGATTCAATTATTAAGAGAACCAAATATCCTATTTGGCTATGATCGAAATCTTGAATCGACCCAAAT
Source organism: Allium sativum (assembly GCA_030737875.1). Lineage (NCBI taxonomy): Eukaryota > Viridiplantae > Streptophyta > Magnoliopsida > Asparagales > Amaryllidaceae > Allium > Allium sativum. The sequence continues at coordinate 9,736,473 of JASFAX010000033.1, forward strand.
TCAGGTACTTAGATTGGACCGGGAACTCACTATCGGTCATTAGTTGTGATCCGAACTTACCCAAATTCAGGTGTTAATATAGGACCAGAATTTCACCTCAGGCAATACTTGGGATTTATATCAACCTAGATTTGGGTATTAAGATAGAAGACCAGAGACCATCTCTGTTATGAGTTTCATTATCCCTTTTCGGGTGTGATTTTGTGAAGCAAATGGAGTACGTGCTTCTCGGGCCACTCTCTGGCTCTGTAGCAACCCGAACTTCCCCGTGAAGGAAAGCACAAATTGATTTGAGAACAACACACATCAGAACGCAAATAGAAGAACATTTCATTGTTTATTACAACAATTCCATCAGATTACAAGAATATTACAGAGTATAAATAAATATTACACATTCGATAAATATCAGAGATTACAATAAATTACATAGCAGCGGAAAATAATACAAAACACAACTGAAGGTGATACACGGATACAGAGTTTTCCGGATATCACTCCAGCTGTAAACCAGGATCCTGTGAATATAAATCTGCAAAACCAAAACTACTAGCTGCCCGTGTCAAAAATAGGGGCACCCAGAGTTTAGGTTAAAACAATTAACTCCAGGTCAATCATGTGACTGGTGTGAGAACTAAAATAGTTATTTAAAACTTTACTTTAAAAGAGAGTAATTCAAGGGACCACGCCGTATAACACGGAACATGTTTCCTCCCAAGAACACTAGTGCATATAAGAAAACAGCCCAATGCTTTTTTGGAAAAATGAAGCTATTATAAGACCCAGGTCCCATCACACAATGCAACGCAAGCCAGAGGATAGGGTTTTCCCTTATAATAGCCAAACATGTTTGGTACGTTTAAAACAAATCATTTGATACTATTATAAATGTAGTGTCAAAACAATTTCAATCATAAATATCAATCATAGACAGCATGGGTACCATATATCATGTCGCCATACTAGGCTCTACAAATAAAACCGCAATATCACGTATTGGAAATTGGATTTTCGTCATGAGTCGAGGCAAAGGGCAAGCTCCTTTCTGTTCGAGACACTCTAGCAAATGTCTCATGACCACACACAGTGATCCTTGGAATCGGTTGGGTCGGTCCTCTCTTACTTTTGAGGATTAGTTATTCCTGAACACACGTTTCACGGTCCTATTGGACCAATATAATGGTCTGTACGTTGGCTCACATAGTGCCAGTTAGCGACCATATATTAGAGGTGCCTCACACTCAAACAACTACACATGTGAAAAGTATATAAATGTCAGCCAGTTTAAGCATTGACACCCCCATTAGCTAGAAAGAAACGTCGTGTTCTCCCAACCGTCTGTATCCCGTTTTTGACTCATACCGAGGTGTGAGGCTCACGAATTCACGCTATACACAAAGCTATGCCACACAGGCCGTGCTTTGATCATCAACCACAAGATTTTGCTTCAACAGAAGCCTTGTTCATTTGCCACTTAGGCGTGCCACACAGGCAATTCACTCCATGCGACTGATGTCCATCGATATACAACCTCTGAGCTCGTACGTCTCAGAGAAGGGCAATAAGCTAGAGAATAAATTCTCCGCCGCCAAACAGATGTATATTTAATAGAGATCAATCAACACAAAATAAAATCCAATGTCAGACACACAGTCCATTTACAAGTTTGTTCTGGGTCTAAATGAAACCGGAGGCACTTTCCTCGCATATCCATCCATCTCCAAGTACGTCTGGACGATCACCAACTGATTCCTTCATCTTGGGTGTACAACCCAATCAAGATCATCAGTAATCACCCAAACAATGTGAAGACTTCCGGTCTTCAACCACCGTCTTCATCTTCGACTTGTCGTCGAATCGGTTATTCAGAGTGGGTATAAACCAGGCCTTTCCGAATAACCCGCGTATATAATAAACACGTGTTACACAAACACAACATACGCCTCATTCCAATTCAGAATATTCATTTATTCAAAATTTCACATTATTAGTGAAAGGTTCCCATTAATTTTATCAAAGATAAATTCTTCTAAATTTATTCTTTTATCTTCCTTTGGATATCATTTCAAACCATGTTATGGTTTTCCAAACTAGTCGGGATTAGCGAACCACACCGAAGTAATTATTTATTTTATTTCCAAATCCCAACCTATTCATCCTATGGAGAAAACTGGTAATACTCCATATCTAACACCACGGTGTTATCGGTAAATATTAATTACCATTTCACGTTCAAATCTAATTAAAGATTTAACTATCGCTTTGGAGCAAAACTGGTGGTACTCCATTCCCGATCACTTTTCAGATTTGATAATTTAAATTATCAATTCACATTTCAATCTAATTAAAGATTCATTAAAACTCCACTTAGTTTTAATCTTTCCACAAATCAATCCTGTCTTTAACTGGGTTAAAGAACCAATGTCACCTAAAACACGATTCACGATAAACCCAAAATCCCATTTGATATTAAATACAAGGCTCTAAATAGAAAATATACCAGCTTATATTCAATATCAAATTCTGAAATCAACAAATATCATATTGGAAATAACGATATAAATATATCTTTCAAATTTCCACAACCATCTCTGTATAATCACGAAATCCGACACTGAAATATTCCGAAGATAATTTCAATTCAAATCCATTCCAATTCGTATATTGGAAATTCTGATTATTTTTAAAACCACTTTCAAATTTAATTTATTTATTTCAAAAATAAATTGATTTTAATTCTAGTTCAAAACTAGTTAATTTCGATAAAAATCTATTTTTATCATTTCAAATATGGAGTTTTTCATCCCAATTCTTCCCAAATCATTTCTTATGATTTTACACAAATTAATGATATTTTTAATAATTTTATCAAGGCCCGTACAGTCGATTTCCATCAACGGCCATCGAACTGCACTTACAACGACCTTTTCCACATTTGATTTGGGCATAATTCCAAATCCAGTCGTTAGATTTCATATTTCTAACACTCATTGGAAAGCTCTTTTCGATATGATAACGTCAATTCGAAGTCAATGGTCGAAATTCACGAACTGCCACGGCGCGACGCGTTCTATTCAGGCCATTATATAATATATATATATATATATATATATATATTATATATTTCATCGATTTCCTTTTAAAACGTATTTTATAAATTGTTTTAAATTCGTTTTCAAAACGATTTCAACTTCATATTCAATTTTGAATCAAAATTGAATATTCCACATCATCGATATACAGATGATAATATTTTCAAAACAATATATTTTGAAATCACTTCCTTTTCTATAATTATTATAAAAACAAATATAATCGATATAAATATCGTTCGCGTCAAAATGGCGCATCTCTAATCAACACGGCTTTATATATTTCAATAACTACATTATTCTATTCAACAAATGAACATTTTCTATTCAACACATGAATCTATATTTCTTTCAACACATGAATATTCTCAACACATGAGCACTGTCAACACATGACTATTTTTGTTATTTAATATATTTTATAAAATTATGATAGAGATGTAAGTTTTATTGTTTAAAATATTTTACTCAACACATGATAAGTTTCAACACATGAATATTCTCAACACATGAGCATCGTCAACATATGACTATTTATTCTATTCAACACACGAATCTTTATTTTATAATATTCTTTATTTTCCCAATTGGAATGAGGCCCAATCAATTACCATATAATGTTAAATATATGGATTCCATACAACACATGTATATAATAGCAACGATAAATAATCAACCATCATTCAAAGTGCACCACACAACTGCATAAGCATTAAATATAAATAATTAACGCTTACATAGTCTGTCGACCAATCGATCGACATACAACTAAACAGTTGGGATTAGTGTACGTCCAATATCATCCCAACACCCGTGTGGGGTTTCAATCCACAAACACTGAACATTATTTGTGCAGTTGGGCGACATGTAAAATTTATCGTCCCAATCAATATCCTTCAAACAGGTGTACATAAACAAACCGTCCGGTTTGTAAATGAATATTTATTTATTTACGTTCACGTTAAAAATTATATTTTTAACGATAATTTATTTATTTCAACACATGAATATTTTCATTATCTATTTCACATCAACATCACAAACAAACTTCACAACACATCAAATAAGCATACAAGTCGTCCATGGTCTGTGGATGACGAGTGTTAGGTGCTGCGAAGCATCGTCTGCATCCCAGTATATATTTTAACAAGGAAACAAGATGAAAAGTGAAGGGTTCTCACCAACTAGCTAAACCAAACGCCACGACTCTTTTTATGTAGAAATCTTCGTCGTGCTCGCCTTTTGTCTATTTCATTGTCCGTAGCCACTACATATATAAAAATCACATTTTTATTACTACTTTATATGGATAAAAAATCTATTTTTACACCGCTACTATATAGAGAAAAATTCTATTTTTACACCGCTACTATATAGATAAAAATTCTATTTTTACACCGCTACTATATTGATAAAAAATTCTATTTTTACACCGCTACTACATAGATAAAAAATCTATTTTTACAACGCTACTATATAGATAAAAATTCTATTTTTACAACGGTGTTCATATAATAAAGATTATATTTTTACCACGCTATTCTCTATATAAAAATTATATTTTTATATCTACTTCTAATATAAAGATCGGATTTTTATATCATCGCTATAAAAAATCATATTTTTCTTTAGTGCAAAATCATATTTTTCTTCAATGCAAAGTCATATTAAAAATCACAGCTTTTCTTATATAAAAATCATAACTTTTCTTCCTTCGTTTGCCTTCACAACTTTCAAGCGATAAAAATCCAATCTTTCTATAATCAAACATCTTAACTTTCTTTATATAAAAATCTAACCATACCATGATTAAAAATATAATCCTTTCATGGCTTAAAAATATAATCTTTACTTCGCTATTGTATGTTTGAAAATGAAATCCAACATTGAAATGTAAATGAATAATTAAAACTGACATATTTTTGGCACTTCAGGTGGTGGTAGAGGCTGTTGGCAGAGGTTTGAGGTGGTGGACTATTGGAGGCGGTCAGGGGGAGGTGGTGACGCGGTAGCAGGCTCGGTGGAGGTGGTTTTGGCAATTTGAGGGATTTCGGGTTTGGGGATGATGGATTGGACGGAAAAAGAGGAGGGGAGGGCGGCACCTGAGGGGGTGGAGACGGAGGAAGGCAGGCGGTGGCACGACATGAGGCGCGGTGGTCGGTTTAGAGGGGGGCGGCGCGATCGGTTATTTTCTTTTTTCTTTTTCCTTTTTATGTTTAATCGATTGAATGAGGGGGGGGGGGGGGGTAGGAGAGAGAGGTTATAATATATATTATTTAATTATTTCAAAAAGGTACTTTTTATTATGACCTCGAAACGAGACCCACCGCCTATTGTCCATAGCTAATTAACCCCATTCCGAACACAATGGGATAGGTATCGCAAGCTGATTCAATCATTTCGATTAGTTTTTGTCAAAATCAAAATATAACTCTATATATTGAATTTGAACGCGCATTTCAATTTACCGGGGCCACAAATTAACTAGAAAAATTCCCGAAAAATATTTTCTAACTTTTTATTGACGATATGGTCCTACCAAAACTAGTTTCGTCAAATTCTGAGACTGTTTGAAAAATGGCCATTTTCCAGTCGATTAAAATCGACTGAAACTGGTCAAATGCGTTTTCTTTTGCCATGCTCACATATTGATTCGAAAAATTACGAATTTTGAACCCTAGCAATAACTTGACATCGCAGACCCAACAAAAGTGGTTTCATCGAAAACCGAGGTCGTTTGCAAAATTCCCATTTTTAAGGGCCAGAATTCCATAGCGACTATTCTGAATTTTCAACTGGACATAACTTTTTAACCCCGCTATGAAATTTCAATTTTTCGGATTCGTTGGAAAGATATTCTCAAATAGATTCTGATATTTTTGGTTCTGCCAAAATCCGGTTTATTTTGAATCCTATACATTCATTTGAACTTTGAAATCGAATTATCGAACTACCGCGCCATTTTCAATCCCTTTTATAATTAAAAATAATTATTTATATTCTAACGACGGTTCAAATAAATATATACGTTCTAATTTCTTTTCAAATTAAATTTCTCATCGATATTATTTAAAATAATTCATTTTAAATATTCAAAATTCGCTAAAATTTCCAAAATAAAAATTTTAAATTGGCTCAGAATTTCCGGGTTATTACAATCTCCCCCACTTAAAACTTTTCGTCCCCGAAAAGGAACGAAGCTGAAAGTTGTTTAACAAATCAACTCAACTTTCATTATTTTCATTATGACTTAAGTTCTTCAACTTTTCAGTTTCTAAGAACTTTTCAAAATTTTCAAAAATTTGGCTAACACCCTAAATTTCCGAAAAATTTCGCCGTAACCTCCCCTGCACCGGGGGCTTTGGGATATTTCATATAGCCTCCCATGGCCTTCGTCAATCCAAAAGAAAAAAAAGCCAATCGGCTCATAAAATCATCCAAACCCGAAGAAATACAATAAACATGTACCTATTTGTCGGGCAAACAATTTTATTTTTCTGCTCTAGCCTCCTTGCTATGACCTGCTCAATGTAAGTACATGTATATGCATATAAATGCGACAAATTTTCAATACAGTTTAGTATTTGGTTCAGTTTGGCCTAATGGTTCAAAATTTCAAATAAATGGAACCGACAATCAAACAACACAACCAGAAATCAATTAGTGGATTATCGTTTCAAATTCATAATTTTGATATATATACAGAAAATCATGTTTTTGTTGCCAAATCACAACAATAAACCTATCTAGTTTTGATTTTCACACCAGCCTAATGGAAATATATAGATATCTCACTTTCGATACTTGAAAATAAATATTGGTAATGCTGCAGCAATATCAGAATCATCCCCGGGAAACTAGAGTGCGATTCTATATCTATCCAGTATATTAAAACTTCAAATATACGTTCATGACGCGTATATGCAAAATCTTCAAATATTGGATTGTCCAAATTCAATATAAATTAATAATCAAATACGTACCAAATGGTTTAAATTTTCAAAAACAAAACTTGTTTTCAAAATTTTCACTCTTTCGACTCACTCTAGGATACTACTGATCCTATCTCCAACGAGTCATTCTCATTGGATATTACTTATCCAATCTCTAATGAATTCTTTCGTTTGGTTCTAATACGTCTTGTTCTCTAGCTCTGTAAACCAAAGCTCTAATACCACTCTGTAGCGACCCGAACTTCCCAGTGAAGGAAAGCACGAATTGCTTTGAGAACAACACACATCGGAATGCAAACAGAAGAACATTTCATTGTTTATTACAACAATTCCATCAGATAACAAGAATATTACAGAGTATGAATAAATATTACACATTCGATAAATATCAGAGATTACAATAAATTACATAGCAGCGGAAAATAATACAAAACACAACTGAAGGTGATACACGGATACAGAGTTTTCCGGATATCATTCCAGCTGTAAACCAGGATCCTGTGAATATAAATCTGCAAAACCAAAACTACTAGCTGCCCGTGTCGAAAATAGGGGCACCCAGAAATTAGGTTAAAACAATAAACTCCAGGTCAGTCATGTGACTGGTGTGAGAACTAAAACAATTATTTAAAACTTTACTTTAAAAGAGAGTAACTCAAAGGACCACGCCGTATAACACGGAACGGGTTTCCTCCCAAGAACACTAGTGCATATAACAAAACAACGCAATGCTTTTTGGAAAAATGAAGCTATTATAAGACCCAGGTCCCATCACACAATGCAACGCAAGCCGGAGGATAGGGTTTTCCCTTATAATAGCCAAACATGCTTGGTACGTTTAAAACAAATCATTTGATACTATTATAAGTGTATAGTGTCAATACAATTTCAATCATAAATATCAATCATAGACGGCATGGGTACCATATATCATGTCGCCATACTAGGCTCTACAAATAAAACCGCAATATCATGTATTGGAAATTGGATTTCCATCATGAGTCGAGGCAAGGGGCAAGCTCCTCTCCGTTCGAGACACTCTAGCAAATGTCTCAGGACCACACACAGTGATCCTTGGAATCGGTTGGGCCGGTCCTCTCTTACTTTTGAGGATTAGTTATTCCTGAATACACGTTTCCCGATCCTATTGGACCTATATAATGGTCTGTACGTCGGCTCACATAGCGCCAGTTGGCGACCATATATTCGAGGCGCCTCGCATTCCAACAACCACACAGGTGAAAAGTATATATATGTCAGCCAGTTTAAGCACTGACACCCCCATTAGCTAGAAAGAAACGTCGTGTTCTCCCAACGGTCTGTATCCCGTTTTTGACTCATACCGAGGTATGAGGCTCGTGAATTCACGCTATACACAAAGATATGCCACACAGGCCGTTCTTGGATCATCAACCACAAGACTTTGCTTTTCAACAGAAGCCTTGATCATTTGCCACTTAGGCGTGCCACACAGGCAATTCACTCCATGCGACTGATATCCATCGATATACAACCTCTGAGCTCGTATGTCTCAGAGAAGGGCATTAAGCAAGAGAATAAAATCTCCGCCGCCAAATAGATGTATAATTAATAGAGATCAATTAACACAGAATAAAATCCAATGTCATACACACAGTCCATTTACAAGATCGTTCTGGGTCTGAACGAAACCGGAGGCACTATCCTCGCATATCCATCCATCTCCAAGTACGTCTGGACGATCACCAACTGATTCCCTCATCTTGGGTGTACAGCCCAATCAAGATCATCAGTAATCACCCAAACGATGTGAAGACTTCCGGTCTTCAACCACCATCTTCATCTTCGACTTGTCATCGAATCGGTTATTCAGAATGGGTATAAACCCGGCCTTTTCGAATAACCCGCGTATATAATAAACACATGTTACACAAACACAACATACGCCTCATTCCAATTCAGAATATTCATTTATTCAAAATTTCACATTATTAGTGAAAGGTTCCCATTAATTTTATCAAAGATAAATTCTTCTAAATTTATTCTTTTATCTTCCTTTGGATATCATTTCAAACCATGTTATGGTTTTCCAAACTAGTCGGGATTAGCGAACCACACCGAAGTAATTATTTATTTTATTTCCTAATCCCAACCTATTCATCCTATGGAGAAAACTGGTAATACTCCATATCTAACACCACGGTGTTATCGGTAAATATTAATTACCATTTCACGTTCAAATCTAATTAAAGATTTAACTGTCGCTTTGGAGCAAAACTGGTGGTACTCCATTCTCGATCACTTTTCAGATTTGATAATTTAAATTATCAATTCACATTTCAATCTAATTAAAGATTCATTAAAACTCCACTTAGTTTTAATCTTTCCACAAATCAATCCTGTCTTTAACTGGGTTAAAGAACCAATGTCACCTAAAACACGATTCACGATAAACCCAAAATCCCATTTGATATTAAATACAAGGCTCTGAATAGAAAATATACCAGCTTATATTCAATATCAAATTCTGAAATCAACAAATATCGTATTGGAAATAAAGATATAAATATATCTTTCAAATTTCCACAACCATCTCTGTATAATCACGAAATCCGACACCGAAATATTCCGAAGATAATTTCAATTCAAATCCAGTCCAATTCGTATATTGGAAATTTTGATTATTTTTAAAACCACTTTCAAATTTAATTTATTTATTTCAAAAATAAATTGATTTTAATCCTAGTTCAAAACTAGTTCATTCCGATGAAAATCTATTTTTATCATTTCAAATATGGAGTTTTTCATCCCAATTCTTCCCAAATCATTTCTTATGATTTTACACAAATTATTGATATTTTTAATAATTTTATCAAGGCCCGTACAGTCGATTTCCATCTACGGCCATCGAACTGCATTTACAACGACCTTTTCCAAATTTTATTTGGACATAATTCCAAATCTAGCCGTTAGATTTTAAATTTCTAACATTCATTGGAAAGTTCTTTTCGATACGAACCCAGCGGTTCCGGTTTTAGGAGAATCCGACGGTCGGATCTCCCGTAACTTCAATTCGAAGTCAATCGTCGAAATTCACGAACTGCCGCGGCGCGGCGCGTTCTATTCAGGCCATTATATATATAATATATATATATATATTATATTTCATCGATTTCCTTTTAAAATGTATTTTATAAATTGTTTTAAATTTTTTTTCAAAACGATTTCAACTTCATATTCAATTTTGAATCAAAATTGAATATTCCACATCATCGATATACATATGATAATATTTTCAAAACATTATATTTTGAAATCACTTCCTTTTCTATAATTATTATAAAAACGAATATAATTGATATAAATATCGTTCGCGTCAAAATGGCGCATCTCTAATCAACACGGCTTTATATATTTCAATAACTTCGTTATTTTATTCAACAAATGAACATTTTCTATTCAACACATGAATCTATATTTCTTTCCACACATGAATATTCTCAACACATGAGCACTTTCAACACATGACTATTTTTGTTATTTAATATATTTTATAAAATTATGATAGAGATGTAAGTTTTATTGTTTAAAATATTTTACTCAACACATGATAAGTTTCAACACATGAGCATCGTCAACACGTGACTATTTATTCTATTCAACACGTGAATCTTTATTTTATAATATTCTTTATTTTACCAATTGGAATGAGGCCGAATCAATTACCATATAATGTTAATTATATGAATTCCATACAACACATATATATAATAGCAACGATAAATAATCAACCATCATTCAAAGTGCACCACACAACTGCATAAGCATTAAATATAAATAATTAACGCTTAAACAGTATGTCGACCAATCGATCGACATACAACTAAACAATTGGGATTAGTGTACGTCCAATATCAACCCAACACCCGTGTGGGGTTTCAATCCACAAACACTGAATATTATTTGTGCAGTTGGGCGACATGTAAAATTTATCGTCCCAATCAATATCCTTCAAATAGGTGTACATAAACAAACCTTCCGATTTGTAAATGAATATTTATTTATTTACATTCACGTTAAAAATTATATTTTTAACGATAATTAATTTATATCAACATGAATATTTTTATTATCTATTTCACATCAACATCACAAACAAACTTCACAACACATCAAATAAGCATACAAGTCGTCCATGGTCTGTGGACGACGGGTGTCAGGTGCTGCTAAGCACCGTCTGCAACCTAGTATATATTTTAACTAGGAAACAAGATTAAAAGTGAGGGGTTCTCACCGACTAGCTAAACCAAATGCCACAACTCTTCTTATGTAGAAATCTTCGTTGTGCTCGCCTTTTGTCTATTTCATTGTCCGTAGCCACTACATATATAAAAATCACATTTTTATTACTACTCTATATGGATAAAAAATCTATTTTTATACCGCTACTATATAGATAAAAATTCTATTTTTACACTGCTACTATATAGATAAAAATTCTATTTTTACACCGCTACTATATAGATAAAAAAATTCTATTTTTACGCCGCTACCATATAGATAAAAATTCTATTTTTACAATGCTACTATATAGATAAAAATTCTATTTTTACAATGGTGTTCATATAATAAAGATTATATTTTTACCACGCTATTCTCTATATAAAAATTATATTTTTATATCTACTTCTAATATAAAGATCGGATTTTTATTTCATCGCTATTAAAATCATATTTTTCTTTAATGCAAAATCAAGTTTTCCTTCAATGCAAAGTCATATTAAAAATCACAACTTTTCTTATATAAAAATCATAACTTTTCTTTCTTCGTTTGCCTTATAAAAATCACAACTTTCAAGCGATAAAAATCCAATCTTTCTATAATCAAACCCCTTAACTTTCTTTATATAAAAATCTAACCATACTATGATTTAAAATCTAATCCTTTCATGGCTTAAAAATATAATCTTTACTTCACTATTGTATGTTTAAAAATGAAATCCAACATTGAAATGTAAATGAATAATTAAAACTCACATTTTTTTGGCACTTCAGGTGGTGGTAGAGGCTGTTGGCGGAGGTCTGAGGTGGTGGACTGTCGGAGGCGGTCAGGGGGAGGTGGTGACGCGGTGGCAGGCTCGGTGGGGGCGGTTTTGGCGATTTGGGGGATTTCGGGTTTGGGAATGATGGATTGGATGGAGAAAGAGGAGGGGAGGGCGGCGCCTGAGGGGGTGGAGACGGAGGAAGGCAGGCGGTGGCACGGTAGGAGGCGCGGTGGTCGGTTTAGGGGGGGTGACGTGATCGGTTTTTTCCTTTTTTCCTTTTTATGTTTAATCGATTGAATGAAGGGGGGTAGGAGAGAGAGGTTATAATATATATTATTAAATTATTTAATTATTTCAAAAAGGTATTTTTATTATGACCTCAAAACGAGACCCATTGCCTGTCGTCCATAGCTAATTACCCCATTCCGAAAACAATGGGATAGGTATCGCAAGTTGATTCGATCGTTTCGATCAGCTTTCATCAAAATCAAAATATAACTCTATATATTGAATTTGAACGCGCATTTCAATTTACCGGGGCCACAAATTAACTAGAAAAATTCCCGAAAAATATTTTCTAACTTCGTATTGACGATAACAAAACTAGTTTCGTCAAATTATGAGACCGTTTGAAAAATGGCCATTTTCCAGTCGATTAAAATCGACTGAAACTGGTCAAACGCGTTTTCTTTTGCCACGCTCACATATTGATTCAAAAATTACGAATTTTGAGCCCTAGCAATAACTTGACATCGCGGATTCAACAAAAGCGGTTTCATCGAAAACCGAGGTCGTTTGCAAAATTCCCATTTTTAAGGGCCAGAATTCCATAGCGACTATTCTGAATTTTCAACTGGACATAACTTTTTATCCCCTCTATGAAATTTCTATTTTTCGGATTCGTTGGAAAGATATTCTCGAATAGATTCTAATATTTTTGGTTTCGCCAAAATCCGATTTATTTTGAATCCTGTACATTCATTTGAACTTTGAAATCGAATTATCGAACTACCGCGCCTTTTCAATCCCTTTTATAATTAAAAATAATTATTTATATTGTAACGACGATTCAAATAAATAAATACGTTCTAATTTCTATTCAAAATAAATTTCTCGATAATATTATTTAAAATAATTCATTTTAAATATTCAAAATTCGCTAAAATTGCCAAAATAAAAATTTTAAATTGGCTCAGAATTTCCGGGTTATTACACTCTGAGATTTTAGTTATCAAAGCAAAGGATGTACGTGCTTTGGTGGCCCATCTTTAGGCTTGTGTGTCTAGTCCACTTGGCTAGGTTATCCACAAGCAGGACCAAGGACTTACCTGACATTCCTCCAGGAGGCGCCTTATCCTGATCATTGTAGGCAATGATAAGGTCTTAGATGCTTAAACCGGTCCACCGTAGACGCGGAATTAAGGCTTACTCTTTTGATTCTCTACACTGGCCATCGTAGGCGGTGATAGAGTCTTACTCCCACCCCCTCCAATGGGTATCCTATCCTGACCATCGTAGGCAATGATAGGGGTTTGCGTTCCCTTCTGCAGGTAACGCAGAAAATAAGCAGAGGTAGGACTTGCTCTTCTGCGAGCAGAGGTAGGATATGCTTTGTTCATAGCAAAGGCATGGCGTACTCTTCTAGGAGCAGGGACAAGGCGTGCTAATTAGATGCTCTGTCACGACCAATTCCGGTGTCGGTCGGAGGCTTACGATTTCGATGTTTTAACTTGTCCCTTTCTGATTTAGGTGCGAATAAAGGCTTACACACCCTCCCCTCCGGGGGGTGCCTTGTCTTGGCCAACTCGGTGGTGATAAGGGTTTTTATCCCTTTTTGATTTAAACCACCTCGAGTTATTTAGAGTTCTGAAGAGGGTTTCCACACCCTTAGTCATATAGATAATCCTTTTCCTAAGGATCTTATTAAACTTGATCTGATCCTTTTACAGATTCTCGTAGTTGGTCCTGATTAAGGAACTTAATGATCATCCCTTTGGGAATTCTACAGTGATTAGTTTCATGTCCATTCATCATGTGCTAGTGACAGTAAAGCCCTCCCAATTTCCTTTCATACTTGGGCTTCTTTTTCATTGATGGCCAATAATTGAGTTCATGTTTGGTTAGGAAATATATATTTTCCATTGAAGTGGTAAGGTAGTATCCTTTGGGTAGTCTGGGTGTAAACTTCCTTTCTTGCTGTTGGGACTTAGCCCTTCTGTTACCAAGCCTTATCGCTTCAATCATATCCTAGTTTCCTCTTTCCAAGATAGGCCGAGATTCGGGTGCTATACTTTTAGACCATTTGGAAGCGAAGTGGTTGAAATCATCTTCTATTTCTTGTTTGAACACCATCCCTCCAATTTGTTTGTGGAGAACTTTCCTTATATGAAGGAAGATGTTATAATCCTTTGACGTAGACCACTTGGAGCAAAGGTTAGGATTTGTTTTGTGTGGGAGGTCTACTGCTCCAACAACTGAATCATATTTATCTACCTCCCTTTTCCGCTTAATTATTCTCAAGGCTTCCATTCTTAATTTCATTCTTCCGTCACTCTTGGGTCAGTAGTACCTGACATGGAAATTTGAGATCCAGAAGGTTCACGTTGGGACCTTTTGCCCATAATTTTTCTTCTTTAAAGCTTAGTCCAACCTCAGACGGAATAACACAGTTATATATGTGGATGTTAACCACAAGGTTGTAGGTTTAAACCCTCCTTCTAGCGCCAAAATGTTAACGATATTTTTTGTCAACACTGGAGATAGGTCTACAGAAGTGGAACTTGGGGAAAATGGACTTAATTTAGCTTTCATGAGCTTGGTTTAGTTCACCATTTCCTAGATATCAAGGCTTAGAGCTGTAACAACCCGGATTTTCAGAACCAATTTAAAATTTTGGTTATTTTAATGGATTTTGAATATTTAAAATGATTTATTTTAAATAATACCAATTAAAAATTTATTTAAAAAGAAGTTAGAAAGAATAAATTTATTTTAATTATAAAATGAGCCAAAAATGGAGCAATAGTTTGAAAAATCGATTTTAAATTTCAAATGAATGTACAAAATTCAAAATAAATCGGATTTCAGTAAAACCAGAAATATTTGAATCTGTTTAATTATATATTTCTAACGAATGTGAAAAACTGAGATTTCATAATATAAATTTAAAGTTATATCCAATTTAAAATTTAAACTAGTCGCTATGGAATTTATATATATTTTCAATTATATATAGCCTTTAAAAATAGCCATTTTGCAAATGACCTCCATTTTCGACGAAACCACTTTTGTTGGATCTAAAATGTCAATTTATTTCCAGGTTTCAAATTTCATAATTTTTGGATTTGAAATGTGAGCGTGGTGAATTTAAACGTGTTTGGTAAATTCAATTTGAATTTAATCGACTGGAAAAGGGCCATTTTTCAAACGATCTCCAAATTCGACGAAATTAGTTTTGTTAGGACCAAATCATCAAAACATAGCTAGATTTATTTTTCTATAATTTTTGGAGTCAGTATGTGGCCCTGGTAAATCAAAATGTACGTTTAAATTCAATATATATTGATTTATATTTTAATTTTTATGAAAACTGATCGAAACAATCGAATTGGCTTATGAAACATATATCATTGTGTCAAGAATGGGGTTATTTGGTTAGGCGCGACAATCGTTTGATTTGAATTGGAGTTCGGATGCGAAATTTCATAACGAAGTAACTAAAAGAATTAAGTATAATAATATACTATTAATATAAATAATCATTCCCTCAAAACCCTAGGTCATTCACGCAGCCGCCTCTTGAAGAAAACCGATGATTTAAATGCTCCGGTTATCTTTCCCAATTACCACGCCACCCACCAATCGATACAAGAAATTTTCTTCCATAATGTTGATGAGATCGAGGAGAGCTACCCAACCAACGGCTGAGATTGTTTTTCGTGATGCAGACAGTGGGATATCGCGCCTCAAAGCAGCCAACTTCACGGCAGTTTTCTGGTTGGCTGAGGAGTTCGAGTGCCACGTGGCTGAGGGCACAACAAGGCGACGACACGGCGCATCGACGGGAGTTCCGGTGGCCGGATGTGAAGGGCGTGGTCAGATCATTGATCGAGCAAATGGGTTTTTCAATTCCAGAAAATAGAACGAAGATGGAGAAGTAATTAGGGGGATTTGTATAATTAATTATATTTTAATTTATCTTAATGTAATTAGTAATTTAAACTATCATATCTCTTTCGTACGAGCTCAGAATTGAACAAACCCGGACCTGTTGGAATCATATTCAAGAACCGACCAGAATGGGAATAGAGCAAGTTACAGTTTTTGATAAAATTAAACGTTCGGTTTAATTTTATTAAAACGATCATCAAATAAAGAATGGTGAAGTGGAACCCAATGTAATAACTCTCTCTCACTCAAATTATTTTACTATTATTATATAATAGGTTGCAGACGGGGCTTAGTAGCTCCTGACACTACTTTTTGTACAAATCATGGATGATTTGTGTGATTTGATTGTATTATGGGAAAAATTGACTGTATTGTGTATTGTGATTATGATATTAAAATGGGGTAAATAAAATATGTATATATATGCATTATATAAATTATTTATATATATGATATATAAATTATTTATATATATGATATATAAATTATTTATATACTCTATATAAAATTCTCCAGAAAATAAAATAAATATTTATTTACAAATCAGACGGTTTGTTTATGTACACCTATTTAAATGATCTTGATTAGGATGATAATTTCTACACATCGCCCAACTGCACAAATAATAATCAGTATTTGTTGTTTGAAAATCTCACACGGGTATTGGGATGATATTTGACATACACTGATCCCAATAATTAGTGGTATATCAATTGACGGGATGACAGGCTGTATAAGCGTTATTTATTTATTTATTTTGATGCTTATATAATTGTAAAATGCACTCTGGATGTTGTATGAATTTTTGATGATTGTTTATCATTATTGTTGTATACATGCGATGTATAAAATCCATACAACTGAAATTATATGGTAATTGTTGAGTCGCATTCCAATTCAGAAATAATGAATATTTTAAAATAATACTCAGTGAATAATCAAAATATGATTTTAATGTCCGATTTTGGATGGACACGAAAATATATAAAAAATATGAAGCAGGGTAAGTATAGAAACGATATTTTTAACCCGAACGGGTTTATCGATCGATTTTATTCATTTTAAAATAATATCGAAAATAATTGATTTCAAAATATGATATTTTGAAAATATTATTATTTTAATATTACAACGATATAGAATATTCATTTTTGATTAGAAATTGAAAATGAAGCTGAAATCACTTTAAAATGAATTTATAAACGAATTAAAAAAAAACGTTTTAAATGGAAATCAACAATATATATTATATATATTTAATGGTCTGAATAGAATGCGCCGCACATCGACCGTTCGCGAATTTCGACCATTAACTTCAAATGGACATAACATGAGATCCGATCGTCGGATTCTCCTAAGATCGAAACCATTGGGTTCGTATCGAAAAGAGCTTTCCAATGAGTATAAGAGACTTTAAATCTAATGGTTATATTATGAGATATGTCTAAATCAATTTCAGAAAAGGTTTATATGGATGCAAATCGGTGGCCGTTATTGGAAACCGACAATAAGGGCCTTATTAAAATTATTTAAAATATGGAAAAATTGTGTAAAATCATAATAAATGATTTGGAAATATTTTGGATGAAAAATTCTAAGTTTTGAAAAGATAAAATATATTTTTATCAAAATGAACTAGTTAATAACTAGAATAATAATCCAATTATTTTTAGAAATAATAAATTGGATTGAGAATGGGCTTTAAAATAACCATAATTTTTCCAATGTATGAATTGGACTGGTTTTGAATGGAAATAATCTTCATAATATTTCGGTATAGGATTCCGTGATTATGCGGATATTGTTGAGGAATTTGGAAGATATATAGATATTGTTATTCCCCATACAATATTTGTTGGTTTCAGAATTTTATATGAATATAAGCCGATATTATTTTCTATTCAGAGCCTTGTATTTAATATCAAATGGGATATTGGGTTTATCATGAACGGTGTTTAAATAACATTTGTTCTTTAACCCAATTAACAGCGAAGAGGTGATTTCATATTTATAATTTTTTTATTAAGAATTAATGGAAATTTTCCAAAGTAAAGTTTTCCAATTTAATATACTAAATTGGAATTAAATGGAATTCGATTAGGTAATAATCGAGATGAGATTCTATGAAGGAATACCGTTACTATATATGGAATTTAAAAGGCTTTGCCATTATTCCATTTATAGTATTGATTAGATATGAAAATTTACATCGATTATATATTGATTTGTTTTCCATAAAGATTCCATAGTTGATGGAAGCTGATTTGGGTTTATTGTGAACTTTGTTTTAAATGACATTAGTTCTTTTACCCAGATAAAGATAAGATTAATTTTTTAAATTTGAATAATCATTAAGTAATGATTTTTGAGATTAAAATAGAATTAGAGTCTTAATGAATCTTTAATTAGATTGGAATGAGAATTGGGTAATTAAATTTATCGAATTCATGAAATGATCAAGAATGGAGTACCACCAGTTTTACTCCAGGCCATAGTTAAATCTTTAATTATATTTGAACATGAAATGATAATTAACTTTACCAATAACACCATGGGTGTTAGATATAGGGTACTACCAATTTTGCTCCATGGGATGAATAGGTTGGGATTAGGATTAATAAATAAATGATTAGTTCGGTAAAGTTCGCTAATCCCGACTAGTTGATAAACCTTAATTTGGTTTAGAATTGTGAATGATAAAATCAAATCTTTTGAATTGATATCAAAAAGGAAGATTAAAGAGAAAATTTAAAAGAATTTATCTTTGATAAAATTAATGGGAACCTTTCCCTAAAGATGTGAATACTTGAATGAAGAATATTCTGAATTGAAATGAGGGGTATGATGTGTTTTCCTAGCACTTGATTATTGATTATAAAATACGCGAGTTATTCGGAAAGACCGGGCTTAACCCATTCTGAATAATTAATACGACGACTAAAAGTCGATGATGAACACAGTGGTTGAAGACCGAGATCTTCACATCGTTTGGATGATTACTGATGTCTTGATTGGGCTGTACATCCAAGATAAGGTAATAAGTGGTGATCGTCCAGACGTACTTGGAGATCGATCAGATATGCGAGGGCCTCTCACCTGTATTGGACATATGGAACGAGGAATAAGGTGCCTCCGGTTTCGTTCAGACCCAGAACGGACTTGCAAATGGATGGTGTGTCTGACATTGATTCCTTTGTACTGTATTCGTTGATCTCTGCTAAATATATATCTGTTTGGTGGTGGCGAATTTATTCTCTTGCTTAACACCCTTCTCTGAGATGTACGAGTTTAGAGGTTATATGTTGGTGGAAATCAGTGGTACTGTATGGATTGACATTGTGGCATGCTGAGTTGCATGGATCAAGGCTTTTGTTGAAAAGCAAAGTCTTGTGGTTGATGATCAAAGCACAACTTTGTGTAGCGTTGATTCGCGAGCTTCATACCCCAGGTATGAACCAAAAAACGAGATAGTAACAGCATGGAAATTGACATATGCTAGTTCTAGCTACAGGCAACGTCATGGTATGGAGCCCAAACTGTTTACTTATATGGATGTTGCATAATATTTGATAGAAAGTGAGGTACCTCGGAATACGAGGAGATTGAAAGGCTTGGATATGATTTGAGTCCCTAGTGGCTCTAAAGTGGTCGACATTACTGACCCATTTTGGAGGCTCGATAGAACTAGCTAACATATAGTTTATGGTATATCTAATCATCGATGGATGACCAACCATGAAGATCCAAGGGATTCACTGCGGGGGATCCTGAGGAACTTGCTAGTGTGTCTCGAAATTAATGAGGAAGATCCCTTGCCTCGGTTCATAGATGGAAACCCAATTTCCAATACGTGTTTTTCGGTTTTAGTTGTAAATATATATCGCGATGTAATATAATGGTACCTACGCCGCCTATGATTGATACATATTTATATTTGAAGTTGATTTCTTCACTTACAGTAATAATGAAAAATGAAATTTTGCGTATCAAGCATATTTGGCTACTATAAGGGAAAACTTTATCATCGACTACGTTCATTGTGTGATGGGACCTGAGCCTTATAATAGCTTCATTTTTCTCTTTAACATTGCGCTATTATTTTTATGCACTGGTATTCATGGGGGATAAACTCGTTCCGTGTTATACGGCGTGGTTCCGTGATTTACCTAACTTTGAAATCAAGTTAATAACTGCTTTAGTTCTCACACCAGTCCCATGACTGACCTAGAGTTTATTGTTTTAACCTAAACTCTGGGTGCCCTTATTTTCCACATGGGTAGCTTGTAATTTTGGTTTTCGCAGATATTATTTTCCCAGGATCCTGGATTTACAGCTGGAGCTATATTCAGAAAGCTTTGTATCCGTGCATCTCTTTCAGTTGTGTTATGTATTATTTTTCCACTACTATGTAATTTATTTTAATCTCTGGTATTCTTCTGCTGTATATTATTTATTTTTACTCTGATATCTTGTACTCTGGTGTAAATTGTTGTAATAGCAATGAAATGTTCTTCTGTTTATGTTCTGATGCGTCGTGTTCTCAAAGAAATCTGGGCTTTCTCGTAAGGGGGGATTTCGAGTCATTTCAAGAGCCCAAAAGATTAGAAACTCTTCCTCAATGGGGTGAGCATCACGCTTAAGAGACTCAAGAACCAACAATTATATTGGGAGAAGGGTTCCCTAAGCATAACCCTCGATAAGGGCGAAACAACTTATCGGAAGCGGTTACGCACTAACTTTGCGGAAGATGATTAGGCTTGGGTAGGAGCTCGTTCGCATGTAGAAATCAAATAACATGTTGCATTGGTGATAACCAAGAAATGACACGACAAACTCATAAGGAAATGTACTAAGTGGTTATCCACTCTTTATGGATCTTTGATTTGGAATACACAAGTGATTACAACTAAAATCCCCAATTTATTTAGAAATTAGGGTTTACTCTAGAGAAAAAGAATACAAGAATGAGAATGAGAAAAATCACCCCTAAAATGAGGCCCCAAGGGTCTTATTTATAGACGAATTGTGGACCCCTTTTGCTATTGGGTCAGCAGAAGCCCACGTCGGCCGCTTTTCCTTTTGGTCCCGGGTGCTTTAGCTTGCGGCTGCTCTTATGGCTTTGCTGATTGCTCTTTAAGGTGTCGGTTCCTTCTTTCAGATGGATGATCCCAGTCTCTAGGACCCCTTTTTGAATATTTTCCCATCTACTTTGTATGGATCCCGAGCCTGCCGATGTGAATAGCTCTTGAAAGGTTTTGGCTTCCGGATGTTGGCTTCCAGCTATAGTCTTCTCGTATTGCCATTTATACTTTGTGGGGCATGCCTTTATGATCCAAGTGAATGGTTGCAGTGTCCGCAACCCCTGTTGGTATCGACACTAAGCAGATTAGCGTGGACAACTCGTCTCTCCTCAGGGTTTTGGCTTGCCTTTCGGTAGATCCCTAAAGTGTATTCTAGCTCTCTAGGAGGTTACTTCCGGTGCTTTACTCGTTGATTACTAGAATAACCTCTCGATAACCATCTAATGGGGGTCTCGATAGCTAGTTCTCGGATAATCCCCGTATTCCTCAAACTTTATATCTTTGGTGCTTTCGTCTCCTGATGTATCATTATTAAGCAAGTTAATACTGATATCCCTTCCGTCCTTTCAGGCCCTGGTTTGAAGGATTCCTGGTCTATCTCTTCCTTGGCTACTGGTTTTGAGTGTCTCTCTGTTGTTTACCCATTGTGACGAAACCACCCTATCGATGTCTTTTCTTTGTATAGATTTTTTTTTACTTTTTTCTTCAATGGTAGTGTCGGTTGCGTAGCTCTCGGATAGTTGTTTTATGCTTTTGGCTTTACCTTGTACTTGGCTTTTTCTTACGGATGATTCCTTCATGCTGGCGGGGGTCCGTTACCCCCTTCATCGCCAGTCTGTTTCAGTGCTTTATTTTTGTAGTAACAGGATTATTCATGGAAATCATATCAGATTATAATCGATATAAATTCCTGTATCGGACTAATACTATAAACGGAAAATTGGCAAAAGCCTTTTAAATTCCTTTAATAGTAGATGTCTTTATCCACGGAGATCCCTCACGATTATCACTAAATAGATTTTCATTCCATTCCAATTAAACTAATTAATTGCAAAACTCAACTTTGGAAAAATTTCACAAATCTTAATTAAAAGATTTGTTCCATAATTTCATTTTCAACTGGGTTAAAGAACAGTGTTATTGAAGACACCATTCACGACAAACCCCAAAACAATTGATATTAAATATAATAATTCAAACGGAGTTTACATAAACTTATATTCAATACCAATTCTCGTAATCATCGAATACCATAAGTGGAATAACGATATAAATACCTTGTAGATTCCTCAAACAGTAAATCTCTATGCAACGGTAATCAATGCCAAATATCTGAAGATTATTTCTATCCAAATCTATATTAATCTTAATTAAAATATTTTTCAAAACTCTTTTTTTTAAATGTAATAAACCAATATTTGGGAATCGTTAGTTTATTTAACTTCAAATCTCAAAACGTCATTTTACCGTTTTGAGCCAATTAGGTTGAAAACACGAAAATCTAAAATGTAGATCGGAACTTCATATTTCTTTTTCAAATCAATGTGAAATCATTCATTATGATTTATCACAATTTTTCCATATTTTTAATAATTTTAAAATAGCTCATTTCATTCAAATCCATTTTCTGGTCACTAACGGCAATAACGTTGCTTTTATTCAAAATAGATTTGAACTTATCTCAAAATCTAACCATTGGATTTTAAAACTTAACAAATCATTGGAAAGCTTTTTTCATTTTGAACCAAACGTTTTTCGTTTTAGGAAAATCTGATGGTCGGATCTCCCAGTATGTTAATTTGAAATCAGTGGTCGAAAGTCGTGAACGGGCGCCGCACGACACGTCCTTTAAGCCACATTATTATTTAAAGTAAAATTTGTCATTTCAATTCAAACGCATTTATAAAACGTTTATAAATTTATTTAAAAAACGATTTAAGCTTCAAATTCAATTTTAAATCAAAATTGAATATTATATATTATTTTAATATTAAAATAATAAAATATAATATTTTGAAATCCAAATTTTCCTATAATCCATTATAAAAGTAAATAAGATCATTGGAAAAATCCGTTCGAGTTAAAAGCGTGGTTTATATACTAGCTCGAATTCACTTTTGAATTTACTATTCAAATTCTAATTTCAATTAAAACCAACCATTTTTAATTCAAATCCATTTCAACCTATTCAAAAGTTGTTTTAAATCATTTCAACTTTATTTCTAAATCATTTTGTATTTAAAAATCCAATTTCCATTTTTCATGTCTATTTGACTTAAATGAATATAATATTCGTCTAAAACTCCAATGGAACCCGACTCAATCGATTCCTAAATAATTTTGTATTTGTGGTGCCATGTGTGTAAACATTTATAATAAAATCCATAGTAGCTACCAATCATCAATCAACAGTATAAGATAAGCGTTTATAATTTCAACTCTTAAATGTACAATATACAGTATATAAACATCCATCATCCACGAAACAAACATAGAAATCATAGGCAATCAATTTATAATCAGATAAGATTATAATTACTTTTAAAACAGTTCAGGGATTTCTCACATTGGTTTTTGATCATTATAACAACAACCGCGTTTTGGATTAAATTAAATGTGTGTTTAATTTAACCCAAAATTCCAACTTGCTCCAAGTTCAACCAAATCAGATTTGTTGTGAAGCTCTCGACTCCATGATTCCAATGGATCCAGTATCATGCAATTCTAAGTTTGTATGAACAAGATATTAATGTACGAACATTGAACAATTATAAAATAATCAAATATTAAAATAAACACTCATTTTCTTCCCCAATACATACACGATCAGCTCCAACCTTATTTGCCTTCGCTGCCACACCCCATCATCGCCTGCCCCCATCCACGACATGTTCACCTGAAATTGGGGATCGAATCGAACCCACGTCGGCCAAAAAATTGGCCTCAACCGTTGACCACAACGTTTGACAAGCAACACCTCCATGCCAAGCCGAACAACTTTCCAGTTGGGGCCATCGCCCATCGACACCTCCACCAATCGAAAATAGTTAATTTAGTTTTGCTACTACAGAAAGTTCAACCATCTCCGATCAACTCCATATTCCAACCACCACAACCCATATTAAGCCAAACACTCAATTACCAACTTCTAGCCCTATCACCTACCTCCAACTTAACTCTCGACGGTTTGCATGCAAAACCACTAAAATCGAAATCCATCCCATCACCTTCGAACCAAGATTTCGGCGAACTCCGTCACCCGTTCACCACCAAATTGTTACGGCAAGTAGCCTTCAACATCCGCTACAACTTTTATATTGGGGGCTTCCTCTAATTATCAATTGTTTTTTAGACAAAAAATTAAAGACGGAGGAAAGACTTAAACTCAAAATACCAGCGGCCAAATGTGGAGGAGGAGAATGGTCGCTTTTGGGGTGTACTTAAGTTAGAGTTTGGCTTGTCAATGAAGTTTCGTTAATTAATTTATAAGTGTTTATTCAATCATTGTCTCTGATCGTCATTTGAAAATTCGCACAAGCGCATACGATCTCCGTTCGGGGGTAAAGTTTGATATGCATTTATGTTTCTCATTACGACCCTAATGAAACTTGTTTCATTAAATTTTGAGTCTGTTTGCTCAAAAAGCGCTCGTTCAGACTCAAATTATTGGTTGATTCACATGTTAATTATGCACAGCCATAAAACAGCTCTGATAGATGCGAAATTTAAAATCTTGCAGAAATTTACTATTTCAGATCCAACAAAATTGGTTTCATCGAAAATGGAGGTCTTTTGAAAAATGGCTATTCTTAAGGCCTATGTAATATTATTATAATATTAATTAATTCCAAAATTATTCAATTTAATAATAATTAATTATTAATATCATATATATCCAAATAAAATATCATGTAGTTCCAAAATAAACTATATTGGATTCATACCTCAATATTTCAATTTCTAGTCAAATGGTATTCAATTCATATGAAAATCCTTTTAATTATATTAAATAACACGTTATGGTTTATAAACGATTCCATAGCGACTTTTTAGAAAATTTGATTTGGACATAATTTACAATCTATATGACGAAATATTAATTTTTCACATCTGTTTGAAAGATATAGTTAAATTGATTCTAACGTTTCTTGTTTCAAAGAAATCCAAATTATAACAAATCATGTATAGTCGTTTAAAGTTCAAAACGTAATATTACGAACTACAGCACCGTTACGAGCTCGTTTTAATTAAATTATATGTTCAAACCTTAAATAAAATAAATTCTAAGTCATTAATTTTTAAAATAAACCATTTTAAATATTTAATACCATTAAATATTTCTTACTAAAATCTGGGTCGTTACATTCACCCCTATTTAAAAAGATTTCGTCCCTGAAATCGAAGATGGAACTGAAGGTCGTTCACTGAACCATCTCACCCTTCATTCTAACTAACTCAAATTCTTCAACTTTTTAGTTTCTAAGAACTTTCCCATTTCTAGAAATTAGGCTAATGCCTTAAAATTTCGAAACAGTTCTCCATAACCTTCTTTTTACAGCACTATCAGTTCAGTTATAACTTGCCTCTCTAGGCCCACATCAACCAAAAGGAAAATCCAAAAGCCAAACTTCTTGCCAATCGATTCATGAAATACCCAACGCAATCAATGCAGTAAATATGTACCTTTGTGTCGGGTATACAATTTTATTCCTCTTCTTAGCTTCCATACACTAACCTTTCCAATACATGTATGTCCAATTCCAACTAATTTCCGATTAATTCAATATTAACGTTAAATTTGACTTAGCTCAACCTTTTTTTTTCATTCTTATATTGGTTCTATCCAGGGGTGGAGCCATGTATTGGCTGACCTAGGAAAGTGCCCCACCCAAAAAAAAAAATTTGGAACATTTTTTCTAGTCTCACGGGAAAAAAGATCGAGAAACAGGAACAGAAACCCTAAGCGACTATCCGAGCGCTTCTAAAATCCAAGACCGGCGCCGCTTCAGCCGCCTCCAGATCCGACGAGCCGCCTCCAAGCTCCGGCTTCAGCCAACCGCCTCCAAGCTCCAGCTCCAAAGAACCATCGTTGACCTCCGTTTCAGCCTCCGAAAATGGGTGGTTAGTGAATCATTTTAATTGCTGAATTAAGTTTATTATACTAAATGTTTCTTATTGGTATGCCTGATTTGAGTTGAGTTGTTGCTTTGATTGCTGATGCTTGATTTCAATTTGTTAAACCTCAAAATGGCAAGACTACTGAAATTGGGTATTATAAAAATAACTGTTTGAATTTAATCTCAATTTTGGTACTTAAATTGGATGACTGCAAGAGTATTGAAATTTGATTGCTGAAACTTTGATTTCAGTTTGTTAACCCATTTTATATTGTCAATATCTATAATTGA
Source organism: Allium sativum (assembly GCA_030737875.1). NCBI lineage: Eukaryota > Viridiplantae > Streptophyta > Magnoliopsida > Asparagales > Amaryllidaceae > Allium > Allium sativum. Next base: position 9,763,201 of record JASFAX010000033.1, read on the forward strand.
GTATAGAAAAAACAGACTGTATTTTTTTTTAAAAATGTAGATATGCAAAATATTTTCATTAAAGTTGGAGATTTATGATTGGTTGGAGATTTTTGAAATTGATATGAAGTCTAATGATATGTTTAAATATGTGAAAGGGATTGAACAACAATATTTCAATGGTTGAATGATTTTGTTATGGTTGAATGATTTTGTTTTGTTTGAAAGATCAATAATTGATCTTTTTTATAATCGGATATAATTATAATTAGTTATGTTTGTTTGATGATGTGAAATGATGTTTATATACATAATGATATAGTCAACATAAAAAAAAATTCGGGAGCTCCCGCCCCCGAACCCCCGAAATATTTTCTTGCCCGTCCCAGGTAGATTTTCTGGCTATGCCACTGGTTCTATCATTCCGATTCTAATTAACTTCTTTTAAGTTGAATTTTGATTCATTTGATTAATTTTTATCCTTTCAATCTATTTAACTTGTATTAGTTAAAACTTAAAGTTCAAATCATTTTAATTGGTCTAAGCATATTTCGAAATTTCAATTGGAATTATATAGTCTTCCCACTTTCGAAACTCAAAAATAAACACCAGTGATGTCATGATCATCAACAGAATCATCCTCAAGCGATAAGAATGTGATTCTATATCCATCTAGTATATTTGAGACTTCGAATATATGTTTATATTCAAAATCTTCTTACACTCGATAGTCCAACCTCAACGTTAAATAAAACACTCAAACTCGTATTATATGAAAATTAACTAGGTTATCCATATATAGTCTTTTTAAACCAAATTCATTTATATATACACACAAATTCATTATATAACAGTCTTCAAACTCACTCAAGGGTATTACTAATTCTATCTCTAATAAGTCACTCTTATAGGATATTTCTAATCCTACCTCTGATGAGTTCTTTCCTTCTGTTCAAATGAGTTGTACCTCAAAGCTTTGTATAATACCAAAGCTCTAATACCAGCATAACGGCAGAAAATTCGTACCTTCCGAATCGATTATAAACGACACAAGTCTGACCCAAACGGCAAAAAACATCGAAACATTATCTAAGGGTATACGACTAGTAGGAACTGAAAAACAAATTTTTCATTAATATTGTTACAATATTACATCAGAGTACAGTTAACATCAAAGTAATTATAAAATAGAATGCATAACGAAAATACAAAATCAAAATATGATTATACACAGCAGAAAACATAAATACATTTAGCGAAATACTATCAAATGCTCTTGACATAGCTCTAGCTTCAATCCAGGACCTGCTCTATAAAATATTTGCAAACCAAAACTACTAGCTGACCGTGTGAAAAATATGGGCACCCGGAATTTAGGAGGGAAACAATAAACTCCGAGTCAGTTATGGGACTGGTGTGAGAACTAAAACAGCTATCAATCTTTTATTTTAAAAATACAATAAATGACAATACCATGTCGTATAACACGGAACGGGTTTTCCCATATGAATACCAATCATAAACAACTCGCAATGCTTATTGAAAATGAAGCTATTATAAGACTCAAGTCCCATCACACAATGCAACGCAAAACGAAAGAAAGAGTTTTACCTTATAATAATTGAACATGCTTGATACGCTTTAAAACAAAACATTTTTGATAATATTACTAGTGCATAGTGCCGAAATCACTTTCGAAAGTAAATGTTTAAATCTCAGCTTGCATAATGCCATATCCCATTATGTTGGCTATATAGTTTACAACTGAAAGCGCAAAGGCGCACATCGGAAACTGGATTCCGTCAATGAACCAAGGCAAAGGATCTTCATTAACTGCATTCGAAACACCTCTAGTAATATGTCCCAAGAGTCAACTATTCAGTCCTTCGGATCATCAGAGCCGGCTAGCACAAAACGTGTCTTATTAGAATCTTTCTTAAGCATAATGTTCCCCCAGTCGTATTTGACCATCACTCGACGCGCATCAACTATCATCCACATAAGTAAACCTGCCTGGGATTCATATCATGGCATCACTTTTCTGCTAGAAAGAAACGTTAGTCCATATATCTGTTGTCCATCACGTTGTTTCGGCTCATTCCGGGGTATGGGGCCCTAGAGTCAACGTCCTACAAACCTTTGCCATTTAACAAAAGCTTTAATCTATCTGCCAGCAACACTCAACATGCCATATTGTCAATTTACAATATGTAATCGGTGTCTATTAGTATATAACCCTCTGAATACCAAAGTCTCAAAGGAGGGTGTTAAGCTTAGAGAATAAATTCTCTGCCACCAACTGATATAATATCAATAAAAATCAATTGGTTATGTTTTAAATTAAAACATCAGACACACATCCATTTACAAGTCTTTTCTGGTTTTGAACGAAACTGAAAGCACCTTATTCCTCATCCAATTAAGGAGAGAGCCATTGCACATCAAGACAATCAACAAGTACGTCAGAAAAACTACCACTTAAAAGCTCGTCTTGGGTGTACACCCCAATTGAGACATCAACAATAATCCAAACGATGTGAAGATCCCTGGTCTTTAAGTATCTTTAATACTCGTCGTATAGTTATTAAGAATGGGTCGAAACTCAGTCTTTTCAAAATAACTATCGCATCTTTCAAACCATAATTGACATATAAACATATCATGAGTCTCATTCCATTTCTGAATATTCGTTTACTCAAATAATTCTTTATGTTGGGAACTATTCCCTTAAATCTTATCAAAGATTTTCATTCTTCAAACCATTGTTTAAATCTTTCCTTGGAAATTGTTCTAATAGATTATAAAATCTCATTTCATAAATTTAACTCAAATCAAGGTTTTTAAGCATTATAGGGATTATCGAACCTAACAAAATGGTATTTCCTCAATTGTTCTCGCACTCCTATCCTATTCATTCCATAGAGCAACACTTGTGGTACTCCATATCTAACACCCCTCGGATTTTGGAAAGTTTAGTCACCTTCTTCCATTAAAATCTAATTAAAGATTTCACTTCAACTAATCTTGGAAAATCGTCTTTTTCCTTTACACGGGTTAAAGAATAAATGTTATTTTAAAACATGGTTCACGACAAACCCAAAATCATACTTCCATTAGAAATGGAGTATTATGGGAAATCATATTAGTTTATAATCAATATAAATTCCCGTATTAGACTAATACTATAAATGAAATAATGGCAAAAGCCTTTTAAATTCCATAAATAGTAAATGTCTTCATCCACAGAGACCCCTCTCGATTATCACTAAATCGATTCAATCAATTCCAATTAAATTTATTAATTGGAAAACTCAACTTTGGAAAAACTTCATTAATCTTAATTAAAAGTTTTATTCCATAATTTCATTTTCAACTGGGTTAAAGAACAGTGTTATTAAAGACACCATTCACGACAAACCCCAAACCAATTGATATTAAATAAAGAATTCAAACATAATTTACATCAACTTATATTCACTGCCAATTCTTGTAATCATCGAATACCATTAGTGGAATAATGATATAAATATCTTTTAAATTCCTCGAATAGTAAACATCTACACAACGGTAATCAATACCAAATATCCAAAGATTATTTCTTTCCAAATCCAAATCCATATTCCATATTAATCTTAATTAAATGATTTCTCAAAACTCAATTTTTTTCAAATCTAATAAGCCAATATTTGTAAATCGTTAGTTTATTTAACTTCAAATCTCAAAACGTCGTTTTACCGTCTTCAGCCAATTAGGCTAAAAACACGAACATCTAAAATGTAGATCGAAACTTAATAGTTCTTTTACAAATCACTTTGAAATCGCTAATTATGATTTATCATAATTTTTTCTATATTTTTTATATTTTAAAAATAGCTCGTTTCATAAAAATCTATTTTCTGGTCACTAACGGTAATAGCGTTGTTTTTATTCAAAATTGATTTGAACTTATTTCAAAATAAAACCATTGGATTTTAAAACTTTACATATCATTGGAAATCTCTTTTGATTTCAAACAAATTGTTTTTCATTTCAGGAAAATTCAAGGGTCAGATCTCCCAGTGCAGTCAATTTGAAGTCAATAGTCGAAATTTGCGAACAGTCGCTGCATAACACATCTTATTCAAGCCACATATTATTTAAAATAAAATTCCTCGTTTCAGTTCAGATGTATTTTATAAAACGTTTGTAAACTTGTTTAAAAATGATGTAAGCTTCAAATTCAATTTTAAATCAAAATAGAATATTCTATCTTATTATTATGTTAAAATAATAATATTTTTCAAAACATAATATTTTGACATCTAAACTTTCCTGTAATCCATTATAAAAATAAATAAGATCATTAGAAAAATCTGTTCGAGTTAAAAACGTCGTTTATATACCCAACTCGAATTCACTTTTGAATTTACTATTCAAATTCTAATTTGAATTAAAACCAGCCATTTTTAATTCAAATCCGTTTTAAATCCATTTCAACCTTTTCAAAAGATGTTTGAAAACATTTCAACTTTATTTCTAAATCATTTAGGATTTAAAAATTCAATTTCTATTTTTCATGTCTATTTCAGTTAAATAAATATAATATTCATCTAAAACTCCAACGTAGAGGTGAGCGATATTCGATTCAAACCGTATTAACCGATCAAACTGGTTCATTTTGGTTCGGTTTGGTTTTAAAACTAAATCGGTTTGAATTATATTTGTTAAATAAATTTTTTGGTTATCGGTTTAACCGAATCACACAAACTTTTAATTTATCATTTAAGTTTAGGATATTATGATACTGTAATTAATTAGTTAAGTTATATAATACAAAGACATTTGTTGAAATTGATCAAATCTTATCATAAACATAAAAATTAATATCTAAAATTTCTACAAACATGAACTTATGTTTTACTTTGAGTGAATCCATTATTTGAATAATAATACATCCTTCAAATTCTGTTAAACCGATTAGCACCTAAATTAACCAAAATTAATTCGGTTCGGTTTGAAAAAAAAATTGGTTCCAATTTGGTTTGAGTTTTTTTTTACCTTCGAACCGACTGTATGCTCACCTCCACTCCAATGGAACCTGACTCAGTCAATTCCCAAATAATTTCATATTCGTGATGTCAACGTGTGTAAACATTTATAATAACACTCATAGCAGTTATCAATCATCAATCAACAGTCATAGGAATCATAGGATAAGCGTTTATAGTTTCAACACTTAAATGTACAATAAACGACATAAAAATAACTGTAAATAAACGCCCTTCATCCATGAAGCAACCATAGCAATCACAGGTAATCAATATGTAATTAGATAAGATTATAATAACTTTTTAAAATAGTTCAAAGAGTTCTCACACTTATTTTTCATCGTTATAATAACGATCGCCTTTTGGATTAAATTAAACGTGGGTTTAATTTAACCCAAAATTCCAACTTGCTCCAAATTCAATAAAATTATTTTGTTGTGAAGCTGTTGACTCCACGATTCCAATGGTTCTAGTACCCCACAATTTTGAGCTCGTATGAACAAGATATTAATGTACGAACACTAAACAATCGTTAAATAATCAAATATTAAAATAAACACTCATCTTCTTCCCCAATTCATACGTCATCTGCTCTAACCTTATTTGCCTTCGTTGTTGTTGTCGTGGTCCCCTTCGACACCGCCGCACCCCATAATCTCCTGCCATCGTCCACAACGCGCCACCACCCAAAAGGTCCCACCCGATAACTCCCCTTGCATAGAAATAGGGGTTTGAATCGAACCTAGGTCAGCTAGAAAATTGGCCACCACCGTCCGCTGTTGACCACACTATTTGACCGAAAGCACCTCCATGCTAAGTTGAGCAACTTTCCAGTTGGGGCCATCACTCCATCAACAACTCCACCGATCGAAAATAGTTGATTTAGGTTCGCTGCTACAACAAGTTCAACTTCTCTGATCAACTCCATATTCTGACCACCACAACCCATAATAGGCAAAACCCCCTATTACAAACTTGTGGCCCTAACTCCTTCATCTAACTTCCTAGTCGATGACTTCGTCTAAATATAGATGGTTTTCACGTAGAACCACCATAATCGAACTTTAGCCCATCACCTTCGAACCAAGATTCTGGCGAACTCCGACACCTGTCACCTTCGAACCAAGATTCTGGCGAACTCCATCACCCGTTCACCACCCATTTTTTTACAAGTAGCCCTCAAAATCTGCTACAACTTTCAAGTTGGGGCCTTCCTCTAATTCTCAATGGTTTTCGAAATAATAAAAATAAAGATGGAGGAGGGACTTAAACGCAAAATACCGGCTGCCAAATGCGGAGGAGGAGAATGACTGGTTTGGGGGTGTACTTATAGGGTAGAGTTTGGCTAGTCGATGAAGTTTCATTCATTAGTTTATAAGTTTTTATGCAATAGATGTCTCCGATCGCGTTTAAAAATTCGCACGGGAACATACAAACTCCATTCAGGGTGCAAATTGATATGCATCTATAGTTTGTCATCACGGTCCTAGTAAAACTTGTTTTGTCGAATTCCGAGTCTGTTTGCTCAGAAATAGCTCGTTCGAGCTTAAATTATTGATCGGTTTACATATTAATTACGCACAGCCACAAAACAACTCCAATGTGCACAAAATTTGGAATTTTACAATAATTTACTATTTCAGATCGAACATAATTGGTTCATCAAAAACGGAGGTTGTTTGCAAAATGGCTATTTTTATGTCCTATGTTAGGGCTGGCAACGAATACCTTCGGATAAGGATAGTGCTATATCTGTATTTGTATCTGAAATTATTTCTGAGTATCGGATATCCATATCCATGGATACGAACGGATATCGGATAATTATCTATCAGTCAACGATCGACAAGTCAAGAAATATAAATGTAATATTTTGGTTTAACATAATTGTTTTTCAATTCCATTGATCCCAAAAGTGTTTAAAGTAAACATATTTGATGGCATTAAATAGATTTGAGTAGTTAATATGCATTTAATGCATATAATGTAAACCTTCGGCTGAATAAAACAGTAAATAAATCACATTCATTGTACCAAAATATATATAATTTTGAGCATAATGTTTAAAAAAATTGGACGGATAATTTTTAAATGCGGATATCTATGTATCCGCATCCTTTTTGGGATAACTAATATTTTCCGCATTTAGGATACAGATGTGGACAGATTTCAGATTATTTTGGTATCCATTGACAGCCTTAGCCTATGTAATATTATTATTTTATTATTTAATTCTAAAAGTATTCAATTTAATAATAACTAACTATTAATATCATATATATCCAAATACAATATCATGTAGTTCCAAAATAAACTATATGGATTCATACCCCAATATTTCAATTTTTTAATCAAATAGTTTTCAATTCATATGGAAATCCTTTTTATTATACTAAATAAAACGTTATGGTTTGTAAACGATTCCATAACATCTTTTTTGGAAATTGGATTTGGATATAATTTACAATCCATACGACGAAATCTCGATTTTTCACATTTGCTAGAAAGATATAGTTAAATAGATTCTAATGTTTCTTATTTCAAAGAAATCCGACTTATAACGAATCTCGTATAGTTGTTTAAAGTTCAAAACGTAATATTACGAAATACCGTGACGTTACGAGCTCATTTTGGTTAATTTTAAATTTATATATTCAAACATTAAATTAAATAAATTCTAAGTTGTTAATTTAGAAAAGAAATCATTTTAAATATTTGATATCCATTAAATATTTCTTACTGAAATCTGGGTCGTTACACAGATGTATAAGATTGGGTAGGTTCGTTGTATATACGCATGATGTCGATATGTATATATGCAAAAAAAAAAAGTTTACATATACATGTATGTAAGCCAGCCACCACATATACACAGTCCTGTTCAAAACTAGGCAAAGGAAACAAACTAGACATGATTATAATCCGACAAATAGAAATGCACCAATATAAATAAAGCACGGGCCAAATGCATGCAACAACTAAGGGTCAGAGTCAATTTCAATTTAAAATGAAACAGGTGCAAATAAACGAAGAATGCACACATGCTCAAAATTGTGCACAAAAGAAACTGTTATTGTTGTATGTGTATTCCTTGTGCACACAACAATATTGTGCACACAACAAAACTAAATAGCCTAGATCACAAAAAATGGATAAAGCAGTCATACATAAAGCACAACAAAAGCAATGGGGCAGATGCACAGATGGTATAAGACAGGGTGGGTTTGTTGTATATATGCATGTGGTGGATACATATATATGCAAAAAAATGTGTACATATACATGTATGTGCAGCGGCCACCACATATACTCAACACTATGCAAGTGAAGCAAACTAGACATGATTATAGCCCGACAAGTAGAAATGCACCAGTATGAATAAAGGAAGGGGCAAATGTATGCAACAAATAAGGGTCATATTCAATTCTTGTTTAAAATGAGACAAATGCAAATAAATGAAACATACACAAGATCAAAATTGTGCACATAGCAAAATTGTTATTGTTGTAGCTGTATTCCTTGTGCAAGCAGCAAAACTAAATGACCCAAATCACAGAAATTGATAAGGCAGTCATACATAAAGCACAACAAAAGAAATGGGGCAGATGCACAAATAGTATAAGACCTGGTGGATTTTTTGTATATACGCATGTTGCCGATACGTATATATGCAAACAAAATGTTTATATATACATGTATGTGCGACAATCACCACATATAAACAATCGTATTCAAAACTAGGTAAGGGAAGCAAAATAGACATGATTATAGCCTAGTAAATAGAAATGCACCAATATGAATAAAGCATGGACCAAATGCATGCTACAACTAAGGATCAGATTCAATTCCAGTTTAGGATGAAACAAGTGCAAATATGCAGAAATTCATGTATAAGGTATCTAACATACCTCCAGTTGTTGTGCTCCCTAGGTAGTGGTGAGGCTTAAGCTTGTAGGTCCTGTAGAGTTGTCCAACAACGATAGGAACATCGTCGGAAGTTGGTCGGATTAAAGTCATCAAAAGCGTCCACTTTTGATATCCTTATCCCGCCAACTCAGACAGCGTTCCTATTGCTGCGAACAGCTCCACCGAAACCACAAGCTCATGGAAAAATTCCAAAAAATCAGAATTTCCAAAGGCATTGTTGGTTGCACAAGTAATGATTTGTATGCTACCATAGAGGCCTTAAAGTTCTTCAAGTAAGAAGAACTCTAATGTAGCATACAAATTAATGCTTATGCAGCCAACAACACCTTTGAAAATTTTTATCTTTTGAAAATTATTACTTACGCCTCGCCGCTAGGCAGTGCAAAAACCATTAAGTAGATCAACCTATAATCACAAGTAAGAGACACTCATCATAAACCACTAAATATAACTCGAAAAAAAAATTCATGTATAAAATGTCAACATACCTGCGGTAGCTGTGCTCCCTTTTCGAGCTAGGTGTAAGACCTGTTCTTGTGGCTTCGGTGGAACTATCTGACAATTATGGGAACATTGCTCGAAGTTGGTGGGTTTAGACTAGTCAAAAGCGTCCCCTTTTGGCTATTCTTATACCACCAACTCGTATGACGTTCCTATTATTGCGGATAACTCGATCGAAACCACAAGATCAAGCCTCATCCCTAACCGGTGCAAGAACCACTAAGTAGATCAACATATAATCACAAGAGACACTCAGTAGAAACCACACTAAACATAACTTGAACCAAAAATAATATATATTTTGTATTATTTCCTTAGGTATTTGGGTTGTCTGTTATCATCTTTTGATTCTATATTATCTGTTCTTATCAGTTTTGACCAAGTGTATAACCATAAATACTAAGTCATGTTTCTAAGCATGCAACATCAAGTAAGGCATAAAAGCAACAAGGAGTAGCTGAGTACCAAGCATGCATGGATGCTAGACATGCAAGAATCATCACATCACGATCATATATAAAACTCATACATATATAAATCAAAAGTAAAGAAAATATACAAAATATCCTGAATAGAATACAAGTGCTGCAAGAAACAAATTCATATCAGTATAACAACAACCATTAAATTATATGAACTCCGATTTAAGATAAGAAATACATAAACCTTTATACCAAGATTACATTTTTTTGAGTAATGTATGAACTGAGCAATATACAACAAATCAAAATCACTTGAATCGATCAATCAAAATCAGACCAGACAATAGGAGTTTCAACTCCTATTTAAAACCCAATCATCATTGGCATACGAGTGTATTCGATTTCAAGCTTAAACGTTAACTGTGCTCTAGATAAGAAGACAGATCGACCAAAACAATTAACAGAATCACTTAAATTTTTCCAACCACTATCGTGCTTGAGATAAGAGGGTAGATCTGAAAGCGAAGCTTCGGTTCTTATCAAAAACCCTAACTTGAAGGAGGAAAATGCTTCCATTCCCATTCCTGCTCGATAACTAGCTGTGACTCGCAAATTGGTAGCGAGGCGATTTGGAGGTGGCCAGGCGAGGCGATTGAGGAAACGACGGAGGGTTTCATCTGCCATTTTTTGTTTTTATTTTTTAAATAATAGAAGGCACGAGAAATGATTTTAGGATATGCGTCTTTTCATGGTAGAGTATAATAGGTTTTTTTAAAAACATAGACATCAGTTGTTTTAACAACCGATGTTTAAAAGACCATATGACATCACTTTAAAATTTACTGATGTTAAAAGATCTTTTAACATCCATGGTTTTACAAACCGATGTTAAAAAGGTGATGTTTATTCAACTTTATCTAGTACTGCAGTATCGTTTCTAAGTGTTTTAACCACATGGATAATGACACTTGGACAATGGTGCTTGTCAAACTTTTTAATTTTTTATTCTAATGACGTAATGTATTTTTTTACCTTAACAAATACATGCATTAATTTATATTTTAATATTAATTAAATTCAGTTTACAACAATAGTTTTATAATACTTAAAACAAATTAAAAACTATAATAACCAAATAAAATAATCATTTTTCTTCCAATGTACCCATTTCCGAGCACATAAGTGCATACTCATTCATTTCTTCTGTTAGATCCTTGTAATAATACTTTTTTATAAGCTTCTTTCCCATTATAATAGATCACCTCTGTTAATTTGTATTAACCGTTATTCTAGATGCAAAAAATTTGTGTTGTTGGATGTCGAAATATATAGAATTGTGAAAACCAAGATATGTTATCAGGCAAAACGACACTCGTATTTGTGTTGAGAACCTCGATTATTTAATAGTTTGATTGTTTCTCTCAAACATAGGCTAGACAACATGGAAAAAGGTAATAACATTCATACCATAAAGTGCAAAGAAAAAAGTTTATAATAAAGAGATTTTTGGTGGGCAAAGTTTGAATAATAATATTTTAACATCTCAGAATGAAACAAAAAGCCAATGGATGACCGAATAGTAAGTAAAACCATAATGACTCAAGATTTCGATAGTGACTGACCCATCAGATTGTGCATTATAAATAATTTTCATATCTTCCTTAATTATTAGTTAATCCACCCTAATTTTTTGGATTATTTCTATTTTTGTGGTTTTTTCAATTTTTGAAAAGTTGATTAGTTCATCCATACAATAGTTGCATCTTCACCTCTCATTTCTCTTTCTTTTATTGCATAATAAAGTAACAAACAAACATCATATCACATTAAAAAAATACCAAGATGTCAAATCTGCTCTTCTTTTCTTCTCATTATCATCCAGCATGTCTTGAAGGAACTATCTAGTATAAAACGCAAGACCATCAATATGATTATCAATAAAAAAGACATGGAATGACCAATCAAAAAGTAATATATTTATAAGCATTTAATAAAAAAAAGGAAGATAGTTAATGTTGAAGCTATCATATGTCGTTGCAAGGAATTAAAGTTGTTGCAAGGTAGCATTTGCGAGAGCATAAGGAGCTACTCGAAATACTTTAGATTTGCTTGTATTGTTGAACGGAAAGAAGTGAACTTTGATATATTGCTAAAATACGAGAAATGATGAGAATGACATTTCATGTGATAGGGTGAACTAGTGCGTTATGTAGGCTTGCAGAATTGTACATGAGTTGGTGCGTTAAATAAAAGTGAATTAAAAGACCCGAGGCCAATTTGAGGGCCAAGACTAGCCAACCCAATGTCTAGGGAAACCCCTTTGGGTAGGGGACAATAAGGCAGGAGAGTCAGACCATTAGCAGAGATTTTTGTTATATATATGGAAATTTATCTGACAATTGAAAACTGTGTACTGGTGCAATAGTAATGCATAGTATTTGTATTGTCCAGGTCGCGAGTTTAATTCCGCGTATAGTTATTTTTCTAAGTCTCATGCATTTTAACTTTCTACTCACCTAGATAATGTTTTCCAGCTTGCTACATCTGATCTTGTAATAACCCAAATCCCAATCAGCTCGGATTTTTGAAAAATGCTAAGATCAAAGTCCACTGAAACTCGAGTCGGGTATCCCGTATCCTGCAAAAAGGCAAAGATAAATATATCAGAGAGCTCAAATAAATATCTAACAGTAGAACTGAATAAAATAAGTGAATACGTACTATAATAATGACACTGACAAGCAAGTGTCTCTAAACTACAAAATCTCTACGATCAATCTAACCTGTGGGTTGTAATGAGGAGGGGGTCAGAACTAAAGTTTGGGTAAATGAACAAATTATATACTTTTAAGAATGAAACTACATATACCATTTTGTTTCTAATTTAAATTATATTAGGTTACTAGGGTTTACAATACTCTGCCTCTATGTGTGTTACCTACACATCTACCCTAAGTAGATCAAGCATATATATGCCCAATATATGTAGGTATTACCAATAGTACCCTCCTCGACAGGCCTCCTCCGTCATGTATGTGAAAGTGTGGGTACTACACCTGTTAAGGATGGCTTTGTAAGGCTAAGGGTATATATGTTCCATCATCTGCTAATAAAATGTGAAACAATGTTCGCCCAGACAATTTCGACGTTTAGACATCCACGATGTACCACCCCAGTGCATACATTGAAAATTCACATGTAATCGCTCTATCTATACTCTGGTTCTGCAATAAAGTGGCACTACTAGGGCTTACTTATGAAACTCAATCAGGGATTACTACAATCTGCAAAATGGAACCATTGGGGCCTATAAATGTTAATTAGGTTTATACATTGTAATGGGCCTATAAATCTTTTTATCATGGCTATTGCCCAACACAGTTATCCTTCAACTAGTGAAACGCTTTATAATGGATTAATACATTGTCCTAAAACAAACAAAAAGAAAATAATTGACGTTACCGCCTTATCAAGCATATCGATATTGAAAGACTGTTGTCTTATTGATTTAACCCGCATCTTCCAAATCTCACTTTTGAGTGGTAATGACAGGTATCCAAATGGTTACTATCCTTATTGGGTCATGACCACAAAGTATTCACTATGAGTTGAGGCAACTGTCGAATCCTAAGACACCCATCAACCTTCTGACTACCCACTCTATAAAAGCAATCAAGGGATACCTCTTATTCGAAACTACAGACATGCCTCTAACGGACTGTTTCTACTATGCCTACATTGAAGGTTTGTCGTTGGGGTGCCCTCCACGTCACGCCTTGAAGCCTATGATTCCTGTGCTCAACATAACTTATCCGATCTTCCTAAGATCAAAAGTCCTGAACTGATAAGGAATAGCGTAGTAAACGCGCCTTATGAGGTTAACTTGCTTTGATGAATCTTCTATGGTTTGCTTCGCTAAGAAAAATTTCAGACTCGCTTCAAACTACTCCAAACATACCTCACCTTTTATTAGATCGTACGTCTTATCTTTTCTTACGTGTTTATTATCTTACCTTATCTTTCTTAATCTGCTCTTATTCTTTTATTATGATACTATCCACATATTTTTACTAACTTTTTATGACAATCTTAATCTAGAGTTACGTTACTTTTTCATAAATCTTTTACCATAATAATCTCTTTTCTTCTTAATTGTATTATAACCATGGACCTTAATCATGCAAATTATTGACTCTTATTCGGACCGTCAAGTATTTAACTTGACTACTTATTAAGTTTCCAATTTGGTTACTAATTCTTTTCAATCCATTACATCACTTCTTTGTAAGTTCTATTCTTAGGAAGTTATACTTATTCTCTTCAGTTGGTTATAAAATCATAGTAAAATCTATTTTCATATTTTAATACAAAAAATTCTACAAAAAGTAAATCCATAATTGTATGACATCACTTTTATTTATCTCAAAATTACTAAACAGTCCAAAATATTTCTACATCCCCGTTTTACACTATTTTCCTTTACTTTTACTTTTATTCTTGTAATTATGTCTATTGTCCTTTTTATAGAAACAAACTATGAAAATGTATTTCTTTTTCATAACCAACCAACTAAGCTAGTTTTAACTTCCAATTTGATTTATAAGTTAAATTTATGTTTTACATTCAAATCCTCCAACTTGACATACCTACTATAAATTTACAGTATTTGGGCTTACCACTTTTTCTTCACAATTCTTTGAATTCATAATTTCATACATTTATTTTAGCTTAATTTCCAAAGAAAATAATTTTTTTACATATAAGTACACTTTTTAAAATATTTACAGTTTCAATACAAGAAATCCATATAAACTATTACTGCAAATAATTCTTTTCAAGTATGTTAAATTTAGCTGATTATAATAGGAATTAAACGACGTTATATACCATTATTTAAAAAAAAAAAAAACTAAATCCACTCACTTGGGAAGAAAACACTCGAAGTTGCAGATCTGATTCAAATCCAGTTTTATTATCGAGATATTTCCCTTTTGTACACCTATTTCGATCTACAAAATAAAATTTTACATTAGTTTATAGATTTCGATCTAAAAGAAATGAAATAAACTATTTAAAAATCAGATTTTTAGAATTTACATTATAAGGACAACAAATTTAAACATCTACCTTATAAATCTACAGTTTCTTCTTCTACCTCTTAAATCAGAAAACTCAAATATTTTTTTATTTCTAAAGAAATGGAGGAGAAAGGAAATGACAAAGCTTTCGCTCCCACTTGAAAAAATACGAATATAAAGGCTATCGTTTTACATTTATTAACAAATGCCAAAACAAACTCTGTTTGTCCAATGTGAACAAACGAAATCCATTGGTTCAAAAATGAAAATATGCATCCAAAACAATGCATGCGAGTCAACCCATGCCGCACATGGGTTGGCCTTTGGGTCGACTCGACCCTATATGGGTCGAACGATTAGTCGACCTAACTGGTGTGGGGGTCGATAGCCACATGCCTATTTTGGGTGTGATTAATTCCAACGTTTGAATTTTCGAACATTGTTTATTAACGTTCAATTCTTTTCACCATTCATGTTTTAATTTTCTTATATTAACACATTTATTTTGAATTTAAAGCACACGTTATTTCTAGAATTAATACGCACACATATTTATAAAATAAATATATTTACACGTAATTATTTTACGATGCAGAACTTCAAACAACGTTAACTTTTCCATACCAACTCCACTCAGAACATATTATATCTGTAATTTAATCAAGAAATCGCCACGAATGCAATGGTATAACTTTCAATGTCTTTTTTAGCACTTCCAAAAATGTTAATTTTCACTATTCGTTATTATTTTAATTATTTTATTATTTTAAGATGCGGGGTGTTACATCCTCCCATTCTTTAAGAAATTTTGTCCTCAAAATTTCTTAAGGGTAAAACTATGTAATTTCTCAAACAGTCACATCCAGCTATGTGTACATCCAAAATTTCATAAATTTGTGTCTTTGTGCAAAGTGAAAAACATCATAAAATAAATGAAAGCAAAAGAATTTCTAAGCGGCACCTTCTGTATGAATGTTCATTTATTGTAAAAATTCCTTTTTAAAACATGATGCACGTAACCTAAATATACTTTCAATCTCTATAAGAATGACATACTTTAAATATCAAAACATCTTTTCATCCATCTTTTCCCATATTTCTACAAAATAAAAGATAGTTAAACCAATTTTTCATCCAAACCCTACCATCCAACTTTAATATTTGAATTTCAGAAAACTCTAATTTTACGAACTCGACTTCTTATGTTAGAAAAAATCAGAAAATGGAAAACTTCACATTTCCCGCTTTACTTTTACGCATCTTTTCCCTGCACTATGAACCTATACTAAGGCTCTACTCATAAATTCTATTTTTTCCTAGTATAATTTGCATAAAAAAAAGATCTTTATTAAATTTCCCGAACTTATCTTGGGTGAATTCATCTTTCTCTACATAATTTTCCTTTATTATAGTTATTATTTTGTTGCTTACTTTTACGTTTGTAATTTTTTTTAATACTTTTTCATTTCCCTCACATTGTTTCATATTAGTTACTTCCTATGTTTATTTTCTTTTTAAAGTGATCACTACAGGAATATAGAAAAAGAATATTATACAAAAAATACTAGTTGTACAACAACAAGTACAAACAGCAACATAGAAGTACGTATCTTAATACTAAAAAGAACACATAAAAGCTGATGCATAGGGACGCCAACACATAAACACAACACTAATCTCAGAAATCATCTAGGTCTAGGAGGTCTAGAACGTGGTCCGTTATGACCAGATAGGTACATAATAAAAGAATATAATCCACTAAGATGCTCCTCCTACCATCTGGTACTCTCAAAAGTTGTCTGTTGTGTTGGGAAAACTGCTGGTGTGCATGAAATAGAAAATTATAAGCGCGCTTAGGAAAATTATAAATGCGTCTAAGCCAACTCAACTCATGTAGTCCATGTAAGATCTTCTGATGCTCGCGTTCTTATGATCTCATCACTTAGCCATGGACCTCATATGTCCTCCAATTTGGAGTTGATTGGAGGAGTTTTGAAGCAGTGATGGAGGTTGAAAATTTTGAAAAGGGGTTAGACACGTGGTTTTGGAGCTCTCGAATTCTGTTCGGGAGTCGGAAAATAAAGCGATGAAGCTTTCGGTTTCGTCTGTTTATTTGTGCATGTGAAAACGCAAAGGCGGGTCCACCCGACCCTAATCGAGTCGACCTTGGGTTCGAACCGACGGTGCATAAATCCTTTTTAATGCCTCTTCTTACTTCTTTCTAACCAATTCTAGCCTAATTCTATCTAAATTATGATAGCTTTGGGTCGATTAAGTCGTTGTTGTGACCAAGGATAAAAATTGAGAGTTTTCCCTACCGTTCAAGTAGAGTCTTGATAACTTCCATTATTTAATTAATTCTATATCCGAATACTAAATCTACATCTTATCCTTTTACATTCGCGAGTTCTTCCCAAGCAATCATATAGTCCAACCCCATAACTTACTTCAATATTTTCAAAATAAATCTGTTGTTTTTTTTCAAAAATTATTTTAATGCAATTTTCTGTATTTTAAACCAGTAAATTTCTGAAAACTGTAAACTTTTAAATTAAAAACTCCTCAAAAATCTCTCTTTTTTTTCGAGTTCCTAAAAGATTAATTGTGGGAATACATTCAAAGTGGGTTCTTAATTTCCGTTTTCAAATCTACTGCCAAATAGTTTCTCTTGGTCTAATATTTTCTTACTTTAATTCCTCCAATACAACCCAATTCTGAATTGAAATCTGATGCCACCACCAATAGTGCGCGACATATACATACATATATATATATTCCTAATCTATCAATATTCTTATGCTTCAACATATATTCTAAGGCTCGACTTCCCTACCCCACTAATATGAAATACTACCAATTTCTAGATATCAAAATACAAATCCTCCAATTTATATTAAACTTATTGTACAACTTATATCATAACCGCTATAGGGCATAAAACTCTTGACTTCTCAAAATCTTATATTCAATGTACAACACTATTAGCACTATCTTTCCATATGTTGTTTCTCTTAGAAAGTGGGTTCTTCTATGGATGTAGGTATATATAATATATAATATTTATATTTTAGAGAAACAAATATGTTCACTCACTATCTATTTAGGAATCTTAACCCTAGGCTCTAATACCAAATGTAAAAACCCAAATACTAATGGATCTAGTTTTATGCAAAATGCTAAAGTCCAAGTCCACTAAAACTCTGAGTTGGTTGTCTGATATATCAGAACTCAAATAAATATTTCATAGCAAAACCAAATAGAAGATAATAATAAGCAATGACACTAACTAAACAAATATCTCTAAGTTGGAAAATTCTACCATTTATCTATAATGCGGGTTTGCTATGGGGAAAGGGTCAGAACTAAAGTTCTGGTGAATGGACAAATTATATGCTTTTAAGAATAACACTACATGTATTATTATATTTGCTTACTAAGGTTTACAATACTCTCTCCTCTACGCGAACGTGTCCATCTACTCCCAAGTAGACCAAATATGTGTATATATGTATATAGTATATGCCTTATATATCTAAGTACTACTCATATTACCTTCATCGACAAGCCAACCTTATCTCGCAATGAGATAGTATTGCTACTACATCTGTAAAGGATTGTTTCGTAAGGACTACAATATAGATATTCTATCAACTTCGAAGAAAATGCGAAGTTGTATCCGCACCGGACTATTCCATTGCTCGTAGATCCATGATGCATCATCCAGTGCATACGTTGAGGACTTACATGTAACAGCTTTGTCTATACTCTGCTTCTGCTATGAAGTGGCACTACTGAGGTTCACTTCAGAACTCGGTTAGGGATTTACTATAATCTATAAAAAAGGCAATTATTAGGGCTCATAGATGTTAATTAGGTCGGTCTCTTTCTATCATGGTTATTGCCCCCACACAGCTGCCCCTTAACTAGTGGAAGACTCTATAGTGGGTTAAGGTTTTGCCCTAAAATAAACAAACTAAGAAAACAATCGGTGTTTCCACTCATCCAGCATCTTGATAGTGAAAGATCACTGTTTTGTTAGTTTAACCCATACCTTCTCGTACTCGCTTTTGATTGACACGATAAATATCCGAGTGGTTACCGTCCTTATTAGGTCCTGATCACGAAGCCTGCTCGCTGAGCCGAGGAATCCGCCAAATCCTAAAGTCACCCGTAGCCTTTCGACTTCCCACGCTATAAAAGCAGTCAAGCATACCTCTTGATGAAAACAAAGGACATACCTCCAATAGACGGCTTTACTGTGCCTCATCCAAGGGTCATCTTTGGGATATCCTTCATGTCTCGTTTTAAATCCAACGCTTCCTACGCTTAGCATAACTGGCCGGATATTTATGAGATCATCAATTCTCAATTGATTGGGAATTCTGCTACAAACACGCCTTGTGAGTTCCACGTGCTTTGATGAATCTGTTGTGGTTCGCTTCGCTATACATGCTTTTAATTCACTTTGGACTACTCCAAACACACCTAAACTTTTATTAGATACCACATCTAATTATTTCTTACATGTTTATTATCTTACCTTATCTTTGTTAATCTTCTCTTATTCTTTTATTATGGCACTATTCTCATCTTTTCTTACTTACTTTTATGACAATCTTAATCTAGAGTTACGTTACCTTGTCTTAAGTCTTTTATCATAATAATCTTTTTTCTTCTTATTATCTGTGATGTAACAATATATCTTAATCATACACTTTATTTACTCTTATCTGGGCTATCAAGTATTTAACGTGATTACTTATCAAGTTTCCACATTTATTAATTTTTTTTCTTTTCATAAAATCTTTCCATTATATCATTTCTTCTACTTATCTTTTTTTTGAGTTCTATTCTTAGGAAGTTATATTTATTCCCTTTGGTTGGTCATAAAAACCAAGCTAAAATCTATTTCCATATATTAATACAAATGATTATACAAACATTAAATTCATATTTGAAAGGCATCTTTTTATTTATTTCTAAATGACTAAATAGTCCAAAATACAACTACATTCCTATTTTACACTATTTTCCTTTTCTTATACTTTAGTCTTGCACTTATGTTTACCGTCTTTCTTGTGTAAATACACTATGGAACTATATCACTTTTTCATAACCAACTAACTAGGTTTTAACTTCTAATTTAATTTATACATTAAATTTTTGCTTTACATTCCAATCCTTAATCTTGACATGTGTACTGTAAATCTACAATATTTGGGCTTACAACTTCATTCTTTACAATTCTATGAACCCATAATTACTTATTTTTATTCAAGCAATATTCCCAAAAGAATAACTTTTTTATATATAAGTACACTTTTCTCGATATTTACAGTTTCAGTACAAGAAATCCATATAAACAATTACGACAAATAATTCTTGTTTAACTATGTCAAATTTAACTGATTATAACAAAAAGTAAATGATGCTATATACCATTATTTGAAGATCTATAACCTAAATCCACTCACTTGGAAAAAAAATCATTTCAAGTTCCAAATCTGATTCAAATCCATTTTATCATCCGAAACTTTGCCCCTGTAAACCTATTTGGATCTACAAACTGGAATTTACATGAATATACAGATTTGAATCTAAAAGAGATAAAATAAACTATTTAAAAACCAAACTGTAGAACATACCTTATATAGACAAAGAGTTTGAACATCTACTTTCTAAATCTATAGTTGATGCCTCTAGTTCTTGAATCAAAAAACCAAGATCTACTTTTTTTGTTTTTAAAGAATTGGAAGAGAAAGTAAATGATAGAGCTTCCGTGCCTACTCAGAAAAATATGAGTTTGGAGGCCAGTCGTATATTTATAGATGGCAAGAAAAACTCCATCGACTGATATGAGAAAACAAAATTTGTTCATTCAAAAAATAAAATACATGTCCAAAATAACACATGCGAGTCAACTCAGGCCTCACACGGGTCGACTGGCCCTATATGGGTCGACCTATTAGTTAAACTGACTGGTGTGAGCGTTGACCCCACACATGCCTATTTTAGGAATGATTAATTCCAACGTTCGAATTTTTGAATGTTGGTTATTAACATTTAATTTTTTTCCTCTATTCTTGTTTTAATTTCCTTTTATTAATGCGTTTATTTTGAATTTCAAATGCATTCTATAATTAATACGCACACGCATTTATAAAATAAATATATTTATGCACATTTACATATATAATTAATTTTCGATGTAAAACTTCGAATGTCAATAACTTTTCTGTATGAGCTCCATTCGGAACATATTATATACGTAAATTAATCATAAAAATTGCCATGAACGCAATTGTATAAATTTCGAGGACATTCCCTAAAGTTTTCAAAATATTAATTTTCACCATTCCTTATTATTTGAATTATTTTATTATTTAAAAGTGCAGGTTATTACAAATTTTATTCGAACGGTATTGTTGCCTATGGAAACCGGACTTCTTGAGCTAGCCCTGAAAAGATCTTAAAGTTCAAACCTGACTTCAAGGTGATCATGCTCATGGACTCATCTATCTAAAATGAAAGAGGACCACTACGTGCCTCGAGTTCAAGTAAGGTGGGGGTACAGAAGAGTATTTAAGCTCAATAGAGGTAAGAGGTACAGTAAGGAGGTAACACTACAAAGAACACAGTAACTTGCAATGGCAAAAAGCGTCGGTAGTCGTTGCTAGCCATTGAAAGTAGCCGTCGCAATTTACCGCCAACAGGAAAAGCGATGACCCCGTCGCTTAATTAGCAATGGCTTGCAACGACAACTTATCCACGTGGCATCATACGTGGTAGGTAGTTTGTTTCCCGGGAGCCATAACAAGGCCTTATAAACCGTTGCAAATATGCCGTCGCTGGCCATCACAAATCTGGATCCAGTAAGTCGTCGCAAATCTGGAACATATTTCTATACTACATAACTATTTCTTTCCCTCAATCCACAACACCAATACCATTCCAATATTAATTCACCAATATCAGTCTAATATAATCAATACTCACAATCGTAATATATCCAAAATACAATGTATTCAAAACATTACTAAATTCATAACATCGTCATAGCATACCATCGTCATATATCCAAAACACAATACCATCACCGCTTATCATTGTATATGCATTGTAACGTCATCACATATCACCGTCATTTATCCAAACACACCATACCATCGTCACATATCATCGTATGTGAATCAAACATATAAAAAGCCAAGCATATGTACATACCCAAGCATAAGACCAACCAAACTAATCGTCCTTATCCTCGTCTTCTTCTTCGCCTTCGCCTTCAGCAGCAGCATCTCCCTCCCAAGGCATCCACCCATGCTCTTAATAGTACGTTGCAATGCGCTCGGGCCAGGTGGCCTCTTCGTCAATCATTCATCTCATCCAACTGATGTTGCATCCGAGCTATAGTCTCTTCCTCCATGGATTTCATGTAACCTCATTTAAAAGCGATAGCCTGCGAAATAACTCAAGTTCACATTAAAGTTAATAATTCAATTTATATTCATTATGTTATTTTATAAGTCTAAAAAAGGTTTACCTCCTGATTGCCAAAGCCATATCGCCTATTATGAGTAGACAGATCAATAATAGAATCCATATCCGATCAGACTCTGCAACCGTAAACTCCTCTCATCCACTAGCCTGTGTCACTCTAGCCGACTCTCCTTCATATCTCTCCTACAGTACCAATATAATTTTAACATAAACGCTTTATAATTTACTTATATACTGTGATATGAACGAATATGAAACATTTTAATTACGGATAAGCATATTTACTATTACACCCGCAACCTTGTGGTCCGTCCAATCATATGTAACGTTCCCTTCTCCATTAGTCTGCTCCACCGCATGTGTATGTCTGAAAAACTCTGCCATCGAAGGCACCCTTCCTAACTTTGCGACCAGAGTATATATATAGTAATAAAATTATTGACAATAAGAATGAATGATATACACTAAATTTGTACGTGAACATATGCTAAAAATATTGAAAATTTATACTAATTCTCTCCTATGTTGTTGGAATGATTTTGAGCCGCCGTGGTGTAAAGCTGGATTCTTAGCTCTATTTGCCTTATTTTTGCTTGCTACATTCTAATAAATATGATGCATGATTAATTTAAATAATGCGATCAACATAAATGTGAATATTTTCATTATATCTTACTTTTTCTACTTTCGTATCCCAGTATACTAGAAATCCAGCCCAAACAACTTCACTTATCCACAGAGTTTTTTTTACCAGATGTCTTTGCAAATTGCCTCTCGATAATTTTTACACATCTTCATATTCCAGTGAGTCAAAAAACTTGCATGTCTTGTGGCTCCACATGTACAACAGCCTGCATATTAAATTTATTTTTAATTATTTACAGTATATTAATTTTCGATAATAATATAAAAAATATAGTTATCAATAAATACGCTAGAATGGCGTTCTTCATATGGGGTGGGATACTATCCTAATGCAGCCAAGCCCCAGACATTCTGCCCTTGTAAGACTCCCTCAATACGTCTCGAATGAAATCTGCTGGCTCAACCTCAAAGCCCCTGTGTACATGTTGACATAGATATTTCATATATTTTAAATAATGTAAATTGAAATAAATTTGATATTTACTCCGCATTCTTCATAACAATCTCTGCAACTTGGCACAGATCTGTCTCCAAGCTGCTCGGACCTACTCCTGCTGTAGGAGATAGTGAAGGAGTCAGCTGAGATGTACTCCTCGATCGTCTTCAATTAGACATATCTTTCACAATCATATAACGCATGCAAAATAACTTGAATTATTAACATCAGTCATCATTATCATTACATAAATCGTACAAGAGAAGAACAGTGCATAACTCTTTATAGTGCATAACATATATAGTCATCGTTTTCATTGCATAAATCAGAGTAGTAAAAAATGTATGTAAATTCATAGTTAAGAACAATCATCATCATCATTATTGCATAGCTCAGAGTAGTACATAACATATATAGTACATAGCTCATAATAGTACATAACATGAATACATAACATCTGTCTTCATCATTTTCTGATCCAGTCTCAGTCTCATACTCTATATCATTTCCTTCAGTACTTACAAATGCATCTACTAATACATTCTCTTCATCATTCAACAACCCTACACCAATGTCCTCATCTATTATTATTTCAGTATTTGGCTCAAGATCTGCTTGATACATTGCTTCATTTGGAATATTATTTCCATCAAATATAGATCTTGCCTTTGTTTCAAAAATAGCCCACCAATCTGCTGCAAATATGTGTTATGTTCCATTTTTATTAATTAATTAATATATATATATATATATATAAATGAATTGTACATGAATTTAGTATTACCTAACAAATGGTGCAACTTCCACACAATCTATGAGAACAGTGTATGTGCGCCACATGGTAGTCCTTATCGCTTAAACATATTTCCATACATTGTCCAGTAGGTCTTCTGTGTTGTCTAAAAATAGATAACATTGTTTGAGAAGACTCATGTTCAACAGTTTCTTCATTACGGGGAACAATTACAAAAGATAAATTCACATCTTCACTAAAGTAATGTGAGAAAAAAATGAAGCTTCTTCTTCAAGGTGCAATTTGCAAATCGAACCTTCTACTCATGCTTTTTGCCTAATTTTTTTCTTTAAATGATTCGAGTACCTATAATAAGATTAATTAAATTTATATGTTAGTACAAAAATCTAAATTGTAATCTATCAAGATTATTGAGTATATACAAAATTACCTTTCAAATTGATACATCCGTCCATATTGCACAGAACCTCGAAGGAGTGCTTCAGACGAAAGATGAATAGGTAAATGTTCCATTACATTAAAAAAACCCGGTGGAAATACTTTCTTTAGTTTGCAGAGCAGTACAGGGATTTCTATTCCAAGCTTACATAGATGATCTACCATTCACGTCGTTGAACAAAGTTGTTTATAAAACATACTTAATTCTTCTATAACACTCCATATTTTTATTCCTTGAAAATCATAGGTAAAATTTATTCCATCATGATATGGCAATCATGGCTTTTCATCCCACTCAATTTATTGCTTTTAAATTCCACACATCTATGGAGGTTAGAAGAAATCCCATCAGGACATCTTAATCCTTCCACCCACTTTAGCATGAGTTTTACTTGCCTATTGTCTAGTTCATAACATGCTTTGGATTTTTTATTATCGTCGTATAAGTGAAGTACCGGCCGTTTACAAAAGTGTAATATATCACGTCTCGAATTCGCATTGTCCTTGGTTTTCCCCTTTACATTCAAAACTGTATTAAAATCGTTATTAAAAACTTTTTTTCATTGTACAGGACATTAATATTGTGCCAAAGTAGTAGATTTTTTCAGTAAGGTAACTCCTAAAATATACTTTTCTTGCACCAATTATGAATGTCCGATTTACCTAGAATTTCAACAAGCTCTTCAGATTCATGTATCTTTGGATAGTCTCTTACGATTTCATACATCTTTTCACTTCTCCAAATTTTAGGTGGTAGCATAGTCTCTACTTTGTTAGCTTTAAAGTTCTTTTATTCTGTTCTAGATTTATGATTAATATGCAGAAAGCACCAATGACGGTCAAACCAAATCTCCATAATATATCCAGATAAGTTTTTTGTTATATCTCCATAATATATTTCCTATTATATCTACATAGCATGTTTCTTGTTATATCTTGATTCAACTCAAACTAAATCTTCATAATATATTCGTTTGCTCCTTCTCAACTTAAAGCATGGGGTTCAAAAATGCCCAACTTGAAAAGAAGAAAATCAAACTGTGACTAGCCGAGTGCCTTAGTAGAAATATCCCCTAATTGTGAAGATGTTGAAACCTGTGATAGAGAGACTTGAAACTTGAAACGGAAATTTAGAAATATGGGAACTTGAAACTTGAATCTTGGAAACGGGAAACTTGAAATGCTACATTCACCTCATGCCTTCAATAGCTTCACTTTTACAAACGGTTTTATAGTGAACCGACCACATTAATGGTTTTTAAAGTGGACCAACCACTATACACACCTTAACAAATGGTTTTTATAATGAACCAACCACATTAATGGTTTTTAAAGTGGACCAACCACTACGTGCACCCTAACAAATGGTTTTTATAGTGAACCAACCACATTAATGGTTTTTATAGTGGACCAACAACTACACACACCCTAACAAACAATTTTTTATAGTGAACCGACCATATTAATAGTTTTTAAAGTGGACCAACCACTACACACACCCTAACAAATGGTTCTTATGGTGGACCGACCACATTAATGGTTTTTAAAGTGGACCAACCACTACGCACACCACGTAGGATGTAACATTACTAAACTAGTTTCCTAAGAGGACCCCAAGAAAAACAATACATAGTAGTTATCGAGGCAATCTCATAACAAGAACTACAATCAAGAGTGCAGCGATCAATTCAACAAAACCAGGGCAGGCAACCAAGATTTGAACAACAGTAAGGGAAAACGGAAAAAAATTAAAAGAAAAACATTTTTTTCAATTTTCTCCCCTCTCTTAAACCTAACTCTGATACCATGTTAGAATTTGATAAAGAGAGAAGAGATAGATTAAACGGAAAAGAACAAAAAGACTACATTGTTATTTCTCTGATTCCATAACAAAAGTAAGAAGATTTGTAGAAATCCCCTTATTACAAATAATACACCTCTCTTTATACAAGTTTTTACAATCAAATATAAGGAAAGCAATAAAGTAGAATTCATCATGTCCCATAAAATATATCCTGATAAGTTTCCTATTATATTTCCATAATATGTTTCCTGTTATATCTCCATAATAGGGTTCCCCTTATATCTCCATAATATGTTTCATGTTATATCTTGATTCAAATCAAACCAAATCTCCATGATATATCCGCTTATCCGCCAATCCATAATCTCTTCATCTCTTACCTTCTAACCACCTCTAAATCATGTATAAACGTAATCACTACTTACTTTTAATTTTATTAATTAGAGTTAATTTGTTAATATGGTTGTTTATGTCAGTGATTGTCTAGTATAGTTTGTTGAATGTTAATTGCTATTATTAACATTTAAATGTTGAAGATGCTAATTTGTTTAGTTTATCTAATAAGTAATTGGTGTTCATTTGCTGTGGAATTAGTGCATTTAGGGTTTGCTTGGGTTAATAAGGGTGAAAAAGAATG
The DNA here is from genome assembly GCA_030737875.1 of Allium sativum. Classification (NCBI taxonomy): domain Eukaryota; kingdom Viridiplantae; phylum Streptophyta; class Magnoliopsida; order Asparagales; family Amaryllidaceae; genus Allium; species Allium sativum. The sequence continues at coordinate 9,790,349 of JASFAX010000033.1, forward strand.
ATTCAGTATATAAGTTTGGTAAAACATTGAAAATAAAAATTAATCTTATATAACAGTTAATTAATTATGATGGACTGTAATTTATTTTAACTAACTTAACCATTAATTAATATATAGTTATACTTAAAATCAATTTTCTATTAAGTATATCGTATGTAGTATATCTGACAAGTATTACAGATGATTGTTATGTGGATATTCATTTTTGTCACGGACATCTATATTTATCGTATGTAATATTTTTGGATTTGTCCATGTATTGCACAAGTTGTAAGCACAATAAAGTAATTACATTTTGTAAGTTATTTCATTTTAAACAGTTCACAAAATTTAAACAGCACTTCCTTTATGTTCCTTGTGTACATGCATCTGTTTATGTTTCAAGGAAAAACGGGAAACTACTATCGAGCTTTTGTTGAATTGTTTAAAATGAAATGAATTACGAGATGTAATTGCTATTGTGTTTATAATGAGAAGTATGATAAACCCATTAGTAAAGTAAAAAATAACAATGTAAAAAGTAAATATTATATTCATAACGTCAAGCACAAAATTTATGAATGAAAATTAATAGTACAAGCATGGTTAAAAGAATATTAAAATGTGTAAATGAAATGAAAACTAAAATTAAGAAGAATAATATTATATAAATTTTCAAATATTAAACTATATGATTAAGTTGAAAAATAAAATGTCAACAATTTTTCTGACTTATATCATACGTATTAAATTAGGAGAAATGATCACTTATTTTATTGATCAGAACTAGACGTATCAAAAACGAAGGGAAACAAGAGGCTTAATAAGCGAACATTTTTATAATGGTATACACGTATTTATTGAATTTTCTTTAAATAATAGCAGAAAGGATGAAGAAATCCATTGCCCATGTAGTAGATGCAAAATTTTAAAGTGTTTGATACTAAATATGGTTAGAATTCAAGTCAATATGGTTGTATGTCAAATTATTTGGTGTGGGATCGTCATGGAGAACCTGTATCGCATAATCATAAACATCTATTAGACGCGATGAGCAATAAAATTGTTAGGGCGAACCTCATAGAAGATATGGTTGATGTAATAAGTTTTATGCTTCATACAAGTTGATTTTTTGATGGAAATGTTAATGTCAAAGAAAGAGAAAATACTAAAGCAAAAAAATCTATAATTTATTATATGCTATTTAGAAACCCTTTGGGAATGATATACAAGAGACACCAATTATCAATAATTGCAGAATACATTGCATTGAAATTAAAATACATCACACATAAGCTGGAGTTACAACGTTGTACAAGCTGCAAAATGGCATATGCCTCCAATAATTTAATGTGTGAGAATCATATAAAGTAAAAAAAAGCTTATGTCAGCTTTTGGGTTACTATATCAGAAAATAGATGCATACGTTTAAATGCTGGTATGTTGTTATGAAAAGAAGATATAAATATAAGAAATTGTAACCAGGAAAGATACAAAACAAGAAACAAGAATGGAAAGAAAATCTCATACAAACGTATGCATTTTTTTACCAATCACTCCTAAGTTTAAAGGTTATATGCATCTTCTGTAACAACGCATCATATGAGATGACAAAGTGTGAGAACATAGGAAGAAGGTACATTAACATACCCAACTAACGGAGAAGCAAGGAAGCATTTTAATTATAAAATATATTCCTTTTTGCAGTTGAGAGCCATAATATTATACTTGGTATATTTATGGATGGATCTTCACCATTGACTCTAAATATTCAGTTGACATATAATCGTTACACCTTATAATTTACCTCTGTGGATGTGTATGAAACTATGGACGTGAAACACCCAACATCCCTTAATGTTCCTCACAGTAGGGGACTGGTAAGAAATATGAAGCATTATGGGTATAAAGACATATATATATACACACACACATCATAGAGACTATGGTTCACAAGACATTAATAGCAAACACTGCGGAAATATATTTAAAACAATAACAATGCATTTATTTCAAAAAACTCATAATCAACCTGTTTCAGAGCACAATTGCCATATATCTTATAAAGAACAACATCTCAGATAATCAGAGTATATGAAAATGAATATCCCTCAAAATAGTCATTAATACAGCCAACACCATGAAGTAAAATGTAAAAGAAACAAAGGGTGAATACATCTATAGAAAAGACGAATCTCCAAGAAAAGCCTCCCAAACAGTCTACACTAATCGCTTCCATCTTGCAGTGATGGCAGAGGAGAAAAAAAAGAAGAGAAAAGAGAGTGAGTCTGACATAAAGTCTAGTGAATAGTATAATTACCAATACGATTGATAAATAAAGGAAACAAAATGGATAATGGTTCTAATGCTCGAAAAGATAAGTATCTGTGTACAACTATAAACGTGAACATATAGGAATGATGTACAAAAGATCATGCTTGAATTGCACAAGTAAAGGTTTTGTAAATTGTTATTTCATTTAACTGATCTCGATTGATTGCACTTTCATGATTACTAAACATTATAATCATAACTAGTGTGAACCCGTGCTTCGCACACGGTGTTTGTAAATAAATTGATCAATAAAAAGTTTCAATATCAATTAAGATAATTATAATATATACCCTAACAATGCTAACAGTCGTAGTGCAAGTTTGTATGCATGCATGTACATATGGTTGTGTTAAAAATATTATGTGTCATTCTCCTTTTAAGAACATGATTACATCCATATTGTATTTTGAGCCAAATATTCAGAATCTTGCAAAATTTATTAGACCTTTGGTCTACTAAATGAATATCTTCAACATTAGATCATTTTGAAACATTTAAGTTATTCCAGGTTTTAAGGCGTATTACTTTCAAAATACCTATCTTAACCGTTGATTTAAATCTTAAAAGTGATAATGTTAGTTAAAAAAATCAAAATATTTGTAGAGATTATACTGGATATGATATTAGCACGTTTTACAAACTTTAGTGGTATTTGAAATGGCATAATCCAAAAATTTATAGAAGTGTTAAATGAATGTTCACATCTGAAATTTACTTAGCATGTGTAGACGCATGAAAATATAAATAGATTCTTGCATTATGATTTTATTATGTAAAAAATATTTATTTACAATATTAATTGTTAAAGTTTTAATAATTTGTGTAAGCGAACATAGGGATGCACATTTGTGTAAGCGAACATAGGGATGCACATTTTAAAATATATCAACGTTACTTATTTCTACATTGAATCATAAAGTTGAAAACGGGTTGAAACAATTTATTCCAAATGAATCCATTGTTTTTAGAATCTTCTTAGCAAAATCATACGGAGTTACTTGTTTTCATACGTTATTCCATATTTTGTAAATATATGTTGAACCATCAATCGTATCAGTTGTCTACAAATGAATATAAAAATGAATGCATGGGAAATTCAAAATTAGCTTTATTACTTTGCCTTTTTAAATACATAATAATAATAAAATGCATGCATGAGAAATTCAAAATTAACTTTATTACTTCACCTTTTTAAATACATAATAATACACACATCATATAGCTTGAAGAATAAATCTGATTTTCAAGATTGTATCCTTACACGCATAATCAACATTAGGAACCTTGGTAAAAAAATCATAATAAGAAACTCACTTTTCCCTACTCTTAAAGACAGGAAAATATAATCTATGCAATTACTGAAAATTTTCACAACGCACTGACCAAATTAACAGAAAAAATTAATAAAAAAAAATTGACCAATAAATAAGTCATGTGTTCCTATAGAATATAAGTTAAAAAATAAATATTTTCCTCTCTGAACAAACATAAAAGGCTGGACAGTCAAACATCCCTAATCCATAAATATAAGAATCAGTTGATGGGAACTAAGATCCAGAACATGGCATGATGCTGCGTTGACTCTAGAAGATGCTGAATTGGAGCATGCAAAAGTCTTTTGGTAATGAAATGATTTTTCTACCAATAACTGCAGAAGAAGACCCAAATTGTGAAAAAGAATAGTGATTTTGATTTTTCATAATGATGCACTTAATCATAAAATTGTACATATCACAGAATCTATAGGGCAAACATGAAAAATGCATATAAACTGGTTAGAATATTGTGATAAATTTGGTAGTAAATAATGAATAACACAATCCATTCTAAATCAATCTTCACCAGAAAGGCAATTTAGAATCTTAGATATGAAATTCTTGAAATTTCACCTGAATTGTCAGTTACCGTTTAAAGCAGCAATTTAATACACATGACAACATCACAGTTATTTCCACCTAGAGTAGTTATTTTGTTAGCATATATGATTTAATATCCTGACGTTGAAAGACAGAACACTAACATGGTATAAAAAGGTATAATGATTTGGCAGTGAACATTTCGTAACCAAACTGCTTAAAGCATAAATAGTCAGAATAAATAATAGTAGGGTGTAACATGGATAAATTTATGAGGCAATCCGCATGTCAAACAAAATGTAATCTTAGATGCCTTCTATGGTCGTTAGATTTATTTACTTCATTTTCAGACGGGAAAACCAAACATTACACATTGATATTTTTCCCTCATAAATTATAAAGTTCTTTGTCACCCAAAAAACCAAAAATATACTCTAACATGGAAATAGAAGCACCAAAGGCCCATCTCTTCTATAAATCATTTTATATAACTCCAGAAACCTATAAGCTCAAACAAAATCATTTACTTAAATAAATAAATGACCTGCTTGTAATGCAAAAGTTTTTTTCATGTATAGACGCTCCAGAGGCTGATACGGTAGCATCAAAAGTTCTGTCATGCTTTGCACCATAGTTATAACCTCTCCAAAGCATATGAGGTCACCATGTTCTTGCTGCAAAAATATGCAATTAGTTCGTAGAATTCACTGAAGTTGCAAAAACTAATATAAGGAGCCACAAATTGGTATGATTCACTATTTACATTCTACATAGATCGCATGCTGCTTGTCTATAAATTCTTACGTTACCATGTTCAACGTACGTTGTTCTTGAACCAAAAGATTGGGTGTAACTCAATTGCTGGCAATATACGCATTCAGTCAAGTTTCCTTCTATTACCAATGTACTTCCATCACTTGTAATCAATTTACTATTATAAATAGTATAGAAAAATGGGGACATCAGAGAAATACACTATAATTTTAGTTAAATAATGGTAACTGAATTATGTGATTAATATTAAATCTTATTACATGGTACTTACAGATAAACATGAACATAAATGACAGATTCCTTTTAAAACCACATGTTATTTAATTAGTCAAAACTACCATGCAACATAACTTAAAAAACGAAATCGAAAAAACAAAAAAAGATTGAGCAAGATATACCACAAAGATAACATATACTCTACAAATATTTCCCAAAAAGAATGAAGGATTTCGATCTTTCCCAAATCATAGTCGAGCATGCAAACTCAAATTAATTTACCAAAGTTTTGGCTTCTCAATTCTCTACTCCAATTGCTAATAACAGTGATTCTATTTTGAAGGGAAAGAATCCAAAATAAAATGTTAATACTGTAAAGAAAAACCCTATTTTCTAAGCATAGGGACAAAACATATGAGCTTTGAATTTGAAAAAAAAAAAGTGGAGACAAAAAGTAAAATGAAATGCATGAAAATCCCACAAAGATGAAACCAGAAAAGAAGAGCAACGAAGAGGAATGAACAACAGATAAATTAGAAAAAAAATTACCAATTGAAGCTTGCGATATCAGACACATCAGGTGATAACAGTAGTAAGACTTCGTTTCCATCTTCAGTCCAAAAGAAAGCTGAGGTTTTTTTCTGATTTGATTTGAAGAAGAGAACGTGAAGATGAAGAAAAGGTGAGAAACAGAAGAAAAGCGAATGGGCTTGCTGATTTTATTTTTAGAATAAAAGCTATACAGTGTGAATAAAAGCACTGACCTAAATCATAGGAATCCAAAAATTAATGCTCAAAATAGTAGGAAAAAGGAATACAATGATCCATATTTTATTAATATAGAACATATTTTGTGTATAATACTATATAAAGGAAGACGTCTTATAACTTATAACAAAGGGAGCATTATATATAATTGAACATCATATATAAGCTACATCATGAAAGTGAAATGCACTGGGATAATAACCATTCAATTAGTCGCATTTTATGTTTTTTATCTTTTCCTTCAGAAGACTAAATATTCAGGAAATCAAACTACTTTCGTTGTAAAGTTATGACATATTCATTTTGTTTAATAATTGTTCAGGATGGTTCAGTCTACTTTAGAGAAAAACTCATTTTGGAAAAAAGAAATAAAAACATGCAATATATATTCCAGCATTTTTTTTATTCCCATATAACGACCAACCCACCCTTTGTTCTATTGAGATTTCATGAGGAGTAATCATGAAACTTAAATTGAAGACCTATTTAGATGAACTTTAACCCATCTTTTTTTTTTTGAATTTTCCTGGAAATTCTAAAACACATATTAGGTAAGGAAACTGAACTACATGAAATGGAAAGCAACTAAATCGCACGTAGTGCTACTAATTCAAACTTTTTAGCAGATCTAAGAATTGATGAAACTGATTAAGAACCAAAATTTGCTAAAAACTATTTTTTTCTATAATGAAAAAAAATACAATTAAACCTATGGACAGAAAGAAGAAAGGAACCAAGTTGGAAGTCAACGCCATGACGAACAAAAAGAACAATAAATTAACCAATTTTTTTTAAAAGAATTATCGCCGGGAAAGGGAAATAAAGTACGAAAATAACAAATCAACTTGGTGAAATAACAGTGATCTTTGAACTATCACCATGTAGTCGTTGAGCCAACATTAATGCCACAAGTAAATAAATCAGCATGCGTAATATTATGTTTTAGGAAAAGGAATTAAAATAATAACTTGGTAATTTGTCATAAAATAAAACTGAACGTAGTACACTGACTTAGAGCTTTAAATTACAGTCATGTATGGAATTTATAAAAGCCTCCATGAAACATTTTGAGCACAACAATAATACATGGAACTTTGAAGTCATACTATCCCCACATAAGGTATCAAATTCAATATTTACAGCAAATCCTTTCTACAGCTGTTATCTTGAGAAACGTTTTTGACTTAAAAAAGCAGGGAGAGCGCAACCTTAGATTTCCCCTAAGATGTCATCACCAACAGTTTTGCACTTGCAGCATATTTGACAGATAGCATAGAAGAATTAATGACCAAGTAAAAAATACCTTATATTTCAATCTTCATAGTACGAACACAGATCCAAATTCCATCACACTTTACACCTGACATCCATATGGTATGCGGTTCAAATCTTTTGTCATTGCATATATCCTATTCAGCTGAAATTTTTATAGAGGGATATAGAAAGAATACCTATTAGTTCGCCTTTCAAGTATCTCATTTTTTCAGTCTGTTTTCCTTTAAGAAGCATGTATAGTTGGTTGCTCTATTGTAGGAATATGTACGAAGAAAGGAAGTGCATAGATCATGTTGAAGAAGTCGCTCTTCCAAATTATATTACTCTAACTCTCAAGCTTTGCTTCCACTTAGAAAACATGGACCACACCTACATTTTTTGTACTTATTATAGTCACCACTTTATCTTTGGTTATTTCTATCATAGATATTATTATGATGTCGCTTCAATTTATTTAATTCATTTCTTGCGAAATGCTTTAAACGCTTTAAACGATAAACTATGATATATTTTTTTTATCAAGGAGAATAATGCATAAAAGGACAAAATTGTTGAAAGTTTGAAATAAAAAATTTATTTAAGTTTCAAAACATTTAAACTAAGTATATAGGAAAAGAAAATCAAATATTGGGAACTTAGTATCAAAAAGTGTAAAATATAAAATAACATCTAGTGTGTTAATGCATTGAAAACAGGCTAACATATGTATTGTATCTATAACTTTTGAGAGTGAACAACATCAAATGGGTGCTAGTGGTACCTGTAAGCTCGCAATGCAAGATGAAGAAAACATTCAGTTTCCCTACCCAATCTTTGTATCATAATGGTAGCTATAAATTGATTCATCTTTACCGTAACAATGAAATCTAAACATTATATAAACACCCCCCTAAACAATGCTTTGATGATTACTGGAATACATCCAAAAGCAAAAACTATCCCTAAGTTGATGATGTTTCAATAATTTTGAACCCAACCTATAATCTAGGTTTAGATCAACAGTTCCTTTATTTCACAATGAATGGTCAATCTTCAATGAATGCCAAACCTCAAGTAACAAAAGAAATACATCAAGAATACAACCAGGAAGTCAAAATTAAAATCTAATAAAACTCACTATACCTAAAATTAGAGCAATACATCAAATCTATGTTATAATATACCTAATTAAAATCTAATTACAGATTGATAATTGCCTAATTTTGTTAATTGAAGTGTATGGACGAAAGTGAGACTAATCGAGCAAGTAGTCAGAATATGATAGATAATAATGAAACTAACAATTATTTTGAAAATAAAGATGAATTTAAAGGTAAAGGAAAAAGGGAAACACATACCAAAATTCCTAAATAGATGAAAGGGAAACAACGTACGCCTCTCAGCAGAAGGAGCAAGCTGCCAAACATGTACGAATAATCGATGCGTTGTTGATAGAATAAGATGAAAGCAACAATGGAAAATTTGAAGGAAATAAATTTGAGAAGAGGATTTTTCAATTGGCAAAAGGGGGTAATGTTCATGATAAGTAATTTAGGGCTTGGTAAGCCAAAAATGGGTGGGGTGAGACAAAAGAAGCTGACGATGAAGGGAAAAGAGAAATTCATACTGCAAACTCTGTGTGTAAAAATGATATCAAGGCGTCGGGAAGGTAGGAGGTGCAAGGTAAGGAAGAGGAATGGCATAGAGGGAGGGAAGGAAAAACGTTGATAAGAAAGCGAATGAGAAGCTACGAAAGAAATCGGGGTACGGCAAAAAGGCAGAAACGATTCAGTAAACAAAGTACACGTGTCCTGCTCACACTCAATCCTGGCAGAAATTGAAGGAGGCCTGAGAGTCGTCTAAAAGCAACTCAGCTTTAATAGTATAGTATAGATTAAGATGAATTCCTAATACTGCCCATCGATCGGCATAACTTACTAAGTTACCATCTTGCATAGTAACTTATGCCACTATGGGCCTCGGGCTTTACCCAACTCAACACATCAGTAAAGAAATAAATAATCATTGTTTGATGCAGTAATGACTTATGTGCCCTTAAGGTACACATGCACACTCAATGCATTGTTGGAACACACCTAAACCAAGCTTTGTCTCCGTTGACGCCTCATTTACCCGCAATCAGCATAAGCATGCTCCGCCTCCACTATCCATCATTTATGAGACCATTAGTGATAAACGTGCAAGGGAATGTTGCCGGTATAGGTCCTAGAAAACAAATATACTAATTTGCCTTCCTGCCTAGTTTCCCCAAGGTCTAGGGCTTACTCGTTGGCCACTTATTTTCACCAATCAGCCCCATGCTACTGAAACAGACCACTACTAATATATGCTTATTAAACTTAATATCAATTTTTAACTTCATTTCATTAATAAGCCAATTCATCCAACTATAGCCTCATGTTATAATTATATCTACAACTAAGTCAAAACTATTTATTAGGATTATTTGTGTGTCTATACAATATATCATAATATTTCTTATGCAAATATGTTCAGCCATCAATTATAAACCGTGTAAATTTCAAATAACAAATCTTACTTGGATTTTCCTATTCCAATTCAATCAATTTTTAATTACAATTCTATATTTTATGTTTGTTATTTGTAAATTTAATCACAATCCTTTAATCTAATTTGCATAATTTTTCTTTAGTTTCATTTTTTATGCACACAAAATAAAAGGATTATATCAGTCGTCAATATGCTAGTATTTTCATATTCAGATGCGTTTTGGAGATAATTAAAAAATAAATACAGAAACTGTGAAATAACTGACAAACGCAGAAAGAGGGAAGAAGACAGAAAAGATATCTTATAGTATTTTAAATATGAATAAAATAAAGTGAAAATTAGTGTCACATCCCTATTATGTTTCAAAATTAGGCTAAGTTCCGGTCTTTAACTTATTATAATTTTGGTCCTTGTTTTCATTTTTACGTGTTATTCATAATATTTGCATACATGTATGCAAATATTCTGAATGGATATTTTCACACATGTATGGAAATATTTTGAATTTTTGCATACGTGTATGCAACTATTCTGATGAATATTTGCATACATGTATCCAAATATTCATCAGAATAGTTGCATACATGTATGCAAAAATTTAAAATATTTGCATACATTTATGCAACTAATCTAATGAATACTTGCATACATGTATGCAAATATTCTAAATTTTTGCATACATGTGTGCAACTATCCTGAACGAATATTTGCATAAATATATGAAAATATTCTGAATTGTTGCATACATGTATGCAAATAAAGCTGAACTAATGCTGATGAATTGTTGCAGAAATGTATGTAATTTTTCTAAATAGAAAAATAGGGACCTAATTTATAATAAGTTTAAGACCGAATGTGAGCCTAATTTTGAAACTTAACAGGGACCAGTGCCAAAAGTACCCTAAAATAAAACTGTAAGAAACAGATTGAAAAACTGTAGAAAATAACATATAGAAAGAGTGTTATGCCCTAGCTATCTTCTGTTAATAAAATGGAGGCCATGATTGAAGGTAGAAGTAGCAACAAGGGTGTTTTTGTAAATCAGTTAGCTAGAGACATTTTTGCAAACACGTTTGCAAGCAACCTGAAGAATCAAACTTACGACAGTCAATCAACCGTGAGGAACACTAGAATGGATAAAGATGACATAGAAGGCTATTTTATTAAAGCGATATTGTCTAGACAGGAATTAAGGTAGGAGTTTGGGTGTGCACGTGCACACATGCACGGTTATGTTAAGAAGGATGAATAATGTAATTGTGGGTTTGTTTAGTTATCAAGGCATGTTCCTGAAATTTATCTATATATAGTGAGTTACAGTATTGTATTGAGTGTGTTGAATTTAGTGGAGATTTATTCTCTTTAACTATCATCATTGTAATTAGTGTTTCTATCAATAAACCCTAATTCCATTTTAGTGCTTGACAATATACCTGCGTTCAAATTGTTCCCAGTTTTAGTTCTTCTTGCAATCTTTCTTTGTTCTTTAATATGTGCAAATACATTGCACCACCACAATGTCAAATATGTCCACCAAAAGCAATTCTAAACAACTCAGGACTAACAAATTGGTATCAGATCCAAAAGGATTGGATTTACACCAACATTCAGATTAAGAGAGGGGGGAAAACGCTGTTGATTCTGATGATGTGTACGCCATGGAAGGATCAAGGCAAGATCGTATTAATTCCCAAATTTCTGTACACATACAAGAACTGCAAGAATCTCATCATGGATTAAATAACAAGGTGGATTTTATGAAAGAAACACTCAGTATCATAGAAAAGGATTTCAAAGAGATGATGATCCAATAGCATAATCGAAGAAACCCATACATTCCACTGCACAACGAAATTCCTCCAGGCAGAATCAAGCTTCAACCTCTACTGCTTATTCAAATACACCTTACCACAAGAACAATTCTCCAAACTCTAATTGAAATATCACTACGGTTGCTGTCAAATCCCAAAACCCCCAAACGCTTCTGCAAAACACTTTATTAAACTAGATTTTCCTACATATAATGGTGTTAATGACTTTGTAGAATGGATCAACCGAGTTGAACATCTCTTCCAATACCATAACTCACCAGAAACCAAATGGGTACCTACTTGTTCCTTTCACTTGAGGGAAAATGCTCGTAAATGGTATAGTTGGCTCATTAAGAATGTCATGAATTACGAGACATGGAGCATATACAAGGATGAATCGGTTGTGAGATTTGTACTAGAAGAATTCTTAAAATGGTATAGGGCTATCTCTAATCTCAAACAAAGTACGACCATGATAACTTATTTATCACAATTTGAAAATTTTGTGGGCTTATATGACTCTATGCCTGATCAGTTTATGTTGGAAAGGTTTGCGGATGGGCTCAAAGAAGAAATTAAGTAGGATGTTATGGCTTTACACACTGTAGACTTCAAGCAAGCCGTAAGTTTAGCCAAAGTTTTTTATTGTAAGAAAATAAATTAAAGAAAATTTAAGGGTAGCAAGTTTTCTAATAAGATCAGTGACACAAAGGTCATCAAAAAGGATTATGTGAGGAAAGAAGTAAATGCTAAAATGAGGGGTCTCACTCCACAAGAAATAATAGAACGGAGAAGAAAGAATTTATGCTTCGAATGTAATGAAAAATGGCATCCTGGACATCAGTGTAAAACTAAAAAAATTTACATAATGGAAGGAATTATGACCACGCAAATCGAAGATAATGAAGAACTGATAGAGGAGGCTGATGAAGCACATGATCAAGAAGTTTCTGAACCCATTGTTTCAGCTACCAATAAAGATAAAGATGAAAAAGCTTATGCAATAACCTTAAGTGCTATGTGCAACATTCCAACTTTATCCACCATTCGGGCTTGTAGCTACATCAATAATCATATGGTGGAAGTTCTCATCAACTCTGGTTCAACCTATATCTTTCTTAACACCGAACTATCCGAGAAATTGAATCTGAACATTTAGGAAACCCTAGAATACATAGTTCAAGTGGCAAATGGAGAAAAGTTACATGGTAAGGGAATGTGCAAAGGGGTAATATTCAAGTTCTAGGGTTTTACCATGGCTATTGATTTGATGTTAGTGCCACTTGAAAGTTGTCAATTTGTTTTAGGTGTGCAGTGGATGAAAGACCTAGGTGAAGTGTCCTTTAATTTTACTCAGTTACAAATTAGGTTTTACTAGAAGGGCAGAAATTATGTTTGGCAAGGAATCAAAACAATTAACAAGGTGGTGGATTGGAAAACCATACTAAAAGAAAGATCACAATGTCAAATCTCACTATTGTTATGTTCACAAGAAATCAAATGCAGAATTCCAGAGAGCAGAACCCTAATTCCTAAAGAAATACAAGAAGTATTATCCAAATTCCCAACTATTCTTTCTCCACCACAAGGCTTACCACCATCATGTGAATGTGACCACAAAATACCTTTAATTCCTCCCTCAAAACCGGTTTGCCTATGTCCATATCGCCATTCTTTCAATATCAAGAATGAGCTTGAGAAGCTGGTAAAAGAAATGCTTGAAACAGGAATTATCAGGCCTAGCACAAGTGAATACTCATCTCCTGTTGTCATGGTTAGAAAGAAGGATGACTCTTGGAGGATGTGCATTGATTTTAGAGCCCTTAACAAACAAACTATTAAGGACAAGTATCCAATCCCTTTAATTGATGACTTATTAGATGAATTATATGGTTCTGTGTTCTTCACTGAATTAGACTTATGATCAGGTTAACATCAAATTCGAGTGCATTCAAAGGACATTCATAAAACTACATTTAAAACTCAAGAAGATAACTATGAATTTATGGTTATGCCATTTGGTTTGTCTAATGCATCCTCCATATTTCAGGCACTCATGAGTAATATCTTTAAGCCTTATTTAAGAAAGTTTTTATTAGTTTTCTTTCGATGATATCCTAATATATACCCAGACATGGTCTGAGCATATCCAGCATTTGTGTTTAACATTGCAGGTCCTTAAGGATAATAACTTTCCATAAAGCTAACCAAGTGTCATTTGCACAAAATTAGAGTTCTTATTTGGGTCACATAATTACCAAGAATGACATAGCTGTAGACCTAGAGAAGATTTGTGCAGTGAAAGATTGGCCTTAACCAAAGAATGTTAAGGGGTTTTCTTGGCCTTATAGGGTACTACCGCAAATTTATAAGGCATTATGAATCACTGGCTATGCCTCTAACTGATTTACTAAAGAAAGATTCCTTCCAGTGGAATGTGCAAGCTACAACAACATTTGAGAGGCTAAAGAACTTCTAGCTTAATCCACCCATTTTGACTATGCTTGATGTTAATAAGGTATTCGTAGTTGAGTGTGATGCTGGTGGATTGGGTATAGGAGTTGTGTTAACCCAAAAAGGAAGACCAATTGCTACCTATGCCAAGCACTTCGTAGAGAAAACTTATTGTTATCCACATATGAGAAAGAATTGCTTGCAGTCTTATTGGCTACAAAAAAGTGAAAGCAATATTTGCTAGGCAGGAAATTTATTATCAGAATCGATCATCAAAGCTGGAGGCACTTGTTATCACAACAGTTAACCACTGGAATTCAAGGAAGGTGGTTGGCTAAGCTCTATGGGTTTGATTATATAGTGGAGTATAAAAAGGGAAAAGAGAACAATGCAGCCGATGCTTTGTCTCGCTTACCTGAAGAGCAATTTGAAAATAAACCCACTCTCCCTTGCCATGCTGTAACCACTATACAAGATAGCTAGTTAAATGAACTCAAGAAGGAGTTAAATCTCTCTACATCTTATCAGGACATGAAGGCAAAATATCAGGATGGCAAACTGAATACCAAATATAGTATGATTGATCAATTGTTGTACTATAAAAACAAACTCTTCATAACAGAAGATTGTCAAAGCCTTAACCGTATTCTATTAATGGAGCACCATTCTACACCACTTGGAGGTCATCCAGGTACAAAGAAGACTAGATAGAGAATAAAACAAGCTTTTTATTGGTGAGAACTAAAGGAAGACGAAAAGAAATTTGTGAAGGAATGTAAAACATGCCAACGTAATAAACATGAAAATATTGCCAGTCTAGGCTTTTGCAGCTACTTCGAATACCAGAAGCAATTTGGAGAGATATCTCCATGGATTTCATCATAGGTTTCCCGAAAAGTAATGAATATACAGCCATCTTAGTCGTAGTGGATCGATTATCAAAGTATGTCTCTTTTTTCCCATTGCAACACCCTTATACCACCCACAGATAGCGCAAATATTTTTTGATGGGGTCTTCAAATTGCATGGTATGCTTTGCAGTATAGTTTCGGATAGAGATGCTATATTTACTAGCGCTTTCTAACAAAAATTGATGAAGCTCCAAGGGTGCACAATGAAGACAGGTTCAACATATCACCTCCAATTAGACAGCCAAACTGAAGCTGTTAAAAAAATTCTTGAGAGCTACCTTCGTTGCTTTGTGTGTCATAAGCCACAAAAGTGGTCAAAGTGGTTAACTTAGCTGAGTATTGGTATGATTCTAGTTGGCAAAGTTCCATTAATATGACACCTTACTTGGTTGTGTATGGTAATGCCACCCGCCTTATTAACCTATGACCCAAAACTGCTCAAATACCTTAGATGTAGCAAGAACTGTACTCTAGAGACATTGTTCTGCAACTGCTTAAAGACAATTTACAACTCACTCAAGAACGCATGAAGAAGTATGAGGATTGTAGAAGGGCTGAAAGATAGTTCAAGGAAGGGGTCTGGGTGTTTCTCAAATTGCAACCATACAGACAAATTACAGCAAGACATCTTAAGACCACTAAGCTATCGCCTAAATTTTATGGTCCTTAGAAGATTATTAGAAAGATTGGTTAAGCATCCTATGAATTTGAATTGCCCGGTGAAGCAAGAATGCACCCTTTATTTCACGTTTCTCAACTAAAAAGAAGGGTAGGTCATGGAGTTATCATTCAACAAGAGAACCCTAGTTTTTTAGAAGAATTAATAGAAGAACTCGAACGAATATTGGAAATACACATTTCTCCACGAAATAATAGGGTTGTTACTGGTAAAATGGAAGCAAAGAAGTGAAGAAGAAGCCACGTGGGAGGACTATTGGTCATTGGTGAAGAGATTTCCGGCGTTGTCCTTGAGACAAGGTCAACTTTTAATGAGGAGGGGAGTGTTATGCCCCAGTTATCTTCTCTTAATAAAATGGAGGCCATGGCTGATGGTAGAAGACACAACAAGGGTGTTTGTGTAAATCAGTTGGCTAGAGACATTTCAGCAAACACATTTGCAAACAACCTGAAGAATCAAACTTACGACGACCAATCAACCATGAGAACGACTGGAACAGATAAAGATGATGTGGAAGGCTATTTGATTAAAGCAATATTGTCTAGAAATGAATTAAGGCAGGAGTTTGGGTTTGCATGTGCACACATGCACGATTATGTTAAGAAGGCTGAATAATGTAATCATGGGGTTTGTTTAGTTAGTTCCTGAAATTGCTCTATATACAGTGAGTTGCAGTATTGTATTGAGTGTGTTGAATTTAGTGGAGATTTATTCTCTTTAACTGTCTTCATTGTAATTAGTGTTTCTAGCAAGAAACCCTAATTCTAGTTTAGTGCTCGACAATAGTCATGCATTCAAATTATTCCCGGTTTTAGCTCTTCTTGCAATCTTTTTTTATTCTTAAATCTGTGCAAATACATTGCACCACCACAATGTCTAATATGTTCACCAGAAGCTAGTTTAGACAACCTAAGTCTAACAAAGAAACTTACAGAAAATTAACACAAACTATAAAGAGAAACTATAAAAACTCTACAACTATTGTAACACCTATTTACACTAAATTATCAAAAATCTAAATAATTATAAAACTCAATATGGTTAAAGTGTTCCTCCGTGGTGCTTGTAGATCCCACCTCCAAAAGGGTATAACATGTATGTAATATTTATTTATAAATCTTTTCCCCTAGAATTTTTAGGTTAGGTACATCTCAAGAGAGAACCCTAGTAGAGAAGAGATTGCGTTGTGAGAAATGAGTGAGGTCTAAAAGTCTATTTATAGGTTAAGCCATGGATATTAGGCCATTTTATTTATGGATTAAATATAGGCCAACCACGTCACTTGACCAATAAAAAAAACCATGTCAGTAAAGTATTAAATTTAAGCTAAAAAAACGTCCTAACTCGATAATCTTACGTATAAAAAACGTCTTGGCCATCGTCGAACACACTTGGGTGCGACTTGGACCCAGATGCCCGGTTGGGTCGACCAATCCGATACTTGGGTAAATCCAGGGGTCGACCGACATCGGACACACACATAAATATATGTGTGTGTGTATACACATTGATATCTCGTTGATTTTCATTCTGTCGTAACTCCTTCGTTATAAGTCCGTTTCTAGCAAATCAAATAAATAAATTGACTAGAAAATTGCAACAAACCTAATGGTGCAAACTCTATAGCCAAATTCTGAAAACTTTACAACTTAACTATTTTATTAACTAATTTATAAATTAATTACCATGTCTTAAAATTTTGGTTTGTTACATTCTCCTCTCGTTAAAGGGTTTCATCTTCAAAATCTCCATGGATAAAAGAAAGATATAAGTATTATCATACAAATATCTACAACCACCTACTCAAATGTCATGCATTATCCTTAAAGTTGTCTAATGTAATTTATACAGTCATGCAATAGTGTAGCGTACATACTAACAAATACAAAAGATTAGGAAGTCTACTGATTTAGTTGACCTCCTTTCTATGCAACTATGCTTGTGCAATATATCCAAATGTATGCAAAATTCTAACGATAACAGATCGTTATACATGCATGCTTCAAATATCATTCATATGCAAAAATCATTTGATAATCATCCACTATATCAACTATGAAAATAAGGTAAAATGCATGCACATCCATATGCATATGTTTAGTGTTCTATTTGTTGATTACTAATAGTTCCTACTGTGTGTATATGCATCCACTTGCAAACACTTGCTTACATCAAACATAACACGTGCTAACGAGTGTTTCAACCAAGTCCTATCATCCATAGATTATACCCAAAGATTTACCATTTCAAAGGATGTAAAAGATAGAACCTATTCAAAGCTAATGATGGAAAAATTCAAAGCATACCATCAAAGATAAGAAATGTGTATCTTCTCTACCGTTTCCTAAGTAGCCCCGTTCGAATCGTCTTCCCACTAAACTTTTACCAATCTCACCTCTTTGTTTATGAGATTCTTGACCTAATAGTCTAGAATCCATGTAGGCATGTGAGGAATAAATGCCTCTCTTTCGATGTCCACATTCTCTATTAGACTAGGCTCAACCACCACTTTTGAATCATGTAAGCACTTCACAATTGCGAAATATGAAATACGTCGCGTAGTTCGAAAAGCCTCTCAGATAGATAAACTCTATAAGCCATCCTCCCCATTCTAACCATAATAGGGAATGGTCCTATGAATCTAGGTACCAACTAGCCTACAGAACCAAAACTCACCACATTCTTTAGTGGCAATACTTTCATGAAACTAGATCCCCGACCTCAAATTTCAAATTAATCCTCCTTCTATCGACATAAATGTTTATTCTAGTTTTGGGCCGCCTTCATTCTTTTCCTTATTGGGTCAATCTTTTCGGAAGTCTCTCTCACCATGCTCGGCCCAAGCGGCCATCTATTAGTCGTCTCCCATTTACACGAGGGAGATCTATAAGGTCGTCCATAGAATGCCTCGAAGGGAGCCATACTAGTGATCGTATGGAAACTATTATTGTAATGACCCGAAATTCCGGTCCAATTTGAGCTGACCAAAAACACAAGTCCAACCCCAAATTAAACTGAAAATCAGGAAATTAATAGAAAGAAAACAGAGGGTGAGGAAAGATAAGATAGAAACTTAGAATAGAAGAAGAAGAAGAAGAACACAATATCAGAGTAACACGAATCTCACAGCGGAACGAATAAATATATTTCATAACATAACTTTGAAATACAAATATGTACTTGAATATACATATCATTATCAAAGTACAGCACTTACAACACAGCGGAAATAAACTATAGCTATATGATCCTGAAGCCTCCTGCTCCAAGCTCTTCCAGTATATCTGTACATCTCGACTACTTGACAGCCCGTACAAAATTGGACACCCAAGAGTATAGGGAAAACAAAAAAAATAAACTCCGGGTCAGTCATGGGACTGGTATGAGTAAAACAGTTCAAAACAGTTCGAATAAGTAAACGATATCTCACAAGACCACGCCGTATAACGGAACGGGTTTTCCCTTATGAGAATCCAAATTATCTTTATATCAAAAACCCTTTGATATTATAATAATGTCTATCAACACAATATAATAATAATCATCTAGCAGAAACGCTTCCATCTCACGTTCTACATATATAGTATACAATCAAAACCGCAAGCACGTATAGGGTAATGGATTTCCAACTATGACAAGGTATGGAACCACCATTCGCTAGTGTACCTCTAGAAAGGAATACACTGGGTTCAACAAGAACATCTTGCAACCCGGCTACACTTGACCGACCACTCATTTTGCTTGAGTGTATCGAATGTATATCACCAACGGTTGGGGATCAGCAACCGTTTTCCGAATGGGACAGTATCGACAATAGATTTTTAGAAGTAAATAAAACTCTAGATCAGGTGATTATACACCCTACTTCAGAGTGACCGACTTAGCCATGATGCCTGCCCGATTTCTGTCATTTACCGGATGTGAGGCTAGAAGCTACGCTTTATCATCACACCAGATTCACTTTGAATGCCACATCATCAAATCCATCCAATCACCGATTGACGTCCTCAATAGTACATTATGTGTTAGCTAAAAGAAGTTTCCTTCTCCGCTTCCACTCTTGGTACGGTTGGAGAAATCAATATACGTGATCGTCTGGAAATATTCTGTCAGACATCCGTCCATACAAGTCATCCAGGAACAGGATGAACCGAAGGCACTATTCAATACATCCATCTTAAACACTGTTATCTAAGATTTATACAATAGTCCTTGCACTTTACTCCGTCTTCAATTATCTTTGGCATATATGATTCGCAACGCTTATGCCAATACAGAGTGGTTCTTTGGATAATAATCCAACCGATCTCTCCATATTAACAACGTTAAAATGGTCAAAACTTCGATAGTCTGTGATTTAATTATCGAATAAAAACAAGTGTGCAAACAACGATATTATTTCCAGATGGAAATTCTATCAATCAATTTCCAGTTCTTGTTTTCTATATTAGAAAACATTTTTGATTCTTGTTTGGAAAACATATCCAAAACTCCTACGTTTGGATTAAGCAGATGTTTAGATAAAACATCGCTATGCCAACTCAACCATTTCCTTTAATTACTAAATTCACTTTACCATCCTTTTCTGCCGAACTATAACCATTCCTTAGTTAAAAACGAAGCCAAATTGGGGTAGAACTACCTCTCAGACCTTAACTGAACAACATTTCTAACCTTGAAATAGGCAAAGTTCACTTTAAATTTCTTTAACTAACTTCCTTACTTAACTTTTCTTTCGAATAACTATATTCGATTGACTATTTTTACTTAACTCTATTCGATTTATTCTATTGATTTACTCTATTTGATTTACTCTATTCACTTAACTCCTGTCGAATAAACTATATTCGATAACTCCTCTAACTCTATTCGAATAAACTGTATTTTATTAACTCATCTAACTCTATTCGAATAAATTGTATTCGATTAACTCCTCTAACTCTATTCGAATAAACTATATCGATTTACTCTAATTGGTTTAGCTCTAACTGATAAACTCTAACTGGTTTAACTCTACGGTTTAACCTAACTGATTTACTCTAACCAATTAACTCTAACTGGTTAACCCTAACTGATTAACTCTGTCTGATTAACTCTAATCAATTAATTCTATTCGATGAATTCTGATCGAATAACTCCTTTTGGCTAAACTATATTCGAATACCTCCTTTTAACTTTATTCGATAACTTCCTTTATTCTATTTGAATAACTAATTCGATTAACTCCTTTTCGAATAAACTATTCATTTATAAAGATTTACTTTTAGTAACGGTTCTTCACTTTACAAATGATTTCCTTTTATTCTAACTTATCCTTTGATTTTATAAATATTTCTTTTATAAAAAATCCCTTTCCTTTTCTATATAAAATCCATCGATTTTATATAAATAATTCATTTTCAAAATACACTTTGAAAATCCCCTTTCCCATATCCAGTATTTCTTATGGTATTTAACATACCATATAACAACGATAAATATCGTCCAAACACACATAATCAACAATAGATTATATATCACATCATATATAACAATATATGAATCACAGTAAAATAAATGTTGAGGAATCTAGTTGGATTCCTCCAACCTGTTTCCCTGCATCACAGATGTTAAACAATATAGATAACATCACTTTCAGTTCTATATGATATATTCTGTTAAACAGAATCAATATAGAAATTTAACTAACTGACTAGCAGTTCAATCAAACGGTCAACACACAGTCAATCAGCCAACATCTAACAGTTCTAAAAATACAACATGAAATTATAAACTGTTCAGAATTAGTGAGATTTACTCACATTTGCAGTTCATCGTTAAAGAACAATAAACTGTTGTTTGATTTGAATCAAACATATTATTTCACCCTTAATTCACACGAGCCCCAATCCACTTCTAGTCAGCTTCATTGTGAAGCTGCCGTACATACGGTCCTAATGCAACTTGTTTCACGAAATTCTGATTACGTATGAGCAAGTTATACCATTTCGAAGTTAATACATTTTATATTAAAATAAAACATGGAATTATATAAAACTATGGGCCTTAACTTTATTGATTCCTCCGGCCCAACTCTACTTGACTAATAGCCCAGACCCGCCCATGTTTGCACCCTGTCTTCCACAAATGAAGTTATCGCTCCAGGAACCCACGTTTACAATGCCATGGCCGCATACTTCAACTACTCTAAATCCTCCTCCACTTCACGATAATCCAAACCGACTTCACCGAACAACCTCTCTTCGATTCCTCTACGCGGTCACCACCAATTCACAGACCCCGAACTCCATACCTGAATCGCGACTTTCAGGCTGACGTGGTCCTTCAAAAAATGTAGCGACACTTTTTGTTTCGGATTCTCATCAGAAACTTTGACAACGTGCTAAATCCTACCGCGAGTTCCAAACTCATCTTCAAATCGAACAAAAATGCATGAAGATCTCGGTATCTAGAAAACCCTCGGCTCGGCTGTTAATACTCCATCACAAATCGCTGCGTCAAACTCAATAAAACCACTACAGAACTGAAGAGAATCCCACAGTGAATCCATAAATGTTTGTATTTGAATTTATGGATTTTTACTTTGATTTTGAGACGGCCCGAAATCCCTCTCCGACGGAGACAAGGGTTATCTTTGGAATATAACACAAAAACAGATAATAGCAGAACAAAATTAAGTAAATACAGCGGATAATGAACAATAGAATATACTGGATAAAAGTAATCATCAGAGTTACACAGTATACAGGGTCTTACTTAGTACAAATACAGCTCAGCTATACATAAATGTCTACAGCGGAAATAAACAAAATATGTACAATAGGAGCTGAACGGCATAAAAAGAGATAAATGATAAAATCCATCTTCAGCTCCAGCTATCCAGAAAGAACCAGCTAAACCTGAATACAAGGCTGCCTGTGTAGAAAAAGGGGCACCCGAGTTTGAGAGTGAAACAAACTACGAGTCAGTCATGGGACTGGTATGAGAAATCTACTCAACACATATATAATATGGCAAATCACAGGACCACGCCACTTTCGTGGAACAGGTTTACTCCATTGGATTGCCAGTGCTTTAAAACAAATCTTTCTTTTAAACATCGCTATGCTTTTTATAAAAATGAAACCGTTATAAGACTCAGTTCCCATCACACAATGCAACGCAAACCGGAGGATAGAGTTTTTACCTTATAACGGCCAAAATATGCTTGATACGAATAAAACAAAGGCATTTGATATTATTGCTAGTGTTTATATGTTTTGAAAACAATTTCAAATCATAACTATCAATCATAGACGGCATGGGTACCATATATCATGTCGCCATATATATATATATACAATCAAAACCGCACGATGTCGTATTTGGAAATTGGACTTCCGTCATGAACCAAGGCAAAAGATAGTCCTTACCGAATTCGAGACGCTCTAGCCCGCCCCTCAGGACCCAGACTCAGGTGGGCCCTTGGATCGTCAGGGCCGGTCCACCGATGTGGATTAAAATTCCTAAACACTGCGTTTCCCCACCCTTTGGGGTGTAGATGAGCCAACGAATGACTCCATCGGACCCGGATCGTCCGATCAAACCGAGGCGCCTCGCAACAGCAACAACCACATAGGTGAAAAATAAATAAATGTCATGGCTGGTAGGTCACTGACACCACCCTAGCTAGAAAGAAACGCAGGCCCTCCCTGATGTCCTCTCCCGTTTCTGGTTCATACCGGGGTGTGAGGCTCGCGAATTTACGTTATACACAAAGCTACGCCACGCCGGCGGTGCTTTGATCATCACCACAAGGCTTTGCTTTTCAACAGAAGCCCTGATCACTGCATCTTAGCATGCCACACAGGCAATTCATGCCACGCGACTGATGTCCATCGATATACACCCTCTGAGCTCGTGCGTCTCAGAGAAGGGCGTTAAGCAAAAGAATAAATTCTCCGCCGCCAAACAGATGTATATTTAACAGAGATCAATCAACACAGAATAAAATCCAATGTCAGACACACAGTCCATTTACAAGTCCGTTCTGGGTCTGAACGAAACCGGAGGCACTAAATACCTCGCAAACCCATCGATCACCACGTACGTCTGGACGATCACCACTCATTATCCGTATTTCGGGATGCCTCCCAATCAGGACCTCGGTTACCATCCAAACGAGGTGAAGATCTCCAGTCTTCGACCATCATCTTCATCTTCGACTTTCAATCGTCGGTCAATTATTTGAAATGAGAATTAACTCGGCCATCTCAAATAATTCACGTATATTTAGAATTTCAAATCAATTTATTTCAATGGTTAAATCATTCGTCAACACAAATTTTGTTCTTTAAAGTAATTTTCACACCAAACACATTCAACCATCGAACACCACATAAATTGAGCAAATTCAGTTTATTTCCATTCCATACCGTTTATGATATTTTATAATGATTTATCGCTATTTTTATTTATTTTAAAATAGCCCATATATTCAAAACGACGCTTCGGGCCATAACGCGGCCGTGGCGCTGTTTTTCTTCAGATTTGATTTACACATATCTGAAAATCTAACCGTTGGATCTTCACAAAATTTACATCATTAGAAAGGTCTTTTCAAAACGAATCCAACGGTTCCAGTTTCGGGAAAATCCGACGGTCGGATCTCCCGGTACAATCGTTTGAATTATCGATTTCAAAATACGAACTGCAGCGTCGTTATTCGATTAAATATATAATTATATTTATATATATATAAATATAATCGCTTTTGGCGCTGTTTTTCATCAGATTTGAATTAAACATTCCAGACAATCCAACCGTTGGATTTTTACAAGGTTGGTGCCGTTGGGAAGATATTTCCAAGGCGAACCCGACGGTTGAGGTTTCGGGAAAATCCAATGGTCAGATTTCCCGTACTAGTTGTTTGAAATCATGGTTTCAAAATGCGAACTGCACGACTACGTTTCGTTTTAATTTTATTTATATTTTTATATTTATATAAATATAGTTCATTCAATGATTTCAATATCGTTTTCACTTCAAATATTTCACTAACGCCTTAAAATTTTGGAAAATTTCGCCATAACCTCCCCTGCACCGGGAGCATCGGGAAATCTCAAATAGCTTTCCCGGTCCTTCTAATCTCAAAAAGAAAAAGAAAAGACCAAGCGGCTAGCCAACAGGCTCATAAAATCATCACCCAAACAAAACAGTAAATGTGTACCTATTTGTCGGGCACAAAATTTTATTCCTCTTCTCTAGCCCCTTTGCTATAACCTGTTCAATGAATATGCATGTACATATATATAGTTCTTATCATTTATCATTTTCTATTCAACTTCATATTTGGTTTCTATTTGGTTTAAAACACCATTCATTCTAATGTTACATACATAGGTACAAATCATATCATTAGCTAATTAATGAATATTTCAACTCATATATATTTATTTGAACAAGTGGCTATTTTTAACACTTCACAATTCAACGATTCATGCATATAATAAAAATGTGATTTTTATTGTAAAACAACTCATTTCAAAACACTATTATTTTATATATTTCATATTGGTGATAAAAATAGGATTTTTCTTATAAAACAATTTCTTTCAAAACGAGATTATTTTACACAGTTCATATAGTCGATAAAAGGTGATTTTTATCATCAAACAATCTATTTCAAAATATGAATACCATTCAACACATGAATTTCAAATCAACGAATGAATATCGATTCAACACATGAAGGTTTTCTATAGTTTCTATATATAGATAAAAATGTGATTTTTATATTTAAAACGCGAATACCATTCAACACATGAATTTCTAATCAACGAATGAATATCAATTCAACACATGAAGGTTTTCTATAGTTTCTATATATAGATAAAAATGTGATTTTTATATTTAAAACGCGAATACCATTCAACACATGAATTTCTAATCAACGAATGAATATCAATTCAACACATGAAGGTTTTCTATAGTTTCTATATATAGATAAAAATGTGATTTTTATATTTAAAACGCGAATACCATTCAACACATGAATTTCTAATCAACGAAAGAATATCAATTCAACACATGAAGGTTTTCTATAGTTTCTATATATAGATAAAAATGTGATTTTTATATTTAAAACGCGAATACCATTCAACACATGAATTTCTAATCAACGAATGAATATCAATTCAACACATGAAGGTTTTCTATAGTTTCTATATATAGATAAAAATGTGATTTTTATATTTAAAACGCGAATACCATTCAACACATGAATTTCTAATCAACGAATGAATATCAATTCAACACATGAAGGTTTTCTATAGTTTCTATATATAGATAAAAATGTGATTTTTATATGTAAAACATGAATACCATTCAACACATGAATTTCTAATCAACGAATGAATATCAATTCAACACATGAAGGTTTTCTATAGTTTCTATATATAGATAAAAATGTGATTTTTATATTTAAAACGCGAATACCATTCAACACATGAATTTCTAATCAACGAATGAATATCAATTCAACACATGAAGGTTTTGTATTCAATGAATAAATATAGTTTAAGCAGATGAAAATAATTCAAACACACGAATATTATTCAAAATTTCGGCAGCATAACGGCAGGGTAGTTAAAACCGGGACCGTCCCTAGTACGACTCCTCGCTCTACCTTAAAACCTCGCGGTTTTTGACAATGGGGATCATGCATCTAGTTCGCACGCATGCGGCATGTATATATTTATTTCATTTCCACAAACTAACCCTATGTGGTTTCAACCAAATATTTCTCAACCACAAATGGGTATTTTTCAACCACAATCAATCAATATCAACCACAAACAATCCCAAACAATCATTCGCTATCAATCAATTTTCACACCAATCACAATCAATAAATATCGTCCATGGTTTGTGGACGAGGGGCGTATATATATATATATATATATATATATATATATATATATATATATATATATATATATATATATATATATATATATATATATATATATAGCAATTCACTTTTATTTCAACACATATGTAATTTTTACAACGCATATATAACTTATACATCGAACATACAACTTATACAACGCTTATACACGAGGTGTACAACGTTTATATAACTCATACATCGACTATATAATTTATACATCGTCGTTTTCCATATTGTTTATAAATTAGAAATCTCACATTGGGTTCCACTCCACCAAAAATAGTAGAAGGCTCAGAAAAATATGCGGTCTCTTCTAAAATGTAGAAGGCGTCCACACGGTCCCGATGTTTCCTGTTTCATCGAATTTCGTTAACATAGCAAAAAGATATGATTTTTCAAAGTTTGCAACGGTTTTAAACTGTTAAAATAAATTTTTAATTAAACAGCCGATACCTGCTTGATTTCTTCAAAACTAGGTTTTAATTTTTCCTTCGATCCGTGCAACTTAGAGACGATCAGAGTACACCACCTTGTAGTGCTTGGAATGACGCTCAGGCGGAGGTAGGTGGAGCCCACTTCGACGCAGGGAGGAGGACGCGGCGGCGGTTCGAAGTGCCGAACTTCGTGACGTCGGTTCTTCCAATCCACACAATGAAAAAATCCAAACTATATATGGATTTGAAGATCTTCTCGTGCTCTTCAAAATCTTCAACTGGAGGAGGGGCTAATTCCGCCTGGTTTGGTCGGAAATTGGATGGGAGCGGCGAGAAAGAGTTCCGCCGTCGATCGCTGCTAATCGGGGAGAGAGAAAACGTTATTTTCTTTTTTTTATTAAATTATGATTGGTCCATAGAATTTATAAGGGGTTTTCTGACGCGACCACCAATCTAAACCCAACGACTGTCATCCCTAACGTTTTACCCCCATTCCGAACACAATGGGATATGTTTCGAAGGCCCATTCGACTGCTTCAGTCAGTTTCCATTCAAATCAAAATATAAAACATTCGATATTTAATTTGAACGTACATTTCAATTTGCCAGGGCCACAAACTGATTCGAAAAATTCCAGAAAAATAAATCTAGCTATGTTTTGACGATGCGGTCCCAACAAAACTAGTTTCGTCGAATTCTGAGACCGTTTGCAAAAAGGCCCATTTTTGGTCGATCCAATTTAACTGCAATTGACCAAAACACATTTTCCTTTGCCACGCTCACATACTAGCTTCACAAATTATGAAATTTGAAACCTAGCAATAACTTCACATCCCAGACCCAACAAAAGTGGTTTCGTCGAATTCCGAGGTCATATGCAAAATGTCCATTTTTAAGGGCCTGAATTCCATAGCGACTATTCAGAATTTTCAACTGCATATCTTTTGATTCCCGCTATCAAATTTCGATTTGTCAGATTCGTTGGAAAGGTATTCTCTAACAGATTTAAATGTTTTTGGTTTCGCTAAAATCCGTTTTGTTTTGCACCCGGTACAGTCCGACAAAGTTTGAATTCAATTTTTGAAACTGCAGCGCCTTTTCAAGCCCTGTTTATAATTATAATTAATTATATTCGTTTTCAATTGTCGATTCAAACTCAGTTTTCATCGCCATTATTTAAAATATTTATTTTAAATATTTAAAATCCATTATTTTAGCCAATTTAAAATTTTTAAATTGGTTCAGATTTTCTGGGTCGTTACAGATTTATTCATGAATTTTGAAGTCATCCTTTTTGCTGTAAGAAAGAGAACGAGGAACGGCGGAATTCTAGTTTGACCAGAGAAGTTAGAATATTAGGTTTAGGCAAATGTTAGGCTATTTATAGGAAGAAATAATATCTAGATATTTTATAGAAGGAATATTCCCGGTATATTCTCATTTCTATATTCATTTTGCTTTCTAAAAATTCTCGTGATTGCATATGATACCTAAAAATCAGCAAACTGGACGTGTAGCTAGAGTTCGACATTACGGTCCTAACGAAACTGGTTTCGTCGAATTCCGACTCCCTTTGCTCACACAGCGTATTTTTAACTGTCAAAATACTAACTGTTTTGCACTCTAAAAATCCGTACGGCCACACAGTGACTCTAAAAATCACGAAACTGGAAATCTAACAACTTTTTGACATTGCGGATCCAACAAAATAAGTTTCGTCGAATTCCGACTTCGTTTGCAAAAGTGGTTATTTTTAAAGTTATGGATGACCCATTTAAATATATAAATATATTTAAATATAATTAAATTAAATATTTTAAAAATAAATATTATCGTTTATATTCACAGTGGAATACCATATAGCTCTAGAATATTCCTAAATGAATTTCTAACTTGATATTTCAAATCTGGGTCAACCCGATATTCGATTTATATTGAAATTCCTTTTTAAAATATAAATAATTCCTTTATAAATTTTAAAGGAATTCCACAATGACTTTTCTAAAATTTGATTTGGACATGAATCAAAATCTACACGACGAAATCCCAATTTTTCTCTTCCACTAAAAAGATATACTCCACCAGCTCCACACGTTTCTTGTTTCACAGAAATCCGGCTTAAAACGAATCATGTACATTCAATTGAAGTTCAAATCGCCAAATAGCGAACGGTCGCGTCGTTACGCGCTCTATTTTAATTAAATTATAACTCTACGTTCAAACAATCGTTATTTAAATATATTCGTTATCGTAATTCAATTCTAAACTGAATTACATCTTTTGAATTGACCAATTCACACCATATCGCCATTTCAGCCAATTCTGTTTATTTCGGAATTAAATATATTATTTAATTATTATATTAATTAAGTATTCACCATTATTTAATTCCATGACCATTTAATTCTCTATATCACTATTTATATAATTAATTATAATACCTCTGCCAATGCGGGTCATTACAATCTTCCCCACTTAAAATAATTTCGTCCTCGAAATTGCTAAGGTAGAGAACGATCCTATCGACTGGTTAGAACATATTTGTTCACTTCTTAACTTCAGTTTCAACTGAACCAATTTAATTTCAATTAAAATATTAATTAATTCTTATCAACGAAAATTTTCAAAAATCCTGAAAATTTTCTAACACCTTAACTTTTCGAAAAATTTCGCCAGCACCTCCTTTGTACTGGTCAATAGGTAAAACCACCACTCGCCTCTCTGGGCCTTCTCCAACCCAAAAGAAAATCAAACAGCCAAGCGGTTTGCAAATTCGGTTCAAAAATCTTATATTCAATAGAAATATAAACTTGTACCTTTTGTTGGCATATCATTTTATCCTTTCTAACTGTTATCAATTCAGCGGATACAATGGTCATCCCAATCAAATTCCAATCTGCCTTTATCCACAACACAACCATTCGCTTATATCCGAGCCAAATATCATTTCAACTCGAGTTTCTTCTCGATTCTCAGCTCTTAACTTGATTATCACATTGCACTTCAAATTTGAATCTCACAATCCAATTTGTCTTGATATCATTCTAATTCAATCTCAGTTACCACTTTACTGGCTTTACTTTAATTCAATTTTGCTTTCACAAATTTCTGTTAATTTTTTTTTAATTCAAACTGTCTTTCCCTAGGAGTTTTCAAACAGTTTACTCTTTTCAAAAATCAAATTTTCCTTTTGAACATGTCACTGAGCTCTTAATTAATATTCCATTAGTTAAATCACTTCTCTATTTCTTTATCAATATTTGTTAACCAAATATTTTCAATAACCATATTGGCCTTTTATGTTATTTGGAAAACATTTTCGAATATCGCCTTCCTTTATTTTCTAAACTTTAGAAAACATAAGTTATTTATAATTGGAAAATATTCCAATTACTTATCTCTTTTCTGATCTCGTTCATTTCTATACTTAGGAAATATTCTTTATTATATTTCCAAGCTTACACTTATTTGGGTTAAAACGGATGTTGTGTAAAACATCGTTACGACAACCCAAATACTATATTCAACTAACTCTTATTCAACATTGATCTTCGAGTCTGAAATCTTACTATTTATTTATTAATAATGAAATCAATCAAGTTGGGGTATAACTACCTCTCAGACCTCGACTGAATAACATTTATAACGTCAAAACAGATATGACTACTTACTCGAATAATCAATACCATACAACTACTTATTCACTTTTAAACACGTATACGCTTCCTCTTTCTATTCTTACTAGATTTTATTCTTAGTCTTCCTTTTTGATTTTACTATTCTATTTCTAAGTTCGTTTCCTTATCGACTTCTATATATATATATATATATATATATATATATATCGATACGTTGATTTCTAACTATCAAATTATCTTAAAAATATTCTAACTCCTGAAATTCCCGGAAAAATTCGCCATAACCTCCTTTGTACTAGGAGCATCGGGATATTTCAAATAGCCTCCCATGGCCCTCACCAATCCAAAAGAAAAAGAAAAAGCCAAGCGGCTAGCCGATACGGCGCATAAAATCTCATATATGAATTAAATACATACCTTTTCGTCGAGCATTCTATTTATATACCTTCATACCTTATCTGTACCTATCTCATGTATATTTATACTTGCCCAGTCTATTTTAACTATACCTGATCGTTTTAACTCAATTCGTTAATTAATTTGTTAATTAACTCTTTAGTCTATTTCACTTTTATATTTGAACATGACATGGTCAAACATATTTTAACTTGCTTATAAACTAATTTGAATCCAAAATTCAAATTTAAGCTCTATATTCGATTTCGAATATCCATTTACAAATCGAATTCACCTTTCAAAGTTCAACTTCAAATTCAAAACTCGATTAACTAATTCCTCTTAAACTTAGTTAACTCTATTCAATTTCTATTCAAATTTTATATATTCAAATTCTATATATCAAATTCTATTCAAAGTCTATATATCAAATTCTATTCAAATTATATTCAAATTCTATATATTCAAATTCTATATATCAAATTCTATTCAAATTCTATTCAAATTTTATTCAAATTCTATTCAAATTCTATATATTCAAATCCTATATTTGAATTCTATATTCAAATTCTATATATTCAAATCCTATATTTGAATTCCATTTGAATTCTATATTCAAACTCTATTTCAATTCCATTGAATTTCATATATTCAAACTCACTTTAAATTTCTATATTCAATTTCTATTTCAATTCCATTGAATTTCATATATTCAAACTCCCTTTGAATTTCTATATTCAATTTCTATTTGAATTCTCTTTATTCAAATTCTATATCACTTCCATTGAATTTCATATATTCAAACTCCCTTTGAATTTCTATATTCAATTTCTATTTCAAACTTTCTTTATTCATTCTTTATTATAAATCCCATTTTGAAATTCAACACAACTTGTCTTTCCCAAAACAAATTCAAAACAATATCTCTGGTAGTAATTCGTCGCTTACAACTCGAAAATGAATACTAAAAATACAGCTGGCATCATCGGAATCTATTTTCCAGCGATCGAAGTGAGTTCAATACTATAAAACCATTTCTAAACATTTCCACTTTGAAATTCATTTCAAAATATAATTCACACTGCTTGTAAAACAATTTAAAATCTCCCAAGATCTTAAATTTTCCTTACATTTAATCGAAATCCATTTATAAACACTTATCCAATTCTCTAGAATTTTAATTCAATTTCTAGTTTAAATTTCAGATTCAACTCATCTGATTTCACGTATTTCACTTATATGAATTCTGATTGGTTATTTACATAACCATTTTACTTATAATCTTACTCGATTATAATCACAACCAATATATCCA
Source organism: Allium sativum (assembly GCA_030737875.1). Taxonomy (NCBI): domain Eukaryota; kingdom Viridiplantae; phylum Streptophyta; class Magnoliopsida; order Asparagales; family Amaryllidaceae; genus Allium; species Allium sativum. The sequence goes on from JASFAX010000033.1 coordinate 9,822,633, forward strand.
ATATATTAAAATCGTGATATTTGTATCTTCTTTATATCAAGATATACCTTGGGTAAACTTATTTTAATTTACCATCTTTTCAAAACATATCGTGCCGACCCATCGTATTCGAGTGTTTATAAACTCCTACCGATACAGTGGATCAAACTGATCGACCAGAACTCATAAACAACTCAACCAATGAATCTCCACAATATAAAACAATTTTTATATCAATAACAAATACGTTCACTCGTATATATACACTCAACTCAATCTAGGGTATTACTAACCCCATCTCTACCGAGTCACGCCACAGAGCCAAGGTAATTCACTTAACTTAAGCTCTGATACCAACTGTAATGACCCGAAATTCCGGTCCAATTTGAGCTGACCAAAAACACAAGTCCAACCCCAAATTAAACTGAAAATCAGGAAATTAATAGAAAGAAAACAGAGGGTGAGGAAAGATAAGATAGAAACTTAGAATAGAAGAAGAAGAAGAACACAATATCAGAGTAACACGAATCTCACAGCAGAACGAATAAATATATTTCATAACATAACTTTGAAATACAAATATGTACTTGAATATACATATCATTATCAAAGTACAACACTTACAACACAGCGGAAATAAACTATAGCTATATGATCCTGAAGCCTCCTGCTCCAAGTTCTTCCAGTATATCTGTGCATCCTGACTACTTGACTGCCCGTACAAAATTGGACACCCAAGAGTTTAGGGAAAACATAACAAAATAAACTCTGGGTCAGTCATGGGACTGGTATGAGTAAAACAGTTTAAAACAGTTCGAATAAGTAAACGATATCTCATAAGACCACGCCGTATAACGGAACGGGTTTTTCCCTAATGAGAATCCAAATTATCTTTATATCAAAAACCCTTTGATATTATAATAATATCTATCAACACAATATAATAATAATCATCTAGTAGAAACGCTTCCATCTCACGTTCTACATATATAGTATACAATCAAAACCGCAAGCACGTATTGGGTAATGGATTTCTAACTATGACAAGGTATGGAACCACCTTTCGCTAGTGTACCTCTAGAAAGGAATACACTGGGTTCAACAAGAACATCTTGCAACCCGGCCACACAAGACCGACCACTCATTTCGCTTGAGTGTATCGAATGTATATCACCAACGGTTAGGATCAGCAACCGTTTCCCGAATGGGACAGTATCGACAATAGATTTTTAGAAGTAAATGAAACTCTAGATCAGGTGATTATACACCCTACTTCGGAGTGATCGACTTAGCCATGCTGCCTGCCCGATTTCTGTCATTTACCGGATGTGAGGCTAGAAGCTACGCTTTATCATCACACCGGATTCACTTTGAATGCCACATCATCAAATCCATCCAATCACCGATTGACGTCCTCAACAATACATTATGTGTTAGCTAAAAGAAGTTTCCTTCTCCGCTTCCACTCTAGGTACGGTTGGAGAAATCAATATACGTGATCGTCTGGAAATACTCTGCAAGACATCCGTCCATACAATTCATCGAGGAACAGGATGAACCGAAGGCACTATTCAATACATCCATCTTAGACACTGTTATCTAAGACTTATACAATAGCCCTTGCACTTTACTCCGTCTTCAATTATCTTTGGCATATATGATTCGCAACGCTTATGCCAATACAAAGAGTTCTTTGGATAATAATCCAACCGGTCTCTCCATATTAACAACGTTAAAATGGTCAAAACTTCGATAGTCTGTGATTTAACTATCGAATAAAAACAAGTGTGCAAACAACGATATTATTTCCAGATGGAAATTCTATCAATCAATCATCAATCATATATATATATGTCTATATATATATATATATATATATTTCGTTATTTTCTATGTTTAGAAAATATACGTTATTAACACTGGAAAACATTTCCATTTCTTGTTTTCTATATTAGAAAACATTTCTGATTCTTGTTTGGAAAACATTTCCAAAACTCCAACGTTTGGATTAAGCAGATGTTTAGATAAAACATCGCTATGCCAACTCAACGATTTCCTTTAATTACTAAATTCACTTTGCCATCCTTTTCTGCTGAACCATAACCATTCCTTAGTTAAAAATGAAGCCAATCAAATTGGGGTAGAACTACCTCTCATACCTTAACTGAACAACATTTCTAACCTTGAAATAGGCAAAGTTCACTTTAAATTTCTTTAACTAACTTCCTTACTTAACTTTTCTTTCGAATAACTATATTCGATTGACTCTTTTCACTTAACTCTATTCGATTTATTCTATTGATTTACTCTATTTCATTTACTCTATTCACTTAACTCATGTCGAATAAACTATATTTGATAACTCCTCTAACTCTATTCGAATAAACTGTATTTGATTAACTCATCTAACTCTATTCGAATAAACTGTATTCGATTAACTCATCTAACTCTATTCGAATAAACTATATCGATTTACTCTAATTGGTTTAGCTCTAACTGATAAACTCTAACTGGTTTAACTCTACGGTTTAACCTAACTGATTTACTCTAACCAATTAACTTTAACTGGTTAACCCTAACAGATTAACTCTGTTTGATTAACTCTAATCAATTAATTCTATTCGATGAATTTTGATCGAATAACTCCTTTTGGCTAAACTATATTCGAATACCTCCTTTTAACTTTATTCGATAACTTCCTTTATTCTATTCGAATAACTAATTCAACTAACTCCTTTTCGAATAAACTATTCATTTATAAAGATTTACTTTTAGTAATGGTCCTTCACTTTACAAATGATTTCCTTTTATTCTAACTTATCCTTTGATTTTATAAATATTTCTTTTATAAAAAATCCTTTTCCTTTTCTATATAAAATCCATCGATTTTATATAAATAATTCATTTTCAAAATACACTTTGAAAATTCCCTTTCCCATATCCAGTATTTCTTATGGTATTTAACATACCATATAACAACGATAAATATCATCCAAACATACATAATCAACAACAAATTATATATCACATCATATATCACAATATATGAATCACAGTAAAATAAATGTTGAGGAATCCGGTTGGATTCCTCCAACCTGTTTCCCTGCATCACAGATGCTAAACAATATAGATAACATCACTTTTAGTTCCATATGATATATTCTGTTAAACAGAATCAATATAGAAATTTAACTAACTGACTAGCAGTTCAATCAAACGGTCAACACACAGTCAATCAGCCAACATCTAACAGTTCTAAAACTACAACATGAAATTATAAACTATTCAGAATTAGTGAGATTTACTCACATTTGCAGTTCATCGTTAAAGAACGATAAACTGTTGTTTGATTTGAATCAAACAGTTTATTTCTCCCTAAATTCACACGAGCCCCAATCCACTTCCAGTCAGCTTCATTGTGAAGTTGTCGTCCATACGGTCCCAATGCAACTTGTTTCGTGGAATTCTGATTACGTATGAGCAAGTTATACCATTTCGAAGCTAATACATTTTATATTAAAATAAAACATAGAATTATATAAAACTATGGGCCTTAACTTTATTAATTCCTCTGGCTCAACTCTACTTGACTAATAGCCCAAACCCGCCCACGTTTGCACCCTGTCTTCCGCAAATGAATTTATCGCTCCAGGAACCCACATTTACAATGCCATGGCCGAATACTTCAACTACTCTAACTCCTCCTCTACTTCACGATAATCCAAACCGACTTCACCGAACAACCTCTCTTCGATTCCTCTACGCGGTCACCACCAATTCACAGACCCCGGACTCCATACTTGAATCGCGACTTTCAGGCTGACGCAGTCCTTTAGAAAATGTAGCGACACTTTTTGTTTCGGATTCTCATTAGAAACTTTGACAACGTGTTAAATCCTACCGTGAGTTCCAAACTCATCTTCAAATCGAACAAAAACGCATGAAGATCTCAGTATCGAGAAAACCCTCGGTTCGGCTGTTAAAACTCCATCACAAATCCCTGCGTCGAACTCAATAACACCACTCTAGAACTGAAGAGAATCCCACAGTGAATCCATAAATGTTTGTATTTGAATTTATGGATTTTCACTTTGATTTATTCATGAATTTTGAAGTCATCCTTTTTGCTGTAAGAAAGAGGACGAGGAACGGCGGAATTCTGGTTTGACCAAAGAAGTTAGAATATTAGGTTTAGGCAAATGTTAGGCTATTTATAGGAAGAAATAATATCTAGATATTTTATAGAAGGAATATTCCCGGTATATTCTCATTTCTATATTCATTTTGATTTCTAAAAATTCTCGTGATTGCATATGATACTTAAAAATCACCAAACTAGACGTGTAGCTAGAGTTCGACTTTACGGTCCCAACGAAACTAGTTTCGTCGAATTCCGACTCCGTATGCTCACACAACGTATTTTTAACTGTCAAAATATTGACTGTTTTGCACTCTAAAAATCCGTACGGCCACACAGTGACTCTAAAAATCACGAAACTGGATATCTAACAACTATTTGACATTGCAGATCCAACAAAATTAGTTTCGTCGAATTCCGACTTCGTTTTCAAAAGTGGCTATTTTCAAAGTTCTGGATGACCCATTTAAATATATAATTATATTTAAATATAATTAAATTAAATATTTTAAAAATAAATATTATCATCTATATTCACAGTGGAATACCATACAGCTCTAGAATATTCCTATATGAATTTCTAACCTGATATTTCAAATCTGGGTCAACCCGATATTCGATTTATATTGAAATTCCTTTTAAAAATATAAATAATTCCTTTATAAATTATAAAGGAATTCCACAGCGACTTTTCTAAAATTTGATTTGGATATAAATCAAAATCTACACGACGAAATCCCGATTTTTCTCTTCCACTAGAAAGATATACTCCACCAGCTCCACACTTTTCTTGTTTCACAGAAATCCGGCTTAAAATGAATCATGTACATTCAGTTGAAGTTCAAATCGCCAAATAGCGAACTGCCGCGTCATTACGCGCTCTATTTTAATTATATTATAACTCTACATTCAAACAGTCGTTATTTAAATATATTCGTTATCGTAATTCAATTCTAAACTGAATTACATCTTTTGAATTGACCAATTCACACCATATCGCCATTTCAGCCAATTCTGTTTATTTCAGAATTAAATATATTATTTAATTATTATATTAATTAAATATTCACTATTATTTAATTCCACGACCATTTAATTCTCTATATCACTATTTATATAATTAATTATAATACCTCTGCCAATGCGGGTCATTACAATTATTATCCGCAAATTCTACCAAAGGTAGATGCTCCTTCTGTGTCCCTCTGAAGTCTAGGATACACATTCCCAATAAATCCTCTAAAATCATGTTCACTCTCACAGTTTGTCCATCAGTCCAAGGGTAATAAGATGTACTCAATTTGAGTTGTGTTCTAATGCCTCTTATAGGCTCCTCCAAATCTCACAAGTAATAATAGGATCCTTATCGCTTACTTGAATATACACAGAAGCTAACCAAGGTACTGACCTCTTGCTCTTATCTGAAATGAAGTGGGCACTCTTTGTCAATCAATCTATTATAACCCAGATACTGGTATTACCTTCCTCGATTTAGGAAACCCATTGATGAAATCCATGGATATGTCCTCAAACTTCCATAGTGGCACATCTAACGACTGGAGCAATCCACCGGGTTTTCGTAGCTCTGCCTTTACTCTTTGGCACACCATGCACTTAGCCATAAAATCGGCCACATCCTTCTTTATGTTAGTCTAGTAGAAAAATATCTTCATGTCCCGTTACATCTTATCACCGCCAAGATGAATAGTCATCTGAGAGTGATGCGCCTTAGCTAAGACCGCATTCATTAAGTCACCAATGCGGGGGATAAAAAGTCGTCCATCTCTATGCAGCCAACCTTTACTATCAACAAAGTGCCGAAGGAGATGTTTAAAGGTCTCTTCTTTATCAGGCTTATCCAAAATATCCACTAGCTCGAGATCCTATCATTGTCTCGATCCAACCTGCTCTAACAATGTAGGCTAAACCTCCAAAAATTCTAACAATCCAAGGGTATAGTCCTTAAAGGGTCTAAAATCAAAAATAGAAATATACTTCAAGATCTGACACTCTATGAACTAGGGAATCAGTGATGCCCTCCTCCTACTCAAGGCATCGGAAACTGCATTCCCTTTGCCAGGGGTATATGCGATCTCAAAGTCATATGACGCCAAGAACTTTATCCAACGCTATTGTCGCAAATTAAGATCCCTCTATGAGAATAAATACTTTAGAGACTCATGATCTGCATAGAGCTTAAATTTCTCCCCTAACAGATAATGCCTTCATGACTTGAGTGGAAAAACTATTGCAGCCAATTTTAAGTCGTGGATAGGGTAATTCTTCCCACGAACCCTCAGCTTCCTGCTCCCATAGCATACATCCCCATCCTCCCGCACTAGAACTGCACCAAAGCCAGTCCCACATGCATCGATGTATACCGTGAACATCTTAGAACCATCAGAAAGTGTAAATACTGGTACACTGACTCTTAAGTCTCGTGAAGGAACCCTCACAATGTATGTTCCATATGAATTCCAAATTCTTCTTGGTGAGGCAGGTAAGTAGTGTTGAAATCCGCACAAAGCCTTTAATGTACCTTCTATAATAACCCGCGAGACCTATAAAGCTTCTTGCCTCAATCACGTTCTTAGAGGCTTTCCATACTACCGCTACATTAGCGGGATCCACAACTAACCTATCTCTAGAGACCATATTCCCTAACAAACACACTACCTATCGCAAGACATGACACTTAAAATTTTTACCTTAAGCCAATACACTCGGAGAGTACGGAGAAACTCTCCCAAATGTAAGGTGTGCTTATTCACTCTCCTTGAGAATACCAAAATAACATCCAAAAAAATAATCAGGAACTTATTGAGAACACCTCTGACAACTATGCTCTTCAAATCCACAAAATAGGCAGGCGCATTAGTTAGCTTAAATGTCATAACAAACCACTCAAAGAATCCATCAAGAATCTGGAATGTCGTCTTATTTATGATGTTCTCTACCACTATGAGCTAATGGAAATCAGTGGCCAAATCCAACTAAGAGAACACTAGATTGCCAACCAATTGGTCAAACAAATATCAATCCAAGGGAGTGTATAGTGATTCTTTTTCATGAGCTTGTTTAACTCCTTATAGTCCACACAAAACCGGAGAGAACCATCCGCCTTTGTAGAGAAGACGACTAGTGCTCCCTACTCAGAAACACTATGCTTGATAAATACCTTCTCCAATAGCTCTCTCACTTGCTTACTCATCTCTCTCTATTCCCTCAAAGTCATATGTCCTACGTCAATGCTGCAGGCTTCGCATTCTTGCTGAGATAAATTCACAAGTCAATCTCTCGCCTATGAGATATCCTTTTCACATCCTAAAATACATCCAGAAACTTGTGCACTATGGGTACATAATTAATATCACCAATAGAAAAATCTACGGAATACATAAATCATAGCATGACTGACCACCCGCCTGTCACAAAAAAACTCGTGTGTCCGACCACTACAAATAACCAATCAAACGATCCTCCTCTCGCAATCAAAGATAGCACCATACATGGATAACCAATCCATCCCTAGAATCATCCCATGCCCTGAGAATCCCAATACCTAGGCATCATAGTCAAACACAATGCATGATATCAAAATTTTCAAACCTCAACAAACCATAAACAAATGTGCATAACCACCTATGGGGTTTGAAACAACTATGAGATCGGTGACTAACGAAATATCCAAGTGCAAACAATCAACCAAGGAACTACAAATAAATAAATGAGATGCTTTCGAGTCAAAGAGAGTACGAATGAGGAAGTTGAAAATAGAAATCAAACCTTCTACCATCACTTTCCTACCTCGGTCTTCCCCACCGCTAGGTGGAACTGTCTCTAAGACCTGCACCTAAGCCACAGATGCACTAGCACCTTGCCACGTCTTCTGCTCTACAAATATGCCCGGGTTGTCGAAAATTGTACCACTTTCCTTTCGTCGCAGTATGTCTACAGTCCTTGATGTAATGTCCCATCAATCCACATCCATGACTCTTGATCTCTTTCTTGATCTTCCTTTATGAGGACCTCCAGTATTTTTTTTGTTGCCTTTCTTGTCTTTCCACCACTTCTTATTCGAGCTCGCCGATTTGGAAACTTCTTCCTTGACCTCTTTAACCTTATCCTCATGCATGAAAATCATCTCTACTAATGACTCGAATGTCGCACTCGTCGAAATATGTGCCATAGCCAACCTTTGGAGAGGTTGATTCAATCCCCTCATGAATCTGACAGCTTTCATATGAGGTGTATTAACCAAATCCATCCCAAACCTTGGTGGATCATCGAAGTGATTGATATACCCATTGACAAAAAGATCTCCTTGCTTCAATCCAAGAAACCACTCTTGTTGCTTACCCTCCTCATCATGGGGCAAAATCCTCTCAAATCAATCTCTGAATTTGGCCCAGTCAATATCTCTACCCTCCGCCTCGACTGTCTCCGACTAATAAGATGCCTCCTCTTTCAGCTGCCAGTTGGTTAGTTGAACTCTAATGATATCCGAACTCTAGTAATCCGAAAGTCCACTCCATACTCCTCCACCAAGTATGAGGCTCTACATAAGTCTCTATGTTCAAGAAAGTCTTGTCCCCTAGATTCATGATATCCTTACCAAGCTTAGAGAAATTGATACATATTGGTGGATTAGGAGTAACCACAGTAGTGGATGCTGGAGCTTGTGCATGCTCATGCTCTTTGGCCGGTGTTGTGGCCTTGAGGTATCTACGAAACCAATTGGGAACTGGAACACCCTTTAGAAGATTCGAGGCCCCTAATATACTGCGCACGAGAAAAGATAGAGATTTAAGATTTTGAAGGAATCAAAGGAAAGTTGTATTTACTTGAGGGGATAAACTTTTAGTTCAAAAATAGTTTTGTTGTGAAAGTCTACTCTTTTTTTTTGGAAATTGGTTCACTTTATTTCTAATAAAAGCAGTACAGATAACAGGTTAGCATACTAACCTTTAAATAATAAAAGAAAAAAGAAACATAAGGTACAAGTAACTATAAAAATCAAAAGAAACAAAAGATCTAGCCCACAAAGAGAGACCTATATCACACTTAAGTGCAAACAATGCACAAACCCTAGCCCTTGGCCCATAATACTGAATTAATCTTCTTCATGCATATTAATATCATGTAGATTTAGTCCTTGTTTTTAAGTGAACTTCTCCATCCAAGCAAACTGGCTTGCAGCTCTTCAGCCATATTTGCTAAGGAAACTCCAAAATACATACAATTCCAATCATAGGTCTGGTCGACGAAACATAGGCTCTTAAGAATCAATCCTATTGCCATAATCGCCAATTTAATATGTGGATTTCATATCTGTTGAAGCCGAAATTATATCCCCATTGATCCAGGCATAACACGCCAGTTCTAGGTTTTTGGTAAAAAATGCAATACTTCCAACTGCTCAGTAGCTTGCCACCATAAAAATACTGAAGCTGCTTATTAGCATGCAGCCAAAACAAAATAGATCTCATCTCAGGCTTTAAAACACAAACAGTTTCGATCAGTTTCATTCAAGTATTACGTTAATCTTTGGATGTACTAAATATTCTGACATACATGAGCTATGAGATAACAAGAGACCACTATAATTCATTAATCAGCTGCTCTTGGTCATTCAAACTAATAACCATCTATTAAATCGGCTCAATCAGCAATTACAATCTCTTAGTCCCATAAAAGGGTTCACATGAGATTAATTAACATGCAGTATATTGATTAAAAATTGAAACAGAAGACCAGCTTAACACAAATCCAAGCTCCAGTATCCTTATTTCTCTAATAACTCTCTTAATAAGTACATGTACTGGATAACCATCAATATTTATGGATCTACTGATCGACACATAGAAGGTTATTAGAATCATCATGAATAATTTGGAGATAGTATGAAGAAGAAGAATACTGCTTCATTACAAACCAAAATCAGATCCAATATAGCTGTATCCCCATATGGCTTCAGATCGAAGACCAACCAAACCCAAAAAAACCAACTACGCAAATGTTCTAATTATCAGATCTAAACACATACCAGTTCTCAAAAATGATGAAAGAACTACAGAAATGGTTGTGAAGAATCGGAAGTGATTTAACACTTACGACGACAATGTCAGATCCTAATTCCCCGAATGTCTTGTTCTCCAGCTTTTCGCCATATTCAAATCGATTGTGGATCAACTTTAAGGCATAGATGCGTAGGGCAGATCTGGATCTGGTTATCGAATCTGGCGTATATATGGAAATCGAAACCTAAATTAGGGTTTAAAAATCAATATAAAATTTTCATATCTGACTATAAAAGTGGAAAACGGATGTAAAACTGAAGTATTATTAACGATAATATAGTTGAAAGTTTCTAAAGTAATACGATTGAAAGAACTCAGTTAAAGGAAAGTGAATAAAGACGATGAGGACACTCACGCATGGCGAAAACTGGTGAAAACTCACCAATCGCCATTAACGAGGCCTTCTTTGTTTTGAAAATCTTCTTTCTTTGCAAAAATATTTTCTTTTTAAAATAAATTTTTAGGAATCCACATAAAGGGGTCAGTTTGTGAGCTTTCGCATGTTACTGGTGACTAGGCTTTTACCTTATTGTTTTTTTCATCACTTTCATCTCCCATAAGCCTTTCCCTAGACCCAAGTCAGTTCGTCTGCTCCTTTCTCCGCTGCCTTGCTTTCACCAGCATGGGCGAATTCCACTTACCTTTTTTTTAGATCTGATCCCCTTTACTCCAAAGCCCCCAGCTTTCCAATTGCTTTGCTCCCCTTACTCTCTTCCTCGTTTCCAATACCACTATAGGCATCCCTCCTCTGCATAGTGTGGTGTCCCTTCAAAGCTTCTCCTAACTCCTTGTCGTTGTTTGTTCAGTTAATCTTCCTAATTTCCTTGCCAGTCTATATGTAATGTGCATCTCTAGGAATCCAAGAGAGTTTGTCTACAGTCATGGCTTGGTGCACTTACGTCTAATGTTGTTTGAACCTTGTCAGGAGGTATCGAGTCAGTTAGGTGTATGTTGGGGCTGTACTGTATAGGTTTCGATCTTAGGGTTTTGCGTATCCTCTGGGAGTGGTTAGACTTGCTATGTGGTTGGAGTTTGCATCCCCTTCGCGGAGTTTCTCTGGTCTAGTGTTCGGCCTTGCTTAATGAGTTGTCTCGCGACTCCTCCGATTTATGGTTCTAGTAAGCTTTGCAACTAACTCTTTAATTTACCAAGTCTTCTTTGGGATAGCAGAACCTTGTCTCTAGCTTACTGGGATCATGTAGAGAGTGCAATGTATTACTGGAGTTGTTCATGTTGGATTATGTTGGGGGAAGTTTATGGAGATTTGTTTGACAGTGAAGCTTTGGATTTCATCTTGAAGTTAATTGGCTTGATTTTTTATGTGTTGACTTTGGGACGTAGGAAGCAGTGAGGTGTGAGTTTGTGATTTCTTTTGGGTTTTGGAGTTTGTAATGAGCTTACAGTTGAGCTATTGCCAATCTGGGTGGTGGAACAACTGTGGCTTGCGAGATAATGTTAGTCGTGTTGTGGAGACCTTCTCAGTTTGTATATTAAGTTGTTGAGTATCACTTTGGTTGTTGTATGTCTTTGCATTAGTAACTAAGTTATGTTCGTATTCATGTAATTTGGGTACCTTGTGTGGTATGTTATAATAGACTAGTCATTAGGGCCAGCTCCTGTTCTATTAGCTAGGATATTAGCAATGGATGATCCACTTTAAAAACATCTATGGTGGATGGTCTACCTTAAAAACCAAATATGTAGTAGACTGGTAAGTTATCAATCTCCTGTTATCATTGTAACTATTATTCGTCATAATAATAAGTGTTTGTAGTTACTTTAAAAACCAGTTGTCCTTGCCAAAAAAATAGGAATCTTGTAACCTTAGGCTTTGAAACCAAATGAAACATCTTACACTGCATAACGTTCCCCGAAATAAGGTCCCGCTAAGAAATATGAAGCGTTACAGATATAAAGACATATGTATACACTACAGAACTAAGATTCACAAGATATAAACAACAAACACAGCGGAAATATATTTAAAACAGAAACATTGCATTTATCTCAAAAAAACTCATAATTGATCTGTTTCAAGCACAACCACCATATGTCTTGTAAAAAACAATATCTCTCAGAGTACATGAAAATCGGTATCCCTCAAAATAGCCATCAATAAAACCAAAATCATAAGGCAAAATGTAAAGGAAACAGAAAATGAATACATCTGTAGAAAAGATGAATCTCTAAGAAAAAACCTCCCAAACAATCCACAATAATCCCTTTTTCCCTGCGAGTCTGTAGGGGGTAGACAAGAAAAGACATAAAGTCTCATGAGCAGTATAATTACTAGCACGATTGATAAATAAAGGGAAATTGACATGATAATAGTTCTAGCATAAGATAAGGCGAGAGTCTGCATACAACTATAAAGGTGAACATATAGGAATGATGTACTAAGGATTATACTTGAATTATACAAGTAAAGGTTTGGTCAATTGCCTTCTAATTCAACTGATCTCGATTGTTTGCACTTTCATGTTTACTGAAAATGATTATTATAATTAGGATAAATTCATTATACTACCATCGATCGGCATAACCCACCAATTTACCATTTTGCGTGGTAACTTATGTCACCATAAGCCTCGTTTCTTATCTGATCCGACCGTCGATAAAGACACGACTAATCGATGTTGGGTTGTGACTTATTTTCCCTCGCTGGTATGCACGCATGCTCATTGCACCGTCGCAGTGCTCCTACACAAGGCCTTATCTCTATTAACCCCTTATTTACCCCAATCAGCATAAGCATGCCTAGCCTTCACCATCCATCTTTTTTGAGACCATCAACAATAAACCTGAATGGTAATGCTGCCGATACGGGTCCTAGCAAACAAGTATACTAATTTGCTCCCATGCCTAGATTCCCCATGATTTAAGGCTTACTCATTGGCCACATATTTTCCTTTGTTAGCTTCATTCTGCTGGAAGGACTACAACTAATATATGCTTATTTAACTTAACATCAGTTCTTTAGTTCATTCTATTAATAAGCCCTTTCATCCAACTATAGACTCATATTATAATATATCTGCAACTAGGTCAAATACATTCATTATGATTCTTTGTATGTCTATACAATATATCGTAATATTACCTATGCAAATATGTTTAGTCATTTTCAATTATAACATATGTAATAATTAAATAACAAATCTTACATAAATTTTCCTATTCGAGACCAATCCCTTTTTAATTATAGTTCTATATTTTATGTTCGTTATCAGTAAATTCAGCCTTAATCCTTTAATCCACATTTGCACAATTTTTCTTTAATTCTATTTTCCACTCATGCAAAATAAAAGGATTACATCAGTTGTTGGATTAAATCAGTCATTTTAAATCACTGATCAATATGCTAATATTCACAGGTTCAGGTGCGTTTTGGACATAATAAAAGATAGATATAGAAAATGTAAAATAACTAACAAGTGGAGAAAGAGGAAGAAGACTGAGAAGATACCTTATAGTATTTTAAATATGAATAAAATAACATTGGACTAAAAACTATAGAAAATAACTTATAAAAAAATAACAAAAACTATAAGAAAACTATAAATAAAAACTATTGAAACTCTGCAACTATTATAACGCTTATTTACTCTAAATTATCAAAAATATAAATAATTATAAAATTTACCATGGTCAAAGCGCTTCTCCTGGCCCTTACTGATCCCGCCTCCAAAGAGGTATGATATGCGTGTAAATAAATAAATATTATTTATAAACCTTTTCCCTTAAAAATTTTAGGTTAATTCCATCTCAAGAGAGAAACCAAGCGAGAAAGCGATTGTATTGTGAGGGATGAGTGAGATCTAGGGATCTATTTATAGATTAGGCTAGGGATCCTAGACTGTTTGATTTATAAATTAAAACTAGGTTACACATCACTGGACCAGTAAAAACAAGCCACATTAGCAAAAAAAATAAATTTAAACCAATAAAAACATCCCAACTCGGCAACAAAATGTATTAAAAAATGCCTCGACCATCTTCGTACACACCTGAGTGAGACTTGCGTCCAAATGCCCGAGGGGGTCATCACACCCAATACCTGGGTGAGTCGACCCACGTACGGTACACAAACACACTCATACACACACACACACACACACACACACACACACATATATATATATATATATATATATATGTATATGTAAATGTATATATTCTGATTTCTTGTTGGTTTTCACTCTACCATAACTCCTTTGTTTTAAATTCGTTTCCCGCAAACCAAATATGTAATTTGACCAGAAAATTACAACAGATCCAATGGTGTAAGTCCCATTTCTAAATTCTGACAACTTTACAACTTATTATTTTATTAATTAATTTGTTAATTTATTACCATGTCTTAAAAGTTCGCGTTGTTACAATATACATTTCTCACGATTATCATCCCTGACCCTGATGATCCGACATAAAGAATCAATGTTTATTTACAATAGTTGATCGAAGGTTTGAAAACATTATGGACGGAAGAGTTGGAACATATGATCTTTCCAAAAAAAGAACCTTCGTGTGTTAGCCTCTTTGCAGTGCACTATTAGTAATTTTCATGTGTATGTAATGCTTTCAGGTTAAAGTACAACCGATCGTCTAACTTATCCTTATTACATGAAAAAATACGAGCATTTTTTTCAATCCATGAAACAAAAATTTCTGGTTTGACTGTCTTTGGTTCATATTTTTCATATTAATCATCATTTTAGAAGAGACAAAAAAAATCTTACAACTGATTGACATGAGACTTTAGGACCAGCAATGGTTTGGTCAAAAATATTTATGAACTTATAAAGGATTATCCAAATACACATGAAACCAGAAACCAAATTGAAATTCAAGGTAAAGTAACAATTCATAATTAGTGCAAACAAAATGTGTTTTGGGAGTTGCCTTACCGAAAACTTATCCTAATTCATCGCAATATTAACATGATGCACACTAAGAAAAACAAGTTTGATAATGTGTTTGATATATGTAATCGTCCTAAGCTTCATATTAGATCAACTTACACTAATAAACCAAAAGCATTTTATGAGCTACACAATAACCAAGTTAAAATACTTTTAAAATCGGCAGAAGAAATAAGATTTCTCGATGGTGTTTCTTCTAATATTTGTACATGTATCGACTACAAGAACATCAAAATTAGTGGGATGAAAACCATGACTATCATGTTATGATGGAAAATTTGCTACACATCGCTTATAAAGAACTGTTATCTATAAAAGTTTGGATCAATATAACAAAACTTAGTTTGTTTTATAAGGAGCTTTGTTCTACTATGCTAAAAGTTGATCATCTACGTAAAATTAGGGAAGAATCTCTATACTTCTCTATAAACTGGAGAAGATATTTCCTATAGTTTTTTAATGTAATGGATCATTTATTTATTCATCTTCCATCTGAAGCACGTCTTTGAGGGACTATGCAATATAAATAGATGTATTAGTTTGAGAGTTATTAATATTTAGTATGTTAAATATTAGTTTGATTGTATATAAGTAAAATTTAGTTTGAAATCATTCCTAATGGGTAATTAAATCATTTAAAGAAACAAAATTAGGCAGAAAGCACGAGTGGAAGGTTCAATTTGCAAATCACATATCAAAGATGAAACTTCATTTTTCTTTCTTTCATTATTCTAATGATCATGTGAACTTATCATTTGAATGTGCTACGCATAATAATCAAGATGATTCTCAAGCAATGTTATCTATTTTTTAAAATTATGGTTGATCTATTGGAAAATGTGTGGAAATATGGTTAAACGAAAGAACCATGTAGCGCACACATATATTCTTCTTAATTATGCTGAAGTTACACAATTTATTAGGTAATATATATTTACTCTTCTTCATATAATATATTAACTATGTACACATATATACACATACATACATATGTATACCTTATAATACAATCTTTTATCTACATTTGCAGTATTTTTGAATTACAACATCCAAATGGGGATATCAGCAAAAATTTCGCTAACTGAATTTTGGACTACATTTATGATGCAACAAATTACATCGTTGAAGAAGGACTGAAAGATTTAGCAATATTACCAAAAAGAAATGTCAAGACTTATACAATATTCTTCGTCAATGAATATAAATCTAACCTCAAAGAGTATTGTGTTGAAAAATTAACTAATAATAATGGTGTATTTGTTAAAGGTAATAATGATTCAAATGACCATACAAATGATTTTCATGGCGTGTTAACCCATGTTTTTCAATCGATATATTTCACATAACTTGCAGAGGAATTATTTTGGTTAGATGCAACTAGTTCAGCAATGTTCCAGGTTCTGGAATCAATGTGCACCAAAAATATAATCCTATTAAAATAAATTATATATCACGTTATCGTAAGTATGATCCTTTAGTACTTTCCAAATAGGCTCTTCAAATTTACTGCACTCTTTTTCCATCTTTAAGAAGAGATAAAGCAGATTGGTCGACCGTTGAAAAAAAGGAAAGATTTACATTTGATGGTTAAAATGGTCCAAAAAATAAGCTTGTTGGACAGTTATCGAAGAAAACAGTGGAATAATAACAACCAATGTTCATGCCAATCTTTGATCTATAAATGATAAATCAAATGTATTACTACTAAATCATTGAGACTATAGTTGAAAATAATAAAGAGTACCAGAATGGAGTCTAAGTCAGAAAGTGGCGATGAAGGATTAATAATGCACATTTTAGTTGAGGGTAATTTATGTTATACAATTTCCCAATACAAATGGTACGTTTCTCATAATAATGATATATTTATCCATAATAGGTTGCTCATAATTAAGTGATATGTTTTATCAAAATATGTTTTCCATAATTAAATGTTAATTCCACTAAGTGATAATTTTATCATAATATGCTTATTATAATTAAATAATATGTTCCAACATAATATATACTTCTCATAATTAAATGATATGTTTGATATAGATATTATGTCATTTTTTTAGAAGACATAATTCATCTTAGCCAGGTTCCCCTCTTCTTTTAAGAGAGGGAATGTCACTGAAGGTGACGGCAGCAACCCATCACATGAGGCATCTCATCCAGTGGTGACATTGCAGCCAAAGGCTGGTGGATTGTAAGTAGAAAAATTATTTTCTGTATGGTATATTTATATATTAATCATGCTTTATTCCAGGCTTGTGTCATATTTTTCAACATAGGGGCTTCAACTTTGACTCGTCGAATATTGTTCTTTCTATTTCTTAACAGGCATAGGTGAGTATGATGACTTCCTGCTAACCCAGTGATGCAAGATCCAAGCGCAAGTCGGAGAGAATATATGGTAGGAAATCCTTGTAAGTGTAGATGTATATATCAGTATACATTACCACTTTAAATTCTGGCGGCCGTTTATAATTATAGCACTTTCATTTTCTCAAGGTGTAGGGTGTATAAAATTTACAAGAGGCCGACGTTGACATAATCCTACATCACTAGAATAGTAAAATTGGCAAAAGTTATAGGGATACGATGTCTGTTATTAGAAGATCAAAGAAAAACTCAACTAGAACGACACCAGCCTATAGGACGCATAGGTTGCATGGCAGAGCAATGAGGAGTTCCAAGTAATTTTACCACATATCACTTTAAACTGCTACTTATATATACATGATTTAGAATTGTAAAACATACTTTTCAATTCAAATTTGTAGAAAGAGCCATAGAAACTTGGCAAATAGAAATAAGAACCCAGTGATACATCGTGTTGGTTCCAAGTCATTTCAGCATCATCGCGAGAACATTGTAATATTATTAATTATGATTACAAAAAGGTGTTACATATTTAAATATTAAGTTACTTGTGAACAAATTGTTATCAAAATAATAATATATATAGTCCAATTAATTCATGAAAGGGCGCGTGGGGTTCCTATATCATATAGGGATGTCTTTGCTTAAACTCATTCCATGAATCAGGCTGACAAGGAAGGCTCAGTTACATACTCGTGGTAGCATGATAATAAAGCGAACACTGCGTATGTAATTACATTATAATTAATTAGCTGTAACTTGTACTAGTAAAAATTAAAATTATGTTGTATAAAATTCAATTGAATTTTGCATTACGTCAGTAGTTTTAGCAAAGCGTGCATAGATTTTGGATGATACAGGATGAAATGAGTTGATTGTTATTGAGGAGGATGCGATCTTTGAGTCCACTATGGATCCACTATACCGATACAGAAGCAATGGATTTTAGAGCCAAGTGGTAATTAAATTAAAAAAAACTAACTTTAAATATTACATATTTTAATTCATGTTATGTAAGTTACATAACAACTTATGTTATCCGCAAGTTAAGATCGCTTAGAAGGCATATAAGAATGCTTCAGATAAAGCAGAGATTGTAGAGTTACGATCTCAAATCGTTGAGCTGTAGGAGCATAACCATCATCGTGCCATAATGATGAAGCAACTGAACCAGAGTTTGGCTAAGCATATGGAGCGACATGGGACATTCTCTTCATCAGGTTGTTTTGGAGGTGAAGATGTTTCTTAAAAGGTACTATTTTGTGTTTTTGTGTGTGTGTATATATATACATACTCTTTGAGATGGATAGGATGTGTTTAATATACTATGATATGGTATGATGTTGTCGTGGGCTTGTTTTGTTTATTTTGTGGACTAGATGGATGTTTGACTTAGATTTAGTGATGTTTTGTTGTGTAATGGGATTATTTTAGTTGGATTTGGGATAAAGATTATCGTTCTTTGTATGTTTGATATTTGTTTACATACATACGCTTAAAATGGAGCTGGTTATATATATATATATATATATATATATATATATATATATATATATATATATGTGTGTGTGTGTGTGTGTGTATGTATGTACGTATGTAAGTATGTATGTATGTATGCTCGAAATGGAGTTGCAATATTGATCATTGTACATGTGGGAGGTTGGAGGGGAAAGGATGCAACAGGGTAAAAAAACACCCAGATTTCCGATGGTGACCAATGTCTATTTGGACACAAATTTTAGACTGTTTCTAATGCCTATTTGGTCCCCTGGATGTACATGTGTCAAAGAGGAGCCGTCGAAAACCAAGCGTCGGTTCTATCGGAAGTCGTTACCAAAAGCGAATTACTTTTTAATGACAATAGCATCGGTTTCCAACGAGCAACTGACGGTTTCCATCAGCTAACTACCGTTGGTAGCCACTTACATAGAAAATATTTACATATAATATATTTTTAGATAGTAATATATATTGTAGAAATCTTTACAACAAATATTAAATATGTCAAATATTTATCTTATATAGCTCTAAATCACTGAAGATTAAAATTAGAGAAAATTTGTGTTAGAGATAGTTAGATGATCAAAAAAGGATGACAAGTATTTTCCAAAAAATTAGTGATTGTAATTTTCTGTGTTTTTCTACAAATATTAAAACTAATATATATTTATTATATAAAGTTCTTATATATAGAAGATTAAAATTCTAGTGTTAACGCTGGATTTGTTAAATCGAATGCTAACATCTGATATCATATAATAATCACAATATGCAGTCATAAAATATAGTAAAGTACATGAAGACACTTGATTTTATAGTGGTTCGGCAATCGAGCCAACGCCACTTGTTGTAATCAATTGTATACACTATAGGATTACAATTATAGTTAGGGTTGATCTTAAGAATTAGAGTAAAAGTAGTTTTTGTTAGGATTTAGTAATATCCTTGCATATAGTGTCCAAAAGCCCAGAGAAGATCCCCAAATGAGCCATTTTGTGCCATACTTATACCTATAGAAGAGTCGGATTGACCACGAATCAAGAAGGAAAAAGTGGGTCAGAGATTTGATTGAGAGTCCTGTAAAATTTCGCGTGCGATCCTCATGTCGGATCACTCCATTTATGTTTGTTAATATTTTTTATGGAGTGATCTGTCATGTTGATCAAAAGTTTTAGATTGATCTGAACATGTGTACAAAGTCTAATCCGATCCATTGGATTCCTAATGTTTTCCCTTTTTTAGTTGTAATGATCCGACCTTACATGGTCAGGCTAGTTCCAAATGTTGTAATCCATGTTTTTCTTGTGATCAATCCATGTTGATCCATTGTTTTATGATGACCATCTGCTTGACATTCATATCAATCTGATCATTCGAAAGATCAGGATAATACTATATGGTGAAAACCATATGTTGATAAATGCTTTTGGAGTGATTTGCCTAATTCAGTCACTCTTTATTGTGTATAGTGATCCTCTGTTTCTAGGTGATCAGGCAAGTGCCAGATCAGTCTGATCCTTGATTTCCAGCTTGATCAGCCTGTGTCGATCAAGCTTTTCTGATATGGTTAATATGATCGTTTGCATAATCGATTAAGTGAAAGTTGTATGATTTCATAAGACGATTAGGCCTTTTTCTAGTAAACGGACCATGCTCGGAGGCGATTGATCCGAGTTCAGTTAATTTTTGATTTTCGAGCGAACATAAATTCACATGCTAAGTTCGAGTTTATATGAGTTTGCACTCAAGTCTCGAGCAATCTGAATATCCAATTCCAAAGCGCAAAAGTGTTGTCAAAAGGTAGGATAACACTTACCCCCAACCCAAAAAATGGCTTTCAATTAAAGATGTATTTTGTATAATTCTAATTTCTACCTAGATTGATCTTGAATGCCATAGGCATTCTAAGTCGTAATCGATGTCCACGATCATGCTGGATCGTTTAAGTGTTTAATAGCCTCTTTGAGCTATTATTGATGGCTTTGTCAAGCGTGTTGAATTTCGCAACCTCTATGGGTTGTTGTTGAGTGTTAGCGACTGCGCAGTTCAAATCCATGCTAAGTATCATCCATACTTGATGACTTAAGCCTTGTTGCGCCAACCAACGGTTAGCGATTCAATCCTCGACGAGCTTTATTAGAGCATAAACCATACTCGTTTCTTTGCAACCTCACCGAGCTCGTATCGAGCACAACTACGTTTGACATTCTAAGTTTTGCACATTTAAAAATACACAACCTCATCGGGTTCTTGCCGATTATGACAGTAATAAACAATCCAAGTCATCTGCTGAGCATAATAGCACTGGATGTCTTATCCTTGCTAGACTCTTGTCGATCATGACGGCCATCAACAATCCAAGTTTCTCTATTTCAAGCACGATGACACTTGAGGTCCTAGCCATGTCAAACTCTTGTCGGTCATAATGGTGATCGACGATCCTTATCTAATCATCCAAATTTCGAGAACACTGGGCCCTTGCTAAGCACGATAGCACTTTCGATCCTAACCTTTTCATGTTCTTGCCGATTACGAAGGTGTGTCGAGGATCCTGATAGAATGAACCCACATCTAGATCCGTTCAACCCTTGTTAGGCATTCTTCACCCTTAACGATCTCAATCAAGGCACTCTATTTAATAATGACTTGATCCTTGCCAAAACACAACTATGGATGATGAACCTAATCGAATCATTCCATTGCTAGAATGATCTGACAGTTGCTAAGCACGGCAGTCCTTTATAATCCTAACTAAGTTATCCACTTAGCCTTTGCCAAACGCGACAGAGTTTGATCCTGATTGAATTATTCTATTGCCACAATTTTGAGTCTGAAATAGATTCAAATTTGACAAGCATAAGACATACTAGCCAAATGGTTTTATTAACGTTCTAAAAGCAGTAGTTCGTTAAAAGCAAAAGCACTTAATTTTTCACCATCTTAGAGCTTGCCAAAGGATCTCACTAGTTCTCGTACAAAAGTAAGTGGCTTAGCAATTTTTGAATTAAATTAAGCTGAAAAGTAAAAAAGAAAGATGATTTATCACCATCTAAGAGCATGCCTAAAGATCAAATCCTAAATTCGTACATGGGTAAGCCAACTTAGCCATTTTATTGTCCAATTTCATGCAATCAACTGTGACGATCCCATGTATGGATATAGGTCCTCGACGGTTCAGTGCAGTTAATGGTTGCTCTGGTTTCATCGGTGCAACTCTTCCCAGGACATGCTATGGTAGTTGCCCTTTCCAAACCAACTCTTTAATTTCTTCTTTTAGATGTTTGCATTCATTAGTATCATACCCATTAATTTCATGGAAATGGCGTGTTTATAGGAAGTTCTTTCCTGTTTTGAGAGTTCCCTTCCATTTGATTTCTCGTATGGAAGACGCTTATGAGCCTCCTGGTAGATCCTTTCGGGAGGAGCATTCTAGTCAATATACAAAGAGAATCTGGGTCCCTTTTGCATGTTTTTGTTCTAGCCGGCGTTATCATCGGCCTTCCTTACTCTTTTATCATTTATAGGATTAGACGATTTTCTATCCTAAACATCATTAACCCCTAGAGCTTCAAGGCAAACCTTCATGTCTTCTTGCCTTAGAAATATGTCGGCTTTAAAGTATAATTCACTGAGATCCCTCGGGCAAT
Organism: Allium sativum; assembly: GCA_030737875.1. Taxonomy (NCBI): domain Eukaryota; kingdom Viridiplantae; phylum Streptophyta; class Magnoliopsida; order Asparagales; family Amaryllidaceae; genus Allium; species Allium sativum. Next base: position 9,845,266 of record JASFAX010000033.1, read on the forward strand.
CCATTTCCAAAGATATCTTGAACTCAAATTTATCCAAGATGTTAACTACTACAGCCATCAAAACCATTGATGGAACAGGTCTTTCCACCAATGCCACTACAACATTAAAGCATTCCAGAAATCTTCATAAAGGTTCTCCAGTCCTCTACTTGATTGTTGTCATAAGTCACGACATTATTTGTTCTAGCGATATGGACCTAAGCAATTCAATAAATGATTACACCAAATTGCTCTTATGATAGAGTTTGATTCCAACTACCTGAACCATATAACAGATATGTCTTATAGAAAGAGAGGGAAACACTTGGCTATGACATCGTCTAATTCCTCCAATACCTCCATATGGTGAATGTACCGCATAAGATGGGTTGTAGGATCCTGTTTACCGACATAATCTGCCAACCCCGGTAGCTTAAAGTCTAGAGGGATTTGAGAGATTTCTGGTAGCTTAGGAGAATGGACTATGGTTTATGCAATCCAAGTTCGATGTAGATAGTCCACCTTTCTAATCCCTTTTGATTATGTCCAGTATATGATTCTCGTCATTCAGCAGCTAACACCAATCTCTAGTTGCCACTAGGTACCGTCCCAACAATCAAATTTTAAATTTGTGGTTCAATTGGTTGTCAAACCCTATTAAGGATTTTGGTCATCAATTTCTCTTATCATTTCAACAAGTTCTCTTAGTGCTCGAGGCGGGTTTGCAAGTTGTTGACCATCTCATTCGTATCCTCTCTTAATAGATACAAGGAAGGATTTCCCATGAAAGAGGCCTCCTGAACTCCACCTTCCAACGTTTCTCCTTTAGATTGTTTGTCAATGTTCTTCTTCCTCACATTGTTTCCTAAGCAAAGAGACTCCTTTTGGTTTAAGTACTAGACCATTACCTGACGGGCAAAAAATATTGACATTGGATTTGGTCCACTTGTTGTAGTCACATGTATAAATAAGATAATAAATGACTCATTTTAGGACCTTCTCAGGGCTACTGAAGAAGTTCGAAGAACTCGGATTGACCACGAATCAATGCGGAAAAGCGGATCAGTGTTTTGACCGGGTCCTCAAAAATTCTGTATCCAACCATTGAGTATACAAAAATCGGCACCGATCCTATGAATGGATCGGTACTTGCACTCGTATCCCATTTTTATATCGGATCGCTCCATTTCTATTTGATCATCTTTTCTATGAGGTAATCCACTATGCTAGTTACAAGTTTTTGCTCGAACATACCATGTATACAAATTCTTGTTCGATCCATGGATTCCTACCGATCCAACCATTTTAAGATGTATTGATCCAATTGCCAGATGATCAAGCAAGTTCCAAATGATGGAATGGGCCATGCTGATCCATTGTTTTATAGTGATTGTTTACTTGATATTCATACCGATTCGATCATTACTATTTTCTACCGATCCGGTCATTCAAAGGATCGAGCAAATTCTATACTCTTTTGGAGTGATCGATCTGAGTCGATCGATCTTTTTTGTATAATGATCCATCCTCTCCAAGTGATCTGGTAAGTGATAGATCGGTCTGATCCATGATTTCCAGGGTGATCGGCATGTGCCAATCAAGGCTTTCTGAGGTTATCGCATGACCGATTAAGTGGAAGTTTTATGCTTTCATAAGCTAATTAGGTCTTTTCCTAGTGATCGGACGATGCCCGAAGGCGATCAATCCAAGTTAAGTTAATTTATAATTTCTAAGTGGGCGTCGATTCTGACACTTAGTCGGAGTTTGTACAAGTCCGTGCTCGAGCCATGAGCGATCTGAATGTCCAAGTGCAAAGCATAATGGCTTAACAAAAGGTGAGTTAACATCTAGTATATACACATTTATATAAAATGCATACTAAGAAATATTTGTTACAAACATAGAAATGACAAATATTTTCTAAACAAATATTTTTCATTCTCATATTATAGTAAATATCTTTCTAACAAATATTTGTTATGCCAATGCTTAATATTTATATACATTTGTTGAATATTTTCAACATTGCCTTCTTTGTTTTATTTTATTTCGAAGAGAGAAAATGAAGGAAGGAATAATAGTCCTACATCTTTGGAAATATAAAAATATATGTGTTTAAATATAGGTTCCTCATGAGAAGGTTGGGCCCTTTGGGAACCTAAATGTTTGTTTTGTTATGATGAGATAAGTCATACATAATCACCTGACATGCGCGCACCATCATCTTACGACAGAGTCGGGCTCGGGTTCGGATTTCAGATCCAGACCCAGAAGCAAATGTTTTAAATAGAACCTTTAAATGGCAACGATCTGATTTCTCCCCATTATGGACTCATGTTTCGAAATCAAATAAAGAGGGAAGATGTTATCATTTGCAATGGATTTGACCCTTGGGAAGAAGCATAAAAATCATGAATCTTGATACACTGTTTCAATGCATCATTGAATCCTAAAGTCAGCAGTCTGATAACCCATTTATACTGGTGAGTTAAACTATAATCTAAAAGCATCTATACTCTAGATCTTTGAATTCAGAAGTACAATATGGAAGGTTCGAGTGCCCTGTAAGTCATGAATCATCAGTTAACTCGATTGTAGTGTTTTGATGGATATAGTTTTACTCGTTGGCAAGAGATAATGAAGTTCTTCTGGATAACCATCAAACTGTTCTACTTTTGGAAAATGGGTTGGAAGTAATACTAGATGAAACCGATATTGCTTTAAAGGAAAATCATGCAAAGCGCAAAAAAGAAGATTTTTTTTGTAAGGAGAACAATATTAGTGCACTGTCTTCTCATATATACAATGCAGATAGAACCTAGAAAATTCGAAGGCACTTTAGACCTTACTAGAAAGTAAATACCACATATCAGTGGTAAGTAAGAAGAAATTTCAGTAATTTTATGGATTTCGAAATGGTTGCCAATAAGTCCATAGTAAGACAAGCAAGTGAAATCTTACTGTTGGTGAATCAACTAAAAAATGCTAAAATAGATCTCCGTGTATCTCTTGTTATTCGGTTTTAATTTCAGAATTCATGTGCGTAAACTGATTATAAGAAAAAAAATAAAGCATGTAGAAACATATTATGATTTAGATAGTTTACAACGTCATCTTCTTATCGAAGAGAACTCTCATAAACGATAACTAGATGATAATCTCCAAATTGAGTCTCATTCTAAGGCAAATAATGTTGAAATAACTAACAAGTTGAATCCTAAGAATGAGACACGGTTCAAGAAGAAAAATCATCCCTAAAACAACAAAAAGAAAGGTGCATTTTATTTCTGAAATAAGCCCGGTCATTATGCTTGATATTTTCGATTCCCGAAGAAGCAACAAAAAGTGAGTATGATCGAAGACTCGCTTGTGGATGTAGTGTAAAAGGAAAACTCCATTAGAGGCATAGATAATGATTAGTGGCTTAATATAAGACTAACCATTCATATTGGAAAGACAATAGTCTATTTGAGACTTATTAAGAAAGCAATGAAGAAGCCCATGAAGTTACTGGAGCAAATAAAGTTCCAAGCAAAGTTATGGGAAAAGGCACCATAGAACTTCCACTTACCTCTGGAAAAGTTATCACGCTAGGTAATGTATCTTATGTACCATATATATGTAAAAAATTTGTCTTTGAATATTTCTTAACAAAGGAGGTTCAAGATGATGTATGAGTCTGATAAGTTAGTGTCGTCCAAAAACGTCAAATTCAATGGACAGTGATACTCTTGTAATGACATAACTAAGTTGAATTAGACAAAGAAATCTCGATGTATATTGCTGATTCCACTAGCTCACGACATGGTAGATTATGACATGTTAATTATGATTCCCTTTAAAATATACATAAATTAGGATTAATTTCTAACTGTGATTTCGACTATATCGCTAAATGCAAAATATAAGTTCAAGCAAAAATACGACGATTTTTTTAAATATGTAGAAAATAAAATTAATTTGTCTGATTTGGTATATATAGTGATATGGGTGACTTAAAAAAATCATATAGTGGTAACCAATATTGTATCACATCTATTGATGCTTATACTAGATACGTTTGTGTGCATCTAATCATTAATGAAAACTAAAGATGTGGTGGCATTTAAAAAATTTGAAATTTGCAAGGCTGAAGTAAAAACACGATCAGAAGTTAAAATAAAAGTGTTATTGTTAGATTATGGTGGTGAATATTTTTTAATGAATTCACCTTGTTTTGTAAACAACTGGTTGGGTTCACCAATGCACTGCCCCTTATACAACGATAAAAAATGGTGTTGCTAAAAGGAAAAATAGAACTTAAGTAGAAATTTTTTAATGCCATGCTTATAAGTTCAGATTTACTTTACAACTAATGGGGTGATGTTATGTTATTCACGTGCTATATATTAAATAGAGTACCATTTTAAAATAGTATCCCTTATGAATTATGGCTTAATAGGAAAACTAATCTTACAAGACTTAAAATTTAGGATTGTTTAGCATATGTTAGAAAACCAGACCCTAAATGACTAAAATTAGGTAACAAGGCATTTAAATGCGTTTTCATAGGTTGTTCCCTTAATTGTATAATGTACAGGTTTTTAATTCTTGACACCTTAGAAGTTGTAGAATCTAAAGATGTAGAATTCTTTAAAAATCAAGTAGTTGAGGCTCCATTGAGATCAATTAGCCTAGAACCTAATACGACAAATGATATTAATGATGATTGCTATGCTTCTGCTTAAAACAGCAAGGATGTATCAGTACTGGATAAATGGCTATGCATCTACTTAAAACAACAAGGATGTATCAGCATTAGAAAATAAAAATGTATAAAGGAGAAAAAAAAGAGCAAGAATAGAGAAAGAATATGGTCTTAACATCATAATATATCCTTACTGAAGGCAATAAGGAAGAAGTCTTTAATGTGACTAGATATGCCGTGAACGCTGACTATGATCCTAAAACTTATTCTGAAGTTATGAATTCCAAAAATTACATTTTCTAGAAATAATCTATCGATAATGAAATGAACTCCATACTTTCAAACCAAACTTGGGTTATAACCGATTTACCTCCTAGTGCTGAAACTGTAGGATATAAATGGATATTCAAGAAAAAGTTAAACACAAGTGGATCCATTTATAAGTTTAAAGCTACAGTAGTTGCTAAGGGATATAAGCAAAGACATGGAGTAGATTACTTTGAGATATATGCTCTAGTTGCTCACATATCTTTGATACATTATTTAATAGAACATGCCTCAATTCATAAATTGGTCATACATCAAATGGAATTGAAGACTGCTTATTTAGATGGAGATTTAGAAGATATATATATATATATATATATATATATATATATATGGAACAACCTGAAGGTATCAAAATCCCAGTACAAGAAAATAAAAGTTTGAAAATTAATAAAGTCTATTTATGGCCTGAAGATGGGTCTTGTTCAATGATATGAAAATTTCGATAAAGTAGCATTATCATATGGATTCATTGTTAATGTGCTGATAAATGTGTTTATAGCAAATCGAATAACATCGACTATGTTTAATATGTTTATACATTGATCACATTCTAATATTTGGCTCTTATATATTCTATGTGAATGAAACCAAGAAGTTTCTATTTTCCAAGTTTGATATGAAACATCTAGGAAAGGATGGCACGATTTTAGGAATTAAAACTGTTCAAGAAAGTGGGGGGGTTGTTACTAACCCAATTTTATTACATTAAGAAGTTCCTCAAAAAGCATGGTTATTATAATGACAAACCAGTACCTACTCCTTCAGATCTTAGTATTAAATTAGTAAAGAACACTGAGCGTACCATTTCTCAACTTGAATATTCCAGTATCATTAGTAGGAGTCTTATGTATGATTTGCATTGCACTAGAGCTGACATCGCACTTGAAATAAGCGTGTTGTATCGATTTACGAGCAATCTAGGTTTCAAACATCAAAATCTATTTTCATAGTTCTAGCTTATTTGAAAGGGACCATTAACTATAGTTTATCTGATAAAGGATATGCTATTGTAATAGAAGGATATAATGATGCGACCTAGAACAATGTTGAATCCAAATCCAAGTCAGCGACCAGATGGATATTTCATTAGAAGGTGTTGTTGTGTCTTTATGTTCCAAGAAGCAAACATGTATATTTGATTCAACAATGTTGTCAGAGTTGATTGAATTAGCAAATGCATGTAAGAAAATAGAATGACTTAGAAATTCATTAATATAAATTCCACAATGGAAGAAGCCATCTCCAACAATCTTGATTAACTGTGATAATCAGGCTACGATATACAATGTCTATAATAAGACGTGTAATGAAAATTCTAGACATGTGAGTCTAATTTATCAAATGATAAGACAATTACTTAAAAGTAGAGAAATAATTATTAATTACGTAAAAACAAAGAAAAACTTGGCTGACCCACTCACTAAGAGTCTTCCAAAGGCAATAGTTTCTATAAAGTCAAAGGAAACGGGACTAAGGTTTGTGAGTACAGGTTGATCATCCTTAACAAAAACAAAACCTATGTTTTGAAAAGGATAGACCAATTTAATGGGTACCAACATGTTAAGAGAGTGATTATGGAGCACTAAATCAAGAACCAATTGAATATTTAGTGTTTAATTCTACAAGAATAATGGATGGATAATATATCCTTAATATGTCTAGATACCTATAAAAGTTGTATCGCAGAAACATATTGAGATACATACCTATATGAGTATGAAAATTAGGTCGTTTCCTAAAAAATCAAGACTGCTTTCAAAAGCGGACTCATGAATACAGGATAAAAAGCACATAACCATTAACGTGATGAGAAATACATAACATTTTATCTATATGTGATTGTTTCAGTTTTACCATTAGGGCGGTTCATGATTTGTTCACCATAGAATCTCGATAGGACTTTGAATAATTTACACTAAGTAAAGGTTGAAATCCAAAAGATACATTTTATTTATGTGTTGGGTTTCATGATGATGTAATCCCTTAATCTTGAATTACGTTAGGCTTAATCCCACTTGGATACACAGACAATTACTCAAGTAATGCAGCTATCCCATTCTAGACTTAAAATAATTTAAATTATTCAATCTTGAAAATTAGGAGAGAATGTTGGATATTATCAACATTGCCTTCATTGTTTTGATTTTTAAAGAGAGAAGAAGAGGGAAGGAAGAATAATCCGACATCGTGAGAAATACGAAACTATATTCGTTTAAATTAACTTCCTTATGAGAAGGTCGAGCCCTTTGGACATCCAAATATTTATTTTTTTGTGAGGAGGGAAGTCATGCATAACTGCACAACTATCACACATGGGTGCGTGGCCACGAACCGACCTACCGAATCGAGTTCGGCCCGGTCTCGAACCCAGATCTAACAACTTTTTTTGGATAGAACCTCTGAACAGCAATGGGCTGATTTTAGCACATTATGTACCTAGAATTCAAAATTAGATAAGGCAGAAAAACATAACTGTTTGCAATGGTTTTGCTGTTAGGAAGAAGCGTTGCGACATGTTCGAGTTGTTTGCAACATAAAAATGTCGCAAATCAATTTTCTTTTTTTGCACTCTCTTTACTCTAAATTTTGCATCATCGGAAACAACAACAAAGTGTTCTTGTTTAGATCAAGATCGTAGAAATCTTGAATCTGGTTATTATATTCCAAGGCTTCACTAAATCCTAAAGTTAATAGTTTGATAACTCATTTGTACCTGGTGGGTTGGATAATTGCTTGAAAAACCTACGCTAAATATCATTGAAGTCAGAAGTGCAACATTGTTGTCATCTTCCTTTTCTCGAATCGCAAATTTTCCAACATGCCTGTGACACTAGTTTTATAAGCTTTATAGGTGGTACCATGGCGATGACTTAAAGTGGCAATGTGATATAAAGTGTTACCATTTACAATGAGGGAAATAGCAAATTTATCTAAAGCTTCTCACAATCCAGAATCAAATCAAAATACCGAATTATCATAATCTGATGCTTCGAAACTCTAATAACATAATCAAATATATACCAAATGATATTCCTTTTGCAACCCTCCTCGAGAGAAGACAACCAACAACAAGAAGTAACAGTAAACAAGCACCTACAAAGAAACCAAAAAAAAAGTTTCAAACGAAAATTGAAAAAGAAACAACAACAACCTTTAATCTTTCCTACATTCGTAGAAAATTTAACCAAAGAAAAGTTATCTTTAGACATATAGATGGAGTTATTGAAGAAAACACTATTCTTCCATATAGTCAACTCGTTATTCAAGGGATTTATAACAAACAAGGATATATGTAATAATCAGCTCCTATAAATATGATAATGATTGTTTTTAATTCAAGAAAACTATTTTATTCTTGAAAATACGAAAACGATTTTGAAAAAAAAGCGACATTGGGATAATTTTTGAATTACTAAACCAAGGTATCACAATCAACACCACTTATCATCTAAAGGAATCTGAAAAGAACTAAATTAATTTTATCCAGACAAAATTTTCAGTAACTCAAAAATGATCAACGTAAAGGATAATGAAATAAACATTTGGTTAAATTTAAGAATTCAAAAAATAGAAAATGCAGTCGATGTTGCAAAGTTACTTATTATGTATTTGATTTTAATGTACTTGATCTCCAATCCAAACTCAATATTTTCTTTGGTACCATATGTTTATATATCAAGGCAATAAATAATGGCTATTTGCTGCCAAATATTTTTGATTTGAATTCTGTTTTGATGGAATATATGAAGAATATTTTGGCCACAAGATATACACAGGATGCAACAAAAAATGAAATTAATTCAAGGCTAAAGTTCCCTTTAAACTGGTTGAATCAGAGAGAAAAATGGATCACACTACTCACCCTTCTTACCAGATCTCAATCATCCATCACACCCCATTTTACCTTGCTTTTTTCTGCCCTCTACATAACTTGTTTTCAACTGAAATCATCCTCTAGTATCATCGGCTAATAGCCTATTTAATCGCAAGTATTTTTAATTAATTCCAATTTGTTACCTTATCAATATCTCATATTGATCGATATATTTATAACTTTTATAACCATTTACAATAATATTTATCCTCAAACTATAATCAAATTTCATAAGTAATAACTAATTTAATTAACTTATAATAATTATAAAGTTATTAAATTATCCAGCTTAATGAGAATTCATCATTTTGATTGTGTTACTCACAAATGTAAATTTGACCAACGATTAATGTCGAATTATTAAAATATTAACATTCATATGTCACTTAGCAAGTGGTGTAACATTTTGATCAAACTTATTTCTTACTTTTCTTTAAGTAAGAGTTTAGTTTTACATTATTAAGCATTAAATTTACACCAATTCTCTTTATAACAACTATATATCTTCGATTTATGGAATTTGGTAATGAGCAAAAATACAGTATTGTCTATATTCAACTCTATAGTACAAAACATAATGTTTATACCAAAAATGGCACAAACACCCCCGAAAAGGATTTATACAATTAATAGAGAACATGATCTAAAAAAATGGAGCCACAAATACAAAGAAAAAGTAAAGATAAGGAAATTTAAAGTGGTTTGGTCTCAATTTTGACCTACGTCCACTATGGAAGAAAAATTTCATTAACATTATTGGTAATACAAGGTACATGCTCTTTCCAATCTTATACATTTTCTCATTTTTACAAGTTTTTCTCTTTCTTGTCCTCTTTTACACTTGATTCACTTGAATTCAATGCGGAAACAACGAGATCTCTATGGATGCGATGGTTGTTGGAGGAACCCTCAACAATTGGATCACTTAGACGATTTCCGATGAATCCACGGCAGATATAATGTTGAATCAAGGCATGATGGAAGATTAATGGTGGTTGGAATGGTTGAGAAATGAAGTGGACAACACTTCGTGGAGACAAGATTCTGTCCCCTTAATAGTAGAAGAGCGGGGGTATTTATAGGAGAGGATATGGAGTGGTATGGACTGAAAATGGTGTGTACAGGCATTTAGGCCGTCAAACGACCTAAGGTATAGGTTGGTTACGACCTAAGATCTAGCACTGTCGTGCTCTCTAGGAAACGGTCTGATGCTCTCAACTGCCTATGATTTGAATCCTTAAATTGGTCACGACCAAAGGCCTAGGTCAGTTACGACCTAACATAGCACGACCAAGTTGCAACCTCTTCCAAACGACCCACTTTAGAGCCTATGGCCATAACCTAAAGTTTGAAATGCTAGTAACATTATGTTCTATTATTGATGACATGGAAAATGAATGACTTGGATCAAATTTAGTGCAAACGACCTAGGAGCTTGCCGCTTGATCACCTCGTAAGTATGTCCTCTACGACCCAATGCCTAATATATCAATAACGGCTTAACTTTGATTGCCTTCCCACAACCCAACCATCCATGTAGATGACTTGATGAGCACGACAATCTGGCCTCGGTTGTTCAACAACCCAGTTTTCCTATACAACCTAGGATTCACGATCTGACTTGCTCATCGATTCAATGACCTGACTCTTGAACTACTCCCATAGTTCGATGGATTAACATTTACCCCTCGGGGATTGTATGTATTGAAAATATTACGGGCTCCGATGTACAATCTTTGGTATTTCAATAGGATAGGTCGTTGATCTGCTAGTGAACAAATTAAGTCATTTTGGGCTTTTCTTAAGTAAGTCGGGCCTAGCCCAAAACATAGCTACCCTTATAACTTTATTTAGCCGCTATTCTATCTTCACTTAACCCTTTTTTGCTCTGAGAAAAATCGTCATCATCTTCAATCAGCTCCGCTTCTAATCAAAACCATGCTATCGTCAATTAGTTTTCCATTAATTTGAATCGCTTCAACGCATCGACACCCTGAGAATCAAATTCCAAACATCTCAGTCCAGCGTCATCAAAAGTAGGTGATTCTCCCCCTTTTTTTTGAGCAAGACCAATTTTTGTAATTCCTGACTTCTCAGAACTGATTTAGGGTACCCATGATGCTAGGGTTTAAAACAATTTGGGATTCATGCCGATTTGATTTGGGAACATATAGTAGTTTGATTTGTTGATAACTGATTCTAATTGCATATGATGATTTGGTTGGATTTGTACCGAGTTATACTCTTTAGGATTTTGTAATTAAGTCCAAATTCAGTGTTCATGTGCAATGTAGACAATGTGGTGATTGAATGTGTTGTCATAAATCTTTATGCCATCTTGTAGCTTTGTATGACGTCTTTATGACTCTATGTTTTAGCTAGTCATTTGTGTATAAACTCTGTCTGTATGAACCAATACTCTGTTGTGACGTTCATGTTTTGTTCTTTGTTAACAATGCTAAAACTTGTTGAGTTGGATCAAAATTGTATTGTGTAAACAATTCTTAAGCCATGTACACATTTGCTTGGGTTTCTGTGTGATAACTATTGTATGGCAACCATGGATGTAAACGAATTTACGTTGTCTGAATGACCATTGTGTATTTGAATGTCTTTACAAAATTATGGGATCAGGTCGTAAGCCAAACCAAGCCGTTGGGTCGTATGCACTATCGATTAGGTCTTAAACCAAACCAAGTCATTAGGTCGTATACACGGAGCGTGACTTGGACTTGTAGGCTAGAATATGACTCGAGCTCCGGCCCATTGATGCCATACGACCTTGCTTGACTCACGACCCATGAGCTTGTAAAATGATCGAAATGACCTAAGGCTCCGAAGCTTCATACGACCTGAGTGCTTTACGCTTTGACCGACCTAAATCCCCGACGACCTAATATTTTCAACGACTTACGACCTGAGTCTCTTAAGTGAATTGAGTTTTTGTGACGACCCAAGTTCTCGGTGACTTAAGCTTGTTGAAGCAGTCGAACGATCTATTGGTTAGGCCATTGGACGACCTGAAGGTTAGATCATCGAATGGACTAACCTCTTGAAAATCTAGACCTAAGTTTGTTCATGCTATTTGCAATGTCAGGTCATTTGAATGACTTTAGGCTTAGGTCATATAGCTATCCAAGTCCTTGGGCCGTTAATTGACCTGAGTTGTGGTGAACAAACAGTCTAGGGTTTGCCTTCTTGAAGTTGGCTTGTGAAATCTATTGTTTTTAGAGCACCTGTGGCTTTGAACAATTCATAGTTATGACGTGAAAACTGAATGCCTTTATGCCTCATTTCCTGCCTTATGGAAATAACAAACAGTTGCATGCTTTGGACAGTTTATGGCAATAACAAACAGTTGCATGCCTGTAAACCACATCACAATAAATTTCACAGCTTAAACAAAATGACGCGTATATACAAGCTTGTTTTGTTTAACGGTTTATAACTTGTCATTTCTTCGCTTGTACACACACGATACCTTTAGTCTAAGTTAGCATTGGTGCTTGAGATCGACTAACCGAAATATATTGGATTGTAAAGTTCAAGCCCCTCTTATATAATTTTGCATGACACTCCACTTTTAAGTTAGTGCGTACCTGCGATATGTTTATAAACAAGTATATTTGTATAGAATGACTACTTGGCAGCATATCGCCTTCAAACCGAAGGAACACCTTTGCTCAAGTCGACACCTTTTCTACCACTACTGAGACCTCAACAACTATAATTTTTGGCTAGGTTCCTGTTCAACCATTTCCAGAGCTTCGCCAACTTAGTGCACCGCATCCAAAAAGGAATTCTACTAGTATAAAACAGGACCGATTTGAACTATTGTGTGGCCAATACAGAATTCCTATTATCGATGCAATATTGCTAGTTGAGGGCGTTTTCGCAGACTGCCCTCCGGTCGAATATGTGGCTGTAAATCGACATATGTTGGCAAGTGGCATAATCCCTCCATTTAATCCTTTCTTAGAGCGAATCTTGAATCGCATGGTCGTTGCCCCTTTTCAACTTCACCCCAATGGCTATATCATACCGTTAGGGCTTCATGTACTTGCTATGCAAACAGAGGAACGTGAACCTACTTTTCAGGAGATTCACTGTTTATGCTCTTTTAAGAGGAGGAAAGGCACATTCCTTTTTATTATACATGTTGAGGGTGCCCGGAACCGAAAACTTGTACTTGTACTTGATTTGTCGGAGAGTGTTTCGGGATTCCTAACCCAATTTTTCTTCGTTCGCTTCCCCGAACCTTTCGCAAGAATTGGACAGAAGGAGGTAAACGTTCTTCTTATATAAAAAAAATCTTATCTAATTCCCTATAGGTCTCAATCACTGAACTTTACTACTCCATTTTTCAGTTGTTCCAATTCCTATCAAGGATAAAGAGGTCGCTCCTTACAAGCCCATTTATGAAGCTATCAAAGGCATTGGTGAAGTAGACAGATGGAAAAGTTATTTATTAAAAGAGGAAGCCCTACACAAATACGGGTTGCTTTATTTTTCCAGGAAATCTCCTTGCAAAGCAGGTCCTTCCATACCCAAGTTTCCACCTGTAGTACCATATGTTGGTACTTCTGGAGACGATGATGCATCGCAAAGTCAAGTCGATAAATCTTTGCTGAAAAGTGTTCAGATCCTGCTAGTAGCAGCAAATCACCTCCTAAATCTAAACTGAGTCCTATTGAAGAAGAAGAGTTTAGACAATGAAAGGGTAAAAGTCTTATGATTTTTACCGAACAGATCGAGAAGGATGATACTACCCCAGATCCTGCAAAGGAAATTGAACAGAGTGGAGAGGTTGAGACAAATCTTGGGAACATTGTAGTTGTTGAAAAGGTTGGTGAGAAACCCATCGTTACAGATACCCATGAGGAGAGCTCCATAGATATTTTTAGAGCATTAAGCGATCTTAGCTCTGCGAAGGACCTCTCAAGTGAGATTGTTACTTCACAGCTTAAATTCCCAGGTCACAAAAAAGGAACTGATACAGTTGCAGCTTCATCTTTTCCATTAGGGAAAACGCTTGTGGACATAGGGATTGATTTAGATTCACCACTTAAGAGTGGTTCGTTATGCACATTAGAAAATATTTTACATGTGCTATAAGTTTCTGATACATTGCATAAGCTTTATTATTCGCTCCCATGCTTTCCAGTCTAAGTACTGAAATCCTGCTTTGCCTTTTTCAGGTTTAGAAATGAATCATCCATTTATGAAGAATTTTAAATAGCACACCATCCATTTCCATCCAAAGCATCTCATACAGCCCGTCATCCACAACACTCACAACATTCTTGACAATCTCAGCATTCTCAACGCTCGCAACATTCTCACCAGCCTCCACAATCTCATGGATACCTATTAATTGATGATCAAAGGCGGTGGAGGCATGATCATCAAGATATGTTGGATGAACAGGAGAGGGCACGAGGTTCTTATAGTGATAGAGACAAATACGATGACCGCCACGATGACCGATATGATGATCGAGAAGATGAGGAAAGACGATGAAGGAAGAGAAATAAGGATGATCAAGGCAGGGATGATTCTCAAAAGCGCCTTAGATCAGACAAAACTCCTGCTGCCACCCGAACTACTTCGTCCGGCGTTCCTCCTGTCGATATTCAAGCGATCATACAAGGACCATGCTACAATCCTGCCCTAGAAAATACTGCACTTGCTGAAAAATTCAAGGGTTGGTATTTGAAAGTAATGTACTTTGACTTGGACATATAACCATCTGATAGGTGGGATATACTTAGAGAACTGGACATCTTGAAGGGTAACAAGATTACACATTGGAAACTGCTAAAAGTTAGCTCGAGACACAGCTAGATATGGTCCGGAGTTGGGCTGATAAGAAGTTAGATTTATGTTACAAGTTTGCTAACAATCTCCAGGGACTTAACGGACTCAACCTTGGTAAAATTGCTACTTTAGAGAATGACAAGGTCGAGTGGACCAAAGTTCTTGAATCCCGGGATAACGTCATTGCCTCTCTCGCACAAAGAAACACAGAGTTAGAAGGACTAGAGGATGAAAATAAGAGGCTCAAAGAAGAGCTTGCTACCGCTAAACTGAGAGAAAATACGCTAATAGCGCAAGCCAAAGATGCTCAGTCTGCCTAACAAATTGTTGAACCCAATAAGCCATGGAAAAACAAGCTTCCGCCACTTATCAGCAAGAGAATAATATCCTTCATGAGAAGAATACCTCTCAGAGCTTGGCTATTTCAATGATGAATACTAAGGCTGAAGTCCTTGAGGAGGACAGAGTTAAAGCTTTGACCGCTCTCAAAATTGCTAAGGTGGACGTCGATGCCACATTATTTAAATTATACGTCTACGGCGTTATGAGCTAGGGGAGCTTACGCTATTTGGGATCTGACTTTGTAGTGACTTTGGCCCTAGTTGGGAATCTGTACTTAAGCATATTGAAGGTACCCACAACGAAGAATACCTCTTGTACAATCTATTATAAGAGGAATCAAGTGAAGCCTTGGCTAAGGGAAAGAAAAACTTATGGAAGAGTGAGCTAAATCGTCTGGGAAAAACCCTCAGATGCAACCGCTACCGATTCTTCTACTAGCTTTGTCAATATTGAGGCTTCGGGTTCTCAAACTCCAACTGTGCCTCTAGCTGATCCCTCTATTGCTATAGAGAAAAGATATAACCGCTGAGGAGCATACTGCCACGTAGGATATTGTTGAGGAGCACAGTGGAGATGGTGAAGGGGATGATGATGATAACGTGGACAAATATGAAGTTGAGCACAGAAATCTTCAAGCTACAGGTAAAATCGAGATTGACCAAGCTATGTCATACTTGGATTCTCTTTGTAATTCTCCTGGATCTCTTGCATTTCATGCTCATTGTTCCTTTGTATTAGGCTTTGTTTCACCATAACCTTCTTCTGTCGGAGTTAACACTACGACGACTGAAGCCATCATCACTAACTCAGCCTTGGTGTCAATTACTACTTCTTCTCCAACTGTCACCCTTCCTCTGGGCGTTACATCGTCACAACCAGGGTTGCAAGACACTAGGGTTGGCGCACTTGTTGACTTGGATGATGATGTTGACTATATCCCTAATGAAGAAGTAGAAGATTCTGACAATGTAGATGAAAGCCTAGAAGAAGATGTTGAGGATCAAGAAAAGAAGAAAACTAAATCCTTGTCATCTTCGAAGCGCAAAGGAAAGAACGCTGTTGAAAAGAGAGGAGTTATCATTTTATCTTCTCCTGAGATTCCTTCTAGTAACATAGGAGCTAAAGATGGGAACCGGCCAGCTAATACACCCCCTCCTTCTCCTACCAAGATTAGTAAACCATCTCTGAGGTCTGGTGATTCCAAGAATGGGAAAAAGAAGAAGTAGTGCTTACGGCTTTCTTGCTTTATATTCTCAAGCTTGCTTTCATGTATTTCATTAGACCGATTGTATATGGGAGTGTCGATCCTCGCTTATCACTTTATGTTAGTCTGTGCCTAAGACTTTTGTATCTGTGACTTGTATTGTTATTGTGAAGCTGTTCTTTTGCATTTTCTGAACTTTGGCTGGCAGTTGTTACCGTAGCTCTATTGTACTTTCTTATGCAATTGTTTCTCTTGTAAACTACAAGTCTTTTTTGTTTGGTATGAAGTTGTGGCGAGATTGTGGTATGTACTGTGAGCATTATTGATCCGTCTTAATGTGATGATGATGCCCTCATACCAAAGATCACCATGAACTTCTTAGGCTGGTTGTGATCAACTCTATTAGGGTTCCTTGGTTATGGGTAAAACATTGGAAGTTCCTGCTTTAATGGCTAAGTCTGTTGCTTTCTCCATTGCACTTGGAGCTTCTTAGTTTGCTCATTAATCAAGGATTATAGCTTAGTTGATCAAACTCGTGCCTTTTAGTTGAAGGAAATTTCTAGTTTCTATCCCCTGCTTGAGAGGTCTTATATTTTTAGCCCAATATTTATCTGTTATCCGACTAGTTAATTCAGGCATAGGAGACTCTCATCTGCAACTAGGCTGATGTATTATAGCATTGGTGATTTCACTGGGTGCCCCCGGAGAGGTCTTTGGTTGAAGCCCAATATTCGTCGCGGTCTGAATGAATCAGTGCTAGCCGAATAAATCAGACGCCTCCAAAAAGGTCTTTTAAGTCAGTTGGTCATCGAGTCTGAGATGATCAAACACTAACAATCTAATCGGATACCCCAAAGAGGTCTTTTTAATCCGCCGATTTCTGAGTTTGAGATGATAAAACACTAAAAATCTAATCGGATTCCCCCGAAGAGGTCTTTTGAATCCACCCGCGATTGCTGAGTGTGAGATGATCAGACACTAACAATCTAATCAAGACACTAACAATCTAATCGGATTCCCTCGAAGAGATCTTTATTCCCAATATTTGTCGTAATCGGGTCAGATGTTTCTTGACACTAACGATCTCATTGAGTACCCCATTTCGGCTGGGAATTTTAATGAATCTAAACATGCAACTCTCTAACCTGGTGATCTAGGCCCTTTGGAGACTAGATTGAATTCATGCCCCCTTTCGGCTTGGACTTCCGATTAGCTTTATTGTGAGAGGCTTTATCATTGTGTAGTTTCACGGGATGGGCGCCAGTTCATTACCAAACGCTCGTCGTAACAAGCTATTCTAGCACCAGGATTAGGGTCCTGGGTCTCCCTTTTTAGGAGATGCCCCCTCTGGTGAAACTTGCAGTGTTTTTGTCTTTAGATTTGACTTGCACCTTTTAACCGTCTCACTCTTGGTGGCCTTTATTTTTCTTCTGAAAGGCGGTGCTTTACACCTTCGTATATGTCTCTAATGGCGTTTACGACCCTCGTCACTAGTGCTGTCCCCGTCAGGGTTTACTGTAAAGGTCACCGAGTCTTATCGGGTTGTTGGTGGGCAATCGTTTGATGGCCTCCAATCAAAATCGATTTTAGAAACTTTGAATAATTAAACAAGAGTTTGCAAATATATGATTCAGGCAAGCAGTTCTACTCTTTTCATTCATATGTACAATGTTTAATTATAATGCTTGTAAAGTATTAGAACTTTTACAGAAAGTACGAATGAAAAATTAGGTGAAATAACGACGAAGATGCTTGATGTTCCAAGCTCTGAGAATCTGAAGTCCATTCATTGTCTTCAACTTGAAGGTGCCATCTAGGAGTGTTTGGCTTATTATGAAGGGTCCTTCCTAAATGGCTCTAAAAACTCCAGTTCCAATCATTATTCTCTTCAATACAAGGTCCCCAATCTCATAGGTCCTTTGTTTGACTTTGGAATTGAAATGTCTGGCGATCCTTCATTGATGAGCAGCGACTCTGAGCCCTGCTTCATTTCTCCTCTCTTCGAGTTGATCAAGTACTTCAAGTTGCGTCTTCTCATTCTCTTCTTGGTTGAAGTGAATCCTATCCAAATGCTAGAGAGAACGGAATGTGCCCAGTTGCAGTTTTATGAGTGGTGTGGTAAGCCTATAGTGCAAGTGGAAGCTCGTCCACCCAACCATCTTTAGCTTTCTCAACATGTTTTTTGATGGTATACTTTATGATCTTGTTTACGGCTTCGACCTGCCCGTTGGCATGCGGATGGGCCAATGCTGCGAAACTCTTCCGAATCTTATACTTGATGCATAATTCTTCAAACTCTTCGCTTTTAAATTATTTCCTATTGCCTATGATTATCTTCTATGGCACATCAAACCTCCAAATAATGTTCTTTAAGATAAAGTTGATAACTTTCTTTGAGGTGATTGTGGCCAGTGGCTCTTCTTCGGCCCATTTGGTGAAGTAATCGACAGCTATAATGGCATATTTGAAACTAGATTTTGTTGTAGGTAATTACCCACTTACCTCGATTCCTCAAACGACGAACGACCACGGGCTGACCATTTGAGTCAATTCAGTAAATGGTGCTCTTGGAATTTTTGTGAATCGCTAGCATTTGTGTAAGTCATGGAGTCTAAGTTCACATCTGGCTAGAAATAACTATATCATAGAATTTTCTTGGCTAGTGTCTGACCACCAGTGTGTCCTCCACACTCCCTCTCATGCAATTCCGCTAGGATTGCTCTTGATTCCTCTTTGGTAAGACAACGAAGTTAAGGCATAGAGAAACCTCACATATATAATCGACCATCTTGAATAAGATACAAAGGAGCCTTTATGATTAGCTTTGTTCACTTCTGAGAGTACACCTCTGAGGAGATAATCTTTGATTAGGGCCATCCACGAATGTAGTTGTGTGGCAGTTTCCATGATCCAATCTATATCATGGTCATTGATGCTGGATTTGAAAGAACCTCAACTGGGACTATCCCCAGCAACTATGCATCCCCATGCTGGCAAGCTTTGCAAGTAATTCAGCCTTCAAGTTTTCTTCCTGAGGAATATGCGAGATTGTGTAGTAGTCGAAGTAATCGAGCAACTCCCAAGCTTTTGATAGGTAAGCCGGCAAGTTTCCTCCTTTAGCCTGGAACTCTCTCTTGACTTGACATACTACCAACTGTGAATCGCTAAAAGTGAGTAAGGCCTTCAACTGTAATTCCCTTGCAATCCTCAATCCAGCAATTAGGGCTCTGTACTCTGCTTCATTATTCGTTGCCGAAAATTCTTATCTCAAGGCATATCATAGTGAACGTTCTTCAGGAGTCTCAAGCACTACTCCTTTCCGTGAGCAATATTCGTTCATAGCCCCGTCAACAAATAATTTCCATCGAGTGACCACTTTGGTGGCTTATGCCTTGTCATCACCCCTATCCATGAATTCAGTGAAAAGCCTGCTAAGGCATGTTTGTTAATCGCCCTTCGCGAATGGTAAGTGATATCATATTGACTGAGCTTGATGTTCCACCTTAGTAACCTCCCGGAAGTCCCTGGACGTAACATGACCTGGTTCAGAGTTTGATCTGTGAGAACCCTGGTAGAGTGAGACTGGAAATATGGACTTACTTTTTTAGAGGCTATGGCAGCTAGTATTCGAGCTTTTCCAACTTGGGATGATTTAATTCTTCCCCTGACAGCCTTTTGCTGATGTAATACACCGGCCTTTGAACTTTCAATTCCTCTCTGACCAAAGCAACGCTTAATGCATAGGATGAAATTGCCAGAAACAAGAATAGATCTTCCCTGTCTTTAGGCTTAGACAACATTGGCGATGATTCCATATGCTTGATTAATTCTTCAAAATAGTTTGACATTCCGGAGTCCACTGGAAATCTTTCCTTCCTTTTCTTAGATCATCGAAAAGAGGAATGCACTGATCTGTTGCCCTAGAAATGAAACGGTTCAAGGTAGCAAGTTTCCCATTCAGGCTTTGTAACTCCTTCTTCCTTTTGGGAGCTCGCATTTCTTGCAACGTAGTAAGCTGTGTCGGGTTGGCTTCGATTCCCCGAGCATTAACAATAAACCCAAGAAACTTCCCTGGTGCGACACCAAACGAACACTTGAGAGTATTGAGTTTCATGTCATATGTTCTTATAATATTGAACTTATCGGCCAAGTTTTCTAGATGATCGTCAGCTCTTTTGGACTTTACTAACATGTTGTCTACATAAACCTCCATAGTCTTGCCTATTTGAGATTTGAACATGGAATTAAAAGGCGTTGATAAGTCGCTCCAGCATTTTTCAACCTGAAAGGCATCACTTTGTAATAATACAAGCCGACATATGTAATAAGGCTCATGTTTTCCTGGTCAGGCTCAAGCATCATGATTTGATTATAGCCTGAGTATGCATCCATAAAAGATAGGAGTTCATGCCCTCCTGTAGCATCAACAAGTTGGTCAATTCTAGGCAGCAGGAAATTGTCTTTGGGACATGCTTTATTAAGGTTAGAGTAATTGATGCATACTCGCCACTTTCCATTGGGTTTCTTTACAAGTACAGGATTCGAGGCCCAAGTGGGATATGTAGATTCTCATATAAAGTGATTCTCCATAAGTCTGTCCACTTCTTCTTTGAGTGCAGCTGACCTTTTCATGTCCTGAATCCTTCTTTTCTGCTTGGGTCTATGTTGAGTGCATGAACCACCACTTTGGGTAATATGCCGCACAAGTCAGAGTGACTCCAAGCAAACATATCAAGATTAGATTTCAAAAACATAACTAATTCTCTTTGCAACTTCGGGCCCAGCGGAGAGCCTATCTTCAATAATCTATCCGGATCTTTATCATGAACCGGAATCAGAATTGTGACTTCAGCTAGCGCCGCTCTCTCCTCCCCTATACTGGACTTCCTTGGATCTATCTCTTTTTGGGCACCACTATGCTCGCCAGTACAGGGGTCATGCCCTAATTGCTATAAGATAGGATCATAGATGTGGATTGGGACCTCCACACTCTTTCCTTTGTCCTTCTTGCTAGCTCCTCTTAGGTCGTTAATATTGCACTCTCTAGCAATGTCCTGATGTTCCTTAACAACACCAATCCCTTTATCGGTCGGGAACTTCATTGTCAAGCACCAAGAGGCTGGTATAATTTTGAAAGTTGCCAGAGCTGTTCTTCCCAGAAAAGCGTTATATGCTGATGGCTCATCTATAAGAACAAAGGACTGCATTAAAGCAGCTTTCCTCTTTCTGTCTCCAAGTTCCAAAAGTAGATCAATAACCCCAATGAGTTGCTTCAGTTCCCCTGTGAACCCTTGGATTTTCTTCTGGCAAGCTAACACATTTGACATGGAAAGCTTCACCTTATCAAAAGTGCTTTTGAATAGTACATTCTCGAGGCCCTACAATCAACTAAGACCCGCTTTACAGTGGCCGGACCTATCCCGACTGTCACTACCATGGGATCTTAAGTTGGAGTGACTATTCCTTCCCCATCTTTCCCATTGAACATGACATCCCAAACTGAAGTCTTATGTTGCTTTGCGGAGATGGCATTGTTCAAAACCAAGCACTTTTCTTTCTTTAGAGCATTTTTTTAGTGCATTATCATATCTCTTAATGTCTCCCCAACTTGCCCCAGCAGGTTGAGGACCCCTAGAAATGGTGTTAATCACAGGCCTTTGGCTAACTGGTGTTAGGGCTTTATCTCCCGATCCAGATGCATTCTGCTCTTGGGTAGCTTGAGGAGGATTGACATATTATGGCCTCTTCACATACTGCTGTAGGCAGTTCTTCCTAATCAGTTCCTCGATCAGGTTCTTAAGATGCTTGCGCTCATTTGTATTATGACCTGGCTGATTTTGGAAGCGGCAAAACCTCCCAGAATTTGCCTGACTATCACCCACCTTCTGAGTCTTTGTCTTTGGATAGTCATCAGTATCCTTAGTGGCAATAAAAATGTTCTCTGGCATATCCTTCAATGGGGATAATTCAACAGCTTTAAAGAAGCGGAACTTCTTTCCATTTCGATTATCTTTAGCATCATTTACTCGCATTTGGCTTCCATTGTTCTTTGGTCACTTCGAACATTATTGTCTTTCTTTAATGGATTTGTGCTACCCTCAGCAACA
The DNA here is from genome assembly GCA_030737875.1 of Allium sativum. Taxonomy (NCBI): domain Eukaryota; kingdom Viridiplantae; phylum Streptophyta; class Magnoliopsida; order Asparagales; family Amaryllidaceae; genus Allium; species Allium sativum. Next base: position 9,867,606 of record JASFAX010000033.1, read on the forward strand.
TCAATAACAAAAGATTGATCATCTTCCACATCAATGTGCTCCACTTTTGCGTAGAACCTTTTTAAGGTGTTAGGCTTCTTCATTTTAATCTATCTTCCAAACTTTGACTTTTCAATTATAGCACATTTGTTTCCATTAGAACTAGCTGAGGTTCTGGATTAGCAACTTCTGCGGCGGCATTAATTCATGTGAGGAAGGCTTTAACTGACTCTCCAGGCTTCTGCTTCATGTCATTTAACGACATCACGTCTTTGACCTTCGTGGATTTCAGCCTGAACTACTCCCTAAATTTCTTAGCCAGAGAGGAAAAGTTATCTACCGATCTTGGTGAAAGCTTGGTAAACTAGAGCGAGGCTACTCCCTTTAAATGCACCGGAAAGTACAAGCATTTGAGTTCATCCGTGGCTTTGGCACCGTCCATGTGCATCGTATTTGCATAAGAAAAAATTAGGATCGCCAGTCCCGTTGTAAGCTTGTATCGTCGGCGGATTGAACTTCTGTGGGAACTTGGTTAGCATAATCCTTTCGGTGAGTGGGGTCTTAGGCGGAGCGAATTCCCACTCTTTCTCACCATCATTCCTCTTAGCACTTTCCTTTATGATTTGTCGGACCATGTATTCAAGACGCTCCTTCTCATCGGGCCGATCCGCGGAGCAGGTGCCATCTCCTTCGCCGGGTGTTCGCTTACGCAAATGATCGCGACTAGGGATTTGGGGCCCTGTGCCTCCCTCATGGGAAAGTGCCCTTTTGGAGGAACTAGTTGCTTTACGAGAAGTTGGTATTTCCGCAAGGTTCTCAGCAGGTGGTTTGGATTCTTCGACATTGGTCCTGTCCGAATCTTCAATCTCTTGAACAGATTGATCTCAATTTGGACTAGTAATGAAGGAATTAGGACCCTAAGCACCAGTGACATTGGAAGTAACTTTCGTTGTGGAGGCTTGGAGAGCAAAGAGAGTTTCTAACTTTTTCATAATGACATTAGTTGGGATCTCCATTTGCTGAGTCAAACCAGCAACAACTTTGTCCAGCTCATCTCTAGTTACGTTAATTCATGCTCTGGAGGATTGGCCATCATCAAAGTTAGTTTGTGGAGTAGTGATAGGATCATCCGCTTCATTTCCAGAACCTAAAGCTATAACGATATTACTAGTTGGTGGCTTTTCGGCCGCATTATATCGACAAATTTCTAAACTTTAAAGAGAATTCGTCAGTCGACCTGGGTGTTAGATTTGGAGAATACATCATAGAAATAGGCTTCGACTTCACTACCTCCACAAAACACTTAGACTTGAGAATGTGAACGTAGCCCCACGGTGGATGCCAAAAAGTGTTTATTCCAAAAATGGCACAAACACCCCCGAAGAGGATTTCTACAGTTCATAAAGAATAAGATCTAAAAATTTGGAGCCACAAACATAAAGAAAAAGTAACGACAAGGAAATTTAAAGTGGTTCGGTCTCAATTTTGACCTATGTCCACCATGGAAGCAAGTTTCATTATCATATTTGCCAATACAAGGTACATGCTATTTTCAATCTTATACATTTTCTCCTTTTCACAAATTTTTCTCTTACTTCTCCTCTTTTACACTTGATTCACTTGAATTCAGTGTGGAAACAACGAGATCTCTATGGATGCGACGATTGTTGGAGGAATCTCTAATAATTAGAGATATAACGTTGAATCAAGGCTTGATGGAAGATTAATGGTGGTTAGAATTGTTGAGAAATGAATTGGACAACACTTCGTGGAGACAAGATTCTGTCCCCATCACAGTAGAAGAGAGAGGGAATTTATAGGTTAGGACATGGAGTGGTGTGGCTTGAAAATGGTGTGTGTAGGCATTCAGGTTGTTAAACGACCTAAGGTATAGGTCGGTTATGACCTATGACCTGGCACTGACTTGCTCTCCAAGAAATGATCTAAAGATCTCAACTGGCCAGGATATGAATCCTTAAATTGGTTATGACCTAAGTCCTAGGTCGGTTATGACCTAACATAGCACAACCTAGTTGCAACCTCTTCCAGACGACCTGCTTTTGATCCCCTAGCCACGACCTGAAGATTCAAATGCTAGTAATGATCTGTTCTATTATTGATGATGTGGTAAACGACGGCTTGAATTAAATTTAGTGCAAATGACCTAGGAGCTTGCGGCTTGACCTCGTAAGTATGTCTTTTACGACCCAAGGCCAAATATATCAATAACGACTTGACTTTGATTACTTGCTCACGACCCGGCCTTCTATGTAGATGACTTGATGAGCATGATCTGAAGCTTTGCCATCTGGCCTCGGTTCTTCAATGACCCAGTGTTCCTGTACGACCAAGAATTCATGTTCTAGCTTGCTCATCGATTCAATGACATGACTCTTGAACTACTCCCATGTTTATATGGGTTAACACATAATGTTCTTGGTTCAATGATAACAATTATTGCTAACTTAAATACTTTGGTCAAACTCTTTGACTTTGAGTACACTTGAGCTAACCATAATATTAACCTCATATAATCGAGGAGAGAAATCATCTTCTAAATAGTGCTTCACTTCAAACACTTCTGTATGACCCGACCGTAGTCACGTGATAGAAGTTGTGCTATGATTTGACTATGAACAAAGCATAATTTTCATGTTGAAGATCTATAGTATTATCAAGTCGAGGGAACTGCGTAAATCATACATATTGATATTTACAATTTGACTTTAGTTATATTGACACAAAAAATATCAAGTGAATCATTCCATAGCTATTCAATATATATTAGTTCGTAGCCTCTAGGTTCCATAACGACCATGAGTAAAACATTTCTCGACTTTTGAAAAACATTACGTACTTTAATCTCAACAGATACATTGATATTCAATCCAGATGCATCTTAACAAAGAACATATAAAATGATATATTTATATCCAATGTGATAAATTAATCATGGTTACAATACTTTATAACTACTATAACAAAATATACCATCTGTGGATTTTCTATTAAACATACTTATAATTAATCTTATTAGATAATAAACACATTATACTAAGTTACTATAGAAAGAAAATATATTTTATTTTGAACAAGACTGGTCGATGAGTTAAATATATGTAACGAATTACGCAGCTATCCCTAAGGCGCACTTCTAACTCTATCATCGACAATCTATAAAGCCGAGAGTCAATAACATGTATCCCCTTCGTGTCACATAGGCTAGCTCTCTGTTATCATTTAGGGGTAGCGTATGGTTGTGGTCGACGCATATTATAGTCTTGTAGCGTGTTTATGACATGCAATGGCTATGAGTCATTATGTGCATCGATGTAACTAAGACTGTAGGGGCATGTCAATCTCCTATAACAAGTGTTGGTTAGTCTCTGGTCTAGTTCTGGTGTGTGATATAAATATATACTTAAAAATATTTTTTTGGAATGATGGATCACAATTCTACCCGTGATTATGTCGAAAGTATGATCAATTCTCGTATCCTTCTCAAGTGTGTGTTTTCTAATATCTACATTATTAGCTATGTCATCCATTTCTATTATTAGAGCATGTTATCTATATCCTTCACTGGCGAATGTCACCATTTTTGTAATTTTGTACATAGATGGGTACTTATATTGACATAGGGGATATTATATTTATTAGGATTAAATGATATTTATGTAGTCTATGAGTTAACCTAATTACACACTGTGGTATCTCTTTATCGCTGATTTATGGATTTAATTGATGAATTTTAGATAATGATGATTTACCTATTTGATGTTGTATTGTGATATCTAATTTGATGGAATTTTATATGAACGATGACATTTTACGCTGGGTTTTGTATTAATTCCACATAGTGTAATATTTATTTATATCTAGCATATATACAATGCTCCATATGTTATTGACCTTGGATTTAGATATAGACCGACCTATTCATTACTTATATGATACTGGAGTCAGTACAAAACTTTTTGTGTTCAAGAACGATGAGACCAACTTGTAATTACCGTGTATAGTGGACAGTACTTATACAATTAAGTAACATGATATTTGTAACAACCCAAAAATTATTAAGAAATATTAATGGAAACTAAATATTTAGAATGATTTTTTTTTAAGAATTAACGACTTAAAATTTATTTAAAATGAAGTATGAACGTATAAGTTTATATTAATTATAAAACAAGCTCGTAATTTCATGGTAGTATGTAATATTACATTTTGAACTTTACATGATTGTACAGGATTCATTATAAGTCAGAATTCATTAATACAAGAAATGTTAGAATATATTCAATTATATCTTTCTAATAAAAGTGAAAAATTGAGATTTCGTGTTATAAATTGTAAACTATGTCCAAATAAATTTTTTAAATAGTCGTCATGGAATCATTTATAAATTATAACAATTTATTAATATAATAAAAGGGTTTATTATAAAAATTAAATACCAATTTAACCCGGATTTTGAAAACATCGAGTTATAAACCCAAGTCGGTTTATTTGGAACTATATGATATTTTATTTGGATATATACGATTATATTTATTTATTGCTACTAAACTGAACTATTTTTGAATTCTCTCTTTGGCTGGACGACTGGTTTTGGTAAAAGTTGTCCTGTCGGCTCTACCTCTGTACTGGCTTTCCATCCACAGGGCACCATGCTGGGTCATCAAACGCATCGACCAAGCCCGTAGGTCATTCCTTTGGCATGGGGGCCCAACCAAATCTCCGGTCCTGGAAGTCTGTGTGCTTGAACATAAATGCAGGTGGGTTAGGTATCCCCGATATCCGACTAATCAACCTTGCGCTCCTTGCCAAACGGATTTGGAGGTGCTTGACCCTTGGCAACTTCTTGTGGAAATCTCTTATTTTACCCCTATACTACAATAACCGTCCAACTTCCATTCTTCATTCAAAACCAAGTTCACGCACTTCACCGTTCTGGAGTGGAGTCCTTAAGTCCTTACCTCGCATTAACCATCTTTTCGCCTTTAAAGTTCAGAATGGCCTCACCTGCTCACTTTGGCATGACACATGCCATTACGATTTCTAGCTATCCCATTTCTACCCCTCTTTATACTCCATTTGCTTTAATCCGGACATTTCTGTAGCGGAAGCAGCCAACATTGGCATTACAGCGATAATGCCCACCTCTTACTTTCACCCATCACCCATCCAAGAGATCCACAAAGTGGTTCACATCATTCATTCCACAAACCTAAACCAAAACCCCGATACAATCTACTGGAAGCTCAGTTCTAAAGGAGCTTTCTCAGTCAAATCTTGTTATAGCTACATCACTGACCACGGTAGGCTCTTCCGCTTCTCCAGGATCTGGAAGATCAAGGCCCCGATAAGGGTCCATTTCTTTCTATGGAGTCTGGTGCATAGAAGGATCAATACCAAAGACAAGCTTATTCGTAACGGTATGGAGGTTAACCCCACCTAAATCCTTTGTCATCTTGACAATAAAAGCATTCACCATCTGCTAAGTGACTGTGACATCAACTTCTACCTTTGGACTTCTATAGTAACAGGCATTCTTGGATATCCTCCTCTTCAGAATCACCATTTTGATCGTTGGGAGTTAGAAACACCTTCTCCCTCCTTGGATACTCTATTTGGGGCCTTCATGTGGACCTTATGGATTGAGCGCAATAAAAGCTGCTTCAATGATAGATCTGCCACTGTTAGTCAGCTTTGTTTCAAGATCACTCACCTATATCATCTATAGACTGGTAATCGCCTAGTGCTGTATGTACCAACTATCATGGACACAACTATAGTTTGGGATGAATCGGTTGATAGCTCCGACGTGCATGACATCCAGCAACGATGCCAATTTCCACGGCCATGGTAAGTTTTCATGTTTAGTGCACCCGCACACTTCTGGTAAACTCTTTCGTGTTTTTTGGCTAGCTAGTGTTTGTGTTATGGAGCCTTATTAGTTGGCTCGAGTGTTAGGAGGTGCAGTTTGTAGGTTGGTAGTTATTTTGGTCAGTGTGTATATTATCTACGTATGTACTTAATTGCGCAATGTGCACTGAACTCTATTACATGCAATTTGCATGCTTTATCAGCTTTATTTGTGCCATTGCTCAGGCCTGTTGACCGATTTATATCTATTATTAGTAATATCATCGAACTGGGTGTGTAGAAGCGCTCTACACAATCGTTATGCTAAAATATTTTTTTTTGAATTAATAAATATTTTATTGGTTTTATTTAAGCCTTAAAATAGCTATTTTACAAATGACCTCTGTTTTTTATGAAATCAATTATATTGGATTTGGAATATTAAATTATTGCTATATTTCAAATTTCGCACCAATTAGAGTTGTTCTATGACCGTGAGGAACATATATGTGAATCAATCAATATACTTTAAAAATATGCTATTTGTGCAAACAGACTCGGAATTCGACGAAGCAAGTTTCGTTGGGTATGCAATGTCAAATTATAGCTGCATGTCAATTTACACTGAAATTGAATATCATATGCGACTATATGAACATTTAGATGATGAATACCAATAACGATTGAATAAAATAAATATAAAAATATTTTCCTCCCTTATACATAATCCTAAGCACTTCCTAACCCTAACCATAAATCACTTCTTTACGCCGCCACCTTCAACCCTAAAACATGAATTCCAATTCAAAATTTAATCCAAAAAATTCATACAAAAATCGATAATTCACAAAACATATATATTTGGATGCTAATAAAGTGCTCTTCAATTTAGGGCAAGTTTTAATGGGTTCGAACCCAGTTCTGTCAATGTCTATTTTTCGGCAGTACTTAAGGTTGGAGTATTCATGAAGTTGTCTTTGTAATTAGTGAATTTGAGTGTTTAGTGGTGTTTATGGGATTAAGGGGCTCTGTTTGTGAGTTTTTAGTAAGGAAAGTAGGAGTGTTTGTTGGATCTTGGCATTGTACAGTGCTAATGAGGACAGGCGACAGGATTTTTTTTGGAAGCTCGAGTTGTTTGAGAAGATGATGGGTAGAAGGATATTTTGAAGATAAGTTAAATGGTAATTTTCGTTTGTAGTTGCGTGGAGGGATGAAGCCGTGGGAAGCGAAGAAGAGTTTAGTTATGGTATGTGAGGAGGAGAAGGTTTCGACATTTCAAATGGGGAAGAATTGATGATTAGCAGCCTGATGATAATTAAAAATTAATCAGAAGTTTTAATTATTAAATTAATAATATTATTGACCCTTTATATGTGTACAAATCAATAACTTATTTGTACTTCATCAAAATTGGATGATACTGGATCCATTGGGATCGTATGGATGAGAGCTTCACAACAAAACTGGTTTGGAGGGATTTGGAGCTCATTGCAATTTATAACAAGATAAAACGCTTGATTCGAATCAATCGACGTTTGTTGTTATATAACGATAAATGACCAATGTGAGAACTCCCTCAATTGTTTTGTTAAGTTACTATAAACATATCTGAATATATGTTGATTGCCTGTGCTTGCAATTTTTGCTTTGTTACTGATGGTTGATTTTTAAAGTTATTACTGTTATTATTATTTAACTGTGAATATAAGCATTATCGATAGAAACGCTTATATTATAATTATTGGTTGATGGATGGTAGTTTATATGGATGTGCTTATATGGTTGACACAAAAATTTACACCATGAATGCGAGATTTGGAAATTGATTGAATTTTATTCTATTGGAATTTTTAACGAATTTTATATTCGTTTAAGTGAAATTTGACAAAACTAGAACAGAAATTGGATTTTTAAATCCAAGCTAATTTGAAAATGAAGCCGATATAATTTCAAACAACTTTTAAAATAATTGAAATGGATTTGAATGGAATTTGGATTAAAAATGACTTATTTTAATTCAAACTGGATTTTGAACAGTAAATTCAAAATGTGAACTCGAGTTAGATATATAAACAACGTTTTTAACTTGAACAGATTATTCCATTAATCTTATTTATTTTTATAATGGATGTCAAGAAAATTTGGATTAGAAAATATTATATTTTGAAAATATTATTATTTTAATAATATTGTTTTAATATTATAATAATATAAAATATTAAATTTTGGTTTAAATTAAATTGAAAGCGTTTATAAACGAATTTATAAAATACGTTTGAACTGAAGCGATGAATTTTATATTACCATTCGCGAATTTCGATCATTAAATTCAAATTGACATACCAGGAGATCCAACCGTCAAGTATTCCTGAAACAAAAATCATTTGGTTCAGAATAAAAAGAGCTTTCCAATGATATGTGAAGCTTTAAAATACAATGGTTAGATTTTGAGATAAATTCAAACCATATTTGAATAAAAATAGCGCTAGTGCTGTAAGTAACCAGAAAATTAATTTAAAAGAAATATGTTATTTTTAAATTATTAAAAAAGGAATTTTTTTTATAAATCATAATAAATGTTTTGAAAGTGATTTGGACTAAATATATTCTGTTTTTGGATAAAATTAGCTACACTAACAAAAGTGATTGAAACGGTTTGAAGTTAATATATACTTAACCAAGTTAAGTTTTTCAAATGTATGAATATTGGATTTGAATGGAAATAATCTTCGGATATTTAGACATTGGATTCCATAATTATATGGATACTGTTTGAGGAATTTGGAAGATATAGATATCGTTGTTCCCTATACGACATCTGTTGATTTCAGAATTTGATATTGAATGTAAGTCAATATGATTTCTATTTAGAGCCTTATATTTGATATCAATTGGTTTGGGTTTGTCGTGAATGGTTTCTTCAATAACACTGTTCTTAAACCCGGATAAAAATCAAGTTTATGGAATAAATCTTTTAACAAAAATTAATGAAGTCTTCCAAAGTGAAGTTTTCCAATTAATAAATTTAATTGGAATTGAATGGAAATTGTATTTTGGGTTTATCGTGAACGATGTTTAAAATAAAATTTGTTCTTCAACCCAGTTAAAGGAAAGATGATTTCTCAAGTTTCAGAATTAATAAATCTTTCAATAAAGATTTAATTGGATAAAATGGAGATTAAAACTATGTTAAAGTTTTAATAAATATTTTAACAAAGATTTGAACGAATGAGATGGAGATTAAAATTATGTTAGAGTTCAATGAATCTTTAATTAGATTTGAAATGAAATAAGGTAAGTAAACTACCAAAACACGAGCAGTGTTAGATATGGAGTACCACCAGTTTTTCTCCATGGGATAAATAGGATAATAATAGGATAACGATATAAGAGTTTACCTTTTTGTAAGGCTCAATAATCCCGATAAGGCTTATAAACCTTAATTTGAGTTAAGTTTGTGAAAAGAGATTGTACAATATTTTGAAATGATTTCCAAGGAAAAATTTATAAAAGAAATTTAAATGATGTAAATCTTTGATAAAATTTAAGGGAGTAATTCCCAATGTAAAATATGATTTGGGTGAGATGAATATTCCAAAATGGTTTTAGACTTATATATGTGTATATATCACTTGATTTTAAAGATGCGATAGTTATTTCGAAAAGACCGGGTTTCAACCCATTCTGAATAACTAATACGACGAGTACTAAAGATACTTGAAGACGGTAGTTGAAGATCGGAGATCTTCACAATTTTTGGATTATTGTTGATTTCTTGATTGGGGTGTACAACCTAAGAAGAGGCTATAAGTGGCAGTCTTCAAGATATACTTGGAGATTGTCCGGATTTGCATGGGTCTCACACCCAGGCAGGGTCATGGAATAAGGTGCCTTAGATTTCGTTCAAACCCATAACAAACTTGTAAATGGATGTGTGTCTGACATTGTAATTTACGACATAACTAATTGGTTTCTATTGATGTTATATCGTTGGTGGCGGAGAATTTATTCTCTTTGCTTAACACCCTCCTCTGAGACTTATGTACTCATAGGATTTTATACTAGTAGACACTGATTACATGATGTGAATGGACAATGTGGCATGTTAAGTGATGAGCTATTGATAATTAAAAAATTGCTTATTGAAGCATAGCTTTATATAACGAGACTTCGAGACACATCCTAGAAATGGCCAAAGTAGGGTGATACCCAACATTATAGAATCGGTTGAGCTCGATTACTAGCGAAATTTGCAGAGTTGTGAAAGCCTGTGGCGACGGATGTTTCCTAAGGGAATCAGGAGTAACCATTGTGTCTTCTGTGATCTAGGTCGAGGGCGAAATTCGTAGAGCTGAAAAGGCATATTGGTACGGATGTTTCCTAGGGGAACCAAGCGTAACCATTGTGTATCTACAGTCCAAGAGAGAAGGAGCATTTGTTGATCCTGGAACTTAGTGTTACGAATTTAGGAGCATTCGTTGATCCTAAAACTGCGTGTTCCGAGTTGGTTTAAGGTAAATCCTTTGCTTTGGTCAACGATGGAATTCAATTTCCAATATGAATCTCCATAGTTTTTAGTTGCAACCTATGTATGTAGACATAATACATATGTCTGGTAAGATAGATACATTTATTTATGAAAATTATTTCTGCACTATGCACTAGTGATGATAAAAGAGGATTTTGCGTATCAAGCATTTTCGGCTATTATAAGGTAAAACTCTATCCTCCTATTTGCATTGCATTATGTAATGGGATTTGAGTCTTATAATAGCTTCATTTTGCAAAAAAGCATTGCGATTGGTATTCATGTAGAGAAAACCTGTTTCGTGTTATACGACGTGGTCCCGTGATTCACCCAACTTTAAAATAGAGTTTAATAACAGTTTTGTTCTTACACCAGTCACATGACTGACCTAGAGTTTATTGTTTTCCCACCAAAACTCTAAGTGCCCATATTTTCCACACGAGCAACTAATGATTTTTGTTTTGCAGATTTTCTATAGAGCGGGATTCTGGATTGAAGCTAAAGCTATGTTCAGAGCATTTGAAAGTCTTCCATTGAATGTAATTATATTTCCGTTGTGTGTTGTAATTTATCACACTTTGATATTGTTGTGCTCTGATGTAAAATTGTTGTAATAATTATGAAATGTTCTTTTGTGTTTTGTTCTGATGTGTTGTATCCCATAACGCTTTGGGGATTTCTGTCGTTTCGGACTGGACCTGTATAGCTTATTTTCCAGTCGAAAGGCGAGAATTTTCAGGTCATCACAGTTGGTATCGAAGCTTTGGTTTATTCAAAGCTTTGGGGTGCGACTCATTTGAATGGAAGGAAAGGACTCATCAGAGATATGATTAGTAACATCCTAGAAGAGTGACTTATTAGAGATAGGGTTAGTAATGCCCTAGAATGAGCTTGAAGATTATTATATATATATAAAAGAATAAATTTGCATATTCATAAAAATGAATTTGATTATGAATGATTATATCTTATAATAAGAGTTTGATTATTTTATTTGACGTCGAGATTGGACTATCGAGTATAAGAAGATTTTTGATGTATACGCCTGGCTGACGTATATACAATTACGAAGTCTTGAATATACTTTATTGATATAGAATCACATTCTAGTCGCTGACAGATAATTCTATTGATTGATCGATCATCATTAGTTTTTATTTTTGAGTTTCGAAAATGGGATGACTATATAATTCCAACTGAAACATAAAAATATACATAAGGTAATTTAAGTAAGTATTTGGAAATGATTCCAGCTTTAAATTTAACTAATACAAGTTAAATTGTTTGAAATTACAAAAATGAATCAAACGAATTTAAATTTAACCTAAGTGAAGTTAAATAAAATTGGAATGATAAAACCAATGTGAAAATTTGAATTGAGTTAAATCAAAATTAACATCAGTGTTGAATTGATCTATAAATTAGTTGGAATTGGATATATAGGGGGTGTGTGTGCACATATATATATTGGACAGGTTTTTGATTAGATCCGAGAAGAGGAATAAAATTGAATGCCCGACAAAAAGGTACATATTTACTGTATTGATTGGCTTTGATGATTTTATGAGCCGACTGGCAAGCCGCTTGGCTTTTGGATTTTCCTTTTGATTGATGAGGGCCAACAGAGGCAAGTTGTAGTTGTACCGACTGATCCGTACAAAGGAGATTATGGCAATTTTTCAAAAATTTAAGGCGTTAGCCAAGTTTCGAGAAATTGGGAAGTTCTTAGAAATTGAAAAGCTAAAGAAATTGAGTTAGTAGAACGAAGGCTGAGTTGGTTAAGAAACGACCTTTAGTTCCGTCTTCGATTTCGGGGACGAAATCCTTTTAAGTGGGGAAGAATGTAACGACCCAACATATATTAAGAAATATTTAATGGAAACTAAATATTTAAAATATTTTTTTGAGAATTAACGACTTAAAACTTATTTAAAATGAAGTTTGAATGTATGAGTTTATATTAATTATAAAACGAGGTCTTAATGCCACGGTAGTTCGTAATATTACGTTTTGAACTTTAAATGACTGTACAGGATTCAATATAAGTCAGAATTCGTTAAAACAAAAAACGTTGGAATCTATTTAATTATATCTTTTTAATGAAAGTGAAAATCTGAGATTTCGTGTTATAAATTGTAAGTTATGTCCAATTCAAAATTTCAAGTAATCGTTATGGAATCGTTTATAAATTATAACGATTTATTAAATCAAAAAGGGTTTATTATAAAAAATAAATATCGATTTAACTTGGATTTTGAAAACATCGAGTTATAAATCCAAGTAGGTTTATTTTGGAACAATATGATATTTTTTGGATATATATGATAATATTTATTTTTTGTTATTAAATTGAATTATTTTTGAATTTATTAATATATTTTTTTATTTGAGCCTTAAAAACAAATATTTTTCAAATTACCTCTGTTTTTGACAAAATCAATTTCATTGGATCCGGAATACTAACTTATTGTTGGATTTAAAATTTCGTGCAAATCAGAATTGTTTTCTGACCGTGAGGAACTTAAATGTGAATTGATCAATAATTTGACTTTAAAAGTACGTTGTTCACGCAAACGGACTCGGAATTCGAAGAAATTAGTTTCGTTGGGTGCGTAATGTCAAACTGTTGATGTTTGTCAATGTTCATCTAAATTAGGTATCTTATGTGATTATACAAATTTTTAGATGATAAATACCAATAGCGATTGAATAAAATAAATATAAAAATATTTTCCTCCCCTATAAATAATCCTAAACACTTCCTAACCCTAACCCTAAATCACTTCTTCATGCCGCCACCTTCAACTAATATAAATTCCAATTTAAAATTTAATCCAAACAATTCATACAAAAATCAATAATTCACAAAACATATATATATATTTGGGATGCTAATGAAGTGCTCTTCAATTTAGCGTGAGTTTTGATGGGTTCGAACCCAGTTATGTCACTGTCTATTTTTACAGAGTACATAGGGCTGGAGTATTCGCGAATAATTCATGAATTTGAGGGTGTAATGGTGTTTATGGGATTGAGGGGCTCTGTTTGTGAGTTTTAGTAAGGAAAGGAGGAGTTTTCATTCGATCCTAGCACTGTACAGTGTTGATAAGGGCAGGCAATAGGATTATTTTTGGAAGCTCGAGTTGTTTGAGGTGACAATGGGTAGAAGGATATTCCGAAGATAAATTAAATGGTGGTTTTCGTTTGTAGTTTCGTAGAGGGATGAAGTCGTGGGAAGTGAAGAAGAGATCGGTTATGGAAAGTGAGGAGGAGAAAGTTTCGACAGTTCAAACGGGGAAGAAGGGGTGCTTAGTGGCCTAATGATAAGTAAGAAGTAATTAGAGGTTTTAATTATTAAATTAATATTATTAATGACCTTTTGTATGTGTACAAAGCTTGTAAAATCAATAACTTATTCGTACGTTATCAGAATTAGGCGAAACTGGATCCTTGGGATCGTATGGACGAGAGCTTCACAAACAAACCGGTTCGGAGTGATTTGGAGATCGTTGTAATTTATGGTGAGATAAAATGCCTGATTCGAATCAATGGAGTGTATCGTCATTTAACTATAAACAACCAATGTGAGAACTTCCTCTATTGTTTTGTTAAATTATTTTAAACATATCTGAATATGTATTGATTGCCTATGATTGCAATGTTTGTTTTGTGGTTGATGGTTGATTTTTAAGTTATTACTGTTATTATTATTTAACTATAAATAAGCGTTGTCAATAGAAATGCTTATAATATAATTATTGGTTGATGGATGGTAGTTGATATGGATGTGTTTATATGGTTGACACAAAAATTTATACCATGAATATGAGATTTGGAAATTGATTGAATTTAATTTTATTGGTATTTTTAATGAATTTTATATTCATCTAAGTGAAATTTGACAAAAAAATAAAATTTGGACTTTTAAATCCAAACTGATTTGAAAGTGAAGATGATATAATTTCAAACAACTTTTGAAATGGAATTGAAGGGAATTTGGATTAAAAATGACTTATTTTAATTCAAATTGGATTTTGAATGGTAAATTCAAAATATGAACTCGAATTAGATATATAAACAACTCGAATGTATCCTTCCATTAATCTTATTAATTTTTATAATGGATGTCGAGAAAATTTGGATTTCAAAATATTATTATTTTAATATGATAATAATAAAGAATATTCAATTTTGGTTTAAAATGAATTGAAAATTGAAATCATTTTTAAACGAATTTTTAAACGAATTTGTAAACGCTTTATAAAATACGTTTGAACTGAATCGATGAATTTTATTATAAATAATAAAATGGTTTGAATTGGACATGTCGCAAAAAGGCCATTTGTGAATTTCAACCATTAACTTCAAATTGACATACCGGGAGATCCGACCGTTGAATTTTCTCGAAACAAAAAAATACTTGGTTCAGAATAAAAAGAGATTTCCAATGATATGTGTAGTTTTAAAATCAAACAGTTAGATTTTGAGATAAATTCAAATCAAATTTGAATAAAAACAGCAACAATGACGTAAGTGACTAGAAAATGAATTTTAAAGAAATATGTTATTTTTAAATTACCAAAATAGGGAATTTTTTTGATAAATCATACTAAATGATTTAAAATTGATTTGGACCGAATATATTCAGTTTTTGGATAAAATTAGCTATTCTGACATAAGTGATTGAAACAGTTTGAAGTTAATGAATACTTAACCAAGTTAAGTTTTTCCAATGTATGAATATTGGATTTGAATGGAAATAATCTTCGGATATTTGGACATTGGATTCCATGATCATATGGATACTTTTTGAGGATTTTGGAAGATATAGATATCGTTATTCTCTATACGGTATCAGCTGATTTCAGAATTTGATATTGGATATGAATCGATATGATTTCTATTTAGAGCCTTACATTTGATATCAATTGGTTTGGGGTTTGTCGTGAATGGTGTCTTTAATAGCACTATTTTCAAACCCAGATGAAAATCAAGTTTATGGAATAAATCTTTTAATTAAGACCGATGTAGTCTTCTAAAGTGAAGTTTTCCAATTAATAAATTTAATCGGAATTGAACGGAAATTTGATTTTGGGTTTACCATGAATGATGTTTTAAATAACATTTGTTCTTTAATCTAGTTAAAGGGAACATGATTTCTCAAGTTTGAGTGTTAATAAATCTTTCAATAAAGATTTAACTGGATAAAATGGAGATAAAAACTATGTTAAAGTTTTAACAAATCTTTCAACAAAGATTTGAATGAATGAGATGGAGATTAAAACTACGTTATAGTTTTAATGAATCTTTAATTATATTTGAAGTGAAAGAAGGTAATTAAACTTACAGAAACAAGATGGGTATTAGATGTGGAGTACCATTGGTTTTTCTCCATGGGATGAATAGGATGGGAATGGGATAACAATATGAGAGATTACTTTTTTGTAAGGCTCAATAATCCTGATAAGGTTTATAAACCTTAATTTGAGTTAAGTTTGTAAAAAGAGATTATACAATCTTTTGAAATGATTTCCAGGGAAAGATTTAAACAAGAAGTTTAAATGATGTAAATCTTTGATACGATTTAAGGGAGTAATTCCCAATGTAAAAGATGATTTGGGTGAGATTAATATACCGAAATGGAACTAGACTTATGACATATGTATATATCACTCAATTTTAAAGATGCGATAGTTATTTCGGAAATAGCGGGTTTCAACACATTCTGAATAACTAATACGACGAGTATCGAAGATACTTGAAGACGGTGGTTAAAGATCAGAGATCTTTTCATCGTTTGGATTGTTGTGGATGCCTCACTTAGGGTGTACGACCCAAGGCGAGGTTATAAGTGGCAGTCGTCTAGACATACTTGGAGATTGTCCGAATTTGCAAGGCCCTCACACCCAGGTGGGATCGTCAAATAAGGTGCCTTCGGTTTCGTTCAAACCCAGAATGGACTTATAATTGGATATGTGTCTGACATTGTAATTTATGACTTAACCAATTGGTTTCTATTGATGTTATACCAGTTGGTGGCGGAGAATTTATTATCTTGGCTTAACACCCTCCTTTGAGACTTATGTACTCATAGAGTTATATATTAATAGACATTGATTATATGTTGTCAATGGGTAACGTGGCATGCTAAGTGATGAGCTATTGATGTTCAAAGAATGGCTTAGTGAAGCGTAGATTTGTGTAATGAGATTTCGACAAGCCTCACATCCCGAAAATGGCTGAAACATGGTGATACCCAGCATTATAGAATCGGTTAAGCTTGACTGCTAGCGAAATCTACAGAGTTGTGAAAGCCTACGGTGACAGATGTTTCTGGGGGAACCAGGCTTAACCATTGTGTCTGCTACGATCTAGGTCAAGGGTGAAATCCGTAGAGCTGAGAAGGCTTACTGGTACGGAGGTTTCTTGGAAGAACCAGGCATAACCATTGTGTATCTACGGTCCAAGAGAGAAGGAGCATTTGTTGATCCTGGAATTTAGTGTTCCGAATTTAGGAGCATTCGTTGATCTTGGAACTGCGTAACCCGAATTGTTTTAAGGTAAATCCTTTTCTTTGGTCATTGATGGAACCCAATTTCCAATATGAATCTCCACGATTTTTAATTGTAACTTACGTATGTAGACGTAATACCTACACATGCTAAGATTGATACATTTATTTGTGAAAATGATTTCTAGTAATATTAAAAGAGGATTTTGTATATCAAGCATTTTTGGGTATTATAAGGTAAAACTCTATTCTCCTGTTTGTGTTGCATTGTGTGATGGGATTTGAGTCTTGTAATAGCTTCATTTTTCAAAAATTATTGTGATTGGCTTATGACTGGTTTTCATTTCGTGTTATACAGCATGGTCCGGTGATTTATCCAACTTTAAAACAAAGTTTAATAACTATTTTGTTTCTCACACCGGTCCCATGACTGAACTGGAGTTTATTGTTTTCCCACTTAAACTCTGGGTGCCAGTATTTTCCACATGTGCAGCTAGTGGTTTTGGCTTTGCGAATATTCCATAGAGCATGATTCTGGATTGAAGCTAAAGTTGTGTCCAAAGCATTTAAAAGTCTTCTGCTGAATGTAATTATATTTCTGTTGTGTATTGTAATTTATCATACTCTGATATTCTTGTACTATAATGTAAAATTGTTGTAATAACAACGAAATGTTCTTTTATGTTTCGTTATGATGCATCGCATCCCGTAACGGTTCAGGGATTTCTGTCGTTTCGGATCGGACATGTGCGGCTTATGGTCGATTCGAAAGGCGGGAATTTTATGGTCGTCACAATATTATATATAGTGTACTTCATGAATGTATATTCTTGTGACGTATTCTGGACTTGCATTGTATATTACATTATATATTATCATTGCAATTAACTATGTGACCTCTGATATTCATTTTATATTGTGCATTGTTTTGTATAGATAGAACAAATATTAATTGCTTTGTGCCGATACTACATATGAATAAGTGAATTATTTATTCGACGTTCAAATACGTATTTATGTTTTCCTATGGGAATATCCCTGTGCATACCCCGTATAGCCTCATTATCCATATTATTTGATGGTATTGCCTGGTAATAATCTTGAATAGTATGAATACAGAGGTAAGATGTTTCCATATAGTGCTATGGATTGTCGTGCTAACATATTGCTGATCGTTTAGAAGAATCTAAAAGTTTACAATTTCATTATTTGCCCTGAGGTATTGATCCATACAGGGCTCGAGAACGATGTCTCGATATTATTCCCAGCTGCATTCTCCATGATATAATGATACCATCACATAGTTTGTGGCTTCAAGCAAAACTCGATGTCGCATCATCTCCACCTTCACTGTCACCATTACCGCTTTCACCCCGACTTCTATCTGCTTATACATCTAAACTTGAACTCCTTGTAAAACTATTCCTAAACTACTTAAAAATCTAGTCATTTTGGCCAACAAAGATTCACATTAAAAAAATTCACGATTTCTAGAATAAAATAGGTTATTTGAGTACATGCTTTCGAAGAATATGATAGATTGAGAATTATTTAAATGCTGGTTATGAACAAGGTCAACGAAAATCATATTAAACCATGTGACATTTTAAATATCATAAAATCTGGTGATTCAATTTCACAATTTATAGATGACAACTAGGTGTGTTAATCGATATGACTAGAAGGGGCATACTGTTATTCGTGTTATGTCATACTAGAATTTCGAATGGACGAGAACCAGAACGAATGAGTCTTTGATAGAGAAGCTCTCCTTTATGAGCCGAATAATGAAAGGATAATGTACGAACAAATAGAACTGAGCAATCCATATGGAATACGTATCATATAAATATGCTTGTCCTAAATGAGTAACAGATGAATATAGACAATTTTTTTTTAGTTTCGAATCGAGTTGGGTGAAGGAAATTTATATAAAATCAACGCCCTTAATTATGTATTGTTCTTATTTGCAATTTTAACATAGGGATGGTAAAGTGCGAAGGGTGTTTACTAACATTTGACGCGCTTAGTTTTTTGCGACTCCGTCCATTCCCATTCCATTATTTGTTTTCTCGACCCTATAAATAATTTTTTTTTATTTCACCTTTTCGCCCACATCGTTTATTTTAGTTTTGCTCTAACCCTTATAAATCGTAACCTTTAATTCCTTTTACTTATTTCACTATTATTTTATTATTTCCTACTTTCTCCAAAGCTTTTCAAAACTTAGCAGCAACGGAAGAGCTAAACACGGAGAAATACGAGGAGAAAGAACATTGAAGTAACGCCATGATGGTTCTCAGATTGGAATAAAACTAAGTTGTAGATTTTCGTTTCCCCAACCTCTCTAAACTAATGCCATATGACAATATTCATTTACAATTATCAACTCAATTTGTCTAAACTGCATAAAAAATGGTATTTCTTTCACAAATTAGATAAGGCTAACAGACAAAGAAATACGTTGGTGAGAAATTATATATTATTTGTCAAAGAATATAGCTATAATCATTAATTTAGTATTACAGAGAGGGCAAAAAGTATATGAAGTGGTGACTGTGCAGTTAAAGTGCTTGGCGGTTCTGTAATGGTGGAGGTGTAAAAAGGTGTAGCGGGGAAATAGCGAAGGTGCAAAAAGGTACATTAGATGTAAAAATAAGTATTTTAAAATTAGTTAATTATCATTCTCACATCATTTGTATAGAAGAAACTAATATCTATTAATCTTAAATATGAAATCAAAGAATATCATGGTTAAACATATTAGAATTAATGATTATAATAGATCTCTACCATATATTATATACTTATGTGTTAAATTATCTTTTTATACCAATTTTATCGATTTGTTTTAAAATAGACAAATCAAGCTTCGCATGTTAATATTGCTAAAGCGGGTGCTATAAAGCGTTGATTTAGCGGATGCAGCGGAAAAAAGCTGGGCTTTAAGCAGATTTACTATTCATCAGCGCTAAATAGAAATAGTGTAGCGGTTGAAGGGCGTTACAGGCTATATTGGGGATTTTGCGGGGCTTTAACTGCATAAAGCGGTGGAGATACTTGCAGTAGGAATGAAAATGAGATGGATTTTTTATGCCCTGGATCCATCCCAAGTTTTTTAACCCTACCCCAGGTCCATCCTATTGATCTGATGTGGATTTGGACTTTTACCCCAAAACCGGAACGCATATGAGTTAGGTAGACCTGATCGACCTTAAGATCCAGTGAAATTATGTACTAATAAACCTAATTTTTTTTCTCACTAGTTGATAAATTAAATGCAAATAACTATGTATTTACAATGATAAAAGAGTATAATAAAAGTAGTTGCATGATAACAGTTCAAAAGATATGCATTGTTATCGTATGAGTATTATTGATGCAACTTTCTACCATGGAAAATTTATAGCTTATTTATTGAAAGCATACAATATTCGTGTCATAACTACTTATACCAATAAAGATTAACAATAATCATTATAGTAATAAGACGCTTTTATGGTGTTTCAATTATGCTGGCCAGCCTTGTCCTGACTCGACCCTAGACCTAGGGCTATCAATGGATACCCGAAAAATTCGAAATTCGTTTCTTCATCCGTATCCAAAAAGTGGATAAATATCTGATATTCGAAAAAACGGATGCGAATACTGATACGAAAGCATCTGCATCAGAAAATTTTCTGTTCGTTTTTTGTCAAAATTGTAGGTTGTTTTATAAATATTTTAACACAATAAGTGATGTAAATATTTTTTTATTATGCTAATAGTTTATATTTTTTTTCCTTAATGTGCATAACTGTTCAAAGATAATTATTGTCGTTGTACTTGTCAAATTTATTTATTTTCATAAACCACTACTAGTATTGGAATTTGGTGATACAATATTTCCAAATATCAATTAGATTTTTGGAGATATTCGTGGTAATTTCGTTACCCGTTTTATGGAAGAAATGAATGGAAATAAATGGAAGGAATATTAATGAATAAAGGATATTGGAGATATTCACCATCTAATTTGTTCCCACGTTTCATGAAAAAGAAACAGAAAGAAATTGAAATTGGAAAAGGGATTGATTGATGGAGAAAATAGAAAGTTATCAATCAATTATATGACAATCTATTTAATGGGAATACTAGCCTTCCATGATTTGATTTATTTACATAAATCAAGTTAATTCATCCCCAAGAAATGTTTTCCTCTATATAAAGAAAGGCATAGAGGATGTTATGATATGATATGTGAGAACAATTGTATTCTTCATTTCTTTTGCTTTACTTTAAAAACTCTGTAATCTCTTGAATATTAATAAAATCTCTTCCCCGTTGGAGTGGACGTACACTATCTCGCGATAGTGGAACCACTATAAATTTGTGTGTTCTCTGTTGCCTTTATATTTTTTTGTGATCGGAGATTAATATTCATTTCAAGCTGTTTGTTCTATCACATCATTGCAAGATCCTATTGAGGTTTTTTCGCTGAAAGGGATTAATCACCCCCTTACAACTGGTATCAGAGCCAGGTTCACAAAGAAGGTGTTTGGTAGAATGACAAGAGGAGATGAAAACAATACAAATAATACGTTATTGCCAGTAGTTGCTCCATACGTCAGAGGCTCCTATGTGGCGTCAGGATCACAGTTGACAATAGGGAAGTGGAATGGTGAAGGTGATTTTGAAAAGTGACTGTGGCTAATGAAAGCAGTTTTGAGAAGAAATCGCGTTCATCGAGTAGTATTTGATACAGAGACATTGCCTGCTGATATTTCATCAGTGGAATTAGAAGAGATGGAAGAATGGGCCTTTACTACTCTTCAGCTTGCTATGGGAAAGAATGTAATTTCTGAAATCAGTCAGGAGACAACAGCTAGAGGCATTTGGAAGAAGTTAGAGGACCTCTACATGAAGAAATCCCTAACTAACCGTCTAATCCTATTGAAAACTTTCTTCACTTATAAGATGAAGAAAGGTTCTTCAATTAAGAAACACCTAAGTGTGTTTGATGACCTGTTAATGAAGATGAAATCTATTGAGTTGAAAATTAATGAATATTAAAAAGGAACGGTTCTGTTGTGTTCGCTTCTAGAGCGATACACTAGTTTCGCTAACTGCCTTATCTATTGTAGAGACACACTGAAATTAGATGATGTGAAGACATGTTTGCTCAGTGAAGAGTTGAGAGATCAGATGAAAGAGTTTGGTATTGGTGATAACAGTGGAGGAAGTAGTAGTTCAGGCTTATTTGTGGAGAGAGGAAGAGCAGAGAAGAAAGTGAAGAATAATAGAGGGTGTTCCAATTCTAGGAAGCCTAATTCGCGGAGTAAGTCTAAAGATGGAAAGTGCTAAATTGTAAGAAACCAGACCGTTGGAGAAGAGACTATCCAGATTTGGAGAAGAAGACTGATGGTTCTTCATCTATTGTGAGGGAGAAAGGCGGTAGCGATTTGTTGACAGTGGTTGTATCAGATGTTGCAGACCACTGGATTCTAGATTCTGGAGCATCATTTCACATGAATCCTAATAAGGATTATTTTTCTTCCTTCGATGCCAAAGAAGGAAGTTCTATCCTTATGAGGAACGATGCTACATGAAAGTTTATGGGAGTTGGTTCAGTTCGCATTTGCATGTATGATAGGATTGTTCGCACACTTTCAAATGTTCGCTATGTCCCAGGTCTTCGGATCTTTAATATCATTAGGCCAATTGGCATCATTGGGATGCAAGATAACCATTGTCAAAGATGGTTTAAGAGTTTTTAGAGAGGCACTTGTATTAATGAAGGGTGTTATGGTGCGAAATCTATATTTGCTAATGGGTACCACTGTCCATGGAGAATTATGTGTTGGAGTCGACAGTTCTAAAAGCTTGGATGCTACCAAGCTTTAGCATATGATATTATGTCATACTTCGGAGAAGAACTTAGAATTGCTTCGTAAGAAGAAAAAGATCAAGGGAGAAATCTTCAACAAGTTGGACATTTGCAAGGAGTGTGTATTGGCAAAGCAAACCAGAGTTTCTTTTGGTGACGGCGTGCACACTTCTAAGAGGGTACTTGATTATGTGAATTCAGATGTTTGGGGACCATACTCTACAACTTCTATTGGTGGAGCATATTATTTTGTTTCCTTCATTGATGACTATCCACTCAAGGTTTAGGTGTATGTAATGAAAGCTAAGTCGGAAGTATTTGAGAAGTTTAAGCTTTGGTTGGCTCTTGTTGAAAACCAAATAGGAAAGAAATTGAAGATTCTTAGATCCGACAATGGTGGCGAATATGTCTCCAAAGAGTTCCTCGACTACTATAAACAATGTGGTATTAGAAGACATTTTATTACACCTGCTGATCCGCAATCCAATGGGGTTGCTGGGAGAATGAATAGGACTCTACTTGAAAAGGCCCGTTACATGATATCGACTGCGGGTATGTCTAAGGGTTTTTGGGATGAAGTTATTTCGACTGCAGCACATATTATTAATCGGATTCCGTGCTCAGCCATTGATGGGAAGATTCCAGAGGAGGTATGGGGAGGTAAAAACACTTTATTAAGTTATTTTCAAATATTTGGATGTCCAGTTTATGTTCACAATACAGGACATGACAAGTTGGAGCCTAGGGCCTCCAAATGTGTTTTTCTTGGTTATACAGTTGGCATAAAAGGATATAGAATTTGGAATCCAATTACGAAGAAAGTTATACATTCCAGACATGTGACTTTTGATGAGTCAGCAATGTTCAAACCCCTGGAAGGTTTATCAGAGGGTTCAGACTCAGTTGATGAGAAGCCTGAAAAGACCGAGATTCCCAGTTTTCAAACCCGAAGTAGAGCTATCACTATTGATAATAGTGATGGAGCAGTTGATGATACATCACATGATAGTCCACAAATTTCCTCTAGTAGTGATGGTGATGGTCATGAAGCTAGAGATGATTCAGCTCAAGGTGGAGCTGAAGGAGAGTCGGGCGATATAGTCATTCGGGCTAGTCAGAGACCAAAGAGAGCTTCAATTAGATATGAAGATTGGCAGTATGCAAATTTGAGCCTTGATGATCAGTTTGAGTATGATTTACATGTAATTCATGATGAACCATTGAGCCTTGAAGAAGCCATGAAGTCGAGAGACAACTCGAAGTGGAATTGCGCTATGGAAGAGGAGATACAGTCTTTTCAAAAGAACAGGACTTGGGTTTTGCCGCTTACGATTTGGAGTTAGAACAACTTGATGTGAATACCGCTTTCTTGCATGGTGACTTGGAGGAAACCATTTACATGAAGCAGCCAAAAGGATTTATTATAGATGGAAAATCAGATTGGGTATGCAAGCTGAAGAAATCTCTTTATGGTATAAAACAGTCGCCTAGACAATGATACAAAAGGTTTGATTATTTTATGCTTTCACACAGTTTTAATCGTAGTACTAAAGAGCATGTGTTTATTTTAAGCATTTAAAGAATAATAATTGCGTGTATTTACTTTTGTATGTGGATGATATGTTGATTGCTTCCAAGGATAAAGCTGAAATTGATGCGTTGAAGTTGAAATTAAAAGCGGAATTCGATATGAAAGACCTTGGAGAAGCAAAGAAAATTTTGGAGATGGAAATCCAAAGAGATAGAAAGCTTGGACTTTTGAGACTTCCTCAAAAGGAATATATTCAAAAGTTGCTTGCTTGGTTTAGCATGGATGGAACAAAGGCTACTAGTACACCTATGCCTTTGCATATACAGCTTTTTAATCAGGGCTCTCCGATCTCAGAAAAGGACAAAGCCTATATGAAGAAGGTGCCTTATGCCAGTGCAGTAGGTAGCTTGATGCATGCTATGGTGTGCACTAGACCTGACATTGCTCAAGCTGTTGGATTAGTTACACTAGACCTGACATTGCTCAAGTTGTTGGATTAGTTAGTAAATATACAGCAAATCCGGGAAAATCGCATTAGGAGGTAGTGAAGAACTGTAGTGGCCCGCAAATCCATACTATCTGAGTTGACTAAAATAACACACATCTAACCCAAATAATACAGAATTATGAGTCATTAGGGTTAAAGAAAAAGAACAGATAGAAGAAGAACAGAAATAACAATACAAAATCTCACAGCGGGATGAATAAAATATAATATATAACAAAATCTTTGAAATACAAATCTGAATTTGTATATACATACCATATCAGAGTACAACACACACACACACACACACACATATATATATATATATATATATATATCATAGCGGAAATAACTCTAAATAACTAACGGTGAATCCTCCTGCTTCAAGCTCCTCCAAGTCACTACAACAAAAACACTTTACTACAACTTTAATTTTACAACTGTTATTAACCGCCAGTTGTAAAAAAGACTTTTTATAAAACCCACTGCAACTCTACATTAACGCACCGTGAAATTTAGGCGGGAAGAACAAAATATTGGCTCCAAGATCATTTATATCTTATATTAATTTTTACTCCCTTACGCTTAAGCCTCCTCCCGTTCTCTACCCTAACTCGAAATCAAAATCGATCTCATTTTTCTCCCTTATCATAATAGTTCTGAAGAGACGATTGCGGTGAAAATTACCATCGACCGTCGATGAATTTACAACATTCGGAAGTCGTTAGTTTGTTAAACGGACGAAGCAGATTTGAGTTGAGATATAAGCCGCGGGTCTCGATTGCCACGTAATCTTCTTCCATTGTTATCCCATGAGGCCAGGCTTTGTTCACACTTCGCAATCTATGAAATTGCTGAAAAATGAAGCTTGGTTGACCTAATTAAGCAATCTTCTAAGGTAGCACCTATTATCCCCAATTGCATAATTTTTCACAATATAGTAATAGGCAGGTTTAATCTTAAACAATATAATAGGTGGGAAAACCCTTATCCGTTCTCTATTTCAAAATCAGTCTTTTATCGCACTTGGATTTCATTATTTGTAGTTCAGCGATCTATGTTGTGATTATTTCTTTTATATTTAAGTTACAACAAATTGCATAATTTGAATGATGATGTATCTTACGATGGTAGTGAAAGATAGTATAAGCTCACAGTTGAATCATTCTGACAAAGTATAGAGATTATCTTTGCTTGCACCTTTCCTTGAATCCTTTGCTTTGTACATATGCGTGTAAATCCTAGCTGAGGTTCAGGCATTTTATGTAAGTTAATGGAGGACTGCTTTGTAATAGTTTTATTTTGTCAATCTTGTGCCTTGGTCTTCTTTTTAATTATTTAGTGCTTTATGTTTACACTATGATTTAATCCAATCTTGGTTATTTAGTACCTCTCGTTACTTTGTTTATCAGCTTATTCTCATCACCTGCGACCATCGTCGGCTTCAACATTGATCGACATGTTCCAGGTTTTCTCTCTTGTTCAACACCGGCCCTGGTGTTAAGTTCAGCACTACTTTTCCTGGTGCCGTTAGCTTTCCTCTGGTCATCAACGCTGCCGCTGCCTTCACTGCTTCTTTCTGGTTGCTCATTGACCAGGTATTCATTCCACCAGTTCCCATGTAGTCCTCTCCTAAATTTCTATTTCCGCCGTTGCATTCTTTTAAGTATGATTTTCATGGAGAAAAAAAACAACTGTGTCAGTTTTAAATTAGTGCAATATTGTAGCATGGAGTTGGTTTGAATGTGGTTTGGTGATTTGTCATTGGTAGCAACTGTTTCATGGTGTTTTATTTAGTCATTCTGGCCAGGGGAAGCTCCAAAGGTGGCATATGAGTTGATAATATCAAAGATCCATTTTCCCTTTCCGATGATTCATTTTATTCATTTAATTAGTCATTCATTTTTATAAAAAAGTAAAGTATGTTTGCAGGCGGTGTATTCTATGGGGTAAGCTTAACCAAAGCTCATTTACTGTTTATAAAATCTTAAAATACATTGGAAATAATAGAGTATGTTTGCAGGTGGTGTATTCATGGCAAAGATCTATTTTGTTGGTTCAAAAAAAGTTTGTGTCTCTTGTCTATTTGGAAATAATAGTACACTGGAAGGGATGATAGTACTTTGGTGTGAATGCTGACAGGGCTGCTTTAGTGGGTGGATTGGACTTTCCTGCTAGTGTGGAGAATGGGACAACATTCATGGGGTAACCATAAGTCGACCTACAAAGCTCAATATGGATAGCAGGAAATATGAGTCAGATTTCAGCAAGGGTTGATATCTTGGGTATGCAGTTTGGAGTGAAGGGGAAAGGGGTTCCTATGCCAAATGACTTCAAGCTCGTCATTGATGGGTTTAAGTGCCTCAAGAGTCAAGATTACTACCAAAGGTAAATGTTATATGGTGTTTTTTCTGTTGTAAGTTTCCATTATTTTTTTATACATATTATTTTGTTACTATAACAAAAAGTAAATTTGTCGAAATGTAAGAATAGTGTAACTGGAAGAACTCACGTCATCCCTTCTCTTTGTCCACTAAGGTATGCCTTCTAGAATTGTTTATAATTCACATTATCATATCAGTTCATATTCGTTTATAGAAATATTAACATTGAATGTTGCATGGCTTCTGTTACGTTTTATATCTTAGGCTACTTCGTACTTGAATATACTTCATTCTTATTGCTTAATATGTTAATTCATATAGTTTAATTCAAGAGCACCTGCAGCATTGTAAGTAATTCTCAAAATCATTGGAAGTCAACTCAAGAATGAAGACCATTGCAAGACCATCAGCATTGCAAGCAAATTTCAATTTCATTATGTTCGTATTACTCCTAGTGATGTATATTTATGAAAGATAACTTCAAGTCATTTGGATTTTGGAGTCTTATACAATGGATTTTGTAGTTGCTTTATGTACTTGAGATACTTGTATGATTTATAAAAAAATGATGAGAGTTCGAAAATTCTAATATATTGTTTCGGTTCATGTTTTAAGTTTGTTTGATATCTTCAGTTTTGTAGACAATATGTTTTGAAATGAATTCTTTTATTAATAATATGTATATAATTTGTTCATATATTACAACTTTAAATAATATTTTTAATAAAATATATTACAACAGTCATAAAAAGTTGTAACAAAGTTTATTACAACGGTGGAAAACAGTTGTAAAATATACATTTTACAACGGTTTTGCAAGGGTGCAAAAATGTTGTAAAAGATTTTAGTCTATTACAACTTCTTAATAGACGACGGTGGCTCCACCGTTGTAAAAACTCTTTTACAACTTTTTTCCACCGTTGTAATATGGTCAATTTGTTGTAGTGAGTGTATCTGTAAATCCTGAAACACTTGACTGCCCGTACAAATTTGGGCCCCTAAGAGTTTAGGGAAAAACAAAATATACTCTGGGTCAGTCATGGGACTGGTGTGAGTAAACTCCAACCATATTGTTTAATTTTGAAAATCCTTTGAAAGAAAGGGTAATAGTAAGACCGGCCCACACATAAACATGGACGGTTTTTACCTTACTATAACCAAACTATTTTTTATATCAAAATCTAGTGATATTATAATAATGTCTAATCAAATAAATAGCCAAATAGCAGAACGCTTGCATCTCACGATCCACATACATAGTACAAAATCAAAAACCGAAGGGCACTTATTGGAGATTGGATTCCAACTATGACAAGGTATGGGACCACCTCCCGATCAGTGTACTTTAAAGGGGATATACTAGTGTTCAACAAGAACATCTTGCAACTCGGCCCACACATGTCCAACCACTCATTTAGATTGAGTGTGTCGAATATATTGTCACCCACGGTTGTCGGCCATCCAACCGTAATTCGTAAGATACAAAATTGAAAGAAGAATAAATAATGAATTTTCTCTAGATCGATGACAAATATACCCTGCTTGGGAATTACCCACCTAGCCATGCTGCCTGCCCTGATTTTTATCACTTCCCGGTTGTGAGGCTTGAGGCTACGTTAAACTTTCAGAATATCTGGTCACCATTTACTTTGAATGTCACATCGTCAAACCCGTCAAATCACTAGTTGATCTTCATAAAATATTACGGGTATAAAAAGCTAAGAGAAATGAATTCCTCCACCACCAACATAATACCCTGAAAAGATCGACTTAGGTGATTTGTTAGGAATACTCTGTCAGACATTCGTCCATACAAGTTATCCTAGGTCTGGACAAACAAAACAACCTTTGCATTTTTACTTCGTCTTTAATTTTTTCAGCATAATCTAATTCGCAATGCCTATGCCTATATGGAGTGGTTTTCGAATATTAAATCCAACCGGTCTAACCGTATTGACAACGATGGTAAAAATCTTTGATAGCCGGCGATTTAACTATAAAAGAAAAATAAACATCCATTAAACAATCAAACAATCACTGGCCCCTTTTAATTTATACTCATTCATTAACTATATTTCCAATTTCCTTATCGAATTCTATATATTTCGATATATTGATTTTATTTTCCTATTTTCTTCAAAATATTCTAACTCCTTAAATTTCCTGAAAATTTCGCCAGAAACTCCCCTGTATCGGCCAATCGTTCAAACCCCAACTCGTCTCTCTAGGCCGTTTCTATTCAAAAAGAAAATCAAAAAGTCAAGCGGTTTGCGGATTAGGCACATAAAACCTCATATGGAAATTTAAACATGTGCCTTTTTGTCAGACACTTAAATTAAAATCTTCATACTCTTCATTCACTTTATCCCATACCTGTCTAATATACACGCACCTGCATTTTCATTTTATTCCAACCGATACAACTATTTTGATTTAACCCAATCAATTCCACTAATTAATTTTTTTAACTCAATTTGCTAATTAATTCACTGATTGGCAATTTTTTCTAATACACTTTCGATTCGAGCATATCATAAGCAAATATATATTAGTTCGTTTATAAACATGTCGAATTTCATTTTTAACTCGAGTTTCATATTCGGTTTCAACTTGAATTCACAAATTCGGTTCACCTAACGGAGGTTAAATTCGATTCAAACTTCTTCAACTAATTACCTTGTAATTAGTTGACTTCATTTCATAATGTACGATCTGACTTATATATTTAAAAAAATACTTCATTCACTCCAATCAAGTTCGTATATATTTGATAACTCAAATCTGGATTTTTTTCCCAATAAGAATTCAGATTTTATTTACATAAAATCCCTTTTATATATTAAATAAACCGTTATGGTTTATAAACGATAATGGCGCTATTTTTCTGGAAATTTGATTTTGACTTAACTCAAAATCTCTAAGGCGAAATCCAGATTTTTCTTTTCCGTTTGAAAACTATTATTTAATATGTCCCAACGTTTCTTGTTTCATTGAATTTCGACTTATACTGAGTTTTATATACTCAATTGAAGTTCGAATCGCCAAATCACGAACTATTACGCTGCGACGAGTTCATTTTAATTATAATTTAAATATAAATATTAACTTCATTTTACAATCTCACTCCTCGATGTATTTAAACATAAATTAAAACCGTTTTCCAAATCTAACTTAAATATCTCGATTTTCCAAAATCGTTGAAAATTCATAACTCGATCATAAATTATTTACAACTCAATTTCTATATCAAATTCAACTTCCTTGAACATAAATTATTTTATAAAAATTCGATATAATCGAATTCTAATTATAAATTCCAGTTATGGGAAAACCCATTTATTCAACATTCTTTTCCATTACAAACTAATATCATCCCTTGAAATAGTGAAGTCGTTCAAGTTGGGGTATTTTAATTACCTCTCAGACCTTGATTGACAACGTTCTTATCTCGAGAAGGATAAGAGTTTGTAATACAAACCTGACATTACTTATCGATAAAATTCCTTTTCTATTTCATTTACAAATATGCTTTTAAATTGTCATTTCTTGCATTTGGAAATTTATTTCCAAATTACACGATGAAAATTACTTCATCCCATTTATAAGAATTATTTCTAAATTATTTTCCGTATACTTTATCTTCAAAACAAACTTCCAATTTGAAATCCATTTGGAACTTGATTCCTGTTTTATTTTATTATTATAACTTATAAATAGAAGCATCGCAGCTATTTTCATATTTAAATATTTAAGTATTATCTTCTTAGGATTCATAGTTCAAAATATAATTTCTCTAAATATGTTTATAATTTCCCCTTCTGAAATAATTTAAAATTATAAATTCGACATAGTTGAATTTTAATAATAAATCTGCTGGATTTGTTTCATTTCACTCTACATTCCGAACATCGGAAATAATTCCATTACTTTATTTTGAAACGATTCTCAATTATAGATCCCTTTTTAAAATTATACTTGAATTTAAATTATAAATTATCCACTGAAAATTCCCTTCTATATTTATAAACATCGTTTATAAATTCCACTTTTGGTTTTAAAAATTGAAACCAGTTTCTATTTCAAATTTCATTTGAAATCCAATTCTCGTTCTAGAAAATAAATTTTCCTTTTTTAAATTCAGACTCGAAATTAAAATTTAATATTATCAAATGATAATATTTCTTTCCATTTATAAATATTATTTATAAAATTCAATTTTTTGTTCTTGTTTTTTAAACAAGTAAATACTTTCTAACCCATTTGAAATTCCATTTCTATTTCGAAAAGCAAATTTCCCCTTTTAAATTCAAATATCCCTTTTTGATATTTTAAAATACAAATATCTAGGGCCAGTGATATTTAAATACCCATACACACAACAATTCATTCAATACAACACATTAAACATACATGAATATATAAACAAAACAATAATATATTTTTTGAGGAACCCAGTTGGATCCCTCCAACCAGTTTTCCCTGCATCCAAATAGGTTACCTCAAACAACATAAATAATACCAATCCTGCTTCAAGGCAGGATATCGCGGCAAAGATGGTCATCCACTCATATATCGTAGGGCGATAGGGTCATTCCCAAATGATACTGCGGGCATCCGCTAATGGTACTGCGGGAAATCCAATATATATATATATATATATATATATACAATAACCACAACCACCCACAACCACTAAGCCTAAATAACTACATATATAATAACCAAGACTGATGAATAATTTCTAAATGCAGCCAAATAGCCAACAAATCATTATGATGATAAAAATAGATGTTTAAGTGAGATTTACTCACCTTGATTTTATTTGTTGAATATCCGATAAAAATGTCGTAGCTTTGCAACTACGAATCAACTCGAAACCTCTCGAATAAATTTACTTTGCACCTATGATTTATTTATTTTAATTATCGATTAAACAATTTCTAACTTAACATAAATAAATAATTTACCTTATAAATTTTATTAAAAATGTACCTCGCTGCCCTCGACCAATCGACGAAGCGTACCCTCAAAATCACCAATCACCTTCACTGATAACAACCCCAATATAATAACCCATTCATTAAGGCATTTCACAAAACATTTTGTAGTTAACTCCAAATTCCCTTTTTAAAATTCTCACAATCCACTATCGAACTGTTTCTGCTACTATGCTGCCTCAAAACCCACTGCTCTACTGCAAACAGCCTCTCCTTCAATTCGACAGGCCATCGCTAAGCCCAAACTCCCTTCTCCATCTTTGCCTTCACTTCACAAAATCAGTCACTACTTTCGTGCTTCACTCTTCACAAAAATTAACGCAACTACCCCCACTTACTTCCAATAACTCAAAATATCTGCTCCTGACAATAATCCCTCACCACGTTCCCTCAATAATCATAAACCAAACCTCCCATTCACTTTACATCGCAACCTCAATTACAACACATCCACCTCGACATCATCTCCAACTAGAACTCGCACCAATATTCGAACTCCAGTATTTTTTGTCGCAACCCATTTCTCAGTGTCGCCTTCACACAAAGATCATCACAAAATCACTTTAGTCCCCTTCAGCACAGGTGCAATCCAATTCCAAATGAGAGTTCACCAAACTCTGACAACTGAACTATCTCGCTATTGGAAATCGTGACTTTCACTTTGCGCCCCCAACATCCATCGCAATCCCATAATCAACTCGCCTCAACCCAATACAGTTGATACACGAGCCATCGTTGTACGAAACCGAGCATTCCCCTAACCCTAGGTCGACTCTTTCCGTCGTTCAAGAATCCATACCTCGTAGTTGATTCGAATCTGATTTTTTATTTTTATTTTTTTGTTGGAGGAACTGATTTTTGCTTTACTGGGAAAATCAAAAGGGGAAAACTCGAATAGGTTTTCGTGAGTTGAGGAATGGGAAAATGAAAGTAAGGCTTGTTATATAGGTGCTGAGAGAAGACAAAGTACAAGACCATTAATTCGTGTTTCATAGATATCAGAAATGGAAGGCCAAAATTTCTACTCGAGGAAGAACAACTATGAAATTTTAGTTTTAGGTGGCTTTGAGTACAATGTATAGATCGGCTCCGATTTAACTTGATTTGAGTTTTATTTTTAATTAAAGACTAGAATGTATCATGTCCCTTAATTCGAAACCCCAAACTGTTATTCAACCGTAACGACCGACGCTCTCAGATTATAGCGTTATTCTGAACTTAATGGAACCGGTTTTAAATTTTACTTCGACTGTATAGAAGAGATAACCATTTAATTTAGCGATTTAAATTAAATTTGATTTAAAATATAAACCGATTTCAAACAATCAAAATTCATCGATAATAAATTATTATTATCATTTATATTCAGATAGAATTTATATTAGTCAAATGAATTTGTTTCGGTTCAGTTTTAATTCAACATTAAATTATTTCATTTTCTAATATCATGATATTTCAATATATTTAAAGTTGAATCGATAAATTCAAATTAAAAATTCATTTATTATTCCAAATCAATATTTAAAATAAATTCAAATATTCATTATAAAACAACAAAAAAACCAGGACGTTACATTCCATCCCCCTTAAAAGAATTTCGTCCCCGAAATTACTAAGGCAGAAGAAATGCTACAAACCCATTAACTTTTCAAAAGCCAACTCTATTATAGCTTAGTATTTTATTATTCATTCATATGCATTCAAATTCATTCAAGTTGATTTCAATCCATTTATTCACTTCGTTTCATTTAACTTGCTTAAGTTAAATTCCAGAATTCAAATACCCAGTATTCATTTCAAATTCCTTTTGAAATCAAATAAATATATGCGTAGATACATTTATAAACATCACAAATTCAAAACATTTGAATTTTCTAAACAACTTATTTTCTAAAATAAATTTCCATTGGAAATCTCACTATGGTAGCAATCCATCACTTAGAACTCGAAAGTGAACACCGATGATGTCTGGATCATCATCAGAATTATTTTCCAACCACTGAAGTGAGTTTAATGCTTTATCACTTTCAAAATCCATACAATATGATTTTATTCAAATCTTTTCAAAACAGGGCTATATTATCTTAATACACTTTGGAAAAATAATTTCCAAACACTCGGTATTTAAATTCCAATTCTGGTTTCAATCTAATTCAATTTCATTTATATATAAAAGTTAAATATTGATTATATATAATGATGTTAACCTAATTTGATTATAATTTCAATCAACACATCAATATATTACAATAATTTCGGAAAAATATTCACTTTATATAAAAATATAGTTTTGGGTAAAATTATTTCATTACCCAACTTTCAAAACATATTGTGTAAGATTACTCTGTTCAAGTGTTTATAAATCTCTATCGACCACGTCAGCTAAACGCGTCGATATGAAATTTATATACCACTCAACAGATCGATCAGCACAATATAAAACAATTTTTATACAAATCTACAAATACGCTCTCTCATATATATACACTCAACTCATTCTAGGGTACTACTGACCCTATCTCTAATGAGTAAACCCCAACATAGCCTAGGTGTTCACTCAACCTAAGCTCTGATACCAAATGTAGTGGCCCGCAAATCCATACTATCTGAGTTAACTAAAATAACACACGTCTAACCCAAATAATACAGAATTACGAGTCATTAGGGTTAAAGAAATAGAATAGATAGAAGAAGAACAGAAACAACAATATAGAATATCACAGCGGAATGAATAAAATATAACATATAACAAAATCTTTGAAATACAAATCTGAATTTGTATATACATACCATATCAGAGTACAACACACATATATCATGGCAGAAATAACTCTAAATAACTAACTGTGAAGCCTCCTGCTTCAAGCTCCTCCAAGTGTATCTGTAAATCCTGACACACTTGACAACCTGTACAAATTTGGGCATCCAAGAGTTTAGGGAAAAACAAACAAAATAAACTCTTGGTCAGTCATGGGACTGGTGTGAGTAAACTCCAACCATATTGTTCAATTTTGAAAATCCTTTGAAAGAAAGGGTAATAGTAAGACCGGCCCACACATAAACATGGACGGTTTTTACCTTACTATAACCAAACCATTTTTGATATCAAAATCCAGTGATATTATAATAATGTCTAATCAGATAAATAACCAAATGGAAAAACGCTTGCATCTCATGCTCCACATACATAGTACAAAATCAAAAACCGCAGGGTGCTTATTGGAGATTGGATTCCAACTATGACAAGGTATGGGACCACCTCCCGATCAATGTACTCTAGCGGGGATATAATGGGGTTCAACAAGAACATCTTACAACCCGACCCACACATGATCGACCACTCATTTAGCTTGAGTGTACCGAATATATTATCACCCACGGTTGTCGGCCATCCAACCATAACCCGTAAGATACAGAATTGAAAGAAGAATAAATAATGAATTTTCTATAGATCGATGACAAATATACCCTGCTTGGGAATGACCCACTTAGCCATGTTGCCTGCCCGATTTTTGTCACTTCCCGGTTGTGAGGCTTGAGGCTACGTTAAACTTTCAGAATATCTTATCAACATTTACTTTGAATGCCACATCGTCAAACCCGTCAAATCACTAGCCGATCTTCATAAAATATTATGGGTATAAAAAGTTAAGAGAAACGAATTCCTCCACCACCAACGTAATACCCTGAAAAGATCGTCTTATGTGACTCGTTAGGAATACTCTGTCAGACATTCGTCCATACAAGTTGTCCTGGGTCTGGACAAACAAAACAACCTTTGCAATTTTTTACTTCGTCTTTAATTTCTTCAGCATAATCGAATTCGCAACGCCTATGCCTATACGGAGTGGTTTTCGGATATTAGATCCAACCGGTCTCTCCGTATTGACGACGATGGTAAAAATCTTTGATAGCCGGTGATTTAACAATCAAAGAAAAATAAACATCCATTAAACAATCAAAAAATCACTAGCCCCTTTTAATTTACACTCATTCATTAACTATATTTCCAATTTCCTTATCGAATTCTATATATTTCGATATATTGATTTCTATTTTCAAAATTTCTTCAAAATATTCTAACTCCTTAAATTTCCAGAAAATTTCGCCAGCACCTCCCCTGTACCGGCCAATCGTTCAAACGCGCCTCTCTAGGCCCTTTCCATTCAAAAAGAAAATCAAAAAGCCAAGCAGCTTGCCGATTAGGCGCATAAAATCTCATATGGAAATTTAAACATGTGCCTTTTTGTCGGGCACTTAAATTAAAATCTTCATACTCTTCATTCACTTTCTCCCATACCTGTCTAATATACATGCACCTGCATTTTCATTTTATTCCAACCTATACAACTATTTTGATTTAACCCACTCAATTCCACTAATTAATTCTTTTAACTCAATTTGCTAATTAATTCGCTGATTGGCAATTTTTCGTAATACACTTTCGATTCGAGCATATCATAAGCAAATATATTTTAATTCATTTATAAACATGTCGAATTTCATTTTTAACTCGAGTTTCATATTCGATTTCAACTTGAATTCACAAATTCGATTCACCTAACAGAGGTTAAATTCGATTCAAACTTCTTCAACTAATTACCATGTAATTAGTTGACTTCATTTCATAATGTAAGATCTGACTTTTATATTTAAAAATTACTTCATTTACTCCAATCAAGTTCGTATATATTTGATAACTCAAATTTGGGTTTTTTTTCTAATAAGAATTCGAATTTTATTTACGGAAAATCCCTTTTATTTATTAAATAAACCGTTATGGTTTACAAACGATAATGACGCTGTTTTTCTGGAAATTTGATTTTGACTTAACTTAAAATCTCTAAGGTGAAATCCAGATTTTTCTTTTCCATTTGAAAACTATTATTTAATCGGTCCTAACGTTTCTTGTTTCATTGAATTTCGACTTATACTGAGTTCTAAATACTCAATTGAAGTTCGAATCGCCAAATCACGAGCTACCGCACTGCGGCGAGTTCATTTTAATTATAATTTGAATATAAATGTTAACTTCATTTTCCAATCTCACTCCTCGATGTATTTAAACATAAATTAAAAACCGTTTTCCAAATCTAACTTAAATATCTCGATTTTCCAAAATCGTTGAAAATTCATAACTCGACCATAAATTATTTACAACTCAATTTCTATGTCAAATTCAGCTTCCTTGAACATAAATTATTTTATAAAAGTTCGATATAATCGAATTCTAATTATAAATTCCAGTTATGGGAAAACCCATTTATTCAACATTCTTTTCCATTACAAACTAATATCATCCCTTGAAATAGTGAAGTCGTTCAAGTTGGGGTATTTTAATTACCTCTCAGACCTTGATTGACAACATTCTTATCTCGAGATGGATAAGAGTTTGTAATACAAATCTGACATTACTTATCGATAAAATTCCTTTTTCTATTTCATTTACAAATATGCCTTTAAATTGTCATTTCTTATATTTGGAAATTTATTTCCAAATTACACGATGAAAATTACTTCATCCCATTTATAACAATTATTTCTAAATTATTTTCCGTATATTTTATCTTCAAAACAAACTTCCAATTTGAACTCCATTTGGAACTTGATTCCTGTTTTATTTTATTATTATAACTTATAAATATAAGCATCGCAGCTATTTTCATATTTAAATATTTAAGTATTATCTTCTTAGGATTCATAGTTCAAAATATAATTTCTCTAAATATGTTTATAATTTCCCCTTCTGAAATAATTTGAAATTATAAATTCGACATAGTTGAATTTTAATAATAAATCTGTTGGATTTGTTTCAATTCATTCTACATTCCAAACATCGGAAATAATTCCATTACTTTATTTTGAAACGATTCTCAATTATAAATCCCTTTTTAAAATTATACTTGAATTTAAATTATAAATTATCCACTGAAAATTCCCTTCTATATTTATAAACATCGTTTATAAATTCCACTTTTGGTTTTAAAAATTGAAACCAGTTTCTATTTCAAATCTCATTTGAAATTCAATTCTCGTTCTGGAAAATAAATTTTCCTTTTTTAAATTCAGACTTGAAATTAAAATTTAATATTATCAAATGATAATGTTTCTTTCCATTTATAAATATTGTTTATAAATTCAATTTCTTGTTTTTGTTATTTAAACAAGTAAATACTTCCTAAGCCATTTGAAATTCCATTTCTATTTAGAAAAGCAAATTTCCCTTTTTAAATTCAAATATCCCTTTTTGGTATTTCAAAATATAAATATCTAGGGTCAGTTATAATTAAATACCCATACACACAACAATTCATTCAATTCAACACATCAAACATACATGAATATATAAACAAAACAATATTATATTTTTAAGAAATCCAGTTAGATCCCTCCAACCTGTTTTCCCTACATCCAAATATGTTACATCAAACAACATAAATTATACCAATCCTGCTTCAAGCAAGGATATCGCGGTATAGAATGTCATCCACTCATATATCGTGGGGCGATAGGGTCATCCGCTAATGATACTGCGGACATCCGCTAGTAGTACTGCGGGAAATTCAATATATATATTATAACCACAACCACCATGCCTAAATAACTACATATATAATAACCAAGACTAATAAATAATTTCTAACTGCAACCAAGCAGCCAACAAATCATTTTAATGACAAAATAGATGTTTAAGTGAGATTTACTCACCTTGATTTTATTTGTTGAATATCCGATAAAAATGTCGTAGCGTTGCAACTATGAATCAACTCGAAACCTCTCGAATAAATTTACTTTGCACCTATGATTTATTTAATTTAATTATTGATTAAACAATTTCTAACTTAACATAAATAAATAATTTACCTTATAAATTTTAGTAAAAATGTACCTCGCTGCCCTCGACCAATCGATGAAGCGTACCCTCAAAATCACCAATCATCTTCACTGATAACAACCCCAATATAACAACCTATTCATTATGGCATTTCACCAAACATTTTGCAGTCAACTCCAAATTCCCTTTTTAAAATTCTCACAATCCACTGTCGAACTATTTCTACTATACTGCGCTGCCTCAAAACCCACTGCTCTACTGCAGACAGCCTCACCTCTAATTCGACAGGCCATTGCCAAGCCCAAACTCCCTTCTCTATCTTTGCCTTCACTTCACAAAATCAGTCACTACTTTCGTGCTTCACTCCTCACAAAAATTAATGCAACTACCTCCACTTACTTCCAATAACTCAAAATATCTGCTCCTGACAATAATCCCTCACCACGTTCCCTCAATTATCATAAACCAAACCTCCCATTCACTTTACATCGCAACCTCAATTACAGCACATCCACCCCGACATCATCTCCAACTAGAACTCGCACCAATATTCGAACTCCAGTATTTTCTGTCGCAACCCATTTCTCAGTGTCGCCTTCACACAAAGATCATCACGAAATCACTTCAATCCCCTTCAGCACAGGTGCGATCCAATTCCAAACGAGAGTTCATCAAACTCTGACAACTAAACTCTCTCCCTATTGGAAATCGCGACTTTCACTTTTCGCCCCCAACATCCATCGCAATCCCATAATCAACTCGTCTCAACCCAATACAGTTGATACACGAGCCATCGTTGTACGGAACCGAGCATTCCCCTAACCCTAGGTCGACTATTTCCATCGTTCAAGAATCCATACCCCGTAGTTGATTCAAATCTGATTTTTTTTTTTAATCGGAGGAACTGATTTTTGCTTTATTGGGAAAATCAAAAGGGGAAAACTCGAATAGGTTTTCGTGAGTTGAGGAATGGGAAAATGAAAGTAAGGCTTATTATATAGGTGCTGAGAGAAGACAGAGTTCGAGACCAT
Source organism: Allium sativum (assembly GCA_030737875.1). Classification (NCBI taxonomy): domain Eukaryota; kingdom Viridiplantae; phylum Streptophyta; class Magnoliopsida; order Asparagales; family Amaryllidaceae; genus Allium; species Allium sativum. The sequence continues at coordinate 9,907,623 of JASFAX010000033.1, forward strand.
TAATTCGTGTTTCATAGATATAAGAAGTGGAAGACCAAAATTTCTGCTCGAGGAAAAACGGCTATGAAATTTCAGTTTTAGGTGGCTTCGAGTACAATGTATAGGTCGTCTCTGATTTAACTTGATTTGAGTTTTATTTTTAATTAAAAACTAGAATGTCTCATGCCCCTTAATTCAAAACCCCAAACTATTATTCAACCATGATGACCGACGCTCTCAAATTATAGCGTTATTCTGAACTCAATGGAACCAGTTTTAAATTTTACTTCGACTGTATAGAAGAGATAACCATTTAAATTAAATTTGATTTAAAATATAAATCGATTTCAAATAATCAAAATTCATCGATAATAAATTATTATTATCGTTTATATTCAGATAGAATTTATATTAGTCAACTGAATTTGTTTCGGTTCAGTTTTAATTCAACATTATATTATTTCATTTTCTAATATCATGATATTTCAATATATTTAAAGTTGAATCGTTAAATTCAAATTAAGACTTCATTTATTATTCCAAATCAATATTTAAAATAAATTCAAATATTCATTATAAAACAACAAAAAATCGAGGATGTTACAAGTACATTTTTAAATATCTTAGAGGAACATCAGATTATGGGCTTGTTTTTTGCGGTAGAAATAAGGATTTCAACTTAGTTGGATTCTGTGATTCAGACTATGCCGGAGATAGAGATAGAAGGAAGTCAACCTTAGGCTATGTGTTCACACTTGGAGGAACAGCTATCAGTTGGAGAGCGAGGTTGCAGACTATAGTGGCTTTGTTTACTACAGAGACAGAGTTGATAGTGCAGTTGAGGCAGCTAAGGAGGCACTTTATTTGAATAAGTTATTGTGTGATTTGGGCTTCATGCAAGATGCTTGTTTGGTGAATTGTGACAGTCAAAGTGCAATTCATTTAGCTGAAAATTTGGCTTTCAGTTCTAGGACAAAGCATATAGAGGTAAGAGAGTCTTTCCTTATCTCTATGAATGAGAAGTAGTTAGTTCGTCTTCAGAAGATTCACACAAATGAAAATGCAGCAAACATGTTTACAAAGGCATTGTCTGCTATTAAGTTTCAGCATTTCTCGAATTTGATTCACTTGATAAAGTGCTAGGTGCCACATGGTGGCACAATGGGGAAGAGAGTGACTTGGTTGAAGTCAAGAGAAGATATGGTATTCTTCTTGTATGAAGAGATAAGAGTTAGTTGCACAATGTCTACTTTGTTTTTAAATGCTTCCAACACTTTGTTGGTGGGCGTTGGCCTTGCCGGAGTTCACTGACAAAGTGCAACGAGGGGTGGATTTTGCAGGAACTCATTGGGAAGCATTCACATTAGAGTCTCTAGGTTGCATGAGATATTGTATCAAGGTGGAGATTATTGGAATTTGGTGATACAATATTTCCAAATATCAATTAGATTTTGAGATATTTGTGGTAATTTCGTTACCCCTTTTGTGGAAGAAATGAATGGAAAGAAATGGAAGGAATATTAATGAATAAGGGATATTGGAGATATTCGCCATCTAATTTGTTGCCATGTTTCATGAAAAAGAAATGGAAAGAAATTAAAATTGGAAAAGGGATTGATTGATGGAGAAAATAGAAAGTTATCAATCAATCAATTAATCATATGACAATCAAGTTAATGGGAATATTAGCCTTCCATGATTTGATTTATTTACATAAATCAAATTAATTCATCCCCAAGAAATGTTTTCCTCTATATAAAGAAAGGCATAGAGGATGTTATGGTATGATATGTGAGAACATTTGTATTCCTCATTTCTTTTGCTCTACTTTAAAAACTCTGTAATCTCTTAAATATTAATAAAATCTCTTCCCCATTAAATTGGACGTACACTATCTTGCGATAGTGGAACCACTATAAATTTGTGTGTTCTCTGTTGCCTTTATTTTTTCTGTGATATGAGATTGATATTCATTTCAAGCTGTTTGTCCTATCACATCATTGCAAGATCCTATTGAGGTTTTTCCGCTGAAAGGGACTGATCACTCCTTACGACTAGGGTGTAAACGGGTCGAGCCGGACCAAATGTATGTGTATCCTAATCCTGTCCCAAAAAAGATTCGGATGGACACAGACCAGACAAGCATTATGTACCTTCGCTGTTCGTACGAGCCGGACAACGAATGAACAATGTTCAGATAATAAATGACACTAAACATTTTGGATTGGACTGGACGGTAGTATGTTCTAGTCCTGTCCTATAAGAGAATCATACGTACATGGACCAAGCAACTTATAACCTTAGACCAAACATGATAACAGACTGTCATGTCCGTTATATAGCCGTAACCACTACATTGACAGAAAATTATGTTAAATCCAAGATTTCAATTTACATTTATTGATTTATCGATTGCTGATAGATAGGATAATTATCCGATATCCGTTCGTATTCGTGGATGCGAATATATGATATTCAAAAATAATTTCAGATGCAAATACGGATATGACGCTATTCGTATTCAGAAGCATCAGTTGGCAGATTTATCTGGACGCGTCCTCGAAAAAGCGAATAAAGCTGTTATGGTAATGGTTACCGTTACCATTTGGCAAATTTCGTTACTGTATCGTTTGTACTGGTAGGACAGAATTGATTACCGTTACCGTTACCGATTGACTAATATACTGAAGACTGATATATCGATAATCTCGTAATCGTTAGACTGATAATAGTAAATTACCATTTTTCGATTAAAATTTGTATCTTGATACTTTTTTGTATACAATGCATCTTTATTATACTATATGGAGTGTTAGTTAATAAAAAATATAAATGAGAAAGAAAATAAGTGTACATGAAATTATTTCAATGTATTATCGAACTAAGTTTAACCATTTGTTTTGTTCTAAATGCATGTAATATAGTATATCATCAAATGAATATTTATATGTTTTAAATTGACTGGTAAAATTATCCTTACCGCTAGTATTGAAGAAATCTTACCGATAAATTACCACTAAAATTGGTAAATTTATTGTTATCATGCTATTTTATTTGATATACCTATTTAATTAAAAATGATTATGGATCTATTGATAATGCTACGTTAAAAAAGGGGTGGTACTAAATGCAGTAAAAATTTCCTTCATGCAGTAATAAAAAATTGGTCTAATTTACTGTAATATCCTTCACTTATTTTCTGTGCACTTATTAAATGCAGTAAAAAAAATTTTCATGCAGTAATCACTATCAGTGTCTTTCCTGGGAAATGGTGCCGCTCAGCTGTCTACTTCAATATAGCCATCAGGTCATTTAATATTAGCAAGAGCTAATCTGTAATTACGAAGAAAATTTTTTATTCTGTTTAGCAGTCACGTAAAAAAGTGAAATCGTTAGGACGGGACTAAACATGCCAAAACGTCCCATCTTGCTGCCCTTTCATTTATCCTGTTACGGAGCAAACCCATGAAGTTGCGTTGGAAGTGCGGTGAAAAGATTTAACTCCCCCAACCATCGCCGACGAAGCAACTTAATCACTTATCTCCTATTAGATGCTTCAAATTTAGAAACTAGACTTCAATGTCTCTTCTTCTCCCGCAGCTTCAGTTTTACTGCCAAAATTCTTCTTCCTTTCCTCACATATCTCGTGCAAGGTTTGAATTTCGGTCATGGTATTTATTATCACTCGCATGGAAGTAATATTTGCTTCATTATTGTATTCTTTTAGTTCCCGACCAAACTTTTTTGATAAATTTGGTGCATTTGTATTCTAATGACCAAATGAAGAATACTGCTTCGTTCTTTGTTTATGATTGTTTTTTTATTATATTTATTTTTATATGATTGTGAGTTGCATTTCTTCTAAACTTCAACTTTATTACTTTTCCAACCCTTTGCACTAAATTTGTATTATTAGAATAACGATTCCTTAGATAGTTAGGATTACAGTGCTGTTGACTGTTATATAGTCTATATTTGGAACAAGGAATAATTACACTGGGGATAATTCTATTTCTTCCCGAGAAAATGCTGAGTTGCCCCATATTTTCAAAAAACAAAAAAACAAAAAACCTCCTGATATATATATATATATATATATATATATATATGGGAGAAAGACAAACTTTGCCGAAAAATTAGGCTGAAGGACACCAAGTTTTATTTTTAGTCTGAAGAACAAACTCTGAACCAAAATTAAGCTGAAGAAAAATGCTAAATGTAATTAGCATTATATTCAGTTTTTTACTCTACACGAAAATGCTAGTTTTAACTAGCATTATTCAGTTTTACACTGTAGAAAATGCTAATTATATTTAGTATTGTCCTTCAGCCTAAAAATAAAACTTAACGTCCTTCAAACTATTTTTTTTCAATGTTTGTCCTTATGCCTATTTTCCACACACACACACATATGTGTGTGTGTGTGTGTATATATATATATATATATATATATATATATATATATATATATATATAAACGTTCAATGACACTTCAAACAATGAGCACCCCAAATACCCCTCAACAGAAACCAAGTATTTATAGTAGTTTAATTTAGTGGAAGGTGAGAGAATGAGTGAAGGGAGAGAGAAACATAATATGTGGTGGAAACCAGGAAGCATTTTGGGGTGCTGCACTGTTTCGGGTGCCATTGAACGCTCGCTATATATATATATATATATATATATATATATATATATATATATATATATATGTAAAACCTAAAATACCCCCTCTGTGCAGCGGCACTGCGGGGTTTCTTTAGGATACCTCGCTGTGCCAGTGCGTGTGTCTTCACGGTATCCCGCAGTGTCACTGCTTGCTAGTCAGAATTCTAAAAAAAATAAAACGTGATAAGCTAATTTTCGTCCTTAAATTTATTTTTATTTTTTTGGGTAAAAATGGGACAATTCAGCAATTACGAGTGTTTAATTAGAATTTGCCTGGAATTAACATAGGTAGCAACCGATAAAATATACCTATATAGGTTTTAAATGAAATTCAAATTATCACTGCTAAACGTCTAACTGCTCTATGTAGGGAGTTTCCCTGAACAGTTGGCTTGTTCACTTTAGCCGATGTCAGCCTTGGATCATAATAAGTTGGTTGTGAAAATGTTGTGATCTTATGTGATATATCCGAACAAAAAGCTTGAAAACAATTGATGGGCCTATCAACTGATACTTTCAGATGTGTAGTGCCATATTCATATTTGTTGACTGTATCTGAAATCATTTTTGAATATTGAATATCTGTGTCAATGGATACAGACGGAGATCCTACTAATGATTGATGAATAAAGTAACAAGGGAAAATTTTAGTTTAACATGAACATTTTTTAATCTCGTTGATTATTAAAGTGTTAAAATTAATCAAATATGACGATGGCAAATAATTTTGAGCAATTAGTATGTATTTAGTTCGTATAATATGAACTTCTAGCTTAATAAAACAATAGATATCATTCATTGTATCAAGCTATGATCTTGAAAAAATCCGTTAATTTTTGGATGTGGATGTCTTTGTATTCACATCCGCTTCCACATCCAATTTTCTGAATATTGGATATTTATCTGTTTTAAAATAGAAGTGCAAACAAATTTTGATTTTTTCGGATATCCATTAGAATAGTTATAATTATGGCCTGATTTCTTGTATCATGGAAAAAAGATGGGTGGGTTGAGAATAAATATTCCATATCAAGAAAATTGACCAGTCTTTTGTGTATAAATATTAGATTAATTTGCGACAAATTAACTTTAAAGTTTACTTTTGTTTCATAGTTGTATGTGACTCCCATTTATTACGTTCACAACAAGTGAATCTAGTTGGCAATCGTGTTGTATGAGCAATCTAGATAATAATTTTAGGTTTGATGGGACGCATTTTTAATGTCAAAGTTAAGTCTTGTACGAGAAACAACAGTCCAATGGTATACATAATCTAGAAGACATTAAATATGATGGATAGCATGGATAACCTAGTTAATTTGCCACAAGATGGAACATAACTATTAATGAATGTGTAATGTCTATGCTCCATTAGAGGCCTAGAGTCATTGTTGTGGCATAATTAAAGTGTTACCGTATATTAGGTTTAAAGTAGAAATTGTTGAGTTGTCTCGCAATTTCGGAAGTTAGGGAAGTCTACACGCATCAAGTTAGATTGTTGCTATACCCACACTAGTGTGGTTTCAACTTCTGGTTGCAGTATTCGTGTGAGTGGGAGTAACAGACAGTAGCAATCTATTGTGCATTATCCCAAAGCTATAAACGTTACTTGTAAGCTACAACCCTTTATTACGAGATTGGCTTCGTATTGCGTGACCCTGTCAACATACATTTTTAGATGCAGGTAGTGTTATTTGCATTCACATCCAGTATCATTTTTGGAGATCGAATATCTGCATCTCGGATACAGACATCGATATTCGATGGATGTGTAATAATTATCCTGTGCCAATGATCGATAAATCAAAAAAATAAAAAAAATAAATAAAAGAATATTAGTTTAGCACATGCTCAATAAGTATGAAAATGTGCCGAATCAAAAAATATGATGATAATAAATAGTTTTGAGTAGTCGTTATGCATAACATACCTAAATATAAACTATCAACTCAATCAAATAATAGATACATATCTTTCTCCTTACTAAAATACATATAAAGTAAATTATAATTTTAACAAAAACGAAGGATAATTTTTAAGTACAAGATATTTTTCCACTTTTTAGATATGAATGTCGACGAATTTCAGATTTTGCGGATGTCGTTGACATGCTTAATATTGCTAGATGATTTCTTACTTTGCTCTTGGTATGGTGGACCCATTTACTAAATACTTGTTGCCACTTAAAGTTTATAATGTCCTCCATATTTATTTGATCTTGACGTATACATAATTCGTGTAAGATACAACAAGAAATAACTAATAATAACGACTATCAGGCTTGGATTACCTTCTCTAGTCTAAAACTATAAAAATGGTTCACCCACTAAATCCATGAGCTTGGAATGCAATGATGTTGATTGAGAGTTCCATAAATTATTAAGAAAACACGGGTTATAAAAAGATACGCGAACGCCAAGTTATTGGGTTCTAAATCCCATGGTTGCATTAAGAGGTGAAGTTCTTCTCTAGTATGGTACCCAGGACTATTATAGTAATGGTTACCGTTATCATTTTTCAAACATTGATATCATGTCATTTTTATTGCTAAGCTAAAATTGTTTATCGTTACTGGTACCGATTGATGGCTATATAAAAGACTTATATACCAAGAAACTGGTGATCGTTATACTGGTAATGACAAACTACCGTTTAATCAAAAAATAGAAACTTGATTTATTTTTATGATGTATGATGCTACATCATACATTTATCGTGTCCCTTAATAAAAGACATCAATGAGAAATTAAAAAGGTACTTGGCATCATTTGAACTAAGTTCCTAAATTGAATCAAATCAATCTTTTCTTCGAATGCTATGGTACAACATATCATATGAATATCCTTATATTATAAGTGGACTGGTTTATTAAGCAACAATTACCAGTGTTTTTTTCTTTTGCCGTTGAAATCTATTAATTTACCATTACCGTACCGATCACATTGAAATATCAAGATTGCTAAAAAAGAGAGTAATCGATTGACCGATAATGGTATGACGAAAACCTATCATTTCCATAACATTTCTAATTAAGCCAGAGGATGTGATTCTATTCTATTACCTCCACATACCTGTAAGGTATGGTCCCATTGGCATATTAATATTTTCTAGACCATATTTTTTCAATTATACTCCATTTTTCCAAAATGTTTAGGCTTAATATAGTTGAGATTTCTTGTAAAACGCACAACACAAAGTACCAATAATAACATTTTTTGCTCAAATGTTCTAAACCAGATAACCTGGTAGGATATATTTCCAACATGAATAAATTTCCTTAATGATATGATCTAAGGTTTGAGATCTCAGTTTCGGTCTTCTGAAATTTTAGGAATTTAGACCTAATTTGTAAATTTTGAAAATTTCTATTTCAATTTCGGTTTTGGATCTCATTTTTTTTATATAACTATACATATTTGTTTAATTTATTTTTTAAAAAGTATAATTTGAACTTAATTGAAAAAAAAGATATACATGAATGATGCTGGTAAGTTATAAATGTTTAAATTACTAAAAAAGGCTTATTCATTACTTCATTTTCAATGTTTTTAATTATATCATTTATATATTTTGTGAATATGTATGTTTTCCATGTTAAAATTTTAGATTTTGAATATTCATATATTTGAAATTCAAGTTAATTCTATTTCCATTTTTTTTTTTTTTTGGTTGAACCAAAATTTTAATTTGGTTTCGATTCACCCTTACTGAAACCTAAAGGAAAAGACCGAAATCACAATGTTTCAGACGAAACCTCAAACCTTGATATGGTAATCTTTTTAGCATGTTATAAGATAATGAGTGAAACATGATGTATAGATACATAAGAAGCTATCAATTTTTTGTGATAAAAAGAGGCGTATGGTAGTTTTGATTGCTGTTATTATGTCAGTATTTAGATTGTTACATTGCCGAAACATCAGTAGTAACGGTAAGGTTCCAGTGTTAGTAGTGATAATAACGGTGATAGAAGTTTCAAACCATTGACAACAACATCAATAAATTTACCCATCTCTTTTTTCATCCTTGATTTATGTCCAACTATTCTTTCAGTATCTATCATTGTTGAAATCCAATAATTTTTTGGAGGCATACTCTTTATAGCAACAACATCTCTATGAAAATTCACATTGTTCCAATATCTTTACCCCGGTGAACGCTAATGTTGCAAGATCAAACACTATAATAATATCTTGCACTGTAATAATATATCGCTTATATAATATACCTTATAAATAAATTTGATGATATCAGAAAATGAGTTGAACACAAATAGTGGGTGCAAAGCAACTGAGATAAGTGTCTCTTCTCTCATCATGTGTGTGTGTATGTGTGTGTGTGTGTGTGTGTGTGTGTGTGTGTGTGTGTGTGTGTATATATATATATATATATATATATCTGTGTGTGTGTGTGTGTGTCTAATTTTCAATGTGTATTTATTTATGTATGTGAGGATCTGTTATACCCCTCTTTTGCTACACCCCATTCTATGCCTTTGTGTATTTGGCATACATTATTCGAAATCAAGTGAAACTTTGATGATGTTTAATATACACTATAATAAATGAACGTCACGTTCACAAAAAAGTGGGACCAATTTAAAACTTCTAGCGTGTTCTATATATGTTTACTCGTTTTTGGACCAAAGCAGCTTTAATTTGACCAAGAATATTCAAATGGAATCAGATTGAATTGAAACTTGATAGAAGCACTTAGAAATGATAAAAGGACACTTAGGAAGAGTATTGAAAGTGGATCCCATCGAGCTAAACTTGGTCACAATTTGAGTCTACAGGTCAGATCCGACCCATTCTGATCCGACCTGTGACTTCCTAGACTCTATGTTCTGACTCCCCTGCTTCATTATGTGCTTGGGAAGTTTCATAAGGTTCAAATGAGATTTGGATGAGACCAATTTAGAACTTCAAGCGTGTTCTGTATATGGGATGAAGAACAATGTGAAGAGGTCATGCCCTGGATTGAATGCATAACACTTGGATGGATTTGAACGTCGTAAAGCTAGACAAGGAAAGATAATCTCGGGCGAACATGAGATAACTTGGGCTCAAGAGAGGTTAGATTTGCTAATAATTGACTTGGATTTGAGGGTTTGGCTTTGATCGAATTAGCCAGAGAGCTAAATTCGATTATTGTCGCAAAATGCCATTACCTTGATTGATTCATCCAGAGAGCTTCGTCTTGATTAGATCAGTCATAGAGCTTCACTTTGATTGAGATTCGTCAAAGAACTTCACCTTGATTTGGATCAACCAGAGTGCTAACTTCTAACTCGAGCAGTCGGAAGACTGGATTCTGTTCGGATTGGATAATGAGATTTGGATTGAAAGCAGTCAGAGTGCTCAACTACTAGACTTGGGTTATTAGAACTTGTTCTTCAACAAAGCACATCTTACATTAAAAAGACATACTTTAAGGGACAAATGTTTATCCTTTTTTTGCATCAAAGCAACTTTAACTAGGCTTAGAGCATTCAGACGATATCAGATTAACTTGAAACTTGACAATAGTACCTAAGATGATGAAAGGACACTTTGGAAGAGTTTGAGCTAGTTGGGTACATCCAGCTAGACTTGGTATCAACCTGACTTTAGAGGTAGGATCAGACCTATCCTGGTCCCACTGTGACTTCCTCGACTCCATATTCCGACTCTCTTGCTTCATTACATTATGCTTGTGAAGTGAGCTAAGAGGATGACGGATGTACAAATCAACTCGAAACAGCAGGATATCAGATCAAAGGACTCAACCAGACAAGAGAAGAAGCATGCAAGTGGACTCGACTCAAGAACCGCCTAAGTCATAGGTCGATACCGACCTAAGGCTATGGGTGACCTATGATAGTTTGGCCTGAGTTACTTCGATGGTTTGGGTCGGGTTGTCTACCTTGTATTGGTTCTATATTAGCTCTGGACTTCAAGTTCATAAATTTCCAGCCCATTATCCGTTGGATTTCCTTGTAAATACTGAACTACCTACACTTAGAGGAGGATCATCTTTTCATGAGATCGACACCACTACCATGCCGGATTCTCTTTACTTCATTTCTTATCTCTTCCAAACACATTCCGATACGTTGTAACTTAGATGTAGGATAAAACTAGTTGAAATCCAGAGAGATTCAACAAGCATACTTTGAATAAAATCCGATTGAAGCTGACATAGCCAGAGTAAGCCGAATCAATATAAAATTCTTGTGTCTCCTTTACTTTTTTCAGCAATTTTTTACCTTTTTTGTTTTTTGCTAACTTCTGTATTGGTGCTTTCATCTTGATTTAGGGTATTTATCCAATTACACTGCATTCTATGCCTTCACGTATTTAGTGTCCAATATTCGAAATCAAATCAAAATTTGAGGATGTCTAATCTACACTATAGATTATGGACATCTTGTTCACAAAAAAATGAGACTATTTCAAAACTTTCACTGTGTTGGGAATATTAAATCAATATCTTCCGTTAAAACATTTATTTTAATCGTCAATTTAAGTTGTTATTCTGAATATGATAGGACTATCAACATTAGCCAAATTTGGTCCAGATTATATTGAGATATGTAAGCACACACCTAAAAATTTTCGTTTGATTTGAAAATCATAAGGATGAAGTGGAACATTTCCCTATGTATGCATATGTATAGAAAATTCTAAGGTTTCAAATCTTGAAATTTTGGAGAAAATCTCAAGCTTACTTCTTGGCTGAAATGAAGGAGATTTAATACTCTAATAACTAACCAAGCCGAAAAATCTCAGATGAGATGAAGGAGATTTAAAACCTTGGAAAATTTACATTTCAAGTTTATTCGTTTTTAATTCTGTATTGTATGATCCAGCTTATTCGATGTCAATTTCAAGTGTTTCATCATTTGTTTATGACTGCAATATGCATTTTATGGAGCACCAAAAGTAAGCAGTCTAAAATGGCCAAAGCTGCATAGAACGTATATGGTTAAAGTAGAAGTTTTCTAAGATTTAATTCTTTCTTAGTGGCTGGGAAACAATTCCAGTGCCGCTAAGTTCTGATGCATTATTTCATTGTGGCTTGTTTCCCTTCAAAATTCAATATCAGCTGGGGTGCATGCTGATTTTTTGTGTGCTTACATATTCTTTATAAAATTACTGGAATTTCCCCATTTTTATTCATTTATATCTTATATTTCGTTATCTAGAAGATGCAACAGAATCAATAAAATAAAGCTTGTTTCTCAAAACGGGATCATTGTAAAATGTTCTCTGGATAGCACTGCATTCATGATTCCTGTTACTAAACGACAGCTTTTCTCTTGTATTGCTGCGTCATTATTCGTTGCTGCTTTCTCAAGCCAGGTGAAACCAAAAATACGTGAACAAAGGTATAAAAATTAAACATTTAGAATAAGGATATGTGAGTGTATTTGTTATTTGTTTAGGTTCATGCTGCAGAAGGTAGTGGAGTGATGGTAATGAAAGGCATGACTGCTAATGGTTTTAACCCAATTAGATATTCCGGAAGATGGTTTGAAGTAGCTTCACTCAAAAAGGGATTTGCAGGGCAAGGACAAGAAGATTGTCATTGTACACAGGTGAATTTTGTTTTTTGCCCGTTAAGATTAAATGATTAAACAATGAAGAAAGAAAAAGATCTTAAAGAAGAAACAGTGGCAGGTTTCCCTTTAAATAGCAGGTATGGAAGTTCTTTCATTATGCACCAATATTTACTCTTTCAAGTACATAGATGAATGCTTGCACGTATTAATATAGCTGTTAGCGTTTTTTAAACATCTGCATTTTTATGTGGACAAAATTATCGTGCTCCGTGAAATTTAGGATGAAATTTTCAAAAACAACGAGCAATCATACAAATTAGCATAATTTTTGAATAAGACGCAGTCACACAGCAATATTTAAGAAAATCTTCATTATCATGAGATATCGGTTTGACAGAGTACTCTGTTTCATATTTTTTTGTGTTATGTAAATATCTATGGATTTTTTTTTTTTTTTTCAACGCCAGTTTGGTTCCGTAGTGTTTGATTGATATCTTGCAGGCATATACTAAACACTACTTGGTTTACCAATAATAATGTATAGAAGCAGTCCCATCGTACCAATGTACAATTTTAGATTGACCTTATCCTTTGCGCTCTTTGCCTTCATCTAGCACAATGGTATTACTCATTAGGGTTGGTTTGCTAGTGATTTGTTCATGCCAAAACAGTTTAATATTTTTTTTAGCATACTTGTCTTTGATGATGATATAGTGCATAGATGAATGCTGGCACATATTCATGTAGCTGTTAGCATTTTTTAAACATCTGCATTTTTATGTGGACAAAATTATCGTGCTCCATGGAATTCAGAATGAAAATTTCAAAAACAACGAGCACATGGTGTTTGGTGCTTGTCTCAACCCATTCTGCAAGTCAGAACTCCATTATGTACACGGATATCATAGTTGGGGTGGATGCATAAAACTTCCACCTTTTGTGAATGAACTGGACTGCTAGAGCAGTGTTGTACAACTAACAACTGAGCTGATTGACTTCCTCGGTTGTTCGATTTAGCACCGCGTTCACATTTATCAGTTTATCCCAAAGTTTTAAAGGTGGGAGCGTACTAGGGCGAATCTGTTCTTCTGAGGCCCTGCGTAAACCTCTAGGTATCGAGATGTAAGTTTTTGAGTAAATAATAAACACGTGACATATCAAAGAATTAGACATGTCAACAATCAATGAGTTATACAAATTTTTTTATTGAACAGTAAACATGCATTGTTTGTTTACAACTTAGAAGTTAGCAACATTTAACTTAAGCAAGCTAGTGGAACTTGGCAGTATTGGTAGAAATATAATTGTAGCGTTTTGATGGTGACAACCATATGATGATGCTACTGATATGATATCAAGATATTACAAAATCTGCAGCATTATGTATAGAGTGATGCACAAGGAATCAAAACGATAATGAAGAAAAGGAACACACAATGCTATAGTCAAAGTATTATTCTAAAGTTAACAAATTTATTGGAGTACATATCGTTGGAGATACACTAGAAGACAGATCACAGAGCTGAAATAAAAAGTATGTTTTAGACCGAGTCGTTATCAAGTCATTTAGAATCTTGATTTGTTAAAACTGTACAAGTGATATTTAAGCCACTTCAAACATCACCACATCATCCAAAATATGTTATATAAGAATCTCTTTTCAGAAGTCAAAAAGGAAGAAAATCTGGTGGAAAACAACCAGAAAGGCTCTAACTGGTTAACTGGTTAAAAGATATATTGTGACGGCCCATCCCGAACCAGCCGACATTTCCCCGAAATGCGTTGTGCTAATGCCCGACTAGCACAGGACGGTCGTCAAAGGAAAGGGATTGGAAACGACTAATCATCAATGAACTTGCAGTATATCTCACAACGCATGGAATAAAATATAATAATAACATAACTTGACATAAAACAGGCGAGACAGTGCATAAACTGAAACTAAACTATCATAGCGGCGGAAATCCAAAATACAGCTTACGATCCAAACCGTTTTATTACAACTTTAAAATATTGTCTCTAAGCAAAATAGAAAAGGAACACTACTAATGCCCAAAGCAGTGACCAGCAACAACACATGGAGAATATATGTAAATAGTACGTGTAAGCCTCATGCTCGTCTCCGGACAGCTACTAGTGCATATCACCTAACTTGTCTCTAGTCTGCCCGTTTAAGAGCACCCTGAGTAATAAGAAGAGACAAAAGTCTGGTATGAGCGATAAATATCAAAATAAAACAATAACAGGTATAATCTAATCATACCTGAATCTGGACCTGCAACCAAAAAGTTAGCACAACAAGATGTACAATACTCTAAGGTAACACTAACATAAAGTGTAAATATGGGAGTGTGCATGACATGGTGATAGCAAACATCAAACATAACAACCATCCTCACATCTCTCACTCAGTGCGTAAAACATACGATATCCACCCTTTGATCACCAGAACTATCGGGGCCATGACGGAGTCCAACTTCGCACAACCATCACTACGATCACTTTGCCCATAATCCGTCTCTCAGTGGTGATCCAAAATTATGGATACCAATAACCCCTTTGTACACGTCCCGCAACAAAGTCCAACTCATGAAGTTAACTCGTTGGTTCCCATATTGATCCTGAGTTCTACTTCCTATTTGGACTACCTTTGCATCTCGGGTTTTGGTCACCATCTTGGTTCGTGATCATCACTTGGGTTCGGGTCGTGAATACCCCTTCGGTTCGTGGGTCCTCCATCAGGTCGTCGCGGTTCGGTTCGGAGTGTAACACCTGGTTCGTGGCTTCTTCATTCGTAGCACTCTAGTTCGGACTTCCTCTTCAACATCAGGTCGGTTCGGATATGTAGGCATGGTTCGTGAATGACACTCCGGGTCATGTCATGAGCTCTCTCTCGTGGCGGCTCGTGATGATGCTCATCAGTTCGGGTCAGATCGTTCCACCTCACCGGGTCGGTTCGTGAGCTCCTGGTCGGATCGGCTTGTGATCTTCTGAGTTCAAGACAAGCGATTCAGGTCGGGGTGCATCGACTCGTAGAAGGTGGTTCAGAGGAGGTGCTTTGGGTCGTGGTGTCCATACCACGAGCGGGTCGGTTCGTGGAGATATTTCTTGGTCGGTTCGGTTTTGGTGAGCACGAGTGGGATCAGATCGTGACACCTTGGTCACGAACGGGTCGGTTTGGGGGTCACGAACCCGATCCAGTCCCCTTTCCTGCACCTATTTCCAGCAACTATTTACGCCACACGACGACGTTTTTGACCATTCTAGCTTTTCTATGCAAACTAAAACCATTCCAAACAGTAATAAGATCATATAGAACCAATCATAAACATCAAAACATCAATTGTGTGTGTTATGTAGGATCAAACATGCCCAAAACTCATGTTTTTTCCTTAATCTCTTTAATCATGATTTAACCATACGATTAGCAATACATGTCCAAATTAACCCAAATTTCTAATAGAGGCCTAAAATAATATTTAAGAATTTCTAAATATTTTTCCAGAATTTTAACATGCATAATTTCGCTAATTATCACTAATCACCCATAACTAGCCGTAATTAGTGGAAAATAATGCAAATCACTCACCTTAGCCACAAATAAGATCTTAGATCTGAAAATATACTGTTTTGGGTTGAATTCCTATGCAACACAGCAGCTCCAACTCTGATTTGGTGTTGATTTGCCTTGATTTGAGGTAGCCTAGCTTAATCTTTGATTAGAAAGCGATTAGGAGTTGTTTAGAAGAGATTTAGAAGGTGGAAGCCATTGTTAGGGTTGAAGAGAAAGTTGTGGCAACTGGAAAATGACAAAGGAGGGTTTCTCTAGCCCCTATCAGCCTTATGCAACCCTGATCTCGAAATACCTAATGGGCCTAGCTGCTAATCACCCGGTTAAGCCCTATTATGCTGTTTTTCACCTTCTAAACCTTATTTCAGACATATGTTTCAAACGGTAAGTCCGTTTGGTTAATGTGATCACTCTACGGAAATGTAAACCATCATTCGAATCCAATGAAAGTGGTTTCAGGTCAAAACTCCTTACCAATCAAAAGTTATAGGCGAAACAAAATTCACTAGGGGAGAAACAGTCATTTAAAAATCGTGAACATGGGAAATGACCCCAATAGTCGTTCCCCAAAGTTGCATGACCATACGACTTCGTATGTAGATGAAATAAATATTCTACGATATTCCGATGCGTAGAATACAGGTTGTTACATTCTCCCCCTTTAAGAAATTTCGCCCCCAAAATTCCTTAACTAAGAAAACACACAATAGGGTCTCGCATGCCTACCAACCATTTACAAACAATCAACCATACATGACAAACATAACAAGCTTATCCTAGCATGCAGTTTACTAACAAGGGAATAACTGTATTACAATAAAAATCTTGCCAAGTAAAGAGCTCTGGATACGACTTCTTCATGCTCTCCTCTGTTTCCCATGTTCAGTCATTCTCATTATCGTCCCATTGGACTTTAACCAGTTTCACCCTCTTCCTTCAAAGTTGTTTCGTATCGTGCTTGACAATACAAATCGGTCTTGCGGTTCCCAACCGCCTCGGGTTCTACTTCGATATCATCCAACTAATCTGGCAATATAGCTAAATCAAAATCATGCACGAACTTCCTTAACTGAGAACATGAAGTACGTCATGCACTCCTGCCATCTTGTCAGCCTGTTAGGTAATCCAACTCTTATACGTCAAATTCCCAACTACATTCCAAGTGTCCTTTCAAGTCCAACCCGAGTCTTTCCTACATTTGTACTGCCCATCCAACGTATATTCATCTCCCTGAGATAAACTAGACTCATCCAATGAATCTAGGTACCCTACCTATACTCGTACTGCACGTCCAACGTACATTCACCTTCCAAATGTAAACTAGACCCATCCAATGAATCTAGGTGCTCTATCTACGAGTCCAAGTCCAACTTGAAGCTCTCCTATATTCGCTGAATCTCCAAGATCAACGAACACCCCACAATGTTCCAAACATACTTCAAATCTAATGTGAAGTATCTTCACATTCGTTATATCACCATGACTAACGAACTCGCCCCATTTCCATTCTGAAATTTCCAATGGTTGTAACAAACCACTAGGCTTCTTTTGCTCGTCTTTAACAAGCTGGCAATTCATGTATTTGGATATAAACTTCCCAACGTCTCTTTTCATCCCTTCCCAGTAGTAGGTCTGCTTCATATCTCGATACGTTTTGCTACCACCGGGATGTATAGTCAGTTTTGAGTGATGACATTCTTTAAGCACTTAATCTCTCAATCCATTGACATTGGGTACAACCAGTCTCTCATTCTTTCGAAGCCACCCTTCTCGATCAAGCTCATACTTGTTCATCTCCTCATTGATACTCATCTCTAACTTGGAGATGATTCTAATAAATTAGGATCGTCTCTCTGACTGGAACCAATCCACTCAATCAAAGTTGGTCTGATCGTCAAACTTGCTAATATTTCGGGATCCAATTCGCACTTAGGTCTGAAATCATATCCCGCAATATACTCCAGTTGCTTCCATTCAAGAAACATAGTCCCTAAACTAGCATGTCTCATACTCAATGCATCAGCGATCGCAAGTCCGGTAGCACAGATATCCGTGTTTACCGTCATCTCTTTATTTCCCATCGCCAGAATCCTACAGGTGATAGTCTACTCAAGAGAAGAAAATAGGAACAAACATAGCAAACATGACATCCATCAATCAAGTCTTATCTATCACCTGCTAAACCCATGGATACGTCGACACGTATATGACTGGTCCAACCAATCCCAATGGCTAATAGGAGCCCCGACTCCAAACGGACTACCGCACGTCCACACGTTTGTCCTCCAAGGATAACTAGATCACGTCCAACAGATCCAAGGTAATTGGGCGTACCCAGATACCCCTGCTTCGAGTCCGCCTAGAACACTTCAAACTATCGACGATTCCAACCCAACCCAAGTCAATCTATTATCTTGCAGCCTTCTCGAGCCCAACTCGAGTCATCTCATAGCCTATCGAGTCCAACTCGAGGCAGTCCATATCATCGAACAGTCTTATCACATCACGTTGCACATCACTCCTCGAGTGAACCAAGATACCATCTAATGAAAATCATAACTTCTCATATCTTCACGCAAACCATCCTAACCGAACTCGACATTCCTCAAGCACAAGCCCCAAATGCCTAAATCAATATCAGACAAACACCCAAGGATTGTCTCCTTTGAATTCTGACAATCTACGTGAGATGATACGATCAAAATAACCAAACATTCGAACACTCATAACTGACTCTGGCTATCCTCGTCAATCCTGCTTCGAAACTATTCTTGATCGCACGACGGCCCATGCCATATGTCAAGGGTTAATGAAAACCCCAGTTCTAACCAGGCTACTGTACGTCCAACGTACACTTGCCTCCCTAACTCCCGTAATCATCTTCATCACTAGGTAGGTAATCCAATACCACCTTCTGTCCATCGTTCATTCTAATGGTCACCAAAGACCCTTCACAGTCTACCATTACCTCTGGAGCTAATCGACTCCCCAAGATCAAGCCAAACCCAGTAAAGCCCAAAACAAAACAATCACGAGCAAACATGCATCTGCGACTCGATCAGACCAAATTATGACAAATCATACAAAGGCTAGTCGAACCACCAATCGGGTTTGTCACAACCAAAGGCCTATCGACAACATCGGGCTCCAATTCCAATCTATCTACCAGGTTACTAGATATGAAGGAATGAGAAACTCCGACATCAAACAAAACTTGAACAGGAACATGATAAACAGAAGGCATACGTTGAATGACAACACCCTTTCCCTTTTCCGCCGCAGTTGAGGCATTCGACGAAGAAAGAACAATGTTGATAGCATATGCTTTCACGATCTGCTTCTCTTTAGGAGGTTGTGGACGCTTATCCTTGTGTTGTCCCACTTGGTCGCAATTGAAGCACTTTCTATCCCCATGCCTTTCCTGATAATCTCTGGCATAATGACCCTTCTTGCCACAACTAAAGCACTCACCATCTTTCTTGTCTTTCTTTCTCTGACCATCCTTGGTCTGGTTCTGCTTCCTCTTATTCTGAGAATTATTCTTGCCTCCACCGCTTGCTTGCGGCTTTGGCTCCTCTGTTGATGCAATTGTAACCTCGGCCTTTAACTTAGGGTAAAAGCTCTTTGATCTCAATGCCTTCCCCACAATAGATTCAAAAGTCTCATCGATATGGTTTATAAGTCTTTCTCCCAAGTACTCATCTAAGCCAGTTATGAATCTTTCGTTCTTCTTCTTGGCAGTATCGATACGAGATAACTCATATTTCGATAAAATATCAAACTCAACAATATATTCCAAGACTGCCCTACCATTCTGTTTAAGTTCCAAAAACTTCCTAAACAATTCAGATTTCTGAGCAGCTGGAATGAACTTTTCACTGAAACGATTCCTAAACTGATTCTAAGTAACTTGATCCTCGGGAGTAGCTGCTTTAATAACATTCCACCAATTCATTGCTCGTCCTTGAAGTTGACGGGATGCTAGTTTTCTCTTCATTGCATCTTCAATTCCCAAATCCTCAAAAATGCACTCACAACTATCAAGCCAATCTTGAACATCCGTAGCTGATTCCGTTCCGTGGAACGACTTCCCACCAAGACTAGTATAATCCTTGTTAAGCTTGGCGAAATCGGCCTCACTACTGCACGACCACCGTTTGCAGCATTGGTAACTGCTCCTTGAACATCCCTAAGCATCTCCCTCATAAAGGTGGTAAACATCGTCCCCATATCAGGAACATTCCTATGGTTTGCTCCTGAACCCGTACTCCTCGTATATCGGCTCATCGTTCAATCTATAAAGAGAAAACGATTAACTATCTCCAGCAGTGCGACTTCTTAGATACACTAATAGTAGATATATATAACTTTTGAAAACCAAAATATCACAAATATGCGCTCTCATATACGTATACTATCTCTCCTTGATGTCTTCCCCTAGGTTAACTACGCAACCTCGCTCTAATACCAAATGTGACGGCTCGTCCCGAACCAACCGACATTTCCCCGAAATGCGCTGTGCTAATGCCCGACTAGCACGGGACGGTCGTCAAAGGAAAGAGATTGGAAACGACTAATCATCCACGAACCTATAGTATATCTCACAGCGCATGGAATGAAATATAATAATAACATAACTTGGCATAAAACAGGCGAGACAGTGCATAAGCTGAAACTAAAGTATCATAACAGCGGAAATCCAAAATACAGCTTATGATTCAAACCATTATTATTACAACTTTAAAATACAGCTTCTAAGCAAAATAGAAAAGGTACACTACTAATGCCCAAAGCAGTGACCTGCAACAACACAAGGAGAATATATGTAAATAGTACGTATAAGCCTCCTGCTCGTTTCCCGACAGCTACTCGTGCATACCACATAACCTGTCTCTAGTCTGCCCGTTTAAGAGCACCCAGAGTAATAAGAAGAGACAAAACTCTGGGTCAGACAAAAGTCTGGTATGAGTGATAAACATCAAAACAAAACAATAACAGGTATAATCTAATTATACGTGAATCTGGACCTGCAACCAAAGAGTTAACACAACAAGATGTACAGTACTCTAAGGTAACAATAACATAAAGTGTAAATATGGGAGTGTGCATGACATGATGATAGCAAACATCAAACATAACAACTATCCTCACATCTCTCACTCAGTGCGTAAAGCATACGATATCCACCGCTTTGATCACCAGAACTATCGGGGCCATAACAGAGTCCAACTCCGTACAACCATCACTACGATCGCTTTACCCATAATCCGTCTCTCAGTGGTGAACCAAAATTATGGATACCGATAATCCCTTTGCACACGTCCCGCAGCAAAGTCCAACTCATGAAGTTAACTCGTTGGTTCCCATATGGATCCTGAGTTCTACTTCCTATTTGGACTACCTCTGCATCTCAGGTTTTGGTCACCATCTTGGTTCGTGATCATCACTTGAGTTCGGGTCGTGAATACCACTCCGGTTCGTGGGTCCTCCATCAGGTCGTCGCGGTTCGGTTCGGAGTGTAACACCCGATTCGTGGCTTCTTCATTCGTAGCACTCTGGTTCGGTCTTCCTCTCCAACATCGGGTCGGTTCGGATATGCAGGCATGGTTTGTGAGTGGCACTCTGGGTCGGGTCATGAGCTCTCTCTCGTAGCGGCTCGTGATGCTGATCAGTTCGGGTCGGATCGTTCCACCTTACCGGGTTGGTTCATGAGCTCCTGGTCGGATCGACTCGATCTTCTAAGTTCGAGACAAGCAGTTCGGGTCGGGGTGCATCGGCTCGCAGAAGGTGGTACGGAGGAGGTGCTTTGGGTCGTGGTGTCCATACCACGAGCGGGTCGGTTCGTGGAGATACTTCCTGGTCGGTTTAGTTTTGATGAGCACGGGTGGGATCGGATGGTGACACCTTGGTCACGAACAGGTCGGTTCGGGGGTCATGAACCCGATCCAATCCCCTTTCTTGCACCTATTTTCAATAACTATTTACGCTACACGACGGCTTTTTCGACCATTCTAGCTTTTCTATGCAAACTCAAACCATTTCAAACAGTAATAAGATCATATAGAACCAATCATAAACATCAAAACATCAATAGTGTGTGTTACATAGGATCAAACATATACAAAATCCATATTTTCCCTTTAATCTCCTCAATCATGATTTAACCATACGATTAGCAAAATGTGCCCAAATTAACCCAAATTTCTAATAGAGGCCTAAAATAATATTTAAGAATTTCTAAATATTTTTCCAGAGTTTTAACATGCATAATTTCGCTAATTATCACTAATCACCTCTAACTAGCCGTAATTAGTGAAAAACAATGCAAATCACCCACCTTAGCCACAAATAAGATCTTAGATTTGAAACTCTACTATTTTGGGTCGAATTCCTGTACAACACAGTAGCTCCAACTCTGATTTGGTGTTGACTTGCCTTGATTTGATGTAGCCTAGCTTAATCTTCGATTAGAAAGCGATTAGGAGTTGTTTAAAAGAGATTTTAGAAGGTGGAAGCCATTGTTAGGGTTGAAGAGAAAGTTTGTGGCGGCTGGAAGATGACAAAGGAGGGTTTCTCTAGCCCCTATAAGCTCTTATGCAACCGTAATCTCGAAATACCTAATGGGCCTAGCTACTAATCACCCGGTTAAGCCCAATTGTGTTGTTTTTCACCTTCTAAACCTTTCTTCAGCCATATCTTCCAAAAGGTAAGTCCGTTTGGTTAATGTGACCACTCTACGGAAAGGTAAACCATCATTCGAATTCAACGGAAGTGATTTCAGATCAAAATTCCTTAACAATCAAAAGTTATAGGCAAAATAAGATTCGCCAGGGGCAAAACGGTCATTTAAAAATCGGAAAAAATCGTGAACATGCGAAATGACCTCAATAGTCGTTTCCCAAAGTTACACGACCATACGATTTCGTATGTAAATGAAATAAATATTCTACGATCCTCCGATGCGTAGAATACGGGTCGTTATATATATCCAGTTAATTGGTTAAATAACAGGTCAGTCGATTATCACTAACCAGTTAGGAGTCTAGGCTGAGTATTTTGAATTGTTGTTTTGTTCGTTGCTTCGTCTCTTCATGTTTTCTTCCTCCAGTCTCATTCCCCAGTTCTGAACTCCATTTCTCTGCATCCTTGAATTATGCCTAAGTGCTACAACCATCCAGTGCACCTATATCTCAATTATGTAAACCCTATAACCTAGAGCAGAAAAAAGTTTGAGCACAATTCTGATCTACATTCCCTTACTCTTTGGTTGCTCAAATTACTCTTGTTTGTTATTCTCTAATTTCTACTATCTTAATCTATGCTCATTCATTCTTCATTATAGTTGTGATCAAATAACTCACCTAGGGTATACTCCACTCATTACGTAAGAACCTGGCCACCTGGTCTTCTAAGCCTCTACACCTCCATTCAGTATTATTTTTGATGGTTATAAGAACATTGCACTGAAATGTTAACAAATCGATGTTCTAGACACGTTTAGGTCAGGCATTGTATGCAGTTTAGATCAGTCAGTTGAGAAGCCAGTTGTTAGGAAATCCGGTAAGTCGGCAGGGATGGTGATCGTCTGTTGAAGTCATCTTTGGTTGCTCTCGTTCCTAGGGCTGCACACAACCTATCCAACTCGACCCAACCTATCCTAGTTCAGATCGGATATGAGTTGCAATTTATAACCCATATTATATACTGGTCGGATGTGATATTTTGTTCCATCCAACCTTATTTTAACCCACCCCAAGCCTGTATAAAAAAAGAAGTAATAAAGTCGACTAATCTGAAATTAGAATAGTCAAATCGTAGAGTTATGTTTATGTATTCTTTAGTAGATTACAGAAAAGCATACTCCATGTTAATCCAAAATAGATAAAATTTGGCTAAGATATTTTAAAGAGATTTTAGTACATTCTGTGTTATCAAAGCGTGCGCTATAGCAACAAATAGCGCATAGCGCAGTAGCGCAAGGTTTCCCTATAGCGCAAAGATAGCGCGCTATTTTATCATAGCGCATAGGTCTAAATAACGCGCTATTTTGTTTTTGCCTTTTTAAAAAATATATTTGGATAGTGAATTAAGCTCAAAATAGCATGCTATTGTATGTATAATGACCCAAAGGAAAAATGTCGTAGAGTATGACTCGAAAGAAAAAGAAATTGATGATCGTTTAAATAATGATTAATGTTTATGATTCAGATGAAACTAGTGACTATGTTGTAAAAAATTAAAAGTATAATGCAATTTCTTTGTTTTGTTATTGTACACTATAATCACGTTTAACTTCAGTTTATTTGAATCTTGTTATTGTAGACTTCATATATTATTTTCATTTGATCTTATTTTCGTTTTACAACTTTTTTCTTAGTACCTATTAGTAGATTTTTTTTTAAAACGTTTTGTACAAAAGTATATTTTCATGCATTTTTTCTTGGAGTTTTATATCACTATAATTGATAAATAGAAATAAATTTCATTATAACTCTCAATTACAAGAATAAATTTCAAATTTGTAAGACACATATATTATATCCGTCAATTATTTTGAATGTACAGTATGAACTTATCAATTTTTTTGTAATATAATTACATTTTACATAAAAAAATATTTAATACATGCATAAAGAATGGTTAGGGCTGACAATGAATACCCGAAAAATCCGAAATTCGTCTGCATTCGTGTCCGAAAAAACGGATATATCCGAAATTCGAAAATGCGGATGCGGATACGAATATGAGTGTATCCGCATCCGAAAATTATCCGTTTGGTTTTTGTTAAAATCATAGCTTATTTTATATGTATTTTTGCATAATAACAATGATAATATATTGTTTTGTTAAGTTGATAGTTTTTATTTTATGCATTTAATGCATATTAACTGCTCAAAACTATTTAATATCATTTTACTTATTGATTTTTTATACTTCAATAATTCAAGACATTAAAAAAATATCATGTTAAACCTAGAATTTTAATTTATGTTTCTTTAATTATCGATCATTAGCGGCTAGAATAATTATCTGATATCCTCCGTATCCGTGAATACGAATATCCGATATCCGAAAATAGTTTTGGATACGGATACGAATATGGAATTACCCGTATCCGAAACTATCCGTTGACAGCCCTAAGTGTGGTAGTGCTTGTATTTGGAGTTTTGAACGATTTGGATATGATACAAGATATGCAAAAGAAAACAAAAATAAAATCCAGTTAGGCAAAATACTTGATTACATTTTTTTAAAAATGAACGCAATAATGCGCGCTATAGCGAAAAATAGTGCATAGCGCAAGCCTTGCGCTATAGACTACACATGTGCATTTTGAAATGATTTTTTTGATGTATTATCTATTTTGTAGCGGATTAATTTTATATGATGTGTTTTACAGTGAAATTTTAAACAAATTTGTATTATACTGAATCAGTTAATTAAACTAATTATGCTAAGTAAAATCTGATGTATTATGCTGAGCGTTTTAATATTATGTTTTATTTTTTTCCCCTCGTATTCTCATTTTTTTATTAGACTAGTGTAACCCAGCCCAACCCTGCTAAACCCGACCCGACACATGCTTCAACCTAATCTATATCTAACCTTATATAGGGTCGGATACATGTTGAACTGCCTAAAACTCATATCTATGCGGATCGGGTGAACAATTTGGTCTAACCCGACTCAACCCATACTTTGTGCAGCCCTACTCGTTTCTCCAAGTTAAGAGAGGGCTGATAGTGAAATTTCAGAGGAAGTTTTGGGGTTGAGCATACGACGAGAGTTCGAATAACAATCCTGGTGCACTTATTTCAGTTATAAGCGCTATTTATATTTTGATGCTTACTAGTTAATTTGTTACTTAGTTCATATGGTAGCACACCACTAAGCCACACTGTTCGATCGATAGCTATAGGACAGCCGTAGGTTTTGCCAAGTAGTAACATATTAAACAATGAACAATATAACTTTTTTTTTTTTTTTAAAAAAAAAAAATTCAGTCGAAAATAAAATCCGATTTCAATTTAGAAATCAATTGTTAAAGCAATAACTTTATATTGATTTCAATATTAAATTTGCAAATCAAGAAAATTACTTGTTTTTTTTTGTTTTAAGGCGTATGCCTTAATAGCATGAGGCATGTGAGACACGCTTTACACGTCTTAGACTGCTGAGGCATAAGCCTTATAGTCAAAATAAAATACACAAGCCTCAAGACCTTTTATATGTTGTTTCCTTATAGGTGCTCCTTGAGCGAGCCTTATGGTGAGTTTATTTGAAACATTGGTTTATCTATATTAATTCAAAAATAAGTAGAGCGAAATATGTCAATATGTTGAAATTGACGTTCTGTTCTGCCATGTCATTTATCACAGGAGACTTCATCAATCAAATTAGTAGTTCATTTGAACGAGGAGCAAATATTATTTGATTTGTAAAACTATCCATAAATGCAAAAATTTGAGATGATCCAACATGCATTCCTATTGCCAGTACATTTGTGTAAGTTACAACTCAATTTGACTTGAGTACAAGCATATAGTTAAGTTTTTTTGAATGACATTTATAAACTAGATTTTTTAATTAACATTTGAGTATACTTCTCATTTTAAAGAGAAATAATCTTTTCAAAAACAGTTTCAGTTTTCTTTCTATCTTTCTTCTTCTTCCTTTTTTTTTTTTTAAAAAAAAAAAACCTTTTGCAACGCTAATATCACCCATCTTCAGACTTCCTATCTTCCAAATGATGGTAAGAAGAGAAATATTCTTTAAGACGGTATAGTGCACTTTAGTACCATATCAAGCCACCATCTGCATGATGGTAGGAAAAATCCACATGGCTACATCCCTTTGATCATTGATTCCGTCCAAGACAAGCCTAGACTATTGTCATATAAGCCTGTGTGTTTAGGTTATCTTAGAAACAGAAAATGGGACAAATTATACCTTTATATAATATATACCTATATATATATGTATGTATGTATGTATGTATGTATGTATAAACTAGATAGTTAGTTATATGACTGCTACACTGGATAAGGAAGTGACTTAGCAACAACCTAAACTTTCCTCCTACTCTTATCTTTGTTTGTATTGGTGTGCATCCTATGTGAGTTTGGTTTGGTAGACTGGGAAAAAAATACACTAAAAGGGAAGACATTAAGCAAAACAAAAGAAAAAGGACCATGATATCCAAAAATAGCTTGTTTTGGCTTTTAGCTCGAACAATATTGAGCTATGCTCAATTGTGAGATGGTTCTTATTGCGAGGGTGATTCTCTTCCTCCATATAAGGGGACAAGGAAAAAATATATTTGGAAATATTTTCTTTCTTATATTAGAAGGTAGTTCACATTTCTTGCTTTTATTGGATGCATGGTTAACATTTTAGTCTTACATTAGATGTGGGGTTCACATTTTTTTCTTATGTTATAAGTATGGTCCACATTGTATAAAGGGGTTTTTAGCCTAAGGACAAAATAAACAAAAAATTGTCCCATAAGGACAAAAAGCTAAAAATTTATGCATAATGACAAATTTTAGTGTAAAGGGAGGAATTTAGGGGCCCACTATAATTCCTCCCTTTACACTAAAATTTGTCATTATGGATAAAATTTTAGCCTCTTGTCCTTATGGAACAATTTTTTGTTTATTTTGTCCTTCACACTATTTTTTTGTTGTATAAACGTGTGTGGATCGAATAAAACAAAGTCCCACATAGCAAATTGGGATGAAATGAAATGATCATGGGCATCTAACAACATGAATTTCTTTTGTTAAATAATATCATCAAGACTAGTGTATACACCTAATGGGAAATAATAGGATGTTCAAATGGGATGTGGGTACTGTTTACACCAAAAATTGGCACATACACCCAAAGATTAACATAGGAGAATAAAGTAAAGAAAATAAACTGAAAACATGGAAAAAGAGAACACATAACAATTGTAGTGGTTTGGTTAATCAAACGCCTGTCCTTTTGAACGTTGTTTATGTTTCTATTGAGTTTTACAAGGAGGATTTTTATGGATCAGTGGTTAGGGTTTGGCATTGATCTGTCAAATTACATAGAAAACATGGAATTTGTTGAAGAAACAAAAAGTACCCGAGACAATGCCTCTCGTCCTTTATTTATAGTAGTAGCGGAATTCTCTTCTCCACATTCTTTCCCATGTTTATGTCTTGGGAGAGTTCTTAAAGATCGTGGTCAGATTAGGAAGGTTCATGAATTAATATCGAACCATGCCTTATAGATTGGTACTGATCCATAGGATGAACTAACTGTAAATTATTCTTTGGCCCTTGATATTGCTTGGATGACTCATGTCTTTATATGCAAAGCTTGGTTGTACTAGTATGGGCTCATAATTCAGTGGAAATCATGCTTCGTCAACCAGTTAAAAGCCTTTGATTTATCCATTGATTGTTTGGGTTGTGGATGGCCAACGAATCATTACATATGGCATGTACCGACTTATAAGATCTCTAACTTCATATGATGTGAATCATTGATGAATTTAGGCAAAAATTAGGGATTGGTTTAGTCCTTGGATATGGATCGATATCGACCGATGAACAAAAAAAAAAAATTGCGCGTTCTGAATAAGCGCATGAACGCTTTTGTTCATGCGCGTTTTCAGAACGTGCATGACTTATTTCCCCTACACAAAATAGGTCTACTTTCATAATTCATAATAAGTTATGAAACATACCTATTTTTACAATTTCTAGGAGCTTACTTCAAAAATTTGTTCTTAAAAATATTATTATTCTTCACCATCATCATCTCCATCTCCCTCGTCATCGTCGTTATCTCCGTTATCATCATCTTCTTCTTGAGAAGACCACTCAAATAGGATAGGATGATGAACTTCAGAAGAAGAAGAAGAGCCAGTGCAGGATATTTTGTTCCAAATATTACTTAAAAATCCCTAGATAGAATTAAAGCGTTTCTCGGTTTTTATTTCCAAAATTTTAATTTGAGTTTGGAGCTTAAGTTGGTTTATGGAGAGGGTAATGAAGGCTTTGCTTCGGGGTTTCTTCCAGACTAACTAGAATCATCTCTTAAGGTCCGTGAAGAAGAAGCCTTCTTGGCGATCGTAGGCTCGGAAGGTTGAGTGATGTTTTCAACATTGTTTGTTTTCATTGAGCAGAGGAAATGATATTGAGGGTTTCCGGTCTAGCGGCAATGTGCATCAATACCAAAATCTTTGCATCAACTTCATCAACCAAGGAGGATGTTGAATTGATTAGCTTAATTTCAAAATCAAGTATTATCCTCATTATATAAGCTCCATAATGAATCGTCTTGTACTTTCTCTTATATGTAATATCAAGAAACTCATCCATGATAATCTTGGCCCAATTAACCGGAGTATGATTATATATTGCATAAAGTGCCTGAAAATCCCTTTTGTACACCTTCTCGTAACTTCGGGTTCTAGGTTGTAAAGAACAAATCAAGGTAAGATGTATAATACGTGCTTGGGCATGTGATGCGCTAGACTTCAATTTATTCATATCTCTCAAACTATCGAAAAGAAAATGATGAGATATTTCATCTCTCTCGTTCATATCAACATCTATATCATCGATTTCCGTCCCTTGATAAGTGCAATGCAAGATATTACCCAACCTTGCTATTGGTGTGAATATTCAAACTCCACAAACCATTGTCCAAATGACATTGTTTTTATCTTCAGGATTTTCAAAATCGAGATTTAAATTCGCGATAAATAACTTGATGAGGAGGTGACCTAATTTCTTATTATTCGCAGTTCGCATTAAAATTTATAAGGGATTCGAAATGATCTAACCTAGCAATTTGTTCAATCTGATATCCAGTGAACTCTGAGAACTTGAAGAATGATCCAAAGTAAATCTTCGAATCTTTCATGCCTTTGAATCGGTGTACTACAACACCAGTTGTTTAGCCACTGT
This sequence comes from Allium sativum, assembly GCA_030737875.1. Taxonomy (NCBI): domain Eukaryota; kingdom Viridiplantae; phylum Streptophyta; class Magnoliopsida; order Asparagales; family Amaryllidaceae; genus Allium; species Allium sativum. The sequence continues at coordinate 9,937,333 of JASFAX010000033.1, forward strand.
CGGATTTGATCGTCTGAAGGTCTGGTGACAGTTTGCTTCAACTTCTTCGATCAAGGCGACATTTTCCTTTGATTGAATTTGAGTTTTTGCTTGAGGTTTTGGAGAATTCGATAATGATGATTTCAGTTTTAGGTTTAAAATTTGGTGAAAGGAATGAAAAAATGAAGGATATACGTATGTTTTAAAACGGGGTTCGGGTATAAAGCCCTATAAAAAAACCGATCTAGCATTAATCAGCCGACTGAATGATAAATCCAGTCGTCTGAATTAGGAAACTTTGAAATCCGAGAGCAACCTTGTTTTTCAGCTTACTTTTTTGAATTGCTTAGTCAGCTAAATTTTGGTTTATTTTTTGTTGTTCCTGGTAATCAGCTGTCTGTTTTTTGGATTCAGACGTTTGAATTTGCAGTTTTTCTGAGATATGCAATTTCTTATCATTTTAATTTGTTGAAATACGAATCATAATTTTTATACTAAGTTTTTTTAAAAACGTATATATGTATATTTATATAAAAAGTGCGTTTAATTTTGGGTGTGTTTAAGTTATATGTATATGTATATAATATATATACTTTGATGTGGTTAAGTGCTATATACTTTATATATTGTTTATGAAAATTGTTTTTATGAATGTATATTCGTATATAATCTTATAGTCTACCTTTTATACGATTAATATGAGGGTCATTGAAGTTACTTTATTTATAAAGTATTTATATTATACTTATTGTAGTTATTATGGTTTAAAAATTATGACTTGTTGAAATGGATTTCTTTGGTAAACGTTATGAAACTTATGTTGTAAGGGAAGTAATTTTTATTACCAACTTCAATTGCAAAAGATACAAATCGATAATGTAATTTATTTCTTAGAAAGAAGATACACATCGATGATACATATAATCAATCAGGCTTATTTAGAGGTTGATGAGGATGACTTTTTTGGAGTTTTCTCCTTGTTAGCTTCTTCATTTGATGTGTAGTTTCTATCCCATGAATTTGGTGAATGTGGAGATCGTTGCGGACTTGAATGCCATGGGTTATAGAATGTTGATGGATCGTGAACATCCGGTTTAGCTGATCTACAAACTCTTAAGGCAATTTGCTCTAGAAACGTTAATCAACGTGCAATCGCCTCTTGTTAGAAATACAATTCTCGTTGGAGTTCTAACTGTTGTCGTTGATAATGATGAATATCATCAATCTTTTCTTTTGTAGACGGATAGACTATCATCTTTTGTTTTGATTTTTTACTTTCCGGTGTATAACAAGTATGGTAGGACCATTTGTAAACATGTTCATTTTTTGGAGTTGGTAGCGAAGATGAGGAAGGTGATGATTTTGACTTGAGTTTGGAGTTGTTTGAAGCCATGATAAAGTAGATAATCTTTTGTTATACAAGCTTTGTTTTATGAATGAATTTTATTGTTCTATAACATTGCATATATGTTGAGAAATTCTTGAATTTATGGAAAAGAGTTTGTTGTTCAGAATTGATTTAAAATTTGTACCTTTAATATATTTTATGTTAGACCAAAAAATGGTACAAACATCCAAAGTAAGATTTATATAGGAATAAAGAAAAAAATATAAAATGAAAATGAGGAAAACAACAATCACACACGATTTATAGTGGTTCGGCGTTAACGAGCCTACGTCCACTTGATAATTTATTGGTTCACTAAGAAATTACAGATACAACTCTTATGCTTCTCAATCACTTGAGTTACACTACCCAAACTTTCAAATTACAACTGAGAAAAATGGAGAATAACTCGTGTAGTTGCTGTTGAAATGATGTGTGGGTTGCAAGAGTGCCAAAGTCCTTCAATTGTCCTCAAAACAGTGTATTTATAGGCTCGGTTCGGGCCTAGTTCGGCTCGCACACGTGGCTTTCGAATCGGGAAAATCAAAGGGCAGCGGAGGCGGTTAGGCAGCAGTTACAAGGAAGTAGTGGGTCGGTTCGTGGCACGTCGGATCGAGAGTGAAAACGTGGTGCAAGGTCCGGGATAGCAGGAGTTAGTGGGGAGAGTGGTAGAAGCTGCAAGCAGATCCTCCTTGGACCGAATAACACCGGATCAAACTGTTTGGTCCGGGCTCCGTTCATACCAAGCTCTTTTTCGATCCCAGGGCCACATTATGTTCGTTCCGGAGCAGGAGATTGTGCAAATCACGTTCTTCGATCCAGGCTTCTTCGAACAGGGAGTCGATCTTTATTTTGGCATGATTTCGAGGCTAGAGGACTTTTGGCCGTGAATATCAGGACTCTTGACAGCCTTGCCAAAAGACATGTCAACACTTTGCCCCCCAAAGTACATTGTATTGCAGATGGGGTGTGCTTTGAATTCATTGAGCTGTTTTGCCATGGAAAGTCATCCCTTTTCAGGAGAGTAGCGGTGAATGGCTGCGTCTTTTTGTAAAGTCATGATCCATGATTTTTCCTGCTATGTAGAGTTGCATTCGTTGTTAACTCAGCAAGCCAAAGTTATAAAAACCGTTCTTTAGACCTTTAGCCTTCAAGTAAGCTCAATGCTCGGATACCAAACTGCTATGCAAAATTTACCACTACTCTACTATTGTTGCTACAGATCTAGTTTTACTAGTTAAAATGCTAGCACTTATCGTAGAACAACAACCAACACAAATAATCATGCAACAAACACCAAAGATGTAATACACCGATTAGAAAACAGAAGTGATACGTTGTATGAGTAGACACTCTAACGACTTTCAAAACTTCCATTGTAATTGAAGTTTGCAAATATATATTTAATTAATCACAAGATTAGTGAGTATCTGAGTACCAAATTGATATTAAGATTTGATAATATTTATCGAGGGTTTTGGATTAGTTCACGTTGACACCAAAGGTAATACAACTATTATTAAGTATATGGGACCCGTAAACCCTCTATATTTATGTTCTTATGATATATGCGACCTAAATAAGGAATTAACGCTTATATCTTCTTTATGCGTAGATATGTATTTTAAGTAGACATTTTCACTTAACTGCTAAAATTGGCAAAGTTCACCCATCCACAGGACCACAACAAACACTCAGTTTATGTTAAATATTTCGTGCATTGGTTCCGAATAATATATTTATAGTTATGTTGTCACCTTGTTGAATGTTGTCATGTGAATTGTGAAGCATGTGTTGTTAACATATGAAAGTGGTGTCAATGAAACATTGATTGCATGTTAAATTTTCATTTGTTTGTATTATGCCTGCATCTGTCATGATATTTTTGGGTCAATGAATTAAAACATATAATATATTATTTTTGGAAATCCTAGGGAATTTATACATTTGACATCGCAAAATCAGTAATACAAGTGGATACGTTTTGCGCTCATGGTGGACCAGATGGTTATATTACTGGAATCAGAGGAAATGTGCAATGCCTTTCGGAAGAGGAAACTGACAAGTCTGAAACGGATTTGGAGCGGCAAGAAATGATTAGGGAAAAATGCTACCTTCGTTTCCCCACATTACCATTTATACCAAAACAGCCATATGATGTTATTGCTACTGATTACGATAATTTTGCTCTAGTCTCAGGTGCAAAAGATAGGAGCTTTGTCCAGGTATGATTTTTTCCTCTGCCTTGAGTTGTTTTACATGTGCATCATGTCCGTGAATTCCAAATAGCTCACCTGTGCTGATACAAAAACCCAACCACGTATACGTACACTAGGCCAGGACTGGTTACAAGCATAGCAAGTCTGCCTTTATACCTAAAACTCAATACAATATGCAGCTTTGACTTTTCGGCTTTGTATTTTCTCCTTCTTATGACCATTAAGTTTCAGGTTAGCCCTGCTTACATTCTGTATTGCTTCACCTCAAATTCTGGTAGTTCATTTTATACTAAGTTTGATGTTTTCACTTGTGTGATGACTTGGTAAATATATATCTTGCAATTGGTTTTGTTGTCCTATTTGCTGATATACCTAGTGGTATTCGTCAATTACATGGTAAATATTGTCACTTTAAGTCTATATTTGCTGCATCTAATATGGAACTTTAAAAAATAATGTCAGTATTGGAAACATTTGCCAAAATTTTACAGCATCTACATTGATAATTCTAGTTACTTATATTTTTGTTGGGAATTTTGACAGTTTTGGTAGTATAATATAATATAATTTCCTCAAATGGTTGATCATATTTCTCTCCAGTAGATGCTTATTTTATTCAACTATTTCCTATTTTCCTTTCAACTCTATTAAACTTAACTTTGGATATATTTAGTCTTCCTAAGGATCACTGTAAAGCCTTTATGGTGTTTGGCCGTGTTTTTTTTAGGGCTCTTGCAGTCTTTCAGAATTTGGAAATGCATTTACTTGTAAAACTCAATGTTTTGAATGTTTTATTTTTAGTGACATAATCGAATGTAGTAGTTCAAGCAATAAACTGATTCAATTTCAAGTTGTCAACTGAAATCCAAATGAAAAGAAAGTGAAAACTTAGAAATAGCTCAATATTCAAATTATATATATATATATATATATATATATATATATATATATGTGGGTCAACATCACCCAAAACAGTGCAGCACCCCAAAAGCTCCTCAACAACCACCAAGTATTTCGCACTTTTTCTTTTTTCACTCATTCTCTCTCATTCCACTAACATATTTAAACATAAATATGTGGCTATGGTTCGGGTGCAAATGGGGGGCTGAAATTCAGGGGGGATCCTTGATCCTATCCCTATATATATACATATACATATATATATGTATATGTGTGTGTGTGTGTATATATATGTATATGTCTCTCTCTCTCTCTCTCTATATATATATATATATATATATATATATATATATATATATATAATGATTCCAAGAACTCAGAACCTTCCAAAAATCAGGTTTCAGCATGTTTTAACAAATAATCATAATAATAAACCAGGAGCTATAAGTTTTTTTTAAAACACTGAAAACAATTTATTTTTTTCGGAGTTTTAAAAAATTTCCAGCCAACCATTTTTTTAATTAAAAAAACCCAAAATCTAAAGTTATTAATAGTTATTTCTATTTCATAAGCGTATTGTCTCCTTCCAAGCGTGATTGTTCGTTCGATGACGTTCTTGCAGGTATAATACGTTTTTGTTTCTCGGTCTCGATAACAGCTCGGAGTAATCTACACATAATTCTACTACTCGCTAATTGCGAATTCCATTTCAATTATAAAACTAATAATGTTAACTATTTATGCGTTAAACAATGTAAAATCAACAAATTTGTGAATAACATGATCAAACAACTAAATATACGACATGAAAACATTAAATTCATCAAATTGTATAAGATCCTAATTTGTAATTTTTTTTTTTGGAAATTGACTGTAGAATTGAAATCTATATGAGTTTCCCATGATGAAGAGCAAGCCATATTTTGAATTGATGAAGAAATTTGCAATCAAAATTTAATTTTGAGGAAAAATAGGGAAAAGTTTTTGTTTATTTGTTTGTGTGTCCTTTTCTTTTCTTTTCTTTTTTTCTTCTTCTTCTTTTTTTTTTTTTTTTTTTTTTTTTTTTTTTTTGTGACATAGGGAAACAGAGAAGTGGATGAGGACTGGCTTCTCCTTTGGAGCAGAACGGCTGAGCAACTTTTGAAAAGTTGCCCGCTAATTTTTACTTTTTAAAATGCAGTGTGAATTTTTAAAAGTCGGCATCTCCATTCACAAAATAAATAAATAAACCAATTATATGGGGTCGTTTGAAATGACGTCAGTATACGTGAATCATATCAATGTTGAGCTGTTCTAAACATGCCTAAAAATCAAAATTAGTTTTGAAATGAGACTATTTGCGTAATAAGTTCAGAGATAAAGGCTGAAGTGGTAAAAAAAACAAAAAAAGAAAATCCCTTTTTATATGCTATTATCGAAAGGTAATTGCGTCCCACTTATAAATGAAGTAAGTGCATATGGAGTTGCTTCTTATTCAACTGTTGGTAGCATTGTTCCCAATACGTCTAGGCTCAAATGTACGTTTTTTTCAGGATTCAAAATGTTCAGTGAAAATAATGCATGGTACCAAGTGAGTTAAATCATTTTGCCAAGGCTGTTGCATCAACAACATTATCTGGAAGCATAAAATTATCATTGATGTTTTGTTACTGTGCCTGTTTAGTCAATTTCAACGAGTTGAAAAAAGTTGAGCATTAATCCATTTGAAAACATAGATTTTCGAACTTAAAACTGTTTCTTTTCAAATTTACATGATCAGATTGTATACGTAGGAGTAGGATCATGTAGCTAATAAATAAGCTATAATTGTGAACACCTACATCGTTGTTTCTAGTCAATAAGGGTGCAATGAAACTATTTAGAAAAGCTTAGATGGTGTTTTGTTTATACAGTGTTTTGTGTTTTAAATTTAAAATTTACTTCAAAAAATAAGAAGAGTTGAGGGATAACGGAGGGAATGGATAAACGATGGAGAGGATGACAGATGTGATAGAGAAATGATGAAGGCATGAGTCATCCCTCGTTTTTTCATTACTTTCCAATGCATAGAAAATAAACTAAACTTGTTTTATATTATGTGTGTTAACTTCATTTTTCAAAACGTCCAATTTTCATGATATACATGGTCGTTTGCATTTTATATTAGATGAAATTCGAAACTAAAAAACTTAAAACCAATGGCACCTTAATATTTCTTCATTATAATATTCGAAGAATAAAATTTCATTTCAGGTTAACATTCAAAATTTATTGCACTTTTAGATTAGTGTTAAAACTATTTGCAAGCTTAGCTTGATTTTTGCTCAACCTTGAAGTGACACCGCACCCCCTTTAAAAACCAGTCAGTGGAGGCCATTGCCAATTGTATGTACCTAGATTTTTACACAATAGCGTCCATATGCTAATATTTTAGAAAAAACGTGGCACATCAGTACAATATGCTAGAAATCAGCCTATATTTACAAAATAGTTTCATAACTAGACTAGAAGTGCAGGAAGTATTGAAGATCGGTCTAAACTGATAATTTGCCCATATTCTAAATTTAAAGTCCCACAAAAAAATGAATTCCTGATCCTGATCACTGAAAATTGATTAGGAAGAGCATTTTACAAATATACACGGGGTAAGCAGTTATAGGTGCAACATACTTTTGTGGGGTCTGCACTGTAACAGTGTAAAAAACAAACATTAAATAAGCTTTTATCTTATTTCTAAGTTACATTAATGGTTAAGGAATGGGAGAAGATGGATTATTTCTGTATGACATTCGGACAGCGTTGGGTTTGCGCTGTTGTGCTTTATCACCACCCATCACCGCAGCAAATAGTTACTCTCTCTCTCTCTCTCTCTCTCTCTCTCTCTCTCTCTCTCTCTCTCTCTAATTAAATTATTACAAATCCGACCCACTTATATCACTTCAAAAAGTATTCAAGTACCTACAGATATTCATATTTGTGTGTTAGCATTAATTAAATACGAGCGCTATGACACGTGCTTCATACGTGAATATTTTCTACTTTTTATAATATAGGAAAGTATGATTTGCGCAGTTATTTAGTTGTATTCTTACTTTGAGATCATATGTTGTTAGTTTTTATTTTTATTTTTAAGTCGTGACATTTATTTTTTTGTTAGTCTAAATTTTCATTTCTATTATTAATTAATAAAAAATAAACTTGTAAATAACGTTTATTTGGTTGATAATATTTTTTAGCTGATATTAGGATCTATTAATATTATGGAGGAACATTTTGAAATAGTAAACAAAATCTAATTGTAAGATTATATTTTCCAGCAATACTAGGATTTAATAATATCTATGAAGAACATTTTGGTAGTTCAAAATGAAAAAAAAAAAGAAAAAAAGAAAGAGAAACTAATTATTTGCTGCGGTGATGGGTGGTGATAAAGCACAACAGCGCAAACCCAACGCTGTCCGAATGTCATATAGAACTAATCCATCTTCTCCCATTCCTTAACCATTAATGTAACTTAGAAATAAGATAAAAGCTTATTTGATGTTTGTTTTTTACACTGTTACAGTGCATACCCCACAAAAGTATGTTGCACCTATAACTGCTTACAACGTGTGTATTTGTAAAATGCTCTTCCTAATCAATTTTCAGTGATCAGGATCAGGAATTCATTTTTTGTGGGACTTTAAATTTAGAATATGTGCAAATTATCAGTTTAGACTGATCTTCAATACTTACTGCACTTCTAGTCTAATTACAATACTAGTATTTGGTTACTCTCATTTCAATTGAAAACGCAAGTCTAGTAAAAAATTGATTAAATACTTGAAAATAATAGGTTAGTAAAAGAAAAAGGAATTTAGTGAATTTACCGTTTTGTACTTGGCGGTAGCCATATCAGATTTGAACGCTTTAAAGAGTAAGAAAAATTGATTAAAACTGGCATGCATACAGTGCCATTTTTCATCAAATTTGAAACTAAAAAAGTTTAGCTCTCAGATAGTATGTATACTGGGCCACTTAGGCTTTAACACGTCCTTTGTCTTTAATATTTTCTTCCTGATCTTAACAGATATATTCAAGGACACCGAACCCCGGACCGGCTTTTGTGGAGAAATATAAATCCTATTTAGCAAACTACGGTTACGACCCAAGTAAAATCAAAGACACTCCACAAGATTGTCCAGAGATGTCGGATAGTCAACTAACTTCAATGATGTCTCAGCCGGGTATGGAGAATGTCCTCACAAATGAATTTCCAGATCTTAGGCTAAGAAAATCAGTGCAGTTTGATCCATTTACTAGCGTTTTCGACACTGCCAAAAAGCTACTTCAGCTTTATTTTAAATAACCTTGTTAAAAGCAAATATGAATGTCACATACAAAAATGCAATGTTAATTGTTTATTTATATGTTTATTTGTTCATTTGAATCAAATAATATGTATACATGTACAAATACATATGTGCACACATGTTTATTTGTATGTTTATTTGTTTATTTGCTTAGAATCCAGATACTTGAGAGATTCAGAAAATTCTATTTAGTTATTTTGTTACCACAAGGTTACAATTAGAAAATGATGTAATCGGTCACAGGGGTTACCGTATAGTATCTCTTATTATTTAGTAACGGGTATTCTACCCGATACTCTTTGTACATGCAGCTATTTATAGTTGTTGAACATTACATTATTGTAAGGTCTTTCTTTTATGCAATACAGCTTTACATTGCTTCTCCCATCTCTCAAATACATTTCTGAATCTCTCAAGTATTTCAAACAACAATTTACATCTAACGACACGCAATCATCACACCTTTCCAACATTAGAAAGTTGTCATCACCTACCGTGAGCTGCAGTTAGTGGTAGATCGTTAGAAATTCATCATTTGAACTGCTTGTTAGACATAGTACAGCTCCTGTCCTGGTTTTTGCACCAGAATCATTGATTTGATCATTTAGCCTTGCCTATAGTCACTATTTGCATTTCATCTGGCCTTGGCTGCTATCTCACTCAAGATTTTGATCATCTAGCATCTTATTTTGCTGTTCTTGATCCAAGACCCTAGTTCTTGGTTCCCTATTTGTTTTCTCTTTACAGCAACTCAAGCTTTCTTCGTTGAAGTTTCAAATTATGGCCCAAGATAACAACGACAACGCTGTCATTGTCACCTCTTAAAATTCGATTGCCACAACTGCACCAACTCAAAACTCCAGCGAAAACCTATCATAAATCATCATTAGTCCACAAAACCAACTTATTTCAATCCAACTTGATAAAACATTATTTTTTATGGAAATTTCAGGTGGAAACAACAATAGAAGGTTATTGGCTGGATGACTACATCAATGGGTCAAAAATCATTCCTAATTAGTTTATTGTTGATAGTGAAAACAATAACGTGGTAAATAGAGAATATACCATTTACAAAAGGCAAGTCAGACTGTTGTGTATGGATTCTATCATCTATCAACTCAAGCATAGTGCCACAATTAATTGGGTGCGAAACTGTTAGTGCCACAAAATATAAAAAAAATTTGGATTTTTATCACCTAATTACTTGAAGATGAATTTGATTGAAAAAAACAACACAAATAATATCGATATTCCACCTAAGCACCCTCTTTATTGATTCACTAATAAAAATTGTTTACAAACGATCTCAACTATCGTTACAAACAATTACAACTTGAACCAATAACCTTATTGACAAATAGGTAGAGAATATCTAATGGCTAAAAATTTGAGGAGAAAGACAATGAAGAATAACGACAAATTTTCCATACCTAATGAAGAGATTAGCAAGCCCTTTTTATAGTGAGAATTGCTTCATGCCCAAGAAAAACTTGGCTTCATGCCCAAGAAAACTTGGCTCCCAAATATCTTCATATATGTTATAAAACTATTTGGTTAAACACCAAATATTCTTGCAATAAATGTCCACAAATATAGCAACCAATATCTCTCCATAAAATCTAGCATCAAATCTCTTCATCAAATCTAACAACAAATCTCCCCACAAAATATGTAAGATTATTTGTTGCCCAAAATTGTGATTTGCGTATCACCAATCTCAACACTCCACCTTGATACCAAATCACCACATCTCCTCCACTCAAAAAATAGCCCCTTAGCTCTCACTTTCAACCTTTCTTTCTCAATTAACACCATTACAAACCTCCACCATCGCCCACTAATGATGCACCTCCCTTATCCGTGCACCATGCCACTAGCGATCTTCAAAAGCATTTGTAATACCACAAAGACCTCCATCTCGTCTTTGTGGATTTCACAACTCGACATCCGTCTTCCGCTTGACATGATCTCTTCATCTCCGGGATCCCTTGAGCATCATCAACATCTAGACCCTTGTCGATACCATGATCCTCCACCATAGGACCATCAGCGGTGACCATATTAACCTCTCCACCTTGCTGTGGACTAGGTTCTTCAACTGTCACCCGCCTTTCATTATTGACCACCGAACCGACCAAACTATATATGTTTCCCTCCAAAACTCCTCGCATCATCACACGACCACCCTTCTTCACTCTCAAAACTCCACCTCGAGTCTCGTAAGTGCAATCGCGGCGATCTAACTGACCGAGAGATATGAGGTTATGCGAACAAGTGCGTATGTGCCTCACACCGGCCACTTCTCTCACCACTCCATCATGCATCCGAAACCTAACAGCTCCAACTCCACAAATTGGTAGCTCTACTCCATTGGCCGTCTTTATCATGCCAACACTCTTTTCATATGAAGAAAAACCTTTCACATCACGACATATGTGAAAACTGGCTCCTGAATCCATCTTCCAAGGCTCCACAACACTAAATAGGACATCATATGAAGAATCGTTTTCGGTACCTTCAGCAAAACCTGCTTGTGCCAAATCATTATTATTATTATCACCTTGCGTCTTCTTCTTATCCCTCTGATAAGCATAACAATCATTGCGCTTGTGGCCTTTCTTACCACAATAATAACAAGCACCTTTACCACTAGCCTCTTTCTTCTTCCTTCTTGTATCTTTCCCCGAGCCCCTTGCTACCATCGCCTCAGTTTGAACCGATTTCAACTCCGACCCTTTTCTTCTTAGCTCCTCATTCAAAAGGCTGCTACGAACCGTTTCTAAAGAGATAGTTCCATTAGCATTGGAATTACTCAATGAAACAACCAAAGTCTCCCAACTTTCCGAAAGAGAACTCATCAACAAAAGAGCCTGCAACTCATCATCAAAATTGACCTTCATATTTGCCAATTGATTGATGACATCCTGAAACTCGTTCAAATGCTCTGCAACAGACTTCTCCTCATTCAATCGAAGTTGCACCAACTTTCGAACCAAAAAAGCCTTACTTGTAGTACTCCTCGACTCATACAAAGATACTAATTTGTCCCACAATGCCTTCGCGGATTCACAACTAGCCACATGGTGGAATACAAAATCATCCAAATATTGACGAATCAACGCAATCGCCTTTTTGTCCATTTTCTTTCACTTTTCCTCATCCATATTCGAGGGCTTCACCCCATCTCCATCAATGGGATCATGCAAATCATTGAGATATAGAATGTCCTCCATCTTCGGTTTCCATATACCCCAATTCTTCCCATTTAAAATAGCCATCTTTGAAAACGTCATCATCTCTGATATCTCCAATTTTCAATCCAACAAACGCTCCAAGCTATGGGATGATCTGGCTTCGATACCAAACTGTTATGATTTTTGTGCGCAGCGGAAGCTTGACAAAATGTCAAGAAAAATTGGATCTTTATCACCCAATCACTTAAAGATGAATTTGATTGAAAAAAACAACAACATAAATAATATCGGAAATATGAGCATACGATATTCCACCCAACCACCCTCTTTATTGATTTACTAATAAAAATTGTTTACAAACGATCTCAACTATCGTTACAAACAATTACAACTTGAACCAATAACCTTATTGACAAATAGGTAGAGAATATCTAATGGCTAAAAATTTGAGGAGAAAGACAATGAAGAATTTGGCAAATTTTCCACATCTGATGAAGAGATTAGCTAGCCCTTTTTATAGTGAGAATTGCTTCATGCCCAAGAAAAACTTGGCTTCATGCCCAAGAAAACTTGGCTCCCAAATATCTTCATATATGTTATAAAACTATTTGGTTAAGCACCAAATATTCTTGCAATAAATGTCCCCAAATATAGCAACCAATATCTCTTCATAAAATCTAGCACCAAATCTCTTCATCAAATCTAACAACAAATCTCTTTACAAAATATGTAAGATTATTTATTGCCCAAAATTGGGATTTGCGTATCACCAATTTCAACACAAACTTCCTATGAAACTTGGACCATAATTCAAAAAGTGTTCAGTCTTCAATCATCAACAAAAGTGATGTTATATAGGAAACAACTTCAGAATATGAAGAAAGAAAACAAGTGATGAGTGAGTACCTTATAAAGATCAAGAACATATGTGACTTACTTGCTTCTGCTAGCCAAACTATTTCTGATTCTGAACAAATAGTGTACATCTTGAATGGGTTTGATGATGAATATGAGGATGTGGTTGTCATCATATCAACCATGGGCCCCACTCCATCCATTTCCTATGTTCACTCAACTCTACTCTAACATGAAGGGAGAATCGGCCATAAAAAGTCCACTGTTGCAGATTTGTCAGTCAACCATGCTACAACAAACATGTGTAAAACCCAAAAAAGGTCTAATAACACTTAAAGAACATGTTAGTTCAACAAAGGGTAGAGAGGTGGCAGATGGAATAATGATAACAAACCAAGATGTCAACTATTTGAAAAGTTTCGCTGCATTGCCAACAAGTGTTACTTCTGATCTGATTCCAATTACAATCCAAACCAAAAAAATCAAAAGAGTAATAACATGAGTGGAAACTTGACAAACATGCATCACGAAACAAGAAACCAGTCTGACAGTTCACGAAATGATGATACAGCAAAACCAGAGGACATAAATGATGAAGCATGGTTTCCAGATTCATATGTTACCAATCATGTTACTAATAATCTATGCAACATAAATCTTTGAAACAAGGAATATAGTGGTAAATAGTGTATTCAAATGAATAATGGTCAGTCAACTACTATCACTCATACTGGAAATGCTTATATTCAAGATGATAGAAAACTTTTCTTAAATAATATTCCAAGAGTTTCACAAATGAATAATAACTTGATAAGTGTTTCCCAGCTTGCATGTGATAGTAACATTTATTTTGAATTTTATTCTAACTATTGCCTTATTAGAGACATTCTGACAAAAGATATCTTATTGTAGGGTAAAGCAGTGAAGGGGCTGTATAAATTCACTTACGTTAATTCAAAGGAACGACAAGATTTCAAAATGCCTTGCAGGGCCAAGTTAGGTCATCTAGTATAAACATTGTAAAAATAATTATGAATGAAATCGATGTGCATGTTGATTGTAATAACAAGTCTTATATATGTACTTTTTGCTAGTTAGGCCAGAGTCATAAACTACCCTTAAAAAATTCCGAAACCAAAACTAACACTGCACTTGAATTAGTTGCAGTTGATCTATAGGGTCCGCACCTATCAACTCTGACTATGGTTTTAAGTACATATCTTTTTTTTTTTTTTTTTTTTTTGAAAATTGGTTCTCTTTGTTACTTATGAATTACAGTACAAATACAACGTATATACCACATATGTGCATAAATTTGAATCAATAAAACACCACTAAAATCCAAACTCTCGCTTCTCCTTCTACCTCACCATCTTCAACCTGCATCATTTAACTCTATACCCCATTTCGAGGGCAAACAAATATTTCTAGTATTTCTCTGCGTCGAACTGCCATTATCAATAACCAAATATCGTATTTCCTTCTTGATCTGTCGATGCTTAACTGTAGCATCACACGATTTGTTCTCAAATATTAAGTACATATCCTTTGTTGATGCACATTCTAGATTCATGTGGATTTATTTCTTAAAGAATAATTATGAAATATATAATGTTGTTTTACAATTCATAAACTATATCGAGAAACAAACTGTAAATAATGTCAAAACTATACAAGTACATAGGCTAATTTGTCCACATACATCTGAATAGAATGACCTAACTGGAAGAAGGCGCAAACATGTGGTTGAAACGGGTTTCACTTTGCTTGCACAAGCTTCGATGCCACTTAAATTCTAGCTTGATGCTTTTTCCACAACACTTTATCTTATTAATAAACTTCCTCTAGGAGTTTTGTAAAATAAATGTCCAGTAGAGGTTTTGTTCAATTAGAAACCTGATTATGCTAGACTCAAAGTGTTTGGCTACTTGTGTTTCCCCTGCCTAAGAATGTGCAAGACTCACAAGCTAGATTTCAGATCATCCCCTTGCACATTCATAGGTTATGCTAACAATATAAACGGATATAAATGTCTTGATAGTAATGATTGGGTATTTATATCTAGACATGTCATTTTTAATAAGCATGTTTTCCCATTCAAAGAAAAAGAAATAAAAACAATCAACAAGATATATAATGCAAAATTTTCTATTCCACTTATGCATGTATATACTGATATCTTGACTAATATGCAAAGGAAAAACAGTCTCACAGATGTAGGAGAATAGTGCAATGGTAATGTGCCTGAGCTCAATCAAGATGGACTAGAGAGTGGTGATGACAAATAACTCAATCTCACATTACTCTGAAACTGAGGAAGCTCCAAGCAGTCAGAGTGATCCTGAGAATGAGAGCGAAGGCCATAAACCAACCCCACAAGTGACTAGCCATCCAATGATGACAAGGACAAAGCGTGGACTCTTCAAGCCAAAGGCATACACGGTAAACTTAGATTATAAAGAGCCATGAAATTATGATCAGGCCATACAACATGATAAATGGAAAGCAGTCGTGGATGATGAGTATAAAGCACTCATTAAAAATAACACTTGGTGCCTTCTCAATTTACCAAAGCACAAAACTGTGGTAGGATGCAAGTGGGCATACAAACTGAAATGCAGATGGAATAATTTAGAAGTATAAAGCAAGACTTGTGGCAAAGGGTTTTTCACAATAACAAGGCTTTTGCTTCAATGAAACACTCTCACCAGTGGTAAAACCACTACTATAAGATTCATTCTAACCATTTCCTTACACAAGAAGTGGAACACTTGGCAACTAGATGTTAACAATGTGTTTCTTAATGGGATCCTACAAGAAGAGGTGTTTTTGCAGCAACCACCGGGCTATCACCAAAAGGACAACTCAAAATATGTATGCAAGTTGAATAAAGCCGTCTACGGTCTCAAGCAGGCAAATAGGGTGTGGTTTGAAAAGCTCAAAGAAACACTGATCAAATTAAAGTTTAATGCCTCAGAATTAGACAATTCTCTATTTCTGACGTTCAATTATGGTGCAGTAATATATGTATTGGTATATGTAGATAATTTTATATTCACTGACAATAGTGATAATGAAATGAATACTCTAGTCAAGCAATTAAACAGAGAATTCTCTATCAAGGACTTGGGAAAGTTAAACTATTTCTTGGGGTTTGAATTCAAGAGAATTTCGGACTCTAAAATACTTCTCAATCAAAAGAAGCACATATCTGAAAATTGTAATGAAAACAAAGATGGATCAAGCTTAGAGCCTAGCTACAACCATGACAACCAACCTGTAGTTATCTAAACTACAAAGGGAGACAATCATGAATGCTACTCAATACAGAAGTACAGTGGGAGCTCTACAATATGTCACAATTACTAGACCAAAACATTGCTTATAGTGTGAATGAAGTCAGTTAATTTATGCAAAAACTTTTGGATCATGCAACAACCCAAATAAATGATAACAAAATTGTAATAACCAGGAAATTCTGAACCAGTTTAAAATTTTTATTTTGGCAATTTTAGCGAATTTTGAATATTTAAAATAGATTATTTTAAATAATATCGGCGAGAAATTTGTTTTGAATATAATTAGGACGTATATATTATATACGTCGTCGTTAGAATATAAATATTTATATATAATTATAAATAGAATTGAAAATGGCACGGTAGTTCGATAATTCGATTTCAAACTTCAATTGAATGTACCGGGTGCAAAATAATCCGGATTTTAGTGAAACCAAAAACATTAGGATCTAATTGATAATATCTTTCCAGCGAATCCAAAAAATCAAAATTTCATAGCGGGGATCAAAGGATATGTCCAGTTGAAAATTCTGAATAGCTATGGAATTCAGGCCCTTAAAAATAGACATTTTGCAAACGACCTCGGATTTCGACGAAACCAGTTTTGTTGGGTCCGTGATGTCAAATTATTGTCAGATCCCAAATTTCATAATTTTCTGAATCAATATGTGAGCGTGGCAAAGGAAAACGCGTTTGACCAGTTTCAGTTGATTTTAATCGACTGGAAAATGACCATTTTTCCAACGGTCTCAGAATTCGACGAAACTAGTTTTGTTAGGACCGTATCGTCAATACGAAGCCAGAAAATATTTTTCTGGAATTTTTCAAGTTAGTATGTGACCCCGGTAAATTGAAATGCGCGTTCAAATTCAATATATAGAGTTATATGTTGATTTTAACGGAAACTGATTGTAACAATCGAATCAGCTTGCGATACATATCCCATTGTGTTCGGAATGGGGGTAATTAGCTAGGGGCGACAGTCGGTGAGCTTGATTTCGAGTTCAAACGGAAAGTCAACTTTAAGTTGAATTAAATAATTAAATAAAATAAAAAAAATAATATACCCCTTCTCCTTTTATCAGCCGACCCCCCCCCTTTTCAAAATCATTTCTGAAAGAGGGAAAAAAAAAGAAGAAGAAAAATACGGAAGGGGGGCGCGATCGACAGCCGCCCCCTCCCATCGTTCGTTCGCCGCCGTTCCCTCCGACACACCCCAACCGAGCTCCGCCTCTCCTCGACCCCGCCAGCGACGTCCAGACCCCATCCGCCTTCCTCCTGCGCGAGCCCCAAATCGAGCCATCGGAGCACGATAGCGCCACCAGTCCAGCGCCGCCACCTCGAGTGCTACGCCAGCAAAAACCATCGCGAACCCCCACGTCCAGTCGAGCGCGCACCCACCAGAGACCTCCAGCGACTTCGGGTTCGGGTGAAAAACAGTGAGCATTTTTTTCTAATTATCCATTGTCTTTTAAATCTGAAACTATACATCGTCTTTTAGATCTGAAACTATACATTGTTTTTAGAACTGAAAACTTAAAAAACATAATTTTTAAAACGGGAAATTAGATGATATTTAAAACTGAATTATATGGTTTTAAATGTGAAGTGTATGATTTTTAGAATATGAAAATATACGATTTTTGAAAGAGAAAAGGTCGGATTTTGATTATGATAAAATTTTGATTTTTAATGAAGGATAAAAATATGATTTATATATTTTTTAAAGTAGTAAAAATATAATCTTTATTATGTAGGAGATGTAAAAATATGATTTCTATATTTTTAAAGTATTAAAAATATAGTCTTTACTATATAGATGATATAAAAATATGATTTTTGTTTATGTAGAGAATTAAAAATATAATTTTTACATGATAGGAATATTGGGAATATCATCTTTATATGTGTGGAAAATAAAAATGTGATTTTTATAAAGATATATTTGAAAAGGCGAAATCTATATATTTGAAAAGGCGAAATCTTTATATTTGAAAAGGCGAAATCTATATATTTGAAAAGGCGAAATCTTTATATAGAGAAAAGCGAGGTAGAAATATAATTTTTATCTATATAGTAGCAATGTAAAAATATAACTTTTATATATTGAATAGCATAATAAAAATTCGATTTTTATATATTGAATAGTATAATAAAAATTCGATTTTTATATATTGAATAGCGAAGTGAAAATTCTATTTTTACATATATAGAGAATACGGGCAACGAAAGCGACAAAAAGGCGAGAACGACGAAGACTTCTACAAAAGAAGAGTCAAGATGTTTGGATAGCTATTGGTGAGAATTTCTCACCTTTCAATTTCTTTTTCTAGTTATATATATATATATATATATATATATATATATATACTAGGATGCAGACGGTGCTTAGTAGCACCCGACACAATCGTCCACAGACCATGGACTTGTTTGTTTTGATTGCAAAAATTAATTAGAGTATTTGATTGAAATTGGATTGTTTGGTGAAATGAAATTGATATGATTGATGTGTGAATGACGTGGGCCTTCACTAGACCGGGGATAAGGCTAGGCCTCGTCCCGTTTCTAGTATCGTGCCGTTATGCCGCTGAAATTTTCTAAAATAAGTTAGAAAAATAAAAATATCATTTTATTTAAAGAATGAACTAAATAGAAATTCATATGTTGAAATAAAATATTTTTTATCGTTAAAAATATAATTTTTACCGTGATGTGAATAAATAAAATATTCATTTACAAACCGGACGGTTTGTTTATGTACACCTATTTGAAGGACATTGATTGGGACGATAAATTTTACACATCGCCCAACTGCACAAATAAAATCTGTGTTTGATTGTTTGAAACCCCACACGGGTGTTGGGATGAAATTTGAAGTTCACTCATCCTGATTGATTAAATATGTCGATCGATTGATTGACAGGCTGTTATAAGCGTTAGATATCTGTATTTGATGCTTATACAGTGTAGTGCACTTTGGTTGATGGTTGATTATTTTTGAATGCTATTATATACATGTGTTGTATGAAAATCCATATAATTAACATTATATGGTGATTGATTGGGCCTCATTCCAATTTAGAAAATAAAGAATTTTATAAAATAAAAGTTCATGTGTTGACTGTACTCATCCGTTGAGATTAGTCATGTGTTGAACGAAATATTTTAACAATAAAATTTATACCTTTGTCACTATAAAATAAAAGTTCATGTGTTGACTGTACTCATCCGTTGAGATTAGTCATGTGTTGAACGAAATATTTTAACAATAAAATTTATATCTTTATCAACATAATATAAATGTTCATGTGTTGACCGTACTCATCCGTTGAGATTAGTCATGTGTTGAACGAAATATTTGTAAACGAAATATTTGAAATAGAAATATTTGCAAAAGAAATATTTGAAACAGAACATTTGAAAATAGAAATATATGAAGCCGTGTTGATTAGATTGACGCCATTTAGACGTGAACGATATTTGTATCGATTTTATTCATTATGAAATGAATATAAAACGATTTCGAAATGAAATGAATATAAAACGATTTCGAAATGAATTGAATTGAAAACGATTTCGAAATGAAATGAATATAAAACGATTTCGAAATGAATTGAATTGAAAACGATTTCGAAATGAATGGAATTGAAAACGATTTTGAAATGAAATGAATAGAAAACGATTTCGAAATGAATTGAATATAAAACGATTTCGAAATGAATTGAATATAAAACGATTTCGAAATGAATTGAATATAAAACGAATTCGAATTGAATTGAATATATAATGAAATTTGATTTGAATCAAATAGAAAACAAATTTGAATTGAATCAAATAGAAAATCAATTTGAATTGAATCAAATAGAAAACCAATTTGAATTGAATCGAATAGAAAACGACTTTGAAATTGAATTGAATTGAAAACGAATTCAAATTGAATTGAATGCGAATTGAAATGAATTCAAATTGAATTGAAATTTGAATTGAATAGAAATGAATTTTAAAACGAATTTATAAAGAAGAATTCAATTTTGCTTTGAATTGAAATGGAAGTTGAAATGAATTTTGAAACGAATTTAAAAACTATTTATAAAATTCGTTTTAAATAGAAATCGACGAAATATATATTATATATATAATATAATGGCCTGAATAGAACGCGCCGCGGCAGTTCGTGAATTTCGACCATTTATTTCAAACGGACATTACGGGAGATCCGACCGTCGGATTCTCCTAAAACCGGAACCGTTGGGTTCGTATCGAAAAGAGCTTTCTAACGAATATTTAAAATTTGAAATCTAACGGTTGGATTTGGAGATACGTCCAAATCAAATTCGAAAAAGGTCGCTGTAAGTGCAGTTCGATGGCCGTTGGTGGAAATCGACTGTACGAGCCTTGAGAAAATTATTAAAAATATCAATAATTTGTGTAAAATCCTAAGAAATGATTTGGGAGAAATTGGGATGTAAAACTCCATATTTGAAAAGATAAAAATGGATTTTTATCGAAATGAACTAGTTTTGTACTAAATTTAAAACCCGATTTGTTTTTAAATAAATAAATTAGATTTAAAAAGGGGTTTTAAATAATCGGAATTTCTAACATATAACGATTGGATTTGAAATGGGTTTATCGTGAACGGTGTTTTAAATAACCCTAGTTCTTTAACCCAATAATAAATAGAATGTGATTTGGGTTTGTCGTGAACTGTGTTTTAAATAACACCTAGTTCTTTAACCTAGAAAAAGGAGTTTTAATGAATCTGTAATTAGATTGAAATGTGAATCTATAATCTAAATTATCAAATTTAGAAATGAGCGAGAATGGAGTATCGCCAGTTTTGCTCCAAAGCGATAGTCAAATCTTTAATTAGATTTGAACGTGAGATGGTAATTAATTTTACCGATAACACCATGATGTTAGATATGGAGTATCACCAGTTTTGCTTCATGGGATGAATAGGTTGGGATTGGGAAATAAAATAAATAATTACTTCGGTGTGGTTCGCTAATCTCGACTAGTTCAGAAAACCATAATTTGGTTTGAAACGACATCAAAAGGATGACTAAATGATAAATTAATGGGAACCTTTCCCTAAAAATGTGATTTTATGAATAAAAGAATATTCTGAAATGGAATGAGACGTATGTTGAGTTTGTGTAACATTTGTTTTTAATATACGCGGGTTGTTCAGAAAGTCCGGGTTTATACCCATTCTGAATAACCGATTCAACGAGAAGTCGAAGATGAAGACGGTGGTCGAAGACCGGAAGTCGTCACATCGTTTGGGCAATTACTGACGATCCTGATTGGGCTGTACACCCAAGAGGATGGAAATAGTTGGTGGTCGTCCAGACGTACTTGGAGATGGATGGATATGCGAGGAAAGTGCCTCCGGTTTCGTTCAGACCCAGAACGAACTTGTAAATGGATTGTGTGTCTGACATTGGATTTTATTCTGTGTTGATTGATTTCTGTTAAATATATATCTGTTTGGCGGCGGAGAATTTATTCTCTTGCTTAACGCCCTTCTCTGAGACGTACGAGCTTAGAGGTTATATATCGATAGATATCAATCGCATGACATGAATTGCCTGTGTGGCACGCTGAGTTGCATGGATCAAGGCTTCTGTTGAAAAGCAAAGTCTTGTGGTTGATGATCAAAGCACGCCCTATGTGGCAGCTTTGTGTATAACGTGAATTCGCGAGCCTCACACCTCGGTATGAGTTAAAAACGGGATACGGACTGCAGGGAGAGCACGACGTTTCTTTCTAGCTTTGGTGGTGTCAGTGACTTACCAGCCCTGACATATATATACTTTTCACCTTTGTGGTTGTTGGATGAGGCGCCTCGATTATAGGTCTGTAAGGACCGGGAAACGTGTGTTCAGGAATTGCCAATCCTCTAACGTAAGTGAGGACCGGCCCTGAAGCATCCAAGGGTTGCCCAGAGTGCGTAGCCCTGGGACATTTGCTAGAGTGTCTCGAACGCGGAGAGGAGCTTGCCCCTTGCCTCGACTCATGACGGAAATCCAATTTCCAATACGTGTATTTCGGCTTTATTTGTAGAGCCTAGTATGTCGACATAGTGGGATGGGGCACTCATGTCGTCTATGATTTATATTTATGATTGAAATGTTTTGACACTATACACTTATTATAGTATCAAATGATTTGTTTTAAACGTACCAAGCATGTTTGGCTGTTATAAGGTAAAACCCTATCCTCCGGCTTGCGTTGCATTGTGTGATGGGACCTGGGTCTTATAATAGCTTCATTTTTCGAAAAAGCATTGCGTTGTTTATTCTATTCACTGGTATTCTTGGGAGGAAACCCGTTCCGTGTTATACGGCGTGGTCCCTTGAATTACTCTCTTTTAAAGTAAAGCTTTAAATAACTATTTTAGTTCTCACACCAGTCACATGAATGACCTGGAGTTTATTGTTTTAACCTAAACGCTGGGTGCCCTTATTTTCCGCACGGGCAGCTAGTAGTTTTGGTTTTGCAGATTTATATTCACAGGATCCTGATTTGCAGCTGGAATGATATCCGGAAAGCTCTGTATCCGTATATCACCTTCAGTTGTGCTTTGTATTATTTTCCGCTGCTATGTAATTTATTGTAATCTCTGATATTTATTGAATGTAATTTATTCATTATACTCTGTATATTCTTGTATCTGATGGAATTGTTGTAATAGCAATGAAATGTTCTTCCGTCTACGTTCTATTTTGTCTTGTCCTCACAGTAATTCGTTCTTTCTCATCTCTTCGGAGACCGGGGAAGTTCGGGTCTCTACATTTGGTATCAGAGCTTTGGTTTACAGAGCTCGAGAACAAGACACATTAGAACCATACGAAAGAATTCATCAGATATTGGATTAGTAATATCCAATTAGAATGACTCGTTAGAGATAGGATCAGTAGTATCCTAGAATGAGTGTGAAGAGTATATTTTTCAAATGAAAACAATTTTGTTTTGAAAATTTAAATCACTTTTTACGTATTTGATTATTTATTTGTATAGAATTTGGACAATCTAGTATATAAAGGTTTTGCATATACGCGTCATGAACGTATATTCGAAGTTTTAATATATTAGATAGATATAGAGTCACACTCTAGTCGCCCGGAGATGATTCTACTGATGACTATATAGCATCAGTAGTGTGTGTTCGAGTTTCGAAGGTGTGATTTTCTATATATTTCCATTAGACTGGTGTGAGAACCAAAACTAATATAGTTAGAACACATTGTTGTGATTTGGCATCAAAAACATGATTTTCTGTATATGTATCAAAATTATGAATTTGAAACTCTAATTCACTAATTGATTGATGTTTGTGTTGTTTGTTTATTTGTTTGATAATTTTGAACCGTTATGCCTAATTGAATCAAATATTGAATTATATTGAAAATTGTCGCATTTGCTTGCATATGCATATACTTACATTGAACAGGTTATAGCAAGGAGGCTAGAGCAGAGAATAAAATTTGTTTGCCCGACAAATAGGTACATGTTTACTATAATTTACTGTTTTGTTTGGGTGATGATGATTTTATGAGCCTATTGGCTAGCCGCTTGGCCTTTTCTTTTTGAGATCAGAAGGCCTATATGGCAATTTCGGGATTTTCCCGTAGCTCCCGGTGCAGGGGAGGTTATGGCGAATTTTTTCGAAAATTTAGGGTGTTAGCCAAATTTTTGAAAATTCTCAGAAACTGAAAAGTTGGAGAATGGAAGCCAGATCGAACGTAGAATTGATTAATCAAACCACTTTCGACTTCGTTCCTTTTCGGGGACGAAAAGTTTTAAGTGGGGGAGATTGTAATAACCCGGAAATTCTGAACCAGTTTAAAATTTTTATTTTGGCAATTTTAGCGAATTTTGAATATTTAAAATAGATTATTTTAAATAATATCGACGAGAAATTTGTTTTGAATATAATTAGGACGTATATATTATATACGCCGTCGTTAGAATATAAATATTTATATATAATTATAAATAGAATTGAAAATGGCGTGGTAGTTCGATAATTCGATTTCAAAATTCAATTGAATGTACCGGGTGCAAAATAATCCAGATTTTAGTGAAACCAAAAACATTAGGATCTAATTGATAATATCTTTCCAACGAATCCAAAAAATCAAAATTTCATAGCGGGGATCAAAGGATATGTCCAGTTGAAAATTCTGAATAGTCGCTATGGAATTCAGGCCCTTAAAAATAGACATTTTGCAAACAACCTCGGATTTCGATGAAACCAGTTTTGTTGGGTCCGTGATGTCAAATTATTGTTAGATCCCAAATTTCATAATTTTCTGAATCAATATGTGAGCGTGGCAAAGGAAACGCGTTTGACCAGTTTCAGTTGATTTTAATCGACTGGAAAATGGCCATTTTTCCAACGGTCTCAGAATTCGACGAAACTAGTTTTGTTAGGACCGTATCGTCACTACGAAGCCAGAAAATATTTTTCTGGAATTTTTCAAGTTAGTATGTGACCCCGGTAAATTGAAATGCGCGTTCAAATTCAATATATAGAGTTATATGTTGATTTTAACGGAAACTGATTGTAACGATCGAATCAGCTTGCGATACATATCCCATTGTGTTCGAAATGGGGGTAATTAGCTAGGGGCGACAGTCGGTGGGCTTGATTTCGAGTTCAAACGGAAAGTCAACTTTAAGTTGAATTAAATAATTAAATAAAATAAAAAAATAATATACCGCTTCTCCTTTTATCAGCCGACCCCCCCTTTTCAAAATCATTTCTGAAAGAGAAAAAAGAAGAAGAAAAATACGGAAGGGGGGCGCGATCGACAGCCGCCCCCTCCCATCGTTCGTTCGCCGCCGTTCCCTCCGACACACCCCAACCGAGCTCCGCCTCTCCTCGACCCCGCCAGCGACGTCCAGACCCCATCCGCCTTCCTCCTGCGCGAGCCCCAAATCGAGCCATCGGAGCACGATGGCGCCACCAATCCAGCGCCGCCACCTCGAGTGCTATGCCAGCAGAAACCATCGCGAACCCCCACGTCCAGTCGAGCGCGCACCCACCGGAGACCTCCAGCGACTTCGGGTTCGGGTGAAAAACAGTGAGCATTTTTTTCTAATTATCCATTGTCTTTTAAATCTGAAACTATACATCATCTTTTAGATCTGAAACTATACATTGTTTTTAGAATTGAAAACTTTGATTTTAAAACTGAAAACATAAATTTTAAAACTGGAAATTAGATGATATTTAAAACTGAATTATATGGTTTTAAATGTGAAGTGTATGATTTTTAGAATATGAAAATATACGATTTTTGAAAGAGAAAAGGTCGGATTTTGATTATGATAAAGTTTTGATTTTTAATGAAGGATAAAAATATGATTTTTATATTTTTTAAAGTAGTAAAAATATAATCTTTATTATGTAGGAGATGTAAAAATATGATTTCTATATTTTTAAAGTATTAAAAATATAGTCTTTACTATATAGATGATATAAAAATATGATTTTTGTTTATGTAGAGAATTAAAAATATAATTTTTACATGATAGGAATATTGGGAATATCATCTTTATATGTGTGGAAAATAAAAATGTGATTTTTATAAAGATATATTTGAAAAGGCGAAATCTTTATATTTGTATTTGGCGAAATCTATATATTTGAAAAGGCGAAATCTTTATATAGAGAATAGCGAGGTAGACATATAATTTTTATCTATATAGTAGCAATGTAAAAATATAACTTTTATATATTGAATAGCATAATAAAAATTCGATTTTTATATATTGAATAGTATAATAAAAATTCGATTTTTATATATTGAATAGCGAAGTGAAAATTCTATTTTTACATATATAGAGAATACGGGCAACGAAAGCGACAAAAAGGCGAGAACTACGAAGGCTTCTACAAAAGAAGAGTCAAGATGTTTGGATAGCTATTGGTGAGAATTTCTCACCTTTCAATTTCTTTTTCTAGTTATATATATATATATATATATATATATATATATATATATATATATATATACTAGGATGCAGACGGTGCTTAGTAGCACCCGACACAATCGTCCACAGACCATGGACTTGTTTGTTTTGATTGCAAAAATTAATTAGAGTATTTGATTGAAATTGGATTGTTTGGTGAAATGAAATTGATATGATTGATGTGTGAATGGCGTGGGCCTTCACTAGACCGGGGATAAGGCTAGGCCTCGTCCCGTTTCTAGTATCGTGCCGTTATGCCGCCGAAATTTTCTAAAATAAGTTAGAAAAATAAAAATATCATTTTATTTAAAGAATGAACTAAATAGAAATTCATATGTTGAAATAAAATGTTTTTTATCGTTAAAAGTATAATTTTTAACGTGATGTGAATAAATAAAATATTCATTTACAAACCGGACGGTTTGTTTATGTACACCTATTTGAAGGACATTGATTGGGACGATAAATTTTACACATCGCCAAACTGCACAAATAAAATCTGTGTTTGATTGTTTAAAACCCCACACGGGTGTTGGGATGAAATTTGAAGTTCACTCATCCTGATTGATTAAATATGTCGATCGATTGATTGACAAGCTGTTATAAGCGTTAGATATCTGTATTTGATGCTTATACAGTGTAGTGCACTTTGGTTGATGGTTGATTATTTTTGAATGCTATTATATACATGTGTTGTATGAAAATCCATATAATTAACATTATATGGTGATTGATTGGGCCTCATTCCAATTTAGAAAATAAAGAATTTTATAAAATAAAAGTTCATGTGTTGACTGTACTCATCCGTTGAGATTAGTCATGTGTTGAACGAAATATTTTAACAATAAAATTTATACCTTTGTCACTATAAAATAAAAGTTCATGTGTTGACTGTACTCATCCGTTGAGATTAGTCATGTGTTGAACGAAATATTTTAACAATAAAATTTATATCTTTATCAACATAATATAAATGTTCATGTGTTGACCGTACTCATCCGTTGAGATTAGTCATGTGTTGAACGAAATATTTGTAAACGAAATATTTGAAATAGAAATATTTGCAAAAGAAATATTTGAAACAGAACATTTGAAAATAGAAATATATGAAGCCGTGTTGATTAGATTGACGCCATTTAGACGTGAACGATATTTGTATCGATTTTATTCATTATGAAATGAATATAAAACGATTTCGAAATGAAATGAATATAAAACGATTTCGAAATGAATTGAATTGAAAACGATTTCGAAATGAAATGAATGTAAAACGATTTCGAAATGAATTGAATTGAAAACGATTTTGAAATGAATTGAATTGAAAACGATTTCGAAATGAAATGAATAGAAAACGATTTCGAAATGAATTGAATATAAAACGATTTCGAAATGAATTGAATATAAAACGATTTCGAAATGAATTGAATATAAAACGAATTCGAATTGAATATATAATGAAATTTGATTTGAATCAAATAGAAAACAAATTTGAATTGAATCAAATAGAAAACCAATTTGAATTGAATCAAATAGAAAACCAATTTGAATTGAATCGAATAGAAAACGACTTTGAAATTGAATTGAATTGAAAACGAATTCAAATTGAATTGAATGCGAATTGAAATGAATTCAAATTGAATTGAAATTTGAATTGAATAGAAATGAATTTTAAAACGAATTTATAAAGAAGAATTCAATTTTGCTTTGAATTGAAATGGAAGTTGAAATGAATTTTGAAACAAATTTAAAAACTATTTATAAAATTCGTTTTAAATAGAAATCGACGAAATATATATTAAATATATAATATATATAATATAATGGCCTGAATAGAACGCGCCGTGCCGCGGCAGTTCGTGAATTTCGACCATTTATTTCAAACGGACATTACGGGAGATCCGACCGTCGGATTCTCCTAAAACCGGAACCGTTGGGTTCGTATCGAAAAGAGCTTTCTAACGAATATTTAAAATTTGAAATCTAACGATTGGATTTGGAGACACGTCCAAATCAAATTCGAAAAAGGTCGCTGTAAGTGCAGTTCGATGGCCGTTGGTGGAAATCGACTGTACGAGCCTTGAGAAAATTATTAAAAATATCAATAATTTGTGTAAATTCATAAGAAATGATTTGGGAGAAATTGGGATGTAAAAATCCATATTTGAAAAGATAAAAATGGATTTTTATCGAAATGAACTAGTTTTGAACTAAATTTAAAACCCGATTTGTTTTTAAATAAATAAATTAGATTTAAAAAGGGGTTTTAAATAATCGGAATTTCTAACATATAACGATTGGATTTGTAATGGGTTTATCGTGAACGGTGTTTTAAATAACCCTAGTTCTTTAACCCGATAATAAATAGAATGTGATTTGGGTTTGTCGTGAACTGTGTTTTAAATAACACCTAGTTCTTTAACCCAGAAAAAAGAGTTTTAATGAATCTGTAATTAGATTGAAATGTGAATCTATAATCTAAATTATCAAATTTAGAAATGAGCGAGAATGGAGTATCGCTAGTTTTGCTCCAAAGCGATAGTCAAATCTTTAATTAGATTTGAACGTGAGATGGTAATTAATTTTACCGATAACACCATGATGTTAGATATGGAGTATCACCAATTTTGCTTCATGGGATGAATAGGTTGGGATTGGGAAATAAAATAAATAATTACTTCGGTGTGGTTCGCTAATCTCGACTAGTTCAGAAAACCATAATTTGGTTTGAAACGACATCAAAAGGATGATTAAAGGATAAATTAATGGGAACCTTTCCCTAAAAATGTGATTTTATGAATAAAAGAATATTCTGAAATGGAATGAGGCGTATGTTGAGTTTGTGTAACATTTGTTTTTAATATACGCGGGTTGTTCGGAAAGGCCGGGTTTATACCCATTCTGAATAACCGATTCGACGAGAAGTCGAAGATGAAGACGGTGGTCGAAGACCGGAAGTCTTCACATCGTTTGGGCAATTACTGACGATCCTGATTGGGCTGTACACCCAAGAGGATGGAAATAGTTGGTGGTCGTCCAGACGTACTTGGAGATGGATGGATATGCGAGGAAAGTGCCTCCGGTTTCGTTCAGACCCAGAACGAACTTGTAAATGGATTGTGTGTCTGACATTGGATTTTATTCTGTGTTGATTGATTTCTGTTAAATATATATCTGTTTGGCGGCGGAGAATTTATTCTCTTGCTTAACGCCCTTCTCTGAGACGTACGAGCTTAGAGGTTATATATCGATAGATATCAATCGCATGGCATGAATTGCCTGTGTGGCACGCTGAGTTGCATGGATCAAGGCTTCTGTTGAAAAGCAAAGTCTTGTGGTTGATGATCAAAGCACGCCCTATGTGGCAGCTTTGTGTATAACGTGAATTCGCGAGCCTCACACCTCGGTATGAGTTAAAAACGGGATATGGACTGCAGGGAGATCACGACGTTTCTTTCTAGCTTTGGTGGTGTCAGTTACTTACCAGCCCTGACATATATATACTTTTCACCTTTGTGGTTGTTGGATGAGGCGCCTCGATTATAGGTCTGTAAGGACCGGGAAACGTGTGTTCAGGAATTGCCAATCCTCTAACGTAAGTGAGGACCGGCCCTGAAGCATCCAAGGGTTGCCCAGAGTGCGTAGCCCTGGGACATTTGCTAGAGTGTCTCGAACGCAGAGAGGAGCTTGCCCCTTGCCTCGACTCATGACGGAAATCCAATTTCCAATACGTGTATTTCAGCTTTATTTGTAGAGCCTAGTATGGCGACATAGTGGGATGGGGCACTCATGCCGTCTATGATTTATATTTATGATTGAAATGTTTTGACACTATACACTTATTATAGTATGAAATGATTTGTTTTAAACGTACCAAGCATGTTTGGCTGTTATAAGGTAAAACCCTATCCTCCGGCTTGCGTTGCATTGTGTGATGGGACCTGGGTCTTATAATAGCTTCATTTTTTGAAAAAGCATTGCGTTGTTTATTCTATGCACTGGTATTCTTGGGAGGAAACCCGTTCCGTGTTATACGGCGTGGTCCCTTGAATTACTCTCTTTTAAAGTAAAGCTTTAAATAACTGTTTTAGTTCTCACACCAGTCACATGACTGACCTGGAGTT
Organism: Allium sativum; assembly: GCA_030737875.1. Taxonomy (NCBI): domain Eukaryota; kingdom Viridiplantae; phylum Streptophyta; class Magnoliopsida; order Asparagales; family Amaryllidaceae; genus Allium; species Allium sativum. The sequence goes on from JASFAX010000033.1 coordinate 9,967,608, forward strand.
TATTGTTTTAACCTAAACTCTGGGTGCCCTTATTTTCCGCACGGGCAGCTAGTAGTTTTGGTTTTGCAGATTTATATTCACAGCATCCTGATTTGCAGCTGGAATGATATCCGGAAAGCTCTGTATCCGTATATCACCTTCAGTTGTGCTTTGTATTATTTTCCGCTGCTATGTAATTTATTGTAATCTCTGATATTTATTGAATGTAATTTATTCATTATACTCTGTATATTCTTGTATCTGATGGAATTGTTGTAATAGCAATGAAATGTTCTTCCGTCTGCGTTCTATTTTGTCTTGTCCTCACAGTAATTCGTTCTTTCTCATCTCTTCGGATACCGGGGAAGTTCGGGTCTCTACAAAAATGTTAATGAATTAAATATTTATCAGAAAAGTAATCAGAATTGGACAACAGAACTAGCATCATTGGGGTCTGTTGCGATTTTCATGTTTAGATAGACACTTGGTTTACTCAAATTGGAGTAAAAACAAATAAGTTATGGCAGTTTGAAATTTGAATTCAAAATCGTAGAATTAAATAAACAAACGAATACATATAAACTATATATATATATATATAATACGTTGGACATGGAACGACCCATTTCCAGGCCGGGTTGACCTAGGACTAATGTGGGTCGACCCTTGTGTCGACCCACCCGGTTGATGGGTCATCCCATTGCTTTGCCAGGCATGTTTTCATGTCTAGCACGAAATCGAGGCTTTTCTGGTTTATTCGAGACATTTCTTTAATCTAACGTGTGAGGTTAATAACATAAAATCTGATGGTTTGGAATTCCTTTCTCATAGTATAAATGAGCCTCATATCCTCCCCTAATTCTCACAACTCCATTCTTCTTCTTTAAGCGTCCTCTATACATATTTCTTCCTCTAAAATAAAATGGAGTCATGAGATATATTAAAATAAATTATATACACAAATTGGAGGATTGTTTATACATAGATTTAAAGATTTTACCGAGGCCATTGGATAAACATATTTTGGTGAGTATTTACTGTAGTTGCTAGATTAGTATAATTTTAGGAATAGTTAGACCGTAGCATAGTTTGGTAATTTCCTTACAGTTATTTACATTTTCTATAGATAATTTATGTAATTTTAATTATTGTCTCTATTCCTATTTCTATTTATTTCTGTAATTTACCGTTTACTGTTAATTATTCAGTCTTCTCCTATCCCTTTTCTTTGTGGTTATTTTATTTATAGTTCAAGCTATGCCCTATTTCGTTTATAATTCCATTTTATTTGTTTTGAGTTTAGGCCATGCGTGTGCCTAAACTTTTACCCTTTTATTTACGTCGAGTTTAGGCCATTCGAGAACCTAAACCTCTGCCTTGTTATTTCTACGTAAATCGATAAAATAATGATTTTGGTTATAAAGGGTTATTTGAGGATATTGAATAAATATAATAATTAGCTAACTAACTGTAACTTTGGGGAATAACTAATAAACTGAATAATTGGATGGTATAACTAGAATATGTTAACTTAGAAATTCACTAAGTAGCGAGGACTGGGTTGTATAACAAATATGACAAAAGTATCATAAAATAAACAAGATGTTTAATACAACCTAAAATATAACAAGATGTTATATTGAATGAGTACGCTTATTAAGTAAACTTAAAATGTGAGTTAAGTTGAATTTGAAACAAATAAATAAGCGTGTAGTGGGAGTTCGGTCTAGCAGTGATGACTGATTAGGGAAAATAAGTGGCTCATAGTTGTGGTTCGTTCCGGCAGCATAGGCTGATAAGGGAAAATAAGTGGCCAAACGAAATAATTAATCTATGGTGGTCTTGGCGTTCGTTGACAATTCTATAGAGGTCTAGGTAGTTAGGTGGTTAATAATTCTATGGTGGCCTTGGTGTTCATTGACAATTCTATGTGGTTCTATATTAGTAGACCGTCAATGATAATAAATTAATTGAAGGTAACCAAGTCTAGAGGTGACTTGAGTCAAAATGCATTTTTGGCTAGGGACCCGTATCAGGCAATATCCCTTTTATCATTCCATGGAGGTCTCACTCGAGAGCACGCTTTACTACACCAGGTATTATGCGGTCCAAACGAGGTGCGTAGGGAGCTTTCCAACGAGGCGATGAGCATGCGTTGCGCCGATTAAGGAAAATAAGATGTTGTAACGCCTGTGGTGAATGTTATGTCTTTTGAGTTGATGGGGTCGGGCCTGTTAAATTCGAGGCCCATGTGGGCTTAGGTTATCACGATATGGTATAGGAGTTGATCGATGGGTAAAAATTAGGTAGCAACCTAATTATGACTTGTGGTAACTTAGTACAAAATCGTTGTGATATGAATGAGAAGACAATTTACTTTATTCGTGCTTATCTTTCCACTACTTTATTTACTACCTTTATGCCTTTCGGTTCTTGGAATTGTTATGCTGTCAAACTTCCTTTTGTAGTTCATGCTAGTAATTACAGAACTCACCGGACTTATGTCTAACTAGTTTCCTTACTTCCTTCTTTCTTCCGTTTTCTCCCCCCTCTAAAGTTTCACGGGGTAGAGGAACTTAGAGTTCATAGAGATTTGGTTCATCTTGGATTTCCGCTTGATTCAATTTCCAATATGCATGTATTATTCCACTCTTGATTTGCTTTCAGTTATTGTTATTGATGTTGATGGGGATGATTTATATTGTACTCTGATTATGCTAGTTTTATTTTTCATGAGACAGTTATGAGTTTTGGTAACAATGGATATTTCATGGAGTTATGACTTTGATTTAAGTTTTAAATTCCATTGTGTTTCTGTATATCTTGTCTTGTGAATTCTAGTCTGTAACACCCCACCTCCGCTAGGGTCACTCACAAAGGGAATGCACTAGTTTTGGTGGAGTATTATCTAGGTAAACATGCACAGAGATATCACAAGGCAGAACATAAATAAAGCAGTGGTAGAAATAAAAAAAACCAACTTCTTATTATTTTCAAGAAAAGAGTCAAAAGCTCATATATCCAAGATACAAATTATTCCATTACATCAAGTTCCAAATAAAGAAGCATAAACTTAAAACAAAAGTAAATTATTCCCTATAAATAGCAGAAGCAGCCATAGCATAGCCCAAGACCAAACCGTATATGAGCTGTCAGAAAGCAAGCTAAATCCAAGCTAAGAGCTAGTGTTTCCTCCCTGAGAACCTTGGGGGGGAGGGGGGAAACAAAAGAAAAAGAGGCGAAAGAAAAAGGGTCAGTCATAAAGACTGGTAAGACCTAGTGCCTTTCAGTATGAAAACTAGTAAAGGTAACATGATATGTGAAAACTGGAATTAAACATAAGGATGATAACAGAACTGGTAGGATAATTAAGATAACAAGATAAGTCAAGTCTAGCATCGCATATTCAAGGTTTGCTGCACCAACTGTACTAGTGTTCTAACCCATGTCAAGTATTAATCATGAAATGATCCGTTGGCTCAGTATCATGAAGTGACCGATTACGGGGTCCTACGGTACGATCTACTAATCGATCGACTCCCTACAAGTTCTAGCTCGTCATGTGTCTGTGTCATACGACCCTATCCAGAAATGTAGTTACCTGTGCTAGGTCCACCATAGGGTGTATCAAGTCCTATGGTGCCAACCACCGACACGAATCAAGCACGCACAGTGTAAATCTACGGGTGCCCAATGCCTGCTTTTTCAACTCCGGACTACGTGCACGACCATAGTCCGCCTGAACCTACAATGGCGAACCTACTCAGTCGTCGTTCTGGTCGCTTACAATCAGCCCAGTAATTGTGCCCCACCCTGCCTAGTTCCAGGGTATCGTGATACATCTAAGTGGGTTACTGCTGAAAAGGACCGCGTAACTAGGGTTTCTAATGGGTTAAGTGTTGTCATTCAAATTCGTGACTTAACCCTATCCAAGTCATGTATCAAGTTGGTTAAGTGTGTTCAAGCGGTTCATGACTTAACCCTATCAAATCATCATGTCAAGTTGGTTAAGTATATTTGAGTGGTTCATGACTTAACCCTATCATGTGGCATTAATTCATCAGTGCACCTCAACCTCTCACATTAGACTAACTGTTGTGGCTACTGGATTTGCCAGGCGGTTTCGGGCAGATTTACACCACAACATAGTCTAACCTCGGGTTTTACGTGTGATATGACCAACTACCCACATTGGATCCTATTGTTTGCAGCTACTGGATTTTCCGGGCGGTTCCGGGAAGATTTACACTGCAAACTCAACCCAACCTCGAGTTGGCCATTTTCAAGTTTACCTAATTGTCATGCCCATATTCAAGTTTTCATGTCAAGATTCATGTCGAGTTTTCATGTCATGTTTCATGTCAAATCGTGTCAAGTTCAAGTCCATATCCAGGTTCAAGTTATAATAACGTTCATGTTTAAAGCCAATTTAGGATTTACCTAATCTACCCAAATCGTATTCCCATCGCATATAAGCTCGAATCGATACAAATAAATCTAATTAGGGAATAACATAAAAAGGGACGGGTATAAGGTGGCAAAAGTGATTACTAGCATAGCACGGTATAACTTGAGATCAATGATATAACATTACTGGCATATGGAATATTGGCCTCAACATAAAGATTTCAAATTTAACAGGACAAGGTACTAGTCAAGATAACAGTTGTCATAAGGTGATAGTATAGTCATGGTAACGATTGACATAAGGTGATAGTAAAATCATAGTAACAATTGACATAAGGTGATAGTCATAAACTTGCGACTAATAGCAGATTCAACATGATAATATGAGGGGCTTTCTTTTTGATTTACAACATGAATAGGCCCCAAATCAATGTCATAGTAATATATCCAGAAGTCAAGATCTAAGATGAACAAGAATGGATGTAAAACAGTCATCAAACATAGGTCCAATTTCAATTTACATCATATCCATATCACATTTATAGTATAAATCTAAAAATAACTGGGGCTTACAGATCGTGATTCGAGAATTAGAAAAAGAGAGTCGATGTTGAATCTTTATATGCTTAGTCAAGTCTAATAGAAATCCCCAAATCAGCAATTCCCTTAACGCAGTCTCAATGTAGAAGAAGCATAACTTGGTCATACGGGCTCCGATTTTGAACTGTTTTGAACTTGAAAACTTCTGAAAACTTCGAGTGGTCATAACTTGGTCATACGGGCTCCGATTTTCGAAAACTCAGACTCATTTTCAAGCAGAATTTCGAGACGAACGCAATGGCGTAACCCGTTTCCCTTAATTATTATTTTAAAAATTAATTCTGCCTTGATTTATGGTTATTACACGTTATAAAAACACGGGTTCTAACATTCTCTCCCCTTAAAGGATTTCGTCCCCGAAATCTCTAAGTTAGGGAGGATGTGTCCTACCATCCATCATCCATCTACTCAAAGCATCATCCGTAGGCAACCATTGTCCTTAAAAGATTTCTAGTGCTGTATGAACATATGCAGAATGTGTGTGTATATGTACTTATCTAATGCAAAAGATCAGGCGGTTACTGATTCAGTAAACCTCCATAATGCACAATATGTTAGTGTCATGAATCCAACATGTATGCAAATTCCTAACATAGTTTATAATCTCTACATGAGTGCACAAACATTCATCCATATGCAACATCCAAGTGATAGCATAACAAGTTCCATCCATGTACAAGTATAAGCACTCATGCATATGCAACATGAAAATGTGAATGAGCCGATCTAGTGCCTAATGTGTGTCATGCATCCAATAGCGTCCACTTGCAACCATTTGCAAACATCAACCATAACATGTTTCAATCACATGTTTACATCCATATGATTCTACCTAAGGTTCTCAAGATAAGATTGAGAAGATAACAAGACAAACGTAGATAGTAGAAGCATGATACGAAAAGGTTTTCAAGTTTATAGGAAAAAGAGATCGAGAATGTACCCTCATAAAGAAATTGGTAAAGCGCGCATATCTTCTCTTCGGTTTCCCAAGTTGCATCTTCTTGAGCTTCACTCCACTGCACTTTAACTAGCTTGACTTCTCGATTCCTTAGCTTCTTAATCTCCGTTCCTAAGATACGAATCAGAACTCGCCTCAATGTTGCTTCTTTTTCCACTTCTACGTCTTCAAGGATGCTTGGCTCAACCACTTCAGCTGACTCATGCAAGCACTTCCGGAGATGCGTGACGTGAAAGAAATTGTGAACTCCAGTCAATTTCTCAGGTAAGTCTACCCTATAGGCCATCCGTCTAATCCTCTCAGTGATAGGAAACAGTCCTACGAACCTTGGTGCTAGCTTCCCAACTGCTCTAAAATGAACTACATTGCGTAACGGAGAAACTTTTATAAAGACCATATCTCCGACTTCGAACTCTAGGTCTGTCCTTCTCTGGTCCGCATAAGATTTCTGTCTATCTTGGGCCATTTTCATCCGTCTTCGTATCAGCTCAATCTTCTCAGAAGTGTCCCTTATCTTGTCGGGCCCAAGTATAAGTCTGTCTGTCGTCTCCCACCAACAAGTTGGCGATTTGCACGGTCTGCCATACAGGGCTTCGAACGGTGCCATTCCGATGCTAGCTTGGTAACTATTGTTATATGCAAACTCCACGAGAGGAAGATGGTCTTCCCAAGTGCCACCAAAGTCAAGAATGCATAGCCTCAGGAGATCTTCTAGTACCCTATTTACCCTTTCGGTTTGTCCACCCGTCTGTGGGTGATAGGCCGTGCTCAGGTTCAGTCGTGTACCCATTGCTTCTTGAAGACTATTCCAAAACTGGCTAGTAAAAATCGGGTCACGATCACTAACTATACTAGAAGGAACTCCATGCAATCGTATTATCTCTCGAAGGTAGATAGACGCTAGCCCTGATGCGGTCCTCTTGCTTTTCACCGGAATGAAGTGAGCACTCTTCGTGAGTCTATCAACTATGACCCATATGCTAGTATTTCCCTTCCTTGACCTAGGCAGTCCATCCACGAAATCCATCGAGATACTCTCTCATTTCCATTGTGGAACCTCCAAAGGATGCAATAGCCCACCGGGCTTCCTCGACTCGGCCTTTACTTGTTGGCACACCATGCACTTCGAAAATAACTCGGCCACATCCTTTTTCATTCCAGCCCAAAAGAAAATGCGCTTCATATCTCTGTACATCTTATCCCCTCCGGGAAGTATAGTCATCTTCGAGTGATGCGCCTCTTCGAGAACTTTCCTTACTCAGTCTCCAACTTGTGGGACACAAAGCCTTCCATCGCGCCTTAGCCATCCCTTGTCATCTATGGCATACCTACTGAGGTGACTCGACGTCTCACCCCTAATCAGCTTGTCTATGATTTCGACTATCAGCGGGTCTTCCTTTTGTGAAGTCCCTACTTGATCTAGAAGTGTAGGTCTTAACTCAAGAGATGCAAACATAGCAGTCAATGACTCAACAGCAGGTGTAAAATCAAAGGTTGCTATAAACTCAAGGCTTTTCCTTTCAACAAACAAGGGGCTCAAAGTCAACCTTTTTCTACTTAGCGCGTCTGCCACCACATTACCCTTGCCAGGGGTATAAGCTATATCGAAGTCATATGATGCCAAGAACTCCATCCACCGTTGTTGCCTCAGATTCAAGTCTTTCTATGAGAAGAGGTACTTAAGCGATTTGTGGTCGGTATACAGCTCGAACCTCTCCCTTAGAAGATAATGGAGCCAAGCTTTAAGTGCAAAAACAATCGCGGCCAACTCCAAGTCATGCGTGGGATAGTTTTTCTCATGAACTTTAAGTTGTCTGCCCCCGTAGCATATTACTCTTACTTCTTGCATTAGGACAGCGCCTAACCCCGTGCCGCATGCATCTGTTTACACGGTAAACATCTTACCTCCATCGGGTAATGCCAAAACTGAAGCTGTGGTGAGGGCTCTCTTGAGTCTCTGAAAAGCAACGTCACACTCTATGTCCCATACAAAAACTAGGTTCTTCTTTGTTAACTTAGTAAGAGGGGCTGAAATCTTAGCGAAGTCCTTAATGAACTTCCTGTAGTAGCCCGCCAAACCGAGAAAGCTCCTCACCTCTGTTGCATTCTTAGGAATTTTCCAGTCCTGTACCGCAACTACCTTTGCGGGTCCACGGCTATGCCTTGCTTAGAAACTACATGTCCAAGGAATCGAACTTCCTTCCTCCAAAAATGGCATTTGGAGAACTTAGCCTTTAACTGGTGTGCCCTAAGCGTTTCCATGGCTTCCTTGAGATGTCTAGCATGCTCTTCTTCATCTTTTGAGAAGATCAAAATATCATCCATGAAAACTACCACAAACTTGTTAAGGAACACCCGAAACACCCTACTCATCATATCTACAAAGTACGCGGGTGCATTCATTAATCCAAATGGCATAACGAGCCATTCGAAGAACCCATCTGGAGTCCTAAACGCAGTTTTGTCAATGCTATCCTCAGCCACTCTAAGCTGATGGAATCATGTGGCTAGTTCGAGTTGAGAGAAAATAGATGCTCCCACAAGATGGTCAAACAAATCGTCGATTCTTGGTAGTGGGTGCCTATTTTTCTTTGTCAGCTTGTTTAACTCACGATAATCTACGCACAGACGAAGCGATCCATCCGCCTTAGTAGCGAATACCACCGGAGCACCCCATTCAGAAATGCTTCGTCTTATGAAATTTTTCTCAAGCAACTCATTAACTTGTTTACTGAGCTCTCTTCTTTCTCGCGGGGCCATGTGCCTAACGGGAAATGAAACTGGCTTGGCATTATCAACAAGATAAATTCGGAAGTCTATCTCGCGTTTAGGAGGTAACCCCCTCACTTCATCAAAGACATCTGGATATTCTCGGACCACTTTTACAGATTGAAAATTATCGTCGGACGAGTCAAGGGATTCAAGATAACACAACATGACCAGACCCTTAGGGTTACAAGAAATTTCAAGGGTATTACCAAGGCGAGTCATGAGCCTCACTACCCTTCGTTCACAATCAAGAATGGCTCCATAATTGGACAGCCAATCCATACCTAGGATCAAACCGTATCCCATAAATCCGAGAACATAAGCATTACAGGTGAATTCTATGCTTAAGATAGAGATCCTCAAATCCACACACATCATAGATAAATGGGCGGAGCCCCCAATTGGATTTGAAACTATAACGGGATCCTCAACCAGACTAGTACTTAGGTGCAGATTTTCAACAATATCAGAAGAAATAAAAGTATGCGATGCTCTAGAGTCAAACAAGGTTCGAACAGGAAAGTCAGAAATGTAAACAAGACTTTCTATGGAAATATTACTACCTCGGTCAAGAGCTGGAGTGGTGTTGAGAGCATGCAACTGCCCTCCAAAAGTTCCTGCTCGCTGGGTCTGCCCTTGCCCTTGCTTCTTAGGGCAATCCTTGCTGATGTGTCCAATATCTCCACAATGAAAGCATTCACCCAACTTCCTCTTCTTCTTTCTACAGTCTTTAGCTAGATGTCCCGTAACACCACAAAAGTTGCACTTCCTTGTCTCACGTGGTTTGTTGTTGCCCTTGTTATTCTTGTTGTTCCCCTTCTTGAAATCAGCTTTCTTATTCTGAGTCTCATTAGGCTTAACCTCCTTCTTGCTATTCTTGTCTTCCTCATGAAGTAGAGCCATATCCACCAAGCTTTCAAAATTCTCCCCCATGGGTATATGAGTTAGGGCCAAACTGTGTAGTGGCTCGTTCAATCCTTGAGCAAAGCGTACAACCTTTTTCTGGGCTGTGTTGACCAAATCCAAACCGAACCGAGCAAGCTAATTAAACTTATTCACGTATTCCCTAACAGACATGTCCCCTTGCTTGAGTGCTAGGAACCTCTCCATTTGAAGGTTCTCTTCTGCTGACGATAAGAATTTAAGCCCAAACCTCTCTCTAAAGTCTGCCCAAGTCTCAGCTGGCCTGGTAGCGTTGGTGACTTCCCACCAAAATGCAGCTTCCTCTTTCAACAATCATGCTGCCAACTGAACTTTCCTATGGTCCTCCATATCAAAGATAATGAACAAGTCTTCCGTCTCCTTTAGCCAGTTTCGTACCTCAACAAAGGTTTCAGTTCCAACGAAGTTCTTGCCGCCCATTGCTTTAAAGTCTTTGCATATTTTGGCAAAGGCGGTACCAGGAGGAGGAGGAACCGCGGCCACTGGGGGAGGAGGAGGAGGGATGTCTGCCGTGCCCGCGTCGTTGGCCCTGGCTTCTAAGTACCTTCGGAACCATCCAGGCACGGGTATTCCCTCAGGCAGGTTAAGATCAGCCATGCTGAAAAACGAAAAGAAAAAATTCAAACGAGGAAACAAAGGAAAGTGCTAATGGCCTTTGGGGAATAGTCTTTTTAAACATAAAACTTTTCTTGAAAAATGCTTCTTTATAAATGGTTTTGAAAATAGTTTCAGAAGGTTTATAAAACTTTTGCCTAGCCTGGTAACCTTCTGCACTGATACCAAATGTAACACCCCACCTCCGCTAGGGTCACTCACAAAGGGAATGCACTAGTTTTGGTGGAGTATTATCTAGGTAAACATGCACAGAGATATCACAAGGAAGAACATAAATAAAGCAGCGGTAGAAATTAAAAAAAACCAACTTCTTATTATTTTCATGAAAAGAGTCAAAAGCTCATATATCCAAGATACAAATTATTCCATTACATCAAGTTCCAAATAAAGAAGCATAAACTTAAAACAAAAGTAAATTATTCCCCACAAATAGCAGAAGCAGCCATAGCATAGCCCAAGACCAAACCGTACATGAGCTGTCAGAAAGCAAGCTAAATCCAAGCTAAGAGCTAGTGTTTCCTCCCTGAGAACCTGGGGGGGAAAAACGAAAGAAAAAGAGGCGAAAGAAAAAGGTTCAGTCATAAAGACTGGTAAGCCCTAGTGACTTTCAGTATGAAAACTAGTAAAGGTAACATGATATGTAAAAACTGGAATTAAACATAAGGATGATAACATAACTGGTAGGATAATTAAGATAACAAGATAAGTCAAGTCTAGCATCGCATATTCAAGGTTCGCTGCACCAACTGTACTAGTGTTCTAACCCATGTCAAGTATTAATCATGAAATGACCCGTTGGCCCAGTATCATGAAGTGACCCATTACGGGGTCCTACGGTACGATCTACTAATTGATCGGCTCCCTACAAGTTCTAGCTCGTCATGTGTCTGTGTCATATGACCCTATCCAGAAATGTAGTTACCTGTGCTAGGTCTACCATAGGGTGTATCAAGTCCTATGGTGCCAACCACCGACACGAATCAAGCATACACAGTGTAAATCTACGGGTGCCCATTGCCTGATTTTTCAACTCCGGACTATGTGCACGACCATAGTCCGCCTGAACCTACAATGGCGCACCTACTCAGCCGTCGTTCTGGTCGCTTACAATCAGCCCAGTAATCGTGCCCCACCCTGCCTAGTCCCAGGGTATCGTGATACATCTAAGTGGGTTACTGCTGAAAAGGGCCGCGTAAGTAGGGTTTCTAATGGGTTAAGTGTTGTCATTCAAATTCGTGACTTAACCCTATCCAAATCATGTATCAAGTTAGTTAAGTGTGTTCAAGCGGTTCATGACTTAACCCTATCAAATCATCGTGTCAAGTTGGTTAAGTATATTTGAGTGGTTCATGACTTAACCCTATCATGTGGCATTAATTCATTAGTGCACCTCAACCTCTCACATTAGACTAACTGTTGTGGCTACTGGATTTTCCGGGCGGTTCCGGGCAGATTTACACCACAACATAGTCTAACCTCGGGTTTTACGTGCGATATGACCAACTACCCACATTGGATCCTATTGTTTGTAGCTACTGGATTTGCCGGGCGGTTACGGGCAGATTTACACTGCAAACTCAACCCAACCTCGAGTTGCCCATTTTCAAGTTTATCTAATTGTCATGCCCACATTCAAGTTTTCATGTCAAGATTCATGTCGAGTTTTCATGTCATGTTTCATGTCAAATCGTGTCAAGTTCAAGTCCATATCCAGGTTCAAGTTATAATAACGTTCATGTTTAAAGCCAATTTAGGATTTACCTAATCTACCCAAATCGCATTCCCATCGCATATAAGCTCGAATCGATACAAATAAATCTAATTAGGGAATAACATAAAAAGGGACAGGTATAAGGTGGCAAAAGTGATTACTGGCATAGCACGGTATAACTTGAGATCAATGATATAACATTACTGGCATATGGAATATTGGTCTCAACATAAAGATTTCAAATTTAACAAGACAAGGTACTAGTCAAGATAACAGTTGTCATAAGGTGATAGTATAGTCATGGTAACGATTGACACAAGGTGATAGCAAAATCATAGTAACGATTGACAAAAGGTGATAGTCATAAACTTGTGACTAATATCAGATTCAACATGATAATATGAGGGGCTTTCTTTTTGATTTACAACATGAATAGGCCCCAAATCAATGTCATAGTAATATATCCAGAAGTCAAGAACTAAGATGAACAAGAATGGATGTAAAACAGTCATCATACATAGGTCCAATTTCAATTTACATCATATCCATATCACATTTATAGTTTAAATCTAAAAATAACTGGGGCTTACAGATCGTGGTTCAAGAATTAGAAAAAGAGAGTCGATGTTGAATCTTTATATGCTTAGTCAAGTCTAATATTAATCCCCAAATTAGCAATTCCCTTAACGCAGTCTCAACGTAGAAGAAGCAGTCCCTATCTCAAACTTTTCAACCAGAATTAGAGCAGCATAAGGTCAGAAAGAATTTTGTGTAGAGAGACTGGTGTTAGGGGCTGTATTTATAGGGTCAGGTCAACGAATGTGGACAAAAACGAGGCCAGAAACATCATAGTGAATCCAGCTTCAAAAGTGGACTTGGGCACCGGGTCGACACTATGGTCGACCTGGTCCTGGGTAGGTCGACTACATAGTCGACCCCTAGGTCGACCTAGTCCTGGGCAGGAAATTTCCCGCCCAGTCCATTCTGAGGTTTGATTTTCGAATTTTGAATTCGAATTGAGCTGTTTTGAACTTGAAAACTTCTGAAAACTCCCGTTTCCCTTAATTCTTATTTAAAAATTAATTCTGCCTTGATTTATGGTTATTACACGTTATAAAAACACGGGTTGTTACATAGTCTCTGTAATGTTTATTTATACACGTACGCTTCATATTCCTTTCATATGGGTGACATTAAGGGGCGTTAGTGTTTCATTTAGTATTAGAACCTAATGTTACAAGATCAAAGAGAAGTTTTTGTTTTGAAAGAAAAATACTTTTCAGAAAGAAAATTGTTTTCAAAATAAAAGATTGTTTTTAAAAAATATCCTCTCCAGTCAATTACAATATTCCCTTAAATTCTTTCCCAAATCCTTGTCTCCTTTCCTTTTGCAACATGTATGGGGCTCCAACTTCCTTGAGGGTGTCCCCATTCCAACTTGGTTTCGTAGGTGCATGGATGTTACGAGGAGATGCCCAACCTCTAGCTCCATCCGTGGTGGTTCCTCCTAATCCACCATCAGCAGCCGACTTTTCTAAGATTTGTAAAGACTTCACTGCTTTAGGCTACAAGACCTTCGTTGGTTCAGAGACTTTTGTTGGCGCTTGCACTTAGCTCAGAGATATTGAGCTCATATTTGGACTTTTGGGGATAGAGGATAGGAGGAGAGTTCAGTTAGCCGCTTGGCATCAAAAAGGCGAAGCTTCATACTGGTAGGAGGTAGGCGAGGTAGAGCCTGCTGTTAAGACATAGGATGATTTTGAGCAAAAAATTGAAAAAAAAAAATCTATCGCAAGCGGAGGAAGGGATGCAGTTAGAGAGGTTTTTTGGGTTTGTTTTTGGGTTTGAGGCAGGATGATCTATCTGTAAGGGAGTATATGAATCACTTTACTGAGCTTGTAGCTTTGGAATTAATATGGTAAATACGATGCATAAAATGGCCATGAGATTTGCGAGGGGACTGAACCAACATCTCCAAGGACTTGCATTAACTCACATCCCGATGGGTGTGACAATCCAGGCTCTAGTTGAGATAGCACTTATGGATGAAGATGGGAAGGAAGGTTCTCATAAGAGTAAAGCTGTTGTGGCTAAGGTTGATAATGACACCGTTGTGTTTGTAATAACTTTCATTTATAACTTTCTAAAATTTGAGCTGGTTTGAAGAAGTAACAAAAAGTAGAACAATTGGGAAAAGTTGTACATAAAAAAGGAAAACAAAATGATTAAAAGTAATGGACAAGGCCAACTTGCACATGCCTTAGGTCAACAAAGGTTCGTCAAGTTGGTCAACCTAACCCTTGGTTGATTGACGATTGTAGTGCATTGTCATTTTGTTGATTGTATGTGTAATTTTGCCATGCACATGAAGCAAAAAAGGTGTAAACCAGTTTATCTTAGGTTAGAGATTTCTTGGCTATAAGTGGATGTTTCCCTTATAAATTAATAGATAGGGTTGGGTATAAATCTCAATTTAGCACTATAGCAAAGCTCTATCAAATTAAAACAGAAATCTTAATTTCCCAAATCAATATCTAAACCCAAGTCTATTCCACGTTTCAATCTAAAAAAAAAGATATCTAGAAATGAGAGAGCGAACTTAGTGGAACTAGAGGAGGAGAGCTGTGATATTGGAAGCAAACCTGGTGCTGAAGTACATAGTCAGAAGAACACAAATTTAATAAACTAACTCAATCAGTTGATTTTAATTCTGGTTTATGTTAATTACATTTAAACCCTAAACCATAGTCTGGTAGTTTGTTAAATTGAAATTAGGTATTACAAATCCTTTTAGTAAATTGTAGTTGATTGATAATAACTACAAAACCATAAGTCATACCCTAAATTGGATATGAAATGTATAGTCGATGAATTGGAAAAGTTGAATATTACACAAATGAAATGAAATAGGATAAAGGTTGAATAAAATAAGTTCAAGTTGTTAACTAGATTTAAAAAGGAAAAATAAATAAATGCAGTGGGTTATAAGCAATCAGCCTATAGGCAACATATGTCAACTATCGCAGGCCAAATTGAGCGTATAGGATCGTTTTGGCCTTGGGAGGAATAAATGTATGAAACATGTTAATCTTCGTATTTTTTTTGGTTTTCATGGACCCAATTGTAGTTTACGGTTGTTTTGCAGAATAGCGATCGTGGGAAGATCATCTACATTTAGTCGAGTTTTCTTACAACAACAATTGCCAGTTGCGTATTGGAATGGCATTATATGAGGCGTTGTACGATAGGCCTTGTAGTTCTCCATCTTATTGGTTAGAGACAGGAGAGAAGTCGGTGCTTAAGCCTGAGATGGTAAGAGAAACGATGAATACTATTGAGATCATTCAACAACGAATGAAAGCAACCCAAGATCGTGAGAAGAGTTATGCCGATAAGCAACGAAAGGATGTAGAATTTTCGGTTGGAGATTTGGTATTCGTTAAGATTTTGCCTTTACTGAACGTTGTTTATTTTGGAAAGATATGAAAGTTAGCACCAAGGTTTGTTGGGCCATTTCTGATTGTTGAGCGTGTTGGGAAGCTCGCTTATAGATTGGAATTACCTGAGAAGATGATAAGTGTGCATTATGTGTTTCAAGTGACGTTTCTACGGAAGTCTATGCACGACTCGAATGTTACAGCATTTCCAGATCGGTTTGACGATCTTGAATTCAAGCCCAAAGTTTCTAGACCTCGTAAGCCGCTTCACGTCGTACGGAATGACACGAAACAACTTAGAAGGATGGTTGTTAAGCTAATAAAGGTACAATGGGGAAAGAATGATGATGATTGTACGTGGGAAACGAAATAAAGTATAAGGTCGACTCATCCAGAACTCTTTGAGTGGTATGTTCCATATATCTTATCTTGCTTATACCATTGTGTCGTGCATTATTAGGAGTTCTGCATGCCAGGATAGTGTTTTGGATGCATGGATGGTTGGATGCTAGATTGCATGATGTATTGGCTCCTCGTAGATGGTAGGCATGTGGGATGTTATGTTTATTCGTGCTTGCTTGAAATTTCAGGGAAGAAATTCCTAAAGAAGGGAGAATGTAATGACCCGTATTTTACGTATCGACTGGTCTTAAAATAATTATATTACTATAACCTAGTGGTTGGATCATTCTCATATTTTAGTATGTTATTCATGAGGACGTGAGACATGTCCATGATTTTTACCGGATTAAAGTATGACGATTTTGCCCTTGACTTCGCTATTTGGGATATAACTTTTGACAAGGATCAAATCAGGTGCTGAAATTGGTTCCATTGAATCAAAATGGTGGTTTACAATTCCGTAGAGTGGTCACATAAAGGATTTGGTTCAACGGTTTTGAAGGAATCGTTGTTTTCTGTTTTAGCTGTTATTTAGGCAGATTGGTTAGCGGCTAATGGGATGATTAGCCAAGCCCATTAGACCTATGACCTGTAGATATAAATAGGGGGATTTGGGGGAGAAATCTAGGATTACTTTCTTCATTCTAAACTTTAGGTTGGGCATTTATGATTCTCCAGTTCAACCTAAAATCCTAATTCTCCATCCTTTTCAATCAAGTTCATAGTAGATTGCACCTAGAAGATATATCATCATCAAGGGAAGTTAGATCACATCAAATTGAACCAAATCCAAAGGTTTTCAGCGCTGTCCAGATCTGGTTTCATCGGATTTACATGGAATTGGGGATTAGGCGTGTGATATATATCTCTCACGCGGAAGCTAAGGATTGTATGGGTAAATTAGGATAATATTCATTTGCTACGCGCTATAATCACCTTAGATTTGATCATATATGTTTAATTTAGATTTACAAACCCTAGGAAAACCTAGTTTTATTATACTAATAGGATAATTGATAGATTAATCTTGTTTATACATACGTTTAGATCCAAATTATGCTTTATCTTAGGTTTATGATATGTTTATGCCTTAATCGTGAATTGTTCATGTTTGTATGTTCAGTGTTGTATGGGTTGTGTTTGTTTTGATTGAATTTATGTTGTTTGAGTTCTTTGTTAGAATTGGTTGCCGTAGATATTAGGATTGAAGAACAAATCAAAATCGGAGGTTCAGATGTTCGGTTTCATACGAAACTTGGCGGAGGCGCTCTGGAAGACGAGGGATTGAGGCACAAAAATTTTCATGCTATGTTAAGATAAGTACATAGGTCGGCGTCGAACCATGTGGGTTGATCGGGTGGCTTTGGTTTTTGGTGGCGTGGCTTCGTGTTGATGAATCGGGGATTCCTGCAAGATTTTAAGCCATTCGAGGTTGATTCGAGATGGGTTAAGGGATGATTATTCAAGATAGGGATGAACCGGTAGAAGTTTCCATAGGAAGGTCGAATAATTAGAGAACGGACCAGTAGAATGCTCATGGAGTAGGGATGTACCAGAGCCAGTTACTTAGCAAAATTTTGCTAAGTATACGGGTCAGCACCGGACCATAAGGATGATGAATGGGGTGCCGAGATTTTGTGGGTGTGATTATGTTGGTTTATGGGGGTTACTGGTGAAGTTTGGTGAAGAATGGACTTCATATGATCGTTGTGCAACTCAATGATGGATGGTGCTTCGATTGTGAACTCATTTTGGAGTGGTCGGAGCCGGATTGATGTGACACTGGCCATGATTCGATATGTGATTCAATGCGATGATGGATTGACATGATGTGAGTCAATTATGGATGATAATGGAATGGTTCGAGAAATGAATTGAGCCGCCATGATGAAAGTCTTGACATACTTGAAGCGCCAAGGAATCGTCGATAATCGAAGTGTTCTAGTAGACTCAAAGCAGGGGTATCGTGAGGAACAGATTCGATAGATCGTGTACCCTGGTTAGTCATGATGGGCCTAGTTGTCTTTGTCGAGTAAGGCAAACATATGGGTCACAATGGCATATGGTAATTTGGCTAGAACCAAGGTTTTCCATTTGCCCATTTGATCGTTGAAAGTAAGTTTGATTATTGATGGATTCAAGGTTGTAGTTGGTGATAGCTAGGATATTGGATGTTATGCATGGTTAATTATGTGCTTTCTTCTCTGTTTTCTTTGGGTAAGCTATAACTGTAGGATGTCGAAGAAAAGTGGGATTGGGGTTGTCCTTTCCTATTTCTGATATGACATATGATGGATCGTTTTCACGTGTTAACTTGATGGTTGAAGGGCAGATCAGATGGTTGAAGGGCATATCTGATAGTTGATCCGCCTATACTTATATTATCCTGTGTAACTGTTGTTAGCTATTTTATCGCTCACTAAGACTATTGTCTGACTCAAGGTTTTATGTTTCCCGCTTATTACCTTAGGTTGTTCATCAATGTTGTTGATGAACAGAATGAGTAGCATGTAGCAGGTTTGGTGTCATTGATGTTGTGCGGTGACGAGCAAGAGGCTGACGTACTATTACTACCTATCTATTTAGTATTTTCTATTCTATTTCCACTGTATTTTGATGATCATTGAGGCTCTGAGCAATGTAGAAAGGCATATTGTATTCAAAGATTCATGTACTGAGATGTATTGTACCTAAGATTCTATGGTTTTAGGAACATTTGATTTTTTGTTCAGTTACGCTTCTCTACTATATCCTATTGTATATTTTATTATTATATATTATCCATGCATTATGAGTTATACGACAAGTTTCATTTCGAGTTATTCTACCCTGACGATTGTCCTGTATCGGCCTGGTACACCACACTACGCACCATTCCTTAGTTCAATGCAGGAGATACGGGGTGGTCTTCACAAAAAGGATATTATTTCTACAAACCCTTTGAGAATAAAATGTTTATTTCTTGAGCTGGTACCTTTTAAAAGGAGAACTAAAATACAGTTGGGAATAAAATAGAACTCGAAACGTCTCGGTAACCACAAAATACCATTAACCTTGTGTGGGCAAGTAATTTAGCAGGAGTAACACAATAATACAAATGTTATAAAGTGACAACACATTACTTATTGTGAATGATGTTAGTTTGAAACAAGAAATAGATACTGTTCTACTAAAGTGGATGTCTAGATTAAGAAGTTCATTATTGAACTTAATCCATCGTTGATCTAATGATTTACCATTGAGATAACAATGGAGCTATTGATCAGGGTTTGAAACCTTGACCTCATTATCGATCCAAACATATATTTAAAAAATATAATTTCTTCCATGAAATTGTTCGCAGAAGAGATATACTTATCTGCAAAGCCTCATATGTTGCAAACCTATTGACTAAACCTCTGTCGCAGCAGAAGAATGATAGTCACACTAGGTTCATGGGTATACGATACATGATTGATTGACTCTAGTGGAAGTGGGAGGTTGTTAGAGTTTATTCCCTAGAGGCAATCCATTTGATGTGATTAATAACACTGTTGATGTTATGTTTTATTTTGAATAAAAGATTCCGTTATGTTATAGTTATTACGTAATATAAATATTAACATAATAGAAGTCCTTAGAACAATAATACAAAATTATACAGTTTCAAGTGAGTGACTTGAATATGGGATTATATAATATAATAATGCGTGTTATAATTCTAAAATGTCCCTAGTCATATTTTATTGCTTATATAGGACAACAATAAAACATTGAGACTAGTATGTTGATTGACTGATGATTATATCTCATTGATCGTTAATATACGTGGTACAAATGTCAATACATAAATATGTATTAGAGAATAGTGTATTGGACTAATCCAACTTGAGAAAACTTCATAGGGGATTATTTAATAATGTCATAAGTAATTCTCAAACTGACAGTAATGTAATGGTCCTCAAACCTGAAATCATTATATATATTTATTCGAGGATATTTGTATTTTTACGTCATCAAAAATTACTTTTAACCGAGTAGACGATAAAGGTGATTATCAGATACATCTCAAATCGATTAAATAATATGAATGATCTAGAAGGAATTTAACCCTACAATATAAGTAGAGATATCCATGGGCCTCTTGATTGAGTATGATTATGAAATGTATGGCCATGCTCAAATATTGATTTGTTATATATAATCTACTCATTGATCAAGATAAAAGGATTAAATTATAATGAGGATGATATGTTGCATGCCTCAATCTTAGTCGTGGATATATTGGTTAAAATGATTAAATTATGTTAAAATACCGGTCTCAGAAAATGTTGTATCGAATCATTGATTTTATTATAACTTGGGTAACAACAACGTATTACTAGATTTCCCTCAATGTTTTAATTTAAATCCTATTTAAATTATTGCCAACGTTATAAGGGCCACACAAAAGAGCGTTTAAAAGGGTGAGAACTATTCTTAACAAAAGTGAGTCAAATGTTGACATTTTCTTCTAGATTAAAATGGTATAACAGATTATATTAAATTTCTCGTTTAGTATTATGAATAAGGTTCCGACACTTCTTTATTTAGACACAGAAAAATCAAGCTCATCAAAAGTAAGAAAACCTAAATCGGCTAGTACCGATATCATTTCCTCCATTAATATGTTTGACGAATTGGTAGAAATGCTCGTGGACTCCTCTAGAGGTGCCCACATCCAGCGCTGAAGATGATTTGATTCCTCATTTGAACTCGTGGATTCATACAAACCTTAAAATGGTTTGATTTTGTTTTACTCGATTCATTTGTTTTTCGCATAAATCATGCTTATTAAGGTTAAATTTTGTTAAATTCCGCTACATCTAAAACCCTATATTTAATTTCTTATTCCCAGTTCGGAACAAATAAAACCCACTCTTGTATCACGCCATTCCCGATTCTTCATTTTTCCACCTCTCCACCCATACTTCATGAAAACAGTCGTTGTAACCACCATTGTTCATCTCTTCGCGAGAGCTACTACCACCTCACCTCGACTTGCAGCCTGGTCCGCTCTTGGAAATTGCATCCAGCAACCCCTTCGTCGCCATCTATAGGTAAGGTACGACAACATCTTTACGTTGAAATCCAACAAACTCGACTAATACGAACCCTTGCCCCAAAAAATGCAATGCCACACTCATCACTACCTCCCAACGCCTGTACCTTCCACAGAACCCAATCCTAGGCAGCGTTGTTCAAAAACTGAGCTTCGTAGAACAATGCGCATGAGAAACTATGACTACCAACGTGAAGCTCCATATTGTAGAAGTTCAACGGATCCGCATTCGTGTGATTTCATTGAGTAATTTATTTATTATGATTTTTAGAGATTGGAAGAGGTGAAGGTTTCAGTTTTAAGTTTTATCTGGTTTCGAATGAAGCAAATAATGTTTTTATAAAGTCGAACGCAGTCATTATCAATCGTGCATATTGAATAATCTTACAAAGATTTCGCAGAGATCCTATAAAGATTTGAAAACAAGATTGCAAAAGTGATCCTTATCTTATAATATTAATTTACTCTTTTTTCATGTTTACAATTCGCACTATCACATAGAATCTCTGATCGCTATGAAAATTTACATCTTTCTATAATTTAATATTACAGACTCAATGAAACTAATTTCATCGAATTCCAAGACTGTTTTCAAAAATACTATTTTACTTTCAAACTATTAATCGATACACGTTTATATCGCACATGATCACAATATAGCTTCAGTTAACATGAAATTTGAAATCTTATAATAATTAACCACTGCAGATTTTATAAAACTTGTTTCGTTGAAACTCGAGGTCGTTTGAAAGTTAGCTATTTTCACATGCTAGATTAAATTGATAAAATATATATTGGTTTCAAATTTATCAAATCCATTGATAAAAAATTATCGTTATCATATATGCGTTCAAATGAAATTTTATATAGTTTCAAAATAAACTTAACTCGATTTTAAACTCAATAATTTCAGTTTCAGGTTAATTCAATCATTCAAATTCTCAACTAAATAAATTCCATGTCGTTAAATCATAAAATCAATCGTTTTAAATATTTAAATTAATTAAATGTTCATTACTAAAATCCGGTTCGTTACACATATGCTTCATTTATGGTTACTTTAATTTTTATTGTTCACTTTACATGTATTCTACTGTAGTGCTTCTCTATATGTTTTAACAATTCTGTATTGAATTTAACTGAAATCTGTTATGTGTTCTGTTGCAGTTTAGATTTAAATTGGATAAGTAATGACAAAAAAGGGCGTATTTCAACAAATAAGGTGCAATTTTAGAGCTTCAAAACCTAAATCAGTTCGTGAAATAGTAAATGTAAAGAACAAAGGAGAAAGAAACCAATTGAAACCCGAATACCTAAGTATGGATGTGTGGAAAAAGTTTGTGAAGTCCAAAACAACTTCGTAGATTAAGGTAAAGTCAGTTTTTGTTGACGAAACTAAGAAGTAATTACACGTTTATTGTTGACGGGGGTGCATGCTATTAAACAACATATATAATGTGTTTTTTCCAGTAATTGAGTCAAAAAATATAAAGCTATTAGAAACAGCAGATATCATACACATGTAGTCATAAAAGAATGGCTTGAGTGGCTAATGATTTGGTAAGAATTGCTTATTTATTTAACATAATATTTCTTAGCTAGTCATTCAATGTAACATGTTGTAATACATATTCTTTAAATGTAGAGAAAGATAAGTCTTCAGTTGTCTTTTGTCACTCTTAATCTGACGTTTGGAAAAAAATTCATACTCCAAAAAATAGCGTACAAATAAATGTGAGTGCGGCAGAGGCAATCGAAAGTACTTAATTTTTTTATTAGATACCAATTTATTTTTTATTGCGATGGTGCGATTGTGTGTAATGTGTATATATGATAACTTGTGTAGGAAAAAATTAAACAAATCAGCAATGAATCAAATTCAAGCTCAATAACTAATTACAAAGAAGACGCCCTTGCAAAAATGCTGGGACAAGACAGATCGGGATGATTGAGAGGAATGAGAAGGAATATGACCTACATCTAGACAATATAGTCGCATGTAAGTGATAAACAACCCATCGACATTCAAACTAAAATTTTGGAATTAACCATACTGGCACTACAAGAATATATGGCTATTACAATGGAATATGGCCGTTGGCGGCCGTTGGAATAGCGTTCACGACTTCCAACGGAATCTTTTGAACGGTTGTTCCAATGGCTTCCAACAGTATGGGGCCATTGGAAACCGTTTGAAAACCATGACCAAAATGCCATTGGAAACTATTGACAGCTGTTGGAAATACTGGATTTTTTTATATAACAGCAAGCAAACAACCTTCCAACCACCCCCATTTCCAATTCATATCATTTCCAATCCATTCCATATATACTCAAATTATATATACCAATAACAATATAAACAACCAAAATAAAACGCAGACACATAAATATATATACAAAACAAACCATGTCTATAAACATCCAAACATGTCCACAAATCATACCAATATATACAAACCATTAAAATACATCTAAACATGTCTCATCCACTCCATACCAATATATACAGCATCAAAATAAATCACATCTCTAAGCCAAACATCGAAAAACATACCTCAAGCTGCATCATGTCCATCGCTGTGTCCTCCAGAAGCAGATGATGAAGGAAAACTACCATGATCGTGCGCGTACTCCACAACCTTTTGATTCAGCTGCTCAATCTGCATAGCCTGCACAGATTCTGGTCCTGCAGCTGCTCAATCAACGCTCGCATCTCCTTAATTTCTTCTTTGTCCTGTGCCTTCTTAGCTTGTGAAACCTGCAAATACAAGTATAGAAGAAAACAATCAAAAGATTAGCTCCAAAAATAAAAGTGAACACAATACTATTTCAAAAAAACATGAATAATTATTGGATGTAAGATAAGCTGTCAAAATTTATGTTATATGAGAAATATTCAATTACCGCTAACTACATGTAATGTAGATGTAAATAATTTATGTTATATGAGATATATTTATTATGTGTGTGTGTCGGTTCACATTTACACATAATGTAGATTTTGACCAGGTGATCTTTCGAAATTTGCATGCAGTTCATGGAATTGTGCAGTAAGTATAGTATTCATAGAGAAAATGTTATATGAATGGAATACATTTGCTTTAATTAGACCATATTATACGAGTGGCATAAAATACGTAGTTGACCACTTATTATTAACTGTTAGATGATATGAATAACATAACATCTATTATAAACAAGAAGGCACACCCATGCTTCAGTTATACCAATTTGTCAATTTTGTACAAGAACGAAAAATAAACAGCTGCACTTAATCACTTGCTAACCATCATCACTCAATACCATAGTATATGATGAGTTACTGAGTTAAAAATCAACAAATATGTAATTATTACATCTAAGTTTAAGATATTTGTTCCACTGTGATGGTAATAATTTTATTTTATTTCTTTCCAATGCATGGAATGGTTCAAACTTATTTCCTTTCACAAACTTATTTCCTAATTTTTACAAAATCAAGAATGGTAGATATTTATGGTAGGTAATAAAATAATGGTAGATATTTATGGTAGATAATACAATAATGGAAGATATTGTGTTATATGAGATAATACAATAATGGTAGATATTTATGGTAGATAATACAATTTATGTTACATGTGATATATTCAATTATAGCTAGTACATCCATTTCATTGCTAATAATGGTAGATATTTGTATATTCACACTCAACGACATGGTTTGTATATTGACATTCTGTACTCCATAAGAATATTGAAAAAATTAAATAAATATTGGTTAAATCACATGAATATTACCGTCAGGTTCCCGAATCCATAACGCCTGCTCCGCTACGATGGATCCATAACATCATCAAATAGGTTGTCTTCCTCCTCCTACGTCAACTCATCATGACCCGACCCCTCAAACGCATGAGCTCGTGCCTCTTGGAACTTTATCTACAATGCAGAAAACAATTTCAATTGAAAAATAATAGAATGTTGATTTTATTTTACATTAACTAGTAATTAATAAACTAATCGATGTGATAATAGAATTTAAAATACGCATATGTATGCAACTGTCACTTTCTCCTGATCATCCCACTGATATATTGAAGCAACCGAAACTCACCCTTATGGGAAATCACGGATTGAGTTGAGAACACGACAAATCAGACCACAAACAAAAGAACATTTCATTGCTTATTACAACAATTTGCATCAGAGTACAAGAATATACAGAGTATGAATAAATAATATACATCAGGAAAATATCAGAGATTAAAATACATTACATAGCAGCGGAAAAATAATACATAATCATAACTGTAAGGAATACACAGATACAGAGCATTCTGAATATAGCTCCAGCTTCAAACCAGGATTCTGTGAAAATAATATCTGCAAAACCAAAACTACTTGTTGTCCATGTGGAAAATAGGGGCACCCAGAGTTTAGGTTAAAACAATAAACTCCAGGTCAGTCATGCGATAGGTGTGAGAACTAAAACAATTATTTAAAACTTTACTTTAAAATAAAGTAAATCAAGGGACCACGCCATATAACACGGAATGGGTTTCCTCCCAAGAATACCAGTGCATAGAATAAACAGTGCAATGCTTTTTGAAAAAATGAAGCTATTATAAGACTCAGGTCCCATCACACAATGCAATGCAAGCCGGAGGATAGAGTTCTACCTTATAATAGCCAAACATGCTTGGTACATTTAAAAGAAATCATTTTGATATTACTATAAGTGCATAGTATATCAAATAACTTCAAATATAAATGTATCAATCATAGACGACATAATATCACATGCTATATGTCACCATATAGGTTTACAACTAAAACCGAAATGTTATGTACTGGAAATTGGATTTCCATCATGAGTCAAGGTAAGGGATGTACTTCTCGTCGGCTTCGAGACGCTCTAGCAATGCCTCAGGATCTCCCACAATAGACCCTTGGATCCTCCAAGGTCGGTCCTCCCTTACGTTTGAGGATTAATTATTCCTGAACACATGTTTCCCGGTCCTATAGGACCTATCCGTCGGCTCCGTAGTAACCGATATATCTGAGGCGCCTCACAATCAATCATCCATATAGTTAAAAATATAATAAATATCTGGGCTCCATACCATGAGACCACCCATAGCTAGAAAGAAACGTCATGTCCTCTTTGGGTCCCTTATCCCATTTTTGACTCATACCGAGGTGAGAGGCTCGCGAACTAACGCTATACACAAAGCTATGCCCTTTAAGGCCGTGCTTTGATCATCAACTACAAGACTCTGCTTTTCAACAGAAGCCTTGATCCTTTGCATCTCAGAATGCCACACTGGCAATTCATGCCATGCAACTGATGTCTATCGATATATAACCTCTGAGCTCATACGTCTCAGAGAAGGGTGTTAAGAAAGAGAATAAATTCTCCGTCACCAAACAGATATATATTTAATAGAGATCAATCAACAAAGAATAAAATCCAATGTCAGACACGCATCTATTCAATAGTTCGTTCTGGGTTTGAACGAAACCGGAGGAACCTTATTCCTCGTCCCATATGTCCAATACAGGAGAGAGGTCCTCGCATATCCGGTCGATTTCCAAGTACGTCTGGACGATCACCACTTATTACCTTGTCTTGGGTATACCGCCCAATCAAGATATCAGTAATCATCCAAACGATGTGAAGACCTCCAGTCTTCAACCACCCGTCTTCATCATTGACTTATCGTCGAATCAGTTATTCGGAATGGGTATAAACCCGACCTTTTCGAATAACCTGCGTATATTATAATCAAGTGATATAAACACACAACATAAGCCTCATTCCAATTCAGAATATTCTTTTATTCAAATATTCATATTTTTAGGGAAGGGTTCCCATCAATTTTATCAAAGATTAATTCTTTAAATTTATTCTTTAATCTTCCTTTGGATATCAATTCAAACAATATTAAGGTTTTCCAAACTAGTCGAGATTAACGCACCTTACCGAAGTAATCATTTGTTTAATTTCCCAATCCCAACCAATTCATCCCATGGAGAAAATCCGGTAATACTCCATAACTACCACCACGGTTGTAGTGTCCCAAATTTCTGGTACCATTTGAGCTAACCAAATAACACAAGTCCAACCCAAATTGCACAGGAAACCAAAAAACTAATAGAAAGGAAACAAAGGGTGAGAATATATAAGATAGAAACTTAGAATAGAAGAAGAAGAACATACATCATCATCAGAGTAACACGAAACTCACAGCGGAACGAACAATATATAATAGATACATAACTTTGAAATAGAACTAGTATATGTATACAGTAACATTATCAGAGTACAACACAGTGGAAATAACAATAGTTATATAATCCTGAAGCCTCCAGCTCCAACCTCTCAGTATCTATTAATCCCGGCTACTTGACTGCCAGTACAAAATTGGACACCCAAGAGTTTAGGGAAAACAAAACAACTCTGGGTCAGTCATGTGACTGGTGTGAGTAAACTCAAATCATTTGATTTAACTTTCAAAAATCTTTTGAACCAAAGGATAATCGTAAGACCAATCCACACAAAAACACGGATGGTTTTTACCTTATAATAACGCAAAATATTTTTCCAAAATGATACTCTTCTGATATTATAATAATGTATAAATCAAATAAATATCAATCTAGTGGAAACGCTTTCATCTCATGTTCCACATATATTATATACAATCAATCACCACGGGCGCTTATTGGGTAATGGATTTCCAACTATGACAAGGTATGGAACCACCTTCCGGTCAGTATACTCTGGAAGCGATACACTTGAGTTCAACAAGAACATCTTACAACTCAGCTACACATGACCTTCCGTTCATTTCGCTTGAATGTTCCGAATATATTATCACCTTATGGTTGGTATACCAACATAACCGTTCCCAGGAGATACAGAATTGAAAGAAGTAACAAATATGAATATTTTCTAGATGGTGACAATATACCCTACTTGGGTGCGACCCACTTAGCCATGCTGCCTGCCCGATTTCTGTCATTTCCCAGTTGATGAGGCTGGAGGTCATAATATATCTTTTAACAGATCACTCTTTTAATTACTTTGAATGCCACGTCGTCATGCCCGTCAAATCACAATTTGATTTCCCCAAAAATACCATGGGTATAAGCTAAGAGAAACGAATTCCTCCACCACCAATGTAAATACGTTTGAAACGATCAACTTACGCGATTTACCAGATATACTCTGTCAGACATTCGTCCATTCAAGTTGTCCCGGAACTGACAACCCGAAGGCACTATTCTGTAAACAGAACAACCCTTGCATAACTCCGTCTTCAATTATCTTCATCATATTTGATTCGCAACGCTAATGCTATACAGAGTGGTTTCTAGATAATATAACTGATCCCGGTCTCCCCGTATTGACAACGGAAATGGTCAAAATCTTTGATAGTCGGTGATTTTACTATCAAAGGAAAACATGTGTGCAAACATGATATTTTTCCAGATGGAAATTCTATCAATCAATCATCAATCAACATTTATTCATTTCCCCATTTCTCGTTTCCATATATTCATCAAATCCTTATTTTCTAATTTAAAAAATATACGTTATTAACTTTGGAAAACGTTTCCATTTCTGATTCACGCATCACTATCTTCTCACATATATCAGTCTCTAACTGTAGACTAGTAAGAGAACAACCTCGTACGTATTAACCCCGAAGGCCGAAACCAACATCAGATCAATACCCAGACAGCTATTCAACTTAACTAATTTCCAGTCAGTTTCTAATTCCTTTAACTCCATTTTAAATTCCTATTTCAAACCCTATTTCCTTTATAAATATTTTATTAGGAAAATATTCACTTAAATTCTTTGTTCACATTAAATGTAAATAATATTTCTTCTTTGCAATCTAAAACTATTTGATTTCGTATTTAAAACAATATCCCAAATCCAGTTTCTATTTATACTTCTATTTATAGAATTATTCATATAATATCTCCTTTTATTATTCTAACACTTATAATCCCATTTATAATTCCCTTTAGATAATTCGATTTATTCTATACAAAGCCTTTTATATAATTCTATTCATTTCATAAATATTTCATTTATACAATTCTATTTATTTCATATAAATATTTCCTTCATATAATTCTATTTATTTCATATAAATATTCCCCTTTTCAATATCCTATATATGAACTATTTATTTCATATAAATGTTTCCCTTTTCAATATCATATTTATTTCATAAATATTTCCTTTTATATTTGTTTTACAAAAATTTCCTTTTCTATTCAATATCCACTTTGAAATTCCTTTTTATAAAATCATTTGATTTTATATAAATATATTTTATTTTCAACATACACATTGAAAATTCCCATTTAAATTCCAGTATTATATATGGTATTTAAAATACCAAATAATAAATGATCAGTATCATTCAAACACACATAATCAACAACAAATTATATATCACATCATATATTACAATATATGAAAAATAGTAAAATAAATGTTGAGGAATCCAGTTGGATTCCTCCGACCTGTTTCCCTGCATCCACAGATGTTAGACAATATAATAACATCGATTTCATTTCGATATGAAATATTCTGATAAACAGAATCAACATTTGATTAACGATTTATATATATATCGTTATCTATAATTTCAACCAATACATCAGCAATTCAACCAACCAATCAACACATAACAATCAATTATCAGTTATCATTACTAGACTATATTTATAAAAAATATAAATTGATCAGATTTAGTGAGATTTACTCACATTGGACGATCATTGTTAAGTAACGATAATCAGTTGTCGATTTAGATCAGACAATTTATTTCGCTGTAAATTATCACGAGCTCCAATTCACCCCCAGTCAGTTCCATGGTGTAGCCACCGTCCATACGATCCTAAAGGATTTGACCGTTCGAAATTCTGATATCATACGAAAGAGTTATGCATTTTTAAATTTATATACTAATTTAAATTTAACATAAACCAACTATTATTCACATTGGGCTTAACCTCTCTTTATCTGGCCCAAACAGAAATAAACCCGCACCAAAATTCCTTCTTCCCCAAACAGACCGCTCCTTCCAGTAATCAGACTCTCGCTCATCTCCACGCTAACACCATAGCCGAACATTTTCTCCACCCATTCTCCTTCTCCACGCCACTAAACTCCAAACCAACCACACCATCAAACTCTCCGTTTAAATCTCATTGCAACCCTACCATTTTAACTGAACTCGGTCGTGTTCCTTTCCTCCCGTCGCTCAGCTCAAAGTCGAGACCCCCAAATAAACATCGACACTTTTTCATGCCAAGAATACCCAGATTTTGCAAACCAGATCGGTTTTCACTCCTCAATCCAAAAATGACATCGAATCGAGCCAATGCTTCCTCGTTTTGGCTAAATCTCGAACCCTAGTTAAACGCTGTAAACCGTGAATCCAAAAATGCTGATCGCACCCTAACTTCCATACGCCAAAATGAAGCTCTTTCCAGAACAAGCTCAATGATGTTGGCATTATGATTTAAGGATTTATATTTGATTTTCTATGGATTTAAGAACTTGCGATTTTGGTTATTGGAAAGAAAAAACTTGGCGGTGGATTTTTGTTGACCGCTGAAATGAGTAGTTTAGGGTTAGAGGATAGTTTATGGTATTTATAGGAAAATTATAATATTTTTATATTTATTATTATATTGGTTTTTAAGCCACCGCTATATGTATTTGCTGTTTAAAAATTCCTATGATCCCATACAGCATCCAAAAATCATAAAAATTGGCATGTAGCTACAGTTCAACATTACGGACCCAACGAAACTGGTTTCGTCGAATTTCGACACCGTTTGCTCACACATCGTATTTTTAACCGTCAAAGTATCGACTATTTTTCACATTAAAAATCCGTACGACCACGTACTAACTCTAAAAATCACGGAAATTGAAATCTAACAATAATTAAATATTGCGGATCTAGTAAAATTAGTTTCGTCGAAAACGGAGTTCGTTTGCAAAACCATCTATTTTTAAAGCTCTAAATAAATCCCTTTTAAATATAAATATATTTAAAAATAATTAAATTAAATATTTATAAATAAATATTATCGTATATATTCACAATAGAATACCATTACAGCTCCAGAATAATCGTATATGAATTTCTAACTCGATATTTCAAATACCGAATAAATCGATATTCGATTTATAATGAAATTCCTTATATATATCGTTATAAATTATAAAGGAAATCCATAGCGACTTTTCAAAAATTTGATCTGGACATAAATCAACATCTACACAACGAAATCTCAAATTTTCTCCTCCATTAGAAAAATATTGTAATGACCCGGATTCTTATGGGTTAATTTTAACTATTTAATATGGATTTAAATATTTAGTTAAGTAAATAAATCAATTTTTATAGGGAGTTATCGATTTAAAAATCAATTTCAATTTAATGTTGAAAATATTAAATTATCAGAATACGAAAATGGATTTAGTTGAATTCAAAATTTAATTTGAATTAAATTCTGTTCAAATAATTAATAGGAAATTTTATTTGAATTTATAACGATAATAATATTTATTTATTATCGAGGAGAATAAATTGTCTGGAATTAATTTATATTGATTTAAATTAATATCTTGTCCACACGATCAAATGGGACTGGGAAACCATTTCTAGTGTGTTCAGAATGGTGGTGTAACGTTAGTAACATCGGTTGTTGGGTTCAGAAAAGAGTTCGGGATCACAGAGTGTTTTAATTTTTGAATACCGGATAAAAACTAATTTAAAATAAAATAAAGAAAATCCAAATTCTTTCGAGTGAACACAAACAATACAACAAGGCAAAAAGGAAATGGCCGCTGTCTTCACTTTCTTCCACACGAATCTTCATGGCAAAAGGGTGGCCACACTCCTCAGTTACACACCACTCCCTTCCCTTTAAAATCACGACTTCTATTCCTCAAATCCCTTTCTTCTGAAAAACGAAAATATACCGAACCCCTTTTTCTTTCTAAATCGCGATATGAAATCCAACGCGAGGTCGAGTGAAGGTGTTAGCGGAAGCACGATGCAAAGTGGATGGGGTTTGGAGATTTGCGGCTTTTAGCAGTAAGATTTGGGGCGACGCTAGATTAGAGGGGTGATTGATTCTGGTGATGGAAGCCGAGAAGGGGATCGCGAGTTGTCAGAGGCCGAGATCTGGGTTTGTGCGACAGGGGAGTGGGGCATCTACAGGTCGCGACTTTTGAGGCGACGCTGAGCTCTGGTCTGAGGTGGCGATTGGTTTGAGGAAGTGGGCAGAAGAGGTTGCGTGAGTATGAAAGCTTGGTGGGTGAACTAGTCGTTGATGGTGTTGATCAATGGACAACAAGTGAGTTCGATGGGCGGTCCTGGTCTTCGACTGTCGAATGAAGTATGGCATCAGGGTTTGTCTTTGATGTGGCTTACGAATTTGTTGATGATGGAGACGACTGGTGGTAGCTCACGGTGACAGGAAGTTTCGTAAGGTCAGTAATGGAAATTGCTTGTTAGGAGACATGAGGTGTTTACATCGTCAATTAAGGTAATTAATTATAATTTGTTCACTTAATATTTTCTTATTAGAATTTTAATTAGTTAAAAGGTTAGGATTTTAATTAGTTAAAAGGTTAGAATTTTATTAGTGAAAGGATTAAAATTTAATTAGTAAATGGTTAGAATTTTTTTTTGTATATCAGTATGGATTAGTTTAATTAATAGTCAAGCTAAATTTAGTTTACTAACCGAAGGAAGAAAAATATAGGAAAGTCATTTACTTGTTTAAATAGTTATTTAAATAAATAAATGTTTAATCAGTAATTTAAATAAAATTATCGTAGGTGCGAATTCATTCGAGAAGATTCACAGTCAATGATCTGAAATTAAACAAGATATTCAACGATGGAAATTCCGGTGAGTAAACCTCACTCACCATTTAATTAGAATTATTTCTAGTTGTTAAAAATAATTGCTATGCTTGTTTGAATATTGTTTGGTTGATTTAAAATATATTAGTTATTTAGGACTATTATATATATATATTGGGTTGATGATTGGTTGGATTCCCGCAGTCTCATTAGCGGATGCCCGCAGTTTCATAGCGGATGATTACCCTATACGCCCCACGCTATGATTAGTGGATGACCTTCTATACCGCGATATCCTGCCTCGAAGCAGGATAGGTATTATTTATGTGCTAACATCTGTGGATGCAGGAAAACAGGTTGGAGGAATCCAACTGGATTCCTCAAAAATATATTATCTGTTGTTGTTTTTTTGATTTCATATATATTCATATATGATGTGTTGAAAATCAAATGATTGAAAATTGGTTGATTTGATTATTTAAAATATCAATGGAGCTTGAATATTGATTTATAAAAATATCGAAAAGAGTATTTGAGATTTAAAAAGTGAATTCTATTTTTACAAATAGAATTTGAATTTTTAAATGAACTAAAGAAAACATTAACTTGTTTTGAATATATATGAACGAATATTGAATTTAAAAACTTTGTTTATAAATGAAAAGATGAGATTTGAATTAAAGTTATAAACGTTGTTTATGAATAATGCATAGGAATTCAAATGGACTTTAAACTATAGACTTTGAATATAGAATTCAAATGGACTTTAAACAATAGTATTTGAATATAGAATTCAAATGGACTTTAAACTATAGTATTTGAATATAGAATTCAAATGGACTTTAAACAATAGTATTTGAATATAGAATTCAAATGGACTTTAAACAATAGTATTTGAATATAGAATTCAAATAGACTTTGACGATAGACTTTGAATATAGAATTCAAATAGACTTTGAATATAGAATTCAAATGGACTTTAAAACTATAGAAAATATTAACTTGTTTTGAAGGTATATAAAACAAGTGATTGAATTTATAAACGTTGTCTATAAATGCAAAAGGTGGAATTTGAATAAAGAGAATTCAAATAGGAATTGAATATAGAATTTGATAAGAGAATTCAAATAGGAATTGAATATAGAATTTGAATATAGAATTCAAATATTAAAAAGAGAAATGGACTAAAGAGATAATTAACAAATTTAGTTAAAACGATTTGGTATAGTTAAATAGATTGGGCAGGTATAGATACAGGAGACAGGTTTGGAATAAAGTATAGAAGTGAAATAAATAGAATTCCCGACAAAAAGGTACGTATTTAATTTCCATATGAGATTTTATGCGCCGTATCGGCTAGCCGCTTGGCTTTTTCTTTTTGAGATAAGAAGGACCGGGAAAGCTACTTGAAATTTCCCGATGCTCCCAGTACAAAGGAGGTTATGGCGAATTTTTCCGGGAATTTAAGGAGATAGAATATTTTTAAGATAATTTGATAGTTAGAAGTCAACATATCAAATTATATAGAAGTCGATAAGGAAACGAACTTAGAAATAGAATAGTATAATCAAAAAGGAAGTATAAGAATAAAATCTAGTAGAATAGAAAGAGAAAATGTATATGTGTTTGAAGGTGAAAAATCAGTTGTATGGTATTGATTATTCGAGTAAGTGTCTTGTCTGTTTTGACGTTAAATGTTATTCAGTCAAGGTCTGAGAGGTAATTATACCCCAACTTGGTTGATTTCATGATATACCGATAAGTAGCAAGATTCAGGCTCGAAGATCAATGTGGAATAAGGATTAGTTGAATACTGTATTTGGGTCGTCGTAACGATGTTTTACACAACATCTGTTTTAACCCAAATATGTGCAAAGCTTGGAAATAGAATAATGAACGTTTCCTAAGTATAGGAATAAACAAGATTGGAAATGTTTTCCAAAGAACGTAAAAAGGCCAATATGTATATTGAAAATATTTGGTTAACAAATATTGATAAGAAATAGAGAAAGAGATTTAATTAATGGAATATTAATTAAAGGCTCAGTGATTGTTGGATGTTTGGATGAACACTTGTTTTATTCGATAGTTAAATCATCGACTATCGAAACACTTGTTTTTATTCGATAGTTAAATCACAGACTATCGAAGTTTTGACCATCGTTGTCAATATGGAGAGACCGGTTGGATTATTATCCGAAGAACCACTCCGTATCGGCAGTAGCGTGCGAATCAGATTATATAAAGATAATCGAAGACGGAGTAGAGTACAAGGACTTTTCTATTAATAGAAATAGTACCTTCGGTTCATCCTGTTCCTGGGTGACTTGTATGGATGAATGTCTGACAGAGTATTTCCAGAAAAGTCACGTACATTGATTTCTTCAACTGTACCAAGAGTGGAAGCGGAGGAGGAAACTTCTTTTAGCTGACACGTAATGTACTGTTGAGGACGTCAAATCGGTGATTTGATGGATTTGACGATGTGGCATTCGAAGTGAATCTGGTGTGATGATAAAGCGTAGCTTCTAGCCTCATCATCCGGTAAATGACAGAAATCGGGCAAGCAGCATGGCTATGTAGGTCGCACCTATTAGGCTGTATAATCACCTGATCTAGAGTTTCATTTACTTCTAAAAATCTATTGTCGATGCTGTCCCATTCGGGAAACGGTTGCTGATCCCAATCGTTGGTGATATACATTCGATACACTCAAGCGAAATGAGTGGTCGGTCATGTGTGGCTGAGTTGCAAGATGTTCTTGTTGAACTCGGTGTATTCTCCTCTAGAGATATACCAGCGGAAGGTGATTCCATACCTTGTCATAGTTGGAAATCCATTACCCAATACGTGCTTGCGGTTTTGATTGTATATATATGTGGAACGTGAGATGCAAACGTTCCACTAGATTGTTATTTAATTGATTTAGACATTATTATAATACCAAAAGAGTTTTGATATAAAGATAAGTCAAGTGTTTGGATTCTCATAAGGGAAAAACCCGTTCCGTGTTATACGGCGTGGTCTTATGAGATATCATTTAGTTTTCTGAAACTGTTTTAAACTGTTTACTCATACCAGTCCCATGACTGACCCGGAGTTTATTTTGTTTTGTTCTACCTAAACTCTTGGGTGCCTAAATTTGTACGGGCAGTCAAGTAGTTCAGGATTTTTCAGATATATCTAAAGGAGCTTGGAGCAGGAGGCTTCAGCGTTATCTAGTTATAGTGGTTCCGTTGTGTTGTAAGTAATGTACTTTGATATTGATGTATATTCAAGTACAGATGTATATTTCAAGTTATGTTATATATATTATATGTTATTCGTCCCGCTGTGAGATTCGTGTTACTCTGATATTGTGTTCTTCTTCTTCTTCTATTCTAAGTTTCTATCTTATCTACCCTCACCCTCTAACTTCTTTCTATTAATGGTTCGAATTTCCGTGATATTTGGGGTTGGACTTGTGTTTTTGGTCAGCTCAAATTCTACCGGATTTTCGGGTCGTTACAGTTGGTATCAGAGCTTAGGTTGAGCGAATACCTAGGCTTGTTGGAATGTGCTCATTAGAGATAGGATCAGTAGTATCCTAGAATGAGTTGAGTGTATATATATACGAGAGAGCGTATTTGTTATTTGATATAAAAACCGTTTTATATTGTGTTGACTAGTCTGTTGAGTGGATTATAAATTTTGGTCGAATCGTGGGACGCCACGATGTCGATAGGAGTTTATAAGCACTTGAACAGAAGATTGGACACGATATTGTTTCAAATAGTTAAGTTGATTGTTAGGATTATAATCAAATTAGATTATAAAATAGAAATAGTTGTATATATAACCAATGGAATTTGTATATGAAATCAAATATACAAATGTGATAAATTGAAATTGAATTCCAATCAGAATTCAGAATTTAAAATCCTGGGAGTTTGGGAAAATATTTTTCTAAATGGGTTTTGAAAGAAATATAGCACTGGAACTCATTCAGTAGCTGGGAAATAATTCTGATAATGGTCGCAACATCATCAGTGTTCATTTTCGAGTTTCTAAGTGATGAATTGCTGCCTTAGAAAATTTTGATGGAAATTTGTTTGAAAGGAAAAACAAGTTGTTTGAAAATTCAAATATTTTGAATTTGGGATAGGTATAAATATATGTATATATTTATATAACTTCAAAGGAATTTTGAAATGTGAAATGGGAATATAGATTTCAAATAGAAGTAAAATAAAGGAATTTGAATATATATATAATTCAAATAGAAGTGAAATAGAATTTGAATTTAAAGGAATTCAAATGAGTTTGAATAAAGGAAAAATTCAAATAGAAATTGTATAAGAAAAATTGAAATGGAATTTGAGTTCAAAAGGAATTCAAATAGAAATATATGGCTTTGTTGTTGTTGTTGTTGAATTTGAATTCAAAGGAATTCAAATGGATTTGAATAAAGAAAATTCAAATAGAGATTTGAATATTAGAATCCAAATGGAGAATGGTTAAATAGAATTCAAAGAAAACAAAAGGGGTTTAAATAGAATTTAAATTCAAAAGGATTTCAAATAGGAATTTGAATAAGGAATTTAAATAGAAATTAGATAAAGGATTTCAAATAGAAATTGAATAGAAGAAAATTCAAATAGAAATTGAATAGAAGAAAATTCAAATAGAAATTGAATAGAAGGAAATACAAATATAGAGTTGAATAAAGAAATTCAAATAGAATTTGAATATTGTAAATATATAGGATTTGAATAAAGAAGAGAAATAGATCAGGAATATTATGTTGAAATGGAAAATGGATTTGATATATATTAAAAATATATCAGAATGGAGTTGAATTTATTTTAAACGAAGTTAAAACGTTTATATTTATAAATATAATTAAAACGAGCTCGTCATAGCGCGTCAGTTCGTAAATGGGCGATTCGAACTTCAATTTAGTATACAGAACTCAGTTGAAGTCGGAATTCTTTGAAACAAGAATCGTCGGGACCGGTTGAACGATAGTTTTCTAATAAAAGAGAAAAATCTGGATTTCGTCGTATAGATTTTGAGTTATGTCAAAATCAATTTTTTTGAAAAACAGCGCCAGAAACCATTAAAAACCACAATGGTTTATATATATAAGTAAAAGGATTTTTAAAGTAAATAAAATCCGAATGGCCATGAGAAAAATATAGACTTGAGTTATAAAATGAATGTGAACTCAAGTGAAGTAGATAAAATGATTTGGGAAACAATGATCATATTTCTGATTATTGAATAGAATTAACTAAGTAAAAGAGAAATTAGTTAATCAAATTTGAATCGAAATTGGGTTTCTGGATAAGTGAAAGAGATTGAGAATTTATATTCGAAATCGAATATATAACTCGAGTTGAAAATATAATTAGATTAGTTATAATTAAGTTGACATATATTTAAACAAGTTATATTCAAATGAAAAGGGTGAAATAGGCAAAACGGTTAATTAACTAGTTAATGGGAATTTGAATGATTGAAATTAAATTTAACTTAAGTAAGTTAAATTGATCGAATTGGATAAATTGAGTAAAATCAATGTGAATGAAATATGAATTGGGTGTGAATGAAGGAAAAACCGAAAAAGTTAAAAAGAAAATATATTTGTAAAACAAATATAAAGGAAATATATTTGTAACACAAATACAAAGGAAGTTGTGTGCAAACAAATAGAAGGGAATATTTGTAAAACATTTACAAATAGATTCAATGGAAATATTTATTTATTTGTTAAATAAATAAAATGTATAGATGAGATATTTATTTGTTAAATAAATAGAATTTAATCAAAGGAATATTCAGAAGATGAAATGGAAATCTATTTTTAACAAATAAATAGAAGAGATTAATTTATAAATGACAGTATATAAATTAAATTAAATATTTATCATTTATAAATGGAATATATAAGTCTGAGCTTATATAGAGAAGAGATATTGGTTTTTAACACCGATAGTTTTAAATAGAAGAGGGTACACAACACTTGTATAAGTGAAGTAACGTTATTAAAGAGAACATTTATAAAGTGAAGAACCGTTACTAAAAGTAAATCTTTATAAATGAATAAACGTTATCCAATAGGAGTTATTCGAATAGGAGAAGTCGATTAGAGTTAGAATAAATCGATTAAAGTAAGAATTAACCAGTTAGAGTTAATCAGTTAGGGTTAATCCGTAGAGTTAATAGAATATTAGTTATTCAATTAGAGTTTATCGAAGATTTGTTATTAAAAAAAAAAGAGTTAACCAGATGGAGTTAATTGAACATGGTTAATCGAATTAGGATTTAATTGAATGTTAGTTATTCAATTAAAGTTGATCAAATATAGTTATTGAGGTAGAGTCAGTCAAACATGGTTACTCAGGATAAGTTGCCATTTCGTACGACTGCTAGCGTAATTCGCAGGGCTGTAGATAGCCTAGGGCGGTCGGATGTTTCCTGGGGGAAATCAGGCGTAACCATTATGATCGCTGCGATCTAGAGTCAAGCGAATGGAGTTTAATCGAATATAGTTTATTCGAATAGAGTTAAAGGAGTTATCGAATATAGTTTATTCGAAGAAAGGTTTTCGAATCTAGTTATTCGAAAGAGAGAATATCGAATATAGTTATTCGAAGGGAGGAATTATCGAATAGGGATTTATTCGAAAGAGAGACGTAAGGAAGTTTGAAATGTTGAGTATCAACACAAATATGTTTTGAAAGATAAATGGGTTTGTAGCACTTTTTCTACCTTAGCAATTTCGAGGACGAAATTATTTTAAGTGGGGAAGATTGTAATGACCCGGATTCTTATGGGTTAATTTTAACTATTTAATATGGATTTAAATATTTAGTTAAGTAAATAAATCAATTTTTATAGGGAGTTATCGATTTAAAAATCAATTTCAATTTAATATTGAAAATATTAAATTATCAGAATACGAAAATGGATTTAGTTGAATTCAAAATTTAATTTGAATTAAATTGTGTTCAACTAATTAATAGGAAATTTTATTTGAATTTATAACGATAATAATATTTATTTATTATCGAGGAGAATAAATTGTCTGGAATTAATTTATATTGATTTAAATTAATATCTTGTCCACACGATCAAATGGGACTGGGAAACCATTTCTAGTGTGTTCAGAATGGTGGTGTAACGTTAGTAACATCGGTTGTTGGGTTCAGAAAAGAGTTCGGGATCACAGAGTGTTTTAATTTTTGAATACCGGATAAAAACTAATTTAAAATAAAATAAAGAAAATCCAAATTCTTTTGAGTGAACACAAACAATACAACAAGGCAAAAAGGAAATGGCCGCTGTCTTCACTTTCTTCCACACGAATCTTCATGGCAAAAGGGTGGCCACACTCCTCAGTTACACACCACTCCCTTCCCTTTAAAATCACGACTTCTATTCCTCAAATCCCTTTCTTCTGAAAAACGAAAATATACCGAACCCCTTTTTCTTTCTAAATCGCGATATGAAATCCAACGCGAGGTCGAGTGAAGGTGTTAGCGGAAGCACGATGCAAAGTGGATGGGGTTTG
Organism: Allium sativum; assembly: GCA_030737875.1. Taxonomy (NCBI): domain Eukaryota; kingdom Viridiplantae; phylum Streptophyta; class Magnoliopsida; order Asparagales; family Amaryllidaceae; genus Allium; species Allium sativum. Next base: position 10,007,965 of record JASFAX010000033.1, read on the forward strand.
GAGATTTGCGGATTTTAGCAGTAAGATTTGGGGCGACGCTAGATTAGAGGGGTGATTGATTCTGGTGATGGAAGCCGAGAAGGGGATCGCGAGTTGTCAGAGGCAGAGATCTGGGTTTGTGCGACAGGGGAGTGGGGCATCTACAGGTCGCGACTTTTGAGGCGACGCTGAGCTCTAGTCTAAGGTGGCGATTGGTTTGAGGAAGTGGGCAGAAGAGGTTGCGTGAGTATGAAAGCTTGGTGGGTGAACTAGTCGTTGATGGTGTTGATCATTGGACAGCAAGTGAGTTCGATGGGCGGTCCTGGTCTTCGACTGTCGAATGAAGTATGGCATCAGGGTTTGTCTTTGATGTGGCTTACGAATTTGTTGATGATGGAGACGACTGGTGGTAGCTCACGGTGACAGGAAGTTTCGTAAGGTCAGTAATGGAAATTGCTTGTTAGGAGACAGGAGGTGTTTACATCGTCAATTAAGGTAATTAATTATAATTTGTTCACTTAATATTTTCTTATTAGAATTTTAATTAGTTAAAAGGTTAGGATTTTAATTAGTTAAAAGGTTAGAATTTTATTAGTGAAAGGATTAAAATTTAATTAGTAAATGGTTAGAATTTTTTTTTGTATATCAGTATGGATTAGTTTAATTAATAGTCAAGCTAAATTTAGTTTACTAACCGAAGGAAGAAAAATATAGGAAAGTCATTTACTTGTTTAAATAGTTATTTAAATAAATAAATGTTTAATCAGTAATTTAAATAAAATTATCGTAGGTGCGAATTCATTCGAGAAGATTCACAGTCAATGATCTGAAATTAAACAAGATATTCAACGATGGAAATTCCGGTGAGTAAACCTCACTCACCATTTAATTAGAATTATTTCTAGTTGTTAAAAATAATTGCTATGCTTGTTTGAATATTGTTTGGTTGATTTAAAATATATATTAGTTATTTAGGACTATTATATATATATATATATATTGGGTTGATGATTGGTTGGATTCCCGCAGTCTCATTAGCGGATGCCCGCAGTTTCATAGCGGATGATTACCCTATATGCCCCACACTATGATTAGTGGATGACCTTCTATACCGCGATATCCTGCCTCGAAGCAGGATAGGTATTATTTATGTGCTAACATCTGTGGATGCAGGAAAACAGGTTGGAGGAATCCAACTGGATTCCTCAAAAATATATTATCTGTTGTTGTTTGTTTGATTTCATATATATTCATATATGATGTGTTGAAAATCAAATGATTGAAAATTGGTTGATTTGATTATTTAAAATATCAATGGAGCTTGAATATTGATTTATAAAAATATCGAAAAGAGTATTTGAGATTTAAAAAGTGAATTCTATTTTTACAAATAGAATTTGAATTTTTAAATGAACTATAGAAAACATTAACTTGTTTTGAATATATATGAACGAATATTGAATTTAAAAACTTTGTTTATAAATGAAAAGATGAGATTTGAATTAAAGTTATAAACGTTGTTTATAAATAATGCATAGGAATTCAAATGGACTTTAAACTATAGACTTTGAATATAGAATTCAAATGGACTTTAAACAATAGTATTTGAATATAGAATTCAAATGGACTTTAAACTATAGTATTTGAATATAGAATTCAAATGGACTTTAAACAATAGTATTTGAATATAGAATTCAAATGGACTTTAAACAATAGTATTTGAATATAGAATTCAAATAGACTTTGACGATAGACTTTGAATATAGAATTCAAATAGACTTTGAATATAGAATTCAAATGGACTTTAAAACTATAGAAAATATTAACTTGTTTTGAAGGTATATAAAACAAGTGATTGAATTTATAAACGTTGTCTATAAATGCAAAAGGTGGAATTTGAATAAAGAGAATTCAAATAGGAATTGAATATAGAATTTGATAAGAGAATTCAAATAGGAATTGAATATAGAATTTGAATATAGAATTCAAATATTAAAAAGAGAAATGGACTAAAGAGATAATTAACAAATTTAGTTAAAACGATTTGGTATAGTTAAATAGATTGGGCAGGTATAGATACAGGAGACAGGTTTGGAATAAAGTATAGAAGTGAAATAAATAGAATGCCCGACAAAAAGGTACGTATTTAATTTCCATATGAGATTTTATGCGCCGTATCGGCTAGCCGCTTGGCTTTTTCTTTTTGAGATAAGAAGGACCGGGAAAGCTACTTGAAATTTCCCGATGCTCCCAGTACAAAGGAGGTTATGGCGAATTTTTCCGGGAATTTAAGGAGATAGAATATTTTTAAGATAATTTGATAGTTAGAAATCAACATATCAAATTATATAGAAGTCGATAAGGAAACGAACTTAGAAATAGAATAGTATAATCAAAAAGGAAGTATAAGAATAAAATCTAGTAGAATAGAAAGAGAAAATGTATATGTGTTTGAAGGTGAAAAATCAGTTGTATGGTATTGATTATTCGAGTAAGTGTCTTGTTTGTTTTGATGTTAAATGTTATTCAGTCAAGGTCTGAGAGGTAATTATACCCCAACTTGGTTGATTTCATGATATACCGATAAGTAGCAAGATTCAGGCTCGAAGATCAATGTGGAATAAGGATTAGTTGAATACTGTATTTGGGTCGTCGTAACGATGTTTTACACAACATCTGTTTTAACCCAAATATGTGCAAAGCTTGGAAATAGAATAATGAACGTTTCCTAAGTATAGGAATAAACAAGATTGGAAATGTTTTCCAAAGAACGTAAAAAGGCCAATATGGTTATTGAAAATATTTGGTTAACAAATATTGATAAGAAATAGAGAAAGAGATTTAATTAATGGAATATTAATTAAAGGCTCAGTGATTGTTGGATGTTTGGATGAACACTTGTTTTATTCGATAGTTAAATCATCGACTATCGAAACACTTGTTTTTATTCGATAGTTAAATCACAGACTATCGAAGTTTTGACCATCGTTGTCAATATGGAGAGACCGGTTGGATTATTATCCGAAGAACCACTCCGTATCGGCAGTAGCGTGCGAATCAGATTATATAAAGATAATCGAAGACGGAGTAGAGTACAAGGACTTTTCTATTAATAGAAATAGTACCTTCGGTTCATCCTGTTCCTGGGTGACTTGTATGGATGAATGTCTGACAGAGTATTTCCAGAAAAGTCACGTACATTGATTTCTTCAACTGTACCAAGAGTGGAAGCGGAGGAGGAAACTTCTTTTAGCTGACACGTAATGTACTGTTGAGGACGTCAAATCGGTGATTTGATGGATTTGACGATGTGGCATTCGAAGTGAATCTGGTGTGATGATAAAGCGTAGCTTCTAGCCTCATCATCCGGTAAATGACAGAAATCGGGCAAGCAGCATGGCTATGTAGGTCGCACCTATTAGGCTGTATAATCACCTGATCTAGAGTTTCATTTACTTCTAAAAATCTATTGTCGATGCTGTCCCATTCGGGAAACAGTTGCTGATCCCAATCGTTGGTGATATACATTCGATACACTCAAGCGAAATGAGTGGTCGGTCATGTGTGGCTGAGTTGCAAGATGTTCTTGTTGAACTCGGTGTATTCTCCTCTAGAGATATACCAGCGGAAGGTGATTCCATACCTTGTCATAGTTGGAAATCCATTACCCAATACGTGCTTGCGGTTTTGATTGTATATATATGTGGAACGTGAGATGCAAACGTTCCACTAGATTGTTATTTAATTGATTTAGACATTATTATAATACCAAAAGAGTTTTGATATAAAGATAAGTCAAGTGTTTGGATTCTCATAAGGGAAAAACCCGTTCCGTGTTATACGGCGTGGTCTTATGAGATATCATTTATTTTTCTGAAACTGTTTTAAACTGTTTACTCATACCAGTCCCATGACTGACCCGGAGTTTATTTTGTTTTGTTCTACCTAAACTCTTGGGTGCCTAAATTTGTACGGGCAGTCAAGTAGTTCAGGATTTTTCAGATATATCTAAAGGAGCTTGGAGCAGGAGGCTTCAGCGTTATCTAGTTATAGTGGTTCCGTTGTGTTGTAAGTAATGTACTTTGATATTGATGTATATTCAAGTACAGATGTATATTTCAAGTTATGTTATATATATTATATGTTATTCGTCCCGCTGTGAGATTCGTGTTACTCTAATATTGTGTTCTTCTTCTTCTTCTATTCTAAGTTTTTATCTTATCTACCCTCACCCTCTAACTTCTTTCTATTAATGGTTCGAATTTCCGTGATATTTGGGGTTGGACTTGTGTTTTTGGTCAGCTCAAATTCTACCGGATTTTCGGGTCGTTACAAATATGCTTCACCAGCTCCGAACGTTTCTTGTTTCACAGAAATCCAACTTAAAACGGATTCTTTATATTCGTTTAAAGTTCGAATCGCCAAATTATGAATTGCCGCGCCATTTCGAGCTCGATTTTAATTATAATATAATTATATGTTCAACTGTCATTTATATAATATATTCGTTAATATAATTCAACTCTAAACTGATTTATGTATTATATATGATCCAGTTCACACAATATTGTGAATTCCACTATTTATGACTATTTTGGAATTTAAATATATTATTCTATTATTTAATTTAATTAAATATTATTTAATTCTGATCATTTTAAATTACCAAACCATTACTTAAATAATTAAATAAATTATTTATAATACCGTAAAAACACGGATCGTTACATTCTTTCCCCCTTAAAATAATTTCGTCCTCGAAATTGCTAAGGTAGAAAACAAACTCTATTAACTGGGTAAAAATTATTTGTTTACTTCTTAAATTTCGATTTCAACTGAACAAATAAACTTCAATTAAAATATTAATTAATTCTTATCAATGAAAATTTTCAAAAATCCTGAAAATTTTCTAACACCTGAAATTTTTGAAAAATTTGGCCAGCACCTCCTTTGTACCGGTCAGTCGGTACAACTACAAATCGCCTCTCTATGCCTTCTCAAACCCAAAAGAAAATCAAACAGCCAAGAGGCTTGCCAATTCGGCTCATAAAAATCTCAAACCCATATATAATATAAACTGGTACCTTTTTGTCGGACATATCAATATATCCTTTCCATATGTTACCAATTCTACATATAACAATGTCATCCCAATCATTCGGTTATACCCAAGCCGAATTCTGTTCTTAACTCAGATTCCATTTTTAATTTCAACTCTTAACTTACAAGTCCAATTCCACATCGGATTGTCTCTAATCTAGTCTAATTCGATATTTTCTATCTTAATTCTTTTCCACTTAACTGGTTTCAATTCAATTTCTATTTCTATTTGCTTTCACAAGTATTATTTAACTTGTTTTTATTCAAACAATCTTCCCCAGGGATTTTCAAATAGTTTATCTTTTCTAAAACCTGATATCCCCTTTCAGGTTCAAAACAATTTGCTTTTCACAAAACAATTCAAAACTGTATCATTGGTAGTAATCCGTCACTTAGAACTCGAAAATGAACACTAATGATGTGGCCAGCATCATCAGAATTATTTCCCAGTTATCAAAGTGAGTTCAATACTTTATAACTTTTCAAACCCATTTTTAAACACTTCCATTTTGAAATATATTTCAAAATATCATTCAAAACTCTTGTTAAACAATTTAAAATATCCCAGGATCTTAAATTTTCCTTATTTTTAATCCAAATCCATTTACAAATGCCTTTCCAAATCTCCAGGGTTCTAATTTCAATTCTGATTTAAATTCAGATTTAATTCATTTCGTAACACTTATACAAATTTTGATTGGTTATTTACATAACTATTTCAATTATAATCTTATCTGATTATAATCACAACCAACACATCCAATATAATAATTTCAATATATATTCACTTTTATACCAAAATATACTTTGGGTAAAATTATTTCATTTACCCTCTTTTCAAAACATACGGTGTCGGTTCATCGTATTCTAGTGTTTATAAACCCCTACCGATATAGTGGATCAACTGATCAACCAGAACCCATAAACAACTCAACCAATAAATCTCCACAATATAAATTAATTTTTTTATATCAAATAACAAATACGCGCTCATATATATACACTCAAACTCAATCTAGGGCATTACTAATTCCATCTCTACTGAGTCACGCCACAGAGCCAAGGTAATCACTTAACCTTATGCTCTGATACCAACTGTAGTGTCCCAAATTTCCGGTACCATTTGAGCTGACCAAATAACACAAGTCCAACCCAAATTGCACAGGAAACCAGAAAACTAATAGAAAGAAAATAGAGGGTGAGAATAGATAAGATAGAAACTTAGAATAAAAGAAAAAGAAGTACATACATCATCATCAGAGTAACACGAAACTCACAGCGGAACGAATAATATATAATAGATACAAAACTTTGAAATAAAACTAGTATATGTATACAGTAACATTATCAGAGTATAACACTTACAACACAGTGGAAATAAAAATAGCTATATAATCTTGAAGCCTCCTGCTCCAAGCTCTCAGTATTTGTAAATCCCGACTACTTGACTGCCCGTACAAAATTGAGCACCCAAGAGATTAGGGAAAACAAAACAAAATTAACTATGGGTCAGTTATGTGACTGGTGTGAGTAAACTCAAATCATTTGATTTAACTTTCAAAAATCTTTTGAACCAAAGGATAATCATAAGACCGATCCACACATAAACACGGATGGTTTTTACCTTACGATAACCCAAAATATTTTTATAAAACGATACACTTCTGATATTATAATAATGTCTAAATCAAATAAATATCAATCTAGTGGAAACGCTTACATCTCACGTTCTACATATATTATATACAATCAAACACTGCGGGAGCTTATTGGGTAATGGATTTCCAACTATGACAAGGTATGGAACCACCTTCCGATCAGTGTACTCTAGAAGCGATACACTGGAGTTCAACAAGAACATCTTGCAACTCGGCCATACATGACCAGCCATTCATTTCGCTTGAATGTTCCAACTATATTATCACCTTATGGTTTGTATACCAACATAACCATTCTCAGGAGATACAGAATTGAAAGAAGTAACAAATATGAATATTCTCTAGATGGTGACAATATACCCTACTTGGGTGCGACCCACTTAGCCATGCTGCCTGCCCGATTTCTGTCATTTCCCAGTTGATGAGGCTGGAGGTCATAACGTATCTTTTAACAGATCATTCTTTTAATTACTTTGAATGCCACATCGTCATACCCATCAAATCACAAATTGATTTCCCCAAAAATACCATGGGTATAAGCTAAGAGAAACGAATTCCTCCGCCACCAACGTAAATACGTTTGAAACGATCAACTTACGCGATCTACAAGATAAACTCTGTCAGACGTCTATTCAAGTTGTCCTAGGACTGGACAACCTGAAGGCACTATTCTGTAAACAGGACAACCCTTGCGTAACTCCGTCTTCAATTATCTTCATCATATTTGATTCGCAATGCTAATGTTATACGGAGTGGTTTTCAGATAATATAACTGATTCCAGTCTCCCAGTATTGACAATGGAAATGGTCAAAATCTTTGATAGCCGGTGATCTAACTATCAAAGGAAAACATGTGTGCAAACAACGATATTATTTCCAGATGGAAATTCTATCGATCAATCATCAATCAACATTTATTCATTTCCTCATTTCTCGTTTCCATATATTCTTCAAATCCTTATTTTCTAATTTTAGAAAATATACGTTATTAACTTTGGAAAACATTTCCATTTCTGATTCACGCATCACTATCTTCTCACGTATATCAATCTCTAACTGTAAATTAGTAAGAGGACAACCCCCTACGTATTAACCCCGAAGGCCGAAACCAACATCAGATCAATACCCAGACAGCTATTCAACTTAACAAATCTCCAGCTAGTTTCTAATTCCTTTAACTCCATTTTAAATACCTATTTCAAACCCTACTTCCTTTATAAATATTTTATTAGCAAAATATTTACTTAAATCCTTTGTTCACATTAAATGTAAATAATATTTCTTCTTTGCAATAAAAAACAGTTTGATTTCGTATTTAAAACAATATCCCAAATCCAATTTCTATTTATACTTCTATTTATAGAATTATTCATATACAATCTCCTTTTATTCTTCTAACACTTATAATCCCATTTATAATTCCCTTTAGATAATTCTATTTATTCTATACAAAGCCTTTTATATAATTCTATTCATTTCATATAAATATTTCATTTATACAATTCTATTTATTTCATATAAATATTTCCTTTATATAATTATATTTATTTCATATAAATATTTCCTTTATATAATTCTATTTATTTCATATAAATATTCCCCTTTTCAATATCCTACATATGAACTATTTATGTCATATAAATGTTTCCCTTTTCAATATCAGATTTATTTCACAATTATTTCCTTTTATATTTGTTTTACAAATATTTCCTTTTCTATTCAATATCCACTTTGAAATTCCTTTTTATAAAATCATTTGATTTTATATAAATATATTTTATTTTCAACATACACATTGAAAATTCCCATTTAAATTCCAGTATCATATATGGTATTCAAATACCAAATAACAAATGATCGATATCATTCAAACACACATGATCAACAACAGATTATATATCACATCATATATTACCATATATGAAAAAAAGTAAAATAAATGTTGAGGAATCCAGTTGGATTCCTCCGACCTGTTTCCCTGCATCCACAGATGTTAAACAATATAATAACATCGATTTCATTTTGATATGAAATATTCTGATAAACAGAATCAACATTTGATTAACGATTTATATATATATATATATATATCGTTATCTATAATTTCAACCAATACATCAGCAATTTAACCAACCAATCAACACACAACAATCAATTACCATTTATCATTACTGGATTATATTTATAAAAAAATAATATAAATTGATCAGAATTAGTGAGAGTTACTCACATTGGACGATCATCGTTAAATAACGATAATCAGTTTCAATTCAGATCAGACAAATTATTTCGCTATAAATTATCACGACCTCCAGTTCACCCCCAGTCAGTTCCATGGTGTAGCCACCGTCCACACGATCCTAACAGATCTGACCGTTCGAAATTCTGATATCATACGAGAGAGTTATGCATTTTTAAATTTATATACTAATTTAAATTTAACATAAACCAACTATTATTCTCATTGGGCTTAACCTCTCTTTACCCGGCCCAAACAGAATAAACCCACACCAAAATTCCTTCTTCCCCAAACAGACCGCTCCTCTCAGTAATCAGACTCTCGCTCATCTTCACGCCAACACCATAGCCGAACATTTTCTCGACCCATTCTCCTTCTCCACGCCACCAAACTCCAAACCAACCACACCATCAAACTCTCCATCTAAATCTCATCGCAACCCTACCATTTTAATTGAACTCGATCGCGTTCCTTTCGTCCCATTGCTCAGCTCAAAATCGAGACCCCCAAAAAAACATCGACACTTTTTCATGCCAAGAATACCCAGATTTTGCACACCAAATCGGTTTTCACTCCTTAATCCAAAAACGACATCGAATCGAGTGCTTCCTCGTTTTGGCTAAATCTCGAACCCTAGTTGAACGCTGTAAACCGTGAATCCCAAAATACTGATCGCACCCTAACTTTCATACACCAAAATGAAGCTCTTTCCAGAACTAGCTCAACGATGTTGGCGTTATGATTTAAGGATTTATATTTGATTTTCTATGGATTTAAGAACTTGCGATTTGGGTTATTGGAAAGAAAAAACTCGGCGGTGGATTTTTGTTGACCGCTGAAATAAGTAGTTTAGGGTTAGAGGATAGTCTATGGTATTTATAGGAAAATTATAACATTTTTATATTTATTATTATATTGGTTTTTAAGCCACCGCTCAATGTATTTGCTGTTTAAAAATTCCTGTGATCCCATACAACATCCAAAAATCATGAAAATTGGCATGTAGCTAAAGTTCAACATTACGGACCCAAAGAAACTAGTTTCTTCAAATTTCGACTCCGTTTGCTCACACAGCGTATTTTTAACCATCAAAATATCGATTATTTTTCACATTAAAAATCCGTACGGCCACCTACTAACTCTAAAAATCATGGAAATTCAAATCTAACAATAATTAAATATTTCGGATCCCACAAAATTAGTTTCATCGAAAAAGAAGTCCGTTTGCAAAACCGGCTATTTTTAAAGCTCTAAATAAATCCCTTTTAAATATAAATATATTTAAAAATAATTAAATTAAATATTTATAAATAAATATTATTGTATATATTCACAATAGAATACCATACAGCTCTAGAATAATCCTATATGAATTTCTAACTCGATATTTCAAATCCCGATCAAATCGATATTCGATTTATAATGAAATTCCTTATATATATCATTATAAATTATAAAGAAATTCCATAGCGACTTTTCGAAAATTTGATTTGGACATAAATCAAAGTCTACACGACAAAATCTCGAATTTTCTCTTCCATTAGAAAAATATACTTCACTAGCTCCGAACGTTTCTTGTTTTACAGAATTCTGACTTAAAACGGATTCTGTACATTCATTTAAAGTTCGAATTGCCAAATTACGAACTGCCGCGCTATTTTGTGCTCGATTTTAATTATAATATAAATTATACGTTCAACTGTCGTTTATATAATATATTCGTTAATATAATTCAAATCTAAACTGAATTATATATTATATATAATCCAATTCACACAATATTGTGAATTCCATTATTTCTGACTATTTTGGAATTTAAATATATTGTTCTATTATTTAATTTAATTAAATATTCAATATTATTTAATTCTGATCATTTAAATTACCAAACCATTTTTTAAATAATTAAATAAATTATTTATAATACCGTAAAAATACGGGTCGTTACAACGGTGTTATCGGCAAAATTAATTACCATTTCCCGTTCAAATCTAATTAAAGATTTAACTATCGCTTGGAGCAAAACTGGTTATACTCCACTCTCGATCATTTCCCAAATTTGATAATTTAAACTATCAGTTCATATTTCAATCTAATTAAATGTTCATTAAAACACCACTTAGTTTTAATCTTCCCAAAAATCAATACTAATGATTATTTAACTTTGGAAACATAAACATGTCGCATTGACAATCTACACCGTACTATTGATTTCTACCGATATACAACCTCTAAGCTCGTACGTCTTAGAGAAGGGTGTTAAGCAAGAGAATAAATTATCCGCCACCAAACAAATATATATTTTGCAGAGATCAAACATACAGTTCAAAATACAATGTTAGACATGTAATCTTGTCCTTAATTGGGATAAAGAACTAATGTCATTTACAACACAGTTCACGATAAACTTAAATCACATTCCATTAATTATGGAATCTTCATGGAAAATAGATCAATATATAATCGATGTCAATTTCCGTATCCAACTAATAATATAAATGGAATAACAACAAAGCCTTTTAAATTCCATATATATTAACAGTTTTCCTCCACAGAAGCTCACTTCGATTATTATCAAATCGAATTCCATTCAATTTCCAATTTAATATATTAAATTGGAAAACTTTACTTTGGAAAATTCCCGTTAATTCTTAATGAAAAGATTTATAAATTCCAAATCACATTTCACTGTAATCGGGTTAAAGAACAAGTGTTATTTAAAAAACCGTTCACGATAAACCCAAAAATCCAATTCTTTCATTCGATTCCAATTAAATATTAATTAATTGGAAAACTTCTCTAAATCTTAATTAATAGATTTATTCTTTTCTCGTCGGGGTTTAAGAACAGTGTTACTGAAGACACCATTCATAACAAACCCAAAATCCAATTTGATATCAAATACAAGGCTCTGAATAGAAATTATATCGGCTTATATTCAATATCAAATTCTAAAACCAACAAATATCGTATTGGAAATAACGATATCAATATATCTTCCAAATTTCCATAACAATATCCGTGTAATCACAAAAATATTTTGAAGATGATTTCCTTTCAAATCCACTCCAATTTATATATTGGAAATTCTGGTTATATTAAAAACCCATTCTCAATCCAATTTATTTATTTAAAAATAATTGGATTATAATTCTAGTTAATGTTAATTTTGATAAAAATATAATTTTATCTTTTCAAATATGGATTTTTCCATCCTAATTCTTTCCAAATCATTTATTATGGTTTTACACAAATTATTAATATTTTTAATAATTTTATAAAGGCCCTTTCAGTCGATTTCCATAAGCGGTCATCGAACTGCACTGACAACGACCTTTTCCCCGATTTGATTTGGACATAATTCCAAATCCAACCATTAGATTCCAAATCTCTTATATTCGTTGGAAAGATCTTTTCGATACAAACCCAAAGGTTCCCATTTTAGGAGAATCCAATGGTTGGATCTCTCGTAATATCAATTCAAAGTCAATGGTCGAAATTCGTGAACGGTCGCGGCGCGGCACGTTCTATTTAGGCCATTAAATATATATAATATATTTCATCGATTTCCATTTAAATCGTATTTTATAAATCATTTATAAATTCATTTTAAAACGACTTTAACTTCGTTTTCAATTTTAAATCAAAGTTGAATATTCCTTATCATTGTAATATTTAAATGATAATATTTTCAACATATCTGATTTGAAATCATTTCCTTTTCGATATTCATTATAAACATGAATAAAATCGATATAAATATCGTTCACGTCAAATGGTGCATATCTAATCAACATGGCTTCATATATTTTAATATTTTCGTGTCTATCCCAAATCGGACATCAAAATCATATTTTGATCCATTACTGAATATTATTTTAAAACATTCGTTATCTGTCATTTTAAAATATTTGTTAATTTAAAATATTCGTTCTTTTTGAATTGGAATATGACACAGACAATTACCATATAAATTTATTTATATGGATTTCATACACACATGTACACAACAATAATCAAACACAGTCAATCATCATCCAAAGTGCATTACACAACTGCATAAGCGTTAAATATAAATAATTAACGCTTACAACAGTCTGTTAACCCATGGATTGACATACAACTAAATAATTGGGATTAGTGTACGTCAAATATCATCCCAATACCCGTGTGGGGTTTCAACCAACAAATATTGAATTTATTTGTGCAGTTGGACGATGTGTAAAATTATCGTCTCAATCAATATCAGTTAAATGGGTGTACATAAACAAATCGTCCGATTTGTAAATGAATATTTATTTTATTCATATACACGTTAAAAATTATACTTTTAACGATGAAATATTTTATTCAACACATGAATATTTTATACGGTTCATTTATACAACAAAAATGATATTTTATATCGTTCTAGCATATTTAGAAAATTTTGGCAGCATAACGACGCGATACTAGAACTAAAATAAGGTCTAGCCTTGTCTCTCGCCTAATACTGGCTCGCGTCATACACATACCAATTCTAATCAATTCAATTTACATCCCAAATCAAATTCAACCAATTTATCAACCAAAACAACCAACCAAACATCCATGGTTTGAATCAAAGGTGTCGGGTGCTTCTATGCACCATCTGCATCCTAGTGTATATATTTGACTTGGAAATAAAATTAGACTGAGAAGTTCTCACCTTTGGGATCCACTCCGTCGTACTTTATTGTCGCTCAAATTCGCTACTCTGATTTTTCCGAGTTGTTACAATCTCCTGCACTTAAAATCTTTTCATCCTCGAAAAGGAACAGAGCTAAAAGTTGTTTAACTAACCAACTCAACTTTCTTTCTGACTTTCATTCTTCAACTTTTCTGTTTCTAGGGACTTTCAAATTCTTCAAAAATTTGGCTAACACCCTAAATTTTTGAAAAATTTCGCCATAACCTCCTTTTTACGGGGAGACCTTTAAAACCACAACTAGCCACGCAGGGCCCTCATCATCCAAAAATAAAAAGCCAAGCGGCTAGCCAATCGACTCATAAAATCATCCAACCTAAGAAAATAGTAAACATGTACCTATTTATTGGGCATACAATTTTATTCCTCTTCTTAGGTTCTTTGCTATGACTTGTTCAATGTATATACATGTATATGCATGCAATTCCAATCAAATTTCCAGTTAGTTCAAAATTTTGATTCGATTTGGCTAAATTTACCTTCATTTCTCTTATTGGTTTATGGTTCCAATATATTTTTACTAATTAGAATAATAATCAAACAACACAACCAGCAATTAATTAGTTGATTATCTTTTCAAACTCATAATTTTTATATACTCAAAAATCATGTTTTTGATACCAAATCACAAACAATAAATCCTATCTAGTTTTGGTTCTCACACCAGTCAATTGGAAATATATAAATAACCCACTTTCGTCACTCGAACATATGCACTGGTAATGTGATCACAATTACCAGGATCATCTCCGGGCGACTAGAGCGTGATTCTATATCTATCCAGCATATTAAGGCTTCGAATACACATTAATTACGCGTATATTCAAAATCTTCATATACTTAATTATCAAAATCCATTTAAAATAAAATATTCAAATACGAATAATTGATATAAAACTTTAAAACTAGGTTTGATTTTAAAATTTTCACTCTTCACACTCATTCTAGGATACTACTGATCCTATCTCTAATGAGTCATTCTTATGGATATTAGTAATCCAATCTCTAATGAATTCTTTAGTTTGGTTCTAACGTGTCCTGTTCTCGAGCTCTGTAAGCTAAAGCTTTGATACCAACCGAAGCGACTCAAACTCGCCCTTATGGGAAAGCCCAGATTGAGTTGAGAACAGACAAATCAGACCACAAACAGAAGAACATTTCATTGCTTATTACAACAATTTGCATCAGAGTACAAGAATATACAGAGTATGAGTAAATAATATACATCAAGAAAATATCAGAGATTAAAATAAATTACATAGCAGTGGAAAAATAATACATAATCACAACCGTAAGGAATACACGGATACAGAGCGTTCCGAATATAGCTCCAGCTGTAAACCAGGATTCTGTGAAAGTAATATCTGCAAAACCAAAACTACTAGTTGCCCGTGTGGAAAATAGGGGCACCCAGAGTTTAGGTTAGAACAATAAACTCCAGGTCGGTCATGTGACTGGTGTGAGAACTAAAACAGTTATTTAAAACTTTACTTTAAAATAAAGTAAATCAAGGGACCACACCATATAACACAGAATGAGTTTCCTCCTAAGAATACCAGTGCATAAAATAAACAACGCAATGCTTTTTGGAAAAATGAAGCTATTATAAGACTCAGGTCCCATCACACAATGTAACGCAAGTCGGAGGATAGAGTTTTACCTTATAATAGCCAAACATGCTTGGTACGTTTAAAAAAATCATTTCGATATTACTATAAGTGCATAGTGTATCAAACAACTTCAAATATAAATGTATCAATCATAGACGACATAGTATCCCATGCTACTTTGTAGACACATAGGTTTACAACTAAAACCGAAATGTCACATATTGGAAATTGGATTTCTGTCATGAGTCGAGGCAAGGGATGTACTCCTCGCCGACTTCGAGACACTCTAGCAAATGCCTCAGGATCTCCCGCAGTAGACCCTTGGATCCTCCAAGGCCGGTCCTCCCTTACGTTTGAGGATTAATTATTCCTGAACACATGTTTTCCGGTCCTATAGGACCTATCCATCGGCTCCGTAGTAACCGATATACCCGAGGCGCCTCGCAATCAATCATCCACATAGGGTAAAATATAATAAATGTCTTGGCTCCATACTATAACACCACCCATGGCTAGAAAGAAACATCATGTCCTCCTTTGGTCCCTTATCCCCTTTTTGACTCATACCGAGGTGCGAGGCTCGCGAATTAACGCTATACACAAAGCTATGCCCTTTAAGGCAGTGCTTTGATCATCAACCACAAGACTCTACTTTTCAGTAGAAGCCTTGATCCTTTGCATCTCAGCATGCCACACTGGCAATTCACGCCATGCAACTGATGTCTATCGATATATAACCTCTGAGCTCGTACGTCTCAGAGAAGGGTGTTAAGCAAGAGAATAAATTCTCTTCCACCAAACAAATATATATTTAATAGAGATCAATCAACATAGAATAAAATCCAATGTCAGACACACATCCATTCAATATTTCGTTCTGGGTCTGAACGAAACCGGAGACACCTTATTCCTCATCCCATATGTCCAATACAAGAGAAAGGTCCTTGCATATCCGGTCGATCTCCAAGTACGTCTGGACGATCACCACTTACTACCTTGTCTTGGGTGTACCTCCCAGTCAAGACATCAGTAATCGTCCAAACGATGTGAAGACCTCCGGTCTTCAACCACCGTCTTCATTGTCGACTTATCATCGAATCAGTTATTCAGAATGGGTATAAATCCGGCCTTTCCGAATAACCCGCGTATATTATAATAAAGTGATTTAAACACACAACATACGCCTCATTCCAATTCAAAATATTCTTTTATTCAAATATTCACATTTTAAGGGAAAGGTTCCCATCAATTTTATCAAAGATAAATTCTTTAAATTTATTCTTTAATCTTCCTTTGAATATCAATTCAAACCATATTAAAGTTTTCCAAACTAGTCGGGATTAATGCACCTTACCAAAGTAATCATTTGTTAAATTTCCCAATCCCAACCTATTCATCCCATGGATCAAAACTGGTAATACTCCATAACTAACACCACGGTATTATTGGTAAAATTAATTACCATTTCCCATTCAAATCTAATTATAGATTTAACTATCGCTTGGAGCAAAAGTGGTGATACTCCACTCTCGATCATTTCCCAAATTTGGTAATTTAAATTATCAATTCACATTTCAATCTAATTAAAGATTCATTAAAACTCCTTTTAGTTTTAATCTTCCCAAAAATCAATATTAAAGATTATTTAACTTTGGAAACACAAACATGTCGCATTGAAAATCTACACCGTAGTATTGATTTCTGCCGATATATAACCTCTAAGCTCGTACGTCTTAGAGAAGGATGTTAAGCAAGAGAATAAATTCTCCGCCACCAATCAGATAAATATTTAGTAGAGATTAACCATACAGTTCAAAATATGATGTTCAATATGTAATCCTATCTTTAATTGGGTTAAAGTACTAATGTCATTTACAACACAGTTCACGATAAACCCAAATCACATTCCATTAATTATGGACTCTTCACAGAAAACAGATCAATACATAATCGATGTCGATTTCCGTATCCGACTAATAATATAAATGGAATAACGACAAAGCCTTTTAAATTTCATATATATTAATAGTCTTCCTCCACAGAAGCTCACTTCGAATATTATTAAATCGAATTCCATTCAATTTTCAATTTAATATATTAAATTGGAAAACTTTACTTTGGAAAATTCCCATTAAATCTTAATGAAAAGATTTATAAATTCCAAATCACATTTCTCTGTTAATCGGGTTAAAGAACAAGTGTTATTTAAAACACCATTCAT
This sequence comes from Allium sativum, assembly GCA_030737875.1. Taxonomy (NCBI): domain Eukaryota; kingdom Viridiplantae; phylum Streptophyta; class Magnoliopsida; order Asparagales; family Amaryllidaceae; genus Allium; species Allium sativum. Next base: position 10,025,498 of record JASFAX010000033.1, read on the forward strand.
GGTAAACCCAAAATTCCAATCCTTTCATTCGATTCCAATTAAATATTAAATAATTGGAAAACTTCTCTAAATCTTAATTAAAAGATTTATTCTTTTCTCATCGGGGTTTAAGAACAGTGTTACTGAAGACACCATTCACGGTAAACCCAAAATCCAATTTGATATCAAATACAAGGCTATGAATAGAAAATATATCGGCTTATATTCAATATCAAATTTTGAAACCAACAAATATCGTATTGGAAATAACGATATCAATATATTTTCCAAATTTCCATAACAGTATCCGTATAATCACGAAATCCAATATCGAAATATTTCGAAGATGATTTCCATTCAAATCCACTCCAATTTATATATTAGAAATTTTGGTTATACTAAAAACCCATTCTCAATCCAATTTATTTATTTAAAAATAATTGGATTATAATTCTAGTTAATAACTAGTTCATTTCGATAAAAATATATTTTTATCTTTTCAAATATGGAATTTTTCATCCTAATTCTTTCCAAATCATTTATTATGATTTTACATAAATTATTAATATTTTTAATAATTTTATTAAGGCCCTTTTAGTCGATTTCCATAAATGGTCATCGAACTGCCCTTACAACGACCTTTTCTCAATTTGATTTGGATATAATTCCAAATCCAACCGTTAGATTCCAAATCTCTTATATTCTTAGAAAAATATTTTCGATACGAACCCAATGGTTCCGGTTTTAGGAGAATCCGACAGTCGAATCTCCCGTAATATCAATTCGAAGTCAATGGTCGAAATACGCAAACGGTCGCGGCATGGCGCGTTTTATTCAGGCCATTAAATATATACAATATATATATTGTTGAATCAAGGAATTCATGGTGTTTTGATTAAATGACAAGGAGATGTTCAAGATCGACAAAAAGAAGAGATTCAATGGTATCTAATGTTAGAGGTTGATTATTTAGAGTGTTAGTTGAGTTTTAAATGTTAAAATCTATCCTCAAATAATCATATAACTAGATGGTTTGAATATATATATATATATATATATATATATATATATGAGTATATATGTATGCACATTCATTGTGCATACTACCTGAAACCGGTCGACCGGTTTCATTATGGGCGGTCGACCGATTTTGGGCAGAAATGCACAATGAACGTGCACACATATATATAACGTACATATATTCAACTACCAGTCTACTGGTCATTTTTAATCAGTCGACTGGTCTACGAACTGAAAGCATCTTTTCGAAGAGACACCATTATTCATCAATGGTTGTTTTCTTTTCTCTTCACCTAAAATCATCTATATTCGTTGCTTCTCTTCACCAATGATTACAACTCTCCATCCTCTATAAAAACAACATGAAATCATCATTTTTAGATCGTCAATTCTTTCTATTCTTGCTATCTAATTGCTGATTTCATTCTTGCTCTCTAAAAGCACTCAAAAGCTCATAATTCTCATATATCGTTATTTGAATCCTTGAATCTATATATTATTATTTTGATTCAAACAACGATATCATCTTCCAAATCTTCATAATCACAAAATCATATTTAAGGATAAGATTATAGGAAGGTTGTACAAGAATTGACAAATTCGTGTTATTAAGAACACACATTGTCAAATTACAAGTTTTACTCATCTTGTTTGAAGTCCTCGTGTTTTAAGAGGTGAGTGGTGAAGTCCTCGTGTTGTTAGAGGCGTGAAATCCCGTTCGGCTGCTCGGGTATTGTGAACCTGTTCCTCCGGGTGAAGTGAGGTAGTTGTTTAGTGAAAATCCAGAGAGAGGTCTGGGACTGGCCATAGGACGGTGCTCCGAACCAGTATAAAAATCTCTGGTGTGATTTTTTTATATTTTTTACTGCATTTACTATCATACAGATCTGTGCTTGTTTATTACTTCATACTTGACTAGTGTTTGTCTTATTACACGATCCTTGTGTGTATATTATACTTAGCACATACGCATTCGCACTTTCATATATTACATATAATTCGTCGATTTCCGTTTAAATCGTATTTTATAAATCGTTTATAAATTCGTTTTAATACGATTTTTACTTCATTTTCAATTTTAAATCAAAATTGAATATTCCTTATCATTATAATATTTAAATGATAATATTTTCAACATATCTGATTTGAAATCATTTTCTTTTTGATATTCATTATAAAAATGAATAAAATCGATATAAATATCATTCGCATTAAAATGGCACATATCTACTCAATACGGCTTCATATATTTTAATATTTTCGTATCCATGCCAAATCGGATATCAGAATCATGTTTTGATCCACTACTGAATATTATTTTAAAATATTCGTTATTCATCATTTTAAAATATTCGTTAATTTAAAATATTCATTCTTCCTGAATTGGAATCAGACACAGTCAATTACCATATAATTTTATTTATGAGGATTTCATACACACTTGTACACAACAATAATCAAACGCAGTCAATCATCATCCAGAGTGCATTACACAACTGCATACGCGTTGAATATAAATAATTAACGCTTACAATAGTCTGTGAACCCATCGATTGACATACAACTAATCAATTGGGATTAGTGTACGTCAAATATCATCCCAATACCCGTGTGGGATTTCAACCAACAAATATTGAATATTATTTGTGCTGTTGGGCGATGTGAAAAATTATCATCCCAATCAATATTAGTTAAATGGGCGTACGTACACAAATCATCCGATTTGTAAATGAATATTTATCTTATTCATATACACGTTAAAAATTATATTTTTAACGATGAAATATTTTATTCAACACATGAATATTTTATACGGTTCATTTATACAATAAAAATGATATTTTTATCGTTCTAACATATTTTAGAAAATTTTGGCAGCATAACGGCGCGATACTAGAAACGAAATAAGGTATAGCCTTATCCCTCGCCTAATACTGGCTTGCACCATACACATACCAATTCCAATCAATTCAATTTACATCCTAAATCAAATTCAACCAATTTATCAATCAAAACAAACAACCAAACATTCTTGGTTTCAATTAAAGGTGTCGGGTGCTTCTAAGCACCATCTGCATCCTAATATATATATATATATATATATATATATATATATATATATATATATACTTAACTAGAAAATAAAATTATGGTGAGAAGTTCTCACCTTTGGGATACACTCCGCTATGCTTTATTGTCGCTCAGATTCGCTGTTTTTATTTTTCCGGGTTGTTACATATATGACATTGCCTATCCTCGTCTACATGCTTGGATGCGTGGGTGTGAGTAAATACGTCCACGTAGGACACAGGCTGTCCATGAGCTCGTTCCTGCAGCTGATAATTTGAATAATTCAATTCCACATAGTCAGTCACTTAACTGATCAATATAAAAATGTAATAATTGACAAGACATGGATCCTCCGAGATGAGTTATAGGAATCTTACTCCTATATACGTTGTTCCTTACTAACTCAGCCTGTGAATGTACAATGACTAATTATTTAAAATCGGTAAAATAAATAAATTAGATTCATTATAGATTTACCTTGAACTCATCTGTGTCCCACCATGCAACCATCTTATCAAACACTTCATCGTCCATCCACTTTGGTTTCTTCCCCCTTTTCTCAATCTCAGTCATCTTCTCTCTATAATTCCTGGCGACCTTTGAGTTCCAGTGTCGCTGAACTAGGCTTATGTCAGCCTCCTGCACATCTGCTGCCCCTTGTATAATTAGAAAATAGTACTAATCTCATTTATTTATATTTACCAATTTATGAAGTAGTATAAACACACCAGAATATCTTGCCAGATAGTCTCTTTGACGTCTGCTGGGACTCTACTCCACATAGGCCAGAAATCGCTCATTCTAGCCATGTACACATCCTTAGGGATATCTAGAACCTTCTGAGATGGTTTCCACTCAAAACCCCTACGTTAAATATAATTAGAACTTTATAGAATATAGTTATGTTATGCAAAAAAACATTAAAATGTTATTCTTCTTATTTTGATACTTATGTCTTGTTAGCCTTAGGCTTCAAATAAACAACCGAACGAGCTAACGGTTCAGCACTACCCTCACCGTCATGCGGGGTAATGCTACGTTGTCCAGTGCCAGAGCCATAGCTGTAGCCTGAGCCTGAACAGGGTTAGACATAATATACCTGCGACATAGATACAAAATTGGATTTTAAATGCCATAGTTTATGTATCATACATTAATAAAACATCCTAGAACATAATCAACTTTTGTTATAAAATGCGCAAATAATACGAATATGAGCAACACAACATGATTGAATAAAGATACATTTTGAGAATATGTAACTAAGTAGAAAAAGATAGCTAATATGTTATAAAACATGAATATTTTTAGAATATTTTTCTTTAAACATGATTTAATAATGTCTCTAAACTCAATCTAGTCGAAATTAAAACATCCACAACAAACCATAAATAATTTCCATTGATATTCCTTTTTTTTTTTTGATATTTCGTAGTATACTAAATGGAGAATAAAAAACATATAAAATACAAATTGATTAAGAAAGCTAATATTACAAAGCGAATTCAAAAAAAATTGGAACATATTCTGATAAGACTGAACTTGTACATAAAAATTTATATTTTATTAAAATTTAAAATTTGAGTAACATTAGCATAATAAAATTGATATTTACAATTAATAGTTGGGCTATATGATTTTTTATTTTATCTTTGAAATTATACTCATAATACAAATTAGATGTCCCTAGATTATTATAGCATTTTGGATGGCAAAGCTCATTGCATGATGTTGGTGCTAAATAAGTGCTATAAAAGAGAAGGAATGGATTCTTAGAAATAAACAGACATATAAATACTCATACACACACAAAATGGGATAATGATTATGTTTAGACACAATGAACAAAAGCCTTCAGTATGAGTATTATTTGAGTACATGTTTATATTTGTGGTCAATCAAATTCCATAAAAACTTGTTATCCAAACCCAATGTCCTCTAGTATCTGCATTCACAACTATTTGATTTTTCTTATAAGAAATTAGTATTAATACATCGCATAAACAATGATACTTCACTGATATCGTGCAGCGATCCAAAACAAAGGCCTTCTTTTTCAAGCAATGTGGATTCACATTATACTCGAAATTCTTATCAAACAACTAGGAATCAAGTAAAATTCATATTATACTCGAAATTAATTGAAAACCTAAAAATTAGGTTTACGAAGATTACCTAATTCTGGGAGCAACAAGTGTGTAAACGTATTGGAGAAGTTTTGTGGTTGATGTCGGAGGTGCTTGCAGTCATTGTTGGGACGGAGGAACCGAATTGAAGGAGGTGAAATCATGGAAAGGGGAGGGTAATCAAATTAGGGATGAAGGAATAATAAAATGAGCAGTGCGTCGGGCTTTCTGAAAGATATGCAGGAAAATTTCCAACGGCCGCCAACGGTCTTTGTTTTATCGATTTCCAACGGCTTCCAACGGTCCCTTAAAAGCCGTTGGTGGTCGTTGGAAATGGGGCGTTGGATTAGACTGTTCATATAGTAGTGTGGTTCAAATTCTTGTGGAAAATCAAAGTATGCACTTAAATTTCTATTCGAGATGATTGGATGCATATGACCAAACAACTATCGTGTAAAAATCAGGAATTTGCGCTTAACATCTTCATTAATACAATTATGGACTATGGAGTATATTTTATTTCATAGAAAAAAATGAGAGAACGTCTGCACACTTTTAGAAAAAAAATGGTTTCACCAATCTATTCCGTAGCAATGGTACAGATTCATATGTGTACAAACACACTTTATGCTTTAGATTCCATATGAATCGGGTACTACGAATGTATTCAGATATTACATGCTTTCTTTTTACAAAAAAATTGTAGGTTATAAAAAATACAAGAACAGTCGTAAGAAGTGAGATATTCACACCATTATATATATTCTGGTTTGGATCTCATTTCAGAATATATCATTTTATAACATTTTTCTTTTTTCGATATACATTAGTCTTCGTTAATATATTGACATGGTCACAACTATCAGTAAAATTTATGGATATAAGTGCATGCTATGTCACACAGAGAGAGAATTACCTATTGAATTAGTGGTACTGTTAAAAACTTATACTACACCGGAAGCTACATTTTCTAGGAAAGTCAACACAATATAGTTGGGATATGTGTGAAGGACTGCAAACATTCTCTAAATAATTGAGGATTCAGGTTGCTTTAAGGGTAAGGGACATTTGGACGAGCTGGGAAAGGGGCATTTTCACAAACGGGAAACACGTTTTTTGTACGAAAGGGAAGGGGTAGATTAATATTTTATTATTTATTTGTTTGTGTTTTATTTGTGAAGGTGGGGAAGATTAGTGATGAAGGTTGGAAAGGAGCCGTTCGCATCGGAAAACATCCAACACGTCGGACGCATCTTATGCAAACAGCTCCTTTCCAATGTTTCGTTTGAACGGGCTAAAGTTGTGGGACCTACGGTAGACGCGTCCGATGCAAATGCAAATGTTAACTTCGTATTTTCGTTTGCTAATGGTACCTAAGTGTTGCTTGAAGCCGATGACTTCAGAATTTGACTCCACTTGTTTCCATGCATGATTCTTCTATGTTATTGTCTAAAATATGAATTACTTTTTGTTAATGGCTAAATCATTTTGTTTAATTTCACATGTATCAGTTTCCTTTGATCACATTCAACATTTTGTTTCAGCTTTTATATGTACATAGGTATCCTAATTACTTTAGTATGTCCCAAGCAAATGCATATTTCATATTTTAGTAGGATATACTCATATTTCATATTGTTTAATTCTTCTCTCTTGAGCTGCAAAGAAGTTAACATTGCCATAAATGTTGTTTTTATTATTCATTTGACAAAAAAAAAATTGGAATGAAGCAAATATACCTCAAGTGGTAAAAGTTATTTATATTAATTGTGATATCATTACATCTATCATTCAAATTATTATTAATTTACTTTTCTTTTTATTAGTTGTAGGACAAACATGATAAAAAAATATGGCACAAGTGATTTATTGGATTGGAGTGGGACAGATGAAATTGTTGAGTTTTGTCAAGTGATCTAAATGAGCTTTTCCAACAAATCCCTCTAGTGTCTGATGCGAAGAAAATTAAAATAAACATTGTGACAAAACATGATTCTTTATTGTGGAGGTCTTCACTTTATTCGATATGTATGGAGAAGTTGAAGGTGAGATAGTAGCATGGCCATCTACTAGAGTTATTTTCCTCAACTTCTATAACTTTGAAAAAGAAGATAATGCGGTAATCTTTCATTTTTTGTATTACTTAAGTTTTCATTTTTGAATGTATAAAAATAATAATCATTAAGTTTTTTTTACCAAAGTAAAAATAGCAGCATACATCATAACTTGGAATTAATCGATTGGAGTGAAAGCAATGAAATAGTTGTAGAAGGACAAGTAGTTTCGAGTTATCCGAAACAACTTGTAAATGATCTCCCTCTTGGATCAATTGCCGTTGCAGTTTGGATAGATAATCCAAAAGTGGAAAATGCTTTTTTTATGGAGGCCCACTAAAGGTTTGACATGAGTTGGAGAAGCCGTTGGTCCCAAAGTCACATAGCCTGAATAAAAAATAATTATCGAACTATTAATGATGCATCATCCGATGATTATAGGGGTAATATCAGAGTTGTTGAGAAGGTAAACTGAAGAAGTCGGCACAAATAGATGAAAAGAGTTTAGACTTTATTGTTGATATTTGTGTAAAACCGATTACATACTAAAGCGGATTGTACCACTATTTAGCAATACAAAAGTAACAGTTGAGAACTAAATGGACTAAATTGCCCCTGAAACCCCAAGCTATAATAGGTAATAAGCGTTATTCTTTGTTTCCCGTCATTAATTATAACTTCGGTTTCCACTTTTCCTTTATGCTTCGACTTTGATCGAGTCAGTAACTCTTATATCTATCTTGAATCTTCCAAAATTCCTTCTGGATATTAGGTTTGTCGGAATATCTGCTTTTTCAAAAGCGGCAAGAAGGTGATTGATCTCCAGTTTCCCTTCTATGACCTTTTCTCTTACGAAATAAAGATCCAATTCTATGTGTTTCGTATGAGAGTGAAGCAAGAGGTTAGCTGACATTGACTCCCGTGTTAAGGTTGCCGCACCATATAATCAGTCACTTGTCTTGATATATTTCAATTTCTATGAGGAGAGCTTTAATCCAAGTGACTTCAGAAGTAGCGCTGGCTATGCTGCAATACTCATCTTCAGTTCTTGACTTGGAAATAGTGAGGTACTTTTGTGTGCACCATGAGATTAGACTTTCACCAAGGAAGATGACACATCCTGATGTGGATCTTCGGTCGTCTCGATCGGACGCCCAGTCAGTGTCAGCATAACATCTGATCTCTGTGATTTTACTTTTTCTTAGCAATAATCCTTGATTAGAGGTGCCATTTAGATTTCTTAATATTCTTTTGACTGCCTTCTAGTGTTCTTCACTTAGATTTTGCATGAATTAGGAAACCTTGTTTACGATGAAAGATATATCGGGTCTTGTAATTTTTGCATACTGTAGGGCCCCTACAATGCTTCTGTATGTTTTGACATTAGGAAAAGGTTTCATTTTTATGTTTATATAACTGTATATTGCTTATTATTGGTGTTGGTAGAGGTTTAACTCGATTCGTTTTTTCTTTTATCGGTACTTCTAAGATATATTTCCTTTGACGTAGTCGCATTTCTGAGTCTGAATTTCTTTTTTCTTCTACTCCCAGAAAGAAATTTAACTTTCCTAAATCTTTGATAGAAAATGTTTTGTCTAGATGTTTAATGATTTGATCGATTTCTTAATGATCATTTCCAGTGATGATCAGATCATCCACATATACCAATATATAAATTTTGTACTTGTGAATGATTTTCATATAGAGAGAATTATCAGATTTGATAACCTTATATCCCAGAGTATTTAAAGTATTCTTTACTTTTTCATACCAAACCCTTTATGCCTTCTTTAGTCTGCATATAGCCTTGTGTAATTTGCATACAGTGTTACTGCATTGTTGACAACATCCTTGTGGTTGTTCCATGTACACTTCTTTAGGTAATTCCCCATTTAGAAACGTGTTGTTGACATCCAGTTGTCTTATTTCCTAATTGTAGTTGAGTGCTAAGCTTAAGATTATCCTTATAGTGGTTGGCTTTACTATAGGAGAGAAGGTTTTTTTAAAGGCGAACCCAATTGTTGAGAATATCCCTTGGCAACCAGTCATGCTTTGTATTTTAAAACACTTCCATCAGAATTTCACTTGATTATGCAAGTCCATCTACTTCTAATGATGTTTTTGTTGATTGGTTTCTGAACCAGACTTCAAGTTTTGTTTCTTTGAAGTGCTTCAAACTCTTCGTTCATTGCATCTTTCCGGCGTCGATGTTTGTTGGCTTCGCTGAAAGTAGTAGGTTATGTGTCTTCATGTGTTTTTTTTATAGACTATTGGTTTGAATATCACACTATTTGATCTTGTGATTATATAATGTCTAGGATTCGCTAGATTTTGATTTCCATTGCTTCATTTGTGTTGCTGACTTCCTTATTGTTCTTTGATGTCAGATGATGATTAAGTAGGTGTAATCACTTGAATATTTGCTTGATTTTCAATTGATAAGTCATCCCCCCTTTGGCCTGACCTTTACTGAATAATGTGTGTTGAGATTGATTTATATCTTGACCTGATTCAGTTTTAGGTAAAGTGAGTTGAATTGGTGGTGACTCAGTAATGGTGGTTGTCTTCTGATAAATAAGGACTGGTGGTAAAGATGCCTTGGAATTATATACTTTTTAGTAGTTCTGATTGCAGTGCTAGCAAAAGGATAAACATGTTCGTTGAAAGCTACATGTCTTGATATGATAATTTTTCCTTGCTGGTAAGATGTTTGTATCCTTTTTTTATTTTGAGCATATTTTATGAATGTGCATGGTTCAGACCTGAAGCTTATTTTATGGTTGTTGAATGGTCTTAAGTTGGGGAAGCACAAACATCCAATTTTTTTAAGAAACATATAGTCTAGTTTTACACCGAACGGTTTTTCTACAGGACTAATACTCTGCAGAACACTTGTAGGAATTCTGTTAATCAAAAAGACTACAGCATCAAAGAAGTCTGGCCAGAACTTTATTGGCATAGAAGCTTATGCTAGGAGAGTCAGGCCAGTTTTGACAATGTGCCTGTGTTTTCTATCTACAATCTCATTCTGCTCTAAAGTACATGAATAGGTAGTTCTATGTAGAATTCCCTTTTTGATAAAGTATCGGTTTAATGGCTTAAATTATGTACCATCATCTATGCTAATGATTTTTACTTGATGATTTATTTATTTTTCAGCAAGTGTTATAAATTGAATAATAGCATTACCTACCTCTGCTTTTGACTTAAGCAAATAAAGCTATGGGAATCTAGAGTATGAATTAAAAAAGGATATGTTGTAACTGAATTGTAACCATAATTGATTGGGGCAGGACCCTAAAGGTCAACAGTTACCATTTCCAGTGGTTGATTATCTGTAGTTTTAGAGTTTGGAAATGGTTGTTTGTGACTCTTTCCTATTTGGCAAGCAGAACACACGTGTGGATGAGAAGTATTTTAAAATTCATTTTTTTTTTAAATTTGTTTTAAAATATTCAGAATTGGATGGAATGGTTTACAATGCCATAATTCAAGAATAGTTGATTCATTGTTGTCATTTACGCTAGATAGATTGCACAATGTCTTCTTTCAGGATTCAGTTTATTCTTCACCAAGTTGAATGTGTATAAACCATTGTGCATGTCACCCTACAATAGAATTTCTCTGTTGGTTAGGCCTTTAACTACACAATAATTAGAGAAAAATTCAAAGAAAACTAGGTTGCCTTTAGCAAATTGTGACACACTAATTTGGTTTTCCTAAAATTTAAGGAATCTGAGTATATTGTTTAAATATAATTCTCGTTTTCCACTTATGTTCCACAGCCTATGTGTGTCATGTTTATGGGAGTACCATTATCTTAGTAGATAGATTGTGTACCTTTGTATTCCCTACTTCTCAAATTCATATTGTTTAGGCTGTTGGTGATATGATTTGACGCTCGTGAATCTAGAAACCATTCTTCGTTTAACTGGTCTTCGGTTCTAGTAAGATTACACTCAGTGTGGTTCCTTGATGTCTCACCTTGACTTCTTTGGTCATTGCTTATATGTGCAATGTTGGAATTGGGGTTGCTATTTCTTTGGTTGTTGTTTCCTTGCTGATTAACAGTAAAGTTTTGATTATATCTGAAGTAACACTTACTAGCAATGTGACCAAACTTTTCATAGATTAGGAATCAAACTATATTTGTGTTGTTTCTACCTCTTCCCCTGGCTCTTAGTTTGTTTTGCCTCTTGAGATGATTTGATTATTTTCGTAATTGGATAACTGACCTATGCCTCTTGCAACCACTCTGCCTTCATGTGCAATCAATACCGGGTGTAAGTGTTGCAGTGATGGGTTGAGAGGACAAGTAGGTTACTACAGATTCATACTCATCTTCCAATCCATTTAAAATTGCGAGAACCTGATTTGCTTCAAAGACTTTATGACCTGCCACTTTAAGTAAGTCACATAGGTTTTTAACTTTTGATAGGTATTCTCTCATGGTCATTGAGTCCTTTGTTATAGTGTTTAATTGCCTTTTGTGATGGATGACATGAGCTGATGACTAGGTGTTGAAAATCTATTCAATGATATCCCATACTTCCTTGGTGATTTTGCACCTAATTAATTATGGTATAATTATAGTGTTGACTGATGAGAATAGCCATGAACAGAGTAGGATTCCTGTCTTTTGTAGCGTGTATACTCATGATTGGTAACCATATTGCCATTTGAATCAATGTACATTCGGACTATAATTGTGAGGGCGCCATTGATGTATTCCTCCAAGCCATAATCGATGAGTGCTGTACTGGCTTGAAATTTCCACAATTGATAGTTTTTCTTTGTTCGGTTGAATTGAAATTGTGTGGCTATTTGGATTAACTATGTTTCTTGATTTTGACACAATTCCTTGATTGCTATCTGCAGTTTGAGATGCATTATCTTTGAATCAAGTCGGGTGAGTTACAGACTCATTATCGTTAGCCATGACTAAGGGTAGAGAAGACCACATGATGTTGCACTCATGATATGCCAATAGATGCAACTGGGCAGCCTCTAAAGGTGGCTGAGGACGACACTATTGGTTATCAAGTTCAGATACCTTGAAAGCAAGAACAACACTTGATCGAGAAAGAACCCTCCTCGATGATGACAAGAAACTAAGAGGAGAATTATCTTCCACAACCAGAATTTGTAAGTTAATCACGTAGATTATCGTAAGGCGTGGCGCTCCGATACCAAGACAAAGTCAACACAAATAGATGAAAAGAGTTTAGACTTTATTATTGATCTTGTGTCAAACTGATCACATGCTAAAGCTGAGTGTACCACTATTTATACAATACGAAAGTAACAGTTGAAAAGTTACTTTGAAAAGTTCGTTTACTGAGGCTATTGTTAATGGAGATAGGGAAAAAAAATCCCTCTTTCACGCATCTGTTCTCCCCCGTCAAAATCTCAACTTTCATCACTTTTTCTCCACGAATCCCTCTCTACTCCTCAGTTCCCTGATTTCACTATGGGTGATGGCCTCAGTAATCCTATTATGTCACTTTCTTTTCAAAGCTTGTCTCTCCCATTTCTCTTTCAACCTCTTCTGATCTATGTTGTCTACTTCAGCGTGTTATTACTGACACCACTTCCACCTCTACCTAGTGATTTTAGACAACTACTTATCGCAAGTTCTTCAACTGGTCATTCTTTGAGGTATGGAAGTTGGTCACTAACGCGGAGTGACAAGGGTGAGCAGTAACTCCATTATATCGTTAAAGTTTCTTTTCTGTGATGGTACATGATGCTCTATGTGTAACACCCCGCATTTTTAATGAAATTAAAAATGTGGAAATATGTATATATATATTATATACATAGATATATTTAAGAGAAAAATTAAATAATAACAATAAATATTTCATGTAATAAGTTCATGTAGTGAAATGAAGGAAAAAATTAAGTGCAATACATGAAATGCAAAGAAACGCATGCGAACAATTAAATAGAAAAAAAAGAAATAAAAAGAAAAATTTGAAGAGCTTTGGGAATTTGGTCACGAAATTAGCATCATTGCTTTCGTGGCGATTTTCTAGTCAATTTAGACCTATGGTTTGCAGAAAACCGATTTAGGATGAAAAAGATATTTTTAAATTACATATTGCAGCAAAACATGAAAAAGAGGAATGGGAAAAGAATAATGTTTAGCATTTTTCTAAGGTTTGCAAGCAAAAGACTTAGTAGTTCATTTGGTTAGAACATGTGACTTGCATACAAGAGATATAGAGTTCGATCCATGCTAGCGCCATATTTTTTGTTTTAGGGGATTGGCTAAAAAGTGACTTAGTGTGAACGCAGTTCAAAAAAGTGGTTTAGTGTGAAAATGGTTAATTGGGAAGATAGCTAGGTGTATATATATATATATATATATATATATATATATATATGACGTGTAGGTGTTAACACCCTGCTGCTGCGCATCATGTGGCACACGTGGCGCATTTTTGTTGGTCAAGGATTGTTTTTTAAACGTGGCTTTTTCTGGTTGGTTGGGTGACGCTTTTTCTTGTATTAGGGATGATGTGGCCTTATTTGATTGGTCTGGTGAGGTGTCTTTGTGTCAAGATGATTTGGATGGCTTAGATGAATCATAGGTTGATCTTACGGCTCATATTAATCTAAACTTCTATATAACCACCCCAAACCCCAACCCTAGACCTCATAATTTCATTCTAAGAAGCCGTTATGTCGTCCATCTCCATCTAGCGTAGCCTCCATCTTCTCCAAACTAGAAAGCAAGATTAGAAAGCTACAAACCAAATCTAAACTAGAAATCAATTAGAAGAACTAGAGAATCAAACGTCTGCATCAAAGCATAGCTTCTCAAATTCAGAAATCAGATCCCAGAAATCAAGATCCGTCCTTTTTCTGTAAGTACAGTTATTGTTTAGATGTGAACATCTAATAATAAATTGTGACTGTAATAACTGGATCTAGAACTATGCCTAATTCTATTCGTGCCTATCCTTTTTTCAATTCTGAATTGCCTAGCCTATGAGACTATTGTGATTGATGTAATGACACCTATCGTGCCTATGAGACTATTGTGATTGACATAATGAAACCTAACATGCCTATGAGACTGTTGAATTGACAAAATGGAACATATCACGCCTATGGGACTGTTGTGATTGATTTATCATGTTGTACATCCTATGCCTATGAGATTATTGGACGGACACAATTGAACCTACCATGTTGTATATGCAAACTATTTGATAAGTTATGTTCATACATGCTTACATGTTTAGATCCAAGCTAGTACCCATGTTTAAGATCTATATAAGTTCATGCTTATACAATTAGATCTATGCTAGTTCGCTTGTTAAGTGGATATAATTTAAATGTAAGATCACGTTCTTGTGCTTAATTACGTTTATGTCGTTCTATCCCAAATTTATACTCCGCATGTTGATCTATGTTTTTTATGCCTTTTGGAATGTTACATGTCCCTTTCTTTTCCCTTTTCTTTATAAGTTAGGCTAATTTGCGAGTCTAACGTTCTATGTGAATTATGCGAACGAATAACGGGGGAGACGTTGGAAGAAAATATTAAACTACATGATATTGGCATAGATTGGCTCATAATCATGTAAATGATTAGTAGCATGAAATTGTAGAATTTGTATACCTAGAATTATAGACGTAATTTAGAGGGTAAATGGGGCATGACTTGAATTGATAACACTTGTGGATAATTTATATATGAACATAAATTGTAAATATGTAAATTAATCAAAAAATAAACATGCCTAACCTGAGGTTAGATTGAGTTGCGGCGTAAAACTGCCCGGAACCGGCCGGCACATCCAGTAATTGCAACAATACAGATCTAATGTGAGAGGTTAACGCATTTAGCTCAAAACCCGAGATTAGAGTGAGTTTGCGGTAGAAGTCTGACTGGAACCGCCCGACACATCCTGCAACCACAATCAACAGTTCTAATGTGAGAGGTTGGGGCATTAATAAATTAATTAATGTCAATAAACAGATCTTCTAATAATGGTAAGGTTAAGTAACATATGAATAGGCGACACTTAACTAATATAACATGTTAATTAGACAAGAAGGCGGGGTTTAGTAAATTTAGAACACTTAACCATTATAACATGTTAATTAGACAAGAAGGTGGGTTTAAGTAAATTTAGAACACTTAACCGTTATAACATGTTAATTAGACAAGAAGGTGGGGTTAAGTAAATTTAGAGCACTTACCCATTATAACATGTTAATTAGACAAGAAAGTGGGGTTAAGCAAACTTAGAAACACTTAACCAATATGGCAAGATGAAAGAGTAGGGTTAAGTTAATAAGAAACACTTAACCAATATAACATGATGAACGAGTGGGGTTAAGTTAATAAGAAACACTTAACCAATATAGCATGATGAACGAGTGGGGCTAAGTTAATAAGAAACACTTAACCAATATAACACGATGAATGAACATGGTTAAGTTAATAGGAAACACTTAACCAATACAACATGATGTGTGGGTGGGTTAAGTTAACATGAATGGGTAGCACTTAACCAATATTACATGAACAAAGTGGATAGGGTTAAGGAAAGCTTAACCAATAAAACATATTGACTTGATCAGTGAGAGGGTTATGTACATCTCGTGTAGGTGGGTAATATTAGTATATATATATAGGCCCACAAACTTAGCCGTTAAATAAACATGTTTGAATCAGTGGGAGGGTTAAGTACATTTCGTGTAGGTGGGTAATATTTGTATATATAGGCCCACAAACTTAACCAGTAGGAAACCCTAATAACAGGGACCCATTTCAGCAGTAACCCGCATAGATGTATCATGGTACCCTGAACTAGGTAGGGTGGGACATGACTACTGGGCTGATTATATGCAGTCAAAATAGCGGCAGAGGGTGCAGCAGTGTAGTTCCGATGGAGTATGGGCGTGCACGTGGTCCGAAGTGGAAAAGCAGGCAATAGGCATCAGTAGTATACACTGTGCATCTTGAATCGTGTCGGGTCACTATCATAGGGATTGATACACCTTATGGTGGGGCCAGCACAGGGTATCTACACGCAAGAGAGGCCGATTGTCATAGGCACAAGGGAAATTGATACAAGTAGGGAGCCGATCAATAGGGTAGTAAGGGTACATCTAACATCTTTATGGAAATTAGGCTGATTGAGGTAAGATCCTCATACTAGATGTACACCTGAAGGCTACCACAATTGCGGGGTTGGGATCACCTTATTTTATAACACATGATACTAGATGGGACACTAGTAGGGGATACAAATCCTTTTTCACAGGATAC
This sequence comes from Allium sativum, assembly GCA_030737875.1. Taxonomy (NCBI): domain Eukaryota; kingdom Viridiplantae; phylum Streptophyta; class Magnoliopsida; order Asparagales; family Amaryllidaceae; genus Allium; species Allium sativum. Next base: position 10,042,039 of record JASFAX010000033.1, read on the forward strand.
TAGTTCGGACACTAGTAGGGGATACAGATCCTTTTTCATAGGATACTAGTTGGGACACTAGTAGGGGATACATATCCTTTTTCATAGGATACTAGTTTGGAGACTAGTAGGGAATACGAATCGTTCTATAAAAGACACTAGTTAGGATGCTAGTTGGGTGGTGTAGAGAAAATAGGAAATCAGAGAAAGAACCGAAGCGCATTAAGTGTACCTTACCTTGTCATATCTAACGATCATCATTTGTTGTCTTGCTATGCTTATCATCATGGTTATGTCTGGTATTCAGTTTATTCATGTCATGATCCTTTTTCCTGTTTACATTCTAAATAATCACTAGACTTACCAGACTAATGTCTGACTCGTTTTCTTTCGCCTTCTTATCTTCCGTTCCCCCCAATGTTCACAGGGAGGGAATATCACCATTTAGCTCGGTTTTTCTTTCCAAGCTTGAAGATAGACGATGTATTGCTTTGGACTCTCTTTTTCCACTGCTATGGATGGCTCATGCTTTATTGGGGAATATAATTGTTATTTTATGCTTCTTTATTTTGTTAAACAAGACAGATTCTTTGTTGTAATGGGTAATGGTGTTTTGGTGATGGAAAACAAATCTTTGTACAAGCTGTTTTTCCAAGCTGCTGTTATCAATGAAGTAAAGTTTAATATTTCTTCCACTATTTTAAATTTTGTCTGTTTTGTAATTTATCTATTTTATACACTTATGACGCTCCACTGAAGTTAATGCAATCCATTTGTGAGTGACCTTAACCGAGGTGGGGTGTTACATTTGGTATCAGAGCCGAAGGTTACCGGATCAGATAAAAGATTTGAAAAATTATTTTCAAAACGGATTTAAAAGAAGCATTTTAAAATAAATAAAAGTTTTGTTTTAAAGGCATATTCCCCAAAGCCATATGCACTATCTTTTGTTCCTCTGTTTGAATCCTTGATTTCCTTCTTTACTGAGTCTCTGGGGCTCCCGGCTTTTTGGGAGGTAACGTCATCACGGCATGGTTCCGTAAGCTTAGACTATGACACCTGTCAAAGGGCGAAGAAGTGCCCAACTTCCATATAGTTGCAGTAGTTTCACCTGCGGCTAATTTTCTTTCAAGCTTTTTAGGGTTTTCCGTGCGATGGAGGCAGCTTTCAAGAGACTTGTCAACAAGCCACACAAGGAGGCAAAGATGAGAATGAGGGACTTTGGCTAAGGAGCATAACCCAAGGATAAGAAACTCATGGATTTGGACTTGGTTCATAAAGGAGGAAAGAATAGAAAAATCTAAGACAAGAGGAAGTATCGTTATTATGGTATAACGGGTCATATAATTAAGGACAAGGGCAAGAACAAAGGACAGGATTTTCAGGAGGGCAAGTGCATGCTCTCACCGCCAGCGTACCTGAGGGAGAGGTAGTAAAGTTTCTGTTAAAAAAGTCTAGTTTTTCTTTTTTTTGATCATCCTGTTAATACTCTGTTTGATTTTAGCGCTTCACCTTCGTTTGTATCTGCTTCGTTAGTTGAAACACTACACCTAAATGCTAGTCTAGTTATGGATCCCATTGTAGTCTCAAATCCAATTGGTGGCTCAGCTCATTTATCTATGTTTTGTCGGGATTTGAGAGTGTCTATCTTGGGCATTGGGTTTGAATGCAACGCCTTCGTTCTTGGTTTCACGGGCTATAGTTTGATTCTAGGGATGGATTGGCTAGCCAGGCATGGTTCCATCCTAGATTGTGAAAAGATGGTAGTTAGGCTATTGACTCGTTATGGAAAGACCCTTGATATTTCTTGTGACCCTAGGGGTTCAGTGATGCTTAGTTACCTAGAATCTCTTGACGCATTCATCGATGATTTGAAATCTTTTCATGTAGTCCGTGGGTATGGTGACTTCTTTGATGAGGTTCAGGGTTTACACGGAGGCGCGAGATAGACTTCCGTATATACCTAGTAGATAATGCAAAGCCAATTGCATTAACAGTGCACCATATAGCTCTGAGAGAGAGACGGGAACTCAGTAAGCAAGTAGGGGAGCTACTTGAGGAAGGGTTAATAAGAAGAGAGCTTGAGTAAGACAATCCTAGAAGAAGCATTTACATGATACCGCGGAGGTGGTCGAGCCAAGCATACTTAGAGAAGTGGAACTGGAGCAAGATGCCACGATTAGACGAGCTCCTACATGCATTCTTGGATCGGAGGCCAAGAAGTTACGCAACCGAGAGGTCAAGTTGTTATAGTCCAATGGGGAGATGATCAAGGAGACGCGACTTGGTAAACGGAAGACAAGATGCGTACGCTATACCCTTTCCTTTTTAAGGGTATATTCTTAACTTCTCCTTTTTCTACCGCTTTCTTTATACTTGTTCTATTGTTTAGTATGTCCTCTTGTTTATGTCCTCAATCCTTAGGTAGGAAAATCATATGGCTGTAAACATGTGGTTGAGACATGTTATGTTTGGTGGATGCAAGTGGATGCAAGTGTTTGCTAGTGGTTGCTCGTGGATGCATTTACGCACACATTAGGTACTATATCGGCTCAATCACTTTCATATTGCATATGAATAAGTGTGCATAATTAATTTGATGGTTGTATATTGAATGTGTTATCATATGAACGTTGCATTTGAATGAAATGATTGTGCACGCATGTAAAAATGATATGTATCATTAGGATTCTTTTGCATACATAATGGACGCATGACACTATCATGAATTACATTAAGGAGGTTGACTAAGTCAGTAGACCGCCTGATTTTGCATTAGAGTAAGAACATATACATACACTATGCAAATGTTCATGAAAAGCATTATAAATCTTTTAAGGACAATGGATGCTTGTGGATGATGGATGAGTAGATTGATGATTGGATGGTAGGATACATTCTTCTTAACTCAGAGATTTCGGGGACGAAATCCTTTAAGTAGGGGAGAATGTAACACCCCGCATTTTAATGAAATTAAAAATGTGGGAATATATATATATATATATATATTATATACATAGATATGTTTAAGAGACAAATTAAATAATGACAATAAATATTTCATGTAATAAGTTAATGCAGTGAAATGAAGGCAAAAATTAAGTGCAATAAAAATTAAGTGCAATACATGAAATGCGAAGAAACACATGCGAACAATTAAATAGAAAAAAAAGAAAAAAATTTGAAGAGCTTCGGGAATTTGGTCACGAAATTAGTGTCATTGCGTTCATGGCGATTTTCTAGTCAATTTAGACCTATGGTTTGCAGAAAACCAATTTAGGATGAAAAAAATACCTTTAAATTAAATATTACAGCAAAACATGAAAAAGAGGAATGAGAAAAGAATAATGTTTAGCATTGTTCTAAGGTTTGTAAGCAAAAAACTTAGTAGTTCATTTGTTTAGAATATGTGACTTGCATGTAAGAGGTATAGAGTTCGATCCTCGCCAGCGCCATGTTTTTTGTTTTAGGGAAATGACTAAAAAGTGGCTTAGTGTGAACGCAGTTCAAAAAAGTGGTTTAGTATGAAAATGGTTAATTGGGAAGGTATCTAGATATATATATATATATATATATATATATATATATGTATGACGTGTAGGTGTCAACATTCTGTTGTTGCGCATCATGTGGCACACGTGGCGCATTTTTGTTGTTCAAGGATTGTTTTTCTAAATGTGGCTTTTTCTGGTTGATTGTGTGACGATTTTTCTTGTATTAGGGATGATGTGGCTTTATTTGATTGGTCTGGTGAGGTGACTTTGTGTCATGATGATTTGGATGGCTTAGATGAATCATAGGTTGATCTTACGGCTCATATTAATTTAAACTTCTGTATAATCACCCCAAACCCTAGACCTCATAATTTCATTCTAAGAAGCCGTCACGTCTATCTCTATTCTAACGTATCCTCCATCTTCTCCAAAATAGAAAGCAAGATTAGAAAGCTACAAACCAAATCTAAACTAGAAATCAATTAGAAGAACTAGAGAATCAAACGTCTGCATCAAAGAATAGATTTTCAAATTCAGAAATCAGATCCCAGAAATCAAGATCCGTCCATTTTCTGTAAGTACAGTTATTGTTTAGATGTGAACACCTAATAAGAAATCATGACTGTAATAACTAGATCTAGAACTATGCCTAATTCTATTCGTGTCTATCCTTTTGTCAATTCTGAATTGCCTATGCCTATGAGACTATTGTGATTGATGTAATGACACCTATCGTGCCTATGAGACTATTGTGATTGGCATAATGAAACCTAACACGCCTATGAGACTTTTGGATTGACAAAATGGAACCTATCATGCCTATGGAACTGTTGTGATTGATTTATCATGTTGTACATCCTATGCCTATGAGATTATTGGACTGACACAATTGAACCTACCAAGCTGTATATGCAAATTACATGATAAGTTATGTTCATACATGCTTACATGTTTAGATCCAAGCTAGTATCCATGTTTAAGATCTATATAAGTTCATGCTTATACAATTAGATCTATGCTAGTTTGCATGTTAATTGGATCTAATTTAAATGTAAGATCACGTTCATATGCTTAATTAAGTTTATGTCGTTCTATCCTAAATTTATACTCTGCATGTTGATCTATATTTTTTATGCCTGTTGGAATGTTACATGTCCCTTTCTTTTCCCTTTTGTTTATAAGTTAGGCTAATTTGCGAGCCTAATGTTCTATGTGAATTATGAGAACGAATAACGGGGGAGACGTTGGGGGAAAATATTAAACTACATGCTATTGGCATAGATTGGCTCATAATCATGTAAATGATTAGTAGCATGAAATGGTAGAATTTGTATACCTAGAATTATGGACATAATTTAGAGGGTAAATGGGGCATGACTTGAATTTACAACACTTGTGGATAATTTACATATGAACATAAATTGTAAATATGTAAATTAATTAAAAGATAAACATGCCTAATCCGAGGTTAGATTGAGTTGCAGTGTAAAACTGCCAGGAACCGCCCAGTACATTTAGTAACCGCAACAACAGAGATCTAATGTGAGAGGTTAACGCATTTAGCCCGAAACCCGAGGTTAGAATGAGTTTGTGGTAGAAGTCTACCCGGAACTGCCCGGCACATTCAGCAACCGCAAACAACAGTTCTAATGTGAGAGGTTGGGGCATTAATAAATTAATTAATGCCAACAAATAGACCTTCTAAGAATGGTAAGGTTAAGTAACATATGAATAGGAGACACTTAACCAATATAACATGTTAATTAGAAAAGAAGGTGGGGTTAAGTAAATTTAGAACACTTAACCGTTATGACATGTTAATTAGACAAGAAGGTGGAGTTAAGTAAATTTAGAACACTTAACCGTTATGACATGTTAATTAGACAAGAAGGTGGGGTTAAGTAAATTTAGAACACTTAACCGTCATAACATGTTAATTAGACAAGAAAGTGGGGTTAAGTAAACTTAGAAACACATAACCAATATGGCATGATGAATGAGTAGGGTTAAGTTAATATGAAACGCTTAACCAATATAACATGATGAACGAGTGGGGTTAAGTTAATAAGAAACACTTAACCAATATAGCATGATGAACGAGTGGGGTTAAGTTAATAAAAAACACTTAACCAATATAACATGATGAATGAACATGATTAAGTTAATAGGAAACACTTAACCCATACAACATGATGTGTGGGTGGATTAAGGTAACATGAATGGATAGCACTTAACCAATATTACATGAACAAAGTGGATAGGGTTAAGGAAAGCTTAACCAATAAAACATATTGACTTGATCAGTGAGAGAGTTAAGTACATCTCGTGTAGGTGGGTAATATTAGTGTGTGTATATAGATATATATATATAGGCCCATAAACTTAACCGTTAAATAAACATGTTTGAATCAGTGGGAGGGTTAAGTACATCTCGTGTAGGTGGGTAATACTTGTATATATAGGCCCACAAACTTAACCAGTAGGAAACCCTAATAACGGGGACCCATTTCAGCAGTAACCCACATAGATGTATCATGGTACCCTGAACTAGGCAGGGTGGGTCATGACTACTGAGCTGATTATAAGCAGTCAAAATAGCGGCAGGGGGTGCAGCAGTGTAGTTCCGACGGAGTATGGGCGTGCACGTGCTCCAGAGTGGAAAAGCAGGCACTAGGCATCAGTAGTATACACTGTGCATCTTGAATCGTGTTGGGTCGCTATCATAGGGATTGATACACCTTATGGTGGGGCCAGCACAGGGCATCTACATGCTAGAGAGGCCGATTGTCACAGACACAAGGAAAATTAATACAAGTAGGGAGCCGATCAATAGGGTAGTAAGGGTACATCTAACATCTTTATGGAAATTAGGCTGATTGAGGTACGATCCTCATACTAGATGTACACCTGATGGCTACCACAATTGCGGGGTTGGGATCACCTTATTTTATAACACAGGATACTAGATGGAACATTAGTAGGGGATACGAATCCTTTTTCACAGGATACCAGTTCAGACACTAGTATGGGATACAGATCCTTTTTCACAGGATACTAGTTGGGACACTTGTTGGGGATACAGATCCTTTTTCATAGGATGCTAGTTTGGAGACTAGTAGGGAATACGAATCGTTCTATAAAAGACACTAGTTAGGATGCTAGTTGGGTGGTGCAGAGAAAATAGAAAATCAGAGAAAGAACTGAAGCGCATTCAGTGTACCTTACCTTGTCATATCTAACGATCATCATTTGTTGTCTTTCTATGCTTATCATCATGGTTATGTCTGGTATTCAATTTATTCATGTCATGGTCCTTTTTCCTGTTTACATTCTAAATAATCACTGGACTTACCAGACTTATGTCTAACCCGTTTTCTTTTGCCTTCTTATCTTCCATTCCCCCCCAATGTTCACAAGGAGGGAATATCACCATTTAGCTCGGTTTTTCTTTCCAAGCTTGAAGATAGACGATGTATTGCTTTGGACTCTCTTTTTCCACTGCTATGGATGGCTCATGCTTTATTGGGGAATATCATTGTTATTTTATGCTTCTTTATTTTGTTAAACAAGACAGATGCTTTATTGTTATGGGTAATGGTGTTTTGGTGATGGAAAACAAATCTTTGTACAAGCTGTTTTTCCAAGCTGCTGTTATCAATGAAGTAAAGTTTTATATTTCTTCCACTATTTTAAATTTTGTCTATTTTGTAATTTATCTATTTTGTACACTTATGACGCTCCACTGAAGTTAATGCATTCCCTTTGTGAGTGACCTTAACGGAGGTGGGGTGTTACATTTGGTATCAGAGCTGAAGGTTACCGAATCAGATAAAAGATTTGAAAAATTATTTTCAAAACGGATTTAAAAGAAGTATTTTTAAAAAATAAAAGTTTTGTTTTAAAGGCATATTCCCCAAATCCATATGCACTATCTTTTGTTCCTCTGTTTGAATCCTTGTTTTCCTTCTTTACTGAGTCTCTGGGGCTCCCGGCTTTCTGGGAGGTAACGTCATCGCGGCATGGTTCCGTAAGCTTGATGAGACTACGACACCTGTCAAAGGGCGAAGAAGTTCCCAACTTCCATATAGCTGCAGTAGTTTCACCTGCGGCTAATTTTCATTCAAGCTTTGTAGGGTTTTCCGTGCGATGGTGGCATCTTTCAAGAGACTTGTCAACAAGCCACACAAGGATGGCAAAGATGAGAATGAAGGACTTTGGCTAAGGAGCACAACCCAAGGATAAGAAACTCATGGATTTGGACTTGGTTCATAAAGGAGGAAAGAATAGAAAAATCTAAGACAAGAGGAAGTATCGTTATTATGGTATAACGGGTCATATAATTAAGGACAAGGGCAAGAACAAAGGACAGGATTTTCAGGAGGTCAAGTGAATGCTCTCACCGCCAGCGTACCTGAGGGAGAGGTAGTAAAGTTTCTGTTAAAAAAGTCTAGTTTTTCTTTTTTTTGATCATCCTGTTAATACTCTGTTTGATTTTAGCGTTTCACCTTCATTTGTATCTGCTTCATTAGTTGAAACACTGCACCTAAATGCCAGTCTAGTTATGGTTCCCATTGTAGTTTCAAATCCAATTGGTGGCTCAGCTCATTTATCTATGTTTTGTCGGGATTTGAGAGTGTCTATCTTGGGCGTTGGGTTTGAATGCAACGCCTTCGTTCTTGGTTTCACAGGCTATAACTTGATTCTAGGGATGGATTGGCTAGCCAGGCATGGTGCCATCCTAGATTGTGAAAAGATGGTAGTTAGGCTATTGACTAGTTGTGGAAAGACCCTTGATATTTCTTGTGACCCTAGGGGTTCAATGATGCTTAGTTACCTAGAATCTCTTGACGCATTCATCGATGATTTGAAATCTGTTCGTGTAGTCCATGGGTATGGTGACATCTTTGATGAGGATCAGGGTTTACACCGAGGCGCGAGATAGACTTCCGTATATACCTAGTAGATAATGCAAAGCCAATTGCATTACCCGCACACCATATGGCTCTGAGAGAGAGACGGGAACTCAGTAAGCAAGTAGGGGAGCTACTTGAGGAAGGGTTCATAAGAAGAGAGCTTGAGGAAGACAATCCTTGAAGAAGCATTTACATGATACCGCGGAGGTGGTCGAGCCAAGCATACTTAGAGAAGTGGAACTGGAGCAAGATGCCACGATTAGACGAGCTCCTACATGCATCCTTGGATCGGAGGCCAAGAAGTTACGCAACCGAGAGGTCAAGTTGTTAAAGTCCAATGGGGAGATGATCAAGGAGATGCGACTTGGGAGACGGAAGACAAGATGCGTACGCTATACCCTTTCCTTTTTAAGGGTATATTCTTAACTTCTCCTTTTTCTACCGCTTTCTTTATACTTGTTCTATCGTTTAGTATGTCCTCTTGTTTATGTCCTCAATCCTTAGGTAGGAAAATCCTATGGCTGTAAACATGTGTTTGAGACATGTTATGTTTGGTGGATGCAAGTGGATGCAAGTGTTTGCTAGTGGTTTCTCGTGGATGCATTTACGCACAAATTAGGCACTAGATCAGCTCAATCACTTTCATATTGCATATGAATAAGTGTGCATAATTAATTTGATGGATGTATATTGAATGTGTTATCATATGGATGTTGCATTTGAATGAAATGATTGTGCACGCATGTAAAAATGATATGTATCATTAGGATTCTTTTGCATACATAATGGACGCATGGTACTGTCATGAATTGCATTAAGAAGGTCGACTGAGTCAGTAGACCGCCTGATTTTGCATTAGAGTAAGAACATATACATACACTATGCATATGTTCATGAAAAACATTATAAATCTTTTAAGGACAATGGATGCTTATGGATGATGGATGAGTAGATTGATGATTGGATGGTAGGATACATTCTTCTTAACTCAGAGATTTCGGGGACGAAATCCTTTAAGTAGGGGAGAATGTAACACCCCGCATTTTAATGAAATTAAAATGTGGATATATGTATATTATATACATAGATATATTTAAGATACAAATTAAATAATGACAATAAATATTTCATGAAATAAGTTAATGCAGTGAAATAAAGGAAAAAATTAAGTGAAATACATGAAATGCGAAGAAACGCATGCGAACAATTAAATAGAAAAAAAAGAAAAAAATGAAGAGCTTCGGGAATTTGGTCACGAAATTAGTGTCATTGCATTCATGGCGATTTTCTAGTCAATTTAGACCTATGGTTTGCAGAAAACCGATTTAGGATGAAAAAGATACCTTCAAATTAAATATTATAGCAAAATATGAAAAAAAAGGAATGAGAAAAGAATAATGTTTAGCATTGTTCTATGGTTTGTAAGCAAAAGACTTAGTAGTTCATTTGGTTAGAACATGTGACTTGCATATAAGAGGTATAGAGTTCGATCCTCGCCAGCGTCATGTTTTTTGTTTTAGGGAAATGGCTAAAAAGTGGCTTAGTGTGAACGCAGTTCAAAAAAAGTGGCTTAGTGTGAACGCAGTTCAAAAAAAGTGGTTTAGTGTGAAAATGGTTAATTGGGAAGACATCTACAAATATATATATATATATATATATATATATATATATATATATATATATGACGTGTAGGTGTCAACATTCTGTTGTTGCGCATCATGTGGCACACGTGGCGCATTTTTGTTGTTCAAGGATTGTTTTTCTAAATGTTGCTTTTTCTGGTTGATTGGGTGACGATTTTTCTTGTATTATGGCTGATGTGGCTTTATTTGATTGGTCTTGTGAGGTCTCTTTGTGTCATGATGATTTGGATGGCTTAGATGAATCATAGGTTGATCTTACGGCTCATATGAATTTAAACTTCTATATAATCACCCCAAATGCCAACCCTAGACCTCATAATTTCATTCTAAGAAGCCGTCACATCCATCTCCATTCTAACGTAGCCTCCATTTTCTCCAAAATAGAAATCAAGATTAGAAAGCTACAAACCAAATCTAAACTAGAAATTAATTAGAAGAACTAGAGAATCAAATGTCTGCATCAAAGAATAGCTTTTCAAATTCAGAAATCAGATCCCAGAAATCAAGATCCGTCCTTTTTCTGTAAGTACAGTTATTGTTTAGATGTGAACACCTAATAAGAAATCATGACTGTAATAACTAGATCTAGAACTATGCCTAATTCTATTCGTGCCTATCCTTTTGTCAATTCTGAATTGCCTATGCCTATGAGACTATTGCGATTGATGTAATGACACCTATCGTGCCTATGAGACTATTGTGATTGACATAATGAAACCTAAGACGCCTATGAGACTATTGGATTGACAAAATGTAACCTATCATGCCTATGGAACTGTTGTGATTGATTTATCATGTTGTACATCCTATGCCTATGAGATTATTGGACTGACACAATTGAACCTACCAAGCTGTATATGCAAATTACATGATAAGTTATGTTCATACATGCTTACATGTTTAGATCCAAGCTAGTACCCTTGTTTAAGATCTATATAAGCTCATGCTTATACAATTAAATCTATGCTAGTTTGCATGTTAATTGGATCTAATTTAAATGTAAGATCACGTTCATATGCTTAATTAAGTTTATGTCGTTCTATCCTAAATTTATACTCCGCATGTTCATCTATATTTTTTATGCCTGTTGGAATGTTACATGTCCCTTTCTTTTCCCTTTTGTTTATAAGTTAGGCTAATTTGCGAGCCTAATGTTCTATGTGAATTATGAGAACGAATAACGGGGGAGACGTTGGGGGAAAATATTAAACTACATGCTATTGGCATAGATTGGCTCATAATCATGTAAATGATTAGTAGCATGAAATGGTAGAATTTGTATACCTAGAATTAAGGACATAATTTAGAGGGTAAATGTGGAATGACTTGAATTTACAACACTTGTGGATAATTTACATATGAACATAAATTGTAAATATGTAAATTAATTAAAAGATAAACATGCCTAATCCAAGGTTAGATTGAGTTGCGGTGTAAAACTGCCAGGAACCGCCCAGTACATTCAGTAACCGCAACAACAGAGATCTAATGTGAGAGGTTAACGCATTTAGCCCGAAACCCGAGGTTAGAATGAGTTTGTGGTAGAAGTCTACCCAGAACTGTCCGGCACATCCAGCAACCGCAAACAATAGTTCTAATGTGAGAGGTTGGGGCATTAATAAATTAATTAATGCCAATAAACAAACCTTCTAAGAATGGTAAGGTTAAGTAACATATGAATAAGAGACACTTAACCAATATAACATGTTAATTAGACAAGAAGGAGGGGTTAAGTAAATTTAGAACACTTAACCATTATAACGTGTTAATTAGACAATAAGGTGGGGTTAAGTAAATTTAGAACACTTAACCGTTATAACATGTTAATTAGACAAGAAGGTGGGGTTAAGTAAATTTAGAGCACTTAACCGTCATAACATGTTAATTAGACAAGAAAGTGGGGTTAAGTAAATTTAGAAACACTTAACCAATATGGCATGATGAATGAGTAGGGTTAAGTTAATAAGAAACACTTAACCAATATAACATGATGAACGAGTGGGGTTAAGTTAATAAGAAACACTTAACCAATATAGCATGATGAACGAGTGGGGTTAAGTTAATAAGAAACACTTAACCAATATAACATGATGAATGAACATGGTTAAGTTAATAAGAAACACTTAACCAATACAACATGATGTGTGTGTGGGTTAAGTTAACATGAATGGACATCACTTAACCAATATTACATGAACAAAGTGGATAGGGTTAAGGCAAGCTTAGCCAATAAAACATATTGACTTGATCAGTGAGAGGGTTAAGTACATCTTGTGTAGGTGGATAATATTAGTGTATATATATATATATATATATATATAGGCCCACAAACTTAACCATTAAATAAACATGTTTGAATCAGTGGGAGGGTTAAGTACATCTCGTGTAGGTGGGTAATATTTGTATATATTAGCCCACAAACTTAACCAGTAGGAAACCCTAGTAACGGGGACCTATTTTAGCAGTAACCCACATAGATGTATTATGGTACCCTGAACTAGGCAGGGTGGGGCACAATTACCGGACTGATTATAAGCGGTCAAAATAACGGTAGGGGGTGCAGCAGTGTAGTTTCGATGGAGTATGGGCGTGCACGTGCTCCGAAGTGGAAAAGCATACATTGGGCATCAGTAGTATACACTGTGCATCTTGAATCGTGATCGCTATCATAGGGATTGATACACCTTATGGTGGGGCAAGCACAGGGTATCTACATGCAAGAGAGGGTCGATTGACACAGACACAAGGAAAATTAATACAAGTAGGGAGCCGATCAATAGGGTAGTAAGGGTACATCTAACATCTTTATGGCAATTTGGCTGACCGAGGTAAGATCCTCATACTAGATGTACACCTGCAGGCTACCACAATTGCGGGGTTGGGATCACCTTATTTTATAACACAGGATACTAGTTGGGACACTAGTAGTGGATACAGATCCTTTTTAACATGATACTAGTTGGGACACTAGTACGGGATACAAATCCTTTTTCACAGGATACTAGTTGGGACACTAGTAGGGAATACAGATCCTTTTTCACAGGATACTAGTTGGGAGACTAGTAGGGAATATGAATCATTTTATAAAAGACACTAGTTAGGATGCTAGTTGGGTGCTGCAAAGAAAATAGGAAATCAGAGAAAGAACCGAAGCGCATTCAGTGTACCTTACCTTGTCATATCTAACGATCATCATTTGTTGTCTTGCTATGCTTATCATCATGGTTATATCTGGTATTCAGTTTATTCATGTCATGATCCTTTTTCCTGTTTACATGCTAAATAATCACTGGACTTACCAGACTTATATCTGACCCGTTTTCTTTCGCCTTCTTATCTTCCGTTCCCCCCCAATGTTCACATGGAGGGAATATCACCATTTAGCTCGGTTTTTCTTTCCAAGCTTGAAGATAGACGATGTATTGCTTTGGACTCTCTTTTTCCACTACTATGGATGGCTCATGCTTTATTGGGGAATATAATTGTTATTTTATGCTTCTTTATTTTGTTAAACAAGACAGATTCTTTGTTGTAATGGGTAAAGGTGTTTTGGTGTTTGAAAACAAGTCTTTGTACAAGCTGTTTTACCAAGCTGCTGTTTTATCAATGAAGTAAAGTTTTATATTTTTTCCACTATTTAAAATTTTGTCTGTTTTGTAATTTATCTGTTATATACACTTATGACGCTCCACTGAAGTTAATGCATTCCCTTTATGAGTGACTAACGGAGGTAGGGTGTTACACTATGGGTATTCATTGTTCTCCATTGTATGACGTCTTGTTGGTAGTACTATGGTGTCAGTTCTAATATGCTTGTTGGAGATAGTTATATTGTTCTGAAGCTTGGTTTTGTATGGTTGTTGTGCGCTTGAGTTTTAAATACACCATGCAGTTTTTTCTGCTATCCATCGTGGTTTTTATGCATTGTATGGTTTCATGTTTGGACGGGTATGTACTGTTGATAGGAGGCAATCCACGAGACGCTGAGGAGCTGATTTTTTTTCTTTCTATTGATGGTATTCTTCCTATTTGGGTAACACCAATTTGTGTGTGGAGGTCACTGTGTAATTGGACTTAATATGTATTTCTTGGAGTAGTGCTTGATGTGTTGTTTTGGTTTATCTTTGTTCTTGTTAGCTGCATGGAAGCTTTGCTCGAACTTGCTAATATGGCTAAGGTAATACCTACCTCATGGGATTCATCTTCTCTCGTTGTGATGGGCATGCCCACGTGAAAATGATTCTCTTTGTGATGGACAACCCAACTTTTGCATAATGTCACTTCGCAGTTTCTACTGGCCGAAGAATTTCAGTTGGGGAGCTTGGAAGTGATGTATGCAGGAGGCTTCTGTTGTGTACACTAGGATGTTAGGTGTCTTTAACACTAGTTGATGTATAACACTATACACAACATGGAAGTATGTATGCAATCTTGTTTGTATTATATTTTCCAGCATTTATTTATTTCTCCCTGTGTGGAGTATAAATTTTAATATTATAGTAGTCTAGTGACTGTACAAGCTCCTTTGTTGTAATCCTGTATAGATAGTGTGGATGACCCACAATAAATGCCGTAGGTGGTGGATGGTCCACCTTAGAAACCGAATAGTTGATTGTTAACTACAATCACTTGTATTATACTGTATTTTTATATTATTGGTTATAATAAAACGGTGTTTGGGTCACCTAAAAAATCGGTCGGCTATGCAAAAAAAAAAAACAGTTGAAAACTAAGTGGACTAAAATGTCCCTGAAACCCCAAGTTATAATAGATAACAAGCAGTATTTTTTATTTTAGACTTAATTATAATTGATTCACTTTTTTTTTCATCGTAGAAATTGTTAAAGAACATAATAAAGTAATTTATTTAATTGTTAGAGTACAAATTCTATGACAAATGGTAAATGCAAGCTGATCGATCGGTCGGGAAAGGGAAAAATAGTTGCATTAAGACGCATGTCTTCAACTGATCCAAATACAATGTTCATAATGTTCCTTTGGGAAATGCAATTAGAGTTTGGGTAGATATTGTGAAAGTTCCAAAAGCACGTCTATGGAGAACAACATCAAATTTAGGAGTTATTGAAGATGCTTTTGGCACTACAATAGCTTTGACTGCTATGAATGTTAAAATGGAATCAGATTTTAGTAAATATATCTTTTTTAATTATTTTTTCTTCTGCCCATGTGTTCAAATTTGAAACATTACACTTGAATCACATATGATCACACCTGAGTTATTATTTTGGCCTAATGATTTTGCAGAACTCATCAAGTTCCCGTGTATCATGTTTACTTTGTTGTGTAAATAGTTAAGCACTTTTATGGTCTCTTTTATTATCTTTGTTCTCGTGTCCCAATTTATCGGGCTGTCCGACCCTCGAGCATGCAGGCTGCCCCACGGCATGTAATCGAACTAAAGGGTGTTTCTATATCTAATAAGCAGCAAAATTAAAATAAATCAAACCTAAATCGAAGATCCAAGCAAAATGAATAAATCAAGAAATGCATACCTATTTCATTCAAAAATCATGATAATAATCATTTTCTAAATCAATCGAATCTCGCGTCAGCAAGGTAGGTCGATGTCTCTATGGTTTCCAGGAATGCTTCTCCATTTTGTCTCATGAATAGGAGAGTAGAAGATTAGGTACTAGCCAAAGAGCCGATTTCTTCTCTTTTATTTTTAGATTTCGTTTTTGCAATATCCGATAATAGAAAGAGTCACCTCTTTTATAATAAATGAAAAACAAAAACAAAGGAATAAAACACAGTATTCCTATTCTAGCATAAATAAAATGTCAACCATTTAATATTTTATTTGTTCAAAGAATGGTTCTCCCTTTTAAACGTTTTTAGTGTGAGACCGTATAAGTTATTACAATATTGACAATAATTTTAAATCATAATTAAAATTATAGATAGTGAGCGGCATCTAGTAATACATCGTTGTTACCCAAGTTATAATAAAGTCAATGATTCAATACAACATTGTCTATGACCAATGTTTTAACGTAATTTAATCCTTTTAACCATTATATCCAAGATTAAACTCAAGGCATGGAACATATCATCCTCTTTGTAATTTAATCCTTTTATCTTGATCTATGAGCATATTATATAAAACAAACCAATATTTGAGTACGACCATGCATTTCATAATTTTGCTTAATCAAGAGGCCCATGAATATCACTACTTATATTATATGGTTAAATTCCGTCTAGATCATTCATACTTTTTAATCAATTCAAGATGTGCCCAATAACCACCTTTATCCTCCACCCTATTAGCAGTAAATTTAGATGAAATCAAAGCACAAGGTCCTCGAATAAAATATAATGATTTCAGGTCTGCGGACCATTACATCATTGTCACTATGAGAATTACTTTCGATGCTATTAATCATGCTCCGTGATATTTTTCTCATGTTTGGTTTGGCCAACACACTGTTCTCTAACATGTATTTATGTATTAATGATTAATGAGATATGATCATCAGTAAGTCAACATATTAGTCTTAATGTTTTATTGTTGTCCTATTTACAACCAAACTTAACTAGGGACTTTTAAGGATCACAATACTTATCAAATTATATAATCTCATATTTAAGTCACTTACTTGAAACTATATAATCTATATTATTATTCTTAGGATGTAACGGCTGGAAATTTTCGACTCCTCGAGAGTCGAAAATTCCGCGACGTTAGTGAAAGAATTTAGAAGGTGAGAAAGAAAAGATAGAACTAATAGAATAGAAGAAGAAGAAGAACATCAGAATCATCAGAGTAACACAAATCTCACAGCGGAACGAATAACATATAATATATAACATAGCTTTGTAGTAAACAGTTATATATATACAATAGCACTTATCAGAGTACAACACTTACAACACAGCGGAAATAACTATAGCTATAAAATCTTGCAGCCTCCTGCTCCAAGCTCTCCAAGTATATCTGTAAATCCCGACTACTTGACTGCCCGTACAAATTTAGGCACCCAAGAGTTTAGGGAAAACAACAAAGTAAACTCCGGGTCAGTCATGGGACTGGTATGAGTAAAATAGTTTAAAACAGGTATAGGATATCTCATAAGACCACGCCGTGAATACGGAACGGGTTTTTCCCTTATGAGTATCTGAACAACTTTGACAAGCAATATCATTGTGATATTATAATAATGTCTAAGTACAAATAGGTATCAATCTAGCAGAAACGCTTGCATCTCACGTTCCACATACATAGTATAAAATCATAAACCGCAGGGCTCTTATCGGAGAATGGATTCCAACAGACAAGGTATGGGAGCACCTTCTGAATAGTGTACTCTAGAGGTGATACACTCAGGTTCAACAAGAACGTCTTGCAACCCGGCCACACATGACCGCTCACTCATTTAGCTTGAGTGTCGCGAATATATTGCCACCACGGTTATAGGCCATCAAACCGTCATCCGAAGATACAGAATCAAAAAGAAGTATAAATATGAATATTCTCTAGATCGGTGACAATACACCCTGCTTGGGGATGACCCAACTAGCCATGCTGCCTAGCCCAACTTTTGTTACTTCCCGGTGTGGGGCTAGAAGCTACATCTATCTTCAGAACATCTGATCACCATTCACTTTGAATGCCACATCGTCATACCCGCCAAATCACAAATTGACTTATCCAAAAATAACATGGGTATATAGCTAAAAGAAACGAATTCCTCCGCCACCAAACGTGAATACGTTTGAATAGATCAACTTACGCGATCCATTGGATATACTCTGTCAGACCTTCTTCCATATACGTTGTCCTTGGACTGGACAAACCGAAGGCACTATTCAGTATATCCATCTTAGTCACTATTATCTAAGACTTATACAACAGCCCTTGCACTTTACTCCGTCTTCAATTTATCTTTGGCAGATATTGCTCGCAACGCTTATGCCAATACAGAGTGGTTCTTTGGATAATAATCCAACCGGTCTCTCCATATTAACAACGTTAAAATGGTAAAAACTTTGATAGTCTGTGATTCAACTATCAAATGAAAACATGTCGGTGTACAAACAACGATATTATTTCCAAATGGAAATTCGATCGATCAATCATCATATGTTCATATTTCCTTATTTCATATATTTAGAAAATATATGTTATTAATCATTGGAAAACATTTCCATAGCTTATTTTCACATCACTATTATTTCGCAACTATCAGTCCCTAACTGTAACTAGTATGAGAACAATTCTCTAAGTATCAATCCGGAAGGTCGAACCCAACATCAGATCATCACTTAGAAAACCGTTCAACTTACCCTCTCCAGTTAGTTTCTGAATTTGCTTAACTCTATTTCTTAAATTCTTATCATGAAAACATTTCATTTTCTATGTTTAGAAAACATATCTGACTATATTTGGAAAACGTTTCCAAAACTCATTTACGGATTTCCAATGAACGTTGTATAAAACATCGTTACGCTTAATCCATTAATCGCTTATTACTTAACTATATTTCAAATCAACCTTTTCTATCGAACCACAACTATTCCTTTGTCAATTCTGAAGTCAATCAAGTTGGGGTATAATTACCTCTCAGACCTTAATTGAACAACGTCCTTTACTGTGAAATAGATGAAGCTCGTCACTCACTTTTTCCAATCATCTGTTTATGCAAATTCTCGGATTCAGGTTACGAATCTACTTCTTATATGAAAACGTTTGATTATAACTATAACGTTATAATTCCTACTTCTGCAATATCTAACCTAAATTATAACTTTATCTCCTAACTCGAATAATTTAACAGACACCTAATTTCTAAATCAATAACTAAATCTTGATTTAAACCCTGGAAAGTAAATAGTACTTTCCCGAATTCGCTATAATCGAATTCGACGTATAACTCTCTTTCGAGTAATCTCTATTCGATTAACTCTCCCTTTTTAATAACTGATATTCAATAAACTCTATTTCGATTAACTCCTATCGAATAACAAATATTCGAATAACTCTTCTTGGTTGGCTCTATTTCATTAACTCTTATCGAATAACAAATATTCGATTTTCTTAAATGTGTCAATTCTTATCTAATAACTAACATCCGATTTAACTTAAATGGATTTACTCTTATCGAATAACTTATTCGATTATCTCAACTTGATTTTCTCAACTCGATTATCTCAACTCGACTTCTTAACTCGATTACTTAACTTAACCCAAATCGATTAACTCAACTCTAATCGATTAACTTAATTTGATTTACTCCTTCGAATAACTCATTCGAATAACTTAATTGATTAACTCCTTCGAATAACTAATTGAATAACTTAATTGATTAACTCCTTCGAATAACTAACTTCGAATAACTCCTTTGGATTAACTAACTTCGAATATCTCCTTTGGATTAACTAACTTCGAATAACTCCTTTGGATTAACTAACTTCGAATAACTCCTTTGGATTAACTAACTTCGAATAACCAATATTCGATAACTACTCTTCGAATAAATAATATTCGGTAACTCTTCTCAAATGAATAACATTTGATTTCTCCACTCGAATAAACTATATTCGATTACTCTTCCCTCGAATACACTATATTCGATAACTCTACTTCGAATAAGTGATATTCGGCAACTCTACTCGATTAACTCCACTTGGATAACTCTAACTGGTCAACTCTAACTGGTCAACTCTAACTGGTCAACTCTAACTGAGTAACTCTAACTGATCAACTCTAACTGGTCAACTTTAACTGGTCAACTTTAACTGGTCAACTCTAACTGGTCAACTCTAACTGTTTATCTTTAACTGGTAAACTTTAACTGGTTAACTCAAATGGTTTAACCTAACTTGATCTACTTGTCTCGATTAACTGAACTAATCCACTTAGTTTAACTTAGTTAATTCACTTTGATTAATTCTAACCGATTTACTTAGTTTAACTCAGCTAATTCACTTTGATTAACCCAACTAATTTACTTCGATTAACCAATTAGTTTAACTTGACTAATTCACTTAGTTTGACGCAACTAATTCACTTTGATTTACCAATTAGTTTAACTTAACTAATTCACTTCGATTAACCGCTTAGTTTATCTTAACTAATTTACTTTGGTTAACTTAACCAATTACTTTGGTTAACTCGACTAACTTGCTTTGGTTAACCTAACAAATTACTTTGTTTAACTCTATTCGAATAAGTAATTCGAATCACTCTAATGTGTTTAACTCTATTCAAATATCTAATTCGAATATCTAATTGATTAACTCGACCAATTCACTTGGTTAACTCGACCAATTCAATGGATTAACTCCTGTTTATTTAACAAATAAATATCTCCTTTAGTTTAATTCTATTTATTTAATCTCTAAATAAATATCCTTTATATTTCTTTTAACGAATATAATTCCTTTATATTTTGATTAACAAATATATCCCCTTATATTCGATTAACATACATATTCCCTTGTATTTGATTTACAAATATAATTCTTTTATATTTGTTTTACCAACTATATTCCTTTATATACAGAATCCTTTTTCTTATATATATATATATATATATATATATATATATATATATATATATATATATATATATATAATCCCTTGATTTTATATAAATAAACTATTTTCAAAATATACTTTGAAAACCCCTCTCCTACATTTTGGTATTTCTCATGGTATTTAACACACCATATAACAACGATAAATATCGTCCCACCACACATAATCATACAGATTATATACATCACAATATAAAAATCACAGTAAAATAACTGTTGAGGAATCCTGTTGGATTCCTCCAACCTGTTTCCCTGCATCCACAGATGTTAAACAACACCAGTATAATATTCTGATAAACAAAATCAACATATAACTATTTGACGGTTTATATATATATATACATACGTAAATATATATATAAAATCTCTACTAACTGACTAGCAGTTCAAGCAAACAATCAACACACAGTCAAACAGACAATATTTTAACAGTTCTAAGAATACAACGTGAAAATAAAACTGTTTAGAGTTTGTGAGATTTACTCACATTGGCGCGTTAATCGTTAAATAACGGTTTGCGTTATTTGACTACGACGGGCAATTTATTTCGCCATAAATTGTAACGAGCTCGGATTCACTTCCGGTCAGTCTCATTGTGTTGCTCCCGTCCATACGATCATATCGGATCTTGTTTCGCTCCTCGAAATGTCGGCCCACTCCCACTATTTAAGAACACAGCCCGTACTCAGACCCTGTAGCCAAGCTTCTCGCCTTGTCCATCTTCCCAACAATAATTTCACCCTTCTTTTGTTCTGCACGTGTACCCCCTCAACATGCAACGCAAGCTTCTAGAATAACCTTCTGCCGTCATTCCCAAAATTCTGGCATGACCAGATATTGTTAAACATTTTCTCCTTCACGTTCTTGTTCCCAGATCCCACCATTTCACACGTGAAAACACCCCTCAGCATGATGGCCGCTCAGTCCAACGTGATGCTGATGCCGCCACTTTCAATCCAAGACAACCCCATACTCCTGTTCTTCGAAATACACTTCAGGACCAAAACCGATTCTTCCCTTCATTCTCCCTTGCTCTCGGCCTTCGGCAACAGCACAGCTCAAACTCCCTTTCCAACTTTGAACGCACATCCCCAGTCTCCTCGAACTCTTCTCCGACGTGTGCTAGAGAATTCCGACCCGCTGGTGAGGTCGTGGCTTCCTCGAGTTCGCCATCTCCCCTGAAATGACTGAAGTCGACCAAACCAATGCCAATCTCTTCCACATCGTTCCCCGAGTCCATCCAAGCACCGAGTTCATCCCTTGACATGACCAAGCTCGTCGGAATCAACCGCCAAGCCTCGCTGTGTAAACAGAGGACGACAAAACAAAATGGTCGAACCCAAATCTGCTCGTACCCAAAACGAAGACCACTCATGTAAAGCACGCGAGCATGGGAGTCAAATGAACCTAACATTGTTCAATTCCATTTAGTAAACCATTTACTTAATTTCTTGAGGGATTTTTGATGAGTGGCGGCCTCTTTTATTTTATAGATATGAAGTAGATCTTTTCTTAAGGGTTTCTAAGGGGTATTTGTAGCATTTTGGTTGGGATTTTGAGGGGAAATCCTTCCTCCACGTTTCTCCTTTTGGTTGTGGACGGTGGCATCAATATGACCTTATAAAAATGAAGTATATTTAGCTGTTGATAATGTGACCATGAAAATGTTCATTTCCTAGTTGGCCACGTTCTTAGGAGTTAAGCATCTCACGTTTTGCCAAATGTTTGCTTCATCCTTCCTTTGTTTTCTTTAGATATTTTGGTTTTCAACTACGTTAATCATCGTTATCTAAATTTCCATAATATACATATATACTATTAAGTCTAGTGAATTTCGTTAATTAAAATCACTTCATGTACGAGATGGTACGGACTGAAATAAGGATACAGTCGTGTCCAGTGATGGGTCACGATCCCAAAAATATAATATCATCGGTAGGTTGACTCAAATTGTGAAACTTCAAAATATTGATTTCAGGGTGCGAAATACTCCAAATAAAAAGTTACTTATTTAATTAATTAAAAATTACAGTAAAATTCTAAAAATTAAATTATCACTACTTCCCAAAAGAACCTTGTCTAAATTCAAATCCGATATTCAAATATATTGAAAACTCTTTTATAACGTAAATAAAGCGTTGCAAATTATAAAGGAATTCCACAGCGACTTTTCTAAAATTTGATTTGGACATATCTCAAAATCTACACGACGAAATCTCGATTTTTCTCTTCCATATGAAAAATATAGTTCAACAGATCCGTACGTTTCTTGTTTCACAGAAATTCGACTTAAAACGAATCCTGTACAATCCGTTGAAGTTCGAATCGCCAAATCGCGAACTGCAGCGCCAATTCAGGTTCGTTTTAATTATAATTATAAATTATAAGTTCGAACGTTGTACTTTAAGTTATCGATATCGCCAAATCGATATATAAATCATTAAATAAATTAATTATTCGACAGCTAACAAAACGCGCCATTACAGACTTCCCCCCTTAAAATAATTTCGTCCTCGAAATTGCTAAGTTAGAGGTTGACCCTATATATTGGAACTCCTAAGATTGGTTTACCCCTTATTTCTGATTTCAACCGAACCACTTAATATCGACTAAAATATTTATTCTTCCGACTAATTAAAATTTTCAAAAATTCTGAAAATTTTCTAACACTTTAAATTTTCGGAAAATTTTGCCATAACCTCCTTTGTACAGCCCTATCGGTAAAACCACAACTCGCCTCTCTAGGCCTTCTCCAACCCAAAAGAAAATCAAACTGCCAAGCGGCTTGCCAATTCGGCTCATACATCTCATGCTTATATCAAAAATAAACTTGTACCTTTTTGTCGGGAATATCAACTCTTATCACTTTCACCTGTTATCAACCCAACATATACCAATGTTATCTCAATCCAACCTTCAACTCAAACACTTGGTGCTATCCAAGTCAAATTCTATTCAAACTCCAATACCAGATTTCAAACTCTTAACCCATCAACTTAATTCCAATCCAGATTATTCTCTAACCGAATCCCGATTTATTTAACTTGGTTCAAGTTAAATTTTAATTTACTATTTGTTTTTGCCATCTTGATTCATTCAACTTAACAAGTTAAATTTTAAATTTCAAGATTTAAATTCCTGGGATTTATTTCAAATCAATTTCAAATCCTAACATCAATTCAAAACTTTTGAATTTCTAAACAACTTGTTTTCCTCAACACCATTTGAAAACAAAACCATTGGTAGTAATCCGCCACTTAGAAACTCGAAAATTACACCGACGATGTATCGATCCATCCTCGGAATTATTTTCCAGTCATCCAGGTGAGTTCAATACTATATTTATTCTGAATTGAAAAACATTGTCAAAATCTCCCAGGAACTTAAAATTTCCTTATTTTAATTCCAATTCTGATTTAATTTCAGATTTACTTATCTAATTTTATATACTTTACTTATATGAATCTGATTGGTTATTTATAACCATTTCACATGTTATAATCTTACTCGATTATAATAACAACCAACACAATCAATATACTATAATAATTTCAAGATATATATTTCTTCTATAAACAAATATATTTTGGGAAAAATTATTTCATTTACCCTCTTTCAAAACATACCATGACGGTTCATCGTATTCGAGTGTTTAGTAACCCTTATCGATACAGTGGATCAACTGATCGACCAGAATTCATAAGCCACTCAACCAATGAGTCTCCACAATATAAAACCATTTTATATTGAATAACAAATACGCACTCGTATATATACACTCAAACCCAATCTAGGATTTTACTAATCCTATCTCTACTGAGTAACGCCACAGAGCCAAGTAATTCTTAACTTAAGCTCTGATACCAACTGTAACGATTGGAAATTTTCGACTCCTCGAGAGTCGAAAATTCGGCGACGTTAGTCAAAGAATTTAGAAGGTGAGAAAGAAAAGATAGAACTAATAGAATAGAAGAAGAAGAAGAACATCAGAATCATCAGAGTAACACAAATCTCACAGCGGAACGAATAACATATAATATATAACATAGCTTTGAAGTAAACAGTTATATATATACAATAGCACTTATCAGAGTACAACACTTACAACACAGCGGAAATAACTATAGCTATAAAATCTTGCAGCCTCCTGCTCCAAGCTCTCCAAGTATATCTGTAAATCCCGACTACTTGACTGCCCGTACAAATTTAGGCACCCAAGAGTTTAGGGAAAACAACAAAGTAAACTCTGGGTCAGTCATGGGACTGGTATGAGTAAAATAGTTTAAAACAGGTATAGGATATCTCATAAGACCACGCCATGAATACGGAACGGGTTTTTCCCTTATGAGTATCTGAACAACTTTGACAAGCAATATCATTGTGATATTATAATAATGTCTAAGTACAAATAGGTATCAATCTAGCAGAAACGCTTGCATCTCACGTTCCACATACATAGTATAAAATCATAAACCGCAGGGCTCTTATCGGAGAATGGATTCCAACAGACAAGGTATGGGAGCACCTTCTGAATAGTGTACTCTAGATGTGATACACTCAGGTTCAACAAGAACGTCTTGCAATCCGACCACACATGACCCCTCACTCATTTAGCTTGAGTGTCGCGAATATATTGCCACCACGGTTATAGGCCATCAAACCGTCATCCGAAGATACAGAATCAAAAAGAAGTATAAATATGAATATTCTCTAGATCGGTGACAATACACCCTGCTTGGGGATGACCCAACTAGCCATGCTGCCTAGCCCAACTTTTGTTACTTCCCGATGTGAGGCTAGAAGCTACATCTATCTTCAGAACATCTGATCACCATTCACTTTGAATGCCACATCGTCATACCCGCCAAATCACAAATTGACTTATCCAAAAATAACATGGGTATATAGCTAAGAGAAACGAATTCCTCCGCCACCAAACGTGAATACGTTTGAACAGATCAACTTACGCGATCCATTGGATATACTCTGTCAGACCTTCTTCCATATACGTTGTCCTTGGACTGGACAAACCGAAGGCACTATTCAGTATATCCATCTTAGTCACTATTATCTAAGACTTATACAACAGCCCTTGCACTTTACTCCGTCTTCAATTTATCTTTGGCAGATATTGCTCGCAACGCTTATGCCAATATAGAGTGGTTCTTTGGATAATAATCCAACCGGTCTCTCCATATTAACAACGTTAAAATGGTAAAAACTTTGATAGTCTGTGATTCAACTATCAAATGAAAACATGTCGGTGTACAAACAACGATATTATTTCCAAATGGAAATTCGATCGATCAATCATCATATGTTCATATTTCCTTATTTCATATATTTAGAAAATATATGTTATTAATCATTGGAAAACATTTCCATAGCTTATTTTCACATCACTATTATTTCGCAACTATCAGTCCCTAACTGTAACTAGTATGAGAACAATTCTCTAAGTATCAATCCGGAAGGTCGAACCCAACATCAGATCGTCACTTAGAAAACCGTTCAACTTACCCTCTCCAGTTAGTTTCTGAATTTGCTTAACTCTATTTCTTAAATTCTTATCATGAAAACATTTCATTTTCTATGTTTAGAAAACATATCTGACTATATTTGGAAAACGTTTCCAAAACTCATTTACGGATTTCCAATGAACGTTGTATAAAACATCGTTACGCTTAATCCATTAATCGCTTATTACTTAACTATATTTCAAATCAACCTTTTCTATCGAACCACAACTATTCCTTTGTCAATTCTGAAGTCAATCAAGTTGGGGTATAATTACCTCTCAGACCTTAATTGAACAACGTCCTTTACTGTGAAATAGATGAAGCTCGTCTCTCACTTTTTCCAATCATCTGTTTACGCAAATTCTCGGATTCAGGTTACGAATCTACTTCTTATATGAAAACGTTTGATTATAACTATAACGTTATAATTCCTACTTCTGCAATATCTAACCTAAATTATAACTTTATCTCCTAACTCGAATAATTTAACAGACACCTAATTTCTAAATCAATAACTAAATCTTGATTTAAACCCTGGAAAGTAAATAGTACTTTCCCGAATTCGCTATAATCGAATTCGACGTATAACTCTCTTTCGAGTAATCTGTATTCGATTAACTCTCCCTTTTTAATAACTGATATTCAATAAAATCTATTTCGATTAACTCCTATCGAATAACAAATATTCGAATAACTCTTCTTGGTTGGCTCTATTTCATTAACTCTTATCGAATAACAAATATTCGATTTTCTTAAATGTGTCGATTCTTATCTAATAACTAACATCCGATTTAACTTAAATGGATTTACTCTTATCGAATAACTTATTCGATTAACTCAACTTGATTTTCTCAACTCGATTATCTCAACTCGATTTCTTAACTCGATTACTTAACTTAACCCAAATCGATTAACTCAACTCTAATCGATTAACTTAATTTGATTTACTCCTTCGAATAACTCATTCGAATAACTTAATTGATTAACTCCTTCGAATAACTAATTCGAATAACTTAATTGATTAACTCCTTCGAATAACTAACTTCGAATAACTCCTTTGGATTAACTAACTTCGAATATCTCCTTTGGATTAACTAACTTCGAATAACTCCTTTGGATTAACTAACTTCGAATAACTCCTTTGGATTAACTAACTTCGAATAACCAATATTCGATAACTACTCTTCGAATAAATAATATTCGGTAACTCTTCTCAAATGATAACATTTGATTTCTCCACTCGAATAAACTATATTCGATTACTCTTCCCTCGAATACACTATATTCGATAACTCTACTTCGAATAAGTGATATTCGGCAACTCTACTCGATTAACTCCACTTGGATAACTCTAACTGGTCAACTCTAACTGATCAACTCTAACTGGTCAACTTTAACTGGTCAACTTTAACTGGTCAACTCTAACTGGTCAACTCTAACTGTTTATCTTTAACTGGTAAACTTTAACTGGTTAACTCAAATGGTTTAACCTAACTTGATTTACTTGTCTCGATTAACTGAACTAATCCACTTAGTTTAACTTAGTTAATTCACTTTGATTAACTCTAACCGATTTACTTAGTTTAACTTAGCTAATTCACTTTGATTAACCCAACTAATTTACTTCGATTAACCAATTAGTTTAACTTGACTAATTCACTTAGTTTGACGCAACTAATTCACTTTGATTTACCAATTAGTTTAACTTAACTAATTCACTTCGATTAACCGCTTAGTTTATCTTAACTAATTTACTTTGGTTAACTTAACCAATTACTTTGGTTAACTCGACTAACTTGCTTTGGTTAACCTAACAAATTAATTACTTTGTTTAACTCTATTCGAATAAGTAATTCGAATCACTCTAATGTGTTTAACTCTATTCAAATATCTAATTCGAATATCTAATTGATTAACTCGACCAATTCACTTGGTTAACTCGACCAATTCACTGGATTAACTCCTATTTATTTAACAAATAAATATCTCCTTTAGTTTAATTCTATTTATTTAATCTCTAAATAAATATCCTTTATATTTCTTTTAACGAATATAATTCCTTTATATTTTGATTGACAAATATATCCCCTTATATTCAATTAACATACATATTCCCTTGTATTTGATTTACAAATATAATTCTTTTATATTTGTTTTACCAACTATATTCCTTTATATTCGGAATCCTTTTTCTTATATATATATATATATATATATATATATATATATATATAAAATCCCTTGATTTTATATTAATAAACTATTTTCAAAATATACTTTGAAAACCCCTCTCCTACATTTTGGTATTTCTCATGGTATTTAACACACCATATAACAACGATAAATATCGTCCCACCACACATAATCACACAGATTATATACATCACATTATATATCACAATATAAAAATCACAGTAAAATAACTGTTGAGGAATCCTGTTGGATTCCTCCAACCTGTTTCCCTGCATCCACAGATGTTAAACAACACCAGTATAATATTCTGATAAACAAAATCAACATATAACTATTTGACGGTTTATATATATATATATACATACGTAAATATATATATAAAATCTCTACTAACTGACTAGCAGTTCAAGCAAACAATCAACACACAGTCAAACAGACAATATTTTAACAGTTCTAAGAATACAACGTGAAAATAAAACTGTTTAGAGTTTGTGAGATTTACTCACATTGGCGCGTTAATCGTTAAATAACGGTTTGCGTTATTTGACTACGACGGGCAATTTATTTCGCCATAAATTGTAACGAGCTCGGATTCACTTCCGGTCAGTCTCATTGTGTTGCTCCCGTCCATATGATCCTGTCGGATCTTGTTTCGCTCCTCGAAATGTCGGCCCACTCCCACTATTTAAGAACACAGCCCGTACTCAGACCCTGTAGCCAAGCTTCTCGCCTTGTCCATCTTCCCAACAATAATTTCACCCTTCTTTTGTTCTGCACGTGTACCCCCTCAACATGCAACGCAAGCTTCTAGAATAACCTTCTGCCGTCATTCCCAAAGTTCTGGCATGACCAAATATTGTTAAACATTTTCTCCTTCACGTTCTTGTTCCCAGATCCCACCATTTCACACGTGAAAACACCCCTCAGCATAATGGCCGCTCAGTCCAACGTGATGTTGATGCTGCCACTTTCAATCCAAGACAACCCCGTACTCCTGTTCTTCGAAATACACTTCAGGACCAAAACCGATTCTTCCCTTCATTCTCCCTTGCTCTCGGCCTTCGGCAACAGCACAGCTCAAACTCCCTTTCCAACTTTGAACGCACATCCCCAGTCTCCTCGAACTCTTCTCCGACGTGTGCTAGAGAATTCCGACCTGCTGGTGAGGTCGTGGCTTCCTCGAGTTCGCCATCTCCCCTGAAATGACTGAAGTCGACCAAACCAATGCCAATCTCTTCCACATCGTTCCCCGAGTCCATCCAAGCACCGAGTTCATCCCTTGACATGACCAAGCTCGTCGGAATCAACCGCCAAGCCTCGCTGTGTAAACAGAGGAAGACAAAACAAAATGGTCAAACCCAAATCTGCTCGTACCCAAAACGAAGACCACTCATGTGAAGCACGCGAGCATGGGAGTCAAATGAACCTAACATTGTTCAATTCCATTTAGTAAACCATTTACTTAATTTCTTGAGGGATTTTTGATGAGTGGCGGCCTCTTTTATTTTATACATATGAAGTAGATCTTTTCTTAAGGATTTCTAAGGGGTATTTGTAGCATTTTGGTTGGGATTTTGAGGGGAAATCCTTCCTCCACGTTTCTCCTTTTGGTTGTGGACGGTGGCATCAATATGACCTTATAAAAATGAAGTATATTTAGCTGTTGATAATGTGACCATGCAAATGTTCATTTCCTAGTTGGCCACGTTCTTAGGAGTTAAGCATCTCACGTTTTGCCAAATGTTTGCTTCATCCTTCCTTTGTTTTCTTTAGATATTTTGGTTTTCAACTACGTTAATCATCGTTATCTAAATTTCCATAATATACATATATACTATTAAGTCTAGTGAATTTCGTTAATTAAAATCACTTCATGTACGAGCTGGTACGGACTGAAATAAGGATGCAGTCGTGTCCAGTGATGAGTCACGATCCCAAAAATATAATATCATCGGTAGGTAGACTCAAATTGTGAAACTTCAAAATATTGATTTCAGGGTGCGAAATACTCCAAATAAAAAGTTACTTATTTAATTAATTAAAAATTACAGTAAAATTCTAAAAATTAAATTATCACTACTTCCCAAAAGAACCTTGTCTAAATTCAAACCCGATATTCAAATATATTGAAAACTCTTTTATAACGTAAATAAAGCATTGCAAATTATAAAGGAATTCCACAGCGACTTTTCTAAAATTTGATTTGGACATATCTCAAAATCTACACGACGAAATCTCGATTTTTCTCTTCCATATGAAAAATATAGTTCAACAGATCCGTACGTTTCTTATTTCACAGAAATTCGACTTAAAACGAATCCTGTACAATCCGTTGAAGTTCGAATCGCCAAATCGCGAACTGCAGCGCCATTTCAGGTTCGTTTTAATTCTAATTATAAATTATAAGTTCGAACGTTGTACTTTAAGTTATCGATATCGCCAAATCGATATATAAATCATTAAATAAATTAATTATTCGACAGCTAACAAAACGCGCCATTACATAGGACTTCTATTATGTTAATATTTATGTAATGAAGTAAGTATAACATAATAAAATCTTTTATTCAAAATAAAACATAACATCAATAATGTTATTCAATCTCACCAAATGGATTGCCTCTAGAGCACAAACTCTGACAATCTCCCACTTGCACTAGAGTCAGTCACTCATGTATCGTATACCTATGAAACTAGTGTGACTAACGTTCTTCTGTTGTGACAAAGCTTTAGTCAGTGGGTCTGCAACATTATTATCTGTTGGTACTTCACAAATATGCATATATTCTCTGTCAGCAATTTCAGAGATGAGATGATGTCACCTAGGTATGTGTTTGGATTGATGATTGGATCTAAGTTCCATGGCCTGCTTAATAGCCCCATTGTTATCGCAATATAAATCTGTTGGGTCAATAATAGATAGGGTAACACTAAGTTCAACAATCAACTTTTAACCTAGGCAGCCTCGTTAGCTGCTTCAGAAGCAGCAATGTATTCAGCCTACATTGTCGAATTAGCGAGTGTTTCTTACTTTGAACTAACATCATTCCCATTAAGTAATACGTCATCGACATAGAATACTAGGAATATAATGTTACTATCACTAATTTTCTTGTGTACACATGGTTCATCTTCATTTTAATGAATCCAAACTCTTTGACTTTTTCATCAAAACGAAGATTCAAGCTCTAAGATGCTTTCCTTAATCCATAAATGGACTGTTGCAGCTTACTTTTCTAGCATCTTTAGGATTGATAAAACCTTTAGGTTGTGTCATGTATGCAAAATCGATAAGATTTCTTAATGAAGGCAGTTTTGACATCCATTTTCCAGATTTTGTAATTGTGAAAAGTCGCAATTGTAATAATCCTAATGGATTTTACCATTGCCACTGTAGTGAAGTTTTCATCATATCAACTCCTTGAACTTGTTTGAAACCTTTTGCCATTAATAGGAATTTATAGGTTTGTACTTTTCCATCCATGTCAGTTTTCTTCTTGAAAACTCACTTGCACCAGATTGGATTTACCCCGTCAAGTGGATGAACAAAAGACTATACGCTCATTGACTCCGCCGGAACGCACCCGTACCCACCTTCCATGTTGAACTTCTTACAGTACAGATCAGTAAAGCGTGCTCTGGCCCCTACCTAGTGCGCGACCCCTCTCTAAGATACCAATAGGGACGCAAACTAATACAGATTCCACACAACAAGATTGACACAAGCCACCCCCAGGCTTGTACCCCTAAGTAACTAGGATTTTAAGAGTCCCAAAACCGAATACCAACAATAAGACTGTGGTACCTCTTAGCTTATTAATCAAAAAGTAATAACATTTTAGGTTTAAGTCTATTAATAAGCATGATGTAAATGACAGTTCCTATAAATGTTATTCTGTGTACTACCCCTTCCCCAAACAAGCACCTGCCTAGATGTATATGTATATTAAGTTTCCTATTTTACTTAATTATATCTGATACTACCAACGTGTTCTATTTAATTATTAAATTAATCTTAACCTATTTAGATTAACATGTTTTGCATATTATCCTAATTCTACAGTCCTTAAATTTCATGTTTCAATATGCATAATTCTCCTTTTTTTACTGTCATTTTAAGTTATTCCCAATGAACCCATTTTAAGTAATTCAGACGTGAATAGCCTGGGTACAATGCAAAATATAAAGAAAAAAGAGAAAAATATATATCTGATTCAGAAACACATGAATGGAATAAAATAGTCATTAGACTGTAAATAAGTCTTAAATGAGAAAGAGATAATAGGATATAAATGTAACAGTAAAACAACTGGAAGATGAATAGGTATGTGACAGTAATATAATAACATATAAACATGTGTAATCTTTGATTCAGATTTATTTATTACCCAAAGTACTGTTTAGTTATCGAATCTGAAAATGACTAGAACTCACAGTGGTTGGATTGAAGTTCAGAAAAATATTTCTATTATATGTTGTTGTTGAAGAAAGTCCTCTTTAGATTTATTTGTAGAAGAATAAGAACAGTCCTCTCTAATATATGTTCAGGCAGCATCTCAGAATCTTCATATTTTTATTCAGAAGTGGTTTGGAAGAAGAAGAATAAAGAATAGTTTGTGTGTAGAAAACAATGAGGCTGCTAGCCTTTATATAAATTACCTAGGATAATTCCATACCGTTAGATTTTAGGTTTACAAATCCAACCTTACACCCAATGCTGAGCTAACACACATATGTAATTAAGAAATTAGTCCAGATACAGTGTCTAGAACCTGCCTCTGCATGCAGGTGGGTCGACCCATCATTACTTGTGTCGAGCATCTTTACTTGTGTCGACCCCTGGGTCGACCTGCCTTAGATATGGGTCGACCCATAGGTCAACCCGGTCAGGTTGGGTCGCCCAAGGACCATTGCTTTCTGAATGCTGTATATTCTATTTAATATATATATATATATTTTAGTGCATTCTTCTTAAGTCCATAACTTTTACATATTAAATCCGATTTACGAAAACTACGAGTATATGTGAACCAAAATTTCGTAAGGACACAATGGTAAAGTCTGTTTTACCTAATTCTAGATATTTTGTTAACTAATATTCATTTTATTACCTTTATTATATAAGTACTATGTATTATAATATGGGGTGTTACATTCTCCCCTCCTTAAAGGATTTCGTCCCCGAAATCTCCAAGTTATGAAGAATGTTATTATTTAAAAGCTACACCCATTTACTCAACCATCATCCACAGGTATCCATTATCCTTAAAATTCCTTATGATTATATGAACATATGCAGAAGTGTTGTGTATATGTTCCTAAACTAATGTAAAAATCAGGCGGTCGACTGATTTAGTTGACCTCCCTAATGCAATGTATGTATGTTCCATGTATCCAATATGTATGAAAATAATACTAGTAATACTTATAAGCTCTATATGCATGCTCAATCATTCAACAAAATGCAACATCCATGTGATGATTCAACTATTTGCATCCATTTGAAAAATCAAAATGCGTATACATCCATATGCAATATGTAAGTTCTTGAGTTGATCTAGTGCTTAATTTATGTGTATATGCATCCACTAGCAAACACTTGCACCTGCTTGCAATCATTAAACATAACAGGTCTCAAATACATGTTTCCAAACATTGGTTTCTACCCTAAGGATTGATGATCCAAACGATAAAAATAAATAAATTCAGATTTGAAAGATAGAAAGGAAATTAAGAATGTACTCTCAAAGAGAAAAGGGTAAGAAGCACAAATCTTGTCTTTGTGTTCCCATGTTGCGTCATCTCGGTCTTCTCCCCATTGCATCTTCACTAACTTGATCTCTTTGTTGCGCAACCTCTTAACTTCCGTTTCAAAAATGCGGGAAGGAATTTTCAGAACTGATGCCTCTTTCTCGAATTTAATATCCTCAAGCGTATTGTCTTTACTACCTCTGCTGAATCATGTAGACATTTCCTCAAATGGGGAACATAGAACACGTCATGAACTCCTACTAGCCTCTCTGGTAGTCCACTTTTTAGGCCATTTGGCCTATACTCTCAAGTATGGGAAATGGTTCTACGAACCTTGGCGCCAATTTCCCTACCAAGCCAAATCAAACTATGTTCCTTAAAGGTGATACTTTTATGAAGACCATATCTCCTACCTCGAATTCCAAGTTAGTCCTTCTCTTATCAGCATATGACTTCTGCCTATCTGGAGCTGCTTCATCCTTCTTCGAATAAGGTCTATCTTCTTAGAAGTCTCTCTCACCATCTCTGGCCCAAGTAGATGTTTGTACGTAGACTCTCACCAATATGTCGGTGATGTGCAAGGTCGCCATATAGTTCCTTGAAGGGTGTCATGCCAATGCTTGACTGATGACTATTATTGTATGCAAACACAACTAGTGGGAAATTCTTGTAACACCCCATAATTCTGTAACATTAAGTTTCACAAATTAAAGTATAATTAAATTTTAAAGAAGAATTAAGGGAAACAGGTTACGCCATGCGTTCGTCTTGAAATTCTGCTTAAGATAGAGTCCGAGTTTACGTAAATTGGACTCCGTATGAAGAAGTTATGACCTTCAGAAGTTTCAGAATTCAATTTAAAATTCAAACAGCTCAAAGTTCAGTTCAAAATTCGAAAACAGACCCAAACTGGGCTGGGCGGGAAAATTCCCGCCCAGGACCCAGGTCGACCTGGGGGTCGACCTGGGTACCGAGGTCGACCAGGGGGTCGACCTGGGGGTCGACCTGGGGGTCGACCTAGGGGTCGACCTACCCAGTCGACCTGGTCAGGTCTGGACCATTTTCTGGTTCGTGCTGAGTCACCTAGGCCTTCTGGATAGCTCTGAACTGGTCTGATGATTGTGGGTAGTTCTAGGGTTCATCAAGCGGCTCTAATCAAATTAAAATCCTATATATACAACCTAGTACTCAACCTAAATTCACACAAATTCTCTTAGGCAACTACATGATGCTTCTCTCTATTCTAACCTCCACCATTAAAATAAATCCAATTCTACACTAAAATAAGTTATAGTTCTTCTTCAAATTGGAGATTCAAATAAAGATTAAATCTTTAAGAAAAGAATCAAAGGCTAATTCAACGGTTGCGAGCAACGTCACGCAAATCATAGAAAATCACCAACGCCATCTGAATATCCTTTTCTGAAACCGATCAATGTAAGTCGGTTACATTTTAGATTTGAACGTCTAGATCTATTTGTGGCATGTAATTAAATGGATATAAGAATATGCCTATAACATAGAAACTATTGTTAATGACCTAAGACTATGACTGTGAACATAAGACTATGCCTATGACTGTGAACATAAGACTATGCCTATGCCTGTGAACATAAGACTATGCCTATGCCTACGACTATGAACATAAGACTATTGCCTATGACTATGACAAGAACAATTGTGGCTAATCACCTATGATTCATGACCATGAGATTATTGCCTAGGATTATGACCATGAAATTGGATCTAAGCTTGATTTTCTATTCAGACCTATTTTTTATTATTATTCTTGGATCTTGATTTTTGGGGATTTTTCTATTAAGTTAGATCTATCCATGTACTTGAACCTAGATTATTATTCAAACCTTTTCATGTTCATAATGTTATCAAATCTATATGCCTGCGATGTTTTAGTCAATTTATTCAGTATATTTATTAGATCTGTAATTCGTGAATTTGAGATTATCATCTTATGCCTATTCTTATGCCTATCTTTTCATGGTATTCTTGTTTATTTCCTTTTATCTACGAATCTAGATTGACCGATAATCTAGACTGAGTCACAAACGATGGGAATGCGATTTGGGCAGAACATGAAATTAACGTGAATGTGATTGAGAACTTGGAAATTTGGTATAACATGAAATTTATGTAATTTGGCATAACGAATATGTTAGCATAATCTGAATTTGCTATAATAATAAATATTACATGCATATTAGACTTGGGCATAAAATGGTAAATTGTTAATTGACCGCAAAGTATGTAATTGGCATGTAAGCCAAGTTTGGATATAAACTATAAACTAGAATTGTAACGCCCCGAATTTTCTGTTAACTGTAAATTAGCAAATTAAAG
This sequence comes from Allium sativum, assembly GCA_030737875.1. Classification (NCBI taxonomy): domain Eukaryota; kingdom Viridiplantae; phylum Streptophyta; class Magnoliopsida; order Asparagales; family Amaryllidaceae; genus Allium; species Allium sativum. Next base: position 10,078,449 of record JASFAX010000033.1, read on the forward strand.
TGTAATTAATTCTAAATGAAAGAATTAAGGGAAACAGGTTATGCTATTGCGTTCGTCTCGGAATTCTGCTGGAGATAGAGTCTGAGTTTGCGTGAATCGGACTCCGTATGAAGGAGTTATGACCTCCGAAAGTTTCAGAATTCAAATTTAAAGTTCAAACAGTTCAAAATTTAATTCGAATTTCGAATTTAGACCCAAACTGGGCTGGGTGGGAAAACTCCCGCCCAGGCACCAGGTCGACCCCAGGGGTGACCAGGTCGACCATAGGGTCGACCTGGGGGTCGACCTGCCCAGACGACCTGGTTTGGCCCTGGCTGGCCTGATCGGTTTCTGGTCGAATTTCTGAGCTTGGCTGTGTCACTAGGGCTGATTTGGTTACATTCTGGTTGGCTCCTCTTGAAGTGAATGGTCTAGATTCATCTGTGATCATCTGACGGCTCAAATCAATCTAAAATTCTATATAAACAACTTAAGACTCCAACCTAAATTCACATAAAAAAAAATAGAGACGGAGCCGCCATGATGTCGGGAGAAAATTGAGAGGAGCCTCCACTTGTAGAAAAGCTTAGAGATGAGCCAAATTAAAGTTAAAACAAGAATCAAATCAACGTTGTATACCCAAAGGAAAGCAATTCAAATTCAGAATTCAGAAATCAGAAAACTGGACCGTCGTTTGTTGTAAGTATAGTGATTCTTCCGATGTGAATAAAAGTTAGGATTTGATTTGATGTAAAATGGAAATGGAATTGTGTTATTGTGTAACAACGATGTTAAGTCATACCTATGTATTGAAATGATTGTGGTATTGTGATGTTTGTGGTATAGTTGAATTGATATTGATCCTATTGTACATTTAGAATCACATGAAAGTTGTATAGTTCATGTTGTAATCGACACCTATATGTTTATGTGATTATATAGGCTGTATGTGATTAAGATTTCATGTATATATATGCTAAAACCTATATGCCTAAGTTCATATACATGCTAATATGTTTATACAAAAGTTGCAAAGTCAATAATTGGATCCATGCCGAGATCCACTTTAATACATGTTTCATGTGTAGTTGGACATATGATTGGATCTGGTTCACTCATGCGATGAAAATATATATACTTTATGAACATGTCATATTCTTATGCTAGTGATGTTCGATGCTATGCCTAAATCTAAACATGTTTAGGCTTATGTTGTCTAAATCATATGTTAATTCATGTGACACCTATTTAGTTAGACCCCTATTTCAATGCAAGTTCACATGTGCGTAAATTGATTTAGCCTATGTTGCAAGTTCACACCTATGAAATTCATATTGACTATTTTGCAAGTTCACGCCTATGATGTTCATATTGACTATGCCAAAAATGCCAAGTTTACACCAATGTCATGTTTATGTTTATGAATTCCCTTATGCCAATTTTGTGTGCGCTAAATTAGGCTAAATTTTTAGCCTAATATTATATGTTAAAAACCATGCGAATGAAAATTAGGCTAAGATTGTTAGCCTAATATTTAGACGGGGTAATGTTGGGAAAATTTGTAACTTGACATAAATTGGTAAAAATATATGAAATTAGCATGTTTGTCACATGCCGAAATTGGTGGCATTTAAATGGTATAAATCCTTATACCAATAATGTTAAACTTGGAAAGTGGGCCACAACATTTAATTGTTGACAAATTTACATATCATAAGTAATAAAGACAAATATGTAAATTTGGAAAATACGAGTATGCTTAACACGAGGTTGGATTGAGTTGTGATGTAAACCTGCACGGACCCGCCCTGCTGTCCAGTAGTCACAACAATACCTATCCAATGTGGGTGGTTAAGCATTGAGCCCAATAAGGACCCGAGGTTAGACTGAGTTACGGTGTAAATCTGCCCGGAACCGACCGGCACATCCAGTAACCGTAACAATACCTGTCTAATGTGAGTGGTCGGTGCTTTAAAAAGCTAAGGACAGACAAATCAGGATGGTGGGGTTAAGTTAACTAAAACACTTAACCAATTCAACATGTTAATTAAATTGATGGGTGGGGTTAGGTAAATACAGACACTTAACCACTTAACATGTTTGACTAGAAACACCCTAGTAACGGGGACCCATTTCAGCAGTAACCCAATTAGGTATCATGGTACCCTAAAACTAGGCAGGGTGGGGCACGATTATTGGGCTGATTGTAAGCGGTCAAAAGCGACGACGGTGGGTGCAACAGTGTGGGTTCTAACGGAGTGCGGGCATGCACACACTTCGGAGCAAACAAACAGGGCACTGGGGGCACCATTAGTATAACCTATGCATTCTAGATTTGTGTGGGGCCGCCACCATGGGACTTGATACACCCCATGGTGGGACTAGCATAGGTATATACAATCTTTGGGGGGGCCGTAAGACACAGATGGTTATGCGAGTAGGAGCTGATCTTTAGAAAGGGGATCACTTCACCCTGATCATGGGGTGCCAATTGAGACAATGCAAGTAGGTGCTGAGATATAGTGTGGGGTGCGATAGTATATTCGATTCAAACTGCCTTACCTTAGTTTATGATACTTTCCTATGTCCAGTTTATACTTATCATGTCCTTTTTCTTATTCTCATACTGAAGAGTCACTAGACTTACTAGGCTTTATGTCTGACCCTATTTTCTTTCGTCTACTTTTCTTCCGTTCCACCCCAGGTCCACAGGGAGGAAACAACCCAGCTTAGTCAGATTCTTTGCAAGCTTCAAGATAGTTGATGTACGGTTTGGACTCTCTTTCCTTGGCTATGGCTGTTGGACACACTCTATGGGGATTATGCAGTTTTAATTATGTTTTTATGCTTCTTTATTTAATAACCAAGACAGAAATGATGATGTAATGTTTTGGAAGTTATTATGTGACAGTTATGGAAAGGTTTTGTATGAACACATATTTATGAAATAAAAAGTCTGTTGTTTTCCGCTGCTTATGTATATGTGTTTATATATATTTGTCTTGTGTTTATCTGTGACTTTTACTTAAAAACCTCCACCAAAGTTAAGGCATTCCCTTTGTGAGTGACGTTAATGGAGGGTGGGTTGTTTCACTTGGTATCAGAGCACAGATTTACCAGACTAGATAAAAGTTTTTGAAACTATTTTCAAAAAGAAGTTTAAAGAAGCATTGATTTCAAGAAAAAGAGTTATTTTTAAAAGGCATAATTCCCCAAAAGCCATATGCACTATCTCTCTATCCTTTGTCTTGAATACTTTCCTTTTTGTTCCAGCATGTCTAGATATCTTAACCTTCCAGATGGAGTACCGATCCCTGGCTGGTTCCGAAGGTACCTAGAGGCTAGGGCCAATGGTGCGGGCCCAACAGACATTCCACCTCCAACAGTGGCAGCAGTTCCTCCTCCTCCTCGTGGAAATACTTTCACTAAGACATTAGAGACTTCAGGGCTATGAGAGGAAAGGACTTTTATGGAACTGAATCATTTGTGGTAGCCAGGAACTGGCTGAAGGAGACCGAAGATTTGTTCGTCATCTTCGAAAGTTGACGAAAGGAAAAAGTACAACTAGCGGTGTGGTTGCTTAAAGATGAAGCTTCCTATTAGTGGGAAGTTACCCATGCTGAGAGGCCAGTGAAGACTTGGGAAGATTTCAGGATGAGGTTTGAGATGAAATTTCTCTCCCAAGCTGAAAGAAGACTGCAAATGGAGAAGTTCCTAACTCTTAAACAAGGAAATATGACAATCAAGGAGTATGTCAATCAGTTTAATCAGCTAGCCAGATTTGGGCTGGATTTGGTAAACACCCAACACAAGAAGGCCCTTCGCTTCGTCAAAGGTCTGAACGAGCCTCTGCATAGCCTTGCAATGACCCATATACCCATAGGAGCGACCTATGAAAGCTTGGTGGACATGGTGCTGCTACACGAGGAAGATAAAGGCAAGAAAGAGGAAAAGGTGGAAGTGACTCAGGAAAAGAAAGAGGATTTACATGCTAAGAAGACAGACTTCAAGAAAGGCGAGAAAACAACAAAACTGTGAAAAGAGAAGGTGCAATTTCTGTGGCATTGTGGGACATATAGCAAAAGACTGCAGGAAGAAGAAGAAGAAGACAAAGATGAATGGTGGTTGTTTCCATTGTGGAGAGACTGGACACTTGGCTAAGGACTGCCCAAAGAAGCGGGGGCAGGGACAGAGGACTGGATCCACCTCAGGGGGACAGGTTCACGCTCTGGTGGCACCTCCACAGGAACGAGGTAGAAATATTTCCGTAGAAAGCTTAGTTTATCTTTATGATCATCCAGTTCGCACTCTCTTTGATTCTGGTGCATCACACTCCTTTATTTCATTTGCCTTAGTAGAATCTCTGCACCTAGATACTAGTATGGTAAAAGATCCCTTGGATGTTTCAAATCCAATTGGGGGCTCGGCTTATTTGTCAATGGTTTTCTTGGATTTGAAAATCTCTATTCTAAGTGTTGAATTTAGATGTAGCGCCTTTGTTTTGGGCTTCTCAGGATATGGACTGATCTTAGGCATGGACTAGTTATCCAATAATGGTGTCATTCTTGATTGTGAGAAAAGAGTGGTTAGACTCTTGACTCGGCTCGGTAACACTCTAGAAATTTCTTGTAATCCCTTGAATGCTATTATGCTTAGTTATCTAGAGTCGCTTGACGCTTCTGTTGAGAATTTGCAGTCGGTTAGAGTGGTCCGGGAATATCCGGATGTCTTTGAAGAGGTGAAAGGCTTACCTCCAAAGCGGGAAATAGACTTCCGCATATATCTTGTTGATAATGCAAAGCCCATAGCTCTTCCTGTTAGACACATGGCTCCAAAGGAGAGAAAGGAGCTCAGTTAGCAAGTTATGGAGCTTCTCGAGAAGGGGTTTATAAGGAGAAGTATCTCGGAATAGGGTGCTCCAAGGGTGTTCGCCACCAAAGCAGATGGTTCACTATGTCTTTGTGTGGACTATAGGGAGCTAAACAAGCTGACTAAAAAGAATAGACACCCGCTTCCCAGAATAGACGATTTGTTTGATCAGCTTGTAGGTGCGTTGGTCTTCTCCCAACTTGATCTGGCTACTGGGTTCCATCAGCTAAGGGTAGCTGAAGATAGTATTGATAAAACGGCGTTCAGAACCCCAGACGGTTTTTAGAGTGGCTGGTCATGCCTTTCGGTTTGACAAACACGCCCGCTTATTTCGTAGAACTAATGAGCAGGGTGTTCAGAGAATCCCTCAATAAGTTCGTGGTGGTCTTCGTAGACGATATTCTTATCTTCTCAAAGAATGAGGAAGAACATGCTCAGCATCTGAAGGAGATCATGGAAACTCTTCGAGTTCATCAGCTAAAAGCCCAATTCTCCAAGTACCACTTTTGGAGAGAAGTAAGATTTCTTGGACATATAGTATCCAGAGAAGGGTTAGCTGTGGACCCCGCGAAAGTAGTTGTAGTGCAAGATTGGAAGACGCCAAGAAATGCAACTGAAGTCCGAAGCTTTCTTGGGCTAGCCAGTTTTTACCGAAAGTTCATTAGGGATTTCGCGAAAATCTCAGCTCCACTCACAAGGCTAACGAAGAAGAATCTGGCGTTCGCTTGGGATTTGGATTGTGACATTGCTTTCCAACGCTTAAAAAGGGCTCTCACAACAGCCCCAGTTCTGACTTTGCTAGATGGAAGCAAGATGCTCACAGTATACACGAATGCTTGTAGTACGGGACTAGGCGTTGTTCTGATGCAAGAAGGGAGGGTGGAAGACAATTGAGAGTTCATGAAAAGAACTATCCAACCCATGACCTTGAGTTGGTAGCCATCGTATTTGCGCTTAAGTCCTGGCGCCATTATCTCCTAGGTGAGAAGTTCGAATTATATACTGACCATAAATCGTTGAAGTATCTTTTCTCACAGAAAGATCTTAACTTGAGGCAGCAAATGTGGATGGAGTTCCTTGCCTCGTATGATTTTGATATTTTCTATACTCCTAGCAAAGGCAACGTGGTAGCAGACGCGTTGAGCAGAAAGAATCTGACCCAAAGCCCTCTCTTTGTGAAAAGGCAAAGTTTGGAGTATATAGCCAGTTTCGACTTTAGGCCCTCCTCTGATTTTATACCCGGTTTATTGGCATCCCTAGAAGTATGGCCCACTCTTTTAGACTCAATAGGGGCCGCACAACGCGAAGACCCTCAGCTTGTGGATGTGATGGATAACTAATTAGGGGTGAAACTTCCGGTCACCTCAATAGGTACTCCATCGATGGTAAGGGTTGGCTAAGGCGAGATGGAAGACTATGCGTACCACAAGCAAGAGATTTAGTAAAGATGGTTCTCGAGGAAGCACATCATTCCAAGATGACAATACATCCAGGTGGAGACAAGATGTACAAGGACATACAGAGAGTTTTCTATTGGAATGACATGAAGAAGGACGTGGCAGATTTCGTTTCTAAGTGCGTGACATGCCAACAGGTCAAGGTGGAACAAAAGAAGCTTGGAGGACTGCTTTATCCTCTAGAAGTCCCGCAATGGAAGTGGGATAGCATCTCAATGGACTTCATTGATGGGTTGCCTAGGTCAAGAAGAGGAAATACTAGCATTTGGGTAATAGTGGACATGCTTACTAAAAGCGCCCACTTTATACCTATCAAGAGTAGAAGGACTGCTTTGGCTCTAGCTTTTCTTTATCTCAAGGAAATAGTTTGACTCCATGGAATACCCTCCAGCATAGCCAGTGACAGGGATCCCATCTTTACGAGCGAATTTTGGCGGAGTCTGCAAGAAGCTGTAGGCACACAGTTATGCTTGAGCATAGCCTATCACTCCTAAACTGATGGTCAGACAGAAAGGGTGAATAGAGTATTGGAAGATCTTTTGAGACTATGCGTTCCTGACTTCAGAGGGACTTGGGAGGATCATCTTCCTTTAGTGGAATTCGCCTACAACAACAGTTAGCAAGCCACCATCGGTATGGCGCCCTTTGAAGCTCCATATGGAAGACCTTGCTGATCACCAACTTGTTGGTGGGAGTCTACTGACAAGATTATACTTGGGCCAGACATGATTAGAGAGACTTCAGAAAAAGTAGACTTGATACGAAGGAGAATGAAGACTCCCCAAGATAGACATAAATCCTACGCAGACAAAAGAAGGACCAACCTTGAATTTGAGGTTGGGGATAGGGTTTCCTTAAGGTATCACCTTTAAGGAACTTCGTTCGCTTTGGATCCGCAGGAAAGCTAGCACCAAGATTTATAGAACCATTCCTATCATCGAGAAAATTGGGAAAATGGCTTATAGAGTAGAGCTGCCTGAAAAATTAGCTGGGATTCACAACGTCTTTCATGTTTCTCATCTCCGAAAATGTCTACATGAATCTGCGGAAGTGGTGGAGCCAAGCATTCTAGAAGAAGCCGAAGTGGAACGCGAAGCAACTGTGAGGAGAGTTCCAACTCGAATCGTAGGAACTGAAGTGAAAAAGCTATGCAACTGCGAAGTCAAGCTCATTAAGGTTCAGTGGAGCAACGCCGAGGAAGAGCAACTTGGGAAACTGAGGACAGAATACGCGCGGCCTACCCTTTTCTTTTTGAGGGTACACCTTTAATCTCTCTTTTTCCTTAAGTTGTGCTTGTATCTATCTTTTAAAATATATCTCCTCGATATTATCCTTTATCCTTAGGTAGAAACCCTTTTGGATGTAAACATGTATTTGAAACATGTTATGATTGATGGCTGCAAGTGGTTGCAAGTGGTTGCTAGTGGTTGCTCGTGGATGCATATACACACACAACCTAGGTTTTAGATCGGCTCAGTCACTTCATACTGCATATACATATATGTATTCATATTTGTATGTGGTTGAAACTTGATATGTCGTCATATGGATGTCGCACTTGTATGAATGGTTGCGCACTCATGTAGAATTAGGAGTAGGGAAAAATTTGCATACATAATGGATTCATGGCACTTACATGATTCGCATTAAGAAGGTCAGCTGAATCAGCGGACCGCCTAATTTTTGCATTAGATAAGGACATATACACACACTATGCATATGATCATGAAGCATTAGAAGTCTTTTAAGGACAATGGATGCCTGTGTTTGATGGTTGAGTAGATGGACGATTGGATGTTAGGACTTACGTTCTTTCAGACTTGAAGATTTCGGGGACGAAATCCTTTAAGGAGGGGAGAATGTAACACCCCGAATTTTCTGTTAACTGTAAATTAACAAATTAAAGTATAATTAATTCTAAATGAAAAAATTAAGGGAAACGGGTTACGCCATTGCGTTCGTCGTGGAATTCTGCTTGAGATAGAGTCCGAGTTTGCATGAATCGGACTCCGTATGAAGGAGTTATGACTCCGGAAGTTTCAGAATTCAAATTTAAAGTTCAAAAAGTTCAAAATTTAGTTCGAATTTCGAATTCAGACCCAAACTCGGCTGGGCGGGAAAATTCTCGCGCAGACACTAGGTCGGCCTGGGGGTCGACCTGGGTGACCAGGTCGACCATAGGGTGGACCTTCCCAGTCGACCTGGTTTGGCCCTTGCAGGCCTGGTCGGTTACTAGTCGAATTCCTGAGCTTGCCTGTGTCACTAGGGCTGATTTGTCGCGTTCTGGTTGAATCCTCTCGAAGTGAATGGTCTATATTCATCTGTGATCATCTGACGGCTCAAATCAATCTGAAATTCTATATAAACAACTTAAGACTCCAACCTAAATTCACATAAAAAATTAGAGATGGAGCCGCCATGCTGTCGGGAGAAAATTGAGAGGAGCCTCCACTTGTAGAAAAGCATAGAGACGAGCCAAATTAAAGTTAAAACAAGAATCAAATCAACGTTGTCTACCCAAAGGAAAGCAATTCAAATTTAGAATTCAGAAATCAGAAATAAGAAAACAAGACCGTCATTTGTTGTAAGTATAGTGATTTTTCCGATGTGAATAAAAGTTAGGATTTGATTCGATGTAAAATGGAAATGGAATTGTGTTATTGTGTAACAACGATGTTAAATCATACATATGTATTGAAATGATTGTGGTATTGTGATGTTTGTGGTATAATTGAATTGATATTGATCCTATTGTACATTAGAATCACATGAAAGTTGTATAGTTCATGTTGTAATCGACACCTATATGTTTATGTGATTATATAGATTGTATGTGATTAAGATTTCATGTATATATATGCTAAAACCTCTATGCCTAAGTTCATATACATGCTAATATGTTTATACAAAAGTTGCAAAGTCAATAATTGGATCCATGCGAAGATCCACTTTAATACATGTTTCATGTGTAGTTGGACATATGATTGGATCTGGTTCACTCATGAAATGAAATTATATATATACTTTATGAACATGTCATATTCTTATGCTAGTGATGTTCGATGTTATGCATAGATTTAAACATGTTTAGGCTTATGTTGTCTAAATCATATGTTAATTCATATGACACCTATTTGGTTAGACTCCTATTTCAATGCAAGTTCACATGTATGTAAATTGATTTAGCCTATGTTGCAAGTTTACACCTATGATATTCATATTGACTATTTTGCAAGTTCACGCCTATGATGTTGATATTGACTATGCCAAAAATGCCAAGTTTACACCTATGTTATGTTTATGTTTATGAATTCCCTTATGCCAATTTTGTGTGCGCTAAATTAGGCTAAATTTTTAGCCTAATATTATATGTTAAAAACCATGCGAATGAAAATTAGGCTAAGAATGTTAGCCTAATTTTTAGATGGGGTAACGTTGGGAAAATTGGTAACTTGACATAAAATGGTAAAAATATATGAAATTGGCATGTTTGTCACATGCCAAAATTGGTGGCATTTAAATGGTATAAATCCTTATACCAAAAATGTTAAACTTGGAAAGTGGGCCACAACATTTAGTTGTTGACAAATTTACAAATAATGAGTAATAAAGACAAATATTTAAATTTGGAAAATACGAGTATGCTTAACACGAGGTTGGATTGAGTTGTGATGTAAACCTGCCCGGACCCGCCCGGCTGTCCAGTAGTCACAACAATACCTATCCAATTTGGGTGGTTAAGCATTGAGCCCAATAAGGACCCGAGGTTAGACTGAGTTACGGTGTAAATCTGCCCGGACCCGACCGGCACATCCAGTAACCGTAACAATACCTGTCTAATGTGAGTGGTCGGTGCTTTAAAAAGCTAAGGACAGACAAGTCAGGATGGTAGGGTTAAGTTAACTAGAACACTTAACCAATTCAGCATGTTAATTAAACTGATGGGTGGGGTTAGGTAAATACAAACACTTAACCACTTAACATGTTTGACTAGAAAAACCCTATTAACGGGGACCCATTTCAGCAGTAACCCAGTTAGATATCATGGTACCCTGAAACTAAGCAGGGTGGGGCACGATTACTGGGCTGATTGTAAGCGGTCAAAAGCGACGGTGGTGGGTGCAACAGTGTGGGTTCTAACGAAGTGCAGGCGTGCACACACTTCGAAGCAGACAAACAGGGCACTGGGAGCACCAGTAGTATAACCTATGCATTCTAGAGTTGTGTGGTGCCGCCACCATGGGACTTGATACACCCTATGGTGGGACCAGCATAGGTATCTACAATCTTTGGGGGGGGGGGGGCGTAAGACACAGATGACTATGCGAGTAGGATCCGATCTTTAGAAAGGGGATCATTTCACCCTGATCATGGGGTGCCAGTTGAGACAATGCAAGTAGGTGCAGAGATATAGTGTGGGATGCGATAGTATATTCGATTCAAACTGCCTTACCTTAGTTCATGATACTTTCCTATTTCCAGTTTATACTTATCATGTCCTTTTTCTTATTCTCATACTGAAGAGTCACTAGACTTACCAGGCTTTATGTCTGACCCTATTTTCTTTCGTCTTCTTTTCTTCCGTCCCCCCGCCAGGTCCACAGGGAGGAAACAACCCAGCTTAGTCAGATTCTTCGCAAGCTTCAAGATAGTAGATGTACGATTTGGACTCTCTTTTCTTGGCTATGGCTGTTGGACACACTCTATGGGGATTATGCAGTTTTAATTATGATTTTATGCTTCTTTATTTAATAACCAAGACAGAAATGATGATGTAATGTTTTGGAAGTTATTTTTTGACAGTTATGGAAATGTTTTGTATGAACGCATATTTATGAAATAAAAAGTCTGTTGTTTTCCGCTGCTTATATATATGTGTTTATATATATCTATCTTGTGTTTATCTGTGACTTTTACTTAAAAACCTCCACCAAAGTTAAGGCATTCCCTTTGTGAGTGACCTTAATGGAGGGTGGGGTGTTTCAAGAATATTAAATCTAGTTTTGACATGAACTGATCTAATTTGGCATAAACTGCAAGTTGGGTTAATTGATAGGTAAATCAAGATTTGGGCCTAGAATATAGGTATGTTGGTGGGCATGACAAATAGATATGATGTAGGCCAAATTTGTTTAAAAGAGTCGTTAGCAATTTACATATAGACAAAAAAGGGATAAATATGTAAATCTAGGAAAGACGAATATGCCTAACCCGAGGTTAGATTGAGTTACAGTATAAGACTGCCCTGAACCACCCGGCAAATCCAGCAACCATAACAATACCTATCTAATGTGGGTGGTTAGAGCATTGAGCCCAAAAGGACCCGAGGTTAGACCGAGTTGCGGTGTAAATCTGCCCGGAACCGACCGGCACATCCAGTGACCGCAACAATACCTGTCTAATGTGAGTGGTTGGTGCTTTAAATGAATAATTTTAAAGCTAAGAAACATTTAAGCTAGAATGGGAGGGTTAAGTCCATAGAAACACTTAACCGACTTAACATATTAACAAGACAAGACTTGTAGGGGTTAAATAACCGTTATAACATGTTAACTAGACTAGAAGGTAGGGTTAAGTAAAATACACATAGCCAATTTAACATGTTAACTAGACTAGAAGGTGGATTTAAGTAAACTTAGAACAGTTAGCCATCATAGTGTGAAAAATGAACAAGATTAAGTTAAAACATGAAGGGACAATACTTAGCCATTAGAGCATGTGAATTAAACAGATGTTAGTGTTAAGTTAACTAAGGGAACACTTAACCAATACAAGATGAAGGGGTGGGGTTAAGTGATAAGAAAAACTTAACCAATATAACTTGATTTGTGGTAGGGTTAAGTCAACATGAACTACTGATAACACTTAACCAGTTTAACATGACAAATGAATGGGTTAAGTTAACTTGAATTGACTAATGACAACTTAACCAATCTAACTTGATGAGAAAGAGAACTAAGTAGTAAACCTTAGTTAAGAGGACTAAGTTGTAAACCTTAGTTAAGAAAACGATGGTTCAGGAAACTAAGTAGTAAACCTTAGTTAAGGGAACTAAGTAGTAAACCTTAGTAGAATATGAGAAGGAGCAAACGTCCATCTGATCTTAAAGAAGGCTCCAACGAACTGGGGTACGAAGCACGCGACTTCGAGGGGACGTGAGGGTACTCTTTGTATCCCTCTGTTAGGCTGCAGATGATCCGCCTGGGCTCACAAAGGTTAAGGTCTGCGTTAGAAGAACCAAGGGTATGCCTTGGTTGCAATATAAGGCAACCTAAAGACTAGGATGGACAAGCGTGATTCGGCGAGACCAGTAGCCCTGTGATAGCAACTCGTCGTCTACCTACCAACTTGAGTCAATCGAGATACATGAAGCGGAAAGGTGGAGAACTCCAAAAGAACATATACTTGCTATCTAGTTATGGTTGCGGATGGCCATAGGTTAGTGGGGGCATGGAGGGCCTGCGTATAGTTCTCATTTTTCAAGATGTGCCTTTCATTAGTTGAAGGAGGGGTCAGGTGAGACCACAACCACTGGAAAAACAGACCTTAGCATCTGCATCAGCAGATATCTGAAAGCTTCCGACCGAGTTCCGTGTTTCTTGATTTACCCTGCCACGAGACTCGGGTCGCACATACGGAGGACATGTGCATCTAGACAACGATAACGATTCGTGACACATACGTAGGAAAATATAGGAACATATACCGCTCTAGGTAGTGTGTCCTAGACTAGGGGGCATCGTTCGGTAGGTAGCATAATACCTAGTTGGACCTAGGTCGCGTAAACCCTAAAATCCGAGAAACGTTCAATAGGTAGCATAAACCCTAGTAGCCTTGGGTAGTGAAAACCCTGGTTGGATCTAGAATGCGCTCGATAGATAACCCTAGGTTAGACCTAGGTAATAAATAATAGATGTACATCTAAAACAACCACAATTGCGGGAATTGGGATCACATATTTGTTCTTATTAGTTTATACAGATTACTAGTTAGGTGGTGCAGAGATATAGAAATTAGAATAAAAAGGTAGTGGAGAAGCAGAGAAAGTATAGAAGTGCATCCAGTTTATCTTACCTTATCATATCTTGTGCTAACCTTATGATTCCCGTCATCATGGTGTAGTCCTGTACTCAGTTAATTCATGCCATGTTGCTTTTTACCTGTTCACATGCTGAAAGTTACTGAACTTACCAGACTTTATGTCTGACTCTGTTTTCTTTCGCTTTCTTGTCTTCCTTTCCCTCCCTCCAGGTTCTCAGGCAGGGAATATTACTACTTAGCCCAGTTTTCTTTCCAAGCTGAAGATTAGTCGAAATTTTGCTTGGATTTTCTTTTCCATTGCTATGGCTAGCTTAAGCTACATTAGGGAATATAAATGTTATTTTATGCTTCTTTATTTTGTAAGACAGATATTCTGGTATTGGAAAATAATTGTTGTACAAACTATTTGATCAATAAAGTAAAATTCTGTTTTCCGCCGTTTTAATTTTTTCGGTCTTGTAATTTATCTATATCGTTTACCTATAACTCTCCACCGAAGTTAAGGCATTCCCTTAGTGAGTAACCTTAACGGATGTGGGGTGTTACACGTGGTATCAGAGCTGAAGGTTACCGGATCAGATAAAAGATTTGAAAAAAAAAATTATTTTCAAAACGGATTTTAAAGAAGCATTTTGTTCAAAAGAAAAGTTTTGTTTCAAAAGGAATATTCCCCAAAAGCCATAAGCACTATCTTCTGATCCACTGTTTGAATTCCTATCCCCTTCTTTCTTGAGTCTTTGGGGCTCCTGGCTTTCTGGGAGGTAACCCCATCGCGGCATACTTCTATAGGCTTGATGAGACTACAACACTTGTCAAAGGGGAAAGTAGTGCCCAACTTCCATCTATAGCCGCAGTAGTTTCACCTGAGGCTAATTTTATTTCAAGCTTTGTAGGGTTTTCCATGCGATGGAGGCGGCTTTCGAGAGACTGGTCAACATGTTACACAAGGATGGTAAAGAGTTTGGCTAAGGAGCAAACCGAAGGATGATAAATTCATGGATATGGACTTTACTCACATAGGAGGGAGGAATAGTAAAACACTAAGACAAGTGGAAGTATCTTTACTATGGTATAATAGGGCATATAATTAAGGATAAGGGCAAGAACGAGGGACAGGATTTTTTTCAGGAGGGCAAGTGCATGCTTTCACCACTAGAATACCTGAGAGAGAGATAGTAAAAATCTCTGTTGGAAAAGTTTAGTTCTTCCTTTCGATCAACCTGTTAGTACTCTCTTGATTTTATCACTTCACATCCGTTTATATCTGCTTCCATAGTTGAGTCCCTGCACCTTAGTACATGTATAGTAGAAGATCCCACTTCAGTCTCAAATCCAATTGGTGGTTCGACCCATTTATCTTTGTAAGGATTTGAGAATAACTATAATTAAGTATTGGGTTTAAGCGTAATGCCAATGTTTTGGGTTTCATGGGCTATGGGTTGATTCTAGGCATGGGTTGGTTAGCTAGTAATTGTGAAGGGAGGGTAGTTAGACTTTTGATTCTCCTCGGAAATACCCTCGAGATTTTGTGCGATCCTAAAGGATCAGTTAGGCCTAGCTACCTAGAATCACTTGGTACATCTATCAACGGTTTGCGATCTGTTAGGGTAGTCCATGAGTACGTAGATGTTTTTGATTAGGTTAGGAGTTTACCCCTAAAACGCAAGATATACTTCCGCATATACCCAGTTGACAATGCAAAACCAGTTATCCGATTAACAACAGTTTTCGAAATGAAGGTCAAGAAGCTTCGCAATCGTGAAGATTAATTAGATAAGGTACAGAATAGTGAAGCTCAAGAAGATGCAACTTAGAAGACTGAAGACTAGATACACGCATCACACCCTTTTTCTTAAGGGTACATCCTTGATCTCTTTTTCTAGGAATTTTATGCATACTTTCTAGCTTTTAAGGTATATCCTCTAGGGCATATCATCGATCCTTGGGTAGAAGCCAATGGATGTAAACATGTATTTGAAACATGTTATGATTGATGGTTGCAAATGGTTGCCCGTGGATGCATATACACACCATAGGCGCTAGAACGACTCAACCACTTTCATATTGCATTAGCATATATGTATTTGCTTAACGGATTTAACTGGATATGTTATCATATGGATATTGCATATGGATGAATGGCTATGCACACATGTAGTATTTACATAACTAGGGATTCTTGCATACATGATTGGACGCATGGCACTGACATAATTCGCATTAAGGAGGTCAACTGAATCAGTAGACCGCCTGATTTTGCATTAGATAAAGACATATACACACACTATGCATATGAACATGAAAGCATTAGAAATCTTTTTAAGGACAATGAATGCTTGTGATTGAATGGTTGAGTAGATGGGTGATTGGATGGTAGGACACATTCTTCCTAACTTGAAGATTTCGGGGACGAAATCCTTTTAAGAGTGGGGAATGTAACACCCCGTAATTATGTAACATTAAGTTTCAAAAATTAAAGTATAATTAAATTTCATAAGAAGAATTAAGGGAAACAGGTTATGCCATTGCGTTCGTCTCGAAATTCTGCTTGAGATAGAGTCCGAGTTTACGTAAATCGGACTCCGTATGAAGAAGTTATGACCTCCGGAAGTTTCAGAATTTAATTTAAAATTCAAACAGCTCAAAGTTCAGTTCAAAATTCGAAAACAGACCCAAACTAGACTGGGCGGGAAAATTCCCGCCTAGGACCCAGGTCGACCATGGGGTCGACCTGGGGGTCGACCTGGTCAGGTCTGAACCATTTTCTGGTTCGTGCTGAGTCACTTGGGCCTTCTGGATAGCTCTGAACTGATCTGATGGTTGTGGGTAATTCTAGGGTTCATCTAGCGACTCTAATCAAACTGAAATCCTATATATACAACCTAGTACTCAACCTAAATTCGCACAAATTATCTTGGGCATCTACATGCTGCTTCTCTCTATTATAACCTCCACCATTAAAATAAATCCAATTCTCCGCTAAAATAAGTTATAGTTCTTCTTCAAATTGGAGATTCAAATCAAGATTAAAGCTTTAAGAAAAGAATCAAAGGCTAATTCAACGGTTGCGAGCAACGTCATGCAAATCATAGCAAATCACCAACGCCGTCTGATTATCCTTTTCTGAAACCGATCAATGTAAGTCAGTTACTTTTTAGATATGAACGTCTAGATCTATTTGTGGCATGTAATTAAATGGATATAAGAATATGACTATAACGTTGAAACTATTGTTAATGGCCTAAGACTATGACTGTGAACATAAGACTATGCCTATGCCTATGACTGTGAACATAGGTCTATGCCTATTCCTATGACTGTGAACATAAGACTATGCCTATGCCTATGACTGTGAACATAAGACTATTGCCTATGACTATGACAAGGAAAATTGTGGCTAATCACCTATGATTCATGACCATGAGATTATTGCCTAGGATTATGACCATGAAATTGGATCTAAGCTTGATTTTCTATTCAGAACTATTTTTTTATTATCCTTGGATCTTGATTTTTGGGGATTTTTCTATTAAGTTAGATCTATCCATGTTCTTGAACCTATATTATTATTCAAACCTTTTCATGTTCATAATGTTATCAGATCAATATGCCTGCGATGTTTTAGTCAATTTATTCAGTATATTTATTAGATCTATAATTCATGAATTTGGGATTATCATCTTATGCCTATTCTTATGCCTATCTTTTCATGGTATTCTTGTTTATTCCCTTTTATCTACGAATCTAGATTGACCTATAATTTAGACTGAGTCACAAACGATGGGAATGCGATTTGGGCACAACATGAAATTAACGTGAATGTGGTTGAGAACTTGGAAATTTGGTATAACATGAAATTTATATAATTTGGCATAACAAATATGTTAGCATAATCTAAATTGGCTATAATAGTAAATATTACATGCATATTAGACATGGGCGTAAATTGGTAAATTGTTAATTGACCGCAAAGTATGTAATTGGCATGTAAGCGAAGTTTGGATATAAACTATAAACTAGAATATTAAATCTAGTTTTGACATGAACTGATCTAATTTGGCATAAACTGTAAGTTGGGTTAATTGATAGGTAAATCAAGATTTGGGCCTAGAATATAGGTATGTTAGTGGGTATGGCAAATAACTATGATATAGGCCAAATTTGTTTTAAAGAGTCGTTAGAAATTTACATATAGACAAAAAAGGGATAAATATGTAAATCTAGGAAAGACGAATATGCCTAACCCGAGGTTAGATTGAGTTACGATATAAGACTGCCCGGAACCACCCGGCAAATCCAGCAACCGTAACAATACCTATCTAATGTGGGTGGTTAGAGCATTGAGCCCAAAAGGACCTGAGGTTAGACTGAGTTGCGGTGTAAATCTGCCCGGAACCGACCGACACATCCAGTGACCGCAACAATATCTGTCTAGTGTGAGTGGTTGGTGCTTTAAATGAATAATTTTAAAGCTAAGAAACAGTTAAGCTAGAATGGGAGGGTTAAGTCCATAGGAACACTTAACCAAATTAACATGTTAACAAGACAAGACTTGTAGGGGTTAAATAATCGTTATAACATGTTAATTAAACTAGAAGGTGGGGTTAAGTAAAATACACTTCACCAATTTAACATGTTAACTAGACTAGAAGGTGGAGTTAAGTAAACTTAGAACACTTAGCCATCATAGTGTGACAAATGAACAAGGTTAAGTTAAAACATGAAGGGACAATACTTAGCCATTAGGACATGTGAATTAAACAGATGTTAGGGTTAAGTTAACTAAGGGAACACTTAACCAATACAAGATGAAGGGGTGGGGTTAAGTAATAAGAAAACTTAACCAATATAACTTGATTTGTGGTAGGGTTAAGTCAACATGAACTACTGATAACACTTAACCAGTTTAACACGACAAATGAATGGGTTAAGTTAACTTGAATTGACTAATGACACTTAACCAATCCAACTTGACGAGAAAGAGAACTAAGTAGTAAACCTTAATTAAGAGGACTAAGTTGTAAACCTTAGTTAAGAAAACGACGGTTCAGGAAACTAAGTAGTAAACCTTAGTTAAGGGAACTAAGTAGTAAACCTTAGTAGAATACGAGAAGGAGCAAACGTCCATATGTCTTAAAGAAAGCTCCAACGAACCGGGGTACGAAGTACGCGGCTTCGAGGGGACGTGAGGGTACTCTTGGTATCCCTCTGTGAGGCTGCAGATGATCCTCCTAGGCTCACAAAGGTTAAGGTCTGCGTTAGAAGAACCAAGGGTATGCGTTGGTTGCAATATAAGGCAACCTAAAGACTAGGATGAACCAGCGTGATTCGGCGAGACCAGTAGCCCTATGATAGCAACTCGTCGTCTACCTACCATCTTGAGTCAATCGAGATACGTGAAGTGGAAAGGCGGAGAACTCCAAAAGACCATATACTTGCTATCTAGTTATGGTTGCGGATGGCCATAGGTTAGTGGGGCATAGGGGGGCCTGTGTATAGTTCTCATTTTTCAAGGTGTGCCTTTCATTAGTTGAGGAAGGGGTCAGGTGGGACCATAGCCACTGGAAAAACAGACCTTAGCATCTACATCGGCAGATATCTGAAAGCTCCCGACCGAGTTCCGTGTTTCTTGATTTGCTCTGCCACGAGACTCGGGTCGCACATACGGAGGACATGTGCATCTAGACAGCGATAACGATTCGCGACACATACGTGGGAAAAGTCTAGGAACATATACCGCTCTAGGTAGTGTTTCCTAGAGTAGGGGGCATCGTTCGGTAGGCAGCATAATCCCTAGTTGGACCTAGGTCGCGTAAACCCTAAAATCCGAGAAACATTCAATAGGTAGCATAAACCCTAGTAGCCCTGGGTAGCGAAAACCCTGGTTGGATCTAGAATGCGTTCGATAGAAAACCCTAGGTTAGACCTAGGTAATACATAATAGATGTACACCTGAAACAACCACAATTGCGGGAATTGGGATCACGTATCTGTTCTTATCAGTTTATACAGATTACTAGTTAGGTGGTGCAGAGATATAGAAATTAGAATAACATGGTAGTGGCGAAGAAGAGAAAGTATAGAAGTGCATCCAGTTTATCTTACCTTATCATATCTTGTGCTAACCTTATGATTCCTGTCATCATGATGTAGTCTTGTACTCAGTTAATTCATGTCATGTTGCTTTTTACCTGTTCACATGCTGGAAGTTACTGAACTTACCAGACTTTATATCTGACTCTGTTTTCTTTCGCTTTCTTGTCTTCCGTCCCCCTCCCTCCCCCAAGGTTCGCAGGGAGGGAATATTACTACTTAGCCCAGTTTTCTTTCCAAGCTGAAGATTAGTCAAAGTTTTGCTTGGATTCTCTTCTCCATTGCTATGGCTGGCTTAAGCTACATTGGGGAATATAAATGTTATTTTATGCTTCTTTATTTTGTAAGACAGATATTCTGGTATTGGAAAATAATTGTTGTACAAACTATTTGATCAATAAAGTAAAATTCTATTTTCCGCTGTTTTAATTTTGTCGGTCTTGTAATTTATCTGTGTCTTTTACCTATAACTCTCCACCGAAGTTAAGGCATTCCCCTAGTGAGTGACCTTAACGGATGTGGGGTGTTACAATTCTCCTCCCAAGTCGCTCTGAAATCGAGTACACACAGTCTTAGTAGATCCTCGAGAACTCTATTAACCCTCTCAGTCTGTCCATCAGTCTAAGGGTGATAAGTTGTGGTATGTCTTAACTGTGCACCCAGGGCCTCTTGCAAGCTCCTCCAAAACTTGCTAGTAAATATGGGGTCATGGTCACTTACTATACCGGAAAGTGCCCCATGAAGTTGGACGAACTCCTTTAGGCATACTGATATTAGCCAAGACGTTGTCCTTTTGCTCTTGACTGGAATAAAGTGAGCGCTCTTAGTAAGCATGTCTACTATCACACATATGCTTGTGTTTCCCTTCATTGATCGGAGTAGTCCATCAATGAAGCCCATAGAAACATTCTCTCATTTCTATTATGGGATATCCAAGGGTTGAAGCAATCTACCAGGTTTTCTTTGTTCAGCCTTGACTGGTTGATAAGTCAAACATCGGGCCATGAACTCTGTCACATCTTTCTTCATGTCAGTCTAATGAAAAACTCGCTTCGTGTCTCGGTACATCTTGTCATCGCTCGGATGGACAGTCATCCGAGAGTGATGAGCCTCCTCCAAAATTGATCTTAGCAAATCTCCAATTCTCGGAATATACTAGTATTACCGCACAACGGTGGAAAAACCGACCTTTTAAGTGTTTAATACATAAAAAGTATATTTGTAAAATATATTTTAATTATATATAATGATTAAAAATATAATGTAGTTTAAAAGAAAATTGAAGTGAATGAAAAGGTGTGAATCCAATTAAACTATGAATTGTATACGTAAATCAACTTAATACTAAAAATATGTTACCAATGTATTGATATGAATCACTCATAAACACACATACATTTACAATTATATATCAAGAAGGATCAACGTACTCTTATTATTTAACACAAGTGCAAACCCGTGCTACGCACATGGGAGTTCGTCATACTTTCATTTTTAAGCTAATATGGATGTAATATCATAAAAAATATGTATTATCGAACCTCCTATTGAAAAGCGTAAGTAAAAAAATACAATAGAATTACAAGTAAGAACACTATTTTAATCAACAAATTGTAAGTTAAAGAGCTTGAAATTTAATTTCATCGTCAATTTTAACTCGTTAGAAATTGAGTGGAGCAGATTGTAGTACATGAAATCGGTTATAAAGTTTGCAGTGAATAGAACAGTAGAACAATTGTGTAGACCTAAGAAATTAGGAACGTTTTAGGTCTGTTAACTAAAGGACATTAAAATCAACAGAATACCAACATATCTTGGTCATATCAGAAGGCAAACCACCATACGTTGTCACCATAGATATCCATATAGAAATATATTTTATTTTGTTTGTTTTAGTTGTTTGAAAATTCAGTGCAGTCATTACTATCTCAATTTCAGTTGGAATGTCTTTGACACTTCACAGTAATTGATAAAAGGCAACATGAATATTATATCCCCTGCTATACATGCATATGTCATTGCAATGCTGGTTGGTGTAAATTAATGCGTTCCAAACCTTTTTTTGGTTAAAAATACAAATTTATATATGTTAGATAATGATACATTTGGGGATACACTGGGTATAGGAAAGTAGCGACGCAATTCATGACTTGGAAAGCAATTATAGCCCATGGCATACTTTTTGGCTCCAGCTTTTTGCTGTAATTTCATACTTGTTCCTGTCAGTCTTGTACATATGAGCTATTTCCTAAACTAAAGGATCATCTGGGTTGGGATCTGTTAGCAAAGAACATATCGACAGAAGGACCTTGGAAACTGTCAATGCAGGACTCCACTGCTCCTTCAAGATGTCGAGGAATATGCTCCCGTTGCTATTAATATTTCGGTGAAATACCTTTGTCCTGAATGCTACCTTTGTCAGTCTTGTACATATGCATTCCACATGCAGCAGCAGTCTGTTAAAAATGCTTGCAGATTTAGTAGTCATTGATGGTAGATGAATACCATTTGCCATAGTCTTTGCATATAGTAACAATTCATAGCATGAACAGTCAAAGCTGACCTGCTAAAAATTAGCATGAAACATGAGTATTATACCTGCAGTATAACTCGCCGCACATAGGTAATATTAATTTGATATAAATAAAATTGGTTAATTGACTAATAAAAGTAATTGAAACTGAATTTCATTTGCAGTTCGAAGTACATGTTAAAGAAGTTTGTTTTCATTTGCAGTTCGAAGTACATGTTAAAGAAGTTTGTAGCAGTATGTAATGGTATGATAACATATTGTGTAATCTAGAGAACAAATGTTGTAAATATTGCAAGAGGAAGTAAGGCTGTTTGAACTAAACCAAATAAGATCCGATATAATATAGTCACAATCAATACAAAACTTTATAAGTCTACCTCCCATGTGATGGAAACTAAACCAAATAATCTATACATTGTTGAGTAAGAATGGAATAAGGGTAAGCAATGTTATTACCAACTTTTATTTAAGAAAGCGTATGGTAATCCTATTTATCGCAAGGAACATAATCAATCTTTCCATCATTACCACTGTTTAAACATTTAGGTACATTATATTTGTGCAAATTGAAACCCAAGAGGTGAACCAAAATCCCACAAAATCAGGATGCAAGTATCTTTGTTCATATAAATAACAAAAAAAGAGGGAAATGTCAGAAGCAGTCTAAATCAGCAATGCAATTCCTTTCTGGAATTTTTGAATCTTGAGTTCAAAATTCATGCATCAACATAACGGTAAGCACAAAGTTACCTAACGGAAAAGGAATTTAAGAGATGGTAACTTCAAAATTGCAAGGGAAATCCGTACCTGGATGGGAATATATCATGAAGATGGTTTTACATTGATTGCATTCACGTAGCGAGCAACGACTATCCAATTGATAAAATAATTATTGATCATTGATAAGTTGATTAACTATATAAACTACTGAGCTCTGAGAAGGGAAATATCGATTTAATTCATGATAATAAAACGAATAGTGAACACATTATATACACGCACAGACACACATACACACGCATATATATATATATATATATATATATATATCATTTCAATTTTCAGTAAACACTAAGAAAATAGCACAATGAAGTTAGATCAATAATTATTTTTCAGGAATCTGAAGATGGATACAAAATATGCAAATGATAAGTACAGAACAATATACACTTCTGATACTATTGTAGTACATTGTACCTTGTACTGATAGAAATAGCTGATGCTTAATAATATCCTACGTAATACTTTTTGACTTGAAAGTTTATGAAATATGTTTGAAATGTAGTAATAAATACGCGTTGCATACCTTGGCTATAGTTCTATGTGACTTGGAGCATTTTATATATTTTGGAAATGAAGCTGGAAATCACTAAAACTTAAAAATACCTCTATAGCTTTTAGGGAAAAAGTTGCCAAATATCACTCGAAGTGTATTGTTGAACTACTTAGGATTTGAATAATTAATCCTTGCAGCTCCCTTTTGAAATCAATATATGCATATGAACCTTAATGTTAACCCTGCTGCAAACCTAGTATTTACAACTATCTGTAAATACTTAGAATGCCTAGTTATACCATAACTCAAGGACAGTCCATAGATAATCACTAATTGTAGAATACATCACTTAAAAATAAAATACTTTTGCAAATTTGAAATTGCCTGGCACTTATTTATTGTCGTCAATATGTATTCCAGTTTGTCATTTTCCCCCATTAAGCGATGCGGTTATCAAGTCCATTTTGATGCTACCTGAGCCAAAGGTTGAACTTTAAGGCAATACGATGATTGAAAAAAAAAACTAAGTTAGTAGAAAAAAGAAATTGCTCAACGGATAGCACATGTCAATGGTTTTGAAGATTAAACATTGGAAACAGACAGTCAAGGCGTTTGCAAATCAAAAAAAGTAAGTTGCTAAGTAACAATAGTTTAAGTCAATAAGACACACACACACGCATGTATATATCACTTCAGCTTTTAGTAAATGTTAAGAAAATTGCACACGAATCGGAAGATGGATGCACTATATGCAAACGATAAGTACAGAACCATATACACTTCCAATACTGCTGAAATGTGTTATACGTACCATAGTTAACATTTGTTCTCTACATTACACAATATGTTATCGTACTGAGCCAAATTCATGAATCTGAATCTGAGTCTGGAAACAAGAATAATCGCTCTAGGCGAAAGGATACTAATGCAAAATCCAAACCTACCTAAAAATTGCTGTTACTACATATGCTAAAAGGAGATAAAGTAAGAAGAAATTGCACTGAAACGAGTAGAATAGCTACCTATTTCTCAACAGGTTGATATGAAATTGAATACAGTAGAACACAAACCTAAAATTGCGACACAGATCTCCATGCAAATATGAAATTATGAAGAAGATGGTAACGTAGAACGCAAATCGCTATTGAAATTACGAAGTAGATCGCTGGTTGAATCTGTAATTACGAAGTAGATCTTCGATTGAAATTACACGGAGAGAAATATCGTGTTGAGAACGAGTAGGAATTTGAGAAATTTGAGGAAAAGGAAAATGCGGAAGAATTTTCATAAGTAGAAAGACAATTTGTTTTTGAGAGAAAATTATGCCTAAATTTATTGGAACAGACAAATTAATTTTGGTTCTTACAGTAGACAAACCTCCCTAACGATCGGTTTGATAATCTACCATCTCGTCTTAGCCATCATTTCTCGTCCACACAATATCTAGCTAGGTAACTAGGGGCTTCCTCTCTACCGAATCTATCCAAGATTTCCACCAACTGTTGATCCTTTTGCTGCTTAGATCCAATACGCTCCATAAGAGTAGTAATGATGCCAACAAACCACATAAAATATTCGTAGTTGGCTTAAAATCAAAGGTTGAGATAAATTACAAGCTTTTCCTTTCTATGAATAGATGACTCAAGGTCATCCTTTTCCTACTCAGTGCGTCTACAACTATATTACCCTTGCGTGTGGTATAAGCTATCTAAATCATAGGACGCAAGGAACTCCATCCATCTTTGTTGCCTTAAGTTGAGATCCTTCTGCGAGAATAAATATTTGAGAGACTTATGATCCGTGCAGAGCTCAAATTTCTCTCCAAGTAGATAGTGTTTCCAAGACTTAAGTGCGATCACTATAGCATCCAACTACAAGTCATGGGTGGGGTAGTTCTTCTCGTAAACTCTCAGTTGCCTACTTCCATAGCAGACCACCCTATCCTCTTGCATCAACACAGCACATAATCCTATGCCACAAGCATCTGTGTGGACTGTAAAAACCTTGCTACTGTAGGGATGAGTCAAAATATTGGCTGATGTCAAAACCCTCTTTAATCTTTGAAATGCATCATCGCAATCAATGCTCCAAGTTAATGCCAAATTCTTCTTCGTCAGACGCGAGCGGGGATGATATCCGAGAAAAGTCCTTAATGAACTTTCTATACTAAACCATCAATACTAGGAAACTCGTTACCTTCATTGCATTCTTAGGGGCTTTCCAACATTAAACTGCGACTACTTTAGCGGGGTCCACCGCTATTCCACCCTTGCACACTACATGTCCTAGGAACCTTACTTCCTTTCTCCAGAAATGACA
Source organism: Allium sativum (assembly GCA_030737875.1). Lineage (NCBI taxonomy): Eukaryota > Viridiplantae > Streptophyta > Magnoliopsida > Asparagales > Amaryllidaceae > Allium > Allium sativum. The sequence goes on from JASFAX010000033.1 coordinate 10,104,016, forward strand.
TTTAGAAAAGTTAGCCTTAAGTTCGTGCAATCTAAAAGTGCTGAGAAACTCCTCTAAGTATCTGGTATTTTTTCCCTTGCTCCTTGAGAAAACCAGAATGTCATCCACGAAGACCACCATGAATTTGTTCAGATACTCCCTAAACACCTGTCTCATTAAGTCCATAAAATATGCGTGTTCATTGGTCAGCCCAAAATACATGACCAACCACTCAAAAAGACCGTCTGTAGTTATGTAAGATGTCTTGTCAATACTATCATCCACTACCCTAAGCTAATGAAATCCGGCGGCTAGGTCCAGCTGTGAGAAGACCGAAGCATCTACTAATTGGTTGAACAAGTCATCAATCCTCCGAAGTGGGTGCTTATTCTTCTTGGCGAGTTAATTCAGCTCTCTAAATCCACGAATAGACGGGAAAAGCCATCTGCCTTGGTTGCAAAGACGACTAGAGCTCCCTATTCAGAAATGATCCGTCTAAAAAATCCCTTCACCAATAACTCACCTACTTGTTTGCTGAGCTCCCTCCTCTCCGTAGGAGCCAAGTGACGTACTGGTAAAGTGACTGGTTTAGCATTCTCCACCAAGTAAATCTAAAAATCTATCTCACGCCTTAAAGGTAATCCCCTAACCTCATCGAACATAACTGGAAACTACTAACTATGGGTAATGATCGAAGATCGTCAACGACGACATCAAAAGAATATAAGAAACTGAGCATTACCGAGCTCCGTGGGTCATAAGAAATTTCGAGAGTTCTGCCTTGGAATGTTAGAAGTCTAACAACTCTCCTCTCACAATTAAGAATGGCATCATACATGGCTAGCCAGTTCATTCCTAGAATTAATCCGTAATCCATAAAGCCAGGAACATATGCATCGCATTCAAATTCAATATCCAAAATGGAAATTCTCAAACCCCTACATATAATAGATAAATGAGTCGTTACTCCTATGGGGTTTGAGACTATAACAGGATCAGAAATAATATTAGTGTCTAGGTGCAGATTTTCTACCATAGAGTTGTATATGAATGAATCGGAAGCACCGGAATCAAAGAGAGTTCTAATAGGATAGTCTAAAAGAGAAATCAAACCTTCAACGATGAATTTTCTACCACGATCCGGTCCACCAGTCTCTAGTGCATTAACTTGTCTTCCAGACGATCCAGCCTTCTTCCTTTTCTTGTTAGGCCATTGTCCTTTATAATGTCGAACTTGACCACAAGTGAAGCAAGCATTCCTTATCTTCTTACATTCTCTCACAAAGTGCCCCAAGGCCCCCACAAACATGGCATTTCACCTCAGTCTTGATCTGTGCTTTATCGGGCTTTCCTCCTTTTTTAGCTATGCTCTTCTAGGGTTGCCACTTCTTTTCCTCTTTACCATCATCGTGCAATAAAACCATGTCTACAAGCTTCTTGAAAGTTGATCCCATGGTACATGCATCAGTGCTAAATCTTGGAGTTGTTGGTATAATCCCTTCGCAAACTTTAAAGTCTTTTTATGAGGAGTGTTTACCAAGTCCAACCCAAATCTCACTAGTTGATTAAAACTGTTAACATATTCCTTTGTTGTCATGCTTCCTTGCTTCAAATTTAGAAATCTCACCATTTGCATTCCTTCCTCCACTTGCGATAAGAATTTCGTCTCAAATCCAGTCTTAAATTCATCATGTAGCCACCAAATGTCTGGCCTGAATCACCTCCCACCAATATGATGCTTCGTCCTTCAGTTGCCAAGCGACCAACTAGATTCTACTCCTATCATCAAGTTCTAATAAATCAACACATTTTTCGTTTCTTTAAGCCAATTGCGCGCCTTCGCAAAACTCTCAATACCATGAAACGACTTGCCGACTGTGGCTATACTGGGGGATAGACATTTTCTTGCACTCCCACAGGTGTTGTATCTTCTACATATCTAAGAAACCATGTAGGAATGGGAATGCCCTCTGGGAAGTTAGGTGTCCCGGACATGATGAAAAGGACGAAACAAGGATTCATAAAGAGAGCAAAGGAATATTGTGAATGACTTGAGGGACGTATTTTTCAAAAATTGGTTTTACTTGAAAATCCTTTACATTTAAAAACACTTTTCAAAAACTTTTCCTTTGATCTTGTAACCTTAGGCTCTGATACCAAATGTGACACCCTATGTCCCTTAATGTCACCTATATGAGGATGCATTAAGTTGTGTAAAGCGCAATAGTAGCCAGTAATTAAATTCACAATTAAGATTGTAACAATACAGCGGAAAAACTTTCATTATTATAAAATCACCAATTAATCGTTACAAATTCAAATACCAAAAACAATAGTAATAACCATCTATCTCATAACACAAAACATCGGAGTACAAAACTATAAAATCATATCCCTCCTAAAAAGCCATAACATGATAGAATAGAATTTGAAGCAATAATCGAGTCAGAAGAAATCCAAGTCCAATAATAGAGTCATGGTCTCAGCTGTTCTCCGCTACCATCTGAGAACCTGAGGCGGAACGAAAAAGAGAGAAAGGAAACAAAATAGGGAAGACATAAAGTCTGGCGAGTTCCAGTAATTTTCAGAAATAGGATAAGATAAAAAGTATCAAGCCAGAAAAATAATGCTGAACATGAAACTATAGTAAAAAAACAAGTATGAGTCAACATTAACGAGATAATAATATAACAAGTCAAGGTAAAGGTCATATATGCTTCTCCTTCATATCCCAAGGATAAAATTACTACACTAATTACTAGAATTAACAAGATCAGTTGTTACCCTAATTACTACCCATGCGATCGGCTCCCTACTACACAAATATCTTATGTCATCCCCAGCAGTAAGGTGTATCAGTCCCTAATCCGATCTATAAGACACAGACCAATTTGTTGGTGTTACAACGTCTTAGTTTCCCCTAATCGAACATATGCATGCTCATGATTCCGCCGGAACACGCCCATATCTACCTTCCACCTTGAACTACTTACAATCCAAATCAGTAAAGCGTACCCTTGCCCCTACCTAGTTCGAGGCCCTCCCTAAGATACTAACAACGATACATACTGGTACAGGTTCCACGTAACAAAATTGACACAAGCTACCTCTTAAGCTTGTGCCTCCAAGTAACTAGGATTTTAAGAGTCCCAAAACCAGATACTAACAACAAAACTGTGGGACCTCTTAGAATATTAATCAACAAGTAATAACTTAGCAAGTTTAAGTTTATTAATAAGTATGGTTATAAATGACATTCTCTATAAATGTTATTCTATGTACAACCACCTTCCCCAAACTAGCACCTTCCCAGATGTATATGTATATGTATATTAAGTTGTCTATTTCACTTAATTACATATGATACTACCAACATGTTCTACTTAATTACTAAATTAAGCTTAACCTATTCAGATTAACATGTTTTGCGTATTATCCCAATTTTACAGTCCTTAGATTTCATGTTTCAATATGCCAAATTCTCCTTTTTTACTGTCGTTTTAAATTATACCCAACGAACCCATTTTAAGTAATTCAGACATGAATACCCTAGGTATTAGATAGCCTAGATACAACACAAAATATAAAGAAAAAGGGAAAAAATATAGGTCTGAATCAAAAACACATAAACGGAATAAAATAGGCATAAGACTATAAATAAGTCTAAAACAGAAAAGAGATAATGGGATATACATGTAAGAGTAAAACAACTGGAAGATGAATAGGTATGTGACAGTAACATAATAACATACAAGCATGTGTACTCTCAAATTCAGATTTATTTACTGTCCAAAATACTGTTTAGTTATCAAATCTGAAAATGACTAAAACTCACAGTGGTTGGATTGAAGTTCAAAAAAATATTTCTTTTATATGTTGTTGAAGAAAGTCCTCTTTAGATTTGTTGTAGAAGAATAAGAATTGTCCTCTCTAATCTATGTTTTGGCAGCATCTTAGCAACTTCATATTTTTATTTAGAAATGGTTTAGAGGAAGAAGAATAAAGAATTGTTTGTGAGTAGAAAACAATAAGGCTGCTAGCCTTTATGTAGATTACCTAGGATAATTCCATTCTGTTAGATTTTAGGTTTACAAATCCAACCATACACCCAATCTGAGCCAGCGCACGTATGTAGTTAAGAAATCAGTCCAGATACAGAGCCGAGAACTACCTCAACATGCAGGTAGATCGAACCACCTTTACCTATGTCGACACATGGGTTGACCATTTCAGGCTCGGTCGCCCAGTAACTGTAGCTTTCTGAACGTTGTATATTTTATTTAATATATAATATATATATATATTAGTGCATTCTTCCTAAGTCCACAACTTCTTCATATTAAATCTGATTTATGAAATATAAGAGTCTATCTGAACTGAAATTTTGTTATGGACACATCGTGTAGTATGTTTTACCTAATTCTTAATATTTTATTAATTAGTATTCATTTAATTATATAATTACTAGTATTAAAATATGCGGTGTTACAATGCATAAGAAAAATTCTAAGTAATGGCTTCAGTAATCAAAAGGAAGTTAAGCTATTATTTATCGCAGATTACATATGTATTGTGATGTAATTTCGAAACAAACATATAGTGACTCATAGCTTATTTATATTTTGACATATTTGTGTGTGCAAGTATTCATATATGTTCATAGGAGATTCAATTAAAAATGTAAACTGGTACAAATATGTAATAGTATATGTGCAACTGCAGTTTAAATTACAGTATCAAGTTGCTGTAGCAACTTGGGGTGATTTTACAAATCATATTTGCAACAAACATATATCAATTCAAAAACGAGCAGTACATTAAAAGGGAAAATATGATATGAAATGCATCATACATAACAGTCAAGTATACATCAGGGAGAGGGACATACAACTCAGTTTTTACCCTAACTTCATATCATGAAAATTCAAGGGTCATTATGACACATCTGTGTATTTCTAACTCAAAGGGTTTGACCAAACTAGAGTCTCGTTGATCTAAAACGTAAAAGATCAAGCAAAATCCAAAGTTTTCTAGTCTTCATACTTGCAGATATATAAAATTAGATTTAAAATATCTATAGGTACTATTTTGGTGAATTAGTACGCATGCATAATCACCTATATAAACATATGCATATAATCAGTTAGGCTGGCTGATACACACACACACACTATGAGTTTTCAAATAGCAAAATTCATCGTAACACCCCACGCCCGCTACAGTCACTCACTAAGGGAATGCCATAGCATCGATGGAGTATTTTAAGTGAATATAGAACAGAAAAATTACAACAAGACAGATATAAGAATACTTGAAAATTTAAAACACCATTTCATTACAGCGGAAACCAAAACATGTTTGGTTACATCACAAAATCATAACAAGAGTCAAGTACAAAATATCCATCCTGATAAAATAAAAATACATAATCCCACTACATAAACTAATAGCCATAATAGAAAAGATAAACTGAGCTTTACATCCACGGTCCAAACTCCAAAAGGTAGATAAAGCAGTTTGATCAAAGCCCACTAGCACTAGGCCCACTCTGATAACCTGAGGGTTGGGAAAAAAAGATAAAAACAACGGGGTCAGACATAAGTCTGAGCGAGTCCTATAACTTTAACAATACAATCATTAAAGTAACCAGAGTAAGATATAAGCTTGATATACGGTAACGACTGGGGATGAATGACTACACTAAGCAGCCAACTAGACTTAGGATGAACTAAGATAACCGTACAGACGCATTTACCCACCCAAGGATAATTACTACACTGCACCACACCAGTTCTACCCACCCAAGGGTAATTCCTACTTAAGGTTGATCCCACTAAGTGTACTTAGCAATTTTTAATAGTAGTTTCGTGTACCCCTAGCTGACTACATAGGTGCCGTCTGCCCCTATCTCCACTAGGTGTACCCACTACTCCCCAAGCGATCGGCTCCCTAACGTAGATACCCGTGCTGGCCCCACAGTGGGGTGTATCATTCCCCAAAGTGGCAACCTGATAATATCAATGGTGCACGGCTTATACCTACACGATGCAACAACGTCTTACTTACCAGCCCGGGTCCACACACGCATATGAAACCCGTTGGACTTGCGTTGCCACCGCTACCCCGTTTTGGCCTCTTACAGTCAAGCCCAATATGCGTGTCCCGTCCTCGACTTGGGTCGAGCCCACAAAGATACGTTTGGGATATTGGTTGAAATGGGCCCCCACAAGCTATTACTTAAGCTTGTCATTTTATCTAGTGCATCCCACTTAACCCCTTTTTATAGTCATGCCCACTTACATGTTAAGGTTTGGTTAAGTCATCTAATCATATTTCAATTGCCACTCAAGGCCCCCACAAGCTACTACTTAAGCTTGTCATTTTATCATATTTCAGTTGCCACTTAAGGCCCCTACAAGCTACTACTTAAGCTTGTCATTTAATCATATTTCAATTGCCACTTAAGGCACCCACTAGATTTCCTCATGCCACCCAAGGCACTTACTTGATTCCCACATGCCACCCAAGGCACTTACTTAACCCTTTAATCATGTTTAATTACATGTTCCACTTTGGTTAAGTATTCTAATCGTATTTTCTATTGCCACCCAAGGCAACCCACTAGTTTCCTTATGCCACCCAAGGCACCCACACTAGTTACTACATGCCACCCAAGGCACCCACTTAACCCCTCATGCCCCACTACATGCTAATTTGGTTAAGTGTTTCTTAATTAATTAAGATCGTAACCTTTGTAAAGACCTCTCACATTAGACTGTCTTTTATGGCAGCTGGATATGCCGGTTGGTTCCACGCAGCCTTACACCATAACAGAGTCTAACCTCGTGTCTTTACACTTGTCACGTATTTAGTTTATGACTAAGACCTCTCACATTGGGCCAATCATTTGTAGCCGCTGGATTTGCCGGTCGGTTCCGGGCAGTCTTATGCTACAAAAGGGTCCAACCTCGTGTCTTAGTCGATTAATTACACCTAATTAATCACCCCCATAATTTGTATTAATTATTCCTAATTAATTACAAATATTTAAAAATATGGGTAGACCTAACTCAATAGGTAAATTCCCAATTCCATAATATGGGTAGACCTAACTTAATAGGTAAATTCCCAATTATGTCCATCCACTTTATGGTATGTTTAATCATACCAATCTTCACACAATTTTATGTGTTCATTAATTTTTACCCCATCGTTCCCCACGTAATTCGTTCTCATAACATGACATAATAAAGGGAAGATTCATCACAAATGCCATGGGTTTAACCAATCATAGCATATAACTTTATCATGGGTTTAAAAGGTGTCAACTTGCATATATGAGCATACATTAAACCCAACTAGCATTTAACCCAAACTTGCATGAAGCACATATGTCACAAAGGGGGTAACTTGCATATGATTCTTATGTCATACAAAGGTGTGAACTTGCATAGCATGTCACATGTTAACTTGCATATAACCAAACACATAACTTGCATAACATGTTACATATGAACTTGTATATAATCATGCACTTAACTTGCATATAACCAAACACATAACTTGCATAACATGTTACATATGAACTTGCATATAATCATGCACATAACTTGCACATAACCAAACACATAACTTGCATAACATGTTACATATGAACTTGCATAAAATCATGCACATAACTTGCATTACATGTTACATATGAACTTGCATATAATCTCACATATAGCTTGCATAACATGTTACATATGAACTTGCATATGTATGTATGACATACAAAGGTAAACTCGCATATGTTATGCATATCACTAATCCAAACAACTTGCATAGATTATGCATATTTTAGATCCAAACTCATAGGTTAAACTTGCATGTCATGTCACTTATTTCACACATGATTCTAGCATAAAACCAAGCATTTAACTTGCATAAAACCAAACACTTAGCATGCATAAAACCAAACACTTAGCATGCATAAAACCAAACACTTAGCATGCATAAAACCCACAACTTAACATGCATAAACCCAAACACTTAACTTGCATAAACATAGTGTCATCATGAATAAGTGTTAAACATAGTGATTAACAAACTAGCATCATAACATATGACCTAAAACCCATTGATCCGCAAGCAAAACCATATGATCTCATCACATCTCATCTACTTAGTTTAGCAATTGGTTATTAAAGTGATAGAAACTCACAAACTCCAAGATTAGCTCCTTAGATAGTTGCTAGAGTTGAAGTAGAGGTGGATTAGTAGTTGATTAGCTTGCAATCCTCTTCTCTAATTAGTGGAGGCTCCTTCTAAGTTGCATTTTGGCGGCATGATGGCATAGATTCTATTTTTAGTATGGATTAGGGTAGTCTTAGGGTGTATTTATAGGATTAGGTTGTGTTTTAGACCCTTAGATTAACCCTAGGTTAGTTTAAGTCCGTCAGATTTCGTCCCAAGCCCTCCAACCCAGCCCAAAACTCAACCAGGTGCACCCAGGCCAGAATCAGCCGACAGGGCAAGTCGACAGCCCTGTCGACTGCCAAGTCGATAGGCAAGTCGACAGCCCTCTCGACAGCCAAGTCGACTTGGCTGGGCGAGAGTTTTCCGGCCTGGCCCCCATTTTTGCATGTTTCGAAATTCAAATTTCCCGAAAACTTCTTTGGGCCTTAACCGGGTCATACGGACTCCGATTTACAAAATTTCGGACTCTATTTCGCGTATTTTTCCGAGACGAACACAATGACATAACCCGTTTCCCCTGATTCTCACATTTGAGATTATTATTCTGTAATTGGTGAATATTAGTGTTAACTGAAATTCGGGGTGTTACATTCTCCCCTCCTTAAAGGATTTCGTCCCCGAAATCTCTAAGCTAAGGAGAATGCATATCCTACCATCCAAACAACCATCTACTCAATCCATCAAACACGGGCATCCATTGTCCTTAAAACAATTTCTAATGATGTATGAGCATATGCAAAAAGTGTGTGTATATGTTCCCTATCTAATGTATGAACATATGCAAACCATGATAGTGCCATGCATCCATTATGTATGCGAGAGAACCCTATCGACACATACAATATCTACATGAGTGCACAATCATTCACCAAAATGCATCATCCATATGATAACACAATCATTATACATCCATAAATATAGCTACCTACACACAATTATATGCAATATGCAATATGAAGTGACTGAGCCGATCTAGTGTCTAGAGTGTGTGTATATGCATCCACGAGCAACCACTAGCAAACACTTGCATCCACATGCATCCATCAATCATAACATGTCTCAAACACATGTTTCAACCATAGGTTTACCCTATCTAAAGGTCAAAGGCACTAACAAGAGGACATACCAAAGATAAGACAAGTACTAGACAAACGATAAAGGAGAAGTTAAAAGACATACCCTCAAAAAGGAATGGGTACAATGAACGCATCTTCGCTTCCGTCTCCAAAGTAGCATTTCTCTCATCTTCTCCCCATTGCACTTTGACTAGTTGAACCTCCCTGTTTCTCAACCTCTTAATCTATGACCCAAGGATGCGTGTAGGAGCTCGTCGAATAGTCGCATCACGCTCTATCTCTACTTCTCTAAGCAAGCTCGGCTCTACCACCTCTGCGGTCTCATGTAGGCACTTCCTCACATGGAATACATCATGTACACCACTAAGTCTGTCGGGCAACTCCACCAATGGAAGATTCTCTTCTCATGTACCTCCAAAATCTAAGATACATAGCCTCAAAAGGTCTTCTAAAATGCGATTCACCCTCCCGGTCTGGCCGTCCGTCTGAGGATGATATGCGGTACTCAAACACAACCGAGTCCCTACCGCCTCTTGCAAACTCTTCCAAAACTCTCTAGTGAAGATAGGATCTCGATTGCTCACTATACTGGAAGGTACACCATGCAATCTAATAATCTCTCGAATGTAAACTGAAGCTATCCATGGAGCAGTTATCTTACTCTTCACGGGTATAAAATGGGCGCTCTTAGTAAGTCTGTCTACCACAACCCAAATTCCCGTATTACCCTTCCTCGATCTCGGTAATCCATCGAGACACTATCCCACTTCCATAGCGGAACCTCCAATGGGTGAAGCAACCCACCGGGTTTCTTTTGCTCCGCTTTTACTTGTTGGCACACCAAGCATCTAGCGACATACTCGGCCGCGTCTTTCTTCATACCGGTCCAAAAGAAAACTCGCTTCATGTCTTGGTACATCTTGTCCCCACCGGGATGAATGGTCATCTTCGACCGATGTGCATCATCAAGTATAGCCTTTCTCAAACCCTCGTCTTGCGGTACACAAAGTCTACCGTCTCTACACAACCACCCCTTACCATCTAGGGTGTACCTACTCAAATGGCTGGACGACTCCCCCCTTATGAGCTTCTCTACTAACTCAACCAACTGTGGGTCGTCTCGCTGTGCATCGCCAATCCGTCCCAAAAGAGTAGGCCTAACCTCCAAGGAGGCTAGCAAACCAGGTACAAAGTCAACGGAAGGTCTAAAGTCAAACATAGAAATAAACTCTAAGCTCCGTCGTTCAACGAACAATGAACTCAAGGACAACCTTTTTCTACTTAAGGAGTCCGCTACCACGTTACCCTTGCCAGGGGTATACGCTATCTCAAACTCATAGGATGCTAAGAATCCCATCCACTTTTGCTGTCCTAAGACTATGCGCTCGAAGAGTCTCTAACACTTCCCTAAGATGTAGGGCATGCTCTTCTCCACTTTTAGAGAAAACCAGGATATTACCCCTTCAAAAATCATCACAACTGTCCATCTCTCACGCAGACCACCCTAGTCAAACTCGACATCCCCCAAATGCAAGCCCCAAAGGCCTAAACCAATATCAGACAAACACCCAAGGGATACCTCCTTCGAATTCAGACGACCTACGTGAGATGATACTAGTAAAAACGGCTAAATAATTAAGCCCTTGTCCAACTCTGGACGTCCTCGCCAGTCTCGCTCCAAAACCACCGTTTATCCCATAACTGGCTTTGCTCAACCTATTGAGCACGTACGAAAACTTATTTCGCTCCTAGAAAAGACCAAGATGTCATTTACAAAGACCATCACGAACTTATTTAGGTACTCCCTGAACACCCTTCTCATCAAATCAATAAAGTATGCGGGGGCGTTCGTCAAACCAAATGGCATCACCAGCCACTCATAAAAAAAACCATCCGGAGTCCTAAAGGCAGTCTTCTCTATACTATCCTCAGCCACTCTCAACTGACGAAACCCCATGGCTAAGTCCAACTGCGAAAATACTGAGGCGCCAATTAACTGATCAAAGAGATCATCAATCCTCGGCAATGGGTGTCTATTCTTCTTTGTGAGTTTATTTAGTTTTCTTTAGCCTACACAAAGTCTGAGGGACCCATCCGCCTTCGTGGAAAAACTACTGGAGCACCCCACTCCGATATACTTTGTCTTATGAACCCCTTCTCAAGCAAATCGCCTACTTGCTTATGGAGTTCCCTCCTCTCATCAGGAGCCATGTGGCACACTGGCCAAGATACCGGTTTGGCATTGTCTACCAGATATATTCGGAAGTCAATCTCCCGCTCCAGAGGTAAGCCCTTCACCTCCTCAAACACATCCGAGTATTCCCGGACCACTCTAACAGATCGCAAACTCTCGACCGACGTGTCAAGCGATTCTAGATAACTTAGCATAACAGATTCCATGGGATTACAAGAGATCTCGAGAGTGTTACCCAAGCGGGTCATAAGCCTAACAACTCTCCCTTCAAAATCAAGAACGGCACCCCTACTGGATAACCAGTCCATGCCCAAAACTAACCCAAAGCCCGTGAAGCCCAAAAAGCATCACATCTAAACTCAACGCTAAGTATAGAAACTTTCAAACCCAAACACATCATGGAGCCCCAATTGGGTTTGAAACAACTAAGGGATCATCTACTAAACTGGTGTCTAAGTGCAGTGACACAACTAACAATGATGAGATAAACGAACTCGATGCGTCAGAATCAAATAAAGTTCGAACCGGATAATAAAGAAATCCAAATTCCAACCTAGACGGTCCTATCCCCATCTGGTACACTAGCCGTGAGGGAATACAACTACCCTCCAGAAGATTCCGTACCTTGCCCTTGCCTCCTTGGACAATCCTAATAAGTTGTCCTATTCCTCCCAAAAGGATAACTACTAGCCTTCTTCTTCCCATTCTCCACTCGTAACCTCCCATCAATGAGGTTTCGTCCTTCATTAACCAAACAACTATTTGAGCCTTCCTCCCATCGTCTATCCCATAGGTACCTACAAGTCCTCCTCCTTCTTAAACCAACTTCTAATCCGACAAATGTCTAAGTCCCTTGAAGTGGTTTTCCATTCTTATCTATCTTAGAAAGATCATCTATACGCGGAGGGGAAACTCAAAACGAGAGAGGAAGAGATTCAAAACGGAGAATTCGAAAGATAAAGATATGGCTATTGGGGATTATGTTTTTCTTTCAAAAACTTTTCTCTTAAAAGACATGTTTTTGAAAATACTCCTTTCAAAAATATTCTTAGAAAACAGTTTTTCTAAAAAAATTTATCTGTTCTGGTAACCTTAAGCTCTGATACCACGTGTAACACCCCACGCCCGCTACGGTCACTCACTAAGGGAATGCCACAACATCGGTGGAGTATTTTAAGTGAATATAGAACAGAAAAATTACAACAAGACAGATATAAGAATACTTGAAAATTTAAAACATCATTTCATTACAGCGGAAACCAAAACATGTTTGGTTACATCACAAAATCATAACAAGAGTCAAGTACAAAATATCCATCCTGATAAAATAAAAGTACATAATCCCACTGCATAAACTAATAGCCATAATAGAAAAGATAAACTGAGCTTTACATCCACGGTCCAAACTCCAAAAGGTAGATAAAGCAGTTTGATCAAAGCCCACTAGCACTAGGCCCACTCTGATAACCTGAGGGTTGGAAAAAAAAGATAAAAATAACGGGGTCAGACATAAGTCTGAGCGAGTCCTATAACTTTAACAATACAATCATTAAAGTAACCAGAGTAAGATATAAGCTTGATATACGGTAACGACTGGAGATGAATGGCTACACTAAGCAGCCAACTAGACTTAGGATGAACTAAGATAACCGTACAGACGCATTTACCCACCCAAGGATAATTACTACACTGCACCACACCAGTTCTACCCACCCAAGGGTAATTCCTACTTAAGGTTGATCCCACTAAGTGTACTTAGCAATTTTTAATAGTAGTTTCGTGTACCCCTAGCTGACTACATAGGTGCCGTCTGCCCCTATCTCCACTAGGTGTACCCACTACTCCCCAAGCGATCGGCTCCCTAACGTAGATACCCGTGCTGGCCCCACAGTGGGGTGTGTCATTCCCTAAAGTGGCAACCTGATAATATCAATGGTGCACGGCTTATACCTACACGATGCAACAACGTCTTACTTACCAGCCCGGGTCCACACACGCATATGAAACCCGTTGGACTTGCGTTGCCACCGCTACCCCATTTTGGCCTCTTACAGTCAAGCCCAATATGCGTGTCCCGTCCTCGACTTGGGTCGAGCCCACAAAGATACGTTTGGGATATTGGTTGAAATGGGCCCCCACAAGCTACTACTTAAGCTTGTCATTTTATCTATTGCATCCCACTTAACCCCTTTTTATAATCATGCCCACTTACATGTTAAGGTTTGATTAAGTCATCTAATCATATTTCAATTGCCACTCAAGGCCCCCACAAGCTACTACTTAAGTTTGTCATTTTATCATATTTCAGTTGCCACTTAAGGCCCCCACAAGCTACTACTTAAGCTTGTCATTTAATCATATTTCAATTGCCACTTAAGGCACCCACTAGATTTCCTCATGCCACCCAAGGCACTTACTTGATTCCCACATGCCACCCAAGGCACTTACTTAACCCTTTAATCATGTTTAATTACATGTTCCACTTTGGTTAAGTATTCTAATCGTATTTTCTATTGCCACCCAAGGCAACCCACTAGTTTCCTTATGCCACCCAAGGCACCCACACTAGTTACTACATGCCACCCAAGGCACCCACTTAACCCCTCATGCCCCACTACATGCTAATTTGGTTAAGTGTTTCTTAATTAATTAAGATCGTAACCTTTGTAAAGACCTCTCACATTAGACTGTCTTTTATGGCAGCTGGATATGCCGGTTGGTTCCGGGCAGCCTTACACCATAACAGAGTCTAACCTCGTGTCTTTACACTTGTCACGTATTTAGTTTATGACTTAGACCTCTCACATTGGGCCAATCATTTGTAGCCGCTGGATTTGCCGGTCGGTTCCGGGCAGTCTTATGCTACAAAAGGGTCCAACCTCGTGTCTTAGTCGATTAATTACACCTAATTAATCACCCCCATAATTTGTATTAATTATTCCTAATTAATTACAAATATTTAAAAATATGGGTAGACCTAACTCAATAGGTAAATTCCCAATTCCATAATATGGGTAGACCTAACTTAATAGGTAAATTCCCAATTATGTCCATCCACTTTATGGTATGTTTAATCATACCAATCTTCACACAATTTTATGTGTTCATTAATTTTTACCCCATCGTTCCCCACGTAATTCGTTCTCATAACATGACATAATAAAGGGAAGATTCATCACAAATGCCATGAGTTTAACCAATCATAGCATATAACTTTATCATGGGTTTAAAAGGTGTCAACTTGCATATATGAGCATACATTAAACCCAACTAGCATTTAACCCAAACTTGCATGAAGCACATATGTCACAAAGGGGGTAACTTGCATATGATTCTTATGTCATACAAAGGTGTGAACTTGCATAGCATGTCACATGTTAACTTGCAAATAACCAAACACATAACTTGCATAACATGTTACATATGAACTTGCATATAATCATGCACTTAACTTGCATATAACCAAACACATAACTTGCATAACATGTTACATATGAACTTGCATATAATCATGCACATAACTTGCATATAACCAAACACATAACTTGCATAACATGTTACATATGAACTTGCATAAAATCATGCACATAACTTGCATTACATGTTACATATGAACTTGCATATAATCTCACATATAGCTTGCATAACATGTTACATATGAACTTGCATATGTATGTATGACATACAAAGGTAAACTCGCATATGTTATGCATATCACTAATCCAAACAACTTGCATAGATTATGCGTATTTTAGATCCAAACTCATAGGTTAAACTTGCATGTCATGTCACTTATTTCACACATGATTCTAGCATAAAACCAAGCATTTAACTTGCATAAAACCAAACACTTAGCATGCATAAAACCAAACACTTAGCATGCATAAAACCCACAACTTAACATGCATAAACCCAAACACTTAACTTGCATAAACATAGTGTCATCATGAATAAGTGTTAAACATAGTGATTAACAAACTAGCATCATAACATATGACCTAAAACCCATTGATCCGCAAGCAAAACCATATGATCTCATCACATCTCATCTACTTAGTTTAGCAATTGGTTATTAAAGTGATAGAAACTCACAAACTCCAAGATTAGCTCCTTAGATAGTTGCTAGAGTTTAAGTAGAGGTGGATTAGTAGTTGATTAGCTTGCAATCCTCTTCTCTAATTAGTGGAGGCTTCTTCTAAGTTGCATTTTGGCGGCATGATGGAATAGATTCTATTTTTAGTATGGATTAGGGTAGTCTTAGGGTGTATTTATAGGATTAGGTTGTGTTTTAGACCCTTAGATTAACCCTAGGTTAGTTTAGGTCCGTCAGATTTCGTCCCAAGCCCTCCAACCCAGCCCAAAACTCAACCAGGTGCACCCAGGCCAGAATCAGCCGATAGGGCAAGTCGACAGCCCTGTCGACTGCCAAGTCGACAGCCTGTCGACTGCCAAGTCGACAGGCATGTCGACAGGCAAGTCGACAGCCCTCTCAACAGCCAAGTCGACTTGGCTGGGCGGGAGTTTTCCCGCCTGGCCCCCATTTCTGCATGTTTCGAAATTCAAATTTCCCGAAAACTTCTTTGGGCCTTAACCGGGTCATACGGACTCCGATTTACAAAATTTCGGACTCTATTTCGCGTATTTTTCCGAGATGAACACAATGACGTAACCCGTTTCCCCTGATTCTCACATCTGAGATTATTATTATGTAATTAGTGAATATTAGTGTTAACTGAAATTCGGGGTGTTACATTCATCTCCATGTCTGTTCAAAGCTAATGCACGTATACACACGCACACCTAAGTTAATGCATATATATAATGTTATATCATTAAGTAAATCCCATTTCTAGTTGACAGTGTATATCTTAGTGAGTATCAAAACATAGGCTGTAACAACACATTGTTTACAATAATAAAACTGCCTGTTATTACTTTATCAAATATATCAGACTCTTGGTATTGGGCTGGGCTTAAGGCCCATCATCCAGCTGTATTATATGCATCGATCTGTGTTGTAAGCATTGGCAACGTTACATTATATAAGGCCAACAATGTACACACTTTAATAATTCTGGTTTACAATACAATATACCATTCTGCAATCTGATTTTCAATATGGTATCAGAGCTTCAAAGCCTAACGACATAAAAGATCAAATTTACAAAATACAAATTTGATTGATTAAAATTGAAAGAAAGTTCACTCAGGTTGTTCTCCTCAGACATCTATCATCACTGGAGATCAGAACTGCCTCGCCAAGAGGTAGAATCAGAAAAATTTCATCACTTTCTACAATCTTGGCTGCAGTTTCAGCCATCAGACGTTATAGTCCTCCTTTGGCACGAGATCTGGTTGCAGAAATCACCATCTCTGGTGATCTTGCCATCCTAGTATCTCGCTTTTCTGAAACTCTCACCACATTTTACCTTTTACTGGTTGCAAAATCACTTAATAGTGATTTCACCATCCAAGTACTATCACCCATCATCCAAGAAAGTGTTTCTTGATTCATAACATGGCTGGATCAAATCAAGCGCTCAGCTCAGCTAATTCAGGCACCAATCCACCAATTATTCCTCCATCACCAAGCTTCCAATTGATAAAGCCCAAAACCCATATAATTACCATCCCATTAGACGATGATAATTACATGCTTTGGAAATTTCAAGTTGAAGCGACATTGAAAGGATATGGACTTCTTGATTTCATCAAAGGGACAGTAATAATCCCACCTGCAATGATTCATGATAAAGATGGGAATCTTGTTAATAATGAAGATTACTTAAACTTTCAGAAGCAAGATAATCTCCTTGTGTCATGGTTAATATCATCAATAAGTGCAAGCATTCTACCACATGTGATTGGATGCAATACATCATACGCTATTTGGAGTACAATTGAGCAAACATTCAGTTCCCAATCAGCAGCAAGATCCATGTTATACAGAAGGCAGTTACAATGCATAAAGAAAGATGAGATGCCCATGAATGAATATCTAACAAAAGTGAAGACTCTATGTGATAAACTGAATTCTACTGGACATATGATTAGTGAAAGTGAACAAGTGCTCTATATTACAGGAGGGTTAGATGAAGATTATGAGTCCATAGTTACTTTTATTGCTTCTCAGAAAACTGTACCTGATCTACAATATGTATATTCATCCCTTCTCGCACATGAAGGAAGAGTTGAACAGAAAAAGCAATCAGATTACTCTGTCAACTATGCCTCCACAGCAAGGAACAAAGGCCAGAAAAAGGGAAATATTGGTCAAAACAACAAGCAAGAAAATCAGTTCTACAGAGGAGGCACTAGCCAAAGAGGAAGAGGCAGAGGAGGCAGATTCAACAACAATAACAGGCCAAAATGCCAAATTTGTGAGAAGTTTGGTCATATAGCAAGCAGGTGCTATTTCAGATTTAACACTGAATATAATGTGAATCAACAAAATCAAAGGACACCAAATGTCAATGTAACACAAATGGGACAGCAAAGAACAAGTGCAGAAAGTTCAAGAATGCAGACACAAGGATCAAGCAATGATGATTCTAACAAATCAAATGATATAAATCTTGATGACTGGTATCCAGACTCAGGAGCTACAAATCATGTCACAAATAATCTGCAGAATCTAAATTTGGGAAACAAAAGCTATTCAGGTATGTGTTCAGTTTGTATGGGTAATGGTGAAACTATCAGTATATCACATGTTGGTTGTGGTTCTATAAAAGGAAAAAGGGAGCTCTATTTAAATAACTTACTTAGAGTCCCCAAGATTAAGAAAATCTTAATTAGTGTGTCTCAATTTGCCAATGACAACCACGTGTACTTTGAGTTTCACCCAAACTATTGCCTTGTTAGGGATTTACTGAATAAGAACATATTACTACAGGGTAGTCTGGATAAGGGGCTGTACAAGTTCAAGAATTTGAAGTCCAGGCATGGCAGTGACTATGGAAATAATTGTTATAATGTTGAATCTATTACTGACAAACATGTTAAATCTGTTGACAACCATGTTGAAACTACTGTTAATAATGATAACATGTACAAAACTTTTGATGAGTGGCATAGTAAATTGGGGCATCCAAATATTAAAAATGTAAAACATATTATGAATGAAAACAGAATTAATTGCAGTATTATACCTGATGAATATATGTGTAAACATTTCCAAATTGGCAAGTGTCATAAACTCCCCTTTACTGAGTCTGATACAAAGTATAGCAGACCACTTGAGCTCATTGCTGCAGACCTATGGGGTCCCTCTCCAGTAAAAACAGATCATGGATACAGGTATTATCTTTCCTTTGTTGATGCATTTACTAGATACACTTGGATTTATCTACTTAAAAGCAAGTCAGATGCTTGTAATATGACAAAACAGTTCGTGACTCTAGTTGAAAATCAGACAAACTGTAGAGTCCAGATTATACAAACAGATTGTGGTGGTGAATTCAAGTCTTTAAAGAAATTCTTCGATAACAAAGGCATATTACATAGAATAACCTGCCCACATACCTCAGAACAAAATGGGTTGGTTGAGAGAAAATATAGGCATATAGTCGAGACTGGGCTTACACTGATATCACAATCCTCAGTACCCTTAAAATTTTGGTCAGAGGCTTTTGTGACATCAGTATACTTAATTAACAGAATGCCTACTAAGGTTTTAAAGTACAAAAGCCCATATGAAATGATGTACAATACAAAACCAGATTATTCCGAGTTAAAAAATTTTGGTTGCCTATGTTTTCCCTGCCTTAGACCCTACAACAAGCATAAAATGAGCTTAAGATCAAGCCCTTGTACTTTTCTTGGTTGCACTGAAAACTAGAAAGGGTACAAGTGCTTAGACAATAATGGGAGGTTATTCATTTCTAGGCATGTTGTGTTTGATGAACATATATTTCCTTTTGCAGATAAAGGAGTTAAAACTACCAAGAGAATAATTGACACTGAAAGGTGTACTCTAGCACCACCAGAGTTAATACAAGATGTGGTGAACAACAATAAACAACAAATCAACAATGAACAGCAAATGCATGACAAAGATAAAGATGAAGAAAGTGTGCCTAGTACCAAATCTAGTTACAGTCCAGCCAACCCTATTGTGGGTGAAGGTGACACTAACCACAACACTAATGGAAGTGAAAGTGCTGACACAGATTCAGGAAATGGGAACAGCAACACCACAATAGATACAAGCAGTGATGATGAGCCACATGATCAGAACAGACATCACATGATGACAAGGGCTAAACATGGTATATTCAAGCCTAAGGTGTACTCTGCCACCATAAAGGACAGAGAGCCTATCAACTACGCTGAAGCAGTAAAATGCCAAGAATGGAGAAATGCTATGAATGAAGAATATACTGCCCTAATCAAAAACAAAACATGGAATCTAGTGACTGCTCCAAAACATAAAAACATCATAGGATGCAAATGGACCTACAGATTAAAAAGAGGAGCAGATGGTAGCATACTGAAACACAAAGCCAAATTAGTGGCCAAGGGATACACACAAGAATATGGTTTAGATTTTAAAGAAACATTTTCCCCAGTGGTCAAACATTCTACAATAAGAATAATCATCTGTATTGCCTTACACAAACATTGGTGTATTAGACAACTAGATGTTTGTAATGCATTTCTAAATGGGGAGTTACAGGAGGATGTGTATATGGAGCAACCAGAGGGATATAAGACTGATCACAACATGAATTATGTGTGCAAATTAAACAAGGCTGTTTATGGGCTAAAACAAGCATCCAGAGTATGGTATGACAAACTTAAAAGCACATTCATGAGACTGGGATTCACTACAGCTAAGTCAGATAACTCACTGCATATTAAAATAAATGGAGCTAATGTCACATTTATACTTGTGTATGTTGATGATATTTTAACCACTGGAAGCAATCAGGCAGAAGTAAACAAGATAGTTCAATATTTGGACCAAGCTTTCTCTATCAAGGACTTAGGAGATCTAAACTACTTCTTGGGAACACAAGTAATTCAAAATTCCAATGAAGAAATTACATTGTCTCAAAGCAAATACATTGCTGAGCTACTTGTTAGAGCTAAAATGGACAAAGCAAAACCTATGCCAACTCCCATGACTAGTAACCTAAGGCTATCCAAGCATGAAGGGGAGGCTGTTCAAAATGTTAAAGAATACAGGAGCATAGTAGGTGCGTTACAATACTTAACAGTCACAAGACCGGACATTAGCTATAGCGTGAATAAAGTGTGCCAATTCATGCAATCACCACTTGATAAACACTGGATAGTAGTGAAAAGAATACTACGGTATCTAAGTGGAACTATTAATTATGGCATCAAGCTAAAAACCAGTAAAGACTTACATATACAAGCTTACAGTGATTCGGATTGGGCATCAGACCCTGATGACCACAGATCGACCTCTGGATACTGCGTATTTATGGGATGCAACCCAATTTCTTGGTGCTCGAAGAAGCAGTCAACAATTTCTCGATCTAGCACTGAGGCATAATATCGATCTCTAGCGAGCACCACAGCTAAAGTGATGTGGATAAATTCATTGCTTAGAGAACTAGGGTTTCTCCCCAGTAAGCGACCGGTGGTATGGTGTGATAATTTGAGCACAGTATCGCTTTCTGCCAACCCGATTCAACATGCTCGTACAAAGCACATCGAAATCGACTTATACTTTGTACGAGAACAAACTGCCAGTGGAAAGATGGATGTTAACCATGTTCCTGCTCAATTCCAGAGAGCTGATGCTCTCACGAAGCCGTTGTCACTGAGAAACTTCGTCAAGTTTAGAGAAGAGATGAAGATAGAAGAAGGCGGCGGCGCAGAGAGAAGATGAAAACCCTAGATAAAATTGAGGGAGGGTAATAAAACCGCCTGTTATTACATTATCAAATATATCAGACTCTTGGTATTGGGCTGGGCTTAAGGCCCATCGTCCGGCTGTATTATATGTATCGATCTGTGTAGTAAGCGTTGGCAACGTTACATTATATAAGGCCAACAATGTACACACTTTAATAATTCTGGTTTACAATACAATATACCATTCTGCAATCTGATTTTCAATATACAATGCATAGAATATTATTGTATACAAATGGTAAATAATAGTAAAACATGTGCTATACAACTAATTTGTACAGATGCTACACTGTGCTCAAGGTGTATAAAAAGAACTATGACAAAATCAAGTGCAATCATCAAGTCACAATTGTTGTTGTAAATATATATCATAAACTGTACAACAATGGGTTGAAATTGCAAATCATATTTGTTGTGTCATTGTTGAGTACAAACAACATACAAAATTGAACTATTTCTTATTCGAAAATTTAGTCTGATTTTATTGCGTGTTAAGAGTACATCAAGGTGAACTATATTTTACACATAAACAATTAAAAAATAACCAAATCACATTTCATGTTGAAAATGTATTTCATCATGTGTATTGTAAGGACAGTCAAACATCAATTCTCAGTTCTAGTATACAGAGGTCGATTTATAGAAGCAATGCACTAATGGGAAATGTATCTTATATACCGAAGCAATGAGTTAAACTCAGTACACAGTGGTGAAGAAGATGAAGTAAGACTAGTGTGATCTGCACCCAACTTAGAAAACAGTGTATTCAACATTAAGCTCCATAGAATCACAATTATGTACCCAAATTAATCATCATGTAACTATGAGACCATGTGATCTCAGTGATGTACAATACATTATAGCACTCGGTTGGATCAGTTATACAGATGGGTTTAACCGCATATCATATTTGCAGTTGGCATAAAATTTTATATGATTTTAAACAGGTGAGTGTAGCTATATATCAAGTTTAGTATTAAGGTAAGCAACAATTCATATTCGTCGTTGCAAGTACATTTAAAAATGTGTACTGCAAGGGAACATAGATGCAAATCATATTTGCAGTATACAAATGCTAATTTACACAAGTAGAACACTAAATGAAATATATCCTATGTACTTGATCATGCACACAACAGGGAGTCAAACATACAATCTAGTTGTGAATGAACAATTATTTAATAGAGCATATAGTTTTATTGCTAAGATAAAATAAACAACCAATTATTTTCATCAAACATGAACTCGATTCTAACGCATAATTTAAATATGCTTTGTTTACAATAAACAATATGTATATTGATACATATAAATGTTGTCAATATGTATAGTTTTAGAAAATAATAATGAGACTTAACACAACTTAAGGGTGTTCTATTTTATCTCTTCAATCAAAACTTTGGTTTAGAAACAAGATTTGATTACAAATAATTTTTGTATGCTTGCATCAGTGTTTTCAATATTTCTCATAATAGAAAATTGTGATTGTTTTTCAATAACAGTGCATTTAAAACAATTCATACAGTTTTTTATCCATCATTACATATTGAAAATCAAACACAGATTCAACTCAATAAATCATTTGCAACAGGCTCAAATACCACGAAGGGTTTTTATAGATATAATCGACAATAAAATTAAAACAAATCAAACCCAAATCCAAGATTCAAGCAAAATGAACAAATCGGGAAATGCATACGTATTTTGTTTTGCAAAAATCACTATGATAATCAACACCCAAATCGATCAAATCTTGAACGTCAACCGAGTCGGTCAGTGTCTCTATAGTATCCACGAACGCTTCTCCAATTTGGTCTCATGAATTACATATTGCAAGATTTTACTAGCCAAAGAACCGATTTCTTTTGTTTTTGGATTTCATTTTTGCGATATTTAATAAAAGAGAGAGAGTCTCCCTATTCATAATAAACGAAAAATAAAACAAAGGAACAAAATACAATATTCCTATTTTGACGTAAATAAAAGGGAAATTTAACGACAAGGACAAAAGCCCACTAAAATTTATCCATAAGGACAGCCGCCTAATATTTTATCCTAAAGGACAATGCAGTGAAAATAAAAATCGGTCACTGCTTTCTTCTTCTCTCCTCTCGTGCGTAAGTCGAATTCATCAATAATCACAAAATCAAAAAATCACGAAATCATAAATTGCGAAATCACGAATTTCAGAATATAAAAGAATCGAAATTCGAAATCGAATTCAAACATCACGAAATCAAAATCGATAAGGAGAGCATTCGAAACAAAAATCGCGAGAAACAGAAACCCTAGAAAAAAAATTGCCGAACAACATAAATCCATTGGAAATCACAATTGAATTGAATATTAATATTTTTCTAACGATGGAAAACGTAGTTGAAGAAGTCGAAATTGTTGAAATAATTTTTTCGTGATTGGAAATGTTTTTTTTTTCGTTACTAATATAGCAGTTCGTAGGTATCATTTTTCTATTTTTTTAGGTATCATTTTTCCTATTTTAGCTTTAAAACATAGCAGCAGTTTTAGTTATCATTTTTCTATTTTTCTAGGTATCATTTTTACTGCAATTTATTTGTTGTGTTAAACATCACAGCAGTTTTAAGGTATCATTTTTAGTGTAATTTCTCTGTTATGTCAAACATTATTGCAATTTGAAGGTATCATTTTTATATTTTTTAAGTTATCATTTTTATTGTAATTTATGTGTTATGTTAAACATCACAGCAGTTTTAATATCATTTTTATATTTTTATGGTATCATTTTTACTGCAGTTTATGTGTTATGTTAAACATCATAAAAGTTTGAATGTATCATTTTTATATTTTTTAAGTTATCATTTTTACTGTAATTTATGTGTTATGTTCATATACGTCTTTTTTTTATGTGATAATTTTTGTGATGGAGTACTGGTGCAAAATTAACACAACAACAAAATCAAATGGAAAAAACACATAACACAGTTAAAACATGAAAACTGATAATTGAAAAAATAGAAAACTGATACTTACAAACTCCATCAATGTTTTAAACAAAAACCAATGCAAAAAATGTTTACATCACTATTTGATTGAATATAATGAAATAAATTCAACTGAGTTAAAAAGTTAATGCAACAATATAACTTCAAAATTAACACAGCAATAAAATTGCATGGAAAAAAAGCATAACACAGTTAATAATGTAAAACTGATATCTAAAAAATTACAAAATGATACTTATAAACTGCAGCAATGTTTTGAAGAAAAAATAATGGAAAAAAATTATATAACTGAAACATAAAATGATAACTAAAAAATATAGAAATGAAACATAAAATGAAATAAGTTGGACTGAGTGACGAAGTTGATGCAAAAATATAGTTTCAAAATTAACACAGCAATAAAATCACAACAAAACAACACATAACACTGTTAAAACAGAAAAAATGATACCTAAAAGATTAGAAAAATGATACCTAAATACTGATGCAATGTTTTAAAGATAAAATAATGGGAAAAAAAAATTTATATCACAGATTTACTGATTAAAATGAAAAAAGTTCGACTTAGTTTCAAAGCTGATACAACAATATAACTTCAAAATTAACACAGCAACAAAATCTCATGAAAAAAACATATAACACAGTTAAAACGGTAAAAATGATAATTAAAGCAAACTGATACCTAAAAACTGCTGCTACGTTTTAAAGTTAAAAACAAGAAAAATGATACCTAGAAAAATAGAAAAATGATACCTAAAAACTACTGCTACGATTTAAAGTTAAAAACATGAAAAATGATACCTAAAAAAATAGAAAAATGATACCTACGAACTGTAGTAGTGGTAAAATGAAAAAAAAAACATTTCCAACCTAAAAAAATAGTTTCAACCATTTCGTGTTCTTCATATACGCTTTCCATCGTTTGAAAAATATTTTTATTCCATTCAATTGTGATTTCGAATGGATTTTTGTTGTTCGACCTACTTTTTTTTCTAGGGTTTTTGTTTTGGCTGATTTTTGGTCGTGATTTTGATTTCGTGATTTTTGTCTTCAATTGAGACGGCCGATTCTAATGTATTATCATATTTGTGATTTAAGCGATTTATGATTTCGTGATTTAGGTGATTTCGTGATAAATGATGAAATCGACAAAGACGTGAGAGAGGGAGAAGAAGAAAGCAGCGGCCGAAATTAATTTTCAGTATATTGTCCTTCTGAGTAAAATTTTAGTGGGCTGTCCTTATGGATAAAAAGGCCTTCAATTTTGTCCTTCTAAATATTTTCCTGTAAATAAAATGTCAACCGTTTGATATTTCATTTGTTCAAAAAATGGTTCTCCCTTTTAAACGTTCTTAGTGTATGACCCTATAGGCTATTACATCATTGACAATAATTTTATATCATATTTAAAATTGTAAACAGTGAGCGGCATCTTGTAATACATCTCTATTACACAAGTTATAATAAAATCAATGATTCGATACAGCCTTGTTTATGACCAGTGTTTCATCATAATTTAATCCTTTTAACCACTATATTCAAGATTAAACTCAAGGCATATAACATATCATCTGCTTTATAATCTAATCCTTTTATCTTGATCTATGAGCATGTTATATAAAACAAATCAGTATTTGAGTGCGACAATGCATTTTATAATATTACTCAATTAAGAGGCCCAAGGATATCAATACTTATGTTGTAGGATTAAATTCCATCTAGATCATTTATACTTTTCAGTTGATTCAAGATGTGCCCAATAATCACATTTATCATCTACCCTAGTAAGAGTAACTTTTGATGATATCAAAGAACAAGATCCTCAAATAAAAATATAATGATTTCTGGTCTGAGACCATTACATCGTTGTCACTATGAGAATTACTTATGACCATCATGCTCCATGAAGTTTTCCCCAATTTGCGTCTGCTCGATACACTACTCTAACAAGTACTTATGTGTTAACATCGATATCTCATATATTAATGATCAATGGGATATGATCATCAGGGCATCAACATGCTGGTCTCAATGTTTTATTTTTGTCCTATTTACAACCAAACTTGACTAGGGACTTTTAAGAATCACAATACTTATCGTATTATATAATCTCATATTCAAGTCACTTTCTTAAAAATATATAATCTGTATTATTATTTTAAGGACTTCTATTATGTTAACATTTATTTAATGCAGTAAATAAAATGCAATAAAATCTTTTATTCAAAATAAAACATAACATCAGTAATGTTATTCAATCACATCAAATGGATTGCCTCTTGGGCACAAACTCTAACATGAACACCAACAACTTCTTTATTTCTACAAGACGTAAAACCAAATAGATGTAATGCTACTCTTTGAACACGCATCAATAATAAACAAATTAGTCCACACTTCCATTTCTTAAAATTTGGGTTACTGGATTCATAAAATTTGTATGTATTGGTCCATTTTATATTCATAACATAGATCAAATAGTGAAGCTTGATGCCAAGTTTTTGTAACAATCCATATTTTAGCCATTATATTTAAGTATTTTATTTAAGTATGTATTGTAAATTATTTAATTGACGGATCCAAAAGGTGATTTTTCATAAACAATCGAGTCAGAATTCGAGACTAGGTCCGTTGAGTTCATACAATTTGTTGTGTTAATAAGAAGTATAAGAGTCATTGTTGCTCGAAATGATAATTTTACGCGTATATCAAAATCGTTATGACAACTAATTGGTCTGAAATCGAAATGATTGGACATTTACCATCAGAATTATATCGCTGTAATGATGTATGTTGTTAAGTATCGTATCGTATTGTATCGTTTGGATGAGTCATTTGATCATAGAAAGATGAAACATGCATATGGATTTGGTTTAAATTGAAATGAGATGAAGTGTATAAATTAATAAAATAATATAAGATATTATCCACATGTAATGACCCGCCTTTTTGCTTGGTTTTCATCGGTAATTAAACCGACTCAAACCGTTCATAAAGACAAATTGTTAGGGGTACTTACATATTTTTACAGAAGTAAAGAACTTTTCCATTATCATTACAATAATATTACATCATACTACAAGAGTTACATCAGAGTACAATGGTTACATAGCGGAAAAATACTAAACTCAGCAGAAGAATATGAATGCTCCAAGATATAATAGCTCCAGCTAAAATCCAGAATCCTGCTCTAACCAACTCCAAGGGTAAATCTACAAATCAAACTACTAGGCAACCTGTATGGAAAATTATAGGCACCCATAATTTAAGTGTTGAAACAATAAACTCCAAGTTAGTTATGATACTAGTGTGAGAACTCAAAACAGCTGTTTTTAAGGTTTTTTTAAAGTTATGTAGTTTACCGGACCATGCCACTAACGTGGAATGGGTTTACTCCATGTGAATAGTAGTGCATAAAAATTCACAATGACTTTTGAAAAATGAAACTACCATAAGGTCTCATGGACAAACAAATTGCAAACGTGCATATAGGCGAGGTTTCTCTTTATGATAGTCAAAAATGTTTAATACATGAAAATCCTCTTTTATATTATTATTATTATTGCATAATGTGAAAAATCCTTTCGCAAGTAAATTTATTAATCATAGCCAACATAATGCCCCATCCCATTTTACTGACGTATTCCTACCATTAACCAGTATGTTATACAACTAAAACCGTACGGGCTTGTAGTAGAAATTGGGTTTCCAACAAATGACAGGCAAAGGAACTTCCTTACTGAACATACAGGTACGCCTATAGAGGGACGCCCAGAGAACCAAACGGGTGCCAACACGAGGCTGGTCTCTCCCTTACTGGATTGATTAGATCGCGCCTAAGTAAATCATCCCTCGATCATTACCAACCTTTAAAGCAGGATCTCACATCATTAACAACCACAAAAGTAGAAGTTGCAACGTAGATTAATACTTGGGCTCCATACCATAGTACGCCTTTTATTTAGAAGGAAATGACTACCCATAACCTTGCTGCATCTTTCATGTTTTGGCCATTTCCGGGGTGTGTAGCTTTTTGAAATCGCGATATACACAAAGCTACGCTTCAATAAGCCATGTTTTGATCATCTATAGCTCATCATTTAACTATACCACATTGTTCATTCACCATATATAACTGATATCTATCAATATAACCTTTAAGCTCATACGTCTCAAAGAAGGGTATTAAGCTAAGAGAATAAATTCCCCGCTACCAAACAGATATATATATATATATATATATATTAATAAAGATCAATGCTATGTAGTCAATTACAATGTCAGACACACAACCCATATAAGTTCGTTCTAGGTCTGAACGAAACCAAAATCCGGAATTCCTCCAAATACGTCCGAACTACTTGCCATTTAACTGATATAAAATCCATTTGCAAATGGGAGTTACCCATTTGAAACATTCAGTAAGCGACCCTTTCGATGTGAAGAGTCCCGACCTTCAATACTGTCTTCAATTGCTTATTTTCTCCAACCATCATTTTCTTTTCTAGAATGGTAATTAGATCTAATATTTGATCCCGGTCTTTCTGAATAATAAGCGCAATTTTAAAAACCATGTGAATATACACGCCCGAATCAAGTCTCAAAATATACTCAGAATTTGAAAACTAAAATTATCATTTAAAATACTTTATTACTCATTAGAAATCATTTACTAAGGTTTGGAATAGATTTATAAAGTTAAATCCCTTTAAAACTCAATATTGAAATAAACAGCGTTACAAAAAGTGTTTCAAAATACCAATATTGCCTAGTTTAAGTAAAATATCCCAAAACTTCATAATTTCAATATACATCACTATTAAATTATTAATTATGATTTTACCAAAAAAATCCATATTTTTGAAACATGGCAAATTCGATTTGAACCTTAGAAACTGCTGAGTAACTTCCCATTTCTTAAAAAAAGTCATGGGCAAACCTGCCCGTTTCAGTTATATTTTTTCTTAATTTCCTGCCTACCTCGTAGTGGCTATACGTGATTTGTAATTAAACCACTTAAAAGGACTCCGTGGTACAGTGAAAAACCAAGTAGTACATACGAGGTTCTTTAGCTTACCACGCAGTGCTCCTACGTGGTTTCCTAACAAACCACGCAGAGCCACTACTAGGAGGGGTATTTTTTATAAATAAAATGGGGGGCCACTCAGCAGGATGATGCGTTTCCTCGTTTCTTATGAATTGTAGGGAACTACTCAGCAAATCCCCGGGTTCAAACAGAATTTGCCGTAAAACATTTAAAATAGATGTTTATAGTTACAATCGACAAACTACACATGCAACGAACTTTTTCAAATTTTTTTTGAACATAACTTGAAAATTTTATATCAAAATCTGAAAATCCTTTTTAAATTATAAGCTTATATAATTTGGAATTAAACGTCTCTGGTTTTAGGAAAAATCAATTTAATTTGCTCAAGTTATAGTCATTTAAAGTTAGTGGTCAAAAACGTAAACTACAGCTGCGTGACACATCCTATTTTGACCGTAATACAACTCTATATAAAAATAATTCTGAAATACTTCGAAATATTTTAGAAAACCATTATATACTTATATAAACTGTTTTTGAACTATTTCAGAATATTTCAAAACAATGTTTCAACTTTTCAAATTTCAACTTATTTAACGTCAAAAACTCATTTAACAAAACGTTCCTCTTTACAAGAGTTGTTTGTATATATTTCCTTTAGATTTCCAAACCATTTCAAAATTCAATTTAAAAATAAATTTTCAAACCAAAATTTCAATATTCAATTGTTATAATGTTATTTATGTTTCCGACTATGGAGAAGATTTAACCAATCACCGATGCGACACCATAATTGCAGTATCATAGTGTGCGTCATTAACAACCATATTAACATCCATAGCAACCATTATCAACTTTATTAAATAAGTAATAATTGTGCACAAGCGTTATGACGTTAACGCTTAATAGTGTGTTTGTGTGTTATAATCTACGCAACCATTATCCATCACAAACAAATAACAACAATTAAACATCCATAATCAGTTAACAACACTTGTTAATTATTCGAATTAATCTCCGGTAATTAGTGCACATTAAACTTGTGTGTAAATTTAAAGAGTTCTCACCAATATAGCTTTTCAATTCTTCACAGTAGGTGAGCCTAGCGGGCAACGTCGAGCAAAACTTCGCTTGCAACAATATGCCAATCGAATAAGTACACGTATATATACACATATATGTATTATAATTTCTTTTTTATAACAAGGAGGAGGGTCGAACTTTAGTGGAGGTGAAGAGCCTGGCTTATGGCCCAAGGAAGGAGAGGGACATGGAATGGGTATGTAGTGGCTTATGGCGTGGAGAGGTAGAGCTAAGGGAGGGGATGGCTTGAGTTTGGGTGATGGGGTGCACGACCAAGGAAGGTGGAGGCAAAGGAAAGGTGAATGACTATAATATGGTGGTGGAAAAGGGCTGAATGGAGAGGGAAAAGAGGGGGAGAGGGGAAGACTATGGAGCCCGAACTTGGCTAATGAGGAGGAGGAGAAGGCATCATGGCCAAAAGAAGTAGGGAGAAGGAGGAAAATGGAGAAAAGGAAATGAGATGAGAAGGGAGTGGTTTAAGGCTCCTTGTATAGCTTCTTCTTAAGGTCCGTTAGGTAATTTTCCAAGGGGACACTTGTCTCCATCTTAGCCTCCATTACATGCACATGTACATGTGTAATACCACCTTTTAAAAACCATTTGCCATCCTTATACCATGTGCCTAAAACCATGGACCTTGTTTGCCACACTATTTGCGACACTTTTATGTGTTACAAAATAGCAACGCCACTCTGGTGTCTCAATTTTGTCAATATATATTAGTTCTAGGTTTTCCAACGAATGCTTCTTACAACTGACGACAAATGCGACAAAATACGACAACATTTGCTGACAAATTTTGCTAATTAAATTTAATAATTCAAAATAATTATTTTATTTTGTTAATCAATTAGTAATATTTAAATTTGACAAAACTAACTACCGAC
Organism: Allium sativum; assembly: GCA_030737875.1. Classification (NCBI taxonomy): domain Eukaryota; kingdom Viridiplantae; phylum Streptophyta; class Magnoliopsida; order Asparagales; family Amaryllidaceae; genus Allium; species Allium sativum. The sequence goes on from JASFAX010000033.1 coordinate 10,135,392, forward strand.
GCTTAGTGCGACAAAATCCGATGATTAATGCTACCGAAATTCGATGATGTTTATTGGCAAAAAATAATTCAAATATACTATTTAACTTTAATAATTTATATTTAGGGTTTGTATTCAACAAAAAGATCATGCTTAAAAATAATTTGACAAATACATATTTGACAAATTTGATGTAAGTAGGCTAGCGGCTATGCCACTGTATTTGTTTCAATGCAATAAAATTAAGGCGCAAACCTGCTGGTTCGCTACCTTTTCATCAAAAAAATTTGATGTAACAAAACTAACAATTTTTTATTAAAATTATATTGTTATATTTTGACAAAAAATATCAAATATTTAACAAAACCAAATATTATTTTGTCACTTAAATTATATTTATATCAAATCAAATTAAATTTATTTTATAGTTTTAAATTCAAAATTCTAATTTTAAATTGATTAAAAATTATATTTCATCACATTCAACCCCCCTAAATATTTTCATCCTTGAAAAGAGAATGTGGTTAATTATGATTCCCTCAAAAACAGTAACCTCCAACTATTTAATAAATCGTCATATCCGGCCCATTATTCATCAAATCATCATCATCTCTATCATTATTTATTTATTCCCTAGTGTATTTAAACATTTTAGATGACTCCTCATTTCTTATTATTCTTATTTTCCAAATACTCCTTTAGTCAGAATTTGTGAAACTTAATTCACAAGGCATTTGCGCTTACTTAAACGGTTCCTTTCGTTACCTCAATATACTTTAGAACTTTATCGATTGTCCAAAATCGTTGATAATTCCAGATTCTAGTTCCTTATATTACTTAAGTTTGGCTATCCTTATCAACTATTCCAAATTCAAGGTTAAAAAAAATTATTTCCTTTAATTTTTTCCAGAGAAATCACTAAGATGTATTTCTTTTCAACAGCTTTCACCAATTTAGTTCGTAGACGTTTTACTTAATTCCTAAGATATCATCAAATATCTTATAGTGAAATTGAATTCACAAGATATTTGTTCTTAAATTTAATCAGTTGGGGAGGATTAATCTATAAAATATCCTGATTGGTTAGACTCAACTTAACCTTTAAATTATTTTCTAAACTTCCTTTTCATACCTGGATTACTTGGGTAAATTACAGCTTCACATAGGCAACTATGAAATTATAATCATAAAATGTTTATCCTCAAGTTTTAATCTTTATATTCCCAACATTTTCAAAAATCCTTTCCCTTTATAATCAAAATACATTCCTCCATAATTGATTCCAAAATAGTTACCAATTCTTTCTCAAAATCTTGAATTTAAAACCATTTATGTTTTCAAAATTTTTGTTTTTACATATATATATTTCAAAATATTTTCCAAAACCAACTTCATATCGCAAATACGCTCTCACATATACTCTTACCTCATTCTAGGGTATTACTAGCCCTATCCGTAATGAGTTACTCTTATAGGATATTATTGATCCTATCTCTGATAAGTCATTTTCCTTTCGTTCAAATGAGTCGTAGCCCCAAAGCTTTGTACAAATCAAAGCTATGATTTCACTTTGTAACGACCCGCCTTTTTGCCCGGTTTTCACTGGTAATTAAACTAACTCAAACCGTTCATAAAGGCAGATTGTTAGGAGTAACTACACATTTGTACAGGAGTAAAGAACTTTTCCATTATCATTACAATAATAATACATTAGAGTACAAGAGTTACATCAGAGTATAATGGTTACAAAGCGGAAAAATACTAAACTCAGTGGAGTAATATGAATGCTCCAAGTTATAATAGCTCTAGCTAAAATCCAGAATCCTGCTCTAACCAATTCCAAGGCTAAATCTACAAATCAAACTACCAGGCTACATGTATGGAAAATTATAGGCACCTAGAATTTAGTCGAAGGAACAATAAACTCCAGATCAATCATGGGACTAGTGTGAGAACTCAAAATAGTTATTTTAAAGGTTTATTTTTAAGTTAGGTAGTTCAACGGACCACGCCGCTAACATAAAACATGTTTACTCCATGTGAATACCAATGCATAGAGATTCAAAATGACTTTTGAAAAATGAAATTACAGTAAGTTCTTATGGCACAGACACAATGCAAACGCACACATGGGCGAGATTTCTCCTTATGAGTGTAAAAAAAGCTTGATACATGAAATTCCTCTTTCATATTAATATTAGTGCATAAATTGGAAAACCTTTTGCAAGTAATGTATTAATTATAGCAGCATAATGCCCCATCCCATTATACTGACGTATTCCTACTGGTAACTAGTAAGCTATACAACTAAAATCGTACGGGCTCATAGTAGAAATTGGGTTTCCAACAAATGACCAGGAAAAGGAACTTCCTTACTAAATCGATGGGTACGCCTCTAGAGGGACGTCCCAAGAACCAAATCTCTGCCAACAAGAGGTCAGTCTCTCCCTTACTGGATTGTTTAGATTGCGCCTAAGTAAGTCATCCCTTGGTCGTTACCAACCTTTAAACCGGGTTCCTCCCTCATCAACAACCAAATATGTAGAAATTTTCACATAGGTTAATACCTAAGCTCAATACCATAGTACACCTTTTATATAGAAGGAATGGCTACGCATAACCTTCTCCATCTTTCCTATTCTGACCATTTCCGGGGTGTGAGGCTTGTTAAAGTCATGATATACACAAAGCTATGCTTCAATATGCCATGCTTTGATCATCAATAGCTCATCACTTAAGTATGCTACATTGTCTATTCACCACATATAACTGATATCTATCAATATATAACCTCTCACCTCATACGTCCCAGAGAAGGGTGTTAAGCTAAGAGAATAAATTATCTACCACCAAACAGTTATATATTAATAAAGATCAGTGCTACATAGTCAATTACAATGTTAGACACAATCCATACAAGTTCGTTCTAGGTTTGAACGAAATCAAAATCCGGAATTCCTCTAAATACGTACAGATTACTTGCCACTTAACTGATATAAAATCCATTTGCAAATGGGAGCTACCCATTTGAGACATTCAAGAAGTAATTCTTTTGATGTGAAGGGTCCTGATCTTCAATACTGTCTTCAATTTCTTATTTGCTCCAACCGTCATTTTATTATCCAAAATGATTTTTAGATCCAATATCTGATCCCGGACTTTCCGAATAATAAGCATAATTTTAAAAACTGTGTAAATATACATGTTCAAATCAAGTATTAATCCATGCTCAGTGTTTGGAAACTCAAGTTATCATTTAAAACAATTTATTACTCTTTATAAATCATTTACTAAGGTTTGGAAAAGTTTTATAAGGTTAAATCCCTTTAAAACTCAATATTGAAATAAACAGCGTTACAAAAGCGTTACAAAAAGTGTTTCAAAATAACGTTATTGATTTGTTTAAGTAAAATACCCCAAAAATTCATAATATAGATAACTGTTAAATAAGTAATTATGATTTTAAAAAAAAAATCCATATTTCTAAACATTTAAAATAACTGTTTACAGTTTCGGTCGACGACCTGCACCTACAAACAACGTCCTTTTTCAAAACTGTTTTGAACATAACTTGAAATCTTATATCGAAATATGAAAATTCTTTTTTTATTGAAAGCTAATATAATTTGGAACCAAATGTTTTCGATCTTAGAAAATCCAATTTAATTTAGTAAAGTTATAATCGTCTAAAGTTAGCAGTCAAAAACGCGAACTACCGTTGTGTGACACATCCTGTTTTGACCATAATATAATAGTATAAAAATAATTCTAAAATACTTCAAAATTATTTAGAAAACCATTATATACTTATACAAACTATTTTGCACTATTTTAAAACAATGTTTCAACTTTTCGAATTTCATCTTATTTAACGTCAAAAACTCGTTTAATAAGACGTTCCTCTTTACGAGAGTTGTTCGTATATGTTTCCATTACATTTCCAAACCATTTTAAAATTCAATTCTGGAAATAAATTTTCAAAACAAAAGTTTTCAATATTTAAATAATATAATATTATTTACGTTTCCAATTGTGGAGGAGATTTAACCGCTCACCGATGCGACACCATAATTGCAGTGTCATAGTGTGTGTCACCAAATATTAACAACCATATAAATATTCATAACAACCATTATCAACATTATTAAATAAATAATAATTGTTCACAAGCGTTATAACACTAACGCTTAATAGTGTGTTTGTTTGTTCTAATCTACGCAACCGTCATCCATCATAAACAAACAACAACCATTAAACATCCATAACTAGTTAACGACACTAGTTAATTATCCAAACTATTCTTCGCTAATTAGTGTACATTAAACTAGTGTGTAAATTTAAAGAGTTCTCACCAATATAGTTTTCCAATTCTTCACGGTAGGCGAGATTAGCGGACACCGTCGATCAAAAGTTCGCTTGCACCGATATGCCGATCGAATATGTACACGTATATATATATATATATATTATAATTTCTTTTTTTATATAAGAGGTAGGAGGAATGAAATTTGGTGGAAGTTAAGGAGCTTGACTCATGACCTAGGGAAGAAGAGGGACATGGTATGGGTATGTGGTGGTTTATGGCGTGGAGAGCTAGTGCTAGAGGAGGGGACGGCTCATATTTGTGTGATGGGGTGCATGACCAAAGGGGAGGTGAAAGGATCGACTATGGAGGTGGAAAAGGGGCTGAATTGAGGGGAAAACGAGGAGGAGATGGGAGGACTATAGTGGCCGAACTTGGCAAATGAGAAGGAGAAGGCACCATATCCAACATAAGTAGGGAAGGAGGAAAATGGAGCAAAGGAAATGAGATGAGAAGGGAGTGGTTTAAGGCTCCTTATATCTTAGCCTTTAGGAAGTTTTCCAAGGGGACACTTGTCTCTATCTTAGCCCCCATTAAATGCACATGTACATGTGTAATACCACCTTGTAAAAACCATTTTCCATCCTTATACCATTTGCCTAATACCATGGACCTTGTTTGCCAAACTATTTGTGATATTTTTATGTGTTACAAAATAGCAACGCCACTCTGGTGTTTCAATTTTGTCAATATATATTAGTTGTAGGTTTTCCTTCGAATGCTTCTTACAACCAACAACAAACGCGACAAAATACGACAACATTTGCTGACAAATTTTGCCAATCAAATTCAATAAGTCAAAATAATTATTTTATTTTGATAATCAATTAGTAATATTTAAATCTGACAGAACTAACTACCGACGCTTAGTGCGACAAAATCCGATGATTAATGCTACCAAAATCCGATGATGTTTATTAACAAAAAATTGATTCAAATATAATTATTTAACTTTAATTATCTATATTTACGGTTTGTATTTAACAAAAATATCACGCTTAAAAATAAATTAACAAATACATATTTGACAAACTTGATGTAACAAAACTAACAAATTCTTATTAAAATTATGTCGTTATATTTTGACAAAAAGTATCAAATATTTGACAAAATCAAATATTATTTTGTCACCCGAATTATATTTGTATCAAATAAAATTCATATTTAAATAAAATTAAATTTATTTTATATTTTAAAATTCTAGTTTTAAATTCAAAATTCTAATTTTAAATTGGTTAAAAATTCTAGATTGTCACACAACAACTCTTAAAACAAATTTTGTGTCTATACTATTCATCCTCCCTCTACACTATCATTATTGTTCCCTCCCCAAAATGCCCGCCACTCCCTCTTTCTTCGAATTCATTTCTAGAGATTTATACAATGAAACATCCTGGCTCCAGAGTCTTTAAACTCGTAATAAAATCTCCAACACCCTGTACCAATTTCATCACATGCGACTGCAAATTCCTGGACCAGATGTGGGGATGTTGAACTAGAATTGGATGCTCAAAGAGATATGGACAGGTTTAGGTGAAATAGAGCCTGTCAGTGCTCCTCTCTCGCCAAATAGCACATGCCGGTATCCTTCGTTTATGGTCCGATCTACCTTGGGGATGTCCGATTTTTGCAAACATTGTTTGCAAGGGTCGAAGAAGCATTTTGCATTAGAGCTTGGACAATCTTGATTTTTATGTAAGAGAGTAACATTTTCGACAAGGAACACAATGACATCCTCGGATCTTGATTTCATTTCGAACTGCTGCGTATCACTAAAAACGGTGCATACATATTTGTTCGGCCATGTATGGGTATAGAATTGGGGAAGAAAGGGGATAACTAATTGAAGATAATTAGTGTTTAATTAAATTAGTTAATTACTCAATTAATCCGATAACTTATATCATGCATATCTCTTCTATACGAGGTGGGAATTGGACGTCGTTTATTACTCTAGACTCGTATTGTTGAGTTCTACATTTTAGAGCTGGTTTGGGATGATTGGGCCAGGGTGAGTGATATTATCTCCCACTAGACTTTAATTATTCATGTAGTACAGATTTGATGTTTTAAACCAATTTCTAGTTATAAAACATAATATTTAGAATCACTAAATCTAGTAATTAATAAACAAAAAAAAATTAAGTAGTGATTTAACCTGGTTGTCACATTTTTACCTGACTGTGCGCTTGCGCGTTATTTTGACTATATTGTTAAAAACAGGTTATTTGGACACTTATTTCACCTGGATGGCTATAGATAGTTTCTATATAATGTATTACTACTATTATGGCTGCTTGAATTCTAGCATAGGAATTTGGATGACTATTGGTCGCATGTTTGAATTGTTTGCTTACTTTAGATTAAAATGGCGTTCGTAAGCAATCTATTATTAGGAAAATCTCGTTCATAAGGGTCTGGTGCTTATCGATCAAACACACGAGTAGGTGCTATTGATTGAGCGCACAAGGATGATAAACTTGAATGGACGAGATAAATTATGGAAGAAGCTTCAAAGCGCATGGTTGGACTCGACGATAGAGTAGCATTGGAGCTCGACAACAGATCTAAAGGCTTGGATGGTGCAAAGAAGTCAAAGGATGAAGTGGATTCTAGTTCGACCTAGTCTAGATCGACATATCAATCCGGAGCCGATTCTTACTAGGTCAGCCAAGTCCGAATTGACTATGTTGATCCGGATCAGGTTTAACTTGGTTGAAGTTCGAACTGAAGTTAGGTTGATTAGGGAAAGGTGACATGATGGTTGCCTCAAGGGAAGGAGTTCTTCATGGTGGTGTTTCTCCTTGGCGGCAAGCTAGAATTCGAAACGAATGTTAGATGTTTTCCTTGGATGCATATTTAACCAATTTTGGTTAAATAGGTGATCCGGTAGACGTTATCAGTTACTATGAATTAGTCGATATCGATTACTATTGGTGTGGCCATTATAGTCAATTTGAGATGGACGATGGTTCGATTTCAAGGAGCATGATATAATGGTTCGTTCGATAGCGATTTTGATACGATGGTTATTTGATCAGTGGCTTTGGCTTGAGACGAGATGTGGTGCTTCTGTGTAGTGTTGCGTCTTTCGATGAAAATGATTCCAGGATGGGAAGCAAGGCTGCTGCGATGGATCGTTTTCTCTAAGATGCAGAAAAAATGAAATTATGTCGTATTGAGTTGACAGTTGGAGAGAGAGATAGGAGAAACAAAATTATCTTACACGACGTACGGTGACCATCAGGGATAGTCCACATATTGAGACGACTTCAGATGGAGGTTTCATAGAAGGTCTAGTGATGAATTCTGCTCGGAGAATGTTTGCAAATGAGTTATCGATATTCACGGTTTGGGTACACCTTTCAGAGATGGGACATGTAGACGAATCAAAGCCAGGAGATTGGGAACTGATTCGCCTAGACTTTAGAGCCAGCGCAGTGTGGACTAGGTAGGACTATTGGCTATAGACTAGGGTAGTTTGTCATAGCCAGAGTAGGGTGGAGACTAGGGCAATTGGTCCAGCCATGGCTCCGATGGATCTGGTGACCAAAGTATTGATTATCCTATACTTTATGCACTAAATGAATTAATGTGAGGATTGTTGATGGATGTTATGGTTGCTTACGCATTTATCCCCATTTTGTACTTAGACATCTGTCACACCCTAGTTATATGATGTTGATCATATTGTAGCATATATCGAGTATTGCGTGATAACTCTGTGGATGCAGGAGTAGGGAAGGTATGATTCTCTATACCCTCCATGCCATATGTAATATTACAACTTTTACAGTGCTTTGAGATTTGTTTATCGCCCACACCAGATTTTTATCTGACCCAAGGTTTATTTCCCTTTTATTACCTTGGGTGCTCATCGACAATGCTGATGAGCAGACCAGATGATAGATACATGTATTGTTCGGAGTTGTTCAAGTGGATTCCTAGGAGGCAACGACTTATATAGTTATACTTGTACTATATCTGTTATTTTAGTTGTATCATACTGTGGAGCCTTGATAGTGTTACATCAGAGACAGTTTACCAGTTGAGTTTATTTCTTGTATAAACTCAACTATTGTTCTGTATAACTGTATGAGCCTATATACTCTAATTATCTGGTTTATATAGTTATTATTGTCTCACATGTTTTATATATGTGGTTTGATTATTATTTGTTATCTAATGCATTGTGAGATATACAACATGTTCAATTACTGTGTTTGTATTCTGTTCATATCTTTCTCTTCACTTCTATTTCCTTCTTTCCTTTCTTCTTTCTCTTCTTTTATGCTATCCTTTCTCTTGACGATCACTTTACATTGATCAGTTGTTTTTACAGCATGGATTTTTAGTTCTAAGCATCGCTAGTGTGTGGCAGTTCGTCATATTTGGTATTAGGGCCTAGGTTGCATTGTTTAACCTAAGGAGTATTGAATTTGAGAGTTAATATATATAAAAAGGTTTGTGTTTATATATATTTTGATAGTTAAATTTTTTATGAGTATAAATTTGGAAAATAGAGAACTTCTACAGTAGGGAAATGTTGATTAATATGTTTAAGAAATCATCTTGTGCATGCTTGTTATATTTTTTTTTTGTGTTTGACCCGAAAGGCTGATATATATGTAGCTAGATATGTTTTCATTATGTTAGGTAATTAGTGCATATTTAAAGTTCAGTATATGTCACATTTTTTTTTCAATTTGTGAAGTAATATTAGATGATTGAATTTCTACTATGCACAGTGATTATTAAATGTTATTTGAAACACTATTTTCAATGGTTAGGTTTTTTTAAATTCATTCCTTTTCCCAAAACTTCTTTTATTGTTCACATTTAAAATGCAAAGAAAACTATATAGGTTTTGAACAGTTCTAACCCATTAAGGTTTAAATGTTAAAAAAAGCAGAAATATTTACTTACACAAATGATAAATCTTATTATTTTGTTGCTAAAAGTTGGAATTGGTCAAAAAATGTGATAGATAAATTCCATAGTTAATAACAAATATTAACTTGTTTATTCAATTGTGATTGAAGACTAAGTTTTGGTGGAAACATTTGTTTGTAAAAATAAAAAGAGAAGAAGGTAAGTAAAAATAAATAAATAAAAAAACTTCTTCTTAACCAAGGGAAAAAACATTCTTCCCTAGCCCATTATTCTTGGACCCTATAAAAAAACCTGGTTCTTTCGACTTGAATTAATAATATAATTAAAAAAATTTGATAAAAAATGTATTGATATTGATTGTACATATGCATTTAGTGTTTATATTGACTTATTTAAGAATTTAATACCAACTAAATTTTAAAAATAATAATGACAATAATGCCGACAATGCTAATCTAATTTTAATCAAAAAGAAAAAACAAATCAGAACTTAACAATTACTTTCATTATTCAAAATTCAAATGCCCTTTTTCTAAGTTAAATTCTTCGAGTAGCACTCACAGTATTTAATAAGTTCCTATGGGTTAAAAATTATTAAATAGTGGTTATATGTTCACCATGAATTCAGTGGAGCATGGAAAAATAACAAAAAGTTGTTAAACCATAAGAATCACAAAATTATTTATGATTTACTTCTATTTGTATAATCAAAATTTACATCGTTTTTGACTTTCTATTCATAATGTGAACTATTGTCACTTACAAAATAGTTCATTCTTAAGGACGTTAAAATATTACTACGATGAACATGTTCCCATTATGTATCAATGATAAGATAATGGCAAGAATTATAGCTTGAAAGAGTTAGTATATTTGAAAAATACAAAATTTAAGAGCCCTCAAAGTTAAGCCCATCAGATTAGTTAATTAGATAAAAGATCTTATTAGAAATGTGAAAATTCAAACTAATATTACAACCTGAGATATTGAAAGTAATTATAGAACAAAGATCAACAGCAAAGTGCAACAACCTAATCTTTTGTTCGCAATACCATATCAATGAAAATGAAATTTAAATGTCATCATTTGCATGATGGGCCAATTAAGATAGCAAAGGTCTAATAAATGATATGGGGTAGTGTTATGTAATTTTATTTCCTTAATAAATAAAAAAGATTATACCCATTAATCCTTAAAAAATGTAAGTTATGTGTATCATTTCTTTTAGCAACACAGATACCTAACATAATGGTATAAAATTACATCAAAATTTTTTTTTTCAAACCAAAAAAGTAGTTTATAGTGAACCTAATTCAAACATTATGTATGAAAGTGAGTTTAGAATCTTGTTATTTTGAAGATTTGTTTTTCTGATTTATGTATATGAGGATGTAGCCAACTCTAGAAAATGCTTCCATTAATTAGACTAAAATGCACCTAATATCCATGGATTACAAGCTCTAATTGACATGGGGTGATCATCTCAACCTTTAGATTCTTACTTCCATTTCAACATCAAGCATTTCTAAAAATAAGATACATAAGGATCAAAACCATATATATGTCGAAAGTCACAAAATCATGGACATGAATGGATATCCTCATTATCAATTAATAGTGGACATGTCCAATTGAAAACTAAAGATATGTTTGAGAATATTGGATGGTTAGAGTTTTCTTCTCATTATCCACTATATTTTTGTGCAACCAGGAATTCACTTTCCTCCTTTTTTAACTGTTATTCAAATCTTTATTTTTTTTGTAAAGGTTAACTAAGCTTGGCATAGAGAGTTTGGCATATATCTATTAGTTAATGTAGATGTTCTACTTAAAGGGGATTTTAACCACAAGGATAAATTGTTTGAAAAATTTAATCATAAGGACAGGAGACTAAGAATTTAATCAAAAGGGCAAAACATAGCCAAAATTTATTCAAAAGGACAAAACAAAGGATTTTTTTTAAAAAAAACTGATTTTTTTAAATATTTTTGGGTAGATTTTAGGTATCAGTTTTGCATGTAGCTGCGTATCAGGTTTTGGATTTACTGTTTTTAGATATCAGTTTTTTATTGTTTATGGTATCATTTTTACATGTCACGGTTTTATATTGTTGAATCGCAATACCTATCCGTCACTGCAACTCCAATCTCACAAATCACTCAAGCCATCCTCCCTCACCCCTAACCAAACTTCATCTCCACATCCTCGTATACATTAACAACCCACCAATAAACCACCACTATACATCCATAAACAACCTCTCTTTTCAATCTCATTAGACATCAATGGTTAAACATAAAAAACTCAAATGTATCTATAATATCATCACACTACCAAACAGTTCAACTCCTCTCTTCTAACAACGTTTCAGCACCTAACCATTAGCTGATGCCTACAAGTGTACAAAACTGCTATTTACAAGCTGTAGGCTAAAAACTGATACCTTCAGACACACAAAATTGCTACCTATTAGCTGTAGAGGGCAAATTGATACCTTCAGACACACAAAACTGCTACCTATTAGCTGCAGAGAGCAAACTGGTACCTACAGACATACAAAATTGATATTTGAAATCTGCAAAAAACATTTGTTTTGTCCTTTTCAATAAATTTAGACTATGTTTTGTCCTTTTGAATAAATTTTTAGTCTCTTGTCCTTGTGGTTAAAATTTTCAAACAATTTGTCATTCATAATATTTTTCTGCTACTTAAATATATTTTACGTCAACCCTGAAAATTACTACAGAATTTCCATAGTCCAATGGTTACCAAAGTATTCACATATTATCATAAAGACTAAAACAACAATAATTCATTTCTTTATCTGAAATGTCATTTTCTATATGTTTCCCTGCTTTTTCAGAATGAAACATGGAAGAGCATGGAGAATGTTAATTACAAGTGTATCTTGATTTTGTATTTTAAAGAGCGATGGGCAAGTTCATATTACAAAGTAATTTCCTTTCAGGTTTCATGATGATATTAATAGTTATGGTGTAATTGCACTATGCTTGATTAACATTCATATCCTATTTGTTTTCAAAAAATTTATTGAACTTCGGACTTAATCATACATATTAGATATCAAGCAAGGCTACCATTACAGATCATTTTATAAAGAAGCAATATAGTCATGTGTAATAAAGACTTTATACTCATATATGATTATTATCTATGTTAGAGTTTAAACATTGTCGTGTTTATTGTATATAGTGAGATCAATACCTTCTACCTACACTTTTTTCATAACTAAAAACTATCAGTTTTACATGAAGTCTGTGTAATTGGAAGGTAAGTATTGATGTACTTTCTCAAGTTTTTTTTTTTGAAAAAATGACAAATTTTGTGTCGCATACAATGTTAATATAGAATGTTGTACACGTAAATTGAAGATAAGGTGCATAGCATGTACCTTAAGATTACCATATTGTTCCATGATCTACAATGACAAGTAACATCTTATAATGATTTTATGGATAAAATTTATGGACAGTGATTCTACTATTTAAATAGCAATATATTTTGTATCTTCTATGACCCTATCTAACCATGTATGATATGTAGAGGAAAAATAATTCATACATGTTGACAATATTTGGAAAATTATACTTAACATAAATGCATTTATAAGAGTCGAATATAATTCATTAGTGAATAACAAAATAAATCAAGGAATCGTATATTTTATCAATGTAACATTCCGGAATTTTAGCGATTTAATAATTAATTAATTTAATTATTTTATCATATTGGTTTGATAAAATAAATGGTTTGAATTCAAATATTTTGAATATTTAATTAATATAAATAATGGGATAATAATATATTTATTTCTGAAATAGTCGGAAATAGTTGAATTTGCAATATTGGGTAAACTGGATAATATAAGGCATTTAGTCGAGTTTAGATTCATGTTATAATAACGAATTTATTTAAATAAACGATAATTGAACATATAAATTATAATTGAATTATAAACGAGCTCGTAACGTCGCGGTATTTCGTAATATTGAGTTTTGAACTTCAACTGAGTATACAAGATTCATTATAAATCGGATTTCTTCGAAACATGAAACATTGGAATCTAATTAACTGTATTTTTCTAATGAAAGTGAAAAATGAAGATTTCGTTTTATAGATTGTAAGTTATTTCCAAATCAAATTTTAAAATAGTCACTATGGAATCGTTTATAAACCATAACGATATATTTAATTATAATTAAATAATAGTTTCGAATTTGGACAAGATTTTTGAGATGTATGCTTAATTTAATTTATAGATTTTTTTGTAATTTTTATTCTGGAAAATAAGCAACTTTTTATTTGTAGTGATTTAAACCCTAAATCAGCATTTTTGGAATTCCACAGAATAAACTAACTTGTCTATATTACTATATTTTTGTGATTGTGGCACTTTGCTTGTCATGATCATATTTTTATTTTTGTTCATAACTATCGACAAAAAAACGGAATTCTGTGTAACCAGTACTACGTCAACTTAACAAATAAGAATAATATATATTTTCCATTTCTTCATTTTCAAGGGTCGTACCCCCATCAATTCAAAATGAACTACACTAACCCAATACTTCACAACTAAGAATGCAAAAGCCTGCAGACCTATTATAACTTAGGATGTACATTTCAGTTTTTTAGTACGTAAGTTAGCTTGTCTCAACTATATATATAGGAGCAGCCATGAGTACATGGTTTTGTTTTTGCTTTGGCTTTAGAAAAAGAAAACCAACACAAGCTTGAATATCAATGTGAAAAAAATCAAAATCAAAATATATTTTCAAGTCGCATGTTTTTCTCCAATGGAATGATCTCGTGCAGTTGACGCCATGTTTTCTGAACCTCAAACTCAACCACATGGGGTAAGTCACCGTGATCCATACTGGAGGAGTTGGACGGAATGCAGGAGGCAACGATGATCTCGAGGTTTAGGCACAGAATGATTTCGAGTGATGAAAACTGTAACACCCCATGAATTCTATAACATTAAGCTTCACAAATTAAAGTGTAATTAATTCTGAATCAAAGAATTAAGGGAAATGGGTTACGCCATTGCGTTCGTCTCGGAATTCTGCTTGAGATAGAGTCCGAGTTTGCGCGAATCGGACTTCGTATGAAGAAGTTATGACCTTCGGAAGTTTCAGAATAAAATTTAAAATTCAAACAGCTCAGTTTAAAATTCGAAATTCGAAAAAACAGGTTCAAATTGGGCTGGGCGGGAAAATTCCCGCCCAGAGACCAGGTCGACCATGGTGTCGACTTGGCCACCCCAGGTCGACCATAGTGTCGAACTGGGTATCGACCTTCCAGTCGACCTACCTGGTCGACCTGGCTGGCTAGGTCTGGCTCTGGCTCGAATTTCTGTGGCTCGGTGTGTCACTAGGGCTGACATGTCACCTCTTGATTTGCTCTTTGAACTTTGTATGATCTAGATTCCTCCTGTCTTCATCTGACGGCTCAAAACAATTTAAAAATCTATAAATACACCCTAAGTCTCAACTAAAAATTCACACAAAAAAATAAGATGGGAGTCGTCATGCTGCCAGGAAGGAATTGAGCATAGACGTCAAGGGAGAAAAGCTTAGAGACGAATCAAATTAATAAGAAGATAAAAGTTTAATAAAATTAATCAACGCAACGTTAGTCTACCCAAAGGAGCGCATCTCAATTTCAGAATTCAGAATCCAGAATTCAAGATTCTGCATTCGTTGTAAGTATAGTGACCTTTCAGAATATGAATAAGAACTGTGATGTGATTCGATGTAAATGAAAATAGAAATTTGTTATTGTATGAATATGATATAAATTCTATAGATTGTAATGATTCTGTCATGACTTGTGTATTGATATTTGTGGCCTAAATTGATTGATGCAAGTCTATTGGACATTTGTATATGAAAGTAATAACAATAGCGAGTTGTGGCAAAAACTAGAAATTGATCCCTTTATGTATATGTCGATGGCATGGACTATGCATATTCCCTTAATCTAAGTTAGAATTTATGTAAACATGTTCTAGATTTGAGACCTTTTATGCCTGCATGACCCAAAACCTTTGAACACATTCTTATGTTTATTTGCAAATATAATTGGATCTATGTTAAGTATCGTTTGGGTTTCATAAACTATGCAAGTTCATGTTGAAATAGGCTATATGATTAGATGTTAAAATTGTACATTTTGGTGAATATACAACATGCTAGTTTTGTGGTTGACATTATGCCAAGTTAAACATGTTTAAACACAAGTTTGTATAAGCCTAAACTATGCCATTTCATATGTCACCTACTTAGTTATACTTTGACTTGAATGCAAGTTCACATGACCCATAATTTATGTTGAATCGCTAAATTGCAAGTTCATGCGCCATACACCTTTATGTGAAATATTTCATGTTCTTGGTTTCCCCTTTTTCTCACGTTATAAAGTTGGGCTAAATTGTGTCAAACCCAACACTTGTTATAATGTTGCGAATGTACAAACGGGGGTAATAATGTTGGGTGTAAAACATTAAAGATATAAATTGGCATGGTTGGCACATGCCAACGGCAATGATATTCTAGCGATATGAATTGTTATACCCAAGAATAAAGAACATGAAATTTACATATATAATTGAGAAGTAATAAAATATGTAAATTTAGAACACGATATGCTTAACCCGAGGTTGGATTGAGTTGTGATGTAAACCTGCCCGGACCCGCCCGGCTGTCCAATAGTCACAACAATGCCTATCCAATGTGGATGGTTAAGCATTGAGCCCAATAAGGACCCGAGGTTAGACTGAGCTACGGTATAAACCTACCCGGAACCGACCGTCACATCTAGTAACCGTAGCAATACCTATCTAATGTGAGTGGTCAGGTGCTCTAAGAGGCTAAGGACAAATGGTAGGGTTAAGTCAACTATAAACACTTAACCAAATTCAACATGTTAACAAGAATTGATGGGTGGGGGTTAGGTAAATACAGACACTTAACCACTTAACATGTTTGACTAGAAAACCCTGGTAACGAGGGACCCGTTTCAGCAGTAACCCAAGTTAGGTATCATGGTACCCTGAAACTAGGCAGGGTGGGGTACGATTACTGGGCTGATTGTAAGCGGTCAAAGCGATGGCGGTGAGTGCAATAGTGTAGGTTCTAACGGGGTGCGGGCGTGCACACACTCCGGAGCAGACAAACAGGGCACTGGGGGCACCAGTAGCATAACCTATGCCTTCTAGAAATTGTGTTGGGGCCACCACCATGGGTCTTGATACACCCCATGGTGGGACCAACATAGGTATCTACAATTCTTGGGGGCCGTATGACACATGTTTACGCGAGTAGGAGCCGATCTTTAAATAAAAATGGGGATCACTTCACCCTCAGCATGGGGTTCCAGTTAAAATAAGCTCAAGTAGGTGCAGATATATAGTATGGGTGCGATAGTACATTCGATTCTAAACGACACTTCCTTAGCTGGTGACACTTTCCTGTTTTCTGTTTATATCTATCATGCCCTTTTCTTATTCACATACTGAAGAGTTACTAGATTTACTCAGGCTTTATGTATGACTCTATTTTCTTTTCGTCTTCTTTTCTTTCGTTCCCCCCTCCCCATGTCCACAGGGAGGAAACAACTCAGCTCAGTCAGACTCTTTACAAGCTCCAAGACCGTAGATGTATGATTTGGATCTCTTTTGCTTGGATTATGGCTTTGGATATCACTATGGGGATTTTTGTCATTTTATTTATGTTTATGCTTCTTTAATAACCAAGACAGTAATGAGGTTGTAATGTTGGAAGTATTTTGAGACAATTATGGAAATGTTTTGTTTGAACACGTATTGACGAAATAAAAGTCTGTTTGGTTTCTGCTGTTTAAAATATGTGTATTTATATCTGTCTTGAGTTTATCTGTGGCTTTTACTTATAAACCTCCACCAAAGTTAAGGCATTCCCTTTGTGAGTGACCTTAACGGAGGTGGGGTGTTTCACTTGGTATCAGAGCATAGGTTTACCAGATAAGATAAAAAAATTTGAAATTGTTTTCAAAAAGAAAGTTTAAAGAAGCATTTTTCAAGAAAAAGTGTTATATTTATAAAAAGACAAAATCCCCCAAAGCCATGTGCCCTATCCATCTCTCTCTATCCTTCGTTTTGAATTTTTCCTTTCTGTTTCAACATGTCTGGAGACCTTAACCTCCCGGAAGGAGTGTCGATACCCGACTGATTTAGGAGGTACTTAGAAGCAAGGGCCAATAGCGCGGGCCCAGTAGACATCCCTCCTCTAGTTGCCGCGGTTCCTCCTCCTCCTCCACCACCTCGTGGAAATGCCTTCGCAAATACATGTAGAGACTTCAAGGCTTTGGGTGGAAAAGACTTTTATGGGACATAATCCTTTGTAGGAGCAAGAAACTGGCTAAAGGAGACTGAGGATCTGTTTGTCATCTTCGGAGTTGATGACAGGCAAAAGTTACAGCTAGCAGTATGGTTACTTAAAGATGAAGCTTCCTATTGGTGGGAAATTACCAATGCTCAGAGGGCGGTGGAAACATGGGAAGACTTCAGAACAAGGTTTGAGATGAAATTCCTCTCCTAAGCTGAAAGAAGCCTGCAAATGGAGAAGTTTCTAACTCTGAAACAGGGAAGTATGACAATCAGGGAGTATGTTAATCAGTTTAATCAGCTGGCCAGATTTGGGCTGGACTTAGTAAACACCCAACACAAGAAGGCGCTTCACTTCGTCAAAGGTTTGAATGAGCCTCTACACAGCCTTGCTATGACCCATGTATCCACGTGAGCGACTTATGAAAGCTTGGTGGACATGGCGTTGTTACACGAGGAAGACCACGACAAGAAAGAAACTAAGGTGGAAGAGAAGAAAGAGGGTTTACAAGCTAAGAAAACAGACTTCAAGAAAGGAGGGAAGAACAATAAGCCCCGTGAGAGGAGAAGGTGCAATTTCTGTGGCATTGTGGGACATATATCAAAAGACTGCCGAAAAAGGAAGGCGAAGATGGGTGGTTGCTTCCATTGTGGAGAGACTGGGCACCAAGCGAAGGACTGCCCAAAGAAGAAAGGGCAGGGATAGAAAGCCGGATCCACTTCAGGGGGTCAGGTTCATGCGCTAGTGGCACTTCAGCAGGAACGAGGAAGTAATATTTCTGTAGAAAGTGTAGTCTGTCTTTATGATCATCCAGTTCGCACACATTTTGACTCTGGCGCATCACACTCTTTTGTTTCATCTGCCTTAGTAGAATCTCTGCATCTAGACACTAGTATGGTAGAGGATCCCTTAGTAGTTTCAAATCTAATTGGGGGCTCCGCTTACTTGTCAATGGTTTGTTTGGGTTTGAAAATCTCTATTCTCAGCATTGAGTTTAGTTTTAATACCTTTGTTTTAGGCTTCTCGGGATATGGTTTGATCTTAGGCATGGACTGGTTATCCAGTAATGGTGCCATCCTTGATTGTAAGAAAAGAGTAGTTAGACTCTTGACTCGGCTTGGTAACACTCTAGAAATTTCTTGTAATCCCTTGAATGCTGTTATGCTTAGTTATCTAGAGTCGCTTGGTGCTTTTGATGAGAATTTGCAATCAGTTAGAGTAGTCCGGGAATATCCGGATGTCTTTGAGGAGGTGAAAGGCTTACCTCCGAGGCGGGAAATAGACTTCCGCATATATCTTGTGGATAATGCAAAGCCTATAGCTTTACCTGTCAGACACATGGCTCCAAAGGAGAGAAAGGAGCTCAGTAAGCAGATTAAATAACTTCTCGAAAAGGGATTCATTAGACGGAGCATTTCGGAATGGGGTGCTCCAGTGGTGTTCGCAACCAAAGCGGACGGTTCGGTTCGCCTTTGCGTCGACTATATGGAGTTAAACAAATTGACTAAGAAAAATAGGCACCCTCTTCCCCGAATCGACGATTTGTTTGATCATCTTGTAGGTGCGACGGTCTTCTCCCAACTTGATCTAGCAACTAGGTTCCATCAGCTAAGAGTAGCTGAAGATAGCATTGATAAAACGGCGTTCAGAACCCCAGTTGGTTTCTTCGAGTGGCTTGTCATGCCTTTCAGCTTGACAAACGCACCCGATTATTTCATAGACCTAATGAGCAGGGTGTTCAGAGAATTTCTCAACAAATTTTTGGTTGTCTTCGTAGATGATATCTTAATCTTCTCAAAGAATGAGGAAGAGCATGCTCAGCATCTGAAAGAAATCATGGAAACTCTCCGTACACATCAGCTAAAAGCCAAATTCTCCAAATGCCACTTCTGGAGAATGGAGATAAGATTTCTGGGGCATATAGTGTCCAAAGAGGGGTTGGCTGTGGACCCCGCGAAAGTGGTGGCAGTGCAAGATTGGAAGACACCAAGAAATGCAACCGAAGTTCGAAGCTTTCTTGGGCTAGCCGGTTTTTACCGAAAGTTCATTAGGGATTTCGCGAAAATCTCAGCCCCACTCACAAGGCTAATAAAGAAGAATCTGGCATTCACTTGGGATTTGGACTGCGAGTTTGCTTTCCAACGATTAAAAAGGGCTCTTACAACAGCCCCATTTCTAACTCTGCCTGACGGAAGCAAAATGTTCACAGTATACACAGATGCATGTGGAAAGGGACTAGGCACTGTTATAATGCAAGAAGGAAGGGTAGTAGCTTATGGAAGAAGACAATTGAAAGTTCATGAAAAGAACTACCCAACCCACGATCTTGAGTTAGCCGACATCGTCTTTTCACTTAAGTCTTGGCGTCATTATCTCCTAGGTGAGAAGTTCGAATTATACACTGACCATAAATCGTTGAAATATCTCTTCTCGTAGAAGGATCTTAACTTGAGGCAGCAAAGATGGATGGAGTTTCTTGCCTCGTATGACTTTGAAATTTCCTATACTCTCAGCAAATGCAACGTAGTAGCAGACGCGTTGAGCCAAAAGAAACTGACCTTAAGCCCACTCTTTATGGAAAGGAAAAGCTTGGAGTATATAGCCAGTTTTATCTTTAGGCCCTTCTCGGATTTTGTACCGGGTTTGTTAACATCTCTCGAAGTACGCCCTACTCTCTTAGACTCAATAGGGTTTGCACAATGTGAAGACCCTCATCTTGTTGATGTGATTGATAAACTTATTAGGGGTGAGACTTCTAGTCACCTCAGTAGATACGCCATCGATGATAAGGGTTGGCTGAGGCGAGATGGAAGATTATGCGTCCCACAAGCAAGGGAGTTGACAAAGAAGGTTCTCGAGAAAGCGCATCATTCCAAGATGACTATACACCCTGGTGGTGATAAGATGTACAAGGATATAAAAAGAACTTTCTTTTGGAGCGGCATGAAGCAAGACGTGGCGGATTTCGTTTCTAAGTGCATGACCTGCCAACAGGTCAAGGCGGAACAGAAGAAGCCCGGAGGACTACTTCATCCTTTAGAGGTCCCACAATGGAAGTGGGATAGCATTTCAATGGACTTCATTGATGGACTACCTAGGTTGAGAAGAGGCAATACTAGCATTTGGGTAATAGTGGATAGGCTTACTAAGAGCGCCCACTTCATACCTATCAAGAGTATAAGGACTACCTCATCTCTAGCATCTCTTTATCTCAAGGAAATAGTTTGACTTCATGGGATACCCTCCATCATTGTTAGTGATTGAGACCCTATCTTCACAAGTGAGTTTTGGCGGAATTTGCAAGAAGTTGTAGGCACACAGTTATGTTTGAGCACGACCTATCACCCCCAAACTGATGGCCAGACGGGAAGGGTGAATAGAGTTTTAGAGGATCTTTTGAGACTTTGCATTCTTGACTTTGGAGGGACTTGGGAGGATTCTTGACCTAATGAGCAGGATGTTCAGAGAATTCCTCAACAAATTTTTGGTTGTCTTCGTAGACGATATCTTAATCTTCTCAAAGAATGAGGAAGAGCATGCTCAGCATCTGAAAGAAATCATGGAAACTCTCCGTACACATCAGCTAAAAGCCAAATTCTCCAATTGCCACTTATGGAGAATGGAGATAAGATTTATGGGGCATATAGTCCAAAGAGGGGTTGGCTGTGGACCCAGCGAAAGTGGTGGCAGTGCAAGATTGGAAGACACCAAGAAATGCAACCGAAGTTCGAAGCTTTCTTGGGCTAGCCGGTTTTTACCGAAAGTTCATTAGGGATTTCGCGAAAATCTCAGCCCCACTCACAAGGCTAATAAAGAAGAATCTGGCATTCACTTGCGATTTGGACTGCGAGTTTGCTTTCCAACGATTAAAAAGGGCTCTTACAACAGCCCCATTTCAAACTCTGCCCGACGGAAGCAAAATGTTCACAGTATACACAAATGCATGTGGAAAGGGACTAGGCACTGTTCTAATGCAAGAAGGAAGGGTAGTAGCTTATGGCGGAAGATAATTGAAAGTTCATGAAAAGAACTACCCAACCCACGATCTTGAGTTAGCCGACATCGTCTTTTCACTTAAGTCTTGGCGTCATTATCTCCTAGGTGAGAAGTTCGAATTATACACTGACCATAAATCGTTGAAATATCTCTTCTCGTAGAAGGATCTTAACTTGAGGCAGCAAAGATGGATGGAGTTTCTTGCCTCGTATGACTTTGAAATTTCCTATACTCTCAGCAAAGGCAATGTAGTAGCAGACGCGTTGAGCCAAAAGAAACTGACCTTAAGCCCATTTTTTATGGAAAGGAAAAGCTTGGAGTATATAGCCAGTTTTATCTTTAGGCCCTCCTCGGATTTTGTACCGGGTTTGTTAGCATCTCTCGAAGTACGCCCTACTCTCTTAGACTCAATAGGGGTTGCACAACATGAAGACCCTCAGCTTGTTGATGTGATTGATAAACTTATTAGGGGTGAGACTTCTAGTCACCTCAGTAGATACGCCATCGATGATAAAGGTTGGCTGAGGCGAGATGGAAGATTATGCGTCACAAGCAAGGGAGTTGACAAAGAAGGTTCTCGAGGAAGCGCATCATTCCAAGATGACTATACACCCTGGTGGTGATAAGATGTACAAGGATATAAAAAGAACTTTCTTTTGGAGCGGCATGAAGCAGGACGTGGTAGATTTCGTTTCTAAGTGCATGACCTGCCAACAGGTCAAGGCGGAACAGAAGAAGCCTGGAGGACTACTTCATCCTTTAGAGGTCCCACAATGGAAGTGGGATAGCATTTCAATGGACTTCATTGATGGACTACCTAGGTCGAGAAGAGGCAATACTAGCATTTGGGTAATAGTGGATAGGCTTACTAAGAGCGCCCACTTCATACCTATCAAGAGTAGAAGGACTGCCTCATCTCTAGCATCTCTTTATCTCAAGGAAATAGTTTGACTTCATGGGATACCCTCCATCATTGTTAGTGATTGAGACCCTATCTTCACAAGTGAGTTTTGGCGGAATTTGCAAGAAGTTGTAGGCACACAGTTATGTTTGAGCACGGCCTATCTCCCCCAAACCGATGGCCAGACGGGAAGGGTGAATAGAGTTTTAGAGGATCTTTTGAGACTTTGCATTCTTGACTTTGGAGGGACTTGGGAGGATCACCTTCCTTTAGTGGAATTTGCCTACAACAACAGCTACCAAGCTACCATCGGCATGGCCCCCTTCGAAGCCTTGTATGGAAGACCGTGCAAATCACCAACTTGTTGGTAGGACAAATAAGCTTATACTTGGGCCAGACCTGATTAGAGAGACTTCAGAGAAAGTGGACTTGATACGGAGAAGGATGAAGACAGCCCAAGACAGACAAAAATCCCACGCCGACAAAAGAAGGACCGACCTTGAGTTTGAGGTTGGGGACAGGGTTTTCCTTAAGGTATCTCCTTTAAGGAAAGTCGTTCGCTTTGGGTCCGCAGGAAAGCTAGCACCAAGATTTGTAGGACCGTTCCCTATCATCGAGAAGGTTGGGAAGATGGCCTATAGATTAGAGCTACCCGAGAGACTGGCCGGAGTTCACAACGTCTTTCATGTTTCTCACCTCCGGAAGTGTTTGCATGGGTCTGCGGAAGTGGTGGAACCTAACATTCTAGAAGAAGCCGAAGTGGAACGTGAAGCAACTGTGAGGAGAGTTCCAACCCGCATCTTAGGAACTGAAGTGAAAAAACTATGCAACCGCGAAGTCAAACTCGTTAAAGTTCAGTGGTGCGACGCCGAGGAAGACGCGACTTGGGAAACTGAGGACAGAATACGCGCTGCCTACCCTCTTCTTTTTGAGGGTACATCTTTAATCTCTCTTTTTCCTTAAGTTATTCTTTATCTATCTTTTTAGGTATACCTCCTCGGTCCTTTTCCTAACTCCTTGTAGAAAACAAATGGATGCAAACATGTATTTGAAAACATGTTATGGATGATGGCTGCAAATGGTTGCTAGTGATTGCTAGTGGTTGCTCGTGGATGCATATACACACACGCCCTAGGTTATAGATCGGCTCAGTCACTTCATGTTGCATATGCATATACGTATTCTCATTTGTATATGGTTGAAACTTGATATGCTGTCATATGGTCATCGCATTTGTATGAATAGCTGTGCACTCATATAGAATTATGAGTAGGAAAAATTTGCATACATAATGGATTCATGACCCTTACATGATTCGCATTAAGGAGGTCAACTGAATCAGTAGACCGCCTGATTTCTGCATTAGATAAGGACATGTGCACACACTATGCATACGATCACGAAGTATTAGAAGTATTTTTAAGGACAGTGGATTCCTGTGTTTGTTTGTAGAGTAGATGGATGGTAGGATATACATTCTTCCTAACTTGAAGATTTCGGGGACGAAATCCTTTTAAGGGGGGAGAATGTAACACCCCATGAATTCTATAACATTAAGCTTCACAAATTAAAGTGTAATTAATTCTAAATGAAAGAATTAAGGGAAATAGGTTATGCCATTGCGTTCGTCTCAGAATTCTGCTTGAGATAGAGTCCGAATTTGCGCGAATCAGACTCCGTATGAAGAAGTTATGACCTTCAGAAGTTTCAGAATAAAATTTAAAATTCAAACAGCTCAGTTTAAAATTCGAAATTCGAAAAAACAGGTTCAAACTGGGCTGGGCAGGAAAATTCCCGCCTAGAGACCAGGTCGACCATAGGGTCGACCATGGTGTCGACCTGGCCACCCCAGGTCGACCATAGTGTCAACCTGGGTGTCGACCTGCCAGTCGACCTACCTGGTCGACCTGGCTGGCTAGGTCTGGCTCTGGCTCGAATTTCTATGGCTCGGTGTGTCACTAGGGCTGACATGTCACCTCTTGATTGGCTCTTTGAACTTTGTATGGTCAAGATTCCTCCTGTCTTCATCTGACGGCTCAAAACAATTTAAAAATCTATAAATACACCCTAAGTCTCAACTAAAAATTCACACAAAAAAATAATATGGGAGTCGCCATGCTGCCAGGAAGGAATTGAGCATAGCCGTCAAGGGAGAAAAGCTTAGAGACGAAACAAATTAAGAAGAAGATAAAAGTTTAATCAAATTAATCAACGCAACGTTAGTCTACCCAAAGGAGCGCATCTCAATTTCAGAATTCAGAATCCAGAATTCAAGATCCTGCATTCGTTGTAAGTATAGTGACCTTTCAGAATATGAATAAGAACTGTGACGTGATTCGATGTAAATGAAAATAGAATTTTGTTATTGTATGAATATGATATAAATTCTGTGTATTGTAATGTTTCTGCATGACTTGTGTATTGATATTTGTGGCCTAAATTGATTGATGCAAGCCTATTGGACATTTGTATATGAAAGTAACAATAATAGCGAGTTGTGGCAGAAACTAGAAATTGATCCCTTTATGTATATGTCGATGGCATGGACTATGTATAATCCCTTAATCAAAGTTAGAATTTATGTAAACATGTTCTAGATTTGAGACCTTTTATGCCTACATGACCCAAAACCTATGAACACATTCTTATGTTTATTTGCAAGTACAATTGGATCTATGTTAAGTATCGTTTGGGTTTCATAAACTATGCAAGTTCATGTTGAAATAGGCTATATGATTAGATGTTAAAATTGTACATTTTGGTGAATATACAACATGCTAGTTTTGTGGTTGACATTATGCCAAGTTAAACATGTTTAAACACAAGTTTATATAAGACTAAACTATGCCATTTCATATGTCACCTACTTAGTTATACTTTGATTTGAATGCAAGTTCACATGACCCATAATTTATGTTGAATCGCTAAATTGCAAGTTCATGCGCCACACACCTTTATGTGAAATATTACATGTTCTTGGTTTCCCCTTTTTCTCACGTTATAATGTTGGGCTGAATTGTGTCAAACCTAACACTTGTTATAATGTTGCGAACGTACAAACGAGGGTAATAACGTTGGGTGTAAAACATTAAAGATATAAGTTGGCATGGTTGACAAATGCCAACGGTAATGACATTCTAGCGGTATGAATTGTTATACCCAAGAATAAAGAACATGAAATTTACATATATAATTGAGAAGTAATAAAATATGTAAATTTAGAAAACACGATATGCTTAACCTGAGGTTGGATTGAGTTGTGATGTAAACCTGCAAGGACCCGCCCTGCTGTCCAGTAGTCACAACAATACTTATCAAATGTGGGTGGTTAAGCATTGAGCCCAATAATGTAATAACCTGGAAAATCTGGGCCAGTTTAAAATTTTTATTTTGGCAATATCAGCGAATTTTGAATATTTAAAATAGATTATTTTAAAAAAAATAGACGGAAATTTATTTTGAATATAATTCGAACGTATATATTATACGCGTCGTCGTTAGAATATAAATATTTATATATAATTATAAATAGAATTGAAAATGGCGCGGTAGTTCGATAATTCGATTTCAAACTTCAATTGAATGTACCGGGTGCAAAACAATCCGGATTTTAGTGAAACCAAAAATAATAGAATCTAATTGTGAATATCTTTCCAACGAACTCGAAAAATCAAAATTTCATAGCGGGAATCAAAAGATATGTCCAGCTGAAAATTCTGAATAGTCGCTATGGAATTCAGGCCCTTAAAAATGGAAATTTTGCAAACGACCTCGGATTTCGACGAAACCAGTTTCGTTGGGTCCGTGATGTCAAATTATTGCTAGGTTTTAAATTTCATAATTTTTCGAATCAATATGTGAGCGTGGCAAGGGAAAACGCGTTTGACCAGTTTCAGTTGATTTTAAATCGACTGGAAATTGGCCATTTTTTGTAACACCCCGCAAATTCTATAACTGTGAAATTAACAAATTAAAGTATAATTAATTTCAAATCAAAGAACTAAGGGAAACGGGATACGCCATTGCGTTCGTCTCGGAAAAATACGCGAAATAGAGTCCAAGTTTTCGAAAAACGGAGTCCGTATGAAGAAGATATGGCCTTCGGAAGTTTGAGAATCAAGTTTAAATTCGAAAATGGGGCCCAATGGGCCAGGGCGGAAAAACACCCGCCTGACCCACCAAGTCGACTGGGCTGTCGACCTGGTCTAACCAGGTCGACAGGCCTGTCGACAGGGCTGTCGACAGGGGTGTCGACCTGGTCCAGACCAGGTCGAGCCCAGTCTAACCCGGCTGGCCTATTCTCTATGTGGTCGATTTTCTGTGGTCTGCTTTGTCACTAGGGCTAGGTGGCAAGTTTTAATTGGTCTCTCCTTAGAATGAATGGCTACGATCAATCCAAGCAACATCAATGGTCCTAATCAGTTCCTAACCTCTATATAAACAATCCTAGACTAAACCCTAATCTATTCATTCAAAAATAAGAACATAGCCGCCATGTTGCTGAGGAATGACTAGGAGTAGCCACCAAATTTGAGAGAGGATTAGGAGGAAGATTCTAAAGCTTAAAGCAACCTAAACAAATCAATTCAACAAAGGAATTTGCGTCTTCAATCCCTAAATTAGAGAATTCATCACACCATTGTAAGTAGAGTATTACTTTGGTATGAATAAACAATTGTGTTGGTTTGTATGCTTGAATTGTGGCAATAAAGTAATTCATATTTGTGCGTTCTTATCAATTTGAAATATTATATACGTTTGGATATTTATGAATTATGTTATTCATTATAAAGAACTACATGCGGTAGTTCTATGCAAGTATACGTTTGGAATATTTCGCAAATTATGTAATCCATGTTGAAGCTACATGTATGTAGTTGATTTAAATTCATGCAAGTTTGGGGTTTGCTTCTATGCCACCATGATGTATATTTTTGTGCATAAATCATTTTGTAAGTAATTGGAACAAGTTTGGTTATTATCCATATGAAATTATGTTGAGAATTTGGCATTATGTTTTAAGCCATGCTTTTGTTCTAGAAAACCTATTTGCAAATTTATGAATATGGCTAGGCTATGAATGATATTTGGCATAATTGAAAACCATGATTAGGTCTATCTTGTTTACAAGAATTATATGATGACATATGTGGTACATGGCTAGGTTAGGTTCAAAAAGTCCCTTTTTGTAAGTTTACATGACTAAAGTAAGAATCATGATTTCATGTTAGAAATATTTATGCCATGGTTATGTGAACAAATTTAACTATACTTATGCCATGCTTATGTTTGATATTATGCCATGCTTATGTTTGACATTATGCCATGCTTATGCTAGAAATATTTATGCCATGCTTATGTTTGACATTATGCCTAAATAAGAATATAGGTTCATGTTGCAGTTAAACCTATGCAAGTTTACATGCCTTGATTCATGTCACCTATGCTTTATGACCAAAGTATATGTTACCACTGTGCAAGTACACCCGTTTCTAGTTTGTATTTCCAACGTCATTTTGCAAGTTCATACGCTCACCTTCCCCTCTTTGTGTATGTAATCACGCTTTAAGCCTCCCCTTGTCGCATGGCTAAGTTGGGCTTTAAAAGGCTAAGCCCAACATATATATAATAAACGGACGTGTAAAATGGGGGGAAAATAACGTTGGGTTAAAAATTACTAATGAATGAGAATATAAAATAGAAGGGCCCAAATTCAAGTATTGGTTGGGCCCATGATTGGTGTAACCTTTACACCATTAACTTAATAATGGGCCGCAAATATTTACATATAAGAAATAAAGAAGAATGACAAAATATGTAAATGTAG
Organism: Allium sativum; assembly: GCA_030737875.1. Classification (NCBI taxonomy): domain Eukaryota; kingdom Viridiplantae; phylum Streptophyta; class Magnoliopsida; order Asparagales; family Amaryllidaceae; genus Allium; species Allium sativum. The sequence continues at coordinate 10,163,738 of JASFAX010000033.1, forward strand.
AACATACGATGTGTTTAACCCGAGGTTGGATTGAGTTGTGATGTAAACCTGCCTGGAACCGCCCGGCTGTCCAGTAGTCACAACAATACCTATCCAATGTGGGAGGTTAAACATGGAGCCCAGCAAGGACCCGAGGTTAGACTGAGTTGTGGCGTAAGATTGCCCGGAACCAACCGGCAACAGGCAGCCACAACAATACCTGTCTAATGTGAGAGGTCAGGGCCTTAATAAGACAATTAAGGCTGAGTCAGGATTGATAGGATTAAGTGAACTAAAGACTTAATCAAAATGGAACATGCTAAACAAAACGGACTGGTGGGGGTTAGGTTAGGAAACACTTAACCAACTTAGCATGTTGGCTAGAGATAGAAAACCTAGTAACGGGGGACCCTTTTCAGCAGTAACCCTAGAAGGTGTATCAGGATACCCTGAAACTAGGCAGGGTGGGGCACGATTACTGGGCTGATTGTAAGAGGTCAAATCGACGGCGGTGGTGTAGCAGTGTAGGTTCTAACGGAGTGCGGGCGTGCACACACTCCGGCGCAGAAAAATAAGGCACTGGACACCAGTAGCATACCTGTGCACTCTAAGGTTGTGTCGGGTTGCCACTATGGGACTTGATACACCCCATGGTGGGACCAGCATAGGTAACTACAACATCGGGGGCCGTAAGACACATGTAACTATGCGAGTAGGAGCCGATCATCATAGAATGGATCACATCACCCTGATTATGGGGTGTCAGTTGGAAACTAGTTTATATGGGTTCAGAGATCAACATGGGGTACGATAGTATATTCGACCCTAGACAACTTAACCAAGTTTATAGTGCATGCCCACTTCTTGTTTATACTTATCATACCCAGTTCTTTATTCATAGACAAAATAGTACTAGACTTACTCAGGCTTTATGTCTGACTCTACTTTTCTTTCGTCTTCTTTCTTCCGTTCCCCCCCCCCCCCCAGGTCCTCAGGGAGGGAACACAGCAGCTTGACCTACCTCAACATCCAGCTTGAAGAAGAGAAATGTATTGCTTGGACTTTCCTGTTTTGAACTATGGCTTTGGACAATCCACTATGGGGCTTTTGCAGTTTATCTATGTTTTATTTATGCTTCTTTAAATAATGTACTCAAGACAGATTATGAAGGTGTTATGTTATGTTTTTGGAAAGGATGTTGTTGTAACACGTATTTGACTTTATGAAATAAAGTTTGTTGTTCTTCCGCTGTTTACAAATATGTGTTCTTATATCTGTCTTGTATATCTGTGACTTGTACTTATAAACCTCCACCAAAATCAGGGCATTCCCTTTGAGAGTGACCCTAACGGAGGTGGGGTGTTTCACTTGGTATCAGAGCATAGGTTTACCAGATAAGATAAAAAGTTTTGAAAAATTATTTTCAAAAAGGAAATTTAAAGAAGCATTTTTAAAAGAAAAAAAAATATTATTTTATTTTAAAAAGGCAAAGTCCACTCCCCAAAGCCATAGGTACTATCTCTTATCCTTCGTTTTGAATCTATCCTTTTTGTTTCAGCATGTCCCAAGAACTTAACTTGCCGGAAGGGGTGCCAATACCTGGTTGGTTTAGACGGTTCTTAGAAGCAAGGGCCACTCAGCCAGGTCCTACCATTCCTCCTCCCCCAGCTGCCGGAAATCATCCAGCTGCGGCAACACCTTTTCCTCCACCTCCTCCTCGGGGAAACACGTTTGCTAAGATATGTAAAGATTTTAAAGCTATGGGAGGAAGGGATTTCCATGGAACTGAGTCCTTCGTGGCAGCCAGAAACTGGCTGAAAGAAACTGAGGACCTATTCATCATCTTTGAGGTAGAGGATAGGCAAAAAGTACAATTGGCGGTGTGGCTATTGAAGGGCGAGGCTTCCTACTGGTGGGAAGTCACTAATGCTGAAAGACCAGTGGAGACATGGGAGGACTTTAGGGCAAGGTTTGAGACTAAATTTCTCTCAGATGCGGAAAGAAGTTTGCAGTTGGAAAAATTCTTATTTCTTAAACAAGGGGACAAAACAGTCAGAGAATATGTGAATCAGTTCGATGAGCTGGCTAGGTTTGGGCTTGACCTAGTCAACACCCCGCACAAGAAGGCTCTCCGTTTCGTCAAAGGGTTGAATGAGCCATTACATAGTTTGGCCATGACCCATATACCCATGGGAGCCACGTATGAAAGATTGGTGCAAATGGCATTGCTGAATGAAGAGGATAAGGGCAAGAAGGAGACAAAGGCAGAAAACTCTCAAGGGAAGAAAGAGGGTTTGCAGCCTAAGAAGATAGACTTTAAGAAGGGCGGGAAAGGCAACAAAGAGAAGAGGAAGTGCAAATTCTGTGGCAAAGTGGGGCACTTAGTAAAGGACTGCCGGAAAAAGAAGGCCAAGGAGAATGGTGGGTGCTTTTCTTGCGGTGAGACAGGCCATAGGGCTAAGGACTGCCCAAAGAAACGAGGACAGGGGCAGAGGGCTGGATCCACCCCAGGGGCACAGGTCCATGTGCTAGAAGCGCCACCTCTGCAACAGCGAGGTATAAATACTTATGTAGAAAGTGTAGTTTATCTTTATGATCACCCCGTTCGCACTTTATTTGATTCTGGCGCATCACACTCCTTTATCTCGTCTGCTTTAGTAGAATCTCTGCACCTAAAAACTAGTATGGTAGAGGACCCCTTAATTGTTTCAAACCCAATTGGGGGCCCAGCTCATTTGTCTATGATCTGTGTGGGATTGAAAATTTCTATTCTAAGCGTAGAATTTCTATGTAGTGCCTTTGTTTTGGGCTTTTCGGGTTATGGTTTGATTTTGGGTATGGATTGGCTATCCAGTAATGGGGCCATCCTTGATTGTGAGAAAAGGGTTGTTAGGCTCCTAACCCAGCTCGGTAATACTTTGGAAATTTCTTGTAATCCCTCGTATGCGGTTATGCTTAGTTATCTTGAATCGCTAGATGCCTCTGTTGAAAATTTGAAATCAGTTAGAGTGGTCCGGGAATATCCGGATGTCTTCGAAGAGGTGAAGGGCTTGCCTCCGAAGCGGGAAATAGACTTCCGCATATATTTTGTAGATAATGCAAAGCACGTTGCGTTGCCCGTTAGACACATGGCTCCACGAGAAAGGAAAGAGCTCAGTAAACAGATTAAAGAGCTTCTAGAAAAGGGGTTCATTAGGAGGAGCATTTCAGAATGGGGCGCTCCGGTGGTATTCGCTACGAAGGCGGATGGTTCACTCCGTCTATGTGTTGACTATAGGGAGCTCAACAAGCTAACGAAAAAGAATAGGCACCCTCTCCCTAGAATTGACGATTTATTTGACCAGCTTGTAGGGGCGTCTGTTTTCTCCCAACTCGATTTAGCAACCGGTTTTCATCAGCTAAGGGTCGCTGAAGATAGCATCGATAAAACGGCGTTCAGAACCCCAGACGGCTTCTTTGAATGGCTTGTCATGCCTTTCGGCTTGACAAATGCACCTACTTATTTCGTGGACCTGATGAGTAGGGTATTTAGAGATTTCCTCAACAAATTCGTAGTGGTCTTCGTAGATGATATCCTTATCTTCTCAAAGAGTGAAGAGGAACATGCTCAACACTTAAGGGCAATCATGGAAACTTTGCGAGTCCATCAACTAAAAGCCAAATTCTCCAAATGCCACTTTTGGAGAGAAGAGGTGAGGTTCCTTGGGCACATAGTATCCAAACAAGGGTTAGCCGTGGACCCTGCAAAGGTAGTGGCGGTACAGGATTGGAAGACGCCAAGGAATGCAACTGAGGTCCGAAGCTTTCTAGGACTAGCAGGTTTCTATCGAAAATTTATAAGGGATTTTGCGAAAATTTCAGCTCCACTCACGAAGTTGACCAAGAAGAATCTAGTGTTCAATTGGGATTTGGATTGCGAGTTTGCTTTCCAACGACTGAAAAGGGCTCTTACAACAGCCCCAGTTTTGACGCTGCCAGATGGGAGCAAGATGTTCACTGTTTATACGGATGCATGTGGGACAGGGCTAGGCGCCGTCTTAATGCAAGAAGGAAGGGTAGTAGCTTATGGCGGGAGGCAGTTGAAGGTGCACGAAAAGAACTACCCAACCCACGATCTTGAGTTAGCCGCCATCGTCTTTGCACTCAAGTCTTGGCGACACTATCTCCTAGGTGAGAAGTTCGAACTTTACACTGACCATAAATCGTTGAAATATCTTTTCTCGCAGAAGGATCTTAACTTGAGGCAACAAAGATGGATGGAGTTTCTTGCCTCGTACGATTTCGAAATCTCCTACACTCCGGGCAAAGGCAACGTAGTGGCAGACGCGTTGAGCCGAAAGAAATTGACCCTAAGCCTGTTGTTTGTTGAAAGACAAAGCCTAGAGTTTCAAGCCAGTTTCGACTTTAGGCCCTCCTCCGATTTCGTACCAGGCTTGCTAGCATCTCTCGAAGTGCGCCCAGCTTTAGTGGATTCAGTAGGGGCAGCACAACGCGAAGACCCTCAGCTTGTGGAAATAATTGATAAGATAATTAGGGGTGAGACTTCAAGTCACCTCAACAGATACTCCATCGACGATAAGGGTTTGCTAAGGCGAGACGGAAGACTATGCGTCCCACAGACAAAAGATTTAGTAAAGAAGGTTCTAGAGTAAGCACATCACTCCAAGATGACGATACACCCAGGCGGAGATAAAATGTACAAAGATATAAAAAGGACTTTCTTCTGGAACGGCATGAAAAAGGACGTGGCAGAGTTCGTTTCTAAGTGTATGGTGTGCCAACAGGTTAAGGCGGAACAGAAAAAGCCTGGCGGACTGCTACATCCTCTGGAGGTCCCGCAGTGGAAGTGGGATAGCATCTCAATGGACTTCATCGATGGGCTGCCCAGGTCTAGGAGAGGCAATACTAGCATTTGGGTAATAGTGGACAGGCTTACTAAAAGCGCCCACTTTTTACCTGTCAAAAGTAAAAGAACTGCCTCATCCCTAGCATCACTTTACCTTAAGGAAATCGTTCGACTCCATGGAATACCATCTAGCATTGTTAGTGACCGAGACCCCATCTTCACCAGTGAGTTTTGGCGGAGTCTGCAAGAAGCAGTAGGAACGCAGTTATGCTTGAGCACAGCCTATCATCCCCAAACCGACGGCCAAACAGAGAGAGTGAACAGAGTTTTGTAAGACCTTTTAAGGCTATGCGTCCTTGACTTCGGAGGGACATGGGAAGACCACCTTCCTTTGGTGGAATTTGCCTACAACAACAGCTATCAAGCAACCATCGGAATGGCGCCCTTCGAAGCTTTATATGGAAGACCGTGCCGATCGCCCACTTGTTGGTGGGAATCTACTGATAAGCTCATACTTGGACCAGATATGATCCGAGAGACTTCAGAGAAAGTAGACTTAATACGAAGAAGGATGAAGACGGCCCAAGACAGACAAAAGTCCTATGCCGACAAGAGAAGGACCGACCTTGAATTTGAGGTTGGAGACAGAGTTTTTCTCAAGGTATCACCGCTAAGAAACGTTGTTCGTTTTGGAACCACAGGAAAGCTAGCACCAAGGTTCGTAGGGCCATTCCCCATCATCGAGAAAATTGGGAAAATGGCCTATAGATTAGAGCTACCCGAGAAGTTGGCTGGAGTCCACAACGTTTTTCACGTTTCACATCTCCGAAAATGTCTACATGAGTCAGCCGAGATGGTAGAGCCAAATATCCTCGAAGAGGACGAAGTGGAACGCGAAGCAACCATAAGAAAAGTTCCAACCCGCATCTTAGGAACGGAAGTGAAGAAGCTACGCAACCGCGAAGTCAAGCTCGTCAAAGTCCAGTGGAGCGACGCCGAGGGAGACGCGACTTGGGAAACTGAAGCTAGAATCCGTACAGCCTACCCTTTTCTGTTCGAGGGTACATCCTTGATCTTTCATTTTCCTTAAGTTGCGCTTTTATCTATCTTTTTAGGTATAGTTCCTCGACCTTATCTTTTAGGTAGAATCTCTTTAGATGGAAACATGTAGTTGAAACATGTTATGGATGATGGTTGCAAGTGGTTGCAAGTGATTGCTAGTGGTTGCTCGTGGTTGCATATACACACACAATCTAGGTTTTAGATCGGCTCAGTCACTTCATATTGCATATGCATATATGTTTGCATTCGTATATGGTTGAACTTTAATGTGTTGTCATGTGGATGTTGCATTTGTATTGAATGATTGTGCACTCATGTAGAATCATGAATAGGAAAATTTGCATACATAATGGATTCATGGCACTTACATAATTCGCATTAAGGAGGTCAACTGAATCAGTAGACCGCCTGATTTTGCATTAGATAAGTACATGTACACACACACTTCGCATATGATCATGAAGCATTAGAAGTCTTTTAAGGATAATGGATGCTCGTGTTTGATGGATGAGTAGATGGATGATTGGATGTTAGGATATACATTCCTCCTAACTTGAAGATTTCGGGGACGAAATCCTTTTAAGTGGGGGAGAATGTAACACCCCGCAAATTCTATAACTGTGAAATTAACAAATTAAAGTATAATTAATTTCAAATCACAGAACTAAGGGAAACGAGATACGCCATTGCGTTCGTCTCGGAAAAATACGCGAAATAGGGTCCGAGTTTTCGAAAAACGGAGTCCGTATGAAGAAGATATGGCCTTCGGAAGTTTGAGAATCAAGTTTAAATTCGAAAATGGGGCCCAATGGGCCAGGGCGGAAAAACACCCGCCTGACCCACCAAGTCGACTGGGCTGTCGACCTGGTCTAACCAGGTCGACAGGCCTGTCGACAGGGCTGTCGACAGGGGTGTCGACCTGGTCCAGACCAGGTCGAGCCCAGTCTAACCCGGCTGGCCTATTCTCTATGTGGTCGATTTTCTATGGTCTGCTTTGTCACTAGGGCTAGGTGGCAAGTTTTAATTGGTCTCTCCTTAGAATGAATGGCTGCGATCAATCCAAGCAACATCAATGGTCCTAATCAGTTCCTAACCTCTATATAAACAACCCTAGACTAAACCCTAATCTATTCATTCAAAAATAAGAACATAGCCGCCATGTTGCTGAGGAACGACTAGGAGTAGCCACCAAATTTGAGAGAGGATTAGGAGGAAGATTCTAAAGCTTAAAGCAACCTAAACAAATCAATTCAACAAAGGAATTTGCGTCTTCAATCCCTAAATTAGAGAATTCATCACACCATTGTAAGTAGAGTATTACTTTGGTATGAATAAACAATTGTGTAGGTTTGTATGCTTGAATTGTGGCAATAAAGTAATTCATATTTGTGCATTCTTATCAATTTGAAATATTATATACGTTTGGATATTTATGAATTATGTTATTCATTATAAAGAACTACATGCGGTAGTTCTATGCAAGTATACGTTTGGAATATTTCGCAAATTATGTAATCCATGTTGAAGCTACATGTATGTAGTTGATTTAAATTCATGCAAGTTTGGGGTTTGCTTCTATGCCACCATGATGTATATTTTTGTGCTTAAATCATTTTGTAAGTAATTGGCTCAAGTTTGGTTATTATCCATATGAAATTATGTTGAGAATTTGGCATTATGTTTTAAGCCATGCTTTTGTTCTAGAAAACCTATTTGCAAATTTATGAATATGGCTAGGCTATGAATGATATTTGGCATAATTGAAAACCATGATTAGGTCTATCTTGTTTACAAGAATTATATGATGACATATGTGGTACATGGCTAGGTTAGGTTCAAAAAGTCCCTTTTTGTAAGTTTACATGACTAAAGTAAGAATCATGATTTCATGTTAGAAATATTTATGCCATGGTTATGTGAACAAATTTAACTATACTTATGCCATGCTTATGTTTGATATTATGTCATGCTTATGTTTGACATTATGCCATGCTTATGCTAGAAATATTTATGCCATGCTTATGTTTGACATTATGCCTAAATAAGAATATAGGTTCATGTTGCAGTTAAACCTATGCAAGTTTACATGCCTTGATTCATGTCACCTATGCTTTATGACCAAAGTATATGTTACCACTGTGCAAGTACACCCGTTTCTAGTTTGTATTTCCAACGTCATTTTGCAAGTTCATACGCTCACCTTCCCCTCTTTGTGTATGTAATCACGCTTTAAGCCTCCCCTTGTCGCATGGCTAAGTTGGGCTTTAAAAGGCTAAGCCCAACATATATATAATAAACGGACGTGTAAAACGGGGGGAAAATAACGTTGGGTTAAAAATTACTAATGAATGAGAATATAAAATAGAAGGGCCCAAATTCAAGTATGGGTTGGGCCCATGATTGGTGTAACCTTTACACCATTAACTTAATAATGGGCCGCAAATATTTACATATAAGAAATAAAGAAGAATGACAAAATATGTAAATGTAGAACATACGATGTGTTTAACCCGAGGTTGGATTGAGTTGTGATGTAAACCTGCCCGGAACCGCCCGGCTGTCCAGTAGTCACAACAATACCTATCCAATGTGGGAGGTTAAACATGGAGCCCAGCAAGGACCCGAGGTTAGACTGAGTTGTGGCGTAAGACTGCCCGGAACCAACCGACAACAGGCAGCCACAACAATACCTGTCTAATATGAGAGGTCAGGGCCTTAATAAGACAATTAAGGCTGAGTCAGGATTGATAGGATTAAGTGAACTAAAGACTTAATCAAAATGGAACATGCTAAACAAAACGGACTGGTGGGGGTTAGGTTAGGAAACACTTAACCAACTTAGCATGTTGGCTAGAGATAGAAAACCTAGTAACGGGGGACCCTTTTCAGCAGTAACCCTAGAAGGTGTATCAGGATACCCTGAAACTAGGCAGGGTGGGGCACGATTACTGGGCTGATTGTAAGAGGTCAAATCGACGGCGGTGGTGTAGCAGTGTAGGTTCTAACGGAGTGCGGGCGTGCACACACTCCGGCGCAGAAAAATAAGGCACTGGACACCAGTAGCATACCTGTGCACTCTAAGGTTGTGTCGGGTTGCCACTATGGGACTTGATACACCCCATGGTGGGACCAGCATAGGTAACTACAACATCGGGGGCCGTAAGACACATGTAACTATGCGAGTAGGAGCCGATCATCATAGAATGGATCACATCACCCTGATTATGGGGTGTCAGTTGGAAACTAGTTTATATGGGTTCAGAGATCAACATGGGGTACGATAGTATATTCGACCCTAGACAACTTAACCAAGTTTATAGTGCATGCCCAGTTCTTGTTTATACTTATCATACCCAGTTCTTTATTCATAGACAAAATAGTACTAGACTTACTCAGGCTTTATGTCTGACTCTACTTTTCTTTCGTCTTCTTTCTTCCGTTCCCCCCCCCCAAGGTCCTCAGGGAGGGAACACAGCAGCTTGACCTACCTCAACATCCAGCTTGAAGAAGAGAAATGTATTGCTTGGACTTTCCTGTTTTGAACTATGGCTTTGGACAATCCACTATGGGGCTTTTGCAGTTTATCTATGTTTTATTTATGCTTCTTTAAATAATGTACTCAAGACAGATTATGAAGGTGTTATGTTATGTTTTTGGAAAGGATGTTGTTGTAACACGTATTTGACTTTATGAAATAAAGTTTGTTGTTCTTCCGCTGTTTACAAATATGTGTTCTTATATCTGTCTTGTATATCTGTGACTTGTACTTATAAACCTCCACCAAAATTAGGGCATTCCCTTTGAGAGTGACCCTAACGGAGGTGGGGTGTTTCATTTTTCCAACGGTCTCAGAATTTGACGAAACTAGTTTTGTTAGGATCGTATCGTCAATACGAAGCTAGAAAATATTTTTCTGGAATTTTTCTAGTTAGTATGTGACCCCGGTAATTTGAAATGTACGTTTAAAATTCAATATATAGATTTAAATGTAAGTTCAATGGAAACTGATTGTAACTATCGAATCAGCTTGCGATACATATCCCATTGTGTTCGGAACGGGGGTAAAACGCTAGGGACGACAGGCGGTGGGCCTCGTTTTGAAGTCGAAAATGAAAGTTGCTTTTTGTGGAAAATTAAATAAAAAAAACTTCTCCTTCTATAACTTCTGCCCCCCCCCCTTTTCTCATTTTCACTTCGATTCAGATAAAAAAATACCCACGCTTGTTCAAATCATCGACGCCGCTCCACCGTACATCGCCCACCTTCACCGACGCCGCAACACCCCCAGGCGACCACGCTCCACCCTCCTCTCCTCCACGACTTCCCCTTCTCGTTCCGCTCTCCTCAGATTGAAGCCCCAAATCGCCAATGCTACCCGCCTCCACCCTGCGCCCAACCGCCGGAACCACCTCCCCGACACCTCTGACGCCTGCGAACGCCAAACCCCCCCAGTCGACGAAACTGTAAGTTTGTTTTATTTTTATTTCTTTATTTTATTTATATTGTTTGTCAGATTTTAATTAGGAAAAACCTGATTTTTTTTAAAGTATAAAAATATAATGTTTGAAGAAGATAAAGATTTGTTTTATAACAGTAAAATGATTTTTAGTTTAAAAAAAAAAGATTTTTAAATTGCAAAAAGGAAAGATTTTTAAATTGCAAAAGGAAAGATTTTTAAAATGCAAAAAGATTAGATTTTTAAAATGTAAAAATAAGATTTTTGAATATTGAATAGTGAATATAAAAATATGATTTCTAAATTGAAAGTGAACAAATAAAAATGTGATTTTTATTTAAAGAAATCAAAATATAAAAATGTGTGATTTTTATATATGTAGTGAAAGCGGTCAACGAAAGTGACAAAAAGGCGAGAACGAAGAAGATTTATATCAAAGAAGAGTCAAGATGATTGGATAGCTATCGGTGAGAATTTCTCACTCTTCAATTTCTTTTTCTAGTTATATATATATACTAGGATGCAGACGGTGCTTAGTAGCACCCAACACAATCGTCCACAGACCATGGACTTGTTTGTATGGTTGCATAGATTAGTTAGATTATTTGATTGAAATTGAATTGTTTGGTGAAATGAATGGATTGGATTGATGTGTGAATGGCGTGGGCCTTCACTAGACCGGGGATAAGGCTAGGCCTTGTCCCGTTTCTAGTATCGTGCTGTTATGCCGCCGAAATTTTCTAAAATATGTTAGAAAAATAAAAATATCATTTTATTGAATAAATGAACCGAATAGAATATTCATAGGTTGAATAAAATGTTTTATCGTTAAAAATATAATTTTTAACGTGAATGTGTATAAATAAATATTCATTTACAAACCAGACGGTTTGTTTATGTACACCTATTTGAAGGACATTGATTGGGACGATAAATATTACACATCGCCCAACTGCACAAATAAAATTTGTGTTTGACTGTTTGAAACCCCACACGGGTGTTGGGATGAAATTTGAAGTTCACTCATCCTGATTGATTAAATATGTCGATCGATTGATTGACAGGCTGTTATAAGCGTTAGATATCTATATTTGATGCTTATACAGTGTAGTGCACTTTGGTTGATGGTTGATTATTTTTCAATGCTATTAGATGTGTGTAATGTATGAAAATCCATATAATTAACATTATATGGTAATGGATTGGGCCTCATTCCAATTTAGAAAATAAAGATCAATATAAAATAAAGGTTCATGTGTTGACAGTACTCATCCATTGAGATTGGTCATGTGTTGAACGAAATACTTTAGTAATAAAATTTACATCTTTATCAATATAAAATAAAGGTTCATGTGTTGACAGTACTCATCCATTGAGATTGGTCATGTGTTGAACGAAATACTTTAGTAATAAAATTTACATCTTTATCAATATAAAATAAAGGTTCATGTGTTGACAGTACTCATCCATTGAGATTGGTCATGTGTTGAACGAAATACTTTAGTAATAAAATTTACATCTTTATCAATATAAAATAAAGGTTCATGTGTTGACAGTACTCATCCATTGAGATTGGTCATGTGTTGAACGAAATACTTTAGTAATAAAATTTACATCTTTATCAATATAAAATAAAGGTTCATGTGTTGACAGTACTCATCCATTGAGATTGGTCATGTGTTGAACGAAATACTTTAGTAATAAAATTTACATCTTTATCAATATAAAATAAATGTTCATGTGTTGACAGTACTCATCCATTGAGATTGGTCATGTGTTGAACGAAATACTTTAGTAATAAAATTTACATCTTTATCAATATAAAATAAAGGTTCATGTGTTGACAGTACTCATCCATTGAGATTGGTCATGTGTTGAACGAAATATTTTGATAATAACAACTATTTCGAAAAAGAAATATTTGAAATAGAATATTTGAAAATAGAAATTTATGAAGCCGTGTTGATTAGATTGACGCCATTTTGACGTGAACGACATTTATATCGATTTTATTCATTGTGAAGTGAATTGAATTGAAAACGATTTCGAAATGAATTGAATATATAACGATTTCGAAATGAATTGAATTGAAAACGATTTCGAAATGAATTGAATATATAACGATTTCGAAATGAATTGAATATATAACGATTTCGAAATGAATTGAATTGAGAACGATTTCGAAATGAATTGAATTGAAAACGAATTCAAATTGAATTGAAAGCGAATTGAAATGAATTCAAATTGAATTGAAATTTGAATTGAATAGAAATGAATTTTAAAACGAATTTATAAAGAAGAATTCAATTTTGATTTGAATTGAAAAGAAAGTTGAAATTGCTTTTGAAACGATTTTAAAACTATTTATATAATTCGTTTTAAATAGAAATCGACGAAGTATATATTATATATATAATATAATGGCCTGAATAGAACGTGTCGCGCCGCGGTAGTTCGTGAATTTCGACCATTTATTTCAAACGGACATTACGGGAGATCCGACCGTCGGATTCTCCTAAAACCGGAACCGTTGGGTTCGTATCGAAAAGAGCTTTCTAACGAATATTAGAAATTAGAAATCTAACGATTTGATTTGGAATTATATCCAAATCAAATTTGAAAAAGGTCGCTGTAAGTGCAGTTCGATGGCCGTTGATGGAAATCGACTGTACGGGCCTTGATAAAATTATTAAAAATAGTAATAATTTGTGTAAAATCATAAGAAATGATTTAGAAAGAATCGGGATGAAAAACTCCATATTTGAAAAGATAAAAATAGATTTTTATCGAAATGAACTAGTTTTGAACTAGAATTATAATTCTGTTTATTTTTAAATAAATAAATTGAATTTGAAATGGTTTTGAAAATAACCAAAATTTCCAATGATTGCATTGGAATGGATTTAAATCGAAATTGTCTTCGGAATATTTCGATGTTGGATTTCGTGATTATACAAATGTTGTTATGGAAATTTGAAAGATATATATTTATATCGTTATTCCCAATACGATATTTGTTAGTCATAGAATTTGATATTGAATATAAGCCGATATATTTTCTATTCAGAGCCTTGTATTTAATATCAAATGTGATTTGGGTTTGTCGTGAATGGTGTCTTCACTAACACTGTTCTTGAACCCAGTTGAGAAAAGATTAAATCTTTTTGTTTAGATTTAACGAAGTGTACCAATTAAATAATATTTAATTGGAATTGAATCGATATTGATTTTTGGGTTTATCGTGAACAGTGTTTTAAATAACACTCGTTCTTTAACCCGATAATTAATGAATGTGATTTTGGGTTTATCGTGAACCGTGTTTTAAATGACACTGATTCTTTAACCCAGTCGAAGATTAAAACTAAGTGGAGTTTTAATGAATCTTTAATTAGATTGAAATGATTGAAAATGGAGTATCACCAGTTTTGCTCCAGGCGATAGTTAAATCTTTAATTAGATTTGAACGTGAAATGGTAATTGAATTTACCGATAACACTGTGGTGTTAGATACGAAGTATTACCAGTTTTACTTCATGGGATGAATAGGTTGGGATGGGGAAATTAAAATAAATAATTACTTCGGTAAGGTTCGCTAATCCCGACTAGTTTGAATTGAGATTCAAAAATAGAATAAAGAATAAATTGAAGGAATTTATCTTGGATAAAATTAATGGGAACCTTTCCCTATGAATGTGAAATTTAGAAACTAACTGTCGGTTAGCCAAGCAAAATGGTTTTCTGAATATTGATCTGATGTTGGTTTCGGCCTTCGGGGTTAATATTTGGGGAATTATTCTCTTGATTAATTTACGGTTAGTGACTAATGAATTGGAATGAGGCATATGTTGTGTTTGTGTAACACTTATTTAAAATATACGCGAGTTATTCGGAAGGACCGGGTTTATCCCATTCTGAATAACTGATACGACGATATGTCGAAGATGAAGACGGTGGTAGAAGACCGGAAGTCTTCACATCGTTTGGATAATTACCGACGATCCTGATTGGGCTGTACACCCGAGAGGATGGAAATAGTTGGCGGTCGTCCAGACGTACTTGGAGATGGATGGATATGCGAGGAAAGTGCCTCCGGTTTCGTTCAGACCCAGAACGAACTTGTAAATGGACGGTGTGTCTGACATTGGATTTTAGTCCGTGTGATTGATCTCTATTAAATATATATCTGTTTGGTGGCGGAGAATTTATTCTCTTGCTTAACGCCCTTCTCTGAGACGTACGAGCTCAGGGGTTATATATTGATGGATATCAATCGCATGGAGTGAATTGCCTGTGTGGCATGCCTAAGTGGAAAATGATCAAGGCTTCTGTTGAAAAGCAAAGTCTTGTGGTTGATGATCAAAGCACGGCCTTGTGTGGCGTAGCTTTGTGTAACGTTGATTCGCGAGTATCACACCCGGTATGAACCAAAAACGGGAGACGGACCTCAGGGAGGACTTGCGTTTCTTTCTAGTTAGAAGTGGCGTCAGTGGTTTTACACGCCCTGACGAGTTTGATTTATGTGGTTGTTGCTGTTGCGAGGCGCCTCGGATTGATCGGTCGTTCTCGAACCGATGGAGTCATTTAGTTGGCTCACTTACACCCCATAGGGTGGGGAAACGTAGTGTTCAGGCATAATAATCCACATCGGTGGACCGGCCCTGACGATCTAAAGGCTTGCCTGCGCGCTTGCCTGTGGCTCGGGCTAGAGAGTCACGAATCGGTAGAGGACGATCCCTAGCCTCGGTTCATACCATAAATGATAACCCAACTTCCAATACGACATTTCGGTTTTGATTGTAAACCTATATATGGCGACATAGTGGCATGGGACGCTCATGCCGCCTATGATTGATACTTATGATTTGAAGTTGTTTTATACACTATGCACTTATAATAGTATCAAACGATTTGTTTTAACCGTATCAAGCATTCTTTGGCTGTTATAAGGGAAAACCCTATCCTCGGCTGCGTTGCATTGTGTGATGGGACCTGGGTCTTATAACAGCTTCATTTTTCTTTATTTAGCATTGCGCTGTTTGTTTTATGCACTGGTATTCTTGGGAGGAAACCCGTTCCGTGTTATACGGCGTGGTCCCTTGATTTACCTACCTTTAAAATAAAGATTAATTGTTTTAGTTCTCACACCAGTCACATGACTGACCTGGAGTTTATTGTTTTAACCTAAACTCTGGGTGCCCCTATTTTGACACGGGCAGCTAGTAGTTTTGGTTTTGCAGATTTATATTCACAGGATCCTGGTTTACAGCTGGAATGATATCCGGAAAGCTTTGTATCCGTATATCTCTTCTAGTTGTGTATTGTATTATTTTCCGCTACTATGTATTTAAATGTAATTTAAATCTCTGATATTTCTGTGTAATATTTATTCATACTCTGTATATTCTTGTAATCTGATGCATTGTTGTAATATACAATGAAATGTTCTTTTGTATGCGTTCTGTTGTGGCTTGTTCTCGAACTACCCGCCGCTTTCCTTTACGGGGAAGTTACGGGTTTTCACAGTTGGTATCAGAGCTTTGGTTTACAAAGCAGAGAACAAGGCACATTAGAACCGTACGAAAGAATTCATCAGATATTGGATTAGTAATATCCAATTAGAATGACTCGTTAGAGATAGGATCAGTAGTACCCTAGAACGGGTGTGAAGAGTATATTTTTCAAATGAAAACAATTGTTGTTTTGAAAATTTAAATCAACTATTCGTATTTGATTATTTATTCTATATAGATTTGGACAATTCAGTATATAAAGAATTTGCATATACGCCTTGCAAACGTATATTCAAAGTTTTAATATATTGGATAGATATAGCATCACACTCTAGTCGCCCGAAGATGATATTGATGATAGCGATCGCATCATCAACATTTATGTTCGAGTTTCGAATGTGTGATTTTCTATATATTTCCATTAGACTGGTGTGAGAACCAAAACTAATATAGTTAGAATACATTGTTGTGATTTGGCATCAAAACATGATTTTCTTTATATATATCAAAATTATCAATTTGAGACGTTAAATTCACTAATTGATTGATGTTTGTGTTGTTTGTTTATTTGTTTGATAATTTTGAACCGTTATGCCTAATTGAACCTAATATTGAATTGTATTGAAATTTGGTCGCATTTGCTTGCATATACATATACTTACCTTGAACAGGTCATAGCAAGGAGGCTAGAGCAGAGAATAAAATTTGTTTGCCCGACAAATAGGTACATGTTTACTACATAATTTACTGTTTTGTTTGGGTGATGATGATTTTATGAGCCTATTGGCTAGCCGCTTGGCCTTTTCTTTTTCTTTTTGAGATCTGAAGGACCGGGGAAGCTATTTGAAATTCCCCGATGCTCCCGGTGGAGGGGAGGTTATGGCGAAATTTTTCGAAAATTTAGGGTGTTAGCCAAATTTTTGAAAATTTGAAAATTCTCAGAAACTGAAAAGTTGGAGAATGGAAGCCAAATCGAACGTAGAGCTGATTAATCAAACCACTTTCGACTTTGTTCCTTTTCGGGGACGAAAAGTTTTAAGTGGGGGAGATTGTAATAACCCGGAAAATCTGGGCCAGTTTAAAATTTTTATTTTGGCAATATCAGCGAATTTTGAATATTTAAAATAGATTATTTTAAATAAAATAGACAGAAATTTATTTTGAATATAATTCGAACGTATATATTATACGCGTCGTCGTTAGAATATAAATATTTATATATAATTATAAATAGAATTGAAAATGGCGCGGTAGTTCGATAATTCGATTTCAAACTTCAATTGAATGTACCGGGTGCAAAACAATCCGGATTTTAATGAAACCAAAAATAATAGAATCTAATTGTGAATATCTTTCCAACGAACTCGAAAAATCAAAATTTCATAGCGGGAATCAAAAGATATGTCCAGTTGAAAATTCTGAATAGTCGCTATGGAATTCAGGCCCTTAAAAATGGAAATTTTGCAAACGACATCGGATTTCGACGAAACCAGTTTCGTTGGGTCCGTGATGTCAAATTATTGCTAGGTTTTAAATTTCATAATTTTTCGAATCAATATGTGAGCGTGGCAAGGGAAAACGCGTTTGACCAGTTTCAGTTGATTTTAAATCGACTGGAAATTGGCCATTTTTCCAACGGTCTCAGAATTTGACGAAACTAGTTTTGTTAGGACCGTATCGTCAATACGAAGCTAGAAAATATTTTTCTGTAATTTTTCTAGTTAGTATGTGACCCCGGTAATTTGAAATGTACGTTTAAAATTCAATATATAGATTTAAATGTAAGTTCAATGGAAACTGATTGTAACTATCGAATCAGCTTGCGATACATATCCCATTGTGTTCGGAATGGGGGTAAAACGCTAGGGACGACAGGCGGTGGGCCTCGTTTTGAAGTCGAAAATGAAAGTTGCTTTTTGTGGAAAATTAAATAATAAAATAAAAAAAACTTCTCCTTCTATAACTTCTGCCCCCCCCCCTTTCTCATTTTCACTTCGATTCAGATAAAAAAAACCCACGCTCGTTCAAATCATCGACGCCGCTCCACCGTACATCGCCCACCTTCACCGACGCCGCAACACCCCCAGGAGACCACGCTCCACCCTCCTCTCCTCCACGACTTCCCCTTCTCGTTCCGCTCTCCTCAGATTGAAGCCCCAAATCGCCAATCCCCCACAAGCCCTAACCGCCAATGCTACCCGCCTCCACCCTGCGCCCAACCGCCGGAACCACCTCCCCGACACCTCTGACGCCTGCGAACGCCAAACCCCCCCTAGTCGACGAAACTGTAAGTTTGTTTTATTTTTATTTCTTTATTTTATTTATATTGTTTTTCAGATTTTAATTAGGAAAAACCTGATTTTTTTTAAAGTATAAAAATATAATGTTTGAAGAAGATAAAGATTTGTTTTATAACAGTAAAATGATTTTTAGTTTAAAAAAAAGAAAGATTTTTAAATTGCAAAAAGGAAAGATTTTTAAATTGCAAAAGGAAAGATTTTTAAAATGCAAAAAGATTAGATTTTTAAAATGTAAAAATAAGATTTTTAAATATTGAATAGTGAATATAAAAATATGATTTCTAAATTGAAAGTGAACAAATAAAAATGTTATTTTTATTTAAAGAAATCAAAATATAAAAATGTGTGATTTTTATATATGTAGTGAAAGCGGTCAACGAAAGTGACAAAAAGGCGAGAACGAAGAAGATTTATATCAAAGAAGAGTCAAGATGATTGGATGGCTATCGGTGAGAATTTCTCACTCTTCAATTTCTTTTTCTAGTTATATATATATATATACTAGGATGCAGACGGTGCTTAGTAGCACCCGACACAATCGTCCACAGACCATGGACTTGTTTGTTTGGTTGCATAGATTAGTTAGATTATTTGATTGAAATTGAATTGTTTGGTGAAATGAATGGATTGGATTGATGTGTGAATGGCGTGGGCCTTCACTAGACCGGGGATAAGGCTAGGCCTTGTCCCGTTTCTAGTATCGTGCCGTTATGCCGCCGAAATTTTCTAAAATATGTTAGAAAAATAAAAATATCATTTTATTGAATAAATGAACCGAATAGAATATTCATAGGTTGAATAAAATGTTTTATCATTAAAAATATATTTTTTAACGTGAATGTGGATAAATAAATATTCATTTACAAACCGGACGGTTTGTTTATGTACACCTATTTGAAGGACATTGATTGGGACGATAAATTTTACACATCGCCCAACTGCACAAATAAAATCTGTGTTTGACTGTTTGAAACCCCACACGGGTGTTGGGATGAAATTTGAAGTTCACTCATCCTGATTGATTAAATATGTCGATCGATTGATTGACAGGCTGTTATAAGCGTTAGATATCTATATTTGATGCTTATACAGTGTAGTGCACTTTGGTTGATGGTTGATTATTTTTCAATGCTATTAGATGTGTGTAATGTATGAAAATCCATATAATTAACATTATATGGTAATGGATTGGGCCTCATTCCAATTTAGAAAATAAAGATCAATATAAAATAAAGGTTCATGTGTTGACAGTACTCATCCATTGAGATTGGTCATGTGTTGAACGAAATACTTTAGTAATAAAATTTACATCTTTATCAATATAAAATAAAGGTTCATGTGTTGACAGTACTCATCCATTGAGATTGGTCATGTGTTGAACGAAATACTTTAGTAATAAAATTTACATCTTTATCAATATAAAATAAAGGTTCATGTGTTGACAGTACTCATCCATTGAGATTGGTCATGTGTTGAACGAAATACTTTAGTAATAAAATTTACATCTTTATCAATATAAAATAAAGGTTCATGTGTTGACAGTACTCATCCATTGAGATTGGTCATGTATTGAATGAAATACTTTAGTAATAAAATTTACATCTTTATCAATATAAAATAAAGGTTCATGTGTTGACAGTACTCATCCATTGAGATTGGTCATGTGTTGAACGAAATACTTTAGTAATAAAATTTACATCTTTATCAATATAAAATAAAGGTTCATGTGTTGACAGTACTCATCCATTGAGATTGGTCATGTGTTGAACGAAATACTTTAGTAATAAAATTTACATCTTTATCAATATAAAATAAAGGTTCATGTGTTGACAGTACTCATCCATTGAGATTGGTCATGTGTTGAACGGAATATTTTGATAATAACAACTATTTCGAAAAAGAAATATTTGAAATAGAATATTTGAAAATAGAAATTTATGAAGCCGTGTTGATTAGATTGACGCCATTTTGACGTGAACGATATTTATATCGATTTTATTCATTTTGAAGTGAATTGAATTGAAAACGATTTCGAAATGAATTGAATATATAACGATTTCGAAATGAATTGAATTGAAAACGATTTCGAAATGAATTGAATATATAACGATTTCGAAATGAATTGAATATATAACGATTTCGAAATGAATTGAATTGAGAACGATTTCGAAATGAATTGAATTGAAAACGAATTCAAATTGAATTGAAAGCGAATTGAAATGAATTCAAATTGAATTGAAATTTGAATTGAATAGAAATGAATTTTAAAACGAATTTATAAAGAAGAATTCAATTTTGATTTGAATTGAAAAGAAAGTTGAAATTGCTTTTGAAACGATTTTAAAACTATTTATATAATTCGTTTTAAATAGAAATCGACGAAGTATATATTATATATATAATATAATGGCCTGAATAGAACGCGCCGCGCCGCGGCAGTTCGTGAATTTCGACCATTTATTTCAAACGGACATTACGGGAGATCCGACCGTCGGATTCTCCTAAAACTGGAACCGTTGGGTTCGTATCGAAAAGAGCTTTCTAACGAATATTAGAAATTAGAAATCTAACGGTTTGATTTGGAATTATATCCAAATCAAATTTGAAAAAGGTCGCTGTAAGTGCAGTTCGATGGCCATTGATGGAAATCGACTGTACGGGCCTTGATAAAATTATTAAAAATAGTAATAATTTGTGTAAAATCATAAGAAATGATTTAGAAAGAATCGGGATGAAAAACTCCATATTTGAAAAGATAAAAATAGATTTTTATCGAAATGAACTAGTTTTGAACTAGAATTATAATTCTGTTTATTTTTAAATAAATAAATTGAATTTGAAATGGTTTTGAAAATAACCAAAATTTCCAATGATTGCATTGGAATGGATTTAAATCGAAATTGTCTTCGGAATATTTCGATGTTGGATTTCGTGATTATACAAATGTTGTTATGGAAATTTGAAAGATATATATTTATATCGTTATTCCCAATACGATATTTGTTAGTCGTAGAATTTGATATTGAATATAAGCCGATATATTTTCTATTCAGAGCCTTGTATTGAATATCAAATGTGATTTGGGTTTGTCGTGAATGGTGTCTTCACTAACACTGTTCTTGAACCCAGTTGAGAAAAGATTAAATCTTTTTGTTTAGATTTAACGAAGTGTACCAATTAAATAATATTTAATTGGAATTGAATCGATATTGATTTTTGGGTTTATCGTGAACAGTGTTTTAAATAACACTCGTTCTTTAACCCGATAATTAATGAATGTGATTTTGGGTTTATCGTGAACCGTGTTTTAAATGACACTGATTCTTTAACCCAGTCGAAGATTAAAACTAAGTGGAGTTTTAATGAATCTTTAATTAGATTGAAATGATCGAAAATGGAGTATCACCAGTTTTGCTCCAGGCGATAGTTAAATCTTTAATTAGATTTGAACGTGAAATGGTAATTGAATTTACCGATAACACTGTGGTGTTAGATACGAAGTATTACCAGTTTTACTTCATGGGATGAATAGGTTGGGATGGGGAAATTAAAATAAATAATTACTTCGGTAAGGTTCGCTAATCCCGACTAGTTTGAATTGAGATTCAAAAATAGAATAAAGAATAAATTGAAGGAATTTATCTTGGATAAAATTAATGGGAACCTTTCCCTATGAATGTGAAATTTAGAAACTAACTGTCGGTTAGCCAAGCAAAATGGTTTTCTGAATATTGATCTGATGTTGGTTTCGGCCTTCGGGGTTAATATTTGGGGAATTATTCTCTTGATTAATTTACGGTTAGTGACTAATGAATTGGAATGAGGCATATGTTGTGTTTGTGTAACACTTATTTAAAATATACGCGAGTTATTCGGAAGGACCGGGTTTATCCCATTCTGAATAACTGATACGACGATATGTCGAAGATGAAGACGGTGGTAGAAGACCGGAAGTCTTCACATCGTTTGGATAATTACCGACGATCCTGATTGGGCTGTACACCCGAGAGGATGGAAATAGTTGGTGGTCGTCCAGACGTACTTGGAGATGGATGGATATGCGAGGAAAGTGCCTCCGGTGTCGTTCAGACCCAGAACGGACTTGTAAATGGACGGTGTGTCTGACATTGGATTTTAGTCCGTGTGATTGATCTCTATTAAATATATATCTGTTTGGCGGCGGAGAATTTATTCTCTTGCTTAACGCCCTTCTCTGAGACGTACGAGCTCAGGGGTTATATATTGATGGATATCAATCGCATGGAGTGAATTGCCTGTGTGGCATGCCTAAGTGGCAAATGATCAAGACTTCTGTTGAAAAGCAAAGTCTTGTGGTTGATGATCAAAGCACGGCCTTGTGTGGCGTAGCTTTGTGTAACGTTGATTCGCGAGTATCACACCCGGTATGAACCAAAAACGGGAGACGGACCTCATGGAGGACTTGCGTTTCTTTCTAGTTAGAAGTGGCGTCAGTGGTTTTACACGCCCTGACGAGTTTGACTTATGTGGTTGTTGCTGTTGCGAGGCGCCTCGGATTGATCGGTCGTTCTCGAACCGATGGAGTCATTTAGTTGGCTCACTTACACCCCATAGGGTGGGGAAACGTAGTGTTCAGGCATAATAATCCACATCGGTGGACCGACCCTGACGATCTAAAGGCTTGCCTGCGCGCTTGCCTGTGGCTCGGGCTAGAGAGTCACGAATCGGTAGAGGACGATCCCTAGCCTCGGTTCATACCATAAATGATAACCCAACTTCCAATACGACATTTCGGTTTTGATTGTAAACCTATATATGGCGACATAGTGGCATGGGACGCTCATGCCGCCTATGATTGATACTTATGATTTGAAGTTGTTTTATACACTATGCACTTATAATAGTATCAAACGATTTGTTTTAACCGTATCAAGCATTCTTTGGCTGTTATAAGGGAAAACCCTATCCTCGGCTGCGTTGCATTGTGTGATGGGACCTGGGTCTTATAACAGCTTCATTTTTCTTTATTTAGCATTGCGCTGTTTGTTTTATGCACTGGTATTCTTGGGAGGAAACCCGTTCCGAGTTATACGGCGTGGTCCCTTGATTTACCTACCTTTAAAATAAAGATTAACTGTTTTAGTTCTCACACCAGTCACATGACTGACCTGGAGTTTATTGTTTTAACCTAAACTCTGGGTGCCCCTATTTTGACACGGGCAGCTAGTAGTTTTGGTTTTGCAGATTTATATTCACAGGATCCTGGTTTACAGCTGGAATGATATCCGGAAAGCTTTGTATCCGTATATCTCTTCTAGTTGTGTATTGTATTATTTTCCGCTACTATGTATTTAAATGTAATTTAAATCCCTGATATTTCTGTGTAATATTTATTCATACTCTGTATATTCTTGTAATCTGATGCATTGTTGTAATATACAATGAAATGTTCTTTTGTATGCGTTCTGTTGTGGCTTGTTCTCGAACTATCCGCCGCTTTCCTTTACGGGGAAGTTACGGGTTTTCACAAATAAGGACCCAAGGTTAGACTGAGCTATGGTGTAAACCAGCCCGGAACCGACCGGCACATCTAGTAACCGTAGCAATACTTGTCTAATGTGAGTGGTCAGGTGCTTTAAGAGGCTAAGGACATATGGTAGGGTTAAGTCAACTATAAACACTTAACCAAATTCAACATGTTAACAAGAATTTATGGGTGGGGGTTAGGTAAATACAGACACTTAACCACTTAACATGTTTGACTGGAAAACCCTGGTAACGAGTGACCCGTTTCAGCAGTAACCCAAGTTAGGTATCATGGTACCCTGAAACCAGGCAGGGTGGGGCACGATTACTGGGCTGATTGTAAGCGGTCAAAGCGACGGTGGTTGGTGCAACAACGTAGGTTCTAACGGGGTGCGGGCGTGCACATACTCCGGAGCAGACAAACAGGGCACTGAGGGCACCAGTAGCATAACCTATGCCTTCTAGAAATTGTGTTAGGGCCGCCACCATGGGTCTTGATACACCCCATGGTGGGACCAACATTGGTATCTACAATTCTTGGGGGTCGTATGACACATGTTTACGCGAGTAGGAGCCGATCTTTAAATAAAAATGGGGATCACTTCACCCTCAGCATGGGGTGCCAGTTAAAATAAGCTCAAGTAGGTGCAGAGATATAGTATGGGTGCGATAGTACATTCGATTCTAAACGACACTTCCTTAGCTGGTGGCACTTTCCTGTTTTCAGTTTATATCTATCATGCCCATTTATTATTCACATAATAAAGAGTTACTAGATTTACTCAGGCTTTATGTCTGACTCTATTTTCTTTTCATCTTCTTTTCTTTCGTTCACCACGGTCCGCAGGGAGGAAACAACTCAGCTCAGTCAGACTCTTTACAAGCTCCAAGACCGTAGATGTATGATTTGGATCTCTTTTGCTCAGATTATGGCTTTGGATATCACAATGGGGATTTTTGTCACTTTATTTATGTTTTATGCTTCTTTAATAATCAAGACAGTAATGAGGTTTTAATGTTGGAAGTATTTTGAGACAATTATGGAAATGTTTTGTTTGAACACGTATTGATGAAATAAAAGTCTGTTTGGTTTCCGCTATTTAAAATATGTGTATTTATATCTGTCTTGAGTTTATCTGTGGCTTTTACTTATAAACCTCCACCAAAGTTAAGGCATTCCCTTTGTGAGTGACCTTAACGGAGGTGGGGTGTTTCGAAAACGGTGGGCTGCTCGAACGCAAGTCATACGGGAAGCTCGAGCACAACCAACAATGGCTTGTTTAGTTACTAAACAAGCCATGGATCAACCAGGTGTGAATTGTTCAGCCACCCGTGGCTAGTCTGTGGCTAGTTTTGAGCTCGTTCGAGGCTGATTGACTGAACAGGGGTTGGTGCTTATAACGGCAAAGTGTTTTCCGTTATAAGCTTATAACGGAAAACTCTTTGCCGTTATACTATTATGACGGCAAAGAGTTTGCCATTATAAGCTTTGCCGTTATAACATTATTTTTATAATCTTATAACGGCAAAGTGTTTGCCGTTGTAACCTTATAACGGCAAATACTTTGCCGTTGTAACCCCTCGACCTGTGGCTGGTTCCTTCTTCTGGTTTCTCCGCTCGTTGGACCAGTTTCAAAACAAGAGAGAGAATAACTGAACAGAATGGATGGTTGGTTGATTATGGTCTTATACATAATTGGTACAAGGTAATAGAGAAATCAAAGAGGAGTTTATATGGTGATTTACGTATGGATTTTTATGAAGTAAGGGTGGAGAAAGGATCGGTTGATGTTGGGTTATATTTTTTCTAGGCGATGGTTTCAAATACAGGAGAGGAGTAGTGGACCGTGAGCAACAGGAAAGAAAAAGTAGAAGCTGTTGTTTGAAATTAACGTGATCAAGTTGGCAAGAACATGGGGTTTCAAAAGGATTATGCAAAGGACGTGAAAATGGGTAACTGTTGTTCGAAGTGTAATCTAATTATAACAGATGCAAGAAAATGTAAATTTTTTATTATTACTTGATAGTTTTCTATAGCAGCTTATGCATGATTTTATACATAGTGGAAATGACATATTATCACATTGGGCTTTATGCGGAGACGTTGGGCTGAAGCCGATTTACTTAAGATAAGGTAACGGGGTACCAGTGTTAAACTAAACACTTAATACCCCCTGCAAACCCTAGAATTGGAGCTAGGGTTTGGTGACAAAAAAGGGCAGCCGCAATCATCTTCATCCCTTGATTTCTCTGAAGAATCTTCTTCAATTTGTTTATGCTCTTTTATTCTCCACTCTTTACTTCTCGAACTATGCTTTATGGCCTCCGTTATGAGCATATGAGTGGTTTCTTTGTCCGTTTTGGAGTTGTATTGATGATGATTGCTAGTCGTAGATGGAGTAGCTTCAGATCTCTGGGAAGTATTGTTTTTGATTGTAGATGATTTCGTTTCTGCTCTTAGATCTTTGATCTTTTGACTTCCGTTTGCAGGAGCTTTTAGATTGTTCTAGAGTTGAACGCTGACGACTTCATCTATGCCAAGCTTACTTCGCAGTTGCTAAAATCTGGATCTTGAGAGAGGTTTGGTCAGGACATCTGCAATCTGGTAAGTTGAAGGTACGTGGTTCACCACAAGTTTCTCTTTCTCAACTAATTCTCGAACAAAGTATATATCAAGTTCTAGGTGTTTGGTTCTAGAGTGTAATACAGGATTAGCTGTTAGTGCAATAACGCTCATATTGTCGCACCATATAGTTTCTTTAGCATTAGTGTTGATTCTGATTTCACTAAGTAAGGATTGAATCCACATTATCTCAGCTGTAGTGCTAGCAATGCTTATGTACTCAGCCTCTGTGCTTGACCTTGACACTGTGTTTTGCTTTTTTGCACACCATGATATAGGATTTTTACCCAAAAATATGCAGTATCCACTGGTTGATTTTCTATCATCATAGTCATTTGCCCAATTTGCATCTGCATATGCATTGATATTTAAATTTGTGCTTGGCTTTAGAATAAGACCTTGGTTGATTGTGCCTTTTAAATATCTTAGAATTCTCTTAACAGCTTGCCAGTGATCACTTAGGGGTCTTTATATGAATTGACTTGCTTTGTTCACACTATATGAGATGTCTGGCCTGGTTATAGTTACATATTGCAAAGCCCCAATAACACTATTGTACATCTTCTCATTGCAAGTAGGCTCACCCTTGTCTTTGCTTAGATGTAAATTTGTTATCATGGGTGTAGGTAAGGATTTAGCACCATCCATTTTAGCTCTAACTAGGATTTCAGATATGAATTTTCTTTGGCATAGTTGAAGTTCATTTTCACTTGTTCTGTGAACTTCAATTCCCAAGAAGTATGATAGGTCACCTAGATCTTTTACAGAGAATTCTTTATTTAGTTGACTTGTGATGTTCCTGATTTCTGATATGCTGCTACATGCGATTATAAAGTCATTTACATAGATTAGAACATAGGTGACAGCATCAGTTGTGAATTTTGTGAACAATGAATTGTCTGATTTTGTAGATGTGTATCCTAGACTTGATTGAGTTGTCTTCACTTTCTTGAACCAAACTCTAGGAGCCTGCTTTAGACCATATATAGCTTTGTTTAATTTGCACACCATTCCCTTGCTTGTTGCTTCATCAAGTCCTTGTGGTAATTCCATGTACACTTCTTCCTGCAATTCACCATTCAAAAATGCATTATTGACATCAATTTGTTTGATGATCCAATTTCTATACAAGGCTATGGTTAATATTATTCTTATTGTGGTTGGCTTCACAACAGGTGAGAATGTCTCATTGAAATCAATTCCACACTGTTGTGAATAGCCTTTTGCGACTAATCTAGACTTGTATTTAGAAATTGTACCATATGCATTCCTTTTTATCCTATATGTCCATTTACACCCAATTATATTCTTGTGTTTGGGTGGTTGAACTAGGTTCCAGGTTTGCTTTTTATTCAAAGCATCTAGTTCCTCCTTCATTACAGCTTTCCACTTATCGTTTTTCACTGCCTGATGATAAGTGGATGGCTCAATGTTATTGAATTCAACACAGTAAGTTTTTGGTTTAAAGATACCACTTTTAGCTCTAGTAGTCATATGATGTTTGTTGCAAGCTTGAGTAACTTCCCTGATTTCATCAGTTTGAGTGTTTTCTTCATCAATGCTTGTGTTCTGATGCGGGGAACTAGCCTCATTTCCATCATTATTGCTTTGATTATTTTCAGTGCGGGCTCTGCTTTGACTGTCTTCTATACTGACTGTAGGGTTGTGTGATGACCTGGTAGTTTGTTGACCTTGTGTGTGTGTTATGTCGTCCCTTGTTTGTGGAACATTGTCGACCTCAATTATAGTTTCAGGAATAGATGGAATGGAGACTCTTGGATTGTATATTTTCTTTGTTGTTTTAAGAGAGTCACTTTTAAAAGGAAAAATACTTTCATTGAATATGACATTTCTGGATACATATAGTTTTCCATTATTGCTTAAACACTTGTAGCCTCTGTGATTAGGAGAGTAACCCAGAAATGTACATGGTATAGACCTAAAGTCAAGTTTGTGCTTATTGAAGGGTCTTATGTGAGGAAAACACAGACATCCAAAGGTTTTGAGATCATTATAGTTGGGTTTAACCTTGTTTAGCATTTCATAAGGACATTTTAATTTAGTACCTTTGTAGGCAATCTATTTATTAGGTACACTGCTATGGCAAATGCATCAGGCCAGAATTTCAATGGCAATGATGCATGTGCCAACAGTGTCAGCCTAGTTTCTACAATGTGTCTGTGCTTTCATTCAATGAGACCATTTTGTTCAGAAGTATGAGGGCAGGTTAACTTGTGTATTATACCCTTTTTATTGAAAAACTGCTTTAAGGGTAGAAACTCCTTTCCACCATCACTTTGAAGAATCTTGACTTTATGACCTAACTGATTTTCAACATTAGCAATGAATTACATCACTGTATTACAAGTATCAGATTTAGATTTTAAAAAATAAATCCAGACATATCTTGAACATACATCTATGAATGAGATGTAGTAGCTGAAACCATAGTCAGTGTTGACTGGTGCTAGACCCCATAGGTGAACAGCAACTAATTCTAAAGGATTTTGATAATTAGTTTCAGAGTTTGAAAATGGTAGTCTGTGACTTTTTCCCATTTGACAATATGTACATATGTAATTGGCTGGAATATCAATAGAAATGCCACTAGTATTTAAAATTTCTTTCATAACTCTGAGACTTGGATGACCAAACTTAAGATGCAACATATCAAATTTAGTACAGTCATTGTGTTTGTCTAACTCTGTTATATTACAGAAATTTTTCTTTGATTCACTGTTTCTTGTACTTTCAGAGTCAAACTTGTACAATCCATTTTGTTGGTTACCCTGCAATAAAACATGTTTAGTTAGCAAGTCCCTAACTATACAGTGATTTGGGTAGAATTCAAAAGACACTTGATTGTCTTTTGCACATTGTGACACACTAATTAGATTTTTCCTTATGTGTGGTGCGCATAGTAAGTTATTTAGGTGAAGTAGTTTTGCACCTTTGATACTAGCATGTCTAGTGTGAGAGATGAGAATAGAATTACCATTGCCCGTAATCACAGACTTTTTACCTTTGTATTCACGATTACCAAGGTTGAAATTATTTAGATTGTTAGTAACATGATAGGTTGCACCAGAATCTGGGTACCATGCTTCATCTTGAATATCTTCAATGCTGGCAGCATTTGATGTTGATTCTTGACTGCCTTTGTTTTCTGACTGACTGTTAACCAAATTTGCACTTGGATTATTGTTCCTGTTGTTATTATTGCCTTGCTGATTGGTATTGAAGTTGTTATCGAATCTGAAGTAGCATCTGTTGGCTATGTGTCCAAATTTGTCACAAATTTGACACTTTGGTCGGTTGTTGGGATTCCATCTACCAGCTCTACCTCTTCCACGGTTTGATTGACCCCCCTCTTTGGTAAGTATTTTGATTTCTTTGATTACTTTGCTGAATCTTGCCTTTTCCTGTAGTAGTGTAATTGATATTAAAGTCAGATCCTTGATCCTTCTTTTGTAAGAACCTTCCTTCATGAGCAAGAAGCATGTTGTAAACACTCTGTAGTGAAGGAGTAGGTTCAATTGACGTTATGAATGCTATTACTGATTCATATTCATCTTCTAACCCTCCTACAATATAAAGAATCTGCTCTTTTTCTTCAATTTTGTTACCAGTGCATGCAAGTTGATCACACAGGTTTTTGATCTTCATTAGGTACTCATTCATGTTAGAGTTTTCTTTCTTTATACTCTGAAGTTGTTTCTTGAAATGTAACACCCTTGCAGCAGATTGACTTGTAAAAGATCTTTCTAATGCAGTCCACACCTCATGACCAGTCTTTGCACCTATTAACTGTGACATTAGAGATGCACTCACAGATGACATTAACCATGCACTGATTAGGTTATCTTGCCTTTGATAAACTGTAAATTCTTGATTGAGAACAAGGCTGTTACTACTGTCTCTTACATATTTTGCCGGAACTGGTTTAGTTCCATAGATGAATTCTTCGAGACCATAACCTTTTGCAGCTGTTTCAATTTGCAGTTTCCATAAGAGATAGTTGGATTCATCAAGTTGAATTGAGATTATCTAACTTTGGGGTTTTACGATGGATTTGATGAGATCTTCTGTACTTTCTGCACTTTTCTGATTTGATCTTGCCGATGATCTTGGCGTAGTTGGAGGATCAGTTTCCACCATGATTGCAGAAAAATAGGGAGAGGCTTCAATATCACAGAAACAAGTAAGCTTTTCTGAACTTCAGGTTCTTGAATTGAAGAATTTGAGTGATTTCTTCAATTGAATTTAGAGAAATGCAATTGGAAGTTGGTGTTTTAAAAAAAAAAATATGATATGACTGATTACTATCTTGGATGGCTTTCAATATGATTTTGTCAATTGAAAGCAACCAGATTGATAAGATGATGTCAACCGGCTTCCTTGAATGGTTTTTGAATTCTGTAGACGATTTCTTCAATTCTTTGATCGAATTTGAGGCTTCAGAACTGATTTACCACCAAGCTGTAATGAGGAACATGTGAAACCACTTAAAAGTTGGCGAGGCACTGTTTTGATTTACAGCCTCAACTCTCAAATGAAAGGATTTAAGGAATCTTGGATGAGAGGGACCAGATGATGATAATATGCTGATGGACAATCTACCTTTTAGATAGATTTTTGGAGAATTGATCGAGTTCTTGATTGCTGTTAGCAAGAAGGCTCTGATACTATAATCGAATTATAACAGATGCGAGAAAATGTAAATTGTTTATTATTACTTGATAGTTTTCTATAGCAGCTTGTACATGATTTTATACATAGCGGAAATGACATATTATCACATTGGGCTTTATGCGGAGACGTTGGGTTGAAGCCCATTTACTTAAGATAAGGTAACGGGGTACCAGTGTTAAACTAAACACTTAATAAAGTGTACTGGAGACATGGCATTTTTGGTGAAGAATGGTGATGGGAAGTTCTAATATTTGCACTGTTCACATACCAGAAACCTGAAGTCATGACGAGCGGGGAGTTGAACTTGGAGAGGTTTACACTGGCGAGGAAGGTTGGAGGGAGACATGGTGAAACTTGCATAAAATTTTGTGGTGGGATGAAAGTGCGGTGGTGGTTTCATTTAATTCGAAGATTACTAGAGCGTGATATACAAACTGGAGGAAGGAAGGTGAACATCCGGTAGCACACGCGGGCTTTAAATTTGAGAATGGGCCGATCAAAGTAAAAGAGAAAAGTCCAAATAAAAAAAATAAAAAAATGTAAAAGGGAATAATGACCCAAGTAGGTTGTATTCCAACCAAATGGTGAAGAAGCATTTTTTAGGCGGATGTGGGTTCACAAGTGTATGGTTGGGCCGAGAACTTATGGGTAAGGCCCGATAACAAAATCTATTTAAATTAAAACTATTTAATATATATATATATACCAACTTGTGAATGTAATACCTTGTGCATACGTTATCCGTTTTACGAACCGTTTGTCATGTTGGAATCATAAGAACACATGTTATACAATAAGGCTAGTCTGGAGCGGTTTGGACATCACTACAATTTTAGGCAAATCAAAACGCCTAGTTTGATCAATCGACGTTAATCGTTATTCAACGATTAATGACCAAGGTGAGTAAGCTCACTAATTCTGTCCAGTTTTATAATTTTATAAATGTTATTCAATATTGATAAAAATGATCGAACGTTGTGTGTGATGGTTGTTTAGACGATTTACAAATAAATTGATTGATAGTTATGTATATATGAAGTCATTGGTTAAACACTGATTTTATTTATTTTAATATTTCATATTAATGTGAAATTAGTGTTAATTATATTGATTAACATATGTGGATGCAGGGAAACATGTTGCAAGGATCCAAATGGATTCCGCAACAATTTTATTGTTGATTTTCATATATTACATTATACGATGTGATAAATAATAGATGATTGATTATTGTGTGTTTTGGGATGTTTGAATAACATTGACCTGAAATAACTGGTATTTAAAAACCATAAAATATAGTCGAATATATTGTAAAGGAATTTGGGGTTTTAAAAAGGGAATAATCTATTTTCAATTAGAAATTGAATTTCTATTTGGATTGGAAAGTAATAACTCATTTTAATGATAATAAACCAGCAGTTTGATTTATTAACAATATTTATAAATGGAATAAAATAATTATTATTAAATAATCTATGAATGTAGATTCAAAAATGAGTAATGGAAAAGGAAATCGTTGAATTTATTTCGAGGTTTGAAATGTGAATACGAATTGAATAAAACAAATATGGATTTTAATTATAATTCGACAAAGTCAAATGTATTAAGATAATTTATTTTTAGAAATTATATATTATATAATTTGGAATGTGACAGGATAATTAATATTGGTTTTCAAACCAATAATTTATAATCGATTTTGTAGTTGAGATGAAGTTATAAACTTGTTATATAATTAACAAGGAAGTGATTTGTAAAAGAAGTTCGTGAAGTGGAATACGAAGTATGAGTATATATAATAACTCGATTGAACCTGTAATGGTACTTAAAAATATAAATCAAGTTTTGATTTGATAAAACGAGTCCAGTTTCTATAAAGGAATAATATTTATGTTTTAAAGTGATTAAAGATTTAAAACCAAACACTTTGTAGATTAAATGGGCTATAAAAGGAAATTCATGAATATTTGGAGTGATAAATTCAAAATGAATTTAGAAATCGAGTTAACTTGAAATGGTGAGTTTATTCCGACATTCGGAATGCTAATCGAATACAGTTTATTCGAAAGAGAGTTATACAGTGAAATTCAATTATATCGAATTTAGAAAGGTACCATTTACCTTCCGTTTTAATCAAGATTATTTATTTATTTAACTAATTTAATATTATTTATTTATTATAAATAAAGAATCAAAGTTATAAAATAAATATAAATGGATTTTAGAAATGTTTTCCAAATATAACCAGAGATGTTTTCAGAGTATAGAAAATGAAATGATTTTAAAGTTAAGAATGGAGTTAAGGAAATTAGAAACTGACTAGGGATTAGTTAGGCTCTCCGAGTATCGATCTGATGTTGGTTTTGGCCTTCGGGGTTAATACTTAGGGAATTATTTTCTTACTAGTTTACGGTTAGGAGCCGTAAATGTGGAATGATAGTGATGCGTGAATAAGAATTGGAATTGTTTCCCAATGTTAATAACGAATATTTTCTGAAATATAGAAAATAAACAGTTTAAAATAGATGGAGACATTTTTCCAAAAATTGTGAGAAGCTAAATGAATCAGAGAAATATTTGGGTAAAGATATTGAAAGAAAATTGGAAAATGAAATGATTTTTGATAAATCTATTGAAAAGGTGCTCAGTGTTGATTGATCATTGATCGGTAAGATTTCCATTTGGAAATATGACCATTGTTTGTTTGTGTATTTTCCTTTGATAGTTAAATAACCGACTATCAAAGTTTTTGGCTAATTTTACATTGTCAATACGGGGAGACCGGGATCAGATTTATTATCTGAAAACCACTCCTATGGGCATTAGCATTGCGAATCAAATATGATGAAGATAATTGAAGACGGAGTTTGTGCAAGGGTTGTTCTGGTGATCCTAGGTAGAAATTGCTAAAGATGGATTTACAGAATAGTGCCTTCGGTTTGTCCAATCCCAGGACAATGTGTATGGATGAATGTCTGACAGAGTATATCTAATAGATCGCGTAAGTAGATCGCTTCAAACGTATTTATGTTGGTGGTAAAGAAATTCGTTTCTCCTAGGTTTATACTCGTGGTATTTTTGGGGAAATCAATTTGTGATTTGGCAGGTATGACGATGTGGCATTCAAAGTAAATATAAATGTGTTCTGCATAATAGTACATTATGACCTCAAGCCTCATCAACCGGGAATGACGAAAATCCAACTAGCAGCATGGCTAAGTGGGTCGCACCCAATTAAGGTATATTCTCACCATCTATAGAATATTCACATTTGTTACTTCTTTCGCTTATGTATCTCCTGGGAATGGTTATGTTGGTATACCAACCGTAAGGTGATAATTTATTCAGAACATTCAAGCGAAATGAATGGTCGGTCATGTGTGGTCGAGTTACAAGTTGTTTTTTGTTGAACTCCAGTGTATCGCTTCTAGAGTGCACTGATCCGAAGGTGGTTCCATACCTCGTCATAGTTGGAAATCCATTACCCTATAAGAGCCCGCGGTCTTTGATTGTATATTATATCTGTAGAGCGTGAGATGAAAGTGTTCTGCTAGACTGCTATTTGCTTAATTTAGAC
The DNA here is from genome assembly GCA_030737875.1 of Allium sativum. Taxonomy (NCBI): domain Eukaryota; kingdom Viridiplantae; phylum Streptophyta; class Magnoliopsida; order Asparagales; family Amaryllidaceae; genus Allium; species Allium sativum. The sequence goes on from JASFAX010000033.1 coordinate 10,198,288, forward strand.
ATTATTATAATATCATAAAATATTGATCTTAAGAAATATTTTGGGTTATCGTAAGGTAAAAACCATCCGTATTTATGTGTGGATCGGTCTTACAATTATCATTTCTTTTAAAAGGATTTTAAAAGTTAAACCAAGTGATTAGAGTTTATTGACACCAGTCTCATGACTAACCCAGAGTTTATTTTGTTTTGTTTTCCCTAAACTCTTGGGTGCCCAAATTTGTATGGTGGTCAAATAGTCGGGATTTTACAGATATACTTGGAGGGGCTTGGAGAAGGAGGCTTCAATGTTATATATATATATATATATATATATATATATATATATATATATATTTATAGAGAGAGAGTTATTTCCGTTGTGATGTTATATGTTGTACTCTGAAAGGGTATATATACATTTTGTATTTCAAAGTTATGTTATATAATATATTTTATTCGTTCCACTGTGAGATTCTTGTTTACTTTGATTCCAATCTGCTGTAATCTTCTTCTTCAATTTTAACTTTCTTTATTTCTATTTCTCACCCTCTATCTTCTTTCTATAAATGGTCTGGTATTTACGATGCTTGAATAGTCGACATGGTATGTTGTGTCGATTTTCTAAGTCAAAAATCTCTGGGTCGCTACAGTGGTATCAGAGCTAAAGGTTAAGTAATTACCTTGGCTCTGTGGCGTAACTCAATAGAGATAGGATTAGTAAAACCCTAGATTGGGTTTGAGTGTATATATACAAGAAAGCGTATTTGTAAATTATTTTAAAATGATTTTTATATTATGGAGATTTGTTGGTTGAGTGGCTTATGAATTCTGTTCGATGGTGGGGCACCACAATGTCGATAGGGGTTTCTTAACGCTCGAATACGATGAACCGACATAGTATGTTTTTGGAAGGAGGGTAAATGGAATAATTTTACCCAAAATTATTTTGATATATAGAAGTATATATATTAAAATGATTATAATATATATATTGGAGGTGTTGGTCATCATTATAATTATATAAGATTATAATTGAGTTGGTTATAAATAACCAATCCGAATACATGTAAGATATAAAGTATGAAGAACTAAATCCGCGTTTAACGTAGAAACTCGGAATTTTAATCTCTGGAAACTTGGGAGGTTGTTTTAAATGAATTTTGAATCAAATATAAGGAAAATTTAAGACCTAGGGATATTTTGAAATGTTTTCAAGCAGTGTGAAGGATATTTTGAAATAAATTTCAAAATGGAAGTGTTTAAGAATGAGTTTCAAAGTAAATACAGTCACTAGAAAATATTTCTAATGATGATGTTCGCATCATCAGTGTTCATTTTCGAGTTTGAAGTGATGCATTACTACCAACGATTTTGTTTTGAATTGTTTTGAGGAAACAAGTTGCTTAAAAATTCAAAAGTTTTGAATTGCTATTGTTATGTATTAATATATAATTTCAAATTGGTTTGAAATAAATCCTAGGAATTTGAATTCTGAAATTTAAATTAAACGTATGAAGTTAAATAAATTGAAATGGTAAAATTGAAATTTGACTTAAACTATGTTGAATAAAATAGGAATGGATTAGAGATAATATGGAAGGGAAATGGATTGTTAAGTTAAGAGTTGAAATTGAGATTGGAATTGAAATTGAAATTGAAGTAGAATTCAGGTTGGCTATAAGCGAGTGATTAGATTTGAGGATAAGTTGATTGGAGATAAATTGGAAATGCATTTGTATGCGCTGAAGGGGTATCAAATTGAAGAGATGAAGTTGAATGCCAGACAAAAAAGTACAAGTTTATAATATATTGAGTATGAGATCTTTATGAGCTTGTTTGGCAAGCCACGTGGCTGTTTGGTTTTCTTTTGGATTGGAGAAGGCTTAGGGAGGCGAATTGTAGTTGTACCTATTGAGCCGTGCAAAGGAGACGTAGGCGAAATTTAACGAAAATTTAAAATATTGGAAAATTTTCAGAATTTTTGAATTTTTTCGTTAATAGGAATGAATTGATATTTTTATTAAAGTAATTAGTTCAATCGAAACTGAAATTAAGAAATAAAACAAATGATTTACATCTAGTTGATATAGTTAATAGCATTTTCCTACCTCAGTAATTTCGAGGACTAAATTCTTTTAAGGGGGAAGGAACGTAACGTCCCGGAATTTTAGTGATTTAATAATTAATTTATTTGATTATTTTATCATATTGGTTTGATAAAATAAATGGTTTGAATTCAAATGTTTTGAATATTTAATTAATATAAATAATGGGATAATAATATATTATTTCCGAAATAGTCGGAGATAGTTGAATTTGCAATATTGGGTAAACTGGATAATATAAGGTATTCAGTCGAGTTTAGATTCATGTTGTAATAACGAATTTATTTAAATAAACGACAATTAAATGTATAAATTATAATTTAATTATAGACGAGCTCGTAATGTCACTGTTGTTCGTAATATTGAGTTCTGAACTTCAACTGAGTATCAAGATTTGTTATAAATCAGATTTCTTCGAAACATGAAACGTTGGAATCTAATTAACTGTATTTTTCTAACGGAAGTGAAAAATGGAGACTTCGTTTTATAGATTGTAAGTTATGTCTAAATCAAATCTTAAAATAGTCGCTATGGAATCGTTTATAAACCATAATGATATATTTAATTATAATTAAATATTGATTTTGATTTTGGACAAGATTTTTGAGATGTATGCTTAATTTAATTTATAGAATTTTTTGCAAATTTTATTTTGGAAAATAAACAACTTTTTATTTGAAGTGATTTACACCTTAAATCGGCATTTTTCGAATTCCACATAATAAGCTAAGTTGTCTATATTATTATATTTTTGGGATCGTGGCATTTTGCTTGTCGCAATCATATGTTTATTTTTTGTTCATAACTGTCGATAAACAAACGGAATTCTGTGTAGCCGGTACTGCATCAGCTTAACAAATAAGTATAATGTATTTTTTTTTTTTTTCATTTCTTCATTTTGAAGTATCGTACCCCCATCAGATCAAAACGCAGACTACACTAACCTAACGACTAAGAAAGCAAAAGCCCGCAGACCTATTCTAAATTAGGATGTACATTTCAGTTCCTTAGTTTGTAAGTTAGCTTGTTTCAGCTATATATACACGAGCAACCATAAAAACATGGTTTTGATTTTGCTTTGGCATCAGAAAAATAAAACCAATGCAATCTTGAATATTAATGTGAAATAAAAATAAAAATATAAATATATTTTCAAGTTGCACGTTTTTTTCCAATGGAATGATCTCGTGCAGTTGACGCCATGTTTTTAGAAACTCAAACTCAACAACGTGGGGCTTGTCACCATGATCCATATTGGAGGAGTTGGACGGAATGCAGGAGGCAGCGGTGATCTCGAGGTGTAGGTGCAGGATGATTTCGGGAGTGATGAAAATGGTGGGTTGCTCGAATCCAAGTCATATGGGAAGCTCGAGTTATATATAATTGGTACAAGGTAATGGAGAAATCAAAGAGGAGTTTAAATGGTGATTTACATGTGAATTTTCACGAAGTATGGGAGGAGAAAGGATCGGTTGATGTTGGGTTATACTTTTTCCAGGCGATGGTTTCAAATACATGAGAGGAGTACTGGAACATGAGCAACTGGAAAGAAAAAAGAAAGAAAATGCTGATTGAAATTAATGTGATCAAGTTGGAAGGAACATGGGGTTTCAAAAGGGTTATGCAAAGGACGTAAAAATGGGTAACTGCTGATTCGAAGTGTACTGGAGGCATGGTATTTTTGGTGAAGAATGGTGATGGGAAATTCCAATATTTTCACTGTTCATGTACCAGAAGCCTGAAGTCGCGACGAGCGGGGAGTTGAACTTGGAGAGGTTTACATTAGCGAGGAAGGTAGGAACATGAACTTGGAGTTATTTCCGTTGTGATGTTATATGTTATGCTTTGAAAGCGTGTATATATATATAGTTTGTATTTCAAAGTTATGTTATATAATATATTTTATTCGTTCCGCTGTGAGATTCGTGTTTACACTGATTCTAATTTGTTGTAATCTTCTTCTTCTATTCTAACTTTCTTTCTTTCTATTTCCCACCCTCTATCTTCTTTCTAAAAATGGTCTGGTATTTCCGATGCTTGAATAGTCGACATGAAATGTTATGTTGATTTTCTGAGTTGAAAATCCCTAGGTCGTTACAATCAAAGTCCTAAAATTAATCGAGGAATTAACAAGTAAAAAGTTAATTGCAGGAGAAAGCGAATAAAAATGAAAACGTATGAATGGATGCAAATAGTGAAAATTTTCATCAATCTTTTGACAAATAGTATGGGTCAATAAACCGACATCATGTTATAGCTATCACTAAACCTAATAAGGTTAGAAATAAATAAATTCGGTAACCAACAACTATAATTTACTTAATAACTTCGATTCGTAAATAGCATAAAATTGTTCATTTTAAACAATAACCATATTCTTTGGTGAGTCAACCTAGTTGGTAAGGTGCACCAATATAATTAAAAAATTAGATAGAAAAAGTTTTAATTCTTCATTAGTAGGTAACTTTTCATTGCTTAAAAGATCAAATAAACAATAGTTGTGTACTGAAACTTGAAACTAAAGGTTATTGTCGATGGTGAAGGGATATGTAAAGTCAAAATGAAGAAATAATTCAAAATATTATTATGGTATAATGTTAAATTAAGCATTGGTAATAATAATCATTTTATCATTGATCATGCCATGTGTAGTGGATTAAAAATATTACGATGTTTGGTCGTTTATACATTTCAAGTCAATAAGATGAATATCTAGACAACTCTAAAAATGGAAAAAACAATAAATATAGATATATGCATCACATTTTTTATCAATGTAAATGAAGAAAAATTCATAAATCAATCAATGGAAAAATGATTATTTTCATGTCAAAATATATGACCCTTTAACACGAAAATGCATTAATAACATCTTAGTTAAAAAATGCCATTCAATAATACAAACATGATTCAAAGAGAACATGCTACGAACCATACTTAAGCAATCCTAGTTGTGTTGCGAGACTCATATTCCATGCTCTTGACCAAGTAGTCGCGAATATCTTAAAAAAAAGTTACTTTGAGATCCTTCAATATAAAAAATAAATAAATTAACTTGACGTAGAAGTACAAAAAAGAGTAGAGACCTGTCACTCACATTTTTATGATATAACTGAGTAGGTACATCGAACAATAAGTTTAAAATGATAAAATTATTTATTTAGGTTATAAATATATTTGCATTACATCTTAATGTAGTGTAACGAACCAACCAATTCCCGATCCTGATCAACAAATATCATGTTAACTAACCAAGCATTAGAAATTTACTGGATCATTAATGGAAAAAAGTTAGAGAGCAAGAAATAGAAATAAAGAAAAGCTAGAATATGTTAGACCAAAATTTGGTACTAACACCCAAATGCAGCGCGAAATCCTCACAATCACAAATCATAGATCACAGAATGCAGAAAGCAGTAAATAACAGGAGACACATGGAGTTTTTATAGTGGTTCGGCTCAAACCAATCCTACGTCCACTTTCTCTCTTCTTAAATCCTAAGAAGTTACAAGTACAATTCTCATAAATTATACACGAAGTCCTCGTGTTTACAATGAAAATAAGTGAGAAATTAGAAGATAATACATGATTTCCTCGTGTTATAATGTAGAATTCAGCTTCTATGCTGAGCAATGGCCTTGCAGAGAACAATGGTGGAAGCCGTGAGGAGTTAGAGCCAAAAGTCTAGAGAGATCCCCTCAAAATGCCTTATAATGGTGTATTTATAGCCATTTCCTGGTACGGGCTCGCGGGACACATGGCAGACATCCCAAAATTCTCGAAATAAGGTAGAAAACGTGGAAAAATCCTCTCCAAGTCGTGCATGCCATTTTCAAGTTGATCCATGTCCATTGGAGTGGAAATAGCCTAAAGAATAAGGCTAAATCCATGCATTGTTGCTGCTTCCAGGCGGTTCGTGGTCTTTGGGCAGTTCGCGGTTCCTGGTGATAGGGCGGTTTGCGACTCGTGGTGCAGGGTGGTTCGTGGCTCATGGTGCAGGGCGGTTCACGCTTGTGGTGTAGGGCAATTCATAGCTCGTGGTGTAGGGCGGTTCGTGACTGAGACCCAAGATCCGAGAGCCGAGGTTCGAGCTTTCATATACTTCTGCATGCGTTCACGGAAATGGGCATAACTTTCAAATCGTAAGGCCGATTGGGCCTAACGAAAGCTCTACTTGAAGCTAATTCAGAGAGCTACAATATTTGATGTTTTTAGGGCATTTAATAGGAGTTTCGGACCAGCTCATGCTGATGTTGTGACTTTGACTAAATTGCTTTATGCTTTGTGACGTTGCTCTCAACGCTTGAGCGTGTTACTATCCAGAAATCCCATGTGTGATAGCTTTGACCAAAAAAATGTCAATAAGTTTGCCTCTCAGAACATATCTTGCTGGTTGAAGGAAGATGTGTTCTGGATAGTCCGAGGAATCTATAAGCTATAGAAATCCAGAAATACCAAGACCTCGTCGGGTCCTTCCAGCTACAAGTATAATCTATACCTGTTAAGAAAAGGAGGTGAAACAGATGTGTCAAATCCTGACAACATTGCTCGACCTTTCTGAGCATAAATCATGCTTTGACGTCTAATGAGCATAAGCCATACTCAAGAGATTTTTAAATCATTGTTCCAAGTCCTGGTGAGGGAGCTGACCTTTCAGGCATAATCCATACCTGAAAGTTCGAACTGAGCATAATCCATACTCGAGTTTCCAATCTAAGTACCATCCATACTCATATCCAGAGAGAGCTATACATCCCACAGCCTGACAAGATAGTCCAACCCTAGGCGCGATCCACACCTAGTATTCAAAAATAAGTATAAACCATACTTTAACCGAGATTAAGGATCTTGCTACATCCTTACGAGATACTTAAATCCACCAAACATAATCCATGCTTGGAAAGCCCTTCCTTATTCAATTCAAAATACAAAACCAAAGCAAATCTTGATTGGTTTGTCATCAAATCTAGAGCACGTTTCAGGGCTACATCCTAACCCCATATGTATGTACTCCAATTTAGCCAATCGGAAAACCTAATGAAAGCAAAAACAAATCTTAAAGCCTAAGAAATGTAGAAAATGGAAGTTGATCTCATCCAGATCAGTTGATGATGATCCTGCGAGAGCTCGATCTAGGACCATTTCCACTCCTTGGAGCAGTAGGAGGGAGCGCAGGCGCTGCAGGTTGTTTCACATACTCGGGTAGTTGTCCACGTCTAAATCATTCCTCAATCAGATCTCGCAAGTGCCTGCAGTCATTTGTGTCATAACCATCGATTTCATGAAAGATGCAATGTTTTCCGGAATTGCTTTCCTTCTGTGATGGCTCCCTCCTGGGAGGCTTTGGGTAAGAGATGGCACCCCTTATATCCATGTAGATGTCAATCAGCGTTAAATTGAGTTCAGTGTACTTTTCATGTCTGGGCCCTCTCCGAGGCTGAGTGCTACGGTCATTCTTGACAGCGGTTGTTCCTTTGCCTCTGTCATTGCCTTTTCCATCACCAGACGGTTCTCCTCCTTTGAGCATGTTGACATCAAGAATATCCTTCCTGAATTTTGCATCTTCCTCACGCAGAAATCTATCCACTTCAAAGTAGAATTCCCCAATATCTCGTGGTGGATCCCGGTACAAAGAGGTTTTGAACTCCGATGTATCTAGAACACCAGAAATTGCTGCCATCAATACTATAGATGGTTCAGGTCTATCCACAGATGCTACTACAACATTGAATCTCTCAAGGAATGAATATACACTACAACAAAAACATCATATTACAACTTTAAATTTACAACAGTGCATAAAGCACAGTTGTAATAAATGTATTTTTACAACTGTGCAAAACACACTGTTGTAATAAATGCTTTTTTACAACTATGCAAAATGCATTGTTGTAATAAATGAATTTTTACAACTGTAAAAAAATCACTGTTGTAATAAACATATATATCACAATTTTTCATTTTATTCGTTGCAATAGAGACGCCTAGTACAAACTTCATGTTTATAATATTTATATTTAATAACTAATTATATTGATATTTAATAATAATATTTAATAATAATAATTAATAATAAACTTGGGAATCAATAATATTTGTCAATTATATAATAATAACAATTAACATTTTATAATTAGTAATTGGGATAATAATAATAATTTCTATTAAATAATCACTAATTAGTAAATAATTTTTAATAATTAATATTAATAATTAGGATATTAAATAATAAATTTTCAGTATTGTTAAATAATTAGTAATCAATTTTTAGTAATAAATAATTAAGAAATAATCATTAATATTAATAATTAAGAAGTAATATTTAATGTTAGTAATTAATTTTGGTAATTAATAATTAAAATAGTTTTATTAGAAAATTCTACAAAATTATTTTCAGCATTTCTTTTTTCTACCAATTGTAATAGAGGCCTACTAAATATTAGTAATATCTAATATTTAATAATTAATAATATTAATATTTTAATAATAATTAATACTGATTATAACCTTACAAATAAATAATAAATAATAATTACTATTAAATAATAAATACTTTATATTTTATAAATAGTAATTATTTTTTAATAATGATTGTTAAGTATTTAATAATGAGTAGTAATTAATAAATAGTAATTAGCTTATAATAATTATTGTTAAATATTTAGTAATTCATAATATATACATGATAGCTAAATTATAACTTATAAAATACAGTTTTTTTATAAACGTTTCTACCAAGCCAATAACATAGGCGGGCTCTCGCAGGAAAGTAAGGCGGGACAGGAAAAAATTGGCTCCAAACTTGCTCACGTGATATCATTTCCTCATATATGCCTCCTCGTATTCCCTTCCTTCAGTAAAGTTTCGCCCAAAATGTTCCCCAAATAATCCCTTCCCCAAAACGAAATCAGAGCCTCCTTCTTTTTCTTTTTAATGGCAGCCAACATCTTTCAGCTTCCCCAAAATCATTTTCCCCCCTGAATCGCTCCTCAAACCATTGCTTCCTCCCCAAAATCGCTTCGCCCGCATCATTTAATGGCCACCGATGCCTTCCACATGCCATTGCCAGACCAGCCCTCACCATCGAACCGTCAGCCCGAGCCACCGCATTTCCTTCACATCGGTCTCTGCCTTCTCCTCGCTCCACCGCCTCTGAAACCGTATCTCGTGATTCAGGAATCATCGCGGTTAAGCTCCACCTGACACTGAAGCCCACGGCCTGTTTACGCAACTGAACCGCGCCTCGTCGAGACTTCACCGCATCCATCATTAAAACGAGGTAACTATTATCTCTTTTTATTTCTTTGATGTACGGGCTAATTTGGTTAATCAGATGTTATTTTTATAATATTTAATTGTATATAGTTTAAAAATTACTGCAACATCTATGTTTTTATTTTGTTATTATAAACATCGTCTATGCCTTGCTGTCCTTCATCGTGTATGGACAGGGATATTGTTATCTTGCTGAGACTGAGTTTTATATCATATACACTTTAAAAATGTTCCTGACCTTGAATACACAAGATAGAACAAAAGAGGCAATGTCAAAATACATACTGTAAGCCTTAGATACACTCTTTTAACTTTATCAACTTCCACGTACTGTTTACTGGCATTGTCATTTATTTGCACTTCAACATCCCTAATAGCCTTTTATAATAAATTACTCCAAAATCATTAGTCGTCTACCTCAGCACAGATTAAATCTTCCACGATCTCTAGCTTTACTAGCTCAACTATTGCATACAAATATTTGAACTTAGAAAACAGATTGCTCAATTGTGTAGTTATATAGTTATAATACCAAGAGCGGAGGAATTATAGATTGTGAAATTAACGTGTATTTTGTAAATAATTATCTAAAGAGCATATTGTGCGTTAATGCCTCTGTCTTTTGTTACTTTATTGCTCTAACTGAGAATAATTTTTAATTAGCATTTGCATTTATGGGATATCTATTTGATTCAAGAGATAGTAAGCCAAGAGAGAAGATATGGTTGAAGAGCCGAATGGAGGAGAGCCAGGTATTGATGCTACCATATTACATTTCTGGAATATCTATTTGATTCAATGAAATGAGATAATTAGGCCATGAGGTATGTGGTACATAATTAGCATACATGCTTGCATTATCCATGCTTCAGTCCGTCAAGCTTATGAACAAATTATAAAACTAATATATATTTTGTGCAGTCACCAATTCTTAGTTTCAGTGTTGCACTCATGAACTTGATTATTAACACACAGATGCTTTTCTTTAATATATTGTTATAGATCATTATGTAAATAACTATATGAAATGACACGGCAGTAATATGGCACATTGTCTATGAACATCGCAGTAAAGACAACAGATAATTGATATCAAGTGTATTGTCTCATCATTATTACCACCATCTAGCAATATTCATTTTATAATTTTTAACTTGGTTCATGGGTAAAAATAATGAAAATAAAGTGGCAATGGTAATCCATTGTTTGATTATATACTGGAGCAACATCATTTGGAAATGCATTACAAATAGAGCAGTAAAACTCTCCCTTTATGTGACCAGCTTTGTTAACAAAGACTCGCGATGTTTTTGGTAAGCTTGAACCAATATTTGAGCTTGTCAAGTATGTACTTTGTTTTTCTTTTATGTATTATTCAGAGGGTAATCACATGCTACATAGCTTCTGTTATGCATGGAGAAGTTTTTGTGTTGGTATTAAGGTAAGAAAATTATGTTTTCTTTTAAATTTACCAGTGTGCTAAATTAAAATTATGCTTGGAAATTATGATCTTTTGTAATTATAAGTAACTCAGATGTGTTGAAAAATATCTCTAAAACTTGTTTTGTTTATTTTGTGTGAACGCACCAGATTATAGAGAGCCTCGAAATATCAACGGGAGGGGTTATTGCATTCTATAGAGGACGGCCAGATGAAAGGTGTGACTTTACCAATAAATAGCGCTGCAATTTTTCCATCTCCAGTACTCTTATGGAGACTGAAGGTATTTCTCACTGACATGAAGAAAAAAGAGGTCAAACCTTCTTGTACTAAGTTGCTTTGTAACAGTCAAGTATGTAATAGTCCGCGAAATCTTTTGTAAAACTTATTGTTCGTAATATTGAAAATTTGAGTATTTCAATAAATTAGTTTGCAAATAAATGTAATATTTGTTTTGCTTATGGAGTATTGCTATATTTAGTGTATTGTTCATTTCAGTTGCAATGGATGTCTATTTTTTTTAAAATGCAACTGTCAATTACAACGGTGCATAACAGTTGTAGTAGATATTATTACAACGGTGCATAATTGTTGTAATAAAGTTTATTACAATGGTGGAAAAAAGTTGTAAAATATACATATTACAACGGTGTTGCAACTATGCAAAAAAGTTGTAAAAGATTTTAGTCTATTACAACTTCTTAATACACGAAGGTTAGCCCACCGTTGTAAAATGTATATTACAATGGTGTTCCACCGTTGTAATAGGGTCATTTTGTTGTAGTGGTAGAGTTTAGCCAGACCTCTGCTTGATTGAAGTGAGGGACATGCCATTCTTGGATCGAGATATGTGGACCCAAAACTGTTCAATAAAACGAGTGACCAACACGTTCCAACTATTGATCAATTTCGGAGCTAGCTGCCGAATCCACATAACAACTATATCAGTCAAAAAGAGAGGAAAGCACTTTTCCACGATGTTTCCCGACGTCGATTAAACTTCCATATGCCATTTATAATGCATCAGATGCACAGTAGGATCCGTCCTACCATTGTATGGCTCTGGAACTGGAAGTTTGAAATCCGGGGGATTGCGGGAATCCATGATCTCCTGAGTGAAAGGAGTGTGGTTGACATCATCCACGTCATTTTGATAAGTACGACCTCTCGAGAGGCGTTGTATCAGGTCTGCTACTCGATTCCCGTCGAAAAGCTGTTGCAATTGCCAATATCAGAGCTGGTGCCCCCAACGTTAAGTGTAAAATAAGTAGGAAGCTGTTGGTGAGTTGCTGGGAGCGGGTCGTGGGGACCGGTTCGTGAGCCAGGGGTTGCGACCAGATCAGGTCTCAGGGGTAGGTCACGAACTGCATCTCGAGTCGGCTGATGTTGTTGAGCTGGAGCTTGCGCTCTGGTATCCATCCGATCTGGAGCTGAAGAAGGTCAAGCCTGACCATTTCCAAGAGTAAGGGGGTTACCCCCGAGTCCAGGTGATGAGTGAGCCGCTTCTGTGGCTTCATTTCCAATGCGTTGTTGATTGTCGCTTGGCCTGCCATCCATCCGAGCGAAGAATCCGTCCATCATCTCCTGTTGTTTTTGGAGGAGATCATCTTTCCTTGCCATTTGATCTCTCATTTCAGTGAGAGCGCCATCCATCTCTTCTTTGGTTAAGTATGTTGATGGGTTTTCATGAGAAGAAGCCTCCTGGCTTGCCTCGGTCTTTGCGCCTTCCGTACCAACATCTTCAGCATGTGAGAAGGTTCCGTCTTTCTTTCATTTTGCCATTTATCCAATAGCCAAGGAATATGATTCCTTTAGAGCTAGAAATTGAAGTAGTATCGTGTGCCCCTTTACTGGCGCGCCAAAATGTTAGACCAAAGCGTCATGCTGCTAGGCGAAGCAGTGGAGTGCTGAAAATTTGGCACTAACACCCAAATGCAGCGTGAAGTCCTCACAATCAAAAATCACATATCATAGAATGCAAAAAACAGTAAATAACAGGGGACACACGAAGTTTTTATAGTGGTTCGAATTAAACCAAGCCAACATTCACTTTATCTCTTCTTAAATTCTAAGAAGTTACAAGTACAATTCTCTTGATATATACACGAAGTCCTCATGTTTACAATGAAAAGAAATGAGAATTTAGAAGATTATACATGATTTCCTTACATTATAATGTGGAATTCGGCTTCTATGTTGAGCAATAGCTTTGCAGAGAACAACGGTGGAAGCCATGAGGAGATAGAGCCAAAAGTTCAGAGAGATCCCCTCAAAATGCCTTCTAATAGTGTATTTATAGCCATTTCCTGCTACCGGCTCGCAGGACACGTGGCATGCATCCCAAAAATCTCAAAATAAGGTAGAAAACGTGGAGAAATACTCTCCAAGTCATGCCATGCCATGTGTAAGTTGATCCATGTCCATTGGAGTGGAAATAGCCTAAAGAATAGGGCTAAATCCATGCGTAGCTGCTGCTTCTAGGCGATTCGCGGTTCGTGGTCTTCGGGTGGCTCGTGGTGATACGATGGTTCGCGGCTCATGGTGTAGGGCGGTTCGTGGCTCGTAGTGCAGGGTGGTTTGCGACTCGAGGTGGAGGGCGATTCGCGGCTCGCGGTGTAGGGCAGTTCGTGACCGAGATCCGAGAGTCGGGGTCCAAGCTTTCATATACTTCTGTATGCGTTCACAAAAATGGGTGTAACTTTCAAACCGTAAGGCCGATTGGGCCAAGCGAAACCTCTACTTGAAGCTAATTCAGAGAGCTACAAGTACTTGGTGTTTTAAGCCCCAAATGAGGTCGTTTGATAGGAGTTTTGGGCCAGTTTATGCTGATGTTGCGATTTTGACCAAATTGCTTTATGCTTTGTGACGTTGCCCTCATCGCTTGAGCGCGTTACTATCCAGAAAGCTCATGTGCGACAACTTTGACCAAAAAGCATGCCAATAGAATAAAAGAAAACGAAGTATATAACAACACAAAATCAGAGCATACACAACCTCACAGCGGAACGAATAAAATATATTGTATAACATAACTTGTGGATTACAAATTGTAATCGTATATGCATACAATTATAGAGTACAACACTTACGACACAACGGAAATAAACAATAGCTGTAAAATATTGAAGCATCCTGCTCCAAGCTCTTCCCGACTACTTGATTGCCCGTACAAATTTGTGCATCCAAGAGTTAAGAGTAAAAACAAAACACAATAAAAATCTAGGTCAGTCATGGGACTGGTGTGAGTAAACTTCAACAACTTGGTTTAACTTTTTAAATCTTTTTTAAAAGAACAGATAATCGTAAGACCGATCCACACATAAACATGGATGGTTTTTACCTTATGAAAACCCAAAATATTCTTTACAACAACATTATTTTGATATTACAATAGTTTCCAATCAAATCAGTAATAATCTAGGGGAATGCTTGCATCTCACGCTCCACATGCTAATGGATTTCCAACTATGAAAAGGTATCGAGCCACCTTGTGATAACATATATCTAGAGAGGAATACATAGGGTTCAACAAGAACATCTTGTAACCCAAGCCATACATGACCGGATACTTAATTCGTTGAGTGTACCGAATGTATTATCACCAACGGTTAGGATCATCAATCGTTACTGAAGCATACAGAAACGATACAATAAAGAATCTAATAAATTTTTCTCTAGATCAGGTGACAATACACCCTATTGGGAGTGAGCTACCAACATAGTCATGTTGCCTGCTCGATTTTCGTCATTTTCCAGTTGTGAGGCTTGAGGCTACACTTACCTTTTTAATACCACAACATCGTTCACTTTGAATGCCACATCGTCAAACTGGCCAAACCATAAATTGATTTCACCAAAAATATTAAGAAAATAAAGCAAATAGAAATGAATTCCTCCGTCACAAATGTAAATACGTTTGAAGACGTAAAAGTAGATGATCTATTAGGCATACACTGTCAGAAATTCGTCCACACAAGTTGTCCAAGGACTGGACAAACCAGGGGCACTATCTCATCAATCCATGTTAGGCAATTTCTACTTACCATTAATAGAACAACACTTGCACTTTACTCTATCTTCAGTTATCTTCAACATATTTGATTTGCAACGCTTATGCCTATACAGAGTGGTTTTTAGTCAACAACCCTAGTCCCGATCTCTCTGTAATTACAGCGGGAATATAAAATGGGCCAAAATTTTGATAACTGGTTATTTAACTATCTAAGGAAACGCACATACAACTAACTATCCTATTTCCAAATGGAAATTCTACTAATCGAGCATCAATCAACACCGATCCCTTTAAATTAATTTCTTATTAATTTACTCGTTTTCCATATCTTTCCCCAGATATTTCTCAAAACTAGTTTGGCCTCTCATGATTTCTGGAAGACATTTCCATATATTCATAAACAATTTATTTTCTATATTGCTAAAAATATCTCTTTTTAACATCGGAAGACATTTCCATATATATTCACATTTCTTATTTTCTATATTTAGAAAATCAGAAAACATTTCCTTCTATTTACATTTCTAATTTTCTAATCAACTGCACCATTCCATTTTCTAGGCTTAGAAAACATCTCTGATTACATTTGGGAAAAAAATTCCAAAACTCATTTATACGGATTTAAACGAATGTTGTATAAAATATTGTTATGATAACTCAATTCATTTATCACTCATTTACTTATCGTATTTCTAACCAATCTTCATTACTAAACCTTAATCAATCCTTAGTCGATGATGAAGTCAATTATGTTGGGGTATAATTACCTCTCAGGTCTTAATTGAACAACATTCATAACTTTAAAATAGACAAAGTTCATAACTTCAATCTTAACAAACATTGCTTACCAACTCTCGGATTTAGTTTAAGAATCCATTTCTTTTATGGAAATCATAGATTATAACAACAGCGTTATAACCCATGTCCCAAGATATTAAATCTTAAAATATAACTTATACTCATTAATTTAAATAAATAAAATAACAACTAAATAAATAAATCTTTATTTAAAATGGAAAGCAAAAAGTATTTTCCTGAATTCGATATAGCCAAATTTCAATGTATAACTCTCTTTCGAATAATCATTATTCGAAAACACTCTTTTGAATAAATAACCTTTACTCGATTAACATTCATAACTTCAGGATAATTTACCGTTTTACGTCAACTCAATTTCCATCTTAATTCTAAATTCATTTTTGAATTTATCACTTCCGAAAGCTTATCTATTTCCCTTGTAATCATTCCAATCTGCAAAATGGTTGCTTTTAACCCGTTATTCACTTCAATACGTGAGTATTATTTCTTTATCGAAATCCAGACTCATTTTTTCAATCAATCTTGATTTAATTTATAAATACCATTACAGGTTAAAATTCCATCTATCGAGTCATTTTATAGTTTTTCGTTCACAGTCCCCTTTTATTATCAAATCTCATTTACACCTCAACTTTCTAGTTTATTTTATTTAATAAGTTTATAATTCTATATTTCCTTTACATTCAATTACAAAATATTGGTTTCACAACCAATTATTAATATCTTGTGAACTTCTGCATTATATAATACACGATTTCTTGAAAATAGATTATTTATACATAATTCGACATAGTCGAATTCAAATTATAAATCCTTATGGATTTACTTTTATTCTATTTACATTTCGAATGTTGGAATAAAATTTCAGCCTTTTCCTTTGAAAATGATTTCCTATTTCCCTTTTTATTCACTCTTGAATTTACATTCCCAAATTATCCAGTGATAATTACTTCACTTCATTTATAAACATCGTTTGTAAATTAAACCACTTTTTTTTTCTAAATTAGTTATTATATTCTAGCTCATTCGAAATTCAATTTCTATTAAAAATACAAATTTCCTTCTTAAAAAACAAATTCATTTTCTTTTCATTCGAAGATATTTTTTTTATGGTATTTAAATACCAATTATTCTATGATTAGTGCTATCCAAACAACCAACACAATAAAATCTACCACAGAACATTTAACATAACATATATCACAGTAAATGAAAAGAAACAGTAATAATTTTTAGGAATCCAGTTGGATCCCTCCTTCCTGTTTTCCTGCATCTAAAGACGTTAGACAACATAAATAATACCAATTCGGCTTCAAGAAGGAATATAACGGTATAGAAGGTCATCTGCTATTATGCGGGGAGCATAGGGTCTTATCCGCTAATAGTACTATAGGAAATATCCAACTACTAATAATAAATATAACTATATGTATAATAGCAACAATTGATAATTATATCAATTCATCCAAATATTCATCACACATCATTCAATCATCAAATATCAAACTTAAAATACGTTTATAAAATTATAAAACTGGACAGAGTTAACGAGTTTACTAACTTTGGTTATTAATCGTTGAATAACGATTAATTTTTGATAGTTCAATCAGGCGTTTTATTTAGCCATAAATTGTAACGAGCTCCAAATCGCTCCAAACCAGTTTCATTTCATAGCCTTTTTCCATATGATCTTAATAGATCTAGTTTCATCATATTCTGGTAACATATGAAAAAGTTTTCAACTTTACAAGTTGAATACATATATACGTCATTAATGATTAAATAATAATTAATAAATCCTAATCAACTCCTTAACCATATCATTATTGTAAATCATTTTCTTCCTCCTCCTACAGATATACGAAACTCACTTCATTGGCTATAGTCGTGTTTCTCTTCCATTTATTCTCCCATTCCACGCCACCGTTCCTAAACAAAATTCACCTTCATGCTTCTCTTCGAACACTGTGTCTACTCAACCCAAAATCACGCAACTCACATGTCCCCCTTGAATTCCGTGCTCCAATCCCGTATGCACGCCATCAATGTAATGATCGAATAGTTTCACCTCCGAATCCAACCAGAATTTGCACGCTACCCGTACACCCTTCCACAAACTTAGAAACAATATAAGTTTCATGAATTAAAGCCTCAACCATCCAAATCATTTATTCCTGGCTAATGTTGTACACAAGACATTGAAAAAAAAATGTTCGAACTGCCCAAATTTCATACCATCTTGTAGAGTAACTCCCTAGGATCAAAATATATTTATTTTGGGATTTGTAGGAATTATTTGAATTTATATGATTTTTCCAAGCTCACGTTTTAAGTTTTGATGAAGAATAAATGGCAGCATGAGTTATTAACTGAGGAATGAAATGAATTAGGGTTAGTGTAGCTAGGATTATTTATAGGGTAGAATTTTTTTTATTCGATTTTATAGGGGTGAGCATAAACCGCACCGCAATGCGGAAACCGCCCAGACCGGAGTGGAAAAACAGTGCATAAATCCGCACCAGATTCTCTCTCTAAAGCGAATAGCCCTTACCGAACCGACTCGCAATAATACGGTCTAGTTGCGGTTTGAACTTTCACCAAACCATATTAAACCGAACCGAACCAAACCGCATGGCTACACCGATATTATTATGATAAGAAATTAACAAGCTCCTATCTAACTTTAAATTTGACGATATATATTATATTTTCAACGTATGTTGTAGTTATATTAATTAAAGATAACACTATGTGTTTTAACCTTCAGGTGACACAACATCATACTATCGTAAATTGATTGTTGATGGAAGTAATTTTCTAGTTTCATATTTAATACGGGTTCAAACCGGATCGAACCAAAACCAAACCGTATTACATCGAAACCAAACCGAAACTGAACTGTTTGAACGGTTAGTATAACGGTTTGCATTTTTGATCAACCGTTTCATGCGATGTGAAGCGGTTTGAGCTTCAAACCGCACCGAACCGAACCACGCTCACCCCACGATTTTATTTTCAATTTTATTCAATTGCTACTTCCGTTTATCATTTAAAAATTCGTATAATCACATACGAAACTCAATTGCGACGAATATGGACATGCAATTATAGTTTGACATTATGGACCTAATGAAACTTGTTTCATCGAAATTTGAGTCCTTTTACTTACACAACGTTAATTTAAAGTCAAATTATTGGTCGATTCACATTTTAATTATAACGTTCACAAAAGAACTCTGATTGGCACGAAATTTGAAATCCAGCAATATTTAATCATAATGAATTTAATAAAATTCATTTCATTATTAACGAAGGTCGTTTGCAAAATGGCTATTTTTAAGGCTTACATAAAACCAATAGAATATTAATAAATTCAAAAACAATTCAATTTGATAATAATAAACTAATATCATAGTATATATCTAAATAAAGTATCATATAACTCCAAAATAAAAAAAATTGGATTTATAATCGATATTTCAAAATTCAAGTTAAATCGATATTCAATTTAAATAAAACTCCTTTTATTATATAAATAAATCGTTATGGTATATAAACGATTCCATGGCGACTTTCTAAAAATTTGATTTGGACATAACCCACAATCTACAATATGAAATCTCCATTTTCTCCTCCATTAGAAAAATATAGTTCAATAGATTCGAGCATTTCTTGTTTTAAAGAAATCCAACTTGTAACAAATCATGTATAATCATTTAAAGTTCAAAACGTAAAACTACGAACTACCATGACGTTATTTGCTCGTTTTAAATTATATTATAATAAATACGTTTAAACTAGTTTATTATAATTCGAATCTAAACTCAATTAAATCTTACATTATCCAATTCACACAATATTGCAAATTCAACTATTTACGACTATTTCGAAAATTAAATATATTATTCCACTATTTATATTAATTACAAAATCAATATTAAAATCATTAGCTAAATTGATTATTCAATCGTTAAAAATCCAGGACGTTGCATTCGTTCCCTCTTAAAAGAATTTCATCCCCGAAATTACTAAGTTGTAAAGATGTTACAACTCTTCCAACTTCTCTCAACCCTCTTGGTTGAAACCTTACACTTTAGATTGCCTCAACTCAGTTCTTGCACATAAACTTTACTCCTTATATCAATACCCGACCTTTTCTTATTCATTCCAAATGATTAGTCCAGCATTTTTGGACAATCATCATCATATTCTTATCTTCAATCCATATGGTCTCCTACATATTTCCACATCTATTCAAATTATTTTTAAATCAATAATCGACTCTATTATTAACTCTAAATTTTATTAACCACATCTAGTTTTTTAATCTCAATTACTATCGACAAGTTGATTTTTGATTATCAAATTTTTTTGAGAAACTTTCTAGCTCTTTAAATTTTCGGAAAATTTCGCCAGAATCTCCTTTGTACGACTCAATCGGTACAACTACAACTCGCCTCTCTAGGCCCTTTCCAATCCAAAAGAATATAAAAAAGCCAAGCGGCTTTCCCAATAGGCTTATAAAAATCTCATATTCAATTAGATATATAACTTTTGTCGAGCATACCATTTATTTTTCTTCATTCAGTACATGTCTAACATATATTCATCCATTTCTAGTCGATTTCAATTTAATCCAACTTTTAATGTTTAATTCACCAATCAACATCTTGATTAGTTCACTTCCATTCTATAATTCAAGCTTGATTCTTTTTTTTAGCATAATGGTTGTGTAGAGCGCATCTACACACCCGATTAGATAATAATACTAGTAAGAGGATATTCGATCAACAGGCCTGGCCAATAGCGCAAATAGTATTGATAATGCATGAAAATTGCATGCAAAAGAGTTTGATGCTCACAGCGCATTTAAGTACATACATAAATAATATACATGCTAACCAAAATAACCACCAAATTGCATACTGCATCACCATCCATACGAGCCAACATGAAAGGCTCCAAAACGCTAGCACAAACTTACCGAAAAACAAGAAAAAGTTTACCATAGGTGCAGGGGTGCACTGAACAAGACAAGCTTACCATGTTCTTGGGTTGCGTCTTTGTTGCTGGAGGCCATAAGCATCGGAGCTTCCAACGGACTCATCCCAAACAATGGTAGTGTCAACGATAGTGGGAATATATAGTATTGGTTGGGTGTTAGATGAAGATGCCTAAAGCCTTGCTCCACAATGAATGGAAGAGGAGGACAGTGTTGGAGCAATCATAAGGGATAGGCCTTCCAGGAGTGGTGGAGGAGGTGATGGCGATGTGGTGACAAGGCCGAGGGACTGATCTTCGAAAGCTAGGACATCTGGCTGGGTAGGTTCGGATAGGTCGAGGTCAAGTTCGATGAAAGGGTCCCACTTGGGTTTAGGAGAAGGCCAAGGGTTCCAACCTAACGGATTGATCACCTCAATAGAGTTATCAGGCATGTGTAAGGGAGCAATTTCAGTGGGGAGTGGCGCCACAGGTTTAGGTAATGTGGATTCTATTTGCATGGCATCAAAGCGAAGCTCGGGTTTAGGATCAGGCATATGGAGAGGTTCCATCATGAATTTACGGTTGTTTTCCCAGGGGTTACCTAAGAGCAGATCTTCAGGGTTTAGGGAGGGGTGGAAATGGTCCCAAGCCTCTACTGTTATAACGTAATGGGCATTACCAAGATGAACGCAGTAGGTAGCACGTAAAGATACCGCCTTTAAGATTCCAGCCTTGGCAAAAACAAAGCAGAGATCCTTCTGCTTCCAACCACAGTGATCAGCTCTAAGAAAGAGACCCACAGGATAAAGAGTGGTGGTAAGATAGTTGGAATTGTGACGTAGGTGAACAGGAAATCCTTTAATTCTGATCCATGAAATGGGCCAGAATTCTCTGTCAACTGCTTCAATGGCTGGCGACCAAGCTTGCAAGGCGAGAGAACCACCTTGCCTGTAGATGAACTAGCGGTTAAGAGCAGAATGATAAAGGTCGACTGTTGGAAACTGGATAAAATAGCTGTAATCGATTATGATGAAGATATTCATGTCATGATGGTGAAAGAAATCAGCCAGGGTGGCGCGCATAGAATGGAAGTTCTAGTAACTTGCTAAAATTGTGGCTTTGATGAGATTAGTTGTGTTAGCTGGAAGCGCCATATCGGAGGGATAAGGGTGAGAATTAGGGTTTGATTTAGGAATAGAAATGATATTAAAGGGAGATGAAGGGATTATAAGTTGAGAAGGTGATTTGACATGGAGAGAGGGAATGTTATTGATGGTTGGCACGTGCATGGTGAGAGAGTTGATGGGATAGAGGAAATCTCTTCAGTAGAAGAATGCACAGAGACTGGTGTTGCCTTTGAAGCATGGATTGCTTTGTTTTGTCCAGATCGATATGTGCAGCTTTTGTGCGTGTACCCAAAGAACCCGCATCTATAACATATCTTCGCGTTCCTACAGTGTTTAGCCATGTTTCCAAGAGAGGTGCAATGGAAACAAAGCCATTTTGATTTCAAATTTTCAACAGTGCGCACCAACAAAGCAAAAGTTGGTAGAACAACCTTCTTGAAAGCCAAGGAAGATGAGTGCTTTGACTATTATGAAGGTTGGGACTGGGGTCACGACTTAAGGGCCTGAATGTAAGAAAGTAACCACGTCGGCGGTGGTGTAAGCAGTAGGGGAGGTAAAAGTGCTGGCGTGGTCACTAGAGATGGAGGAGGAGCAGGATGATTAGGTGGTTCTAAAGGAGAAACAAAGGTGGTGGAAAGCACTGCTATTGGTGGTATAGAGGAGATGAACGCCTCCGCCACCATAGGGTCTTGGCAGTCATTAACGGCGGTAGGTGTGGCATGGGGTGGCACTAGTGGTGGTGGGTTGTGGATGTCGGGAGGTAGCCATTATTGATGGTGGTAGCCATTGTTGATTTTGTTTCAAACTATTTTCCTTGCCCTATTCCAAGCTTGATTCTTATTTTAAAAAAATCAATCTAATTATTTTTCTTGAGTTCAAATTTTATTTCAATAACTAACAATATCCAGCATGTACTCAACTTGCTTATGCAAAAGTCAAATTCCTTTTAATAATCCGAATATTAAACATTTCTCTTTCTCACAATATACAATTTCATTCAAGATTATCTCTAATCCACTCCAATTTCATTTAACATGAATTCAGTTAAATTTCAGTTCATTTGATTCACTTCCATAGTTTCAATTTATTTAACTTCATAAGTTAAATTTAAATTTCAAAATTCAATTTCTTGGTTTTTTTTTTCAAATTAATTTGAAATCGTATGTATTTATACATACATATATATAACCATAGCAATTCAAAACTTTTGAATTCTCAAAGCAACTTGTTTCCTTAAACAAATTTTCTTTAACAATCCTACTACGGTAGTAATCTGTCACTTAGAAACTCGAAAATAAACACCAATAATGTCCCGATCCATTATCAGAATTATTTTCCAAAGACTAAAGTGATTTCAGTGCTTTATCACTTCCAAAACCCATTGAAAATTTAATTTTTTTCTAAAATACTTCTATAGCATTTTCAGAACACTTCAAAAAATTTCAACATTCCATGATTTAAATTCTATATTTTCGTTCGAACTCAACCTTAGTTCATCTCATTTGTATATTTAATCCATATAAAAATTATAATTGGTTAATTATATAACCATTTGAAATTCATTTTAATAATTTTGCTGAGAAAATTAAAGCCAAATTCCAGATTTTAAAATCATAAATTCTGGATTCAAAACTAAATTTCATTTTAATCCAACAACAATTTATTTAAAATTGTAAGTCTTACTTAGAAAATCGAAAAGGAACACCGTTGATGTTCATAACCATCTGCATTATCATTTCCTAGTGACCTAAGTAAGATTATGCTTATAAAATACTTTAAATCCGTTTATTTTCATAAACTCCTTAAGAAATCAAAGCATCCTTTTCCAAAACTTTTGGAAAACCATTTCCAAATCCACCTGATATTCAAATCCTAGATTCTCAACTCGAATCCATTTTCCATTTATAAACCTTGTTTATGAACTTCACTTATACAATTTTAATTATATAGAAGTTTAATTCAGATGGGTTCTTCTTAGTTTAAATTAACATAAAATAATTGTACTCAGGTTAAATCTCTTAACTAACCCATATAAACGATAAGAATATCTTATCGCAATAGGAAACTAATACACATAACTATTCGTGTACAACCACCAATCGACCAACCACCTATCAAACTATAATTAGTTTGAAAACTCCTTTTTTATATAAAATAAATGAAATCTTGGTAAAATTATTTCATTTACCAATTCTGTAAAAGGATATTATGTCGATTTGCTTTGCCAAGTGTTTACAAATCCCCATTGACCACGTCAGCTAAACACATCGATGTGGAAATCATATACCACTCAACCGATAAACAAATAAAATATAAAACATTTTATAATAATTACAAGTACACTCTTTCGTATACATACACTCAAACTCAATCTAGGGCATTACTAAACCTATCTCTATTGAGTTACACCATAGAGCCAAGGTTGTCACTCAACCTTCAGCTCTGATACCACTGTAATGAACCGACCAATTCCAGATCCTGATCATCAATACAAATATCATGTCAACTAACCAAGCACCAAAATTCATTGGATCATTAATAAAAAGAAGATAAAAGGTGAGAAATAGAAATAAAAGTTAGAATAGAAGAAAACAAAGAACATAACAATACAAAATCAAAGCATACACAATCTCACAGTGGACCGAATAAAATATATTATGTAACATAACTTGCAGCTTACAAATTGTAGCTGTATATACATAGAGTTATCAGAGTATAACACTTACAACACTGTAGAAATAATCAATAGCTATAAAATGCTAAAGCCTCATGCTCCAAGCTTTTCCAAGTGTATCTGTAAAATCCTGACTATTTGATTGCCCGTACAAATTTGGCACCAAAGAGTTTAGGGCAAAAACAAAACACAATAAAACTTTGGGTCAGTCATAAGGCCGATGTGAGTAAACTCCAACCACTATGTTTAACTTTTAAAATCTTTTTTAAAAGAAAGGATAATTGTAAGAACGATCCACGTATAAACACTGATGGATTTTACCTTACGATAACCCAAAATATTCTTTATATCAACACTATTTTGATATTATAATAGTGTCCAATCAAATCAATAGCAATATAGAGGAATGATTGCATCTCATGCTCCACATACTAGTATACAATCAAAAGCGCGGGCTCTTATTGGGTAATGGATTTCCAACTATGGCAAGGTATGGAACCAATTTCCCATAACATATCTCTAGAGAGGAATACACAGGGTTCAACAAGAACATCTTGTAACCCATGCCACGCATGACCGACCACTCATTTCATTGAGTGTACCTAAGGTATTATCACCAACGGTTGGGATCATCATCTGTTACCGAAGCTTACAACAGTGAAAAAATAAAGAAGCAAATAGATTTTTCTCTAGATCAGGTGACAACACCCTAATGGGAGCGACCCACATAGCCGTGGTACCTTCCCGATTTTCGTCATTTTCCGGTTGTGAGGCTTGAGGCCATACTTACCTTTTTTAATACCACAACATCATTCACTTCGAATGCCACATCGTCAAACCTGCCAAATCATAAGTTGATTTCCCCAAAAATATCATGGGCATAAAGCTAAGAGAAATGAATTCTTCTACCACCAATGTAAATATGTATGAAGTGATCAATGTAAATGATCAGTTGGGCATACTCTATCAGACATTCATCCACACTAGTTGTCCGGGGACTGGACAAGATGAAGGCACTATCCCATCAATCCATCTTAGGAAATTTCTACCTAGGATTAATATAACATCCCTTGCACTTTACTTCATCTTCATTTATCTTCAGCATATTTGATTCACAATGCTTATGCCCATACGGAGTGGTTTTCAGATAATAAACTTGGTCTCGGTTTCTATGTATTGACAATGAAAATATAAAATGAGATGAAACTTTGATAGTTGATTATTTAATTATCAAAGGAAACATCCATACAACCAATGATCCTATTTCCAAGTGGGAATTCTACTAATCAAGCATCAAGCAACACTGAGCCCTATAATTTAGTTTCATATTAATTTATTACCTTCCAACTTCTCGTTTTCTTGTTTTCCATATCTTTACCCAGATATTTCTTAAAACTCGTTTGGCTTCTCACGCTTTCTGGAACACATTTCTATACATTCATAAACTATTTATTTTATATATTACATAAAATTTCTCTTATTAACATCGAAAACATTTCCATATATATATATTCACATTTCTTATTTTCCATATTTAGAAAATATACATTATTAGCATTGGACAACGTTTCCTTATATTCACATTTCTAATTTTCTGATCAACTACACCATTCCCTTTTCAATGCTTAGAAAACATCTCTAGTTATATTTGGAAAACATTTCCAAAACTTATTTATATGGATTTATATGAATATTGTATAAAAACATCGTTACAATAACTCATTTCATTTATCACTCATTTACTTACCGTATTTCTAACCAATCTTCGTTATTGAACCTTAATCATTCCTTAGTCAATGATCAAGTTAGTCAAGTTGGTTTATAATTACCTCTAAGACCTTAATTGAATAACATTCTTAACTTCGAAATAGAAAAGTTCATAACTTAAATATTAACAAACATTGCTTATGCAACTCTCTGATTCATTTTAAGAATCCATTTCTTTTACGGAAATTATAGATTATAACAATAGCGTTATAACCCATGTTCCAAGATATTAAATCTTAAAATATAACTCATATTCATTAATTTACATAAACTAAATAATAACTAAATAAATAAATCTTTATATAAATGGAAAGTAAATATTACTTTCCTAAATTCGATATAGTCGAATTTCAATGTATAACTTTCTTTCAAATAATCTCTATTTGATAATTCTTTTTTGAATAAATAATCTCTATTCAATTTCGTTCTTAACTTCGGAATGATATAACCATTTCAGGTTAGCTCAATTTCCATTTTCATTCTAAATTCACTTTTGAATTTTATCACTTCCGAACCCTTATCAGTTTCTCTTATAATCATTCCAATCTGCAAAATGCTTTGCTTTTAAACCATTATTCACTTTAAAATGTGAATATTATTACCTTATAGAAATCCGGACTTGTTTTAATAAATACCATTACAGGTTAAAATTCCATCTATTTAGTCATTTTATAACTTCTAATTCACATTCCCCTTTTATTATCAAATCTCGTTTACACATCGACTTTTTAGTCTATTTTATTTAATTAGCTTATAATTCTACATTTCCTTTACATTCAATTATAAAATATTGGTTTCACAACCAATTATTAATTATCTTGTCAAATTCCGCATTATATAAAATATAATTTCTTGAAAATAGATTATTTATATACAATTTGATAGTCGAATTCAAATTATAAATCCTTACACATTTATTTTAATTCTATTCACATTCTGAACGTCAGAATAAAATTTCAATCTTTTCCTTTGAATGTGTTTTCCAATTTTCATTTTTATTCTTTTTTGAATTTATATTCCCAAATTATCCAATGATAATTATTTCACTTCATTTATAAACATTGATTATAAATTAGACCACTTTTTTTTTTATTTTTAAAACAAGTTATTATATTCTAGCCCATTTGAAATTTAATTTCTGTCAAAAATAGATTTTCTATTTAAAGCACAAATTCCTTTTCTTTTCACTCGAACATTTTTTTCAGTATTTATATAACAATAATCCCAGGACCAGTGCAATTCAAACATCTAACACAATAAAATCTATCACAGAACGTTTAACACATCATATATTACAATATACGAAAAAACAGTGATACTTTTGAGGAATCCAGTTGGATCCCTCTACCCTATTTTCCTGCATCCACAGATGTTAGAAAACATAAATAATACCAATTTTGTTTCAAGATGGAATATTGCGATATAGAAGGCCATCTGCTATTATTCGGGGTGCATAGGTCTCACTCGCTAATAGTACTACGGGAAATACCCAACTACCAACCTTAAATATAACTATATGTATAATTGATCCAATTAATAATAATATATAAATTCACCCAAACATTCATCACACAGCATTCAATCATCACATATCAACTTTGAAATACATTTAAAAATTATAAAACTGGATAGAGTTAGTGAGTTTACTCACTTTGGTTATTAATCGTTGAATAACGATTAATTTCTGATAGTTCAATCAGGAATTTTATTTTGTCATAAATTGTAACAAGCTCTAAATTGCTCCAAACTAATTTTATTGTGTAGCCTTCATCCATACGATCCTAACGGTTCTTGTTCCGTCAGATTCTAATATTGTACGACGAAGTTGTCAATTTTACAAGTTTGAAAACATATATATGTCATTAACGATTAAATAGTAATTAATAAATCCCAATCAACTCCTTAATCATATTATTACCATAAATCATTTCTTCCTCCTCCTACAGATATATAAAAACCCCTTCAAAGTTCATAGTCGCATTTCTCTTCCATCTATTCTCCTATACCACTCATTATTTCCAAAACAAAAATCACCTTCATGCTTCTCTTCGAACACTCTATCTACTCAACCCAAAATAACTCAACTTGCATGTACGCCCTGATTTTCGTGCTCCAGTCCCTTACGCATGCCATCACTGCAATGATCGAATAGTTTCACCCCTAAATCCAACCAGAATTTGCAAGCTACCCCTACACCCTCTCACAAACTCAAAAACAATATCAGTTTCGTTAGTTAAAGCCTCAACCACCCAAGTCATTTAGCCTTAGCTAACACTGTACATATGACAGTGAAAAAAAATCATTCGAATAGTACAAATTTCATACCAACTTGAAAAGTAGCCCTCTAGGATCACAAATATATTTATTTTCGGATTTGTAGGATTTTATTTGAATTAATATGATTTTTCCAAGCTCACTTTTTAGGTTTTGATGAAGAAGAAATTGCAACATGAGTGGTTGACTGAGGAATGAAATGAATTAGGGTAGGTTAGGATTATTTATAAGGTAGAAGAGTGTTGGCTCGTTTTTTGACCAAGCCACCCAGGATCATTCATAAGAAGAAAGCATGAAACCACGTTCTCTAAGAATATGAAGGAATGGATCGCATCATCGACTCGCCCATTGATGGATCGCACGCTATCGACTCGCCCATCATCGGATCGCGTCTCGACGGATCGCCTCAATTTCGTCAGCGAAACGACGCCTCTATGCGATCTGATCCATGCATATGTTGTTGCCCAGTATTGATCGATCTGATCCCCTGATGCGCGGCGAACTCTCTGACCCGTTCAAGCGTGAGCTGGTCTTCAGCGATCCGAGACGCACAGACCTAGCGACATGTGTCCCTAACCGTCATTTGGACCAATTCTCCCCATCTGCACGATCCGATTTTCAAGCAGATCGCGACACCTGTCCACAACGGCTAATTTGACTATTTCCTCAACGGTGGCGATGCGATCCGATGTTCTCGGGATTCGTTCCATGTGTAACCACGACCCGCCTGACAAAATCAGCTGTAAATAGCCCGGAGCTTGGCATTTTTTGGGATCTTTTGGGCAATATTGAGTACTGAATCCGCCATTGTTGTCAAACTACTGAAATATTGAGAGAAATCCTTGATTGTATTGGCTTTCAAAGTATAATCAATAATATATAAAGTGGACGTAGGCTCGTTAACGCCGAACCACTATAAATTCTGTGTGTTATTTCCTTTTTTCTCATTCTTCAGTTGAAACTCTATAAGCTTCAGAACAATTTGGGTGTTAGGTCCAAATTTTGATCTAACATTTTGGTGCTTTCACTGAGAGAACAATCCTAAAGTTTCAATATTCGATTCTTTGAAGATTCCAGCGATTCGGATCTTATGGCTGGAAAAAGATCTAAGGAAGCACGAGCTTCGCAAACCAACGAAACGATTGAAGAGAGTGTGCACGAGCAGGGCAATGAAGAAGCTTTGGATCGCGGGGCGCAGGGCGCGAACCGATCCAACAAAGACACCACGCTCCGAGTCGATGAGAATGAAGCGATCCAGACTGCTGAAGGGGTTGTTACTCGGTCCCGAGGAAACGCCTCGCACCCTCCGCACACTGCGACCGCGAATCGACCTCAAGGGGGCGCTTCGAGCCGCCACCCACAAACCGCAGCGATCCGAATTGATGATCAGACCACAACTCGACCTGGAAAGGAGCCTATGGCTCGCTCCTATCGTCCTGGCCCCTCTGCTCGACCCGGCTCAAGTTCTTTGCGCATAAGAGAAGGTGATGACGATCAATATGATCCTGCTGCTCCTGTTACTTAGGGGGATCTCTCTCTCTTTTCTGAAATGTGGGAGTGGTTGTTTGATGAATTGGCCGCCCAAAGGCAGGAAAGGTCCGTCCTACGACAAAATCTGACTGCTATGGATAGAAGACTTGATGAGCTAGCAAGGCAAAGAACACCACCGGTTCGTCCACTCACCCCAGTATATTCTTCTTCGTCTGAAGAATCGCCGAGAGCTCCGCGACGACCGTATGAGAGAGCCGAAAACATAGAACAGCTTCGGTTCGGAACCCTGCCATCATAGGAAGAAGAAGCACTGGGGGCGGGGCCCTCAAACCGTAATGTGAATAATCAAGCCGCAGCTCACAGGGCTTGAGATGTGGGCAGTCCCGTACGTAACAGACCACCTCAACCCCTTCGCCGCACACATACTCATGATAACAGGGGGCAACGAAGCCCTATCCGAGCCCCGGATTTTGTGACTGCTCCCGGAAGAGAAATTAGAGAACCCCGCCGAGCCAGAGGCACTGACCCTGAACCTCCTTTGACCAGTGCAAATGTTGCAGCCATGGTCCACCGGATTCTGGCAGATAGCCGTGGACAACGGAATGAAGATTGGGGGATCGACCGCAGTCACACCCCTTTCACTGATGATATTTTGGATGCGACTTTTCCAAGGCGTTTCAACATGCCACAAATGAACCGATATGCGGGTAGGTCTGATCCTGTCTAGCATCTGATGAGATATTCTTGGTCAATGACCGCTGCCGCAGCCTCTGACGCTGTTAAGTGCAAAGCGTTTCCCATATTCCTGGAGGATGTGGCTTTGTTATGGTTTACTCGCTTGCC
The DNA here is from genome assembly GCA_030737875.1 of Allium sativum. Lineage (NCBI taxonomy): Eukaryota > Viridiplantae > Streptophyta > Magnoliopsida > Asparagales > Amaryllidaceae > Allium > Allium sativum. Next base: position 10,229,079 of record JASFAX010000033.1, read on the forward strand.
GGCGAGATCGATTTCTAGCTTCAGGGAGTTGAGTGAGAAGTTCGTAGAACAATTTCGTATCTACACACAGAAAACAAAAAGTGTGATCGATTTGTTCCTTGTCAAGCAGCGACCAGGCGAGAGTTTAAGGGTGTACCTGGATTGTTTCAATTTGGCCGCTACTGAGGTTAAAGATCCCCATGAACCGACCGTTGTCGCAGCAATGATTGACGGAGTAGATAAGGACACTGAATTCGGGAGGTACCTGGCAGGCAAACCGCCCCACACCAAAGAGTTATTCTACGAGAAAGCCAATGTACATTTACGCCGGGAAGAGGTATATGCTAACCGAAAGGCAAAAACAGCCAATAAGGAGGAAATCCAGAGCAATGTCGCCATTAAGCAGACAGGAGACAGCTCGGGGAAAGTTGAAGTAAATGTCGAAAATCAGAATCAGGGTGGTCGTCAGCCAGGTAACAACAATAATAATGGTAACGGCAACAACCGGAAGAGGAACCGAGGGAACGACTCCCAGAGAAGGACTCGTCCCAGGGCCTTTGAAAGTTATACACCAATAAATGATACTCTGGAAAATATCTTCATGGATGCGTATGAAGTCCTCCAGAATAAGAGGCCACCTCCCAGAGAGTCGACGGAGAAAGAGCGTGAAACAGGGAAGTTTTGTCTCTTTCATCAGATTCACGGCCATTCGACGAATGAATGCCGTCACCTACGAGATGTAGTCGAAAGGCTGCTTCGAGAAGGAAAGCTAGATGAATACAGAGTAACGCCCAGGGACAGGGGGCAAGAAGTGAAGGCCCCAAATCAGAACCAGAATCAACTTGCTGCTAGGCCGGCTGCCCAGCAAAAGGGAAAGAACATTGTTATCAATACCGTAATCGGAGGACTTTATCTTGCCGGGCATAGTTCCAAGGCATTGGATCAATACGTCAATGCAGCCAAACAACACCTCGAGGTAGGGGAGTGTAGCAACCCTGAGGACAGTATCCCGGTGAAACAGCAAAAGATGATGACCGACGATGTTGTCTTCCGAGAACGAGAAAGCATTGGAGTCCATGCTCCGATAGAAGATCCATTTGTAATTACAGTACCTATTGGTCCAACCACTGTCCATAAGGTTTTAGTGGACAACGGGAGTTCTGTCAACATTCTTTTCAAAAGGACATTTGACCAGATGAACCTCGAAATAAAAGACTTGAAGCCCTGTCAAGGATGGATCCGTGGATTCAACGGAGCATCTACCGCTCCAATGGGTTATGTAGAGTTACCAGTTACACTTGGGGAAGGAGAACGCCAGAGAGTGAGAATCCTTCCCTTCGTGGTTTTGGATGTTGAATCGCCTTACAATGCCTTTTTGGGCCGACCGGCCCTCGCAAAGTTTAGAGCCTGTATAGCCCCCTGGTGCTTGTTATTGAAATTCCCCACAGAAGCTGGCATTGGTATCGTCAGAGGGGATCAAGTTGCTGCGCGAGCATGTTATGTTGCCGAACTAAAGTTACTTCGTAATGGAGGGGATATTGAAACTAAAGGCACCTCTCCCCCTTCGGGGGCGGAGACCTTATAGCAACCAAAGAGGATAGTCGTTGGAGAGTCGCCCAGAGAGATGCCGGAGGATATAGATCCCAGAGAGGATCAAGAACCCGGGGGCAGAATGGCGACTCCCAACGAGACAACTGTGGATGTACCGATCGATGACAGTGACCCGGAGAAGGTCCTTAAGATTGGATCCCAGTTAAATCCGAATCTTGCTAAAGAATTGACGGATTTCTTAAAAAACAATTTGGATGTATTTGCTTGGACCCACGCGGACATGTGCGGGATATCCCCATCAATCATGAGCCATTCCTTAAGCATTGACCCTAAACATCCTCCAGTAAAGCAAAAAAGGCGAATGCTAGGCCCAGAGAGGTCCGCTGCCTTGAAAGAAGAAGTTGGAAAGCTAAAGAGTAATGGATTTATCAGAGACTCGACCTACCCAGACTGGATTTCGAATCCAGTCCTGGTAAAGAAGGCCAACGGGAAGTGGCGAACGTGTATCGACTTCTCGGATTTGAATAAAGCCTGTCCAAAAGATAGTTTCCCGTTGCCCCGGATTGACCAGCTGGTAGACTCGACGGCAGGTCATGAGCTTCTCTCATTTATGGATGCTTATTCAGGATATAACCAGATTCCGATGCATGTTCCAGATCAAGAGCACACTAGTTTTATCACTGATCTGGGATTATATTGTTATGTGGTGATGCCCTTTGGCTTGAAGAATGCGGGCGCTACATATCAACGCTTAGTCAACAGAATGTTTTATAACCAGATCGGGAGAACAATGGAAGTATACGTCGACGATATGTTGGTTAAGTCCAAGCAATCTTCTCAACACACTACTGACTTGGCAGAGATGTTCGGCATTCTTCGAAAGTACGGAATGAAACTCAATCCAACCAAATGTTCGTTCGGTGTTGCCTCTGGAAAATTCTTGGGATTTATCGTCAGTTCCCGTGGTATTGAGATTAATTCAGACCAGATCGCGGCAATCAGAGACATTCAGGAACCTAGGCAAATTAGGGATGTGCAAAGCCTTGCCGGAAAAGTGGCCGCACTAAGCAGATTTATCTCCAGGGCTATGGATAAGTGCATCCCATTCTTCGAAAAACGCCACTTCAAATGGACACCCGACTGCGTAGAAGCGTTTCAGAATTTACTCAGGCACTTGGAGAAACCTCCGATATTATCTAAGCCAATAGATCACGAGGACTTATTCATGTATTTGGCAGTGTCATCCCATGCAATCAGCTCGGCGTTGGTAAGGGAAGAGGATAAGGTCCAAAGACCTGTGTATTATGTGAGCAAAAAATTGACGGCAGCAGAGCGTAATTATCCACGGATAGAAAAGTTGGCGTATAGTTTGCTGATCGCCTCTAGAAAGCTTCGACATTATTTTCAGGCGCATCATATCACTATATACACCGATCACCCGCTCAAGCAAGTCCTACAGAGACCAGAGGCATCTGGAAGGTTACTCAAATGGAATATTGAGCTAAGTCAATTTGATTTGAACTTTCAGCCCAGACGGTCAATTCGGGGGCAAGTGATAGCCGACTTCATAGCAGAGTTCACTGTCCCTAAGGAAGATATAACAAACGAAGAAGCTGATCCTTCAAAATTACTTTTCGATCCCAATGCCTGGGGATTGTATACCGATGGCGCTAGGAATGACGAAAGATCCGGCGCTGGGATAGTGCTTGAAACCCCCGAGAAACGATTGATAACCTATGCAATCCGAATGGAGTTTCATGCCACTAACAACGATTCCGAATATGAAGCTCTGATAGCCGGATTAAAGATTGCAAAGGAACTAGAAGTCACAAAGCTGAACATCTTCTGCGACTCCAAGTTAGTTGTGAACCAAGTCACTGGAAAATTCCAAGCTAAAAGTGCAAGATTGATTTTATACTTAAAGAAAGTGAAAGAATTGCTGAACGATTTTGATCACTACAGCATAACTCATATTCCGCGGTCAGAGAATCAGCAGGCAGACAAGTTGGCAAAGATGGCTAGTTCCGACGATCCTGAAGTGACTGGGCTAGCCCCCGTTGAAGTACTTCGGTCCCCTAGCATAGATCAAATGGAAATCGACCTAGTACTAGAGACGGAACCAGAAAGGGAGTCCTGGATGACCCCTCTAAAGAATTTCCTGATGGATGTAACGCTTCTGACCAAGAAAAGCGAGAGGCGTAAAGTAATCCGTAAAGCCGCCCGATACGTTCTGCAAGGCGGAGTTCTTTACAGACAAAGGTTTTCAATGCCCCTCCTTCGGTGTGTAGCCCACGATGACATCAAACGTGTGCTGCAAGAAGTCCACGAAGGCGAATGTAGCGACCACACTGGAGGGCAAACTTTGGCAAAAAAGGTGTTGCGGCATGGTTATTTCTGGCCTACCAACAAGGATGCAGCAAGATACGCACGACGGTGTGATGCGTGCCAGAGATTTTCAAAGATACCTAGAGCACCTCCTAATCAGTTAAAAACGATGATGAGTCCATGGCCTTTCGCTATGTGGGGAATTGATATCATTGGAAGTCTCCCCATAGCAAGGGGCGAAGCAAAGTTCGCTATTGTGGCCGTAGATTATTTCACTAAGTGGGTCGAGGCTGAACCACTAACTACAATCACAACCAAACGAGTGATCAACTTTATCGTGAGAAACATCATCTGTCGATTTGGGATTCCAAAGATTGTAATAACAGATAACGGAACTCAGTTCGATAGTGCTGAATTCAGAAACTTCTGCCAAAGATACCACATCGAGAATCGATACACCTCTGTGGCACACCCGCAATCGAACGGACAAGTCGAAGCGGCAAATAAAGTAATTAAGTCCATTTTGAAAAGAAGAATGAAGCGGGCTAGAGCCATGTGGGCTGACGAATTGCCCTTGGCACTATGGGCCTACAGGACAACCTATAAATCGGCAATAGGACATACCCCGTTCTCCCTTGCTTTTGGAACGGAAGCAGTCATCCCGATTGAGATAAAGGTACCTTCTCACCGGGTGACTTATTATGATCCAATGACCAATAATGAATTGCTCCTTGAGTCCTTGGATATGATCGAAGAAAAGAGGGATGAAGCAGACCTGCGTGCCTTGAGATGCAAACAACAGGTCGCCCGATATTACAACAAAAAGGTTCGAGCCCGAACATGGGAACCCGGAGACTTGGTTCTGAAACGTGTCTTCCCACCCCCAACTCATATGGGAGCGAAGTGGGAAGGACCGTACTCCATTCTGAGCAAGCTTGATAATGGAACCTTCAAGCTAGCAACCGTAGATGGAAAGGAAATCCCCAGAGTGTGGAATGCCCAACATTTACAGCCATATTTGACATGAAAATTTCAAATTTATTCTTTTGCTTTGTCAAAAAACCATGTACAAGGCATGACTTGCCTAGAATAGTCTGATTCCTTAAAGCAAAAGATTATAAAGTGGACGTAGGTCATGATTCGACCGAACCACTATAAAATATTGTGTGTCATTTACCTTTATTGCATCTTTATTTATCTGCCTATTTATTTTTATGGAAATCAAAAGAATAATGCAGGTACCCGAAGTCTGTTGCCAACCGTTCTTCCCGTATATTGTTTGGGGGAACTCAAAGCCTTGGCGAGAGCTCCAACTGCTTGTCCGACTGGTTTCAATCCTCGAAGCTTGGATTAAAATATACGCCTAGGACGAGTTTGATGAATATACATGATTGCAGACTGCTTGATCCGTGATTCTAACTCTCCAGAGAGAGAGAGAGAGTATAAAAGCGTCTCCGATTGAGCGCTGAGAAAGAGCTCCTTCCCCACTGCAGGATCGGGGAGCGAATGAATCGCTGAGCTCGAACTTTAACTCTCCAGAGAGAGAGAGAGAGTATAAAAGCGTCTCTGATTGAGCGCTGAGAAAGAACTTTTTCCCTGCTATAGGATCGGGGACCAACTGAACTACTGAATTCAAACTCTAACCGTGGCAATCGCCAGGAGAGTATAAAGAAGTTTGTAATTAAGCACTGAGAAAGGTGTCGGAAATTTGGTGCCATAAGAGCAATTATCCTATGAAATCTTCTAAGTCCCCCATATTCAGAAATAGGGGGCAACCTGCCGACAAGGCTAACCAATTCTTAGTAAACCCCCGTCAGGCGCTATGATAACAATCGATTGGGGGCACATATACTCATATACATATACTGAACTTTAAAACAGCAACGCAGCATGAAAATTTTCTCTTGGCTATCTGTTGTTTGACTGATTTCTAATTATTATTAGATGGCCTATGACTAAGCATGGAAAGTTTATTTGAATACAGGTACATAAGGATGCAAAAAGAGATAAACTTTCATTTATATACTGCGAACCAACAAAGTGAAAAACAGCCAAGAAAAGAAAGTGAGGGCCAGTCTCACAATTACACTTCCTGGCCAGTGGAAAACCTAAAGACAAAATATCAACAAACATCCTATTTACGCTTTGGCCTCTTCTCTTGCTTCTGCCTCTCCAGCCTCTCCTTGTCGGCATCATATGGATCCCCTTTCTTCCTCTTCCTTTTGTCTATGAGGGGAACATCCGACTCCTCTGAAGATTCCTCTTCCACCTCTTTTCTCTTTCTTCTACCAGAGAGGGAAGCCGGGAAATCATCGGGGTTTGCAAAGTGAAGCTGTCGGCTGATGGATTTGGGCTGAATCTTCACAATCATCCCAGTTTTGGGATCAAATTCTGCAAGGGGGACTACGTCTAAAGCCTCATCTCCCACCTTCTTCGAAGCCAACTCTTTCTCTTGTCTGGCTTTTCGGCTGGCCAAGGTTTCCTCGTCATCATCGTCGGCCTTTTTGGCGCTGATAATGTCTTCTTCGTCATCTACATGGCGACCATCCATGTCTTTCAAGGCTTCGATGGTCTCAGCATCTTTGGGTACATCAGTGCTAGGTGTCGGGATGCTTCTTTCTGCTGTTGTGACCTCGGCCTGCTTTGATACATCAATACCAGCACCTGGCAAGACAGCCTCTTTCTCCACTTCCTTTTCTTTTTCAGCGCCCTTGTCAACGGGCTCGCCACCTGTATCAGGAGGAACACACATTACTAATTCAATTGGTTGTTCTACCAGACGACGATAATTCACAATTGCTTTGACGAATTGTGGGGAAGAGAGAGAAATACCTTCAGCAGATGCTCCTTCTTGAGTAGTTGCAGAGGCTCCAATGACCATGGGAGTTCGACTCAAAGGGATTAATGGATCATCGAGATGGTATTCCTCAACCCCGGAGGTCTTGGGCTCCACAGCCGAACTCGAGCCCTCATCAGCTTTGCCTTTACCCTTAGCCAGGGCCCTCTCCTTTTCCATCTCCGCCAGAATCAGGCGACGACCCTCTGCCAGGTCCTCAGGCTCATTGTCTCTTAGGATGCTCTTCATCAATTCATCCTCATCGATTTCTTCGACCCCCAATCTATGTTTTTCACCCTCCACAATGGCATCCCTTAAATTGTCCAAAGTAACATGGTAATCCGGGATCCACGAGATGTTGCGAGTTTTGAGAACCTGGCCAAGGAAATCGAAAATCATCTCTTCAAGCCCCTCAATCTCCTTCTCTCTTGCGAGGAGCTTGTTGTTAGAAGCAGTGGCCAATTCGATGGCACTTTCCACGTTCTTTTCGGCGAGGGCTGCCCTTCTCTCCGCATCCGAGACCTGGTCATTTAAAATCACCTTTTCTGCTTTAGCCAAAGCCAAACTTTCTTTTAAACTCGCTTTTTCTGCCTCCCAAGCAGCCCTCTCAGCTTCAAAATGGCCTTGTGCTGTTTTCAACTCGATGTTGGCCATTTTGAGATCTTCGACCTCCTTCTTTAAGGCCATTTTCTCTTGGCTATTGGAGTCCAGTTCCGAATGGAAGCGTTGCTTAGCATTTTCTAATTCAATCTTATAATTTTCAACATCCCTCCGAGCTAAAGCAAGCTGGGACTGAGCATCTTCCAGGTCCTTCTCCATCTTGGTCCTGGCCCTCTCGTTGTTCTCAAGTTTCGCCTTGGATCTGTGTGCTTCTATTTCAAGCGATCAGATGACTTCAGAAAGGTTAACGGCATGTTTTTTCATCATCTCATAATGCCAGGCAACATGGCGGACATGCCCGACAACTTCGCTATCCCAGTTCTTGGGGACCGGTTCCAAGGCTGGAACAAATGTCATCCGGTCAAAGAATATGTCTGGGAATTGTTCCCGAAGCTTTTCCAGCCTGCCTTGAATCTCGGGACCATGCATGTAATCCCGTGACCCTGGGGCAGCCAACTCTGGCTGGCTGGAGGGGACGATGTCACTCCTCTCCTTTTCAGATTCTTTGGATGCATCCTTGCCCTTATCTTTAGGTTCTTGATGCCTTTTTGACGACCGGCTGTGGGAAGGTGCACTCTTTGGAGGAGTTAACTCTTTAGGAAGTTTCTTTCCCCCTGTAGGAACTGCCGGGTAACTAGAAGGTTTGGTAGAGGTCGATTTTGGTGGAGACCGAGGTTGCGAGGAAATCGGCCTGTGAGAGGGACCGCGAGAGCGCTCAGTATCCGGGCGAAGGCTGGGTGTGCCCTCACGAAGAGAATGATACGAGTAAGATTTCCTGCGGGACATCGTTCCTACAAAAAAGAAAAGATCATATTAAAACTTTGAATACCCACGATATAAGAGTGCAGGGTCAGATAGTGTGTGTGATGTGTGCATCCCATATAATTCCCCCTAACAGACCCGGGCTCGAAGACAGGCTCATATGACCAGTTTCTCGTCCTCTAGTTGGAGCACTGGTCTCTTCAGGAGCAGGGGAGAAAGGCCCCTCTTCAAAGTCCTTCTCTGTATATACATCATCGGGTAAAGGGATTTTATTCAGCTCGTCAAATAACTGCTCTTCTGTCAAATCATCGGGAGCAACGGTTTCGATTGGAGCAGAGATAGGAATTTCCTTGGACACGTCACCGCGGACCTCATCCCCTGTGTATATGTTCAAGTCTTCATCGTCTTGGATGACTATCGGAGAAGGACTCTTGCGAAATTTAGTTGTTTCTATCGCTTGTGAAGTTCCCTCTCCCTCTGTTGGGGGCACGTACTTATAAGGTTTGCCGCCAGTGCCAAGTCCAAATCTTCTATCTAGAAGACGATGCTTATGAAGATTGTCATCAGTAATGCATTTTTTGATCCTTAGAAAGTCGGATCTGCTTTGAGAAAGAATGGATAATCGATTGTTGTATAGTGGACCCTCCGTTTTCGGGAAGACATGATCTGTTTGAGATAAAGGGAGAATGTTAATACCTAAACTTCTTGAACAAGATATTCGATTAGAAGCTTAAAAGTTTACTTGATTTGAGCCATCTTTGTGAACATCCGGCCTGTTTCCTTATGTAAAACCAATCAGACTTAGGATCCCCTATATTGTTATATCCATCGTACAGGACCTTCCTATTTGCCACTGATTCGAAGAAAGAGAAATTTGGAGTTGCTGAAGAACGGTGCTTGAAAAGAAAGAAGAACGTCAAATCTTTGAATTTAAGTTCGGCATGTAAGATCTCCGCGTATGCAATGTATAGGGTATATAGTGATGCGTAGGCGTTCGGATGGAGTTGCATCGGAGCAATTCCCAGTCGTCTTAAAGTTTCGATGGCAATCGGAGGGAATGGAGGGATAGCTCCTACCAAGCACATGGTTCGGCTAATCGCCATATATCCTTCTGGAGCTAGGTGGGGTCTATCTTCGCTTCCGGGCGTCAAGACATCATCCTAAGGAATCCCGTGCCTCAAGCAGATTCTTTTGAGCTTTATATCGTCGAGCTTAGATGCTAGAGAATCGAAAAATTTATCTATCCTGAGAGCGCCAGGAATCTCGTCGGGAGCTCGCCCATCTATCTCAGAATCATCGCTAGATGAAGTACTTTCGGCCGGATCTGATTCTGTGGCCTCGTACTCAGATCCAGAATCTTCACCTCCCGGATTAATTGGAGGAATTTCAAGGTTGTACTGCTCAGGAACCTCGGATTCCTCTTCTGTTGCGGATCTTGAAGAAGAGTGATCATTCGACATTGCTGCTAGGACGAGAAAATATGAACAATAAGATTAACACTACCCGTTCCCCGTGTGTGCAAGTGCCGGTGTGTGTGCTTGTGTGTGCATTAAAAATAAAGCGTGAAAGCAGTCAAGATCATCAAAATATTAGTCGTCATATGCAGTCAAATTATGTGGTCATTTAGTCCAGAAAGTCTAACGTCAAGGCTCTAGCCTAACTGTTCAGAATTTTATGGTGACAAGGCGTTGATTAAAGTTTGAAATTTCTTCGCATCGTCAGCTATGGGTCGGATCGCAAGGCAGAGGGATCACCCCCTTTTTTGGATCGCAAGGCAGAGGGATCGCCCCCTTTTTTGGATCGCAAGGTAGAAGGGATCGCCCCCATCGGATCGCAGGGCAAAGGGATCGCTCCTTCACGAATCGTTGCAGCCCCCAACGATACGCGCCCTTGCTGTCACCACGATCTTCCGTCTCGCCATTCGCCTTCATCTTCTCCTCTCCTTGCCTACGATCCGAACTGGCCTTCCCTCTTCTTCTTCCTCCCTCATTTACCACCTCTCTTTCCCATTCTCGAACTCCGAGCTCTACGCCTGTCAGCCATGGCGACTTGATGATTCCTTCAGAAGATCGCAAATCTCCATCGTTTCTCCCTCAAATTAGTCGAAAAAATTCAGGGAAGAGCAGCGTTCACGAATAAGAATGCTTTTTGTGGAGTTACCTTTCTAAAAATTGAGGAAATGCTCGGATTTTCGAAGGTTTGAAAAACTTGGGTTCGTTCTTCGACAGTGCAGGCGAAACGATACGGCAGAAAGAAAGAAGAAGGAAAGTGAAGAGGGGAGGGTCGGCTTATATAGGCAAAGAGGGCGACCGTTTGTCTCCCCTTCTTTGTCCTATTCGATCCACGAAAGACCAGTGGGCCGCGAACCAAAAGCCCACCACGATTCGAGGAGGAGCCCGTTTCGTTCCGAGGCCCAAGTGCACACCCAAGAACGGAACGAATGTCTCGCTAACGGACCGCGACTCGAGCCCACGATACGAATCGATAAATTCAGGAATGAGGATTCTGAAAAAATCCCAGAAAGAGAATCGTTTTGTGATCCGCGACTCGTTGAGAAAAGACGATTCCATAGCTTCGAAGCATGTTCCATCATCGATAAAATATACTTCGAGGGGGCAAAATGTTGGCTTGCTTTTTGACCAAGCCACCCAAGATCATTCATAAGAAGAAAGCATGAAACCACGTTCTCTAAGAATATGAAGGAATGGATCACATCATCGACTCGCCCATTGATGGATCGCACGCTATCGACTCGCCCATCATCGGATCGCGTCTCGACGGATCGCCTCAATTTCGTCAGCGAAACGACGCCTCTATGCGATCCGATCCATGCATATGTTGTTGCCCAGTATTGATCGATCCGATCCCCTGATGCGCGGCGAACTCTCTGACCCGTTCAAGCGTGAGATGGTCTTCAGCGATCCGAGACGCACGGACCTAGCAACACGTGTCCCTAACCGTCATTTGGACCAATTCTCCCCATCTGCACGATCCGATTTTCAAGCAGATCGCGACACCTGTCCACAACGGCTAATTTGACTATTTCCTCAACGGTGGCGATGCGATCCGATGTTCTCGGGATTCGTGCCACGTGTAACCACGACCCGCCTGACAAAATCAGCTATAAATAGCCCGGAGCTTGGCATTTTTTGGGATCTTTTTGGCAATATTGAGTACTGAATCTGCCATTGTTGTCAAACTACTGAAATATTGAGAGAAATCCTTGATTGTATTAGCTTTCAAAGTATAATCAATAATATATAAGGTGGACGTAGGCTCGTTAACGTCGAACCACTATAAATTCTGTGTGTTATTTCCTTTTTTCTCATTCTTCAGTTGAAACTCTATAAGCTTCAGAACAAATTGGGTGTTAGGTCCAAATTTTGATCTAACAAAGAGATATTTTTTTATTCGATTTTTTTAATCCAAGTCGTTTACTCACACAACGTTAATTTAAAGTCAAATTATTGATCGATTCAAATTTTAATTACGCAGGGTCAAAAAACAACTCTGATTGGCACAAAATTTGAAGTACAACAATAATTAATCATTACGGATTTAATAAAATTCGTTTCATCGAAAATGAAGGTCGTTCGCAAAATGGCCACTTTTAAGTCTTACATAAAACCGATAAAATATTAATAAATTGAAAAACAATTCAATTTCATAATAATAAGTTAATATTATTGTATATATCCAAATAGAATATCATATAACTCCAAAATAAACAAGTTTGGATTTATAACTCGATATTTCAGAATCCAAGTTAAATCGATATTCAGTTTATTTAAAAAAATTATTATAAAAATAAATCGGTATGATTTATAAGGGATTCCACAACGTGTAACAATATAAGTTTATTTCAAACATATTTTTTTAAATACATTTCAAATTCAACTTAAATTAATTATTAAAAATCCAATTCAAATCCAAAATAAATTATAAACAAATCTCAAGTTGAATAAAATTCAAAATTCAGAACAAATAAAATAAATTAGTTTATAACTTATCAAAAAAAATCAAAGTTCACAAATATTAAAACAACTAGATTAAAACACTATTAATGCTTGATTTAAATAAAACCATTCAAATTATTTAAATAAAATTTTGAACAATATATAGCAATTAGTTTGAAATATTAGTAACGTATAATTTAACAAAATATTAATAGCGAATATAAAATTTTAGGCTTACCCCTACAAAAGCAATTTAAACCAAAATAAAATAGACTAAATTTCAAAATTTTAAATAAATATAAATTTCTTAAATATCAAATTCAAATCAATTTCATAATTTTAAACGTCAAAAATCTTGGTTCGTTACACAACGTCTTTCTGAAAATTTTATTTAGACATAACCCACAATGTACAATATGAAATCTCCATTTTTCTCTTTCATTAGATAATATAGTTCAATAGATTCAAAGGTCTCTTGTTTTAAAGAAATATGACCTATAACGAATCTTGTATAATCATTTAAAGTTCAAAACGTAAAACTACGAACTACATGATGTTATAAGCTCGTTTTAAATTGTATTATAATAAATGCGTTCAAACTTCGTTTAAATAATAAACTCATTGTTATAATTCGAATCAGAACTCAGTTAAATCTCTTACATTATCCAATTCACACAATCTTGCAAATTCAATTATTTCCGACTATTTAGGAAATTAAACTTATTATTCCACTATTTATATAAATCAAACATTCAGAATTGTTTAATTCAAGTCATTTAAATACTAAATCAATATTCAAATCATTAAATAAATTAACTGTTCAATTGTTAAAAATTCGGGACGTTACATATTGGTAATATCATTGACAACCGTTAACTTCAATTTTCTTCAACATTATAGTCTAAAAGAGTCAAAGCTAAACCCAAACCATTACTGTGTGTTCATCAAAGTATATGCATATGTTTAAGAAATAGTGGACTCTTTTTTAGGACCAACACTAATGCCAGCAGCTGGAGCAGGGCCTCAATCTTTCATCATATCAACACCACTTCCCTGATAGATCTTAACAATTATGGGGTTGAATAACTTTCTAGTTTTTTCATTCTATCTTTAAACTCGTTTGCCTTAGTAGTTTGATTAACATTCAACCACTAAATCACCTAATTAACAACACCTTTTATCCTCTTGTTGTCCCCTGCATCCATCTTTGATGCACTGTTCTCATTCGTGATGGCATTCCTTATGTTATACGCATGGTTTCCAAAGTGTTCTTAGGCTCAACCATCTTCTTGTGCTCCTCATCTTCAGAACTGTACATGCCTGCCACCGACCATCTTTTCAACCTGCTTCATGCTCAGTCTACCCTTGTTAGTATCACATTCCTGTTCTTTTTTACTTCCGATTGTTTCTTAAGTTGAAGCATTCAAGTTGCCATTAGCATTGATGTCAAAGAAGGTTGTGATATGTTGTATGCCAAGAGGTGCAAGTGGGATGCCTGAAAGCTCAAGCTTTATAAGAAAATTATTTTCCTCCACTCTAGTTCTTTCTCCTTTATACACGTGGGTAAAAATTCCTGTTTGTTTATTAGAGTAAATAGAGAAACTTTTTCCTTCTCGGTTGAAATGGTAGTGCTTATTGGATCTAAGCTAGTGATGAAGCAACCATCTATCTCAATCCCTATGGACAAAAGACTGACATCAAGAAGAAGAAAATCCCACACCTTTTATGTAGCCACTCCAAAGAGAATGACTGGTACAGTGCACCTTATGAATAGATACATGTTTAGCTCTTTGGGCCTAACCCTACTTTTGTTTGAATAAAAATGAATACCCTCATTCAATGAGTTAATGTAGATTGTGGTCTTAGCAGTAGAAGAAGGGTTCACTTTTCTCTCTCGCAACCTGTTCTCAGTTGCTTGAGCACTCAAAAAGTACTTGTGACGTCGTTCTTGTTCTTTTTTTGCTGTATAATTCTTGCATGAAATTGTCCACTGGTCAATTGTCGAACTCTTTACCACCAAGATGAGTGTCACCTGCTGTGGCCTATTTGTCGAACATACCTCTCACAATTGTCAGTAGAGTTAGATCAAATGTACCACCATCAAGATCAAGAGGAGAAGATTCTTTTCACCAACAAAAATTACTTTTTTGCATAGACGGTAAGCAAAGGCCGCCACTGTGGGTTCGTTGATGATAGGACTGATAGTGAGGATAGCATTGACTCTGGCATCTTTAGATATATAATGTTAGGAGTCGTTGAACTAAGTTGGGATTGTCACCGCACCATTCTTGATCGAGGGACCAAGGTGTGCTTTTCAATTTCTCCCATTTTGATGAGAACAGTTGATGAGATATCTTCTACAGCAAATTGGTTCTATTCATCCTTGTATTGGATGCATAACATAGACTTCTCTAAAAGACCAAAAATGATCTCGAATGGCCATAACTTGATATTAGCATGCACTGAGGCATTACAAAATCTTTTCTCGATTAAACACTTTGGATCAAAAACAATTTTAATATACTTAATATGGTTAATTGATGCAAAATTTTAAAAGAAAATCTAAATCATTTATGATACTCCTAAAATTATGTACATCACATGATTTCCTACCTGGCGCAGGAGTTTTCATAAATATTAAGATAAACCCATTATGGTACAAAATAAAAAGCTACTAAAAATAGTTGTTGATAAGCATAATCATTTAATTGATATGAATCGCAAGACACCAAGCTGAAATGTTTGAAGTAACATTACTTGTAACACCCCGTAATTCTATTAATATAAATATTCACAAATTAAAGAATAACTAATCTCAGACATGAGAATTGTGGGAAACGAGTTGCTCTATTATGTTCGTCTCGGAATTCTGGTTGAAATAGAGTCCGAGTTTGCGTGATTTGGACTTCATATGAAGGAGATATGGCCATCGGAAGTTTCAGAAAATTCAAAATTCAAAATTCGAAGTCAAATAGGCCAGGCGGGAAATTTCCCACCCAGCACCCCAGGTCGACTGGGGAGTCGACTGGGCAGTCGACACCCCCAGGACCAGGTCTACTGCGCAGTCGACTTGGGTGTCGACCTAGTCAAGTCGGCCAGGTTTTGGCAGAGCCCAATCTTGAGCTGCTGATGTGTCTTTAGGGCTGAGTTGGCTAATTTAACGGTTCAGGTTAGTTCTGAGTTGATCTGACGGTCTAAATAAATCCTAAACTCTATATATACCTAGGTATTCTCTCACTCTAAAATCACATGAAAAATAGAATAGCCGCCGTCATGCCATCGCCATGGAACTCACTGTAGCCGCCGCCAACTAAGAAGGAAGAAAGCTAATCAAAACTCTAATTCTACTCAACTCTAAAGCAAATCAAGACTCTCTTTCTTTTCTAATTGTGAGTATGATGATCTTAATAAGATTATTAGCAAACTAATTAGATTAATATGTGATATGGATCATAAGAAAATGATGTGAATTGTCATATATGTTGTTGTAAACCTTATGCTATCATGTATGTTGTAAATCCTAGGTTATGTGATGATGATATCCTATATGTTGTAAATCATGCTATGATGATACTATATATGTTGCAAGTTTCTATGCTAAGTTGCGATGTTACAAAGCCATGATGTTATTATGTTGTAGTAAGCTTATGAATCATGATGTTGATTATATATTTGGGCTATGATGATTCACAGGATAAATCATATGTACCTATGCAAATTTAGATTTATTAGTATGTATAATCTCACATATTGTATGACATCTATTTAGACCTAGAATTATGACATCTATTTAGATCTAGAATTATGCTATGACATGTGTGAGTTCTATGTGTTAGACGCTAGTTCACACCATCATTATGTTGCATAAACCACATATGCAAGTTTATACATGAACTTGGGTTATGATCATATTATGTAAGTTGTGACATTTAACCAAACAAGTTGACACCTTTAGATCCATGACATGTGTAGTTTTATGCAAGTTTCACCCTTATTATGATTAGATCTATTTTATTTGTCTATAGGTTGTGATAATTTATCTTTGTGCTATGAGTTAGACTATTCGAGTCTAACGTATATTTTGCGTTGAATAAGCGAACGTATAACGTGGGGTAGGGGTAATATTAAGGATTTAAAATTAAGAAATTGGATGCAACTGATATGATTTTGCATACCATAAGTGGATGGCCATAATTGAGTCAATTATGGACATCATTAAAATTGGAATTAATTAATGATTTGAATAGGGATATATTTAAAACTGGGGTAAAAGATTATAAGTGTTAATCAATGCTTAGGACACGAGGTTGGACTCGTTTGTGACGTAAAACTGCCCGGACCTGCCCGGCGAATCCAGTAGTCACAAATGTCAGCCCAATGTGAGAGGTCCTAGGCCCAAATTAAAGCATAACAGTTGTAAAGACACGAGGTTAGACTCTTTTATGGTGTAAGACTGCCCGGACCCGCCCGGCAAATCCAGCTGCCATAAATGTCAGTCTAATGTGAGAGGTCTTTATAAGGTTATGGCCTTAATGAATTAAGAAATAATTAACCAGATAAACATGTGAGGTGGGACATGGGGGTTAAGTAGGTGCCTTGGGTGGCATGAGGAATCTAGTGGGTGCCTTTAGTGGCATTTGAAATACGATTAGTAAGACTTAACCAAACACACATGTAAATGAACACGACTAAGAGGGTTAAATGGGATGTACTAGTGGGGACAAGCTTAGGTGGATAGCTTGTGGTAAGTAAAGGGGGCCCATTTCAACCAGTAACCCAAACGTATCTTTGTGGGCTCGACCCAAGTCGAGGACGGGACACGCATACTGGGCTTGACTATAAGAGGCCAAACGGGTTAGCGGTGGCAACGCAAGTCCAACGGATTTCATATGCGTGTGTGGACCCGGGATGGTAGGTAAGACGTTGTTGCATCGTGTAGGTATAAACCGTGCATCCTCAAGTTGTATCGGGTTGCCACTTTAGGGGAGTGATACACCCCACTGTGGGGCCAACACGGGTATCTACGAGTAGGGAGCCGATCGCAAGTGGGTAGTGGGGTACACCTAGCGGAGATAGGGGCAGGCGACACCTATGTAGTCAGCTAGGGGTACACAAAGCTATTTATATAATTTCTAAGTTCGGCAAGTGGGATCAACCTTTAGGGTGACTGGTGTGGTGCAGTGTAGTAATTGTTCATTAGTATTAGGTGTGCCTTTAACGTTATCTTTATCTGCTCTTCCATACCCTACAGTTCATAGACATTTCCTTGTTTTCCAGCTTATGCCTTAGTCTAATTATTTTGATAATAGTATTGTTAGAATTATCATACTCGCCAGACTTTATGTCTAACCCCCTCTATTTCTATCTTTTTCCCCCCTCCAGGTCCTCAGGGTGGGCCCAGCTCTAGTGGAGCTTGATTGGATTACTTTATCTCTCTTTTGGAAAGCTTGGGCCGTTGAAGTAAAGTCCAGCTTGTTATCTTCTTTAATGGCTATTTATGTAATGGGATTATGTATTTTGTTTTATCAAGATGGATATTGTACTTGACTCTGATTTATGGTTTTATGATGTAACAAACATGTTTAATTTCCGCTGCAACGAAATAAAGTTTTAGATTTCCAAGTACTACTTATTATCTGTCTTGTTGCAATTTTTCTGTTCTATATTCACTTAAAACCTCCATGGAAGTTAATGCATTCCCTTTGTGAGTGACATTAATGGAAGTGGGGTGTTACACGTGGTATCAGAGCTTAAGGTTACCAGAACAGATAATTTTTTTAGAAAAACTATTTTTCTAAAGTATTTTTGGGAGAAGTGTTTTCAAAAACATGTCTTGATGAGTAATTTAAAGAGGAAAGTTTTTATGAAAAACATAATCCCCAATAGCCTTATATCTTTATCTTTCGAATTCTCCATTTTGAATCTTTCCTTTTTCGTTTCAGCATGGTTGAAGATCTTAAACTTCCGGAGGGTGTAATGATGCCAGGATGGTATAGGAGGTTATTAGAGGCTAGGGCCGCTGCAGGTCCAGCCAGTGTTCCTCCACCACCAGTTGCACCCGCTCCTCCTCCTCCCCCTCCTCGCGCTGATACTTTTGCAAATACATGCAAGGAATTTAAGGCTATGGGTGGAAAAACTTTTCAAGGGACAGAGACGTTTGTGGAAGCCAGAGACTGGCTTAAGGAGGTGGAAGAATTGCTAGAAATCTTTGAAGTAGATGAAGGGAGGAAAGTCAAATTAGCAGCTTGGTTAATGAAGGGAGAGGCCTCGTTTTGGTGGGAGGTCACTAATGGGGAGCGTCCTCTTGACTCTTGGGCAGATTTCAGGCGTAGGTTTGAGGCGAAGTTTCTCTCAAGGGCAGAAGAGAATCTGTACATGGAAAGGTTCTTGACATTGAAGCAAGAAAGCTCATCAGTGAAAGAATATGTCAACAAATTTAATCAGTTAGCAAGGTTTGGCTTGGACTTAGTGAACACGCTGGAGAAGAAGGCTCTGAGGTTCGTTAAAGGCTTGAATGAGCCATTGCAGGGGTTGGCTATGACCCACATCCCTATGGGAGCCACCTTTGAGAAGCTAGTAGACATGGCACTCATGCACGAGGAGAAAGGCGCTAATGCTAATAAGGCACCCGAGAAGAAAGGGGATCAGAAGAAACCACAACAACAAAACAAGAAGGGTGGTAAAGACAATAATGGCAAAGGAAAGAAAAGATGCTTTAACTGTGGGACACCAGTGTTGAGTCAAAGCTTCAAAGGTTGTTTTGATTTATGACAAGAAGAAGCTTCTACATCGACAAAAAGAAGACAAGATGACTTCATAGGTTAGAAGTTGATTATTTAGAGTAAAAAAATGTTAAAATCTATCCTCAAATGATCATACTTCTAATTGCTTTAAAATATTTCTTATAAAAGCATTTTTTATGCATATGGCCAAAAACATGTCGACCTGCATATTTTTATAGGTCAACAGGTTTTTAAATTATAACGGTCAAAAATAGGTCGACCTACAAATTTTTATAGGTCAACAGGTTTTTGAATTACAACGGCTAAAAACATGTCGACCTATAGATTTTCATAGGTCAACAGCTTTTTGAATTTTTGTGAAAAGTCATCTCCTTTCTCTAAGAGTTGCATCCATTTCTTCTCATGAATAATCACTTTTTTTGATTGCAACTCTCCACCAATAATTGCAACTACTCGATCTTTATAAATACATAAATTTGCAATCATTCAAATCACCGAATTTACTCTCTATTTTCTGATCTATCTTGCATTATTCTTTTCACTCAAAAAGCACTCAAAAGCATTCAATAATCGTTTGAATCACCAAGCATATTTCATACACTTGTGATTCAACTCGATATTTTACTTCCTAATCTTACTAAACATCAAATTACATTTGAGGATAAGATTATAGGAAGGGTGTACTCAATTGTTGACAAATCAGTGTTGAAGGAAGAACACATTCAAAGTCAAAATCTTATTATTGTTGAAGTCCTCGGTGTTGTAAGAGGCAAGTGTTGAAGTCCTCGTGTTATAAGAGGCAAGTGTTGAAGTCCTCGTGTTATAAGAGGCAAGTGTTGAAGTCCTCGTGTTATAAGAGGCAGGTGTTGAAGTCCTCGTGTTGTTAGAGGCGTGAAATCCCGTTCGGCTGCTCGGGTATTGTAAACCTGTTTCCTCCGGGTGAAGTGAGGTTGTTGTTTAGTGAAAATCCAGATAGAAGTCTAGGACTGGACGTAGGACGGTGCTCCGAACCAGTATAAAAATCCCTGGTGTGATTTTTCTTATTTACTGCATTTGCTATACTTGCTTATCTGTGATATTGCTTCTGTGAGATCTTTTTACATTAAATATTTACCTGCATAACTATTGTAAATATACAAGTTAGTATATCACATACTTTCCGCATAGCCATATTATAGATCCTGCATAAGTCGTGCAAACCCGACTTTTCAATTGGTATCAGAGCAAGGTCATCATATAACCGTAACACAGTTATTTGATATATTCGAGTAATATGGCAAATAACGCAAGCACTAGCACTAACACTTACACTGAAGGTCAATCTACACAAAGACCTCCTTTCTTTAATGGCCTAAACTATAGTTATTGGGCAACACGTATGGCTTTCTATATGCAATCAACAAGTTATGATGCTTGGAATGCTACTCAGAAAGAAATAGTTAATCCAACTACTGAGTATGCAGAATGGACTCCTGCTGAGAAAACAGCAGCAGCTGTAAATGCAAAAGCAATAAATATGTTGTTTTGTGCATTAGACCAAAATGAGTATAACCGTGTTAGTATCTGTACCACTGCTTATCAAATTTGGCAAACACTAAAGACCACTCATGAAGGTACTAACAAGGTTAAACAAGCAAAAATAGCTTTGTTGAAAAGTCAATTCCAAAATTTCAAAATGAAGCCAAATGAAACAATCAATGAGATGTATTTAAGGTTTCAAACTATTCATCATGCTCTTATTGGGTTAGGACAAAAATATTCTGACTTTGATGTAGTTTCAACAATCCTACACTCACTGACTAATGAATGGGAAGGAAAAGTATTAGCTATAGAAGAAGCTAATGATCTTTCTACCATGAAGCCAGATGAGTTGATAGGAAATCTAATGTCCTATGAAGCAAATTTACAGGCTAGAAGAGAACAAAAAGAAGAAAAGGAAAATGTTGCCTTTCATGCCGGAAAAGATGAAAACATTTCAGACTCTGAAGATGAAGACTTAGCACTTATTGCAAAAGGTTTTAAGAAGTTTTTGAAACAAAGAAAGGCTAGTCGATACGACAAAAAGAAGTTTGGATCAAACAAACCATCTTCTTCAACTATGGAATGCTTCAACTGTCACAAGAAGGGACATATGCATAAAGATTGTCCAGAGAAAAAGAAGAAATTCGAAAAATTCAAGAAAGACAAATCGAAGAAAAGAGCATTCTCAGTAACATGGGATGATTCAGATTCATCTTCATCTGACAGCGAAAGTGAATCAGACACTGAACAAGCAAATGTATGTTTTATGGCAACAGAGGATGAGGTACAAATTCCTACTTTTGAGGATATGCTTGATATTTATGATAAATTAATGTTTAAATTTAAAGGTACAAAACATGAATTAAAAGAAGTCAAAGCAATGTTGAATAAAGAAGAACTAGAACGAGATATGTTAAAAGATGAGAAGAAAATATTAGAAGAGGAACTAGAAAAGGAACAAGAATTATCTTCTAATTCTAATTCTCAGTTATCTCTTTTAACTCAAGAAATTGAAGTTCAAAAAGAGAAAAATGATATTCTCATTGCTGAAAATCATGAGCTTAAAGCAAAAGTCAAGATTCTAGATCTTGAAAAAGCTAGTTTACAAACAAAGTTAGATAACATCTCTAAAAATGTTTCTAACTTTAACAAAGGTCGAGAAAATTTGACTAAAATTATTGAGAATTCACAATCAGTTACTAATAAACAAGGATTGGGATATAAGAAACAAGTTATCAAGAAACATCTTGGTAAGAGAAAAAGGAAAAATAAGGTAGTGCAAGAAACTGAAGCTAAGAAAAATCTTAGTCTATTATATTCCAAAACAAAACCGATTGTGAAACCTCAAAAGAAGGATATTAAATTTATAAAAGTATGGGTTCCTAAAACAAATAATAGTTTGATTAGGAACAAGTACATTCAAAATTTTTTAAGTACTGTGCATCATAATCCAAATTATTTATATAAAGGGGATACCGGACCCATATGGGTTTGGATTCCTAAGACCTAACTCTTAGGACCCTATAAAAAGTGGGTACCATGGACTTAATTTTATTTTTGCAGGTCCCACTTAAGAAAAGAGGAAAATGGATTCTGGACAGTGGTTGCTCGAAGCATATGACTGGAGACAAGAGCATATTAACGAATATTACATACTTTGATGGAGGCTCAGTCACTTTTGGAGACAATTCAAAAGGCTTCATCATCGGCAAAGGCGATGTGAGCAATTACGGTACTTCTAATTTACCTCTTATTACTAATATCATGCTAGTTAAAAATCTAAAACATAACTTACTAAGCATTAGTCAGTTATGTGACAAAGGGTTTACGATTTCCTTTTCAAATGACAAATGTAACATACTCGACCAAGATAAAAATTTAGTTTTTGAAGGCTATAGAGACAGAAATATATATATTTTAAATATGAATTTTAATCAAAATTCAAATATGTGCCTTATTGCTAAGGAAAATGATCCATGGATATGGCACAAACGTTTCTGTCATATAAACTTTAAAACTATTGACAAGCTAGCTAAAAATGATCTAGTCAGAGGTTTACCAAATCTCAGTTTCAAAGTTGACAATCTTTGTGACGCATGTCAAATTGGAAAACTAACCAAGTCATCATTTAAATCTAAGAAAGTAATCTCGACATTACAACCACTTGAACTATTACATTTGGATTTATTTGGACCTACTCAAATACAATCCATAAATCATAGTCGGTATGTATTTGTAATCGTTGACGATTATTCTCGATATACTTGGACTATGTTTCTTAAAAATAAAAGTGACACTTTTGAAAAATTCAAATCTTTCGTCAAACGTATTCAAAAATCGAAGGGACTTAAAGTAAAAAATATAAGAAGTGATCATGGCGGAGAGTTCGAAAATAATGAATTTGAACATTTTTGTGCAAAGAAAGGTATATCACACAATTTTTCCTTTCCTAGAACTCCCCAACAAAACGGGGTTGTGGAACGGAAAAATCGAACGTTACAAGAATGTGCAAGAACATTATTAAATGGAAGCACGTTACCAAAGCATTTTTGGGCAGAAGCTATAGCAACTGCATGTTATGTTTTGAATCGAGTTTCCATTCGACCTCTAACTAAAAATACACCATATGAATTATTTAATAAAAAAAAGCCAAATATTTCATACTTCAAAGTTTTTGGTTCGAAATGTTTTATTTTAAACACGAAAGATCATCTTGGTAAATTTGATTCAAAAGCTGACGAAGGAATCTTTGTTGGTTATTCAGATCATAGTAAAGCTTATCGTATATTCAATAAAAGAACCAAAATTATCGAAGAATCACTTCATATATCCTTCGATGAATACTATCAGTTTTCTAATATAAAAATTGATGATGACGAAAATATCAATATAAATGACACTGTTGTCACAAATGAGGATTCTGACTCCGAAATTATCAATGATATTCCTCAGCCTCCTGAGATAGTTTCTCCAACTAGAATAAGTTCTCCTCCAAGAATATTGAGAGATCATCCGGTTCAAAATATAATTGGAGAGGTTTCATCTCAAATTAGAACTAGAAGTCAACTTAACCAAATGGGACATGTTGCATTCATTTCAAACATCGAACCTAAGAATCCTAAAGAAGCTGCTACCGATGAATATTGGATCATTGCTATGCAAGAAGAACTTAATCAGTTCGAACGCAATGATGTATGGGAACTTGTTCCAAAGCCATCTGATCAATCAGTTATCGGAACTAAATGGGTTTACAAAAACAAAGTTGATGAACAAGGAAACATAACTCGGAACAAAGCACGGTTAGTAGCTCAAGGATATAATCAAGAAGAGGGTATCGATTATGAAGAAACTTTTGCACCTGTCGCTAGACTAGAAGCAATCAGAATTCTTCTATCGTATGCTTGTCATCATAATTTTAAATTATATCAAATGGATGTCAAGAGTGCGTTTCTAAACGGTTTTATAAAAGAAAAAGTATATGTTGAACAACCACCCTTATTTAAACATGAAAAATATCCAGATCATGTTTTTAAGCTTAAAAAGGCTTTGTACGGTTTAAAACAAGCACCACGTGCCTGGTACGAACGACTACGAAGTCATCTTATCGACTCTGGATTCCAAATAGGAAAGGTTGATCAAACATTATTTATTAAACATTCGCACAAAGATATACTTGTTGTTCAAATATATGTGGACGACATAATCTTTGGTTCAACAAATGAGAGACTTTGTAAGGAATTTTCAGATATCATGACAAAAGAATTTGAAATGTCACATATGGGAGAGTTATCATACTTTCTTGGTCTTCAAATTAAACAACTTCCAAATGGTATTTTCATAAACCAAGAGAAATATTGTGAAAATCTTGTTAAAAGATTCGGACTTGAAAATACTTCCGGAAAACCGACTCCAATGAGTACAACTAGTCATCTTGAAAAAGATGAAAGTGGGAAGAGTGTAGACCAAAAGACGTATCGAAGTATGATAGGTTCTCTCTTATATTTAACAGCTAGTCGTCCTGACATTATGATGAGTGTTTGTTTGTGTGCACGTTTTCAAGCTAATCCCAAGGAATCGCATTTACGAGCAGTGAAACGAATTATTCGATATCTTAATAACACCAAAGATTTCGGTCTTTTCTATCCTAAGGATTGTGCATTCGAATTAGTATCATATAGTGATGCTGATTTCGGAGGATCACGAACGGATAGAAAGAGTACAAGTGGTACGTGCCATTTCATTGGAAAATCACTTGTTTCTTGGTTTAGTAAGAAACAAAATTGTGTTTCACTATCGACATGCGAGGCAGAATATATTTCAGCAGCTTTAGCATGTACACAGATTATATATATGCAACAAACACTTAGAGATTTTGGTATGAACTTAACAAACTCTATTATATATTGTGACAACACAAGTACAATAAATTTATCCAAAAACCCAGTTAACCACTCTCGAACTAAGCACATTGACATTCGACATCATTTTCTAAGAGATAACATTGAAAAAGGAAATATAAATCTTGAATACGTTAATACAGAAAACCAACTAGCTGATATATTCACAAAGCCTCTACTAGAATCAATTTTTGTCAAGTTACGTAGAGAGCTAGGGTTGGTTTCCAAAAAGGAACTCGAAGGATAATATTGTTTTATATAACAAGAGTTCGTATTTCTTAATCAGAAACCAATGACTTTTCTTTTTACTATATATAGGAGAGAGTTTTTCTACGGTAAAGCTAATACAAACCATCTTTTTATTTTATCCTTAAAATAGAAAACTCTCTCTATATAAATGCGTTTTGTTTTTGAGTGCTATCAGACAAACATTCTCTCAAAAGCTCTTATATATTTTCTTTTAACTCATGGCACACGTTTGTGAAAAATGTGTCGAAAACTCCCACATTTCAATCACGAGTTCTGAATCAACGGAACATAACTCCCCAAAAACACCAGAGCATCCACCAGGTTATCATCCATCATCTCGAACGCCAGGAACCACGCCTACTCCTAAGAGAAGCAAGAAAGTTTTATTTTGCTCTCCCCGAACCAAAGAAAAGATCGACGAAATCCATTACTATCAGCAACAAATGTTTTACGAGCAAAAACTCACGACTTCACGTTTGACGTACCTCGAACGATTAGCTTCTCTCTTCTGTGGTTCTGACAGGCATGGCGTACATGAACCAATTCCTATACCAACATCGTCACGAACTCCAAACTCTTGGGATAGAAATTATCAAAACAATGAAGGAGCTAGTGAGAGATACAATCCTTGGGAACCAAAGAATCCATGGGAGCCAAGAAGATAAATTCTTTGCATTTAGAGTTTTTCTGAAAATAAATTCGTATTTGTTTTGTATTCATTTTTGTTTTGATTAAATTTTTTTTTCTTCACATCATTTGGTAAAAACAAATTTAACCAGTACCTGTCGACCGCCCCAATATTAGCTTGTCGACCGATCCAGTTATCCACGCTCCAATTTTCACCCAGAAACTTTAACTGTCGACCGCCCCAATATTACCCTGTCGACCGGTCCAGTTATACAACGCTACAAAATTTCAACCAGAAACTTTAACGGTCGACCGCCAGGATTTTTCCTGTCGACCGGTCTAAACAGAATTTTTGGTTCATATTTTTCCAGAAAGTTAACCTGTCGACCGCCTATATTTTTTCCTGTCGACCGGTCTAAACAGAATTTTTGGTTTATATTTTTCCAGAAAGTTAACCTGTCGACCGTCTATATTTTTCCTGTCGACCGGTTTTATATAAAAAGTGTCTTCCAGAACTTTTACCTGTCGACAGCCCCTAATCTACCTGTCGACCGCCTTCAGTTTTTGTTCATATCCCTGTTAGACACGTGGGTTCTTTTTTTGATTAAGTACATCCCTTCATTACAATCCATCCATTCATTATTTAAAATCCTTACATCTCTTCATCAAACACCCTTATTTATTCATTCTCATCATCTTCTAAATCCATAACTCTTAAGAATTTTTCATAATCTCTCCTCTTTAAAAACCTAATCTATTAGAAATCTTCAAAATCCCCAATCTCTTCAATGGCTCCTAAGCATAAGAAGTCAAAAACCACATCTTCTCAAGCCCCTGTTCAACCTATTGATACTCAAATCAAGCAATGGCTTATGGATCCTCTTGCTGTGACTAGATGGAACAAGATGAAAGACTATACAATTCACCACGGATCATTTCTCAAATTCTCTGATTTCGTCCTCTACGATGTTAGTGAACTATCAAGAAGAGCGGGTATAAAGTCTCTACTAGATTTTGAAGACAATAATGTTGAGATAAGTCATACCTTGATAAAACTTTTTTATGCCAATCTCAATTTAGACAAATTTAAACCCCAAAACTCGGATAATTGCTTATGGTCCGTAGTCTGTGGTCAACACGTCTTTCTTTCCAAAGACCGGATGGCAGAAATAATCCGAACCCACAACGAAGGTATTCAATTTAGTAGTGATTTTTGCCCTATACATATTCGAGATAAAAATAGTCACCTTTTTATTGAAGACCATAAGTCAAGTATTAAGGGTATCAATCTAAGACCATCGGCCAGACTTCTCCACCTTTGTATCACACACACTCTTCTTCCAAGGACTGGTAACTTTGATGCAGTGTATAGAGAAAACTTTAAAGCCCTGTATGCCATTTTTGCAAATATCAGGGTAAATTGGATAGACATGATTTTCGATGAGATTGTGATAGTAAATAAACGTTCAAGGCCACACTTGTTTTATAACGAGTATATCATACGTTGTCTCATGGAATGTGGCGTAAGATCTCCCGAATCTACAATATCAATACCAAAATGTATTGATAAAGCATCTAAAAATAGGATGAAGCTACCGATTCCTGCTATGAGTATTATTCCATTTGAACACTATGTTGAACAAGGTCCTCCACAAACATCTTCTTCTCAAATCCCTAGGCAAAGGCCTGAAGATGTTACAATTCCGCCTCCTACTTCTTCGACTAAGGAAACTCTTGAGCAAATTGCACGTAATCAATTCTTACTCGAAGCTCGACTAAAACGTACCGATAATAAACTCGACCGCTTGGACACCAAACTCGATAAGCGATTCAACAAATTAAAGTCTTTCTTCAGTACAATTTGGGAAGCAATCTCTTGTGCTTCAACTTCCGCAACCCTTGCTCAAGATCCAGGAAAACGAC
Source organism: Allium sativum (assembly GCA_030737875.1). Taxonomy (NCBI): domain Eukaryota; kingdom Viridiplantae; phylum Streptophyta; class Magnoliopsida; order Asparagales; family Amaryllidaceae; genus Allium; species Allium sativum. Next base: position 10,256,608 of record JASFAX010000033.1, read on the forward strand.
CAATGCCACCTACTTTTACATGGTCTTCCTCTGAAGAAGGTACTAGCTCTGGAGCAAGTACTCAACATACTCGTGGTCGTGGAATGTCGTATATTGAAGAAGAAGCTCATGACGATATTGAAAAGGACGATGATAACAACGACAATGACGAACAAGAGGAGGAAGGAAACAAAGATGACGAGGACGATAATGATTCGGACTGGCCTTCACAATAGTCCTCTCATATTTATCGTTTAACCTTTTAATTTGCTTATGTATTTAACTCTACTACTTCCTGGTACTTCTGGTGTGTTTATTCTAGTTTGGCTTGTAATATGTATGACAATCTATGTATTTCGTTCTATCGTTTATTCATGTTTTATTGCTTAGTCTTATTTATATTGTTCTAATCACCCTTTTTGTCGATGACAAAGGGGGAGAAAATATTACTAACAAATGTCATGCAGAGCATATATACAGGGGGAGCATATATACAGGGGGAGCAAATATACAAGGAACAATACCTTATTAAGCCATGTTGTCATCAATCAAAAAGGGGGAGAATGTTGAGTCAAAGCTTCAAAGGTTGTTTTGATTTATGACAAGAAGAAGCTTCTACATCGACAAAAAGAAGACAAGATGACTTCATAGGTTAGAAGTTGATTATTTAGAGTAAAAAAATGTTAAAATCTTTCCTCAAATGATCATACTTCTAATTGCTTTAAAATATTTCTTATAAAAGCATTTTTTATGCATATGGCCAAAAACATGTCGACCTGCATATTTTTATAGGTCAACAGGTTTTTAAATTATAACGGTCAAAAATAGGTCGACCTACAAATTTTTATAGGTCAACAGGTTTTTGAATTACAACGGCTAAAAACATGTCAACCTATAGATTTTCATAGGTCAACAGCTTTTTGAATTTTTGTGAAAAGTCATCTCCTTTCTCTAAGAGTTGCATCCATTTCTTCTCATGAATAATCACTTTTTTTGATTGCAACTCTCCACCAATAATTGCAACTACTCGATCTTTATAAATACATAAATTTGCAATCATTCAAATCACCGAATTTACTCTCTATTTTCTGATATATCTTGCATTATTCTTTTCACTCAAAAAGCACTCAAAAGCATTCAATAATCGTTTGAATCACCAAGCATATTTCATACACTTGTGATTCAACTCGATATTTTACTTCCTAATCTTACTAAACATCAAATTACATTTGAGGATAAGATTATAGGAAGGGTGTACTCAATTGTTGACAAATCAGTGTTGAAGGAAGAACACATTCAAAGTCAAAATCTTATTATTGTTGAAGTCCTCGGTGTTGTAAGAGGCAAGTGTTGAAGTCCTCGTGTTATAACAGGCAAGTGTTGAAGTCCTCGTGTTATAAGAGGCAGGTGTTGAAGTCCTCGTGTTGTTAGAGGCGTGAAATCCCGTTCGGCTGCTCGGGTATTGTAAACCTGTTTCCTCCGGGTGAAGTGAGGTTGTTGTTTAGTGAAAATCCAGATAGAAGTCTGGGACTGGACGTAGGACGGTGCTCCGAACCAGTATAAAAATCCCTGGTGTGATTTTTCCTATTTACTGCATTTGCTATACTTGCTTATCTGTGATATTGCTTCTGTGAGATCTTTTTACATTAAATATTTACCTGCATAACTATTGTAAATATACAAGTTAGTATATCACATACTTTCCGCATAGCCATATTATAGATCCTGCATAAGTCGTGCAAACCCGACTTTTCAACCAGGCCATCTCAGCAAGGATTGCAGAAAGAAAAAGAAGACTGGCTGTTTTTACTGTGGTGAAGCGGGACATCTAGTGAAGGACTGCCCAAAGAAGGGGCAGAGGGCATGATCTACCTCAGGAGGACAGGTGCAGGCTCTTATGGCACCAGGGCAGGCAAAAGGACAAGTTCAGGCTCTCGCGGTCCCACCGCTACTAGAACGAGGTAGAACCATTTCCATTGAAAGCTTAGTTTTTCTATTTGATCATCCTGTCCGTACTTTATTCGATTCGGGCGCATCGCATTCGTTTATCTCTACATCATTTGTTGAATCACTGTAGTTAAACACCAGTTTAGTAGAGGATCCCTTAGTTGTTTCGAATCCAATTGGGGGCTCAGCTTATTTATCCATGATATGTTTGGATTTGAAATTTCTATACTTAGCGTTGGTTTTAGATGTGATGCTTATGTTTTGAGCTTCACGGGTTATGGGCTAATTTTAGGAATGGATTGGTTATCCAGAAATGGGGTCGTTCTTGATTATGAAAGGAGAGTAGTTAGGCTCATGACTCGCCTTGGTAACGCTCTCGAAATCTTTTGTAATCCCATAAATTCCGTTATGCTAAGTTATCTAGAATCGCTTGACGCGTCTGTGGAGAATCTACGATATGTTAGAGTGGTCCGAGAATACTCGGATGTGTTTGAGGAGGTGAAGGGCTTGCCTCCGAAGCGGGAGATAGATTTTCGAATATATCTTGTGGATAATGCAAAACCAATATCTTTGCCAGTGCGCCACATGGCTCCTCGTGAAAGGAGGGAACTCAATAAGCAAGTGAAGGAGTTGCTTGAGAAGGGGTTTATAAGACGAAGTATATCGGAGTGGGGTGCTCCAGTAGTATTTGCCACGAAGGCAGATGGGTCCCTTAGACTTTGTGTGGACTATAGAGAACTTAATAAGCTTACTAAGAAGAACAGACACCCACTGCCGAGGATTGACGATCTCTTCGATCAGTTAGTTGGCGCCTCAGTGTTTTCGCAGTTGGACTTAGCCACTGGTTTCCATCAGTTGAGAGTGGATGAGGATAGCATTGACAATACTGGCTTTAGGACTCCGGACGGTTTCTATGAATGGCTAGTGATGCCCTTCGGTTTGACAAACGCCCCCGCATACTTTGTTGATTTGATGAGTAGGGTGTTTAGGGAGTACCTTAATAAATTCGTGGTGGTCTTTGTAGACGACATCTTGATCTTTTCTAAGAATGAAGAAGAGCATGCCCTACATCTTAGGGAAGTGTTGGAGACTCTACGAGCGCATAACCTTAAAGCTAAATTTACTAAGTGTCACTTCTGGAGAAAGGAAGTGCGATTCTTAGGGCACGTGGTTTCCAAAGAAGGGATAGCTGTGGATCCCGCGAAGGTGGTGGCCATCCAAGATTGGAAGGTCCCTAAAAATGCTACCGAAGTAAGGAGTTTCTTGGGGTTGGCTGGCTACTATATGAAGTTTATCAAAGACTTCGGAAAAATATCAGCTCCATTGACACGCCTAACGAAGAAGAACATAGTCTTCGTGTGGGACGTAGATTGTGATGATGCGTTCCAACGTTTGAAGAGAGCTTTGACTTCAGCCCCAGTCTTAGTGCTGCTAGAAGGGAGTAAGCCATTACTTTTTATACCGATGCTTGTGGGACAGGTCTAGGCGCAGTCTTAATGCAAGACGGTAGGGTAATAGCCTATGGTGGAAGGCAGTTAAGGGTGCCTGAGAAGAATTACCCCACGCATGACCTAGAGTTGGCCGCAATTGTTTTTGCGCTTAAGTCTTGGCGCCATTATCTTCTTGGCGAGAAATTCGAATTATTCACTGACCACAAATCTTTAAAATACTTATTCTCTCAGAAGGACTTGAACTTAAGGCAGCAAAGGTGGATGGAGTTCTTAGCGTCCTACGATTTCAAAATAACATATACCCCTGGCAAGGGTAACGTGGTGGCAGACGCCTTAAGTAGGAAAAGGCTGTCCTTGAGTCCGTTGTTTGTTGAGCGGCGAAACTTAGAATTCATCTCTAGGTTTGACTTTAGACCTTCCGTTGACTTTGTACTCGGTTTGCTAGCATCCTTGGAGGTCAGACCTACGCTTTTGGGACGGATTGGTGAGGCACAGCGAGACGACCCACAGTTGGTTGAGTTAGTAGAAAAGCTCAAAAGAGGGGAGTCATCAAGCCGTCTCCGTAGGTATACCCTGGATGATAAGGGATGGTTATGTAGGGATAGTAGACTTTGTGTACCTCGAGACGAAGGTTTGAGGAAGGCTATTCTTGACGAAGCACATCATTCGAAGATGACCATTCATCCCGGCGGGGACAAGATGTACAAAGACATGAAGCGAGTTTTCTTTTGGGCCAGTATGAAGAGGGATGTGGCCGAGCATGTCGCTAGATGCTTGGTGTGCCAACAAGTAAAAGCGGAGCAAAAGAAACCCGGTGGGTTGCTTCACCCATTGGAGGTTCCACTATGGAAGTGGGAAAGTGTCTCGATGGACTTTGTGGATGGATTACCAAGATCAAGGAAGGGTAATACGGGGATTTGGGTTATAGTAGACAGACTTACTAAGAGTGCCCATTTCATTCCCGTGAAGAGTAAGAGGACTGCTCCATGGTTAGCTTCTGTATACGTTCGAGAGATAGTTCGTTTGCATGGTGTTCCTTCTAACATAGTAAGCGACCGTGATCCTATCTTCACTAGCGAATTTTGGAAGAGCTTACAAGAAGCGGTAGGGACTCAGTTATGTTTGAGCACCGCATATCATCCTCAGACGGACGGCCAAACCGAGAGGGTGAATCGTATTCTAGAGGACCTTTTGAGGCTATGTATCCTAGACTTTGGGGGTACATGGGAAGAGCATCTTCCATTAGTGGAGTTCGCATATAATAATAGCTTTCAGTCCAGCATTGGCATGGCACCTTTCGAAGCTCTTTATGGACGACCTTGTCATTCACCTAAATGTTGGTGGGAATCTACCGATAAGATCTTACTTGGGCCCGATATGATTAGAGAGACTTCGGAAAAGATCGACTTGATTCGAAGGAGGACGAAGACAGCGCTAGATAGGCAAAAATCTTATGTGGATAAGAGGAGGACAGATCTTGAGTTTGATGTTGGGGACATGGTCTTTATCAAAGTGTCTCCATTACGGAATGTTGTTCGCTTTGGGTCCATTGGGAAATTAGCACCAAGGTTCGTAGGGTCGTTTCCTATTAAGGAGAATATTGGACAGATGGCGTATAGAGTGGAGTTGCCTGAGAGACTTAGTGGTGTACATGACGTATTCCATGTGTCACATTTGAGGAAGTGCTTGCACGAGACTGTGGAGGTGGTAGAGCCGAACTTGCTTAGAGAGGTGGAGATAGAGCGTGATGCGATGATTCGACGAGCTCCTACGTGCATTCTTGGTTCAGAGATTAAGAAGCTGAGAAATCGAGAGGTCAGACTAGTCAAAGTACAATGGGGAGATGATGAGAGCAACGCTACTTGGGAGACAGAAGAGAAGATGCGTTCATTTTACCGTTTTCTTTTTGAGGGTATGTCTTTTAATTTCTCCTTTATCGCTTAGCTTGTACTGATCTTATCTTTAGTATGTCCTCTCGCTAGTATCTTTGAACTTTAGTTAGAAAAATCATATGGTTGAAACATGTGTTTGAAACATGTTATGTATGATGGATGCATAGTGGATGCGAGTGTTTGCTAGTGGTTGCTCGTGGATGCATATACACACACTTTAGGCACTAGATCGGCTCAGTCACTTCATATAGCATATTACATATAAATGTGTGTACATAGTTAAGTTAATGGATGTATAATGGTTGAGCTATCATATGGATACCGCATTTTGGTGAATGGTTGTGCACACATGTAGAAATAATATGTATCGATAGGGTTCTTTCGCATACATAATGGACGCATGGCACTATCATGGTTTGCATTAAGGAGGCCAACTGAATCAGTAGACCGCCTAATTTTACATTAGATAAGGAACATATACACACACTTTTTGCATATGTTCATACAACATTAGAAACTTTATAAGGAAAATGGATGCTTGTGTTTGATGGTTGAGTAGATGGACGATTGGATGTTAGGATACACATTCTTCTTGACTTGAAGATTTTGGGGTCGAAATCCTTTAAGGAGGGGAGAATGTAACACCCCGTAATTCTGTTAATATAAATATTCACAAATTAAAGAATAACTAATCTCAGACGTGAGAATTGTGGGAAACGGGTTATGCCATTGTGTTCGTCTCGGAATTCTGGTTGAAATAGAGTCCGAGTTTGCGTGATTTGGACTTCGTATGAAGGAGATATGGCCATCGGAAGTTTCAGAAAATTCAAAATTCAAAATTCGAAGTCAAACAGGCCAGGCGGGAAATTTCCCGCCCAGCACCCCAGGTCGACTGGGGAGTCGACTGGGCAGTCGACACCCCCAGGACCAGGTCGACTGCGCAGTCGACTTGGGTGTCGACCTGGTCAAATCGGCCAGGTTTTGGCAGAGCCCAATCTTGAGCTGCTGATGTGTCTTTAGGGCTGAGTTGGCTAATTTAACGGTTCAGGTTAGTTCTGAGTTGATCTGACGGTCTAAATAAATCTTAAACTCTATATATACCTAGGTAGTCTCTCACTCTAAAATCACATGAAAAATAGAATAGCCGCCGTCATGCCATCGCCATGGAACTCAGTGTAGCCGCCGCCAACTAAGAAGGAAGAAAGCTAATCAAAACTCTAATTCTACTCAACTCTAAAGCAAATCAAGACTCTCTTTCTTTTCTAATTGTGAGTATGATGATCTTAATAAGATTATTAGCAAACTAATTAGATTAAGATGTGATATGGATCATAAGAAAATGATGTGAATTGTCATATATGTTGTTGTAAACCTTATGCTATCATGTATGTTGTAAATCCTAGGTTATGTGATGATGATATCCTATATGTTGTAAATCATGCTATGATGATATTATATATGTTGCAAGTTTCTATGCTAAGTTGCGATGTTACAAAGCCATGATGTTATTATGTTGTAGTTAGCTTATGAATCATGATGTTGATTATATATATATTTGGGCTATGATGATTCACATAATAAATCACATGTACCTATGCAAGTTTAGATTTATTAGCATGTATAATCTCACATATTGTATGACATCTATTTAGATCTAGAATTATGACATCTATTTAGATCTAGAATTATGCTATGACATGTGTGAGCTCTATGTGTTGGATGCTAGTTCACACCGTCATTATGTTGCATAAACCACATATGCAAGTTTATACATGAACTTGGGTTATGATCATATTATGTAAGTTGTGACATTTAACCAAACAAGTTGACACCTTTAGATCCATGACATGTGTAGTTTTATGCAAGTTTCACCCCTATTATGATTAGATCTATTTTATTTGTCTATATATTGTGATAATTTATCTTTGTGCTATGAGTTAGACTATTCGAGTCTAACGTATATTTTGCGTTGAATAAGCGAACGTATAACGTGGGGTAGGGGTAATATTAAGGATTTAATATTAAAAAATTGGATGCAATTGATATGATTTTGCATACCATAAGTGGATGGCCATAATTGAGTCAATTATGGACATCATTAAAATTGGAATTAATTAATGATTTGAATAGGGATATATTTAAAACTGGGGTAAAAGATTATAAGTGTTAATCAATGCTTAGGACACGAGGTTGGACTCGTTTGTGACGTAAAACTGCCCGGACCCGCCCGGCGAATCCTGTAGTCACAAATGCCAGCCCAATGTGAGAGGTCTTAGGCCCAAATTAAAGCATAACAGTTTTAAAGACACGAGGTTAGACTCTTTTATGGTGTAAGACTGCCCGGACCCGCCCGACAAATCCAGCTGCCATAAATGCCAGTCTAATGTGAGAGGTCTTTATAAGGTTATGACCTTAATGAATTAAGAAATACTTAACCAGATAAACATGTGAGGTGGGACATGGGGGTTAAGTAGGTGCCTTGGGTGGCATGAGGAATCTAGTGGGTGCCTTTAGTGGCATTTGAAATACGATTAGTAAGACTTAACCAAACACACATGTAAATGAACATGACTAAGAGGGTTAAGTGGGATGTACTAGTGGGGACAAGCTTAGGTGGATAGCTTGTGGTAAGTAAAGGGGGCCCATTTCAACCAGTAACCCAAACGTATCTTTGTGGGCTCGACCCAAGTCGAGGACGGGACACGCATACTGGGCTTGACTATAAGAGGCCAAACGGGTTAGCGGTGGCAACGCAAGTCCAACGGGTTTCATATGCGTGTGTGGACCCGGGCTGGTAGGTAAGACGTTGTTGCATCGTGTAGGTATAAGCCGTGCATCCTCAAGTTGTATCGGGTTGCCACTTTAGGGGAGTGATACACCCCACTGTGGGGCCAGCACGGGTATCTACGAGTAGGGAGCCGATCGCAAGTGGGTAGTGGGGTATACCTAGCGGAGATAGGGGCAGGCGGCACCTATGTAGTCAGCTAGGGGTACACAAAGCTATTTATATAATTTCTAAGTTCGGCAAGTGGGATCAACCTTTAGGGTGACTGGTGTGGTGCAGTGTAGTAATTATTCGTTAGTATTAGGTGTGCCTTTAACGTTATCTTTATCTGCTCTTCCATACCCAATAGTTCATAGACATTTCCTTGTTTTCCAGCTTATGCCTTAGTCTAATTGTTTTGATAATAGTATTGTTAGAATTATCATACTCGCCATACTTTATGTCTGACCCCCTCTATTTCTATCTTTTTCCCCCCTCCAGGTCCTCAGGGTAGGCCCAGCTCCAGTGGAGCTTGATTGGATTACTTTATCTCTCTTTTGGAAAGCTTGGACCGTTGAAGTAAAGTCCAGCTTGTTATCTTCTTTAATGGTTATTTATGTAATGGGATTATGTATTTTGTTTTATCAAGATGGATATTGTACTTGACTCTGATTTATGGTTTTATGATGTAACAAACATGTTTAATTTCCGCTACAATGAAATAAAGTTTTAGATTTCCAAGTACTACTTATTATCTGTCTTGTTGTAATTTTTCGGTTCTATATTCACTTAAAACCTCCATGGAAGTTAATGCATTCCCTTTGTGAGTGACATTAATGGAAGTGGGGTGTTACACGTGGTATCAAAGCTTAAGGTTACCAGAACAGATAATTTTTTTATAAAAACTATTTTTCTAAAGTATTTTTGGGAGAAGTGTTTTCAAAAACATGTCTTGATGAGTAATTTAAAGAGGAAAGTTTTTATGAAAAACATAATCCCCAATAGCCATATATCTTTATCTTTCGAATTCTCCATTTTGAATCTTTCCTTTTTCGTTTCAGCATGGCTGAAGATCTTAACCTTCCGAAGGGTTTAACGATACCAGGATGGTATAGGAGGTTATTAGAGGCTAGGGTCGCTGCAGGTCCAGCCAGTGTTCCTCCACCACCAGTTGCACCCACTCCTCCTCCTCCTCCCCCTCCTCGTGCTGATACTTTTGCAAAGACATGCAAGGAATTTAAGGCTATGGGTGGAAAAACTTTTCAAGGGTCAGAGGCGTTTGTAGAAGCCAGAGACTGGCTTAAGGAGGTGGAAGAATTGCTAGAAATCTTTGAAGTAAGGAAAGTCAAATTAGCAGCTTGGTTAATGAAGGGAAAGGCCTCGATTTGGTGGGAGGTCACTAATGGGGAGCGTCCTGTTGACTCTTGGGCGGATTTCAGGCGTAGGTTTGAGGCGAAGTTTCTCTCAAGGGCAGAAGAGAATCTATACATGGAAAGGTTCTTGACATTGAAGCAAGGAAGCTCATCAGTGAAAGAATATGTCAACAAATTTAATCAGTTAGCAAGGTTTGGCTTGGACTTAGTGAACACGCCGGAGAAGAAGGCTCTGAGGTTCGTTAAAGGCTTGAATGAGCCATTGCAGGGGTTGGCTATAACCCACATCCCTATGGGGGCCACCTTTGAGAAGCTAGTAGACATGGCACTCATGCACGAGGAGAAAGGGGCTAATGCTAATAAGGTACCCGAGAAGAAAGGGGATCATAAGAAACCACAACTGCAAAACAAGAAGGGTGGTAAAGACAATAATGGCAAAGGAAAGAAAAGATGCTTTAACTATGGGACACCATGCCATCTCAGCAAGGATTGCAGAAAGAAAAAGAAGACTGGCTGTTTTCACTGTGGTGAAGCGGGACATCTAGTGAAGGACTGCCCAAAGAAGGGGCAGAGGGCAGGGTCTACCTCAGGAGGACAGGTGCAGGCTCTTAGGGCACCAGGGCAGGCATGGGGACAAGTTCAGGCTCTCGCGGTCCCACCGCTGCAAGAACGAGGTATAACCATTTCCGTTGAAAACTTAGTTTTACGGTAATTTTAATTAATTAAATACACAACTTTTTATTTGGAGTATTTTGCACCCTATATTAATATTTTGGAGTCTCAAAATATGAGTTAACCTACCGATATTTTTATATTTTTGGGATCATGGCTCATCGCTGGACACGGCCATATTTTCATATTTTTCAATAGCAGTTCGTAAACGAACGAATCTAAACGAGTGTGTACCTTTGGTAAATTTACACGTAAACCGACCGTTTAAACGCATCATATACAATACGGATGAATTTAATAATGAAAAAAACGTATATATTGAAAGAGCATATGGGAGAATGGAACAATGTTCATGAGAAGGGCTTGACAACGAATATTAAGTAAAAATATGAAAGTAAATTATATATGTATATAAGTCTCTTCACAAACACATACCGTCCTTGCATCTGAAGACTTAACAGCCAAGTAATTATATTTTACATACAAAGGACATTACGATATGTAAATCTACAGACGCCTATGTTCTACTACCCAGCGGCTATGAAGTGAGGACCTATTGCTTCATATAGAAGCAAAACTACCCTGACTTTTCACATCGCAAACTGGAAAGAAAACGTACGCTACTCCATGTGTTTTCAACCTCCAACAGTAGACCCCCTAGGACTTCATATGAAAGGATAACTACTGTCCTAAGAAAGGAAATATCGTGGCAGCCATAACCTACACTTCATATAAAATGTTGAGTATCAGCAAAAGTAAGATTTTGGAAGGGTTAATAGGTTTGTAGCAATGTTCCTACCTTAGTAATTTCGGGGATGAAATTATTTTAAGGGGGAAAGATTGTAATGACCCGAGTTTTCGGTCAACTAATTTTAAATATTTAATATGGATTTAAATATTTAGTAGATAATATAAATCAATTTTTATATTAAGTTATCGAATTCGAAGTTAATTGAATTCAAATTTAAAACTGAATTTAATACAGTTCAGATAATCAATAGGAAATTCTGTTTGAATTGGAATAATAATATTTATTTATTATAGAGGAAATTAATTGTGTTGAAATTAATTTATATTGATTTAAATTAATATCTCCTTCAGATGATAAAATTAGACTTCATAGCCTGTCCCGGTGTGTTCAGAATATAGGGATAACCCTATGACTGTCAGTTGTGGAGTTCAGAGAGGAGTTTGGGATCACGGGGTATTGTGAATTTAATGATATCGGTTAAATCAAAATATATGTATATATATATATATATTTATATATATTTATATAAATAACCTAAATGAAAGGACAAGAGAACACCGCGTCTTCCTTTCCTCACCACAAAATAAAACAGCGTTGTCTCCTTCCTCATCGCTTAGTAAACGAACGAAGCAGAATGGTGCACATATGTTCCCTTCTCTTCTATATAATCGCACTTACCCTCCTCTTGTTTTCTCTTCTGAAAAACCAAAATAATCATTTCAATTTTTAAGCTCGTTGATTTGCTCCTCTAAAATAATTCGAAGCAAATATAATAAAAAGGGGGAATCGAAATCATTGATTGCGAGTCAATTTAGCAGCGCAAGAACTTCCAGTAACGCTCACGAGTGAGGTTTGGTGCGATGCCAATTGATTTTCGAGTAGCAGGCTTCGGGCATGGTTTTGCAGCCGACAAGAGGGTTTTGAGGGAGATCGATGTTCAGTGTTTCGCACCTTCCGTTGAACTGTTTGTAGAAGCCTGGAAATCGCGACCTCAATAAGTGGTTCGATCCTGGAGTGATCATGCTTATAGATGGAAGATGCGATGGATGGTGATGTACAGATCTTGGAGGTGCGTGCACAAGAGGACGGCGACGGTGTTTTGGTTTCAAGGCATCGCGATGGTTGAGAAGGCAGTGAAGGGTTCATGAAAAGGGTACGATGAGGGTACTATTGTGAAGTGGAGCAGTGCCAGTTGTAGTTTGGATCCATGGTTTTTAGGTGTGAATGCAGACAAGTAACAGTTCGAAAACAATGGTGGGCTGTCGAGTCTTAGTAATTGGTGGCGGATGCTGAGATGATGATGGGCAGGGTAGTTAGGGACGCTGGGACCAGTGATGAGTTAAATTCGAAATTAGCAGAGTATAGTGAAGATAAATAAGGAGCAACATTGATGCACATTAAGTGTTCAATGGAATGCTGCAATGGATCGGTGACATTTTTGGGAAGATTTCAAGTTAGGTCTGAAGGCAAATTTGCTTGTCACTAGATTTGGGTGGAAGGGTTTAACACTGGATGAGGTATACGCTTTTATTTAATTTACATTACATAGAATAAATTATTTATTTACTATCGCGGTTAATAATAAATAAATAATGGCTTAATCGATTAATGAAAATTAATTAATCATAGGTACAAAATAAATTCACTCGAGGGGATTCATAGCCGCGACGATATGCAATTTAGCAGGATATTTGGCAAAATAAAATCACGATGAGTAAATCTCACTCACCTGTTATTTAGAATTATTTTTACTCGGTAAAAATAATTGTTGTTGCTTGTTTGAATGCTTTCTGGTTGATTTAAATATATTATTTATTTATGGTTGACTATTATATATATATATATATTGGGTTGATGATTGGATTGTTCCCGCAATCTCATTAGTGGATGCCCGCGGTTTCATAGCGAATGATTTCCCTATGCGCCCCCACAAATATATATTAGTGGATGACCTTCATACTGCGATGTCCTGCCTCGAAGCAGGATGGGTATTATTTATGTTGACTAATATTTTTGGATGCAGGAAAACAGGTTGGAGGGATCCAACTGGATCCCTCAAAAATATATTATCTATTGTTTATTTGTTTGCATATATACTGTCATATATGATGTGTTAGAAAACTTGAAACAAATAATTGGTTGTTTGGTGTTTAAATATCACTGGGCCTAAATATTGATATTTAGAAATATCATGAAAAAAGAATTTTTCAGATTTAAAAAGGAAATTCTATTTTTATAAAATAGAAATTTGAAATTCGAATAGAATAGAAATATTGACTTGTTTTAATGAATAAAAACAAGTAGTTCATTTATAAACGAAGTTTATAAATAAAGTGAAATGAATTATCGTTGGATAATTCGGAAAATAGAAATACAAGTGTGACTTTGGGAAGGGAAATATATTTTTTCGAAGAAGAAATATTTTATTTGAAAGCGAGACTTGTTTAATAATGGTGTTTATAAATAGAAAGGTGAAAATTTATCATTTGGATAATTTAAACATTTTAAATTCAAAAGTGAATTTAAAGTGAGAACTTAGAATTGGTTTAAATAATATACGATTAACTAAATTCCGATATTTGAAATATAAATGAAGTTGAATAAATCCTTAGGATTTATGTTTGAATTCGACTATGTCGGATTTATATAAAAATAGATTTTTCCCAATTAGGATAGTTTAAATAGAAACTGAGATAAGACATAAAAATAGATCTATATTTATATAGATAAGTTATAAGAAACAGAAATTTCCAAAATAAGATTTTGGTTTTAAATAGATTTCGAAATAGACTTGTTTAAGTAAAACAAGGAAATTTATAAAATGGTGTTTATAAACAAAATGAATAAATTATCAAGAGATAATTTGAATATTTAAATTCAAATAAAGAAAATTCAAATATAGAATTTGAATAAAGAAATTTCAAATATAGAATTTGAATATAGAATTCAAATGAAATTTGAATATAGGAAATTTAAAGAGAATTGAAATGGAATCTGAATACAGGAAATTCAAAGAGAATTGAAATGGAATTTGAATATAGGAAATTCAAAGAGAATTGAAATGGAATTTGAATATAGGAAATTCAAAGAGAATTGAAATGGAATTTGAATAGGAAATTCAAATAAAATTGAAATGGAATTTGAATATAGGAAATTCAAATAGAATTGAAATGGAATTTGAATATAGAAGATCGGAGTATAAATAAATTTATTTTCGAGTTTGGGAAAATCGACAATTTTAGAAAATCAGAAATATTATGTTGAATTGGAAAAACGGATTTGATATATAGTAAAAATATACCAGAACGGAGTTGAATTTATTTCAAACGAAGTTTAAAAGTTTTTATATATATATAATTATAATGAGCTCGCCGCAGCGCGACAGTTCGTAAATTGGCAATTCGGACTTCAATTGAGTATATAGAACTCAAATTAAGCCGGAATTCTTTGAAACAAGAAACATCATGACTGATTTGATAATAGTTTTCTAATGCAAGAGAAAAATCTGAATTTCGCCTTATAGATTTTGAGTTATGTCAAAATCAAATTTTTAGAAAAACAGCACCAGAACCATTATAAAAACCATAACAGTTTATTTAAAGTAATAAAGGGTTTTAAACAAATAAAATCCGAGTTTCCATTTGAAAAATCCAGATTTGAGTTGTAAAATAAATACGAACTCAAGGTGTGTAAATGAAATGATTTTTGGGACAAAAATCATATTTTGAATTATTGAATAGAGTTAACTAATTTGAAGAATAATCAGTTAATGGGATTTTGAATCGAACTTGACTTTGGATAAGAGAATTGGGTTAGTAAATTTATATTCGAAATCAAATATGAAACTTGGGTTGAGAATGGAATTTGATTTGTGATAAGCAAGTTAAAATCTAATTTGAATGTGATATGTTCAAATAAAAAGTGGAATAGGCAAAAGAGCTAATTAGAAGATTAATTAGCGAGTTGAGTAAAAATAATCGAATGGAATTGGATTAAATTGGGAGCAGATGTGGAAATGATGTATATTGTTACGACCCAAAATCCTCCTCACGGGAAATCATGGATTGAGTTGAGGACAAGACACAAAGGAACGCAGATGGAAGAACATTTCATTGTATATTACAACAATTCCATCAGAATACAAGAATATACAGAGTAATGAATAAATATTACACAGAAAAT
This sequence comes from Allium sativum, assembly GCA_030737875.1. Lineage (NCBI taxonomy): Eukaryota > Viridiplantae > Streptophyta > Magnoliopsida > Asparagales > Amaryllidaceae > Allium > Allium sativum. The sequence continues at coordinate 10,271,619 of JASFAX010000033.1, forward strand.
ATCAGAGATTTAAATTACATTTAAATACATCGCAGCGGAAAATAATACAAAACACAACTGGAGGAGATATACGAATACAAAGCTTTCCGAGTATCGTTCCAGCTGTAAATCAAGATCCTGTGAATATAAATATGCAAAACCAAAACTACTAGCTGCCCGTGTCAAAATAAGGGCACCCGGAGTTTAGGTTAAAACAATAAACTCCAGGTCAATCATGGGACTGGTGTGAGAACTAAAACAGTTATTAATATTTATTTTTAAAGTTAGGTAAATCAAGGGACCACGCCGTATAACACAGAACGGGTTTCCTCCCAAGAATACCAGTGCATAAAACAAACAGCGCAATGCTAAATAAAGAAAAATGAAGCTATTATAAGACCCAGGTCCCATCACACAATGCAACACAAGCCGGAGGATAGGGTTTCACCTTATAATAGCCAAAGAATGCTTGATACGCTAAATTTCATCTTTTATTACTATAATAAGTGTATAGTGTCAAAACAATTTCAATCATAAATATCAATCATAGACGACATGGGTACCATATATCATGTCGCCATACTAGGCTCTACAAATAAAACCGAATTATCATGTATTGGAAATTGGATTTCCGTCTGTGAACTGAGGCCAGGGATCGTCCTCTACCGATTAGAGACAATCTAGCCTACAATGTCTCAGGACCCAGACTCAGGTGAGCCCTTGGATCGTCAAGGCCGGTCCACCGATGTGGATTAAAATGCCTGAACACTACGTCTCCCCGCCCTATGGGGCGTAAATGAGCCAAATGACTCCATCGGCTCCACACAGTCACCGATATATCCGAGTCGCCTCGCAACAGCAACAACCACATGAGTCAAACTCGTCAGGGCGTGTAAAACCACTGACGCCGCTTCTAGCTAGAAAGAAACGCATGCCCTCCCTGAAGTCCTCTCCCGTTTCTGGTTCACAACCGGGGTGTGAGGCTCGCGAGTTAACGTTACACAAAGCTATGCCACACAGGCTGTGCTTTGATCATCCACCACAAGACTTTGCTTTTCAACAGAAGCCTTGATCATTTGGCACTTAGGCATGACACACAGGCAATTCACTCTATGCGTTTGATATCCATCAGTATATAATCCCTGAGCTCGTACGTCTCAGAGAAGGGCGTTAGGCAAGAGAATAAATTCTCCACCGCCAAACAGATATATATTTAATAGAAATCAATCACACAGAATAAAATCCAATGTCAAACACACAGTCCATTTACAAGTTCGTTCTAGGTCTGAACGAAACCGGAGGCACCTAGTATCCCGCATATCCATCGATCTCCAAGTACGTCTGGACGATCACCAACTAATTCTCTCCTCTTGGGTGTACGACCCAATCAAGATCATCAGTAATTATCCAAACGACGTGAAGACCTCCGGTCTTCAACCACCGTCTTCATCTTCGACACCACGTCGAATCAGTTATTCAGAATGGGATAAACTCGGTCTTCCTGAATAACTCACGTATATAATAAACAAGTGTTACACAAACACAACATATGCCTCATTCCAATTCAGAATATTCTTTTATTGAAATATTCTTATACTTTGGGAAAAGGTTCCCATTAATTTTATCAAAGATAAATTCTTTAAATTTATTCTTTAATCTTTTTTGAATATCAATTCAAACTAATCGGGATTAGCGAACCACACCGAAGTAATCATTTATTTTATTTCCCAATCCCAACGTATTCACCCCATGAAGTAAAACTGGTAATACTTCATATCTAACACCACGGTGTTATCGGTAAATTCAATTACCATTTCACGTTCAAATATAATTAAAGATTTAAATATCGCCTGGAGTAAAACTGGTGATACTCCATTCTCGATCTTTTCAATCTAATTAAGGATTCATTAAAACTCCACTTAGTTTTAATCCTTAACTGGGTTAAAGAATCTGTGTCATTTAAAACACGGTTCACGATAAACCCAAAATCACATTCCATTAATTATCGGGTTAAAGAACAAGTGTTATTTAAAACACTGTTCACGATAAACCCAAAAATCAATACCAATTTAATTCCAAAATATTATTTAATTGGTACACTTCATTAATTCTAAATAAAAAGATTTAATCTTTTTTTTCAACTGGGCTTAAGAACAGTGTTAATGAAGACACAATTCGCGACAAACCCAAATCACATTTGATATTAAATACAAGGCTCTGAATAGAAAATATATCGGCTTATATTCAATATCAAATTCTACGACCAACAAATATCGTATTGGAAATAACGATATCTATATGTCTTTCAAATTCCCATAACAATATCTGTATCATCACGAAATCCAACATCGAAATATTCCAAAGACAATTTCGATTCAAATCCATTTCAATTCAATTATTGGAAGTTCTGGTTACTTTTAAAACCCTTTTCAAATTCAATTTATTTATTTCAAAACCAAATTGATTTTAACTCTAGTTCAAAACTAGTTCATTTCGATAAAAAATTCATTTTTATCTTTTCAAATAGGGAGTTTTTCACCCCAATTCTTCACAAATCATTTCTTATGATTTTACACAAATTATTACTATTTTTAATAAATTTATCAAGGCCCGTACAGTCGATTTCCATCAACGGCCATCGAACTGCACTTACAATGACCTTTTCCAAATTTGATTTGGACATAATTCCAAATCCAACCGTTTGATCTTGGATTTCTAATATTCGTTAGAAAGCTCTTTTCGATATGAACCCAATGGTTCCTGTTTCAGGAGAATCCGACGGTCGGATCTCCCGTAATATCCATTCGAAGTCAATGGTCGAAATTCACGAACTGCTGCGGCGCTGCGCGTTCTATTCAGGCCATTATATATAGTATATATAGTATATATATATATATATATATATATATATCGTCGAATTCCTTTCAAAACGTATTTTATAAATCATTTTAAATTCGTTTTCGAAAAGATTTCAACTTCATTTCAAATTCAAATCAAAATTGAATTTTTCCTTATAAATTCGTTTTAAATTCATTTCAAATTGATTTCAATTCAAATCGATTTTTAAATCAATTTCAGTTCGATTTCAATACGTTTTAAATTAAATTCAAAACAACTTCAATTCTATTTCAATCTAATTCGAATTTCAATTCTATTCAGTTTAATTCGAATTTCAATTCTTTTCAATTTAATTCGAATTTCGATTATTTTCAATATAATTAAAATTTCGAAATCACTTTCAATATTCATTGAAAAATGAATAAAATCAATATAAATATCGTTCGCGTCCAAATGGCGTCAATTTAATCAACGTGGCTTCATATATTTCTATTTTCAAATATTTCTATTCAAATATTTCTTTTTCAAATATTCCTTTTTCAAAACTGGAATGAGGCCCAATCAATTACCATAGATTTTACTTCTATGGATTTACATACAACGCATGTATACATCGACAATGACAAATAATCAACCATCATCCAAAGTGCATTGTACACTGTATAAGCATCAAATATTAATATTTAACGCTCATACAGCCTGTCAATCAATCGATCGACATACAACTAATTATTGGGATTAGTGTATGTCATATATCATCCCAATACCCGTGTGGGGTTTCAAACAATCAAACACGGATTTTATTTGTGCAGTTGGGCGATGTGTAAAATTTATCGTTCCAATCAATATCAGTCAAATATGTGTATATAAACAAATCGTCCGATTTGTTTATAAATATTTTTTTTATATACACGTTAAAAATTATATTTTTTTTAACTATAAAATATTTTCCACTATAAAATATTTTATTTCATTTCACATCACATCACACACTCAACTACACATCAAAATCAAACAAACAAGCATACAAGCCGTCCATGGTCTGTGGACGGCGGGTGTCGGGTGCTACTAAACACCGTCTGCATCCTAGTATATATTTTAACTAGAAAATTAAATTAAAGGTGAGAAGTTCTCACCGATTAGCTAATCTAAGACCACGACTCTTCTTAAATAGGAAATCTTTGTCGTGTTCGCCTTTTGTCAGTCTCATCGCCCGTAGCCACTACATATATAAAAATCACATTTTTATATTGTTGCTATGTATATAAAAATCTTATTTTTATAATCACTCTACATAGATAAAAATTCTATTTTTACACTGCTACTATATAGAGAAAAATTTTATTTTTACCTCGCTAGTAATATAATAAAAATTATATTTTTATTATTCTACATGAATAAAAATCATATTTTTATTCTTCTTATGATAAAAAGATCATATTTTTATATGGCTACTTCTATAAAGATCACATCTTTGTTATTCTACATTATATAAAATTCGTATTTTTATATTTTCTACCTTATAAAAATCATATTTTTATTATCTATACTATATAAAAATCATATTTTTATATCTTCTATAAATTAAAAATCGAATTTTTATTCTTTCAAAAATATAAAAATCATATCTATAATCTGAGAATCATTTCTATTCCTTCTACTATATAAAAAAAACTGATTTTATATTTTTCTTTTTAAACTGTTTACTTCATATAAATAAAATAAGAAAATAAAAATAAATAATAAAAAAGAACTTACATTGATTAATCAAGGAAGGAGGGGTTTCACTGTCGGAGGGGTGCTCAAGGGGGCCTACGGCTTCAGGGGATGGGGGTCTGGCGTCGGTCTTGGAGGCTAGGTTGCTGAGGCGGGTCTGATGGGTTCGCGGTCCTAGGGCGTCGGTTGCGAGGGGCTCGAACGAGGGCTGGAGGGAGAAGGCGCGAGGAGCAGGGGGAATCGGAGCATCGAAGGAGGGGCGGCGGCGTCGGGGTTGTGATGGGCGCGATTCATTGTCGAGTTTGTTTATTTTTTTTCTTTTTCAATTTTGATTTCTGAAAATAACGTGGGAGGGGGCCTGATAAAAGGAGGAGAGAAAGGGTAAGTAGAGAGAGTGAGGGTTTTATTATTATTTTATTTATTTTTAATTTCAAAAGTTGACTTTTTTTATTCGACCTCTAAACGAGGCCCACCACCCGTCATCCATAACTAATTACCCCCATTCCGAACACAATGGGATATGTATCGTAAGATGATTCGACTGTTTCGAACAGTTTTTGTCAAAATCAAAATATAACTCTATATATTGAATTTGGAACGCGCATTTCCATTTACCGGGGTCACATACTAACTCGAAAAATTCCAGAAAAATATTTTCTAACTTCGTATTGACGATACGGTCCTAAAAAAACTAGTTTCGTTGAATTCTAAGACCGTTTGAAAAATGGCCATTTTCCAGTCGATTAAAATCAACTAAAACTGGTCAAACACGTTTTCCTTTGCCACGCTCACATATTGATTCAAAAAATTATGAAATTTGAAACCTAGCAATAATTTGATATCACGGATCCAACAAAAGTGGTTTCGTCAAAAACCGAGGTCGTTTGCAAAAATTTCCATTTTTAAGGGCCTGAACTCCATAGCGACTATTCAGAATTTTCAACTGGACATAACTTTTGATCCCCGCTATGAAATTTCAATTTTTCAGATTCGTTGGAAAGATATTCTCGATTAGATTCAAATATTTTTGGTTTCACTAAAATCCGGTTTATTTTGAATCCGGTACATTCATTTGAATTTTGAAATCGAATTATCGAACTACCGCGCCATTTTCAATTCCTTTTATAATTAAAATAAAATATTTATATTCTAATGACGACGTATATAATTATTTACGTTCTAATTCTATTCAAAATAAATTTCTTTTCGATATTATTTAAAATATTCCATTTTAAATATTCAAAATCGCTAAAATTGCCAAAAATAAAATTTTAAATTGGCTAGGATTTCCTGGTTATTACAATCTCCCCCACTTTAAACTTTTCATCCCCGAAAAGGAACGAAGCCGAAAGTTGTTTAACTAATCAACTCAACTTCCAGTATTTCCATTACGGCTTAAGTTCTTCAACTTTTCAGTTTCTAAGAACTTTCCAAAAATTTCAAAAATTTGGCTAACACCCTAAATTCCCGAAAAAATTCGCCATAACCTCCCCTGCACCGGGGACTTCGGGATATTTCATATAGCCTCCCATGGCCTTCTTCAATCCAAAAGAAAAAGCCAAGCGGCTAACCAATCGGCTCATAAAATCATCATCACCCAAACAAAACAGTAAATTATGGTAAACATGTACTTATTTATCGGGCAAACAATTTTATTCTTCTGCTCTAGCCTCCTTGCTATGACCTGTTCAATGTAAGTACATGTATGCAAGCAAATACGACTAATTTTCAATCAAGTCCAATATTTGATCAATTTGGCTAAATGGTTCCACTTTTAATTAATCAACCAGTAATCAAACAACACAACCAGCAATCAATTAGTTGGTTATCTTTTCAAATTCATAACTTTGATATATAGTCAAAAAATCAGATTTTTGGTGCCAAATCACAACAATAAGCCCTATCTAGTTTCGGTTCTCACACCAGTCAATTGGAAATATATAGAAATCTCACTTTCGTCACTCGAATATAAATACTGGCGATGGTTCCTCGTCACCAGAATTATCCCCGGGCAACTAGAGTGTGATTCTATAACTATCCAGTACATTAAAACTTCGAATACACGTTTGCAAGGCATATATGCAAAATCTTTATATATTGGATTGTCCAAATTCAATATAAAATAAATATTCAAATACGTATAAAATGATTTAAATTTCAAAACAAAAATTGTTTTCATTTTTATTTCAAAAACACTACTCTTCACACTCGTTCTAGGATACTACTGATCCCATCTCTAACGAGTCATTCTTATTGGATATTACTAATCCAATCTCTGATGAATTCCTTCGTGTGGTCCTAATGTGTCTTGTTCTCTGAGCTTTGTAAACCAAAGCTCTGATACCACGTTGTTACGACCCGAAATCCCCCTTACGGGAAATCACAGATGGAGTTGAGGACAAGACACAAAGGAACGCAGACGGAAGAACATTTCATTGTATATTACAACAATTCCATCAGAATACAAGAATATACAGAGTAATAAATAAATATTACACAGAAAATATCAGAGATTTAAATTACATTTAATACATCGCAGCGTAATATAATACAAAACACAACTGAAGGAGATATACGGATACAAAGCTTTCCGAGTATCGTTCCAGCTGTAAATCAGGATCCTGTGAATATAAATCTGCAAAACCAAAACTACTAGCTGCCCGTGTCAAAATAAGGGCACCTAGAGTTTATGTTAAAACAATAAACTCCAGGTTAGTCATGGGACTGGTGTGAGAACTAAAACAGTTATTAATCTTTATTTTCAAAGTTAGGTAAATCAAGGGACCACGCCGTATAACACGGAACAGGTTTCCTCCCAAGAATACCAGTGCATAAAACAAACAGCGCAATGCTAAATAAAGAAAAATGAAGCTATTATAAGACCCAGGTCCCATCACACAATGCAACACAAGCCGGAGGATAGGGTTTTACCTTATAATAGCCAAAGAATGCTTGATACGCTAAATTTCATCTTTTATTACTATAATAAGTGTATAGTGTCAAAACAATTTCAATCATAAATATCAATCATAGACGGCATGGGTACCATATATCATGTCGCCATACTAGGCTCTACAAATAAAACCGAATTATCACGTATTGGAAACTAGATTTCCGTCTGTGAACCGAGGCCAGGGATCGTCCTCTACCGATTCGAGACAATCTAGCCTACCATGTCTCAGGACCCAGACTCAGGTGAGCCCTTGGATCGTCAGGGACGGTCCACCGATGTGGATTAAAATGCCTGAACACTACGTCTCCCCGCCCTATGGGGCATAAATGAGCCAAATGACTCCATCGGCTCCACACAGTCACCGATATATCCGAGGCGCCTCGCAATAGCAACAACCACATAAGTCAAACTCGTCAGAGCGTGTAAAACCATTGACACCACTTCTAGCTAGAAAGAAACGCATGCCCTCCCTGAAGTCCTCTCCCGTTTCTGGTTCACAACCGGGGTGTGAGGCTCGCGAATTAACGTTACACAAAGCTATGCCACACAGGCTGTGCTTTGATCATCCACCACAAGACTTTGCTTTTAAAAGAAGCCTTGATCATTTGCCACTTAGGCATGCCACACAGGCAATTCACTCTATGCGTTTGATATCCATCAGTATATAACCCCTAAGCTCGTACGTCTCAGAGAAAGGCGTTAAGCAAGAGAATAAATTCTCCACCGCCAAACAGATATATATTTAATAGAAATCAATCACATAGAATAAAATCCAATGTCAGACACACAGTCCATTTACAAGTTCGTTCTGGGTCTGAACGAAACCGGAGGCACCAAGTACCCCGCATATCCATCGATCTCCAAGTACGTCTGGACGATCACCAACTGATTCTCTCCTCTTGGGTGTACGACCCAATCAAGATCATCAGTAATTATCCAAACGATGTGAAGACCTCCGGTCTTTAAATGCTGTCTTCATCTTCGACACCACATCGAATCAGTTATTCAGAATGGGATAAACCCGGTCTTCCTGAATAACTTGCGTATATAATAAACAAGTGTTACACAAACACAACATACACCTCATTCAAATTCAGAATATTCTTTTATTCAAATATTCTTATACTTTGGGAAAAGGTTCCCATTAATTTTATCAAAGATAAATTCTTTAAATTTATTCTTTAATCTTTTTTGAATATCAATTCAAACTAGTCGGGATTAGCGAACCACACCGAAGTAATCAATTATTTTATTTCCCAATCCCGACCTATTCACCCCATGAAGTAAAACTGGTAATACTTCATATCTAACACCACAGTATTATTGGTAAATTCAATTACCATTTCACGTTCAAATATAATTAAAGATTTAACTATCGCTTGGAGTAAAACTGGTGATACTCCATTCTCGATTTTTTCAATCTAATTAAAGATTCATTAAAACTCCACTTAGTTTTAATCCTTAACTGGGTTAAAGAATCTGTGTCATTTAAAACACGGTTCACGATAAAGCCAAAATCACATTCCATTAATTATCGGGTCAAAGAACAAGTGTTATTTAAAACACTGTTCACAATAAACCTAAAAATCAATACCAATTCAATTCCAATTAAATATTATTTAATTGGTACACTTCATTAAATCTAAATAAAAAGATTTAATCTTTTTTTTTCAACTGGGCTTAAGAACAGTGTTAATGAAGACACCACTCACGACAAACCCAAATCACATTTGATATTAAATACAAGGCTCTGAATAGAAAATTTATCGGCTTATATTCAATATCAAATTCTACGACCAACAAATATCGTATTGGAAATAAGGATATCTATATATCTTTCAAATTCCCATAACAATATCTGTATCATCACGAAATCCAACATCGAAATATTCCAAAGACAATTTCGATTCAAATCCATTCCAATTCAATTATTGGAAGTTCTGGTTACTTTTAAAACCCTTTTCAAATTCAATTTATTTATTTCAAAACCAAATTGATTTTAACTCTAGTTCAAAACTAGTTCATTTCGACAAAAAATCCATTTTTATCTTTTCAAGTTTGGAGTTTTTCACCCCAATTCTTCACAAATCATTTCTTATGATTTTACACAAATTATTACTATTTTTAATAATTTTACCAAGGCCGTACAGTCGATTTCCATCAACGGCCATCGAACTGCACTTACAGCGACCTTTTCCAAATTTGATTTGGACATAATTCCAAATCCAACCCTTAGATCTTGGATTTCTAATATTCGTTAGAAAGCTCTTTTCGATACGAACCCAACGGTTCCGGTTTCAGGAGAATCCGACGGTCAGATCTCCCGTAATATCCATTCGAATCAATGGTCGAAATTCACAAACTACCGCGGCGCGGCGCGTTCTATTCAGGCCATTATATATACAATATATATATATATATATATTATATATTTCGTCGATTTACTTTCAAAACGTATTTTATAAATCATTTTAAATTCGTTTTCGAAACGATTTCAAATTCAAATCAAAATTGAATTTTTCCTTATAAATTCGTTTTAAATTCATTTCAAATTGATTTCAATTCAAATCGATTTTTAAATCGATTTCAATTCGATTTCAATACGTTTTAAATTAAATTCAAAACGACTTCAATTATTTCAATCTAATTCGAATTTCAATTCTATTCAGTTTAATTCGAATTTCAATTCTTTTCAATTTAATTCGAATTTCGATTATTTTCAATATAATTCAAATTTCGAAATCACTTTCAATATTCATTGAAAAATGAATAAAATCGATATAAATATCGTTTGCGTCCAAATGGCGTCAATTTAATCAACACGGCTTCATATATTTCTATTCAAATATTTCTTTTTCAAAACTTGAATGAGGCCCAATCAATTACCATAGATTTTACTTCTATGGATTTACATACAATGCATGTATACATCGACAATGACAAATAATCAACCATCATCCAAAGTGCATTCTACACTGTATAAGCATCAAATATTAATATTTAACGCTCATACAGTCTGTCAATCAATCGATCGACATACAACTAATTATTGGGATTAGTGTATGTCATATATCATCCCAATACCCGTGTGGGGTTTCAAACAATCAAACATAGATTTTATTTGTGCAGTTGGGCGATGTGTAAAATTTATCGTCCCAATCAATATCAGTCAAATATGTGTATATAAAAAAATCGTCCGATTCGTTTATAAATATTTATTTTATATACACGTTAAAAATTATATTTTTTAACTATAAACTATTTTCCACTATAAAATATTTCATTTCATTTCACATCACACACTCAACTTCACATCAAAATGAAACAAACAAGCATACAAGTCGTCCATGGTCTGTGGACGGCGGGTGTAGGGTGCTACTAAACAACGTCTGCATCCTAGTGTATATTTTAACTAGAAAATTAAATTAAAGGTGAGAAGTTCTCACCGATTAGCTAATCCAATACCACGACTCTTCTTAAATAGGAAATCTTTGTCGTGTTTGCCTTTTGTCAATCTCATCGCCCGTAGCCATTACATATATAAAAATCACAATTTTATATTGTTGCTATGTATATAAAAATCTTATTTTTATAATCACTCTGCATAGATAAAAATTCTATTTTTACACCGCTACTATATAGAGAAAAATTATATTTTTACCGCGCTAGTAATATAATAAAAATTATATTTTTATTATTCTACATGAATAAAAATCATATTTTTATTCTTCCCACGATAAAAAGATCATATTTTTATATGGCTACTTCTATAAAGATCACATCTTTATTATTCTACATTATATAAAAATCATATTTTTATATTTTCTACCATATAAAAATCATATTTTTATTATCTATACTATATAAAAATCATATTTTTATATCTTCTATAAATTAGAAATCGAATTTTTATTCTTTCAAAAATATAAAAATCATATCTATAATCTGAGAATCATTTCTATTCCTTCTACTATATAAAAAAACTGATTTTATATATTTTTTAAACTGTTTACTTCTTATAAATAAAATAAGCAAATAAAAATAAATAATAAAAAAAACTTACATTGATTGATCAAGGAAGGGGGGTTTTCACTGTCAGAGGGGTGCTTGAGGGGGCCTGCGGCTTCAGGGGGGTCTGGTGTTGGTCTTGGAGGCTAGGGGGCTGAGGCGGGTATGGTGGGTTCGCGGTCCTAGGGCGTCGGTTGCGAGGGGCTCAAACGAGGGCTGGAGGGAGGAGGTGCGAGGAGCAGGAAAGGGGGGAATCGGAGCATCGGAGGTGGGGCGGCGGCGGCGGGGTTGTGGCGCGCGCGATTCATCGTCGAGTTTGTTTATTTTTTTTCTTTTTCAATTTTGATTTCTGAAAATAACGGGGGGGAGGGGGGGCTGATAAAAGGAGGAGAGAGAGGGTATTTGATTTATTTTTAATTTTAAAAGTTGACTTTTTTTATTCGACCTCTAAACGAGGCCCACCGCCTGTCGTCCATAGCTAATTACCCCCATTCCGAACACAATGGGATATTATCGTAAGACGATTCGACTGTTTCGAACAGTTTTCGTCAAAATCAAAATATAACTCTATATATTGAATTTTGAACGCGCATTTCCATTTACCGGGGTCACATACTTACTCGAAAAATTCCAAAAAAATATTTTCAAATTTCGTATTGACGATACGGTCCTAACAAAACTAGTTTCATCGAATTTTGAGACCGTGTGAAAAATGGCCATTTTCCAGTCGATTAAAATCAACTGAAACTGGTCAAACAAGTTTTCCTTTGCCACACTCACATATTGATTCGAAAAATTATGAAATTTGAAATCTAGAAATAATTTGACATCACGGATCCGAAAAAAGTGGTTTCGTCGAAAACCGAGATCGTTTGCAAAATTTCCATTTTTAAGGGCCTGAATTCCATAGCGACTATTCAGAATTTTCAACTGGACATAACTTTTGATCCCCGCTTTGAAATTTCAATTTTTCGTATTCGTTGGAAAGATATTCTCAAATAGATTCAAATATTTTTGGTTTCACTAAAATCCGGTTTATTTTGAATCCGTTACATTCATTTGAATTTGGAAATCGAATTATCGAACTACCGCGCCATTTTCAATTCCTTTTATAATTAAAATAAAATATTTATATTCTAACGATGATGTATATAAATATATAAGTTCTAATTCTATTCAAAATAAATTTCTCGTCGATATTATTTAAAACATTCAATTTTAAATATTCAAAATCGCTAAAATTGCCAAAAATAAAAATTTTAAATTGGCTCGGATTTCCGGGATATTACATATACAAAGACTTATAATTCGTGTGCTCGATAATAAGGTACATGTTTAAATTAAATATGAGATTTTATGCGCCGAATCGGCAAGCCACTTGGCTTTTTGATTTTTCTTTTTGAATGGAGAGGGCCTGTGTGGCGGTTTGGGGATTTTCCCAATGCTCCCAGTACAAAGGAGGTTATGGAGAATTTTTGTGGAAATTTAAGGAGTTAGAATATTTTTAAGAAAATTTGATAGTTAGAAATCTATATATCAACATATATAGAATTCGGTAAGAAAACCAACTTAAAAATAGAATATCATAAACAAAAAGAAAATCGAAAATTTGGTAATAGAAAGAGAAATGTATATACGTTTTAAAATTGAATAATTGGTTTTATATGATGTTAATTATTCGAGGTAAGTAGTCTTGTCCGTTTTGAAGTTAAGGATGTTTTCAGTCAAGGTCTGAGAGGTAGTTATACCCAACTTGATTGATTTCGTTTTAACCAATAAATAGCAAGATCTAGTCACAAAGAGGAATGTTTGAATAAGTGTTAGTTGAATGCAGTGTTTTGGGTTGTCGTAACGATGTTTTACACAACATTCGTTTTAACCCAAGGAAGTGAAATTTTGGAAATATGATTATAAATATTTCCTAAGTCTAAAAATGAATGGTCGTGAAAGAGATAAGTAATTGGAATATTTTCCAATTATAAATAGAATATATTTTCTACATATTGAAAATAAAAGGAGGCGGTATATGGAAATGTTTTCCAAATAGCGATAAGGGCCAAGATGATTATATGAAAATATCATGTTAACGAATATCGATAAGGAAATGGAGAAGTGATTTAATTAATGAAATATTAATTAATGGGCCCAGTGATTGTTTGATGTTTTGAATGGATGTTTGTTTTTCTTCGATAGTTAAATAACCGACTATCGAAGTGTTTGCCAATATCATTGTCAATATGGAGAGACCGGTTGGATTATTATTCGAGAACCACTCCGTATTGGCAGTAGCATTGCAAATCAGATTATATGAAGATAATCGAAGATGGAGTAAAGTGCAAGGGCTTTTTCTATTAATGGAAATTGTGCCTTCGGTTTTGTTCAATCCCAAAATGAACGTAAATGGACGAATGTCTGACAAAGTAGTTCCAATGGTCGAATGGATTGGTCTGTATAAATATATATGGTTGCAACGGATTTATTCCCTTAGCATAACATCCAGATTATTTGCGTAAACCAATCAATGATTAATGGATCTGATAATGTGACATTCAAAGTAATTGTGATATCAATGAAAGGTAAGTAATCGTAGCCTCAACAACCGGGAAATGAAAAAAATCGGGCAGGTAGCATGGCTATGTGGGTCGCACCCATTAGGGCGTATAATCACCTATCTAGAGATTCATTTAATTCCTTATTCTATTCGATGCTGTCCCATTCGGGGAAATGGTTGTTGATCCCAACCGTTGGTGAAATACATTTGATACACTCAAGCGAAATAAGTGGTCGGTCATGTGTGGCTGAGTTCAAGATGTTCTTGTTAAACTCAGTGTATTCTCCTCTAGAGATACACCATCGGCAAGTGGTTCCATTCCTTGTCATAGTCAGAATCCAATATCCAATATGACCCCGCGGTTTATGAATTGTTATTATGTATGTGGAACATGAGATGCAAGCGTTCCACTAGATTTCTATTTATTTGATTTAGACACTATCATAATATCAAATGAGTTTTGATATAAATACTTTGTTTTTGGATTCTCATAGGGGGGAAAACCCGTTCCGTGTTATGTGGCGTGGTCTTATGAGATATCACTTAGTTTATGAAACTGTTTAAAATTGTTTACTCATACCAGTCCCATGACTGACCCGGAGTTTATTTTGTTTTGTTTTACCTAAAGTCTTGGGTGCCTAAATTTGTACGAGCAATCAAGTAGTTCATGATTTTACAGATTTATCCAAAGGAGCTTGGAGCAGGAGGCTTCAGCGTTTTCTAGTTATTGTTATTTCTGTTGTGTTGTAAGTTGTACTCTAATAGTGATACTTTGATAATGATATGTTATACAGTTAGAATTTTGTATTCAAAAGTTTTGATATATTATATTTTGTTCCATTGCGATGTGAGATTCTGTGTTATTGTTTCTATTCTTCTTCTTCTAAAAAAAGATTTGTATTTTCGTGATATTTGGGGTTGGATAATGGTGTATGTAGTCAACTCTGATATTACGGATTTGCGGGCCATTACAGTTGGTACCAGAGCTTAGGTTGAGCGAATACCTAGGCTTTGGTGGGGTTGTGATCATTAGAGATAGGGTCAGTAGTGCCCTAGAATGAGTTGAGTGTATATACACGAGAGAGCGTATTTGTTAAATTGATATAAAAATTGTTTTATATTGTGTTGGCTAGTCTGTTGAGTGGTTTATGAATTCTGATTGAATTATGGGACGCCATGAAGTCGATAAGAATTTCTTAACACTTGAATAGAAAATTTTGACACAATATTGTTTTAAGTGGGTAAATGAAATAATTTTACTCAAAATTATATTTAGATAGAAAAGGAATAATTTTTTGAAATTATTATATTATATGGTTGTGTTGGTTGTTAAAATTATAATCCAATGAGATTATAAAATTGGAATGATTATCTATAACCAAATAGGATTTGTATAAGAATGAGATATACAAATGAAATGAATTAAAATTGGATTCAAACCAGAATTTGTTATTTTAATCCTGGGAAGTTGGAAAATATTTAACGAAGTATATTGAAATAGTTTTGTTTTGAAAGGGTTTTAAAATAAAGACCAATTTGAAGAGATTTTGAAAGTGATTAAGCACTGAACTCACTTCAGTGGCTAGAAAATAATTCTAATGATGACTGCAGCATTATCAGTGTTCATTTTCGAGTTCCTAAGTGATGTATTGCAAACTTAGAAAAGTTTTTGATGGAAATTTGTTCGAAAGAAAACAAGTTAGTTTGAAAATTCAAATGTTTTGAATTTGAGATGAATATAAACATATGTATATATTTATATTATTTCAAAGGAGATATGAAATAAGAATCCAGGAATTGAATGATTGAAATTAAATTTAACTTAAGTAAGTTAAATGGACCGAAGTAAATAAATTGATCAGAATCAATTTAAATAAAATTGGATCGCATATGAATGGAATATGAATTGAATGTGAGTAACTTGATTGGAAATCATTCAAATAAAATGAATGTAAGCAGATATAGTGTGCAATAGGAATGAAACACCAAAGTGTTAGTAAAACTAAAGTTATAGAAATATAAAATGTTGAGTATCAGCAAAAGTAAGATTTTGGAAGGGTTAATAGGTTTGTAGCAATGTTCCTACCTTAGTAATTTCGGGGATGAAATTCTTTTAAGGGGGAAAGATTGTAATGACCCGAGTTTTCGGTCAACTAATTTTAAATATTTAATATGGATTTAAATATTTAGTAGATAATATAAATCAATTTTTATATTAAGTTATCGAATTCGAAGTTAATTGAATTCAAATTTAAAACTGAATTTAATACAGTTCAGATAATCAATAGGAAATTCTGTTTGAATTGGAATAATAATATTGATTTATTATCGAGGAAATTAATTGTGTTAAAATTAATTTATATTGATTTAAATTAATATCTCCTTCATATGATAAAATTAGACTTCGTAGCCTATCCCGGTGTGTTTAGAATATAAGGATAACCCTAAGACTGTCAGTTGTGGGGTTCAGAGAGAAGTTCAGGATCATGGGGTATTGAGAATTTAATGATATCGGTTAAATCAAAATATATGTATATAAATATAAATATATATTTATATTTATATAAATAACCTAAATGAAAGGACAAGAGAACACCACGTCTTCCTTTCCTCACCACAAAATAAAACAGCGTTGTCTCCTTCCTCATCGCTCAGTAAACGAACGAAGCAGAATGGTGCACATCTGTTCCCTTCTCTTTTATATAATCGCACTTACCCTCCTCTTGTTTTCTCTTCTGAAAAACCGAAATAATCATTTCAATATTTAAGCTCGTGGATTTCCTCCTCTAAAATAATTCGAAGCAAATATAATAAAAAGGAGGGAATCAAAAGTCAATTTAGCAGCGCAAGGACTTCCAGTAACGCTCACGAGTGAGGTTTGGTGCGATGCCAATTGATTTTGGAGCAGCAAGCTTCGGGCATGGTTTTGTAGCCGACAAGAGGGTTTTGAGGGAGATCGATGTTCAGTGTTTCGCACCTTCCGTTGAACTGTTTGTAGAAGCCTGGAAATCGCGACCTCAGTAAGTGGTTCGATCCTGGAGTGATCATGCTTATAGATGGAAGATGCGATGGATGGTGATGTACAGATCTTGGAGGTGCGTGTACATGAGGATGGCGATGGTGTTTTGGTTTCAAGGCATCACGATGGTTGAGGAAGGCAGTGAAGGGTTCAGGAAAAGGGTACGATGAGGGTACTGTTGTGAAGTGGAGCAGTGCGAGTTGTAGTTTGGATCCGTGGTTTTTGGGTGTGAATGCAGACAGGTAAAAGTTCGAAAACAATGGTGGGCTGTCGAGTCTTAGTAATTGGTGGCGGATGCTGATATGATGATGGGCAGGGTAGTTAGGGACGCTGGGACCAATGATGAGTTAAATTTCGAAATTAGCAGAGTATAGTGAAGATAAATAAGGAGCAACATTGATGCACATTAAGTGTTCGATGGAATGCTGCAATGGATCAGTGACATTTTGGGGAAGATTTCGAGTTTGGTCTGAAGGCAGATTTGCTTGTCACTAGAGTTGGGTGGAAGGGTTTAACACTGGGATGAGGTATACGCATTTATTTAATTTAAATTACATAGAATAAATTATTTATTGTTGCGGTTAATAATAAATAAATAATGGCTTAATCGTTTAATGAAAATTAATTAATCATAGTTACAAAATAAATTCACTCGAGGGGATTCATAGCCGTGACAATATGCAATTTAGCAGGAAATTCGGCAAAATAAAATCACGGTGAGTGTAACACCCCACCTCCGTTAAGGACACACACAAAGGGAATGCCTTAACTTTAGTGGAGCATTTTAGTAAACAGAACAGAAAATTTCAAGACAGATAAACTATACTTGAGAAATTATAACTTTATTACAGCGTAAAATAGAAATCAGTTTGGTTACATCTTTACCAAAAACTCAAGTACATAAATATCAGTCTTGTTTAGAAAATCATCAGAGTACAAAACTTTAAAATCATAATCCCCACAGAAGCTGCCATAAGGAGTCAAGCCATACTTTAAGCACTCTAAGTACTTCAAGCAGAAGAAATACGGATCAAGCTAAAGTGTTCCCTCCTTGGAAACCTGGGGGGGAAACAGAAGAAAAAGGGGCGAAAACAAGCAAGGTCAGACATAATGTTTGGCAAGTCCAGTGACTTTCAGCATATGAACAGATAATAATAATTATGACATGAAAATAAGCTGGATAAGAGATAACAGTAACAGGAGCAGCAGATGTACTTAGGTTAAACAGAAGAAACAAAATAATATTACTTTTCATTTCTCTGCACTAATACTAGTATAACAGGATTAGGTGTCACCCCAATGTCTAAACTGAAATAGAAACGGGAACAGAATAATTTCCACAGAAGAGAATGCTAGTAATAAGCCTTTACCACCCCCAACAGAAACGGACAGAAACAAAATGCTAATAATGGGCCTTTACCACCCGAACAGAAGGTACAGAAACAGAAACAGATTAATCCCCACAGAAATAGAATGTAGAATTAGGTGTACACTAGTAAATGGGCCTTTACCACCCGAACAGACGGTACCATGCAGAAACAGACAGGTGTTACCACCCAACAGAAACAGACGGTACAAACAGAAACAGACAGAACTAAGTGTACCCTAAAACCCTACCCCAAGCGATCGGCTCCCTAATACATAAATACCGTGTGTCGGCCCCACAGTAGGGTGTATCACTCCCTAAAGTGACAACCAATTGGCACAGACCTATTTACAGATGTCACGGCGTCTTACATCCTCAGAGGCAGACCGGGATCCATGCACGCACATGACCCGGTTGGAACGCACCATCAACACCCCTCGCCATTATCAGAATGAACCGCTTATAATTAGTTCAGTAGGCGTGCCCGGATCCTACCTACTGTTGGGTCATAGTTTTGATATCAGAAAGGGTTACTGACTAATATGGGTCCCTAACAACAGATGACACAAGTATTTTCCCTCCTAACCTTGTGTCCCCAGACTAACAGATTTCAGATTAACTTGTTTACAAGTTTTCAGACATATAGAGTTCAAGTCAACTAGTTCACAAATCAGAAAAATAAGGTTAACAGGTTTTCAGACTAACGGATCAGATGTACAGTTTTAACAGACTTACAAATTGTCTAACTTTGTATTGGGCCTACACATTCACGAAACAGGTTTATTAATTCATCAGTCCAGTTGGTTTAGCCCTATCTACCCAACAGGTTTTAGACATCATATTTACCTCAGATTCACATTAATTAAATATTAATGCGGAGACCTCTCACATTAGGTCGGTAGCTTGTGGCCGCTGGATAAGCCGGGCGGTTGCGGGCAGACTTCTGCCACAAGCCAGACCTAACCTCGTGTCTAAGCATATTTTATTTTTGCCTACGACCTCTCACATTAGACTAGTAGTTTGCGATTGCTGGTTAAGCTGGTTGGTTTCGGGCAGGCTTCTACCGCAAACAGAGTCTAACATCCTGTCATAGCCAATTCATTCCAACACAAATTTTTCAGATACCAGACTAATTCTGTTTATTTAATAGATTAAAATTCTTCACAGGCTACAACAGATTAATAAATTTCCATGTTTTACTAAATCTTAGGTCGAGCCTACGGATTTCCATACCCAGATTACCATTATCTAGTTTGCAACAGATCAGACAATTCAACAGGTAATAGATCTAGCGGTTTAAGCGATTCAACAGATTTAGCAGATAACAGATTTAGCAGTTTAGGCGGTTCAACATATTTAGCAGATAACGGATTAGGCAATTTAATAGATTTAGCAGATAACAGATTAAGCAGATTATATATATCTAAAACTCTATTTACATATCTTGCCTAATCATAAATTTTGCCTAAACTTACATACCCAAATCAAGGTCATAATTCATAATGCAATATATGCCCCAAATTTTAGTCTTAATATTCCCATTTACAGTTCGTGTCAAAACTAGATTTAATATTCTAGTTCACCATTTATGTCCAAGACTAATATACATGTTAATCATTCACTATTATAGCCAATTCAGATTATGCCAACATATTTATTATGCCAAATTAACTTAATCAAGCTACGCCCAATCCCCATATAACATGTTTCTACAAGTTCACTAAGTACTCATGAAGTGGCACTAACAAAAGGAGTAGGGGATAAGCACAAGAATTGATATAAAAGAATAGGCATGAAATAATGAACCAAATACAATAATAATGGCTCTAATAGTCTCGATGTACATAACAGTGAATGGGAATAAACTAGCCAAGTTACACACTAATTATGAGATCTAACATAATTAAGGGAATATGCATAATAAACTAACTACAATAGTTATAGGCAACTAACCCCAATAGTCATGGTCGACTAATCACAATAGTTTCTTGTTCAATGTCATAGGCAATAGTCTCATAGTCATGAATCATAGTCATAGGCAATAGTCTCATAGGCATGAATCATAGTCATAGGCAATAGTCTCATAGGCAACAGTTTCATGTCCAAGCATTATTCATTATTTGTCCCAAAATTTAACGTTCATGCGTTAATCTCTTATGAGATTCGGCATAGGCTCGTAGTTGCCTGGCTATAGAACAGAAAGAAGAAAGAGGTACAGAATAGTCACAGGAAAACAGATCTGACACATAAGAATATACATAACCTCAGAGTCAGATTTATAACCACGTCAAGATCATAATTAAAGTTAATATCTGAAAATAACTGTACTAACAATCAAAAAGGAAAGTCTTGATTTCTGGTATCTGAGTTCTGACACTGAATAGTGTTCCTTTGGTGTAGACTATCAATTAGATTAGAAATAGTTGTCCCCTTTTAACTTTATTCAGATTGGAAGAAGATCCTAGTTTTGATTCCAGCAGAGTAACGACGCCATCATTTTATTTAATAAGAACGGAGGCAGAGTATAGGAATGAGATTGTGCAGCATAAGGTTAGAGAAGAACGGTGTAAAGAGAATAGGGCTAGGGGCTGTTTATATAGGATTAGGCGGACGAATTTAGACTGAAAACGAGACCAGAAACATCAAAATGAATCAGGTTCAAAAACTGGGTTTTGGGAGCAGGTCGACCCCCAGGCCGACACTATGCTCGACCTGGCCCATGGGAGGTCAACACTATGGTTGACCCCCAGGTCGACCTGGTCCATGGGCAGGAATTTTCCCGTCCAGCCTGTTTTGGGATTTTGAATTTGAATTTGAATTCGAATTTTTGAGCTGTTTTCGATTCTGAAAGTCTCTGAAACTTCGAAGGGCCATATTTCCTCATACGTACTCCGTTTCTCGAAAACTCGGACTCGTTTCCAAGCAGAATTTCGAGATGAACGCAATGGCGCAACCCGTTTCCCTTGATTCTTATTTTAAAAATTAATTATTCTCTGATTTGTTACTTATACGTTCATAGAAAATATGGGGTGTTACAGTGAGTAAATCTCACTCACCTGTTATTTAGAATTATTTTTACGGGGTAAAAATAATTGCTATTGCTTGTTTGAATGCTTTCTAGTTGTTTTAAATATATTAGTTATTTAGGGTTGACTATTATATATATTGGGTTAATGATTGGATTGTTCCCGCGGTCTCATTAGAGGATGCCCACGGTTTCATAACGGATGATTTCCCTATGCGCCCCACAAATATATATTAGTGGATGACCTTCATACTGCGATGTCCTGCCTCGAAGCAGGATGGGTATTATTTATGTTGACTAATATATTTGGATGTAGGAAAACAGGTTGGCGGGATCCAACTGGATCCCTCTAAAATATATTATCTGTTGTTTATTTGTTTGCATATATACTGTCATATATGATGTGTTAGCAAACCTGAAATAAATAATTGGCTGTTTGGTGTTTAAATATCATTGGGCCTAAATATTGATATTTAAAAATATCATGAAAAGGAATTTTTCAGATTTAAAAAGGAAATTTTATTTTTCTAAAATAGAAATTTGAAATTCGAATAGAATAGAAATATTAACTTGTTTCGAAGAATAAAAACAAGTAGTTCATTTATAAACGAAATTTATATATAAAGTGAAATGAATTATCATTGGATAATTCAGAAAATAGAAATACAAGTGTGACTTTGGGAAGGGAAATATATTTTTCCAAAGAAGAAATATTTTATTTGAAAGCGAGACTTGTTTAATAATGGCTTTTGCAAATAGAAAGGTGAAAAATTATCATTTGGATAATTTAAACATTTTAAATTCAAAAGTGAATTTAAAGGGATAACTTAGAATCGGTTTAAATAATATTCGATTAACTAAATTCCGATATTCGGAATATAAAAGAAGTTGAATAAATCCTTAGGATTTATGTTTGAATTCGACTATGTCGGATTTATATAAAAATAGATTTTTCCCAATTAGGATAGTTTAAATAGAAACTGAGATAAGTCATAAAAATAGATCTATATTTATATAGATAAGTTATAAGAAATGGAAATTCCAAAATAAGATTTTGGTTTTAAATAGATTTCGAAATAGGCTTGTTTAAATAAAACAAGGAAATTTATAAAATGTTGTTTATTAATAAAATGAATAAATTATCAAGAGATAATTTGAATATTTAGATTCAAATAAAGAAAATTCAAATATAGAAATTCAAATGGAATTTGAATAAAGTAAATTCGAATATAGAATTTGAATATAGAATTCAAATGGAATTTGAATATAGGAAATTCAAAGAGAATTGAAATGGAATTTGAATATAGGAAATTCAAAAAGAATTGAAATGGAATTTGAATACAGGAAATTCAAATAGAATTGAAATGGAATTTGAATATAGGAAATTCAAAGAGAATTGAAATGGAATTTGAATATAGGAAATTCAAATAGAATTGAAATGGAATTTGAATATAGGAAATTCAAATAGAATTGAAATGAAATTTGAATATAGAAGATCGAAGTATAAATAAATTTATTTCCAAGTTAGGGAAAATCGACAATTTTAGAAAATCGGAAATATTATGTTGAATAGGAAAAATGGATTTGATATATAGTAAAAATATATCAGAATGGAGTTGAATTTATTTCAAACGAAGTTTAAAAGTTTATATATATAAATACAATTAAAGCAAACTCGCCGCAACGCGGTAGTTCGTAAATTGGCGATTCGAACTTCAATTAAGTATATAGAACTCAAATTAGGTCAGAATTCTTTGAAACAAGAAACGTCAGGACCGATTTGATAATAGTTTTCTAATGTAAGAGAAAAATCTGAATTTCGCCTTATAGATTTTGAGTTATGTCAAAATCAAATTTTTAGAAAAAGCCTCGCCAGAACCATTATAAAAACCATAACAGTTTATTTAAAGTAATAAAGGATTTTAAACAAATAAAATCCGAGTTTCCATTTGAAAAATCCAGATTTGAGTTGTAAAATAAATACGAACTCAAGGTGTGTAAATGAAATAATTTTTGGGACAAAAATCATATTTTGAATTATTGAATAGAGTTAACAAATTTGAAGAATAATTAGTTAATGGGATTTTGAATCGAACTTGACTTTGGGTAAGAGAATCGGGTTAGTAAATTTATATTTGAAATCGAATACGAAAATTGGGTTGAGAATGGAATTTGATTTGTGATATGCAAGTTGAAATCTTATTCGAATGTGATATGTTCAAATAAAAAGTGGAATAGGAAAAAGAGCTAATTAGAAGATTAATTAGCGAGTTGAGTTAAAATAATCAAATGGAATTGGAATAAATTGGAAGTAGATGTACATGTGTTAAATAGGTTTGGAAATGATGTACACGAAGATTTATAATTCGTGTGCTCGATAGTAAGGTACATGTTCAAATTGAATATGAGATTTTATGCGCTGAATCGGCAAGTCACTTGGCTTTTTGATTTTTCTTTTTGAATGGAGAGGGCCTGTGTGGCGGTTTGGGGATTTTCCCGATGCTCCCAGTACAAAGGAGGTTATGGCGAATTTTTCCGGAAATTTAAGGAGTTAGAATATTTTTAAGAAAATTTGATAGTTAGAAATCTATATATCAACATATATAGAATCTGGTAAGGAAACTAACTTAAAAATAGAATATTATAAACAAAAAGGAAATCGAAAATCTGGTTATAGAAAGAGAAATGTATATACGTTTTAAAAATGAATAATTGGTTTTATATGGTGTTAATTATTCGTGGTAAGTGGTCTTGTCCGTTTCGAAGTTAAGGAGGATTTCAATCAAGGTCTGAGAGGTGGTTATACCCCAACTTGATTGATTTCGTTTTAACTAATAAATAGCAAGATTCAGTCCCGAAGAGGAATGTTTGAATAATATTTAGTTGAATGCAGTGTTCTGGGTTGTCGTAATGATGTTTTACACAACACTCGTTTTTAACCCAAGGAAGTGAAATTTTGGAAATATGATTATAAATATTTCCTAAGTAAAAAAATGAATGGTCGTGAAAGAGAAAAGTAATTGGAATATTTTCCAATTATAAACAGAATATATTTTCTACGTATTGATAATAAAAGGAGGCGGTATATGGAAATGTTTTCCAAATAGCGAAAAGGGCTAAGATGATTGTCGAAAATATCGTGTTAATGAATATCGATAAGGAAATGGAGAAGTGATTTAATTAATGAAATATTATTCAATGGGCCCAGTGATTGTTTGATGTTTTGAATGGTTGTTTGTTTTTCTTCGATAGTTAAATAACCGACTATTGAAGTGTTTGCCAATATCATTGTCAATATGGAGAGACCAGTTGGATTATTATTCAAGAACCACTCCGTAATGGCAGTAGCGTTGCGAATCAGATTATATGAAGATAATCGAAGACGGAGTAAAGTGCAAGGGCTTTTTCTATTATTGGAAATTGTGCCTTCAGTTTCGTTCAATCCCAGAACGAACGTAAATGGATGAATGTCTGGCAAAGAAGTTCCAATGATCGAATGGGTTGGTCTGTATAAATATATATGGTTGCAATAGATTTATTCCCTTAGCATAACAACCAGAATATTTGTGTAAATCAATTAATGACTAACAGATCTGATAATGTGGCATTCAAAGTAATTGTGCTATCAAAGAAAGGTAAGTAATCGTAGCCTTAGGCCTCAACAACCGGGAAATGACAAAAATCGAGCAAGCAGCATGGCTATGTGGGTCGCACCCATTAGGGTGTATAATCACCTATCTAGAGATTCATTTAATTCCTTATTCTATTCGATGCTGTCCCATTTGGGAAAACGGTTACTGATCCCAACCGTTGGTGAAATACATTCGATACACTCAAGTGAAATGAGTGGTCGGTCATGTGTGGCTGAGTTGCAAGATGTTCTTGTTGAACTCGGTGTATTCTCCTCTAGGGATACACCAGCGGCAGGTGGTCCCATACCTTGTCATAGTCGGAATCTAATATCCAATAAGAGACCGTGGTTTATGAATTATTATTATATATGTGGAACGTGAGATGCAAGCGTTCCACTAGATTTCTATTTATTTGATTTAGACACTATCACAATATCAAATGAGTTTTGATATAATGACTTTGTTTTTGGATTTTCATGGGGGGAAACCCGTTCCGTGTTATACGGCGTGGTCTAATGAGATATCATTTAGTTTCTGAAACTGTTTAAAATTGTTTACACAAACCAGTCCCATGACTGACCCGGAGTTTATTTTGTTTTGTTTTACCTGAACTCTTGGGTGCCTAAATTTGTACGGGCAGTCAAGTAGTTCAGGATTTTACAGATTTATCCAAAGGAGCTTGGAGCAGGAGGCTTCAGCGTTATCTAGTTATTGTTATTTTGGCTGTGTTGTAAGTTGTACTTTGATAGTGATACTATGATAACGATATGTTATACAGTTAGAATTTTGTATTCAAAAGTTTTGATATATTATATTTTGTTTCGTCGCGATGTGAGATTCTGTGTTGTTGTTTCTGTTCTTCTTCTTCCTTTTTCTTCTAAAAAATGACTCGTATTTTCATGATATTTGGGGTTGGATAATGGTGTATGTAGTCAACTCTGATATTACGGATTTGCGGGCCGTTACATATATGGTATATGGCGATCACGTACGGGTTTAGATAAGTGGCAACATGGGTAGGGAGCTGTTGTTTCTGGGAAAAAGATTGGCTTGCGAAAGGGAAGTGGTGGCATATTTAATGGGGTTGGATATTTTTCCTGTGTGTGCGTTAATGGAGGAACAAAGGGAGGATACAAGTGTGTATGGTGAGTAAGCAGGCGGTTTTAGTTTTAAAATAT
This sequence comes from Allium sativum, assembly GCA_030737875.1. Classification (NCBI taxonomy): domain Eukaryota; kingdom Viridiplantae; phylum Streptophyta; class Magnoliopsida; order Asparagales; family Amaryllidaceae; genus Allium; species Allium sativum. The sequence continues at coordinate 10,297,884 of JASFAX010000033.1, forward strand.
AAAAGAGGGAGTAATGCAGTTGTGCATGTACAGGAAAGAACGGACGTGTGTGATGACTACACATGTAGCATGTATGCATCGACAAACTAGGGTCTTAACATGATGCGAAAACGATGGAGTTTGCGTTCGAAATCCTGGAGCAATCATTTGGAGAAGAAAACAGTACTCTTATGTGCCGGTCTTCGCTTGGATGTTACTTGAAAAAAATGGATGCAGGCTTCGCAGGAGAACCGGTTTGGAGCCAATTGGAGCTCATTTGAATTTACAGCAAAATAGAGTGGCAGTCTAGTTTAATCGACTGACGCAAATCGTTATTTAACGGTTAACGCGCAAAGGTGAGTAAATTCACTAACTCTGATCTATTTAAAAATATTATAATTATATTTTAATATTGGTTGAATGCTGTGTGATGGTCGTTCAGATAAATTACAGTTAAATTGATTTGAAATATATATATCGTTGCATATGTACACATCATTAGTTGGATATTGATTCCATCGATTATAATATGTCCTAGTATGGAATTTAGTGTTAATTGTGTTGACTAACATCTACGGATGCAGGAAACCGGTTGGAGGAACCCAACCGGACTCCTCAATATTTATATGTACTGGTTGTTTTATATATGCACTGTTTGAACCCAAATGACATTAAGACCTCGTGTGAACATTGATGTTGAATGGAAAGTCAACATTTGTTTTGATTTAGTAAACGATATCGATCAAAAAATTGGCAACAATCGACCATAAACCCATCGTTTTGTTAAGAAGTTGATTTGTTGTCAGGCAAATCAACGAAGTTAGTTATTAAAATGATATTTTTTTAATTAAAGCGAAGTTTAAACTATAATAGAAGTTCTATTATAAACTAGTATTTTATAGTTCATGTATAAACGATTAGTTGATATTTAAATAAGTTATGAAGCTGTAATTATCCTACAAGTAATAATTTGGATAATTATTTAAGGAAACAGGTAAGAAATATTATTAGGTTAATTATATAAAGTGAAGTAATTAGAATCAGTCAACAGATAAACTAATAATTGAAGTTGATTAAATCAACTGTTTTGTTAGAAATTGATTATTTGATTAATTAATCTTTAATTAATCAAATAATAATGGTTTTAAAAATTAAATTTTAAATAAATAGGGTTCCTTAATTATTAATGACCTTTTTATTTAATGAAGTTTAAATGATTAATGGGCTAATATAATTAGTTATCATTTATTAAGGAAGCAACTAATCTATTTTTAAAATCAACAATGAAGTAAACTGTTTTACTTCAGCAATGATGAAGTTAATTATTATGAATTAAAGAAATTGTTTCTTAAACGGAGTTCGTTTAAGATTATATTGAATTTGTAATGAGATGTTACCTAAATAAGGTATAATGATTCAAGTAGAAAGAGAAACGTCAAAAGACAAAGAGCGTTAATGGACTTGGGTAAAGAAATTATAATTGGAATTATATAAGGGAGATGAAGTGAAGAATTAATACTTAATATAAACAATTATAAACAATCGAGCTTTAAAAATAAGGATATGGTGTCATAAAACCATATTTAAATTAAAGCAAGGAATATGATTTGACGGAATATAAATAACATAGAGTTAGCGTTACAGACTTATATCTATTCTAAGGTATGAACGCCGTCGATCAAGGTCTGAGAAGTAAATAAAATACCCTAACTTGAACGGCTTCACTATTATCGAGGAATTATATCAGTTTGTAACGAAAAGAAATGTCAAGATTAGTATAAAGGGAATATGGCAGCGTATTGCAAGTTTTTAAACTATAATGATAAAAAAACGTTGTTGACCAGGCTTAAGCGTGACTGTCATGTCGAGATAAGTTATAAAGGGGAATACTACAGTGTACTACAAGTTTTTACTGTAATGATAAATTAACGTTGTTGACCAAGCTTAAGTGTAACGACCCGGATTTTGAGCGACTTTGGTTATCGACATAAACTCAATGACGACTAACCAAACATCGAAAAACACCGGTAGGTAGTGAAAGAAATTAGAGGGTAAGAATAAATAAGATAGAAACTTAGAATAGAAGAAAAAGAAGAACACAACATCAGAGTAACACGAACCTCACAGCGGAATGAATAACATATAATAGATAACATATCCTTGAAATAAAATCAGTATATGTATACAATAACATTATCAGAGTCCAACACTTACAACACAGCGGAAATAACTATAGCTATAAAATCCTGAAGCCTCCTGCTCCAAGCTCTTCAAGTATCTGAAAAACCTGACTACTTGATTGCCCGTACAAAATTGGGTACCCAAGAGTTTAGGGAAAACAAAACAAAATAAACTCCGGGTCAGTCATGGGACTGGTATGAGTAAAACAGTTTAAAACAGTTCGAACAAGTAAACGATATCTCATAAGACCACCCCGTATAACGGAATGGGTTTTTCCCTTATGAGAATCCAAAATATCTTTATATCAAAAACCTTTTGATATTATAATAATGTCTATCAACCACAATATAATAATCATCTAGAAGAAACGCTTCCATCTCACGTTCTACATATATAGTATACAATCAAAACCGCAAGCACGCATTGGGTAATGGATTTCCAACTATGACAAGGTATGGAACCACCTTTTGCTAGTGTACCTCTAGAGAGGAATACACTGGGATCAACAAGAACATCTTGTAACCCGCCCACACATGACCGACCACTCATTTTGCTGGAGTGTATCGAATGTATATCACCAACAGTTGGGATCAACAACCGTTTTCCCGAATGGGACAACATCAACAATAGATTTTTAGAAGTAAATGAAACTCAGGTGATTATACACCCTAATAGGTGTGACCTACATAGCCATGCTGCCTGCCCGATTTCTGTCATTTACCGGATCTAAGGCTAGAAGCTACGCTTATCTTTTACATGCCACTTCATTCACTTAGAATGTCACATTGTCATACCCTTTAAATCACAAATTGATTTATCCAAAAATAACACAGGTATACAGCTAAGAGAAACGAATTCCTCCGCCACCAAATGTGAATACGTTTGAAGAGATCAACTTACGCAATCTATTAGATATACTCTGTAAGACCTTCGGCCATACAAGTTGTCCTGGGACTGGACAAACCGAAGGCACTATTCAGTATATCCATCTTAGGCACTGTTATCTAAGATTTATACAACAACCCTTGCACTTTACTCCATCTTCAATTATCTTTGGCATATACGATTCGCAATGCTTATGCCAATACAGAGTGGTTCTTTGGATAATAATCCAACCGGTCTCTCCATATTAACAACGTTAAAATGGTCAAAACTTTGATACTTTGTGATTTAACTATCAAAGAAAAATATGTGTGCAAACAACGATATTATTTCCAGATGGAAATTATATCGATCAATCATCATTTAACATTTATCTCTTTAGTTCATTAATTCACTTATCTCCTGTTTCTATAAATTCTAAATTCTTGTTTTCCATTATCAGAAAACATTTCTGATTTCTTATTTGGAAAACATTTCCAAACCCCCTTTACTGCCGAACCTTACCATTCCTTAGTTAATAAGGAAGTCAGGTTGGGGTATAATTACCTCTCAGACCTTAACTGAACAGCGTTTTAACTTTGAAATGGTCAAAGTTTATCTTTTAATCTTTTAACAAAACTTCCTTATGAAACTCTCGAATTCTATTTATGAATCCACTTCTTTATTGAAACATTGGTTATAACGATAACGTTATAATCCCTACTTTCAAAATATCTAACTTCAATTATAACTTTTATTCTTTTAAATCTTTTGGATTAACTCTAATCGATTAACCCTATTTGACTTAATTCCTTTAACTCTATTCGAATAACTATATTCAATTAACTCCTTCAATTCTATTTGAATAAACTATATTCGATTAACTCCTTGCGAATAACCAATATTCGATAACTCCTCTTAACTCGATTCGAATAACTAATATACAATAACCCCTTTCGATTAACTAATAATCGATAACTCCTTTGATTTATTCCTTTTCCATTTGTTTACTTAACCAATACTATTCCCTTTTCAATTCTATTTATTTAAATAAATATTTTCTTTTATCTTTTCTATTTATTTAACAAATATATATCTTCCCTTCAATTCTATTAGTAAGTGTTTTACAAATATTTCCTTTATATTTGATTTCACAAATAAATTCCTTCGTATTTGTTTTCACAAATAAATTCCTTCATATTTGTTTTCACAAATAAATTCCTTCATATTTGTTTTCACAAATAAATTCCTTTATATTTGTTTTCACAAATAAATTCCTTCATATTTGTTTTCTAAATAAATATTTCCTTTTTATACTTCTATTTATTTCTTAAATAAATATTCCAATTTTAATTCTATTTATTTAACAACTAAATAATTCTTTTCAATTCTATTCGTTTAACAAACATTTCTCTTTCGATTTCATTTGTAAATGTTTACAAATATTTCTCTTTATAAAACCCTTTTGATTTTATAAATAAATTTCCTTTTTATAAAGTCCCTTTCCTTTACTGTATAAAATCCATTGATTTCATATGTAATCCCTTTTATTTTGCAACCATTTCTTTTTTTTTTCTATCCTATTTATTTTCTAAATAAATCCTTTTATAATATCCTTTGACGTTGTAAATATTCTCTTTACAAGATCCTTTGATTTTATAAACATTTCATTTTCAATATACATTTGAAAATTTCCTTTTAACATTATGGTATTTCTTATGGTTTTTAACCTACCATATAACAATGATCGGTATCATTTCAAATGCACAAAATCAGCAACAAATTTCATATCACATGATGTAACATAGTATATGAGAAACAATAAAATAAATGTTGAGGAATCTCGTCGGATTCCTCCAACCTGTTCCCTGCATCCGCTGATGTTAAACAACACGAATATAAAATATTCTGTTAACCGGAAGCAATATTCGATTAACGATTTATACATATACATATATATATATATATATATATCGTTATCTATGATTTCAATCAATAACAAACAATTCAACCAAACGGTTAACACCCAGCAATCAGTCATCATTTACCAGTTCTAAATATATGTTAAGAAAATAGAACTATTCAGAGTTGGTGAGTTTTACTCACATTGGCAGTTCATCGTTAAAGAACGATAAACTGTTTGTTTGATTTGAATCAAACAATTTATTTCACCATAAATTCATACGAGCCCCAATCCACTTCCAGTCAGCTTCACTGTGAAGCTCTCGTCCATACGGTCCCAAGGATCCAATCGTTCGAAATTCGGATATCGTATGCAATAGTTATTGATATTACAAGTTTTCAATACTAATTAAATATAAATTTAACTCAACGTAATTAAACGGGCCTCACCCTTCTTCTCTCGCGGCCCAACCACCTCTAAAACCTAGACCGTGTGACCTTTCTTCCCCAATTAAGAATCCCACTTCCAAGAAATACCTGAATGCAGCTCATTTCCATTAACAAAATCTTGGATCCATCTTTCGTTCGTCATCCTCCTTCCATGAGTTTAAATTCAAATAAAAATCACCGCAATGCACCTCATTCAAATCTGCACCCTACCATACCCTAGACACTGAACTCGATGTCCTATTCATGGTTGCGGTTCTCAGCACAAACCCCACGCTTCAACAATTCTGAGCATCACTTTTTATGAGCGAAACCCATCAAAAGCTCACGACAGATACTAAACCCTCCTAGAAGATCAAATCCATCCCTTAAAGCTCCAAACAACAACCCAACTTCAAGAATTTCTGAACCCTAGTTCGCTCAGCATACTCGGCTTCAACCCAAAACTGTGACCGAGTCATGTAGAATTTATATGAATAGGAATCTATTCTTATCAGAAATTAAAATATGTGTATAAGAAGATTTATAGAAATTTATTTGAGTTTCTAAGAGTTTTTCTTGAGGATTGAATGGTTTTTGGTTTTCTGAAAAAGATACGGCGGAAAAGTTGAATTAGGTTAGAGAGTTGATGACATTATATAGGGTGATTATATATTTTGTGTGGTTGTAAAAGATGGTTGGGTGGCTCGTTCTAGGCCTTAGAAAGCTTTGAGATATTTTACTTTTATTTTCAATTCTTTGTTTCTGACTTATAAAAATTCGTATGGTCACACATGATACCCAAAAATCACGAAACCGGACATGTAGGTAGAGTTTGACATTACGAACCCAACAAAACTAGATTCGTCGAATTACGACTTCGTGTGCTCACACAGCATATTTTTAGCTGTCAAAATATCGACTGTTTTTCACTTTAAAAATCCGTATGGCCACGCAGTGACTCTAAAAATCTTGAAACTGGGATTCTAGCAATAATTTGATGTTGTGGATCCAACAAAATTAGTTTCGTCGAATTTCGACTTCGTTTGCAAAAGTGGCTATTTTTAAAGTCCTAAATAACCCTTTTAAATATATAAATATATTTAAAAACAATTAAATTTAATATTTAAAAATAAATATTATTGTATATATTCACAGTGGAATACCATACAGCTTCAGAAAAATCTTATATGGATTTCTAGCTCGATATTTCAAATCTGGGTCGACCCGATATTCGATTTATATTGAAATTCCTTTTTAAAATATAAATAATTCCTTAATAAATTTTCGAAGGAATTCCACAGCGACTTTTCTAAAATTTGATTTGGACGTAAATCAAAATCTACACGACGAAATCTCGATTTTTCTCTTCCATTAGAAAAATATACTTCACCAGCTCCTAACGTTTCTTGTTTCACAGAAATCCGATTTAAAACGAACCCTGTACATTCAGTTGAAGTTCGAATCGCCAATTTACGAACTGCAGCGCCATTTCGAGCTCGATTTTAATTATATATAATTATACGTTTATCCATCGTTCGAATAATATATTCATTATTCTAATCAAATTTTAAACTGAATTAAATATCACAGATGATCCAGTTCACACCATATCGTCATTTCAGCCAGTTCTGGTTATTTCAGAATTTAATTTATTATTTAATTATTATATAAATTAAATATCACTATTATTTAATTCAATGACCATTTAATTCTCTAATCACTATTTAAATAATTAAATAAATTAATTATTATATCGCTGAAAAATGCGGGTCATTACATTCTTCCCACTTAAAATAATTTCGTCCTCGAAATTGCTAAGGTAGAAAACAAACCCTATCGACTGGTTAGAACTTATTTGTTCACTTCTTAATCTTCAATTTCAACTGAACCAATTTAATTTCAATTAAAATATTAGTTCATTCTTATCAACGAAAATTTTCAAAAATCCTGAAAATTTTCTAACACCTTAATCTTTTCAAAAAATTTCGCCAGCACCTCCTTTGTACTGGTCAATCGGTCAAACTCCAACTCGTCTCTCTAGGCCATCTCCAACCCAAAAGAAAATCAAACAGCCAAGTGGTTTGCCAAATCGGCTCATAAATCTCATATCCATATAAAATATAAACTGGTACCTTTTTGTTGGGCATATCAACTCTTTTACTTCCATATGCTATCAACTCAGCATATACCAATGTCATCCCAATCAAATTCCAATCTGTTTTTATCTACAAATCCAACCATTCGCTTATACCTAAGTCGAATTTAATTTCAAATCAAAGTTCCATTCTCGATTTTTAAATTCTTAACTCATCAATCGAATACCATTTCAAATTCAGTTCTCACAAATCCAATTTGTCTCCATATCCTTCTAACCCAATTCAACTCCAATTTGCTTTTGCAAATTCCAATTCAATTTGGATTTAAATCAAACAATCTTTTTCCTCGGAGTTTTAAACAGTTTTTTTTCTCAAAAACCAAACTTTCCTTTGTAGGATTCAAACAACTTGTTTTTCTAAACAATTTCAAAAACAATCTCTTTGGTAGTAATCCGTCACTGAAAACTCGAAAATGAACACCGATGATGTCCGGATCAACATCGGAATTTATTTTCCAGCGATCGAAGTGAGTTCAATACTATATCACCTTTCAAAACCATTTCTAACACTTCCATTTTGAAATACATTTCAAAATATCATTCACACGGCTTGTAAAACAATTTAAAATCTCCTATGATTTTTGTAACACCCCGAATTTCAGTTAATGCTAAAATTCACTAATTGCAGAATAAATAATCTCAGATGTGAGAATTGGGGGAAACGGGCTGCGTCATTGCGTTCGTCTCGGAAAAATACGTGAAATAGAGTCCGAAATTTTGTAAATCGGAGTCCGTATGGCCCAGTTATGGCCCAATGAAGTTTACAGAAAATTCAAAGTTCAAAACAGATTTAAAATTCAGGTTCAAATTTCGAAATTGGGGCCATTGGGCGCAGGTGGGAAAATTCCTGCCTAGCTACCCAAGTCGACAGCCCTGTCGACTGGGCAGTCGACTTGGCTAGGACCAAGTCGACAGCCCTGTCGACTTGGGTGTCGACAGGGGGTGCTCGGCCAGTTTAACCTGGTGCACCATTTTAAGGTTTGGCTGTGTTTTGGGGCTGTTTTCTGGAAGCTTCCGAGATCTGATGGTCCTAATCTAATTTAGGGTTAATCTAATGGCCTAAAACACTTGCCTAGTCTATAAATAAGACCCTAAGCTAGCCCTAAATGATCATAATCCTATCCTCTAACTAAACTATGCCAAAATTTTCTATGATCATGGCCTCCACTCAAAACCCTAGCCTCCATCCTCTTTCTAAACTATTTCTATGAAGGCTTTCATGTTCATACAAGCATTTTTAAGTTGTATGGGTGGTCATTAGCTTGCATTCATCATCAAGTTGCAAGCTTTATTTTCAAGGCTAGAGTTTTTGGGTGATTTTTGGCAAGGCTTTGCTTATTGGAGTTTAGTAGTGAGTTTCTATAGCCTTAATAATCAATTGTTAAATTGATTATGATAGGATATGATAAGATATGGCTATGTTTGTGGATTAATGTGTTTATGCAAGTTTAGTATAGTGTATGTTGTGTGTTTTGCGAGTTTTATGCTATATGTTATGCAAGTATAATGCTATGTTTTATGATGCTCATTATGCAAAACACTATGTTGAACATTAATTCATATGTAACATGTTATGCAAGCTATATGTGAGATTATATGCAAGTTCATATGTAACATGTTATGCAAGCTATATGTGAGATTATATGCAAGTTCATATGTAACATGTTATGCAAGCTATATGTGAGATTATATGCAAGTTCATATGTAACATGTAATGCAAGTTATGTGCATGATTATATGCAAGTTCATATGTAACATGTTATGCAAGTTATGTGTTTGGTTATATGCAAGTTATGTGCATGATTATATGCAAGTTCATATGTAACATGTTATGCAAGTTATGTGTTTGGTTATATGCAAGTTATGTGCATGATTATATGCAAGTTCATATGTAACATGTTATGCAAGTTATGTGTTTGGTTATATGCAAGTTATGTGCATGATTATATGCAAGTTCATATGTAACATGTTATGCAAGTTATGTGTTTGGTTATATGCAAGTTAACATGTGACATGCTATGCAAGTTTACCCCTTTGTATGACATAAGTACATGTGCAAGTTCACCCCTTTTAGACCTATGACATGTATGCAAGTTGACACCTTTATGATAGGTCTATGACATGAACATTTATGCAAGTTACCATCTTTATGACATATATGATTCATGCAAGTTTGGGTTGGTTATTTATGCAAGTTGGGTTTATGGTCATATATGCAAGTTGACACCTTTTAAACCCATGATAATGCTAATGATATGCTAAGTTGAACCCATTGTGTGTATGATGAATCTTCTCTTTTGAAGAATGTCATGTTAACGTATTTACGTGGGGACGATGGGGTAAAAATTAATGAACACATAAAATTGTGTGAAGTGGGTATGATTAAACATACCATAAAGTGGATGGACATAATTGGGAATTTACCTATTAAGTTAGGTCTACCCATATTATGGAATTGGGAATTTACCTATTGAGTTAGGTCTACCCATATTCTTACATATTTGTAATTAATTAGGGATAATTAATACAAATTATGGGGGTGATTAATTAGGTGTAATTAATCAACTAAGACACGAGGTTGGACCCTTTTGTAGCATAAGACTGCCCGGAACCGACCGGCAAATCCAGCGGCTACAAATGATTGGCCCAATGTGAGAGGTCTTAGTCATAAACTAAATACGTGACAAGTGTAAAGACACGAGGTTAGACTCTATTATGGTGTAAGGCTGCCCGGAACCAACCGGCATATCCAGCTGCCATAAAAGACAGTCTAATGTGAGAGGTCTTTACAAAGGTTACGATCTTAATTAATTAAGAAACACTTAACCAAATTAGCATGTAGTGAGGCATGAGGGGTTAAGTGGGTGCCTTGGGTGGCATGTAGTAACTAGTGGGGGTGCCTTGGGTGGCATGAGGAAACTAGTGGGTTGCCTTGGGTGGCAATAGAAAATACGATTAGAATACTTAACCAAAGTGGAACATGTAATTAAACATGATTAAAGGGTTAAGTAAGTGCCTTGGGTGGCATGTGGGAATCAAGTAAGTGCCTTGGGTGGCATGTGGAAATCTAGTGGGTGCCTTAAGTGGCAATTGAAATATGATTAAATGACAAGCTTAAGTAGTAGCTTGTGGGGTCCTTAAGTGGCAATTGAAATATGATTAAATGACAAGCTTAAGTAGTAGCTTGTGGGGGCCTTGAGTGGCAATTAAAATATGATTAAAAGACTTAACCAAAATTTGTAACATGTAAGTGGACATGGTTAAAGGGTTAAGTGGGATTCACTAGAAATGACAAGCTTAGGTGGGTAGCTTGTGGGGGCCCATTTCAACCAATATCCCAAACGTATCTTTGTGGGCTCGACCCAAGTCGAGGACGGGACACGCATATTGGGCTTGACTGTAAGAGGCCAAAACGGGTTAGCGGTGGCAACGCGAGTCCAACGGGTTTCATATGCATGTGTGGACCCGGGCTGGTAGGTAAGACGTTGTTGCATCGTGTAGATATAAGCCATGCACCATTTGTTGTATCGGGTTGCCACTTTGGGGAGTGATACACCCCATTGTGGGGCCAGCACGGGTATCTACGGTAGGGAGCCGATCGCTTGGGGAGTAGTGGGTACACCTAGTGGAGATAGGGGCAGACGACACCTATGTAGTCAGCTAGGGGTACACGAAACTACTATTAAAAATTACTAAGTACACTTAGTGGGATCAACCTTTAAGTAGGAATTACCCTTGGGTGGGTAGAACTGGTGTGGTGCAGTGTAGGAATTATCCTTGGGTGGGTAAATGCGTCTTTTCGGTTATCTTAGTACACCCTGTGTTTAGTTGGCTACTTAGTGTAGTCATTATCCCCAGAGGTACCGTATCTTGTTTATATCATACCCTAATTACTTTAATGATTGTATTGTTAAGGTTATAGGACTCGCTCAGACTTATGTCTGACCCCGTTGTTTTTTTTATCTTTTTCCCAACCCTCAGGTTTTCAGAGTGGGCCTAGCACTAGTGGGCTTGGATCAGACCGCTATATCTATCAATTGGGGCTTGGACCGTAGAAGTAAAGCTCGGTTTATCTTTTCTATTATGGCTATTAAGTTATGTAGTGGGATTATGTACTTTTGTTTTATCAGGATGGATATTATGTACTTGACTCTTGTTTATGGTTTGGTGTAACCAAACATGTTTTACTTTCCGCTGCAATGAAATGATGTTTTAAATTCTCAAGTATTACTTATATCTGTCTTGTTGTAATTTTTCTGTTCTATATTCACTTAAAATACTCCACCGATGCTATGGCATTCCCTTAGTGAGTGACCGTAGCGGGTGTGGGGTGTTACACGTGGTATCAGAGCTTAAGGTTACCAGAACAGATAAATTTTTTAGAAAAACTATTTTCTAAGAATATTTTTGAAAGGAGTATTTTCAAAAACATGTCTTTTAAGAGAAAAGTTTTTGAAAGAAAAGCATAATCCCGATAGCCATATCTTTATCTTTCGAATTCTCCGTTTTGAATCTCTTCCTCTCTCGTTTTGAGTCTCCCCTCCACGTATAGATGATCTTTCTAAGATAGATAAGAATGGAAAACCACTTCAAGGGACCTAGACATTAGTCGGACTAGAAGTTGGTTCAAGAAGGAGGAGGACTGGTAGGTACCTATTGGATAGACGATGGGAGGAAGGCTCAAATAGTTGTTGTTTAATGAAGGACGAAACCTCATTTTGATGGGAGGTTACGAGTGGAGAATGGGAAGAAGAGGGCTGGTAGTTATCCTTTTGGAGGAATAGGACACCTTATTAGGATTGTCCAAAGGGGCATGGGCAAGGTATGGAATCTCCTGGAGGGTAGTTGTATTCCCTCACTGCTAGTGTACCAGATGGGGATAGGACCGTTTAGGTTGGAATTTGGATTTCTTTATTATCCGGTTCGAACTTTATTTGATTCTGACGCATCGAGTTGGTTTATCTCATCGTTGTTAGTTGAGTCACTGCACTTAGACACCAGTTTAGTTGATGATCCCTTGGTTGTTTCAAACCCAATTGGGGGCTCCATGATGTGTTTGGGTTTGAAAGTTTCTATATTTAGCGTTGAGTTTAGATGTGATGCTTTTTGGGCTTCACGGGCTATGGGTTAGTTTTGGGCATGGACTGGTTATCCAGTAATGGTGCCGTTCTTATTTGTGGAAGGAGAGTTGTTAAGCTTACGACCCGCTTGGGTAACACTCTCGAGATCTCTTGTAATCCCATGGAATCTGTTATGCTAAGTTATCTAGAATCGCTTGACACGTCGGTCTAGAGTTTGCGATCTGTTAGAGTGGTCCGAGAATACTCGGATATGTTTGAGGAGGTGAAGGGCTTACCTCCGAAGCGGGAGATTGACTTCCGAATATATCTGGTAGACAATGCCAAACCAGTATCTTGGCCAGTGTGCCACATGGCTCCTTGTGAGAGGAGGGAACTCCATAAGCAAGTAGGCGATTTGCTTGAGAAGGGGTTCATAAGATGAAGTATATCGGAGTGGGGTGCTCCAGTAGTTTTTGCCACGAAGGCGGATGGGTCCCTCAGACTTTGTGTAGGGTAAAGAGAACTAAATAAACTCACAAAGAAGAATAGACACCCATTGCCGAGGATTGATGATCTCTTTGATCACTTAGTTGGCGCCTCAGTATTTTCGCAGTTGGACTTAGCCACGGGGTTTCGTCAGTTGAGAGTGGCTGAGGATAGTATAGAGAAGACTGCCTTTAGGACTCCGTATGGTTTTTTTATGAGTGGCTGGTGATGCCATTTGGTTTGACGAACTCCCCCGCATACTTTATTGATTTGGTGAGAAGGGTGTTTAGGGAGTACCTAAATAAGTTCGTGATGGTCTTTTCTAGGAGCGAAATAAGTTTTCGTATGTGCTCAATAGGTTGAGCAAAGCCAGTTATGGGATAAACGGTGGTTTTGGAGCGAGACTGGCAAGGACATCCAGAGTTGGACAAGGGTTTAATTATTTAGCCGTTTTTACTAGTATCATCTCACGTAGGTCGTCTGAATTCGAAGGAGGTATCCCTTGGGTGTTTGTTTGATATTGGTTTAGGCCTTTGGGGCTTGCATTTGGGGGATGTCGAGTTCGACCAGGGTGGTCTGCGTGAGAGATGGACAGTTGTGATGATTTTGGATGGGATTCTTAGCATCTTATGAGTTTGAGATAGCGTATACCCATGGCAAGGGTAACGTGGTAGCGGACGCCTTAAGTAGAAAAAGGTTGTCCTTGAGTTCATTGTTCGTTGAACGACGGAGCTTAGAGTTTATTTCTATGTTTGACTTTAGACCTTCCGTTGACTTTGTACCCGGTTTGCTAGCCTCCTTGGAGGTTAGGCCTACTCTTTTGGGGCGTATTGGCGGAGCACAGCGGGACGACCCACAGTTGGTTGAGTTAGTAGAGAAGCTCATGAGGAGGGGGAGTCGTCCGGCCATTTGAGTAGGTACACCCTAGATGGTAAGGGGTGGTTGCGTAGAGATGGTAGACTTTGTGTACCGCAAGACGAGGGTTTGAGGAAGGCTATACTTGATGATGCACATCGGTCGAAGATGACCATTCATCCCGGTGGGGACAAGATGTACCAAGACATGAAGCGAGTTTTCTTTTGGGCCGGTATGAAGAAAGATGTGGCCGAGTATGTCGCTAGATGCTTGGTGTGCTAGCAAGTGAAAGCGGAGCAGAAGAAACCCGGTGGGTTGCTTCACCCATTGGAGGTTCCGCTATGAAAGTGGGACAGTGTCTCGATGGATTACCGAGATCGAGGAAGGGTAATACGGGAATTTGGGTTGTGGTAGACAGACTTACTAAGAGCGCCCATTTTATACCCGTGGAGAGTAAGAGAACTGCTCCATGGCTAGCTTCAGTTTACATTCGAGAGATTATTAGATTGCATGGTGTACCTTCCAGTATAGTGAGCGGTCGAGATCTTATCTTCACTAGAGAGTTTTGGAAGAGTTTGCAAGAGGCGGTAGGGACTCGGTTGTGTTTGAGTACCGCATATCATCCTCAGACGGACGGCCAGACCGAGAGGGTGAATCGTATTTTAGAAGACCTTTTGAGGCTATGTATCTTGGATTTTGGAGGTACATGGGAAGAGCATCTTCCATTGCAGGAGTTCGCATATAATAACAGCTTTCAGTCTAGTATTGGCATGGCTCCTTTCGAAGCTCTTTATGGAAGGCCTTGTCGATCACCTACATGTTGGTGGGAATCTACGGATAAGATCTTACTTGGGCCTGATATGGTTAGAGAGACTTCGGAAAAGATTGATTTGATTAGAAGAAGGATGAAAGCGGCGCAAGACAGACAGAAATCTTATGCGGACAAGAGGAGGACGGATCTTGAGTTTGACGTTGGGGACATGGTCTTTGTCAAAGTGTCTCTGTTACGGAATGTGGTTCGCTTTGGATCTGTTGGGAAGTTAGCACCAAGATTTGTTGGACCGTTTCCTATTAAGGAAAGGATTGGACAGATGGCCTATAGAGTGGAGTTGCCCGACAAACTTAGTGGTGTACATGATGTATTCCATGTGTCGCATTTGAGGAAGTGCCTACATGAGACCGCAGAGGTGGTAGAGCCAAGCTTGCTTAGAGAAGTGGAAGTAGAGCGTGATGCGACTATTCGACGAGCTCCTACTCGCATCCTTGGGTCAGAGACTAGGAAATTGAGGAATCGAGAGGTTCAACTAGTCAAAGCACAATGGGGAGAAGATGAGAGCAATGCTACTTTGGAGACGGAAGCGAAGATGCGTTCATTGTACCCATTCCTTTTTGAGGGTATGTCTTTTAACTTCTCCTCTATCGTTTGTCTAGTACTTATCTTATCTTTAGTATGTCCTCTCGTTAGTACTTTTGACCTTTAGATAGGGTAAACCTATGGTTGAAACATGTGTTTGAGACATGTTATGATTGATGGATGCATGTGGATGCAAGTGTTTGCTAGTGGTTGCTCGTGGATGCATATACACACACTCTAGACACTAGATCGGCTCAGTCACTTCATATTGCATATTGCATATAATTGTGTGTAGGTAGCTATATTTATGGATGTATAATGATTGTGTTATCATATGGATGATGCATTTTGGTGAATGATTGTGCACTCATGTAGATATTGTATGTGTCGATAGGGTTCTCTCGCATACATAATGGATGCATGGCACTATCATGGTTTGCATATGTTCATACATTAGATAGGGAACATATACACACACTTTTTGCATATGCTCATACATCATTAGAAATTGTTTTAAGGACAATGGATGCCCGTGTTTGAAGGATTGAGTAGATGGTTGTTTGGATGGTAGGATATGCATTCTCCTTAGCTTAGAGATTTCGGGGACGAAATCCTTTAAGGAGGGGAGAATGTAACACCCCGAATTTCAGTTAATGCTAAAATTCACTAATTGCAGAATAAATAATCTCATATGTGAGAATTGGGGGAAACGGGCTGCGTCATTGCGTTCGACTCGGAAAAATACGTGAAATAGAGTCCGAAATTTTGTAAATCGGAGTCCGTATGGCCCAGTTATGGCCCAATGAAGTTTACAGAAAATTCAAAGTTCAAAACAGATTTAAAATTCAGGTTCAAATTTCGAAATTGGGGCCATTGGGCGCAGGTGGGAAAATTCCCGCCTAGCTACCCAAGTCGACAGCCCTGTCGACTGGGCAGTCGACTTGGCTAGGACCAAGTCGACAGCCCTGTCGACTTGGGTGTCGACAGGGGGTGCTCGGCCAGTTTAACCTGGTGCACCATTTTAAGGTTTGGCTGTGTTTTGGGGCTGTTTTCTGGAAGTTCCGAGATCCGATGGTCCTAATCTAATTTAGGGTTAATCTAATGGCCTAAAACACTTGCCTAATCTATAAATAAGACCCTAAGCTAGCCCTAAATGATCATAATCCTATCCTCTAAACTATGCCAAAATTTTCTATGATCATGGCCTCCACTCAAAACCCTAGCCTCCATCCTCTTTCTAAACTATTTCTATGAAGGCTTTCATGTTCATACAAGCATTTTTAAGTTGTATGGGTGGTCATTAGCTTGCATTCATCATCAAGTTGCAAGCTTTATTTTCAAGGCTAGAGTTTTTGGGTGATTTTTGGCAAGGCTTTGCTTATTGGAGTTTAGTAGTGATTTTCTATAGCCTTAATAATCAATTGTTAAATTGATTATGATAGGATATGATAAGATATGGCTATGTTTGTGGATTAATGTGTTTATGCAAGTTTAGTATAGTGTATGTTGTGTGTTTTGCGAGTTTTATGCTATATGTTATGCAAGTATAATGCTATGTTTTATGATGCTCATTATGCAAAACACTATGTTGAACATTAATTCATATGTAACATGTTATGCAAGCTATATGTGAGATTATATGCAAGTTCATATGTAACATGTTATGCAAGCTATATGTGAGATTATATGCAAGTTCATATGTAACATGTTATGCAAGCTATATGTGAGATTATATGCAAGTTCATATGTAACATGTAATGCAAGTTATGTGCATGATTATATGCAAGTTCATATGTAACATGTTATGCAAGTTATGTGTTTGGTTATATGCAAGTTATGTGCATGATTATATGCAAGTTCATATGTAACATGTTATGCAAGTTATGTGTTTGGTTATATGCAAGTTATGTGCATGATTATATGCAAGTTCATATGTAACATGTTATGCAAGTTATGTGTTTGGTTATATGCAAGTTATGTGCATGATTATATGCAAGTTCATATGTAACATGTTATGCAAGTTATGTGTTTGGTTATATGCAAGTTAACATGTGACATGCTATGCAAGTTTACCCCTTTGTATGACATAAGTACATGTGCAAGTTCACCCCTTTTAGACCTATGACATGTATGCAAGTTGACACCTTTATGATAGGTCTATGACATGAACATTTATGCAAGTTACCATCTTTATGACATATGTGATTCATGCAAGTTTGGGTTGGTTATTTATGCAAGTTGGGTTTATGGTCATATATGCAAGTTGACACCTTTTAAACCCATGATAATGCTAATGATATGCTAAGTTGAACCCTTTGTGTGTATGATGAATCTTCTCTTTTGAAGTATGTCATGTTAACGTATTTACGTGGGGACGATGGGGTAAAAATTAATGAACACATAAAATTGTGTGAAGTGGGTATGATTAAACATACCATAAAGTGGATGGACATAATTGGGAATTTACCTATTAAGTTAGGTCTACCCATATTATGGAATTGGGAATTTACCTATTGAGTTAGGTCTACCCATATTCTTACATATTTGTAATTAATTAGGGATAATTAATACAAATTATGGGGGTGATTAATTAGGTGTAATTAATCAACTAAGACACGAGGTTGGACCCTTTTGTAGCATAAGACTGCCCGGAACCGATCGACAAATCTAGCGGCTACAAATGATTGGCCCAATGTGAGAGGTCTTAGTCATAAACTAAATACGTGACAAGTGTAAAGACACGAGGTTAGACTCTGTTATGGTGTAAGGCTGCCCGGAACCAACCGGCATATCCAGCTGCCATAAAAGACAGTCTAATGTGAGAGGTCTTTACAAAGGTTACGATCTTAATTAATTAAGAAACACTTAACCAAATTAGCATGTAGTGAGGCATGAGGGGTTAAGTGGGTGCCTTAGGTGGCATGTAGTAACTAGTGGGGGTGCCTTGGGTGGCATGAGGAAACTAGTGGGTTGCCTTGGGTGGCAATAGAAAATACGATTAGAATACTTAACCAAAGTGGAACATGTAATTAAACATGATTAAAAGGTTAAGTAAGTGCCTTGGGTGGCACGTGGGAATCAAGTAAGTGCCTTGGGTGGCATGTGGAAATCTAGTGGGTGCCTTAAGTGGCAATTGAAATATGATTAAATGACAAGCTTAAGTAGTAGCTTGTGGGGGCCTTAAGTGGCAATTGAAATATGATTAAATGACAAGCTTAAGTAGTAGCTTGTGGGGGCCTTGAGTGGCAATTAAAATATGATTAAAAGACTTAACCAAAATTTGTAACATGTAAGTGGACATGGTTAAAGGGTTAAGTGGGATTCACTAGAAACGACAAGCTTAGGTGGGTAGCTTGTGGGTGCCCATTTCAACCAATATCCCAAACGTATCTTTGTGGGCTCGACCCAAGTCGAGGACGGGACACGCATATTGGGCTTGACTGTAAGAGGCCAAAACGGGTTAGCGGTGGCAACGCGAGTCCAACGGGTTTCATATGCGTGTGTGGACCCGGGCTGGTAGGTAAGACGTTGTTGCATCGTGTAGATATAAGCCGTGCACCATTTGTTGTATCGGGTTGCCACTTTGGGGAGTGATACACCCCATTGTGGGGCCAGCACGGGTATCTACGGTAGGGAGCCGATCGCTTGGGGAGTAGTGGGTACACCTAGTGGAGATAGGGGCAGATGGCACCTATGTAGTCAGCTAGGGGTACACGAAACTACTATTAAAAATTACTAAGTACACTTAGTGGGATCAACCTTTAAGTAGGAATTACCCTTGGGTGGGTAGAACTGGTGTGGTGCAGTGTAGGAATTATCCTTGGGTGGGTAAATGCGTCTTTTCGGTTATCTTAGTACATCCTGTGTTTAGTTGGCTACTTAGTGTAGTCATTATCCCCAGAGGTACCGTATCTTGTTTATATCATACCCTAATTACTTTAATGATTGTATTGTTAAGGTTATAGGACTCGCTCAGACTTATGTCTGACCCCGTTGTTTTTTTATCTTTTTCCCAACCCTCAGGTTTTCAGAGTGGGCCTAGCACTAGTGGGCTTGGATCAGACCGCTATATCTATCTCTTGGGGCTTGGACAGTAGAAGTAAAGCTCAGTTTATCTTTTCTATTATGGCTATTAAGTTATGTAGTGGGATTATGTACTTTTGTTTTATCAGGATGGATATTATGTACTTGACTCTTGTTTATGGTTTTGGTGTAACCAAACATGTTTTACTTTCCGCTGCAATGAAATGATGTTTTAAATTCTCAAGTATTACTTATATCTGTCTTGTTGTAATTTTTCTGTTCTATATTCACTTAAAATACTCCACCGATGCTATGACATTCCCTTAGTGAGTGACCGTAGCGGGTGTGGGGTGTTACAATTTTAAAATTCACGTATATTTTAATCCAAATCCATTTACTAACACCTTTCCAATTTCCAGGGTTTTAATTTCAATTTTGATTTAAATTCAGATTTAATTCATCTGATTCCACGTATTTCACTTATATGAATTCTGATTGATTATTTACATAACCATTAAATTTTTATAATCTTATTCGATTATAATGACAACCAACATATCCTATATATGATATTTTCCTTTATATCGAAATATACTTTGGGTAAAATTATTTCATTTACCCTTTTTCAAAACATACCATGACGGTTCATCGTATTCAAGTGTTTAGTAACTCCTATCGATACAGTGGATCAAACTGATCGACCAGAAATTCATAAGCCACTCAATCAATAAATCTCCACAATATAAAACCATTTTATATTGAATAACGAATACGCTCTTGTATATATGCACTCAAACTCAATCTAGGGTATTACTAACCCTATCTCTACCGAGTCATGCCACAGAGCCAAGGTAATAACTTAACATTAAGCTCTGATACCAACTGTAATGACCCGGATTTTGAGCGACTTTGGTTATCGACATAAACACAATGACGACTAACCAAACATCGAAAAATACCGGTAGGTAGTGAAAGAAATTAGAGGGTGAGAATGGATAAGATAGAAACTTAGAATAGAAGAAGAAGAAGAAGAACACAACATCAGAGTAACACGAACCTCACAGCGAAACGAATAACATATAATAGATAACATATCCTTGAAATAAAACCAGTATATGTATACAATAACATTATAAGAGTACAACACTTACAACACAGCGGAAATAACTATTGCTATACAATCTTAAAGCCTCTTGCTCCAAGCTCTTCAAGTATCTGTAAATCCTGACTACTTGACTGCCCGTACAAAATTGGGCACCCAAGAGTTTAGGGAAAACAAAACAAAATAAACTCCGGGTCAGTCATGGGACTGGTATGAGTAAAACAGTTTAAAACAGTTTGAACAAATAAACGATATCTCATAAGACCACGCCGTATAACGGAACGGGTTTTTCCCTTATGAGAATCCAAAATATCTTTATATCAAAAACCTTTTGATATTATAATAATGTCTATCAACCACAATATAATAATCATCTAGCAGAAATGCTTCCATCTCACGTTCTACGTATATAGTATACAATCAAAACCGCAAGCACGTATTGGGTAATGGATTTCCAACTATGACAAAGTATGGAACAACCTTTCGCTAGTGTACCTCTAGAGAGGAATACACTGGGTTCAACAAGAACATCTTGTAACCTGGTCACACGTGACCGACCACTCATTTCGCTTGAGTGTATCGAATAATATCACCAACGGTTGGGATCAGCAACCATTTCCCGAATGGGACAACATCAACAATAGATTTTTAGAAGTAAATGATACTCTAGATCAGGTGATTATACACCCTAATAGGTGCGACCTACATAGCCATGCTGCCTGCCCGATTTCTGTCATTTGCCGGATGTGAGGCTAGAAGCTACGCTTATCTTTTACATGCCACATCTTCATTCACTTAGAATGTCACACTGTCATACCCTTTAAATCACAAATTGATTTATCCATAAATAACACAAGTATACAGCTAAGAGATACGAATTCCTCCGCCACCAAACGTGAATACGTTTGAAGAGATCAACTTACGCGATCTATTAGATATACTCTGTCATACGTTCGTCTATACAAGTTGCCCTGGGACTGGACAAACCGAAGGCACTATTCAGTATATCCATCTTAAGCACTGTTATCTAAGATTTATACAACAGCCCTTGCACTTTACTCCGTCTTCAATTATCTTTGGCATATATAATTCGCAACGCTTATGCCAAAACAGAGTGGTTCTTTGGATAATAATCCAACCGATCTCTCTATATTAACAACGTTAAAATGGTCAAAACTTTGATAGTCTGTGATTTAACTATCAAAGAAAAATATGTGTGCAAACAACGATATTATTTCCAGATGGAAATTATATCGATCAATCATCATTTAACATTTTTCTCTTTAGTTCATTAATTCACTTATCTCCTGTTTCTATAAATTCCAGAAAACATTTCTGATTTCTTATTTGGAAAACATTTCCAAACCTCCTTTATTGCCAAACCTTACCATTCCTTAGTTAAGAAGGAAGTCAATCAAGTTAGGGTATAATTACCTCTCAGACCTTAACTGAACAACGTTTTAACTTTGAAATGGTCAAAGTTTATCTTTTAATCTTTTAACAAAACTTCCTTATGAAACTCTCGGATTCTATTTACGAATCCACTTCTTTATTGAAACATTGGTTATAACGATAACGTTATAATCCCTACTTTCGAAATATCTAACTTCAATTATAACTTTTATTCTTTTAACTCTTTTGGATTAACTCTAATCGATTAACCCTATTTGACTTAATTCCTTTAACTCTAGTCGAATAACTATATTCAATTAACTCCTTCAATTCTATTCGAATAAACTATATTCGATTAACTCCTTTCGAATAACCAATATTCGATAACTCCTCTTAACTCGATTCGAATAACTAATATACGATAACTCCTTTCGATTTACTAATAATCGATAACTCCTTTGATTTATTCCTTTTCCATTTGTTTACTTAACCAATACTATTCCCTTTTCAATTCTATTTATTTAAATAAATATTTTCTTTTATCTTTTCTAATTATTTAACAAATATATATCTTCCCTTCAATTTTATTTGTAAGTATTTTACAAATATTTCCTTTATATTTGATTTCACAAATAAATTCCTTCATATTTGTTTTCACAAATAAATTCTATTTGTTTTCACAAATAAATTCCTTCATATTTGTTTTCACAAATAAATTCCTTCATATTTGTTTTCACAAATAAATTCCTTCATATTTGTTTTATTTATTTTCTAAATAAATATTTTTTTTTATACTTCTATTTATTTCTTAAATAAATATTCCAATTTTAATTCTATTTATTTAACAACTAAATAATTCTTTTCAGTTCTATTCATTTAACAAACATTTCTCTTTCGATATCATTTGTAAATGTTTACAAATATTTCTCTTTATAAAACCCTTTTGATTTTATAAATAAATTTCCTTTTTATAAAATCCCTTTCCTTTACTATCTAAAATCCATTGATTTCATAAGTAATCCCTTTAATTTTCCAACCATTTCTTTTTTTCTATCCTATTTATTTTCTAAATAAATCCTTTTATAATATCCTTTGATGTTATAAATATTCTCTTTATAAAATCCTTTGATTTTATAAACATTTCATTTTCAATATACGTTTGAAAATTTCCTTTTATCATTCTGGTATTTCTTATGGTTTTTAACCTACAATATAACAATGATCGGTATCATTTCAAATACACAAAATCAGCAGTAGATTTCATATCACATCATATAACACAGTATATGAGAAACAATAAAATAAATGTTGAGGAATCCCGTCGGATTCCTCCAACCTGTTCCCTACATCCACAGATGTTAAACAACACGAATATAAAATATTCTGTTAACCAGAAGCAATATTCGATTAATGGTTTATATATATATATATATATATCGTTATCTATGATTTCAATCAATACACAAACAATTCAACCAAACAGTTAACACCCAGCAATCAGTCATCATTTATCAGTTCTAAATATACGTTAAGAAAATAGAACTGTTTAGAGTTGGTGAGTTATACTCACATTGGCAGTTCATCGTTAAAGAACGATAAACTGTTTGTTTGATTTGAATCAAACAATTTATTTCGCCATAAATTCATACGAGCCCCAATCCACTTCCAGTCAGCTTCATTGTGAAGCTCTCGTCCATACGGTCCCAAGGATCCAACCATTCGAAATTCTGATATCGTATGCAATAGTTATTGATATTACAAGTTTTCAATACTAATTAAATATAAATTTAACTCAACTTAATTAAACGGGCCTCACCCCTCTTCTCTCGTGGCCCTACCACCTTTAAAGCCCAGACCGTGTGACCTTTCTTCCCCAATTAAGAATCCCACTTGCAGGAAATACCTGAACGCTGCTCATTTCCATTCACAAAATCTTGGATCCATCTTTCGTTCTTCATCCTCCTTCCATGAGTTTAAATTCAAATAAAAATCACCGCAATGCACCTCATTCAAATCCGCACCCTACCATACCCTAGACACCAAACTCGACGTCCTCTTCCTGGTTGCGGTTCTCAGCACAAACCCCACGCTTCAACAATTCTGAGCGTCACTTTTTGTGAGAGAAACCCATCAAAAGCTCACGGCAGATGCTAAACCATCCTAGAAGATCAAATCCATCCCTTAAAACTCCAAACAACAACCCTACTTCAAGAATTTCTGAACCCTAGATCGCTCAGCATACACGGCTTCAACCCAAAATTGTGACCAAGTCTTGCAGAATTTATACGAATAGGAAGCTATTCTTATCAAAAATCAAAATATGTGTATAAGAAGATTTATAGAAATTGATTTGAGTATCTAAGAATTTTTATTGAGGATTGAATGGTTTTTGGTTTTCTGAAAAAGATACAGCGGAAAAGTTGAATTAGGTTAGAGAGTTGATGACATTATATAGGGTGATTATATATTTTGTGTGGCTATAAAAGATGGTTGGGTGGCTCGTTCTAGGCCTTAGAAGGCTTTGAGATATTTTACTTTTATTTTCAATTCTTTGTTTCTGACTTCTAAAAATTCGTATGGTCACACATGATACTCAAAAATCACGAAACTGGACATGTAGGTAGAGTTCGACATTACGAACCTAACAAAACTGGATTCGTCGAATTCCGACTTCGTTTGCTCACACAGCATATTTTTAATTGTCAAAATATCGACTGTTTTTCACTCTAAAAATCCGTACGGCCACATAGTGACTCTAAAAATCACGAACCTTGGAATCTAGCAATAATTTGATGTTGTGGATCCAACAAAATTAGTTTCGTCGAATTACGACTTCGTTTGCAAAAGTGGCTATTTTTAAAGTCCTAAATAACCCTTTTAAATATATAAATATATTTAAAAATAATTAAATTTAATATTTAAAAATAAATATTATCGTATATATTCACAGTGGAATACCATACAGCTTCAAAAAAATCTTATATGGATTTCTAACTCGATATTTCAAATCTGGTTCAACCCGATATTCGATTTATATTGAAATTCCTTTTTAAAATATAAATAATTCCTTTATAAATTTTCAAAGGAATTCCACAGCGACTTTTCTAAAATTTGATTTGGATGTAAATCAAAATCTACACGACGAAATCTCGATTTTTCTCTTCCATTAGAAATATATACTTCACCAGATCCTAACGTTTCTTGTTTCACAGAAATCCGATTTAAAATGAACCCTGTACATTCAGTTGAAGTTCGAATCGCCAATTTACGAACTGCAGCGCCATTTCGAACTCGATTTTAATTATATATAATTATACGTTCATCCATCGTTCGAATAATATATTCGTTATTCTAATCAAATCTTAAAATGAATTAAATATCACAGATGATTCAGTTCACACCATATCGTCATTTCAGCCAGTTCTGATTATTTCAGAATTTAATATATTATTTAATTATTATCTTAATTAAATATTCACTATTATTTAATTCAATGACCATTTAATTCTCTAATCACTATTTAAATAATTAAATAAATTAATTATTATATCGCTGAAAAATGCGGGTCATTACATTAAGCGTGATTTTTATATATAGCATTACTCCCTAAGGAATGAAAACAGTTTAGTTTGAAATCCACTTATTCTAAAGAAATAAATAACGATGTTTGTCTAAAGAAATATAAGAATGAGTTTAGACAGAGAAATTGGAGAATCATTTCAGATAACGATAACATCATTTCGATGTTTAGAACATGATTAGAACTTAATAACACTATTAAGAATTGGAACTATAATTCGACAACGTCGAATGTAGTAAGGTAAATTATTTTTAGGAATTATAATCTGATGGATAGTTAATATTTAGTTTTAAACCAATAAATTATAATAGGATATGAAATCAATATGTAGTTATTAACTTGATATTGATTTAACAAGAAGTTGACTTAGAAATTGAGTTTGTAAAAGGGGAATAGGAATATAAAATTATGAAAGAGAATTCGGTAAACAAGATAAGGGTATTTATTACTTGAATAAAGAGTTATTTGATAAAGGTGTTCATATTTATATAATAGGTATGACATTCACATTTTAAAGTGAATAATGTTTTAAAAGTGAACGGTTGACAGAGTATAATATTGATAATGAAAGTGGAAATATTTTTCCAATGTAGATAGGGTATATTATCCAAGTGTAGAAAATAAGGAATGTGAAAAGAACGGAAATGTTTCAAACGTTAATAACATATATTTTTTGGAACATGGGAGAATAAGAGTTTATAATAACTGGTAATGTTTTACCAAGAAGTGTGAAAAAAGGCTAAAACGGGATTTGAGAAATATTTGGTAAGATATGGGAATTTGAATAATAAAAATGAATGTTAAATAAAAAGGCTCTGTGATTGTGTGATGTTTAGTTGTACATTTGAATGAATGTTTGTTTTTACTTCAATAGTTAAATAACCGACTATCGAAGTGTTTTGACCATCGATGTCAATATGGAGACACCAGTTGGATTTATTATCTGAAAACCACTCTGTATAGGCATAAGCACTGCGAATAAGATTATGTGGAAGAGAATTGAAGACGGAGTGAAATGTAAGGGTCGTTTTGTTCGAGAATGGTGCTTTTTGTTTGTCTAGTCCTAGGACAACTTGTATAGATGGATGTCTGAAGAGTATTCCTAGTAGATCGCATAAGATGATCATTCCGAGGTATTACGTCTAGTGGCAGAGAAATTCATTTCTCTTTGCTTTTTATACCTGTAATATTTTAGAAGATCAACTAGTGATTTGATGGGTTTGACGATGTGGCATTCAAAGTGAATGGTAACCAGATGTTTTAAAAAGATTAACGTAACCTCAAGCCTCACAAGCAGGAAATAACAAAAGTCGGGCAGGCAACATGCCTAGGTGGGTCATTCCTAAGTAGGGTATATTTGTCACCGATCTAGAGAAAATTCAATATTCATTCTTCTTTCGATTCTGTATCTTACGGTTTACGGTTGGATGGCCGACAACCGCGGGTGACAATATATTCGATACACTCAAGCTAAATGAGTGGTCGCTCATGTATGGGCCGGGTTGCAAGATGTTCTTGTTGAACCCCAGTTTATCCCCTCTAGAGTACACTGATCGGGAGGTGGTCCCATACCTTGTCATAGTTGGAATCCAATCTCTAATAAGCGTCTATGCTTTTGATTTTATACTATGTATGTGGAGCGTGAGATGCAAGCGTTCTACTATTTGGTTATTTATTTGATTATACATTTTTATAATATCACTGGATTTTGATATCAAAAATGTTTTGGTTATAGTAAGGTAAAAACCGTCCATGCTTATGTGTGGGTTGGTCTTATTATTACCCTTTCTTTCAAAAGGATTTTCAAAGTTAAACAATATGGTTGGAGTTTACTCACACCAGTCCCATGACCGACCCAGAGTTTATTTTGTTTTGTTTTTCCCTAAACTCTTGGGTGCCCAAATTTATACGCGCAGTCAAGTGTTTAAGGCTTTTAAAGATACTTTTGGAGGAGCTGAAGCAGGAGGCCTCACCGTTAGTTATTTATAGTTATTTCCACTGTGATGTATATATGTTGATCTCTGATAGTGGTATGTATATATGATACAGAATTTTGTATTTCAAAAATTATGTTATATAATATATGTTATTTGTTCCGCTGTGAGATTCGTGTTTACTTTGATTCTGATGTTCTTCTTATGCTTCTATTCTTTTAGGTCTATCTATCTCTCTCATTCTCTTATTTCTTTCTGTTAAAGATCTGTATTTTCGTGTACTTTGAGTTGAATGTGTAGGATATTAGTCAGCTCAAATTGGTATGGATTCACGGGCCTTTACAATTGGTATCAGAGCTGAAGGTTAAGTGATTACCTTGGCTCTATGGTGTAACTCAATAGAGATGGAGTTAGTAATACTCTAGATTGAGTTTAAGTGTATATATATGAGCGCGTATGTGCAAATTAGTATAAAAACTGTTTTATATCGTGTTGATTGATCTGTTGTGTGGTATATAAATTCGAGATCGACGTGTTTAGCTGACGTTGTCGATAGGAATTTATAAATGCTTGGATAGAGAAATTCGACATAGTATTGTTTTAAAAAGCCGGGTAAATAAAATAGTTTTACCCAAAATGTATTTTAATATAAAAAGAAGTAAAATATATTGGAATCATTATTATATATATATTGGATGTGTTGATCATTATCATGATCGAATAAGGTTTATAATTGGGTCGGTTATATAAATAACCAATCGAAATATTATATAAGTATAATATGCAAAATCAGATGAACTAAATTTGAATTTAAAACCAGAATTGAAATAAAACTCTAGAAACTTGGAAAGATGTAGTAAATGAATTTTGAATTGAATATATGGAAAATTAAAATCCTGGGAGAGATTTGAAAATGTGCTTTGAGCATTTGGAAAGGATATTTGAAAGTAAATTTCAAGATAAAAATGTTTGAAAGGTAAGTTTTGAATGTGATATATTATTGAACTCACTTCGGCAGCCGGAAAATAATACCGATGATGGATGACCACATCATAGTATTCATTTTCGAGTTTCTAAAAGTGACGGATTACTACCAAAAGATATTGTTTTGAAATTGTTTTGAGAAAACAAATTATTTTGAATCCTGAAAAGGAATATTTATTCTAGAAAGGCAAAGCTGTTTAAAAACTCCCGGGACGATAATGTTTTGAATTAAAACAAGTATACAAGATGAATTTGTAATAATGGAAATAAATTTTACTTAAGAAGTTAAGTAAAGATTGTCAAAGCAAATGGAGATTAACAAAAAACAGTTAAGGAGAAATTAAATTTGAGGGAAAATGATACTGAAATAAAATTGGGATTGAATTGAAGCCAGTTACATGGAAATCGTATTGGAACAGGATTTAACTTGGTAAAGTAATTGAACTTGTTGAATAAGATTATTGGAATGGAACTGAATATGGTTATGGAATTGAATTTTTGAGTAAGAATTTGGAATTGGAATTTTAATTAGAGTTTGAACTGGAATTTAGCTTGGGTACTAGAGAATGATTGGATGTGGACAAGTGGATTGGAGATCAATATTCGGAATGCATGGGTATATGCTAATGGAATATCAAATGGAAGAGTTAGAATTGGATGCCTAACAAAAAAGGTACATGTTTATATTTTATATGAGTGTGTGATTTTTATGAGTCTGTTTGGCAAGCCGTTTGGCTGTTTGATTTTCTTTTGGATTGGTGAATGCCTAGAGAGGCAAGTTGTAGTAGTACCACCGAATGAGCCGTGTAGAGGAGATGCTGGCGAAATTCTCCGAAAATTTAAGCTGTTAGGAAATTTTCAGAATTTCTGAAAGTATTCATTATTAAGAAGAAGGTAAATAAAAGATTTTTTCAACCTGGTTATAATATGGATTGTAGCATTTTCCCTACCTTAGTAATTTTGGGGACGAAATTCTTTTAAGGAGGAAGGAATGTAACGTGCTGCATTTTTATCGGTTTGCATTTGAATATTTAAATCATTTTAAATATTGAATTCGCAATATAAGTGGATTTATATATTAATTATAACGAAGTTGAACGTATAAAAATATATATTAAATATAATCGAGCCCATAATATCGTGGCAGTTCGTAATTTAACATTCTGAACTTCAACAGAGTGTATAGGATCCGTTATTAGTCGGATTTCTTCAAAGCAAGAAACGTTGGAATCCGTTAAACTATATCTTTCCAACAGAAGTGAAAAATCAAGATTTTGCATTATAGATTGCAATTTATATCCAAATCAAATTTTCAAATAGTCGCTACAAAATCGTTTATCGATTGTAACGGTTTATTCGATATAACTAGATACTGATTTTGATTTTGGACAAGCCGTTTGAGACGTAGTGATAATTTAATTTTTAGAATTTTACTGTAATTTTTAATTAATTAAATACACAACTTTTTATTTGGAGTATTTTGCACCTTATATCAATATTTTGGGGTTTCAAAATATGAGTTAACCTACCGATATTTTTATATTTTTGGGATCGTGGCTCATCGCTGGATATGATCGTATTTTCATTTTTTTTCAATAGCAATTCGTAAAGGAACGAATCTGAATGAGTGTGTACCTTGGTTAAATTTACACACAAGCCAACCGTCTAAACGCATTATATACAATACGGATGAATTAAAGAATGAAAAAAAAACATATATATTGAACGAGCATATGGGAGAATGCAACAATGTTCATGAGAAGGGCTTGACAACGAATATTAAGTAAAAATATGAAAGTAAATTATATATGTATATAAGTCTCTTCACAAACACATACCGTCCTTGCATCTGAAGACTTAACAGCCAAGTAATTATATTTTACATACAAAGGACATACGGTATGTACATCTACAGACGCCTATGTTCTACTACCCAGCCGTTATGAAGTGAGGACCTATTGCTTCATATAGAAGGGAAACTACCCTGACTTTTCACATCGCAACCTGGAAACAAAACGTAGGCTACTGCATGTGTTTTCAACCTCCAATAGTAGACCCCTAGGACTTCATATGAAAGGATAGCTGCTGTCCTAAGAAAGGAAATATCCTGGCAGCCATGACCTACCTATAGCACACCCTATACCCTACGTTAAAGATATTAAAACTACTCTACGACCAATGCTACTTGCCTAATCTATACAAGCTAATACTTTGTTGTGAAGTTTTCGAACCCATAAAATACACTTCGCTCATTCCTTTGCTTCACAAAAACTAAAGAAAGAATAAAGGGCGAAGTTTCCCTATAGCTTGCGGACGTTTGGCTGAAGCACCGCATGAGGAAGGAAATAATCAAATGTGAGCATAGGGAGTCCAGGCAGATCAGAGGCTTGCAGCGACTGTACATTTCAAGAGGAGTTGGATGCGCAGTAAATGTTGTAGTGGTGTTCAAATGACAATGTAAAGCTGGAGTTCGCGGTCCGCATTGATACAGTGGGAACGTTATGTTGTGTGCATGGCAAAGTGTGGGGGGAGGATGTATTTTGTGGAAAGAGTACATGCATAGAAAGAAGGGCGGAAGAATAGGGGAGGTATGTGGTAAATGGTGATCACGTACGAGTTTAGATAAGTGGCAACATGGGTAGGGAGTTGTTGTTTTTGGGAAAAAGCTTGGCTTGTGAAAGGGAAGTGGTGGCATATTTAAGAGGTTGGGTATTTTTCCTGTGTGTGTGTTAATGGAGGAACAAAGGGCGGATACAAGTGTGTATGGTGAGTAAGCAGACGGTTTTAGTTTTAAAATATAGAAGAGGGAGTAATGCATGGAGTGCATGTACAGGAAAGAACGGAAGTGTGTGATGACTACACATGTAGCATGTATACATTTGCAAACCAGAGTCTTAACATGATGCAAAAAAGGTGGAGTTTGCGTTCGAAATCTTGGAGCGATCATTTGGAGAAGAAAAGAGTATTGTTGTGTGTCGGTCTTCGCTAGATGTTACACTAAAAAAAATGGACGTGGGCTTTGCAGTGGAACCAGTTTGGAGCCAATTGGAGCTCATTGAATTTACGGCAAAATAGAGTGGAAGACTGGTTTAATCGATTGACGCAAATCATTATTTAACGGTTAACGCGCAAAGGTGAGTAAATTCACTAACTCTGATCTATTTAAAAGTATTATAATTATATTTTAATATTGGTTGAATGTTGTGTGATGGTCGTTTAGATAAATTACAGTGAAATTGATTTGAAATATATATATATATATCGTTGCATATGTACACATCATTAGTTGGATACTGATTCCATCGATTATAATATGTCCTAGTATGGAATTAGTGTTAATTGTGTTAACTACCATCTATGGATGCAGAAAACTGATTGGAGGAACCCAACCGGATTCTTTAATATTTGTATGTACTGGTTGTTTTATATATGCACTGTTTGAACCCAAATGACATTAAGACCCCGTGTGAATGTTGATGTTGAGGAGAACCGGTAAAGAGATTTCTTCTGCCACGAAGAGGGGTTGTGAAACGTTCCATTTTTCGTGCTCTTGCTACTAATATACTGGGAAACGATCTTCTTCGGATAACCAGTATATTAATAGCTATAATGTCCTGAAGTTCTTTGTAACGTTGTAAAGTTTCCTTAACTCTTTTCGCAGTTTCATAATGAAATATTTCTGAGCATGGAAATTCAACATTTGTTTTGATTTAATCAGTAAACGATATCGATCAAGAAAGTGGCAACAGTCGACCATAAACCCATTGTTTTGTTAAGAAATTGATTTGTCGTCAGGGAAATCAACAAAGTTAGTTATTAAAATTATATTTTTATAATTAAAGCAAAGTTTAAACTATAATAGAAATTCTATTATAAACTGGTATTTTATAGTTCGTTTATAAACGATTAGTTGATATTTAAATAAGTTATGAAGCTGTAATTATCCTACAAGTAATAGTTTGGATAATTATTTAAGGAAACAGGTAAGAAATATTATTAAGTTAATTATATAAAGTGAAGTAATTAGAATCAGTCGACAGATAAACTAATAATTGAAGTTGATTAAATCAACTGTTTTGTTAGAAATTGATTATTTGATTAATTAATCTTTAATTAATCAAATAATAATGGTTTTAAAAATTAATTATTTAAATAAATAGGATTCCTTAATTATCAATGACCTTTTTATTTAACGAAGTTTAAATGGTTAATGGGCTAATATAATTAGTTATTGTTTGTTAAGTAAGCAACTAATCTATTTTTAAAATCAATAATGAAGTAAACTGTTTTACTTCAGCAATGATGAAGTTAATTATTATGAATTAAAGAAATTGTTTTTTAAAAGGAATTCGTTTAAGATGATATTGAATTTGTAATGAGATGTTACCTGAATAAGGTATAATGATTCAAATAGAAAGAGAAACGTCAAAAGACAAAAAGCATTAATGGACTTGGGTAAAGAAGTTATAATTGGAATTATATAAGGGAGATGAAGCGAAGAAGTAATACTTAATATAAATGATTATAAACAATCGAGCTTTCAAAATAAGGATATGGTGTCATAAAACCATATTTAAATTAAAGCAAAGAATACGATTTGACGGAATATAAATAACAAGGAGTTAGCGTTACAGACTTATATCTATTCTAAGGTAAGAACGTCATCGATCAAGGTCTGAGAGGTAAATAAAATACCCCAACTTGAATGGCTTCACTACTATAGAGGAATGATATCAGTTTGTAACGAAGTGAAATGTCAAGATTAGTATAAAGGGAATATGGCAGCGTATTGTAGGTTTTTGAACTATAACGATAAAATAACATTGTTGACCAGGCTTAAGCGTGACTGTGATGTCGAGATAAGTTATAAAGGGGAATATCACAACGTATTGCAAGTTTTTACTGTAACAATAAATTAACGTTATTAACCAAGCTTAAATGTGATTTTTATATATAGCACGTACTCCCTAGGGAATGAAAACAGTTTAGTTTGAAATCCACTTATTCTAAAGAAATAAGTAACGATGTTTTTCTAAAGAAATATAAGAATGATTTTAGAAAGAGAAATTGGAGAATCATTTTAGAAAACGGTGACATCATTTTGATGTTTGGAATATGATTAGAACTTATTAACACTATTAAGAATTGGAATTATAATTCGAAGACGTTGAATGTAGTAAGGTAAATTATTTTTAGGAATTATAATCTAATAGGATAGTTAATATTAAGTTTTAAACCAATAAATTATAATAGTATATGAAATCAATATGTAGTTATTAACTTGATATTGATTTAACAAGAATTTGACTTAGAAATAGTGTTTATAAAAGGGGAATGGGAATACAAAATTATGAAAGAGATTTCGGTAAATAAGATAAGGGTATTTATTACTTGAATAAAGAGTTATTTGATAAAGGTGTTCAAATTTCTACAATAGGTATGACATTCACATTTTAAAGTGAATAATGTTTTAAAAGTGAACGGTTATCAGATTAAAATATTTATAATGAAATTGGAAATAATTTTCTAATGTAGATAGGGTATATTATCCAAGTGTAGAAAATAAGGAACATGAAAAGAATGGAAATGTTTCAAACATTATTAACATATATTTTCTGGAATATGGGAGAATAAGAGTTTATAATAACTGTGAATGTTTATTCAAGAAGTGTGAAAAAGGCTAAAACAGGATTTGAGAAATATCTGGTAAGATATGGGAATTCGAATAATAAAAACGAATGTTAAATAAAAAGTGCCCGTGGTTGTGTGATGTTTAGTTGTACATTTGAATGAATGTTTGTTTTTACTTCAATAGTTAAATAACCAACTATCGGAGTGTTTTGACCATCAGTGTCAATACGGAGAGACCGGTTGGATTTATTATCTGAAAACCATTCCATATAGGCATAACTCCTGCGAATTAGATTATGCTAAAGAGAATTGAAGATGGAGTGAAATGCAAGGGTCGTTCTGTTCCAGAATGGTGCTTTCTGTTTGTTCAGTCCGAGGACAACTTGGATGGACGGATGTTTGACAGAGTATTCCTAACAGATCACATGAGACGATCTTTCAGAGGTATTGCGTCTGGTGGCATAGAAATTCGTTTCTCTTAGCTTTTTATACCCATAATATTTTGGAAGATCAACTAGTGACTTGACGGGTTTGATGATGTGGCATTTAAAGTGAATGGAGACCAGATGTTCTAAAAAGATTAACGTAACCTCAAGCCTCACAACCGAGAAATGACAAAAATCGGGTAGGCAGCACGGCTAGGTGGGTCATTCCCAAGAAGGGTATATTTGTCACCGATCCAGAGAAAATTCAGTATTCATTCTTCTTTCGATTTGGTATCTTACGGTTTACGGTTGGACGGCCGACAACCGTGGGTGACAATATATTCGATACACTCAAGCTAAATGAGTGGTCGGTCATGTGTGGGTCGGGTTTCAAGATTTTCTTGTTGAACCCCAGTGTATCCCCTCTAGAGTACACTGATGGGGAGGTGGTCCCATACCTTGTCATAGTTGGAATCCAATTTCCAATAAGCACACTGTGGTTTTTGATTTTGTACTATGTATTTGGAGCATGAGATGCAAATGTTCAGCTATTTGGTTATTTATTTGATTAGACATTATTATCATATCACTGGATTTTGATATCAAAAATCTTTTGGTTATAGTAAGGTAAAAATCGTCCATGTTTATGTGTGGGTTGGTCTTATTATTACCCTTTCTTTCAAAAGGATTTTCAAAGTTAAACAATATGGTTGGAGTTTACTCACACCAGTACCATGACTGACCTAGAGTTTATTTTATTTTGTATTTCCCTAAATTCTTGGGTGCCCAAATTTGTATGGGCAGTCAAGTGTTTCAGGCTTTCACAGATACTCTTGGAGGAGCTGAAGCAGGAGGCCTCACCATTAGTTATTTAGTGTTATTTCCGTTGTGATGTATATATGTTGATCTCTGATAGTGGTATGTATATATGATACAGAATTTTGTATTTCAAAAATTATGTTATATAATATATGTTATTCGTTCCACTGTGAGATTCGTGTATACTCTGATTCTGGTGTTCTTCTTATTCTTCTATTCTATTAGTTCTATCTTATCTCTTCATCCTCTTATTTCTTTCTATTAAAGATCTGTATTTTCGTGCATTTTGAGTTGAATGTGTAGGATATTAGTCAGCTCAAATTGGTACGGATTTACGGGCCTTTACAAAAGTTTTTCCATCCCTTGCATCGTTCAGTTTCTCATTGATGTGTAATAAAGCATCGCTATATTTCCATATAGTGAAGTAAAACATTGATAAATAGGCTAAACGAAACAGTTGTACTCTAATAACACTAAAAACGGTTATGTCGTTTATGAAATATAACATATCCATTGCATATGTAATTCCCTAAAATACAAACCTGAGGCTACTGCCTTAAGAGTGTTGAATTTGTTGATTCAAATATTTTTTGAAGAGGAATGTAATTAATTAGTTGATTTGATTAATTGATCAATTAATTGATTTGATTGATTGGCTGATTGATTGATTTTATCATAGAACAAGAAATAAATTTTGTTCATTTGTAGTTTTTATCCATTGAGTGTAAAAATGTATATTTTTGGTGAATCAATAAAAAGGGTGGTTGGGTGGAATATTTGTGTATTGATATTCCGATCACTTGTGCTATTATTTCCAATCAAATTTATTTTCAAGTGATTGGGTGAAAAAGATCTGCTTTTTGGTGTATTTGTCTTTTCCGCTGCACACAAAACCCCAATAGTTCGGTATCAGAGCAAGGCGATTTGTTTAGATTTCTCATCAATAGCTTCAAGAAAGAGAGATAAATTTACTGGTAATTATTCTACAACTATTTTGGAGGAAAAGGAAGATTTTGGTGGTTAAGATTATGTTGAGAGACAAGAGCATTCCAATCTAGGAACTTTGACATGAAAAGAAGTTTAGTATGTTGAAGGGATCATTAGATTTGGTAACTTTTGATTATGTTTCAGACAGGGGTATTCATGTTGATGATGTTCGAATGATCCAAGATGATCGGGAAAGGAGCTCAGTTCATGTGATAGACGAGTGTCAAGTTGAAAAATCCACAAAGATAAGACGGAGATCTTTGTGGTATTACAAAGGTTTTAGACCGTTGGTTTTTGTGTGGTGCATTTCATGATGAAAATGCATCTTTTGCAGGCAGTGGGTGATGTTTGTAATGATCATAATTGAGTTAAGTGGCAAGAGAGATTTGTTGTATGTATATAGAGATTTGGGTTAGCCATTTTTGTTGGCAACTGGGGTTTTTGGCTCTGTATTTAGATCAGTAATTGAGAGGATTTGTTGGCCTAAGTGGTACTAAGATTACTTTGGAAACTACCTTATTTGGATTTTGGATATTTGCAACATTTGTTGGTGGGCGGGGACATGGACTGAGCCCGTTAACAAGGCGTGTTGGAGGGTAGCTTTGTTGGAACCCATTAGGTAAATATTCAATTTTTCTCATTATGAGATTTAGGTTTAATATGAAGTTCCTTTTTGAAGAGTTTTATGTTGTAAAGAGAATTTGACTTGAGATGGGGTGTTGGAGATATGTGATTTTGCATCAAGGTGAAATGTTAAACTTGATGGTACAAAAATCACAAACAGGTGGAAACAAATATGAAAAATGGAAAATAAATTTTTTTATTGATTGCATTTGCATGAGATCAGAAGGTAATATGCAGGATTATTTTCTTCCACCTCTGCAAAGAAAGGAAATGGTTGATTTACTTGCTATGTTTGTTGTGACGACCACCCATAACCCCCGCACTAAACAATAGGAATAATGCGCTGAAGGGTGTGTCAGACAACTATGGACAATCATCAGAGTAGGTAAACAACAGGTAATAGTAATGAGGCATCATATATAAAAAGATGGAGATTTTCTCAACATCATGAAAGGTTATCCAAATGATACCAAAGTTTGTACATAAGTCCTCACCACAACACTCATATAGCAATCAAACAGCAGAAATAGAAATACTAGAGAGTAATAAAACTGGTACGCCAACCTCCTGCTCGTCTCCACACAGCAGCATCGTCCTCACTAATCACCTGTAACATACTACTTAGTCTGCCCATCCACAACTGGATGAACAACCCAAGTAAATAAGAGGAGATATAAAACCTTGAGTCAGACAACAGTCTTAGTGAGCGATAAAACAACTAACAAATTTCAACAATAAAGTATATGAGAAGCGATAGATAAACATACTAATCTACCCACAACACCAGAGAAGAACTCAAACTTATCTTCACCACATCAGAAGTGATGGCCTTTACATTAAACCATTCAATCATTCATCCATGGAAACCAGAACACTCATTTCAATCATGGTAAAGCACTCATAACATCCAGATTATATATATCTCATGTAAACCGTTCTAATCGAATTCAACATACCTCAAGCACAAGCCCCAGAGGCCTAAACCAGTATCAAACAAGCACCCAAGGAACATCTCCTTCTATGTTGGACAATCTACATGAGAATGTACAAATAGAACAACCAATCATCCATGACTAACTTTGGCTATCACCGTCAGTCTTGCTTTGAAACCACCGTTAATCATATGACGGCCAACCTTGCTATGTGTCAAGGGCTAATGGTAACCTCAGTTCTAGCATAAACTCTATGCGCCTTTCAACGATACGTATGTATGTCCAATCTTGACAACTAGGCCTTTCAACGATACCCATGGTACTTGACCAGCAACCTTCCGGTCTTTTTGGTGCCCCCGTTGTACCCTTGCTTTGAGCCTGCTAGAACTTACGACAATGACGACTTCTCGGCATTCGCATCTCTAGTCACCCAACCCGACGACTTTTTATGGCTCAAGAAACCTTCACGAGCAGCCATTATCCCCCAACTCACGACCTTTGAGTTGAATCCGCCCATTCGTTGCTTTTCACCGATCAACGAACACATCACCTCACTTCGAACATCCCGTTCTGGACTCTCATCGAAGCAATCATCATCGTCGAACAAACAACATCAGTATAAGGTTCAAAACAATCCATAGCATTCATACACACAAGCTAAAGAAACCAACAACACCACTTAAGCCATCCAACACCGTGTTTAAAAGCGTTGCTGAAAACATGAACGATCAGATTATAGGTCGACCCAACCCATCACCTCCTGACCGACCCAATCCACTCTAGGCCGACCCGACACAGCTTCCTTCTGGCTTCTTAACTCGACTGATCCACTATGGACTGATCCACCTCAGAGGACTAGACCGACCCAGTGAGAGGCCGACCCATTTCCTCCTCAACTAGCTTCCCTGACCGATCCAGTTAGGACCGACCCACTTCACTCCAGTTCGACCGACCCATCCAACTAAAGTTTGCTTCCACGTCAAAGACTTCAGACCGACCCGATCCACCATCTCCTGACCGACCCGACCAGACATTGCTCGACCCGACCAGCTCCACTGACCGACCCGACCAGCTCCACTGACTTGTTCTCCACGACAGGATTTGAGACCAACCCGACCCACTTATGGCCGACCCGATCTACTTCCTACAAATCTCCAATTCTACTTCGATTTCGACTAAAACTTCGCCAAATGACGAATCCAACTCAACCGACTCAACCAAGATCATCAAACACAATCATAAACATGTCATAACATTGCTAACAATATGAATATGAAGATTACCACAAAAACGATATAAATATCACCTAAAACCATAAAAATGAACATATGATCAAGATGAGAGA
Organism: Allium sativum; assembly: GCA_030737875.1. NCBI lineage: Eukaryota > Viridiplantae > Streptophyta > Magnoliopsida > Asparagales > Amaryllidaceae > Allium > Allium sativum. The sequence continues at coordinate 10,336,924 of JASFAX010000033.1, forward strand.
TCAAACTAACATAAACATGTGAAATGACATGAAATTAACGGTTTAAATTTGCTAAATTAAATCATAGGGTGATGCATATAAGGATGGACATATAACGGTGTAAATCTATGGTAAAACACTTGAATTTGATGAGAAACATGCACAAACACTCATATACTTCATTGTATTCATGTGAGAGATGTAAATCACTCACCGATTTGCCAAAACAAGCTAAAATCAATGAAATAGGAATCCGGATAGCAAGCACCTTGCACCAGTCGCCTTGATCCGATGAACTCTTTCTTTGATTGATGTAGATCTAGCCTCCAATGGTGTAGATCTATGATTTCCCTCCTTGGATTTGGATTTTTAATGGTGGAAAGGTGTTAGAGGAAGGAGGAGCACAAGGCCACCCAATGAGGAAATGAAAAACTAAACCATTTCCCATATCTCTCACCCCCTATTTATACCCTTCCATCAGCCCACTAATGGGCCTCTCCAATTCAGCCCATTATGGCTTACCAAATCTGATCAGTCAACTAAAAAACCTTAAAACAGTGATTTCTCCCAGACCGCTGAGCCAAATCCTTAATGTAACCACTCTACAAAAAGGCAACCATCAATTTTCTTTCCAATGGCAAAGATTTCACCCTCTGATTCGACCTAAGTCAAAAATTATACCCTGTACAAGCCTGATAGGGGCAAAACGGACACAAACAAAATCGGTAAAAATTATGGATATGTCTCACATCCTCATAAGCAATATATCAAAAGATGAGAGTCATCCAACCCTTAGGGAATATAATAAAAATATTTTACGATCTTTTGATATGTAAAATGGGGCTGTTACATTCTCCCCCCATAAGAATTTCGCCCCCGAAATTCCAAGTAGACATAAGAAACCACAACAATTCCGCATGCCTATCATCCATGAGAAGCCAATTCTATCACCCAAACTAGCAATCATCAAGCCATGCATCCATAACCTTACCCTAGCATGCGGAATTCTATCAAATAACAACAAGACACAATGACATAACGATGATACGATTAAAGGGTCCTACCGACGAAGATTTCTGGTTAAGTCGCCTTCATACTCTCTTCCGTCTCCCATGTACAATTTTCCCCATCTTCACTCCATTGTACCTTGACTAGCTTAACCGTCTTCCTCCTAAGCTGTTTCATGTCATTTCCCACAATACGAAGTGGCTTACGCGGTTTCGTAACTGCGGTTTCAATTTCTAAGTCTTCGTACTGACTCTGGAGATACCACCACATTCGAGTCATGCACAAATTCCCGTAGAAACGATACATGGGACACATTATGAACACTCGACATCTTCTCAGGTAACACCAATCTATATGCAAGCTTTCCAATTCGCTCGACTATCGGAAACGGTCCAATGAACCTTGGAGCTAACTTTTTTTGCTTTCGAATCGAACAACATGCTTCAACGGTGAAATCTTTACGAAAACCATTATGCCAACGTCGAATTCCAAATCCTTACGACGCTTATCGGCGTAACTTTTTTGACGATCTTGGGCCGCTTTCATTCGTTTGTCGAAAGATCTTGATGCAATCCGAGGTCTCTTTAATCATCTCTGGCCCAAGTACCAACTTATCTCTAGTTTCTAGCCAATATGCCGGAGGATTGCACGGTCTCCCATACAACGCTTCGTATGGTGCCATCCCAATGCTAGACTGGTAGCTATTATTATACGCAAACTCAACAAGATGTAGATGGTCTTCCCACGATCCTCCAAAATCCAACACACAAGCTCTTAGGAGATCTTCCAAAACTCGATTGGCTCTCTCGGCCTGACCATCAGTTTGGGGATGATATGCCGTACTCAAGCACAACTCGGTTCCCAAAGCTTCTTGCAAACTCTTCCAAAATCCGCTAGTGAATAATGGATCTCGATCACTCAGTATACTTTTTGGGACACCATGGAATCCAACAATCCATTTCACATAAAGTTCAGCCAACTTCGACGCTGTCTTAGTCGACTTGACAGGAAGGAATCTTGCACTTTTGGTCAAGCGATCCACAATGACCCAAATCCCTTCATTTCCTGTCCTGGTTCTAGATAGTCCATCGATAAAATGCATCGATATTTGCTTCCACTTCCACATAGGGACTTCCAATGGCTGAAGCAAACCACTTGGCTTCTTCTGTTCAGCTTTCACTAACTGACAATTCATGCACTTGGAAATGAACTTTCCAATATCTCACTTCATCCCCTGTCAGTAGTAAATTCTCTTCATGTCCTGATACATCTTATTACCATCGGGATGTATTGTCAACTTCGAATGATGATATTCTCTCGGAACCTCATCTCCCAATCCATCAATATCAGGAACAACTAACTGCCCTTGCTTCTGAAGCCAATCTTCTCAATCAACTTCGAACTCTTTATCTTCTGGTTCTAGCTTCTGGATAAACTCGATAAGCTTTGCATCTCACTTTTGGCTCTCGCCAATCCTTTCGATGAGCGTAGGTCTTATCGATAAGCTTGCCAACATTTCAGGTTCCAACTCATACTTTGGCCTGAAATCAAACCTTGCCAAATACTCAAGGCTCTTCCATTCCGAAAACATCGCTCCCAAACTTGCGTGTCTTCGACTCAATGCATTTGCAACTGTGTTACCTTTACCAGGAGTATAGGTTATATCAAAATCATACGATGCTAGAAACTCTAACCATCGTTGCTGCCAAAGATTCAAATCCTTTTGGGAGAAAAGATACTTCAGCGACTTGTGATCCGTAAACAACTCGAATCGAACTGCCAATAGGTAGTTTCTCTATATCTTCAGAGCAAACACAATCGCTGCCAACTCCAAATCATGAGTTAGGTAATTCCTCTCATGCGGCTTTAGCTGTCTAATCACATAAGCCACAACCTTATCCTTTTGCATTAGCACTGCTCCAAGCCCAGTACCACATGCATCGGTGTATACCACCATCTCTTAATTCCCACTCGGAATGGTCAACACAGGTGCACTCGTCAATCTCTCCTTTAGGTTTCCAAACGCTTGTTCGCACTTTGCATCCCATGTGAACACTTGGTTCTTCTTCGTCAATCCTGTTAACGGTGCATCTACCTTAGAGAAATCCTTGATAAACCGTTGGTAATAACCGGCCAACCAAAGGAAACTTCGAACATCCGTCGCATTCTTAGGTCTACCCTAATCCTGGATTGCTGCTACTTTAGCGGGGTCAACCACTATCCCATTTCCAAAGAAAACATGACCTAAGAACCTCACTTCACTCTTTTAGAAGCGATACTCGAAAAACTTAGCCTTCAGCTGATGCTTTCGCAAGATCTCCAACACCACTCTCAAATGCGTCTTATGTTCTTCCTCGTTCCGAGAGTAAACCAAAATATAATCCATGAACACAAGTACGAACTTGTCCAACTGATCTCTGAACACTCTATTCATAAGATCCACGAAATACGCTGGTGCGTTAGTCAACCCGAATGGCATTACCAACCATTCGAAGAAACCGGATGGTGTCCTAAAAGCAGTCTTTGGCAGACTATCATTAGCCACCCTCAGCTGATGAAATCCCGTTGCCAAATCCATTTGAGAAAACACTTTGGCTTTGTGAAGCTGATCGAACAAGTCATCTATCCTTGGCAATGGATACTTGTTCTTCTTTGTCACCTTGCTCAGCTCACGATAGTCCACACACAATCTTAACGAGCCATCTGCCGTAGTTGAAAATACGACTGGTGCACCCCATTCAGATACACTCCTCTGAATGAATCCTTTTCCCAAAAGGTCTCTAACTTGCACCTCCAACTCTCGCTGTTTCTTAGGCGCCATCCGCCTAAGAGGCATAACGATTGGTCTAGCACCTTCGATCAAATCGATCCTAAACTCGATCTAATGATGCGGCGGCAATCCTTTGACCTCGTCAAAGACATCTACATATTCATTAGTGATCAGCATTGATGACAGGTCTTCTTGTGGAATCCCAAGCAAATATAGATAACTCATAAAGACCCCATCTTCGCGCTTACATCTAATCAGCGCCTTTCGCCCTTCCACATCCCCGACCCTCACCTCTAACTTCTCGCAATTCACCCTTGCTGCATACCTCTTGAGCCAATCCATGACCAAGGTGATCCCATACCCAGCAAAGTTAAGAACAGAACAATCACACACAAAAGAGCAACCATGACTCAACAACACTAGACCACGGCAAATCATGCACAAACTGGACAAACCCCAACTGGATTAGTCACGATTAATGGTCTATCACAAATCTCGGGTTCCAAACCCAAGCGACAAACAAGCTCATTGCAAATGAATGAATGCGATGCTCTAGTATCAAAAAGCACACGAACTGAAACACCATTAATAGAAAGAGTATCTTGCACCATGACACCATTTCCCTTCTCCTCTGCAGTAGGAGCTCTTGAAGAAGTTGGCATGGCTTCCAAAGCATATGCCTTCACAACCTGCTTGCCCTTAGCTGATTCTGGACAGTCTTCCTTCTCATGCCTAGGCTTTCCACACTTGAAGCACTTCTTCTTAGCTTGGGGTTCTTGCATTCACTAGCAAAATGGTCTTTCTATTGGCAGTTAAAGCAAAACACCTCACTCTTAGGCTTCTTTTGGACATTCTTACCTTTTTGTTGTTGTTGCTTCCTCTTCTTATTATTACCACCTTGCTGTGGCTTCTGTTCTTCCTTAGGTGCAACAACAGACATCTTGTTAGGAAACAGACTTTCATGCCTCAAAGCCTTCTCGACGATCTTCTCAAAGATATCATCGACGTGATCCACAAGCTGATTCCCAAGATATTCATCCAACCTCAATACAAACTTCTCGTTCTTTTGATAAGCAGTATCCACATATGAATGAGCATACTTCGACAAAGCCTCAAAGTCAGAAATATAGTCAAGAACTGGCCGACCATTTTGCTTAAGCTCCATGAATCTCTTAAACAGAATAGACTATTGCACAGTGGAGATAAACTTCGCTTCAAACTTAGGTTAGAACAACTCCCATGAAATATCCTCTTCAGGGGTCTCAAGTGTGACAAAGTTCCACCAGTCCATTGCTCTGCCCTCTAACTGCCTTGATGCAAGCTTTCTCTTTGTCGCATCATCAACGCCTAAGTCCTTAAAGAACCTAACACAACTATCCATCCATTTCTGGACTTCTTCAACTGGTTTAGTGCCCTCTTGAATTGTTTTCCTCCCAATGAAGAAAAGTCTTTGCATAACTTTGCAAATTCTATAGCTCTAGGCATTGGAACTCCAACAACCACCATAGCGGCCACAGGAGCGGGAACCCTATTCATAATCACTGTCGCCATGGCCTCGAACATGGCTGGGTAGTCTTGTTCACCACTATTTCCCCCTCTAGTATTAGCTCCCCTAGCAGCGTGTCTTGATGGTCGTCTATTCATTCTAAATCTGCAATTTAGAATAATTAGCCACTTCCAAGCAAAACTGCTAAAGAGATACAACCGCTACTACTATATGTGCTAATATATATAGTAAGCATCCAACTGAAATCTACAAGTACATCTCTCATACGTGATTACGTCTTTGAACTTTGGCTAAAATAGTTAACCATAGCTCTGATACTAAATGTGATGACTGCTCATAACCCCCACACTAAACAAGAGGAATAATGCACTGAAGGGTGTGCCAGTCAGCTATGGATGATCATCAGAGTAGGTAAACAAGATCGAAACCTATCATAGAACTCACAACGCAGGGATAAAATATAATAGAACATATACAACAGGTAATAGTAATGAGGCATCATATATCAAAAGATGAATACTTTCTCAACATCATGAAAGGTTATCCAAATGATACCAAAATTTGTACATAAGTCCTCACTACAACACTCATATAGCACTCAAACAGTAGAAACAGAAATACTAGATAGTAATAAAACTGGTACTCCAGCCTCCTGGTCATCTCTGCACAGCAGCATCGTCCTCACTAATCACCTGTAACCTGCTACTTAGTTTGTCCATCCACAACCGAATGAAAAGCCCAAGGTAATAAGAGGAGACATAAAACCTTGAGTCAGACAACAGTCTCAGTGAGCGGTAAAACAACTAACAAATTTGAACAATAAAGTATATGAGAAGGGATAGATAAACATACTAATCAACCCACAACACCAGAGAAGAACCCAACCTTATCTTCACCACATCAAACAGTGATAGCCTTCACTTTAAACCATCCAATCATTCATCCATGGAAACCAGAACACTAGTTTCAATCATGGTAAAGCACTCATAACATCCATATTATATATATCTCATGTAAACCGTCCTAATCAAATTCAACATCCCTCAAGAACAAGCACCAGAGGCCTAAACCAACAAGAGACAAGCACCCAAGGAACATCTCCTTCGACGTTGGACAATCTACATGAGAAGGTAGAAACATAACAACCAATCATCCATGATCGACTCTGGCTATCACCACCAATCTTGCTTTGAAACTACCATTAATCGTATGACGACCAACCTTGCCATATGTCAAGGGCTAATGGTAACCCCAGTTCTAGCATAAACTTTATATGCCTTTCAACGATATGTATGTATGTCCAGACTTGACAACTAGGCATTTCAACGATACCCAGGGTACTCGACCAACAACCTTCCAGTCTTTTGGGTGCCCCCATTGTACCACTTCTTTAAGCCTACTAGAACATACGGCAACGATGACTTCTTGGCCTTCGCATCTTTAGTCACCCAACCCAACGACTTTTCATGGCTCAAGCAACCTTCTCGAGCAACCATTATCCACCAACTCACGACCTTTGAGTTGAATCCACCCATTCATTGTTTTTTCTGATCAACGAACACATCACATCACTTCAAACATCCCCTTCTGGACTCTCGTCGAAGCCATCATCATCATCGAACCAAACAACATCAATATAAGGTTCAAAACAATCCATAGCATTCATACAAACAAGCTAAGGAAACCAACTACAACACTTAAGCCATCCAACATCGCATTTAAAAGCGCTGCTAAAAACATGACCGATCAGAATATAGGCCGACCCAACCCATCACCTCCTGACCGACCCGATCCACTCTAGGCCGACCCGACCCTGCTTCTTTCTTGCTTCTGAACTCGACCGGTCCACTATGGACCGATCCACCTCAGAGGACTAAACCGACCCAGTGAGAGTCCGACCCATTTCCTCCTCAACTAACTTCCCTGACCGATCCAGTTATGATAGACCCACTTCACTCTAGTTTGATTGACCCATCCAACTAGAGTTTGCTTCCACGTCAAAGACTTCAGACCGACCTGATCCACCATCTCCTGACCGACCCGACCAGACATTGCTTGACCCGACCAGCTCCACTGACCAGCCCGACCAGCTCCACTGACTTACTCACCATGATAGGATTTGAGACCGATCCGACCCACTTATGGCCGATCCGATCCGCTTCCTACACATCTCCAATTCTACTCCGATTTCAACTAAAACTTCGCCAAACGATGAATCCGACGAAATCGACTCAACCATGATCATCAAACACAATCATAAACATGTAATAACATTGCTAACAACATGAATATGACGATTACAACAAAAATGATATAAATAACACATAAAACCATTAAAATGAACATATGATCAAGATGAGAGATCTAACTAACATAAACATGTGAAATGACATGAAATTAATTAGTAAAACTTGCTAAATTAGATCATAGGGTGATGCATATGAGGATAGACATATAACAGTGTAAATCTATGGTAAAACACTTGAATTTGAAGAGAAACATGCACAAACACTCATATACTTCATTACATTCATGTGAGAGATGTAAATCACTCAGCGATTTGCCAAAATAAGCTAAAATCAATTAAATAGGAATCTGGATAGAAAGCACCTCGCACCAATCACCTTGATCCGATGAACTCTTGCTTTGATTGATGTAGATCTAGCCACCAATGGTGTAGATCTATGATTTCCCTCTTTGGATTTGGATTTTTAATGGTGGAAAGGTGTTAAAGGAAGGAGGAGTGTAACAACCCGTATTTTGAATAACATGTTATAACATAAATCAAGGCAGAATTAAATGTTAAAATCTGAATCAAGGGAAACGGGCTGTGCCATTGCGTTCGTCTCGAAAAAATACGCGAAAAAGAGTCCGAGTTTTCGAAAATCGGAGTCGGTATGGCCCAGTTATGGCCCGTCAAAGTTTTCAGAAAATTTCAAGTTCAAAAACAGTTCAAATTTCAAATCTGGAGCCAAACAGACTGGGCGGGAAAATTTCCCGCCCAGCCCCCAAGTCGACTGAGGAGTCCACTTGGGAGTCGACACACCTCAGCTGGTGTCGACTACCCAGTCGACACCCCTGTCGACCTGGGTGGTCGGCCAGTTTGGCCTGGTGCACCTGTTTTGGCTCCTGGGTCTTGTTTTGTTGGCTTGTGACGTGATTTGATGGCTCAGATCTGAATTAGGGTTAATCCTATGGCCTAAACTAACCTAAACTTCTATATAAACACCCTAATACCTAGCCTAAACCATCACAAATCAATCCTACAACAAAGTTATGCCAAAATGCTTCCTAATCATGGCCTCCACCTTCATATCATGACCTCCATCTTCTTCACGAAGGCTTGAGTGTTCTAAGCTAGTAAAAGAGCCATCTTTCTTCATACAAATCAAAGGAGCTTCTTATTTCTCAAGACAACTTGGAGCTTATATTCATTTGGGGATTTCTAGTGTGGCTTCTTCTCAATCTTGTTTTATTTTGTTCTAGTCGTCATAGCCAAGCTTTGTAAGCCCTATTCTACTCTTAGATTTAAACTATGAACTTAAATGTGACATGTTGCAAGTTGAAATTGGGCTTAAGTGTAATGTTTACCTTAGATCTATCATTTTATGCATAGATCTATTCATGACTCCTTTGATCTATGATTATGAGACTATCACCTTGATTTTTGGGTAGAAAGCTATGAGCTTTATTTGGTGGTTATGCATAATGCAACATAGAACTTGGTAGTTATGCATAAATGAAACATAGAACCCCTCATGATCTTTATGTTAACTTGCCTATGATGTTATGAACCATATGCTAATCACAAGTTATCACCCTATGTTAACTATGACCATGTTATCACCTATTTGCTAAGTTGATGTCATACATGTTTTGAGGCCAATAATGCCATATGCTAGTTGTCATGAACACCTTTGCCTCATATATCACCATGTTAAACTTGTGATAGACTTTGCCACTTTATGCCCAACTTATCATATCATTATGTTCCCCCTTTTGATCTATTTGTGTTGATGCGAACTTACATGCGATGGGGTTACATTATGGGTAAATTTAAATGACATGAAACATGACTTGAAAATATGACATGTGATTATGCTTGAAAACATGAACGTGGACATGACATGTAGAAAACATGAAAGTGGCCAACTCGAGGTTGGGTTGAGTTTGTAGCATAAATCTACCCGGAACCGACCGGCTTAACTAGTGGCTACAAACAATAGGACCCAATGTGAGTAGTTGGTCACATCGCACTTAAAACCCGAGGTTAGACTAGGTTGTGGTGTAAAGCTACCCGGACCCGCCCGGCTTAACTAGTAACCACAACAAAGTCTAATGTGAGAGGTTGGGGTGCATTAAGTTAATTGATGCCACATGGTAGGGTTAAGTGATGAACCAATTGAACACGATGGATTGTTGGGGTTAAGTCATGAACCACTTGGGTATACTTAACCAAATTGATACATGGTTTGGATAGGGTTAACCACACCTAACCCATTAGAAACCCTAGTTTGTGGGGCCCTTTTCAGCAGTAACCCACCAGGGAGTATCGGGATACCCTAGGGACTAGGCTAGGGGTGGGGCACGATTACTGGGCTGATTGTAAGTGACCCAAAAAGGGACGGCTAGGTAGGTGCGCTATTGTAGATTCCAGCGGACTATGGTCGTGCACATAGTCCGGGGATGAAAGACAGACATGGGCACCAGTAGGCTTGGACTGTGCGTGCTTGTTTTGTGTCAGTGGTTGGCACCCTAGGGCCCGGATACACCCTAGGGTGGACCTTGCACAGTCGACTACATCTCGCGGTTGGGCCGTATGACACCGACACTTGACGAGTTAGGCTTATAGGGAGCCGATCGACTAGACCGTGTAGTTGGACCTTGATTTAGGTCATCTCATGATGTTGGGCCAAGGGATCATTTCTTGTTTATACTTGACATGGATTAGAATACTAGTACACTTGGTGCAAAAACTTAACCTTGTATATGCGATGCCACACTTGATCTATCTTGTTAACTTTTCACCATGCCAGTTATCATCCTTTGTTTCATCTCTGTTTTACATGTCCAGTTAACTTTATTAGTTTTTATACTAATAGTAGGTAGGACTTACCAGTCTTTTTGACTGACCTGTTTTCCTTTCGCCTCTTTTCTTCCGTTTCCCCCCAAGGTTCTCAGGGTGGGAACACTAGCACCTAGCTTGGATCTTTAGCTTGCTTTATGGATAGCTCATGTACGGTTTGGACTTGAGCTCTCTATGGCTTTACCACGTCTACTTTGGGGATAGTTTACTTTATGTTATTTCCAGTTTTCAGTTTATGTTTCTAGACTTGTAGTAGTTGGAAAATAATGACTTAGTACTTTTGATGTAAGTTGACTATGTTTTTGAAATAGTAGTTTTATCCGCTATTTTACTTACTCTGTTTTACTTATATGTTCTGTCTTGTGATATCTTTATGCATGTTTACCTTGACAAACACCCCTCCAAAGCCAGTGTACTTGCAAGAGTGACCCTGGCGGAGGTGGGGTGTTACATTTGGTATCAGAGTATAAGGTTTACAAGATTTGAGCAAAGGGTTTTTAAAACTTACCTTTTGAAAAACTATTTTCAAAACCAATTAAGTATTTTCCAAGAAAAGTATAGTTTATTTTAAAAGGCTATTCCCCAAAAGCCATTAGCACTATCCTTTGTTTCCTCGTTCTAAATCTATCTTTCCCCTTTTTCAGCATGGCCGATCTTAACCTTCCCGAGGGAGTACCCATACCCGGATGGTTCCGGAGGTACTTGGAAGCTAGGACCAACGATGTGGGCCCAGCAAACACTCCCACTCCTCCTCTTATACCTGAGGTTCCTCCTCCTCCTCAGCGTCCACAAGCGGATTTCGCAAAGGTTTGCAAAGACTTTAAGGTGATGGGTGGCAAGAATTTTGTTGGGACAAAGACTTATGTGGAGGCAAGAAACTGGTTAAAAGAAACTGAAGACCTCTTTGCCATCTTTGATGTGGAAGACCATAGAAAAGTTGTATCGGCAGTATGGCTATTGAAAGAGGAAGCTGCTTATTGGTGGGAGGTCACCAACGCTACTAGGCCTATAGAGACTTGGGCCGACTTTAGGATGAGGTTTGGGCTTAAGTTTCTATCATCTGCTGAGGAGAATCTACAAATGGAGAAGTTTATATCTTTGAAGTAAGGAGACATGACAGTGAGGGAGTATGTGAATAAGTTTAACTAGCTTGGTCGATTCGGTTTGGACATGGTTAACACACCCCAAAAGAAGGCTCTACGCTTTGCACGAGGATTGAATGAGCCATTACAAGGTTTAGCCATGTCTCATATACCCATGGGGGCCACTTTTGAGAGCTTAGTGGATATGGCCTTGCTTCAGGGAGATGATAAGAATAGCAAGAAAGAAGTCAAGTCTAAGGAGACTCAAACCAAGAAGGCGGACTCCAAGTGGGGAGGAAATCAGAGCAACCAGAGCAATCAGAACAACAAGAACAACAAGGGTAACAAGGCCAACAACAACAAGGCAAAGGACACAAGAAAGTGCAACTTCTGTGGGATCGTTGGACACATAGCCAAAGATTGTAGGAAGAAGAAAAGGAAGTTGGGAGAATGCTTTCATTGCGGAGAGGCTAGACACTTCAGTAAGGATTGCCCAAAGAAGCAAGGACAGGGGCAAGGACAGACTCAACGAGCAGGACCTTCTGGAGGGCAGATGCATGCTCTCAACACTGCTCCAGTTCCGGACCGAGGTAGTATTTCTGTAGAAAGCCTTGTTTATATTTCCGGTTTTCCTGTTCGAACTTTATTTGATTCTGGCGCGTCGCATACCTTTATCTCTTCTGATATTGTTGAAAGTTTGCACCTAAGTACTAGTCTAGTTGAGGATCCCGTTAGTGTTTCAAATCCAATTGGGGGTTCCGCCCATCTATCTATGATTTGTATGGATTTGAGGATTTCTATCTTGACCGTAGAATTCACATGTAATGCTTATGTTCTCGGGTTTTTGGGATACGGGTTGATTTTGGGCATGGATTGGTTGTCCAGTTATGGAGCCATTCTTGATTGTGAGCATAGGGTGGTGAGGCTCATGACTCGCCTCGGTAATACCCGAGAAATTTCTTGTAATCCTATGGATCCCGTCATGTTATGTTATCTTGAATCCCTTGACTCGTCCATCGATGATCTGCAATCTATAAGGGTGGTCCGAGAATATCCCGATGTCTTTGATGAGGTTAAGGGGTTACCCCCTAAGCGAGAGATAGATTTCCGCATTTATCTTGTTGATAATGCCAAGCCAGTTTCATTGCCCGTTAGGCACATGGCCCCGCGAGAAAGAAGAGAGCTTAGCAAGCAAATCAAGGAGTTGCTTGAGAAAAATTTCATTAGGCGAAGCATTTCAGAATGGGGTGCTCGGGTGGTATTCGCTACTAAGGCGGATGGTTCGCTTCGTCTATGTGTTGATTATCATGAGTTGAACAAGCTGACAAAGAAGAATAGACACCTGTTACCGAGGATTGATGATCTCTTTGACCAGCTTGTTGGTGCTTCTGTTTTCTCTCAGCTTGATCTAGCCACCGGATTCCATCAGCTTAGAGTGGTTGAGGATAGTATTGATAAGACTGCGTTTAGGACTCCAGATGGATTCTTTGAATGGCTAGTCATGCCGTTCGGTTTGACTAATGCACCCACATACTTTGTTGATTTGATGAGTAGGGTGTTCAGGGAGTTCCTTAACAAGTTTGTGGCTGTCTTCGTGGATGATATTCAGGTCTTCTCTAAGGACGAGGAAGAGCATGCTACACACCTCAAGGAGGTTATGGATACGCTTAGGGCTCATCAGTTGAAAGCCAAGTTCTCTAAATGCCATTTCTGGAGAAAGGAAGTTAGGTTCCTTGGGCATATAGTTTCTAAGCAGGGCTTAGCTGTGGATCCCGCTAAAGTGGTGGCGGTACAAGACTGGAAAGTTCCGAAGAATGCAACTGAAGTGAGAAGCTTTCTCGGTCTGGCAGGATTTTATAGGAATTTCATTCAGGACTTCGCTAGGATTTCAGCCCCTCTCACTAAGTTAACGAAGAATAACTTAGTCTTTGCATGGGACTTAGAGTGTGAGCTTGCTTTTCAAAGGCTCAAGAAAGCCCTCACCTCAGCTCCAGTTCTGGCATTACCCGATGGAGGGAAGTTGTTTACCGTGTACACCGATGCATGTGGCACGGGATTAGGCGCTGTCCTGGTGCAAGAAGGGAGAGCGATATGCTTTGGGGTAGGCAACTCAAAGTTCATGAGAAGAACTATCCCACTCATGATTTGGAGTTGGCGGCGATCGTCTTTGCACTCAAATCCTGGCGCCACTATCTTCTAGGCGAAAGTTTTGACTTGTATACTGATCACAAGTCGCTCAAGTACCTCTTCTCGCAGAAAGATTTAAATCTAAGGCAGCAAAGGTGGATGAAATTCTTGGAATCATATGACTTCAAGATAGCTTATACCCCTGGCAAGGGTAATGTTGTGGCGGATGCGCTAAGCAGAAGAAGGTTGACTTTGAGTCCCTTGTTTGTTGAGATGAAGAGCCTAGAGTTCTTGGCAACCTTTGATTTTGCACCTGCTGTTGGGTCGATGACTGGTTCGTTAGCATCCCTTGTGATTATACCTACACTTCTTGATCAAGTTGGGGATTCACAGAGGGAAGACCCGCAGATAATCAAGACCATGGACAAGTTGATTTGGGGTGAGACGTCAAGTCACCTCGCTAGATATACTATTGATGACAAGGGATGGCTAAGGCGTGATGGAAGACTATGTGTGCCACGAGTGGGAGACTTAGTAAAAAAAGTTCTTGAGGAGGCGCATCACTCGAGGATGACCATACATCCCGGAGGGGATAAGATGTACCGGGATATGAAGCGCATTTTCTTTTGGGATGGGATGAAAACGGATGTGGCAGAATTTGTTTCTAGATGCATTGTTTGCCAGCAAGTAAAGGCCGAGTCGAAGAAGCCCGGTGGGCTACTGCATCCATTGGAGGTCCCGCTATGGAAGTGGGAAAGTATCTCTATGGATTTTGTGGATGGATTGCCGAGATCAAGGAAGGGGAATACTAGCATATGGGTCATAGTTGATAGACTTACGAAGAGTGCTCACTTTATTCCGGTGAAGAGCAAGAGGACCGCATCATGGCTAGCATCTGTTTATCTTCGAGAGATAGTGCGATTGCATGGAGTTCCTTCCAGCATAGTTAGCGATCGTGACCCAATCTTCACTAGCCAATTTTGGAGTAGTTTGCAAGAAGCGATGGGTACGCGATTGAATCTAAGTACAGCCTATCACCCACAGACGGATGGCCAGACCGAAAGGGTGAATAGGGTACTAGAAGATCTATTGAGGCTATGCATTCTTGACTTTGGTGGCACTTGGGAAGACCACCTTCCTCTCGTAGAGTTTTCTTATAATAACAGCTACCAAGCAAGCATAGGGATGACACCATTCGAAGCTTTGTATGGGAGGTCGTGCAAGTCACCAACATGTTGGTGGGAGACAACGGATAAGCTTATACTTGGGCCCGACATGATAAGGGACACATCCGAGATGGTTGAGTTGATTCGAAGGCGGATGAAAACAGCCCAAAACAGACAGAAATCCTATGCAGACAAGCGAAGGACAGACTTAGAGTTTGAAGTTGGAGATATGGTCTTTGTGAAGGTTTCTCCTTTGCGAAATGTGATTCGTTTTGGAGCAGTTGGGAAGTTGGCACCAAGGTTCGTAGGACCCTTCCCTATCATAGAGAGGAGTGGGAAGATGGCTTATAAGGTGGAATTGCCCGAGAAGCTGGCCGGAGTGCACAATGTTTTTCATGTCTCGCATCTCCGAAAGTGCCTACACGAGTCAGCCGAGGTAGTTGAGCCTAGTATTCTTGAAGACGTGGAGGTAGAAAAAGAGGCAACCCTGAGGTGAGCTCCGATTCGTATCTCGGGAACGGAGATCAAGAAGCTGAGGAATCGAGAAGTCAAGTTAGTAAAGGTTTAGTGGAGTGAAGCCGAAGAGGACGCAACTTTGGAAACCGATGAGAAGATGCGCGCGCTTCACCCATTTCTTTTTGAGGGTACATTCTCAATCTCTTTTCCTAGTTAGCATATCTTTCTTTTGCTATCCATGTTTATCTTGTTATCTCGTTAACCTTGTCATGAGAACCTTAGGTAGAAACCCTTTGGATGAAACATGTTATGCTTGATGTTTGCAAGTGGTTGCAAGTGTTTGCAAGTGGATACTCGTGGATGCATGATACACATTAGGCACTAAGATCGGCTCACACACTTTCATATTGCATATGCATGAGTGCTTATACTTATTCATGGATGAAACTTGTTATGCTATCACGTGGATGTTGCATATGGATGAATGTCATGTGCACTCATGTAGAGATTATGAATTATGTTAGGAATTTGCAAACATATGGACTCATTTCACTAACATACTTTGCATTAAGGAGGTTTACTGAATCAGTAACCGCCTGATTTTCGCATTAGATAAGCACATATACACACACCTTTCGCATATGATCATACGGCATTTAGAATCTTTTAAGGACAATGACTGCTCGTGGATGATGTTTTGAGTAGATGGATGATGGATGGTAGGATACGTTCTTCCTAACTTGAAGATTTCGGGGACGAAATCCTTTAAGGTGGGGAGAATGTAACAATCCGTATTTTGAATAACATGTTATAACGTAAATCAAGGAAGAATTAAATGTTAAAATCTGAATCAAGGGAAACGGGCTATGCGATTGCGTTCGTCTCGGAAAAATACACGAAATAGAGTCCGAGTTTTCGAAAATCGGAGTCCGTATGACCCAGTTATGGCCCGTCAAAGTTTTCAGAAAATTTCAAGTTAAAAAACAGTTCAAATTTCAAATCTGGAGCCAAACAGACTGGGCGGAAAAATTTCCCGCCCAGCCCCCAAGTCGACTGGGGAGTCGACGCACCCCAGCTGGTGTCGACTGCCCAATCGACACCCCTGTCGACCTGGGTGGTCGGCCAGTTTGGCCTGGTGCACCTGTTTTGACTCCTGGGTCTTGTTTTGTTGGCTTGTGACGTGATTTGATGGCTCAGATCTGAATTAGGGTTAATCTTATGGCCTAAACTAACCTAAACTTCTATATAAACACCCTAATACCTAGCCTAAATCATCACAAATCAATCCTACAACAAAGTTATGCCAAAATGCTTCCTAATCATGGCCTCCACCTTCATATCATGACCTCCATCTTCTTCATGAAGGCTTGAGTGTTCTAAGCTAGTAAAAGAGCCATCTTTCTTCATACAAATCAAAGGAGCTTCTTATTTCTCAAGACAACTTGGAGCTTAAATTCATTTGGGGATTTCTAGTGTGGCTTCGTCTCAATCTTGTTTTATTTTGTTCTAGTCTTCATAGCCAAGCTTTGTAAGCCATATTCTACTCTTAGATTTAAACTATGAACTTAAATGTGACATGTTGCAAGTTGAAATTGGGCTTAAGTGTAATGTTTACCTTAGATCTATCATTTTATGCATAGATCCATTCATGACTCCTTTGATCTATGATTATGAGACTATCACCTTGATTTTTGGGTAGAAAGCTATGAGCTTTATTTTGTGGTTATGCATAATGCAACATAGAACTTGGTAGTTATGCATAAATGCAACATAGAACCCCTCATGATCTTTATGTTAATTGCCTATGATGTTATGAACCATATGCTAATCACAAGTTATCACCCTATGTTAACTATGACCATGTTATCACCTATTTGCTAAGTTGATGTCATACATGTTTTGAGGCCAATAATGTCATATGCCAGTTGTCATGAACACCTTTGCCTCATATATCACCATGTTAAACTTGTGATAGACTTTGCCACTTTATGCCCAACTAATCATATCATTATGTTCCCCCTTTTGATCTATTTGTGTTGATGCGAACTTACATGCGATGGGGTTACGTTATGGGTAAATTTAAATGACATGAAACATGACTTGAAAATATGACATGTGATTATGCTTGAAAACATGAACGTGGACATGAGATGTAGAAAACATGAAAGTGGCCAACTCGAGGTTGGGTTGAGTTTGTAGCATAAATCTACCCGGAACCGACCGGCTTAACTAGTGGCTACAAACAATAGGACCCAATGTGAGTAGTTGGTCACATTGCACTTAAAACCCGAGGTTAGACTAGGTTGTGGTGTAAAGCTACCCGGACCCGCCCGGCTTAACTAGTAACCACAACAAAGTCTAATGTGAGAGGTTGGGGTGCATTAAGTTAATTAATGCCACATGGTAGGGTTAAGTCATGGACCAATTGAACACGATGGATTGTTGGGGTTAAGTCATGAACCACTTGGGTATACTTAACCAACTTGATACATGGTTTGGATAGGGTTAACCACACTTAACCCCTTAGAACCCTAGTTTGCGGGGCCCTTTTCAACAGTAACCCACCAGGGAGTATCAGGATACCCTAGAGACTAGTCTAGGGGTGGGGCACGATTACTGTGCTGATTGTAAGTGACCCAAAAAGGGACGGCTAGGTAGGTGCGCTATTGTAGATTCCCGCGGACTATGGTCGTGCACATAATCCGGGGATGAAAGACAGACATGGGCACCAGTAGGCTTGGACTGTGCGTGCTTGTTTTGTGTCAGTGGTTGGCACCCTAGGGCTCGGATACACCCTAGGGTGGACCTTGCACAGTCGACTACATCTCGCGGTTGGGCCGTATGACACCGACACTTGACGAGTTAGGCTTATAGGGAGCCGATCGACTAGACCGTGTAGTTGGACCTTGATTTAGGTCATCTCATGATGTTGGGCCAATTTTGGGCCAAGGGATCATTTCTTGTTTATACTTGACATGGATTAGAATACTAGTACACTTGGTACAAAAACTTAACCTTGTATATGCGATGCCACACTTGATCTATCTTGTTAACTTTTCACCATGCCAGTTATCATCCTATGTTTCATCTCTGTTTTACATGTCCAGTTAACTTTATTAGTTTTTATACTAATAGTAGGTAGGACTTACCAGTCTTTTTGACTGACCTGTTTTCCTTTCGCCTCTTTTCTTCCGTTTCCCCCCAAGGTTCTCAGGGTGGGAATACTAGCACCTAGCTTGGATCTTTAGCTTGCTTTCTGGATAGCTCATGTACTGTTTGTACTTGAGCTCGCTATGGCTTTACCACGTCTACTTTGGGGATATTTTACTTTATGTTATTTCCAGTTTTCAGTTTATGTTTGGAGACTTGTAGTAGTTGGAAAATAATGACTTAGTACTTTTGATGTAAGTTGACTATGGTTTTGAAATAGTAGTTTTATCCGCTGCTTTACTTACTCTGTTTTACTTATATGTTCTGTCTTGTGATATCTTTATGTATGTTTACCTTGACAAACACCCCTCCAAAGCCAGTGTACTTGAAAGAGTGACCCTGGCGGAGGTGGGGTGTTACAAGGAGCACAAGGCCACCCAATGAGGAAATGGAAAACTAAACCATTTCCCATATCCCTTACCCCCTATTTATACCCCTCCATCAGCCTACTAATGTGCCTCTCCAATTCAGCCCATTATGGCTTACCAAATCTAGACAGCCAATTGAAAAACTTTAAAATAGTGATTTCTCCCAAATCCCTGAGCCAAATCCTTAATGTAACCACTCTACGGAAAGACAACTATCAATTTCTTTCCAATGGCATAGGTCTCACCCTCTAATTCGGCCTGAGTCAAAAATTATGCCCTATACAAGACTAACAAGGGCAAAATGGTCATAAACAAAATCAACAAAAATTATGGATATGTCGTACATCGCCCTAAGAAACATATCAAAAGATGAGAATGATCCAACCCTTAGTGAACGAAATAAAAATATTTTACGATCTTCCGATACGTAAAATGCGGGCTGTTACATTTGCGCCATTTATTACCTCTACAATTTACCTCCATTATTTCTTACCATATCCTGGTAATTTGATTGATGACTCACATGTATTTCATTGGCTACACATTATGGTAGACTTCATTGTAAATCCATCCTGGCATGAAGTCGATGATTCCAAAATGGAGTGTCTCTTCTTGTTAAGCCTAATTTGAGGTTTTGGTTATGTAAACTCTTAGCTTGTAATCTCTTGTACCTCTCTCTCTCTCTCTCTCTTATGTGGAATAAAATCTCTCTCCTTTGAACTGAACGTATATAAACTATCTTCTTGATGACTGTGGAACCAATAAAAATACTCTGTCTCTTTTCTTTTTTATAGTTATTTACAATTTGTTTGGAGTAATAGAATAATTATTATTAGATTGATGTTCAATTGGCTAATCTAGATCTTGTTTACTGTTTTCCGCATATGTGCAACCTTTTTTGCACAACAAGTTGGTATCAGAGCTTAGTTCATCGCATAGCTTGGAGTGATTTTGGATTGAAGATTATAGATGTTGGAGATTATTTTATTTTCATAGATAACTAGTTTTGATGGTAGATATTGAGGGATTTGGAAGCCTGTGATGGTGGATGTTCCATGCCTCAGTGATTTGATTGATGGAGATGAGTAGAAGCCATCTAATATGGATCAGTAAAGGTGAAAAAAGACGTAGAGAAGGTGTGGTTGTAGCCCGTTCAAATCGACTGGGTTTGATTGTAGTCCAGAAATCAATTGAATCTCACTATACTTCGGAAACATACGGGGTGCACCTTGTGGTCTTAAAATCAAGGGTTGTAAATTTGGAGATGAGAAAGAACTAGTGATGGCTTGTTTGGTGATTATTGGAGAGGTGAAACTTAAATCAATGTTGAGTACTGAATTTGTTGATTCAAAAGTTTTTTGAAGAGGAATGTAATCAATTAATTGATTTGATTGATTGATCAATTAATTGATTTGATTGATTGATCAATTAATTGATTTGATTGATTGGTTGATTGATTGGTTGATTTTATCATAGAAGAAAAGAAAAGAAATAAAATATTCTTGAGATATTTTGAAGGGGAAGTTTGGATATTACCTAGGTCTTATATTCTCCTATAAATGTAGCCTTCTTGGTTAAATGAAAGAAACAGAAACCATGTGAGAATATCTCTTGTGTGTCTTCAGGGATTGTGCCATGGTGAGGAAAATGAGGGAATTAGGGCTGGGAGAAGCTATTCTTATTTACTGTTGGTAGACGTAGTTGGTGCCTCCAGGTTGATTCAAGGGTTTTTCATCGTTCATTATTGCTCTTCTTCTCCAACAAGTCATCTAGATATTCTTTCCCTTTCTCAATAAGGTTATTGATTCAATTGTAATTTTGTTTATTTTTTGTTTTGATCCATTGAGTGTAAACAAAATTTGTTTTCGGTGAATCAATAAAGAAGGTGGTTGGGTGGAATATTTGTGTGTTGCTATTATTTTCGATCTCTTGTGTTGTTATTTTCAATTAAATTGATCATCTTTAATTGATTGGGTGAAAAATATCCGCTTTTTGGTGTTTTTGTCTTTTTTGTTGCGTACAACACCCCAACAGATTATAGAGTAATCCAGTAATCCGTTCCAATTGCTTTAGTGTATTGACATTCTTGATAAAGTGTGAGTGTCAATCAGTATTCATGCAACACTTTGTGTTATACCGTGGTTCGAACTTCAATCCACGATAGATATTAGTCGTTCCATTAGATTCTTTGTCTACAGAGCTGTAACATTGATGTACTTATTTACAGGTGAACAAAACCATCAGTATGAAGGCCATGCATCTTTTCTATCATAACCCTCAATATTTTTCATTTACACAACGAATAAAAGTTAATATTCCCTGTCATGCATTCTTATACTGTAATCATGGTGTTCTTTTAACAAAATTACACCATTGATAGGCAACATAATCCACATAAAACTAACTTTCAAGCATTGATATTGTGTTTAAAAAGATGTTCTTTTGTGCATTATCATTGTAAATGAATCTGTTGAAGGTGCTGCAAATTTCTAGAGAATTCTAAAGTATGAAGATAAAATAAATTTCTAGAATTCTCAAGAGATTAACAAATTGCTTTATGTATTATTAAACAAGTATTTCTTTTTTTATCTAGAGTGTTGTATCTAGAATATTCTAATAATAAATAATTAGTTTGATGTGCCTATAAATATGAGAAGAGGCACATTATATCCATGTACTTCAACTATGTACTAAAACTTGTACTACAACTACAAGCAATAAAATTGTTGTATTATTAAAACTTTACTTCCACTATTTCAACTATATATTCAACTATTCGACTATTTTTCACTACTACAACTACTAACAGAATCAGACAAAACCATAAAAGCGGTTAAATTTGGATTAGTCTAAGACGAGTTTATTAAGCATGAATTGAGAAAGATTACCTAAAATATCATTCCACGCATGTACGATGGATACCCAATGATTTTGATTATGTGGCGACTACCTTGAAAGAGTACAACCTAACGACTCCATGGCTTGAATCCATATATTAAATCAGGTGCAGCGAATCAGAAATGACAGTGAAATTGGAGGAGGGAGAAGGGATTGGTATTTTGAAAATCGTAGATTTTACCCATTAGTATGGCAAATTCTATTCAGACCTACAAAATATCTGAGTTGCCCACCTTTTTTAATTTAAAATTTCGCTGGAAAAAAATACCCTTCGCTGAATATATTTTTTATACGTTTCCGTCAACCACGCAGTGCGGGTGTGGGGATTGTGGTCCAACCACACAGTATGCCTACGAGGTTGGTATCATTACCTCGTAGGGGGCCTACGAGGTTAGCAGCATTATCTCGTAGAGTCTCTACGAGATAAGCTACATACCCTCGTAGTGGCTCTACGAGGTAAAGAGTATTTTGATCATGCGATTTTTTTTTTAAAAAAAAAAATGGGCAACTCAGCTATTTTTTCGGTCTGAATAGAATTTGCCCATTAGTATTGTCGAAGAAATGGTTGAGGGAGAGAGAGTGTGTGTATGTTATGAATGTGGTCACAACTTTGTATAGATTCTATAACAGAGGCACTATGAGAGAATTTAATGGGGAGAAATGAAAATTTATGACATGTGTCAATCAACTAAAGTGCGTGTCTCTTCTTTCCAGCATAAGCAAATGATGAGCACACAGCAAAAAAAAAGTTATTTGTTATGCTTTTCGGTCGTATCAATAGTTCACACATGCATATGCATGAACATTACCATTAAATACATAGCAAACTGAATTTTGTGCACTGGTTTAGGAAGGCTTTTACCATATGCATGTCCGCAAAGTGGATGGTGGTGCAAATAGCTTGTAAGTAATAAACGGAACTCGTGTAGCGGCACTAAATCTGTGTAAAATATTGACATCATAACTAAGGAGTCTCTCAACCTCATAAGGCCCTTTTGGTTCATTACAAATTAAGGAGGAGGAGTCTTTATTTCTAATGCTACTAAGCTTTAGGAAGAGAATTGCATTTGGTACGATATTTGGAATCATCAACTGATCGGGCTATATTTGGAAGACTTTTACGTGAAGCACGCTAAGAATGAGAGACTGGCAAGAAAGTTATTGAAAAGTTGAGCTGTAGATTTTAGGCTGAACAGAAACATAGTGCACCGTTGATTATCATCTGCCTAATTAGAAACAGGCCAAGTAAATCAACACAATTCAGTATGGTACGTGAGTCAAATTGGATTTCGTTGAGGTTTTCAGTCTGAAGCTTTCCAGACATTACTGTGTAATCAATGATGAGTGGAGTTTACATACGGCAGTTTTTAGTTTTAACACTTTGATCCATCATGTGATAGCTCATTGCGGATGTTTACTTGCGTGTGTGTGGGGGTGGGGGTGGGTGGGGGTGGGGGTGGGGGTGTTGATTATCTTATCATACCATAGAGTATAGATTCCTATTGGTTGCATGAAGCCATTGAGAAAACGACACAACTAAACGTGATTTTAAGCAGCTGATTACAGCAGAATGAATAATTAAAGACTCTTAGGTTATACAATGTGCTTGATACAATAATGCACAATACAAAATTCTGGCACTTGTGCTTGATGATTAAGATTTAATAAATGGAATTTTGTCTCTGTGAGCACAGGGTCCCTGACATTTCACATATACGAATATAGGTGCTGGGAAATTTGACCATAATAGCATATATTAGCCATAAAAATTGTTAAAATCAGGTACAGTTCAAAGAAGGAATGTGACAAACTTGTTATTTCACTTTCTGTTTTTGTTCTGCCGCACCAAACAATATGACCAACTTCTTTAAATAAGCATTACAGTCAAAAAAACCAAAAGAAACATGAAAAATCATGCACTGTTTGTCCTTTGACATACAAACACTCGACTTTTCAATTATTTTATCATTTCCCACTAATATTTAATGTTTATTCAACAAAAATCACCTAAAAAAAAGGAAGGTAAAATAAGGGTTTTTCATAATGAAATTGTTACATTTAATGTTTGTTCTACGCATGGTTTGAAATGCTGGAATCATAATGAAATTGCCCATTGATCTGAACAGCAACATAAAATACGGAATTTTGAATCTTACCTCTACGTGCTTGGATAGATTAGATAAACAGGATTTCGATTGATGAATGGCATTCAACCTTTGATCATGCAAACTTTAGTATCAGTTTTACAAAAAGCATTGTGCTGGATGAACTGCACAGTGAATGAACAAAATTATTTTAACATATAGATTTAAAATTAGGCCATCAGACATGGCTGGAATAAGACACAATCCACCAGTAATTTAAACATATTTTTCCTGTATCTATTGAGCTAGTTGCTACTTTTTATCAACCATTTCTTCCCTATAAATTCAGTCTCTTCCTCTTATTCCAAGCAAAGCAATAGTTCATCTCTTTTAGCGTCTTTGTTAAACAGTGATGGTTCCAAATTTGCTTCTGATTTGCATCCTCATTGTGAGCAAACAATATATCTTTGAAGTTTAAATTGTTACATTATTTTTTTGCTTGAAAAAACACTTCATGTATGTATGTGGATAACATGAAAAATAATATGATTTATGGAATAACAAAATTTGTTATCTAAATTTGTATATTTGTGTTGCCCATCATGACTGTTTTCGCATGCCACCCAAATAATTTTTGAGAACTATACAAGACTCAGATGTGTTCAACCTTTTTCAGTTTTGTGTTTTCGTTCATGTAAAAGGATAAACGGTGCATGTATATCATGAAAAACTAACTTTTATTTACTTTTTTCCTCAACTGAGCTTAACTTTAAAGGCGTCCTGAGCACTGCTGGACACCGTAGGACACATTCAAATGCTCAATTATTTGCTTCCATGAAGTAAATGTAATATTCCAATAAATATTGTGCAGGTAGCTGCAACCGCAAGTCATGAGCTCTTACCAGCAGAGATATACTGGGGCAAAATGTTGCCAAACACTCCCATGCCTGGAGCTGTTAAAGATTTTCTGCATCCATCAGTAATTTGAACATATTTTTCCTGTACCTATCGAGCTAGTTGCTACTTTTTTTTTATCAACCATTTCTTCCCTATAAATTCAGTCTCTTCCTCTTAATCCAAGCAAAACAATAATTCATCTCTTTTAGCATCTTTGTTTAACAATGATGGTTCCAAGTTTGCTTCTGATTTGCATCCTCATTGTGAGCAAGCAATTTATCAAGTTTAAATTGTTACATTATCTTTTGCTTGAAAAACACTTGGTGTATGTATGTGGACAACATGAAATAATACGATTTAACAATATTTGTTATCTAAATTTATGTATTTAATGTGTTACAAGGCTTAGGATGCGTTCGGTCTAACCTTTTTAGTTTTGTGTTTTCTTTCATGTAAAAACAATTATTTAAAGAAAATGAAGTTAACAGCCATTATGAAAGACAACTTTTTATTTGTTTTTTTCTCTTAACCGAGCTTAACTTTTAAGGTGCCCTGAGCACTGCTAGACACCGTACGTAGGACAGATTTAAATGTTCAATTATTTGCTTCCATGAAGCAATTGTAATATTCCAATAAATATTTTGCAGGTAGCTGCAACCGCAAGTCATGAGGTGTTACCAGCAGAGATATACTGGGACAAAATGTTGCCGAACACTCCTATGCCTGGAGCTGTTAAAGATTTTCTGCATCCAGGTTTCTTTCTCCTACTCAAATATAGTGACTTTTTACTTGTCATTTTCTCTCATTGTCCAAAATAGATCTGGATTGAAAGGGATAAAATCATAAAATAAACTGATTAAGAAATTTTTGGTCATTTTTCATACAAGATATGTGTTTTATTTCTTTTCCAACTGCATTTTTGTGTCAAAAAAACAACTTTAACTAGCTTCAAAGATACTTTAACAAGTTCTAACCATCTAATCAATACTGTATTTACGCAGCAAAAATAACCGAGCATGCAAATAATGGCCCATACATAGCAGTGCTAGAAAAAGACATGTTACCAGGCACAAAAGTCACCATGCAATTCATGAGAACCACGGCAAGCTTTGGGCCTACCTTTCTTTCTCGGCAAGCAGCAACTTCTATCCCCTTCTCCTCAACCAATCTCCAAACCATATTCTCCCAACTTACTGTAAATCCCAGCTCCAAGAAAGCTGAAGCCATGCAAAAAACTCTTCAAGAATGTGAAATGCTTGCTGCAGATGGAGAGACCAAATTTTGTGCCACTTCACTTGAATCCATGGTTGAATACACTACAAAAAGTCTTGGCACTCGCGATGCATCAGCCGTATCTACTGTCATTTCAAAAGAGGGTGCACCACGTCAGCAGTACACAATAGTGCCATCTGGAGTTAAGAAACTGTCTGGGTCTAATTTTGTAGCGTGTCATGCTAGAAAATATCCATATGTGGTGTTTTACTGCCACACAACTGAAGGGATAACGGCATATAAGGCGAAACTGTTAGGGGAGGATGGGACAACAGCTGAGGCTGTGGCTGTTTGCCATACTAAAATCGCCGGTCCAGATTCTGCAAGCTACTTGAGCGGACTTAAGATCAAGCCTGGTTCAGTTCCCATTTGCCATTTCCTACCACAGGATCATATTGTGTGGGGACGTCTGAACAAATAGAGTTCTCAGATTTAGTTCAGCTTAATTATATATGCTGTTATTTTCAATAATGTTGGGGGCTAGTGTGTCTGTGTGTAGATTGCTCCAACAAACATGTGTTAGGTCTATCAAGAGCTTGCATGCTTCATCATACGCAGAAAGACTATGTACGAGTATGACAATGCTATATAAGTTCCCTGCTGGTGAAGTACTGAATATAACCATCGTTGCTTCCTTTCATACATAATCTGACAAATACCAATATACCATGATACTATAATAGTTTTATATCACAACAAGATAAACAATAGAAGTTGGAACCTCCGCCGAGGCTTATGTTTTTGATAAGGGTTGTGATTGAACAATTCTTTTCTTGAAAATTGACAGAACTCCATGGGATAATGTGGTTTTTTTGCCCGGTTGTTTATGCCTTTTTGAATGAATATTTCATGCTCTGAAAAAATTTATGCTGGATACTTATTCTACAAACCATTCTAGGCTATGACCTAAAAACAAAAGTCATATCCGTTGCTTCGCCTAATTTGCACCGGTTGTATTAACAACCGAAGTAATTAATATTTTTAGCTTCAATTCTAGGGTAACAACCGGTGTAATTGGTATAGAAAAAGCAATAGAGTAAAAGAAAAAAATAAGTAGATCCGGTTTTAATTGAAAACCGGTATAAACAAGGAGAATCAAATACCATTATTGGCACTGGTTATATGTGCAAGCGGTGCAAATATTATGTTTGCACCGGTTTCCCTCTCGATCTCCACCAACCAGTGCAAATATTACCGTCACCCTACAAAAATTGACTCGCTTTACTTTCTTTTGCTCTTCACTCCCGCCTCAAGTAATTTATGCCACTCTCTTCCCAATTTCGTTTCACCATCTTCAATTATTCCCGCCTCCAATTACTTTATTTCTCGACCCAAAAAATATTTGATCTCAATTTTCGATTTCGTTTCGTCAACTTCAATTACTCTCGCCTCCATTTTACTCCCGTCTCCGATTACTCCCGTCTTCACCGAAAAATATTCGATCATTTCAAGTTTTTTAGGGGATCTCAAGTTCGCCGCAGTGTTCAATAAGGTACGAAACCTATTTTTAAATGGAATTGGTTTCACGTTTGTTCACATTATCATCACGATGCTTATGTTTCAGAATAATCATAGCATTTACTGATTTGCTATCATCCTGGATATTGCGTTATCATCATAATGTTTCAGAATAATGATGCGTATGTCTATTGATTAGAGACAGATTCGTTGTGAACTTTGTGATTTTCAGTTGAACTGTTTGTTGTGAACTTTGTGGTTTTCAGTTGAACCGTGAATTTTGTTTTGGAAGGGAACTCAAATTTTCTTAAATCTGAAACTTCCCGGCATGAAGCTCGACTTTGCTAATGGGCATCGTGTATTAGGCATTGTGCTAATCTGAAATTTTCTTAAATCTGAAACATGTCTTTCTGACCTGTGCTAATGGGCATTGTGTATTCCTTGAATCATATTGCATATGACAACTGTAATATTTGGGCAGGAAAATCATACAAATGGCCTGATTAAAAAATTGTTTCATTGGTTGGATTATTTCTGGGTAACACCAGTTTCGTTGTCTATATTATAGAAGTTTTTAAATTAGCACTTCAATGCTTTGAACATCCAATATGTAAATGAAATTGGAATGGACCTCTATAAACGTGTATCCTAAAGTATATCCCTAGGTTATCTCTGCACTGTATATTTTATTCACTAGGTTATCTCTGTGCTGTATTTAATTGAACTTAATCCGGATAGCAACATAAATTCTAGTCAACAAAGGAGTATAATTTACATGCCAAGATATTTTAACAGTACTTGATATACAAGTTGACATGAAAAATATTTACTTCCTTGTCATCTTCAAATTTCATTTTTAGATGTTGAAACAAACTTAACAAACATAAGAAATGCAGTTAAATGCACGATAAACTATACAAGAAAACAAATAATATTAATTCTTAGATGTACTAGTTACAACAAGTATTTAACATATATATTTGATGCTTTTAGTTTCACAGAAAAAGGTTAACTACGATTTCTTTTCCTTTAACAACAGTGTGCTACCGATAAATTAGTTTTTTATTTAGATAAAATATGACTAAATTTCAATATTCAGGTGCTTGCAAATTCATTTTAAGTTAAATAGTAGGCAGTATAAGTTTACTAGGTAATTAATCAAGAGGATTTTCTTTTAAAGAACAAACTTTGGAAATTTTTTGGTTAAAAGTTTGAGAAGTTTCAAAATTAGGTAGAAAGACACATTTACACTAAATGTGGAATTCAAGGGGTCCACTTACCTTTTTCCATTTACACTATCATTTGGCCTTCTCCCTAATTTTGAAACATCCTATACTTTTCACAAAAAATTTTCCAAAGTTTGTCCTTCTCCCTATTTTCCACATTAATTAATCATGTTTTTTATAACTGGATAATTTCAAACACCGTAGGGTAACACATTGATGCTAAATTGCTTCATGCTCGCTCTTTTGTCCCACTGTTGGTCCTATATAATAGGGCGATAAGTGGAGTTTATCGTCCAGTCCTCTTTAAAATTATAACCATTAGTAAACTTGTTTCCAGCTCGCATGCTACTACCGATATATAACATACTTAGATTCACATCATAATAAAAATAAGCAATTAATCACCATGTACCTAACCACAATACGGTACAATGACTCCTTCATTTGATGCTTAATATCGGTAAAATTGAAGATGTTTCCTATAATCATTAAACCAAATCAAAACATGATTATTATGCAAGAAGGTAAAGAAAAGCTTTTTTGAAGGGTAAAAAGAATAATTCTCAAAAGGATACAATCAACGTGTATTAAATAAATTTAAACAACAAGAACTGTAACACCCTGTAGAATATACCTAAAAACATAAATATTAATAATTAATAAAAATAAACAATTTAATAATAAAGTATAAATAAGCTGGAAAATGTGGTTCTGCAGCTTTAAGAATTTGGCTACAAAAATCTTTTATTTGTATTCATGGCGAAATTCTAGATCGTTTTCATATATAATATGTTGAAAACGGAATAGTATGAAGTAGTTACAAGCAAATGAAACTAGACAGTAATCGCAAAAATATATATGGTCAGATAAATAATATACATGTCTAAGAAATAAAATAAATATGGATGAGTTTGAATTTCAAAATGAAGATAAGAAGGAAGGGACAAAAAATATTGTAAACAAGGTAAGATATAAAGCAAATAAATAAACGTTATATATGATTTAACACCTCAGTCTCATATACGTTTATTGGGCACTTCAGTGACCAGGAGGTCGACCGTCCCCTAGAAGGGATGTCGACTGCTGTTCGACCGGGGGTAGGTCGACCGCTTGGTCGCTGAAATGCTCAATAATGCTAGGTTTGGTTAGGTTTTTAGGAGTAAAATATATAAACAGACATTAGGATTATATCTAAATAATCCAACAGGCCAAGCTTACACAAGCAACTATATATATACCCATAGACCTCACAGCTAAGCCCTAGCCATTTTTCTCCATTATGTCTCCACTCTGTCTCTGCCGCCATTACTTCCAGAATTATGTTTTTTCATCTTCTTCTAATCTATTTCTCTTTCTCTCTAATCTTTTCTAATAGATCTGGATTAGAATATATTATTGGAATCATATGAAATATATATATATATATATACACATATATATAAATTTATTTAATTTATACTTATGTATATATAGATCTCTAGAGTTGGAAATTTCATCCAAAAGGCACAACAACGTTTGATCTACGCTCTTCAAATCAATTTGAGTGGAATATTGTATTTCCTTAGGCATATTCTACTTTTTGTAGATTAACATATTGATTTGTATGCCTACGAGAATATGATACAACGACAATATTAACATTCAAAACCTTAAAATCCTCTATTTTTATGTATTGCGCAAGAATTGTCAATTTATTGGGTTTGTGGATCTTGGTCTTAGTAGTGAATTGAGAACAAATAGGGGTGATGTGCTTCTATTTTATGTAATTTATCCTTATGTCTAAATATTTGATTGTAACCTAAAAAGGTTAAGATTTGGTTTGATTCATTATTTGATTAGGTTTGAGTTCTATTCTGAATCCAAACGTATTCAGATTTGAAGCCTATCAAATATGAACGTTTTTATGTGCAATATATAAAAAGGGGTAAATTAGATAAAATGAAGTCCATGTATATACATGTATATATTTATGTATATATGTGTATATATGTATATTATACTCTATTCTTGGTCCATTACTAAAATCTTTCCAATTAGCATAGGATGCAAGTTGAAATTTGTATGTATGTTGTATTTTCCATTCACCGCTATCTGTTATTATACAATTATGCCATCATGCCTTAAATGTAGAGGTCAAAACATGGAAATTAACTGGTATACCATAAACTTAGGACAAGTTAACAATTTTTATCTCGTTGGAACGTTCTTTCGTTCATACGAAAATTAGCGTTATTTATACATTTTAAATATTATACTTATATAGCGCAATTAACGTAATAACGACGTAATAAATTCGATTAGGATATGATTTGAAATTGAAATGTACCCATATATATTGATTGCTTGTGTGTATATAATGGCTTGTAGATATATTAATAGTGATATGCAGACATGATGTTAGTTGCCAATTGTGGTATAAGCCTGCCCGAAACCAATTGGTAAATCCAGCAACCACAAGTATGCCCAACTAATGTGAGGGGTCTGGGTGCCATGGGTCATTCAAAACTTAGTACACTATGACACGAGGTTAAACATACTTGTAATAGAAGCCTACCCGGAACCGCCCGGCATATCTGACATTTACAAATATATGGTTTAATGTGAGAGGTCTGGAGGGGGGGTGTGTGTGTGTATGTGGAAATAGTTGGGTTTAATACACCTTGAGAAGGCCTTAAGTGGCTGACGCTCTTCTTATCTAGTTTGGGTCTTAAGTGGTTAGGACTAAGATCCCCCCCAAAGGTTCATTCCTTGGAAAGGAACTAAAGTCATGGGATCCACCCTTATTAGATTCGAAGTAATTCTATGTGCCCTTCTCTAAAGTGGTTAGGCATAGTGGTAACTGAGTAGGGTAGTTCACAGGGGATGTCCACTTCCTCTAGAAGCTTGTAGGGGATCAACTAGGGATAGGACTAGTTTATAAAAGATATGTGGTCATAGCATGCTCACCAACTACCCAAGGGGAGACTTAAGCGAAGTAGGTGTTCTACCGTAATATCAGTTAAGTATTAATGTTTGCAATATTATTTCTCTTATTAGAAGTGAGAATATAGACTTAAGAACGTTGACGTATAAGGATGGGGTCTTAAGAGACTAGGGTCCGTCTCATACTTATAAGAGATTAAAAGAATCCATCTTTAATAGAGCCATAAGTGACCGAGAATGCCCGCCTCGTTAGGTCTTTACCCCTAATACACTAATGAGCGATTAACTTGGATATCCACCTCATTGTTTAGATAAATTTTGTTTTTTGAATGTTTGCGTGTTGCGTAGACATACCTTCATATATGTAACCTACCAAATTTAGGGTATGGACATTAAGTAGCTACTATACTTCAGTCACACAGAAATTTATTTTCTGACCCCTCTCCTTAACATATCTAACGTGTCAATAGGTGGGGTGAATTCTATGGATGAAGAACTGATGGAGACCGAAGATGAGAACAGAGATATTAAGCTGTTAGTAGTTATCATTGCTGTATTTCTTATGGAAACTTTTGATAATGAATTTATTGATGTACATATGGGATAATTGTATTTCGACAATCTGTGTTAGAAATTATGTGGTTTTAAATAAGGTGGTACATCATATTTTAGTATCATATTTTCTCGTTCCGCTGTGTGAGATTTCCATAACGAAATGTTTATATGTTATTCTGTGCAAATGTAATTCCTTACAGGAGCCAACGACCTGTTTAGAATGGCTCTAAGTTTCAATTGGCCTTTTCTGGATCGAAATTTATGCCCATTCCAGACGGGTTGTTACATTTGGTATCATATCATAGATTACTGGATTATAAGGAAATTATACGTATGAGAGGTGTATTTGTATTTTGAAAAAGTTTTTTCAAACTATATATATAATATATTTACCCCAATAAGCACACACATCTATGCTAGGCAACTTTACCGTTTTATTCCTTGCTCAGCTTAAATACTATCTAAGGAGTATCCACTGAAGGATTCTTTTTTATTTTCAGATAGTAGAGTGGCTGAAATCCTACCAAGCAGGGAAACCAGGCAAGTCTCGATACTTGCCAGAATTGTTCCAATGGTATCTCTGTGACGACCGCCCACAACCCCTGCACTAAACATGAGGAATAATGCGTTGAAAGGTGTGTCAGGCAGCTATGGACGATCATCAAGGTATGATAACACATGAGGAACTTGTCGTATAACTCACAGCGCAAGGATAAAATATAATAGAACATATACAACAGGTCATAATAGTGAAGCATACTTGAGCAGAAACTTAAACCCTCATGAAAATTAGATAAAATATCCATACAATCTGGAAATTACCACATAAGTGTCTATACAAATTTGCCTCACTATAGCACTAAAAGATAAATACCACACAATGGAAATAAAGATATTACATAATAGCAAAGATAATACGCTAGTCTCCTGCTCATCACTGAACTGCAACATCATCCTCACGAAGATATCACCTGTCACCTACTACCTATTCTGCCCATCCAAACAATCGGATGAACAACCCAAGGTAATAAGAGGGAAATATAAAACTTTGAGTTACAACAGTCTTAGTGAGCGATAAAATAGCTAACAAACTTCATCAATAAAGTATATGAGAATGGGTAAATAAACGAACTAATCTACCCACAACACCAGAGAAGAACACAACTCCCATTTTCCACATCGGAAAGTGATAGCCTTTACAACAAGCATTTCAACCATACGACCAATGTAATTCAAGCAACCATTCAATCATGGCAACTAGAAGTAATCCATAATAGCACTCATAACATACAGAATTATATCTAACATAAACCATCTTAATCGAATTCAAAATCCCTCAAGCACAATCCCCAAACGCCTAAACCACTATCAGACAGGAACCCAAGAAGTATTTCCTCTGATGTCGGACAATCCACGTGAGACGGTACAAGCAAAACAAT
This sequence comes from Allium sativum, assembly GCA_030737875.1. Taxonomy (NCBI): domain Eukaryota; kingdom Viridiplantae; phylum Streptophyta; class Magnoliopsida; order Asparagales; family Amaryllidaceae; genus Allium; species Allium sativum. The sequence continues at coordinate 10,370,434 of JASFAX010000033.1, forward strand.
CGTATAAGAAAACTCTGGCTATCACTGCCAATCCTGCTTCGAAACCACCGTTAATCATATGACTGGAAATATTATACTACCGTCCATCAAGGGCTAATGGTAACCCCGGTTCTAGAAAAAACCCCATACGTCATACAATATTTGACATATCTAGGCCATACACAACGCCTAGAGTACTTGACCTACAACCGGTCTTTTAGACGTCTCTACTGTACCCCTTCTTTTGAGCCTGCTAGAACCTATGACAATGATAGTCTCTCAGCCTTCAATATCTCTAGTAGTCAACACCTGCAACTATACACAAGCTCAAAACATCCTTGTGTAGCCATTATCCATCAACTCATCACTTTGAGTCATCTTCACATTTGTTCAAATCTGGTCGTATCCAATTCCAGAAATGATCCTGTACGACCGACCCTTGGCCTGCTCGACGGACCCATATGTGCTCGACCCCATTATGCGACTGACCCAATTGTGTGCGACCGACCCAATTGTGTGTGACCGACCCGAAATGACCGACCACTCCCTCAATTCTCACCTTCTCCCTGACCGACCGATCTGATGCCTAGGTGCACGACCGACCTAAACATCTTCGCCTTGACATTCATGTTGCTCGAGTCCATACTGCTCAACCACCTTTGCTGACCGACCCGACTCCGTTCTCCATGACCGACCGATCCAATCACCTCTGTGCCGACCGACTCCATTGCTTTGCATGACCGACCCGTACTTCGACCGAACCCATTTTCTGCTCAACCCGAACCACTCTGGAGTTCACAACCGACCTAGTCCCCCTTTGCTTAATCGACCCGGTCCCTTCGTGTTCGACCGACCCGATCCCCCGTGCTCGACCGACCCAAACATTGCTTGACCGAACCGACCATGTACTCCCTTGTACTACATTTTGTAGTACACATTGTACTACGCGCTTGACCTGTGGCCTCTGCTGATCTAATTTAGCACCAAATTTCACTAAAACTTCACCAAATGGTAAGATCGACAAAATCTACTTATCCAATTCATCCAATACAAACATAAGCATGTTATGAAATCACTAACAACATGAATATGACGATTTCTCAAAAATTATTCAAATTTCACCAAAATCATGATAAATGAACATATGAACTAAAATTATGGATCTAGCTTGCATAAACATATGAAAATTACTGGTTTTAATTTGTTATTTTAGATCCTACAGTGAATCATATGAAAGTAAACTTACCATGATGTAGATCTAGAGAAAGCGACTTGAAAATGATGAAATTAAGATCATAGAACTCATATACTTGATTGAATCTTTTTGAATCTAGAGAAAGCGACTTGAAAATGATGAAATTAAGATCATAGAACTCAATAGTGTATTTACGTCGAATTCCAAACCTTTTCGAGGCTTATAAGCATAACTCTTCTGACGATCTTGGGCTGCCCTCATTTGTTGCCAAACGATCTCGATAGAATCCGATGTTTCTCTTGTCATCTCTGGCCCAAGCACTAACCTATCTCCAGTTTCTTACCAATAAGCTGGAGAATTACATTGTCAACCATACAACACCTCTTATGGTGCCATCCCAATGCTCGATTAAAAGCTATTATTACTTGTGAACTCAACTAGATGTAGATGGTCTTCTTACGATCCTCCAAAGTCTAACACAAAAGACCTTAGAAGATCTTCCAAAACTCGGTTAACTCTTTTTGTTTGACCATCAGTTTGGAGATGATAAGCCGTACTCAAACATAACTCGGTTCCCAAAGCTTCTTGCAGACTCTTCCAAAATCTGCTCATGAACAACGAATCCCAATCACTTACTATACTCTTCGGGATACCATGGAAACGAACCATTCATCTTATATAAGGGTCAGCCAACTTCGACGATGTTCTAGTCGATCTGAAAGGAATGAACCTTGCATTCTTGGTCAAGCGATCCATGATGACCCAAACTCCTTCATTTCCTACCCTTTCTCTAAGTAGTCCATTGATAAAATCCATCTGTATCTGCTCCCACTTCCATGTAGGAATTTCTAATGGCTGAAATAATCCACTTGGCTTCTTCAGTTCATCTTTCGCCAACTGACAGTTCATACACTTGGAAATAAACTTTCTATTATCTCTTTTCATCCCTTCTCAGTAATATACTCACTTTATGTCCTGATACATCTTATTGCCACGGGGATTAATCGTCAACTTCGAGTGATGACATTCCCTCAGAACCTCATCTCTTAATTTGTCGATATCAGGAACTACCAGTCACCCTTGCTTTCGAAGCCAACCTTCTCGATCGACCTTGAATTCTTTATTCCTTGTTCCAACTTCTCGATAAAACAAGCTTCACATCTCGCTTTTGGCTCTCGCCAATCCTTCTGACGAGAATCGGTCTTATCGATAACCTTGTCAACATTTCAAGTTCCAATTCACACCATTGTCTGAAATCAAATTTCGCAAATACTCAAGGCACTTCCATTCTGAAAACATCGCTCCCAAACTCGCATGTCTTTGATTTAACACATCTGCTCCTGCGTACCTTTTCCACAAGTGGTATCTCGAAAACTTATCCTTCCTTTGATGCTTTCGCAAGACTTCCAAACCAACTCACAATGAGTTTTATATTCTTCTTCATTCTGACAGTAAACCAGAATATCACCCACGAACACAGGCACAAACTCGTTCATTGGTCTCTAAAAACACTATTCATAAGATCCACAAAATATACTGACGCGTTAGTCAACCCGAATGGCATCACCAACCATTCAAAGAAACCAGACGGTGTCCTAAAGCAGCCTTCGGTACACTATCCTTTACCACTCGCAGTTGGTGAAATTCCATGCCAAATCCATTTGAGAAAACACTTTGGCGTCGTAAAGCTGATTGAACAAGTCCTTGATCCTTGATAACGGATACTTGTTCTTTTCGGTCATCTTGTTCAGCTCACGGTAGTCCTCACAAAATCTCTACAAGCCACCAGCCTTGGTTGCAAACACAACTGGTGCACCCCATTCAGAAACACTCCTTCGAATGAATCCTTTCCAAAAAGTCATGAACCTGCACCTTCTAACTCTCACTGTTCCTTAGGCACCATCCGCCTGAGGGTCATAACGATAGGTCTAGCACCCTCGACCAAATCGACTCTTAACTCAATCTCATGATGCGGCGGCAACTCTTTGACATCCCCAAAGACATCTTAAAACTTATTTGCGATTAGCCCAGATGACAAGTCTTGTTGTGGAATTCCAAGCGAATATAACAACTCATGATAATACTATCTTTGGGTTACACTGAATAAACACCTTTCGCCTTTCCACATCCCCGAATCTCACCTCTAGCTTTTCGCAATTCACACTTGTCGCATACCTCTTGGGCTAGTGCATGCCGAAGATGATCAGAACCTAACGAAAGTTACAACTAAGAAACCATTCATAAATAAGCATCCATAATCAACAATACTGGATCCACAAAGTATGCAAAGAGGTGATGAACCCATACAAGATTAATTACAACCAAAGGTCTATTACAACTTCAAGTTCCAAACTTATTCGACATACAATCTTATTACAGGTAAAAGAAGACGATTCTCTAGTACCTAACAGGACTCAATCAAACTCCGTTGGCAGGAAGCATATCCAAACAACAACAACAACTCCTAATTCTCATCAGGAATGAAATAGGAAATCAGAATAGTTTTCAGAACACATGATTCTTCTGGTTGCTTATTCTTTAGAAAATCCAGGTAGTCTTTCTTCTTATATCTAGGCTTGCTGCATTAAAAGCACTTCCTTTCGGCTCTTGGCTTCTCACAATCCTTAGCATAATGGCCCTCTAACTGACAGTTGAAGCAGAGATCATTCTTCTTAATTTTCTTCTTCTTATTTTTCTTCTTTGTAGCACTGGGTCCAATAAAGGTTTCTTCATCCGTAGGAGAACAATCCCTCTGTTGCTTAGTAGAATCCCTTCTAGGTACTTGCACATGAACACCACGCTCTACTGCCGCTTCTGGAATGGGTATCCTTAATATAGCTGCAGGAAGCACATCCAAACAACAACAACTTCTCCTAATTCTCATCAGGAATGCAATAGGAAATCGGAATAGTTTCCAGAACACATGCTTCCTCTGGTTGCTTATTCTCTAGAAAATCCAGGCAGTCTTTCTTCTTATAACCAGGCTTGTTGCATTCAAAGCACTTCCTTTCGGCTCTTGGCTTCTCACAATCCTTAACATAATGGCCCTCTAACTGACAGTTGAAGCAGAGATCATTCTTCTTAATTTTCTTCTTCTTATTTTTCTTCTTTGTACCACTGGGGCCAATAAAGGTTTCTTCATCCGTAGGAGAACAATCCCTCCGCTGCTTAACATAATCCCTTCTAGGTACTTGCACATGAACACCATGCTCTACTGCCGCTTCTGGCATGGGTACCCTTAACATAGTCGCTGCCATCATGGCCGCCCCAAACATAACCAAGTATTCCAGGGCAACCACTAAAGCTCCCAATTGGCTTCCATCTCCTACTCTTCCAGCCTCAGGCTCACCCTAGATGTTTGACGACTCATTCTAAATCTAAAATGGAATGATTAGTCCATATATGAGATAATTACAGAAATGAAATCCAAATACTATTATACTCATATACTACTACATAGTATAAATCCATTAAAAATCTATAATTACGTCTCTTATACGTGATTACATCTTCGAACTTTGGCTAAAATCAACAACCAGAGCTCTAAGCATATATGGCACCACACAACAGAAATAAAGATAATGCATAATAGTAAAGATAATACGCCAGCCTCCTGCTCATCACCGAACTGCAACATCGTTCTCATCAAGATATCACATGTCACCTGCTAGTGCCCATCCAAACAATCGGATGAAAAACCCAAGGTAATAAGAGGGAAACATAAAACCTTGAGTCAGACAACAGTCTTAGTGAGCGATACAATAACTAACAAACTTCATCAATAAAGTATTTGAGAATGGGTAAATAAACGAACTAATCTAACCACAACACCGGAGAAGAACACAACTCTCGTCTTCCCTACATCGGACAGTGATAGCCTTTACAACAAGCATTTCAACCATACGACCAAGGTAATTCAAGCAACCATTCAATCATGGCAGCCAGAAGTAATCCATAATAAAACTCATAACATCCAGAATTATATATCTCACATAAACCATCTTAATCGAATTCAACATCCCTCAAGCACAAGCCCCAAAGTCCTTAACAAATATCAGACAGGCACCCAAAAAACATTTCCTTCGATGTCAAACAATCCAAGCAAAACAAACAATCGTACAAGAAAGACTCTGGCTACCACCGCCAATCCTGCTTCGAAACCACCGTTAATCATATGAATGGCCATATCATACTGTCATCCATCAAGGGCTAATGGTAACCCCAGTTCTAGTAAAAAACCCATACGTCATACAATTTGACATATCTAGGCCATACATGATGCCCAGAGTACTCGACCAACAATAGGTCTTTTAGATGTCTCTATTGTGCCCCTGCTTTTGAGCCCGCTAGAACCTACGACAATGATAATTTCTCAGCCTTCAATATCTCTAGTAGTCAATACCTGTGACTATACACAAGCTCAAACATCCTTGAGCAGCCATTATCCATCAGCTCATCACTTTGAGTCATCTACACATTCGTTGCTTTACACCGACTAACGAACACACGATAGTACTTCGACATTCCCACTTGAATTCACTTCGAAGTCACAACATCACTCTTGAACCAAAGAAAAATGTCAGCCCAAGGTTCAACAACAATCCACAACATTTAGGATGCACTACGCTGCGGCACGAGTTTGGGGGAATCGACCCTGATTTTTTTTTCAGGCTCTTTTTGTTCAAATTTGGGTCGTACCCAATTTTTTTTTCATAAATGACCCTGTACGACCGACCCCCGGCCAGCTCGACTGACCCATATGTGCTCGACCCCATTGTGTGATCTACCCAATCATGTGCGACCGATTCGAAGTGACCGACCACTCCCTCAATTCTCACCTTCTCCCCAACTGACCGATAAGAAGTCTGGGTGCACGATCGACCCGAACCCTAGGTGCACAACCGATCCAAACATCTTCGCCTTGCTCAACTGACCTACATGACCGACCACCTTTGTTGACCAACCCGACTACATTCTCCATGACTGACCGATCCAGTCACCTCCATGTTGACCGACTCGATTGCTTTGCACGAGCGACCTGTACTTCGACCGAACCCATTTTCTTCTCGACCCGAACCACTCTGGAGTGCACAACTGACGCGGTCCCCCTTTTGCTTAACCGACCCAATCCCTTCGTGCTCTACCAACCCGGTCCTCCGTGCTCGACCGACCTAAACATTGCTCAACTGAACCGACCATGTACTCCCTTATACAACACATTGTACTTCACGTTGTACTACGCGCTCAACCCGCGGCCTATACTGATCCAATTCAACACCAAATTTCACTAAAACTTTGCCAAACAGTAAGATTGACGAAATCTACTCACCCAATTCATCCAATACAACCATAAGCATGTTATGAAATCACTAACAACATGAATACAATGATTTTCTCCAAAATTATGCAAATGCGCCCAAAATCATGATAAATGAACATATGAACTAAAATTATGGATCTAACTTACATACACATATGAAAATATATGAAAATTACCGGTTTTAAGTTGCTAATTTAGATCCTATGGCGAATCATATGAATATAAACTTACCATGATGTAAATCTAAGGAAAACGACTTGAAAATAATGAAATTAAGACCATAGAACTCATATACTTGATTGAATCCATGTGAAAGATGCAAATCACTCACCAATTCTCCAAAACAACTAAAGAGCAATGAATTATGATTCCGAACAGCGAAGAATTTGATCCAAACTCTTCTATTCGATGAACTCTCCTTTGAAATTGTGAAGAACTAGCTTCAAGCAATGTTGATCTTTGATTCTCTCATCTCTAATGGCGAAAAGGTGTAGATAATGGAGGAATGGAGGACCTCTAGCTCTTACAAATGAGAGAATGGAGAAAGTAAACCATTCTCCATGCCCCTTACCCCCTATTTATAGTTTCCAACAGCCCACTAATGGGCCTCCCCCAATCAGCCCTTTAAGGCTTTATAAACCTAAACAATCAACTGTAAAACCTTAAAACAACAATTAATCCCAAACCGTTGAGCTAAATCTTTAATGTGACTATTTTACGGAAAGGGAAACATCATTTCATTTGCAATGGCACAGGTCTCAACACCTGATTCGATCCGAGCAAAAGTTATACCCTGTATAGGACTAATAGGGGTAAAATTTCACAAACAAAATTAGTAAAAAATTATGTTTCACATCCCCATAAATAACATATCAAAATATGAGAATGATCCAACTCTCAGGGAATAAAAAAAATTACGATCGTCCGATACGTAAAATGCGGGTTGTTACAATCTTCGTACTACGGAATAAGTACATGTTGCTAATCTCGCCCCAGTGGTGCCTGCAGCTCCTGTCATTGAGGTAGCCTTTGACTTTTCTAGCTTTTGTAAGAGCTTCGCGAATCTTGGAGGAAAATCGTTCACTGGAAAGGAGGGTTTTACTAACGTCCAATCTTGGATAACGGACTATGAAGGAATCTTTGAAGCTATTGAATAGCCGGATGAAGTAAAAAGAAGAATTATGGCTTGGCACTTGAAAGAGAAGGACCTTGAATGGTGGAATTTAGTGTTTGGAGAGAACGAGGATCGAATATTTACTTGGGTCGAATTCAAAACCCGTTTCAAAGCAAAGTTCTTGCCAAGAGCAGAGATGACGATCCAGTTGGAGAAATTTATCCACCTCAAGTAAGGAAGCTTGATCCTACAAGAGTATATGACTAAGTTCAATGAATTGAGTAAGTTTGGTAGGTGTTTAGTAGACACCCTCAATGAACAAAGCCTTAAGGTCTGTTAAAGTATTGAACTCCCCACTAAAGGGAACTTTATTAGCACAAGTAACATTTGGGGAAACTTTCAAAACCCTTGTGGAGACAACTATCCTATGCATGGCCGAAGGCTCCAAGAAGAATAAGGAACCTGAGAAGAGGGAAGGAAGTTCCAATAAGAATAAGAAAAAGGAATGGTGGAAGATCAAGAAGAAGTGAGGCAAATTCAAAAAGGAAGCTAAGACTTATACGAGGTGCAACCGCAAGAGCTATGAGGCTAAAGATTGCAGGACTTCGTTGGCAAAGAAGGAATTCAAAGGAAAGTGTTTCAACTGTCATGAGGAAGGACACATGTCTAAGGACTGCTCAAAGCCCAAAGTTAACTGCAGTGGTCAGAATTATGCAATAGAAGCAGCACTGATTGAAAGCCAACCCCCAAGAGACCAAGGGCAACCCACACTTGAAGGTAAAACTTCTGTTTTAGAAATTTTTGCATAAACCTTGTTCAATTCTTGAGTAACTCATTCTTTTATCTCTAAGAGACTAGTTAATCTGTTAAACCTTCCCATATCTATCTCCAGCAATCCGATAGAGGTGGCCAACACTATCAAAGGGTCTAAGTATCTTGAGTTGTTTTGCAAAGACCAAGCATTGGAGATTGACGATGTCAAATTCCTTTGCGAAGTTTATGTCTTGGATTCTATGGGGTATGATTTTATCCTAGCTATGGATTGACTATTGTTTTATGGGTCCATCCTAGATTGCGATAAGAGAATCGTTCGTCTTAGGAGTTGAGGTGGACGGAGTTAAATTATTCCTTGTAATGTTAGGAACGAGGATAAAGCCTTATTATATTACTTATCTCCTAGTTCAGAAGGGCCATCTTCGGTCCCTATAATATGTGAGTTCTTGGATTTCTTTGAGGAAGTCACAGGACTTCCACCCTACAGAGAAATCTCTTTTCGTATTGACCCATAGAAGGACGCTAAAATAGCTTTACCCTTAAGGCATATGGAGCCTAAGGAAAGAAGAGAATTAGATAAACAGTTTTCAGAATCACTACAGAAAGATTTCATCCAACAAAGTACCTCATAATGGGGTGCACCTATTGTATTTGCCACCAAAGCAGACGGATCTTTAAGACTTTATTTGGATTATAGGGAATTCAATAAGCTGACCAAGATGAATAGGTACCCCTTACCAATAATAGATGATCTTTTTGACCATTTGGGAGGAGCCCGAGTATTTTCCCAATTAGACCTTGCCACTGGATTTCACCAATTGAGAATTGCGTAGAACAGTAAGGATAAAACTGCGTTTAGAATGCCGGATGAAATGTTCCAATGGGAGGTTATGCCCTTCAGATTGACGAACGCACTCGCCTTCTTTATTGACCCTTTGAGTAGAGAGTTTGGGGGCATTCTAAATAAGATTGTGGTAGTCTTCGTAGATGATATCCTTATATTCTTAAAAGATCATAAAGAGCATGAAAGTCACTTAAGACAAGTTCTAGGGATATTAAGAATGAACCAGTTAAAATCAAAATACTCGAAGTGACATTTCCGTAGGGAAAAAGTTAGATTTCTAGGACACATTGTGTCAAGTGAATGATTGGTCGTTGACCCTACAAAGATCGAGGCAATTAAGGAATGGAAGATACCTCGAAATGCTATGGAAGTGAGAAGCTTCCTTGGATCGATTGGATATTATCGGAAATTCATTAAAGACTTTGCAAAGATTGCTACTCCTTTAACCCAACAGACAAAGAAGAATTTGGTATTTTTTGGATTAATAAATATGACGTGGACATTAAGAAATTAAAGGAAGTATTAACCAACGCGCCAATCCAAATTATACCCAATGGCTCGAAATTGTTTACAGTTTACACTGATGCGTGTGGGACCTGTTTAGGAGCAGCCCTTATGCAAGAAGGAAGTGTAATTGCTTACGCTAGTAGACAACTCAAGGACCCAAAGAAAAAATACCCAGTTCATGATCTTGAGTTAACCACAGTAGTGTTTGCCTTAAATTTTGGAGGCATTATCTTTTAGGGGATAAATTTGAATTTTTACCGACCATAAATCCAAAAATATTTATTTTCTCAACGTGACCTAAACTTGAGACAACAACGGTGGATGGAATATATTGCCTCATTTGATTTCATGATCCAGTATAACCCGACAAAAGGAAATGTTATGGCAAACGCGTTAAATAGGAAACATGCAACCTTGAATGTGATCTCAGAATGGAAATAATTAGAGTTTCTTTCTAATTTTAATTTGCAACATTCACCAATAATTTCTAATGATTTTCTTGGATCCATGATTATTAGGCCTACTCCAAAGAGAGGATTCCTAGTGCATAAGACCTTGATGAAGAATTAAGGAGCTTAAAGGAGAAAGTGGAAAAGAAGGAGGCCTTTCCCCATTCGATTAGATATTCGATTGGAGATGATGGAAGTTTACTTTAGGATGGAAAATTTTATGTCCCTAAAGATGAAGGATTGAGGAAAGAAATTCTAGAAGAGTGCTATAGGTCAATGATGACCATACACCCTGGTGGAGATAAAATGTATGGAGATATGAAGTGGAATCTCAATTAGGAAGGAATGAAGAGAGATGTAGCCGAGTTCATTGCTAAATGTTTGACATGCCAAAAAGTGAAAGCGGGTCAAGGAAAGCCCAGAGAATTATTACTACCTTTATAGATTCCCATGTGGAAGTGGGAACATATTTCCATGGACTTTTTTGATGGACTTCCTAGAAGCCAAAAGGGAAATGAGGCTATTTAGGTTGTGGTAGACCGTTTAACCAAAAGAACCCATTTTATACCGACCAAGAAGATAAGGACTGCAATCTCATTAGCTTAACTATATGTCAAAGAAATAGTCAGATTGCATGGTATCCCGTCCAGTATAGTGAGTGATAGAGACCCCTTGTTCACAAGAGAATTTTGGAGAAGACTACAAGCAGCATTGGGAACGACCCTCAACCTAAGCACAACTTATCATCAGCGGACTGACGGCTAGACGCAAAGAGTAAATCGATCTTGGAAGAATTGCTTAGATCTTGCATTATCGACTTTGGAGGAGTTTGGGAGTAGCACCTACCGCTCGTAGAGTTCACTTATAACAATAGTTTTCAAACGGCGATTGGTGTGACCCATTTTGAAGCATTTTATGAGAGGCCATGCTAATTGCTAACTTGTTGGTGGGAGACTACCGATAATGTTCTACTTAGGCCAGACTTCATCTGTGATTCCACGGAGAAAATATCCTTGATTAGGAAGAGGATGAAGGCAATCAAAGACCTTTAGAAATCATATGCCGATAAACGAATGAGGGAACTTGAGTTTAATGTTGGAGATTTGTTATTTGTAAAAGTATCCCCTCTCAAGAAGACCGTTCGGTTTTGAAAGACTGGGAAGTTGGCTCCCATTTATTTGACTTTTTCGCTTCATCGAGAAGATATGATCTTTGGCTTATCAAGTGGATCTCCCAGAGCATCTATCCGGAATCCATAATGTTTTTCATGTATTTCATCTAAGGAAATGCCTTCATGATTCTGCTATCAGAATTGAGCTTGATGAAATTGGGGACATAGGAAAACTCGAGTTGGAGTCTAGAGTGTCGCGTGCCATTACAAGGATTATAGAGCGCGAAATCAAGAGACTCCACGATAAAACCATTCACCTCGCCCAAGTGCAGTGAAGAAATGATCCTGTGGAAAGCAAATAGGAGACCGAGGATAAGATGTGACAGACTCACACTAAGCTTTTCTTCGGTAATTTTGCTCAACATAACGTTTTTGGATACATCGTGATTGCTAGATTTGATGTTAGGAATTGGATGCAACACCATTGCATAATGCACTCCTATAGAAATATATGCATAATCAGGTTGTTTCACACACATATTGCATCACTTATTACACCTACACGTCAGGATTGAGCTTACTTTAGTGGGTCTGCAGTACATAATCACCGACAGTCATATGCATGAATTAAAGTATAATGTGGATGTTAGAACGAGTTGTGTTTTTCGCCCCTTCAAACAGATTTTGGGACAAAATCTATTTTAAGGGGGAGGGGAGAGAATGTAACACCCCGTAAAAGGCCTATAAAAAACATTATTTGTTATAAATTTTGAACCAATTCATACGAGGACTCGAGACACTGAAAAGCATTTTGTGCCTTACGGTAAAGTGTCGAATGTTAGGATTAGGAGGAACTTTGCATTCGTGACATTTGAAACACAAGAGGAAGCTACAAATGTTCTTGAATGCACCAATATAAGGTTAGCATGCCATACATTTATGCCTCTTCACATCTTGTTCTTGTTCAGACTTCAAATTATGTGACGGCCTGCCCCGGACTAGCTGACATTTCTCCGAAATGCATTTTGCCGATGTCCAACTAGCACGGGACAGTAGCCAAAGAAAAAGGGTGTGAAGCTAAAACTACCAAGGGAACCTGTAGTATATCTCACAGCTCATGGAATAAAGTATAATAACAACATAACTTTGACATAAAATAGGCGAGACAGTGCATAAGCTGAAAACTAAATCATCATAGCAGAGAAATCCATAATACAGCTTGTGATCCAACATCTTTACTACAACTTCAAATTGCTGTCTCTAAAGCAAAAGAAAGAAAAGGTACACTACTAATGCCCAAGCAGTGACAGCTACAACACAGGGAGTATATATGTATATCATACGTGGAAGCCTTCTACTCATCTCCGGACAGCAACTCGCGCATTATCACCTAACATGTCTCTAGTTTGCTCGTTTAGGAGCACCTAGAGTAATAAGAAGAGACATAAAACTCTGGGTTAGACAAAAGTCTGGTATAAGTGATATACAACAAAACAGAACAATAACAGGTATAATCCAATCATACCTGAACCTGGACCTGCAACCAAAGAGTTAGCATAGCAAGATGTACAGTGCTCTAAGGTAACACTAACACAAAGTGTAAAAGTAATATGGGGGTGTGAATGACATGGTGATAGCAAACAACAAACATAGCAGTCATCCTCACATCTCTCACTCAGTGCATAAAGCATACGATGTCCACTACTTTGATCACCTAATCTTTAGGCCATGACATAACCTAACCCCGTACAACTATCACTATAAGCCCCTAATCCATCTCTCAGTGGTTAACCAAAGTTATAGGTATTGATAACCCCTTTTGACACGTCCCGCAGTAAAGTCCAATCATGAAGTCAACTCGTTGGTTACCGTCTGGATCCTGAGTCGCAACTTTTCATTTGGACTACCTTTGCATCTCGGGTTTTTGGTCATCGTTCCCGTTTATTTTGTAGCTCCAAGCTTCCATACATGTTCACACTTTAGTTCAGATATGCACGGTTCGTGATTCTTCAGTCTGGGTTGTGATCCCCCTTTCCTGCATCGACTCGTGATCTGCTCGTGGACCCATGTTCGGGTTGTGACACATGCTCGCGGTTCTCCTCTCCTAGGTTGGTTCGTGATGCTTCATAACCAATGGCTTGTGGTTAGCTTCCTCGGCCCGTGGGTCCTCGCATGTGGTCGTCTCGTGGCGACTATAGTGGCTCAGTTCGTGACCCCATATTTACATCGGCTCATGACATGTTCCGGTGTTTTGCTCTTTCCTTCTTGGTGCGGTTCATGGCTCGCCATCCTAGGGTTCGCCCCCTTCCTTACGGTCGTCCTCCTAGGGTTCGCTCCCTTCCTCACGGTCTCCCTCCTAGGGTTCGCCCCCTTCCTCATGGTCTCTCTTCTAGGGTTCGCCCCCTTCCTTACGGTCGCCCTCCTAGGATTCTCCCTCTTCCTCATGGTCTCTCTCCTAGGGTTTGCCCTCTTCCTCATGGTCAGGGTGTGAGGGTGCTTCATGATCCTTGGGGTTGGGTCGTAAGGTTGCTTCACGATCCTAGGGGTTGGCTCGTGTAACACCCCGTATGTTGAATAACTTGTTATAATATAAAACAGGGCAGAATTAAATTTTAAAATCTGAATCAGGGGAAACGGGCTATGCCATTGCGTTCGTCTCGGAAAAATACGCGAAATAGAGTCCGAGTTTTCGAAAATCGGAGTCCGTATGACCTAGATATGGCGCGAAGAAGTTTCAGAAAATTTAAAACAGATTTTAAATAGAAAATTTTCAAATTTCAGAAGTGGCAGGAAAATTCCCGCCAGACCCAGGGAGTCGACCTGGGGGTCGACTGGGGAGTCGACCTACCCACCAGGTCGACTGGGGAGTCGACCCTAGTGTCGACCTGGGGGTCGACCTCCCTGGTCGAGCCCAGGTGACCTGGGTGCACCAGTTTGGCTTTTTGGCTGTGTTTTGGTGGCTAGGACGTGATCTGACGGCTCTAATCTGATTTAGGGTTAATCTAATGGCCTAAAAAACCTAACTACTCTATAAATACACCCTAAGACTACCCTAATTCATACTAAAAATAGAAACAATGCCGTTATGCCGTCAAAATGCAACTTGAAGGAGCCTCCATCAACTTAAAGAGGAAGATAGCTTCTCAAATCAATCTCTAGCAACTTAATCTTGTTCTTAGGAGTGCTAATCAACAAGTTGTGAGTTTTCTATAGCCTTAATGACCAATTGTTGAAATGATTATGATAGGATATAATGAGGTTATGGCTATGAATGTGGATCAATGCAAGATTTGTTATCATATGCTATGTGTTAATGATGTTATGCAAGTTATATGCTATGTGTTAATGATGTTATGCATGTTATGCAAGTTATATGCTATGTGTTAATGATGTTATACAAGTCATATGCTAAGTGATCATGATGTTATGCAAGTTATGCAAGTCATATGCTAAGTGTTCATGATGTTATGCAAGTTATGCAAGTCATATGCTAAGTGATCATGATGTTATGCAAGTTATGCAAGTCATATGCTAAGTGATCATGATGTTATGCAAGTTATGCAAGTCATATGCTATGTGTTCATGATGCTAGTTGTGCAAATCACTATGATAAACATTGATCCATTATGACACCATGTTATGCAAGTTTGGTGTATGATTATATGCAAGTTCATATATGATATGTTATGCAAGTTTGGTGTTTGATTATATGCAAGTTCATATATGACATGTTATGCAAGTTTGGTGTTTGATTATATGCAAGTAACATGTGCAAGTTTACACCTTAGTATGATATGCATACATATGCAAGTTAACCCCTTTGTATGTCATACATACATATGCAAGTTTACCCCTTTGTATGACATAAATAACTTATGCAAGTTAACCTCCTTACGACATATGTGATTCATGCAAGTTTGGGTTGATTATTTATGCTAGTTGGGTTGATGCTATGTGCATGTTGACACCTTTAAACCCATGTTGATGCTAATGTTATGCAAGTTGAACCCATTGTATTTGTGATGAATCTTCCCTTTTATGTCATGTTAGCGAATTACGTGGGGAACGATGGGGTTAATATACATGTTAATGAAATGGTGTGAAGTTGGTATGATTATGCATACCATAAAGTGGATGGACATAATTGAGTCAATTATGAACATCATTAAAATTGGAATTAATTAGGGAAAATTAATTCGAAATATGGGGGTGATTAATTAGGTGTAATTAATCGACTAAGACACGAGGTTGGACCCTTTTGTAGCATAAGACTGCCCGGAACCGACCGGCAAATCCAGCGGCTACAAATGATTGGCCCAATGTGAGAGGTCTTAGACACAAACTTAATACGTGACAAGTGTAAAGACACGAGGTTAGACTCGGTTATGGCGTAAGGCTGCCCGGACCCGACCGGCAAATCCAGTTGCCATAAAAGATAGTCTAATGTGAGAGGTCTTTACAACGGTTACGTTCTTAATCAATTAAGAAACACTTAACCATATTAGCATGTAGAGGGACATGAGGGGTTAAGTGGGTGCCTTGGGTGGCATGTGGAAAAATCTAGTGGTTTCCTTGGGTGGCAATAGAAAATACGATCAGAATACTTAACCAAAGTTGAACATGTAATTAAACATGATTAAAGGGTTAAGTAAGTGCCTTGGGTGGCATGGGGAAAATCTAGTGGTTGCCTTGGATGGCAATGGAAGATAAGATTAGAATACTTAACCAAAGTGGAACATGTAATTAAACATGATTAAAGGGTTAAGTAAGTGCCTTGGGTGGCATGGGGAAAATCTAGTGGTTGCCTTTGGTGGCGATGGAAGATAAGATTAAAAATACTTAACCAAAGTGGAACATGTAATTAAACATGATTAAAGGGTTAAGTAAGTGCCTTGGGTGGCATGTGGAAATCAAGTAAGTGCCTTGGGTGGCATGGGGAAATCTAGTGGGTGCCTTGAGTGGCAATTGAAATATGAGTAGATGACTTAACCAAACTTTAAACATGTAAGTGGACATGATTATTAAAAAGGGTTAAGTGGGATGCACTAGAAAAAAATGACAAGCTTAGGTGGGTAGCTTGTGGGGGCCCATTTCAACCAGTAACCCATATGTATCTTAGTGGGCTCGACCCATGTCGAGGACGGGACACGCGTACTGGGCTTGACTATAAGAGGCCAAAAACAGGTTAGCGGTGGCAACGCAAGTCCAACGGGTTTCATATGCGTGTGTGGGCCCGGGCTAGTAGGTAAGACGTTGTTGCATCGTGTAGGTATAAGCCGTGCACCATTGATTGTATCGGGTTGCCACTTTGGTGAGTGATACACCCCACTGTGGGGCCAGCACGGATATCTACGTTAGGGAGCCAATCGAATGGGAGTAGTGGGTACACCTAGTGGAGATAGGGGCAGACGGCACCTATGTAGTCAGCTAGGGGTACACGAGACTACTAATAAAATTACTAAGTTGTGGGTACACCTAGTGGAGATAGGGGCAGACGGCACCTATGTAGTCAGCTAGGGGTACACGAAACTACTATTAAAAATTACTAAGTACACTTAGTGGGATCAACCTTTAAGTAGGAATTACCCTTGGGTGGGTAGAACTGGTGTGGTGCAAAGTAGGAATTACCCTTGGGTGGGTAGATCTAGTGTGGTGCAGTGTAGTATTTATCCTTGGGTGGATACGCGCGTCTTTACCGTTATCTTAGTTTATCCTAAGTCTAGTTAGCTGCTTAGTGTAGTCATTTATCCCCAGTCGTACCGTACTAGGTTTATATCATACCCTAATTACTTTAATGATTGTGTTGTTAAAGTTATAGGTCTCACTCAGACTTATGTCTGACCCCGTTGTTTTTTTATCTTTTTCCCCAACCCTCAGGTTCTCCAAGTGGGCCTAGCACTAGTGGGCTTTGATCAGACTGCTTTATCTGTCTTTTGGAGCTTGGACCATTGATGTAAAGCTCAGTTTATCTTTTCTTTATGGCTAACAGTTTATGTAGTGGGATTATGTACTTTTGTTTTATCAAGATGGATATTATGTACTTGACTCTTGTTTATGGTTTAGTGATGTAACCAAACATGTTTTACTTTCCGCTGCAATGAAATGATGTTTTAAATTCTCAAGTATTACTTATATCTGTCTTGTTGTAACTTTTCTGTTCTATATTCACTTAAGATACTCCACCGATGCTATGGCATTCCCTTATGAGTGACCGTAGCGGGTGTGGGGTGTTACACGTGGTATCAGAGCTTAAGGTTACCAGAACAGATAAAACTTTTAGAAAATTATTTTTTCTAAAAATAGTTTTGGAAGAAGTATTTTCCAAAACATGTTTTTGAAAGAAAAGTTTTTGAAAGAAAAGAACATAATCCCCAAGAGCCATATATCCTTCCTTCGATTCTCCGTTTTGAATCTCTTTCTCTTTTTGAATTTCCCCTCCGCGTATAGATGTCTTTCTAGGATACATAAGGACTTCCATATGAAGGACGGAAGAACCACTTCAAGGGACTAAGACGTTTGCCAGGCTAAGAAGTTAGTCCAAGGAGGTGGAGGGCTTATAGGTACCTTTAAGATGGACGAGAGAGGAAGGTTCAAATAGCTGTTAGGTAAATGAAGGACGAAACCTTATCGTGGTAAGAAGGCCACGAAAGGAGAATGAGAAGGGGAAGGATAGTTGTTTTGGAGAAATAGGACACCTTATTAGGGTTGTCCAAAGAGGTAAGGACGAAGTTCAGGATCTTTTGGAGGGTAGATATATTCCCTCACGACGGGTATACCTGATGGGGGTAGGACCGTCTAAGTTGAAATTTGGTTCTCTCGATCATCCTATTGGAACTTTATTCGACTTTGGCGCATCACATTCGTTTATCTCATCATCATTAGTTGAGTCACTGCACCTAGACACCAGTTTAGTAGATGATCCCGTGGTTGTTTCAAACCCAATTGGGGGGGGCTCCACTTATTTGTCCATGATATGTTTGGGTTTGAAGATCCTCATACTTAGCGTTGAGTTTAGGTGTGATGCCTTTGTTTTGGGCTTCACGGGCTATGGGTTGATTTTGGGCATGGACTGGTTATCCAGTAATGGTGCCGTTCTTGATTGTGAAAGGAGAGTTGTTAGGCTCATGACCCGCTGGGGTAACACTCTCGAGATCTCTTGTAATCCCATAGATTCTGTTTTGCTAAGTTATTTTGAATCGATTGACGCTTCGGTCGAGAGTTTGTGATCTGTTAGAGTAGTCCGGGAATACTCGGATGAGTTCGAGGAGGTGAAGGGCTTACCTCCGAAGCGGGAGATAGACCTCCGAATATATCTGGTAGACGATGCTAAACCAGTATCTTTGTTAGTGCGCCGCATGGCTCCTCGTGAGAGGTGGGAATTCCATAAGCAAGTAGGGGAGTTGCTTGAGAAGGGGTTCATAAGACGAAGTATATCGGAGTGGGGTGCTCCAGTAGTTTTTGCCACGAAGGCGGATGGGTCCCTCAGATATTGTGTAGACTATAGAGAACTCAACAAGCTCACAAAGAAGAATAGATACCCATTGTCGAGGATTGATGATCTCTTTGATCAGTTGGTTGGCGCCTCAGTGTTTTCGCAGTGGGACTTAGCCACGGAGTTTCATCAGTTGGGAGTGACTGAGGATAGTATAGTGAAGACCGCCTTTAGGGCTCCGGATGGTTTCTATGAGTGGCTGGTGATGCCATTTGGTTTGACGAACGCCCCCGCATACTTTGTTGATTTGATGAGTAGGGTGTTCAGGGAGTATTTAAATAACTTTGTAGTGGTCTTTGCGGATGACATCTTGGTCTTCTCTAAAAGCGAAATAAGTTTTCGTGTGTGCTTAATAGGTTAAGCAAAGCCAGTTCTTTGATCAATGTTGGTTTTGGAGCGAGATTGGCAAGGACATCCAAAGTAGGACAAGGGCTGAATTATTTAGCCGTTTTTACTAGTATCATCTCACGTAGGTAGTCTGAATTCGAAGGAGGTGTCCCTTGGGTGTTTGTCTGATATTGGTTTAGGCCTTTGGGGCTTGGACATGGGGGATGTCGAGTTCGACTAGGATGGTCTGCGTGAGAGATGGATAGTTGTGACGATTTTGTATGAAAGTATATCCTGGTTTTCTCTAGAAGTGGAGAAAAGCATGCCCTACATCTTAGGGAAGTGTTGGAGACTCTTCGAGCGCATAGTCTTGAGACAGCAAAGGTGGATGGAGTTCTTAGCATCCTATGATTTTGAGATAGCGTATACCCCTGGCAAGGGTAACGGGGTGGCGGACGCCTTGAGCGGAAAAAGGATGTCCTTGAGTCCATTGTTCGTGGAACGACGAAGCTTGGAATTTATCTCGATGTTTGATTTCAGACCTTCCGTTGACTTTATGCCCGGTTTGCTAGCATCCTTGGAGGTCAGACCTACTCTTTTGAGACGGATTGGCGAGGCACAGAGGGACGACCCACAGTTGGTTGAGTTGGTATAGAGGCTCATAAGGGGGGAGTCGTCCAGCTATTTGAGTAGGTATATCTTAGACGAGAGGGGGTGCTTGCGTAGAGATGGTAGACTTTGTGTACCGCAAGACGGGGGTTTGAGGAAGGCTATTCTTGGTGATGGACACCGTTCTAGGATGACCATTCATCCCGGTGGGGACAAGATGTACCAAGACATGAAGCGAGTTTTCTTTTGGGCCGATATGAAGAAAGATGTGGCCGAGTATGTTGCTAGATGCTTGGTGTTCCAACAAGTGAAAGCGGAGCAAAAGAAACCCGGTGGGTTGCTTCACCCATTGGAAGTTCCGCGATGGAAGAGGGATAGCGTCTCGATGGATTTTATTGATGGGTTACCAAGATCGAGGAAGGGTAATACGGGAATTTGGGTTGTGGTAGATAGACTTACTAAGAGCGCCCATTTCATACCCGTGAAGAGCAAGGGGACTGCTCCATGTCTAGCTTCGGTTTATCCTCGAGAGATAATTCAGTTTCATAGGGAACATGACGTATTCCATGTGTCACATTTGAGGAAGTGCCTACATGAGACCGTAGAGGTGGTAGAGTCGAGCCTGCTTAGGGAAGTAGAGGTAGAGCGTGATGCGACTATTCGACGAGCTCCTACCCGCATCCTTGGGTCAGAGATTAGGAAGTTGAGAAACAGAGAGGTTCGACTAGTCAAAGTGAAAAGGGGAGAAGATGAGAGCAATGCTACTTGGGAGACAGAAGCGAAGATGCGTTCATTGTACCCATTCCTTTTTGAGGGTATGTCTTTTAACTTCTCCTTTGTTGTTTGTCTAGTACTTATCTTATCTTTAGTATGTCCTCTCATTAGTACCTTTGACCTTTAGATAGGGTAAACCTATGGTTGAAACATGTGTTTGAGACATGTTATGATTGATGGATGCGTGTGGATGCAAGTGGTTGCTAGTGGTTGCTCGTGGATGCATATACACACACTCTAGGCACTAGATCGGCTCAATCACTTCATATTGCATATTGCATAAAATTGTGTGTAGGTAGCTATATTAATGGATGTATAATGGTCGCGTTATCATATGGATGATGCATTTTGATGTATGGTTATGCACACATGTAGAAATAGTATGTGTAGATAGGGTTCTTTCGCATACATATTGGATGCATGGCACTATCATGATTTCCATTAAGGAGGTCAACTGAATCAGTGGACCGCCTGATTTTGCATTAGACAGGGAACATATACACACACTTTTTGCATATGTTCATACAGCATTAGAAACTCAAAGGACAATGGATGCCAGTGTTTGATGGTTTGAGTAGATGGTTGTTTGGTTGGTAGGATACGTTCTTCTTGACTTAGAGATTTCGGGGACGAAATCCTTTAAGTAGGGGAGAATGTAACACCCTGTATCTTGAATAACTTGTATAATATAAAACAGGGCAGAATTAAATTTTAAAATCTGAATCAGGGGAAATGGACTATGCCATTGCGTTCGTCTCGGAAAAATACGCGAAATAGAGTCCGAGTTTTCGAAAATGGGAGTCCGTATGACCCAGATATGGCCCGAAGAAGTTTCAGAAAATTTAAAACAGATTTTAAATAGAAAAATTTCAAATTTCAGAAGTGGCGGGAAAATTCCCGCCAGACCCAGGGAGTCGACCTGCCCACCAGGTCGACTGGGGAGTCGACCCTAGTGTCGACCTGGGGGTCGACCTCCCTGGTCGAGCCCAGGTGACCTGGGTGCACCAGTTTGGCTTTTTGGCTGTGTTTTGGTGGCTAGGACGTGATCTGACGGCTCTAATCTGATTTAGGGTTAATCTAATGGCCTAAAACACCTAACTACTCTATAAATACACCCTAAGACTACCCTAATTCATACTAAAAATAGAAACAATGCCGTTATGCCGTCAAAATGCAACTTGAAGGAGCCTCCATCAACTTAAAGAGGAAGATAGCTTCTCAAATCAATCTCTAATCAACTCTAGCAACTTAATCTTCTTCTTAGGAGTGCTAATCAACAAGTTGTGAGTTTTCTATAGCCTTAATGACCAATTGTTGAAATGATTATGATAGGATATAATGAGGTTATGGCTATGAATGTGGATCAATGCAAGATTGTGTTATCATATGCTATGTGTTAATGATGTTATGCATGTTATGCAAGTTATATGCTATGTATTAACGATGTTATGCATGTTATGCAAGTTATATGCTATGTGTTAATGATGTTATGCAAGTCATATGCTAAGTGATCATGATGTTATGCAAGTTATGCAAGTCATATGCTAAGTGTTCATGATGTTATGCAAGTTATGCAAGTCATGTGCTAAGTGATCATGATGTTATGCAAGTTATGCAAGTCATATGCTAAGTGATCATGATGTTATGCAAGTTATGCAAGTCATATGCTATGTGTTCATGATGCTAGTTATGCAAATCACTATGATAAACATTGATCCATTATGACACCATGTTATGCAAGTTTGGTGTATGATTATATGCAAGTTCATATATGATATGTTATGCAAGTTTGGTGTTTGATTATATGCAAGTTCATATATGACATGTTATGCAAGTTTGGTGTTTGATTATATGCAAGTAACATGTGCAAGTTTACACCTTAGTATGATATGCATACATATGCAAGTTAACCCCTTTGTATGTCATACATACATATGCAAATTTACCCCTTTGTATGACATAAATAACTTATGCAAGTTAACCTCCTTATGACATATGTGATTCATGCAAGTTTGGGTTGATTATTTATGCTAGTTGGGTTGATGCTATGTGCATGTTGACACCTTTAAACCCATGTTGATGCTAATGTTATGCAAGTTGAACCCATTGTATTTGTGATGAATCTTCCCTTTTATGTCATGTTAGCGAATTACGTGGGGAACGATGGGGTTAATATACATGTTAATGAAATGGTGT
The DNA here is from genome assembly GCA_030737875.1 of Allium sativum. Lineage (NCBI taxonomy): Eukaryota > Viridiplantae > Streptophyta > Magnoliopsida > Asparagales > Amaryllidaceae > Allium > Allium sativum. The sequence goes on from JASFAX010000033.1 coordinate 10,393,125, forward strand.
GAAGTTGGTATGATTATGCATACCATAAAGTGGATGGACATAATTGAGTCAATTATGAACATCGTTAAAATTGGAATTAATTAGGGAAAATTAATTCGAAATATGGGGGTGATTAATTAGGTGTGATTAATCGACTAAGACACGAGGTTGGACCCTTTTGTAGCATAAGACTGCCCGGAACCGACCGGCAAATCCAGCGGCTACAAATGATTGGCCCAATGTGAGAGGTCTTAGGCACAAACTTAATACGTGACAAGTGTAAAGACACGAGGTTAGACTCGGTTATGGCGTAAGGCTGCCCGGACCCGACCGACAAATCCAGCTGCCATAAAAGATAGTCTAATGTGAGAGGTCTTTACAACGGTTACGTTCTTAATCAATTAAGAAACACTTAACCATATTAGCATGTAGAGGGACATGAGGGGTTAAATGGGTGCCTTGGGTGGCATGTGGAAAAATCTAGTGGTTGCCTTGGGTGGCAATAGAAAATACGATTAGAATACTTAACCAAAGTTGAACATGTAATTAAACATGATTAAAGGGTTAAGTAAGTGCCTTGGGTGGCATGGGGAAAATCTAGTGGTTGCCTTGGGTGGCAATGGAAGATAAGATTAGAATACTTAACCAAAGTGGAACATGTAATTAAACATGATTAAAGGGTTAAGTAAGTGCCTTGGGTGGCATGGGGAAAATCTAGTGGTTAACTTGGGTGGCGATGGAAGATAAGATTAAAAATACTTAACCAAAGTGGAACATGTAATTAAACATGATTAAAGGGTTAAGTAAGTGCCTTGGGTGGCATGTGGAAATCAAGTAAGTGCCTTGGGTGGCATGGGGAAATCTAGTGGGTGCCTTGAGTGGCAATTGAAATATGAGTAGATGACTTAACCAAACTTTAAACATGTAAGTGGACATGATTATTAAAAAGGGTTAAGTGGGATGCACTAGAAAAAAATGACAAGCTTAGGTGGGTAGCTTGTGGAGGCCCATTTCAACCAGTAACCCATATGTATCTTAGTGGGCTCGACCCATGTCGAGGACGGGACACGCGTACTGGGCTTGACTATAAGAGGCCAAAAACGGGTTAGCGGTGGCAATGCAAGTCCAACGGGTTTCATATGCGTGTGTGGGCCCGGGCTGGTAGGTAAGACGTTGTTGCATCATGTAGGTATAAGCCATGCACCATTGATTGTATCGGGTTGCCACTTTGGGGAGTGTTACACCCCACTGTGGGGCCAGCACGGGTATCTACGTTAGGGAGCCGATTGAATGGGAGTAGTGGGTACACCTAGTGGAGATAGGGGCAGACGGCACCTATGTAGTCAGCTAGGGGTACACGAGACTACTAATAAAATTACTAAGTTGTGGGTACACCTAGTGGAGATAGGGGCAGACGGCACCTATGTAGTCAGCTAGGGGTACACGAAACTACTATTAAAAATTACTAAGTACACTTAGTGGGATCAACCTTTAAGTAGGAATTACCCTTGGGTGGGTAGAACTGGTGTGGTGCAAAGTAGGAATTACCCTTGGGTGGGTAGATCTAGTGTGGTGCAGTGTTGTATTTATCCTTGGGTGGATAGGCGCGTCTTTACCGTTATCTTAGTTTATCCTAAGTCTAGTTGGCTGCTTAGTGTAGTCATTTATCCCCAGTCGTACCGTACCAGGTTTATATCATACCCTAATTACTTTAATGATTGTGTTGTTAAAGTTATAGGGCTCACTCAGACTTATGTCTGACCCCGTTGTTTTTTTATCTTTTTCCCCAACCCTCAGGTTCTCCAAGTGGGCCTAGCACTAGTGGGCTTTGATCAGACTGCTTTTCTGTCTTTTGGAGCTTGGACCATTGATGTAAAGCTCAGTTTATCTTTTCTTTATGGCTAACAGTTTATGTAGTGGGGTTATGTACTTTTGTTTTATCAAGATGGATATTATGTACTTGACTCTTGTTTATGGTTAAGTGATGTAACCAAACATGTTTTACTTTCCGCTGCAATGAAATGATGTTTTAAATTCTCAAGTATTACTTATATCTGTCTTGTTGTAACTTTTCTGTTCTATATTCACTTAAGATACTCCACCGATGCTATGGCATTCCCTTATGAATGACCGTAGCGGGTGTGGGGTGTTACAGCTCGTGAGGGTGCTTCATGAACGGGTTACTGACCAATTTCTTGCATCTTTTCCAGCGAGCTATTTACGCCATATGACGGCGTTTTTGACCATTCTAACTCCGCTAAACAATCATGAAGCATTCCAAACAGTAATAGCAACATACATAATCAACCATAAACACCAAAACAACAATCTAACATGTTAATATGGATCAAACATACCCAAAACCCATGTTTTCCCCTTAATTCCCTTAATTATTATTTAACCATACGATTAGAAAAACATGTCCAAATTAACCCAAATTTTTAACAGAGACATTAAATAATATTTAAGAATTTCTAAACATTTTTCCAAATTTTTCTGAGTTATAATTTCGCTAATTAACATTAATCACCCCTAATTAGCCATAATTAGTGAAAAACAATGCAAATCACTCACCTTTAAAACTTTTCTACTGTTTGGGTTGAATTCCTATGCAATACAGCAGCTCAAACTCTGATTTGGTGTTGATTTGCCTTGATTTGATGTAGCTTAGCTTAATCCTCAATTAGGAGGTGTTTAAATGAAGAATTTGAGAGTGGAGGCCATTTCTAGGGTTAGGAGAATGAAAGTGGCGGCTGAAAAATGATAAAGGAGGGTTTCTCTAGCCCCTATCAGCCCTTAAATACCCCTAATCCTGAAATCCCTAATGGACCTAGCTGCTAATTAACCAATTAAGCCCATTTAAGCTGTTTTTCACTTTCCAAACCTTATTTCAGCCATATCTCCCAAACGGTAAGTCCGTTTGATTGATGTGACCACTCTACGGAAAGAGAAACCATCATCTAAATCCAATGGAAGTGGTTTCAGGTCAAAACTCCTTACGAATTAAAACTTATAGGCGAAACAAGATTTTCTAGGGGCAAAACGGTCATTTAAAAATTGGCAAAAATCGTGAACATGGAAAATGACCCAAATAGTCGCTTCTCAAAGTTACACGACCATATGACTTCTCAAGAAAAAGAAATAAATATTCTATGATCCTTTGATGCATAGAATGTGGGTCGTTACATTCTCTCTCCCTTAAGAAATTTTGCCCTCGAAATTCCTTAACCAAAACAAATAAAGGTATCACGCATGCCTACCAGCCATTTACAAACAATGAAACATACACAATAACTTAACAAGCCTATCCTAGCATGCGGTTTACTAACAAAGGGATAATTGTTACTATACATGAACTCGACCAGATGCAAATGGTCATCCCATGACCCTCCAAAATCTAATATATAAGCTCCCAAAGATCCTATAATGCACAATTCACCCAAATACCAACATAACCCGATCCAATCCTTGGTAAACCATCAATGAAATCCATTGAGATTTCTTTCCCTTTCCATTCGGGAATCTCCAACGGTTGTAACAAACCACTTGGCTTCTTTGACTCGTCTCTAACTAACTGGCAGTTCATGCACTTGGTTATAAACTTCCCAACGTCTCTCTTCATCACTCAATCCTTTTATGTTGGGTACAAACAGCCTCTCACTCTTTCGAAGCCATTCTTTTCGATCAAGTCCTTACATAATCATTCTCTCGCCATAAATACCCATCTCTACCTTAGAGATGATTTCCAATAGGTTAGGATCGTCCCTCTAACTGGAACCAATCCGCCCAATCAAAATCGGTCTGATCGTCAAACTTGTTAACACCTCTGGATCTAATCCATACTTAGGTCTGAAATCATATCCCGTGATATACTCTAGTTGCTTCCATCCTAGGAACATAGCCCCTAGACTGGCATGTCTCATACTCAATGCACATGTTACCGCACCTAGTCCGGTACTATAGGCACCTGTATATACCATCATCTCTTTGTTCCCCATCGCTAGAACCTTACAGGTGATAGTCTACTCAAGAGAAGAAAAATAGGAACAAACATAGCAACCACAACATCCATCAAGCAAGTCATATCTATCACCTGCTAAAGCCATGAATACGTCAATACCCATATGACTGGTCTAACCAATCTCAAGAGCTAATAGAAGCCCCAGCTCCAAACGGACTACTGCACGTCCAACGTACGTTTATCCTCCAAGGATAACTAGATCACGTCCAACGGATCCAAGGTAAATGGGCATCCCTAGATACCTCTGCTTCGAGTCCGCCTAGAATACTCCAAACTATCGACGATTCCTTGGCCCTCGATCAGAAGAGCTACCCACAACTCCATCTTCAACTCAAGTCCCGCCCAAGTCAATCCATTTTCTTGCAGCCCTCTCGATTCCAACTCGAGTCAATCCATTACTTTATCGCCTTCTTGAGTCCAACTCGAGTCATCTCATTACCTTGCAGCCTTCTCGAGTCCAACTCGAGTCATCTTATAGCCCTATCGAGTCCAACTTGGTGCAATCCACATCATCGAACAGTCTTATCATGTTCCAAGCTGCACCTTATTCCTCGAGTAAACCAAGACATCATCCAATGGAAATCACAACAACTACCTATATCTCACGCAAACCATCCTAGTCGAACTCGATATTCCCCAAGCACAAGCCACAAAGGCTTATACCAGTATCAGATACGCACTCAAGGATCATCTCCTCCGAATTCAGACAATCTACATGAGATGATATTAACAAAACAACTAAACACTCGAGCACTCATAACTAACTCTAGGTATCCTCGCCAATCCTGCTTTGAAACTACCATTGATCTCAAGATAGCCCATGCCATATGTCAAGCGTAAATGGTAACCCTAGTTCTAACCAGACTACTGCACGTCCAACCAATGTACATTTGCCTCCCAGAGACAACTTGAACTTACAACAACGATGTTCTCTCTATAACATTAGTCGGCATCGCCGGTGACTATTCACAAACTCAGACCCAGTCTCAAGTATTCCTTAGTTCTAGTTATTATTGCCATTACTATGTAGGTACTCAATACCACCCTATACCCTTGGAGCCAATCGACTCCCAAAATAATGCTAAACCCAGTAAAGCCTAAAACAAAACAATCACAAGCAAACATGCATTTTTGACTCTACAAGACCAAATTACAACAAATCTCGAGTTCCAATTCCAACCTATCTACCAGGTCACTAGACACAAAGGAATGGGAAGCCCCGCCAAACAAAACTTGATCAGGAACATCCTAAATAGAAAGCATACCTCGAATAACAATACCCTTTCCCTTTTCCACTGCATTTAGGACATTCGACGAAGAAGGAACATCGTTGATAGCATATGCTTTCACGATCTGCTTCTCTCTAGGAGGTTGCAGACATTTATTCTTGTGATGTCCTGCTTGGCCACAATTGAAGCACTTCCTTTCCCCAGGCCTTTCCTGACAATCTCTGGCATAGTGGCCCTTCTTGCCACAGCTAAAGCACTCGCCATCTTTCTTATTCTTCTTATTCTGGCCATCCTTGGTTATGTTCTGTTTCCTCTTATTCTGGGGATTATCCTTGCCTTCACCGCTTGCTTGCGGCTTTAGCTCCTCTGTAGATGCAATAGCAACCTCGATCTTTGACCTAAGGTAAAGACTCTCAGATCTCAATGCCTTTCCCATAATAGATTCGAAAGTCTCATCGATATGGTTTATGTGTTTCTCCCCCAAGTACTCATCTAGGCCAGTTATGAACTTCTCGTTCTTCTTCTCGACCGTATCGATAAGGGACAATCCATACTTCGATAAGGTATCAAATTCAGCAATATACTCTGAGACTGCCCTACCATTCTGCATAAGCTCCAAGAATTTCCTAAACAATTCTGATTTCTGAGCGGCTGGAATAAACTTACCACTGAATCGGGTCTTAAACTGATCCTAAGTAAATTAATCCTCAGGGGTAGCTGCCTTAATAGCGTTCCACCAATTCATAGCTCGTCGTTGCAGCTGACGTGATGCTAGCTTCCTCTTCATCGCGCCTTTGATTCCCATATCCTCGAAGATGCGCTCACAGCTACCCAACCTTGAACATCCGTTGCCGATTCCGTTCCATGGAACGACTTCCCACCAAGACTAGTGTAGTCCTTACAGAGCTTGGCGTAATCGGCCCTAGGCTCCTGCACTGCCGCACCGCCACTATTAGCAGCGTTAGGAGCTACTCCCCGAGCATCCCTAAGCATCTCTCTCATCAAGTCAGTGAACATCGCTGTAACAACCTAGAAAATCAGAACTAATTTAAATTTTTTATTTTGGCAATTTTAATGAATTTTGGCTATTTAAAATGATTTATTTTAAATAATAACGACAAGAAATTTATTTTGAATAGAATTAGAATGTATATATTTATTTGAATCGAAGTTAGAATATAAAAATTTATTTTAATTATAAAAGGAATTAGAAATGGCACGGTAGTTTGAAAATTCGATTTCAAATTTCAAATGAATGTACAAGATTCAAAATAAACCGGATTTAGGTGAAACCAAAAATATTAGAATCTATTTGAAAATATCTTTCCAAGAATCCGAAAAATTGAAATTTCATAGCGGGAATAAAATGTTACGCCCAGTTGAAAATTCAAAATAGTCGCTATAGAAATATAGCCCTTAAAAATAGCGATTTTGCAAACGACCTCCGTTTTCGATGAGACCACTTTTGTTGGATCCAGAATGTCAAATTATCGCTAGATTCCAATTTTCATAATTTTTGGAATCAATATGTAGACGTGGTGAATTTAAACGTCTTTGGTAATTTCAGTTTGAATTTAATCGACTGAAAAATGACAATTTTTCAAACTGTCTCCAAATTCGACGAAATTAGTTTTGTTAGGACCGTATCGTCAAAACATAGCTAGATTTATTTTTTTGAAATTTTTGGAGTTCGTATGTGGCCTTAGTAAATTGAAATGTACGTTTGAATTTAAAATATATTGATTTATATTGTAATTTTAACGAAAACTGATCGTAGCAGCCGAATTGGGTTACGAAAAATATTCCTTTGTGTTCGGAATGATGGTAATTAGCTAGGAATGATAGTCGGTGGTTCAATTTGGAATTCGAAATAAAAAGTTGCTTTTAAGAATTAAATTTAATATTAAAATTATATAAACCCTAGAATTGGTCAAACCCTATGTTTCTCTAACCCGTGGTCAACCCTCATTCCCTCAGCCCCTGTTCATTTCCAAATAAAAAGAAAGAAAGAAAAACACGGTGCCCTCCACACTCTACCGCCGCAACCACCATCGCACCCCCTCCGAGCCCATCGCCGCCGTGCCCCATCGCCGGACCCCCTGGCCCGCCGCCCCTCCTCATTTCTTCTCCGGTCGCTCCCCAAAAGCCCCAAACCTCTCCACCGTTGCAACCCCCATCCGCTGAAGGTCCCACCTCCACCGCTCCAACCGCACCGGCGCTGCTGTTCTCCGGTCTACCCCCTACCGCGGCCGTCTCCACCCACCACAAAACTTCCTGTAAGTTTTTTTATTTACTTATGTTTATTTTATTCTCTATAAAATCAGTTTTTAGCATAAATTTGAAAATCAGTTTTATGTATACAATATGATAATAAAGTTATGATTTTTATATAAATAAAAATATGATTGTTATAAAATAAACGTCATTTTAAAAATATAATTTTTGTATAGTAAGAAGAGCTAATAAAAATTAGATTTATATATACATATAATAGTGTTAAGAAAATTGTGATTTCTCTATGAATTACATTAGAAGAAGAATATAATTTTTATAATGAAATGGTTTTAAATACAAATATATGGTTTTATATTTAAAGAATGGTTATAAGAAAAATATGATTTTTGCATAAGTAACTTTGTTTTCAAAAATATATAGCTTTGATTTTAAAAAATATGATTTTAAAATGAGATTGCTTTGAATATAAGAATGTATTTTGGTTTGAAAAATATTATTAGCATCATTTTTAAAAATAAAAATAGCACTACAAAAATATGATTTTGCTTAGATAAAAATAGGATTTTTACTTCGATAAAAATATGATCTTTGTTATATAAACATCGTTATAAAAATTAGTTTTTTATATATCTAAAGCAAAGATAAAAAATAGATTTTTATATATATAAGGGGAAGATAAAAATTAGATTCTTATATATATGTCATTGAAATAAGAAGGTAATTTTTAAAAATAAATATCGTTGATTAAAATATGATTTTTAATATATAAACTTCATATTAAAAATGTGATTTTTTATTATATATATAGCGACGTTAAAAACATGATTTTTAACATATACCGTGTGAAACAGATTTCATTGAAAACACAGTGAAGGACACAACATGCGAGAAACTAATCCAAACCGTTCAAAAATAAAGAATGGAGGAGTGGATCCCAAAGGTGAGAACTCTCTCACTGAATTCTTTGTACAGTTATTTATTTTATAAGTGAATATATGAATTGCTCCTCGTCGTCCACAGACCATGGACGACTTGTTTGGTTGTGTGTTTGGATTGATTTGTTTGTGTGGATTTGGTTTGTGATGTGAAATGGAAAATAAAATATTCATGTATTGAATAAAGTATTTTATCGTTAAAAATATAATTTTTAATGTGTATATGAATAGAATAAATATTCATTTACAAACCGGACGGGTTGTTTATGTACACTTATTTATCTGATAGTGATTGGGACGATAAATTTTACACGTCGCCCAATTGCACAAATAACAATCAGTGTTTGTTGTTTGAAAACCCCACATGGGTATTGGGATGATATTTGACATACACTAATCTCAATTGCTTAGATGTATGTAAATCGATTGGTTGACAAACTGTGGTAAGCATTAAATATTTATATTTAATGCTTATGCAGTGTAGAATGCACTCTGAATGATGGTTGATTGTTTATCATTATTGCTCGATACATGTGTTGTATGAAATCCATATAAATAACATTATATGGTAATTGACTATGTCTGATTCTAGTTCAGAAAGAATGAATATTTTAAAATGATGAATATTTTTAAAATAATGAATATTTTAAAATAATATTCGGTAAGGGATCAAAAATCTGATTTTGATGTCCGATTTGGGATGGACACGTAAATTTTTAAATATATAAAGTCGTGTTGATTAGATTAACTCCATTTTGACGTGAACGATATTTATATTGATTTTATTCATTTTTATAATGAATATCGAAAAGGAAGTGATTTCAAAATCTAATGTTTTGAAAATATTATCATTTATATATTAGTGATATGGAATATTCAATTTTGATTTGAAATTGAATATGAAGTTGAAATCGTTTTGAAAACGAATTTTAAACGATTTATAAAGTACGTTTTAAATGGAAATCGACGAAATATATGTAATATATATATACATATATTATATTTAATGGCCTGAATAGAACGCGCCGCGTCGCGGTAGCTCGCGAATTTCGACCATTGACTTCGAATAGACATTACAGGAGATCCGACCGTCGGATTCTCCTAAGACCGGAACAGTTGGGTTCGTATCAAAAAGAGTTTTCCAATGAATATTAGAGATTTGAAATCTAATGGTTGGATTTGGAATTATGTCCAAATAAAATTTGGAAAAGGTCGTTGTAAGTGCAGTTCGATGGCCGTTTATGGAAATCGACTGTACGGGCCTTGATAAAATTATTAAAAATATCAATAATTTGTGTAAAATCATAATAAATGATTTGGAAAGAATTGGGATGAAAAATCCCATATTTGAAAAGATAAAAATATATTTTTATCGAAATGAACTAGTTATTAACATGAATTGTAATCCAATTATTTTTAAATAAATAAATTGGATTTGAAATGCTTTTAAAAATAACTTGAATTTCCAATATATGAATTGGAAAGGATTTAAATCGAAATTATCTTTGGAATATTTCGATATTGGATTCCGTGATTATACGGATATTGTGGAGGAATTTGGAAGATATATATATCATTATTCCCAATATGATATTTGTCGGTTTCAGAATTTGATATTGAATATAAGCTGATATATTTTCCATTCAGAGCCTTGTATTTAATACCAAATTGGATTTTGGGTTTGTCGTGAACGATGTCCTCATTAACACTATTCTTGAACCAAGTTGAGAAAAGATGTAAATCTTTTTATTAAGATTTAATGAAGTTTACCAATTAATTAACATTTAATTGGAATTAAATTGAAATTGGTTTTTGGGTTTATCGTGAATGGTGTTTTAAATAACACTTGTTCCTTAACCCGGCTAACAATGGAATGAGATTTTGGATTTGTCGTTGTAACACCCCATGTTTTCGATAAACCTTAAATTAACGAATTAAAGATTAACTAATTCTAAATGTGAGAATTAAGGAAAACGGGTTATTCCATTGCGTTCGTCTTGGAATTCTGGTTGAGATAGAGTTCGAGTTTGCGTGAATTGGTCTTCGTATAAAGAAGTTATGGTTTCGGAAGTTTCAAAAATTCAAAATTCAGATTGAAACTCAAAAGAGGGAATTCCCTCCCAGGCCAGGTCGACCAGGAGGTCGAGCCTAGTGTCTACCTACCCTACAGGTTGACCTGGGGATTGACCTACCCCCCCTCCTGGGCAGATATGAAAGGATGACGATTTCTGACTCCCTGCTGAGTCATTAGGGCTGAGGTGTTATCCTATCTTGACTGGATGGTCTTGATTATTTCTAAGGTTAATCTGACGGCTCTAAATTAAACCTCTATAAATACAACCTAACTCTCAACCCTAAATCACAAATATTCATACCAAGAGCTGCCATGCCGTCAATGATGAACCTAGAATAGCCGTCATCCCTTTCAACTCAAAGGCAAGATTGTAGCTACGTCAAAATCTAATCTAATTCAAAAAAGAAAATTCAAACGATCTACATCAAAGGCGAGCAATTCAATTTCAGAATAAAGATCCCAGAACTCAAGAATTCCTTTTTGTTTATAAGTGTAGTTATATTTCAGATGTGAATGAATTAAAGACATGGCTTGTAATAGACTGCAAATAGAATTGTTTCAAGTTGTATGTGATGTTGATTTATGTTTATTCATGTCCATTCTATCGTATATGCCTATGAATTATTGTGGTCTATCATGTTATGATGAAATTATTGAATAAACCTACGATGTTATGAAACTATCATATGTAAGTTTGGTGATATTATACAAGTTTTAGGCTAAGTCACATAGTTTATGCCTAATTTATTAGATCCATTATGCATACGTGTTTAGATCTATGACCTTGTGATGACATCTATATGTTATATATCAATTTAGAAATTATACCATTTTTATGCAAGTTAAGTGATGCTATCATGTTATGAATACATGCGAGTTTATAGGTAAAAAACATGACTATGTAAACCTATGTGTTTATATCTACAACTTTACATGCTAGAACCATATGCCTTTATGTTAGATCAATATTAGCTTGATTCAATCCCTATGCAAGTTCACCACTACATGTCTAATTAGATTTTGGAAGTTCTATGTAATACTCTTATTTTACGATTCTTGTTGCATAAATCTAGTTTAAAGTATATTATGCCAAGTTCATGTGACACATTTGTAGTTAGATCCACCTCTTTTTCCCTTTTTAGTTTATTAGTTAGGCTAAAATGTCGAGCCAAACATCCTATGTAATTTTGCGAACATACAATGGGGGTAACGTTGGGGAAAACATGAGAACTATAATTAACATATTTGGCTCATAACCATATAAATGGTATGGCATTAAAATGGTATAATTTACTTAACAAAAATTATGAATTTGACTTAGAAAAAAGTGGGCCATGACAATAAATGGTTAACTAATTTACATATGCATAAAAGGATAAAAATATAAATTAAGAAAAGACGAATATGCCTAACCCGCGGTTAGACTGAGTTGTGGCGTAAAACTGCCCGGAACCGACCGGCACATCCAGTGACCACGACAATACATGTCTAATGTGGGTGGTTAGTGCATTGAGCCCAAAAAGGACCCGAGGTTAGACTGAGTTGTGGTGTAAAACTGCCCGGCACATCCAGTGACCACAACAACACCTGTTTAATGTGAGTAGTTGGTGCTCTAATAAAAGCTATGTCTAGAGTGGTAGGGTTAAGTAAATTTAGGAAACACTTAACTAATTCAACATGCTAGCTAAACTGATGGGTGGGGGTTAGATGAATTTGGACACTTGACCAATTTAACATGTTGGCCGGAAAAACCCTAGTAACGGGGACCCATTTCAGCAGTAACCCACGTAGATGTATCATGGGACCCTGAACTAGGCAGGGTGGGGCACGATTACTGGGCTGATTATAAGCGGTCAAAAACATCGGCGGTGGTGCATCAGTTTAGGTTCCGGTGGAGTATCGGGCGTGCACGTACTCCGGAGTGGAAAAAACAGGCACTGGGCATCAATAGTCATACACTGTGCATCTTGAATCGTGTCTGGTTGCCACTATAGGATTTTATACATCCCGTGGTGGGACTAGCACAGGTATCTATAGTCAAGCGGGGGCCGAAGGACACACGTGATAAATGTATGCGAATAGGAGCTAATCGATATAAGGGAATCATTTCACCGTGAACACATGGTGCTAGTTGGAAAAGTATAAGTAGGTAGAGAGAATTAAACATGGGTGCGATGTATATTCGGTTATCCTGCCTTATATAGTTTTATGTTAGTTTGCTGTTCTGATACTGTCCTATCTTCAGTTTATTCCTATCATGGCCCTTTTCCTTATTCACACACTGAAAAGTCACTAGACTTACTCAGACTTATGTCTGACCTATTTTTCTCTCGTATTATTTCCTTCTGTTCCCCCCATCAGGTAGCCAGGGAGGGAATAGCTCAGCCTAATTTGGACCGTTCACCTTTCCAAGCTTGAAGACTCTGTGATGTATGGCTTGGAACCTATTATCTTTGGCTATGGCTTTGGACACACTAGACTTGGGGATTTATGCAGTTTTACTTATGTTATATGCTTCTTTATGTTTTAATCAAGACAGAGATTATGATGGAATGTTTTGGGAGTTATGTTGAGACAATTTACTATAATGGTTTTTGTATTGAACCCCATATGAAATAAAAGTTAGTTTTATTTTCGACTACTTATATTTATGTCTTGTAAATTTTCTGTGTCGGTTACTTATAATGCTCCATCGAAGTTAAGGCATTCCTTTTGTGAGTGACCTTAACGGAGGTGGGTTGTTTCACTTGGTATCAGAGCAAAGGTTTACTAGATTAGATAAAAGTTTTTGTAAATTATTTTCAAAAAGAAGCATTTTTTTAAGAAAAAGTGTTATTTTAATTTAAAAAGGCATAATCCCCCAAAGCCATATGCATTATCTTTCTATCCTTTGTTTTGAATCTTTCCTTTTTCGTTTCAGCATGTCTGGGAATCTTAAACTTTCAGAGGGTGTACCGATACCCGGCTGGTTCAGGATGTACCTAGAGGCTAGGGCCAACGACGCAAGCCCAGCAGACATTCCTCCTCCCCCAAATGCAGCGGTTCCTCCTCCTCCTCGTGCAAATGCTTTCTCAAAAATATGTAGGGACTTTCGAGCCATGGGTGGAAAGAACTTTAATATAAATGAATCCTTCGTGGAAGCAAGAAACTGGCGCAAAGAAACTGAGGATTTGTTTGAGATCTTCGAAGTGGATGATAGACAGAAGATAAAGTTGGCGGTATGGTTGCTCAAAGATGAAGCTTCCTATTGGTGGGAAGTGACTAACGCTGAAAGACTAATTGAAAATTGGATGGGTTTTTGGATGAGGTTTGAAATGAAGTTCCTCTCACAACCTGAACGAAGCCTACAGATGGATAAGTTCTTAGCTCTCAAACAGGGAAGTATGTTGGTCAAGGAATACGTTAACCAATTTATTCAACTGGTAGGTTCGGATTGGAGTTAGTGAACACTCCACATAAGAAGGCTCTCTGCTTCGTTAAAGGATTGAATGAGCCACTGCACAGCGTAGCTATGTCCCATATACCTATGGGTGCGACTTATGAAAGACTGGTGGACATGACACTATTACAAGAAGAAGATAAGATTGGCAAGAAGGAGGCAAAGGTGGAAGCATATCAACACAAGAAAGGGGAAGGATCACAGAGCAAGAAGATAGATGCCAAGAAGGGAGGCAAAAACAACAAAACCTGTAATAAGAGGAAATGTAATTTTTGTGACATTCCTGGACATCTGGTTAAGGACTGCAGGAAGAAGAAAAGAAAGATGGGTGGCTGTTTCCATTGCGGCGAGGCAGGACATATAGCTAGGGACTGCCCAAGAAGGCAAGGGCAGAGAGTTGGATCTACTTTTGGAGGGCAGGTTCACGCTCTCATGGCACCTCCGCAAGAACAAGGTAGAAATGTTTCTGTTGAGAGTTCAGTTTATCTTTTTGATCATCCTGTTCATACACTCTTTGATTCTGGTGCATCGCACTCTTTTATATCTACTGCTTTAGTTGAATCTCTACACTTAGACACCAGTTTAGTAGAGGATCCCTTGGTTGTATCAAATCCAATTGGGGGCTCAACTGGTTTTTCAATGATTTGTTTGGATTTGGAAATTTCTATATTAATTGTGGGGTTTAGATGCAATGCCTATGTTTTGGGCTTCACGGGCTATGGGTTGATTCTAGTCATGGATTGGCTATCGAGTAATGGTGTCATCCTCGACTGTGAAAAGAGAGTGGTTAAACTCATGACTCGCCTTGGTAACACTCTCGAAATTTCTTGTAATCCGATGAACTCTGTTATGCTTAACTATCTAGAATCTCTTGATGCGTCTATTGAGAATTTGCAGTCTGTTAGAGTAGTCCGTGAATACTTGGATGTCTTTGAAGAGATTAAAGGGTTACCTCCGAAATGGGTGATAGACTTCCGCATATACCTCGTTGATAATGCAAAACCCGTCGCCCTACCCATTAGGCACATGGCTCCAAGGGAGAGGAAAGAACTCAGCAAGCAAGTTAAAGAGCTACTTGAGAAGGGGTTTATAAGGCGGAGTATTTCCGAATGGGGTGCTCCAGTAGTGTTCGCAACTAAAGCGGACAGTTCGCTTCGCCAATGCGTTGATTATAGGGAGGTAAACAAGCTGACCAAGAAAAATAGGCACCCACTTCCAAGAATAGAAGACTGTTCGATCAGCTTGTAGGTGCATCAGTTTTCTCTCAACTAGATTTAGCTACCGGGTTTCGCCAGCTGAGAGTGGCTGAAGACAGCATTGACAAGACCGCGTTCAGAACTCCGGTTTCTTCGAGTGGCTTGTCATGCCTTTTGGCCTGACAAACGCACCTGCTTATTTCGTCGATTTGATGAGCAGGGTGTTTAGGGAGTTCCTCTATAAGTTTGTGGTAGTCTTCATAGATGACATTTTGATTTTCTCGAAGAGTGAGGAAGAGCATGCTCAGCATCTAAAGGAAGTCATGGATACTCTTCCTGCACACCAGTTAAAAGCAAAATTCTCCAAATGCCATTTCTGGGGGGAAGAAGTAAGGTTTCTTGGACACGTGGTGTCCAAAGAAGGATTAGCCGTAGACCCTGCAAAAGTAGTTGCGGTGCAAGATTGGAAGGTCCCACGGAATGCAACCGAAGTCTGAAGCTTCCTCGGGCTAGCGGGCTTTTACCAGATGTTCATCAAAGATTTTGCAAAAATTTCATCTTCACTTACAAAGTTGACAAATAAGAACTTAACTTTCACTTGGGATTTGGATTTCGATATTGCTTTCCAACGCTTAAAAAGAGCCCTACGAACAGCCCCGGTTCTAACATTGCCAGATGGGAGCAAGATGTTTACCGTATACACAGATGCTTATGGTACGGGATTAGGAGCTGTCTTAATGCAAGAGGGGAAGGCAGTAGCTTATGGAGGCAGGCAATTGAAAGTACATGAGAAAAACTACCCAACCCACGACCTAGAGTTGGCTGCCATTGTCTTTGCGCTTAAGTCTTGGCGCCATTATCTCCTATGTGAGAAGTTTGAATTATATATTGACCATAAATCATTGAAGTACCTTTTCTCGCAGAAATATCTTAACTTGAGGCAACAAAGGTGGATGGAATTCTTAGCATCCTACGATTTCGAGATTTCCTATACCCCTGGCAAGGGCAATGTAGTAGCGGACGCCTTGAGTAGAAAGAAGCTGACCTTAAGCCCTCTCTTTGTTGAAAGGCAGAGCTTGGAGTATACAGCGAACCTTGATTTTAGACCCTCTGTCGATCATGTGAACGATTTGTTAGCATCGCTAGAGGTGTGACCTACTGTTTTGGACTCAATAGGGACCGCACAACGGGAAGACCATCAGCTAGTTGATGTGATAGATAAGTTAAGTAGGGGTGAGACTTCTAGTCACCTCAAGAGATACTCCATCAATGATAAGGGTTGGTTGAGGCGGGATTGAAGGCTATGCGTCCCACAAGAAAGGGATTTGGTGAAGAAGGTTCTTGAAGAAGCACACCATTCCAAGTTGACCATACACCCCGGTGGAGACAAAATGTACAAATACATCAAAAGGATCTTCTTTTGGGATGGCATGAAGAGGGATGTAGCTGAATTCGTCTCAAAGTGCTTAGTATGCCAGCAAGTCAAGGTGGAAAAAAAGAAGCCTGGTGGTTTGCTTCATCCTCTAGAGGTCCAATAGTGGAAATGGGATAGCATCTCGATGGACTTTATTGATGGGCTGCCTAGGTCAAGAAGAGGCAATACCAGTATTTGGGTAATAGTGAACAGGCTCACAAAAAGCGCTCACTTCATACCCATTAAGAGTAAAAGGACTGCCTCATCTTTAGCATCCATATATCTTAAAGAGATAGTCCGACTCCATGGGATACCCTCCAGCATTGTTAGCGACTGAGATCCTATCTTTACGAGCGAGTTTTGGAAGAGCTTGCAAGAAGATATAGGCACACAGTTATGCTTAAGCACGGCCTAACACCCCCAAACTAATGGTCAGACGGAAAGAGTGAACAAAGTATTAGAAGACCTCTTGAGATTATGCATTCTTGACTTCGGAGGATCATCTTCCTTCGGTGGAGTTTGCCTACAACAATAGCTACCAAGCCACCATAGGTATGGCACCTTTCGAGGCTTTATATGGAAGACCGTGCCAATCACCAACTTGTTGGTGGGAGTCTATAGATAAGCTCATATTTGGACCAGATATAATTAGAGAAACTTCAGAGAAAGTGGACTTGATACGAAAAAGAATAAAGACTGCCCAAGATAGACAGAAGTCCTACGCATATAAGAGAAGGACCAACCTTGAGTTTGAGGTTGGGGACATGGTTTTCCTTAAAGTATCTCCTTTGAGGAATGTCGTTCGCTTCGGATCTGCAGGAAAGTTAGCACCAAGATTTGTAGGGCCGTTTCCTATCATTTAAAGGATTGGAAAGATGGCTTATAGAGTAGAGCTGCCCGAAAAATTGGTTGGAGTTCATAATGTCTTTCACGTTTCTCACTTACGAAAATGCTTACATGAGTCTGCGGAAGTGGTGGAACCAAGCATATTAGAGGACGTAGAAGTAGAACGAGAGACGAATGTGAGAAAAGTTCAAACCCGTATCTTGGGTACAGAAGTCAAAAAGCTACGCAACCGCGAAGTCAAACTTGTAAAAGTTCAATGTGGTGACGACGCTGAGGAAGACGTGACTTGGGAGACTGGGGCCAAAATACGTGCAGCCTACCCTTTTCTTTTTGAGGGTACATCTTTGATCTCTTTTTCCTTAAGTTTTTTCATACTGATCTTTTTAGTATTTTCCTCAGTTCGTTCTCGATCCTTAGGTAGAAAATAATGGATGTAAACATGTATTTGAAACATGTTATGATTGATGGTTGCAAGTGGTTGCAAGTGATTGCTGGTGGTTGCTCGTGGATGCATCTACACACACTTTAGGTGTTAGATCGGCTCAGTCACTTTCATATTGCATATGCATATATGTACTTGTATATGATCGAAAATTGATGTGTTATCATGTGGATGTTGCATTTGTATAATGATTGTGCACTCACGTAGAAAGTATGATTAAGGAAGATTGCATACATTATGGACGCATGACACCGACATGACTTGCATTAAGGAGGTCAACTGAATCAATAGACCGCTTGATTTTGCATTAGATAAGGACATGTACACACACTATGCATATAATCATGAAGCATTAGAAGTATTTTAAGGATAATGGACGCCTGTGTTTGATGGTTGAGTAAATGGACGATTGGTTGGTAGGATATACGTTCTTCTTGACTTGAAGATTTCGAGGACGAAATCCTTTAAGGAGGGGAGAATGTAACACCCCGTGTTTTCGATAAACCTTAAATTAACGAATTAAAGAACAACTAATTCTAAATATGAGAATTAAGGGAAACGGGTTACGCCATTGCGTTCATCTCGGAATTCTGATTGAGATAGAGTCCGAGTTTGCATGAATTGGACTCCGTATGAAGAAATTATGGCTTGAAAGTTTCAAAAATTCAAAATTCAGATTTAAACTCAGAAGAGGGCAGGGCAGCGAAAATTCCCGCCCAAGCCAGGTCGACCAGGCGGTCAACCCTAGTGTCGACCTACCCGATTGGTCGACCGGGGGGTCGACCTACCCCTCGCCCCCAGGCAGATCTGAAAGGATGACGATTTCTGATTCCTTGCTGAGTCGTTAGGGCTGAGGTGTTATCCTATCTTGACTGGATGGTCTTGAATATTTCTAGGGTTAATCTGACGGCTCTAAATTAATTAAACCTCTATAAAAATGACCTAACTCTCAACCTTAAATCACGAATATTCATACCAAGAGCCGCCATGATGTCAATGGTGAACCTAGAATAGCCGTCATCCCTTTCAACTCAAAGGCAAGATTGTAGCTACGTCAAAATCTAATCTAATTCAACTAAGAAAATTCAAACGATCTACATCAAAGGCGAGCAATTCAATTTCAGAATACAGATCCCATAACTCAAGAATTCCTTTTTATTTGTAAGTGTAGTTATCTTTCAGATGTGAATGAATTAAAGAATGGTTTGTAATAGACTGTAAAATAGAATTGTATCAAGTTGTGTGTGATGCTGATTTATGTTTATTCATGCCCATTCTATCGTATATGCCTATGAATTATAGTGGTCTATCATGTTATGAGGAAATTATTGAATAAACCTATGATGTTATGAAACCATCATATGTAAGTTTGGTGATATTATACAAGTTTTAGGCTAAGTCACGTAGTTTATGCCTAATTTATTAGATCCATTATGCATACATGTTTAGATATGCGGCCTTGTGATGACATCTATATGTTATATGTCAATTTAGAAATTATGCCATGTTTATGCAAGTTAAGTGATGCTATCATGTTATGAATACATGCAAGTTTATAGGTTAAAAACATGACTATGTAAACCCATATGTTTAGATCTATAACTTTACATGTTAGAACCATATGCCTTTATGTTAGATCAATATTAGCATGATTCAATCCCTATGCAAGTTCACCACTACATGCCTAATTAGATTTTGGAAGTTCTATGTAATACTATTATTTTATGATTCATGTTGCATAGATCTAGCTTGCAAGTTCATAATTAAAAGTATATTATGCCAAGTTCATGTGGCACATCTGTAGTTAGATCCATATTTTTGTTTGATGTTGGAAT
Source organism: Allium sativum (assembly GCA_030737875.1). Classification (NCBI taxonomy): domain Eukaryota; kingdom Viridiplantae; phylum Streptophyta; class Magnoliopsida; order Asparagales; family Amaryllidaceae; genus Allium; species Allium sativum. The sequence goes on from JASFAX010000033.1 coordinate 10,412,770, forward strand.
GTTGCAAGTTCCTCTTTTTCCCTTTTTAGTTTATTAGTTAGGCTAAAATGTTGAGCCTAACATCCTATGTAATTTTGCGAACGTACAACAGGGGTAACATTGGGGAAAACATGAGAATTATAATTAACATATTTGGCTCATAACCATATAAATGGTATGACATTAAAATGGTATAATTTACTTACCAAAAATTATGAATTTTATTAGAAAGAAAGTGGGCCATGACAATAAATGGTTGATTAATTTACATATAAGCATAAAAGGATAAAAATATAAATTTAGAAAAGATGAATTTGCCTAACCCGAGGTTAGACTGAGTTGTGGTGTAAAACTGCCCGGAACCGACCGACACATCCAGTGACCACAACAATACTTGTCGAATATGGGTGGTTAGTACATTGAGCTCAAAAAGGACCCGAGGTTAGACTGATGGTGTAAAACTGCCCAGAACCGACCGGCACATTCAGTGACCACAACAACACCTGTCAAATTTGAGTGGTTGGTGCTCTAATAAAAGCTAAGTCTAGAGTGGTAGGGTTAAGTCAATTTAGGAAACACTTAACCAATTCAACATGTTAGCTAAACTGATGGGTGTGGGTTAGGTGAATTTGGACACTTGACCAATTGAACATGTTGGCTGGAAAAACCCTAGTAACGGGGACCCATTTCAGCAGTAACCCACGTAGATGTATCATGGGACCCTGAATTAGGCAGGATGGGGCACGATTACTGGGCTGATTATAAGCGGTCAAAAACATCGGCGGTGGTGCATCAGTGTAGGTTCTGGCGGAGTATCGGACGTGCATGTACTCCGGAGTGGAAAAAGCAGGCACTGGGCATCAGTAGTCATACACTGTGCATTTTGAATGTGTCGGATTGCCACCATAGGATTTGATACACCCCGTGGTGGGACTAGCACAGGTAACTACAGTGAAGTGGGGGCCGAACTACACACGTGATAAATGTATGCGAGTAGAAGCTGATCGGTATAAGGGAATCATTTCACCATGAACACAGGGTGCTAGTTGGACAAGTATAAATAGGTGGAGAGAATTAAACATGGGTGGGATGTATATTCGGTTATCCTGCCTTATATAGTTTTATGTTAGTTTGCTGTTCTGGTACTGTCTTATTTTCAGTTTATTCCTATCATGACCCTTTTCCTTATTCACACACTGAAAAGTCACTAGACTTACTCAGACTTATGTCTGACCCATTTTTCTTTCGTCTTCTTTCCTTCTGTCCCCCCCCCCCCTTAGGTAGCCAGAGAGGGAATAACTCAGCTTAATTTGGACCGTTCACCTTTCCAAGCTTGAAGACTCTGTGATGTACGGCTTGGAACCTATTATCTTTGGCTATGGCTTTGGACACACTAGACTTGGGGATTTATGCAGTTTTACTTATGTTATATGCTTCTTTATGTTTTAATCAAGACAAAGATTATGATGGAATGTTTTGGGAGTTATGTTGAGACAATTTACTGTGATGGTTTTTGTATTGAACCTCGTATGAAATAAAAGTTAGTTTTATTTTCCGCTGCTTATATTTCTGTCTTGTAAATTTTCTGTGTCTGTTACTTATAATGCTCCATCGAAGTTAAGGCATTCCCTTTATAAGTGACCTTAACGGAGGTGGAGTGTTTCAGTCGTGATTGGTATCTTTAAAAATACTGTTCTTAAACCCAATGGAGTTAAGAAAATTAGAAACTAACCGGAGGTTAGCTAAGTTGAATGGTTTCCTGGGTATTGATTTGATGTTGGTTTCGGCCTTCAGGATTAATACTTAGGGAATTGTTCTCTTACTAATTTACGGTTAGAGACTAATGGATGTGATTTTGGGTTTATCGTGAACCGTATTTTAAATGACATTGGTTTTTTAACCCAATTACAGACAGGATATGATTTCTCAAGTTATATAATCATTAATATTGATTTTTGGGAAGATTAAAACTAAGTGGAGTTTTAATGAATCTTTAACTAGATTGAGATAATCGAGAACGGAGTATCACCAGTTTTGCTCCGAGCGATAGTTAAATCTTTAATTAGATTTGAACTAAAATGGTAATTAATTTTACCGATAATACTGTGGTGTTAGATATGGAGTATTTCCAGTTTTTCTCCAGGGAATGAATAGGTTGGGATTGGTAAATTAAACAAATGATTATTTTGGTAAGGTGCGCTAATCCCGACTAGTTTGGAAAACCTTAATATGGTTTGAAACGATATACAAAGGAAGAATAAAGAATAAATTTTAAAGATTTTATTTTTGATAAAATTAGTGGGAACCTTTCCCTTAGAATGTGAATATTTTAATAAAGAATATTCTGGACTGGAATGAGGTGTATGTTGTGTTTTTATAACACTTGTTTATAATATACGCGAGTTATTCGGAAAGATCGGGTTTATCCCATTCTGAATAACTCAAACGACGATAAGTCGAAGATGAAGATGGTAGTTAAAGACCGGAGGTCTTCACATATGGGACGACGAATAAGGTGCCTCCGGTTTCGTTCAGACCTATAACGAACTTGTAAATGGACTGTTTGTCTTACATTGGATTTCATTCTGTATGATTGATAGATATCAGTTGCATAGCGTGAATTGCCTGTATGGCATGCTGAGATGCAAATGATCAAGGCTTATGTTGAAAAGCAGAGTCCTGTGGTTGATGATCAAAGCATGGCTTTAATATAGCATAGCTTTGTGTAGCGTTAATTCGCGAGCCTCACACCCCGGTGTGAACTAGAAACGGGAGAGGACCTCAGGGAGGACATGCGTTTCCTTCTAGCTAGGAGTGGTGTCTGGGTTTTGCACGCCTAGAAGTTTTACTTATGTGGATGATGGATAACGAGGCGCCTCGGATATATCGGCACTGCGGGGCCAATGAATGTTATGGTCTTTATACAGACCAGATTGACGCCCCAAAGGGCAGGAAAACGCATTGTTCAGGCATTTTAATCCACATCGAGTGGACCAGCCCTGACAATCCAAGGGTCACTCAAGCTATGATCCTAAGGGGCGGGCTAGAGCGTCTCGAAGCGGGAAGGACAATCCCTTGCCTTGGTTCACCGACGGAAGTCCAACTTCCAATACGTGACATTTCAGTTTTGATTGTAGAGCCTAGTATTGGTGACATGATATATGGTACCTATGCCGTCTAAGATTGATACATTTATATTTGAAGTTGTTTTATACACTATGCACTTATAATAGTATCAAATGACGTACCAAACATGTTTGGCTATTATAAGGGAAAACCCTATCCTCCAGCTTGTGTTGCATTGTGTGATGGGACCTGGGTCTTATAATAGCTTCATTTTTCCAAAAAGCATTGCGCTGTTTTGTTATATGCACTGGTATTCTTGGGAGGATCCGTGCTATACGGCGTGATCCCTTGATATATCTGATTTTAAAGTAAAGTTTTATATAACTGTTTTAGTTCTCATACCAGTCACATGACTGACCTAGAGTTTATTGTTTTAACCTAAACTCTGGGTGCCCCTATTTTCCACACAGACAGCTATTAGTTTTGGTTTTGCAGATTTATATTCACAGGATCTTAGTTTACAGCTGGAATGATATTCGGAAAGCTCTGTATCTGTATATTCCTTTCAGTTGTTTTTTGTATTATTTTCCACTGCATTGTAACTTGTAAATTTCTGATATTTATCGAATGTATGTTGTTTGCTCATACACTGTATATTCTTGTACTCTGATGTAAATTGTTATAATAAGCAATGAAATGTTCTTCTGTTTGCATTCTGATTTGTCGTGTTCTCAACTCAATCCAGGCTTTCCTTTAAGAGGAAGTTCGGGTCGTTATAATCCTCCTCATATCAGGAGTATTCCTATTATTGGCCCATGAATCAATATTCCTCGTATATCGGCTCATCATACAATATGTAAAGAGAAAACGATTAACCATCTCTTCAGTGGTTCCAGTGCAGTGCGACTTCATCCTGAGATATACTAATAGTATATATATAGATTTTGAAAACCAAAATATAACAAATACACGCTCTTATATACATACTATCTCTCCCTGGTGTTTTTCCCTAGGTAAACTACGCAACCTAGAGCTCTAATACCAAGTGTGATGGCCCGCCCCGGACTAGCCGACATTTCTCCGAAATGTGTTGTGCCGATGCCCAACTAGCACGGGACGGTCGCCAAAGAAAAAGGGTGGGAAGCTAAAACTACCAAAGGAACCTGTAGTACATTCCACAGCACATGGAATAAAGTATAATAACAACATAACTTTGACAAAAAATAGGCGAGACAGTGCATAAGATGAAAACTAAATCATCATAGTAACGGAATCCATAATACAACTTATGATCCAACATCATTATTACAACTTCAAGTTACTATCTCTGAAGCAAAAGAAAGAAAAGGTACACTACTAATGCCCAAGCAGTGACCAGCCACAACAGAGGGAGTATATATGTATATCATATGTGGAAGCCTCCTTCTCGTCCCCGGACAGCTACTCACGCATTACCACCTAACCTATCTCTAGTTTCCTCGTTTAGGAGTACCTAGAGTAATAAGAGGAGACATAAAACTCTAGGTCAGACAAAAGTCAGGTATGAGTGATAAGCAACAAAACAGAACAATAACATGTATAATCCAATCATACCTGAACTTGGACCTGCAACCAAAGAGTTAGCACAGCAAGATGTACAGTCCTCTAAGGTAACACTAACACAAAGTGTAAAAGTAATATGGGGTGTGCATGACATGGTGATAGCAAACATCAAACATAGCAATCATCCTCACATCTCTCACTCAATACGTAAAGCATACAATATCCACTACTTTGGTCACCTAATCTTTAGGCCATGACCGAGTCTAACCCCGTACAACTATCACTACAAGCCCCTAATCCGTCTCTCAGTGGTGAACCAAAGTTATAGGTATCGATAACCCCTTTGCACACATCCCGCATCAAAGTCCAATCATGAAGTCAACTCGTTGGTTTTCGTCTGGATCCTGAGTCACAACTTCTCACTTGGATTACCTTTGCATCTTGGGTTTTGGTCATCATTCATGTTCGTTTTGTAGCTCCAAGCTTCCATACATGTTCACACTTTAGTTCAGATATGTACGGTTCGTGATTCTCCAGTCCGGGTCATGATCCCCCTTTCCTGCATCGGCTCATGATCTGCTCGTGGACCCATGTTCAGGTTATGACATATGCTCGCGGTTCTCCTCTCCTGGGTCAGTTCGTGGTGCTTCATAACCAAGGACTCATGGTCAGCTTCCTCGGTCTGTGCGTCGTCGCATGTGGTCGGCTCGTGGTGACTATAGTGGCTCAGTTTGTGACCCCGTCCTTGCATCGGCTCGCAACATGTTCTGATGGTTTGCTATTTCCTTCCTAGCGCGGTTCACGGCTCGCCATCCTAGGGTTCGCCCCCTTCCTCACGGTCGCCCTCCTAGGGTTCGCCCCCTTCCTCACGGTCGCCCTCCTAATGTTCTCCCTGTTCCTCACTTTCGCTCTCCTAGGGTTCGCTCCCTTCCTCACTATCGCTCTCCTAGGGTTTGCCCCCTTCCTCACGGTCTCCCTCCTAGGGTTTGCCCTCTTCCTCACGGTCTCTCTCCTAGGGTTCGCCTTCTTCCTCACGGTCGGGGTGTGAGGGTGCTCACGATCCCAGGGGTCGGGTCGTGAGGGTGCTTCACGATCCTAGGTGTCGGGTCGTGAGGGTGCTTCACGAGCGGGTTACTGACTAATTTCCTGCAACTTTTCCAGCGAGTTATTTATGCCATACGATGACGTTTTTGACCATTCTAAGTTTGCTAAACAATAATGAAGAATTCCAAACAGTAATTGCAACATATATAATCAACCATAAACACCAAAACAATAATCTAACATGTTAATATGGATCAAACATACCCAAAACCCATATTTTTCCCTTAATCATGATTTAACCATACGATTAGCAAAACATGTCCAAATTAACCCAAATTTCTGACAGATGCATAAAATAATATTTAAGAATTTCTAAACATTTTTCCAAATTTTTCTGAGTTATAATTTCGCTAGTTAACACTAATCACCCCTAATTAGCCATAATTAGTGAAAAACAATGCAAATCACTTATCTTAGCCACAAATAATCTTAGATCTAAATCTTTTCTACTATATGGGTCGAATTCCTATGCAACACAGCAGCTCCAACTCTGATTTGGTGTTGATTTACCTTAATTTGATGTAGCTTAGCTTAATCCTCGATTAGAAAGCGATTAGGAGGTGTTTAAATGAAGAATTTGCGAGTGGAGGCCATTACTAGGTTTAGGAGAATGAAAGTGGTGGCTGAAAAATGACAAAGGAGGGTTTCTCTAGCCCTTATCAGCCCTTAAATACCCCTAATCCCGAAATCCCTAATGGACCTAGCTGCTAGTTACCCAATTAAGCCCATTTAAGCTGTTTTTTCACTTTCCAAACCTTATTTCAGCCATATCTTCCAAATGGTAAGTCCTTTTGATTGATGTGACCAATCCATGGAAAGAGAAACTATCATCCGAATCCAATGGAAGAGGTTTCAGGTCAAAACTCCTTACCAATCGAAAGTTATAGGCGAAACAAGATTCATCAGGGGAAAACGGTCATTTAAAAATAGACAAAAACCGTGAACATGGAAAATGACCCAGATAGTCGCTTCCCAAAGTTACACGACCATACGACTTCTCAAGAAAAAGAAATAAATATTTTACGATCCTCTAATGCGTAGAATGCGGGTCGTTAAAAATTATGTCTGTCAAGTTAAAGTTGATCTATGATTTTTTTTTTATCATATTTACATTTCTTTATTGTTAGTTGCATCTTCGGTTCCAGTCCAAAGTTGAATAAGCCAATGCAACAACTGCTTTGGCCATACTGTCATTGCAGGTTCCATAGAGTAGTTCCTACATTTCTGCTAATTCCATCTTGTCTTGTATATAATTGACGTTGAATATTTTTTTGGTTCAAGTTTGGCTTCTTTTACTTGGAGAACAGTTTTCCATTTTGTTTGTTTAGTTTGTATACCAAGCAGGTATTGATATCCATGTGTTGCAATGATTTATTATTCTTCGTTGAAGAAGTTTGGTGCAAATTCACATATTATAGCGACTTTTTCTTAACAATTTTGGGTTTATGATTATTTGCATAACTGACAATGGTGCTTTTGTAAGTCAAATCTGTTACTAAGATAATAAAATAGGATTCCGATACTGCTTATGTGGTAGACCCATCTTTTGATATTTCAAAATACTGGGCTTATATTTACCATTATACAAAATCGTAGGCGCACTTTCAAGAGGTATCACCTTATATTTACCCTCTTTATTCTCATAAGACACAACACTTCATGTTCTTGATTTATATAATAATCTTACCACAATGAAAGACCACATTTTTTTAACCAACTGCACTTATCTTAAAGAATATTGTCAAACTGGGTTAAAAACACACAGGACACAGCTTCGTGTTTACGTATTTTTTAATCCACACTTTTCTATTAACCACCATTCATTGTTCGGATTATGAATTTTGTCACTTTTGTCTAAAATTTCATTCATTGTATCATATCTACGATCAACGTATACATTATTTATTGACTTGCTCCACAAACTAGGTTTCTTCATACCTAGGTATAGTTTTTTCTTCTTATCTTCAATATTTTGTATTATCTACATTTTGAGTATCTTCTCTAAATCTGATTACAAGGTTTATTTTATGTTCAAGCTGACCAGTTTAAAATCTTATGAAGTGGGGATCCATGTACTTATTTTTTGTTTGTAGGATCATTAGAAAATGTTACAACAACGGTTAGCCATTGATTTATGTTGATATATGCATGTTTTTCATACCACCGCTATAACGGTAGTTTAAGGTCTGTTTTTTCTTGTTGCTTAACTGACTGGGTAAATTTTTCGTCCATTTACAAGTAGAACCTTTTAAAACAACTTACGAGCTTAGCAGTACAATAACCGGTTGTTGAATACATGCTCTTTAGGTACTAATTAGACGGGATATACAAGTCAACATTACAATTTGTGCGCATCTTGAAAGTTGCATTTATTTTTATTATTCTATGCATTTAAGTGTAAGGAGAGTGATAGTCAATGTAATTCATGTTCCTTGATATCAACTGCTAGAGCATATATGGAACTATGATGCTAACAATCAAATGCTCTAGGCTGACTATTGTTGCCAGATTGAAATCAGTGGTGGACTGAAAATGATGGAACTAAAGTTGTGCCTTGCTATTGCATGTCCCGTGGTCTAAAACCATTGTCTTCCTTCCGAGCCACAGAAGGTACTTGATATCAATGTAAGTCATGTTCCTTGATATCAACTGCAAGAGCATATATGGAACCATGATGCTAATAATCAAATGCTCTAGGCTGACTATTGTTGCCAAATTAAAATCAGCAGTGGACTGAAAATGATGAAACTAAAGTTGTGCCCTCCTATTGCATGTCCCGTGATCTAAAACTATTGTCTTCCTTTCGAGCTACAGAAGGTACTTGATATCAATATAAGTCATGTTTCTTGATATCAACTGCTGGAACGTATATGGAACCATGATGCTTACAATCAAATGCTCTAGGTTGACTATTGTTGCCAAATTGAAATCAGCAGTGCACTGAAAACGATGAAACTAAAGTTGTTCCCTGCTATTGCATGTCCCGTGATCGAAAACCATTGTCTTCCTTCCGAGCTACAGAAGGAACTTGATATCAATGTAAGTCATGTTCCTTGATATCAACTACTAGAGCATATATGGAACCATGATGCTAACAATCAAATGCTCTAGGCTGAATATTGTTGCCAAATTGAAATCAGCAGTGGACTGAAAATGATGAAACTAAAGTTGTCCCTTGCTATTGCGTGTCCCATGATCTAAAACCATTGTCTTCCTTCCAAGCTACAGAAGGTACTTGAATACGTAATACCTAATAAAAAAAATTCAAACAGTTTTTTCAATTCGAAGTTATGGTCTCGAGCTCTAGCCAGGAGAAGGTTTATACTTGCAGGTAAACTAATGTTTAACTGCATCTTCTATTTCTTTACTGCCACAAGACTACAGCATATACAAATATTTTAGCTTCCTATGCTGATTTCTTCATCTGTGTACTTTTTTCCAAAGCCATTGAGCTTATTAACATTTCAACTATCACTGTTTTGTTCTTCCAAATTCCCATGTGTTGAGTTTTATCCTATCAAATATCTTTTTTGCTCTTCAACTTATAGCATGGGAAAAAATAAAGTAAAAAATAAAGGAGTTTTAATTTAACATAATTTTGAAATACGTTAAACTATAACATAAACGATTTACTGTTGTATAAAAGTTTTTTGCTCAAAATACACGTGATCTATATCTGATTCACCTGTCTGTTATTAAACATTGGTAAACTCTATTTTTTAGATATGCCTACTGTACAAATTATTTCTCGCTAACTGGGCCATTAGAATGATGGTCAAATTTTAATTACAATGTTAAGCGCCTTATAACACAAGTTATAACTTTCCATGGACTAGCACCTAAGTTTGTTCATCCTTATGTACCTTATGTTTAGAGTATAACACTGCAATTTATTATTAGTACAATAAAACATAGGATGATGGTAGAAAAATAATAATCATGCATTATACTTATATGTTGCTGGTGCTCTCTAAATTTATTTATTGTCAGATGAAATATATTCAAAAAAAAATACTTGAGTTGCAATTTAATGTAGTTGAGTTATCAGCTAAGACCACAACTAATATACCTGAGTTGCAATTTATTTATTGTCAGCTGAAGTATATGTTCCACTTCTCCTAAAGATTAAATTATCAGCTAAGACCGCATCTAATATACTTGGGTTGTAGTTTAAGAAGCTTGAAAATATGAGTATTAGTAAAAAAAAAAGTTGGGACTTTTTGGATTTGAAAATATTGGTCTGTTTAAAGTGGATATGTTTTTACTTTAAGGACTCTTATTTTTGTTAAATTGTGTGCAATATGAAGGTCTTTTCTTAAAGCATTCCATATATAAGAACTCACTGTAATTACTTATATATCTGAGGTTGATTGCTGATTTGAAATTTATGTATTGTACTTGATTTAAGTATTTCTTTTCTTGCCTTGCTAAACTCATGTTGTTTGTTTATTTATCATTTTATAGAGTTTTCGAGACAAAATTTTGAAGACAGTGAAGTTCACAAAGAAAAGCAAATAAAAGGGTAAGTGGAGTTTCTCCAATTGCCAATCAAGTAAGTTCTCAAAATTTAGTTTTTCCTTTAACTACATGTTACAAAAGTTCTCCACTAACCTTTCTTTCTGTTTATTGATTTAGGATGTTCCCTTTGTTGCAGAGGAAAAAACCGTAGATATTGAAATGGCCACAAAAATAATGGGAACACTATTGAAACAGATCAACCAAATATACAATGTTAGATAATGGTCAATTTTGATCTCAGCTAATAAACTCAGTTTCCAAACTGATCTATTAAATTGAGCTTATGTTGTTGTAATGTTACAATTAATTTTTGTATAGCTTATGTTGTAGTAAGATATGAATATATCACACTGTATCAAGTTTATATTTGTTTGTTAATGCATTTGTTTGTCAATCTTGTATTAATTTATTTGATTGTTGTTTGTTCATTATATGATATGACTTAATTGTTTGTTTAATAAGATTTGTAGTAACAAACATTTTACAAAAATTTAATTTTAATTTGATACCTTTTGTGGCACCCTACGTCCGTTAATGTCACTTTTTAAGAGAATGCATTAAGTTTCGTGAAGCGCTATTGGTAAATAGAAACATAAACATTATAAGACAGATATAAAATAATAACGAAATTTAAAATTTTATTAAGCAGAAAACATCGTAGTTCAAAACATGGTTACATCATATGTTTGAAATGCATAAAACCCATTACATCATTAAAAATTTTGTCTTGTACTTAAAACATCATAGTACAATAATAAAAGAAGCATAATCCCCAAAACATAGCCATAGTAGAGAGATATGAAATCAAGCCATACATCTAAAACAACTCCAAGCAAGATAAAAGCAGAGTCCTGATCAAGCTTGAGTATTTCCACCCTGAAAACCTAAGGGGAGGGGGGGACAGAAGAGAAAGAAGAGGAAAAAAATCAGTCAGACATAAAGTCTGGCGAGTCCAGTTACTTTTAGCATATAAATAAGTAAAAGTGTCATAACATGCATATAAAGTGGATAAGAGAGATAACATCACAAAAGGCAGGTATGACAAGGTAATCAGGATAAACATGATAGAGTTTATTGCGCTTCTCTAGTACATTCCTTTTCTCTTGCACCAAAACTAGTATAACCAGAATGAGATGATCCTAACAACTATATGATGGTAGACTTAGGCATACTTCTAGTGAGAGGTTTAACCCTATACAATCAACAGGCAGCCCAACATACCGAAGGTACCCCTAAGGATAATAACAGGATCCTAAACATACCAGAGTCTAGATATACCCTAATTACTACCCCAATCGATTGGCTGCCTACTCCGTAGATACGCTACGATGTCCCCACAGTAGGATGTATCACTTTCTAAAGTGGCAACCCTTCGTTTTCAGTATGTGCACAACCATATCTATAGGTGTCACGACATCTAAACCTCCTCTGCCGGACACATGCATGCACATGTCCCCATCGGAATGCACTGCCCGCACCGTCCCCCACATTTGGATCTCTTACAATCAGCCTAGTAAGCGTGCCCCGACTCCGACCCATTTCGGAGTACTCGTTTGATAGCTATATATTGGGTTATTGACTGATATGGGTCCCACACTCAAGATGATACAAATTTCCCCGTATGCCTGCGTCCCCACTACTAGGTTTTCCCCAGGTTATGCCATACCGGAGTAAAAAGATTGCATAACCCCATAGGCTAAGTTTGTAGGTCTATATATAAATATTACCCACCAACCCAAGATATACTTACCCCTCCCACTATTTCATACAATTTTACTTAAACCCTATTCAAGTTAACATATTCATCCAATCCCTATGGATTCAACTAAGTTAGTATCCAAGTTTATTACTGAATATGGTTATAATGTACTAGACCTCCAGCATTAAGCCTACAACTTGTGGTTGCTGGATATGTTAGGTGGTTCCGAGCATACTTCTTCCACAAGTCGGGCTTAACCTCATGTCTTAGCACATCACGTGTTTATGCACTTAGACCCCTCACATTAGATTCACCACTTGTGGTCACTGGATATGCCAGTCGGGTCCAGGCAGAATATTACCACAAGTGTAATCTAACCTCATGTCTAAGCGCGGTTACAATATCTAATTGCTGTAAATATAGGCATTTCCATTATTGACCAATTATTCCTATGTCATTATAGTTTTCATGCCCCTTTCCCAAGTCATATTCATCATGTATCGTATGCCCTAAATTCAGATCTTTTATCAAAGTTTGGTTTGCCCCCCAAATTCATATTTTCATGTTTTTCATTCAATTTATGCCCAAATTTCCCGGTATAAGTTATACCCCAATTTTAACGTTTTCCCCTCGTTCCCAATTTAACGCGTTCACATATTTCAGCGGCATGCCTAGGCTTGAAGGTAGCCTGGCTATAAAATAAAAAGGGAAAAGAAGAAGGAAAGAGGACAGAATTAATCATAATAACAAGATTGACATATAATGGTAGAAATAGGCACATCAACTAATAAACATACCGCTGCAAAGTTGGGCATAATGACAAGATAGACATATAGGAACAAATCTGATGAACATGTGATAGTAGAACTGATTCTAACATAATAGGGACATCATAAAACATGCATGATGAGATCTAAGCAATGAATTAGATCAACTAACAACGACATATCTGACATGATAAATAGGTATAGGCTTAGATCTAGTTCATAGTCATGTGAGAATAACTTAAATACATAGGTTATATCAGAACTGATATGATTCAAATAGTCATAGGCTTAGATCCAAGTTATAGTCATGTCAAGATTAACTTTTAAGTATTTAGATCTAAAATTAACATAAACTCACTGTGATTGGATCTATGAATAAAAGAAGGATTGCATATGTTGAATCACAGATCTTCTAAACTTGAATAACTGTAGTTGATTGTTGATGAAGAAAAGACTTGATTTAATATGGGCATTTGTGTGAATGAAACAATGAGAACGAGGTCGTATTTATAGCATAGGGCCTACAAATCTGGTCAGAAAACAAGTCTATATACATAGAAATGTATCAGGCTCGGATTTGGAGGTGTTGAACTGGGTGTCGACACCCCCTTATGGTGTCATGGGTCGACACCCCTAGGGCAGAGGTCGACCCCCAACGGGCGCGGTTCACGCATTGTCCCGCCTTCGATTTTCGAACTAATTTTTAATTTTTGAAATGATTATATATATAATTAGCTTATATATATGCAAACTTCAAACCTTAATATCTTGTTCACACGATGTTTGTTTTATGCAAAATCGGAGTCTATCTCAAGAACAATTCCAAGACGAACGCAATGGCGCAGTCTATTTCGCTTAGTTCTGAATATTTAATTAAGTATTCTTTAATTTACCATATTTTAGTGTTGTTAAAATTACGGGGTGTTACATTCTCCCTTACTTAAAGGATTTCCTCCCCGAAATCTCTAAGTTAAGAAGAATGCATATCCTAACATCCATCATCCATCTACTCATCCACCAATCATAGGCATCTAGTGTCCTTAAAAATTTCTAATGCTTATGAACATATGAAAAAGTGTGTGTATATGTCCTTATACTAATGCGAAAGATCAAGCGGTCTACTGATTCAGTTGGCCTCCTTAATACAATGTATGTTAGTGCCATGAATTCATCGTGTATGCTAATCATCCTATTATAACATGTAAGTTCTATATGTGTGCACAATCATCCATCCAAATGCAGTATCCATATGATGATACACCCACTTTCATCCATTAAAAGAGAAAATTTGCACACACATCCATATGCAGTATGAGAGTGATTGAGCCGATCTAGTGCCTAATGTGTGTGTATATGCATCCGCGAGCAACCACTAGCAAAGACTAGCATCTTCCAAACATAACATGTCTCAATACATGTTTACATTCATGAGATTCCTACCAAAAGGTAGAAAATTCGATCGACATGATATACTTAAATGATAGAAACAAGCATAAATAAAATCTTTGGAATGGAAGTTAATAACAAATCCTTGAAAGGAAAGGGTACGAAGCGCGAATCTTGTCTTCGGTCTCCTAAGTTGCATCCTTCGGGTTATCTCCCCACTGAACTTTCATCAACTTGACTTCTCGATTGCATAGCTTCTTAACTTCTAATCCAAGAATACAAGTAGGAACTCGCCTAACTGTCGCCTCCCGTTCCACCTCTACTTCCTCAAGTATACTCGGCTCTACTACTTCTGCGGTATCATGCAAGCACTTCCATAAATGAGAAACGTGGAAAACATCATGAATGGTGGATAGTCTCTCTGGCAACTTTACTCTATAGGCCATTTGGCCAATCCTTTCTATTATGGGAAATGGACCTAAAAATCTTGGTGCCAATTTCCCTATAGATCCAAAGTGAACCACATTCCTCAAAGGTGATACCTGGACGAAAACCATGTCTCCCACCTCAAACTCAATGTCAGTCCTTCTCTTGTCTGCATATGACTTCTTCCTATCCTGAGCTATCTTCATTCGTCGTCTAGTGAGATCAATCCCAGAAGTTTCTCTAAACATATCTGGTCCAAGTAGAAGTCTTTCTGTAGACTCCCACCAATAAGTCGATGATCTACAGGGTCGTCCGTACAATGCTTCATGGGGTGCCATGCCAATACTAGCTTGACAACTGTTGTTGTAGGCGAACTTTACTAAAGGAAGATGCTCTTCCCAAGTCCCTCCGAAGTCTAGGATACACAATCTTAAAAGATCCTCAAGAACTTTGTTCACCCTTTCTGTCTATCCATCAGTCTGAGGATGATAAGCGGTGCTTAAACACTACTGTGTACCTAATGCTTCTTGCAAGCTACACCAAAATTACTAGTGAAAATGGGGTCACGATCACTTATGATACTGGAAGGTACTCTATGAAGACGGACTATCTCACAAACATAAACTGCTGCCAACCAAGCCTCCGTCCTCTTACTCTTAAGTGTTATGAAATGAGCGCTCTTAGTAAGTCAGTCTACTACAACCCAAATACTGGTGTTGCCCTACCTTGATCTAGGCAAACCATCGATGAAATCCATAGAGACGCTCTCCCACTTCCACTGTGGAACCTCCAAAGGATAAAGTAAACCATCGGGCTTTTTTTTCTCAGCCTTAACTTGCTGGCAAATCAAACATTGAGAAACAAACTCTGCCACATCTTTCTTCGTCCCAACCCAAAATAAAACCCTCTTCATGTCTCTATACATCTTATCACCGCTTGGATGAATAGTCATCTTAGAATGATGGGCTTACTCTAGGACTTCTTCAACAAACTCCCAATTTGGGGAACACAAAGCCTTCCATCTCATCGCAACCACCCTCTATCGTCTATGGAATATCTACCTAGGTGACTAGAAGTATCCCCTTTACTGAGCCTATCCAAGGTGTCTGAAATCTGTGGATCCTCTCGCTATGAAGCTCCTATGTGATCCATAAGAGTAGGTCGAACCTCTAGTGATGCTAATAAGCCAGACAAAAACTCGGTGGAGGGTCTAAAGTCAAAAATCGATATAAACTCCATCCTTTTCCTCTCCACAAACAGAGGACTTAAGGCCATCCTCTGCCTACTCAGTGTGTCTGACGCCACATTAACCCTATTAAGGGTATAAGCAATCTCGAAGTCATAAGATGCTAGAAACTTTATCCACTTTTGTTGCCTTAAATTAAGATCCTTCTGCGAGAACAAGTACCTGAGAGATTTATGATCGGTGTACAACTCGAACTTATCTCCAAGAAAATAATGGTGTCAAGTCTTAAGCGCGAATACTATGGAAGCTAGCTCTAAATCATGGGTAGGGTAGTTCTTCCCTCTTGCATAACATATTACCCTTCACTCTTGCATCAGAACCGCACCAAGCCTTATACCACATACATCAGTGTATACTATACACACTTTGTTCCCATCGGGCAAGGTCAAGACTAGAGCTGTTGTTAGAGCCCTCTTCAATCGTTGGAAAGTAGCATCACAATCTATATCCCATGAAAACGTCAAATTCTTCTTTGTCAGCCTGGTGAGTGGGGCTGATATCTTTGCGAAGTCCTTAATGAACTTCCTATAATAGCCTACTAATCCCAGAAAATTTCTCACCACTGTTGCATTCTTTGGGATCTGCCATTCTTGAACTGCAACTACCTTTGCGGGATCTACTGATATCCCATCTTTAGAAACCACATTCCCTAGAAATCTCACCTCTTTTCTCCAAAATGACATTTGGAGAACGTTGCCTTAAGATGGTGCGCGAGGAGAGTTTTCAAAACCTCTCTCAAATGTTGGGCATGCTCTTCCTCACTCTCGAGAAAATTAAGATGTCATCAACAAAGATCACAAACAATTTATTTAGGAACTCTCAAAACACCCTACTCGTCAGATCAACAAAATAGGCGGGTGCATTCGTCCACACAAAATGCATAACGAGCCATTCAAAGAAACCATCTAGAGTCATAAAAGTGGTCTTGTCTATACTGTCCTCGGCCATCCTCAACTGATGAAACGTCGTGGCCAAGTCTAACTGAGAGAAAACTGATGCACCAACAAGCTGGTCAAACAGATCATCTATCCTTGGGAGTGGGTGCATGTTCTTCTAAGTGAATTTATTCAACTCCCTATAGTCCACACATAAGCGAAGCGAACCATACGGTTTAGTTTTAAATACCATCGGAGCACCTCATTCAGTTATGCTTCGCCTAATAAACCCTTTCTCAAGTAGCTCCCCTACTTGCTTTCTAGGCTCCCTCCTTTCTCTTGGAGCTATATGACACACATGCAATGCAACTGGCTTTGCATTGTCTACCAAGTATATACGAAAATCGATCTCGCACCTCGGAGGTAATCTCTGAACCTCATCAAAAACATCAGAATACTCACGGACTACTGGTACATATCGTATATCATCGATAGATGCATCAAGTGAATCAAGGAAACTAAGCATGACAGACCCCTTTGGGTCACAAGAAATCTTGAGGGTCCTCCCATGGCAAGTCAAAAGTCTAACGACCTTCCTCTCACAATCCAGAATGGCACCATACATGGCTAGCCAATCCATAGCCCTAGAATTAATCCATAGCCTATGAAACCAAGCACATATGCGTCGCATTCAAACTCGATGCCTAACACAGATATTCTCAAGCTCCGACAAATCATGGACAAATGAGTCATACCACCAATGGGGCTTGAGACAACAATAGGATCCACTACCATACTAGTATTAAGGTGCAGAGACTCAACAATAGTATCAGATAAAAATGAATTCGAAGTGCCAGAATAAAAAAGAGTTATAATAAGATGATTGGAAAGAGAAGTCAAAACTTCAACGAAAACTTTCTTACCTCTATCCGGAGCATTGGTCACGAGAGCATGCACCTGCCCTCCAAAAGTTCTTGCCCTTTGACTTTGTCCTTGCTTCTTCGGGCACTCCTTAGAAAAGTGACCAACCTCTCCACAACTGAAACAAGCATTCTTCCTTCTTTTGCAGTCCTTGATCAAATGACCCTTGCGTCTGCAATTATGGCACTTCCTCTTATCCTTAGCCTTGTCGTTCTTCCCTCCCTTCTTTTGTTGTGGTTTTTGTTGTTCCTTCTAGGGCCATACTTTCTTGTTTTGTGTTTCCTCCACCTTAGCTTCTTTCTTTTCAGCTTTATCTTCCTCATGCATCAATGCCATATCAACGAGCCTTTCAAAAGTTGCTCCCATCGGAATATGGGACATACCTAACCCATTGAGGGGTTCATTCAGTCCTTTAGCAAAACGTAAAGCTTTCTTATGCGGAGTATCCACTAGCTCCAATCCAAACCTGGCTAGTTGGTTGAATTTGTTAACATATTCTTTAATAGTCATGCCTCCTTGCTTAAGTGCCTGAAACCTTTTCATTTGCATGCTTTTCTCAGCTAGAGAAAGAAATTTCATTTCAAACCTCTGGCGAAAATCATCCCAAGTCTCCACTGGACGCCCTGCTTGTTCCCACCAGAATGAAGCCTCATCTTTCAACAGCCAAGAAACTAACTAAATCTTCCTACGATCGTCCACTTCGAAAATTCCAAACAAGTCCTTCGTCTCTTTTAGCCAATTCCTTGCCTCTACGAAAGTCTCGATTCCTCGGAATGGATTTCCACCCATAGCACAGAAATATTTGCACATCTTAGAGAAATTATCTGCTCGCGGAGGAGGAGGATGAGGAACAGCGGGTGCAGCTGGGGGAGGAATGTCTGCTTGGCCACTATCGCGCGTCGTGGCCTCCAGGTACCTATGGAACCAGCTTGGTGTCGTAACGCCCTCAGGAATATTAGGTTCCCCAGATATGCTGAAAAGAGAAGGAAAAGGGATTCAAACAGAGAATCGAAAGATGTTACATATGGCTATGGGGAATATGTTTTTCAAAACGGACTTTTCTTTTGAAAATGTTTCTTTAAAAACCTTTTTGAAAATAATGTTCAAAATCTTTTATTTGATCTGGTAAACTTTAGCTCTAATACCAAGTGTGACACCCCTTGTCTGTTAGTGTCACTCATTAAGAGAATACATAAAGTTTCGTGAAGCGTTATAGGTAAACAGAAACGGAAACATTACAAGACATACATAAAATAGCAGTGAAATTTAAATTTTTATTAAGCAGAAAATATCGTAGTTCAAAACATGGTAACATCATATGTCTGAAATGCATAAAACCTAGTACATCATTAAAAACTTATGTCTTGTACTTAAAACATTAGAGTACAATAATAAAAGAAGCATATCCCCAAAACATAGCCATAGTAGAGAGATACGAAATCAAGCCGTACATCTAAAACAGCTCCAAGCAAGACAGAAGCAGAGTCCTGATCAAGCTTGAGTATTCCCACCTGAGAACCTGGGAGGGCGGGGGAGGGAAGAGAAAGAAGAGGAAACAAAATAGGTCAAACATAAAGTCTGGAAAGTCTAATTACTTTTAGCATATAAATAAGTAAAAGTGTCATGACAGGCATATAAAGTGGATAAGAGAGATAACACCACAAAAGGTAGGTATGTAAAGGTAAATAGGATTAGCATGATAGAGTTTATTATGCTTCTGTAGTACTTACCCTTTCTCTTGTACCAAAACTAGTGTAACCAGAATGAGATGATTCCAACAACTATATGATGGTTGACTTAGGCGTACTTCTAGCGAGTGGTTTAACCCTATACAATCAACAGACATCCCAACATACCAGAGTTACCCCTAAGGATAATAACGGGCTCCTAAACATACCAGAGTCTAGAAGAACCATAATTACTACCTCAATCGATCGACTCCCTACTCCATAGATACCCTGTGCTAGCCCCATAGTAGGATGTATCACTTCCTAAAATGGCAACCTTTCGTTTTCAGGATGAGCACAACCATATCTACAGGTATCACAACGTCTAAACCTCCTCTGCCGGACCCATACACACACTTGACACCATCGAAATGCGCTGCCCACACCATCCCCCACATTTGGATCTCTTACAATCAGCCAGTAAGCATGCCCCGACTCCGACCTAGTTCGGAGTACTTGTTTGATACCTGTATATGGGTTACTAACTGAAATGGGTCCCAGACTCAAGATGATACAAGCTTCCCCCTACGCTTGCATCCCCACTACTAGGTTTTCCACGGGTTATGCCATACCGGAGTAAAAAGATTGCATAACCCCACATGTTAAGTTTGTGGGCCTATACATAAATATTACCCACCAACCCAAGATATACTCAACCCTCCCACTATTTCATACAATTTTACTTAACCACTATTCAAGTTAACATATTCATCCAATCCCTGTGGATTCAACTAGGTTAAGTATCCAAGTTTATTACCATATCCGTTTATGGTTATAATGAACTAGACCTCCCACATTAAGCCTACAACTTATGGATGATGGATATGTCGGGCGGTTCCGGGCAGACTTCTTCCACAAGTCGCACTTAACCTCGTGTCTTGGCACATCATGTGTTTATGCACTTAGACCCCTCACATTAGATTCACCACTTGTGGTAGCTGGATATGCCGGTCGGGTTCGGGCAGACTTCTACCACAAGTGTAATCTAACCTCGTGTCTAAGCACGGTTACAGTTTCTAATTATTGTAAATCTAGGCATTTCCATTAATAACCAATTATTCCTATGTCATTATAGGTTTTCATGCCCCTTTCCCAAATCATATTCATCATGTGTCATATGTCCCAAATTCAGATTTTTATTAAAGTTTGGTTTACGCCCCAAATTCATATTCATATTTTTCATTCAGTTTATGCCCAAATTTCCCAATACAAGTTATGCCCCACTTTTAACATTTTCCCCTCGTTCCCAATTTAACGCGTTCACATATTTCAGCGGCATGCCTAGGCTCAAAGGTAACCTGACTATAAAATAAAAAGGGAAAAGAAGAGGGGAAGAGGACAAAATTGATCATAATAACAAGATTGACATATAATGGTAGAAATAGCCACATCAACTAATAAACATACCATGATAAAGTTGGGCATAATGACAAGATAGGCATATAAGAACAAATCTGATGAACATGTGATAGTAGAACTGATTCTAACATACTAGGGACATCATAAAACATGCATGATGAGATCTAAGCAATGAATTAGATCAACTAACAATGTCAGATGTGACATGATAAATAGGTATAGGCTTAGATCTAGTTCATAGTCATGTCAGAATAACTTAAATACACAGCTTATAGCAGATCTGATATGATTCAAATAGTCATAGGCTTAGATCCAAGTTAAAGTCATGTCAAGATTAACTTTTAAGTAATTAGATCTAAAATTGACATAGACTCACTATGATTAGATCTAAGAAATAGAAGAAGGATTACGGATGTTGAATCACATATCTTCTAAACTTGAATAACTCTAGTTGACTGTTAAAGAAGAAAGGACTTGTTTTAATCTGGGCAGAGGCAACATCTAGTTCTCCATTGTTTTTGCGTGAATAAAACAATGAGAATGGGATCCTATTTATAGCATAGGGTCAATTAATATGGTTAGAAAACAAGTCTTTATACACAGAAATGTACCAGGCTTGGATCTAGGGGTGTCGATCTGGGTGTCGACCCATGGGTCGACACCCCTAGGGCAGGGGTCGACCCCAACGGACCTCGTTACCGTGTTGTCCCGCCTTCGATTTTGGACTGATTTTTAATTTCTAAAATGATTATTTATAATATATAATTAGCTTACATATATGCAAACTTCAAACCTTAATATCTTCTTCATACGGTGTCCGTTTTACGCAAACTCGGAGTCTGTCTCAAGCAGAATTCCGAGACGAACGCAATGGTGCAGCCCGTTTCACTTAGTTCTGAATATTTAATTAAGTTTTCTTTAATTTATAATCTTTTAGTGTTGTTAAAATTACGGGGTGTTACACCTTTTTAGGTTTTAAAACAACTTGGGAAGGTATTAATTTTATTTATACTTCAGACGGAATTTGCACTGGTTGTTTTTAACCTCATAAATAAATAACGGATCAACCGAGAAAACAAACTTGATAATTAAAATTTGTAGCGAGCAATAGGTTGTGCTTACTAGGAGAAACTAACTAAAAATAAAATAAAATAGTTGCTCAAAGTCCAAATCTAATTACTTGGGTGCCACTTTTGTTTTGTTCCTTTGATGCCAATTCAGTTGCTTGAACAGTTAGATTTGCGTAAACCCAAACATCAAAAGCCATTTCCGTTTTAAGTCGCCAGTTTTGGCTTCATGATGGGTAGCATTGAATGCAAAAGGATGATTGTAATAGAAGTTGACAAGTGCGTTTGAGTAGGTGTAATGATCTGCAGCATGTATAGAATTCTGACTTTGTAGGGTTGATAAATTAGAGGAATTGATGTTCAATTACGAAACTGAAGATTCAGGGTAAAGAAAGGAGTGGCAAGAATACCCGACAAGCAAACTTATTTAAAAATCCATTGTATTTATATTTGATATTTTTTAATTCATTGCCATTTAAATCATATCTATCTCTTTTAGACAATATGACCTATATGTAACAATGAGTAAGGCAGAGGTTTTAGAGCAGAACTATTTGATAAAATTATCCTTTATATGATAAACAAGAGGAAGATCCAAAAATAATTAATAACGCAGAAATGCTCTGGTTAATACATGAATTCAGCATCTTCCCATGCGCGTAGCATAGGCCAAACACTAGTATATTAATGATGTTTTGTTTGATACAATTTTATTTAAAAAAATTGAGTACATCGTTTTTAATAAGAAAAAAAGAGGAATCGAGATTGTCCCGAATATATTGAAATAATGAAAACTTTACTTAATTAATAGTATTCTCATGAGAAATGTTGGATTTTTTGGCATCCAAATAATTAAATTGTGACGAGTAATAAGGTCTTTCATAACCACATGTGCACCGTCGTTCGACCGATTATACCGTAACATATTGGGTTAGTGTCCAAATTGATATTTTCTATATTTGCACATTTCTAAATCTATAATCTTAGAAAAGCACTACAAATCATTATCATCGAAATTGGTACCCTTATTTGCTTAAGAGGTGTTTTATCGTAACTCACAACCTCTATTTTTTTAGATCAAACGAGTGGTGAGGGAAACTAAAATTTAAGGAAAGTGTAACCAACCTGCTTTGAAACGATCTCTACAGATTTGAGTTTTTCAAAGCCATGCCATTTCTCTATATTCGCAGATACCACTCACCAACGATCTTAAGACGTTATTTGATGCACCACACATTTTGAGAGAGTTCGCTTCTAATATTACCAAATTAAAAAGGTTTGATGGTGCATGTTAATTTCAGGCGTTGGCATAAGAATATGCATTTTCTACCGATTGGACTAAAAGTGGTTTATGTTCTTACAACACAAAAACCAGTAAAAATGAAAAATGGACTATTGCACAAGAATGATTGAGGTTAAAGTGGAAACAAGATGATATATATGGTAGGAGCACATATGTAATATAACGAAGGATGCATTGTTTGATATATGATATACAAAATTGATTGTCGAAGAGGTTTGCGATGCATTGCGAATGCAACAAGTAAGAAATTTTTGGCCACTAATACTTTCAACTATAAAATGATTGACGATATGCCTATATTAGAGCAATTCAATGATATTATGCATATCATATACCCTTTTATCCAACATAATATGAATACAGACGAGGAGATAAAAGTCTCATTCATAATAAACAAACTCTCCCCTTCTTGAAAAGATTGAAGGAAAATCCATAAATAGAGGAAGCATGAAATGAGTCTGGATAATCTTGCATGATATTTGACAGCGAAAGAAAGAACAACATATGCAAAAGGAGATCACTGAACCAATAGTGTTTCCATTTAAAATCCATGTAATGGATTAGACAGAGCAAAATAAAACCTTTGTGAACTTCCTTTAATCAAAACAGGAAATTTCAAAATAATAAAAACTTCGTCAAAAAGGACCAAAATGTGAACGAGTCCTGCAATGGTCAAAAACTCGGTCACTTTAAATGAGATTGTTGTTACTTAAAAAGAAACTCCAATCGAAAAAAGGAAACTTTATGGTTGGAATATCAGAAATCAGCTAACTGAAAGAGAGTAACCTTAGTGGACTGACTCTCGCGCTACTAAGCATATCTGTAACTGAGACGACCTGCCTTTTTGCCCGGTATTACAAACTCAAACCGTTCATAAAGACGAATTGTTTGGGGATACTTACACATTTGAATAAATTTAAAAGAACTTTTTATTATGATAATGATTTAATATCAGAGTTGCAATGTTCATCAGAGTACAACAGAAACGTTGCGGAAAGAAATATATGTAAACTCTCAACGGAAGAATCATGATCTAAGATATACCTCCATCTCCAATCCTGAATCCTTCTCTAACTAATGTCAAGGCTAAATCAGCAAACCAAACTACTAGTTGTTCGTATGGAAAATTATGGGCATCCAGATTTTAGGTGAAAGAACAATAAACTCCAGGTCACTCATGGGACTGGTGTGAGAACTAAAATAGTTATTTTTAGGTTTATTTTAAAGTGAGGAAAGTCATAAGAACACGTTGTATAACACGGAACCGGGTTTTCTCTTGTAAATATCAGTAAATAAAAACTCGCAATGCCTTTTTAGAAAACGAAGCTACCATAAGGTCTCGTGACACACGCACAATGCAAACATAGAGTTGGGCGAGTTTTCTCCATATAATAACCAAAATTGCTTGATACGTAGAAAATCATCTGATATTATTATTAGTGCATAGTGTGAAAATTATTTCGCAAATAAATGTATCAATCCTAGCCAGCATAATGCCCCATCCCATTATGTTGACATAATATTATACAAATAAAACTGGAAAGGCTCGTAGGGGAAATGGATTTCCAACAAATGACCAGGCTAAGGAATTTCCTTATCGATGGGTACATCTCTAGAGGGATGACCCGAGAACCAAACGAGCTCTCTACTAACGCGAAGTCGGTCCATCCCTTAACTAGATGAATTAGAGCGCGCTTGAGTATGCCATCTTCTAGTCGTTACCAACCTTTAACCGGGGCCTGACAACATCAACATCCACATAAGTAGAAATTGCCACATAAGTAATACCTGGGCCCCATATCATAGTACACTTTTTATGTAGAAGGTGTAACACCCCAAAATATAATACACTATAACCATGATAAATATTCAGAATTAACTGAAACCGGCATTACCTTCACGTTTGTCTTGGAATTCTGGTTTAGATAGACCCTAAGTTTGCTTAAAACGGGCAACGTATGAAGAAGCTATAGGTTCTAGAAATTTGTATACATACAAGAGGCTTACGTATATATATAAAGCAAAAATATAATTTCCAGAATTTCAAAGTTACGAGGGGAAATCATCCCATTAAGGTACGACCCGCTCCCGCCTGGGTCGACCTATGGGTCAACCCATAGGTGGCTAGGTCGACCCTAGGATCGACCCAGGGGTAGGTAGGTCGACCCCACCTGGATCCATCCGAATTCCTACTGACGAACCTAACCTATTTTGTGTCTATATTCATGCTGACTCAGCATGACATGTATGGATAAAATTTAAAACTTAGATCTAATGTTTGATGTTGATTCTGTAACTCTATAAATAGACAACCTCCTCCATAGCCAATTCACACAAATTCTTCACCTCTTACTCTGCCTCTAAATTATTCTGAAAATTATATGCATATAATGGGGGATTTCTTCTAGACATTGGATTAAACAGAAGCAACATCAATCAAGACTTGCATACAAATTGGATCTTATTTGGACTTTAATTATTGTGGCCTTGCGTTATGTACATATTTATCTTTACGAAGACTCACCGTGAGTCACAGTTATTTACAGATCTTGTTTCTTAGGCCTTGAGCATGATAGTTAAACGAAACTAGCTCGGATTTACAATAAAATAAATATACATGATTCACTGTTATCACTTATGCCATTGTAATCTATTATATGTCTGTTTTATTGTTAATTAAACAAACTATACACATGCCATTGTAATGTTGGATAAATAGCAAGTAAAATGAATCTATCTTCCTTTTCCCATTTTCTATGTTTATTTGTAGTCTTAATGCCTATGTGATTCAACTCCTTCTCTCCCTGTTTTTTTTATTTTACGCCAAGGCTAGGCCTTTGGAAGCCTAGGCTATACCCAAATAGGATTTACATATAATTGGGGCAATAATGAATGACATAAAAAGGGAAGTTAGGCATATTGATTAATTGGGAATGATTGGACATACACATGTTAGACTTGTAGCAATGTGCATACACTATAACTTGGTCAACCTGTGTCTATTATAAATTAGGGAAAAAGGATAAGTATGCGCGTGTAGATTTGTTATAGAAACTTGCTATAAATAGACCTTACGCATGAACCTATAACTTGGGAATGTAGTTAATAAATAGTATGCATAAGAAATAGACATGTTAACTTTGACTTAAATGGATATTAAGTAAAGGACATGTTAAGAATTATAGGGTTGTATACACCTGACATTACAACCATGCTTATTAATAAAACCAGAACCTATTTATTTGAATATAAGTATTAATGAACAAAGAGATCCCCGTCTGCTATGGTATCTGTAACAACTCGCATTTTACGTATCGGAAGATCATAAAATATTTTTATTTTATCCCCCGAGGGTTTGATCATTCTCATATTTTAATATGTTGCTTATGGGGATGTGAGACAAGTCCATAATTTTTACCAATTTTATTTGTGACCATTTTGTCCCTATCAATCTTGTACAGGGCATAACTTTTGACTTAGGTTGTAACAACCCGAATTCCGACAGACCGATTTTTTTCTTCAAAATTCTAATCTATCGAAACTCGTGCTGGTTTACTCTGATATCTTGCAGAAAAGACAGAGAAACAAAATATGTGAGAACTTAGAAAATATCTTACAGCGGAATGGATAAAATATAATGTATTCAAAATATAGCCTTACTGTAGTAATAATATTACCTAACCAGTATCCAAAGCTATCATGTCTCTGCCACAAATCTAGCCTGCGAGTATGTGATGAGGAGGGGGTCAGAACACAAGTTCTGGTGACTGGATTTAAACTATACACTTTGGATAATCCTACATATACCATTCAATCACATTTTCTTATTTTTTAGGTTATTTGGGTTAACAGCACTCAGGGCTTACACATACGTCGTACCCATTTACTTCTCAGTGGATTAACCTAATACAATATACATGTAACTACCCCAATATTAAGGTACACCCCATGGTACCCTACTCGCACGATCTCCACCGTAATACCACCGAAATATATGCAGTCCCTCATCCTACGCCGGAGTGACGTACGAATCTCTATATAATAATGTTTTATTCTGCATATATCTGTCAATTCTATGCTACATAAGTGTACGGACTGCCACCTTTGATCGATTCAGATTTCGTACCAGAGTAATGCCCTCAAGTCTACGATACACCACCCAGAGAAGACATGCATGTCTAGACTTTCTTACGTACGTATCGTCAATTGTAGCTCGATGCCTTAACCACACGTCCTATAATGTGCACCGAGTTCCATAGCAGGGCGATACAAGAAACACGGAACTCGATCAGGAACTTTTCCATAACTGTATAGGCCCGCCTTTAAGAGCCTCAAAATACAGATACTCCTAAGGTTTGTTTTTCATGGTGGATATGGCCCCACCTCGGCCCCTCCCTCAACTAGTAAAGACTATAAGAGCTAAGCGACATGCCTCTAACAATAAATAATCTAAACATCCAGTTGGCGTCTCCCCTCAACCATTGTACCTCGATAGTGAAAGGTGAATGGTCTATTAGGTTTAGCTCTAGTCTTTTTGCATCCCACTGGCTTCCGATGACGGGCATCCGATGATCTACCATCCTTGTTGGTCGTGACCCTCTACCTCCTCGTTGAGGCGACTGCCGAATCACCCTATTGTCACCTCGTCACAGCATTCTGACTGCAAAGCTACTTTTGTAGTCAAGGCCCACCCACCTGGTAGTTATGCGCAGACCCAACCTATGAGAGCAGCATAGCCTAAACATCTGTCACCACACAGAGGACAACCAGGAGCAACTTACGTACTTTAGAAAGCTACATGCTTCCCCTTCAAGTCCTTCGGAGCCGACAGAATAATCGGATCAACGAGCGCTCCTCTCGTGCCTTATGACACCACGATGATCTACCAAATTGGGTTACTCACCCTCAAACATGTGGATTGACCCAAGCGCCTTACTTTTATATGCTATTAGACCCTACGTCTAAACCTTCTTTTATGCGTTTTCTTTGCCTCATCCGGTTTCCATTTAACTTGTTTGTCATCTTAACTTTTTATTCAGATTACCAAGTGCATTCTAGCCCCTTATATCTCTATGGAATGGGCCCTCCTTGCTTATTAATTTCAATCATATAACTTAACCCATTTAAGTTTATTAATAATCCCACAGCTTGTTATTCTCTAGATTGAGATCCAAGGTCTGTAATCCACAATCCCTTTATATTCTTGTTTGATTCAAGATTACAATAACTTGTTCTAGTTAATGCGTAATTAAGTATATCTCAATTCACATGTTTTCTTTTTAACATGTCAGTCATTATTTATGATTAAATATAACTTATTTCATTTCATAAGTTTTACTCGTTCTTTCTCATTTAATCATAATTCCATTTTACACCGTCACTACAACTTATCGTTGTTTACTTATTAACTTAGTTCTCTTAACTAAGGCCCACTAATAAGTTTCTCTTCCCATAAATATAACTTATGTTGTCCTCATCCGTAGATTCCAGATTCTTGTTCTTGTAAATAACTTAATTTACAATTAAGTACAACTTATCCCCTTACATAAGTTATTCTATTCTTTTTTCGTTTATTATAACCTAAGTTATAATTTCCACTTGTCCCTAGGACAAGCCTAAATATGTTATTCTTATCAGCAGATTTCATACTTCCAAGTTTACAGATTACTTAAGTTATAATTAAGTACAACTTATTACATTTCATAAACTTCCCCCCTTTTCTCTACTTATTACAAAAACTATTTTCAGTTTTCCCCATTTACTGATTACTTAATTTATAATTAAGTGCCACTTATCTCATTTCACCAGTTATCCCATGTCCTTACTAGTTTATTATAACCTAAGTTATAATCTTCACTTGTCCCTAGGACAAGTCAACCTATTATACAACATTCTTATTAATGTAATTTATTTATAATAGGTTATTATCATTCTCCATTCATTCCATTCCTTTTTACTATTGTAACTTTCTTTCAATTCCATTTATTTTCATTAATTACAATTAATGATGTTTATCAGTTCGGCTATACATATATATATATATATATATATATATATATATATATATGCGTGTGTGTGTATGTATATTTATGCACTAGACCTCTCACATTAAGCCTACACTTCAGGATGCTGGATTTGTCGGGCTGTTCCAGGAAGACTTCTTCCATAAGTTGACTTAACCTCGTGTCTTAGCACCTTTACATGTTTTATTTATGCACTTAGACCCCTCATATTAGATTTAACACTTGTGGATGCTGGATGTGTCGGGCGGTTCCGGGCAGACTTTTACCATAAGTGTAATCTAACCTCGTGTCTAAGCGCGGTTACAGTTTCCTATTTAATGTAAATTTTAGGCATATTATCTTTTTCACATGTTACTGTAATCTAATTTACATGTCATCAAATTATGCCTATATTATGTCGCATGTCCTTTTTAACACGTATTTAATTCTATCCTGACATTTAATCATTTAATCAGGTAATTGTTCAAATCTAACAAGTTAACATGTCATTTTCTCAATTCTACATCTAATAATGCAAATACATAATACACCATAAGTGAATCAGGTAATTATAAAAACAGTAGTCGTTACTCATATTCTAACAAGTTTGTTTTTCAACATGTAAACATTCAACACTTTAACCGATTCAACATTTGAATTTTCCAACATATATTAATATCTCAACTTGTTATAACAACATCTTAACACTTTTAAATTATTCAGGCAAATTCATATTTCCTGATAACGGGAAATGCTAAACGGTAATATATCATTATCTAAAACGAGTATATATGCACGCCTAGTTGGGCCTGCATTAATTACCTTGATAGTTAGACTTTGTATATCATTGGTTTATACTATCTTTTCAAATGAGCATGTTGTTTTCTTTTTCTCATAACAAATATTGCATGATTTGATATTGACCTTATGCTGAATTATATGTCTTTTGTTTCTCAACATTTCATTGTTTCTATTGATCATTTTTTACTACTTTCTTCGTTATGCTCTTTGCAGAATCAGTTAAATTTTTCACTTTAACCTCTGTGTTTTGCCTCTTTCACCAGGAATGTGTGGAACTACATTTGAACAATTTACGTATATTTCTTACTTTAATATTTTATTCAATGTGTGTTTAAAAAAAATGTGTATTTCATATTTATTTTTCATTCATCTTAATCACATGCCCAAACGACATCATTGAGAGGATTAACTCATTATGGAAGGATATGTTCGAAATATGAAATGCTTTTAATATTCATTCTTCCTATTTCTTACTTTAATTATATTCCTTTTTGACTAGCTGATACTCACTCACTTACATACCACTTTGGCTAAAAAGTTAATTGTTAAATTTTCACTTTACCCTCTGTGTTTTGCCTCTTTCGCCAGGAATGTGTGGAACTACATTTGAACAATTTACGTATATTTCTTACTTTAATAATTTATTCAATGAATGTGTACTTTAAAAAAAATGCATATTTCATATTTATTTTTCATTCATCGTAATCACATGCTTAAACGACATCATTGAGAGGATTAACTCATTATGTAAGGAGACGTTCAATGAAATATGAAATGCTTTTAATATTCATTCATCTTATTTCTTACTTTAGTTAAATTTCTTTTTGACTACTTGATACTTACTCACTTACTTACCACTTTGGCTAAAAATTTAATTATTTGTAAATTCATAGGGTAAAATGATGAAATTTAATTCTCTTTTTTGCCCTCCCAAACGTATTCCTTGTATTAGCTCCAGGCAGGTAAATCACAAAGTATCTAACAGTTAACCCTTTGATGTTCCCTTTTCCTACTCCATCCATGATCGAGAAGTGAAACCGATTCATCACTGCTAACGACTCCACAGTCTGAAGTGGTGTCAAGATCTCCATTACAATCTCCCTCATTGGCTTTATCCTCAAATCATCTGCTTTCTATAGTATCATTATTTTTTATATAATCATAACATGAACATCCATTATCTATAACACATCTCCATTGTATGGTGTTGAGACGTTAAATTCTAACCATACAACTCCTTTTTCTATAATCATAACATGAGCATCCATCTCCCCATTAAAATCAACATTAGAAACAGTCTCAATTAAAATAACTGCCTTGCCAAAAACTACAGTATCAAGCCACGTATCTAATGCAAATTCCTATAAACGATCATAAAGTAACATTTTTATCTACTAAAAATCAAATTTGTATTCTTCTTTCTGAAGTTCGATTCCCAGCAATAGTTGATTCTCTGCCATTTTCCCTAGATCAACAAGCATTACAAAGTTCAAGCTCCTCACTGAAACACAAAATTAAGAATAAAAACAATCGAAAAAGGAAAGAATATGGCTGCGAAGTCATTCATCAGCAGTAGAAACCTCCCAAACCTGAGACCAATCAAGTATTCCTATAAGAGGCGAGAAATACAAAGAAAATTAAATCAATGTTTTTTTTCTAGAAACAATAGGATACTTTATTACACAGAGAGAAGAGTACAACAGGAATAAAAACACGCTCAACAATCGAAAAAAATAGATCTTAATATCGAACGTATAGAAAGTTAGGAGGATAATAGAACTTAAGCGATGTTCTGAAGGCGTGGTTCCAAGATCATGCATTCAACTTTGACTTTGAACATTTTTGCACAAATGAGCTCCTCTTAATGGACCTGCAAAATATATGTTCTGATTTTATACCCATTAATGCTTTGTAATCAGGAATTGCATTACAGAATAATTAATTTGGACCATTTCCCGATTTGTATGTGTCATCCTTGCGTAGGGACCATGGTAATTTTCTCTGTAACGTTCCAATTGTATCCTTGCGCATGGGCCATGATAATTAAGCATTTGCAGAATATATACCACGTGTATAATTGCAGTAACAAAAGAAATTACGACATTAAGTAACAACAAACATGCCAAGTTTTAAAAAGATAGAATTGGACTTATCATACCTCTTGAATCTTAAAAAAACTTGTAATTATTATATTCCAATGACAAAGATGTCTGTCTAATAAGTGGAGAAGCCAATATACAATATTTTCCATTGGATAATTACAGTTTAAAAAAAAAAGTCTACAGTGATGAGAAATTTTTCTTTGTAGTTTATCGTATGTACATCCTAGATAAATTAGTTTAGCCACAATAACTCGATGAAATGTTTTTTAATGATAGTTTGTAATGCGTGAATGCAAAATATATATGCATTAAAACTCTATTAGTGTTGCAATTAATGCATTTGCATTAACATGTAATTACATATAAGCTGTGTAGAAATGTTCGATTCACAGAATGGTTATAACTTATAGCAAAGCATAATGACTCACCTAAAATGGCAATCGTTTGTTAATACATTATCAAAAGGATAATACAGAAATTAACATTTAACGTTGCCTTGAAATTATTTGATGGAAGTGATATCATAGATTGGATGTTGTGTGTATAAGTAATTTGCAAAGTCACACATTTTCCTTACTAATTTGCCTAAATATTAGGGTATCAACACACTACCAATGGGAACAAATAGGAATTTTGAGTACAAATTGGCACTTCAATGTAACCATTGCTGGAAATTTATTCTACTATAAAGTTCACTCATAAATTTCAATGTGACATGTCAAATGCACGGCAAAAAAGGAAAGGAAAAAAAATGAAGCAAGAAACAAATAAAATGATGCATTCTAATAATAATGAAAATGAAGAAGAAAAAAAATTAAACAATGGTGAAAATCAGGTAATTATGATGCACAAAAAGGTAAAAACGATTTGAAGATGCATATTCAACAATATTTTGAAACAATTACATATGAAAAACATCATACAATTAACAAAAATTATTTATTTTATAATTTACCAACAGATGGAATAACAATCAAGATGGCTAAAAGATATATTATGCCAATTTTAGACATTTCAGACCATCGCTTCACTTCACCTAATTAGTTTCTCCACTATTATTGTTGTTACTCATATCAGAAGTGCAAATAACATAAGTAAAACGAAATCTAAAAATTACCCAAATTATTTTATGATTTCAGTAAAAGCTACATTTGTAAACGTATTTGAATAAAAAGAACATTTGTTTTGTTGAAATAACCATGAAGTATCAATAAAAATGTTGTGGCTTATGGTCGTAAAACATGCTTGTATTTGCTAATCTGGTAGCTTAAGGCATATGATATTTCAAGCAAATAATAGTTAGGAGACCATATGGTACTCACCATACAAATTCGTCAGATGATACATGCACATCTACCTTTTCTTTTGTAAAAAAACATAATTGCACTGATAACTTCTTCAAAACAAACAATGGTATGCTAAAATTCAAGAATCTTAGTGAGAAATTTTTAAAAAAATATGGTAAAAATATTACTTTAATCCTTACGTATTGAATATAAATAAAGACTGCAGCAATCTAAAACAGATTAATTTATATTTCGAGTACTTTTTTTTGTAAAATAGAAAATGAAGGGCATAGATATCTTTTTTTCCGTAAAAAAAATAAAAAAAATAATTCACAGTGAATTCGTAAGTATGATTTTTGAAATATAATTTTATCAAACTCTAACTCCACATCAAATTCATCATAGCAAGGATTTTTATTGATAATAAATAGGCAAAACGGAAGGGGAGGACCAAATGAAACACAAACGTAGAAATTCGATTGGAGGAGAAAATTTGATAAATTATAGATTTGAAGTGTTACCCTATGGCAATAGTGATATAACATTTATGTTGTCTCCTCAAATATGTAAAGCAGCAAGCGATGGGGCAGACAAATCTGAAATCTCATACAATAAATTAAGCATCGACAACCATTAGGTTCCATCTATTTACACCCAAATATCTTCTCTTCCCACCCCGCTAATTTAAAAAAAAATCATATCTCATTTTTTACTCTTCCCACCCCGTTTATACCAGAGTTACCCCTCTCTTTCTCATCAATATGTGTATGCTCACTTATGTTAGTTTCCAAAATTTCAAGAAAAAAAAGATGGGAAGAGGTAACCGAAAGGAAGGAGAAATCAGATCCAAGGAACGCCGTAGTAAGATCCAAATTTCTTTTCCTGCTGCTGTATGGATCTGCGTGTTATATGAAGCTAAATGTAACTCTTTTCCTCTTTATTTTACATGCACAAAAAACATTGGATATATATAAATATAAACATAGTGTATTTTAAGATTGAAATTCTCTGTGTGTTCAAAAGTGAATGTAGTCTGTCTCATATAGTCATATTGCGTGGAAATTCTCTGTGTGTTCAAGGAGTTGATGGGAAAGATCATGTTGTTATAACATTTGATGGAAAATATTCACATACATTGAGCAGAAATCTGAAGCTATGGTCTCAAAGCACAAGCAAAAGTGAATGAATGTCCTATTGCATAAAAAAAAAGTGAATCAATGTAATGTTGCACAAACAAAAGTGAATGTGCAGTTGCCTATAATTATAAATATGCATTTGGTCCAGTGTATTTTAATTTGTGTTTGCTTGCTGTTAGGCTCTATTTCATTTAGTCCGCTGCTATGTTGATCTGTTTGCTACCCACACTCTCTTTATGTTCATTAAACAAGCTATCTAAAAGATTATTAAAGTGCATAATTGGTACTGAAATTTTGAATTATTAACTATTGTGATTTGTGACATAAAATCACATATGTTGATAAAGACGAGGAGTGGATGTGCTTGGCGGTAGAGGAAATGGTGCAGCAACAGAAGGAAGGTTAGAAGGAGTAGTTTGGCATTTGGGCGGATTTATTGCTGGATTTTGACCCGGTCTTTCTGTGACTTATCAGCAAGTATTGAGGGGATATATTCCTAATACATCTCTAAGAGGAAAATTGGATATTTTTCCTAGGCCTTCTATTCTCCTATAAAAGCAGCACATTGGGTTGGATTAATGTATGATCGAATAGAGTGGCGGCTGCGTGCCTCTAGGGCTTGGTGCCCTAGAGATGATTGGTGCCTCCAGTTAATCCAAGGCTTAGCCGTCGTTCTTCTCCTTCTCCAACAAAGAATGTTAGTCATCTAGATATTCTTTCCCTTTCTCAATCAGGTTATTGATTCTTGTAATTTTGTTTATTGTTGGTTTTGATCCATTGAGTGTAAACAAAATTTGTTTTTGAGAATCAATAAAGAGGGTGGTTGGGTGGAATATCTTGTATTTGCGCGTGTGATTTCATATCGTGTTTGTTTCCATAGAAATCATCTTTAAGTAATTGAGTGAAGAAGATCTTGGTCGCTTCCGCAAAGGCGCAATTTTCATAACAGTTGGTATCAGAGCTAGATCATTGCAAAGCTTAGAGTGATTTTGGATTGGAAAATTTGATTTTTGTTCGGAAAAATTTGATTTTTTGAAAGAAAAAAAAATCGATTTTTTTTACGTCAGATATGATGGCGCTGTTGGTGATGACTAATTTTGATTGGGGATTTGAAGGCCTCAATGGTTTGATTGATGGAGATGAAGAGAAGCTCTCATATGTGGATGAGGGAAGATGGAAGAAGACGAAGATGTTGGCAATTGGTTTGATTTGCCTATACTTTGGTGATTCAGTTCATGTTTTCGACAGGGATCTTCACGTTGATGATGCTCGAGGGATCATGAGTGATCAAGGAAGGAGCTTAGGTCAAGTGGTAGACGGTTGTCGATGTGGAAGGCGAGTGACGGTTGAAGAACCTAGTCTACAGCAAGGTGGAGAGGTTAATTTGGTCACTGCTGATGTGTTCGACATGGGTCTTCACGTTGATGATGCTCGAGGGATCCGGGGTGATCAAGGAAGGAGCTCAGATCAAGTGTTAGACGGATGTCGATGGTATTGCAAGCACTTTTAGACCGTTGGTTGATGCACGGTGCATCTCAGGTGATAGATGCATCTTTTGTAGGTGGTGAGTTGTGTTTGTAACTGAGGTGTGGTTGTAGTCCCTTCAAATCGACCGGGCGTATCTCGTTGCCCGGAAATCGAGGTTGGTTTAATTGAGAGAAGGTGTCGTTGAAAGAGCTAGATGACTTGTTTGGTGATTGTTGGAGTATTGATATGATTTCAGATTAAGGTGGAGCATTGTGATGGTGATTTCACATGTCATTGCAAGTCGGTTGACTTGTTGTTGATGTGATTTCATATCAAGGTGGAGTGTTGTGATTTGTGACATAAAATCACATATGTTGATAGAAACGAGGAGTGGATGTGCTTGGCGGTAGAGGAGATGGTGCAGCAACAGAAAGAAGGTTAGAAGGAGCAGTTTGGCATTTAAGCGGATTTATTGCTGGATTTTGAACCAGTCTTTCTGTGACTTATCTGCAAGTATTGAGGGGATATATTCCTAATATATCTCTAAGAGGAAAATTGGATATTTTTCCTAGGCCTTCTATTCTCCTATAAAAGCAGCACATTGGGTTGGATTAATGTACGATCGAATAGAGTGGCGGCTGCGTGCCTCTAGGGCTTGGTGCCCTAGAGATGATTGGTGCCTCCAGTTAATCCAAGGCTTAGCCGTCGTTCTTCTGCTTCTCCAACAAAGAATGTTAGTCATCTAGATATTCTTTCTCTTTCTCAATAAGGTTATTGATTATTGTAATTTTGTTTATTGTTGGTTTTGATCCATTGAGTGTAAACAAAATTTGTTTTTGAGAATCAATAAAGTGGGTGGTTGGGTGGAATATCTTGTATTTGCGCGTGTGATTTCATATCGTGTTTGTTTCCATAGAAATCATCTTTAAGTAATTGGGTGAAGAAGATCCTGGTCGCTTCCGCAAAGGCGCAATTTTCATAACATTAACCGGGGTGTGAAGAACAATTACTGAGGTGGAAATAGACGGACCCCAACCATTATAGCTTACAGTAGATGTAGGAAAGTAAATACAACGATGATAAAAGAAGGATGGCTAGGGTTCTATGTAGATTTGAGGGTGGCATAGTTATTCTCATACCTCAATTGACCGGTCTTCAGCCCTGAGCCCAGCTTAGCAGAGCTTCCTCAGTCAAAGCATATTCACCTAACACTCCCGACTTCATGTCAAACTTCTATGCGGTCTTTGTAATCTCAATCCAAACCGAGAGCACACTTTTAGCCTTCTTAATTGCATTAGTTTCAAGCATTTAAGCTTGCACACAATCTCCATTCAATCCCATCTCTTGGCCAGACTATTGCTATAGTTCTCGGTTTTACTTCTGGCTAGTTGACGCCTATAGTTCTGTAATAATAATCATTAGATGTTAGAGCTAGCTCCCATATTTGTAAGCATATTATTCTAGACTGTTTTCAACCTACTCAGCAAGCTAATCAATAAGTGATGATCTACCACAAATGTAGTAACTTCTCCCATAATCATTTGTACTAATTTTGGTTGTTGCTTAATAGAATTTGTGTGCTCTCCTCTAATGATGAGCACTCCATAGATTTTTTTTTTTTTTGAATAATCTCACTAAGAATATGAAATTAAAAAGTAATATTAAAGAAGATACAACATAGGCTCCAAAGATTAAGATGCAACAAACATAAAGGCCACCCATAATATTGAAGGAGTTACAATATGCTCACTGCCATTAGCTTCACCCTTTAGAATGGCCAGCCATAATTAAAGCCACATGCATTATAAAGGCTACTGCCACAGTGCCACTCTGTTTATTTTCCTCATCATGCACATTCCACACCTCCTCCGGTAGTTAATATCTATCAGATTATGATTGTCCTATGATAGTTCCCTCTTGTTTCTACATGTGGTTGTTAATATTGTTTTACTTTTTTATGAACAAAGTAGGGTGCAGCTTAGTGATTGGCATGACAGTTGTTAGAGATGAAACAAACATAAGATTATCATTACAAACGTAACATTATTGAATTCTAATATGGAGAATATCTTAAGTCTTCTAAGGTTATTAAAAATGTTAAAACAATAATAAGATACTGTTTGAGAACGCCAGATAAATAAAATCGTTGGGAAACTGGAAGTGGGACACTATAAATGCAATTGTAATGGAAACGGGGCCTCGGTTTTATGTTGTCATTGTTAAAGTTAACGCATGTATTATAAATTTAGGAATAAGTCTAAGATAGTTCTCCTAGTTTATTGGTCAAGAAATAGTAATTAGTGCCTTTGAGTTTAGGAAGTTGTTGGTTATCCTTTTATTATTTAAAGCTTCTTAGATGTAATCATTAAGTAATCAAGTTAATACAATGTAGTCTTTTTTCTGTTTTATCGTTTATTCTCTCCCCTTTTTTTTTGGACAAATTTTCAAAATAGGCTAACTTTTAAAACTAATAGCAAGTATAGGCCTATTTGAAAACTATTAACAAATATAGGCCAGTTTTTGCCACCTCAGCGATGATGTGGCAATTTTTTTAAAAAAGTATACGGGGGCGCACTTGGCAAGTGCGCCCCTTGTAAATCATACGGGCGCAATTGTCAAGTGCGCCCGTATATTTTTTTCCCCCTTTAATCTCTACCTCCTACCTGCTACCCTCTGTCATTCTTCTTTTTTACTATTTCGGGTTAAAAAGTACCCAATCGTACCAATCTTCCACTGGCTCCAAAAAACCGTAAAATCTTCATAAAAAATCAAATTAAGCAAGGGTTATTGATTGTGTTACTTATACTAGCTATTCGGCAACAATTTGAAGGTATTGATTTAGTTTAAACTCAAACCCTAGCTCAATTTTTTATGTTTCTCAATTACATTCAATCCCTATGTTAAGTTTTTTTCTTTTTTCTATGCTTTTTTATGTTACTAATGTTTGTGTAACAATTAATTATCCTTATGCCTTGCAAATTTTCCATTGTAGACTATGTCGGAGTTCATCCCTATTATTTGCTATTTTGATGGGAAGTTGAATTTGAAAGAAAATAATACGCCGGTGTATGTTGGTGGCAAACAAAAGGGTTCAAAGGTCAAATTTTTTTGCTCCTATCATGAATTAAAAGATACGGTATATAGGGTTACAAAAATTGGTTCGCAAAAATACGACGTAAGATTAGTAAGCAAGTGGGTGACGGAGTCTGGATCGTCTGCTATTGATGTAAATGACGATGAAGATGTCGATGCAATGTTTTCAGTTAATATGAAAGTTATAGAGTTATTTGTAGTAAAAGAGGAGTTGAGACATTATGAAGAGGCAGCTAATACTAATGTAAACCAACACTCTACTCAAATTATCGGAACCATTCCGAGTTGTGCTCATCAAAGCACTCCAAGTCCAATATTTCCTACATCCGTGAATACAAAGTAAGTTTGTAAATTTTACATTTGAATATTTAAATTTCGTAGTGTTCTAATCTCATACTTTTGTTAATAGTCATACGGTTCATGCGGGTGGTTCAAGTTCTAGACCCGCAAACGATGATGTAGGTTGTGCTCATCAAAGTAATCCAAGTCCAATATTTTCTACATTTGTGAATACAAAGTAAGTTTTCAAATTTTACATTTAAATAGTTAAAATTTGTAGTGTTCTAATCATATAGTTTTTGTTAACAGTTATACGGCGCATGCTAGTGGTTCAAGTTCTAGACATGCAAATGATGATGCAGGGTGTATCTCACCACATATACCACTCAGCAGCCTCATTTGCCTCATTCCATCCATACACTCCTTCCTCTCCAAAATCCCTAAAACGAAAAAACCCAAAATTCTACTCTTCCAAACTTTCAAATACTCCAATCCTTCATTACTTATACACTAAATTAGTTCTATAATGGAAGGTTCATCCTCCTCTTATGCGGTTAGAGGTAAATACTTCAATTGTTCAACCCTAGTTCATTATTTGGCCATTTACTTGTTTATGGTGATTTGGTTGTTCATTACAATAGGAAGTTCATTACGATATGGTGATTAGCTTGTTCATTACAATAGAAAGTTCATTACAATATGGTGATTTGCTTGTTTTACAACCTAGCTTCACTCAAAACTTTCATGTATTTTTAGTGAAAATACATTTTTTTTCTTATAGAGTTGGAACCGGGTCCTATCGACGCAAGTGTTTTGTATCTACAACATGAACATAGAAGCAACAATCTCGAATTAATGAAGGTATTTCAAATACATTTTTTCTTGTGTTTTAGTTAAGAACTTTTATTTTCTATGCGCTAACCAATTGCGTTCGTCCCTTATTGAATTTGCAGAGTGACGAGCCTCTAGATTGTCAAGACCATTCTAGCAAGTTAAGACATATTACATCAAATTCACCAAGAGTTCAACTAGCTTTAAGACGAGCCGGATTCCAAGAAATATCTCGATTGGGCTTTTTTAAGATAGATCATGCACTAATAACCGCATTGGTAGATAGGTGGAGACCGGAGACTTCCACCTTCCATCTTCCCACCGGTGAAATCACTATCACGTTGCAAGATGTTAGCTGTTTTTTGGGTGTTGTAGTGGAAGGAAATGCCTTGACTGCTACACATCTCAGTAACTACGAAGATGTTTGTTATGAGTGTTTAGGAGTGGTGCCAAATCAGAATGAAGTTAGAGGCGCAACAATTAAGATGACTTGGCTTCGTAAAATGTTTCAAAATGAACCATCAGAGGATGCGTCAGACGAGGAAGTTGAACATCATGCAAGGGCCGTTATTTTACACTTGATTGGTTCTCGTCTTTGTCCCGATCATTCTAAAGGACGACTAAACCTTTTTTGGCTATTATTTATAAGAAATTTGGATGAATGTGCACAATATTCATGGGGTAGCGCTATATTAAGTACATTATACACTGAGCTAACAAATGCCGCGCTCTGTAAATCTAAATCAATAGCCGGTTGCCTTTCTCTTCTACAGGTAAATATTAATATGTACAATTATTAATGGCCATATGTAGTATGCAATCCTTCCATATTAATGTTTTATTTATTTTACAGCTTTGGTCATGGACACATCTCCCTATAGGTCGACCAAATGTGGCTTTATCTACGTAGATCGACAGGACATTACCGTATAGTGCAAGGTATTTTGTTTTGAGAAATTAGATTACTCATTTCATTTACACCTAAACAGGACGAGTATAAAGCTTGTACATGCCTTAGTTGTCATGAGTATTGTGTATGAACAATTGGATTACTCGTATCACTTACGGCTAAACATTAGTCTTTTCAATTACAAATATTATGCTTACATACTTTATTTACATTTACTTCGTATCGTAGGTGGTTTGGAAATAGGAGTTGGATTGAGTCTCCAAAGCAAGTTACCACTTACTATCGTGATCAGCTCGACATGCTTACAAACGATGTTGTTGTGTGGAATCCCTACACACACGATGTGCTAGCCGATCTTCCTCAAATATGTATAAATGGCATGCCTAGTTGGCTTTGCAAGACACCGATCATATGCATGCGAACTGTAGAGATGTATAATCCGGATCGAGTGATGCGACAATTTGGTCTTCAACCACACATCCCTGAGCCTTGCGAACAGAAACCAAATTTGGATTTTGCTATCATTTGATGGAACGATAGGCATAACCGTATTGTTCGTCAACGTATTCCTCCCGATGGGCTTTCAAATTACATGAGTTGGTATTGGACGATCACTCGAAGATTCATTATCGCGGATCGGACCGCTCACGAACGAGCATACACCGCTCGTGCACCGCTTGAGCGAGATGTTGTAAGTATTTAACTTTGCTTTGTTGTTTTACTATATGCACTTAAAATTTTCAATTCCTAAA
Organism: Allium sativum; assembly: GCA_030737875.1. Taxonomy (NCBI): domain Eukaryota; kingdom Viridiplantae; phylum Streptophyta; class Magnoliopsida; order Asparagales; family Amaryllidaceae; genus Allium; species Allium sativum. Next base: position 10,454,414 of record JASFAX010000033.1, read on the forward strand.
TTTAAGAAATTATATGTGATTAAATAACCCAATTTGTAGGTTGACGTGCTAGAGACAGTGGGAAGGGGCTTGGAGGATGTTGGACGTGGTCGAGTGCCGGAGCGCGACATCCGACCACGATGTATGAACTTGAAGAAACTAATTGATACATTACTTGGTAGACATAGACTAGAACGCCCCGGGGAGCGAAGAACGAAAAGAAGACACGATACTTCTCAACCTTCACATGACCCAACTCAATCGCAAATATCAGGACCTTCTCAACCTCCACCAATTCAAGATTAAACGTCACCACGAGCGTTCTTTTTTAAGTGTTTTTATTAGTGTGTTTGTAAGTGAATCATGTCCGCTTTGAATTTGTGATCGAATTTTATTTGTGTTTATGTTTGTAATCGAATGTTAATTTGATTTTATGTATTTGTGTTTGAAGTTGATTTATATTCATGTACGACATGCTGATTTTATGTTTGATATCATTTGCGGTTGAAGTTGAGGTTGAAAAATGAGGTGGAGTAGCAGCTAGCTGAAGCTGCTGCTTAGCAGGAAAATATGGGCGCACTTGACAAGTGCGCCTTTGTTATTTTTCATGGGCGCACTTACCAAGTGCGCCCATATATTTTAACAAAGGCGCACTTGGCAAGTGCGCCCGTATGATTTACAAGGGGCGCACTTGCCAAGTGCGCCCCAGTATACTTTTTTAAAAAAATTGCCACCTCATCGCTGAGGTGGCAAAAACTGGCCTATATTTGCTAATAGTTTTCAAATAGGCCTATACTTGCTATTAGTTTTAAAAGTTAGCCTATTTTGAAAATTTGTCCTTTTTTTTTTTGGTATCAAATTCCAACAATCATAGCAATACATTACAACTTTTGGTTTATTGTATACGAACTTTGATGAAATGTATTCATGAAAAGTCTTAGCTTTTGAGTTGTCTAATGGACTTCAGTCGGTTACTAATTTCAGAACTGTAAATATGATTAATTACAAAACTGTAAGTAGGCAATGTATTTTTTCACCGGTACTTCATTTACGTATGCTTTACCAACCAGATCTTATGCTAATATTATCTTGCCAATGACCAGGAAATGCATGCAAATATAAAATAATTTAGTAAACTATTCTTTTATTAATGCCTTAGGAATATGGACAAATATATGCAAAGATACTGAGGAGCGATGGGTGGTGTTGTTTATGACATAGCGAGGAGGGATACTTTTGAAAATGTTGATAAATGGCTACAAGAGCTTGCTTCATACTGTGATACTACTGCTGCAAAGCTACTGATTGGCAACAAATGTGATATGGAGGACTCAAGAGAAGTGTCAACCGAGGAAGGCAAAGCGTTGGCTGAATCTCACAAGGTCCCCTCTTTACAAAGGCTTAAACTCTTGACTCTACAAATGTGAAGATGGCTTTTGAAATTGTGATCAAGGAGATATATGCAAGTATTAGCCATAAAGCTTTGAAGTCCGAAATTTTCGGTAAGCTAGTTAGTCTTGTCAAAAATGTCGCTGGCCACCAGAAAAAAGCTGTTGGCAAGTTCTCTTGCTGTTAAAAATTGTTGTTTGCGCACATACTTGGAACTTAGGATTGTAAGCTTCCTACTTCTCTCAGTATTAGTCTTATATATGTGCCATATTAAGGATGCAGTGGTATTGTCTGATGTGTTTGTGACGTATGTGATGGGAGACTGGCCGTGTATGAATTGCAGTGGCGATTTGACTTGGATTCAGGCAATGTAGTCAAGGGTGGTTGCATGCTGAAGAAATTAGGTTCTAGCTTTGTTGTTGTTGTTGTTTGGTGGTTGAGTGTGTGGTTGGTAGTTTCTTTGTCGATGAAGATGGAGTTAACTTTGGTTGGTGTAGGTCTTTGATGACTGTTATGCTTGGATTTTGGGAGATCGGGAGAAAATCTAAGGACTATAGGAACGGTTGAAGGCAGTGAGGACTTCATGACACTGCATTTTTTTTAAGTGACAACTTTATGAAGATGTTGGTGGTTGTAGCTGTCATCTTTGAGTGGTGTTGCAAGGGAAGGAGTTTAGTTCAGGTTGTATGTAAGATTTGGGTTCAGGTGTATGATTGCTGAGCAGAGCTTGGCTCTAGCAGCTGTGCAGGGGTAGGAGTGCTGGACGGTGAATGTTTTGGTAGATCATAGTGATTCGCTGAAGTTATGAATGGTATTTTAAGGTGTAGCTGAAAGGGGCTGCAATGATTAATGGTCTTGGGATCGTTGTATTGGAGTCTGCTGATGATGAATAGTGATAATGTTGCATTGAAATGAAGTGTGGATGCATCTGGCGCTAGAAGTAGTAGTTGAAGAAGACAATGTGCAGAATCTTGCTTATGGTTGGATATTCTTAGGGTGCTTATGAACTGTTTGATGAGATATCTATATGAAGATAGAGATGCCTACAAGTTAAGTGGGCGAGACTGTGAGTGAATTAGACTTGGTTGTTGTTATGCAAAAATTGCACGAATGCAGAAGTGCAACAAGCAGGATCTAGATTTTCCAATTGAACATCAATCGAATATGATAGCAATTATTCTATTACATAAAGCAAATAGTAAATAACTATAACAGAGAAACAAAGAGACACGATATTTATATTTGTTCCACTATCCTCCATAAGATAGTGTACGTCCAGTCCAAAAGAGAGATTTTATTCCATATGAGAGAATTACAAGAGATTACAAAATAAGAATTTACATATCCAAACCTCAAACATGCTTAATAAGAAGAGACACTCCATTTGGGGATCGCTGGCTCCATGCCAGGATGGGTTTACACTAAAGTCTACTCCTCAGTATATAGCCAGTGCAAATTCATGTGAGTCATCAATTACATTACCAACCAACATATGGTAATAATATAAACGGAGGAAAATTACCATAACAACAAATGTGCAAAGATAGAAAGTAAATCAATCCGTTTTTTTGCATAGATGGAAGAAATTAACTCCTTCATTTATTTCTCTACCATCTCATCAAATGCAATCAATGCATTCCTATTATAAAAATATTCACTTTCCATTTTTTGCAAATTTGTTCCAATCAATTTGTGATTTTGTATCACCAAATTTAACACTTCACATTGATGCAAAATCACATATCTATAACATCCTATCTCGAATCAGATTCTCTTCACTTCATAAAACTCTTCAACAGAACTCCACCTTCAATCAAAATCTCACAATGAGATAGAAACCAAAAATGAATATTTGCCTAATGGGTTCCAGCAAAGCTACCCCCCATCACATCATGTTAACGAGCTCAGAATACGTCCCCGCCCGCCAACAAAATGTTGCAAATATCCAAAATAAAAAAGAAGGCAGACACCAAAGTAATCTCAACACTGCCAAGGCCAAAAATAATTCTCTCAATCACTAATTCAAATACGGAGCCAAAATCCAAATCTCTGTATGCACAAATTCTCTCTCTCCTGCAACTTGGTTATTACGAACTTCATCCACCACCTGCAAAAGATACATCTACCACCATGAGCTGCACTGCGCATAAACCAACGGTCTAAAAGTACTTGCAATAGCATTGACACTTGTCTAACACTTGACCTGAGCTCCTTCCTCGATCACCCCGGATCCATCAAGCATCATCAACGTAAAGACCCCTGTCTAAACCATAATGATCTATGTCTCGACACCCGTCTATCACTTGACATGAGCTACTTTCCTGATCATCTTGGATCCCTTGAGCATCATCAACATGAAGACCCCGTTCTAAAACATGATCAGAGGTTCCCAAATCCAATAGCCCCTTCAACACAGTAAACTCCATATCACGTCAAAGTTCCCAGATTGGAACATTCTTCTCTCTCAACATAATCTCCTCCACTAAAGTCTCCTTTTCTCCCAAAATAGTAATAGAATAATTATCAGCTAATTTGCCTCTCTTTCTTGAAGCCATTGATGCACAATCTAAACAAATCGCCTTGCTCTGAAACCAATATGTTATGCAAAAACTGCATGGATGCGGAAGCGCAATAAGCAGGATCTACATTTGCCAATTGAACATCAATCTAATATGATAGCAATTATTCTGTTACATCAAGCAAATAGTAAATAACTATAACAGAGAAACAAAGAGACACAATATTTATACTAGTCCCACTATCCTCCATAAGATAGTGTGCGTCCAGTCCAAAAGAAAGAGATTTTATTCCACATGAGAGAATTACAAGAGATTACAAAATAAGAGTTTACATATCCAAACCTCAAACATGCTTAATAAGAAGAGACACTTCATTTGGGGATCGCTGGCTCCATACCAGAATGGGTTTACACTAAAGTCTACCCCTCAATATATAGGCAGTGCAAATCCATATGAGTCATCAATTACATTACCAACCAACATACGGTAATAATATAATGGAGAAAAATTACCATAACAACAAATGTGCACAGATAGAAAGTAAATCAATCCGTTTCTTTTGCATAGATGGAAGAAATTAATCCCTTCATTTATTTCTCTACTATGTCATAAAATGCAATCAATGCATTCTCATTATAAAAATATTTACATTCCTTTTTTTTTTTTTGCAAATTTGTTCCAATCAATTTGTGATTTTGTATCACCAAGTTTAACAGTTTTGTATCATCCAACTAGCAAAGGAAGAAGAGCCGCAGCTCTTGCTTGTTAGGAGATGACATATACTGTAGTATCAAGGGACGACCTGAATGGAGAGGTCGACGAGGAAACCAAGAATATTTGTTGATGGTTAATGGGTGAAGAACCAATCAATATGAAACAATTGAGCATTTCCAACCATAAAGAGATGAAACTTGTGATGGAGGCCGTCTATGTGAGATGATTGAGAATCACAGGGTTAAACTGAATATTAGCACATTCAGTTTAAGGGAGGGTGTTAAAGTTAACGCATGTATTATAAATTTAGGAATAAGTCTAAATATTTCTCCTAGTTTATTGGTCAAGAAATAGTTATTAGTGCCTTGAGTTTAGGAGGTATTTGGTTATCCTTTTATTATTTAAAGCTTCTTAGATGTAGTCATTAAGTAATCAAGTTAATACAATGTATAGTCTTTTTTTCTGTTTTATCGTTTATTCTCTCCCCCTTTTTTTTGGTATCAAATTCCAACAATCATAGCAATACATTACAACTTTTGGTTTATTGTATACGAACTTTGATGAAATGTATACATGAAAAGTCTTAGCTTTTGAGTTGTCTAATGGACTTCAGTCGGTTACTAATTTCAGAACTATAAATTTGATTAATTACAAAACTGTAAGTAGGCAATGTATTTTTTCACCGGTACTTCATTTACGTATGCTTTACCAACCAGATCTTATGCTAATATTATCTTGCCAATGACCAGGAAATGCATGCAAATATCAAATAATTTAGTAAACTATTCTTTTATTAATGCCTTAGGAATATGGACAAATATATGCAAAGATAAAAACGGAACCTTTCTGTAGACCAAAAAGAAAGAGAAGGATTACCCATAGAGTCTCTGGTAGCTCATCCCAATTTATTAGGCCATCCCTTCTGATTTATATATGAAACTTTTTTTTAATATATATAATATGAAGATCAAGAATAAATAAATAATTTTTTAGTTCTTTCTCCATGACTTTTTTCTTGTTCATCGAAATTGAAGTTAATACTTTTTAATTTTTTTTTTAATGATCATGAAGAGTATAACAATAACAGTTCATTTAGGTTTGGGTTTAAATAATTTTGATTCTCTTAAAATTAGCTAAACCATAATTTGTAGAATTGGATAGGAATCTTGTTTAAATGCGTTTCATTGAAAAGAATCACATGTAAACATGGAAAAAAAACTGAGGGTTAGTTTTAGGAATAAATAAAACATCTTACAACATAAATCTAGAGTGGCTAATTAGGAAGGGTTGTTTTATTTTATTTTGGCTTCCATTACAAAATAATTAAAGGGAGCTAGTAAATTGAGCTAAGTCATATAGCAACTTTCAGATCCTCGCCTTGTTTCAAGGAAACATTATAAAAAATCATGTATTGCCCTTTGCTGCCTTGAAATATCAAATTCCGAATACAATAAGTATTAGACATAAAGAGAAACAATGTATTTAATTTTGTTGTCTACATGTGATAGAAATTTAATGCTTACTATATTAGTTTGACGGATTTGAAATTGTTTGCCACTTAAATCCAACAATCTTTGGAGATACCCATCTCATAAAATATAAAGAGAAACTGAAAATCACCATGCATCATAGAGGTTGTAGTCTTGTAGATGACTTATTCTAACTCCAATGAGCTTGTTTGCTTCCAACTAACTCCTATAGTCAAACCGACCGTTAGGGAGGTTTCTCTACTGTAAGAGCCAAAAATAAATTGTCTGAGCTAATGAATTTCGGCATAATTTTCGCTCAGCCAATCTTTTGTCCGTCGTTTCCTTCTTTCTCAAATCTATCCAACTGCGATTCTTTCTCCTTAAGAAATTCCTCTACTCTGTAATCTTCTGCTCGTTTATTTGAAAATTAACATATCGTTCTTATCTTCTTCATGACTTCCTTCGACGACCTATGGTTTCATGCATTTTTTCTATCATTTTCTCCTCTCAAATTGTTCCTCAATCGGATTTAAATTTGAAACCTAAATTCGACAATTAGATCACCTCTTCATTTGTCAAACCAAAACTTCTACATCGACCCTCTTCCAAACGATTTCATGCAAGATATGCCGAGTCAAAGCGATATGATGATCATCGATTCGATCTACGGATTCCAAGTGATGCCTTCATCAACGATTAGAGAGTCAAACCGCAAGATTCATTATTTTTATCTTCGAAGTTCTAGATCTGGAAAATTTGGATGCCGTGAATGGGATGGAGGAGTTGCATCTCCGTAGTTTGCAAGTTGCAGATGAGGTAAGTTTTAGTATTTGGTCTTTAATCAATTATTAATAATTTTAGAAATATACTAATAATTTTATAAGCATGTTAATAATTTTAGAATACGCATTTTTTGTTTCATCATTGCAACATGAATTTTTTTACTAGATTTTTCCATCGAACAACTATATAGAATACACTACCGCTTCAATTTTTGTTCTTCAAGTTGTATTCTTCCCCATTTTTGTCTAGATTCATTATCATATAGAAATTATCAGGTTAAGGTACTGATCTTAATGTCAGATGGTTATTCCATCAAGAAAAAAGTTAAAAAGTACTATTTTTACACTCGTGTGTTTTTGTTCTTCGTTGATGAACTAATTCGGCAGATAGCAATGAAATAATCCATTTATAAGAGATGATTTCCAACGATCTAGAAGCTGTCTTCACCTTTGCTACACCACATGCGTGGTAAGTGCTATTTCCTTAGTAAGTTTATTGATTTGATGAGGTGATCTAATTGTCGAATATAGGTTTCAGATTTAAATCCGATTGAGGAACAATTTGAGAGGAGAAAATGATAGAAAAAATGCGTGAAACAACTGTATAGAATACACTACCACTTCAATTTTTGTTCTTCAAGTTGTATTCTTCCCTATTTTTGTTTAGATTCATTATCATATAGAATTTACCAGGTTAAGGTACTGATCTTAATGTCAGATGGTTATTCCATCAAGAAAAAAGTTAAAAAGTACTATTTTTACACTCATGTGTTTTTGTTCTTCGTTGATGAACTAATTCGGGGGCTAGCAATGAAATCATCCATTTATAAGAGATGATTTCCTATGATCTAGAAGTCGTCTTCACCTTTGCTACACCACCGGCGTGGTAATTGCTATTTCCTTAGTAAGTTTATTGATTTGAGGATTATATTATTTGTTGCCTTTATTTTGAAAGAACAGTTTTTGAAAGGTCTATATTTTTTTAATAAAAAAATAGTGAATTATGTGTTCTAGTTTTCTGTGTCATATGCATATATGAGCTACTTGTTGGTTGTATTGTTTTTTCGCATGCGTATATGAGTGCGATATGATGATCATCGATTCGGTCTACGGACTCCAAGTGACGCCTTCATCAACGATTAGAGAGTCAAACCACAAGATTCATTATTTTTATCTTCGAAGTTCTAGATCTGGAAAATTTGGATGTCGTGAATGGGATGGAGGAGTTGCGTCTGTGGAATATGGCTCACACATAATGCATGTGCTGCTGAATTCTACATGCAACTGAAGATATTTGATGCAATGTTTATTATTTGGGCCTAATGCTAGTTAAAGCCCAAATGTACCTATTAATATATGTGTGTGCTTTCACGTAGAAAGCATGTGAGAGCAACTGTGAAACAACTGAAAGAAAATAAGCGAGTGTTTTTCCAGCCGCTATGAGAGTTTTGTGAGGAAAACATGTATGTATCTCTCTTTTTTGCTTCTCCTCCATGGTAATGAAAATCATTCTCTCTTGCCCGTGAATGTAGGCTATTGCCGAACCACGTTAAACCCTTGTGTTCTCTCTTCATTTTCAGTTTTTTATTTTGTTACTTTATAGTTACAATACATAGATACTATCAAGTATACTTCCACTGAGTTGAGATTCTCTTATCTACAATTGGTATCAGAGCACCCGGTTTCAGTTTCTGAAGGTGTGGTGGTGTTTTTTTGAGTGCACAGAAGGTGTTTGTGTTTATTCTGAAAGGTATTTGTGCTGAATATGAACGAATCGAGTCCATCTACGACTGCTGAAACTGTTCAAGCACCAAAAGTGGATAGAACGGTTTATCATAGAGCAAGGTTAGAGGTAGACAAGTTCAATGGTACCAATAACTTTGGCTTATGGAGGACGATGTGGCTGATGTTCTTGAGCACTTGGATCTAGAAGCTTGCTTGGGAACGGAGAAGCCCGATGACTGGTCCGACAAACAGTGGGAGAAGAATCAGCGACTTTGTTTGGCCGCAATTAGAGGATGTCTAGACACTCATATTAGAGTAAACTACCAATATGAAACCTCGCCAAAAATGTTATGGGAGAAGCTTGAAGCAAAATACCTTGTGAAAAATGTGGCAAACCAAATTCATTTGAAGAGAAATTTGTATCGGTTTAATATGAAGAAGGATGCAACTCTAACGGAGCACATAGATTCCTTCAATAAGCTTTTAACCGAGCTTGTCAACTATGATGAGGTCATTCCGGATGAAGAAAAGGCTATATGTTTGGTGAATTCTCTTTTGGAGAAATATGAGCTCGTAATCAAGTCATTGATTCATGGCAAGGACAAGCTCACTAATGATGAAGTTGTCACCGCATTATGTAGTGAAGAATTTCGTAAGATGCATAGAGATGACATCTCTAGAGAAGATAGTGATGACACTCTAGTAGCGAGGTGTAGGAAAAATGACCGTAAGAAAAATGTTGGCCAAAATCGTGATAAAAGTAGAGGACCGTCTAAAGGAAAAGGGCGTTTAGCTAAAGATTAATGTGCATGGTGTCATGAGAAAGGCCATTGGGCTAAAGATTGTTCAAAAGTGAAGGAGAGAGACAAGAAAAAGAAAAACGCAGCAAACGTTGTGCAGTCCAACAAAAATGTAGGGGCTGAATCGGATTTTTCCTTAATCGCAATGCCTTCATTTCTTTTGGCAGAAGATGATGAGTGGGTACTAGACTCAGGAGCTACTTTTCATGTGACTCCAAATAGAGAATGGTTCTCAAGTTTCACAAAATTTGAAGGTGAAGTATTGATGGGAAACCATCATTCTTGTAGCATTGTGGGTATTGGAAGCATTCGGCTAAAGTTGCATGTTGGGATAATTAGAGAATTGAAAAATGTGAGATGTGTGCCAAGTATGAAAAAGAATTTGATTTCTTTAGGAATGCTTGAAGCCAAAGGGCTTAGACTTGATGGTAGAAATGGTGTTATGAAGGTGATTTCTGGTGCTATGGTTATCATGAAAGGTACACGTCGTCACAACTTATACTATTTGAATGGTAGTACGGTGATTGGAGATGTTGCTACAGCTGAACAAAGTGAAGTTGCAACTAAAGAAATGGCAATGCTATGGCATATGAGACTTGCACATCCGGGTGAAAAATCTTTGAATACTTTGATACAACAAAATTTGTTGAAAGGGGCTGCTGCTAGTAAGCTTGATTTCTATGAACATTGTGTGAAAGGCAAGTAGACCAGGTCTCATTTCAACAAAGGAATGCATAAATCTAGTGGTGTTTTGGATTATGTACACTCGGATGTATGGGGTCCTTCCAAAAATGCATCTTTGGGAGGTAAACATTGGTTTATGTCTTTTATTGATGACTATTCTAGGCGTGTATGGGTGTATGTTATGAAACAGAAGAGTGACGTTCTAGAAATATTTATGAGATGGAAGAAAGCCGTTGAGACTCAAACGGGTAGAAAACTCAAAGTGCTTCGTTCCGACAACGGTGGAGAGTACACAAGTGATCCATTTCACAAAGTATGTCAAGATGAGGGAATCAAAAGCCATTTTACTGTTAGAGAAACACCACAACAAAACGGAGTCGCGGAAAGAATGAATCGTACATTGCTAGAGAGAGTACGATGTATGTTATCAAATTCGGGTTTGAGCAAAGCATTTTGGGCTGAAGCTATTACGTATGCATGTTTCATTATCAATCGGTTGCCTTCATCCGCATTGAAAGGAAAGACACATATGGAAGTGTGGTATGGTAAGCCTGCTTATGACTATGATATGATTCATGTATTTGGTTGTCCTGCTTGGTATCATGTGAAGGACAACAAGTTTGGTGTACGCGCCATTGAATCAATATTTGTTGGCATGAAGAGTGGTGTCAAAGGATTCAAACTATGGAATCCTGTTGAAAAGAAGATGATCATAAGTAGAGATGTTACATTCAATGAAGATGCTATGCTGAAGTCAAATGTTGCTAAATCGACAGAAATTAGCTCTAGCAGCCCCAACAGCTCCAACAATCCCAAAAATGTGCAGCGTGTGAAGTTTGATGTTGTATCGCAAGCTCCAGGTGATGCTGAACTGTCAAAAACTGCTGCTGAAAGGTCAAAAACTGCTGCTGAAATGTCAAAAACTGCTTCTGAACTGTCAAAAACTGCTCCTGAAACACCAAAAACTGCTGCTGAAATGACAGAATTTGATGCTGAAATTGATGAAAACACTACTGATTCGAGTAGTGATGATGATTCAGAAGCAGAAACAGAGAGGAATGTTCAGGAATCGATTGCTACTAGCAGACCAAGAAGAGATATCAAGAAACCGGGTTGGTTTCGAGATTGTGTAACATATGCTTTGTCTGTTAATGATGAAGGAATTCCTGAAACATATATGCAAGCTATTCATAGTGTTGAATGTGAGGAATGAAGAGGGGCTATGAGTGAAGAAATGACATCTCTTCACAAGAATGACACTTGGATTCTCACCAAACTTCCAAAAGGCAAGAAAGCAATTGGATGTAAGTGGGTATATGCTAAGAAAGAAGGTGCAAAGAAGAATGAGGTCCGCTACAAGGCGAGACTAGTAGCAAAAGGCTATGCTCAAAAGGAGGAAATTGACTATAATGAAGTGTTCTCTCCGGTTGTGAAGCACTCCTCTATTCACATTTTGTTAGCCTTGGTAGCACAATATGATTTGAATCTTGTTCAAATGGATGTAAAAACAGCATTTTTACACGGAGACTTAGAGGAGGAAATTTATATGTCTCAACCAAGTGGGTTCAAGGCTTCCGGTGGAGAGGATCTTGTGTGTAAGTTGAAGAGATCATTGTATGGATTAAAACAATCTCCGAGGCAATGGTATAAACGATTTGATCGTTTTATGTTAGATCAAGCATACACTAGAAGCCACCATGACCATTGTGTTTATTTGAAAAAGCCAAGTGATGGTTCTTTCATTTATTTGCTTTTATATGTAGATGATATGCTCATTGCATAGACTTGCAAATCTGAAATTGACAAAATGCAGGTTGTCGGCTGAATTTGAAATGAAGGATCTTGGAGATGCTAAGAAAATTCTTGGCATGGAAATTCGAAGAGATAAGATGAATGGCAAAGTATGTTTATCTCAAAAGGCATATTTGAAGAAGGTATTAAAGAAGTTTGACATTAATGAGAGCACCAAAACAGTGAGTACACCTTTGGCTGCTCATTTTAAGTTAAATGCAACTATGTGTCCTTTTTCTAACGATGAAATTCAATTTATGGAAAATGTACCGTATGCTAATCCCGTGGGGAGTCTTATGTATGTGATGGTATGTACACGACCTGACATTTCACATGCCGTGAGTATGGTTAGTCGTTACATGCATGCTCCTGGAAAAGAGCATTGGAATGCGGTCAAATGGATTTTGAGATATCTTTTGGGAACTATTGATGTGGGTTTGGAATTTGTGAGAGACATGAACAACAATCATTTATGTGTGGGATATGTAGACTCGGATTATGCGGGTGATTTGGATAAGAGACGTTCCACTATTGGATATGTGTTTACATTGGCAGGTGGCCCTATATGTTGGAGGTCGATTTTGCAATCGACGGTAGCATTGTCTACTACCGAGGCGGAGTATATGGCTATAACCGAAGCTTTTAAAGAGGCAATATGGTTACATGGCTTGTTGAATGACTTGGGAGTGGTGCAAAATCAACTTGTGGTGCATTGTGATAGTATGAGTGCCATTCATCTTGCAAAGAATCAAGTTCATCATGCTAGAACTAAGCACATAGATGTGCGTTATCATTTCATTCGAGAAGTGTTGGCTGAAAATCGAATTTTGTTGGTGAAAATTGATATAAAAGAGAACCCGGCTGATATGTTGACTAAAGTAGTTCCAAGTGTCAAGTTCAAGCCTTGCCTTGACTTGATTAATGTGCTTGATGTTTGATATATTATACCCATGTTGGGTGGAGGTTCTTCGGAACATTATGAAGTCTCTATTGAGACATGAAGATGTACTACGATAGCTTGATCCTTCGGGTACGTAGGCAGCCATTTTGGTGCAGCTGATTATGAGGCAAGTGGAGTGTTATGTATGTGATCATCTCATGTTTTTGAACATGATATGAGGTGGAGAATTGTGGAATATGGCTCACACATAATGCATGTGCTGCTGAATTCTACATGCAACTGAAGATATTTGATGCAATGTTTATTATGTGGGCCTAATGCTAGTTAAAGCCCAAATGTACCTATTAATATATGTGTGTGCTTTCACGCAGAAAGCATGTGAGAGCAATTGTGAAACAACTGAGAGAAAACAAGCGAGTGTTTTTCCAGCCGCTATGAGAGTTTTGTGAGGAAAACATGTATGTATCTCTCTTTTTTGCTTCTCCTCCATGGTAATGAAAATCATTCTCTCTTGCCCGTGGATGTAGGCTATTGCCGAACCACGTTAAACCCTTGTGTTCTCTCTTCATTTTCAGTTTTTTATTTTGTTACTTTATAGTTACAATACATAGATACTACCAAGTATACTTCGGTGAGTTGAGATTCTCTGATCTACAGCGTCTCCGTAGTTTGCAAGTTGCAGATGAGGTAAGTTTTAGTATTTGGTCTTTAATCAATTATTAAAAATTTTAGAAATATACTAATAATTTTATAAGCATGTTAATAATTTTAGATTACGCATTTTTTGTTTCATCATCGCAACATGGATTTTTTCACTTGATTTTGCCATCAAACAACTGTATAGAATACACTACCGCTTCAATTTTTGTTCTTCAAGTTGTATTCTTCTACATTTTTGTTTAGATTCATTATCATATAGAATTTATCAGGTTAAGGTATTGATCTTAACGTTGGATGGTTATTCCATCAAGAAAAAAGTTAAAAAGTACTATTTTTACACTTGTGTGTTTTTGTTCTTCGTTGATGAACTAATTCGGCAGTTAGCAATGAAATCATCCATTTATAAGATATGATTTCCTACGATCTAGAAGCCGTCTTCACCTTTGCTACACCACCGGCGTGGTAAGTGCTATTTCCTTAGTAAGTTTATTGATTTGAGGATTATATTATTTGTTACCTTTATTTTAAAAGAACAGTTTTTGAAAGGTCTATATTTTTTTAATAAAAAAATAGTGAATTATGTGTTCTAGTTTTCTGTGTCATATTCATATATGAGCTACTACTATGTCGGTTGTACTATTTTTTCGCATGCGTATATGAGTGCTGACTTGTTGGTGAGTGGATATATATAGGAGTATGTGAATGTATAGTGTTGCCTGGGGTTAGAACGTATGTAGATGTGCGTATTTGGCTGATTGTCTAGACGAGTTTGTATGCATGCTATTGCATGGGAACTATTGTGTTTATGGGTTAGTAGGTATGAGCTTTTGAGGACTAGTGAGAATGTTTTATGCAAGACATAAAGGAAGTATATGTTTATAATTAATTAGAGACCTATATATGTTCATATATTCGAGTATATGAAGTACCATATTAAATATTTTTATAAACAAACATAACTCTAATGGTGCATTAAAATTATTAAAGCGAAGATAACAAAAATATTGCTGATTAAATTTTCTTACTCAATTGTGCAGTATAATTTCCTACTAATAAACGGTGCATTAATTACCACTGCATTTTCAAGAACGTATAAATGGACAAATCTACATCATAGAAGATTAGAGGTTGTTTTTGTTCATTTATTGAATGTAAGGTAAATGTTTGAAACTTTAAATATTCCTCGATTCAAAACTATTCTTATTATGCACTACCATCAATTTAATACATTTTCAAGCACATCCTAATATGAAGGTGATGTTGATCATTGACTTTGGTTACCTAATTTAGTAAAACAATCGGGGAAGGTGCCAATATATTTTTGAATATTTTTTTGTTCTCTACTCCCACATAGTGTCTACTTCGGTGAAATGAAATGGCGAAGAAGCCTTTGCTTCTCTAATAAAAAAATTATATAACATTTAATAACTGTTCTTAAGAGAGTGTAGTTCTCTACATGTGATCCTCTTGGAATTTTGACTTCATATCTTTTATCATCATTGATTTTCATAATGAAAACTGAAGGTTTAAATTCCTCAAAAACTAACGTTGATAGTGTGTAGTTTGAAGAGGATGATATAATTGTTTTTAACAAGCCTTTAATTTATAACAGTATTGGATTCATATAACTTATGACTAAAATGAGTTTTCAATGCCTTAGATACTTTCTACGCATTGTTTCATATTTGTAACGTTTCTAGAAATTGGTAGATATCAAATGAAAACATAAAAGTCAATCTTTCAAATAATTTGGTATCTCGTATTTATTAAAATATGGTATATGCATTAATTGTCCTATTGATATCCCTTCTTCCTCACATATTTGTAATGGTCTGAAACTGGAAATGGTCTTAATATCATATCAGTTATTCTATTGTTTCCAGATATATCATAACTTATTATGGGTTGACAACAAATATATAATTTTTTTAAAAACAGAAACTTAGCATAAAACCATTTTTGAAATGGATTGGTGCACTGCAAGATATAGTTTAAGTGACAAGAGATTTGAAGTGGGCTAATGAAATGAAAATATAAGTTAAAAGGGTAGGCAGGCTGAAACTAAGTAGTAACCTACATCTGGATCTGTTTCTATAAGTCAACTATCCATTTTTTCCCTCTTTTAGCATATAGAAATAAATGAAACTGATGTATGTTTGTATAGTGTATCTAAAACTACATGATTACATTACTGTGATAGAGATACTGTCATTGTAATATTGCATCTACTGCTGCTAGAGAATCAATTATTATCCTTCTATTAATTTCTTGCTTTGATTAGCTTCATTTAATCTAAATCTTCATTTTCATGTGGTAAAAATAATCTTTAGTTGATAGCTCGAAAATAGTAGTTTACCAAAAATAAAATTAAAATTTGATGTATACTCAACATATATGAAATGCCATTGGATTTTTGTAGTTGTAAACACAAGCTAATAGTTTTTCCAACAGATTTTTTTTTTGTTAAAACCATAAATAATTGAACATTATGAGTAGTGACTCTTTCAGCTTCATTCTAAACTATGTACTGTCATTGTAATATTGCAGCAATTACCATTGTAGCATGATTGTGTTCAATCCAATTCTGAGGACTGTCATCGCCATATATGTATTTTTCTTTTTTGATATTGTCTTATCACGAGTTCAATGTGATGATATATTTATACAGGTGCAGTGTGATGGTATATGAAGCGAGGAAAATCACATACATACAAACATATAGACAAGCACAATAAAATAAAGGACTGGATCAAAACAAACTTAGGAAGATGCAAGCCGTGCAGGGCTCAATAATCAAAGCCCAACAAGAAAAAAAAAAGCAGTTATCTTCAGGTAAGCAACTTCATCCTTCTCTTTATTTTCTCAATTTAGAAAAGCACTTACCTGAATGAGGGGTGCCTCTTTTGCTGAGACGAATAAGGATGAATCACCAGAGAATAAAAGAAGATGGAAAGATAGCATAACTCCTCCATCAACAGGCTTGTGAGTTCTACAAGAAAATTGGTTTTCATTCGCTTTTGGCAGATTAATTAACTACTTCATTGGCAGGTTGCTCCCATGCCACTGTTTACATTTTTTTGTTTTTGTTTTTGTTTGCATCTTAATATTGATTTGGACTTGCAGGCTCCGAAGGTAGAATATGGGTGCAAGCTTTATTTTAGACCATATACAACGAGAGGTAAGGTAATATCATATGGTTGTTTATGCATTTTACATAACATATAGTTTTTAATCTGTGATGTCAAATTTTACCTTTTCATGATTTTCATTATATGATTTATTTTCGTTAAAATCATCTTATTATTTTTTGGTAAATGTAGATGTTGACTTTGGTTTATCTTCTTATCAAATATATGCCCTTATGATTAAATTATCCAATTCCCATTGGCATGTATATATGCAGTATGCACGTACTGGTAAACAACATTTGATTATAAGTGAATAACTCCATTGATTGTTATTTTTGCTTCAAATAAAAACAAAAGAAGAAAATACATCGTTTATTGTAAAAGTATGTTTTTTTAAAGCTGAAAATAACTTATTATAAAATATGATATATTGTCCATACATATTCATATGTGTTGTCGAATAGTTAAATGTATTATTATTACATATGATAATATTCCTTCGAAATGATGTCAATACAAAACCTTTGGACATGCTGGAATAGTACGCATCTTGAAACTTGAATCTCACAATGATCCTGAAGTAATCTGTAGACTGCCACCATGAAGCAGGTCCATCCATTGAGCAACAACAGGAAAACGTTAACAGAGAAGCCTACAAACCATCCAAAAGGTGATGATCTTTAAATGACGATACAATTACTACCTAATCTTGGATCTAGAAATGCTAAAAAGTTGACAACATGCAGTAGACCGAACAACAGAATGATAAATGGCCCTTGTTTAACTATGATTTTCACGCTGCAATACCGTCCTGTAATTTAAAGTGCTAACTTAAAACACGAAAAGAGAAGTTATTTATTGGTCTGAGTTGACATAAAAAACTAAGGTAATAAGCTTTAAACTTATAAAAAAGACAGACATTTAGCAATGTTATACGAGAAGGCAAATAATAAAAGTCAAATTTAAAATATTATGTTCTGTGTATGGGTAAATATTATGTTCTGTGTTTGGGCTAAGTTGGTTATGTTTCCAAAAATTAAACAAATTTTAGAAAAACAAATCAATTTTTACAAAATTAAATTAGTTTTAAAAAATTAATGTTTTTAGTAATAGTATAAATAATAACAGTAATATATAATTGAATAAGTTCATGAACATCATACATTATTGTTCAGTTGAAATGTCATTCTATACAAATATTTTTCATGAATCATTTCCATTACAACTAATTATTGAATTTTTTCTTTATAGATGACTACTACGTTTGGTGTGGGCGAGTAGCAACAAGGCGATTTGAAGTAATATATTGTGTTGTATTTATATTTTGTGTTTGAAGATTTCCATGTATCATTTTAGTTGGAATATAGTCATTCACGTTTGTAATCTCCATACTTTGTAATGAAATATCATGGAATTACCCTGTTTCAGTGTAATTTTATTTGTTTGCGTGTGATCCGTTTTTTATCATTGTTACTAAATGTGATATTTAATTACGGTATTATATTTGTAATATTATTAAGTGTAACCATACCAACCTTATTTTTCTGTGTTCAATCAACGATACTCTCAATTTAAAGAATGGAACTATAGGAAATCAATATGAATTTATGAGAGAGAAGACTTCTAATAATGAGATTCTTATTATGGAATATGGAAGCATGCATATCAAATCTAAGCAGCTTTCTAATTTTCAAGGGTACAATCCTGGAGTTTACAACAAAGTAGTTTTAATATTCATTTTGCATGGTTGTAATGTTTCTTTTATGGTTTTGATATGTGATAAGTGTATTTGGTTTATTAATGAAATAAACTATTTTATTAATTTTTCTCGAAGCGGCAAAAATCAATTGATACAAATGTTTTTCTCTACATCAAAATTTGTGGCATGCTATCATTTTCTTTCTTTTGTTTCATAATTATAAACTGAGAAATGTACTTTTCAAGCTTTGAGATCATAATTAAAATAAATTTTATCACATATTTATTTTATTTTATATTGTATACCTTTATACGAAATTGAAACAAAGCAATGTAATTCTCTTTTGATATATCTCGGTAATGATACAGAATGAACTATGTACATATTTATACACATAACGTTATATAAAACGTTACAGCCGATTATGGGCTATTAAATAAAGCAAAGGGTTTGGGCTAAGGTCCAATTGTAATGTAACACCCCACCTCCGCTAGGGTCACTCACAAAGGGAATGCACTAGGTTTGGCGAAGCATTATCGAGGTAAACATGCACAGAAATAATTACAAGACAGAACATATATAAAACAGCGGAAGTAAAACAAATTTCATTACCTTATAGAATAAGGTCTAAAGCCTTTTACATCAGAATACATCAAAACCTGTCTTGCAATAGTAAAGAAGCATAAAGCCTTTTCATAAATTATTCCCCAAAATAAAGCGGTGAAGTAGCCATAGCCAAGAGAAGACCAAGCTATTCATGATGACCTTCAAGCATATGAGGTCCGAACTAAACAACATCATTTCCTCCCTGAAAACCTTGGGGGGGGGGGGTTGGAAACGGAAGACAAAGAGGCGAAACAAAACGGGGTCAGTCGTAAAGACTGGTAAGTCCTATCTACTTCCAGTATAAAAACAGGTAAAGGTAACATGACATGCATAAACTGAAAGTAAACATAAGGATGATGACCAGATAGATAAGCCAAACCAAGATAACTGGATGAACTACTGTAGCAAGATAGGCTAAGGTATCATGATAAACTATATGTCAAGATAAATCAAGGTATCACATCGTCAGGTTTCTATCAAGTATAATATCCCAAGGTATCTATCATGTATAACATTCCACGGTATCTATCATGTATAACATCCCAAGGTATTTATCATGTGTATTTGCTCTGCACCTCTCGTACTAGTATTCCAACCCGCGTCATGTGTCAACTATGAACGTCCCTTGCCCAATGTCATGTAATGGTCCATGTCAACCTAATATATATAGCATATGTAGGTTTTCCCAACTCGTATGTTTCTTTCCATGTATAAGTTCAGTCCTTTGCCGTAGGCCATACAAGCTTTCCCATGTAAACGTTTTATCCTTGAGGTTATTTTGGACTGCTACCCTTGATCTGGTTATGTTTTCTTACCATGAACTATCGCGTGTTCACTTAGGATTTATGTCACCTAGGACCACTAGGGATTATGCTACCTAATGAACGTTTCCGTGTCTCGGTTTGGGTTCAGCCACCTAGGGCCACTAGGGATTATGCCACCCGTCAACCGCGCCCTTTATCCCGCGTATGTATCGTGAATCGTTTTCCATGTCTAGACGCACATGTTCCTCAATGTGCCATCCGAGTTCCGTGCCAGGGAAAATCAAGAAGTATGGAACACGGTCGGGAGCTTTAAGTCGTCTGCTGATGCAGATATCAAGGTCTGTTTTTTTTTGTACCCGTGGCTATGGTCCCACGTGACCCCTCCCTCAACCACTGAAAGGCAATCCAAGAAAAATCATGTATGAGAACTACATCCCGGCCCCACTATAGCCCCACTTTCCTATGGGCCAACCTCACCCATGACTCGATAGCAAGAACATGGTCTGTTGGGAGTTCTCTGCCTTTCCATTCGTACACGATTGACTAAAGATGGTAGGTAGTCGACGACGTGCTATCCAGGGCAAAATCAAGTATCGTCGACTCCACGCTAATCCATCCCAGTCTTTAGGTCGCTCGCATAGCAACCAAGGCATATTCTTGGCTCTTCTATTGCAGACCTTAACCTCTGTGAGGCCGGGTTTCATGGACCACCTACCACCTCTCAGAGGGATACCAAGAGTACCCTCACGTCCCCCGAAGCTACCGCTTCGTCACCCAGTTCGTTGGAGCCTTTATCCAAGTCGGATAATTTGCTCCTCCCCGTGTGTTTAAGCGATGACCTACCATATCGGGTTACTCATCCATTCGTGCACTAGTCCCATGTCCTTGGCTAAGAATTATTACTTAGTTATACTTAACTAAGGTTTACTTCTTAGCTTCTTTTCCCCGTTACCCTTGATTAACCACGGTTTTCTACCTAGTTCCTCTCACTAGGGTTTTGTCTATTGGGTTAAGTGTTGTTATTCAGGTTTATGACTTAGCCCGCCTACGAATCATGTCAAGATTGGCTAAGTATTTAAGTTCGAGGCTTAGCCCTACAAGTTGATTAAGTATACCAAGAAGCGCATGACTTAACCCTATCAAGTCAAATTGGTTAAGTATTGGTTTGTCTTATCCCTATCAAATTATCGTGTTAGATTGATCAAGCATAAATTATCTAAATCGCATCAGATCATCGAGCCGGATTGGTTAAGTATGGGTTAGCTTAACCTCATCCACTAATCATACTACAAGGGTTAAGTATATTCAAAAGGTCTTGTGACTTAACCCTATCAAGTCCACATGTTAGATTGGTTAAGTATAGGTTACTTAACCTCATCAAATCATCATGTATAATTGGTTAACTATAAGTTACTTAACCCCATTGAATTATCATGTTAAGTTGGTTAAGTATTGGTTGCTTAACCTCATTGAATTACCAAGTTTAGATTGGTTAAGTGTTTAACTTAACCCCACCGAATTACCGTGTTTAGATTAGTTAAGTATAGGTTACTTAACCCCATCTAATTACCGTGTTTAGATTAGTTAAGTCTAAATTACTTAACCCCATCTAATTACCAAGTCGGATTAGTTAAGTGTAAATTACTTGACCTCATCCCCTAATTGTCTTGTATGGTTAAGTGTCATTAAGAAATCAAGCCCGGTCCCACTTAACCTACCCATTCGTGTCATATTGGTTAAGTGTCATTAGTCAAATTTACTTAACCTTATCATGTGGCATTAATTTAATTAATGCACTCTCAACCTCTCACATTAGACCTTGTTGTGGTTACTAGTTAAGCCGGGCGGGTCCGGGTAGATTTACACCACAACCTAGTCTAACCTCGGGTTTTGAGTGCCATATGACCAACTACTCACATTGGGTCCTATTGTTTGTAGCCACTAGTTAAGCCGGGCGGGTCCGGGTAGATTTATGCTACAAACTCAACCCAACCTCGAGTTGGCCACTTTCATGTTTGGTTTAGTGTCATATTACACTTACAACCCATACGTGCCTAGCCCCAAGTTCCATGTTTTCGTACATGTCATGTTCATGTTTAAGTGTTTCAAGAGTGTCACATTTTCATGCAACCCCATGTCAAGTTTTCGTGCCACATTCAAGTCAAGTTTTCGCGTCACGTTCACGTTTGTCTAACTACCCCAAAATCGTGTTTCACTTGAGTGAAAGCAAGTCAACATAGCATAAATACTATGGTACACATTGATCCCAAAACATGCACGATGCCACGACGGGGTTGGCTTCAAACATGCATGGTATCATCAAGGGATTGGCCTTGTACATGCATACTATCATATAGGGGTTGGCCACAAGCATGCACAATGTCATAAAGAGGGTAACTTGTATAAGTGTTCATGTCATAAACCTATCATGAAGGGATAAACATGCACATGTTACTTATGTCATAAAAAGGGGTAAACTTGCATATTATCATAAGGGACTTCGGGTTCATATACTTGCATAGCCTAAAAGTCACATTTATGCACATGTTTCATGAGTCAAAGTGGTTTCAAGTGTGCATGCTAACATACCACAAGTAAAGGTCCAATCTTGCATGGCAAACTAAGTCCAATGCAACATGAATAACATGGTTTAGTCGCTAAAACACAACCTAAAGTCCTATGTTCATGTTAAAGGAGCAAACTAGGCTCGCATAGGTTATAGCACTCATGTTTAACCACATTTTATTCCATGCCATGATTAAACTACCGTTAACATCTCGAAGTAGCTAGAACTTACATAGCGAGGCTTAGAGGGTGCGCATGAATCGTCTTGACGAAGAAAGTTGGCTCCTTTGTTGAAGAATCGTCATGAAATCGCCGTAGCAACGTTGATCGAGCCTCGATTTGGTGTAGCAAGCTTGCACCTTTCGATTCAGATCCGATTTGCATGCATAGTCTCTTGGAGTTGGAGATGGAGGCCATGATCACTTGGCATTTGGGCAGCACTTCGTGGCATGAGAGAGTTTGAGTGATTTAGGTTAGGAGGTTAGGGTCGTTTTATAGAGTTTAGGAGCATTTTAGGCCATAAGATTAACCCTAGATCGAATCCAAGCCATCCAAAATCGTCACAAGCCTCCAAAACCGAGCCAACATGACAAGCAGGTGCACCAGGTCGGGATTCTACAGAGGGGGTCGACCCAGGGGTCGACACCCATGTCGACCCCCTGGGGAGGGGTCGACACCCATGTCGACATGGGTGTCGACCCTGAGTGTCTGGCGGGAATTTTTTTCCCGTCTCTCTTTTGGGGCTGAATTTCAAATCTGTTTTCGGATTTGAATTTTCGTGAAACTTCGTTGGGCCTTAACTGGTTCATACGGACTCCGATTTACGAAATTTCAGACTCTATTTCGCGTATTTTTCCGAGACGAACGCAATGGCGCAACCCGTTTATCCTGATTCAGATTTTATAATTTAATTCTGCCTTGATTCTTGTCTTAACACGTTGTTTAAAATTCGGGTTGTTACATTCTCCCCTTCTTTAAGGATTTCGTCCCCGAAATCTCCAAGTTAGGAAGAACGTATCCTACCATCCATCATCCATCTACTCAAAACATCATCCACAAGCAACCATGGTCCTTAAAAGGCTTCTAATGCTTTATGAACACATGCAAGAAAGTGTGTGTATATGTTCCTTAGCTAATGCTAATGATCAGGCCTGAATGATCTTCTAATGCAAAATATGTTTAGTGCCATGAATCCAACATGTATGCAAATAGTCCTAGCCATATAAATGCTATATGTGTGCACAACCATTCATTCTTATGCAACATCCGCATGATAACACATTCAATTTCATCCATAAACAGGTATAAATACTCGTGCATATGCAATATGAAATGTGAGTGCGTCGATCTAGTATCTAATGTGTATTCGCACATCCACGAGCAACCACTTGCAACCATTTGCAACCATATCAATCATAACATGTTTCAAACACATAGGCTTCTACCTAAGGTTCTCACGATAGGATCGAGGAGATAAACAAGGTAAACTCCCTATGGGGTTTGCAACAGAAACAGGACCGAGAGAATATTCACCAAAAGATAACATGCGAGCAAGCTCTACAGGAAAAAACAGGGATCAAGGATACACTCTTTAAAAAGAGGTACGATGCGCGTGTCTAGCCTTACATCTTCTAAGTCGCGTTTCCTTTAGCTTAATTCCTCGGTGCCTTGACCATCTTTTTAACTCCATGATCTCGTAGCTCCTTGATTCCTATTTCCAAGATATGAGTTAGAACTCATCTCATTGTCGCCTCTTATTCCACTTTCACTTATCCTTTTCCTAGTATACTTGGCTCAAACGTATCCACTTACTCATGCAAGCTCTCCAAAATTCACTAGGGAATTCTGGATCTCGTCTGCCGATGCCAATCCATGTTGCCAAGTGTACTTACCAGGGTGATCCCCATAACTCATGCATAAGCGAAACGAACCATCCGGCTTAACGGCGAATTCTACTCGAACGGATTACCAACAATTGCATCATGAGATTCTGGGTAACTAGCCATGACAGAACCTAGAAGGTTACACGAGACTTCGAGGGTATTACCAAAGCAAGTCACGAGTCTAACTACCCTCCTTTCAAAACCGAGAATGGCACCTCTTATTGGGTGACCACTTTATCCCTAGAATCCATCTGTAGCCGAGACATGTCATTCTCAAATCCAAACAAGTCATGAAGAAATGGACCAACTCTCCAACCAGATTTTTGGGACAAAAACTGGGATCCTCTACCATGCTAGTACTAAGGTGCAGAGACTCAACTATCCAAGCAGACTTAAATGATACGATGATCAAGACAAAGTCTGGACGGGATGATAGAAAAGAACGACTAAACCTTTACCAGAAACGGTACCGTCTCTTTTAGGTACCCTAGAAATGGGAGCGTACAATTGCCCTCTCCGATGATCTTGTCCTTGTCCTCCTTGATGGACTAAGCCATACCAACAAGTTGCTTATCCTTAAGCTCGCGTCCTTTATCCTTACTCTTATTATCCTTCCTTGTACCACGGCAACAGGTCTCTCGAGAACCACCTCGATCGTACGGAAAACACCTACGTGGCTAGACAAAGATTAGTCACAGTTAGAACTACTGTGACTACAGATGGAGGAAAGAAAGGAAAAGAGATTCAATCAAGGAATCAAAGGATAGTGCTAATCGCTTTTGGGGAATAGCCTTTAAAAACTTTTCTTGAAAAATTCTTCTTTGTAAAATGGTTTCTCAAATAGTTTTCAGAAGGTTTTAAAAACTTTTGCCCGGTCTGGTAACCTTCTGCTCTGATACCAAATTGTAACACCCCACCTTCGCTAGGGTCACTCACAAAGGGAATGCACTAGGTTTGGTGAAGCATTATCGAGGTAAACATGCACAGAAATAATTACAAGACAGAACATATATAAAACAGCGGAAGTAAAACAAATTTCATTACCTTATAGAATAAGGTCTAAAGCCTTTTACATCAGAATACATCAAAACCTGTCTTGCAATAGTAAAGAAGCATAAAACATTTTCATAAATTATTCCCCAAAATAAAGCGGTGAAGCAGCCATAGCCAAGAGAAGACCAAGCTATTCATGATGACCTTCAAGCATATGAGGTCCGAACTAAACAACATCATTTCCTCCCTGAAAACTTGGGGGGGGGGGGGGGGAACGTAAGACAAAGAGGCGAAACAAAACGGGGTCAGTCATAAAGACTGGTAAGTCCTATCTACTTCCAGTATAAAAACAGGTAAAGGTAACATGACATGCATAAACTGAAAGTAAACATAAGGATGATGACCAGATAGATAAGCCAAACCAAGATAACTGGATGAAGTACTGTAGCAAGATAGGCTAAGGTATCATGATAAACTACATGTCAAGATAAATCAAGGTATCACATCATCAGGTTTCTATCAAGTATACTGTCCCAAGGTATCTATCATGTATAACATTCCACGGTATCTATCATGTATAACATCCCAAGGTATTTATAATGTGTATTTGCTCTGCACCTCTCGTACTAGTATTCCAACCCGCGTCATGTGTCAACTATGAACGTCCCTTGCCCAATGTCATGTAATGGTCCATGTCAACCTAATATATATAGCATATGTAGGTTTTCCCAACTCGTATGTTTCTTTCCATGTATAAGTTCAGTCCTTTGCCATAGGCCATACGGGCTTTCCCATGTAAACGTTTTATCCTTGAGGTTATTTTGGACTGCTAGCCTTGATCTGGTTATGTTTTCTTACCATGAACTATCGTGTGTTCACTTAGGATTTATGTCACCTAGGACCACTAGGGATTATGCTACCTAATGAACGTTTCCGTGTCTCGGTTTGGGTTCAGCCACCTAGGGCCACTAGGGATTATGCCACCCGTCAACCGCGCCCTTTATCCCGCGTATGTATCGTGAATCGTTTTCCATGTCTAGACGCACATGTTCCTCAATGTGCCATCCGAGTTCCATGCCAGGGCAAATCAAGAAATACGGAACTCGGTCGGGAGCTTTAAGTCGTCTGCTAATGCAGATATCAAGGTCCGTTTTTTTTGTACCCGTGGCTATGGTCCCACGTGACCCCTCCCTCAACTACTGAAAGGCAATCGAAGAAAAATCATGTATGAGAACTACATCCCGGCCCCACTATAGCCCCACTTTCCTATGGGCCAACCTCACCCATGACTCGATAGCAAGAACATGGTCTGTTGGGAGTTCTCTACCTTTCCGTTCGTACACGATTGACTAAAGATGGTAGGTAGTCGGCGATGTGCTATCCAGAGAAAAATCAAGTATCGTCGACTCCACGCTAATCCATCCCAGTCTTTAGGTCGCTCGCATAGCAACCAAGGCATACTCTTGGCTCTTCTATCGCAGACCTTAACCTCTATGAGGCCGGGTTTCATGGACCACCTGCCACCTCACAGATGGATACCAAGAGTACCCTCACGTCCCCCGAAGCTACCGCTTCGTCACCCAGTTCGTTGGAGCCTTTATCCAAGTCGGATAATTTGCTCCTCCCCGTGTGTTTAAGTGATGACCTACCATATCGGGTTACTCATCCATTCATGCACTAGTCCCATGTCCTTGGCTAAGAATTATTACTTAGTTATACTTAACTAAGGTTTACCAATTAGCTTCTTTTCCCCGTTACCCTTGATTAACCACGGTTTTCTACCTAGTTCCCCTCACTAGGGTTTTGTCTATTGGGTTAAGTGTTGTTATTCAGGTTCATGACTTAGCCCGCCTACGAATCATGTCAAGATTGGCTAAGTATTTAAGTTCGAGGCTTAGCCCTACAAGTTGATTAAGTATACCAAGAAGCGCATGACTTAACCCTATCAAGTCAAATTGGTTAAGTATTGGTTTGTCTTATCCCTATCAGATTATCGTGTTAGATTGATCAAGCATAAATTATCTAAATCGCATCAGATCATCGAGCCGGATTGGTTAATTATGGTTTAGCTTAACCTCATCCACTAATCATACTACAAGGGTTAAGTATATTCAAAAGGTCTTGTGACTTAACCCTATCAAGTCCACATGTTAGATTGGTTAAGTATAGGTTACTTAACCTCATCAAATCATCATGTATAATTGGTTAACTATAAGTTACTTAACCCCATTGAATTATCATGTTAAGTTGGTTAAGTATTGGTTGCTTAACCTCATTGAATTACCAAGTTTAGATTGGTTAAGTGTTTAACTTAACCCCACTGAATTACCGTGTTTAGATTAGTTAAGCATAGGTTACTTAACCCCATCTAATTACCGTGTTTAGATTAGTTAAGTCTAAATTACTTAACCCCATCTAATTACCATGTCGGATTAGTTAAGTGTAAATTACTTGACCTCATCCCCTAATTGTCTTGTATGGTTAAGTGTCATTAAGAAATCAAGCCCGGTCCCACTTAACCTACCCATTCGTGTCATATCGGTTAAGTGTCATTAGTCAAATTTACTTAACCTTATCATGTGGCATTAATTTAATTAATTCACTCTCAACCTCTCACATTAGACCTTGTTGTGGTTACTAGTTAAGCCGGGCGGGTTCGGGTAGATTTACACCACAACCTAGTCTAACCTCGGGTTTTGAGTGCCATATGACCAACTACTCACATTGGGTCCTATTGTTTGTAGCCACTAGTTAAGCCGGGCGGGTCCGGGTAGATTTATGCTACAAACTCAACCCAACCTCGAGTTGGCCACTTTCATGTTTGGTTTAGTGTCATATTACACTTACAACCTATACGTGCCTAGCCCCAAGTTCCATGTTTTCGTACGTGTCATGTTCATGTTTAAGTGTTTCAAGAGTGTCACATTTTCATGCAACCCCATGTCAAGTTTTCGTGCCACATTCAAGTCAAATTTTCGCGTCACGTTCACGTTTGTCTAACTACCCCAAAATCGTGTTTTCACTTGAGTGAAAGCAAGTCAACATAGTATATACTATGGTACACATTGACCCCAAAACATGCACGATGCCACGACGGGGTTGGCTTCAAACATGCATGGTATCATCAAGGGATTGGCCTTGTACATGCATACTATCATATAGGGGTTGGCCACAAGCATGCACAATGTCATAAAGAGGGTAACTTGTATAAGTGTTCATGTCATAAACCTATCATGAAGGGGTAAACATGCACATGTTACTTATGTCATAAAAAGGGGTAAACTTGCATATTATCATAAAGGACTTCGGGTTCATATACTTGCATAGCCTCAAAGTCACATTTATGCACATGTTTCATAAGTCAAAGTGGTTTCAAGTGTGCATGCTAACATACCACAAGTAAAGGTCCAATCTTGCATGGCAAACTAAGTCCAATGCAACATGAATATCATGGTTTAGTCGCTAAAACACAACCTAAAGTCTTATGTTCATGTTAAAGGAGCAAACTAGGCTCGCATAGGTTATAGCACTCATGTTTAACCACATTTTATTCCATGCAATGATTAAACTACCGTTAACATCTCGAAGCAGCTAGAACTTACATAGCGAGGCTTAGAGGGTGCGCATGAATCGTCTTGACGAAGAAAGTTGGCTCCTTTGTTGAAGAATCGTCATGAAATCGCCGTAGCAACGTTGATCGAGCCTCGATTTGGTGTAGCAAGCTTGCACCTTTCGATTCGGATCCGATTTGCATGCATAGTCTCTTGGAGTTGGAGATGGAGGCCATGATCACTTGGCATTTGGGCAGCACTTCATGGCATGAGAGAGTTTGAGTGATTTAGGTTAGGGGGTTAGGGTCTTTTTATAGAGTTTAGGAGCATTTTAGGCCATAGGATTAACCCTAGATCGAATCCAAGCCATCCAAAATCATCACAAACCTCCAAAACCGAGCCAACATGACAAGCAGGTGCACCAGGTCGGGGTTCTACAGGGGGGGAGTCGACCCAGGGGTCGACACCCATGTCGACCCCCTGGGGAGGGGTCGACACCCATGTCGACATGGGTGTCGACACTGAGTGTTTGGCGGGAATTTTTTCCCGCCTCTCTTTTTGGGCTGAATTTCAAATCTGTTTTCGGATTTGAATTTTCATGAAACTTCGTTGGGCCTTAACTGGGTCATACGGACTCCGATTTATGAAATTTCGGACTCTAATTAGCGTATTTTTCCGAGATGAACGCAATGGCGCAACCCGTTTATCCTAATTCAGATTTTATAATTTAATTCTGCCTTGATTCTTTTCTTAACACGTTGTTTAAAATTCGGGTTGTTACATGTAATATGAAAAGTGAACGGGATATGAAGATAGCGTTATTCTCCATACCCCCCCCCCCACAAACCCTATCGACGAAGCTAGGGTTTGAGATCAAAAATGGCTGCTGCTCTAAGCTTTCGAGTTTTTGCTTCCGCCTTCGTCTTCTTCCAATTTTATTTCGTCTTTGTTCTCTTTATACCTTGGTATCCACTTCATGATCTGCTGATGCTCTTTTGCTTTGATTTTTGACAGCTTGAGGTCCCTGATGTCGGATCTGCTCAAGTTGATGATTATTTCGTGTTGAGTTTGCGATTTTGATGCAGATCCACGATTTAGAGTTGACGATTTGCTAGGATTTGCTTCAAAGTTTTGAGCTTTACATCCACTGTTTTGAAGTTGAGGGCTTTTGATTTCAGCGACACAAAGCTTGTTTCTCAGACATTCAAAACGAATTCTGGACAATGGTTTGGTCAGGATATCCGCTATTTGGTAAGTTGAAGGTACGTGGTTTACTTGAAGTTTGTTTCTTTGTACCAGTTCTCTTACAAAGTATATATCAATCTCTAGATGCTTTGTTCTAGAGTGTAACACAGGGTTAGCTGTTAGGGTTATAGCGCTCATATTATCACACCACACTGTTGCTCTTGTGCTAGAATTGATTTTTAGTTCACTTAATTGTGACTGTGTCCACATTATTTCTGCTGTTGTACTTGCAACACTGCGGTATTCTGCTTCTATGCTAGATCTAGACATAGTATTTTGCTTTTTTGCACACCAAGATATTGGATTTTTGCCTAGAAATATACAATAGCCACTTGTTGATTTTCTGTCATCATGATCATTTTCCCAATCTGCATCTGAATAGGCATTGATGTTTAGATTACTGCTAGTTTTCAGTATCAGTCCCTGACAGATAGTACCTTTTAAATACCTTAGAATTCTTTTCACAGCCTTCCAATGATCACTTAATGGTCTCTGCATAAACTGACTTGCCTTATTGACACTATAAGCTATGTCTGGCCTAGTTATAGTGACATATTGTAGAGCTCCTATTATGCTTCTGTATAGCCTTTCGTTGCAAGTTGTTTCACCTTTTTCCTTGCTCAAGTGTAAATTAGTTACCATAGGAGTAGGCAGTGAATTGGCTTTAATCATATCTGACCTTGCAAGAATTTCAGTTATGTATCTTCTTTGACTTAACTGAAGTTCATTGCTTTTGTTTCTGTTGACTTCAATCCCTAAAAAGTAAGACAGTTCACCCAGATCTTTAACAGAGAATTCACTGTTTAATTGTTTGGTGATATTTCTAATCTCATTCTCGCAATTGCCTGTGATGATGAAGTCATCTACATAGATTAGGACATAGGTCACTATATTTCCAGAGAATTTTGTGAACAGTGAATTGTCAGATTTTGCTGAACTGTATCCAAACTTTGATAGAGTTGCCTTTAGCTTGTCAAACCAGACCCTGGGTGCCTGTTTTAGTCCATAGATAGCCTTGTCTAGCTTGCACACCATGTTATTGTCAGAGTTTTCCTTTAGTCCAGGTGGTAATTCCATATATACCTCTTCCTGTAAATCACCATTTAAAAAGGCATTATTAACATCAAGCTGCTTGATGGTCCAATTTTTGTACAAGGCTATTGTTAAAATGATTCTAATTGTTGTTGGTTTTACAACAGGGGAGAATGTCTCACTAAAGTCAATTCCCCACTGTTGTGAGTAACCTTTTGCTACGAGTCTAGCCTTGTATTTAGAAATTGTACCATCATCATTT
The DNA here is from genome assembly GCA_030737875.1 of Allium sativum. Lineage (NCBI taxonomy): Eukaryota > Viridiplantae > Streptophyta > Magnoliopsida > Asparagales > Amaryllidaceae > Allium > Allium sativum. The sequence goes on from JASFAX010000033.1 coordinate 10,485,555, forward strand.
CTTTTTATTCTATATGTCCATCTACACCCAATGATATTTTTATTTTTGGGTGTTTGAACAAGGTGCCAGGTTTGCTTCTTAGATAAAGCATCTAGTTCCTCTTGCATAGCTAGCCTCCACTTATCATTTAGTTTGGTTTGTTGATAAGTAGATGGTACTATGTCATCAAATTCAATAGAAAAAATTTTGGTTTGAATATACCACTTTTTGCTCTTGTCATCATGTGATGTTGATTTTTGGGTTGAGGAACCTCCCTGTTTTCTTCAGCTTGAGTGCTTTCAGTATTGTCATTTTCTTCATTATCATCATCATTGTGATTGCTGTTGTCACAGTCTGCATTTTCTTGGTCTGATGCACTTCTAGAGATAGAGTGTTGTGTAGTTTTTGTAGTTTGTGTGCTTTGTGTTTGCTTAGAGCTATTATCAGTTAGTGGCACATGCATAACTTCTTCTGGTTGTTCAGGAAACTGAGGAACAGAAATTCTTGGATTGTAAATTTTGTTTGTAGTTTTGCATGTGTCACTTCTGAATGGAAATACTTTCTCATTGAAAATAACATGTCTGGAAATGTAAATTCTTCCATTGCTGTCCAAACACTTATATCCTTTATAGTTGTTTGCATACCCCAAAAAAGTACATGCAGTTGATCTATAGTCGAGCTTGTGTTTATTGAATGGTCTGATATGAGGAAAACATAGACATCCAAAGACTTTTAGCTCCTTGTAATTTGGCTTGATTTTATTTAAAACTTCTATTGGACATTTCATGTCAAGTACCTTGGTAGGTAGTCTGTTTATTAGATGAACAGCTGTAGCAAATGCATCTGACCAGAATTTCAGAGATAATGATGCATGTGCTAGCAGTGTCAACCCTGTTTCAACATGTCTATGTTTTCTTTCAATCAGTCCATTTTGTTCAAAGGTGTGAGGACAAGTTAACCTATGTGTAATGCCCTTTTTGTTGAAATAATCTTTCAGAGGCAAAAATTCCTTGCCACCATCGCTTTGAATAGTTTTGACTTTGTAATTTAACTGATTTTCAACATTGGCAATAAACTGCATGACTACATTATATGTATCAGACTTGGATTTTAAAAAGTATATCCATACATATCTAGAATGAGCATCAATGAATGAAATGTAATATTTGTACCCATAGTAAGTGCTAATAGGTGCTGGACCCCATAGATCAACAACAATTAACTCTAGTGGGTTCAGGTATACAGTTTCAGAGTTAGAAATGGTAATTTGTGACTTTTTCCCATTTGACAATATGTGCACACATAATAATCTGGAATAGTAGTAGAAATGTTACAGCTAGCTAGAATTTCTTTCATAATTTTTGTGCTTGGGTGACCAAGCTTACAGTGCCACAATTCATATGTCATACAGTCATTATCAGAATTCACTCCAGTCACATTACAGAAAATGTTTTTAGAATCATTTTTTCTGGAATTACCAGAATCAAACTTGTATAAGCCATTTTGTTCCCTACCCTGCAATAAAATATTTCTAGTTAGCATGTCCCTAACTACACAGTGATTTGGGTAAAATTCAAATGAAACTTTGTTATCTTTAGCACACTGTGACACACTGATCAGGTTCTTTCTTATGTGTGGTGCACATAGTAAGTTATTCAGGTAAATTTGTTTGGCACCATTAATACTAGCATAACCAGTGTGAGAGATGGCTATAGAGTTGCCATTACCCATAATTAGAGACTGCTTACCTTTATACTCTCGATTGCCAAGATTCAGATTAGTCAAGCTGTTTGTAACATGGTGAGTGGCTCCTGAATCTGGATACCATGATTCATCTTGTATGTCCTCTGCAGTAGCTAGGGTAGAAGAAGTTTCTTGATTGTTTTTAGTGTCTGATTGACTGTTCACCATGTTGGCATTGGGATTATTATTCCTGTTGTTACCATTTCCCTGCTGATTTGCATTGTAGTTGTTGTCAAACCTGAAATAACACTTGTTTGCTGTGTGACCCATTTTTTCACAAATCTGGCACTTTGGTCTGTTGTTGGAGTTCCATCTTCCAGCTCTTCCTCTTCCACGGTTTGACTGACCTCCTCTTTGATAAGTGTTTGGATTTCTTGAGGTATTTTGTTGACCTTTGTTCTTCACTGCAGTAGTGTAGTTTATAGATGAGTCAGTCATTTGATCTTTCTTTTGTAAGAATCTGCCTTCATGTGAAAGAAGCATGGAGTGTACACTCTGTAATGAGGGTGTAGGTTCTATAGACGTTATAAATGCCACTACAGCTTCATAATCATCCTCTAATCCTCCAACTATGTATAGAACTTGTTCTTTTTCATCGATCATGTTTTCAGTGCATGCTAGTTGATCACATAGATTTTTAACTTTCATCAAATAGCCATTCATACTCAGATTTTCTTTCTTTATATTTTGAAGCTGTTTCTTGTAATTTAAAACCCTTGTTGATGACTGACTTGTGAAAGATCTTTCAAGAGCTGTCCATAAATCATGTGATGATTTAATACCAATTAGTTGTGGCATTATTGATGCACTAACAGTAGACATTAGCCATGCACTGACAAGATTATCTTGTCTTTGATATGATGCATGTTCTTGATTGAGAATTAGGTTGTTGTCAGCGTCTCTGTTATATTTAGCTGGAACAATTTTAGAACCATAGAGATAATCTTCTAATCCATACCCTTTTGCTGCTGTTTCAACCTGCAGTTTCCACAAAAGATAGTTGGATTCATCTAATTGGATTGAGATGATGTTGCTTTGCGGCTTTATGATGGATTTTATCAGATCTTCTATGCTTTCTGCGCTGGTCTGATTTGATCTTGTTGATTGTCTTGGAGAAGTTGGGTTTGGTGGATTTGTCTCGACCATGATTTACAGAATATGATGAGAGAAAAAAACTACCAGTTTACAGGAATGAATGCTCAAGCAAACAGGTAAATGTCTCTGAACTCCTTGTTCTTGAATTGAGATTTTCTGAAAGAATTTTTTAAGACTGAACTTAAAACTACAACCAGAATTGCTAAAATGAGGATATATGAGAAGTTTTTGTAGATGGTATGTCTGATTAGCAATTCTTGGACGGCTTTTATTTTTCAGATGATTGATTTTTTCTAGATTATCTTGATCGAAATTGAGTTCTTGAGGCACTTTTCCACCAAGCTGTGTGGTTTGAAGATTGATGCAGCAACTTAAAGTGTGCGAGGCACAGTTTTTTGAACTCACAGCCTCAACTCTCAAGTGATGAGATTCAGATCTCGGATGAGAGGTATTCAGATGATGAGAAATTGTTGATGGAGGATCTATCTTTTGATAGATTTGTAGAGAATCAGTTTTGGATTCAATCTTGATGCTGTTAGCACTCGTTTGGCTCTGATACCATATACGAAATTGAAACAAAGCAATGTAATTCTCTTTTGATATATCTCGGTAATGATACAGAATGAACTATGTACATATTTATACACATAACGTTATATAAAACGTTACAGCCGATAATGGGCTATTAAATAAAGCAAAGGGTTTGGGCTAAGGCCCAATTGTAATATGAAAAGTGAACGAGATATGAAGATAGCGTTATTCTCCATAACCTTAACGGTCGGTTTTCCCACCGTTGTACGGTAATACTAGTTTACAAAACATTCCATATATCAAATATCAATTCTAGTGTTTCCACAAATTTGAATAAGAAATAAGAAATAAGAAATAAGAAATAAAGAGAATAATCATCACTATCAAAATTGAAAACATCAATCAAATGGATCAGATCTCTTGAGATTTGTGGAAAGAGATTTTTCTAGTACAACGACAGTGACTTATTCATTGCATTGTATTATTCATTTAGCTAAAGTTGCATATAAAGAAAGTACCGGTGTTATAACTGAAAAATAAACACATTTTTCTTGGTTGCAAACATCATTCTGCTATCCAACTATCAAAGAGAACTAATCGATGATGATTGGCAACGTATAATAATTTAAAAGCATTATTTGATGTATGTATCTATTTTATTCAAGCTATGCTTTGTTGCTTCTTTGTAACTATAAAGAACCCAATTGTGAATAAAGTAAACCACAACTATGCTTTCTAATTTTACCCAATCGTGAATGGGTCTATGCTTTCTAACTTCATTCTGTCATCTGCTATTAAAATATATACTTATTGGATTTGCATAAACCATGTCCAAGGATTATACTGAATGCATCTTTAATTTTAAAAAGAAAATCATATTAATGAATGTAGTACGTGGATTTGTTTATGAAATATATAAAATTGACGCTAATTATAATGAGGTCTAACTACTTTCATATTAATTTTGGTTAATAAATTAATGAAAGCAGTACTAACAATTATACCAAGTTTGCACTTGGTATATAATAATAATTATTATATATTATTATTTAGTATAATAATATAGCTTCAAAAATGATTTTCGAAACATATACCTCTTCAAGCTCAAATGATATGAATAATTAGGGGAATAAAAAGAATTCTTTGGGCTTAATATGAATTATGGGAATAAAAAAATTTGTTATAAAATACATCAAAAAAAAACTAATGGTTGTCTAAAGTCCATCTGATTATTTAGTCCATTGGCAAGAAAAAACTTGACCCACTATTATTCCAATATAGTTTTGTGATTAATGGTTATTCGTTGTCTACATAACTTACCAAGGTTAATAATATTTGTCTGTTAGGGTTAGGAATGATATGGTAACTTGGTTTGCATTCTTGGTTTGATTTTTCAAATAATAAAACATGATTGACGAATAAATTATTGAACAATTTGATCGTATTTTTGGGTAATCGATGTTCATGGTTTTTTTTTCTTTATGTGCGTATGTGAGGAGGAAGCTAATTTTTCATAGCTTACCACAGTCTAAAATTTGTAACTTAAGATTTGTGAAACATGCAATTAGGAAAATATAGTAATAAGTTTAAGAGGTGAGATTAAATATACTGCATCCTACACATACATGCTGCTCTTTAACTGCAAAGTGTTAATTTGTGATCCGAAATTCTCATTAGAATTGGTCCAGCTGATGTCACCTAAAGGATCATATCTATATCCTTAATTTATTCTCTTGATTGAGATATTTTTAGCAACCTCATTTAAAGGATAAAGGAGATCTTTAATTTATTCTCTTGATTGAGGTATTTTTAGCAACCACATTTAAAGGATAAAGGAGATCTTTAATTTATTCTCTTGATTGAGATATTTTCAGCAATCTCATTTAAAGGATAAAGGAGATCTTTATTTTATTCTTTCTCTCCTTATTTGGCTGCATGAAAGTAGAATATAAATTCATTGCTATGGTTTGTAATGAAAATAAGCTCGTAAAACTCCATCAATTAATTAACAAAGTTTTCCTTTCTCCCGTGATTTTTTCCCAAAAAGGGTTTTTCCACGTTAAATCTTGTGTGATTCTATTCTTTGCTTGCTTCTTTGATCATTTATTTATTAACAAGTGGTATCAGAGCGCTGGTTCGTTCAACATGGCGTCGTTAAAGTATGATCTTCTGCTATTGGATCGAAACACTCGATTCTCATTGTGGCAAGTGAAGATGCGGGCGTTGCTCGCACAAGCTGATTATGATGATACATTGGATGGATTCAGGAACAAGAGATTTGAACTGTGGACCGATGATGAGAAGAGAAAGGATCGGAAGGCTTTGTCTCAAATTCAGCTCCATCTACACAATAATATTTTGCAAGAAGTTTTGAACGAGAAGACAGCTGCTTCTCTTTGGCTGAAACTGGAGTCAATTTGCATGACCAAGGATCTCACAAGTAAGATGAATCTCAAACAAAAGCTGTTTCTGCACAAATTGCAAGAGGGAGGTAATTTGCTTGACCATATTTCTGATTTTAAAGAGATTGTTTCTGACTTGGCTGCAATGGAAGTCAAATATGATGATGAAGATTTGGGTTTAATCCAGTTATGTTCTCTGCCGAGTTCTTACTCAAATTTCAGAGATACCATATTATATAGTCATGATACTCTCACTCTAAATGACATTTATGAAGCCTTGCACGCCAAGGAGAAAATGAAACAACTGGTGTCTTCAAATGGATCAAGCTCTAAAGCCGAAAGCTTGTCCGTTCGTGGCAGGAAAAAGGAGAAAAATTCAAATAATGGATCTCGAGGTAAAAGTTCCAATGCCTATAAAGGTCGATCTAAATCTAGAGGCAAATACAAGTCTTGCAAATATTGTAAGAGGGATGGACATGAAATATCCGAATGTTATAAGCTGCAGAACAAGGAAAAGAGAAATGGCACATACAAACCAAAAGATAACAAAGAAGATGAAGTTAATGTTAATTGTGCTCGTAATGATAGTTCTGACAATGAGGTGCTTGTATTTACCGTGTTTGCTGGATGTGCTGAGATTAAGGATGAATGGATACTTGACACTGCTTCCACTTTCCATATGTGTCCTAATAAAGATTGGTTTACAACTTTAGAACCCATAAATGATGCTGGCTCAGTTTTGATGGGTGATGATTCAGCTTGTAAAGTAGCAGGAATTGGTTCTATTCAGATCAAGATGTTTGATGGCGCAATCAGAACTTTAACAGATGTTCGGTTCATTCCCAACATGAAGAGAAATCTGATTTCTTTAAGTGCTCTTGATGACAAAGGGTACAAATATTCAGGTGGAGGTGGTGTCCTGAAAGTCACAAATGGTTCTCTTATTATAATGAAGGGAAATCTTAGGCAAACAAATGGCCTTTATTATCTTCAAGGCACTACTGTTTCAGGTAATGCTTCCCCTGTTATCTCAAATAATATTTCTGATTGTGATACTGCTAATCTTTGGCATATGCGTTTTGGACATATGAGTGAATTAGGTCTGTCAGAGTTGAACAAGAGAGGACTTCTTGATGGGTACAACGCAGGCAAGCTGAAGTTCTGTGAGCATTGCATTTTTGGCAAGCATAAGAGAGTGAAGTTCAACACTGCAGTTCATACAACAGAAGGCATTCTAGATTATGTGCATTCAGACTTATGGGGACTGTCTAGGAAAGCATCCATGGGCGGTGCTTGTTACATGATGACAATTATTGATGATTATTCCAGAAGAGTTTGGCCTTATTTTTTGAAACATAAATCTGAAGCTTTTTCAGCTTTCAAAGAGTGGAAGACTATGGTTAAGAGACAAACTGAAAGGAAGGTAAAGAAGCTTCAGACTGATAATGGGATGGAGTTTTGTTCAGATGAATTTAATTCATTTTGCAAGGCTGAAGGCATTGTTAGGCACTACACCATACCTCACACTCCTCAGCAAAACGGGGTTGCCGAGCGTATGAACAGGACTATCATTTCTAAGGCTCGCTGCATGTTGTTAAACGCAGGTTTGGATAGACGTTTTTGGGCTGAAGCTGCTTCCACAGCCTGTTATCTCATCAACCGCTCTCCCTCTGTTGCTATTGGTAAGAAAACTCCGATTGAGGTATGGTCTGGTTCTCCAGCAAATTATTCTGAATTGAAAGTTTTTGGATGCATTGCTTATGCTCATGTTGATAATGAAAAGCTAGAGCCAAGAGCTGTTAAATGCATTTTTCTTGGTTATAAGTTTGGTGTTAAAGGCTATAAATTATGGATTCTTGAAACAAGTAAGGTTGTAATTAGCAGAAATGTTGTGTTTAATGAATCTACTATGTTACATGATATTCCATCTGCTAATGATCTTGTTGAGAGTAAGCAGAAATCAAATGTCCAGGTGGAGCATATTATTGATTCAGATGCTACATCAAAAGCAGAAATTGAGGGACAGGATGAAGCAAACATTATTGAGAATCCTCCAGTAGTTATGCAACCACCGCAGCAATCTATTGCAACAAGCAGACCTAGAAGGAATCCAAAACCAGTAAGAAGGTTTATTGAGGAAGAGAATATTGTTGCTTATGCGTGTGCTGTAGCAGAAGAAATAGAATGTATTGCCGAGCCTTCTTCATATTCTGAGGCTGTTATCTCTAGTGATTCTGATAAGTGGATGGCTGCTACGCATGATGAGATGAAGTCACTTGCAAGAAATGACACTTGGGACTTAATCAAATTGCCTAAAGAGAAGAAACCTATTCATTGCAAATGGGTTTTCAAGAGAAAAGAAGGTGTTTCTCCAAACGATAAGACAAGGTACAAAGCAAGATTAGTTGCAAAAGGTTACAGTCAGATTCCTGGTATTGACTATAATGAAGTTTTTTCCCCTGTTGTGAAACATAGCTCAATTCGCATTTTACTCAGTATTGTTGCTATGCATGATTATGAGCTTCAACAGTTAGATGTAAAAACTGCATTTTTACATGGAGAATTAGAAGAGGATATTTATATGCATCGACCTGAGGGTTTTATCATCCCTGGAAAAGAAAATCTTGTCTGTAAATTAAAGAAATCTCTTTATGGATTGAAACAGTCACCTAGGCAATGATATAAAAGATTTGACACTTTTATGTTATCTCAAGGTTTTAAAAGGTCCAATTATGATAGTTGTGTCTATTTGAAAATTACTACTCATTGAGCCGTTTATTTGCTACTTTATGTCGATGATATGTTGATTGCTTCAAAAGACAAGGCAGAAATTGAAAATTTGAAAAGGCAGTTGAGTAGAGAGTTTGAAATGAAAGACTTGGGGGATGCTAAGAAGATTCTTGGCATGGAGATATCAAGAGATAGAACTTCTGGAAAATTATACCTAAGTCAGAGTGGGTATGTTAGAAAAGTGCTTCGCCGTTTTAATATGCTTGATGTCAAACCTGTAAGTACTCCTCTTGCTGCACATTTCAAATTGTCATCAGCCATGTGTCCACAATCAGATGAGGATATTGAGTACATGTCTAGAGTTCCCTATTCTAGTGCAGTTGGTTCACTTATGTATGCCATGGTTTGTTCGCGTCCTGATTTATCACATGCTTTGAGTGTTGTCAGTAGATTCATGGCCAATCCTGGAAGAGAGCATTGGAAAGCAATTCAATGGATTTTCAGATATCTTCATGGCACTGCAAATGCTTGTTTGCAGTTTGGTAAATCTAAAGATGAACTTGTTGGTTATGTGGATTCTGACTTTGCTGGTGATTTGGATAAAAGAAGATCATTAACAGGTTATGTTTTCACCATTGGTGGTTGTGCTGTGAGTTGGAAAGCAACCTTGCAAACTACCGTAGCATTATTTACTACTGAGGCCGAGTATATGGCTATTTCTGAAGCATGTAAAGAAGCTACTTGGATGAGAGGTTTATATTTTGAGCTTTGTGGAGATACATCTTGCATTACTATATTTTCTGATAGCCAGAGTGCTATATGCCTTACAAAGGATCAAATGTTTCATGAGAGAACTAAACATATAGATGTTAGGTATCACTGCATTCGAGATGTTATTGCTAAAGGTGGTGTTAAAGTTTGCAAGATAAGTACTCATGACAATCCCGCTGACATGATGACAAAGCCAGTTCCAATTACTAAGTTTGAGCTTTGCTCAAGCTTGGTTGGTGTTACGGTATAGTCTTTAGGGACTATTGGAGTAAGGCAAATATTTATTTGTTGAAGGAGTTCGTTTTTGTAGTTCATCTTTCTACTTCAAGATGAGAATTCATCTCAAGGTGGAGATTGTTAATTTGTGATCCAAAATTCTCATTAGAATTGGTCCAGCTGATGTCACCTAAAGGATCTTATCTATATCCTTAATTTATTCTCTTGATTGAGATATTTTTAGCAACCTCATTTAAAGGATAAAGGAGATCTTTAATTTATTCTCTTGATTGAGATATTTTCAGCAACCACATTTAAAGGATAAAGGAGATCTTTAATTTATTCTCTTGATTGAGATATTTTCAGCAACCTCATTTAAAGGATAAAGGAGATCTTTATTTTATTCTTTCTCTCCTTATTTGGCTGCATGAAAGTAGAATATAAATTCATTGCTATGGTTTGTAATGAAAATAAGCTTGTAAAACTCCATCAATTAATTAATAAAGTTTGCCTTTCTCCCGTGGTTTTTTTCCCGAAAAGGGTTTTTCCACGTTAAATCTTGTGTGATTCTATTCTTTGCTTACTTCTTTGATCATTTATTTATTAACACAAAGAAGTAAATTTGTTAATTTTTAAAATAACTATACTGAAGGAGCTGGTAAAAATATACTGACACCCATGTACAGATGGTACTATTACAAAGTGCCTAGTATGAGTACTGTTTGATTTTATTTTTTCTTTCTTATTATGTGTATATGGAGAGACCCAAAAAATGTTTTTCCATCATTTTCCTTGTTTTGGACATTTACAAAAAAAAAATGAGGAGGCAATTATTAGTGATTTTGTGTTGATACTTTGCAAGCATATAACAATACCAATTAGAAAGGAAGTATAAATGTTTTGTAGATATAGACAATACTCTTTAATCATGCTGACAGTAAAATACATTAACTTCTTTGTACTTTTAGGTCTTATTGCTTGGGTGGAAGTGACACATTTTTTTTCATTATATTTTTTAGTTTCAAAATTTTAAGAAAGGATTATTGTGGCAATTGTTAACGACGCAAAGCTAATATTAGAGATGCTTATAGTAAGAACAATCAAAGAAAGGAAAAAAAAATCAATACAAATTTACTTTTTGATTTTAAGTATGTGATCATTAAATTCATTACAATTTTTGAACTTTCTTTCCTATCAGCAAGGAAGAAATATAGTAAATGCAATAATCTTGTTTTAATATAGCAAACTGAATTACTTCAGCTACAATCATAATCCCTATGTAAATGAGAACTAATAAAACAGTAACAGTTATGACATGTGGGTATCATGTAGGAGTGAAATGGTGTAAAAACTATTTAATTTGAGCATGTGTAGATGGAAACTAAATAATTCATCCAAATCCACTGCATAAAATCAGAAAATTATCTACAATCGTTAGCATACAGTAAATAAATGTAATGAGCCATAAACAAAGAATAAAATAAAATGTTCTTGTTTTATGCAATTAAAATATTGAACTTGTTCTGATTTACAAAAAATAAAATGAAGTAAAAAAACTAACATAAGCTGCAAATGTCAAGATAAACAAATTATATGACATTCAGAGAGAAATTTACAATCATTTACATATTTTAACACAACTCTTTGCTAAAGATGCACAGAAAAGAATATAAACAAAGTTGAGTTATTACCAACTAATTAAATAGGGATATCACATATTTGGACAACAAAGCTCGATAGCAATGTCAAAAATGATAATACTGAGATAAGAAGTTTCTAGCAGTATAATCGAATATAAGACGTTTGACTGCATGCAGTAGCATGATTAATAAAATAGTTTAGATGCTTTTGCTCTCATGTTCCAGTAAATATAAGCCTCGAAAGCCAACGAATAATAGTTGTATCAGTTGTTAAGGTAATTCATTAAAATGATTAAAATTATACAATCAAAGTTATCAACTTCATTTATGAAATCTTATTTCTTTTACGGATAATTAACCAAGTACCTTAATTGCTTATGCTTTTATGTTCTAGCAGTATAATCCAAGAAATTGTATATACCCCAGGAATACAAACAAAAAGTTTGATATATGTATATTTCTTATCTTCATCAATTTATCTACCTAATGATAAAAATGCACGTCCGATATTAATTTATTTGAAAATTTATCTTCATCAATTTATCTATCAAATGATATTAATTTACCAATTTAATCTTCATCAATATTGATTTGTATATTACTAATATTTGAGTTAGATTATACCATGCTAATAAGTGAATGTTCTATATTACCTTAACAACCCTGAAAATTTTACTTTGAACAATAATCAAGTATGTTGTAGAAAAATTAAATTCATCAAATTCTTTTTCATAAACATCTGAATAATATCATCTCATTTTGAAAGACACTGTACAGTTTAAAGAATAGAGCAAGTTTCATTGCAGAACAAAGCAAAAGAGGTTAAGAACGAAGCAAAACAGAAAACAAAATTAAAAAAATGCCCAAAACTATCGATTAATATTAGTACATTAAGAACTACCATTGGATTTGATTGTAGCACATGAATCGTTAAGAAACTTATATAGGACTGAAAATATGATTTAGTCGACAAAAGTCATCAAATAATTACCTGTGATTGAATTCTAATGAATATCAGATCAATGATGCTTAAGCACAATCGATTAGCTGCACCGAAATTCAGAAAATGAGAACGCATGCTCAAATTTTAGATAAGCTTTGCAGTTTCTATTGCTAAGGAAAAATCTCAATAGTTAAAGAGATAAATCAATATACCTGGGTCTGAAGATTTTAGTAATATTCTGTTTTTGTTTCTTCAACTTGCCCTGTCCTTCACTTATTTTTCATTTTCTGGAATTTCATTAGCACAGAACATCATCTAAGAATCTCAACCTAAATTCCCATTAATAATGGGTGAATCAAACAAAAAACTACCACAATTAAAACAACCAATAAAATACAATTGGATCTCAGAATAATTAAGCATCGATAAACATTTAAGTATAACTCAAGACATAATAACTAAAGTGAATTTTGCACTGTTAATTTGGTTTATGCATAATAGGGTTTTATCTTTAGGCTAAAAAAATGCAAGTTAGGAAAACAATAGTATAAAGAAGTAAATAGACTGAAAATCAATATCAAAAGCAAAAAGAACAAAGCCTTAAACAAACCTAAAGTGGAAATCATTGATTAGAGAACAATAACTTGTCTCGGTCTCGATTGTCATCAGCAGAGAGCACTAGAGTTCCAATTTCCAAAAGAGGAGTGGTGAGATAATGCACTGCAACCTCAGTTCGATTATTACGTTCAACTGTTGGTATAACCAATAATCAAAAATCAAAAGAAGAAAAAATAACAAATTGCGTTTGGTTTCAAATACGGGTGAGAGTAAGATAAGTAGTGATTGTGTTTTTTGATAATGGATTTTGCATATATATTTTGATGAAGAAATCAAAATAGTAACATGTAAAGAGGAAGCATAATGATCCGCAGATTTTATTCCTTCGTAATAAAAGACCAATTCCTTACCAAAATATTCATCAGTGGTTCAAAAACTTGCACTCTTCATTATATATCATGTCAGTCGCTAGGAAAGCCGAGGGAGAGCCGACCTAGGGTTCGCACCTGAAGGTTTTGAAATAAGCAGAAGACGATCTAGGGTTTAGTGGAGGATGCGAAATAATCGGAAGGTGACAGTCTGCAGTGGGATGGAGAGTGGATTTATATAGAAGGAGAGAGTGGGATTTATGTAGATGGAGAGAGTGGTTGTTCATGGTACATAAAATAGAAGGCAATGGTCGCCATTAGAGATGGAAATGCACGTTGCAGCAAGCAGAATTGAAACACACGTAAAACTAATTGAGTGGTAAGGGTAGTTTAGGAATTTCAAAAAGACGTCAAGTAAACTAGTGTAAGGAATTTACATTATTGGTAGTAGAGATGATATAACTTAAATCAACTCACCTCATATTCTTTCTAAATCCTGGATCTGGCCCAGATCTTGCATTCCATGGTTTTTCCCTTAAGTAGAACTTAACAACCATGGATCTACAATTTTTACTAAAAGAAAACGGAAAGAAAGAAAAGAGAATTGAAATAGACCAGATCTAGGAAATTACCTCACTGATAAGAGATCCGAACACCTTCTAATAGATTTTCATCCTTTTCCTTAAGGCTGCAAATTTTGTACGAATGTCCGACGTCCTCTCGTGTTCATGACCGAAATACGTCCGTCCGAGTCCATCCGATTCTCATTTAGGACACGAGTTAGGACAACAAAAATTGTATGAGAAAAAATCATGTTCGGTTCAATTTCGTTATAATTCGTCCGAATTTCTTGTAATTTGGTATATAGTTAAGAGAAAATCTAATAAAATATAAAAAAATATGTTATAAATAACCATGTCCGGCCAATTTGTTCGTGTCAGTGTCCGAAAAACGTATGTTTGTGTCCGATCGATTTTATTTAAGGCACGAATTAGGACAAAGAAATCTGTCCGAGAATTTTTTTAGTCCGGTTCTTGTTTGGTCCGAATTTTTTTAGGACAGAAACTGAACACACCTCCGTCCGGTCCGATCTGGCCGATTTACACGCCCAATTTTCCTTTAGATCTAGATTCAGAATTTTCCTAACATAATAATCTAAATTTTCTGTAGAGATTTGAGGAGGAAGAGGAATGGCAGAGCTTCTGCGTTGTCTCAGAAATATGAGACTTGGGGTAGGCTCTACAGGCTTATTTATAGGTGTTCAGCAACGTATTTGGTCAAGAAACGAGTTGACATTCAAAAACCGGAATTCTGCCTGGATCTGAATAGGGGTCGACCCCCCTCTTATGGTGTCGACCCCGGGGTCGACCCCCAAACACTGTGGGTCGACACCTGGGTCGACCCAGCGGGTCTCGGGTCGACCCCCAGAATGAGGCGGTTTGTCTCCCGAGTCTTCCGATCGCTATTTTGAATTTTTTTTTATATTTTTGTTTGTTTGTATATATATATATAATTCTCTTGTGCATATGCAAACTTCTAGGCTTAACAACTTCTTCATACTATGTCCGTTTTACGCAAACCAGGTGTCTATCTTGACCAAAATTCTGAGACGGACGCAACGACGCAGTCCGTTTTACTAATTCTCATTATTTAATTAAGTTACCCATATTTTATTATCTTAAAAAATATGGGGTGTTACACAGGTCGAATCAGGCAGTGAGACCTGTGCCATTGGAAAGGAAATAATGATTGCCTTTCCATAGAGTGGTTACATTAAAGATTCGGCTTAGCGGTTTGGGAGGAATCGTTATTTTAAGGTTTTTTAGTTGGCTGTTCAGGTTTGGAGAGCCACAATGGGCTGATTTAGGAAGGCCCATTAGTGAGCTATTGGAAGGGTATAAATAGAGGGTAAGGGATATGAGAAATGTTTTAGTTTTCCATTCTCTCATTTGGAGGTCTTGAGCTCCTCCTTCCTCTAACACCTTTCCACCATTAAAAACCATAATCCAAAGAGGGAAATCATAGATCTATACCATCGGAGGTTAGATCTACATCAACTGAGGCAAGGATTCATCGGATCAAGGTGTTTGGTGCGAGGTGCTTGCTGTCCGGATTCATATTTCGTTGATTTTTGCTTGTTTGGGAGAATCAGTGAGTGATATGCATCTCTCACATGGATTCAATGAAGTATATGAGTGTTTGTTCATGTTTTTCATTAATTTCAAGTGTTTTTCCATAGATCTATGCATCGGTAAGTCCATTTTCATATAAATCACTCTATGATCTGATTTAGCAAGTTTAGATAGGCAATTTCTATGATATTTCATGTGAATGTGCAAGTTAGATCCATGGTTTTGTTCGTATGTACATTTATGGTGAATTTTGGTGAATTTTACATTATTGGAATTGTCATATTGGTGATATTATTGATTTCATATCATGCTTGTGGTCATATTGGATGAGTTAGTTTCATCTATTGTATTAATCGGCGAAGTTTTGGTCGAAATCAAAGTTAAAATGGAGATGTGCAAGTTTTGGGTCGAGCAAGGCCTGGTTGGTCATGGTGGGTCTGTCGAACCATGAGGAGGTTTTCTGGAGGAAAAGAATTGGGTTGGGTCGGTCTTGATATGGGTCGGTCGAGCATTGCCAGGGTCGGTCGTGCTTTGTACCGGGTCGGTCGAGCGAGCGAGTGAGAATGGGGTTGAGCATTTCAGGGTTGAGCAGTTCAGGGTTGGTCCTCTATTAAGCAACTGGGTCGGTCTCATTTTGGGTCGGTCATGCAGAGTTGAGTGGGTCAGTCATGATTCCTGGAATGATGGAATAGTGGATCGGTCGGTATCCACGTAAAAGGTGGGTCCGTCGATCTGGGAATGAGGGTCGACCGTGATGATTTCAACAACATTTATACAATGTGGTGTATGACATAAGTGTTGTGGTCTGATTTCTTTAGCAATTTGATGTGATGTTATTAGTTATTTCGGACCTCATGATTGATGTTTCTTTGGTCTGAGGTTGGGGCTAACTTCGAGAAGGATTCAAGTGGGAATATTCGAGGTGTTGAATATGTTCGTTGATCAGTGTAGACCAATGAAGAAGATGGAAACTCAAAGGTCGTGAGTTGGTGGATAATGGTTGCTCGAGAAGGTTGCTTGAGCTATGGAAAGTCGTCGGGGTTTGATGACTAGAGATGTGAAGGCCGAGAGAATATCGTTGTCGTAATTTCTAGCAGACTCAAAGCAGGGGTACGATGGGGGCATCCAAAAGACCATTTGTAGGTCGAGTACCCTGGGTATCGTTGAAAGGCCTACTTGTCAAAGTTGGACATACATATGTATCATTGAAAGGCGTATGGAGTTTACATTAGAACTGGAGTTACCGTTAGCGCTTAACATATGGCAAGTTTGGCCGTCATACGATTAACGATGGTTTCAAAGTAGGATTGGCGGTGATAGCCAGAGTCAGTCATGGACGATTGGTTGTTCTGTTTGTACCGTCTCATGTAGGTTGTCTAACGTCGAAGGAGATGTTCCTTGGGTGCTTGCCTAGTATTGGGTTTGGCCTTTGGGGCTTGTGCATGAGGGATGTTGAATTCGATTAGGATGGTTTACATGTGATACATATAATCTGGATGTTATGAATGCTTTACCATGATTGAATGGGTGTTCTGGTTTCCATGAATGAATGGTTGAATTGTTTATTGTAAAGGCTATCACTGTCCGATGTGGGGAAGATAGGGTTGAGTTCTTCTCTGGTGTTGTAGGTATATTAGTATGTTTATCTATCCATTCTCATATACTTTATTGTTGAAGTTTCTTTGCTGTTTTATCGCTAACTAAGACTATTTTCTGACTCAAGGTTTTATGACTCCTCTTATTACCTTGGGTTGGTCATCCGATTGTGGATGGGCAGACTAAGTAGCAGGTGACAGGTGATTAGTTAAGACGATGTTGTTATGCGAAGGCGAGAAGGAGGCTGGCATATTACTTTTACTATTATCTAATATTTTCGTTTCCGCTGTTTGAGTTGCTCTATGAGTGTTGTAGTGAGGCCTTATTTACATACTTGATATTTCCTATGACGTTGGGATAATCTTTCAAGAGTGTTGTGAAAGTTTGAAAAGTTTGGTAATGATGCTTCACTACTATTACCTGTTGTATATGTTCTATTATATTTTATCCTTGCTCTACGTGTTTTACGACAGGTTCGCTTGATTTTACCTACTCTAATGATCGTCCATAGCAGCCTGGCACACCTTTCGGCGCATTATTCCTCTTGATTAGTGCAGGGCCTGTGGGCAGTTGTTACAGTTGGTATCAGAGCTCTAGTTAATGATTTTAGCCAAAATTCAAAGACGTAATAACGTATGAGAAAAGTACTTGTAGATTTCAGATGGATGTTTACTATATATATTAGCATATATAGTAGTAGCAGTTGTTTTCCTTTAGTAGTTTTTCTTGAAAGTGGCTAATTATTCTATATTGCAGATTTAGAATGAGTAGAAGAACAACATGACACGTTGCTAGGGGAGCTAATACTAGAGGGGGAAATGGCGGTGAACCAAACTAACCAACCATGTTTGAAGCAATGATGGAGGCATTCATGAGAAGGGTCCCCGCTCCATTGGCAGCTACGTAGACGTAGGGGCCCAGTTGCCTAGAGTTGTGTATTTTGCAAAGCAATGCAAGGACTATAAATCTCTAGGAGGAAAACCATTCAAAGGATCTGAGCCAGCCGAAGAGGTTTAGAGGTGGATGGATTCTTGTGTTCGTATCTTTGGAGACTTGAGTTTGGATGGTGCAACCAACAGAAAGCTTGCATTAAGGCAACTACAAGGCAGGGACATGAAATGGTGGAATTCAGTCACACTCGAGACTCCAGAGGAAGAAATTTCACGGGAGAAATTCCAGGCTAAGTTTGAAGCAAAGTTTATCTCCACAGCTCAGAAATCTACTTTATTCAAGAAGTTCGTGGAGCTGAAACAGAATGGTCGTTCTGTGCTTGACTATATTTCTAACTTTGAAGCTTTGTCCAGATATGCTCATTCATACATTGATACACCTTATTAGAAGAACAAGAAGTTTTTTTTTGAAAGTTAAGCGCAAATTTTATTAAATGGCAAAAAGTACAATATTAAGCTTTCAACATAAATATATGCAAAGCTTTCAGCCCAAAATTAAGAAGAACCAAATATTACAATTTTCATTTATATGCAATTCACCACGCACACACAATCTAGAATAAAAGAAGTGCTACAATCCAAATAGCCATCCTTCAAATTTCTCATTTAGATAGAAGAGCATTAACCATCAACAAAATTCTTGCTTAGTTTCTTTAAGCTGAATGCACTTAAGTGAAAAAAGGATCATACATAGGACTAGGATTGCTCCTGGCATGTCTCCCCTTTAGTCTCACCTTAGTGCTTGCTGGTAGGATGTCATCCATACTGAAGTCGTGACCATCATCGAGATCATCTGCCCAGAATTTTCCCTTAAGCTTTTGACTTTTGGACAATGGCAAAGCGTTAGTGGGTATTGCAGATGAAAGGTTAGCCATAGCTATTTTGACTTTTGCAAAAGTTAGACCCGAACCAGAGTCCGGAGGAGGAGGTAGGGTGATGTGTCCACGTGGTTTAAGGTTCGCATAAGGTGATCCATTCGAAGGTGATGAAGACAATGTACCGCCTTAAAGTGAAGAAGCAACAATAATTGAACTAGCATTCAAAGGCGAACTTAACGAAGTGTTTTGACTGAAAGTGGTAGAACATGACATAGTGGCAGATAAGTAAGAACAAGATGCAGAAAAATTAGTGGGAGAAGAAGGATGCGTCTTAGTTTGAATACGCTCTTTGCTTATATTTGTACAATGATCTTCGGCATGTGCAGTGTTATTCATATCCAAGTCATGTTGTTCATCCAGATTTGCACTAGAATTACGAACGACTGTTCCATTATCAACTACTGCTTGTTCACCATATTCTTCTCTAATATGCTCAAAAGCAACAACAACTAGATTCGCAAAAAAAAAAGAAGAAGAAGAATGAGAAGTTTGTTATGGGTCTAGATACCAACATAGGAAGGTCGTTGGTGGATCATCTTGACGATTCATTAGAGAAGATTGTGGAAAAAGCTATTCGCCGTGAGAGCTTATTTCCTAAGGATGCAAATGTTGTCATTGCAACCAAAAGCGCTCAGAAACCACATCTGGGTGGTAATATTAAGAAGAGGAAGCAGCAACAGCAAGAAGAAAAAAATGGCTAGAAGAAGCCTAAGAGTGAGGTGGTTTGCTTTAACTACCAACAGAAAGGCCATTTTGCTAGTGAATGCAAGAATCCCAAAGCTGAGAAGAAGTGCTTCAAGTGCGAGAAGCCTGGGCATGAGAAGAAAGACTGTCCAGAATCAGCCAAGGGCAAGCATGATGTGAAGGCATATTCTTTAGAAGCCATGCCAACTTCTTCAAGAGCTCCTACTGTAGAGGAAAAGGGAAAGGGTGTCGTCGTGCAAGGTACTCTTTATGTTCGAGGTGTTTTAGTTCAAGTTTTGTTTGATACTAGAGCATCACATTCATTTATTTGCAATGAGCTTGTGTGCCACTTGGGTTTGGAACCCGAGATTTGTGATAGACCATTGATCGTGACTAATCCAGTTGGGGGTTCATCCAATCTTTGCATGATTTGCCGTGGTCTAGTGTTGTCGAGTCATGGTTGCTCTTTTGTGTGTGACTGCTTTGTTCTTAACTTTGCTGGGTTTAGGATCATCTTGGGCATGGATTGGCTCAAGAGGTATGCAACAAGGGGGAATTACAAGAAGTTAGAGGTGAGAGTCGGGGATGTGGAAGGGCGAAAGGTGTTGATCAGATGTAAGTGCGAAGAGGGTGTCTTCATGGGCTACATATATTCGCTTGGGATTCCACAGGAAGACTTGTCATCTGTGATGATCGCTAATGAGTATGAAGATGTCTTTAACGGGGTCAAAGGGTTGTCGCCGCATCGTGAGATCGAGTTTACGATCGATTTGGTCGAGGGTGCTAAACCAATCGTTATGCCTCTTAGGTGGATTGCGCCTAAGGAATAGCGAGAGTTGGAGGTGCAAGTTCGTGACCTTTTGGGAAAAGGATTCGTTCGGAGGAGTGTATCCAAATAGGGTGCGCTGGTCGTGTTTTCAACCAAGGCAGATGGCTCGTTAAGATTGTGTGTGGACTATCGTGAGCTGAACAAGGTGACTAAAAAGAACAAGTATCTGTTGCCAAGGATTGATGACTTGTTCGATCAGTTTCACGAGGCCAAAGTGTTTTCTCAGATTGATTTGGCAACGGGATTTCACCAGTTAAGGGTGGAAAAGGATAGTGTGCCAAAGACTGCTTTTAGGACACCATCTGGTTTCTTCGAATGGTTGGTCATGCCATTCGGGTTGATTTACGCGCCAACGTATTTTGTGGATCTTATGAATAAGGTTTTCAGAGATCAGTTGAACAAGTTCATGCTTGTATTCGTGGATGACATTCTGGTTTACTCTCGGAATGAGAAAGAGCACAAGACGCACTTGAGAGTTGTGTTAGGGATCTTGCGGAAGCATCAGCTAAATGCTAAGTTCTCGAAGTGTCAATTCTAAAAGAATGAAGTGAGATTCTTAGGCCATGTTGTCTCTAGAAATGGTATAGCGGTTGACCCCGCTAAAGTGATAGCAATCCAGGACTGGGATCGACCTAAGAATGCGACGGATGTTCGTAGTTTCCTTGGGTTGGAAGGATATTACCATTGGTTTATCAAGGATTTCTCCAAAGTAGCTGCACCGTTGAAAGGATTAACGAAGATGGACTGTTCACATGGGATTCAAAGTGCGAACAAGCGTTCGAGATCCTGAAAGGGAGACTGACAAGTGCTCCTGCATTGACCATTCCAAGTAGGAATGAAGAGATGGTTGTGTACACCGATGCATGTGGTACAGGACTTGGAGTAGTGCTAATGCAGAAGGATAAGGTTATGGCCTACGCGAGCCGACATCTAAAGCCGCATGCAAAAAACTATCCAACCCATGATTTGGAGTTGGCGGCGATTGTGTTTGCTCTGAAGATGTAGAGACATTACCTACTGGGAGTTCGATTTGAGTTGTTTATGGATCACAAGTCATTGAAGTATCTTTTCTCCCAAAAGGATTTGAATCTTCGACAGCAAAGATGGCTAGAGTTTCTGGCGTCATATGATTTTGGAATAGCCTATACTCCTGGCAAAGGTAATGTGGTTGCAAATGCGTTGAGTCGTAGACATGCAAGTTTAGGGGCAATGTTTTTGGAATGGAAAAGTCTTAAGTATTTGGCAAGGTTCGATTTTAGGCCATGGTGTGAATTGGAAATTGAAATGTTAGCAAGCTTATCGATAAGACTTACTCTTATCGGAAGGATTGGCGAAAGTCAAAAGAGAGATGCGAAGCTTGTCGAGTTTATCCAGAAACTGGAACCAGAAGATAAAGAGTTCGAAGTCGGTCGATAAGGTTGGCTTCGAAAGAAAGGACGATAAGATGTTCCTGATATTGATGGATTGAGAGGTGAGGTTCTGAGAAAATGTCATCACCCGAAGTTGACGATTCATCCCAGTGGCAATAAGATGTATCAGGACATGAAGCAAGTTTACTACTAGGAGGGGACGAAGCGAGACATTCGAAAATTAATTTCCAAGTGTATGAACTATCAGCTGGTGAAAGCTGAGCAGAAGAAGCCAAGTTGGTTGCTTCAGCCATTGGAAGATCCTATATGGAAGTGGAAGCAAGTATCGATGGATTTTATCAATGGAATACGTAGAATCAGGAAGGAAACGAACGGATTTAGGTCAATATTGGACCATTTCCAATAGTCAAGCGAATCGGAAAGCTCGCATATAGATTGGAGTTACCCGAGAAGATGTCAAGTGTGCATAATGTTTTCTATGTGTCGTTTCTACAAAAGTTTGTGCATGACTCGAATGTAGTAGTATCTCCAGAGCAGTATAAAGACTTGGAAGTAGAAACTGCAGTTGCGAAATGTGACACCCCACGTCCGTTAATGTCACTCATAAAGGGAATGCATTAAGTTTCGTGAAGCGTTATAGGTAAACAGACATATAATTTTACAAGACAGACATAAATAAGATAACAGCGGAAATTTAAATTTTATTTCAAACACAGATCATACATCGTGGTTCAAAATACCATGAGCCTCAAAAACCATTACAACAACATAACTTCTGTCTTTTAAGATGAGAGTACATAAATACTGAAAAGAAAACATAATTCCTCAAATAAAAGGGATAAAGCCATAGTGGAGATAAAAACTTGATCCATACTTCGAAAGCAACTCTAGCAACATGATATCTGAGTCCTGACTAAGCCTTTCCTCCCTGAGAACCTCAAGGGGAGGGAACGGAAGAAAGAAGGAGAAACAAGAGGGTCAGACATAAAGTCTGGCGAATCTAGTGACTTTTAGCAAGTAAATAAATAGAAGTAGCATGATAGGCATATAAAGTGGATAAGGGAGATCCCTACATAAATGGCAAGTGTGACAAGGTAGACAGGATAAGGTGTATATGCTTCTAATGATGACTCTGCACTATTACTAGTATAACCAAAATGAGATGATCCCTTCCACTATAAGGTGGTAAACTTAGGGCATATGTCCAAATGTATCCTAACCACTACCCTAATCGATCGGCTCCCTACTCCATAGATACTCTGTGTCGGCCCCACAGTAGGCTGTATCACGTCCTAAAGTGGCAACCCCTCACTGATATGCACAGCCCCATATCTACTGGTGTCACGGTCGTCTTATCCCCCTCTTCCCGGTTCATGCACACACATGGCCCGGTCGGTTTGCGCCGCCCACACAGTCCTCCATGTTTGGATCTCTTACAATCAGTCAGCAAGCGTGTCCCCTCTCCGCCTAGTACGGAGTACTTTATTTGATACATAATCCGGGTTACTGACTGAAATGGGTCCCACACAATATGATACAAGCTCTCCCCTTTGTCTTGTATTCCCCACTAGGTTTTCACTGACTATGTATACCATTAGGTGTCTTTAATTACATAGCCCTATATGAGTTATGCTTACCCTAAAAGGTGCCTTTAATTACATAACTTTGTTATTTCCTCTTGTTATGTATACCACTAGGTGTCTTTAATTACATAAACTTATCGGGTTAAGTTTGTGGACCTATATGAAGATATTACCCACCACCTCCAGAATTGCTTAACCCGTCCACTGACTCACAAATTTTACTTAACCCTAACTTTAGTTCATAATAATAAAATCCCTATGGATTAGATTTGGTTAAGTAGTCCAATTGATTACCTTGTCCATTTATGGTTTATAATGGGCTAGACCTCCCACATTAAGCCTACAACTTGTGGAAGCTGGATATGCTGGTCGGGTCCGGGCAGTCTTATTCCACAGTTGGGCCTAGCCTCGTGTCTTACTCCGATTCGTATTTGCGCACTTAGACCTCTCACATTAGGTTCAACATTAGTGGCTGTTGGATATGCGGGTCGGGTCCGGGCATACTTCCACCACTAATGCCACCTAACGCCGTGTCATAAGTGCAATTACAATTCCTAATTGTAATTACTAGACGTTCCATTTTTATTCAATTGTTACCTATGTCTTAATAGGTGATTATGTCCCTTTTTCCCAATTATATTCATAGTTTATTTTATGCCAAATTTATTCATATTCACTACTCCAATTAATAACCAAATTAACATTCAAATTATGTCCATATTAACCCTCTTTGCCTCGTTCCCTAATTAGTGCACTCATAAAATTGGCGGCATGCCTAGACTAGATAATAGTCTATTCATAAATGATAAAAAGAAAAAATAATAGGATTATGACAAAAGTGAATGTTCTAACATAACTTGGCATAAACATAAACTAGCATGGTGATAAGGTGGACATAAAGGCATAAAACTGATGAACTTGTGGCAGTCAATTGATTCTTAACATAACTATGATGTCACAATGAGCATAATTAGATCTAAATTAACAAATTAGATGTCCAACTGGTTTAGATCTAATATGATAGGCACAAGGTGATAAACTAGATTTGATTAACAACTCAAATGTCCACATAATTTAGATCCAACGGTTTACAAGTAGATCTACACAAATAAGGTTTAAGGTTTACATCATAGCATGTCATAGAAGTTACCATGGATCTAACAGGATAGAGATTTAGGTTAATATTTAAAAATAGATCTAGCACAAATCACAGAATTCCACAAGGATTAAAACAGATCCAAACAAGATAGGGATTTAGATCCAAATCCTAACCAACTCAGAATGTCATATGTTCATGATTTACAATGGATCTAATTTAACTTAGGCATATGAACAAATCTAAGTCATAGTCATGTCATATTTACTTTTAAATATTCAAATCTAAAAGTAACTAGAAACTCATAGTGTTAGGATTAGAAAATAGAGAAAGAATGGATATTGAATCTCTAGATTTGATTTGTAAAACTGATAGTTGTAGAAGATAACGGGTTCAGTTCAGACACCGGCAGAGTTTGACCATCATGAATTCTCAATGAAGATAATATGAGAAGTGGCTATGTATATATAGCTACAAAACCCTCTGAAACTGACTTCCACCTCTTCCCTAAGGGTGTCGACACCTATGTGGGTGGGTCGACCCATAGGTCGACACCCCTTAAGGGGCGTCGACCCCGGTGTCGACACTCCTCTAGGGGGGTCAACCCCCTAGAGCGAAAAATCTGCCGCCATTTTTCATTTTTCGAATTTGAACTGTTCTGGATAAAATTCTAACTCATCTCTGACTCATGTGTATATATATATATTCTTTCTATTTGTGTACAAACTTAAAACTCTCATAACTACTTCATACGGTGTTCGTTTTACGCAAACCAAATGTCTACCTTGACCAGAATTTCGATAGGACGCAATGGTGCAGTCCGTTTTCCTAAATTCTAAATATTAATTTAATTATTAATTAATTTATCCTCTTTTATGTTAATAAAATTACGGGGTGTTACATTCCCCCATACTTAAAGGATTTCGTCCCCGAAATCTCCGAGTTGAGAAGAATGCATATCCTACCATCCATCGTCCATCTTCTTATCCACCAATCACTGGCATCCATTTTCCTTAAAAATTTCTAATGCTTATATGAATATATGCAAAGGTGTGTGTATATGTCCCAATACTAACGCGAAAATCTGGCGGTCTACTGATTCAGTTGACTCCTTAATGCAATGTATGTTAGTGCCATGAATCAAATATGTATGCAAATAATCATATTATAACATGTAAGCTTTATATGTGTGCACACTCATTCGTCCAAGAGCAACATCTATATGCTAATTCATCCATTTCAATCCATAAAAGAAAAGAAAATGCACACATATCCATAGGTAGTATGAGAGTGATTGAGCCGATCTAGTGCCTAATGTGTGTGTATATGCGCCCACAGGCAACCACTGGCAAACACTTGCATCCATCAAACATAATATGTTTCAAACACATGTTTACATCCATAGGATTCCTATCTAAAGGTCGAAAAATACTATGGATAAGATATACTCAAATGATAGAAATAAGCACCGATAAAAACTTTGAAAAAGGAGTTAAGAACATACCCTCGAAAAGGAAAGGGTATGAAGCACGAATCTTGTCTTTGGTCTCCCAAGTCGCATCTTCTAGGTTATCTCCCCATTGAACCTTTAGCAACTTGATCTCTTTATTGCGTAGCTTCTTAACTTCTGATCCAAGAATACGGGTAGGGACTCGCTTGACTGTCGCCTCCTGTTCCACTTCTACTTCTTCCAACACACTCGGCTCAACAATTACTGCGCTGTCATGCAGGCACTTCTGCATATGAGAAACATGGAAAACATCATGAACACCAGATAGATTTTTTGGGAGCTTTATTCCATAGGGCATTTGGCCAATCCTCTTGGTTATGGGAAATAGTCCCACAAGCCTAGGTGTCAACTTCCTACTGATCCGAAGTGAACTACATTCCTCAAAGGTGATGCTTTGATAGAAACTAAGTCTCCCACTTCAAATTCGATGCCAGTCCTTCTCTTGTCTGCATAGGACTTCTACCTATCTTGAGATGTCTTCATCCGTCGTCGAATGAGGTCAATCTTTTCAGATGTTTCTCTAACCATATCTAGTCCAAGTGATAATCTTTCTGTAAATTCCCACCAACAAGTTGGTGATCTACAGGTTCGTCCGTACAATGCTTAGAAGGGTGCCATGCCGATGCTGGACTGATAGCTGTTGTTATAGGCAAACTCTACTAAAGGAAGGTGCTCTTCCCAAGTTCCTCCGAATTCTAGGATACACAACTCAAAAGATCTTCAAGAATCATGTTCACCCTTTCCGTTTGTCCATCGGTCTGAGGATGATAAGAGGTGCTCAACCACAACTGTGTACCTAATGCTTCTTGCAAGCTCCTCCAAAATTCACTGGTAAAGATAGGGTCACGATCGCTTACGTTGCTAGAAGGTACTCCATAAAAGACGAACTATCTCCCGAACATAAATTGCTGCTAACCATGATCTCGTCCTCTTACTCTTAACTGGAATAAAGTGAGCGCTCTTAGTGAGTCTATCTACCACAACCCAGATACTGGTGTTGCCTTTCTTCGATCTAGGCAAACCATCAATGAAATCGATAGAGACGCTCTCCTATTTCCACTGAGGAACCTCCAAAGGATGAAGTAGACCACCGGGCTTCTTTTGCTCAGCTTTAACTTGCTAGCAAATTAAACATTGGGAAACAAATCCGGCCACATCTTTCTTCATCCCAGCCCAAAAGAAATCCCTCTTCATGTCTTTGTACATCTTATCACCACCTGGATGAATGGTCATCTTAGAATGGTGGGCTTCTTCTAGGACTGCCTTTATCAAGCTTCCAGTTTGAGGAACACAAAGCCTTCCATCTCGTCGCAACCACCCTTTTTCATCTATGGCATATCTACTGAGGTGACTAGATGTTTCCCCTTTTCCGAGCTTTCCCATGATGTCTAAAATATGTGGGTCATCTTGTTGTGAAGCTCCTATCTGGTCTATAAGAGTTAGTCGTATCTCCAAGGACACAAACAAATCAGGCAAAATCTCGATTGAGGGTTTAAAATCAAAAGATGATATGATCTCCAAGTTCTTTCTCTCCACTAACAGAGGACTCAGGACTATCCTCTGCCTACTTCGTGCGTCTGCCACCACATTACCCTTTCCAGGGGTATAAGAAATATCAAAATCATAAGAAACTAGAAACTCCATCCACCGTTGTTGCCTTAAATTGAGGTCTTTCTACGAGAACAGATACTTTAGAGATTTACGATCAGTGTATAACTCGAACTTCTCCCCAAGTAAATAATAACGCGAATACTATGGCAGCTAGCTCTAGATCATGGGTGGGGTAGTTCTTCTCATGAACTCTCAACTGTCTACCCCCATAACACACTACTTTCCCTTCTTGCATCAGAACCGCACCAAGCCCTGTACCGCATGCATCAGTGTAAATGGTAAACGCCTTACTCCCGTCAAGCAAGGTCAAGACCGGGGATGTTGTCAGAGCCCTCTTCAGTCGTTGGAAAGAAACGTCACAGTCTATGTCCCACGAAAATTCCAAGTTCTTCTTTATCATCCTGGAGAGTGGGGCTGATATCTTTGCGAAGTCCTTAATGAACTTCCTATTATAACCTGCCAAACCCAGAAATCTCCTCACCTAGGTTGCATTTTTAGGAATCTTCCAATCTTGCACTGCAACCACCTTCGCAGGATCTACAACTATCCCTTCTTTGGAGACAACATTCCCTAAAAATCTCACCTCTTTTCTCCAAAAATGGCATTTGGAGAACTTCGCCTTAAGCTGATGTTCACGGAGAGTTTTCAAAACTTCTCTCAAATGTTGGGCATGCTCTTCTTTGCTTTTAGAGAAGATCAAAATATCATCAACAAAGACTACAACAAATTTATTTAGGAACTCCCGAAACACCCTACATATCAGATCGACAAAATAGGCGGGTGCATTTGTCAGCCTAAAAGGCATCACTAGCCATTCAAAGAAACCTTCCGGAGTTCAAAAAGCAGTCTTATCTATGCTATCTTCAGCCACCCTTAATTGATGGAACCCCGTGGTCAAGTCTAACTAAGAAAATACCGAGGCGCTAACAAGCTGATCAAATTAAGTATCGATCCTCAGAAGCGGGTGCCTTTTCTTCTTAGTGAGTTTATTTAGCTCTCTATAGTCAACACACAAACGAAGCAAACTATCCGCCTTAGTCGCGAATACTACTGGAGCATCCCATTCATATATGCTTCGTATGATAAACCCTTTCTCAAGCAGCTCCCCTACTTGCTTACTTAGCTCCCTCCTTTCCCTCGGAGCCACGTGGCGCACTAGCAATGCAACTGGCTTTGCATTATCCACCAAATATATACGAAAGTCGATCTTGCACCTCGGAGGTAAGCCCCAAACCTCATCAAAAACATCAGAATAATCTCGGATTACTGGAATAGATTGCAAGTCATCAATAGATGCATCAAGAGACTCTAGGAAACTAAGCATAACCGACCCTTGTGGGTCACAAGAAATCTTGAGGGTCCTCCCATGACAAGTCAGAAGCCTAATGACCCTCTTCTCATAATCCAGAATGGCACGTAAGCCAATCCATTCCTAGAATCAACCCATAGTCCATAAAACCGAGCACATACGCATCACATTCAAACTCGACGCCTTACACAGATATTTTCAAACCCCGACAAATCATAAATAAATAAGCCGAACCACCAATGAGGTTTGAAACAACTACGGGATCCACTACCATACTAGTAATTATTTGTAGAGATTCAACCACCGGACTTGATATAAATGAATGTGAGGCACCAGAATTAAAAAGTGTTCTAATATGATGGTTTGAAAGAGAAATTAAACCTTCCACAGAAATTTTTCTACCTCTATCAGGAGCACTGATCGCGAGAGCATGCACCTACCCTGCAGAAGTCCTTGTCCTTTGACCCTGTCCCTGTGATCCCTGTTTCTTTGGGCACTCTCTAGCAAAGTGTCCAACCTCTACACAGTGGTAGCAAGATTTCTTCCCCCGCTTACAGTCTTTAATCAAGTGACCTTCCTTCCCACAATTGTGACATTTTCTCTTATCCTTGCCTTTATCATTCTTCCCTCCTTTCTTCTACTGTTGTTGTTGTTGCTGCTGTTGCCCCTTCTTGGGCAACACCTTCCTATTTTGCGATGTCTCTTCAACACTCTTTTCTTCCTTGTATTCCTCATGCATTAGGTCCATATCGACAAGCTTTTCAAAGGTGGCCCACATTGGAATATGGGACATGGCTAATCCATGCAGAGGCTCATTCTGCCCGTTAGCAAATCGCAAAGCCCTTTTGTGCGGCGTATCCACCAACTCTAACCCGATCCTTGCTAGCTAGTTGAATTTATTCACATACTCTTTGACCATCAAGTTTCCTAGTTTGAGTGTTAAGAATCTCTCCATCTGCATGCTTCTCTCAGCTTGGGAGAGAAATCTCATTTTGAACCTCTATCTAAAATCTTCCCAAGTTTCCACCGGACATCTAGCTTGGGTGACTTCCCACCAAAATGAGGCTTCATCTTTCAGTAGCCAGACGACAAACTGAACCTTCCTTCTATCCTCTACTTCAAAGATTACGAACAAGTCCTTGGTCTCCTTGAGCCAATTCCGCACTTCTATGAATGTCTCGTTCACATGGAATGGCTTCCCTTCCATAGCACGGAAGTCTTTGCAGATCTTGGAGAAGTTTTCTACTCTTGGAGGGGAAGGAGGAGGAATGACTGTTGTAGCTGGGGGAGGAACATTTCCTTGGCCTTCGGCAGGCGTCGTGGCCTCCAAATACTTATGGAACCATCCGGGTATCGTGACGCTTTCTGGGATATTAGGAATGTTTTGTTCCCCAGACATGCTGAAAAAGGAAAAAGGAAGAGATTTGGACAAAGGACCAAAGGATATTACATATGGATGTTCGGGGAATGTTTTTCAAAACAGACTTTTCTTTTCGAAAATGATTTCTTTTAAAATATTTTTGAAAATAATTTTCAAAAAATTTATCAAATCTGGTAACCTTCAGCTTTAATACCAGGTGTAACACCCCACATCCATTAATGTCACTCACAAAGGGAATGCATTAAGTTTCGTGAAGCATTATAGGTAAACAAACATAGAATTTTACAAGATGATATCTGAGTCCTGACTAAGCCTGAGTGTCACCTCCATGAGAACCTTCGGGGGGGGGGACGGAAGAATGAAGGAGAAACAAGAGGGTTAGACATAAAGTCTGGCGAGTCTAGTGACCTAGCAAGTAAATAAATAAAAGTAGCATGATAGGCAGATAAAGTAGATAAGAGAGATCCCTACATAAATGGAAGGTGTGACAACGTAGACAGGATAAGGTGTATATGCTTCTAATGATGACTTTGTACTATTACTAGTATAACCAAAATGAGATGATCCCTTCCACTATAAGGTTGTAGACTTAGGGCATATGTCCAAATGTATCCTAACCACTACCCTAATCGATCGGCTCCCTACTCCATAGATACTCTGTGTCGGCCCCACAGTAGGTTGTATCACGTCCTAAAGTGGCAACCCCTCACTGATATGCACAGCCCCATATCTACTGGTGTCACGGTCGTCTTATCCCCCTCTGCCCGGTTCATGCACACACATGGCCCGGTCGGTTTGCGTCTCCCACACAGTCCTCCATGTTTGGATCTCTTACAATCAGTCAGTAAGTGTGCCACCTCTCCGCCTAGTACGGAGTACTTTATTTGATACCTAATCCGGGTTACTGACTGAAATGGGTCCCACACAATATGATACAAGCTCTCCCCTTTGTCTTGTATCCCCCACTAGGTTTCACTGACTATGTATACCACTAGGTGTCTTTAATTATATAGCCATATACCAGTTTTGCTTACGCTAAATGGTGTCTTTAATTAAAAACTTTATTATTTCCTCCGGTTATGTATACCACTAGGTGTCTTTAATTACATAACCTTATTGGGTTAAGTTTGTGGGCCTATATTTAAATATTACCCACCCCCTCCAGTATTGCTTAACCCATCTACTATTCAACAAATTTTACTTGACCCTAAATTTAGTTCATAATCATAGAATCCCTATGGATTATATTTGGTTAAGTAGTCCAATTAATTACCATGTCCATTTAAGGTTTATGATGTGCTAGACCTCCCACATTAGGCCTATAACTTGTGGACTGGATATGCCGGTCAGGTCCGTACAGTCTTATCCCATAGTTGGGCCTAACCTCGTGTCTTAGCCCAATTCGCATTTGCGCACTTAAACCTCTCATATTAGGTTCAACATTAGTGGCTGCTGGATATGCCGGTCGGGTCCAGGCAGACTTCCACCAATAATGCAACCTGACCTCGTGCCATAAGTCCAATTACAATTCCTAATTGTAACTACTAGACATTCCATTTTTATTCAATTCTTACCTATGTCTTAATAGGTGATTATGTCCCTTTTTCCCAATTATGTCCATAATTGATTTTATTCCAAATTTATACATATTCATTACTCCAATTAATAACCAAATTAACATTCCAATTATGTCCATATTAACCCTTTTTCCCCCATTCCCTAACTAATGCACTCATAAAATTGGCGGCATGCCTAGACTAGATAATAGTCTATTCATAAACGATAAAAGGGAAAAATAATAGGATTATGACAAAAATGAATGTTCTAACATAATTTGGCATAAACATAAACTAGCATGGTGATAAGGTGGACATAAAGGCATAAAATTAATGAACTTGTGGCCGTCAATTGATTCTTAACATAACTATGATGTCACAATGAGCATAATCTAAATTAACCAATTAGATGTCCAACTGGTTTAGATCTAATATGATAGGCACAAGGTGATAAACTAGATCTAATTTACAACTTAAATGTCCACATAATTTAAACCCAACTGTTTAAAAGTGGATCTACACAAATAACGTTTAAGGTTTACATCATAGCATGTCATAGAAGTTACCATGGATCTAACAAGATAGAGATTTAGATCAATAATTAAAAATAGATTAGCACAAATCACAGAATGCCATAAGGATTATAATAGATCCAAGAAGACAGAGATTTAGATCCAAATCCTAACCAACTCAGAATGTCATATGTTCATGATTTACAATGGATCTGATTTAACTTAGGCATATGTACAAATCCAAGTCATAGTCGTGTCATATTTACTTCTAAATATTCAAATCTAAAAGTAACTAGAAACTCACAATGTTTGGATTAGAAAATAGAGAAAGAATGGATTTTGAATCTCTAGATTTGATTTGCAAAACTGATAGTTGTAGAAGATAATGGGTTCAGTTCAGACACCGGCATACTTTGACCACCATGAATTCTCAATGAAGAAAATATGAGAAATGGACATATATATATATATATGTATATATATATATATATAGCTGCATGACCCTCTGAAACCGATTGCCACCTCAGCCCTAGGGGTGTCGTCACCCCTGTGGGTGGGTCAACCCATAGGTCGACTCCCCTTAAGGGGGTCTACCCCAGTGTCGACACCCCTCTTGGGAGGGGGGTCGATGCCCTAAAGAGGGAAATCTAATTCCATTTTTCATTTTTCTAATTTAAACTATTCTAGATAAAATTCTGACTCATCTCTGACTCATATATATATTCTTTCTACGTGTATACAAACTTAAAACTCTCATAACTTCTTCATACGGTGTCCGTTTTTCGCAAATCAAATGTCTATCTTGACCAGAATTTCGA
This sequence comes from Allium sativum, assembly GCA_030737875.1. NCBI lineage: Eukaryota > Viridiplantae > Streptophyta > Magnoliopsida > Asparagales > Amaryllidaceae > Allium > Allium sativum. The sequence continues at coordinate 10,518,346 of JASFAX010000033.1, forward strand.
TATGGATGCAATGGTGTAGTCCGTTTTCCTTAATTCTGAATATTAAATCAATTATTAATTAATTTATCCTCTTTTATGTTAACAAAATTACGGGGTGTTACACGAAGCCTCGTAAGCCACTTCGTGTTGTAGGGAATGACACGAACCAACTTAGGATGAAGATGGTTAAGCTAGTCAAGGTACAATGGAGTGAAGATAAGGACGATTGTACGTGAGGGAGACGGGAGAAAGCATGAGGGTGACTCATCCATAACTCTTCGTCGGTAGGACCCTTTGATATTATATCATCATTATATCATTGTATCTTGTTGTTGTTTGATAGTATTCCGCCTGCTAGGATAAGGCTATGGATGCATGGCTTGATGGTTGCTAGTTTGGTGGTAGAATTGGCTTCTCATGGACGATAGGCATGCGAAATTGTTGTGGTTGCTTATGTTTTCTTGGAATTTGGGGACAAAATCCTTAAAGGGAGGGGGGGGGGGGAGGGAAATGTAACAGCCCGCATTTTATGTATCGGAAGATCGTAAAATATTTTTATTTTATCCCCAGAGTGTTGGATCATTCTCATATTTTAAAATGTTGTTTATGGGATGTGAGACATGTCCATAATTTTAACCAATTTTGTTTGTAACCATTTTGCCCCTGTTAGTCTTGTACAGGACATAACTTTTGACCCAGGTCGAATCAGGTGGTGAGACCTGCGCCATTGGAAAGGAAACGATGATTGGCTTTCCGTAGAGTGTTTACATTAAAGATTTGGCTCAACGGTTTAGGGAGGAATCGCTATTTTAAGGTTTTTCAGTTGGCTGTTCAGGTTTGGAAAGCCACAATGGGCTGATTTGGGAAGGCCCATTGGTGGGCTATTGGAAGGGTATAAATAGGGGTTACAGGATATTGGGAATGGTTTTAGTTTTCCATTATCATTTGGAGGCCTTGAGCTCCTCCTTCCTCTAACACCTTTCCACCATTAAAAATCATAATCCAAGGAGGGAAATCATAGATCTACACCGTTGGAGGTTAAATCTACATCAATTGAGGCAAGGATTCATCGGATCAAGGAGTTTGGTGCAAGGTGCTTACTATCCGGATTCATATTTCATTGATTTTTTCTTGTTTGGGAGAAGTGGTGAGCGATATGCATCTCTCACATGGATTCAATGAAGTATATAAGTGTCTGTTCATGTTTTCATCAATTTCAAGTGTTTTTAAATAAATCTATGCATTATTAAGTCCATTTTCATATAAATCACTCTATGATCTAATTTAGCAAGTTAAGATAGGTAATTTCTATTAAATTTCATGTGAATGTGCAAGTTAGATCCATGATTTTGTTCATATGTACATTTATGGTGATTTTTTGTGAATTTTACGTTATTATTGATGGAATTGTCATATTGGTGATATTATTGATTTCATATCATGCTTGTGGTCATATTAGATGAATTGGATGAGTTAGTTTCGTCGATTGTATTGATCGACGAAGTTTTGGTCGGAATCGGAGTTGAAACATCGATGTCAGGGCTTGGGTCAAGCAAGGCCTGGTCGGTCATGGTGGGTCGATCGAACCATGAGGAGGTTTTCTTAGAGGAAAAGAAATGGGTTGGGTCGTTGTTGATATGGGTCGGTCGAGCTTTTGCTAGGGTCGGTCGATTTGTGTACCGGGTCGATCGAGCGAGCGAGAATGGGGTTGAGCATTTCAGGGTCGAGCATTTCAGGGTCGGTCCTCCATGAAGAAACTGGGTCGGTCTCATTTTGGGTCGGTCGTGTAGAGTTGAGTGGGTCGGTCATGATGCGTGGAATGGTGGAATACTAGATCTGTCGGTCTCCAAGTAGAAGGTGGGTCGGTCGAACTGAGACATATGGGTTGGTCGAGCTGAACCATATAGGTCGGTCGAGCTGGGAATGAAGGTCGACCGTGATGATTTCAGTAGCATTTTAGACACCGTGGTGTATGGCATAAGTGCTTTAGCAAGTTAATGTGATGCTATTGATTATTTTGGACCTCATGATTGAGGTTTCTTTGGTCTGAGGTTAGGGATAACTTCGAGGAGAATTCAAGAAGGGATATTCGAAGTGTTGAATATGTTCGTTGATCGACGTAGACCAACGAAGAAGATGGAAACTCAAAGGTCATGAGTTGGTGGATAACGGTTGCACGAGAAGGCTGCTAGACTATGGAAAGTCGTCGGGATTTGATGACTAGATATGCGAAGGCCGAGAGATTATCGTTGTCGTAAATTTTAGCAGACTCAAAGTAGGGGTACGATGGGGGAACCCAAAATACCGGTTATAGGTCGAGTACCCTGGGTATCGTTGAAAGGCCTAGCTGTCAAGGTTGGACAAACATATGTATTGTTGAAAGGCATATGGGGTTTATGCTAGAACTGGGGTTACCATTAGCCATTGACATATGAAAGGTTGGTCGTCATACGATTAGCGACGGTTTCAAAGCAGGATTGGCAGTGATAGCCAGAGTTAGTCGTGGATGATTGGTTGTTCTGTTTGTACCATCTCATGTAGGTTGTCCAACGTCGAAGGAGATGTTCCTTGGGTGCTTGTATGGTATTGGTTTAGGCCTTTGGGGATTGTGCTTGAAGGATGTTGAATTCGATTAGGATTGTTTACATGAGATATTGGATGTTATGAGTGCTTTATCATGATTGAATGGGTGTTCTGGGTTCCATGAATGAATGGTTGAATTGTTTATCGTAAAGGCTATCACTGTCCGATGTGGGGAAAATAGGGTTGAGTTCTTCTCCGGTGTTGTGGGTAGATTTGTATGTTTATCTATCAATTCTCATATACTTTATTATTGAAGTTTTTGTTGTTTTATCACTCACTAAAATTGATTTCTGACTTAAGGTTTTATCTCTTTTCTTATTATCTTGGGCTGTTCATCCGGTTGTGGATAGGCAGACTAAGTGGTAGGTTACAGGTGATTAATGAAGATGATGTTGCGGTGCGAAGGTGAGCAGGAGGCTAGCGTATTACTTTTATTACTAACTAGTATTTCTGTTTCCACTGTTTGAGTTGCTCTATGAGTGTTGTAGTGAGGCCTTATGTACATACGTGATAGTTCCAATGATGTTGGGATAATCTTTCAAGATTTTTGTGAAAGGTTGAAAAGTTTGGTATATGATGCTTCACTACTATTACCTATTGTATATGTTCTATTATATTTTATCCTTGCGCTGTGAGTTTTACGATAGGTTCTGCTTGAGTTTACCTACTCTGATGATCATCCATACCAGCCTGGCACACATTTCAGCACATTATTCCTCTTGATTAGTGCAGGGTTTGTGGGCAGTTGTCACAGTATCGGGTTTGGGGACACTTAAATCCTAGTTACTTGGAGGGACAGACTTAGGGGTTTTTGCTTGTGTCAGTTTACTGCAATATTAGTCAGTATCCCTGTAGGTATCTTATTTGGGGTCCCGCATTAGGTAGGGGCCAGGGCACGCTTTGCTAAACTGGATAGTAAGAGATTCAAGGTTTTTGGGGGTGTTATGGGTGCGTTTCATATGGAGTTATGAGCGTACATGGATCCAGCTATGGGACCTAAGACACCAAAACACCTATGGATATTGTCGTGTTCTATAAGTCGCTGGGTTAGGGAGTGATACACCCTACTGCTTGGGATGGTATATGATATTCGGGTAATAAGGAGCCGATCACTTGGGTAGTAATTAGGGACACCTAATACTGCTGTTATATAATTAGGTTAACACCTAATCGTGTTATGTAATAAGGGTACACCTAATCTTGCTGTTATTCCTGTTGTTATTATTCATGTTGTTAATCCCGTGATATATAATCTTGTTAAACTTGTATACTGTTACTGGTGCATACTAGGATTTTAAATATGAAACACATATGTTTAGACATATATGACATTTACCCATTTTAGGATATAAATGTGAAGCATTTCCCAACCATAAGTTTATTTCTGTTATTCTGTCCATCCTACTATTCTATTTAGATTACCTATTGTAAAACTATACAATTTCTTATCCAGTTTTATTTACCTGTCCTATTATTTCTAAATCATGCATATTTGTAAATCACTGGAACTCACCAAACTTTATGTCTGGCCTTTTTCTTTCACCTCTTTCTTCCTTTCCCTCGTCAGGTTCTCAGGGTGGTGGTCCTCAGCAGTAACTAGGATATCGCTTCAGCTTGGGCTCGGCTTGAAATGTATCGATTTGATCTACTTTACACTTTAGTTTGGCTTATGCTATGGGATATGACTTTATATACTTTGGTATTCTATTTTATATGTTGGCTTGAAATACAAATTTGAAACAGTTTGTTGGTTGTAATTAGTTTTAGCATATTTCTGGGACTATGCTTTACTTCTATTTTAATAAAGTTTAAAAATTTACCGTTGCTTATTTTATCTTTCTTATGTATTCTATTTAATGGTTGTTGTTGCGCTTCATGGAACTCAACGCATTCTCTTATGAGTGACGTTAATGGATGTAGGGTGTCACATTTGGTATCAGGGCTGAAAGTTACAAGATCAAAGTAAAAGTTTTAAAAAGTTTTTAAAAACCGTCTTCAGAAAGCAAAGTATTTTGAAGCAATAATCTATTTTTGAAAAAACATATCCTGCCAGTCATTGCCAATGATCTATTGATCTCTTGTGGAATCCTTTTTCCTTTCTTTTCAGCATGTTTGGAGAACCCAATATTCCCGAGGGCATTCAGATACTGGCTTGGTTACGTAGATATCTTGAGGCTACGACACCTGCCGAAGGCCAAGGAGATTCCCTTCCCCGGGCTGTAGTTGTTGTTCCTCCACCTCTGCTAGTAAATAATTTCTCTAAGATATGCAAGGACTTCTGTGCTATGAGAGGAAAACCATTTCATGGAACGCAAAGCTTTATTGAAGCACGAAATTGTCTACTTGAGACAGAGAACTTATTTGGACCTTTTGAGGTCAAGGATCGAAGGTAAATACAACTGGCTACATGGTAACCTAAATATGAGGCTTCCTACTAGTGGGAAGTAACACAAACTGGACAACCAACGGTAACTTAGGAGGACTTTAGGCAATGGTTCGACATGAAATTCTTATATCAGGTTGAAGAGGGACTCCAAGTGGAAAGGTTCTTGGCTTTGAATCAAGGAGACATGTCGATTAAGGAGTATGTGAATAAGTTTAACCATCTAGGGAGATTTGGACAAGAGTTTGTGAATTCACCCCACAAGAAGGCACTCAAATTTGCGAGAGGGTTGAATGAACCTATCCAAGGACTTGCTTTGTCTCACATACCGATGGGGGTAACTTTTGGAAGGCTAGTTGATATGGCGCTTAAGCAAGAAGATGGTAAGGGAGAAAAGAAAGAGACCAGGACTGAGGAGACCTAAGCTAAGGGCAAAAAGCAGGAATGGTGTCCCAAGGAAGGAAAGCAACAAAAGTAAGGTGGAAAAATGGACAAACCCCAAATAAAAAAGGAGGTAAAGTGTCATGGTTGTGGTGGAATGGGTATTTCATAAAAGACTGCAGAAAGACCAAAGAAGCTTGCTTTAGCTATGGACAGATGGGACACTTCACCATGAAATGCCCTAATAAGCAAGGGTAAGGGACAGGAACTTCTGGACAAGTGCATGCTTTGGAGGCAAGTAGACCTGATCGAGGTAGGAAAGTCACAGTTAAAGGTTTGATTTCCCTTTTTGACTATCCTTTTCGAACCTTGCTTGATTCTGGTGCTTCACACTCATTTATATCCAGTTCTCTAGTTAATAGTATGCACCTAAATACTAGTATAGTCTCTAAACCTGCAATAGTCTCAAACCCCGTAGGAGCATCGGCTCATTTATCTATGATGTGTAGGGGTTTGAGAATTTCTATTTTGGGCGTCGAAATTGAATGCGACACATATGTACTTGCCTTTACTGGTTATGGTTTGATTATAGGCATGGAATGGCTTGCCATGTATAGTGCCATCCTTGATTGCCAAAATAGATTGGTTAGACTTTTTTCCAGTCATGGTAGGACTCTCAAAATTTCCTACAACCCACGGATGTCGGTAATGCTTAGCTTTCTAGAATCACTTGATACTTTTGTTGATGACTTGTGATCTGTGCCCATAGTAAGAGACTTTCCAGATATGTTCGAGGAGGTTAAGTGACTACCTCCAAAGCATGAGATAGACTTCCGGATTTACTTGGTAGAAAATGCAAAGCCAATTGCTCTACCAGTGCGCTACATGGATCCAAGGGAAAGGAGGGAGCTCAATAAGCATGTAGGGGAGCTATTCGAGAAACGTTTTATTAGGCGAAGCATTTTAGAATGGGGAGCTCCAGTCATCTTTGTAACTAAGGAAGACAACTAACTTCGTCTATGTATGGATTATAGGGACCTAAATAAGCTCATTAAGAAGAACAAGCACCCGCTATCAAGAATCATTGAACTTTTCGACCAGCTAGTTGGCACGTCAGTTTTCTGGCAAATGGATCTGGCCACAGGGTTTCATCAGTTAAGAGTGGCAGAAGACAACATTGATAAGATTGCATTCAGAACTCCAGATGGCTTCTTCGAATGGTTGATTATGCCTTTTGGGTTGACCAATACACCCGCCTATTTTGTGGATTTGATGAGTAAGGTATTCAGGGAGTTTCTAAACTTTGTGGTGGTCTTTGTGGATGATTTCCTGATCTTCTCAAAGAACCATGAGAAGCATGCCCAACACATAAGGAGGTTCTACGTACCCTCCAATCACATCAACACAAGGCGAAGTTTTCTAAGTGCACTTTTGGAGAAAGGGAGTAAGGTTCATATGGCATGTAATCTCCAAGGATGGGATAACAGTGGATCCCACGAAATTCATTGCAGTTCAAGATTGGAGGGCTCCAAAGAATGCAATGGAGGTGAGAAGTTTCTTAGTTTTAGCGGGCTACTATAGAAAGTTTATCAGAGATTTCGCAAGAGTATTAGCCCTGCTTACCCGATTGACGAAAAAAAACTTGCTTTTGTCATAGAGCATTGATTGTGTGGTTGCCCTTCAGAGGTTGAAGAGGGCTCTGACAACAGACCCATTTTTGACTCTCCCAGATGGAGGCAAGATGTTTACGATTTACAACGATGCTTATGGCATAGGGCTTGGTGCTGTCCTGATGTAAGAGGAAAGGGTAGTATGCTGTGGAAGTAGACAATTGAGAATTCACGAAAAGAAGTACCCAACACACGATCTAGAGTTGGCTGCTATAGTGTTCGCATTGAAGTCTTGGCGACAATATCTATTTGAAGAAAAGTTTGAGCTATATGCAGATCATAAGTCTCTCAAATACTTGTTATAGCAAAAGGATCTCAACTTGAGGTAGCAAAGGTGGATGGAGTTCTTAGCGTCCTACGACTTCAAGATAGCTTATACCCCTAACAAGGGTAATGCAGTGGTAAACGCACTGAATAGGAAGAGGATGACTTTAAGTCCTCTATTTGTAGAAAGACGGAGCTTGGAGTACATCTCGAGTTTTGATTTTAAGCCTTTGATGGATTTCAAAGAGGGATTATTAGCATCATTAGAGGTGCGACATACTCTATGGGAGCGAGTTGGATCCATGCAGTGGGAGGACCAGTAGATTCCTGAAATCTTGGATAAGCTTGATAGAGGATAGACTTCTAGTCATCTTACTAGATATACTGTGGATGATAAGGTGTGGTTAAGGCGAGACGGAAGGCTATTTGTCCCTAAGATTGGCGAATTTCTTAAGGCAGTACTTGAGGAAGCTCATCATTCTCGGATGACTATCCATATGGGCGACGACAAAATGTATCAGGACATGAAGAGGGTTTTCTTTTGGGCTGGCATGAAGAAAGATGTAGCAGAGTTTGTAGCTCGATTCATGACTTGCCAAAGAGTAAAGGCTGCACAAAAGAAACCTGGCGGATTGCTTCAGCCCTTAGATATCCCGCAATGGAATTGGGTGAGCGTCTCTGTAGATTTGATTGATGGATTTCCATGATCAAGGAAGGGCAATACGAGCGTTTGGGTGATCGTGGACAGACTTACAAAGAGTGCTCATTTTAGTCATGTAAAGAACAAGAGTACGGCATATTGGTTGGCATCATTTTATCTCCATGAGATAGTTCGATTGCACGGGTACCTTCCAGTTTAGTGAGTGATCGCGACCCCATCTTCATCAACGAGTTTTGGAAAAGCTAGCAATAGACCTTAGGTACACAGCTAGAATTAAGCACAACATACCCCCTTAGACAGATGGACAAACCAAGAGGGTAAATTGTGTTCTTGAAGATCTTCTAAGACTGTGTATCCTAGACTTCGGAGGGACTTGGGGAGAATACCTTCCTTTGGTGGAGTTTGCCTACAACAACAGTTACCATTCCAACATAGGCATAGAACCCTTTGAGGAATTATATGGAAGACCATGTAGATCGCCGGCTTTTTGGTGGGAGTCTACCAACAAATTTCTGCTCGGCCAAACATGATTTGAGATACTTTAGAAAAGATCGATCTCATCCGACGAAGGATGAAACTACTCAAGACTGATAGAAATCTCATGCAGATAAAAGGAGGACCGACTTGGAATTTGAGGTAGAAGATATGGTCTTCATTAAAGTGTCATTGCTAAGGATTGTAGTTAGCTTTGGCTCAATAGGGAAGTTGGCTCCAATATTTGTGGGGCCATTCCCTATTGTAGATAGGATAGGGCAGATGGCTTGTAGAATCAAGCTACTGGATAGATTGGTGGGCATACACGACATGTTTCACGTTTCCCATCTAAGGAAATGTCTACATGATATAATAGAGATAGTAGAACCGAGCACTCTTGAGGGCATAGAAGTTGAAAAGGAAGCATCTGTAAGACGAGTTCCTACTCTTATCTTTGGATCAGAAATCAAGAAGCTTCGTAATTAGGAAATCAAGTTGGTTAAAGCACAATGGAGAGAAGACTGCAAAGATGCGACATGGAAACCTGAAGATAGTATTTAAACTTCTTATCCTTTTCTCTTTAAGAGTATGTTCTTGACTTCTTTTCCAAGCTTTTACTTTGCACTTGCCTCTATCATTCGAGTTTATTTATCCTATGGTTCGAATCTTTCGATCCTTAGGAAGAAATTAATGTTTGAAACATGTGTTTGAAACATGTTATGTTTGATGATTGCAAGTGGATGCAAGAGTTTGCTAGTGGTTTCTCGTGGATGCATATATACACACTGGGCACTAGATCGGCTCAATCACTTACATGTTGCATATGGATATGTGTGCATTTTAATTTGGATGGAAATGGATGTATCATCATATGGATGTTGCATTTGGACAGATGATTGTGCATACATGTAGAGTTCACATGATATACTAGGTCTATTTGCATACATTTTGGATTCATAGCACCAACATAGATTACATTAAAGAGGTCAACTGAATGAGTCAACTGCCTGATTTTAGCATTAGGTTAAGGACACATACACACAACATTTTGCATTAGTTCATATATGCATTAGAAATCTCTTAAGGACAATGGACACATGTGAATGATGGATGAGTAGATGGTTGTAGGTGGATGTTGGGATAGTAACATTTTATTAAACTTGGAGATTTCGGGGACGAAATCCTGTAAGTATAGGAGAATGTAACACCCAAAAATATAATACACTATAACCATGATAAATATTCAGAAGTAACTGAAACCGGCATTACCCTGCGTTCGTCTCGGAATTCTTGTTCAGATAGACCCCAAGTTTGCGTAAAACAAACAACGTATGAAGAAGTTATAGGCTCTAGAAGTTCGTACACATATAAGAGGCTTATATATATATAAATCAAAAATATAATTTCTAGAATTTCGAAGTTACGATCGGGAAACAAAAGCGGGAAAACATCCCGTTAAGGGATAACCCGCTCCAGCCTGGGTCGACCCTAGGGTTGACCTAGGGGTAGGTGGGTCGACCCCACCTGGATCCATCTAAATTCTAGTTGACGAACCTGGCATTTTTTGTGTCTGTATTCATGCTGACTCAACATGACATGTATGGTTTAACTTTAAAACCTAGAGCTAAAGGTTGGTGTTGACTCTGTAACTCCATAAATAGACAGCCTCCTCCATAGCCAATTCACACAAATTCTTCACCTCTTACTATGTGTAATGACCCGCATTTTCCAGGGGTATAATTAATTTATTTAATTATTTAAAATAGTGATTTAGGGAATTAAATCGAGGTTTAATTAAATAATAAGGAATAATTAATTTAATTAAATAATATATTTAATTCAGAAATAATCAACAAATATTGGAAATCACAATATTCTGTGAACGGGTCGTCCCTTAGATTTAATTCAGCTTAGAGTTGAATTATGTTGACGAATATATTCAATCGATGACAGTTTGAACGTATAATTATATTATAATTAAAATCGAGCTCGAAATGGCGCTGCAGTTCGTAAATCGGCGATTCGAACTTCAAATGAAAGTACAGGATTCGTTTTAAATCATATTTCTGTGAAACAAGAAACGTGTGGAGCTGGTGGAGTATATCTTTCTAGTGGAAGAGAAAAATCGGGATTTCGTCGTGTAGATTTTTATTTATGTCCAAATCAAATTTCAGAAAAGTCCCTGTGGAATTCCTTTATATTTTGCAACGCTTTATTTACGTTATAAAAGGGTTTTCGGTATAAATTGAATATCGAGATAATCTGGAATCTGAAATATCAAGCTGTAAATTCTGATATGATATTATGGAGCTGTACGATATCATATGTGAAGATATACGATATTATAAATTTATTTATATTTAATTTAATTATATTTATATATTTAAATGGGTCATCCAAAGCTTTAAAAATAGTCGGTTTTGCAAACGAAGTCGGAATTCGACGAAACTAATTTTGTTGGATCCGCAATGTCAAATTATTGCTAGATGTCAGTTTCCGTGATTTTTAGAGTCACTGTGTGTCCGTACGGATTTGTAGAGTGAAAACAGTCAATGTTTTAACGGTTAAAAATACTTTGTGTGAGCAAACGGAGTCGGAATTCGACGAAACCAGTTTCGTTGGGACCGTAATGTCGAACTCTAGCTACATGTCCAATTTCGTGATTTTTGGATATCATGGGTGATCATAGGAATTTTTAAACAAGAAATACATATAGGAGTTGATTAAAATAGAATATAAAATATTATATTACCCTATATATATACTCACGAACACTCTCCTTAAAACCTAATTTACTTTTCCTCTTCGCAGAAAAGTGAGCCGCCACCAGTATAAACATTCGCCACTTCCAAAAATCAAAATAAAATCGAAAAGTAAATCCAAAAATCATGAAACAATTTTATCTAGACTCTTTGAATCCCCCTCTTCGCGTTAATATAACTTTGGCTGAGCTCGATGCACTCTCTGGGTCACGACGCGGGTTCCAGCAAAGACTAGGGTTGAGTAAATTGATGTTATGATGCATCGTTTTCGATTGTTAATGTTGGATTTGGGTTTCTGAAGGGATAAGGAGACTGCGGTGATTTTTGGGTGGAATTTCATGATATATAATGTCGATGGTCTCAGGCAGTCGTCGAAGTTGCTGAGGATGACGTAATGCGCAGATGGAGTTAGAAACTGTGAGGAGAATGAAGGAGGATACGGGTTTACTGGAGGGGTTTGATTCTCTGGAGACTGCGGGTTAGCAGTGAAAGGGGAAATCCGATGGTTGTTTTCAGAGAAGGGTGATGATCTCGAACTAGAGAGGGTTGGTTGCGTTCGATCCGAGAAAAGGAATGATGGCAGCGGGTTTAAGCTTGCAGGGGATTGTTTGTACGTGGTTTTAGCTGAGGATTTTGTTGTGTATGTGCTTTGACAATCCGTGAAGAAGAAATGGTTTTGTGGCATCTGTACGTAACAGAAGGGTATGAGCTTTGTTTGAAATATATGGATGCTGATGGTTTTGATCCATGGAGAGTTGAAGGTGGTTGAATGGAAGTCCACGGCTGCGTTGGGTAATGAAGTGCGGTGGGATCTTAAAAACGTGAAATGACGACGGTTGTATGTACATGGAGGGGGCTCGGTTCATTCCTTTTGGGAGAGAAGAAAATGTGAGACCGGGTTAAAACGTTCGTGGGCCAAGAAAATTACAAGGGGTGAGGCCCAGATTCAAAGAGGGTAAGGAAAGAAAAGGGGCTAAGCCCGGTTAGAAGAAATGGAAACATGCGGGTACGTTGAGATGGGCCATTTGAGAATGGAATTGAGAACCGATGATCATGTTGGAATGATGCGGACATAGGCTACTTTACAAAGCTGGTTCGGAAACCATTGGAGCACGTTTGAATTTATGGCGAAATAAATTGTCCGTCGCAATCAAATAAACGCAAACCGTTATTTAATGATTAACGCGCCAATGTGAGTAAATCTCACCAACTCTAAACAGTTTATAATTTCATGTTGCATTTTTAGAACTATTAGAAATTGTCTGTTTGATTGTGTGTTGACTGTTTGATTGAACTGCTAGTCAGTTAGTGGAAATTATATATATATATATATATATATATACCGTTAAATATTTATATGTTGATTTTGCTATCATAATAATTCATATCAAAGTGAATTCGATGTTAATCATATTGTCTAACCTCTGTGATGCAGGGAAACAGGTCGGAGGAATCCAACTGGATTCCTCAACATTTATTTTGCTGTTATTCATATATTTTGATATATGGTGTGATATATAATCTACTGTGGATTTTGTGTGTTGGACGATATTTATCGTTGTTATATTGTATGTTAAATACCATAAGAAATACCAGACGGTAGAAAGGAGGTTTTCAAAGTGTATTTTGAAAATAATTTATTTATATAAAATCAATGGATTTTATATATATAAGGAAAGAAAGATTTTATAAAAGGAAATAAAATTTATAAAATCAAAGGGGTTAAAAAGAGATATATTTGAAATAAAATATAAAGGAAATATATTTGAAAGCAAGTTAAAAGGAATTATTTATTTAGGGAATAAATATAGAGTTAAAAGGAATTATTTATTTAGGGAATAAATAAAGAGTTAAAAGAATTTATTTATTTAGGAAATAAATAAAAGTAAAAGGGTTTATTTATTTAGGAAATAAATAAAGATTAAAGGAGATATTTATTTGTTAAATAAATAGGATTTAATCAAAGGGATATTTATTGGATAAATAAATAGAGCTAAATCAGAAGAATATTTAGAAGATGAATAGAAATTGGAAATCTGTTTTTAACAGATAAATAGAAAGGATTAATTTATAAATAATAGTTTATAAATTAAATAAATATTTATCATTTGATAAATGAAATATATAAGTATGAACTTATATAGAGGAGAGATATTGGTTTCAACACCGATAGTTTAAATAGAATATGTACCCAACACTTGTGTAAGTGAAGTAATATTATTAAAGAGGACATTTATAAAGTGAAGAACCGTTACTAAAACTAAATCTTTATAAATGAATAAAGGTTATCAAATAGGAGTTATTCGATTAGAGTTAGAGTTAATCAGTTAGAGTTAACCAGTTAGAGTTAATCGAATTAGTTATTCGAATAGAGTTAAATAAATAATGAGTTGATCGAATATAGTTTATTCGAATAGAGAAAATGAGTTAATCGAATATAGTTTATTCGAATAGAGTAAATGAGTTAATCGAATATAGATTATTCGAATAGAGTTAGAGGAGTTATCGAATATAGTTTATTCGACAGGAGTTAAGTGAATTAGTTAAGTTAAACTAAGTGAATTAGTTAAGTGAATTGGTTAAGTTAACCAAAGTGAATTAGTCGAGTTAATCAAAGTGATTAGTTCAGTTAATCGAGATAAGTAAATCAAGTTAGGTTAATCGAGTTGAATTAGTTAGTCGAGTTAATAAATTGAGTTAGTCAAACCAAGTAAAACCAGTTAGAGTTAATTAATTTAGGTTGACCAGTTAGAGTTGATCGTTTAGAATTAACCAGTTAGAGTTAATCAAATGGAGTTAAGTAAAATTAGAACTGACTAGAGATTAGTAAATTGAATGGTTTTCTAAGTGCCTATCTGATGTTGGTTTCGGCCTTCGGGATTTATACTTAGGGGATTGTTCTCATACTAGTTTACAGTCAGGGACTGATAGTTGGGGAAGAGTACTGATTTGTAAATAAGCAGATGGAAACGTTTTCCAGTGTTAATAACATATATTTTCTAAACATAGAAAATAAGGCAATGTGAATATATATATAGATATATGTTGATGATTGATCGATATAATTTCCATCTGGAAATAATATCGTTGTTTGCACACTTGTTTTTCTTTGATAGTTAAATCACAGACTATCGGAGTTTTGACCATTTTAACGTTGTTAATATGGAGAGACCGGTTGGATTATTATCCAAAAACCCACTCTGTATTGGCATAAGCATTGCGAATCATTTATGCCAAAGATAATTGAAGACGGAGTAAAGTGCAAGGATGTTGTATAAGTCTTAGATAACAGTGACTAAGATGGGTATACTGAATAGTGCCTTCGGTTTGTCCAGTCCCAGGACAACTTGTATGGACGAAGGTCTGACAGAGTATATCCAATGGATCACGTAAGTTGATCTGTTCAAACATATTCACGTTTGGTTGCGGAGGAATTCGTTTCTCTTAGCTGCATACCCGCGTTATTTTTGGATAAGTCAATTTGTGATTTGGCGGGTATGACGATGTGACATTCTAAGTGAATGAGGATGACTTGTATGGATGAATGTCTGACGGAGTATTTCCAGAAAGGTCACGTACATTGATTTCTTCAACCGTACCAAGAGTGGAAGCGGAGAAGGAAACTTCTTTAGCTAACACGTAATGTACTGTTGTAGATGTCAATTAGTGATTTTCGATAGATATGACAATGTGGCATTCAAAGTGAATCTGATGTGATGATGAAGCGTAACCTCAAGCCTCATCAACCGGTAAATGACAGAGATCGGGAAGGCAGCATGGCTATGTAGGTCGCACCTATTAGGGTGTATAATCACCTGATCTAGAGTTTCATTTACTTCTATAAAATCTATTGTTGATGCTGTCCCATTCGAGAAACGGTTGCTGATCCCAACCGTTGGTGATATACATTCGTTACACTCAATCGAAATGAGTGGTCGGTCATGTGTAGCCGGGTTGCATGATGTTCTTGTTGAACCCAGTGTATTCCTCTCTAGAGGTACACTAGCGAAAGGTGGTTCCATACCTTGTCATAGTTGGAAATCCATTACCCAATACGTGCTTGCGGTTTTGATTGTATACTATATATGTAGAACGTGAGATGAAAGCGTTTCTGCTAGATGATTAATATAATTGTGGTTAATAGACATTATTATAATATCAAAAGGTTTTTGATATAAAGATATTTTGGATTCTCATAAAGGAAAAACCTGTTCCGTTATACGGCGTGGTCTTATGAGATATCGTTTACTTGTTCGAACTGTATTAAACTGTTTTACTCATACCAGTCCCATGACTGACCCGGAGTTTATTTTGTTTTGTTTTCCCTAAACTCTTGGGTGCCCAATTTTGTACGGGCAGTCAAGTAGTCAGGAATTTACAGATACTTGAAGAGCTGGAGCAGGAGGCTTCAGAATCATATAGCTATAGTTATTTCCACTGTGTTGTAAGTGTTGTACTCTGATAATGTTATTGTACACATATACTGATTTTATTTCACGGATATGTTATCTATTATATGTTATTCGTTTCGCTGTGAGATTCGTGTTACTCTGATGTTGTGTTCTTCTTCTTCTATTCTAAGTTTCTATCTTATCTTTCCTCACCCTTTAATTTCTTTCATTAATTACCAGGATTTTTCGATGTTTTGGTTATCGACATCGAGCTTATGTCGATAACCAAAGTCGCTCAAAATCTGGGTCCTTACAGTTGGTATCAGAGCTTAAGTTAAGAATTACCTTGGCTCTATGGCGTGACTCGGTAGAGATTGGGTTAGTAATTCCCTAGATTGAGTTGAGTGTATATATACGAGTGTGTATTTGTATTTGATATAAAAATGGTTTTATATTGTGGAGATTCGTTGGCTGAGTTGTTTATGAGTTCTGGTCGATCAGTTTAATCCACTGTATCGGTAGGAATAAATAAACACTTGAATACGATGGACCGACATAGTATGGATATGTGATATATTATCATATATATAGGATGTGTTGATAGTAATTATAATCAGATAAGATTATAAAATGTAAAATGGTTATATATAACCAATCAGAATTTATACAAGTGAATTATATGAAATTGAAATTAATTAAATCTGATTTTAGATCAGAATTGAAATTTAAAATCCCAGAAATGGGAAAGGTGTTTGTAAATGAATCTGGATTTAATACATGTGAATTTTAAGATTCTGGGAGATTTTGAATTTGTTTACAACATTGTAAAAGGATATTTGGAATTGATTTGAAGGTGGAAATGTTTAAAAATGGGTTTTGAAAGTGCTATAGTATTGAACTCACTTCGGTAGCTGGAAAATAGATTCCGATGTTGATCATGACATCATCGGTGTTCATTTTCGAGTATGTAAGTGACAGATTACTACCAAGGATTTTGTTTTGAATTTGTTTTGGGAAAACAAGTTGTGTTGAATTTCAAAAAGGAAAATTTGATTTTTGAAGAGGTAAACTGTTTAAAAATTTCCAGGAAGAAAAGGTTGTTTGAATTTAAACAAATTAAAGTAGAATTTGTAAAATCCAATAGAATTGAGATTGAATTAAAAGCCAGTTAAGTGAAAATCATATTGAAATAGATTGGTGTCGAGTAGAATTAGACTTGATTAGAGATAATCTGGATTATATTGGACTGGTGAGTTAAGAATTGAAATTGGTGAAAGCGAATTTGAAATTGAAATAAAGCCAGTTCAGTGGGAATTGAATTGGATTGGTAGGTTAAGGGTTGGGAATCGAGGATAGAACTCGAATTGGAATTTTATTGTGGTTTGGATATAAGCGAATAATTGGTTGAGATGGCATTGGTATATGTTGAATTGATGATAGGTGAAGTGATAAAGTTGATATACGCGACAAAAAGGTACAAGTTTATATTTGATATAAGCATGAGATTTATGAGCCGAATTGGCAAGCCGCTTGGCTATTTGATTTTCTTTTGGGTTGGAGAAGGCCTAGAGAGGCGAGTTGGAGTTTTACCGATAGGGTTGTACAAAGGATGTTATGGCGAAATTTTCCGAAAATTTAAAGTGTTAGAAAATTTTCAGAATTTTTGAAAATTTTAGTTAGTCGGAATGAATAAATATTTTATTCAATATTAATTGGTTCAGTTGAAATCAGAAATAAGGGGTAAACAAATCTTAGGGATTCCAATAGATAGGTTCGTCCTCTACATTAGCAATTTCGAGGACGAAATTATTTTAAGTGGGGAAGAATGTAATGACCCGCATTTTCCAGGCGTATAATTAATTTATTTAATTATTTAAAATAGTGATTTAGGGAATTAAATCGAGGTTTAATTAAATAATAAGGAATAATTAATTTAATTAAATAATTAAATAATATATTTAATTCAGAAATAATCAACAAATATTGGAAATCACAATATTCTTTGAACGAGGTCGTCTCTTAGATTTAATTCAGCTTAGAGTTGAATTATGTTGACGAATATATTCAATCGACGACAGTTTGAATGTATAATTATATTATAATTAAAATCGAGCTCGAAATGGCGCTGCCGTTCGTAAATCGGCGATTCGAACTTCAAATGAATGTACAGGATTCGTTTTAAATCGGATTTCTATGAAATAAGAAACGCGTGGAGCTGGTGGAGTATATCTTTCTAGGGAAGAGAGAAATCGGGATTTCATCGTGTAGATTTTGATTTATGTCCAAATCAAATTTCAGAAAAGTCACTGTGGAATTCCTTTATATTTTGCAACGCTTTATTTACGTTATAAAAGGGTTTTCGATATAAATTGAATATCGAGATAATCTGGAATCTGAAATATCAAGCTGTAAATTCTGATATGATATTATGGAGCTGTACGATATCATATGTGAAGATATACGATATTATAAATTTATTTATATTTAATTTAATTATATTTAAATATATTTATATATTTAAATGGGTCATCCAAAGCTTTAAAAATGGCCGGTTTTGCAAACGAAGTCGGAATTCGACGAAACTAATTTTGTTGGATCCGCAATGTCAAATTATTGCTATATGTCAGTTTCAGTGATTTTTAGAGTCACTGTGTGGCCGTACGGATTTTTAGAGTGAAAAACAGTCAATGTTTTAACGGTTAAAAATACGTTGCGTGAGCAAACGGAGTCGGAATTCGACGAAACCAGTTTCATTGGGACCGTAATGTTGAACTCTAGCTACATGTCCAGTTTCGTGATTTCTGGATATTATGGGTGATCGTAGGAATTTTTAAACAAGAAATACATATAGGAGTTGATTAAAATAGAATATAAAATATTATATTACCCTATATATATACTCCCGAACACTCTCCTTAAAACCTAATTTACTTTTACTCTTCGCAGAAAAGTGAGCCGCCACCAGTATAAACATTCGCCACTTCCAAAAATCAAAATAAAATCGAAAGGAAATCCAAAAATCATGAAATAATTTTATCTATACTCTTTGAAACCCCCTCTTCGCGTCAATATAACTTTGGCTGAGCTCGATGCACTCTCTGGGTCACGACGCGGGTTCCAGCAAAGACTAGGGTTGAGTAAATTGATGTTATGATGCATCGTTTTCGATTGTTAATGTTGGATTTGGGTTTCTGAAGGGATAAGGAGACTGCGGTGATTTTTGGGTGGAATTTCATGATATAAAATGTCGATGGTCTCAGGCAGTCGTCGAAGTTGCTGAGGATGACGGAATGCGCAGATGGAGTTCGAAACTGTGAGGAGAATGAAGGAGGATACGGGTTTACTAGAGGGGTTTGATTCTCTGGAGACTGCGGGTTAGTAGTGAAAGGGGAAATCTGATGGTTGTTTTCAGAGAAGGGTGATGATCTCGAACTAGAGAGGGTTGGTTGTGTTCGATCCGAGAAAAGGAATGATGGCAGCGGGTTTAAGCTTGCAAGGGATTGTTTGTATGTGGTTTTAGCTGAGGATTTTGTTGTGTATGTGCTTTGACAATCCGTGAAGAAGAAATGGTTTTGTGGCATCTGTACGTAACAGAAGGGTATGAGCTTTGTTTAAAATATATGGATGCTGATGGTTTTGATCCATGGAGAGTTGAAGGTGGTTGAATGGAAGTCCATGGTTGCGTTGGGTAATGAAGTGCGGTGGGATCTTAAAAACGTGAAATGATGACGGTTGTATGTACATGGAGGGGGCTCGGTTCGTTCCTTTTGGGAGAGAAGAAAATGTGAGACCGGGTTAAAACGTTCGTGGGCCAAGAAAATTACAAGGGGTGAAGCCCAGATTCAAAGAGGGTAAGGAAAGAAAAGGGGCTAAGCCCGGTTAGAAGAAATGGAAACATGTGGGTACGTTGAGAGGGGCCATTTGAGAATGGAATTGAGAACCGATGGTCATGTTGGAATGATGCGGACATAGGCTACTTTACAAAGCTGGTTCGGAAACCATTGGAGCTCGTTTGAATTTATGGCGAAATAAATTGTCCGTCGCAGTCAAATAAACGCAAACCGTTATTTAACGATTAACGCGCCAATGTGAGTAAATCTCACCAACTCTAAATAGTTTATAATTTCATGTTGTATTTTTAGAACTGTTAGAAATTGTCTGTTTGATTGTGTGTTGACTGTTTGATTGAACTGCTAGTCAGTTAGTGGAAATTATATATATATATATATATACATATATATATATATGTATATATATATATACCGTTAAATATTTATATGTTGATTTTGCTATCAGAATAATTCATATCAAAGTGAATTCGATGTTAATCATACTGTCTAACCTCTGTGATGCAGGGAAACAGGTCGGAGGAATCCAACTAGATTCCTCAACATTTATTTTGCTGTTATTCATATATTTTGATATATGGTGTGATATATAATCTACTGTGGATTTTGTGTGTTGGACGATATTTATCGTTGTTATATGGTATGTTAAATACCATAAGAAATACCAGAAGGTAGAAAGGAGGTTTTCAAAGTATATTTTGAAAATAATTTATTTATATAAAATCAATGGATTTTATATATATAAGGAAAGAAAGATTTTATAAAAGGAAATAAAATTTATAAAATCAAAGGGGTTAAAAAGAGATATATTTGAAATCAAATATAAAGGAAATATATTTGAAAGCAAGTTAAAAGGAATTATTTATTTAGGGAATAAATAAAGAGTTAAAAGGAATTATTTATTTAGGGAATAAATAAAGAGTTAAAAGAATTTATTTATTTAGGAAATAAATAAAAGTAAAAGGGTTTATTTATTTAGGAAATAAATAAAGATTAAAGGAGATATTTATTTATTAAATAAATAGGATTTAATCAAAGGGATATTTATTGGATAATTAAATAGGATTAAATAAAAGGGATATTTATTGGATAAATAAATAGAGCTAAATTAGAAGAATATTTAGAAGATGAATAGAAATTGGAAATTTGTTTTTAACAGATAAATAGAAAGGATTAATTTATAAATAATAGTTTATAAATTAAATAAATATTTATCATTTGATAAATGAATATATAAGTCTGAACTTATAAAGAGGAGAGATATTGGTTTCAACACCGATAGTTTAAATAGAATATGTACCCAACACTTGTGTAAGTGAAGTAACATTATTAAAGAGGACATTAATAAAGTGAAGAACCGTTACTAAAAGTAAATCTTTATATATGAATAAACGTTATCAAATAGGAGTTATTCGAATAGGAGAAATCGATTAGAGTTAGAGTTAATCAGTTAGAGTTAACCAGTTAGAGTTAATCGAATTAGTTATTCGAATAGAGTTAAATAAATAATGAGTTGATCGAATATAGTTTATTCGAATAGAGAAAAGGAGTTAATCGAATATAGTTTATTCGAGTAGAGTAAATGAGTTAATCGAATATAGTTTATTCGAATAGAGTTAGAGGAGTTATCGAATATAGTTTATTCGATAGGAGTTAAGTGAATTAGTTAAGTTAAACTAAGTGAATTAGTTAAGTGAATTGGTTAAGTTAACCAAAGTGAATTAGTCGAGTTAATCAAAGTGATTAGTTCAGTTAATCGAGATAAGTAAATCAAGTTAGGTTAATCGAGTTGAATTAATCAGTCGAGTTAATAAATTGAGTTAGTCAAACCAAGTAAAACCAGTTAGAGTTAATTAATTAAGGTAGACCAGTTAGAGTTAATCAATCAGAGTTAATCAAATAGAGTTAAGTAAAATTAGAACTGACTAGAGATTAGTAAATTGAATGGTTTTCTAAGTGCCTATCTGATCTTCGTTTCGACCTTCGGGATTTATAATTAGGGGATTTTTCTCATACTAGTTTACAGTCAGGGACTGATAGTTGGGGAAGAGTAGTGATTTGTAAATAAGCAGATGGAAACGTTTTCCAGTGTTAATAACATATATTTTCTAAACATAGAAAATAAGGCAATGTGAATATATATATAGATATATGTTGATGATTGATCGATATAATTTCCATCTGGAAATAATATCGTTGTTTGCACACTTGTTTTTCTTTGATAGTTAAATCACAGACTATCGGAGTTTTGACCATTTTAACGTTGTTAATATGGAGAGACCAGTTGGATTATTATCCAAAGAACCACTCTGTATTGGCATAAGCATTGCGAATCATTTATGCCAAAGATAATTGAAGACGGAGTAAAGTGCAAGGGCTATTGTATAAGTCTTAGATAACAGTGACTAAGATGGGTATACTGAATAGTGCCTTCGGTTTGTCCAGTCCTAGGACAACTTGTATGGACGAAGGTCTGACAGAGTATATCCAATGGATCACGTAAGTTGATCTGTTCAAACGTATTCACGTTTGGTGGCGGAGGAATTCGTTTCTCTTAGCTGTATACCCGTGTTATTTTTGGATAAGTCAATTTGTGATTTGGCGGGTATGACGATGTGACATTCTAAGTGAATGAGGATGACTTCTATGGATGAATGTCCGACGGAGTATTTCCAGAAAGGTCACGTACATTGATTTCTTCAACCGTACCAAGAGTGGAAGAGGAGAAGGAAACTTCTTTAGCTAACATGTAATGTACTGTTGTAGATGTCAATTAGTGATTTTCGATAGATCTGACAATGTGGCATTCAAAGTGAATCTGATGGGATGATGAAGCGTAACCTCAAGCCTCATCAACCGGTAAATGACAGAAATCGGGCGGGCAGCATGGCTATGTAGGTCGCACCTATTAGGGTGTATAATCACCTGATCTAGAGTTTCATTTACTTTTATAAAATCTATTGTTGATGTTGTCCCATTCGGGAAACGGTTGCTGATCCCAACCGTTGGTGATATACATTCGATACACTCAATCGAAATGAGTGGTCGGTCATGTGTGGTCGGGTTGTAAGATGTTCTTGTTGAACCCAGTGTATTCCTCTCTAGAGGTACACTAGCGAAAGGTGGTTCCATACCTTGTCATAGTTGGAAATCCATTACCCAATACGTGCTTGCGGTTTTGATTGTATACTATATATGTAGAACGTGAGATGAAAGCGTTTCTGCTAGATGATTAATATAATTGTGGTTGATAGACATTATTATAATATCAAAAGTTTTTTGATATAAAAATATTTTGGATTCTCATAAAGGAAAAACCCGTTCCGTTATACGGCGTGGTCTTATGAGATATCGTTTACTTGTTCGAACTGTTTTAAACTGTTTTACTCATACCAGTCCCATGACTGACCCGAAGTTTATTTTGTTTTGTTTTCCCTAAACTCTTGGGTGCCCAATTTTGTACGGGCAGTCAAGTAGTCAGGAATTTACAGATACTTGAAGAGCTGGAGCAGGAGGCTTCAGGATCATATAGCTATAGTTATTTCCGCTGTGTTGTAAGTGTTGTACTCTGATAATGTTATTGTATACATGTACTGATTTTATTTCAAGGATATGTTATCTATTATATGTTATTCGTTCCGCTGTGAGATTCGTGTTACTCTGATGTTGTGTTCTTCTTCTTCTTCTATTCTAAGTTTCTATCTTATCTTTCCTCACCCTTTAATTTCTTTCATTAATTACCAGGATTTTTCGATGTTTTGGTTATTGACATCGAGCTTATGTCGATAACCAAAGTCGCTCAAAATCCGGGTCGTTACACTATGCTTCTAAATTATCCTGAAAAGTATATGCATATAATTGGGGATTATTGCTAGATATTGGATTAAACAGAAGCAACAACAATCAAGACTTGCATATGACTAGGATCTAATTTGGACTGGAATTGCTGTGGACTTGTGTTATATACATATTTATCTTCACCAAGACTCACTGTGAGTTACAACTATTTACAGATCTAGTTTCTTAGGCCTTGAACATGACAGTTAAATGAAACAAGCTAGGATTTACAGTAAAAAAATACCTGATTTGCTATTATCACCTATGCCATTGTAATCTATTATATGTCTGTATTATTGTTAGTTATAAAAACTATACACATGGTGGTAATGTTTAAACAAGTTATATACATGCCTGTATTGTTAATTAGAGAAGTTATGCCTGTGATGTTGGATAAATAGCAAGTATAATGTATTTATCTTCCTTTTCCCATTTTATATGTTTATTTCCAATCTGAATGCCTATGTGGTTCTACTTCTTCTCTCCATGTTTCCTTTTTTATTTTACGCCAAGCCTAGGCCTTTGGAAGCGTAGAATAAAACGAAATAAGGTAAACGTATAATTAGGGCAATAATGAATGACATAAAAAGGGAAGTTAGGCATATTGATTAACTGGGAATGATTGGATATACACATGTTAGGCATGTAGCAATGTGTATACACTATAACTTGGTCAACCTGTGTATGTTATAAATTAGGGAAAAAGGATAAGTACACGTATGTAGACTTGTTATAGACACTTACTATAAATAGGCCTTATGCATGAACCTATAACTTGGGAATGTAGTTAATAAATAGTATGCATAAGAAATAGACATGTTAACTTCGACTTAAATGGACATTAAGTAAAGGACATGTTAAGAAAAGGGTTGTATACAGCTGACATTACAACCATGCTTATTAATGAAACCTGAACCTGTTTAGTTGAATATAAGTATTAGTGAGCAAAGAGATCCCCGTCTGCTATGGTATCGGGTTTAGGGACACTTAAATCCTAGTTACTTGGGGTACAAGATTAGGTGGTTTGGCTTGTGTCCATCTGCTTTTTAAAACCCATATCAGTCAGTATCCCTGTAGGTATCTTATTTGGGGGTTCCCGCACTAGGTAGGGGCCAGGGCACGCTTGACTGAACTGGATAGTAAGAGGTTCAAGGGTTTTGAGGTGTTAGGGGCGCGTTTCCGATAGAGTCATGAGCGTGCATGGATCCGGCTACGGGACCTAAGACGTAAAATTACCTATGGATATTGATGTGTTCTATAAGTCACTGGGTTAGGGAGTGATACACCCTACTGCCAGGGATGACATAGGATATTCTGGTAATAAGGAGCTGATCGCTTGTGTAGTAATTAGGGTACACCTAATCATGTTGTTATGTAATTAGGTTAACAACTAATCTTGTTATGTAATTAGGGTACACCTAATCTTGCAGTTATTCCTGCTATTATTATTCATGTTGTTAATCATGTGATACATAATCCTGTTAAACTTGTATACTAGTAGTGGTGCAGACTAGGATTTCAAATATGAAATGTGTATGTTCAAACATATATGTTTAGACATTTACCCGTTTTTGGATATAAATGTGAAGCATTTCCCGACCATAAGTTTATTTCTATTATTCTGTCCATCCTGCTATTCTTTTTAGATTACCTATTGTAAAACTATACCTTTCTTATCCAGTTTTATTTACCTCTCCTGTCATTTCTAATTCATGAATATTTGTAAATCACTGGAACTCGCTAGACTTTATGGTTGACCTTTTTCTTTTACCTCTTTCTTCCTTTCCCCCCTTAGGTTATACGGGCGGTAGTACTCAACAGTAACTAGGATATCCCTTGAGCATGGACTCGGCTTGAAATGTATCGCTTTGATCTGATTTCCACTTTATTTTGGCTTATGCTATGGGATATGACTTTAGTACTTTGGTACTTCATTTTCATTATTGGCTTTAAAGATAGTTTTGAACCAATTTGTTGGTTGTAACTGGCTTTAGCATATTTCTGAGACTATGCTTTACTTCTATTTTAATAAATTTTAAAATTTTACCGCTGCTTATTTTATCTGTCTTGTGTATTCTCTGTAATGATTGCCTGTTGCGCTACGCATTCTCTTATGAGTGACGTTAACGGATGTGGGGTGTCATAGAAGGAGATAACAAGCAAATATCCTTACTGCATTTTTTCCATTTTTGCCATTTACCGGGGTGTGAGGCTTGTCGAAATCTCCTTGCACAAAGCTACACTTAACCTAAGCCATGCTTTGATTATTAATAGATCATCACTTAGTATGTCACACTGTAATTAATAATATATAATTGATAATCACTAACCATATAACCTTTGATCTCGTACGCTCAAAGAAGGGTGTTAGGCTAAGAGAATAAATTCTCCAGTACTAATCAGAAATATTTTAGTAACAACCAATCGATATATTACAAAATACACTATCACACACGCACGCATCCATACAAGTTCGTTTTGGGTTTGAACGAAACCAAAGGTAACTTATTCCTCGTCTAAAAAGGTGAGAGGCCCTTGTAAATCCAAAAGATCTCCAATTACGTTCCATCCACTGCTATATATAACCTCATAAGGAGCTACCCAAGACATCAACAAGCAGTCCATTCAATGTAAAAATTTCCAGTCTTCAACCATCATCTTCAATTGTCTACAATGTCGTATAATTATTTAGAATGGATTTCGGGCATAAGTTCTAATCATTATCTTTCCAAATAATTAACGCAATTTAAAATAATTATGGATTACATCAGATCTTAATCAAGTCTCCCTTTTGGTTAAATCAAAACATTCCTTTAGCCTTGTTATCCTTTAAAAAAACTGTTTCTCTGTAAATTCGAAAAACAAAGATTTATCCCTTTAAATCTTTTAACATAAAGTTCTTTTAAAACTCGAAATCACTTTTTAATCTTAATCAAAGATTTGTTCATAAGTTCCACAAATTTCAAACATATCTTTCAATCCATAAATAAAACAAATATCGATTAATTTTGAATATAAGTTTCAAACAAAAACTATCAACTTATATTTGATACCAATCCTCATAATAAGAGAATATTATAAGTGAAATAAAGATACAAATATCTTTCAAATTCCTTAGATAGTATACATCCAATAGCATATCAAATATTCGAGGACTATTTCTATCCAAGCCCATATTTTTAATTGTGGAAAATCTTTATCCCAAAGATTAAATTGAAATCATTTTATATCGGAACTGAATAGAAGTTACATCAGCCTATGTTCAGTATCAATTTCCATACTCGGCTGATACTATAAGAGGAATAATGGTAACTCCACCTTTGAAATTCCCCAAATAGTGCTAGTTTACTTATGAAGTTAATATAGACATTCGAAGGTCACTTTCCACCACTTCAATTTCATTGATAATTGGAAAACCATTTTCTCTTAAATATTAAATAGACATTTTCTTAAACAAGTATGTTTTAGAATTAGAAACTTCCTATTAACTCCATTGTGAAAATGCGGTATAAAAAATAATGTGTCAACTTAGGAAGTTGCTACAAAGCTATGCTTATTCATCAGGTTGTCAAAGCCATATGGGAGTAATGCCCCATGAACGACATAAGTAATGCCATGTGAATAACATGAGTCGTGCTGCACAAATGACCTAAATCAAGTCGTAATACCCAAAGCGTGCACATCATGTCGCTGAAACCGTCCATGTCATTGGAACCTCGGCGTTAAATCCATTCATACCATAAGTCGTTAAAAGCATGAAGTTGGGAATATATCAAAGGCAAGTCGTAGGTTGCGTACATGAAAAGAGTATGTGAATTCATTATATGGATATAAATGGTTCTCACGGGATGATTCATGTCGCTGTTTCTATAAGGTCCTCACGACATGGTTCAATATCGCTCTGCGATTTGCATTAGAACCAGGTCGTTCAGCATACTCAACTCGTATGCCATAGTTAGATCGCATGCATTTAATGAGACCAAATGAATTAAACCATTCCAACACAAGTAATGCCACGTGGCATCAATGTGTACGAAGAAGCTTATACAAAGTAGGCTTATTTAGTTGGTAATTACTAAGACTTGGTTGGTAATAGGTTAATCATGCATAAATGAATGAAGCATATACATTATAATAATAGGGTCTAAGTCATCCATGCACTTCAAGTTACTCACATGGGTTAAATTCAAGTCGCGTGCATGTATACAATCAGGTCATAGATTATTCTAGGTGTAAAGCAATTATCACACAAAAAATAGGACGCATGCACTAAAGGACATTTGGCACGTCATGAATTGTTTGGACACAAACGCATGTGGCACAAAATGGAGTCAAGGAAAATTGCTTAAGTCGTTATGCATGGTTAACACATGAAGACTGGCAAGTCATTCAGGCTGCCAAGGAGTCAAGTCGTTAAGACCATGTGTATTTCAAGTGGTAAGTTTTCTTATATACAATACAAAATGAATCAGCTAAAATACACGTGGCATCTAATGCATAAGCAAGTGCAGCAGGCCATGTCATAGGCCTTTATGCCAAGCTATACAAGATTAAGTCGTTCAACACGACTTGAGTCAGGACACATAAAAGCATATCGTGAAGCATGGTACCAAATAGTGCCAGCTATAAAGGTATTCATTCAAGTCGCACATCATATGATTAAAGCAAGTTTTTTTATTCATATCGCATGTCGCTGCATCAAATACTCATATAACAAGTCTTCATGTCGCTCCGCCTGTTTAGGCCAATTCATGTCGGTCACGCATATTGTTGAAACCAAGCCGTAGACCTGCTAATGACAGCTACAAAGTGCGATTAACAGCTGTACACACCTATTTATGACTATGCCACTACACTCAAATAACTGCTATAAATACCCCTACACTTCACACTTGAAGGGGGCAGATTCTTCTACCTTAAAGGGCTGCTCAAAACATTTCTCCACCATTCTAAACATTATTCCAAGCTCCATTAATGGATTCTCAAGATCAATCCATCTCTCTCCA
Organism: Allium sativum; assembly: GCA_030737875.1. Classification (NCBI taxonomy): domain Eukaryota; kingdom Viridiplantae; phylum Streptophyta; class Magnoliopsida; order Asparagales; family Amaryllidaceae; genus Allium; species Allium sativum. The sequence goes on from JASFAX010000033.1 coordinate 10,546,585, forward strand.
ACAACAAATGGATCAAATCTTCTCCAGACTCCATTAGAAATCTCTCAAACTCAAATCAAGTGATCTCCAACTACCATTAATTTTCTCTCAAGCCTAAATCCAACACAAATTCATCATGGAACTAATGAAGATTATCTAATTGTTCAAATAATTGAAGATCTACACAACTATAATCACAAACCAAGAGATCTCACTGATGCCTTCGTGAATTCAAGTGAAATCAAGAGCAAAAAGAGAGAAACTAATGGGGATTATTATAAAAGAGAGAAATGAGTGACATGAATTAAGACATTTACTCTGTAAATCCAAAAGTGATAATGAAAATTGTTACTATAGTGGACGTAGGTTTAAATTGACCGAACCCCTCTAAAAATATATTGTTCCTTATTGCTTTATTTTGTGTTTGTGGCTCTACATTCTAGATCTAACATAATTGTAAAGTGATTCTCAATACCTTGGGTGTTGGTGTCGATTTTGATTTCAACATTTTGGCGCTTACCGTGGGACCATGATCACATTCTCAAGCTTAAGTGCCTTGTAGAGATATTGAAATTTGAAACCTGCTTTACGTTAGATTCTCAAGATCTATGATCCAAGCTATTGCCAAATTCTCCCTGAAATTCAAAGCTTTGTCCGATATAACGACAAAATATAAGAAAACTGCAAGTAAAACCATTGGGTAAACCGACAACGTTGGTAATGACAAAGCTACACCACTTACCAACTGCTTCGAAGTTGGAGAGAACTAAATAGGTGGAGCCGGAGTAACCAGAGTTGAGCTAGATGCCATTGTGGCCAATTTAAACCAACGAATGGAGACTTCAAATAAAGCATTGATGGATGCTAATGAGGTTCTAGTGGATAAGATCAGTTCTCTTCTAAACGCTCAAGCAAATCCCGCTCCTTCTGAAAAGGTTCTTGTCAACCTTGAAGAGAATGTGAATTCGACGGCTTCTGATCATAATCTTAACGATAATATGGAAGACCTCGATGGATGGGAAAGCGATAAGAACGAAGATGAAATTCGGGATCCAAAGCCGAAAGCTAAAAACCATTCTGATCAAAATATCCGAAGAGTTGTTAGTTCCACCAAGGGGGCACCTCTCCATAGTGGATGTAGAAGACCTAGATCCTCTAACCGTGATTGCTCGCCAAGACGGGCACCTGATGAAGAAATTGAAGTCCGCTCTACGGAACACCATAACTCAAAGGAATATATCGCGGATATGGTAAGGTAAATCATACTAGACAGCATGGCTCGCAATGACAGTGAAAGAGAATTGAACTTCTCCTCCAACAAAAATCCATTCATTGAAAGGATCTGTAAAGAGGAGTTCCCTAAAAAGTTCACTCATCCTACTCTGCCTCCATACAATGGAACTTCTAATCTGAATCACTTCTTATACAAGTATAAGTGGCACATGAATGCAGCCAAAGTGACGGATGAGATCAAAAGCTTATGATTCCCTCTCTATCTAGAATGTGTGGCATCATTATAGCTCATGAGGCTGCCACCCAAATCCGTTGACCGATTTGATGATTTGACTCTGAAATTCAAAGAGTAGTTTAGGCTGAAAGTTACCAAGGCTAAGGATGTCCTTCCTCTTACATCAATGAAGAAGAATCCAGGAGAGTCTATTAAAGCATTCCTCAAGAGGTTCAACACTACTTTGTCTGGAGTGGGGAATCCCTAGCCCCACATGATCTTAATGTCTCTAATCGGTGCTATAGATGAGAAGAGCGAATTCGGTAGATGGATTAAAATGAAAGAACCGAACACGCTTGAAAAATTATATAAAAAGTAGAGGAGTATATGGGAGTGAACAATAATCCTGTGCCCCTTCATATTATTGATGGTAACCAACTTCTAAAAGCTCCGAAAAATGCTGCTACTCAGTACAATCAGAAGAATCCTGGAAGTCAAAAGAGAGGAAACGACGAGAAAGATAATTGAGATGGAAAAATGGCTCGCTTCTTTACACCTACTGAATTCACCCCTCTAAATAATACTCAGGAGAATATTTACTTCACCACGGAAGATACATAACACTATCCCGAACCACCATCGCTGAAATATTCCTAAGAGAGCCGAAAATTCTGGAAAATTCTTTTGTTTTCATAATCAACATGGCAATGACACTAATGAATGCTGACACTTGAAGAACCTCATTGAGGAGCTGATCAGAAAAAGAAGGCTACAACAATATGTAAAGGAACAAGCCTCAAATTATACTCCAGCACATCAAGGGCAAAGTGCACCCTCAAATCAAAGAGGTCCAAGTAATGAAACTCCATCACGAGTTAATGCAATGCCATTCATTAACTGATTATCGTTGATTGGCACTCCAATTTCAACGGCTCAGAATAAGCGATCATCATTGCCACCACTTTATTTCATGCTTTACTTCATGTTGCATTCGAACTTCATATGAACATTTTGTGATATTTTACGAACGTTGTACTGAACATTAGCTCTGTGATTAAGAGCATATCTATCTGAATAAATTTCTTGCTTGCAAAATTGCATGTCAAATCAAAACTTGCTTAAAAGATGATTTCATATTGTAGGCTATCTGTCGAGCGCTTGTTCCTCTAAAATCTAACGAAGCATACCGACCACAACTACACTAGTTCAAGCACCAAATGCTGTAAATATCAACATGCACAAATGTAAAAATAGAAAGGAACCACCTTGAAAAGTGAACGGGAAGAGTCGCAAAGATTCAAATAGCGAGCAGGCGCAACGACAAACAAACGGGAGGGTTGTAACTTTTGTCAAAGGGGCATTTTCTCGAGTGAGAAGTCCAAGGTCCTAGTTCCTTAATTAAGACGGCCTGCCAAGTCAAGCATCCAAAGAAGGAGTGCCAGCCCTACAAAATAATGCAACAAGAAAAAACCCCCAAATAAAGCAAATACTTCCCGAGTGAAGCGCAAAGACCTCCCCGAGCGGGGGCACAAAATCCAAAGACCTCCCCTAGCGGGGGCACAAAATATAAAGATCTCCCCGAGCCGGGCCACAAAATCCAAAGACCTCCCCTAGAAAGGGCATAAAATATAAAGACCTCCTCGAGCAGGGGCAGTAAATCCAAAGACCTCCTCGAGCAGGGGCATTAAATCCCAAGACCTCCCAGAGCAGGGGCACAAAATTCAAAAGACCCCCCTGAGCGGAGGACACAAAATCCAAAAGACCTCCCTGAGTGGGGGCATTAAATCTCAAGACCTCCCCTAGCGGGGGCACGAGTTATAAAACCTCCCCTAGCAGGGACACAAAATAAAAGACCTCCCCAAGCGGGGGCACTAAATCCAAAGACCTCCCTGAGCGGGGGCACTAAATTCAAAGATCTTCCCAAACGAGGGTGCAATGATATAAAAACTTCTCAAAGTAGAAGTGATAAACTAGTCAGTAAAGTCGGAATTCCTATTGAATTGACAAGTTCAGAGGTTCTACGCATGATTGAGAAGTTTGATTAACTTTAATCAACAAAGTAGAGGCTTCAAGCATGTCAACCACAATCAAGGAAACTCGACAAGCTGATCACAACGAGCTCTTGTGACTTGTAACGACCCACGGTATTGAGCTAACACAACCACATAAGAGCTAAATAATGCCCGAGAAAAATACCATGGGTCCATCACGACATTGCAACAAGCCCAAAAATCAATTTACTCTCATCTAGGAAGCCAATATAATTGGCTTGAACTTGCCTTCAAAAATGGGGCAATTGAAAAATTCGGCAAAATCGATATGTCGATAAAACTTGCTACACCAGTAAAGATCAACCTAGGAAACGAATTATATCTCTTAATGCAAAGGCTTCCTCATATGCAAAGCTCCAACCATAAATATCTCACAAAAAATCCAAAGATATTTTGCTTCAAATCTAAAGATAAGCGATGCTTAAAAAGCAGCTGTGCGAATATGGCACAGTTCGAATCTAATAGAGCAGTAACGCTTCTCAAGGAATAGAAGCTAATATCCGTCAACAATTTCAATATGAGATATAAAAAGGAGATTGAGCAATAATGATGCACTGGGGCAAGCCATCGTGAAGCGGAGATTCAAAATTCTATATATCCCGGGATGATCCATGGTGTCAAAGAAAATTCGAATTTAAACTTCTAATTCGACTAAGATGCTGCAACAGGTCTAAAGATGAACAGTCAGCAAATTCCTCTTCCCAGGCAATCTTGCGACAAATTTGGGAATGCCAAAATAAGTGAACACTTGATTAAAGACATAACGAGTTAGCAAAAAAGGGCATCTTTTCGGCAAATTGTCAAAAGAACGACGAATAACCAAAGACTAAGTCGTTTACAATCTTAAAGCTGCAGTCGCTCCAGCCTCAGAAACTCAATTCGAAAGTTCCAATTTGAAAAATACACGTTTTATAAAGCGTAAACCGTCGTACAAGATCATATAAGTCTTTAAGGTGCAAATCTTGAAATCTTTATTCGATATACATATCGATTAGCATATCTCGAGTATCATTGTGAATTCGGATTGGAGTATTGTATTTATGCAGATAATGTTTGATAAATTGTAAACAGTTAAACAAAATGGTTCTCTATAGGCACGTTATTCAATTCCAGTCATAAAATTCACTATAATTCATTTTTAGTGATCGACTAATCTGTTACTGATGTGGTTGATCAATAACAAAGTATAAGTCCAAAATCGTGCAAGTGCTTGTTTTAATTACAAAACAGGTGGCATGAAGCATATATATTCAACTAACAAGTTATGTACGTGGATCATTTGGAATTAGCTAGTCAAAGCATGATTTTCCATAGGAAACAAGAAAGCTATGATTGAATCTCAACGTGCAACAAATTTAAATTCAAAGCGTTCAAGTCCGAGATACGAATTGCATGTGCTTGGCTACATCAAAATGTGAACAATCCAGACTTGAGCAATTTCATAAAGTTGCCAATTCCAATCCAACAATACAATCCAACATAAAGATCAAGTTGCTGAATTCCAACAGGACCTTAAAACTCAGATGTTACTATTCATAGAAAAATGGCATCACAACTATCAAAGTGTCGAAGCTCACATTTTTCACGAGTAAAAATATAAGCTTTGAGGGGAAAATGTTAACCCCATTGTGAAAACGCAGTATAAAAATTAATGTGTCAACTCAAGAAGCTGCTACAAAGCTATGCGTATTCATCAGGTTGTCAAAGCCATATGGAAGTAATGCCACATGAACAACGTAGGTTATGCCATGTGAACGACATGAATCGTACCGCGTAAACGACCTAAATCAAGTCGTAATACCCAAAGTGTGCACGTCATGTTGCTAAAACTGTCCATGTCATTGGAACCCTAACAATAAATCCATTCATACCGTAAGCTGTTAAAAGCTTGACGTTGGGCATATATTAAAGTCAAGTCATAGGCTGCGTACACGAAAAGTGTATGTGAATTCATTATGTGTATATACATGGTTCTCATGGTATGATTCATTTCTTTGTTTCTACAAGGTCCTCACGACATGGTTCAATATCACTCTGTGATTTGCAAATCAATTCGTTCCTATGACTTAGAAACAGGTCATTCATCATACTCAACTTGTATGTCATAACCAGATCGCATGCATTCGATCAGACCGTGAAGACCAAATGAATTAAACCATTCCAACACAAGTAATGCCACATGGCATCAGTGTGTATGAAGAAGCTTATACAGAGCAGGCATACTCAGGTGGATAATTACAAAGACTTGGTTGACAATATGTTAATCATGCATGAATGCGTGAAGCATACACATTATAATAATAGGGCCTAAGTCATCTGTGCACTTCAATTCACTCACGTGAGTTAAATTCAAGTCGCATGCATGTATACAGTCAGATTATAGACTATCCTAGGTGCACAGTAATTTTCACACAAAAAATAGGATGCATGCACTGAAGGACGCTTGGTACGTCATGAATTGTTTGGACACATACGCATGTGGCGCAAATTGGAGTCACGGAAAATTGCTTAAGACGTTATGCATGGTTAAAACGTGAAGACTAGCAAGTCATTCATGCTATCAAGGAGTCAAGTCGTTAAGACCATGTGTATTTCAAGTGGTAAGTTTACTTATATACAATGCAAAGTGGATGAGATAAAATACACGTGGCATCTAATGCATAAGCAAGTGCAGCAGGCCAAGTCGTCGGCCGTTATGCCAAGCTGTACGAGATTAAGTCGTTCAGCACAACTTGAGTCAAGACACATAAAAGCATATCGTAAAGCATAGTGCCAAATAGTGCCAGCTGTAAAGGTATTTGTAATGACCCGCATTGTCAGAGGTATTATAATTAATTAATTTAATTATATAAATAGTGATTTAGGGAATTAAATCATCGTTAATTAAATTATAGTGAATATTTAATTAAGTTATATAATAGAATAATATATTTAATTTAGAAATAATCAAAAATATTGGAAATCACAATATTCTGTGAACTGGGTCATCCCTAAGATTTAATTTAGCTTAGAGTTGAATTATATTGACGAATATATTCAATCGACATCAGTTTGAATGTAGAATTATAATATAATTAAAATAGAGCTTGAAATGGCACGGATGTTCGCTATTTGGCGATTTGAACTTCAACTGGATGTACAGGGTTCGTTTTAAATCGGATTTCTGTGAAACAAGAAACGTGTGGAGTTGGTGGAGTATATCTTTCTAGTGGAAGAGAAAAATCAGGATTTCATCATGTAGATTTTGAGTTACGTCCAAATCAAATTCTCAGAAATGCAGCACCCTGACCATAACGATTTAACTATATTTTATATAAGGATTTAAATAGAAATCGAACATCGATATAACTCTGACGATGTAATATCGAGTTGTAAATCCATATAGGAATATTCTGAAGCTGTATGGTATTCCTCTGTGAATATAGACGATAATATTTATTTTTAAATATTAAATTTAATTATATTTAAATATATTTATATATTTAAATGGGTCATCCAGAGCTTTAAAATAGCCACTTTTGCAAACGAAGTCGGAATTCGACGAAACTAATTTTTTGGATCTGCTACATCAAATTATTGTTATATTTCCAGTTTCTGATTTTTAGAGTCATTGTGTGGTCGTACGGATTTTTAGAGTGAGAAACAATCGATATTTTGATGGTTAAAAATACACTGTGTGAGCATACGAAGTCGAAATTCGACGAAACCAGTTTCGTTGGATCCGCAATATCGAACTCTAGCTACATGTCTAGTTTGGTGATTTTTAGGTGTCGTGTGTGATCACACGGATTTTTAGAAGATAGAAACAAATATAAAATGGTAAAGTAAAATAACTAAAAATATCAAAAAAAAATATAGATATTTATAGACCCTATAAATACCCTCAAAACTTTCCTTAACCTAATTAATCTCATTCCTCAGTCAAAACGTAAAACCGCCATCACATTTCCATCTCAAACCATTTCAGGAATCTTCAAAAATACAAGGCAAATCAAATAAAAAGTTATAAATTTGAAAACAAATGTTTTTAGCTTGCTGGTAAGATTTTCTTCAAGTCCATACCACTTTTGCTTGGTTCGATCTAATTTTTGTAAGGATCGAAAGTCAACAGTAAACCTAGGGTTTTTTAAATTGTGGGTTGTGGTGCATCGAGTTGGAGAGTGAGTTCGTAGTCGGGTTAGTGGAAAGACACAGCACTTAGTGTCGAAGTATCAAAAGTATCGGTGGCCATTTGAGGGTCGCGCGATCTACGGTGGCGTGAGAGCAGTTTTGAGGGATGCCATCGAGTTCATGGTTGTGGGTATGGGGAGGAAGAGGAGTTCAAGAGGAGTGTGGTGGTGGAGTTGGTTTTGATGTTCGAGGTAGGATGTAGGAGCAGTTGAAGGAGATCGGGGCCATGTTTGTGTTGGATGTTTACTGGAGTTCGTGGGATTTGATTCGGGGAAGACAAAAAAAGGAGAGGTCGGGTCTGATGTTCATGAGTGGGCCGACAAGAAGGTTAAGGCCCAATTAATAAAATAGTTTAGGTTATTAAATTTATATTGTTTAAAAACTTGAATAACATATAAATTTGCCATACGATATCAGAATCAGACAAAACAAGATCCGTTGGGATCGTATAGACGGTGGCTACACCATGGAACCGACTGGAAGTCCATCGGAGCTCGTTTGAATTTATGGAGAAATAAATTGTTTGATTCAAATAAAATAACAGTTTATCGTTCTTTAACGATGAACTGCCAAAGTGAGTAAATCTCACTAACTCTGAACAGTTTATAATTTCATGTTGCATTTTTAGAACTGTTAAATATTGGCTGATTGACTGTGTGTTGACTGTTTGATTGAACTGCTAGTTAGTTAGTTGAATTTCTATATTGATTCTGTTTAATAGACTATATCATATGGAACTGAAAGTGATTTTATCTATATTGTTTAACATCTGTAATGCAGGGAAACAGGTTGGAGGAATCCAACTGGATTCCTCAACATTTATTTTACTATGATTCATATATTGTGATATATAATCTGACGTTGATTATATGTGTTTGGACGATTTTTATCGTTGTTATATAGTGTGTTAAATACCATAAGAAATACCAGAATGTGGAAAATAGATTTTCAAAGTATATTTTGAAAATAATTTATTTATATAAAATCAATGGATTTTTTATTATAAAAGAAAAAGGATTTTTTATAAAAGAAATATATTTGATAATCAAATATAAAGGAATTATATTTGTAAATCAAATATAAAGGAATTATATTCGTAAATCAAATATAAGGGAATTATATTTGTAAATCAAATATAAGGGAAAGAATTTGTTAAATAGATATAGAAGGAAATATTTGTAAAACAAATATAAAAGGAAGTATTTGTCAAACAAATAAGAAGAGAAATATTTGCAAAACATTTACAAATAAAAATAGAATTATGAAGGAAATATTTGTAGAACATTTACAAATAGATTAAAAGGGATTATTTATTTATTTAGGGAATAAATAGAATTAGAATAAAGGAAATATTTATTTAGAAAATAAATACAATATTATAAAAGGAGTTAGAATTAATCAGTTAGAGTTAAAGGAGTTAATCGAATATAATTTATTCAAATAGAGTGAAAGGAGTTAATCAGTTAGAGTTAACCAGTTAGAGGTAATCAAATAGAGTAAATCGATTAGAGTTAAAAACAAACTAGAGTTAATCGTATAGAGTTAAAGAAATAGAGTTAAGCAAAATTAGAAAATGACTAGAGATTAATAATTTGAATGGTTTCCTAAGTATCGATCTGATGTTGGTTTCGGCCTTCGGGGTTTATACTTAGGAAGTTATTCTCTTGTTAGTTTATAGTTAGAGTCTGATAGATGTGATAGTGATACATAATTAAGCCATGGAAATGTTTTCCAGTGTTAACGTATATTTTCTAAACATAGAAAATAAGGAAATATGAATATATATATCTAGATATATATATGATTGATAATTGACTGATAGAATTTCCATCTGGAAATAATATCGTTGTTTGCACACCTGTTTTTCTTTGATGGTTAAATCACAGACTATCGAAGTTTTGACCATCGTTGTCAATATGGAGAGACCGGTTGGATTATTATCCAAAGAACCACTCTGTATTGGCATAAGCGTTGCAAATCGTATATGCCAAAGAAAATTGAAGACGGAGTAAAGTGCAAGGGCTATTGTATAAGTCTTAGATAACAGTGCCTAAGATGGATGTACTGAATAGTGCCTTCGATTCATCCTGTTCCTGGGTGACTTGTATGGATGAATGTCTGACAGGGTATTCCCAGACGATCACGTATATTGATTTCTTCAACCGTACCAAGAGTGGAAGCGAAGAAGGAAACTTCTTTAGCTAACACGTAATGTACTGTTGTAGACGTCAATCGGTGATTTGATGGATTTGACAATGTGACATTCGAAGTGAATCTGGTGTGATGATAAAGCGTAGCTTCTAGCCTCATCAACCGGTAAATGACAGAAATCGGGCAGGCAGCATGGCTAAGTCGGTCGCTCCGAAGTAGGGTGTATAATCACCTGATCTAGAGATTCATTTCTAAAAATCTATTGTCGATACTGTCCCATTCGGGAAACGGTTGCTGATCCCAACCGTTGGTGATATACATTCGATACACTCAAGCGAAATGAGTGGTCGGTCATGTGTGGCCGGGTTGCAAGATGTTCTTGTTGAATCCAGTGTATTCCTTTCTGGAGGTACACTAGCGAAATGTGGTTCCATACCTTGTCATAGTTAAAAATCCATTACCCAATATGTGCTTGCGATTTTGATTGTATACTATATATGTAGAACGTGAGATGAAAGCGTTTCTGCTAGATTATTATTATATTGTTGTTGATAGACTTTATTATAATATCAAAAGGTTTTTGATATAAAGATATTTTGGATTCTCATAAGGGAAAAACCCGTTCCATTATACGGCGTGGTCTTATGAGATATCGTTTACCTGTTAGAACGGTTTTAAACTGTTTTACTCATACCAGCCCCATGACTGACCCGAAGTTTATTTTGTTGTTTTCCTTAAAACTCTTGGGTGCCTAAATTTGTACGGCCAGTCAAGTAGTCGGGATTTACAGATATACTGGAAGAGCTTGGAGCAGGAGGTTTCAGGATTATATAGCTATAGTTATTTCCGCTGTGTTGTAAGTGTTGTACTTTGATAATGATGTATATTCAAGTACATATGTATATTTCAAGTTATGTTATATATATTATATGTTATTCGTTCCGCTGTGAGGTTCATGTTACTCTGATGTTGTGTTCTTCTTCTTCTTCTATTCTAAATTTCTATCTTATCTATCCTCACCCTCTAATTTCCTTCATTAATGACCTGTATTTTTCGATGTTTTGTAGTCATCATTGAGTTTATGGCGATAACCAAAGTCGTCAAAAACCCGGGTCATTACAGTTGGTATCAGAGCTTAAGTTAAGAGAATTACCTTGGCTCTGTGGCGTGACTCGGTAGAGATAGGGTTAGTAATACCCTAGATTGAGTTGGAGTGTATATATACGAGTGAACGTATTTGTTATTTGATATAAGAATTTGTTTTATATTGTGGAGATTCATTGGTTGAGTTGTTTATGGGTTCTTGTCGATCTGTTTGATCCACTGTATTGGTAGGAGTTTATAAACACTCGAACACGATGGGTCGACACAATATGTTTTGAAATGAGGGTAAATTAAAATAAGTTTACCCAAGGTATATCTTGATATAGAGAAGATATATATATCAAAATTATAATATAGTGGATATATTGGTTGTTATTATAATCGAGTAAGATTATAAATTAAATGGTTATGTAAATAACCAATCAGAATTCATATAAGTGAAATACGTGAAATCAGATGAGTTAAATCTGAAATTTAAACCAGGAATTGATTTAAAACTCTGGAGAATTGGATAAGTGTTTGTAAATGAATTTGGATTAAAAATAAGGAAAATTTAAGACCCTGGAAAATTTTAAATTGTTTTACAAGCCGTGTGAATTATATTTTGAAATGAATTTCAAAGTGGAAATGTTTAAAAATGGTTTTATAGTATTGAACTCACTTCGATCGCTGGAAAATAGATTCTGATGATGACAGCTGCATCATCAGTATTCATTTTCGAGTTGTAAGTGACGAATTATTACCAGAGATACTGTTTTGAATTTGTTTTGGGAAAGACAAGTCATGTCGAATTTCAAAATGGGATTTATAATAAAGAATGAATAAAAAAAGTTTGAAATGGAAATTGAATATAGAAATTCAAAGGGAGTTTGAATATATGAAATTCAATGGAATTGAAATGGAAATTAATATAGAAATTCAAAGGGAATTTGAATATATGAAATTCAATGGAAGTGATATAGAATTTGAATAAAGAAATTCGAATGGGATTTATAATATAGAATTTGAATAAAGAGAATTCAAATAGAATTGAATATAGAATTTGAATAAAGAGAATTCAAATAGAATTGAATATGGAAATTCAAAGGGAGTTTGAATATAAGAAATTCAATGGAATTGAAATGGAAATTGAATATAGAAATTCAAAGGGAGTTTGAATATATGAAATTCAATGGAATTGAAATGGAAATTGAATATAGAAATTCAAAGGGAGTTTGAATATATGAAATTCAATGGAAGTGATATAGAGTTTGAATAAAGAAATTCGAATGGGATTTATAATATAGAATTGAATATAGAATTTGAATAAAGAGAATTCAAATAGAATTGAATATAGAAATTCAAAGGGAGTTTGAATATATGAAATTCAATGGAATTGAAATAGAGTTTGAATATAGAAATTCAAATGGAATTTGAATATAGAATTCAAATGGAATTCAAGTGGAATTCAAATATAGGATTTGAATATATAGAATTTGAATATAGAATTCAAATGGAATTCAAATATAGGATTTGAATGTATAGAATTTGAATATAGAATTCAAATTGAATTTAAACTATAGAATTTGAATAGAATTTGATCTATAGAATTTGAATATATAGAATTTGAATAAAATTTTAACAGAAATTGAATAGAATTAACTAAGTCGAAGAGGAATTAGTTAATCAAGTTTTGAAGTTGAACTTTGAAAGGCGAATTGGATTTGTAAATGGATATTCGAAATCGAATATAGAACTTAAGTTTGAAATTTGGATTCAAATTAATTAATAAGCAAGTTAAAATATATTTGAACATGTCATGTTCAAGTATAAAAGTGAAATAGACTAAAGAGTTAATTAACAAATTAATTAACGAATTGAGTTAAAACAATCAGGTATAGTTAAAATAGATTGGGCAGGTATAAATATACATGAGATAGGTATGGATAAGGTATGAAGGTATATAAATAGAATGCTTGACGAAAAGGTATGTATTTAATTCATATATGAGATTTTATGCGCCATATCGGCTAGCCGCTTGGCTTTTTCTTTTTCTTTTGGATTGGTGAGAGCCATGGGAGGCTATTTGAAATATCCCGATGCTCCTGGTACAAAGGAGGTTATGGCGAATTTTTCCGGGAATTTAAGGAGTTAGAATATTTTTAAGATAATTTGATAGTTAGAAATCAACGTATCGATATATATATAGAAGTCAATAAGGAAACGAACTTAGAAATAGAGTAGTAAAATCAAATGGAAGACTAAGAATAAAATCTAGTAAGAATAGAAAGAGGAAGCGTATACGTGTTTAAAAGTGAATAAGTAGTTGTATGGTATTGATTATTCGAGCAAGTAGTCATATCTGTTTTGACGTTATAAATGTTATTCAGTCAAGGTCTGAGAGGTAGTTATACCCCAACTTGATTGATTTCATTATTAACAAATAAATAGTGAGATTTCAGGCTCGAAGATCAATGTCGAATAAGAGTTAGTTGAATATAGTATTTGGGTTGTCGTAACGATGTTTTACACAACATCCGTTTTAACCCAAATAAGTGTAAGCTTGGAAATATAATAAAGAATATTTCCTAAGTATAGAAATAAACGAGATCGGAAAAGAGATAAGTAATTAGAATATTTTCCAATTATAAATAGCACATATTTTCTAACGTTTAGAAAATAAAGGAAGGCGATATTCGGAAATGTTTTCCAAATAACATAAAAGGCCAATATGGCTATTGAAATATTTGGTTAACAAATATTGATAAAGAAATAGAGAAGTGATTTAACTAATGGAATATTAATTAAGAGCTCAGTGACATGTCAAAAAGGAAAATTTGATTTTTGAAAAGAGTAAACTGTTTGAAAACTCCCAGGGAAAGACTGTTTGAATTAAAAACAAATTTAACAAAAATTTGTGAAAGCAAAATTGAATTAAAGTAAAGCCAGTAAAGTGGTAACGGAGATTAAATTAGAATGATATCAAGACAAATTGGATTGTGAGACTCAAAATTTGAAGTGTAATGTGATAATCAAGTTAAGAGTTGGGAATCGAGAAGAAACTTGAGTTAAAATGGGATTTGACTTGGTTAAAAACGAATGGTTGTGTTGGAGATAAAACTGATTTGGAGTTTGATTGGCATAACATTGGTATACGCTGAATTGATAGCAGATGTGAGGGATATAACGATATGCCCGACAAAAAGGTACCAGTTTATATTATATATTGGTATGAGATTTTGATGAGCCAAATTGGCAAGCCGCTTGGCTGTTTGATTTTCTTTTGGGTTGGAGATGGCCTAGAGAGGCAAGTTGGAGTTTGAGCTATTAACTAGTACAAAGGAGGTCCTGGCGAAATTTTTCAAAAAGTTAAGGTGTTAGAAAATTTCAGGATTTTTGGAAATTTTCGTTGATAAGAACTAATTAATAATTTAATTGAAATTAGATTGGTTAAGTTGAAACTGAAGTTAAGAAGTGAACAAATATGTTCTAACCAGTCGATAAGGTGTTCTCTAACTTAGCAATTTCGAGGATGAAATTATTTTAAGTGGGGAAGAATGTAATGACCCACATTGTCAGAGGTATTATAATTAATTTATTTAATTATATAAATAGTGATTTAGGGAATTAAATCGTCGTTAATTAAATTATAGTGAATACTTAATTAAATTAAATAATATATTTAATTCAGAAATAATCAAAAATATTGGAAATCACAATATTCTGTGAACGGGGTCATCCCTAAGATTTAATTCAGCTTAGAGTTTAATTATATTGACGAATATATTCAATCGACAACAGTTTGAACGTAGAATTATAATATAATTAAAATAGAGCTTGAAATGGCACGGCAATTCGCTATTTGAACTTCAACTGGATGTACAGGGTTCGTTTTAAATTGGATTTCTGTGAAACAAGAAACGTGTAGAGCTGGTGGAGTATATCTTTCTAGTGGAAGAGAAAAATCGGGATTTCGTCGTGTAGATTTTAAGATACGTCCAAATCAAATTCTCAGAAATGCAGCGCCCTGACCATAACGGTTTAATTATATTTTATATAAGGATTTAAATAGAAATCGAACATCGATATAACTCTGACGATGTAATATCGAGTTGTAAATCCATATAGGAATATTCTGAAGCTGTACGGTATTCCTCTGTGAATATAGACGATAATATTTATTTTTAAATATTAAATTTAATTATATTTAAATATATTTATATATTTAAATGGGTCATCCAGAGCTTTAAAAATAGCCACTTTTGCAAACGAAGTCGGAATTCGACGAAACTAATTTTGTTGGATCCGCAATATCAAATTATTGTTAGATTTCCAGTTTCGTGATTTTTAGAATCATTGTGTGGTCGTATGGATTTTTAGAGTGAGAAACAGTCGATATTTTGACGGTTAAAAATACACTGTGTGAGCATACGAAGTCGGAATTCGACGAAGCCAGTTTCGTTGGGTCTGCAATATCGAACTCTAGCTACATGTCTAGTTTGGTAATTTTTAGGTGTCGTGTGTGATCACACAGATTTTTTATAGATAGAAACAAATATAAAATGATAAAGTAAAATATCTAAAAATATCAAAAAAATATCTAGATATTTATAGACCCTATAAATACCCTCAAAACTTTCCTTAACCTAATTAATCTCATTCCTCAGTCAAAACGTAAAACCGCCGTCACATTTCCTTCTCAAACCATTTCAGGAATCTTCAAAAATACAACGCAAATCAAATAAAAAGTTATAAATTTGAAAACAAATGTTTTTAGCTTGATGGTAAGATTTTCTTCAAGTCCATACCACTTTTGCTTGGTTCGATCAAATTTTTGTGAGGATCGAAAGTCAACAGTAAACCTAGGGTTTTTGAAATTGTGGGTTGTGGTGCATCGAGTTGGAGAGTGAGTTCGTAGTCGGGTTAGTGGAAAGACGCAACACTTAGTGTCGAAGTATCGGAAGTTTCGGTGGCCATTTGAGGGTCGCGCGATCTACGGTGGCGTGAGAGCAGTTTTGAGGGAGGCCATCGAGTTCATGGTTGTGGGTATGGGGAGGAAGAGGAGTTCAGGAGGAGTGTGGTGGTGGAGTTGGTTTTGATGTTCGGGGAAGGATGTAGGAGCAGTTGAAGGAGATCGGGGCCATGTTTGCGTTGGATGTTTACTGGAGTTCGTGGGATTTGATTCGGGGAAGACAGAAAAAGGGAGAGGTCGGGTCTGAAGTTCATGAGTGGGCCGACAAGAAGGTTAAGGCCCAATTAATAAAATAGTTTAGGTTATTAAATTTATATTGTTTAAAAACTTATATAACGTATAACTTTGTCATACGATATCAGAATTAGACAAAACAAGATCCGTTGGGATCGTATAGATGGTGGCTACACCATGGAATCGACTGGAAGTCCATCGGAGCACGTTTGAATTTATGGCGAAATAAATTGTTTGATTCAAATCAAATAACAGTTTATCGTTCTTTAACGATGAACTGCCAAAGTGTGTAAATCTCACTAACTCTGAACACTTTGTAATTTCAAGTTGTATTTTTAGAACTGTTAAATATTGGCTGATTGACTATGTGTTGACTGTTTGATTGAACTGCTAGTCAGTTATTTGAATTTCTATATTGATTCTGTTTAACAGAATATATCATATGGAACTGAAAGTGATGTTATCTATATTGTTTAACATCTGTGATGCAGGGAAACAGGTTGGAGGAATCCAACTGGATTCCTCAACATTTATTTTACTGTGATTCATATATTGTGATATATAATCTGACGTTGATTATATGTGTTTGGACGATTTTTATCATTGTTATATAGTGTGTTAAATACCATAAGAAATACCAGAATGTGGAAAAGAGATTTTCAAAGTATATTTTGAAAATAATTTATTCATATAAAATCAATGGATTTTATATTATAAAGGAAAAAGATTTTTTATAAAAGAAATATATTTGACAATCAAATATAATGGAATTATATTTGTAAATCAAATATAAAGGAATAATATTTGTAAATCAAATATAAGGGAATTATATTTGTAAATCAAATATAAGGGAAAGAATTTGTTAAACAGATATAGAGGGAAATATTTGTAAAACAAATATAAAAGGAAGTATTTGTCAAACAAATAAGAAGAGAAATATTTGTAAACCATTTACAAATAAAAATAGAATTATGAAGGAAATATTTGTGGAACATTTACAAACAGATTAAAAGGGATTATTTATTTATTTAGGGAATAAATAGAATTAGAATAAAGGAAATATTTATTTAGAAAATAAATACGATATTATAAAAGGAGTTAGAATTAATCAGTTAGAGTTAAAGGAGTTAATCGAATATAATTTATTCAAATAGAGTGAAAGGAGTTAATCAGTTAGAGCTAACCAGTTAGTGGTAATCAAATAGAGTAAATCGATTAGAGTTAAAAATGAACTAGAGTTAATCGTATAGAATTAAAGAAATAGAGTTAAGCAAAATTAGAAAATGACTAGAGATTAATAAGTTAAATGGTTTCCTGAGTATCGATCTGATGTTGGTTTCGGCCTTCGGGGTTTATACTTAGGAAGTTATTCTCTTGTTAGTTTATAGTTAGAGTCTGATAGATGTGGAAGAATAGTGATACATAATTAAGCCATGGAAATGTTTTCCAGTGTTAACGTATATTTTCTAAACATAGAAAATAAGGGAATATGAATATATATATATATATAGATATTATATGATTGATGATTAATTAATAGAATTTCCATCTGGAAATAATATCGTTGTTTGCACACCTGTTTTTCTTTGATGGTTAAATCACAGACTATCGAAGTTTTGACCATCGTTGTCAATATGGAGAGACCGGTTGGATTATTATCCAAAGAACCACTCTGTATTGGCATAAGTGTTGCGAATCGTATATGCCAAAGAAAATTGAAGACGGAGTAAAGTGCAAGGGCTATTGTATAAGTCTTAGATAACAGTGCCTAAGATGGATGTACTGAATAGTGCCTTCGATTCATCCTGTTCCTGGGTGACTTGTATGGATGAATGTCTGACAGAGTATTCCCAGATGATCACGTATATTGATTTCTTCAACCGTACCAAGAGTGGAAGCAGAGAAGGAAACTTCTTTAGCTAACACGTAATGTACTGTTGTAGACGTCAATCGGTGATTTGATGGATTTGACGATGTGACATTCAAAGTGAATCTGGTGTGATGATAAAGCGTAGCTTCTAGCCTCATCAACCGGTAAATGACAGAAATCGGGCAGGCAGCATGGCTAAGTCGGTCGCTCCGAAGTAGGATGTATAATCATCTGATCTAGAGTTTCATTTATTTCTAAAAATCTATTATCGATACTGTCCCATTTTGGAAACGGTTACTGATCCCAACCGTTGGTGATATACATTCGATACACTCAAGCGAAATGAGTGGTCGGTCATGTGTGGCTGGGTTGCAAGATGTTCTTGTTGAATCCAGTGTATTCCTTTCTAGAGGTACACTAGCGAATGGTGGCTCCATACCTTGTCATAGTTGGAAATCCAATACCCAATACGTGCTTGCGGTTTTGATTGTATACTATATATATAGAACGTGAGATGAAAGCGTTTCTGCTAGATGATTATTATATTGTGGTTGATAGACATTATTATAATATCAAAAGGTTTTTGATATAAAGATATTTTGGATTCTCATAAGGGAAAAACCCGTTCCGTTATACGGCGTGGTCTTATGAGATATCGTTTACCTGCTAGAACTGTTTTAAACTGTTTACTCATACCAGTCCCATCACTGACCCGGAGTTTATTTTGTTGTTTTCCCTAAAACTCTTGGGTGCCTAAATTTGTACGGGCAGTCAAGTAGTCGGGATTTACAGATATACTGGAAGAACTTGGAGCAGGAGGTTTCAGGATTATATAGCTATAGTTATTTCCGCTGTGTTGTAAGTGTTGTACTTTGATAATGATGTATATTCAAGTACAGATGTATATTTCAAGTTATGTTATATATATTATATGTTATTCGTTCCGCTGTGAGGTTCATGTTACTCTGATGTTGTGTTCTTCTTCTTTTTCTATTCTAAATTTCTATCTTATCTATCCTCACCCTCTAATTTCTTTCATTAATGACCTGTATTTTTCGATGTTTTGTAGTCATCATTGAGTTTATGGCGATAACCAAAGTCATCAAAAACCCGGGTCATTACAGTATTCATTCAAGTTGCACATCATCTGATTAAAGGAGGTTGTTTTGATTCCATATCGCATGTCGTTGCATCAAATACTCGTGTCGCAAGTCTTCATGCCGCTCCACCTATTTAGACCAATTCATGTCGCTCATGCATATTGCTGAAACCAAGCTGTAAACCAGCTAATGATAGGCTAATGACAACTGTAAAGTGCGATTAATAGATGTACACACCTATTTACGACTATGCCACTACACTCAAATAACTCTTATAAATACCCCTACACTTCAGACTTGAAGGGGAAAAGATTCTTCTACCCCGAAGGGCTGCTCAAACCATTTCTCCACCATTCTGACTTCATTCCAAGCTCTATTAATGGCTTCTCAAGATCAGTCCACCTCTCTCCAACAAAAAATAGTTCAAATCTTCTCCAAACTCCATTAGAAATCTCTTAAACTCAATTCAAGTGATCTCCAACTACCATTAATTTTCTCTCAATCCTAAATCCAACACAAATTCACCATGGAACTAATGAAGATCATCTAATTTTTCAAGTGATTGAAGATCTACACAACTATCATCACCAACCAAGAGATCTCGCCTATTGCTTCATGATTTCAAGAGAAAAAAAGAGAGAAAATAAAGGGGACTATTATAAAAGAGAGAAACGAGTGATATGAATGAAGTCATATACTTTGTAAATCCAAATGTGTTAATGAAAATTGCTACTATAGTGGACGTAGGTCTAAATTGACTGAACCACTCTAAAAATTCTTTTTTCCTTATTGCGTTATTTTGTGTTTGTAGCTCTACATTCTAGATTTAACATAATTGTGAAGTGTTTCTTAAGACCTTGGGTGTTGGTGTCGATTTTGATATGAATACTTCCAAAATATTTCAAAAATCATTTAAAAATAATTATTTAAGTTTTGAATAATGATTCATATGTTTAAAACTTCACATATACTGTTTTCAGAAAAAGCATTGCAAAGCCATCGCAAGACAGCTTATATTAGCTAGTCTTATCAAAACAATCTATATATTATCCAAAACTATAATTTTCCAATTCAAATCCCTTTTAAATAATTCATTACGATTTTACAAAACAATTCTGTATTTTTAATAATTTTGAAACAACCATTTACCGTTACAGTCTACAAGCTGCGTTTACAACGACCTTTATTCAAAATAGATTTCAGCATAACATGAAAACCATACACTGAAATTTGAAAATTATTTTCTTTGAAAACCATTGTTATAGTAGAGAAAATTTTTGTTTCACGTTAATCCGATTCAAATTGCATTAGTTATATTCGTTTAAAGTTTGTGGGAGAAATTCGCAACTGCCACATCATAACTAGTCCTATTCAGACCATATTACAACGTATAATAAAAATTCATCCGATTCACTTCGGATATGATTATAAATCTTTTTAAACATATATAAACACATTTAAAAACAATATTTCAAATTTTGACTTCCAACTCAATTTAAATTCAAAATTGAATATTATAATATTATTATATTAACAAAATAACATTATTTTTCAGAAATAAATCCAATGAACTTCAAAATTTGCAGAAATCAAATTAAATATTACATAAGATCATTGGATAGTTTGTTTGAATGTAAACCATCGTCTACATACCTAACTCAACTTCAGTTTTGAAAATCACTATTCAAAATCGATTTCACACTTTTACATATCATATATAGTCAAAATGTTTTCCAAATATTTTACAAAGGTTATTTGTATATACTTTAATTTCACTTCCGAATTATTTCGAAAAACAAATTTGAAATTCCATTTTTGGTTGTTATTTTAATATTAAAATAATATAAATCATGTTTATATTGATTGGAGACTTAACTAATCACCTTTATAATGTTATAACTTCAGTATCATAGGTATGTGATCAAATTCAAACATCAACTAATAACATATGAACATTCATGTCAACCAATCAACAATATCATTGATAATTTTTATAAACTATGTGGAAGCGTTATGGTAATCAACACTTATCAGTGTATTAGTGTGTAACGACCTGTGTTTTACATATTGGAGGATCTTAAAATATTTTTATTTAATTCCTGAGGGTCGGATCATTCTTATATTTTAATATGGTAGTTATGGGGATGTGAGACATGGCCAAAATTTTTATCAATTTTATTTATGACCATTTTTCCACTGTTAGTTTTGTACACAATATAATTTTTGATTGAAATCGAATCAGGTGCTAAAATTGATTTCATTGTAAAGAAAATGGTATTGCCAATTTCGTCGAGTGGTCACATTAAAGATTTGGTTCAGCGGTTTGGGAGGAATTGCTGTTTTAGTGCTACACAATATCTGGACAGACTAACTAGTCCTTAGTGGGCTGATTTGGTGTGGCCCATTATTAGGCTAGTGGGATGGCTATAAATAGAGGGGTAGAGGTAAGGCGAAGGGTTTAGTTTCTTCATTTCTCATTTGGTTGAGCTCATGACCCTCCTTGCTCAATCAAATACATCTCTCTTCCATTAAATTCTTAGATCTACATAAGGAGATTGAAGATCTATAGCAAGGAAGGATAGATCAACATCAAGAGAGAGTAGGTTGCGTCAAATTAAGAGATTTGGAGATTGTTTGCCATCCGGATTTGTAGATCATCGTTTTAAAGTTAATTTGTGGATTTGGTGAGTGATAAGTTCTCACATGGATCCAATCGAGTATATGGGATGTTTGACCTTATTTTCATCATTTCAAGTTGTTTTCACCTTGTTCTACATCATGATAAGTATGTTTCCATTCGAATCACCATAGGATCTAATCTAAAAACTTAAATTGGTAAATCCATATGTTAATTCGTGTGTTTATGCAAGTTTAGATCCATTTGTTAATTCATTTATTGTTTTATCATGGTTTGTTAAATTCATATGGTTATATGATGATTTATTGTTGTGCTGATGTGTGTTGATGATTTCTATTGATTTTTGTTTGAAAATTGGTCGATTTTGGATGAGGTGCGTGTGTGGATGTTCATTGTTGGAGCATTGATGAATGGATCATTTGGAAGCATGACATGAAGCTCGGGTTGCCCTATCTTATTGTGCAAGAAAGGCTAATTGAAGTCGAGTCATCCTAGCTTGGGTCGTTCCACCTAGGCTGTAGAGGTAATAATGGAGTCGGGTCGTTTGAAGTTAGGTTGTTCGACTATGGTGAAGTTAGGTTGTTCTGTTATGGTGATGTTAGGTCGTTCAGCTATGGTGAAGCTGGGTCATTCGCATACCCTATTGATGGATTAGGCTATTCAAGTTTAGGTGGGGTCGTCGATGACGTGGCACGAATTGGTCGAACTTAGTATGAGAAGCTTAGGTCGGTCGTTGGTGGCTTCGGGCCGTTCAAGGCCTAATGAACCGGGTCGTTCAAGGCTTGATGAATCGGGTCATCCAAGACCTGATGAATTGGGTCGTTCAAGACCTGATGACTTAGGTCATTCAAGACCTGATGAGTTGGGTCGTTCAAGACCTGTTGGATTGGGTCGTTTAAGAAATGATGGGTCTGGTCATCTATGTTGGATCGGGCAGAAGATACTATAACATTTAACAAACGTTGTGGATGGGAATTTAAACGTTGTGGTATGTTTTTCATAGTGGAAAGGCTGAAACGCTATGAATCGAATATTGACCAAATGACGTATGTTTTTCGCTCGATGGTGGTTGTGGCTTCGAAGTGAATTCAAGGAGTAATGTTCAAAATGTTGTGAGGTGTTCGTTGATCGATGAAATGCAACGAATGTGAAGACTACTCAAGGTGATTTAAGATCGTGAATAATGGCCGCTCAAGATGATTTGAGCTTATGAATGGTCACCGATGATGACGACTAGAGATATTGAAGGCCGAGGGATTATCATTATCATAGGTTCTAGCGGGCTCAAAGCAAGGGTATAATAGCGATGCCTAAAAGACTAGATGATTAGTCGAGTACCCTGGGTGTCGATGAAAGGCCTAGACACATATCGATGAAAGGCGTATGGAGTTTTTTGCTAGAACCGAGGTTACCATTAGCCCTTGACAAATGGCGTGCCATAGCCAATGATACGATTGACGATGGTTTCAAAGCAGGATTGGCAGTGATAGCCAGACTCATGGATGTTGATTGTCTTACTCGTATCATTTTGCGAAGACTGCTCGGCATCGAAGGAGACACCTCTTGGGTGCTTATCTGATGTTAGCCTAGACCTTCGAGGATTGTCCTTGGGGATGTTGATTTCGATTAGGATGGTCCACGTAGGATAACTAATTGTTATGCCTGTATGTTTTCCTTTTATGGTTGTTATAAAGGCTATCACTATCAGAAGTGGCAGAGATGGTTTTGGGTTTCTTCCTTGTTGATGTTGGTAGACTAGATGATTAATCTGCCAATTCTCATATAATATACTGATGATGTTAGATAGCTGTTTTATCGCTCACTAGACTGTTGTTTGACTCAAGATTTTATGTTTCCTCTTATTACCTTGGGTTGTCATCTTATTGTTGATAGGAAGACTGAGTAGCAGGTCCCAGATAGCAGATCTTAGTGGATGATGTTGCAGATAGATGACGAGCAAGAGGCTAATGTATCAGTTTTCTAATATATATTTTTTTGTTTTCCGTTGTTTGATGTATTCTCTGAGTGATTTGTAGTGAGGCTTTTTGTACAGACTCTTAAGGTATTCCGGTGTTGTATAGATAATTCATGATGATATGAAAAGTTTAAGATTCTGCTCAATTCTTGTTTACTATTATTTCCTACTGTATATGCTCTATTATATTTTATCCTTGCAGTGTGAGTTATATGACAGGTTCTGCGTGTGTTATCCTACCCTGGTGATCATCCATAGCTACCTGGAACATCTTTCAACACATTATACCTCTTGATTAAGTGCAGGATTTACAGGCGACCTTTATGTTTGGTATCAGAGCTCTAGTTAATCGATTTAGCCAAAGTTCAAAGACGTAATTACGTATTAGAGACGTATTTGAAGATTTCTGATGGATGCATACTATATATTAGTGTATAGTATAATAGCATTTGAACTCCATTTGCAGTTTTTCTTATGTGTGGACTAATATTCTATTTTTCAAATTTAGAATGAGTTGTCGAACGTCGAGACACACTGCTAGGGAGGAGACTGTTCCTATAGGGGGTGATGGAGGTATACCAGACTACCAAGCTATGTTCAAGGCCATGATGGCAGCGATCATGAGGAGGGCACCCACTCAGGAGACAACCGTGGTAGATGTAGGAGTTCAAGTGCGTGTGCTTAGGGTTGTAGATTTCGCGAAGCTATGCAAAGATTTCACTACTCTAGGAGGGAAGCCGTTTAAGGGGACCGAGCCGATTGTAGAGATTCAAGGGTAGCTTGATACTTGCATTCAGATTTTTGGAGACTTGGGCATCGATGATGCAACTAAGAGGAAGCTTGCATCGAGACAACTACAGGGCAGAGCTATGGATTTGTGGAACTCTACCACTCTGTAGACCCTAGAAGATGAGATTTCGTGGGATCAATTCCAAGTCAAGTTCAAGATGAAGTTTATTTCTACCATTCAGAAGTCTATTCTGTTCAAGAAGTTTGTTGAGCTGAAGCAGAATAGTATGCAGGTTTTGGAGTATGTTTAAAATTTTTAAGCCTTGTCGAAGTATGCTCGTTCATATTTTGAAACTCCTTACTTGAAGAATGAAAATTTGTTATGGGCTTGGACAAGTATCTTGGGAATCAGTTAGTCAATCATCTGGATGATACCAATGAGAAGATCATGGAGAAAGCTTTGAGGCATGAGAGTTTGTTCCCTAAGGAAGAGCATGTTGTTGTAGCTTAGAAAGAATAGAAACCACAACAAATCGTAATAATAAGAAGGGGAAGAAACAATAGCAGAAAGGAAAAGATTGTAAGAAGAAGTAGAAAGGCGAAGTGACTTGCTACTACTACCAGTAGATGGGCCATTATTCCAAGGATTGAAAGAATCCAATAGTAGAGAGGGAGTGTTATAACTGTGTCAAGCCTAGGCATAATAAGAAGGATTGTCCAGAACCAGCAAAGGGAAAGTAGATTGTGAAAGCTTATACTTTGTAAGTTGTACCTTCTTTATCAAGGGCTCCTACGGTGGAGGAGAAAGGGAAGAGTGTCGTCGTTCAAGGTATTCTTTCCGTTATAGATGTTTTAGTTCATGTGTTGTTTGATACTAAAGCATCAGATTCTTTCATTTGAACTTATGTGCCGCTTGGGTTTAGAACCCAAGATTTGTGATAGACCTTTTGTTCTGACTAATCCAGTTGGGGGTTTGTCCAGTTTGTGTATGATTTGTCGTGGTCTAGTGCTGTCGAGTCATGTTCCTTTATGTGTGTTGCTTTGTTTTGAACTTCGCTGTGTTTGGGATTATTTTGGGTATGGACTGGCTCAAGAGGTATGTGACAAAAGTGGTTTGCGAGAAGCTCGAGGTGACGGTTAGGAATGTGGAAGGGAGAATGGTTGTGATTTGAAGTAAGCCTGATGATGGCGTCTTTGTAAGCTATTTATATTTGTTTATGATTCCACGAGAAGACTTGTCATCTGCGTCGATCGTTAGTGAGTTCGATGATGTCTTTGAAGAGGTCAAAGGGTTGCTGTCGCATCGTGAGATTGAGTTCAGAATCGATTTGGTCGAGGGTGCTAGACCTATCGTCATGCCTCATTAGGAGGATGGCACCTAAGGAACAACGAGAGTTAGAGGTGCATGTTCGTGATCTTTTGAGAATATGATTCATTCGGAGAAGTGTTTTGAATAGGGTACACCAGTTGTGTTTGCAACCAAGGATGATGGATCTTTGAGATTATGTATGGATTATCGCAAGCTGAACTGGGTGACCAAGAAGAACAAGTATCCATTGTCGAGGATAGATGACTTGTTCGACCAGCTTCATGAGATGTGCAGTTAAAGCGCTTAGCGGATCCAATAAGGCGGAGGTCCAAAAAGTCATAGCGGCGATAAAGTGAGGAAATAGTAGGATATAGCGGACGACTCTAAAGTAACATATATAACTCCTTCAAAATATTTTTATGAATATATAAATGATAAGTAACTGAAAAACTAACACTTTATTTAACATTAGTTCGTACATTTTAAATTTTAAATACAAATACGTGCAAGTATCGACAAATAAACATAAACTTTCGTTTAAATTAATTAAATTCAATAGTATATTAGAGTATTTCGGTTTCTAAAAGTAGATATTAAAAACTTCAATTGAAGAACCTAATTTAACAATTTTTTTAATGTATAAATTTCATTTTTAAATTCATTTCTTTTATCAAAGATATAGCGGGAATAACAAAATATAGTGGAAATAACCGGATATATCGAGAATAGCGGAATATAGTGAGGATTAAAGTGGAGAGGTTATATCAGAGGCTATTTGAGGAAAAAACGTAGCGGTGGTAGTGTGCTACAGGATATAGCATGGTTATAGCGGGGTAATAGCGGGGCATTAACAGCATAGTTCACGAGGCCAAGTTGTTTTCATAGATGGACTTGGCAACGAGATTTGACCAGTTGAGAGTGGCGAAGGATAGTGCGCCGAAAACAGCTTTTAGGACCCCATCTAGTTTCTTCGAATGGTTGGTGATGCCATTTAGGTTGACTAACATGCCAGTGTATTTCGTGAATCTTATGAATAGGGTGTTCAAAGATCATTTGAACAAGTTCATGCTTGTGTCCATGGACAATATTATGGTTTTCTCCTAGAATGAGGAAGAGCATAAGATGCACTTGTGAGTTGTTTTGGAAATCTTGCGGAAGCATCAGTTGAGGGCTAAATTTTCGAAGTGTCACTTATAAAAGAGTGAAGTGACATTCATAGGCCATGTTGTTTCTGGAAATGGGATAGAGGTTGACCATGGCAATGTGGCCACAATCCAGGACTGGGATAGACCTAAGAATGAGACAGATGTTCAGAATTTCCTTGGATTAGTAGGATATTATCATCGTTTTATCAATGATTTCTCCAAGATAGCTGCATCATTAACTAAATTAATGAAGAAGAATCAAGTGTTCACATGGGATGTGAAGTGCAAGCAATCTTTGGAATCCTGAAAGAAAGACTGGCGAGAGCTTCGATTTTTTGAGATTCCATGTGGGAATGAAGAGATGGTGGTATACATTAATGCATGCGGTATTGGGCTTGAAGCAGTGCTAATGCAGAAAGATAGAGTTGTGGCCTAGGGAGTCGACAGTTGAGACGCATGAATGGAATTATCCAACTCATAATTTGGAGTTAGCAACGATCATGTTTGCTCTGAAGATGTGGAGACATTAATTGCTAGGAGTTCGATTCGAGTTGTTTACAGATCTCAAGTCGTTGAAATATCTTTTCTCCCAAAAGGATTTGAATCTTCTACAGCAACAGTGGTTCGATTTTCTGGCATCATACAATTTTGGTATAGCCTATACTCTTGGTAAAAGAATTGCAGTGGAGGATGCGTTAATTCGAAGACATGCAAGTTTAAGAGTGATGTTTTCGGAATGGAAGCACCTAGGGAACTTGTCATAAATTGATTTCAGACCAAGGTGGGAGTTAGAACCTGAAATGTTTGTAAGCTTATCGATAAGACCTACTCTCATTGATAGGATTGGCGAAAGCCAAAAGTCGGATGTAAAGATTGTCGAAATTATCTAGAAGATGGAACCATGAGATAAGGAATTCAAAGTCGATCGAGAGGGTTGGCTTCGGAAACAAGGATGACTGGTTGTTCCTGATATTGACGGATTGAGAGATAAGGTTCTGAGGGAATATTATCACTTGAAGTTGACGAGTCATTCTAGTATTAATAAGATGTACCAGGACATGAAGTGAGCTTACTACTGCGAGGGTATGAATAAGGATGTAGTAAAGTTGATTTCCAAGTGCATGAACTATCAGTTAGTGAAAGATGAACAGAAGAAGCCGAGTGGATTACTTCAGCCATTGTAAGTTCTTATGTGGAAGTGAGAGGAAATATCGATGGATTTTATCGACGGACTAACTAGAACCAGGGCAGGAAATGAAGGAATTTGGGTCACTGTGGATCGCTTGACCAAAAGTGCAAAATTTATTCCTATCAGACCGACTAGGACAACATCAAAGTTGGATAAGCTATATATTAAATGGATAGTTTGATTCCATGGTATCCAGAAGAGCATAGTGAGCGCGAGATCCATTGTTCACAAGTGGATTTTGGAAGAGTTTGCAAGATACTTTGGGAACAAAGTTGTATTTAAGTACGGCTTATCATCCCTAAACTGATGTTCAAACCAAGAGGGTTAACCGAGTTTTGGAAGGTCTCCTAAGAGATTGTGTATTAGACTTTGGAGGATCATGGGAAGACTATCAACATCTAGTTGAGTTTGTGTATAATAACAGCTACCAATCGACCATTGGGATGGCACCATACGAGGCATTGTAAGGTAGACCATGTAATTCTCTGGCATGTTAGTTAGAAACTGGAGATAAGTTGATACTTGGGCCAGAGGTGAGCAGAGAAAGCTCGGATTGTATCAAGATCATTTAGCAGTGAATGGAAGCAGCCCAAGATCGTCAGAAGAGTTATGCCGATAAGCGTAGAAAGGATTTTGAATTTGACATGGGCAACATGGTTTTCATAAAGATTTCGGCGTTGAAGAATGTTGATCGATTTGGAAATAAAGGAAAGTTGACTACAAGATTCTTTGGGCCATTTCTGATAGTCGAGCTGATTGGGAAGATCGCATATAGATTGGATTTAAACGAAAGATTTCGGGTGTGCACAATGTTTTTCATGTGTCGTTTCTAAGGAAGTGTGTGCATGATTCAAATGTGGAGGTATATCCGGAATAGTACGAAGACCTAGAAGTCGAGTTCGTATTTACGAAACTTCGTAACCCGCTTCACTTATGGGGAATGACACGAGACAGATTAGGAAGAAGACGGTTAAGCTAGTCAACGTGCAATGGAGTAAGGATGATGACGATTGTACGTGGGAAATGGAAGAGAGTATGAAGACAATCCATCCAGAACTCTTTGCTGGTATGACTCACTAATGTTGTGTCACTCTTACACCATTGTAACTTGTACTATTCGCTAGTATTCCGCGCGCTAGGTTAAGGCTATGGATGCATGGCTTAATGGATGCTAGTTTGGATGATAAATAGGTTGTTTCTTGAAGGTAAGCATGCAAATGGTTTTAGTTGCTTGTCTTTGTTTGGAATATCGGGGACAGAATTCCTATGGGGGAAGAATGTAACGACCCACATTTTACGTATCAAAGGATTGTAAAATATTTTATTTAATTCCCTAAGACACAGATTATTCTCATATTTTTGATATGTTGGTTATGGGGATGTGAGACATGTCCGTAATTTTTATCAATTTTATTTGTGACCATTTTGCCACGGTCAATTTTGTACTAGGCATAACTTTTGGCTGAAATCGAATCAGTGCTAAATCGATTTCATTGTAAAGGAAATGGTGTTGTAAGTTCCATAGAGTGGTCACATTAAATATTTGATTCAGTTGTTTGGGTGGAATTGTTGTTTTAGTTCTATACAATTTATAGACAGACTAACTAGTCCTTGGTGGGCTGATTCGATGTGGCCCATTAGTGGGCTAGGGGATGGCTATAAATAGGGGGGTAGAGGTAAGGTGAAGGGTTTAGCTTCTTCATTTCTCATTTGGTTGAGCTCATGATCCTCCTTATTCAATAAAATACATCTCTCTTCCATTAAATTCTTAGATCTACATAAGAAGATTGAAGATCCACATCAAGGAAGGCTATATCTACATCAAGAGAGAGTAGATCGCATCAAATTAAGACATTTGTAGATCGGTCTTTGATATCCGGATTTGTAGATCATCTTTTTAGATCTAATTTGTGGATTTGGTGAGTGATAATCATCTCTCACATGGATTCAGTCCAGTATATGGGTTGTTTGATCGTATTTTCATCATTCCAATTTGTTTTTACCTAGATGTAAATCATGGTAAGTATGTTTCCATTCAAATCACCACAGGATCTAATCTAGAAACTTAAATCATTAAATCCATATGTTAATTTGTGTGTTTATGCAAATTGAGATCCATTTGTTAATTCATTCATTGTTTTATCATGATTTGGTGAATTCATATGGTTATATGATGATTTATAATTGTGCTAATGTTTGCCGATGATTGCAATTGATTTTGGTTTGAAAATAGGTCTATTTTTGATGAGTTGCGTATGTGGATGTTCAGTGTTGAAATCGATGGATGGATCATTCGGAAGCATGACATGAAGCTCGGGTCACCATGACTTGTTGCACAAGAAAGGCCAATTGAAGACTGGTCTTCCTACTTGGGACATTCTAGCTGGGTCATGGAGATAACGATGGAGTCGAGTCGTTTGAAGTTAGGTCGTTCGGCTATGGAGAAGGTAGGTCGTTCGAATATGGTGAAGTTAGGTCGTTAGGCTATGGTGAAGCTGAGTCATTCGCAGACCCTGTTGATGGACCGGGTCATTCAACATTAGGTCGGGTCGTTGATGACGTGGCAAGAATTGGTCGAACTTGGTATTAGAAGCTTGGGTCGGGTCGTTGGTGGCTTCGGGTCGTTCAAGACCTGATGAATCGAGTCGTTCAAGAACTGTTGAGTTGGGTCATTCAAGAACTGATGAAATCGGTTCATTTAAAACCCGTTGAGTTGGATCGTTGAAGCACTGATGAGTTAGATTGTTCAAGACCTGTTGATTGGGTTGTTCAAGACATGTTGGGTTGGATCGTCAATGACGGATCGGGCAGAAGATACTACAATGTTTAACAAACGCTGTGGATGGAAATTTAAATGCTATGGTATGTTTTTCATAGCGGAAAGGCTGATACGCTATGAATCGAATATTGACCAAATGACATATGTTTTTGGCTCGACGGTGGTTGTGGCTTCGAAGTGGATTTAACGAGGAAACTTCACAGTGTTGTGAGGTGTTCGTTAATCGATGAAATGCAACAAATGTGAAGACGACTCAAGATGATTTGAACTCGTAGATAATGGCTGCTCAAGGTTATTTGATCTTATGAATGGTCGTCGATGATGACAGCTAAAGATATTGAAGGCCGAGGGATTATCGTTGTCGTTGGTTCTAGCGAGCTCAAAGCAAGGGTATAATAGGGATACCTAAGAGACTAGATGATTAGTCGAGTACCCTGGGTATCGATAAAAGGCCTAGACACGTATTGATGAAAGGCGTATGGATTTTTTTGCTAGAACCGGGGTTACCATTTGCCCATGAAAAATGGTGTGCCGTAGCCAGTCATACGATTAACGATGGTTTCAAAGAATGATTGGCAGTGATAGCTAGAGTCATGAATATTGATTGTTTTGCTCATATCATCTTGCGTACATTGTTCGACATTGGAGGAGACATCTCTTGGGTGCTTATATGATGTTGGTTTAGGACTTTCGGGCTTTTGCTTGGGGGATGTAGATTTCGATTAGTATGGTCCACGCAGGATAACTAATTGTTATACCTGTATGTTTTCCTTTTATGGTTGTTGTAAGGGTTATCACTATTAGAAGTGGAGGTGGTGGTTTTGGGTTTCTTCTCTGTAAATGTTGGTAGATTAGATGATTAATCTGCCTATTCTCATATACTTTATTGATGATGTTAAATAGTTGTTTTATGCTCATTAAGACTGTTGTCTGACTGAAGGTTTTATGTTTCCTCTTATTACCTTTGGTTGTTCATCGTTTTGTGGATAGGCAGACTGAGTAGCAGGATAGGTAGAAGATCTTAGAGGACGATGTTGCAGATCGTTGATGAGTAGGAGGCTTACGTATCAATTTTCTACTATACATATTTTGTTGTTTTCTGCTGTTTGATGTATTCTCCGAGTGATTTGTTGTGAGATATTTTGTACAAACTCGTATGTTATTCCAGTGTTGTATGGATAATTCATGATGATATGAAAAGTTTAAGATTCTGCTTAATTCTGCTTTACTATTATTGCCTGCTGTATATGTTCTATTATATTATATCCTTGCATTGTGAGTTATACGATAGGTTCTGCATGGGCTATCCTACCTTGATGATCGTCCATAGCTGCTTGGCATGTCTTTCAGCGCATTATTCCTCTTGATTAAGTGTAGGAGTTATGGGTGGTCATTACATAGTGTTTATAACTACATAACCAATTATCCAACATTACATACATATAATTATCAACTATGATTTACCATGAATAATAAGTATCTTTAAATTAAATTAACAGAGTTCTCACCCGCATAGCTCGTTATATCTTCACTATAGAACTTCAACTGAACCGTCGGGCAGCGTCGCCACGCAACGTACTATTTTTCTCGCTCTACCCACATTTATATATATATATATATATATATTATAAATTTTCCTTTTTTAATTAAAGGATGAGGGAAGGAGCCGAGCTTCAAGGAGGAGGAGGGGGTGGGGTGTCCAAGAGCTACGGGACGTGGGGGCTGGCGTACGGTTGTAGAGGTGTGGTCTGAGGAGAAGGAGGCCGTGAGGGGAGAGGTGAAGCCGAGGCAACAGGAGAGGGAAGTAGGAGTGTAGGCCATGAACGGGAAGGGGAAATGGAGGTGGTGGTGCCAGATTTTGGAAGGGAGGAGGATGCCAAAAGATGGCCAGTGGTTGGTGAGAACTATGGCCGAAAGAAGGGGAAGGTAAGGGGAGAAAGGAGAAGGGAGAATGGAGAGGTGAGTGGTGAAAGAATGAGAGACTTTAGGTTCCTTTATATAGCTATTTGTTAAGGGCATTCAGGTAATTTTTCTTCAAGACACATGGCTTCTTAAGAAACACTACTACATGCATGAAGACACTAGCCTTAAAACCGTTAACTCCCTTCAAAACAATGGACTTAAGTGAGTGGTTCATGTGGAAACACTTTAGTATAACTTAGGAAGTGTTTCAAAATTTTTTATGCTTATGTTGCAAAAATTCAAGGCTATTGTTTACTTATTTTCATACCCAACGATTTATGTTATCAAAACCAAACAATGTTAACAACTTATTCATGATTTAAAAATAAATATTTAAATTTATTTATCTATATTTAAATATATTTATTTAACTAGAAAAGATTACGTAAAAAATAGTTTTATAGGTACGTATTGGGAAATTTGTTATAACAAATCCCGATAATTCTTCCAAAAATTATACCATTATATTTTAACAAAATTAAACATCTATTTTATTATTTAAACATATTTATATTAAAAGTATACTAAAATTTTATTTTATAATTAACCCGAATTTATTGCTGAACCAAATTAAATTCATTTTACATTCAAAAATCCTAGTTTTAAAATAGTAAAAAATTATGGATCATTACATTCACCCCCCTAAAAACTTATCGTACTTGAAAAGGAAACAGGATTAAGTAAGATTTCAAACTCCGTATAATTTTGCAAACTCAAGTTCTAAAAATTCTTTATATTAAAATATGAATAAAACGCTTATCTTTGAAAAGCGACAAATCTCATACTCATAGCAAAAATGTCGGGTAGAATAATTCTAACACGTGTATAAGTTAAAATAGAACATCATACCATAGTCAGCCAAAAAGAATTTCATATCATAATAAATATCTGTGTATGAGTATAAAAATATGGTCATCCTACAATCCTGAGCACGTACTGCGCACTTGAGGAGGTTTATATACAACAATTAAAAGTATACCCATCTACAAGTTATGAGCCCCTAAAAAGGCGTCTTAGCCCAAAAATATCTTTGTGCAAACTAATCTCTTAATATAACTATATACAACATATACACTTTCTACAAAACAATAACGACCTCTATCTAACTTTCTTACATATCTTACCCATCATCGGATGGTCCACACATGCTTAACTTCGCACGCTCGTCATCCACAAAATCTTTATCATTGTTGTCATCCATCTACTCATCATTGGCTAAGTATCTATCCTTACCTTTAACTTCGCCATCATCATTCTTGTCAAACTTTGGTTTTATATCCCACTCAGGACCCTAAGCATCTGGAATCAACTCAATATGATCATTTACCTGCTCGCCCAGCTCAGCAAAAACCTTGTGCCAAACCTCGTTAGCTACCCAAGTATCTAAACCATCCGGAATCGATGTATAAAAATGAGTTATACCATCAAATTCACGCATCTTCTCATTGACGCCATCCTACTGATCAACATCATAGCATCCTAGGGAACTGTTACATCAGGTGCGACGACGAATAAATAGTCGCTAAGAACTGGACCGATGACAACCAATATATGTATATGAAGAATTTGAAGCACAGTAATCACAACAGTAGTAAAATAATTATAATAGCAACGGAAAATATAAATCACACAGTCCAGTACAAGCAAATCTACAACATATGAGTACTATAAAAAGATTGTTTTTATTTGCAATTTTTAGTGAAAAATAATGATGAAATAGGAAAACTAAATTTCATTATTCTAGTAAAGACGAAATCTGTTGAAATTGAAAATGAGAAATTAAAAAAAGAAAAACTGATTTAGAAAGCTAAAAGGTATTTTAAAAATAATTTTATGAATCTTAAAGATTATGTAGATGAACAGTATACTACATTTGAAAAAGAAAAATAATTTATGTTCAAAAGAAACTTGTAATTTGAAAAGACAAAATAATTTATTACAATCATCTTCAGATGACTCAGAATCTCGAATTGATCGTCTCGAAAATAAGATCAATAAGTTAAAGAAGGAGAATTCTGAATTAAATAAGGAAATTGATAATTTGAAAATTAGCAAAATTTCTTTTGAAAATGTCAATCATGACTATGGAATCAAATCTGAAAAAAGTACAAGTGAGTTCGGAAATTTGAAAAAGGCCAAAATGATTTAAATGAGATTTTATCTAGTTCTAGACCTTTACATGACAACAGTGGTTTAGGATATATTAAAACTGATTGTAAAAACAATACTAAACACGCTTTCATATATAATAAAAGTATTAGTGTTAGTACTAAATTTCGAATAAATTCTAGATCCAAATTTCATAGAAATTAAAGTGCATCGATAATTAGTGATGTTTATAATACTTTTAGATGTACACAATTAATGACATGAAATAAGAATAAAAATTATCTAAGTATTTGGGTTCCTGTCAATTGGAAAAATAGAGAAAAATACAACAACGATTATTTTAATATAGTTGTTAATGATGAAAATTTTATTTTCAAAGGTACCATTAAACCCTCTTGGGTTTGGTCACCTTCGATCTAACCCCCTAGACGCTAACGGAGGAAGTGGGTACTAAAATATATAATTTATTTTTTGTAGGTACAGGAGAGAGAATGCTATAAAAACGACATAAATTTGATGCGGCAAATATTCACTAGATATGATGGAAAATAAGCATTTATGGATAACGAAACAGCAACACATTCGTATATCAAATTCATTCTTTTATTTATTTCGATGTTGGTGTTTCTAATTTTTAGAATATCATAACTTTAAAAAAACTATTGTTGTTGAAAAACAGTTTGAATTAATATACAATTCGAAACAAGTAATTATTTTCAAACATTTTGTTGGTGACAAAAGATGAGATAATTGAACATATTGACAGGGGGAGTATATAGATTTAGAGACAGTAAGTATTAAGGGGGAGCAATATATTATTATTTATTTAGTCATATTGTTGTCATCATCAAAATAAGGGAGAATGTTGAGAACACGATTTCGAAATTTTGACGATAATAACAATACGACGTTTGCTACTAACGTATTTATTGAGTTATTTCAGATGTAGCAGAAATTCGATGGAATATAAAATTGATATGAACCCGTATCACACAAGAAAAAGATTTTTTTTGGATAAAGGCACAAAGTAAAATGTGAGAAAAGATGAAAATGATTGGAAATTAAAAAGAAAAAGAAAGGCAACAAAGTGTAGCAGGACAATGAAAAGAAGAAATAAAGTGATGTGCAACAAAACAAAATGTATGGCAATGAGACTTGAACTCAGTTGGTTACACTCTCCATAAATCAGATAAACAGAAGTTCGTAAGCAAAAAAGTAGCACAACCTAAGACTAGAATTCGGGTCTACTAGGTGTAATTCATGCGCCCTAACCAACTCACCCATGTCAGCTTTTGAAAGGAAATGGTTTTTCGTCATATACTAGTTCATGAAAAGGCGGATGTTCAAAAAATGAAGCAACGAGGATTCAAATCAGTGCCTCCCCACATGACACATGCATATACTTACCAACTAACCTACCTAAGTCTTTGTGAAAGGAGTAAATGACTATATTTTCTAATGTTTCACAAATAGGATGAAAAGGTGCAAAAACAAGTCATCACCTGAATTCGAACTCCGGTCTTCAGATTCAAAGGCACACAGACTTACCAACTGCACCAATAGTCACTTTGGTTGAAGATACGACAACACTGAGGCATTTTTAAAATAACAGTTCAAATGGACATGAAAATAACTTTTCAACCAATTATTGTCTAATGGACGCTTCTTTTTCGAAGAAGATTTGCTAAAACATAGATGGCTTCTTTTCACATCTATATAAGCCTCCTAGCATCTCCCAAACATATATAAAACTCTTTAATCTAAATCATTCTCATATTGCTTTAAAACGCTGTAAATTCCATTTTTTTTTCAAAGCATATATTAGACCAGTGCTATTTTACTTCACAAACATTCAAATCTAGTCAAATTTCACTTCCTATCCTCTGCGCACCAAATTTTCATCATTATTGTTAAAGGCTGTAGAAGTTGTACTACACTGTGACTACTTCATGTATTGAAGACACAATATATAGTCAAGTAATCTTCTACTTTGTATTAGAAATCTCGTTGAACCTGTATCCCGTTTAAATCAGGTACGTAGGCTTGTGGCCCGTTTAAATCAAGTAGGTAAGTTTGTGGCCTGTGAAATCAAGTGGTGTTTGTAAACATGTTCCTTTGGGTGAAGTGAGGGTGTTTTGATAGTTAAAAGGCTGAGGAGGAACTTCGGGACTGAACGTAGGAATGTAAGTCCATTACTAGTATAAATTGACTATGCAGTTTATATTTTCCGCTGCTATTATAATTATTTTATTGCTGTTGTGATCAATATTCTTCAAATTCTACATATATATATATATATATATATATATATATATATATATTGGCCATCATCGATTCAGTGCTTAGTGACAGTTCATTCATTGTCGCACCCGATTTAATAAGAACATTCTCACCCTGGAACATATCTACATCATCCTCCTGCTGTAACTGTACTTCCTCACCAAAATTCCTCATCTCATTGTAACTAATAGGAGTTCCCATCTTCTAGACTATGTGCTTATCATCATCCTATGATTCATAATACACGTCGTCGGTTGCGCTCTCTACAATATACTCTACTGGCGGTGGCTCCTCATGTTCTTGAGGTGGAGAAGCCTCTGTCTGTGGGTCGCTCATCTCATCATCGCTAGGTGGGTCGAATATCTAACCCTTTAAATCGTATCTAAAGCTACAATTGTCATCCTTGATGGTGAACCTGTTACGGAACGCAGAATGCGGAACTTAAGGAAAAACTAACAATAGAGAGGGGGTGAATAGTGTTTTCAAGGAATTTAACAAAATCTAAAACTCATATGATCCACTACATGAATCACACACCACAAAGATGATCAAAGACATAGAATCAAACACAAACACAGAAATAAACAAAAATAAAATGCAGAAAAGGAAAGAACGCACCAGATTTTATACTGGTTCGGATTGCTCCTACGTCCAGTCCTATGCAATGCTGGATTTTGCAGAGATTTATTACTAGATCAAAATCTAAGTACAGTCCCCATGATTTCACGGCTATAAGGTTAACACTGATTCCACCACCCTTGGTTTCACAGCTACAAGGTTCACACTGTTTCCCTTCCTTGATTTTACGGCTATAAGGAACACACCATTTCCCAAACAATCCCAAATGATTACAACATCTCTATAACTCTTCAATAGCACTTCAATTCGGAGAGTAATGAGTAGAGAGTGAGAAGAGAAGAAGTTTTATGTATTTAGAATAGAAATCGGTAGAGTAGAAGTGTAGAAATCAAAAAAATATGAAATAATAATGGAGGAATGAAAAGGGATGAAGATGGAGATAAAGAATGATTAAAATAAAGTCAAAATCATCCCTTATTTATAAGACTTGAAAGGTTGCAATGCTTCTGGAATGTTACAAATAGTGAAAAGACACTTCTTTTGAATTTTAAAATTATGACGGTTATATGTCAACATAGGCATTATTGTATGTCGACATACTTACCATTTTTTGAATTTTTAATCATTTTTAAAATATTTAGACCAATATATATATATATATATGTATTGGAAATTCCGGAAACAAAACTAGTTGTTTAAACATTATTTTTCAAGTATAAAAACATAAGAAAAATATTATTTAAACGTATGATTAAAAAATTAATATACATGTGATATAAAAACTAAATATAATTATAAACATGTATAATATAATTATAAATATGTATATAATAATTTATAAAGTGATATTTATAAACTATATAAACAAAAAGGTTATATGAAAACTTAGAGTTAAAATAAGAATATTATAATCAAACATAAACTTAGTAAAATATATGTATATATAAATTACTTAATAAAACTATAAAAATAATAGTACTTATAAATTAGGAAATATATTTGAAATCATAATTTTGAAATTCTTGGAAGATTAAAAATTATTTTGAGAGAAGTTTGAAATCAATTTGAAAATAGTTTTGAAATTAATTTCGAAAAGAGATAATTTGAAAAACAGATTTTGAACCTAGAGTGCTATTCAGAGTCTTACATATAAATTAGACTCTATTACTATATTTTTCTTGAACTCTTGAAAGCTTGATTACTCATGAATCTTGAATCTCTTCTGAATCCTGAATCTCTTGAAATTAATTTTGAAAAGAGATAATTTGAAAAACAGATTTTGAACCTGGAGTGCTATTCAGAGTCTTACATACAAGCTAGACTCTATTAATATCTTTTTATTGAACTCTTGAAAGCCTGATAACTCATGAGTCTTGAATCTCTTCTGAATCCTAAATCTCTAAAACTGTACAGTCTTTTGTACTTAAGTCCTGTAAACAAATCCTACATATATATGTCTATATATTCTAGATAGAGATGTTAGTATATATTTTATAGTCAATGATAATTGAAATAAGTTTGTTGTAATCAAAACTCCATTCTCCAACAATCTCCCCCTTTTTGATGATGACAACCTTAGTTTATTAAATATTCATACCTGTTCATACGTGTTGATTTTAATCCTTCTAATAATCCCCCTGTCAATATGAATCCCATATATTCTCCCTTAAACTAAGTCTTACTAATACCTATTTTATAATTTCTCCCCCTTTGTCATTTTCAAAAAGAAGTTCTAAATATACTCCCCCTAAATCTATAACCTATATATTTTATGATTATAATACTTAATTCTATACTAAAGTACTAATATACATAACTCCCTCTAAATTTATGCCTATATTATATCCCTATTCTATTATAACTATTCTAATACTAATCCTTAAATCTATGATATAAATGACTATATAATACTCCTGAATTGATTAACCTTATAATTTCCTTTAAATCTATGATTTTAAACCTTAAATATTATAACTCGCCCTAAAATTATGACTATGCTAATCTGATATACTGAAAAAAAGGATAATAAAATAAGCAAACTACTTAATATTTATAATCAATTCAAGCAAATCAGTCTATGCAATTCAAACTAGAAAGCAACTCAAACAAACAAGAAATTCAAATCTATTCAAAAATATTTGTTGAGACATCAACTAATCTTAGAAACTATAAAACTCCCCCTTAATCTATTACACGACTAAACCTACCCTAAACTCTAATTTCCTTAAGAATTTAATATATAATAAGAAATAATTCTGATAAGATATCCTTAAAACTATGATACAACTTAAAGTAATTTAAGTTAAGCAATGATAAGTCAATATTCAAGCAACTTAATCCAATCAGTCAACCAAGTCAAGTTTTGTTGTCATAAAACATCAAAACATATAGCCAAACATTTCTTGTAACTTCTATTTTTCCTAAAATCCGATAAAGCTCCTATCAACTACAAATGCATAAGTATTTTTCTAACAAACTTATCAATCACTAATGAAATTTAACCATGTCAAGTAAGTCAATCAAGTTTTTTTTACAGTAACTTAAAGATGATTTAACATAAATAAAAGTCCATTCATTACATCTTAAAAAGCAAATACATCCAACTAATTATGGGACACTAAATATGAGGTTCGAAAATAAAATACAAGCAACTATAAAGATAACTTAAACTAGATAGGTTAGATATCAGCGGATGATGAGGAGGAAGATGAAATTCCAAGTTTTCTTCCTATCTTTCTCATGAACTTAGTCATTTTGATAAAAACTCTTTTTGAGCTCCTTTTGATTTTTGACAATGTTCACTTGATTTTGAATAATCATCTCTTTGGAAATGATTCTAGTGTTGATTGGACACTCAACACTTTCCAAAGAAGTTTCTTCTTCTTCAATTTCTGTAGACTCTTTTTTTAGTTGCATTCGAGCTTATTTGTCTTCGAATCTCTCATAAGGTGTGAATGTGAGCGGAATTTGCATAAGGTGTATGTTTGTGGAGTCAAATACCTTTCTTGATACAAACTCTTCTCCTTGAAGATCAACTCTGAAATACTTGAAAATACAAATGAGATAAACTCCATAATAAAGAGTGTTTTCTCTTGTTGATGTTTCTATGGGCTTGAATTCATTTAAGATCATGTCAGCCCAATTGATGTTATATCCACCAATAATAGCAAAGAGTTCTTTTTGTACCTTGAGAGTTGGGTTGTTAAAATATCTAGAATGAGG
This sequence comes from Allium sativum, assembly GCA_030737875.1. Taxonomy (NCBI): domain Eukaryota; kingdom Viridiplantae; phylum Streptophyta; class Magnoliopsida; order Asparagales; family Amaryllidaceae; genus Allium; species Allium sativum. Next base: position 10,587,558 of record JASFAX010000033.1, read on the forward strand.
AGTGATGGTATGTTGAAGGAGAAGGTTTATGATTCTTGTTTTTGGACGGAAAAAGCGATTTTTATATTCCATGTCAGCATCACTTTCAAATATGTGGTGATACGTTTCTAAATTCATCAATTTTGAAATCTGAAAAATCCAAGCCCGTGCTTCTACAATTTAAGATATTGCCCAATATTTCGCAATCTAGAATAATTTATTTGGCTTTCACGCTACTCCAAATTTGATCTTCATTTCCTTCATAAAAGCCACGATTAAGATTTGCATAGGACATTTTGACAAGCTTCAGGTAACACACTTCATTATTATACAAGGAGTCAATTAAGCTCAATACTACATTGTGATTGAAAAGAGAGGTAAGACCATAGGATGGAAAGTCTCCAAAGATGGCAAAATCACCCCTATTGACTTTTGCATTTGCTATATAGTCAACATAGGTTTTGACTGCCTCTTTATCATTGTGGAGATATCCTTTTATGGTTTTGGTTAATTTCAGTTTCTGAGATGTGCTTGAGGAGGTCATTGGAATGTTTGTTTTGAAGAGTATAGATATAAAGAACGTGGTTTGAATTTTGAATGAGAGGTAGAAAGAATAGATATATAAATAGAGATTGAATTAATATGAATTGAATATGCAGAACTTTTCAGAAATCAATGACACCTTTTCAGGCCTTGGGAGTTGGTGAAAAGTTAGAGGGAATTTTTAAAGTTTAAACCTTTTAAATTCAAATTTTGAATTTCATTTTATAGGGATATGTCGACATATGGACATATGCATATCGACATACATGTGTAAATTTCTCAAGGAATATGGTTTTGTAATTTTTGGTTTTGAACGATCGATTTATATTTCAAGTTTAACTATTTCATGAAATAACACTAATCCTAGCAAACATCCAAAATTTATTTTATTACCTATTATTATTATTATTTTGAATTTCAAATTTGAATTTTTAATTTTTAATTTTTAATTTCAAGTTTGAATTTTAGAATTTAAATTTCAAATTCAAACAAGGCAAACAAAGCATCGATTCATCCAAATCAACCAAAAAACTTAAAAAATTTATTAAGGTGTACCTGGTTTTTAGATCCATTACTTCGTTATTCTCTGAATTCTGAGTCGTTGTGAAACACATATTTGGATTTCCAGTTTCTAGCTCTTCATCGCTTGATGATGAATCTGAATCATCTAATGTTGTTGCATATGCTATTTTCCTCTTTCTTTTCTTTAATGAATTACTATTGTCTATCTGTTGATTTGATTTATCTAGATATGGACACATTCTCTTTATATTCCCTGGTTTGTTGTAGTTATAACATCTATCTTCATTTCTTCCATTGTCATGAACCATACATTTACATCTTTCAGAATTTGACAATGAGATCGGTGATTTAGTAGTTTAACCAACTTGGCATCAAAATTTTGAATTTGAATTTTGAATAAATGGACACTTTAACTACTATAATCCCCAAAAGTTATATTCCTTCATAAACTCTTCTTTTCTTGATTTATGAATGATCATCTTGATGTCTTTTGGCCAACAGTCATCAAATATAACTTCTGTTCCTACAAAACAACATACCTTTTCAAAGAGTCAAGCGACTTTTCAAAATAACTAATTGCAATTTGAAATAATAACATCATGATGATTCTGTGATATATACATTTAAACTTTTCAAGAAATCATATCATGATAACTGGATTTTTCAATAGAATTGAATGCAGACTCGTTTAATACCGATGCAATGCATTAATATAAACTAGTGTTTAAATTTTACCATTTAATATTTTCAAAAATCAGATTATGAACTTTTTAAAAAACCTTGCTATGATACCAATTATTAGGGAATGCGGAATGCAGATCCTAAGGCAAAACTAACACTACAGGGGGGTTAATAGTGTTTTCAAGGAAATTAAGAAAATCTAAAACTTATATGATCTACTATATGAATTATACACTGCAGAGATGATCACAGAAACAGAATAAACACAAACACAAAATTAAAAAAATGCAGAAAAGGAAAGAACACACTGGATTTTATAATGGTTCGGATTGTTTGTAACAACCCGGAAAATCTGGGCCAGTTTGAAAATTTTATTTTGGCAATTTTAGCGAATTTTGATTATTTAAAATAGATTATTTTAAATAATATCGACGTGAAATCTATTTTGAATATAATTCGAACGTTTATATTATACACGTCGTCGTTAGAATATAAATAATTATATATAATTATAAATAGAATTGAAAATGGCGCGGTAGTTCGATAATTCGATTTCAAACTTCAATTGAATGTACCGGGTGCAAAATAATCCGGATTTTAGTGAAACCAAAAATAATGGAATCTAATAGTGAATATCTTTCCAACGAATCCGAAAAATTAAGATTTCATATCGGGAATCAAAAGATATGTCCAGTTGAAAATTCTGAATAGTCGCTATGGAATTCAGGCCCTTAAAAATGGACATTTTGCAAACGACCTCGGATTTCGACGAAACCAGTTTTGTTGGGTCCGGGATGTGAAGTTATTGCTAGGTTTCAAATTTCATAATTTTTCGAATCAATATGTGAGCGTGGCAAAAGAAAACGCGTTTGACCAGTTTCAGTTGATTTTAATCGACTTGAAATTGGCCATTTTTCTAACGGTCTCTGAATTCGACGAAACTAGTTTTGTTAGGACCGTATCGTCAATACGAAGCTAGAAAATATTTTTTTTGGAATTTTTTAGTTAGTATGTGACCCCGGTAATTAGAAATGTGCGTTTAAAATAATATAGTGATTTAAATGTAAATTCAAAGGAAACATATCGAGACGATCGAATTGGCCTGCGATACATATCCCATTGTGTTCGGAATGGGGGTAAAACGCTATGGGCGGCAGGCGGTGGACCTCGTTTAGTGGTCATATGTGAAAGTCAACTCTTTAATAAATAAATAATAAATAAAAAAAAAAAAAAAAAAAAAAATATAATATCCCTTCCCTTAAAACCTAGGCCCCCCCCCCGTTCGTTTATCTCAGAAGGAAAAAAAAACAAAAAAGAAAAAGAAAACAAAAATCGCGATAACCCCCCCGTCGCTCCAGCCACCACCGCGCCCAGCGCCCACCGCCGCCACCACTTGCGAGGCTCCGCCCTTCCCCCCTCTGCCTCCCTCTCTCTCCTCCGCCTCGCAGGAACCACGAATCCCCTCGACGAAGCCGATGGCCCCCCTCCGATCAGATGCCCTCTCGCCTCCGACCAGCATGGGTCCGCCGCCACCACCTGAGGACGCAGCCCACCCCCTCCTCTAATTACAGTAAGATCTTGATTTTGTTTATATATATAAAAAAAAAAAAAAAAAAAAAAAGAACTGATTTCTGTTTTTATTAAGATTTAAAAACTGTTTTTATTAAGATTTAAAAACTGTTTTTATTAAGTTTTGAAAACTGATTTTATTAAAATTTAAAAACTGATTTTATAAAAAGGAATAAAAACTGATTTTATAAAAAAAACTGAATTTGAAAAATGATTTTTAAAGTATTTAAAAACTGAATGTTATTTTGATTTAAAACTTATTTTTAAAAAAGTATAAACTGATTTATTTTTTTAAAGTATAAACTGATTTATTTTTTTAAAGTATAAACTGATTTATTTTTTTTAAAGTATAAACTGATTTATTTTTTTAAAGTATAAACTGATTTATTTTTGAAAGAGAAAAACTGATTTTATTTTGAACTTTAAAATAGGAAAAAGATTAATCTTTTAGTAGAAAAAGATTTGAAAGCAAAAGTAGAAATCATATTTTTTTATATGTTGAAAGCGAACGTGAAAACATGATTTTTGTCATATTAAAGAAGTGATTTTTATTATATAAACATCATGACAAAAATGAGATTTTTATTCATTTGAATAGCGATATAAAAATTCGATTTTTATATATTGAACTTTGAAATAAAAATATGATTTTTATATATTGAACTTTGAAATAAAAATTCGATTTTTATATATTGAACTTCGATATAAAAATTCGATTTTTATATATTGAACTTTGAACTAAAAATTCGATTTTTATATATTGAATAGCGAACTAAAAATTTGATTTTTATATATTGAATAACGAAGTAAAAATTCGATTTTTATATATGTAGTAGCTACGGACGACGAAGCTGGCGAAGATGCGAAAACAATGAAGACTTCTGCAAAAGAAGAGTCGAGATGGTTGGATAGCTAAATGTGAGAATTTCTCACCTTTCAATTTATATTTCTAGTTATATATATATACTAGGATGCAGACGGTGCTTAGTAGCACCCGACACAATCGTCCACAGACCATGGACTTGTTTGTTTGACTGTTTGGTGATTGATTGCGATATTGGTTTGAATGTGGTTTGTGGTGTGAAAAATCGAATCGATAAATTGGTTAGGATTAGACGTGCGCCGTTATAAGGCGAAGGGGTAAGGCTAGGTTAGATCCTTACTCCAAAGTTTGTGGTTTGCATAACGAATGGATTTGATTGATGTGTGAATGGCGTGGGCCTTCACTAGACCGGGGATAAGGCTAGGCCTTGTCCCGTTTCTAGTATCGTGCCGTTATGCCGCCGAAATTTTCTAAAATAAGTTAGAAAAATAAAAATAGCATTTTATTTAACGAATGAACTGAATAGAAATTCATATGTTAAAATAAAATGTGTTATCGTTAAAAATATAATTTTTAACGTGAATGTGAATAAATAAATATTCATTTACAAACCAGACGGTTTGTTTATGTACACCTATTTGAATGACGTTGATTGGGTCGATAAATTTTACACATCGCCTAACTGCACAAATAAAATATGTGTTTGATTGTTTGAAACCCCACACGGGTGTTAGGATGAAATTTGAAGTTCACTCATCCTGATTGATTAAATCTGTCGATCGATTGATTGACAAGCTGCTATAAGCGTTAAATGTCTATATTTGATGCTTATACAGTGTAGTGCACTTTGGTTGATGGTTGATTATTCATCGTTGTTGATATATCCATGTGTTGTAGAAAATCCATATAATTAACATTATATGGTAATTGATTGGGCCTCATTCCAGTTTCGAAGAAAAAAAAGAAATATTTGAAATAGAAATATTTGAAATAGAAATATTTGAAATAGAAATATTTGAAATAGAATATTTGAAAATAGAAATATGTGAAGCCGTGAGGATTAGATTGACGCCATTTTGACGTGAACGATATTTATATCGATTTTATTCATTTTAAAATGAATATTGAAAAGTGATTTCGAAATCAAATATTTTGAAATAAATTGAATTGAAAACGAATTCGAAATAAATTGAATTGAAAACGAATTCAAATTGAATTGAAAACGACTTCGAAATGAATTGAATTGAAAACGAATTCGAAATGAATTGAATTGAAAACGAATTCGAAATGAATTGAATTGAAAACGAATTCGAAATGAATTGAATTGAAAACAAATTCGAAATGAATTGAATTGAAAACGAATTCGAAAGGAATTGAATTGAAAGCGATTTCGAAATGAATTGAATTGAGAACGATTTCGAAATGAATTGAACTGAAAACGAATTCGAATTGAATTGAAAGCGAAGTGAAATAAATTCAAATTGAATTGAAATTTGAATTGAATAGAAATGGATTTTAAAACGAATTTATAAAGAAGAATTCAATTTTGATTTGAATTGAAATGGAAGTTGAAAATGTTTTTGAAACGAATTCAAAACTATTTATATAATTCGTTTTAAATAGAAATCGACGATATATATATTATATATATATTATATATAATATAATGGCCTGAATAGAACGCGCCACGCCGCGGCAGTTCGCGAATTTCGACCATTTATTTCAAACGGGCATTACGGGAGATCCGACCGTCGGATTCTCCTAAAACCGGAACCGTTGGGTTCGTATCGAAAAGAGCTTTCTAATGAATGTTAGAAATTTGAAATCTAACGGTTGGATTTGGAGATATGTCCAAATCAAATTCAAAAAAGGTCGCTGTAAGTGCAGTTCGATGGCCATTGATGGAAATCGACTGTACGGGCCTTGATAAAATTATTAAAAATAGCAATAATTTGTGTAAAATCATAATAAATGATTTAGAAAGAATTGGGATGAAAAACTCCATACTTGAAAAGATAAAAATAAATTTTTATCGAAATGAACTAGTTTTGAACTAGAATTATAATCCTATTTATTTTTAAATAAATAAATTGAATTCGAAAAGGGTTTTAAAAATAACCAAAATTTCCAATGATTGCATTGGAGTGGATTTGAATCGAAATTGTCTTCGGAATATTTCGATGTTGGAATTCGTGATTATACAGGTGTTGTTATGGAAATTTGAAAGATATATATTGATATCGTTATTTCCAATACGACATTTGTTAGTCGTAGAATTCGATATTGAATATAAGCCGATATATTTTCTATTCAGAGCCTTGTATTGAATATCGAATGTGATTTGGGTTTGTCGTGAATGGTGTCTTCACTAACACTATTCTTGAACCCAGTTGAGAAAAGATTAAATCTTTTTATTTAGATTTAATGAAGTGTACCAATTAAATAATATTTAATTGGAATTGAATAGATATTGATTTTTGGGCTTATCGTGAACAGTGTTTTAAATAACACTTGTTCTTTAACCCGATAATTAATGAATGTGATTTTGGGTTTATCGTGAACCGTGTTTTAAATGACACTGATTCTTTAACCCAGTTAACGATTAAAACTGAGTGGAGTTTTAATGAATCTTTAATTAGATTGAAAAGATCGAAAATGGAGTATCACCAGTTTTGCTCCAGGCGATAGTTAAATCTTTAATTAGATTTGAACGTGAAATTTAGAAACTAACTGTCGGTTAGCCAAGCAGAATGGTTTTCTGGATATTGATCTGATGTTGGTTTCGGCCTTCGGGGTTAATATTTGGGGAATTATTCTCTTGATTAATTTATGGTTAGTGACTAATGAATTGGAATGAGGCGTATGTTGTGTTTGTGTAACACTTATTTAAAATATACGCGAGTTATTCGGAAAGACCGGGTTTATCCCATTCTGAATAACTGATACGACGATAAGTCGAAGATGAAGACGATGGTAGAAGACCGGAGGTCTTCACGTCGTTTGGGTGATAACTGATGATCTTGATTGGGCTGTACACCCAAGAAGATGGAAACAGTTAGTGATCGTCCAGACGTACTTGGAGATCGATGGATATGCGGGGTACTAGGTGCCTCCGGTTTCGTTCAGACCCAGAACGGACTTGTAAATGGACTGTGTGTCTGACATCGGATTTCATTCTGTGTGACTGATATCGGTTGCATAGGATGGTTTGCCTGTGTGGCATGCTAAGATGCAAATGATCAAGGCTTCTGTTGAAAAGCAAAGTCTTGTGGTGATGATCAAAGCACGGCCTTTGTGGCGTAGCTTTGTGTAACGTTTACCTCGCGTGTTTCACACCAGGTATGAACCAAAAACGGGAGACGGACCTCAGGGAGGACTTGCGTTTCTTTCTAGCTAGAAGTGGCGTCAGTGGTTTTACACGCCCTGACGAGTTTGACTTATGTGGTTGTTGCTGTTGCGAGGCGCCTCGGTTATATCGGTTTCGGCCGAATGCATTCTGGTCGGCTGACGGACCAGACTTACACCCCATAGGGTGGGGAGACGTATTGTTCAGGCATAATAATCCACTCCGTGTGGACCGGCCCTGACGATCCAAGGGGCAGTTGCGGCTGTTCCTGAGGGGCGGGCTAGAGCGTCTCGAATCGGTTGAGGACTATCTTTTGCCTCGGTTCATAGATGGAAATCCAATTTCCAAATACGTGACATTTGCGGTTTTATTTGTAAACCTATATATGGCGACATAGTGGCATGGGACGCTCATGCCGCCTATGATTGATACTTATGATTTGAAGTTGTTTTATGCACTATGCACTTATAATAGTATCAAACGACTTGTTTTAACCGTATCAAGCATTCTTTGGCTGTTATAAGGGAAAACCCTATCCCCCGGCTTGCGTTTGCATTGTGTGATAGGACCTGGGTCTTATAACAGCTTCATTTTTCTTTATTTAGCATTGCGCTGTTTGTTTCATGCACTGGTATTCTTGGGAGGAAACCCGTTCCGTGTTATACGGCGTGGTCCCTTGATTTACCTAACTTTAAGAATAAAGAATAATAACTGTTTTAGTTCTCACACCAGTCACATGACTGACCTGGAGTTTATTGTTTTAACCTAAACTCTGGGTGCCCTTATTTTCGACACGGGCAGCTAGTAGTTTTGGTTTTGCAGATTTATATTCACAGGATCCTGGTTTACAGCTGGAATGATATCCGGAAAGCTTTGTATCCGTATATCTCTTCTAGTTGTGTATTGTATTATTTTCCGCTGCTATGTATTTAAATGTAATTTAAATCTCTGATATTTCTGTGTAATATTTATTCGTACTCTGTATATTCTTGTAATCTGATGCATTGTTGTAATATACAATGAAATGTTCTTTTATATGCGTTCTGTTGTGGTTTGTTCTCGAACTATCCGACGCTTTCCTTTACGGGGAAGTTACGGGTCTTCACAGTTGGTATCAGAGCTTTGGTTTACCAAGCTCAGAGAACAAGACACATTAGAACCATACGAAAGAATTCATCAGATATTGGATTAGTAATATCCAATTAGAATGACTCGTTAGAGATAGGATCAGTAGTATCCTAGAACGAGTGTGAAGAGTATATTTTTGAAAATGAAAACAAATTTTTGTTTTGAAAATTTAAATCAATTATTCGTATTTGATTATCTATTTATATTGATGTGGACAATCCAGTATATATAGATTTTGCATATACGTCTGATCCGCGTGTATTCGAAATTTTAATATACTGGATAGATATGGAATCACATTCTAGTCGCCCGAAGATGATTCTGATGATAGTTCGAACATCATCAGAATTGGTATTCGTGTTTCGAAGGTGTGATTTTCTATATATTTCCATTAGGCTGGTGTGAGAACCAAAACTTATATATAGCTAGAATTCATTGTTGTGATTTGGCATCAAAACATGATTTTTTGTATATGTATCAAAATTATGAATTTAAAACGTTAATCCACTAATTGATTGATGTTTGTGTTGTTTGTTTATTTGTTTGCCAATTTTGAACCATTATGCTTAATCGAATCAAATATTGAATTGTATTGAAAATTGGTCGCATCTGCTTGCATATACATATATATCATTGAACAGGTCATAGCAAGGAGGCTAGAGCAGAGAATAAAATTTGTTTGCCCGACAAATAGGTACATGTTTACTACATAATTTCCTGTTTTGTTTGGGTGATGATGATTTTGTGAGCCTATTGGCTAGCCGCTTGGCTTTTTCTTTTTCTTTTTGAGATCTGAAGGACCGGGAACGCTATTTGCAATTTCCCGATGCTCCCGGTGCAGGGGAGGTTATGGCGAAATTTTTCAAAAATTTAGGGTGTTAGCCAAATTTTTGAAATTTTGAAAATTCTCAGAAACCAAAGGGTTGGAGAATGAAAGCCAGATCGAACATAGAGCTGAATAATCAAATCACTTTCGACTTTGTTCCTTTTCGGGGACGAAAAGTTTTAAGTGGGGGAGATTGTAACAACCCGGAAAATCTGGGCCAGTTTGAAAATTTTATTTTGGCAATTTTAGCGAATTTTGATTATTTAAAATAGATTATTTTAAATAATATCGACGTGAAATCTATTTTGAATATAATTCGAACGTTTATATTATACACGTCGTCGTTAGAATATAAATAATTATATATAATTATAAATAGAATTGAAAATGGCGCGGTAGTTCGATAATTCGATTTCAAACTTCAATTGAATGTACCGGGTGCAAAATAATCCGGATTTTAGTGAAACCAAAAATAATGGAATCTAATAGTGAATATCTTTCCAACGAATCCGAAAAATTAAGATTTCATATCGGGAATCAAAAGATATGTCCAGTTGAAAATTCTGAATAGTCGCTATGGAATTCAGGCCCTTAAAAATGGACATTTTGCAAACGACCTCGGATTTCGACGAAACCAGTTTTGTTGGGTCCGGGATGTGAAGTTATTGCTAGGTTTCAAATTTCATAATTTTTCGAATCAATATGTGAGCGTGGCAAAAGAAAACGCGTTTGACCAGTTTCAGTTGATTTTAATCGACTTGAAATTGGCCATTTTTCTAACGGTCTCTGAATTCGACGAAACTAGTTTTGTTAGGACCGTATCGTCAATACGAAGCTAGAAAATATTTTTTTTGGAATTTTTTAGTTAGTATGTGACCCCGGTAATTAGAAATGTGCGTTTAAAATAATATAGTGATTTAAATGTAAATTCAAAGGAAACATATCGAGACGATCGAATTGGCCTGCGATACATATCCCATTGTGTTCGGAATGGGGGTAAAACGCTATGGGCGGCAGGCGGTGGACCTCGTTTAGTGGTCATATGTGAAAGTCAACTCTTTAATAAATAAATAATAAATAAAAAAAAAAAAAAAAAAAAAAATATAATATCCCTTCCCTTAAAACCTAGGCCCCCCCCCCCGTTCGTTTATCTCAGAAGGAAAAAAAAACAAAAAAGAAAAAGAAAACAAAAATCGCGATAACCCCCCCCGTCGCTCCAGCCACCACCGCGCCCAGCGCCCACCGCCGCCACCACTTGCGAGGCTCCGCCCTTCCCCCCTCTGCCTCCCTCTCTCTCCTCCGCCTCGCAGGAACCACGAATCCCCTCGACGAAGCCGATGGCCCCCCTCCGATCAGATGCCCTCTCGCCTCCGACCAGCATGGGTCCGCCGCCACCACCTGAGGACGCAGCCCACCCCCTCCTCTAATTACAGTAAGATCTTGATTTTGTTTATATATATAAAAAAAAAAAAAAAAAAAAAAAGAACTGATTTCTGTTTTTATTAAGATTTAAAAACTGTTTTTATTAAGATTTAAAAACTGTTTTTATTAAGTTTTGAAAACTGATTTTATTAAAATTTAAAAACTGATTTTATAAAAAGGAATAAAAACTGATTTTATAAAAAAAACTGAATTTGAAAAATGATTTTTAAAGTATTTAAAAACTGAATGTTATTTTGATTTAAAACTTATTTTTAAAAAAGTATAAACTGATTTATTTTTTTAAAGTATAAACTGATTTATTTTTTTAAAGTATAAACTGATTTATTTTTTTTAAAGTATAAACTGATTTATTTTTTTAAAGTATAAACTGATTTATTTTTGAAAGAGAAAAACTGATTTTATTTTGAACTTTAAAATAGGAAAAAGATTAATCTTTTAGTAGAAAAAGATTTGAAAGCAAAAGTAGAAATCATATTTTTTTATATGTTGAAAGCGAACGTGAAAACATGATTTTTGTCATATTAAAGAAGTGATTTTTATTATATAAACATCATGACAAAAATGAGATTTTTATTCATTTGAATAGCGATATAAAAATTCGATTTTTATATATTGAACTTTGAAATAAAAATATGATTTTTATATATTGAACTTTGAAATAAAAATTCGATTTTTATATATTGAACTTCGATATAAAAATTCGATTTTTATATATTGAACTTTGAACTAAAAATTCGATTTTTATATATTGAATAGCGAACTAAAAATTTGATTTTTATATATTGAATAACGAAGTAAAAATTCGATTTTTATATATGTAGTAGCTACGGACGACGAAGCTGGCGAAGATGCGAAAACAATGAAGACTTCTGCAAAAGAAGAGTCGAGATGGTTGGATAGCTAAATGTGAGAATTTCTCACCTTTCAATTTATATTTCTAGTTATATATATATACTAGGATGCAGACGGTGCTTAGTAGCACCCGACACAATCGTCCACAGACCATGGACTTGTTTGTTTGACTGTTTGGTGATTGATTGCGATATTGGTTTGAATGTGGTTTGTGGTGTGAAAAATCGAATCGATAAATTGGTTAGGATTAGACGTGCGCCGTTATAAGGCGAAGGGGTAAGGCTAGGTTAGATCCTTACTCCAAAGTTTGTGGTTTGCATAACGAATGGATTTGATTGATGTGTGAATGGCGTGGGCCTTCACTAGACCGGGGATAAGGCTAGGCCTTGTCCCGTTTCTAGTATCGTGCCGTTATGCCGCCGAAATTTTCTAAAATAAGTTAGAAAAATAAAAATAGCATTTTATTTAACGAATGAACTGAATAGAAATTCATATGTTAAAATAAAATGTGTTATCGTTAAAAATATAATTTTTAACGTGAATGTGAATAAATAAATATTCATTTACAAACCAGACGGTTTGTTTATGTACACCTATTTGAATGACGTTGATTGGGTCGATAAATTTTACACATCGCCTAACTGCACAAATAAAATATGTGTTTGATTGTTTGAAACCCCACACGGGTGTTAGGATGAAATTTGAAGTTCACTCATCCTGATTGATTAAATCTGTCGATCGATTGATTGACAAGCTGCTATAAGCGTTAAATGTCTATATTTGATGCTTATACAGTGTAGTGCACTTTGGTTGATGGTTGATTATTCATCGTTGTTGATATATCCATGTGTTGTAGAAAATCCATATAATTAACATTATATGGTAATTGATTGGGCCTCATTCCAGTTTCGAAGAAAAAAAAGAAATATTTGAAATAGAAATATTTGAAATAGAAATATTTGAAATAGAAATATTTGAAATAGAATATTTGAAAATAGAAATATGTGAAGCCGTGAGGATTAGATTGACGCCATTTTGACGTGAACGATATTTATATCGATTTTATTCATTTTAAAATGAATATTGAAAAGTGATTTCGAAATCAAATATTTTGAAATAAATTGAATTGAAAACGAATTCGAAATAAATTGAATTGAAAACGAATTCAAATTGAATTGAAAACGACTTCGAAATGAATTGAATTGAAAACGAATTCGAAATGAATTGAATTGAAAACGAATTCGAAATGAATTGAATTGAAAACGAATTCGAAATGAATTGAATTGAAAACAAATTCGAAATGAATTGAATTGAAAACGAATTCGAAAGGAATTGAATTGAAAGCGATTTCGAAATGAATTGAATTGAGAACGATTTCGAAATGAATTGAACTGAAAACGAATTCGAATTGAATTGAAAGCGAAGTGAAATAAATTCAAATTGAATTGAAATTTGAATTGAATAGAAATGGATTTTAAAACGAATTTATAAAGAAGAATTCAATTTTGATTTGAATTGAAATGGAAGTTGAAAATGTTTTTGAAACGAATTCAAAACTATTTATATAATTCGTTTTAAATAGAAATCGACGATATATATATTATATATATATTATATATAATATAATGGCCTGAATAGAACGCGCCACGCCGCGGCAGTTCGCGAATTTCGACCATTTATTTCAAACGGGCATTACGGGAGATCCGACCGTCGGATTCTCCTAAAACCGGAACCGTTGGGTTCGTATCGAAAAGAGCTTTCTAATGAATGTTAGAAATTTGAAATCTAACGGTTGGATTTGGAGATATGTCCAAATCAAATTCAAAAAAGGTCGCTGTAAGTGCAGTTCGATGGCCATTGATGGAAATCGACTGTACGGGCCTTGATAAAATTATTAAAAATAGCAATAATTTGTGTAAAATCATAATAAATGATTTAGAAAGAATTGGGATGAAAAACTCCATACTTGAAAAGATAAAAATAAATTTTTATCGAAATGAACTAGTTTTGAACTAGAATTATAATCCTATTTATTTTTAAATAAATAAATTGAATTCGAAAAGGGTTTTAAAAATAACCAAAATTTCCAATGATTGCATTGGAGTGGATTTGAATCGAAATTGTCTTCGGAATATTTCGATGTTGGAATTCGTGATTATACAGGTGTTGTTATGGAAATTTGAAAGATATATATTGATATCGTTATTTCCAATACGACATTTGTTAGTCGTAGAATTCGATATTGAATATAAGCCGATATATTTTCTATTCAGAGCCTTGTATTGAATATCGAATGTGATTTGGGTTTGTCGTGAATGGTGTCTTCACTAACACTATTCTTGAACCCAGTTGAGAAAAGATTAAATCTTTTTATTTAGATTTAATGAAGTGTACCAATTAAATAATATTTAATTGGAATTGAATAGATATTGATTTTTGGGCTTATCGTGAACAGTGTTTTAAATAACACTTGTTCTTTAACCCGATAATTAATGAATGTGATTTTGGGTTTATCGTGAACCGTGTTTTAAATGACACTGATTCTTTAACCCAGTTAACGATTAAAACTGAGTGGAGTTTTAATGAATCTTTAATTAGATTGAAAAGATCGAAAATGGAGTATCACCAGTTTTGCTCCAGGCGATAGTTAAATCTTTAATTAGATTTGAACGTGAAATTTAGAAACTAACTGTCGGTTAGCCAAGCAGAATGGTTTTCTGGATATTGATCTGATGTTGGTTTCGGCCTTCGGGGTTAATATTTGGGGAATTATTCTCTTGATTAATTTATGGTTAGTGACTAATGAATTGGAATGAGGCGTATGTTGTGTTTGTGTAACACTTATTTAAAATATACGCGAGTTATTCGGAAAGACCGGGTTTATCCCATTCTGAATAACTGATACGACGATAAGTCGAAGATGAAGACGATGGTAGAAGACCGGAGGTCTTCACGTCGTTTGGGTGATAACTGATGATCTTGATTGGGCTGTACACCCAAGAAGATGGAAACAGTTAGTGATCGTCCAGACGTACTTGGAGATCGATGGATATGCGGGGTACTAGGTGCCTCCGGTTTCGTTCAGACCCAGAACGGACTTGTAAATGGACTGTGTGTCTGACATCGGATTTCATTCTGTGTGACTGATATCGGTTGCATAGGATGGTTTGCCTGTGTGGCATGCTAAGATGCAAATGATCAAGGCTTCTGTTGAAAAGCAAAGTCTTGTGGTGATGATCAAAGCACGGCCTTTGTGGCGTAGCTTTGTGTAACGTTTACCTCGCGTGTTTCACACCAGGTATGAACCAAAAACGGGAGACGGACCTCAGGGAGGACTTGCGTTTCTTTCTAGCTAGAAGTGGCGTCAGTGGTTTTACACGCCCTGACGAGTTTGACTTATGTGGTTGTTGCTGTTGCGAGGCGCCTCGGTTATATCGGTTTCGGCCGAATGCATTCTGGTCGGCTGACGGACCAGACTTACACCCCATAGGGTGGGGAGACGTATTGTTCAGGCATAATAATCCACTCCGTGTGGACCGGCCCTGACGATCCAAGGGGCAGTTGCGGCTGTTCCTGAGGGGCGGGCTAGAGCGTCTCGAATCGGTTGAGGACTATCTTTTGCCTCGGTTCATAGATGGAAATCCAATTTCCAAATACGTGACATTTGCGGTTTTATTTGTAAACCTATATATGGCGACATAGTGGCATGGGACGCTCATGCCGCCTATGATTGATACTTATGATTTGAAGTTGTTTTATGCACTATGCACTTATAATAGTATCAAACGACTTGTTTTAACCGTATCAAGCATTCTTTGGCTGTTATAAGGGAAAACCCTATCCCCCGGCTTGCGTTTGCATTGTGTGATAGGACCTGGGTCTTATAACAGCTTCATTTTTCTTTATTTAGCATTGCGCTGTTTGTTTCATGCACTGGTATTCTTGGGAGGAAACCCGTTCCGTGTTATACGGCGTGGTCCCTTGATTTACCTAACTTTAAGAATAAAGAATAATAACTGTTTTAGTTCTCACACCAGTCACATGACTGACCTGGAGTTTATTGTTTTAACCTAAACTCTGGGTGCCCTTATTTTCGACACGGGCAGCTAGTAGTTTTGGTTTTGCAGATTTATATTCACAGGATCCTGGTTTACAGCTGGAATGATATCCGGAAAGCTTTGTATCCGTATATCTCTTCTAGTTGTGTATTGTATTATTTTCCGCTGCTATGTATTTAAATGTAATTTAAATCTCTGATATTTCTGTGTAATATTTATTCGTACTCTGTATATTCTTGTAATCTGATGCATTGTTGTAATATACAATGAAATGTTCTTTTATATGCGTTCTGTTGTGGTTTGTTCTCGAACTATCCGACGCTTTCCTTTACGGGGAAGTTACGGGTCTTCACAGTGTTCCAACGTCCAGTCCCACGCAATGCTGTATTGCACAGAGTTTTATTACTAGATCAAAATCTAAGCACAATCCCCTTAATTTCCCTGATACAAGGTTAACACGATTATTTTTCAAGTATAAAAACATAAGAAAATATTATTTAAACATATGATTAAAAACTTAATATATATGTGATATAAAAACTAAATATAATATAACTATAAACATATATAATATAATTATAAATATATAAGTAGGAATTTATAAAGAGATATTTATGAAAACTTAGAGTTTAAATAGGAATATTATAATCAAATATAAACTTAGTAATATATATATATAAATGATTTAATAAAACTATAAAAATAAGAATACTTATAAATTAGGAAATATATTTGAAATCATAAGTTTGAAATTCTTGGAAGATTAAAATTTATTTTGAGAGAAGTTTGAAATCAATTTGAAAATAGTTTTGAAATTAATTTTGAAAAGAGATAATTTGAAAAGCAGAGTTTGAACCTGGAGTGCTATTCAGAGTCTTACATATAAACTAGACTCTATTACAATATTTTTCTTGAACTCTTGAAAGCTTAATAACTCATGAATCTTGAATCTCTTTGAATTCTGAATCTCTTGAAACACTAAAACTGTACAGTCTTCAGTACTTAAGTCCTGTAAACAAATCCTGCATATATATGTCTATATATTCTAGACAGAGATGTTAGTATATATTTTATAATAAATGGTAATTGAAATAAGGTTGTTGTCGTCAACACACCATTCTCCAGCAGAACCGTGATAAATACTGTCTAACACTAAGGAGTTTATCGCATTAAATTTAGTAAAGAAAGATTTAGAAATCATTTTCTAATTTTTGATGCTTAGTTTACTAACAAGTCTAAAATCATGAAACTTATTACTTTTAAACTTAAAAATTCCCAAAAATTATTATTGAACCCATGCTACCTTAGCTTATCCAAGTACCTTAGTTAAGACCTCTTTATTTTTAACTTCCAAATACTTTTTAGTTAAATTATGAAACTAAATTCACTAGATATTTTTAAGTATTTTGATTCTTATTCCAACGTATATTAGGATTTGTTGACTATTAAAATTTGTTGAGAATCCTGATTTAAATTTAGAATTATTACCAACCTAAATTAGGTCATTCTTGATTTGCTAACTAATAAAAATTTGGGGTAATCTTGAGTTGTCCATAGTCTTATACTTATAGATCGACTTTCCAAAATCGTCGATAATCCCTTATTTCAATTCAAACAATTATGCTTAAATCGATGTTTAAATTTACCTTAATTTTTTCCCAAACATACTTTTAACCAAATAACTTAGATTTTCCAAAGCTTTTCATTCTTGGGTTGTCTATCCTAATTACCATTTCATATGATTACTTTGTGAAATTCAAACCACCAGATATTTATATTCTAAATTTCAACTGTATTAATTTATTTATTTTGGGGAGATCATTAATACAGATTTGGTACTAATTCATAACTCAATGCAAATCCTTTTATATTCAAAACATATTAACTTTCAAAACCAAACTATTTTTATGTGAAAAAGATGCTCTCTTTCATATAGTACTCCAAAAACTCATTCTAGGGTATTACTAAACCTATCTCTAATGAGTTACTAATTATAGGATGTTATTAATCCGATCTCTGATGAGTCCTTTCATTCTGTTCAAATGAGTCGTACCCCATAGCTTTGTTTAAACCAAAGCTCTGATACTACTTCTGTAACGACCCACATTTTTGCTTGGTTCTAACTGGTAATTAATCCTCCTCAAACCGTTCATAAAGTTAGATTGTTAGGGGTGTTTATACATTTGGACAGAAGAAAAAGAACTTTTTATTATCATAATAATTTTACATTAGAGTTACAATGATCATCAGAGTACAATAGAAACAAAGCGAAAAGAAATATATGTAAGAATAATGATCCAAGATATAGCTCCAGATTCAATCCCGAATCTAGCTCTAACTAATGCCAACCCTAAATCTGCAAACAAAACTACTAGATGCGCGTATGGAAAACTGTGGGCACCCAAAGTTTAGGTGAAGGAACAATAAACTCCAGGTCAGTCATGGGACTAGTGTAAGAACTAAAACAATTATTTTTAGATTTATTTTGAAGTAAGGTAAATCATAGGACCACGCTGTATAAAACAGAATGGGCTTTTCCCTTATGTATATATTAGTGCATAAAAATTCGCAAGGCCTTTTTAGAAAATGAAGCTACCATAAGGTCTTGCGGCACACACACAATGCAAATACAGACTTGGGCAGTTTTTCTCCTTATGATAACCAAAAATGCTTAATACACACAAAAATCCTCTAATATTATTAACGCATAGTGTGAAAATCATTTTGCAAACAAACGTATCAATCCTAGCCAGCATAATTTCCCATCACATTATGTTGACACAATAGTACACAACTAAAACCGTAAAGACTCTTAGTGGAGAATGGATTTCCAACAAATGACCAGCTTAAGAAACTTCCATACAGATGGGTACACCTCTAGAGGGGTTCCCTGAGAACCAAACAGGATCTTTGCTAATGCGAGGTCGGTCCATCCCTTAACTGGATGAATTAGAGCGCACATAAGTAGGCCATCTCCTGGTCGTTACCAACCATTAACCGGGGGCCCACAACATCAACGTACACATCAGTAAAACGTGGGCTCCATACCTTAGTACACTTTTATACTTATAAGGAGATGACAACCCATATCCTCAATGCTTTTTTCCTGTTTTGGCCATTTACCGGGGTGTGAGGCTTGCCGAAGTCCCTTTACACAAAGCTACACTTAACCTAAGCCATGCTTTGATCATCAATAGCTCAACAATTAGTATGCCACATTGTCATTTCATAATATATAATTGATAATCGCTAACTATATAAGTGTTGTAAATAACAATTCTATGATTTTTGTTTGATGATAACAAACATATATATATATATATTATTTTAAATGTGGTTGTAATCGTACTATTTTACTACATCACAAATAGAATTAAATATTTATATTTAAATAGAATACTACTGCACAAGAATTTAATTATCCAAACAATATTTTATATAAATATAATATTTTATTTCAACATTTGAATAGTACAAATTTTGTAAGTTCACTATCTGTAAATCTCACTGTGATACAATACATTCGATTTAAAATTCATTTGTTACATCAATTCCTCACTACAACTCTCAATCACTCAGTTTACACATACGGACTCACATTTGATTTACAGACTCAATTACATTTCTTTTCGCTCTACTCTCTCACTCACTGATACATCACTGTTTCTTCAGCTTGCTTCACAATTTGTCTAATCACTTGCTTACCTTTCATTGAAACACACAAAGTAAACTGGAACAAAATATTTTTAAATTTTACCAAATATAATTTTATTTTAAAATTTATTTACCTCAGAATTTTGGTGTGTTTCTCATCATATTTCATGACTTGATCTGATATGTATATATATATATATATCCATATGTGTTAAGATAGCTTGTGATATTCATAGTGATTCATTATAAGTACCATAAGGTAGACAATATCTCTAGTGGTCATGTATATATCTATATATTTTTATATATATGCACACATATATTTTGCACGTACATGTGTGTGTATATACACGTATATTTTTGTGTAGGGGCAATATGAACAAATATCAGTGAGTGGGCATGATCCAAGAAATTCAGTGCTAACACAAACACACACATACACACATATATATACACACACACATCTGTGCATATATATTTATATATGTGTGTGCGTGTGTGTGTATACATAAAAGCAATGGTGGTTTAACAAGAACAAAATTGGCTACAACAACAAAATTCTGAATGCATGGATCATCATGCAACATGTACAAATTGTCAACATGAAAAATCTAGATGAACCACTCCACCATGGTACAAGGAACAAATATAAAAGAGAAATGAATATTTAAATACAAACATTTCAAAGTGAAGTTCAATGTCAAGGCAGCTATAGTTACGAGTATACACTATAGCAATTTTCATATGCAAGCTGAAGGTACAAGGTGCACAAATACATGCACACGTAAAAACTCAAAACAGTTTAACTTGGTCAAAGAATGATTCACCATGGACAAGACAAAACAAGAAAATGAGCACCATCTACACAACAACATCAATATGTATATACATACACATTAGTGTATACACACACAAATATATATATATATGTATGTATATATTTGTGTATGAAATTGATATACAGACATGACATGGTAGTCAAATGTGCACAGTGAATAGGGATCAATCAAGCACACAACTCATATTTTTACGAACAATAGAAGAGAAAAATAGTAGCCACAAATCTGAGCATACAAATGCAACAAGAAGATCGTAAAGCTCGGCCATGTACACAAGTAAACAAAGATCAAACATGGACCAGTGAAAATAACAATAGTACACAATTTTGATCAAGCCAAGGCCTAGAAATATCACGTAATCGATTTGTGACAAGCCAAGTGACCAGTGCACAAAGCAACAATGTACACAAGTGAGAGCAAAAGTGGTGCAGCTCATATGAGAAAACAAATTAGAGAAATACACGTCACATGCCAAAGGTCACAAGTGTAACGACCCAGATTTTTTGGTCAAATTATGTAATGACCCGGGATTTTGACGACTTTGGTTTCGCCATAAACTCAATGACGACTAACCAAACATCGAAAAATACCAATCATTAATGAAAGAAATTAGAGGATGAGGAAAGATAAGATAGAAACTTAGAATAGAAGAAGAAGAAGAACACAATATCAGAGTAACACGAATCTCACAGCGGAACGAATAAATATATTTCATAACATAACTTTGAAATACAAATCTGTACTTGAGTATACATATCATTATCAAAGTACAGCACTTACAACACAGCGGAAATAACTATAGCTATATGATCCTGAAGCCTCCTGCTCCAAGCTCTTCCAGTATATCTGTAAATCCTGACTACTTGACTGCCCATACAAATTTAGGCACCCAAGAGTTTAGGGAAAACAACAAAATAAACTCCGGGTCAGTCATGGGACTGGTGTGAGTAAAACAGTTTAAAACAGTTCAAGCAGGTCATCGATATCTCATAAGACCACGCCGTATAATGGAACGGGTTTTTCCCTTATGAGAATCCAAATTATCTTTATATCAAAACCTTTTGATATTATAATAATGTCTATCAATCACAATATAATAATCATCTAGGAGAAACGCTTTCATCTCACATTCTACATACATAGTATACAATCAAAACCGAAAGCACATATTGGGTAATGGATTTCCAACTATGACAAGGTATGGAACCACCTTTTGCTAGTGTACCTCTAGAGAGGAATACACTGGGTTCAACAAGAACATCATGCAACCCGGCCACACATGACCGACCACTCATTTCGTTTGAGTGTATCGAATGTATATCACCAACGGTTGGGATCAGCAACCATTTCCCAAATGGGACAACATCAACAATAGATTTTTTAGAAGTAAATGAAACTCTAGATCAGGTGATTATACACCCTACTTCGTTGCGAACGACTTAGCCATGTTGCCTGCCCGATTTCTGTCATTTACCGGATGTGAGGCTAGAAGCTACGCTTTATCATCACACCAGATTCACTTCGAATGTCACATCGTCAAATCCACCAAATCACCGATTGAAGTCCTCAACAATACATTATGTGTTAGCTAAAAGAAGTTTCCTTCTCCGCCTCCACTCTTGGTACGGTTGGAGAAATCAATATACGTGATTGTATGGAAATACTCTGTCAGACATCCATCCATACAAGTCATCCAGGAACAGGATGAACCGAAGGCACTATTCTGTAAACAGGATAGCCCTTGCATAATTCCGTCTTCAATTTCCTTTGGCATATATGATTCGCAACGCTTATGCCAATACAGAGTGGTTCTTTGGATAATAATTCAACCGGTCTCTCCATATTAACAACGTTAAAACGGTCAAAAACTTCGATAGTCTGTGATTTAACTATCGAAGAAAACAGGTGTGCAAACAACGATATCATTTCCAAATGGAAATTTATATCGATCAAACATCATTCAACATTTATCTCTTTATTTCATTAATTTACTTATCTCATATTTCCCTATATTCAATATTTCTTATTTTCTAAATTTGGAAAATATTCGTTATTAACAATGGAAAACATTTCCATTTCATGTTTTCTTTATTAGAAAACATTTCTGGTTTCTTATTTGGAAAACATTTCCAAAGCTTCTTCATTGGACTTAGACAGATGTTTTAAACAAACCATCGCGATGCCAACTCAAACCATTTCCTTTACTGCCGAACCTTAACTATTCCTTAGTTAAAAACGAAGCCAATCAAGTTGGGGTAGAACTACCTCTCAGACCTTAACTGAACAACATTTATAACTTTGAAATAGGCAAAGTTCACTTTATATTTCTTTAACTAACTTCCTTACTTAAATCTCGTTCGAATAAATCTCTATTCGATTGACTGTTTTCACTTAACTCTATTCGATTAACCCTTATCAATTAACTCTATTGGACTAACACTATTGGATTAACTCTATTTGACTAACGCTATTGATTTACTCATTTCACTTAACTCCTTTCGAATAAACTATATTCTATAACTCCTTTTACTTTCTTCGAATAAACTATACTTGATTAACTCATTTGCTTCTATTCGAATAAACTATATTCGATAAATTCCTTTTACTTTCTATTCAAATAAACTATATTTGATTAACTCATTGCTTTCTATTTGAATAAACTATATTCGATTAACTCATTTGTTTCTATTCGAATAAACGATATTTGATTAGCTCATTTGCTTTAACTCTAATCGATTAAACTAACATTGATTAACTCCTTTTGATTTAACTAACATCGATTAACTCCTTCCGATTTAAACTAACATCGATTAACTCCTTTTAACTCGATTAAACTATTCATTGATAAAGATTTACTTTTAGTAATAGTTCTTAACTTTACAAATGATTTACCTTTTGTAAAACTCTATTCGGTTTAAAAACATTTTTCCCTTTTATTTACTTTCGAAATATTTACTTTTATAAAATCTGTTGATTTTATAAAATCCCTTTATTTCAATATACATTGAAATAATTCTTTTTACATCCCAGGGTCTTTTATGATATTTAAAATATCGAATAACAATGATCAACATCATTCCAACACACATAATCCATAACAGATTATATAACACATCATATATCAAAATATATGAGAAACAGTAAAATAGATGTTGAGGAATCCAGTTCGATTCCTCCAACCTGTCTTCCTGCATCCACAGATGTTAAACAATATAATATAACATCACTTTTATTTCAATATGATATATTCTGTTAAACAGAATCCATATAGAAATTCAACTAACCGACTAGCAGTTCAATCAAACAGTCAACACACAGTCAATCAGCCAATATTTAACAGTTCTAAAAATACAGCATGTAAATGTAAACTGTTCAGAATTAGTGAGATTTACTCACATTGGCGGTTTATCGTTAAGTATCAATAACCATTGTCGATTCAGATCTGACGTTTCATTTTTCCATAAATCGAGAAGAGCTTCGAATCATTTCAAACTGTTTCCATGTTGTTGTTCTCGTCCATGCGATCCC
Source organism: Allium sativum (assembly GCA_030737875.1). Taxonomy (NCBI): domain Eukaryota; kingdom Viridiplantae; phylum Streptophyta; class Magnoliopsida; order Asparagales; family Amaryllidaceae; genus Allium; species Allium sativum. The sequence goes on from JASFAX010000033.1 coordinate 10,611,349, forward strand.
AACGTGACTGACCGTTCGAATTTCTGATACAGTATGGCCAAGATACGTATTGTACAAGTTAATACAATTTAAATCCAAATAAATACTTAAATTCTAATGCTTATATTGGGCCTTACCCAACTCAAGACTATTGGCCCACTTGCCAAATACGCAAAAGCCCAAACCCACCCAAAAATCATTATTCTCCATCGTTAATACCTTGGCATCTGAACGAACCTGTAACCCACCATTTCGGCCTCTTCTCCCTCTTCGCTCTCCCCTTCCAGAACCTAACCAGCGCCTGCTCAAATCAGAAGGTGCACGTAAGTACTAGGACCACTTCAAGTACCACTGCTATTACTTCCTATTTCCATGCTGGTCCTTGTTAATTCACATCCACCCCACCTATTTTCTTTTTGAGCTTTATATATATTTTCAATTGGGTTTCACATCGGCCTAATGGCCAACATCACCCATCCGCTACGGCTTCCTTCTCCCACGAACAAAGAAAAACACACTGCACCTGTTAAGCACACAATTTCTGCACACAATTTATGCACCCTCCTCTGTCATGTTCCCTAAGCAAGCTTTGGAAACCGTACCTTCATATGAAACCGTCTCGGCCTACTGTCCTTGCTTCCTTCTCATACATCGGAACATCACCGCCATGAAAACCAGTGAACCACAACGTGCTCCCCTCCAAAGTGTTTAGCCTGTGCTTTCACCGGCCTTACAATGATCAACGTATCACTGTTTTCGAACCAAATCTCAGCAGTAACACCCCTTTGTTCCACTCGCAACCAACTCTATTGTCAGGTATCGACCTCTCCTTCACCCGCTCACTAATCTACCCACGAGAGTGACTGCATCATTGTCTTTTATGTTTTTTATTTGTAAACAATAGTTTATATTTTCAAGTATCATTTCCAGAAAGTGAACAAACTTCTGTAGCTCGTGTTTATATAGTATTTTGGTTTAAAGGGTGTGTTGAAGGGTTTGTCCACGTTTCAGTTTTTTTTCTTTAGTAGTGGCTGAGAAAGCAAATGCGTGGCCTTCATTTGACCTTTCATTTGAAGGAAGAAGAGAGGTGGCCTGGCTTAGGTCCATAAGTAAGTTTACAACTTTATGTTATTAATTTATATAGTTCCGTACTGCTACGGACAGAAATAAAAACACCATCATGATGAGCGAGGTGTCCCGACTCTAGAAATATAATAATATCGGTAGGTTGACTCCTATTTTGAAACCCCAAAATGTTGATTACAGGGTGCAAAATACTCCAAATAAAAAGTTGCTTATTTAATTAATTAAAAATTACCATAAAGTTCTAAAAATTAAATTATCAATACGTCCCAAAAGAACCTTGTCTAAATTCAAACCCGATCTCTAGTTATATCGAATAAACCGTTATGGTCGATAAACGATTCTATAGCGACTATTTTAAAATTTGATTTGGACATATCTCAAAATCTACACGACGAAATCCCAATTTTTCTCTTCCACTAGAAAGATATACACCACCAGCTCCACACGTTTCTTGTTTCATAGAAATCCGATTTAAAACGAATCATGTACATTCAGTTAAAGTTCAAATCGCCAAATTACGAACTACAGCGCCATTTCGAGCTTGATTTTAATTATAATTTTATTATACGTTCAAACTATCGTTCAAATAATATATTCGTTATTCTAATTCAATTCGAAACTGAATTAAATATCACGGATGATCCCGTTCACACCATATCGCCATTTCAGCCAATTCTGATTATTTCAGAATTAAATATATTATTTAATTTATTATTTTAATTAAATATTCGCCATTATTTTATTCCACGACCATTTAATTCACTATATCACTAATTATATAATTAAATAAATTAATTATAATACCTCTGCCAATGCGGGTCATTACAATCTTTCCCACTTAAAAATAATTTCGTCCTCGAAATTGCTAAAACGTATAGGACGACCCTATCGACTGGTTAGAACATATTTGTTCACTTCTTAACTTCAGTTTCAACTGAACCAATTTAATTTCAATTAAATATTTATTAAATTCTTATCAACGAAAATTTTCAAAAATCCTGAAAATTTTCTAACGCCTTAACTGTTCGAAAAATTTCGCCAGCACCTCCTTTGTACTGGTTAATATCTCAAACTCCAACTTGCCTCTCCGGGCCATCTCTATCCCAAAAGAAAATCAAACAGCCAAGCGGCTTGCCAATTCAGCTCATAAATCTTATATCCAATAGAAATATAAACTTGTACCTTTTGTCGGCATATCATTATATCCTTTCCACCTGTAATCAATTCAGCGGGTACAAGAGTCATCCCAATCAAATTCCAGTCTGCTTTTATCCACAACACAACCATTCGCTTATCTCCGAGCCAAATACCATTTCAAACTCGAGTTTCATTCTCGATTCCCAACTCTTAACTTGATTATCAATTTACACTTCAAATTCGAATCTCACAATCCAATTTGTCTTGATATCCTTCAAATTCAATCTCAGTTACCATTTTACTGGCTTTACTTTAATTCAATTTTGCTTTCACAAATTTCTGTTTAATTTGTTTTTAATTCAAACAGTCTTTCCTTAGGAGTTTTTTTTAAACAGTTTATTCTTTTCAAAAATCAAATTTTCTTTTTGAACATGTCACTGAGCCCTTAATTAATATTCCATTAGTTAAATCACTTATCTATTTCTTTATCAATATTTGTTAACCAAATATTTTCAATAACCATATTGGCCTTTTATGTTATTTGGAAAACATTTCCGAATATCGCCTTCCTTTATTTTCTAAACTTTAGAAAATATATGCTATTTATAACTGGAAAATATTCCAATTACTTATCTCTTTTCCGATCTCGTTTATTTCTATACTCAGGAAATATTCTTTATTATATTTCCAAGCTTACACTTATTTGGGTTAAAACTGATGTTGTGTGAAACATCGTTACGACAACCCAAATACTATATTCAACTAGCTCTTATTCAACATTGATCTTCGAGCCTGAAATCTTACTATTTATTTGTTAATAATGAAATCAATCAAGTTGGGGTATAACTACCTCTCAGACCTTGACTGAATAACATTTATAACGTCAAAACAGATATGACTACTTATTCGAATAATCAATACCATACAACTACTTATTCACTTTTAAACACGTATACGCTTTCTCTTTCTATTCTTACTAGATTTTATTCTTAGTCTTCCTTTTTGATTTTATTATTCTATTTCTAAGTTTGTTTCCTTATCGACTTCTATATATATATATATATATATATATATATATATATATATATATATATATATATCGATACGTTGATTTCAAACTATCAAATTATCTTAAAAATATTCTAACTCCTTAAATTCTCGGAAAAATTCGCCATAACCTCCTTTGTACGAGGAGCATCGGGATATTTCAAATAGCCTCCCATGGCCCTCACCAATCCAAAAGAAAAAGAAAAAAACCAAGCGGCTAGCCGATACGGCGCATAAAATCTCATACATAAATTAAATACATACCTTTTCGTCGAGCATTCTATTTATATACCTTCATACCTTATCCATACCTATCTCATGTATATTTATACCTGCCCAATCTAATTTAACTATACCTGATCGTTTTAACTCAATTCGTTAATTAATTTGTTAATTAACTCTTTAGTCTATTTCACTTTTATATTTGAACATGACATGTTCAAATATATTTAACTTGCTTATTAACTAATTTGAATCCAAATTTCAAATTTAAGTTCTATATACGATTTCGAATATCCATTTACAAATCCAATTCACCTTTCAAAGTTCAACTTCAAATTCGAAACTCGATTAACTAATCCTCTTCGACTTAGTTAATTCTATTCAATTTCTTTTCAAATTTTATATCACTTCTATTATTCAAATCTATATATCAAATTCTATTATTCAAATTCTATATATCAAATCCTATTCAAATTCTATATTATAAATCCCATTTGAATTTCTATATTCAAATTCCATATATTCAAATTCTATATTTGAATTCCTTTATATTTTCTATATTCAAATCCTATAGTTGAATTCCATTAGAATTTCTATATTCAAACTCTATTTCAATTCCATTGAATTTCATATATTCAAACCCCCTTTGAATTTCTATATTCAATTTCTATTTCTATTCCATTGAATTTCATATATTCAAACTCCCTTTGAATTTCTATATTCAATTTCTATTTCAATTCCATTGAATTTCATATATTCAAACTCCCTTTGAATTTCTATATTCAATTTCTATTTCAAACTTTCTTTATTCATTCTTTATTATAAATCCCATTTTGAAATTCAACACAACTTGTCTTTCCCAAAGCAAATTCAAAACAGTATCTCTGGTAGTAATTCGTCACTTACAACTCAAAAATGAATACTGATGATGCAGCTGTCATCATCAGAATCTATTTTCCAGCGATAGAAGTGAGTTCAATACTATAGAACCATTTCTAAACATTTCCACTTTGAAATTCATTTCAAAATATAATTCACACTGCTTGTAAAACAATTTAAAATCTCCCAGGATCTTAATTTTTTCTTATTTAAATTCCAAATTCTGATTTAAATTCAGATTTACTTCATCTTATTTCATATACTTTACTTATATAAATTCTGATTGGTTATATATACTCATTTCACATTTTATAATCTAATCTGATTATAATCACTACCAACACATCCTATATATGATAATATATCACATATCCATACTGCGTCGGTCCATCGTATCCAAGTGTTTATTTATTCCTACCGATACAGTGGATCAAACTAATCGACCAGAACTCATAAACAACTCAGCCAATGAATCTCCACAATATAAAACCATTTTTATATCAAATACAAATATGCACTCGTATATATACACTCAAACTCAATCTAGGGTGTTACTAACCCTATCTCAACCGAGTCACGCCACAGAGCCAAGGTAATTCACTTAACTTAAGCTCTGATACCAACTGTAATGACCCGGGATTTTGAAGACTTTGGTTATCACCATAAACTCAATGACGACTAACCAAACATCAAAAAATACCGATCATTAATGAAAGAAATTAGAGGATGAGGAAAGATAAAATAGAAACTTAGAATTGAAGAAGAAGAACACAATATCAGAGTAACACGAATCTCACAGCGGAACGAATAAATATATTTCATAACATAACTTTGAAATACAAATCTGTATTTGAATATACATATCATTATCAAAGTACATCACTTACAACCCAGTGGAAATAACTATAGCTATATGATCTTGAAGCCTCCTGCTCCAAGCTCTTCCAGTATATATGTAAATCCTGACTACTTGACTGCCAATACAAATTTAGGCACCCAAGAGTTTAGGGAAAACAACAAAATAAACTCCGGGTCAGTCATGGGACTGGTGTGAGTAAAACAATTTAAAACAATTCAAGCAGGTCATCGATATCTCATAAGACCACGCCGTATAACGGAACAGGTTTTTCCCTTATGATAATCCAAATTATCTTTATATCAAAACCTTTTGATATTATAATAATGTCTATCAATCACAATATAATAATCATCTAGCAGAAACGCTTTCATCTCACGTTCTACATACATAGTATACAATCAAAACCGCAAGCACATATTGGGTAATGGATTTCCAACTATGACAAGGTATGAAACCACCTTTCGCTAGTGTACCTCTAGAGAGGAATACACTGGGTTCAACAAGAACATCTTGCAACCCGGCCACACATGACCGATCACTCATTTCGCTTGAGTGTATCGAATGTATATCACCAACCGTTGGGATCAGCAACCGTTTCCCGAATGGGACAACATCAACAATAGATTTTTTAAAAGTAAATGAAAGTCTAGATCAGGTGATTATACACCCAACTTCGGTGCGACCGACTTAGCCATGCTGCCTGCCCGATTTCTGTCATTTACCGGATGTAAGGCTAGAAGCTATGCTTTATCATCACACCAGATTCACTTCGAATGTCACATCGTCAAAACCACCAAATCACCGATTGAAGTCTTCAACAATACATTATGTGTTAGCTAAAAGAAGTTTCCTTCTCCGCCTCCACTCTTGGTACGGTTGGAGAAATCAATATACGTGATTGTCTGGAAATACTCTGTCAGACATCCATCCATACAAGTCATCCAGGAACAGGATGAACCGAAGGCACTATTCTGTAAACAGGATAGCCCTTGAATAATTCCGTGTTCAATTTCCTTTGGCATATATGATTCGCAACGCTTATGCCAATACAGAGTGGTTCTTTGGATAATAATACAACCGGTCTCTCCATACTAACAACGTTAAAACGGTCAAAAACTTCGATAGTCTGTGATTTAACTATCGAAGAAAACAGGTGTGCAAACAACGATATCATTTCCAAATGGAAATTTATATCGATCAAAAATCATTCAACATTTATCTCTTTATTTCATTAATTTACTTATCTCATGTTTCCCTATATTCAATATTTCTTATTTTCTAAATTTGGAAAATATAAGTTATTAACAATGGAAAACATTTCCATTTCTTGTTTTCTTTATTAGAAAACATTTCTGGTTTCTTATTTGGAAAACATTTCCAAAGCTTCTTCATTGGACTTAGACAGATGTTTTAAACAAACCATCGCGATGCCAACTCAAACCATTTCCTTTACTGCTAAACCTTAACTATTCCTTAGTTAAAAACGAAGCCAATCAAGTTGGGGTAGAACTACCTCTCAGACCTTAACTGAACAACATTTCTAACTTTGAAATAGGAAAATTTCACTTTATATTTCTTTAACTAACTTCCTTACTTAACTCTCATTCGAATAAATCTCTATTCGATTGACTCTTTTCACTTAACTCTATTCGATTAACCCTTATCAATTAACTCTATTGGACTAACACTATTGGATTAACTCTATTTGACTAACGCTATTAATTTACTCATTTCACTTATCTCCTTTCGAATAAACTATATTCGATAACTCCTTTTACTTTCTTCGAATAAACTATATTCGATTAACTCATTTGCTTCTATTCGAATAAACTATATTCGATTAACTCCTTTTACTTTCTATTTGAATAAACTATATTTGATTAGCTCATTTGCTTTCTATTCGAATAAACTATATTCGATTAACTCATTTGTTTCTATTCGAATAAACGATATTCGATTAGCTCATTTTCTTTAACTCTAATCGATTAAACTAACATCGATTAACTCCTTTTGATTTAACTAACATCGATTAACTCCTTCCGATTTAAACTAACATCGATTAACTCCTTTTAACTCGATTAAACTATTCGTTGATAAAGATTTACTTTTAGTAACAGTTCTTCACTTTACAAATGATTTCCCTTTTATAAAACTCTATTCGGTTTAAAAATGTTTTTCCCTTTTATTTACTTTCGAAATATTTCCTTTTATAAAATCTGTTGATTTTATAAAATCACTGTATTTCAATATACATTGAAATAATTCTTTTTACATCCTAGGGTCTTTTATGATATTTAAAATATCGAATAACAATGATCAACATAATTCCAACACACATAATCCATAACAGATTATATAACACATCATATATCACAATATATGAGAAATAGTAAAATAAATGTTGAGGAATCCAGTTCGATTCCTCCAACCTGTCTTCCTGCATCCACAGATGTTAAACAATATAATATAACATCACTTTCATTTCAATATGATATATTCTGTTAAACAGAATCCATATAGAAATTCAACTAACTGACTAGCAGTTCAATCAAACAGTCAACACATAGTCAATCAGCCAATATTTAACAGTTCTCAAAATACAACATGTAAATGTAAACTGTTCAGAATTAGTGAGATTTACTCACATTGGCGGTTTATCGTTAAATACTGATAACCGTTGTCGATTCAAATTAGACGTTTCATTTTTCCGAAAATCGAGAAGAGCTTTGAATTATTTCAAACTGTTTCCATGTTGTTGTTCCCGTCCATACGATCCCAACGTGACTGACCATTCAGATTTCTGATACAGTATGGCCAAGATACGTATTGTACAAGTTAATACAATTTAAATCCAAATAAATACTTAAATTCTAATGCTTATATTGGGCCTTACCCAACTCAAGACTATCGGCCCACTTGCCAAATACGCAAAAGCCCAAACCCACCCTAAAATCATTATTCTCCATCGTTAATACCCTGACATCTGAACGAACCCGTAACCCACCATTTCGGCCTCTTCTCCCACTTCGCTCTCCCCTTCCAGAACCTAACCAGCGCCTGCTCCCATCAGAAGGTGCACGTAAGTACTAGGACCACTTCAAGTACCACTGCTATTACTTCCTATTTCCATGCTGGTCCTTGTTAATTCACATCCACCCCACCTATTTTCTTTTTGAGCTTCATATATATATTTTCAATTGGGTTTCACGTCGGCCTAATGGCCAACATCACCCATCCGCTACGGCTTCCTTCTCCCATGAACAAAGAAAAACACGTTGCACCTGTTAAGCACACAATTTCTGCACCCTCCTCTGTCATGTTCCCTAAGCAAGCTTTGGAAACCGTACCTTCATATGAAACCGTCTCGGCCTACTGTCCTTGCTTCCTTCTCATACATCGGAACATCACCGCCATGAAAACCAGTGAACCCCAACGCGCTCCCCTCCAAAATGTTTAGCCTGTGCTTTCACCGGCCTTTCAACGATCACCGTATCACTGTGTTCGAAACAAATCTCAACAGTAACACCCCTTTCTTCCACTCGCAACCAACTCTATTGTCATGTATCGACCCCTCCTTCATCCGCTCACTAGTCTACCTACGAGAGTGACTGCATCATTATCTTTTATGTTTTGTATTTGTAAACAATAGTTTATATTTTCAAGTATCATTTCCAGAAAGTGAACAAACTTCTGTAGCTCGTGTTTATATAGTATTTTGGTTTAAAGGGTGTGTTGAAGGGTTTGTCCACGTTTCAGTTTTTTTCTTTAGTAGTGGCTGAGAAGGCAAATGTGTGGCCTTCATTTGATCTTTCATTTGAAGGAAGAAGAGACGTGGCCTGGCTTAGGTCCATAAGTAAGTTTACAACTTTATGTTGTTAATTTATATAGTTCCGTACTGCTACAGACAGAAATAAAAACACCATCGTGATGAGCGAGGTGTCCCGACTCCAGAAATATAATAATATCGGTAGATTGACTCCTATTTTCAAACCCTGAAATGTTGATTACAGGGTGCAAAATACTCCAAATAAAAAGTTGCTTATTTAATTAATTAAAAATTACCATAAAGTTCTAAAAATTAAATTATCAATACGTCCCAAAAGAACCTTGTCTAAATTCAAACTCGATCTCTAGTTATATCGAATAAACCGTTATGGTCGATAAACGATTCTATAGCGACTATTTTAAAATTTGATTTGGACATATCTCAAAATCTACACAACGAAATCCCAATTTTTCTCTTCCACTAGAAAGATATACTCCACCAGATCCACACGTTTCTTGTTTCACAGAAATCCGATTTAAAACGAATCCTGTACATTCAGTTAAAGTTCAAATCGCCAAATTACGAACTGCAGCACCATTTCGAGCTTGATTTTAATTATAATATAATTATACGTTCAAACTATCGTTCAAATAATATATTCGTTATTCTAATTCAATTCTAAACTGAATTAAATATCATGGATGATCCCGTTCACACCATATCGCCCTTTCAGCCAATTCTGATTATTTCAGAATTAAATATATTATTTAATTTATTATTTTAATTAAATATTCGCCATTATTTAATTCCACGACCATTTAATTCACTATATCACTAATGATATAATTAAATAAATTAATTATAATACCTCTGCCAATGCGGGTCATTACAAATTATTTTAAAACATTTAATATTATTTTAAATATATTAAATGTGAATTGACGATATAAATGAATATTTGTATAGTGCTATCGATTTAATAATCAAAATACGGTTTATTTCGAATATATATAGTTATCGTAATGCGAGAATCTAAAATAATTCAATTCGAAATTTAAAACGGAGTCAGAATGATTCAGATGATTAATAGAAATTCTATTTGAATATATATGATAATAATGATTTATTATCGAGGAATTAATTGTTTTGAATTTAATTTATATCGATTTAAATTAATATCTTCTCCATATGATCGAATTGGTCTTCGAAATTCGTTCAAGTGTGTTTAGAAAGTGGTTAAACCTTAGAAATCCCTGTTGTTATGTTCAAATAAGAGTTTGAAATCACATGATATTTTAAAATCGAATAAATCAACCTCAATTCAAATCAAATCTATAAAGAATATAAAAATTTGTACCAAAATGTTTCCTTCTATCCTAGGCTAATAAACAAATTACACTTAAGCCTGTATACCTACGTATATAATACACAGACTAAATTACTTCATGCCAAAGTATTTTTCATTTATAAGTAATGTGATACCCCTTTTGTTCTTCTATTTTTCTTCATCCTTTGCTAAAAAAATCAGTGCATGCAGAAAGGAATTAAAATTGCCAACACCTACGGTAATTTCCCATTCCTCAAACCAATTTATTTCGATTATCTTCATCAACTGCAAAAGAAATCCAATGATAATAAAAAGAAGAGGAATATGAATTTCAATTGGTATATGGAAATCAAAGCCGAGGTTCATAAAAATCAATTGAATTCATCAACCAAGCGGTTGGAGCTTCACTTAGAATTCCCGGGAGTTGCACGATCGATTACTGGTGATGTGATGCTTTTGTTTAGGGCTAGAACATTTAGGGAGTGAGCTAGGATAGCTACCTAGGTGGGATATGGGAAGCCGACTCTTGGATAGGGTCGAACTTGAAGAGGTTATGACTGGCGATTCAATTGGAGGCAAGGTCCAAAACTCGTGAATCTGGGTGGAGGACGTACTTGCGATTAAGGTCAATGGAAGGCGTTTGGAAAAGTTTAAAGTTGTTGTTGAGTTGCGAAGCTTATGTGAGCAATGATTAGGTTCGAAAGTATGTTGATAGGTGTGTGGATTTTGGGGAGGAGAAACCCATTTCATGAATCAAGCAACAGATCTATTTTTGTGAATGGAAGAATGTGAAGATGGTAGGAGTGATCCGGGGGAGAGAAATGAAAGAAATGGGTGTTGTTCGGTGGAAAAAGTGCACTGTAAGTAGGAAGGATGAATAAACAATATCATGGATTATGGCATGGATCATAATATCATAGTTAATAAATTAGTTTAAGTTGTATTTATGTGAAAATAATAATGCGATACTTTATTCATTTTGGATCCGTTCGAGACATCGTCAGTTTTTGAACTCGTATTGACTTAGGCTTTACAATGGAATTCATTTTGAAATTTTGTAGTCGATCGGAATCAGTTTGGAATTAATTACTATTAAAAACGACGATGAGTAAATCTCACTCATATTTATTTAGAATTGTTTTCATTAATTAAAATGATTATTCCTTGATTGTTTGCATGCCCTGAAATATTATTATGGCTATTAAATATATATTAGTTATTTAGGCTTGGTGTTTGTGGCATATATATATATATATATATATTGTTGGTTGGATATTTCCTGCAGTACCATTAGCGGATTCCCGCAATATCATTAGTGGATGACCCTATACACCGCACAATATGATAGTGGATGACCTTCTATACCGCGATATCTTGCCATGAAGCAGGTTGGGTATTTTTTATGTTTTCTAACATCTTTGGATGCCGAAAAAAATAGGCTGGAGGGATCCAACTGGATTCCTCAAAATTTATTACTTATTTGTTTGTTTTCATATATTATCATATATGATATGTCAGAAAACCTATGATTAATAATTGAGTGTTTTGGATGTTTAAATATCACTGGGCCTGAATGTTGATTTATAAAAATATCGTGAAAAGGGATTCTAAGATTAAAAGGGAAAAATATAATTTTTTTTTTTAAATAGAATTTGAATTTTGAATGGGCCATAGAAATAGTAACTTGTTTTGAATATATAAAACAAGTATTGAAAATTTTAAACGATGTTATAAATTAAATAATACAGGGAATTGAAGTGAATTTATAAACGATGTTTATAAATGAAATGGGAAACAAATATCATTTGTTTTTTTTAAATTTAATGTGAATTTAAAAATAGAATTGAAAATCATTTTAAATAGAAAACGAGGAAATCTATTCTGATATTCAGAATGTAAATTGAATTAAATAAATCCGTATGGATTTATGATTTGAACTCGATTAGATCAAATTTATTTAAATAAATTATTTTTAGAAAAGATACCAGGATTGTGTTAAATAGGAGTTTTAATTTAAATGTGAAAGTTGATTTACTGTTTATGTATATATATATACACATAAGTTACAATCAATAAAATAATCCAGAATAAGAATTTGGTTTCAAATGGATTTGAAGGGAAACTTGTTTTAAAATTATAAAACAAGGAAGTTAAATTTATAAATGACGTTTATAAAATTTAGTGAGATAAATTATCATTAGATAATTTAGAAGCTTAAATTCAAGTATGAATTTAGAAATGAATTGGAAATCATTTCGAAAAGTGAACGATAGAATTTTATTCCCAAAATTCAGAATACAAACCGAAGCAAAATAAGTCAAAAGGGTTTCTAATTAAAATTCGATTATATCGAAATTTATTTATATAAAAGAGAACAGGAATTATGAGTAGGAGATTTAGTTATAAATAAATTTATAATTGAATTGTGAAATAATCAACAACTAGGGGTAATCGGAAATATTAAGTCGAATTGGGAAAATTGGTTTAATATATATATATATATATTAAAAGATATAAGAATGGAGTTGAAATTTATTTATAAACGAATTTTAAATGATTATATTTAAATATAATTAAAACGAGCTCGCCGCAACATTGCAGTTCGTAAATTGGCGTTTCGAACTTCAATTGAGTATATTGAACTCAATTTAAGTCGGAATTCTTTGAAATAAGAATCGTCAGGACAAATTGAATTATAGTTTTTTAATGAAAGAGGAAAATCTGGATTTCGTATTAGAGATTTTGAGTTATGTAAAAATCAATTTTCCAAAAAAATAGCGACATAATCGTTATTAAACCATAACGTTTTATTTAAATACATAAAAGGATTTTAATTAAATAAAATCCGAATTTCCATTAGAAAACCCAGATTTGAGTTATAAAATAAATATGAACTCAAGCGAAGTAAATGGATTGATTTTTGAGATAAAAATCAAAATTTTAATTATTAAATAGAATTAACTAATTTGAAGAATAACTAGTTAATCGAGTTTTGAATCGAAATTGGGGGTTGGATAAGTGAATGGGGTTTATTAATTTACATTCGAAATCGAATATGAAACTTGAATTGAAAATGGAATTCAATTGGTTTATAAGTTAATAAAAATATATATGAACGTGATATGTTCAACTAAATAGTGGAATTTGCAAAAGAGCTAATTAAAGAATAAATTAGTGAATTGAGTTAAAAATGATCGGATTGATTGGAATAAATTAGAAAATGGACGTATATGGGTTAGATGGGAATCGAATAAAGTGTATGAAGATTATAATTCGAGTGCCCGACAAAAAGGTACATGTTTAAATTCCATATGAGCTTTTATGCATGGAATCGACAAGCCGCTTGACTTTTTGATTTTCTTTTTGAATAGAAAAGGCCTAGAGAGGCGTGAGGTTTGAGCTATTGACCGGTACATAGGAGGTGCTGGCGAATTCTTCCGGATATTTAAGGAGATAAAAAATCTAAAAAAAGTTAGATAACTAGAAATTGACTTATCAATTATATATGAAATTTAATAAAGGAATAATTGTATAATGAGATTTTGTATGAAGAAAGGGAATGTATAAATTAAATCCTGGGAGATTGGAAGGAGAAACATATATATATTTCTAAAGTGAGCGATGATTTAAAGCTAATGATTTGAAAATTAAAAATGATTGTGTTGATAAGAAGTTAAGAAACGGAGTTGAGAAAATTAGAAACTGACTGGAGACTGGTTGAGTTGAATGGCTTCTTGAGTGTCGATCTGATGCTGGTTTCGGCCTTCGGGTTGATACTCAGGAAATTGTTCTCTTACTAGTTTACAGTTAGGGACTGATAAATGGGCAAGAATAGTGAATGTAAATAAGAAATGGAAATGTTTTCCGACGTTAAAAAATGATATTCTATGAAACATAGAAAATAAATAGTTATGATAGATGGAATTGTTTTTCCAAGAATCGCGAGAGGCAAAACAAGTTTGGAGAAATATCTGGGTAAAGATATTGTAGTGATATTGGGACTTAATAAATATAAATTAATAAAATATAAATTAATTAATTTAGGGGCCTAGTAATTGTTTGATGCTTTAAATGGATGTTTGTTTTTCTTAGATAGTTAAATAACCGACTACCAAATATTTGCCAATATCGTTGTCAATATTGAGAGACCGGTTGGATTATTATCCGAAAACTACTTCGTATTGGCGGTAGTGTTGCGAGTCAGATTATATGAAGATAATCGAAGATGGAGTAAAGTGCAAAGGCCTTTTATATTATTCCTAGGTAGAATTTCCTAAGATGGATTAATGGAAATTGTGCCTTTGATTTCGTTCAGTCCTAGAACGAAGTTATATGGACGAATGTCCGACAGAGTATTTCCAATGATCGCATATGTTGGTCTATATAAATATATATGGTGGCGGAGAATTTATTTTCTTAGCATAATATCCAGAATATATTTGTGCAAACCAATTAATGATTAACGGATCAGACAATGTGGCATTCAAAGTGATTGTGCTATAAATGAATGGTAAGTAATTGCAACCTCAGGCCTTAACAATCAGCAAATGACAAAAGTCGGGCAGACAACATGGCTAGGTGGGTAGCTCCCAATTAGGGTGTATTATCACCTGTCTGGAGAAATTCATTTTATTATTTATTCTATTCGATGATCTCCCTTTCGGGAAAACGGTTGCTGATCCCAACCGTTGGTCATATACATTCGATATACTCAAGCGAAATGAATGGTCGGTCATGTGTGGCCGGGTTACAAGATGTTCTTGTTGAACCACGTATATTCCTCTCTAGAGTACACTATCAGAAGGTGTTTCCATACCTTGTCATAGTTGGAAATCCATTATCCAAAAGTGCTCGCGGTTTTGACTGTATACTATGTATGTAGAACATGAGATGCAAGCACTCTACTAAATGATTATTTAGTTGTGGTTGATAGACACTATTATGATATCAAAAGAGTTTTGATATAAAGATTATTGTTTCTTTCAAAAGGATTGTGAAAGTTAAATCAAGTGTTTTAGATTCTCATAAGGGAAAAACCCATTCTGTGTTATACGACGTGGTCTTATGAGATATCGTTTATTTTCTTAAACTATTTTAAATTGTTTACTAATACCAATCCTATGACCGACGCAAAGTTTACTTTGTTTTGTTTTACCCTGAACTCTTGGGTTCCCAAATTTGTATGAGCAGTCAAGTAGTTCAGGTGTTTACAGATATACTTAGAGAAGCTTGGAGTAAGAGGCTTCAACGTTATTAGTTATTGTTGTTTCCGCTGTGTTGTACTCTAATAATTGTATTTTATACAGTAAAAATTTTGTATTTCAAAAGTTATGATATATTATATTTTGTTCCGTAGCTTAACTATATGTCAAAGAAATAGTCAGATTACATGGTATCATGTCCAGTATAGTGAGTGACAGAGACCCCTTTTTCACAAGAGAATTTTGGAGAAGCCTACAAGCAGCATTGGGAACGACCCTCTACCTAAGAACAACTTATCATCAACGGACTGACGGCTAGACGCAAAGAGTAAATCGGATCTTGGATGACTTGCTTAGATCTTGCATCATCGACTTTGGAGGAGTTTGGGAGCAGCACCTACTGCTCGTAGAGTTCACTTATAACAATAGTTTTCAAATGGCGATTGGTGTGACCCATTTTGAAGCATTTTATGAGAGGCCATGCTAATTGCTAACTTGTTGGTGGGAAACTACCGATAATGTTCTACTTGGGCCAGACTTCGTCTGTGATTCCACGGAGAAGATATCCTTGATTAGGCAGAGGATGAAAGCAACCAAAGACCTTCAGAAATCGTATGCCGATAAACAAATGAGGGAACTTGAGTTTAATGTTGGAGATTTGGTATTTGTAAAAGTATCCCCTCTCAAGAAGACCGTTCGGTTTTGAAAGACTGGGAAGTTGGCTCCCATTTATTTGACTTTTTCGCTTCATCGAGAAGATATGATCTTTGGCTTATAAAGTGGATCTCCCAGAGCATCTATCGGGAATCCATAATGTTTTTCATGTATCTCATCTAAGGAAATGCCTTCATGATTCTGCTATCAGAATTTAGCTTGATGAAATTGGGGACATAGGAAAACTCGAGTTGGAGTCTAGAGTGCCGCGTGCCACTACAAGGATTGTAGAGCGCGGAATCAATAGACTCCACAATAAAACCATTCACCTCGTCCAAGTGCAATGAAGAAATGATCCTGTGGAAAGCACATTGGAGACCGAGGATAAGATGCGACAGACTCACCCTAAGCTTTTCTTCGGTGATTTTGCTCAACATAACATTTGTGGATACATCGTGATTGCTAGATTGGATGTTAGGAATTTGATGCAACACCATTGCATAATGCACTCATATAGAAATATATGCATAATCAGGTTGTTTCACATACATATTGCATCACTTATTACACCTACACGTCAGGATTGAGCTTACTTTAGTGGGTCTGTAGTTCATAATCACTGAGAGTCATATGGGTGAATTAAAGTATAATGTGGATGTCAGAATGAGTTGTGTTTTTCGCCCCTTCAAACAGATTTTGGGACAAAATCTGTAACACCCCGTATTTTCTGTGAACGTATAAGTAACAAATCAGAGAATAATTAATTTTTAAAATAAGAATCAAGGGAAACGGGTTGCACTATTGCGTTCATCTCGAAATTCTTCTTGAAAACGAGTCCGAGTTTTCGAAAAACGGAGTCCGTATGACCAAGTTATGACCCTCCGAAGTTTCAGAAATTTAAATAAAATAAAACAGCTCGAAAATAAATTCGAAATTCAAACCCAGAGAAGGCTGGCGGGAAAACTCCCACCCATATACCCAGGACGACTGGGGAGTCGACCCCCCCCCCCCCCAACCAGGTCGACTGGGGAGTCGACTGGGGTGTCGACCTCCCCATGACCAGGTTGACTGGGGAGTCGACCTGGGGGTCGACCTGCTCCCGAAACCCAGTTTTTGAACCTGGTTCATTCTGATGTATCCGGTCTCGTTTTCTGTCTAGATTCATCCGCCTAATCTTATGTAAACAGCCCTCTAGCCTCATTTTCTCTACACAATTTCATTCTGTCTATATTCTGCCTCTGTTCTAATTAAAAATAAAAATGGCGTCGCTACTCTTCTGGAATCAATACTTGGACTGATGCATCTTCTTCCAATCTGAATAGAATTAAAAGCTAAATCAAATCTCAAATCAAAGTTTAGAGCAACAACAATAATTAAAGAGGAGTAATTCAACATTTCTGCATCAACAACAGTTTATTATCCTTTCTTAAAACAACAAAAGGCAAGTACAGTTATTTTCCGCTATAAACTATAACTATAATTGTGACATGATCGTAAATCTGAATTTGAGGTTGTCTACGTTCTGTTCTGATATATTTTATTCTGTATCTCTTTCTTCGTTCTGTTCTATAGCCAGACTACCACGAGCCTGCGCCAGATCTCATAAGAGATTAACGCATGAACGCTAAATTTTGGGACAAATAATAATGCATAATTGGACATGAAACTGTTGCCTATGAGACTATTGCCTATGACATTGAATAAGAAACTATTGTAATTAGTCGCCCATGATTATTGTGGTTAGTTGCCTATAACTATTGTAGTTAGTTTCTTATGCCTATTCCCTTAATGATGTTAGATCTTATATTTAGTATGTAACTTTGCTAGTTTATTCCCATTTACTGTTATGTACATCGAGCCTAGAGGGGCCATTATCATTGCATTTGGTTCATTATTGCATGCCTATTCTTTCTTGTGCTTATCCCCTATTCCTTTTGCTAGGGCCATTTCATGAGTATTTAGAGAACTTGTGGAAACATGTTATACGGGGATTGGGCGTAGCTTAATTAAGTTAATTTGGCATAGCAAATATGTTGGCATAATCTGAGTTGGCTACAATAGAGAATGATTTACATGTGTATTAGTCTTGGACATAAATGGTAAACTAGATTATTAAATCTAGTTCTGACATGAACTGTAAATGGGAATATTAAGGCTAAAATTTGGGGCATATATTGTATTATGAATTATGACCTTGATTTGGGCATGTAGGTTTAGGCTAAATTTATAATTAGGCAAGATATGTCAATGAAACTTTAAGGAATGATTAAATCTGTTATATTGCCTAATCCACTAGTTCTGTTATATTTCCTAAACTGCTAATTAGATTGAATTGCCTAATCTACTAATTATGTTAAAATTGCCTTATTTGCTAGACCTGCTAAATCGCATAATCTGCAAGATCTGTTATCTGTTTAGTCTGTTGAATGGCGTAATTTGTTGGAACTGAAATGCTGAAATTTGAAGTATGTAAATCTGTATGCTCGATTTAAAATTGAGCAAAACTTGATAATAGAACCTCGAATAATCTGCTGCAACTCGTACAGAAGTTAATTTGTTAAATTAGCATGATTAGTCTGATATTAGCACAGTTTGTGAATGAATGCAATGGCTAAACATGAAACATGGCTAAATCGAGGTTAGAATGAGTTTGTGGCATAATCCTGCCCGGAACCGCCCGGCACATCCAGTGGCCGCAAACAATAGGTTCTAATGTGAGAAGTTATTCATAACGTGCTTGAAACCCGAGGTTAGACTCAGTTTGCAGCAGAAACCTGCCCGGAACCAACCGGCCTAACCAGTGGCCGCAAACTGTCAGTCTAATGTGAGAGGTCTGCGCGTTAATTTTTAATTGATACAAATCTGGGATAAATATGATGTCTAAAATGTATTTGGTGGGTAGGGTTAAACCAATTGGACTAATGAATTTAACAAACCCGTTTCGTGAATCTGTAGGCCCAGTTACAAAGTTAGACAAATCTGTAAATCTGTTAAATCCGTATATCTGATCCATTAGTCTGAAAACTTGTCTGATCTGTGAACTAGTTGATCTGAACTCTGTATGTCTGAACTTGTAAACAAGTTAATCTGAAATCTGTTAGTTTGGGGACACAAGGTTAGGAGGGAAAAATACTTGTGTCATCTGTTGTTTGGGACCCATATTAGTCAGTAACCCTTTCTGATAATCTGTAGGGTCCGGGCACGCTTACTGAACTAATTATAAGCGGTTCATTCTGATAATGGCGAGGGGTGTTGATGGTGCGTTCCAACCGGGTCATGTGCGTGCATGGACCCTGGTCTGCCTCTGAGGATGTAAGACGCCGTGACATCTGTAAATAAGTCTGTGCTAATTGGTTGTCACTTTAGGGAGCGATACACCCTACTGTGGGGCCGACACAGGGTATTTATATATTAGGGAGCCGATCGCTTGGGGTAGTGTTTTAGGGTACACTTAGTTCTCTTAGCTTCTGTTGGTACCGTCTGTTTCTATTGGGTGGCAACACCTGTCTGTTTCTGCGTGGTACCGTCTGTTCGGGTGGTAAAGGCCCATTTACTAGTGTACACCTAATTCTACATTATGTTTCCGTAGGGATTAATCTGTTTCTGTACCTTCTGTTCGGGTGATAAAGGCCCATTATTAGCATTCTGTTTCTGTCTGTTTCTGTTCGGGTGGTAAAGGCCCATTATTAGCATTCTGTTTCTATCTGTTTCTGTTCGGGTGGTAAAGGCTCATTATTAGCATTCTATTTCTGTATGTTTTTGTTAGGGTCGTAAAGGCCCATTACTAGCATTCTCTTCTATGGAAATTATTTTGTTCCCGTTTCTGGATCAGTTTAGACGTTGGGGTGACACCTAATCCTGTTTTACTAGTATTAGTGAAGAGAAATGAAAAGTAATATTATTCTGTTTCTTCTGTTTAACCTAAGTACATCTGCTGCTCCTGTTACTGTTATCTCTTATCCAGCTTATTTTCATTTCATGATTATTATTATCTATTCATATGCTGAAAGTCACTGGACTTGCCAGACTTTATGTCTGACCTTGCTTGTTTTCGCCCCTTTTTCTTCCGTTCCCCCCCAGGTTTTCCAAGGAGCGAACACTTTAGCTTGATCCGGATTTCTTCTGCTTGAAGTACTTAGAGTGCTTAAAGTATGGCTTGACTCCTTATGGCAGCTTCTGTGGGGATTATGATTTTAAAGTTTTGTACTCTGACGATTTTCTGAACAAGACTGATATTTATCTACTTGAGTTTTTGGTAAAGATGTAACCAAATTGATTCCTGTTTTCCCATGGTAATAAAGTTATAATTTCTCAAGTATTGTTTATCTGTCTTGTAAAATTATGTTCTGTCTACTAAAACGCTCCATCAAAGTTAAGGCATTCCCTTTGTGAGTGACCTTAACGGAGGTGGGGTGTTACACTTGGTATCAGAGCTAAAGGTTACCAGATTGGATAAAGTTTTTGAAAACTATTTTCAAAAAGGTTTTAAAATGGAAGTATTTTCAAAAGTAAAGCTTATTTTTGAAAAACATAATCCCCAAAAGCCATATATCTATCTTTTGATCCTCTGTTTGAATCTCTGTTTCCTTCTTTCTCCGGGGCTCCCGGCTTTCTGGGAGGTAACCTCATCGCGGCATGATTCTGTAGGCTTGATAAGACGACGACTCTGGTCAAAGGGAAAATAAGCGCCCGACTTCCATCTGTAGCCGTAGTAGTCTCACCTATGGCTAATTTTCTTTCGAGATTTATAGGATTTTCCGTGCGATGGAGGCCTCTTTCAAGGGACTTGTCAACATGTTACACACATATAGTAAAGATGAGAATGAGGGAGTTTAGCTAAGGAGCACAACCCAAGGATGAGAAACTCATGGATATGGACTTGGTTCACAAAGGAGGCTAAAAGGAAACACAAAAGAAGGATGAAAATTCTGAAGATAAGAAGGAGAAAAAGTGCTTTACTTGTGGAAGCTCGACACATCTGAACAAGGATTGCCGAAAGAGGAAGGACACTCACTTCAATTGTGGTGGGATGGGACACTTCACTAGGGACTGCCCGAAGAAACGGGGGCAAGGACAGAGGATATGACCTACTTCGGGAAGGCAGCCGAATGCTCTCATAGTTGGTGGATAGGATAGAAGTAGGAAAATTTCCGTAGAGAGTTTAGTTTCCTTATCTGATTATTGAGTTATAACTCTTTCCGATTATGGCATTCTGATTCTGTAGTCGAGTCTCTGCACTTTAATACTAGTCTTGTTTCTGATCTGGTTATAGTCTCAAACCCCATAGGGGTTACGGCTCATCTGTTGGTGATAGGTTGGGGTTTGAGGGTATTTGTGTTAGGCGTCAAGTCGATTGTAATGCATACATTCTGGGTTTTTGAGGGATATGGTAGGATTTTCCCATGCTTAGTTTTCTAAGAATCATTCGATAATCTGATCTATACTAGTAGTCTGTAAGCATCTGGATATTTCTGAAAAGGTTAAGATTTCCATTTTTGACATTGACTAAAGAGGGTAATCCTCTGGGTGTCAATTTGATGTTGATTTCGGTCTTTGGGGTTGATAATTAGGGGAATTAGTCTCTTAACCAATGTCTAATGGGAACCAAGTTTTTGTTTTATCTGTACTCGCTTCCATCATTCGACTATATCCTATCGATCGAATCTTCGAACTTTAGGTAGAAACTAATGGGTGTAAACATGTGTTTGAGATATGTTATGTTTGATGGTTGCAAGTGGATGCAAGTGGTTGCTCATGGATGCATATACACACACTAGGCACTAGATCGGCTCGAATACACTCTCATACTGCATATGGATGTGTGAGCATTTTCAATTTCTGTGGATGCAAAATGATTGACTCATCACGTGGATGTTGCATATGAATGAATGGTTGTCACTCATATAAGAATAATATATATCAAATAGGAAAATTGCATACATATTGGACTCATGACACTGACATAGTTCACATTAAGGAGGTCAACTGAATCAGTGGACCGCCTGATCTTTGCATTAGATAAGGAACATATACACACACTTTTGCATATGTTCATACAACATTAGAAGTTTTCTAATGACAGTGGATGCTTGTGGATGGTGGTTGATTAGATGGATGACTGGATGGTAGGACACATTCTTCTTAACTTGAAGATTTCGGGGACGAAATCCTTTAAGGAGGGGAGAATGTAACACCCCATATTTTCTGTGAACGTATAAGTAACAAATCAGAGAATAATTAATTTTTAAAATAAGAATCAAGGGAAACGGGTTGCGCTATTGCGTTCGTCTCGAAATTCTGAAAACGAGTCCGAGTTTTCGAAAAACGGAGTCCGTATGACCAAGTTATGACCCTCCGAAGTTTCAGGAATTTAAGTAAAATAAAACAGCTTGAAAATAAAGATAGAAATTCGAAATTCAAACCCAGAGAATGCTGGCGGGAAAATTCCCGCCCATATACCCAAGTCGACTGGGGAGTCGACCCCCCCAACCAGGTCGACTGGGGAGTCGACTGGGGTGTCGACCTCCCCATGACCAGGTTGACTGGGGAGTCGACCTGGGGGTCGACCTGCTCCCGAAACCCAGATTTTGAACCTAGTTCATTCTGATGTATCCGGTCTCGTTTTCTGTCTAGATTCATCCGCCTAATCTTATGTAAACAGCCCTCTAGCCTCATTTTCTCTACACAATTTCATTCTGTCTATATTCTGCCTCTGTTCTAATTAAAAATAAAAATGGCGTCGCTACTCTGCTGGAATCAAAACTTGGACTGATGCATCTTCTTCCAACCTGAATAGAATTAAAAGCTAAATCAAATCTCAAATCAAAGTTTAGAGCTACAACAACAATTAAAGAGGAGTAATCCAACATTTCTACATCAACAACAGTTTATTATCCTTTCTTAAAACCACGAAAGGCAAGTACAGTTATTTTCCGCTATAAACTGTAACTATAATTGTGACATGATCATAAATCTGAATTTGAGGTTGTGTACGTTCTATTCTGATATATTTTATTCTGTATCTCTTTCTTCTTTCTGTTCTATAGCCAGCCTACCACGAGCCTGCGCCACATCTCATAAGAGATTAACGCACGAACGCTAAATTTTGGGACAAATAATAATGCATAATTGGACATGAAACTGTTGCCTATGAGACTATTGCCTATGACATTGAATAAGAAACTATTGTAATTAGTCGCCCATGACTATTGTGGTTAGTTGCCTATAACTATTGTAGTTAGTTTCTTATGCCTATTCCCTTAATGATGTTAGATCTCATATTTAGTATGTAACTTTGCAAGTTTATTCCCATTTACTATTATGTACATCGAGCCTAGAGGGGCCATTATCATTGTATTTGGTTCATTATTGCATGCCTATTCTTTCTTGTGCTTATCCCCTATTCCTTTTGCTAGGGCCATTTCATGAGTATTTAGAGAACTTGTGGAAACATGTTATACGGGGATTGGGCGTAGCTTAATTAAGTTAATTTGGCATAGCAAATACGTTGGCATAATCTGAGTTGGCTATAATAGAGAATGATTTACATGTGTATTAGTCTTGGACATAAATGGTAAACTAGATTATTAAATCTAGTTTTGACATGAAGTGTAAATGGGAATATTAAGGCTAAAATTTGGGGCATATATTGTATTATGAATTATGACCTTGATTTGGGCATGTAGGTTTAGGCTAAATTTATAATTAGGCAAGATATGTCAATGAAATTTTAAGGAATGATTAAATCTGTTATATTGCCTAATCCGCTAGTTCTGTTATATTGCCTAAACTGCTAATTAGATTGAATTACCTAATATGCTAATTATGTTAAAATTGCCTTATCTGCTAGACCTGCTAAATCGCCTAATCTGCAAGATCTGTTATCTGTTTAGTCTGTTGAATGGCGTAATCTGTTGAAACTGAAATGATGAAATTTGAAGTATGTAAATCTGTAGGCTCAATTTAAAATTGAGCAAAACTTGTTAATAGAACCTCGAATAATCTGCTGTAACTCGTACAGAAGTTAATTTGTTAAATTAGCATGATTAGTCTGATATTAGCACAGTCTGTGAATGAATGCATTGGCTAAACATGAAACATGGCTAACTCGAGGTTAGAATGAGTTTGCGGCGTAATCCTGCCCGGAACCGCCCGGCACATCTAGTGGCCACAAACAATAGGTCCTAATGTGAGAAGTTAGTCATAACGTGCTTGAAACCCGAGGTTAGACTCAGTTTGCGGCAGAAACCTGCCCGGAACCAACCGGCCTAACCAGTGGCCGCAATCTGTTAGTCCAATGTGAGAGGTCTGCGCGTTAATTTTTAATTGATACAAATCTGGGATAAATATGATGTCTAAAACATGTTGGGTGGGTAGGGTTAAACCAATTGGACTAATGAATTTAACAAACCCGTTTCGTGAATCTGTAGGCCCAATTACAAAGTTAGACAAATCTGTAAATCTGTTAAATCCGTATATCTGATCCGTTAGTCTGAAAACTTGTCTGATCTATGAACTAGTTGATCTGAACTCTGTATGTTTGAACTTTTAAACAAGTTAATCTGAAATTTGTTAGTCTGGGGACACAAGGTTAGGAGGGAAATTACTTGTGTCATCTGTTGTTTGGGACCCATATTAGTCAGTAACCCTTTCTGGTATCAAAACTTTGACCCAATAGTAGGTAGGGTTTGGGCACGCTTACTGAACTAATTATAAGCGGTTCATTCTGATAATGGCGAGGGGTGTTGATGGTGCGTTCCAACCGGGTCATGTGCGTGCATGGACCCCGGTCTGCCTTTGAGGATGTAAGACGCCATGACATCTGTAAATAAGTCTGTGCCAATTGGTTGTCACTTTAGGGAGTGATACACCCTACCGTGGGGCCGACACAGGGTACTTATGTATTAGGGAGCCGATCGCTTGGGGTAGAATTTTAGGGTACACTTAGTTCTGTCTGCTTCTGTTGGTACCGTCTGTTTCTGTTGGGTGGAAACACCTGTCTATTGCGTGGTACCGTCTGTTCGGGTGGTAAAGGCCCATTTACTAGTGTACACCTAATTCTACATTCTGTTTCCGTAGGGATTAATCTGTTTCTATACCTTCTGTTCGGGTGGTAAAGGCCCATTATTAGCATTCTGTTTCTGTCTGTTTCTGTTCGGGTGGTAAAGGCCCATTATTAGCTTTCTGTTTCTATCTGTTTCTGTTGGGGTGGTAAAGGCCCATTACTAGCATTCTCTTCTGTGGAAATTATTCTGTTCCCGTTTCTGGTTTAGTTTAGACATTGGGGTGACACCTAATCCTGTTATACTAGTATTAGTGCAGAGAAATGAAAAGTAATATTATTCTGTTTCTTCTGTTTAACCTAAGTACATCTGCTGCTCCTGTTACTGTTATCTCTTATCCAGCTTATTTTCATTTCATGATTATTATTATCTGTTCATATGCTGAAAGTCACTGGACTTGCCAGACTTTATGTCTGACCTTGCTTGTTTTCGCCCCTTTTTTTCCGTTTCCCCCCTAGGTTTTCCAAGGAGGGAACACTTTAGCTTGATCCGGATTTCTTCTGCTTGAAGTACTTAGAGTGCTTAAAGTATGGCTTGACTCCTTATGGCAGCTTCTGTGGGGATTATGATTTTAAAGTTTTGTACTCTGATGATTTTATGAACAAGACTGATATTTATGTACTTGAGTTTTTGGTAAAGATGTAACCAAACTGATTCCTGTTTTCCCACGGTAATAAAGTTATAATTTCTCAAGTATTGTTTATCTGTCTTATAAATTTCTGTTTTGTCTACTAAAACGCTCCATCAAAGTTAAGGCATTCCCTTTATAAGTGACCATAAAAAACATTATTTGTTATAAATTTTGAACCAATTCATACGAGGACTCGAGACATTGAAAAGCATTTTGTGCCTTACGGTAAAGTGTCGAATGTTAGGATTAGGAGGAACTTTGCATTCGTGACATTTGAAACACAAGAGGAAGCTACAAATGCTCTTGAATGCACCAATATAAGGTTAACATGCCATACATTTATGCCTTTTCACATCTTGTTCTTGTTCAGACTTCAAATTATGTAACGGCCCGCCCCGGACTAGCTGACATTTCTCCGAAATGCGCTGTGCTGATGTCCAACTAGCACGGGACAGTAGCCAAAGAAAAAGGGTGTGAAGCTAAAACTACCAAGGGAACCTGTAGTATATCTCACAGCGCATGGAATAAAGTATAATAACAACATAACTTTGACATAAAATAGGCGAGACAGTGCATAAGCTGAAAACTAAATCATCATAGCAGCGAAATCCATAATACAGCTTGTGATCCAACATCATTATTACAACTTCAAATTACTGTCTATAAAGCAAAAGAAAGAAAAGGTACACTACTAATGCCCAAGCAGTGACCAGCTACAACATAGAGAGTATATATGTATATCATACGTGGAAGCCTCCTGCTCATCTCCGGACAGCTACTTGCGCATTACCACCAAACATGTCTCTAGTCAGCTCGTTTAGGCGCACCTAGAGTAATAAGAAGAGACATAAAACTCTGGGTTAGACAAAAGTCTGGTATGAGCGATATACAACAAAACAGAACAATAACAGATATAATCCAATCATACCTGAACCTGGACCTACAACCAAAGAGTTAGCACAGCAAGATGTATAGTACTCTAAGGTAACACTAACACAAAGTGTAAAAGTAATATGGGGTGTGCCTGACGTGGTGATAGCAAACATCAAACATTGCAATCATCCTCACATCTCTCACTCAGCGCGTAAAGCATACGATATCCACTACTTTTGGTCACCTAATCTTTAGGCCATGACAGAGCCTAACCCTGTACAACTATCACTACAAGCCCCTAATCCATCCTTCAGTGGTTAACCAAAACTATAGGTATCGATAACCCCTTTGTACATGTCCCGCAGCAAAGTCCAATCATGAAATCAACTCGTTGCTTCCCGTCTGGATCCTGAGTCACAACTTCTCATTTGGACTACCTTTGCATCTCGGTTTTTTGGTCATCATTCCCGTTCGTTTCGTAGCTCCAAGCTTCCATACATGTTCACACTTTAGTTCAGATATGCACGGTTCGTGATTCTTCAGTCCGGGTCATGATCCCCCTTTCCTGCATCGACTCTTGATCTTCTTGTGGACCCATGTTCGGGTTGTGACACATGCTTGCGGTTCTCCTCTCCTGGGTCTGTTCGTGATGCTTCATAACCAATGGCTTGTGGTCAGCTTCCTCGGCCCGTGGGTCCTCGCATGTGGTCGGCTCGTGGCGACTATAGTGGCTCGGTTTGTGACCCCGTCTTTGCATCGGCTCGTGACATGTTCCGGTGATTTGCTCTTTCCTTCCTGGTGCGGTTCATGGCTCGCCGTCCTAGGGTTCGCCTCCTTCCTTACGGTCTCCCTCCTAGGGTTCGCCCCCTTCCTCATGGTCTCCCTCCTAGGGTTCGCCCCCTTCCTCATGGTCTCTCTTCTAGGTTTCGCCCCATTCCTTACGGTCGCCCTCCTAGGATTCGCTCTCTACCTCACGGTCTCTCTCCTAGGGTTTGCCCTCTTCCTCAAGGTCGGGGTGTTAGGGTGCTTCACGATCCTAGGGGTCGGGTCATGAGGTTGCTTCACGATCCTAGGGGTCGGCTCGTGAGGGTGCTTCACGAATGGGTTACTGACCAATTTCCTGCAACTTTTCCAGCGAGCTATTTACGCCGTATGACGGCGTTTTTGACCATTCTAACTTTGCTAAACAATCATGAAGCATTCCAAACAGTAATAGCAATATACATAATCAACCATAAACACCAAAACAACAATCTAACATGTTAATATGGATCAAACATACCCAAAACCCATGTTTTCCCCTTGATTCCCTTAATTATGATTTAACCATACGATTAGCAAAACATGTCCAAATTAACCCAAATTTCTAACAGAGACATTAAATAATATTTAAGAATTTCTAAACATTTTTCCAAATTTTTCTGAGTTATAATTTCGCTAATTAACATTAGTCACCCCTAATTAGCCGTAATTAGTGAAAAATAATGCAAATCACTCACCTTTGAAACTTTTCTACTGTTTGGGTTGAATTCCTATGCAACACAGCAGCTCCAACTCTGATTTGGTGTTGATTTTCCTTGTTTTGATGTAGCTTAGCTTAATCCTCAATTAGGAGGTGTTTAAATAAAGAATTTGAGAGTTTAGGTCATTTCTAGTGTTAGGAGAATGAAAGTGGCGGCTGAAAAATGATAAAGGAGGGTTTCTCTAGCCCCTATCATCCCTTAAATACCCCTAATCCCGAAATCCCTAATGCACCATGCTGCTAATTACCCAATTAAGCCCATTTAAGCTGTTTTTCACTTTCCACACCTTATTTCAGCCATATTTCCCAAACATTAAGTCCATTTGATTAATGTGACCATTCTACGGAAAGAGAAACCATCATCTAAATCCAATGGAAGTGGTTTCAGGTCAAAACTCCTTACCAATTAAAAGTTATAGGCGAAACAAGATTTTCTAGGGGCAAAACGGTCATTTAAAAATTGGCAAAAATCGTGAACATGGAAAATGACCAAAATAGTCGCTTCCCAAAGTTACACGACCATACGACTTATCAAGAAAAAGAAATAAATATTCTATGATCCTTTGATGCATAGAATGTGGGTCGTTACATTCTCTCTCCCTTAAGAAATTTCGCCCTCAAAATTCCTTAACCAAAACAAATAAAGGTATCACGCATGCCTACCAGCCATTTACAAACAATAAAACATACACAATAACTTAACAAGTCTATCCTAGCATGCGGTTTAATAACAAAGGGATAACTGTTACTATACGCAAACTCAACCAGATGCAAATGGTCATCCTATGACCCTCCAAAATCCAATATACAAGCTCCCAAAGATCCTATAATGCACAATTCACCCAAATACCAACATAACCCGATCCAATCCTTGGTAAACCATCAATGAAATTCATTGAGATTTCTTTCCATTTCCATTCGGGAATCTCCAACGGTTGTAACAAACCACTTGGCTTCTTTGACTCGTCTCTAACTAACTGGCAGTTCATGCACCTGGTTATAAACTTCCCAACGTCTCTCTTCATCACTCAATCCTTATACGTTGGATACAAACAACCTCTCACTCTTTCGAAGACATTCTTTTCGATCAAGTCCTTGCATAATCATTCTCTCTCCATAGATACCCATCTCTACCTTAGAGATGATTTCCAATAGGTTAGGATCGTCCCTCTAACTGGAACCAATCCATCTCAATCAAAATCGATCTGATAGTCAAATTTGTTAACATCTCTGGATCTAACCCATACTTAGGTCTGAAATCATATCCCGCGATATATTCTAGTTGCTTCCATCCTAGGAACATAGCCCCTAGACTGGCATGTCTCATACTCAATGCACATGTTACCGCACCTAGTCCGGTACTATAGGCGCCCATATATACCATCATCTCTTTGTTCCCCATCGCTAGAACCTTACAGGTGATAGTCTACTCAAGAGAAGAAAAATAGGAACAAACATAGCAACCACAACATCCATCAAGCAAGTCCTATATATCAACTGCTAAAGCCATGAATACGTCGATACCCATATGACTGGTCTAACCAATCTCAAGAGCTAATAGAAGCCCCGGCTCCAAACAAACTACCGCACGTCCAACGTACGTTTATCCTCCAAGGATAACTAGATCACGTCCAACGGATCCAAGGTAAATGGGCATCCCTAGATACCCCTGCCTCGAGTCCGCCTAGAATACTCCAAACTATCAATGATTCCTTGGCCCTCCATCAGAAGAGCTACCCACAACTCCATCTTCAACACAAGTCCCACCAAAGTCAATCCATTTTCTTGTAGCCCTCTCGAGTCCAACTCGAGTCAATCCATTACCTTGCCGCCTTCTCAAGTCCAACTCGAGTCATCTCATTACCTTGCAGCCTTCTCGAGTCCAACTCGAGTCATCTTATAGCCCTATCGAGTCCAACTCGGGGCAATCCACATCATCGAACAGTCTTATCATGTTCCGAGCTGCACCTTATTCCTTGAGTAAACCAAGATATCATCCAATGGAAATCACAACAACTACCTATGTCTCACGCAAACCATCCTAGTCGAACTCGATATTCCCCAAGCACAAGCCCCAAAGTCCTAAACCAGTATCAGATAAGCACTCAAGGATCATCTCCTCCGAATTCAGACAATCTACATGAGACGATATAAACAAAACAACTAAACACTCGAGCACTCATAACTAACTCTAGGTATCCTCGCCAATCCTACTTTGAAACTACCGTTGATCTCATGACAGTCCATGCCACATGTCAAGCGTAAATGGTAACCCTAGTTCTAACTAGACTACTGCACGTCCAACCAATGTACATTTGCCTCCCAGAGACAACTAGAACTTACAACAATGATGTTCTCTCTATAACACTAGTCGGCATCGCCGGTGACTATTCACAAACTCAGACCTAGTCTCAAGTATCCCTTAGTTCTAGTTATTATTTCCATTACTATGTAGGTACTCAATACCACCCTATACCCTTGGAGCCAATCGACTCCCAAAATAATGCTAAACCCAGTAAAGCCTAAAACAAAACAATCACAAGCAAACATGCATCTGTGACTCTACAAGACCAAATTACAACAAATCTCGAGTTCCAATTCCAACCTATCTACCAGGTCACTAGACACGAAAGAATGGGAAGCCATGTCTAACAAAACTTGAACAGGAACATACTAAATAGAAAGCATACCTCGAATAACAATACCCTTTCCCTTTTCCGCTGCAGTTAGGACATTCGACGAAGAAGGAACATCGTTGATAGCATATGCTTTCACGATCTGCTTCTCCCTAGGAGGTTGCGGACATTTATTCTTGTGATGTCCCTCTTAGCCACGATTGAAGCACTTCCTTTCCCCAGGCCATTCCTGACAATCTTTGGCATAGTGGCCCTTCTTGCCAAAGCTAAAGAACTCGCCATCTTTCTTATTCTTCTTATTCTGGCCGTCCTTGGTTCGGTTCTGTTCCTCTTATTCTGGGGATTATCCTTGCCTCCACCGCTTGCTTGCGGCTTTAGCTCCTCTGTAGATGCAATAGCAACCTCGGTCTTTTACTTAAAGTAAAGACTCTCAGATCTCAATGCCTTTCCCACAATAGATTCGAAAGTCTCATCGATATGGATTATGTGTTTCTCCCCCAAGTACTCATCTAGGCCAGTTATGAACTTCTCATTCTTCTTCTCGAACGTATCGAAAAGGGACAATCCATACTTCGATAAGGTATCAAATTCAGCAGTATAATCTGAGACTGCCTTACCATTCTGCATAAGCTCCAAGAATTTCCTAAACAATTCTGATTTCTGAGCGGCTGGAATAAACTTATCACTGAATCGGGTCTTAAACTGATCTTAAGTAAATTGATCCTCAGGGGTAGCTGCCTTAATAGCGTTCCACCAATTCATAGCTCGTCATTGCAGCTGACGTGATGCTAGCTTCCTCTTCATCGCGCCTTCGATTCCCAGATCCTCGAAGATGCGCCTCGAAGATGCACTCACAGCTATCAACCCAATCTTGAACATCCGTTGCCGATTCCGTTCCGTGGAACGGCTTCCCACCAAGACTAGTGTAGTCCTTGTAGAGCTTGGCGTAATCGGCCCTAGGCTCCTGCACTGCCGCACCACCACCGTTAGCAGCGTTAGGAGCTACTCCCCGAGCATCCCTAAGCATCTCTCTCATTAAGTCAGTGAACATCGTTGTAACAACCTGGAAAATCAGAACTAATTTAAATTTTTTATTTTGGCTATTTAAAATGATTTATTTTAAATAATAACGACAAGAAATTTATTTTGAATAGAATTAGAATGTATATATTTATTTGAATCAAAGTTAGAGTATAAAAATTTATATTAATTATAAAAGGAATTAGAAATGGCACGGTAGTTTGAAAATTCGATTTCAAATTTCAAGTGAATGTACAGGATTCAAAATAAACCGGATTTATGTGAAACCAAAAATATTAGAATCTATTTGAAAATATCTTTCTAAGAATCCGAAAAATTGAAATTTCATAGCGGGAATAAAATGTTGCGCCCAGTTGAAAATTCAAAATAGCCGCTATAGAAATATAGCCCTTAAAAATAGCGATTTTGCAAACGACCTCCATTTTCAATGAGACCACTTTTGTAGGATCCAGAATGTCAAATTATCGCTAGATTCCAATTTTCATAATTTTTGGAATCCATATGTAAACGTGGTGAATTTAAACGTGTTTGGTCATTTCAGTTTGAATTTAATCGACTGAAAAACGACCATTTTTCAAACAGTCTCCAAATTCGACGAAATTAGTTTTGTTAGGACCGTATCGTCTAACCATAGCTAGATTTATTTTTCTGAAATTTTTGGAGTTCATATGTGGCCCTAGTAAATTGAAATGTACGTTTGAATTTAAAATATATTGATTTATATTGTAATTTTAACGAAAACTGATCGTAGCAGCCGAATTGGGTTACGAAAAATATTCCATTGTGTTCGGAGTGGGGGTAATTAGCTAGGAATGATAGTCGGTGGGTTCAATTTGGGATTCGAAATAAAAAGTTACTTTTAAGAATTAAATTTAATATTAAAATTATATAAACCCTAGAATCGGTCAAACCCTATGTTTCTCTAACCCGTGGTCAACCCTTATTCCCTCAGCCCCCGTTCATTTCAAAATAAAAAAAGAAAGAAAAACACGGTGCCCTCCACGCTCCACCACCGCAACCACCATCGCGCCCCCTCCGAGCCCATCGCCGCCGTGCCCCGTCGCCGGACCCCTTGGCCCGCCGTTCCTCCTCATTTCTTCTCCGGTCGCTCCCTAAAAGCCCCAAACCTCTCCACCGTTGCAACCCCCATCCATTGAAGGTCCCACCTCCGCCGTTCCAACCGCACCGGCGCCGCCGTTCTCCAGTCTAACCCCTACCGCGGCCATCTCCACCCCCACAAAACTTCCTGTAAGTTTTTTTATTTACTTATGTTTATTTTATTCTCTATAAAATCAGTTTTTAGCATAAATTTGAAAATCAGTTTTATGTATACAATACGATAATAAAGTTATGATTTTTATATAAAAAATATGATTTTCATAAAATAAACGTCATTTTAAAAATATAATTTTTATATAGTAAGAAGAGCTAATAAAAATTATATATATATATATATGTATATAATAGTGTTAAGAAAATTGTGATTTTTCTATGAATTACATTAGAAGAAGAATATAATTTTTATAATGAAATGGTTTTAAATACAAAGATATGGTTTTATATTTAAAGAATGGTTATAAGAAAAATATGATTTTTGCATAAGTAACTTTGTTTTGAAAAGTATATAGCTTTGATTTTAAAAAATATGTTTTTAAAATGAGATTGATTTGAATATAAGAATGTGTTTTGGTTTGAAAAATATTATTAGCATCGTTTTTTTAAATAAAAATAGCACTATAAAAATATGATTTTGCTTAGATAAAAATAGGATTTTTACTTTGATAAAAATATGATCTTTATTATATAAACATCATTATAAAAATTAGATTTTTATATATCTAAAGCAAAGATAAAAATTAGATTTTTTTATATATGTAAGGGGAGGATAAAAATTAGATTTTTATATATATGTCATTGGAATAAGAAGGTGAATTTTAAAAATAAATATCATTGATTAAAATATGATTTTTAATATATAAAATTCATATTAAAAATGTGATTTTTTATTATATATATAGCGACGTTAAAAACATGATTTTTAACATATACCGTGTAAAATAGATTTCATTGAAAACACAGTGAAGGACACAACATGCGAGAAACAAAACCAAACCGTTCAAAAATAAAGAATGGAGGAGTGGATCCTAAAGGTGAGAACTCTCTCACTGAAATCTTTGTATTGTTATTTATTTTATAACTGAATATATGAATTGCTCCCCGTCGTCCACAGACCATGGATGACTTGTTTGGTTGTGTGTTTGGATTGATTTGTTTGTGTGGATTTGGTTTGTGATGTGAAATGGAAAATAAAATATTCATGTATTGAATAAAGTATTTTATCGTTAAAAATATAAATTTTAACGTGTATATGAATAGAATAAATATTCATTTACAAACCGGACGGGTTGTTTATGTACACTTATTTATCTGATATTGATTGGGACGATAAATTTTACACATCGCCCAATTGCACAAATAACAATCAGTGTTTGTTGTTTGAAAACCCCACACGGGTATTGGGATGATATTTGACATACACTAATCCCAATTGTTTAGTTGTATGTCAATCGATTGGTTGAAAAACTGTGGTAAGCATTAAATATTTATATTTAATGCTTATGCAGTGTAGAATGCACTCTGAATGATGGTTGATTGTTTATCATTGTTGTTCGATACATGTGTTGTATGAAATCCATATAAATAACATTATATGTTAATTGACTGTGTCTGATTCTAGTTCAGAAAGAATGAATATTTTAAAATGACAATTATTTTTAAAATAATGAATATTTTAAAATAATATTCAGTAAGGGATCAAAAATCTGATTTTGATGTCCGATTTGGGATGGACACGAAAATATTTAAATATATAAAGCCGTGTTGATTAGATTAACGCCATTTTGACGTGAACGATATTTATATCGATTTTATTCATTTTTATAATGAATATCGAAAAGGAAGCGATTTCAAAATCTAATGTTTTGAAAATATTATCATTTATATATTAATGATTTGGAATATTCAATTTTGATCTGAAATTAAATATGAAGTTGAAATTGTTTTGAAAACGAATTTTAAACGATTTATAAATTGCGTTTTAAATGGAAATCGGTGAAATATATGTAATATATGTATTATATATTTAGTGGCCTGAATAGAACGCGTCGCGCCGCGGTAGTTCGCGAATTTCGACCATTGACTTCAAATAGACGTTATAGGAGATCCGACCGTCGGATTCTCTTAAGACCGGAACCATTGGGTTCGTATCAAAAAGCTTTCCAATGAATATTATAGATTTGAAATCTAACGGTCGGATTTGGAATTATGTCCAAATAAAATTTGGAAAAGGTCGTTGTAAGTGCAGTTCGATGGCCGTTTATGGAAATCGACTGTACGGACCTTGATAAAATTATTAAAAATATAAATAATTTGTGTAAAATCATAATAAATGATTTGGAAAGAATTGGGATGAAAAATCCCATATTTGAAAAGATAAAAATACATTTTTATCGAAATGAACTAGTTATTAACTAGAATTATAATCCAATTATTTTCAAATAAATAAACTGGATTTGAAATGCATTTAAAAATAACCAGAATTTCCAATATATGAATTGGAAAGGATTTAAATCAAAATTATCTTTGGAATATTTCGATATTGGATTCCGTGATTATACGGATATTGTGGAGGAATTTGGAAGATATATATATATCGTTATTCCCAATACGACATTTGTCGGTTTCAGAATTTAATATTGAATATAAGCCGATATATTTTCTATTCAGAGCCTTGTATTTAATATCAAATTGGATTTTGGGTTTGTCGTGAACGATGTCTTCATTAACACTATTCTTAAACCAAGTTGAGAAAAGATATAAATCTTTTTATTAAGATTTAATGAAGTTTACCAATTAATTAACATCTAATTGGAATTAAATTGAAATTGGTTTTTGAGTTTATCGTGAACGGTGTTTTAAATAACACTTGTTCCTTAACCTGATTAACAATGGAATGAGATTTTGGGTTTGTCGTTGTAACACCCGTGTTTTCGATAAACCTTAAATTAACGAATCAAAGAATAACTAATTCTAAATGTGAGAATTAAGGAAAACGGGTTATGCCATTGCGTTCGTCTCGGAATTCTGGTTGAGATAGAGTTCGAGTTTGCATGAATTGGACTTCTATAAAGAAGTTATGGCTTCGAAAGTTTCAAAAATTCAAAATTCAGATTATAACTCAGAAGAGGGCAGGGAAAATTCCCTCCTAGGCCAGGTCGACCAGGAGGTCGACCCTAGTGTCGACCTACCCTACAGGTTGACCTGGGGGTCGACCTCCCCCCTCCCCCCCGGGCAGATATGAAAGGATGACGATTTCTGACTCCCTGCAGAGTCATTAGGGCTGAGGTGTTATCCTATCTTGACTGGATGGTCTTGATTATTTCTAAGGTTAATCTAACGGCTCTAAATTAATTAAAACTCTATAAATACAACCTAACTCTCAACCCTAAATCACAAATATTCATACCAAGAGCCGCCATGCCATCAATGATGAACCTAGAATAGCTGTCATCCCTTTCAACTCAAAGGCAAAATTGTAGCTACGTCAAAATCTAATCTAATTCAAATAAGAAAATTCAAACGATCTACATCAAAGGCGAGCAATTCAATTTTAGAATGCAGATCCCAGAACTCATGAATTCCTTTTTGTTTATAAGTGTAGTTATCTTTCAGATGTGAATGAATTAAAGACATGGATTGTAATAAACTGTAAAATAGAATTGTATCAAGTTGTATGTGATGCTGATTTATGTTTATTCAGGTCCATTCTATCGTATATGCCTATGAATTATTGTGGTCGATCATGTTATGAGAAAATTGGTGAATAAACCTACGATGTTATGAAACTGTCATATGTAAGTTTGGTGATATTGTACAAGTTTTAGGCTAAGTCACGTAGTTTATGCCTAATTTATTAGATCCATTATGCATACATGTTTAGATCTACGACCTTGTGATGACGTCTATATGTTATATTTCAATTTAAAAATTATGCCATGTTTATGCAAGTTAAGTGATGCTATCATGTTATGAATACATGCAAGTTTATAGGTAAAAAACATGACTATGTAAACCTATATGTTTAGATCTACAACTTTACATGTTAGAACCATATGCCTTTATGTTAGATCAATATTAGCAAGATTCAATCCTTATGCAAATTCACCACTACATGCCTAATTAGATTTTGGATGTTCTATGTAATACTATTATTTTATGATTCATGTTGCATAAATCTATTTTGCAAGTTCATAATTAAAAGTATATTATGCCACGTTCATGTGACACATCTGTAGTTAGATCCATATTTTTGTATGATGTTGGAATGTTGCTAGTTCCTCTTTTTCCCTTTTTAGTTGATTAGTTAGGCTAAAATGTCGAGCCAAACATCCTATGTATTTTTGCGAACATACAACGGGGGTAACGTTGGGGAAAACATGAGAATTATAATTAACATATTTGGCTCATAACCATATAAATGGTATGGCAATAAAATGGTATAATTTACTTACCAAAATTATGAATTTGACTTAGAAAGAAAGTGGGTCATGACAATAAATGGTTGACTAATTTACATATAAGCATAAAAGGATAAAAATATAAATTAAGAAAAGACGAATATGCCGAATCCGAGGTAAGACTGAGTTGTGGCGTAAAACTGCCCGGAACCGACCAGCACATCCAGTGACCACAACAATACCTGTCTAATGTGGGTGGTTAGTGTATTGAGCCCAAAAAGGACCCGAGGTTAGACTGAGTTGTGGTGTAAAACTGCCCGGAACCGACCGGCACATCCAGTGACCACAACAACACCTGTCAAATGTGAGTGGTTGGTGCTCTAATAAAAGTTATGCCTAGAGTGGTAGGGTTAAGTTAATTTAGGAAACACTTAACCAATTCAACATGTTAGCTAAACTGATGGGTGGGGGTTAGGTGAATTTGGACACTTGACCAATTTAACATGTTGGCTGGAAAAACCCTAGTAATGGGGACCCATTTCAGCAGTAACCCACGTAGATGTATCATGGGACCTTGAACTAGGCAGGGTGGGGCACAATTACTGGGCTGATTATAAGCGGTCAAAAACGTCGGCGGTGGTGCATCAATGTAGGTTCCGGCGGAGTATCGGGCGTGCACGTACTCCGGAGTGGAAAAAGCAGGCACTGGGTATCAGTAGTCATACACTATGCATCTTGAATCGTGTCGGAATGCCACCATAGGATTTGATACACCCTGTAGTGGGACTAGCACAGGTATCTACAGTCAAGAAGGGGTCGAAGGACACACGTGATAAATGTATGCGAGTAGGAGCTGATTGATATAACGAATCATTTCACCATGAACACATGGTGCTAGTTGGAAAAGTATAAGTAGGTAGAGAGAATTAAACATGGTGCGATGTATATTCGGTTATCCTACCTTATATAGTTTTATGTTAGTTTGTTGTTCTGGTACTGTCCTATTTTCAGTTTATTCCTATCATGACCCTTTTCCTTATTCACACACTGAAAAGTCACTAGACTTACTCAGACTTATGTTTGACCCATTTTTCTTTCGTCTTATTTCCTTCCGTTCCCCCCCATCAGGTAGCCAGGGAGGGAATAGCTTAGCTTAATTTGGACCGTTCACCTTTCCAAGCTTGAAGACTATGTGATGTACGGCTTGGAACCTATTATCTTTGGCTATGGCATTGGACACACTAGACTTGGGGATTTATGCAGTTTTACTTATGTTATATACTTCTTTATGTTTTAATCAAGACAGAGATTATGATGGAATGTTTTGGGAGATATGTTAAGACAATTTACTGTAATGGTTTTTGTATTGAACCCCATATGAAATAAAAGTTAGTTTTATTTTCCGCTGCTTATATTTTTGTCTTGTAAATTTTCTGTGTCTATTACTTATAATGCTCCATCAAAGTTAAGGCATTCCCTTTGTGAGTAGCCTTAACGGAGATGGGTTGTTTCACTTGGTATCAAAGCAAAGGTTTACTAGATTAGATAAAAGTTTTTGTAAACTATTTTCAAAAAGAAGCATTTTTTTAAAGAAAAAGTGTTATTTTAATTTAAAAAGGCATAATCCCCCAAAGCCATATGCATTATCTTTCTATCATTTGTTTTGAATCTTTCCTTTTTCATTTCAGCATGTCTGAGAATCTTAAACTTCTAGAGGGTGTACCGATACCCGGCTGGTTCAGGAGGTACCTAGATGCTAGGGCCAACGACGCAGGCCCAGCAGACATTCCTCCTCCCCCAAATGCAGCGGTTCCTCCTCCTCCTCCTCGTGCAAATGCTTTCTCAAAAATATGCAGGGACTTTCGATCCATGGGTGGAAAGAACTTTAATGGAAATGAATCCTTTGTGGAAGCAAGAAACTGGCTCAAAGAAACTGAGGATTTGTTTGAGATCTTCGAAGTGGATGATAGGCAGAAGATACAGTTGGCGGTATGGTTGCTCAAAGACAAAGCTTCCTATTGGTGGGAAGTCACTAACGCTGAAAGACTAATTGAAACTTGGATGGATTTTAGGATGAGGTTTGAAATGAAATTCCGCTTACAAGCTGAACGAAGCCTACAGATGGATAAATTCTTAGCTCTCAAACAGGGAAGTATGTCGGTCAAGGAATACGTTAACCAATTTAATCAGCTGGCTAGGTTCGGATTGGAGTTAGTGAACACTCCACATAAGAAGGCTCTCCGCTTTGTTAAAGGATTGAATGAGCCACTGCACAACGTAGCTATATCCCATATACCTATGGGTGCGACTTATGAAAGACTGGTAGACATGGCACTGTTACAAGAAGAAGATAAGGTTGGCAAGAAGGAGGCAAAGGTGGAAGCATCTCAAGACAAGAAAGGGGAAGGATCACAGAGCAAGAAGACAGATGCCAAGAAGGGCGGGAAAAACAACAAAACCCGTAATAAGAGGAAATGTAATTTTTGTGGCATTCCTGGACATTTGGTTAAGGATTGCAGGAAGAAGAAAAGGAAGATGGGTGGATATTTCCATTGCGGCGAGGCAGGACATATGGCTAGGGACTGCCCAAGAAAGCAAGGGCAAGGGCAGAGAGTTGGATCTACTTCTGGAGGGCAGGTTCACGCTCTCATGGCACCTCCGCAAGAACAAGGTAGAAATGTTTCTGTTGAGAGTTTAGTTTATCTTTTTGATCATCTTGTTCATACACTTTTTGATTCTGGCGTATCACACTCTTTTATATCTACTGCTTTAGTTGAATCCCTGCACCTAGACACCAGTTTAGTAGAGGATCCCTTGGTTGTATCAAATCCAATTGGGGGCTCAACTGGTTTTTCAATGATTTGTTTGGATTTGGTGGGGTTTAGATGCAATGCCTATGTTTTGGGCTTCACGGGCTATGGGTTGATTCTAGGAATGGATTGGCTATCTAGTAATGGTGCCATCCTCGACTGTGAAAAGAGAGTGGTTAAACTCATGACTCGCCTTGGTAACACTCTCGAAATTTCTTGTAATCCCATGAACTCTGTTATGCTTAACTATCTAGAATCTCTTGATGCGTCTATTGAGAATTTGCAGTTTGTTAGAGTAATCCGTGAATACTTGGATGTCTTTGAAGGGTTACCTCTGAAACGGGAGATAGACTTCCGCATATACCTCGTTGATAATGCAAAACCCGTCGCCCTACCCGTTAGGCACATGGCTCCAAGGGAGAGGAAAGAACTCAGCAAGCAAGTTAAAGAGCTGCTTGAGAAGGGGTTTATAAGGCGGAGTATTTCCGAATGGGGTGCTCTAATAGTGTTCGCAACTAAAGCGGACGGTTCGCTTCGCCAATGCGTTGATTATAGGGAGGTAAACAAGCTGACCAAGAAAAATAGGCACCCACTTCCAAGAATAGAAGACTTGTTCGATCAGCTTGTAGGTGCATCGGTTTTCTCCCAACTAGATTTAGCTACTGGGTTTCATCAGCTAAGAGTGGCTGAAGACGACATTGACAAGACCGCGTTCAGAACTCCGGATGGTTTCTTCGAGTGGCTTGTCATGCCTTTTGGCCTGACAACCGTACCCACTTATTTCGTCGATTTGATGAGCAAGGTGTTTAGGGAGTTCCTCAATAAGTTTGCGGTAGTCTTCGTAGATGACATTTTGATTTTCTCGAAGAGTGAAGAAGAGCAAGCTCAGCATCTAAAGGAAGTCATGGATACTCTTCGTGCACACCAGTTAAAAGCAAAATTTTCCAAATGCCATTTCTGGAGGGAAGAAGTAAGGTTTCTTGGACACGTGATGTCCAAAGAAGGATTAGCCGTGGACCCTGCAAAAGTAGTTGCGGTACAAGATTGGAAGGTCCCACGGAATGCAACCGAAGTCCGAAGCTTCCTCGGGCTAGCGGGATTTTACCGAAAGTTCATCAAAAATTTTGCGAAAATCTCAGCTTCACTTACAAAGTTGACAAAGAAGAACTTAACTTTCACTTGGGATTTGGATTGCGATATTGCTTTCCAACACTTAAAAAGAGCCCTACCAACAGCCCCAGTTCTAACATTGCCGGATGGGAGCAAGATGTTTACCGTATACACAGATGCTTGTGGTATGGAATTAGGAGTTGTCTTAATGCAAGAGGGGAAGGTAGTAGCTTATGGAGGCAGGCAGTTGAAAGTACATGAGAAAAACTACCCAACCCACAACCTAGAGTAGGCTGCCATCGTCTTTGCGCTTAAGTCTTGGCGCCATTATCTCCTAGGTGAGAAGTTTGAATTATATACTGACCATAAATCATTGAAGTACCTTTTCTCGCAGAAAGATCTTAACTTGAGGCAACAAAGGTGGATGTAATTCTTAGCTTCCTACGATTTCGAGATTTCCTATACCTCTGGCAAGGGCAATGTAGTAGCAGACGCCTTGAGTAGAAAGAAGCTGACCTTAAGACCTCTCTTTGTTGAAAGGTAGAGCTTGGAGTATATAGCCAACTTTGATTTTAGACCCTCTGTCGATCATGTGACTGGTTTGTTAGCATCGCTAGAGGTGCGACCTACTCTTTAGGACTCAATAGGGACCGCACAACGGGAAGACCATCAGCTAGTTGATGTGATAGATAAGTTAAGTAGGGTGAGACTTCTAGTCACCTCAAGAGATACTCCATTGATGATAAGGGTTGGTTGAGGCGGGATGGAAGGCTATGCGTCCCACAAGCAAGGGATTTGGTGAAGAAGGTTCTTGAAGAAGCACACGATTCCAAGTTGACCATACACCCCGGTGGAGACAAAATGTACAAAGACATCAAAATGATCTTCTTTTGGGATGTCATGAAGAGAGATGTAGCTGAATTCGTCTCGAAGTGCTTAGTATGCCAGCAAATCAAGGCGGAAAAAAAGAAGCCCGGTGGTTTGCTTCATCCTCTAGACATTCCACAGTGGAAATGGGATAGCATCTCGATGGACTTTATTGATGGGCTTCCTAGGTCAAGAAGAGGCAATACCAGTATTTGGGTAATAGTGAACAGGCTCACAAAAAGCGCTGACTTCATACCCATTAAGAGAAAAAGGACTGCCTCATCTTTAGCATCCATATATCTTAAAGAGATAGTCTGACTCCATGGGATACCCTCCAGTATTGTTAGCAACCGAGATCCTATCTTTACGAGCGAGTTTTGGAAGAGCTTGCAAGAAGCTGTAGGCACACAGTTATGCTTAAGCACGAACTATCACCACCAAGCCGATGGTCAGACGGAAAGAGTGAACAGAGTATTAGAAGACCTCTTGAGATTATGCATTCTTGACTTCGGAGGAACATGGGAGGATCATCTTCCTTTGGTGGAGTTTGCCTACAACAATAGCTACCAAGCCACCATAGGTATAGCACCCTTCAAGGCTTTATATGGAAGACCGTGCCGATCACCAACTTGTTGGTGGGTGTCTACAGATAATCTCATACTTGGACCAGATATGATTAGAGAAACTTCAGAGAAAGTGTACTTGATATGAAAAAGAATAAAGACTGCCGAAGATATACAGAAGTCCTACGCATATAAGAGAAGGACCGACCTTGAGTTTGAGGTTGGGGACAGGGTTTTCCTTAAAGTATCTCCTTTGAGGAATTTCGTTCACTTCGGATCCGCAGGAAAGTTGGCACCCATATTTGTAGGATCGTTTCCTATCATTGAAAGGATTGGAAATATGGCTTATAGAGTAGAGCTGCCCGAAAAATTGGTTGGAGTTCATAATGTCTTTCACGTTTCTCACTTACGAAAATGCTTACATGAGTCTGCAGAAGTGGTGGAACCAAGCATATTAGAGGACGTAGAAGTAGAATGAGAGGCGAATGTGAGAAGAGTTCAAACCCGTATCTTGGGTACAGAAGTCAAAAAGCTACGCAACCGCGAAGTCAAACTTGTAAAAGTTCAATGTGGTGACGACGCTGAGGAAGACGTGACTTGGGAGACTGGGGCCAAAATACGCGCAGCCTACCCTTTTCTTTTTGAGGGTACATCTTTGATCTCTTTTTCCTTAAGTTTTTTCATACTGATCTTTTTAGTATTTTCCTCAGTTCGTTCTCGATCCTTAGGTAGAAACCAATGGATGTAAACATGTATTTGAAACATGTTATGATTGATGGTTGCAAGTGGTTGCAAGTGATTGCTGGTGGTTGCTCGTGGATGCATCTACACACACTTTAGGTGTTAGATCGGCTCAGTCACTTTCATATTGCATATGCATATATGTACTTGTATATGATCGAAAATTGATGTGTTATCATGTGGATGTTGCATTTGTATAATGATTGTGCACTCACGTAGAAAGTATGATTAAGGAAGATTGCATACATTATGGACGCATGACACCGACATGACTTGCATTAAGGAGGTCAACTGAATCAATAGACCGCCTGATTTTGCATTAGATAAGGACATGTACACACACTATGCATATAATCATGAAGCATTAGAAGTTTTTTAAGGACAATGGACGCATGTGTTTGATGGTTGAATAAATGGACGATTGGTTGAGAGGATATACGTTCTTCTTGACTTGAAGATTTCGAGGACGAAACCCTTTAAGGAGGGGAGAATGTAACACCCCGTGTTTTCGATAAACCTTAAATGAATGAATTAAAGAATAACTAATTCTAAATATGAGAATTAAGGGAAATGGGTTACGCCATTGTGTTCATCTCGGAATTCTGGCTGAGATAGAGTCCGAGTTTGCGTGAATTGGACTTCGTATGAAGAAGTTATGGCTTCGGAAGTTTCAAAAATTCAAAATTCAGATTTAAACTCAGAAGAGGGCAGGGCAGGGAAATTCCTGCCCAGGCCAGGTCGACCAGGAGGTAGACCCTAGTGTCGACCTACCCCCCCCCCCTCGGGCAGATCGGAAAGGATGACGATTTCTGACTCCCTGCAGACTCATTAGGGCTGAGGTGTTATCCTATCTTGACTAGATGGTCTTGATTATTTCTAGGGTTAATCTGACGGCTCTAAATTAATTAAACTTCTATAAAAATGACCTAACTCTCAACCCTAAATCACAAATATTCATACCAAGAGCCGCCATGCCGTCAATGATGAACCTAGAATAGCCGTCATCCCTTTTAACTCAAAGGCGAGATTGTAGCTACGTCAAAATCTAATCTAATTCAACTAAGAAAATTCAAACGATCTACATCAAAGGCGAGCAATTCAATTTCAGAATACAGATCCCAGAACTCATGAATTCCTTTTTGTTTGTAAGTGTAGTT
This sequence comes from Allium sativum, assembly GCA_030737875.1. Lineage (NCBI taxonomy): Eukaryota > Viridiplantae > Streptophyta > Magnoliopsida > Asparagales > Amaryllidaceae > Allium > Allium sativum. The sequence continues at coordinate 10,656,035 of JASFAX010000033.1, forward strand.
ATCTTTCGGATGTGAATGAATTAAAGACATGGTTTGTAATAGACTGTAAAATAGAATTGTATCAAGTTGTATGTGATGCTGATTTATATTTATTCATGTCCATTCTATCGTATATGCCTATGAATTATTATGGTCTATCATGTTATGAGGACATTGGTGAATAAACCTACGATGTTATGAAACTATCATATGTAAGTTTGGTGATATTATACAAGTTTTATGCTAAGTCACGTAAACTAATTTATTAGATCCATAATGCATACATGTTTAGATCTGCGACCTTGTGATGACATCTATATGTTATATGTCAATTTAGAAATTATGCCATGTTTATGCAAGTTAAGTGATGCTATCATGTTATGAATACATGCAAGTTTATAGGTTAAAAACATGACTATGTAAACCTATATGTTTAGATCTACAACTTTACATGTTAGAACCATATGCCTTTATGTTAGATCAATATTAGCATAATTCAAACGTAATAGAAGCTACAAGAAATTTGTAGAAACAAACACGCCATGGTGACATTCAAAACCCTAGTGGAAAATTCAAAAATTGCGATTAACAATCTTACTTCTTCTCTCTCTAATCACGTTTCTTCATCACAAGAGGACAGACAGGATAAAAACAAGGATGTACTTCCTTCGTACAAGGAGATTTTACTAAAGCCAGGTGTTAAGCATAACTTTTTTCCTTGAGATAAGCGCCCATTTTTTAAGTCTCGTAATTATTCCTTTTCCCATCACCCGCCTCGGAATACGAACCATTACTCTAAAAAAAATAAAAACCTTCAAATCCGATAATGATTGCTTTAGATGCGGATCTTCATATCACTGGGCAAGGAGCTGTCGAAATCCTGTTATTTGTTTTTGTTGTAATAAAACTGGGCACAAGGGTTTTAATTGCAAAAACTTTTCTCAAAAATCCTAAAATTATGGCGAACCCTAAATCGCTCCGTCCTCTTTCTGCGGCGTATTATCCTAAGGATTTTAAAAAGGCTAGATTGATGGTAGTGCTCGTGGTTTTTCTATCAATGAACTGGAACTATTGTTGGGTCCTCACTTCGATAAAAGGGCGCCTGGTTGGATATGGACAGTTCGGAGATTTGGAGATGATTTCATTGTGAAATTCCCCCCTCTTTGCTGACGGATACATTTTACTATTCAATTCAAAATCCGAAAGGTGTTGTTAATTTGAAGAGGTGGACTCCACAGATTGGAAGTATGGCTAAAAGGAGGATTGAAGTTTGGGTTGCACTCAAGAATGTGCCTCTTGTTTGCAGAAGCTTAGACTCTCTCAAGACGGCGTTGGCGGATTTGGGTGAGGTGATCAGGCTACAGCATGGAGTATGGAATGTTACTGATGTTTCTTCTTTGAGGGCGTTGATGTTAATTGACGAGGAGACGGATCTCTCACCATCTTATGTGGTCCTTGTTTGAAGGTTTTTTTCATGAAGTACTGATTTCGAAAGTGGATGGTGAATCTTCTGGAGAGATTGACAGAAGGGAGCTTCGTCAAACGGTCTTTACCAGGGGGAAGATGGAAATATGAAGATTCTGAGGGCTCGCAGTTGTGGTGCTCCCGTTGTTGATGCGGGGTTGGTTAGCAATTCTTTTGCTCCTATTTCGGTTGAAGCGGTGGAAAGGAATGTTGAGGGAGGTCCAAGTGGAGATGATAATGTGGTTGTTGGGCTGGATGACAGTGATGATACTGGACTGAGGCTTATGTTTGCGGAAGGGGGGATGACTATGATCTTGGTGTCAAGGATAATGATGTGGATCTTGGTGGCGATGATAACAATGTGGATCATGGTGGTGGTGACAATGCCTTGGCTGCCTCTGACTCAGATGAATGCTCTTGTGAAACTAGCAGAAGAAAAGGCAAGAAGCCAATCGATTCTGGACTGGTCATTTTAAGGAGGAGCGCTAGGAGCCTTCCACATCCAATGGAAGGCATGGAGAGGAAGAGGCATGTGGAGAGCATTGCTGACCGGGTGCGCAAGCGTGTGCGATACATCACCGGTCCTGACGCTTAAGGATGTTTGGTTGCTGCTTATTTTGGTTTTAAGTATAATGTTTTGTAATGTCATGTAGTATTTGCTCTCTCTTTTAGTCAGGCCGTATGTATTTATTATGATCGTTGTGTTGGAGCGATAGCCTGTTTTTTGGTTGTACATATGTTGTATATACACGACTTGTTATGCTATGGTAATATATTAAGGCGTGAATCATGTTGATTCACTACCTTTTCCTTTCAAAAAAATATTAGCATGATTCAATCCCTATGCAAGTCCAACACTGCATGTCTAATTAGATTTTGGAAGTTCTATGTAATACAATTATTTTATGATTCATTTTGCATAGATCGAGAATGCAAGTTCATAGTTAAAAGTATATTATGCCAAGTTCATGTGACACATCTGTAGTTAGATCCATATTTTTATATGATTTTGGAATGTTGCAAGTTCCTCTTTTCCCCGTTTTAGTTTATTAGTTAGGCTAAAATGTTGAGCCTAACATCCTATGTAATTTTGCGAACGTACAACGGGGGTAACGTTGGGGAAAACATGAGAATTATAATTAACATATTTGGCTCATAACCATAAAAATGGTATGGCATTAAAATGGTATAATTTACTTAACAAAAATTATGAATTTGACTTAGAAAGAAAGTGGGCCATGACAATAAATGGTTGACTAATTTACATATAAGCATAAAAGGATAAAAATATAAATTTAGAAAAGACGAATATGCCTAACCCGAGGTTAGACTGAGTTGTGGTGTAAAACTGCCCGGATCCGACCGGCACATCCAGCGACCACAACAATACCTGTATAATGTGGGTGGTTAGTGCATTGAGCTCAAAAAGGACCCGAGGTTAGACTGATGGTGTGAAACTGGCCGGAACGACCGGCACATCCAGTGACCACAACAACACCTGTCAAATGTGAGTGGTTGGTGCTCTAATAAAAGCTAAGTCTAGAGTGGTAGGGTTAAGTCAATTTAGGAAACAATTAACCAATTCAACATGTTAGCTAAACTGATGGGTGGAGGTTAGGTGAATTTGGACACCTGACCAATTTAACATGTTGGCTGGAAAAACCCTAGTAACGGGGACCCATTTCAGCAGTAACCCACGTAGATGTATCATGGGACCCTGAACTAGGCAGGGTGGGGCACGATTACTGGGCTGATTATAAGTGGTCAAAAACATCGGCAGTGGTGCATCAGTGTAGGTTCCGGCAGAGTATCGGGCGTGCATGTACTCTGGAGTGGAAAAAGAAGGCACTGGGCATCAGTAATCATACACTGTGCATCTTGAATCGTGTCGGATTGCCACCATAGGATTTGATACACCCCGTAGTGGGACTAGCATAGGTATCTACAGTCAAGCGGGGGCCGAAGGACACACGTGATAAATGTATGCGAGTAGGAGTTGATCGGTATAAAGGAATCATTTCACCATGAACACATGGTGCTAGTTGGACAAGTATAAGTAGGTGGAGAGAATTAAACATGGGTGTGATGTATATTCGGTTATCCTGCCTTATATAGTTTTATGTTAGTTTGCTGTTCTGGTACTGTCCTATTTTCAGTTTATTCCTATCATGACCCTTTTCCTTATTCACACACTGAAAAGTCACTAGACTTACTCAGACTTATGTCTGACCCATTTTTCTTTCGTCTTCTTTCCTTCTATTCCCCCCCTCAGGTAGCCAGATAGGGAATAGCTCAGCTTAATTTGGATCGTTCACCTTTCCAAGCTTGAAGACTCTGTGATGTACGACTTGGAACCTATTATCTGTGGCTAAGGCTTTGGACACACTAGACTTAGGGATTTATGCAATTTTACTTATGTTATATGCTTCTTTATGTTTTAATCAAGACAGAGATTATGATGGAATGTTTTGAGAGTTATGTTGAGGCAATTTACTATAATGGTTTTTGTATTGAACCCCGTATGAAATAAAAGTTAGTTTTATTTTCCGCTGCTTATATTTCTGTCTTGTAAATTTTCTGCGTATGTTACTTATAATGCTCCATCGAAGTTAAGGCATTCCCTTTATGAGTGACCTTAACGGAGGTGGGGTGTTTCAGTTGTGATTGGTATCTTTACAAATATTATTCTTAAACCCAATGGAGTTAAGAAAATTAGAAACTAACTGGAGGTTAGCTAAGTTGAATGGTTTCCTGGGTATTGATCTGATGTTGGTTTCGGCCTTCGGGATTAATACTTAAGGAATTGTTCTCTTACTAATTTATGGTTAGAGACTGATGGATGTGATTTTGGGTTTATCGTGAACCGTATTTTAAATGACATTGGTTCTTTAACCCAGTTACAGACAGGATATGATTTCCCAAGTTATATAATCATTAATATTGATTTTTGGGAAGATTAAAACTAAGTGGAGTTTTAATGAATATTTAATTAGATTGAGATAATCGAGAACGGAGTATCACTAGTTTTTCTCCGACCGATAGTTAAATCTTTAACTAGATTTGAAATGAAATGGTAATTAATTTTACCAATAACACTGTGGTGTTAGATATGGAGTATTACAAGTTTTGCTCCAGGGAATGAATAGGTTGGGATTGGTAAATTAAACAAATGATTACTTCGGTAAGGTGCGCTAATCCCGACTAGTTTGGAAAACCTTAATATGGTTTGAAATGATATACAAAGGAAGAATAAAGAATAAATTTTAAAGATTTTATCTTTGATAAAATTAATGGGAACCTTTCCCTAAGAATGTGAACATTTTAATAAAGAATATTCTGGATTGGAATGAGGTGTATATTATGTTTTTATAACACTTGTTTATAATATACGCGAGTAATTCGAAAAGATCGGGTTTATCCCATTCCGAATAACTCATACGACGATAAGTCGAAGATGAAGACGGTGGTTAAAGACCGGAGGTCTTCACATATGGGACGAGGAATAAGGTGCCTTCGGTTTCGTTCAGACCCAGAACGAACTTGTAAATGGACTATGTGTCTTACATTGGATTTCATTCTGTGTGATTGATAGATACCAGTTGCATAGCGTGAACTGCCTGTATGGCATGCTGAGATGCAAATGATCAAGGCTTCTATTGAAAAGCAGAGTCTTGTGGTTGATGATCAAAGCACGGCTTTAATATAGCATAGCTTTGTGTAGCGTTAATTCGCGAGCCTCACACCCCGGTGTGAACTAGAAACGGGAGAGGACCTCGGGGAGGACATGCGTTTCCTTCTAGCTAGGAGTGGTGTCTGGGTTTTGCACGCCTAGACATTTTACTTATGTGGATGATGGATAGCGAGGCGCCTCGGATATATCAGCACTGCGGGGCCGATGGATGTTATGGTCTTTATACAGACCAGATTGACGCCCCATAGGGCAGGGGAACACATTGTTCAGGCATTTTAATCCACCTCGAGTGGACCGGCCCTGACGATCCAAGGGTCACTCGAGCTCTAATCCTAAGGGGTGGGCTAGAGCGTCTCGAAGCGGGAAGGACGATCCCTTGCCTTGGTTCATAGACGGAAATCCAACTTCCAATATGTGACATTTCAGTTTTGATTGTAGAGCCTAGTATTGGTACATGATATATGGTACCTATGCCGTCTAGGATTGTTACATTTATATTTGAAGTTGTTTTATACACTTTGCACTTATAATAGTATCAAATGATTTGTTTTAACGTACCAAACATGTTTGGCTATTATAAGGGAAAACCCTATCCTCCGGCTTGCGTTGCATTATGTGATGGAACCTGGGTCTTATAATAGCTTCATTTTTTCAAAAAGCATTGCGCTGTATTGTTATATGCACTGGTATTCTTGGGAGGATCCGTGCTATACGGCGTGGTCCCTTGATATATCTGATTTTAAAGTAAAGTTTTAAACAACTATTTTAGTTCTCACACCAGTCACATGACTGACCTAGAGTTTATTGTTTTAACCTAAACTCTGGGTGCCTATATTTTCCACACGGACATCTAGTAGTTTTGGTTTTGCAGATTTATATTCACAGGATCTTGGTTTACAGCTGGAATGATATTCGGAAAGCTCTGTATCCGTATATTCCTTTCAGTTATGTTTTGTATTATTTTCCACTGCATTGTAACTTGTAAATTTCAGATATTTATCGAATGTATGTTGTTTGTTCATACACTGTATATTCTTGTATTCTGATGTAAATTGTTGTAATAAGCAATGAAATGTTCTTCTGTTTGCATTCTGATTTGTCGTGTTCGCAACTCAATCCAGGCTTTCCTTTACAGGGAAGTTCGGGTCGTTATAATCGTCCTCATATCAGAAGCATTCCTATTATTGGCTCATGAACCAGTATTCCTTATATATCGGCTCATCGTACAAAATGTAAAGAGAAAACGAATAACCATCTCTTCAGTGGTTCCAGTGCAGTGCGACTTCATCCTGAGATATACTATTAGTATATATATATATATATATATTGAAAACCAAAATATAACAAATACATGCTCTCATATACGTACTATCTCTCCCTGGTGTCTTTCCCTAGGTAAACTACGCAACCTAGAGCTCTAATACCAAGTGTGACGGCTTACCCCGGACTAGACGACATTTCTCCGAAATGCATTGTGCCGATGCCCAACTAGCACGGGACGGTCGCCAAAAAAATTGTGGGAAGCTAAAACTACCAAAGGAACCTGTAGTATATCTCACAGCGCATGGAATAAAGTATAATAACAACATAACTTTGACAAAAAATACGCGAGACAGTGCATAAGCTGAAAACTAAATAATTATAGCAACGGAATCCATAATACAACTTATGATCCAACATCATTATTACAACTTCAAATTACTGTCTCTGAAGCAAAAGAAAGAAAAGGTACACTACTAATGCCCAAGCAGTGACCAGCTACAATACAGGGAGTATATATGTATATCATACGTGGAAGCCTCCTTCTCGTCCCCGGACAGCTACTCACGCTTTACCACCTAACCTGTCTCTAGTCTCCTCGTTTAGGAGCACCTAGAGTAATAAGAAGAGACATAAAACTCTGGGTCAGACAAAAGTCTGGTATGAGTAATAAGCAACAAAACAGAACAATACAAGGTATAATCCAATCATACCTGAATCTGGACCTGCAACCAAAAAGTTAGCACAGCAAGATGTACAGTACTCTAAGGTAACACTAACACAAAGTGTAAAAGTAATATGGGGTGTGCATGACATGGTGATAGCAAACATCAAACATAGCAATCATCCTCACATCTCTCCCTCAATACGTAAAGCATACGATATCCACTACTTTGGTGACCTAATCTTTAGGCCATGACGGAGTCCAACCCCGTACAACTATCACTACAAGCCCCTAATTCGTCTCTCAATGGTGAACCAAAGTTATAGGTATCGATAACCCCTTTGCACACATCCCGCATCAAAGTCCAATCATGAAGTCAACTCGTTGGTTCCCGTCTGGATCCTGAGTCACAACTTCTCACTTGGACTACCTTTGCATCTCGGGTTTTGGTCATCATTCCCGTTCGTTTCGTAGCTCCAAGCTTGCATACATGTTCAGACTTTAGTTCAGATATGTATGGTTCGTGTAACACCCCATATTTTCTGTGAACGTATAAGTAACAAATATGAGGATAATTAATTTTTGAAATAAGAATCAAGGGAAACGGGTTACGCCATTGCGTTCGTCTCGGAATTCTGCTTGGAAACGAATCCGAGTTTGCAAGAATCGGAGTCAGTATGAGTGAGATATGACCCTCCGAAGTTTCAGGAATTTTCAGAATCGAAAACAGCTCAAAATTCGAATTCAAACCCAGAAGCGGGCTGGGAGGGAAATTTCCCGCCCAGGACCCAGGTCGACTGGGGAGTCGACTGGGTAGTCGACCCCCCCCCCTCCGACCAGGTCGACTGGGGAGTTGACCCCCCTGACCAGGTCGACTGGGTAGTCGACCTGGGGGTCGACCTGCTCCCAAAATCCAGTTTTTGAACCTGGTTCGTTCTGATGTATTTGGTCACGTTTTCTGCCTAGGTTCGTCCGCCTAACCCTACATAAACAACACCAAACCTAGCCTTCTCTACACACAATTCCATTCTGCTTCTACTCTGCCTCTGTTCTAAATAAAAATAAAAATGGTGTCGCTACTCTGCTGGAATCAAAACTAGAAGCTAATCAACATCAACCTTAGCAACTCAATTCAAACTAGAGATTAAAGGTTCTACAACGATTCTACAACAATTAAAGTTCTTTCTTTAACCACGGAAGGCAAGTGCAGTTATTTTCCGATATAAACTTTAATCATAATTGTGACATGATTGTAAATCTGAATTTGAGATTTGTGTATGTTATGATCTGATCTATTTTATTCTGTATCTCTTCTTCTTTCTGTTCTATAGCCAGGCTACTACGAGCCTGCGCCAATCTCCTAAGAGATTAACGCACGAACGCTAAAATGTTTGGGACAAATAATGAATGTGGCATAATTGGACATGGCTAATTTGTGACTGATTTAAGAAAAAGGACATAGGTTGTAAACTAGACTTAGATCTATGCATATTCTGTGAATTGGAAGAAGAGGAACCATTGTATGTTAACATGTGACTTGAGACATTGGACATAACGCATATTTCTAAATTAAAGATTTGTTATAATTTAAAGATTGTTAGCCATATTGTTTATATAACAATTCATGACATAACTTAGGTGTGAAGGTCTATAATAAGATTTGATAACTATCAAATGTGAATAACACCTAAGTAGGAGATTTTTGAATATATGACATGCATTGAAATCGATGGTTATATTTGGTATAATTTATATGTGAATCTTTTGTACTAGGTTAGTTGAACTAAATTGGGGCATGTAAATTATGACCATAAATCTGTGACATGTAAATTCAATGCAAACGTGGGGTATATGATCATAGTGTGAATCATGACAACTATTTAGGCATGCAAACTTAGGCCAAATCTATAATTAGGCAAGATATGTTTGTGAAACTTTAAGGAATGATTAAATCTGTTGTATTTGCCTAATTTGCTAGTTCTGCTATATCTGCTAGTTCTGTTATATTGCTTAATCTGCTAGTTCTGCTCTACTGCCTAGTCTGCTAGATCTGTTCATCTGCCAAATCTGTTATCTGCTAAATCAGTTGAGATGCCTAATCTGTTATCAGCTAAATCTGCTAGTTTGCTTAATCTGTTAAATCCGTTAAGTCGCCTAATCTGCGAAATCTGTTATCTGCTATATCTATCGAGGTAATATAATTAGTCTGTTATTGACATAATCTGAATTGGCTATAGTCATGAATAATTGGCATGTATATTAGGCGTGGGTATAAATGGTAAATCATTAATTAATTGGCCGCAAAGATAAACATGGCTAACTCGAGGTTAGAATGAGTTTGCGGCGTAATTCTGCCCGGAACCGCCCGACATATTCCTGTGGCCGCAAACAATAGGTTCTAATGTGAGAAGTTAGTCATAACGTGCTTGAAACCCGAGGTTAGACTCAGTTTGCGGTAGAAACCTGCCCGGAACCAACCGGCCTAACCAGTAGCCGCAAACTGTCAGTCTAATGTGAGAGGTCTAGGCATTAATATTTAATTAATGAAAATCTGAGATAAATATGATGTCTAAAACGTGTTGGGTGGGTAAGGTTAAACCAATTGGACCAATGAATCTGATAAACCCATTTCGTGAATCTGTAGGCCCAATACAAAGTTAGACAATCTGTAACCGGTTAATCTGTAACCCGTAAATCTGTAAGTCTGTTAATCTGTAACCAGTTAATCTACAAGTCTGTTAATCTGTAACCAGTTAATCTGTAACCAGTTAATCTGTAACCAGTTAATCTATAAGTCTGTTAATCCGAACATATGATCCGTTAGTCTGAAAACCTGTTAACTTGATTGTCTGATCTGTGAACTAGTTGATCTAAACTCTGTATGTCTGAAACTTGTAAACAAGTTAATCTGAAATCTGTTAGTCTGGGGACACAAGGTTAGGAGGGGAATTACTTGTGTCATCTGTTGTGTGGGACCCATATTAGTCAGTAACCCTTTCTGGTATCAAAACTTTGACCCAACAGTAGGTAGGATCCGGGCACGCTTACTGAACTAATTATAAGCGGTTCATTCTGATAATGGCGAGGGGTGTTGATGGTGCGTTCCAACTGGGTCATGTGCGTGCATGGATCCCGGTCTGCCTCTGAGGATGTAAGACGCTGTGACATCTGTAAATAGGTCTGTGCCAATTGGTTGTCACTTTAGGGAGTGATACACCCTACTATGGGGCCGACACAGGGTATTTATGCATTAGGGAGCCGATCGCGTGGGGTAGGGTTTTAGGGTACACTTAGTTCTGTCTGTTTCTGTTGGTACCGTCTGTTTCTGTTGGGTGGTAACACCTGTCTGTTTCTGCGTGGTACCGTCTGTTTGGGTGGTAAAGGCCCAATTTCTAGTGTACACCTAATTCTACATTCTGTTTCCATAGGGATTAATCTGACTGTTTCTGTTCGGGTGGTAAAAGCCCATTATTAATATTCTGTTTCTATCTGTTTCTGTTCGGGTGGTAAAGGCCCATTATCAGCATTCTGCTTCTGTCTGTTTCTGTTGGGGTGGTAAAGGCCCATTACTAGCATTCTCTTCTGTGGAAATTATTCTGTACCCGTTTCTGTTTCAGTTTAGACATTAGGGTGATAACTAATTCTGTTATACTAGTATTAGTGTAGAGAAGTGTAAAGCAATAGCTTATATCATTCTGTTCTTCTGTTATATCTGCTACACCTGTTACAGTTATCTCTCATCCAGTTTTATTTTCATGTCATGTTATTATTATCTGTTCATAACTGAAAATCACTGGACTTGCCAGACTTTTTGTCTGACCCTTGTTTTTTCGCCTTCTTTCTTCCGTCCCCCCCCCCCCCCCCAAGGTTTTGTAGAAGGGAGTACTCTAACTTGATCCAGATTTCTTCCGCTTGAAGTACTTAAAGTATGGCTTGTCTTCTTCTGTAGGGATTATGATTTTAAACTATGCATTCTGAAGGCTTTTGTACAAGACTGATATTTTGTACTTGAATTCTGATATTGTGATTTGAAAGGATGTAACCTAGCTTATTTCGGTTTCTGTTGAAATAAAGTTATAAATTTTTCAAGTACTGTTTTATCTGTCTTGTAAGTTTCTGTTCTGTTTACTAAAATGCTCCACCAAAGTTAAGGCATTCCCTTTGTGAGTGACCTTAATGGAGGTGGGGTGTTACACTTGGTATCAGAGCTAAAGGTTACCAGATTAGATAAAAGTTTTTGAAAACTATTTTCAAAAAGGCTTTAAAAGAAAGTATTTTCAAAAGGAAAGTTTATTTTGAAAAACATAATCCCCAAAGCCATATATCTATCTTTTGATTCTCTGTCTGAATCTTTGTTTCCTTCTTTTTCTGAGTCTCCGGGGCTCCTCGCTTTTTGGGAGGTAACTTTATCGCGGCATGGTTCCGTAGGCTTGATAAAACTACGACACCTGTCAAAGGGCAAATAAGCGCCCGACTTCCATCTGTAGCCGTAGGAGTTTCACCTACGGCTAATTTTCTTTCGAGCTTTGTAGGATTTTTTCCGTGCGATGGAGGCAGCTTTCGAGGGACTGGTCAACGTGTTACACAAGCATAGTAAAGATGAGAATGAGGGAATTTGGCCAAGGAGCACAACCAAAAGATAAGAAACCCATGGATATGAACTTGGTTCAAAAAGAAGGCAAAAAGGAAACACAAAAGAGGAAAGAAAAGTCTGAAGATAAGGGGGAGAAAAGTGTTTTACTTGGGGAAGCTCGACTTATCTGAACAAGGATTGCAGAAAGAGGAAGGGCGCTTGCTTCAACTGAGGTGAATGGGACACTTCACTAGGAACTGCCCGAAGGAACGAGAGTAAGGGCAGAGGACGGGACCTACTTCTGGAAGCCAGGCGAGCACTCTCGAGGCTAGTGGATAGGGTAAAAAAATAGGAAAACTATCTGTAGGAAGTTTAATTTCTTTATCTGATTATTGAGTAGAACTCTTTCTGATTCTGTAGTTGGGTCTCTGCACTTTAATACTAGTATTGTTTCTGATTCCGTTGTAGACTCAAACCCATAAGGGATATGACTCTTCTGTTTGTGATAGGTTGGGGTTTGAGAGATATTCGTGTTAGGCGTCAAGTAGGATGCATACATTCTGGGATTTATCATGCTTAGCTTCCTAAGAATCATTAGGGAACCTGATCTGTACCAGTAGTCTGTAAATATCTGAATAATTCTGATTCCCAGTTTTGACATTGTCTAAAGAGGGTAATCCTCTGGGTGTCAATCTGATGTTGATTTCAGTCTTCGGGGTTGATACTTAGGGGATTATTTTCTCAACCTAATGGGAACCAAGTCTTTGTCTTATCTGTGCTCGCTTCCATCATTTGACTGTATCCTATCGATCGAATCTTCGAACTTTAGGTAGAAACTAATGGGTGTAAACATGTGTTTGAGACATGTTATGTTTGATGGTTGCAAGTGGTTGCTAGTGGTTGCTCGTGGATGCATATACACACACTAGGCACTAGATCGGCTCGAAAACACTCTCATACTGCATATGGATGTGTGAGCATTTTAAATTTTTGTGGATGCAAAATGATTGACTCAGCACATGGATGTTGCATATGACTGAATGGTTGTGCACTCATATAGAAATTATATGTATCGAGTAGGAAAATTGCATACATGTTGGACTCATGGCACTGGCATAATTCGCATTAAGGAGGTCAACTGATTCAGTGGACCGCCTGATCTTTGCATTAGATAAGGAACATATACACACACTTTTGCATATGTTCATACAACATTAGAAGTTTCTAAGGATAATGGACGCCAGTGATTGATGATTGAGTAGATGGATGTTGGATGGTAGGACACATTCTTCTTAACTTGAAGATTTCGGGGATGAAATCCTTTAAGGAGGGGAGAATGTAACACCCCGTATTTTCTGTGAACGTTTAAGTAACAAATACGAGGATAATTAATTTTTAAAATAATAATCAAGGGAAATGGGTTGAGCCATTGCGTTTGTCTCGGAATTCTGCTTGGAAACGAGTCCGAGTTTGCAAGAATCGGAGTCCGTATGAGGGAGATATGACCCTCCGAAGTTTCAGGAATTTTCAGAATCGAAAACAGCTCGAAATTCGAATTCAAAATTCGAATTCAAACCCAGAAGCGGGCTGGGCGGGAAATTTCCCGCCTAGGACCTAGATCGACTGGGGAGTCGACTGGGTAGTCGACCCCCCCTGACCAGGTCGACTGGGTAGTCGACCTGGGGGTCGACCTGCTCCTGAAATCCGGTTTTTGAACCTGGTTCGTTCTGATGTATTTGGTCACATTTTCTGCCTAGGTTCGTCCGCCTAACCCTATATAAACAGCCCCAAACCTAGCCTTCTCTACACACAATTCTATTCTGCTTCTACTCTGCCTCTGTTCTAAACAAAAATAAAAATGGCATCGCTACTCTGCTGGAATCAAAACTAGAAGCTAATCTACATCAACCTAAGCAACTCAATTCAAACTAGAGATTAAAGCTTCTGCAACGATTCTACAACAATTAAAGTTCTTTCTTTAACCACGGAAGGCAAGTGCAGTTATTTTCCGATATAAACTTTAATCATAATTGTGATATGATTGTAAATCTGAATTTGAGATTTGTGTATGTTCTGTTCTGATCTATTTTATTCTGTATTTCTTCTTCTTTCTATTCTATAGCCAGGCTACTACGAGCCTGCGCCAATCTCCTAAGAGATTAACGCACGAGCGCTAAAATGTTTGGGACAAATAATGAATGTGGCATAATTGGACATGGCTAATCTGTGACTGATTTAAGAAAAAGGACATAGGTTGTAAACTAGACCTAGATCTATGCATATTCTGTGAATTGGAAGAAGAGGAACCATTGTGTGTTAACATGTCACTTAAGACTTTGGACATAACACATATTTCTAAATTAAAGATCTGTTATAATTTAAAGATTGTTGGGCATATTGTTTGTATAACAATTCATGACATGACTTAGGTGTGAAGGTTTATACTAAGATTTGATAACTATCAAATGTGAATAACACCTAAGTAGGAGATTTTTGAATATATGACATGCATTGAAATCGATGGCTATATTTGGTATAATTTATATGTGAATCTTTTGTACTAGGCAAGTTGAACTAAATTGGGGCATGTAAATTATGACCATAAATCTGTGACATGTAAATTCAATGCAAACGTGGGGTATATGATCATAGTGTGAATCATGACAACTATTTAGGCATGCAAACTTAGGCCAAATCTATAATTAGGCAAGATATGTTTGTGAAACTTTAAGGAATGATTAAATCTGTTGTATTTGCCTAATTTGCTAGTTCTGCTATATCTGCTAGTTCTGTTATATTGCTTAATCTGCTAGTTCTGCTCTACTGCCTAGTCTGTTAGATCTGTTCATCTGCCAAATCTGTCATCTGCTAAATCTGTTGAGATGCCTAATCTGTTATCAGCTAAATCTGCTAGTTTGCTTAATCTGTTAAATCCGTTAAGTCACCTAATTTGCGAAATCTGTTATCTGCTATATCTGTCGAGTTGATATAATTAGTCTGTTATTGACATAATCTGAATTGGCTATAGTCATGAATAATTGGCATGTATATTAGTCGTGGGTATAAATGGTAAATTATTAATTAATTGGCCGCAAAGATAAACATGGCTAACTCGAGGTTAGAATGAGTTTGCGGCGTAATTCTGCCCGGAATCGCCCGGCATATTCCAGTGGCCGCAAACAATAGGTTCTAATGTGAGATGTTAGTCATAACGTGCTTGAAACCCGAGGTTAGACTCAGTTTGCGGCAGAAACCTGCCCGGAACCAACCGGCCTAACCAGTAGCCGCAAACTGTCAGTCTAATGTGTGAGGTCTGGGCATTAATATTTAATTAATGAAAATCTGAGATAAATATGATGTCTAAAACGTGTTGGGTGGGTAAGGTTAAACCAATTGGACCAATGAATCTGATAAACCCATTTCGCGAATCTGTAGACCCAATACAAAGTTAGACAATCTGTAACCGGTTAATCTGTAACCAGTAAATCTGTAAGTCTGTTAATCTGTAACCAGTTAATCTGTAACCAGTTAATCTGTAACCAGTTAATCTGTAAGCCTGTTAATCCGAACATATGATCCGTTAGTCTGAAAACCTGTTAACTTGATTGTCTGATCTGTGAACTAGTTGATCTAAACTCTGTATGTCTGAAACTTGTAAACAAATTAATCTGAAATCTGTTAGTCTAGGGACACAAGGTTAGGAGGGGAATTACTTGTGTCATCTATTGTGTGGGACCCATATTAGTCAGTAACCCTTTCTGGTATCAAAACTTTGACCCAACAGTAGATAGGGTCCGGGCACGCTTACTGAACTAATTATAAGCGGTTCATTCTGATAATGGCGAGGGGTGTTAATGGTGCGTTCCAACTGGGTCATGTGCGTGCATGGATCCCGGTCTGCCTCTGAGGATGTAAAACGCCATGACATCTGTAAATAGGTTTGTGCCAATTGGTTGTCACTTTAGGGAGTGATACACCCTACTGTGGGGCCGACACAGGGTATTTATGCATTAGGGAGCCGATCGCGTGGGGTAAGGTTTTAGGGTACACTTAGTTCTGTCTGTTTCTGTTGGTACCGTCTGTTTTTGTTGGGTGGTAACACCTGTCTGTTTCTGGGTGGTAAAGGCCCAATTACTAGTGTACACCTAATTCTACATTCTGTTTCCATAGGGATTAATCTGACTGTTTCTGTTCGGGTGGTAAAAGCCCATTATTAATATTCTGTTTCTGTCTGTTTCTGTTCAGGTGGTAAATGCCCATTATCAGCATTCTGCTTCTGTCTGTTTCTGTTGGGGTGGTAAAGGCCCATTACTAGCATTCTCTTCTGTGGAAATTATTCTGTACCCGTTTCTGTTTCAGTTTAGACATTAGGGTGATACCTAATTCTGTTATACTAGTATTAGTGTAGAGAAGTGTAAAGCAATAGCTTATATCATTCTGTTATATCTGCTACACCTGTTACAGTTATCTCTCATCCAGTTTTATTTTCATGTCATGTTATTATTATCTGTTCATAACTGAAAATCACTGGACTTGCCAGACTTTTTGTCTGACCCTTGTTGTTTCGCCTTCTTTCTTCCGTCCCCCCCCCCCCACCCCAGGTTTTGTAGAAGGGAGTACTCTAGCTTGATCCAGATTTCTTCCGCTTGAATTACTTAAAGTATGGCTTGTCTTCTTCTGTGGGGATTATGATTTTAAACTATGCATTCTGAAGGCTTTTGTACAAGACTGATATTTTGTACTTGAATTCTGATATTGTGATTTGAAAGGATGTAACCAAGCTTATTTCGGTTTCTGTTGAAATAAAGTTATAAAATTTTCAATTACTGTTTTATCTGTCTTGTAAGTTTCTGTTCTATTTACTAAAATGCTCCACCAAAGTTAAGGCATTCCCTTTGTGAGTGACCTTAATGGAGGTGGGGTGTTACAGTTCGTGATTCTCCCGTCCGGGTCGTGATCCCCCTTTCCTGCATTGGCTCATGATCTGCTCGTGGACCCATGTTCGGGTTGTGACATATGCTTGCGGTCCTCCTCTCCTGGGTCGGTTCTTGGTGCTTCATAACCAACCGCTCGTGGTCAGCTTCCTCGGTCCGTGCGTCGTCGCATTTGGTCGGCTCGTGGTGACTATCGTGGTGACTATCGTGGCTCAGTTCGTGACCCCATCCTTGCATCGGCTCGTGACATGTTCTGATGGTTTGCTATTTCCTACTTGGTGCGGTTCACGGCTCGCCATCCTAGGGTTTGCCCCCTTCCTCACAGTCGCCCTCCTAGGTTTCGCCCCCTTCCTCACGGTCGCCCTCCTAATGTTCTCCCTCTTCCTCACGGTCGCTCTCGTAGGGTTCGCTTCCATCCTCACTGTCGCTCTCCTAGGGTTTGCCCCCTTCCTCACGGTCTCCCTCCTAGGGTTCGCCCTCTTCCTCATGGTCGCTTTCCTAGGGTTCGCCTTCTTCCTCATGGTCGGGGTGTGAGGGTGCTTCACGATCCTAGGGGTCGGGTCGTGAGGGTGCTTCACGATACTAGGGGTTGGGTCATGAGGGTGCTCAACGAACGGGTTACTGACTAATTTCCTGCAACTTTTCCAGCGAGCTATTTATGCTATACAATGACGTTTTTGACCATCCTAAGTTTGCTAAACAATAATGAAGCATTCCAAACAGTAATTGCAACATCTATAATCAACCATAAACACCAAAACAACAATCTAACTTGTTAATATGAATCAAACATACCCAAAACCCATGTTTTCCCCTTAATCATGATTTAACCATACGATTAGCAAAACATATCCAAATTAACCCAAATTGCTGACAGAGGCATAAAATAATATTTAAGAATTTCTAAACATTTTTCCAAATTTTTCCGAGTTATAATTTCACTAATTAACACTAATCACCCCTAATTAGCCGTAATTAGTGAAAAACAATGCAAATCACTCACCATAGCCACAAATAATCTTAGATCTAAATCTTCTCTACCATTTGGGTCGAATTCCTATGTAACACAGCAGCTCCAACTCTGATTTGGTGTTGATTTGCCTTGATTTGATGTAGCTTAGCTTATCCTCGATTAGAAAGCGATTAGGAGGTGTTTAAATGAAAAATTTGCGAGTGGAGGCCATTAATAAGTTTAGGAGAATGAAAGTGGCGGCTGAAAAATGACAAAGGAGGGTTTCTCTAGCCCCTATCATCCCTTAAATACCCTTAATCCCGAAATCCCTAATGGACCTAGCTGCTAGTTACCCAATTAAGCCCAGTTAAGCAGTTTTTTCACTTTCCAAACCTTATTTTAGCCATATCTCCCAAATGGTAAGTCTGTTTGATTGATGTGACCATTCCATAGAAAGAGAAACCATCATCCGAATCCAATGGAAGTGGTTTCAGGTCAAAACTCCTTACCAATCAAAAGTTATAGGCGAAACAAGATTTGTCAGGGGAAAATGGTCATTTAAAAATAGACAAAAACCGTGAACATGGAAAATGACCCAGATAGTCGCTTCCCAAAGTTACACGACCATACGACTTCTCAAGAAAAAGAAATAAATATTTTACGATCCTCTAAGGCGTAGAATGCAGATCGTTAAAAATTATGTCTGTCAAGTTAAAGTTAATCTATGATTTTTTTTTCGTTCATCATATTTACATTTCTTTATTGTTAGTTGCATCTTCGGTTCCAGTCCAAAGTTGAATAAGCCAGTGCAACAACTGCTTTGGCCATACTATCATTGCATGTTCCATAGAGTAGTTCCTACATTTCTGCTAATTCCATCTTGTCTTGTATATAATTGACGCTGAATATGTTTTTTGGTTCAAGTTTGGCTTCTTTTACTTGGAGAAGCTTCTTTTGCTTGGAGAACAGTTTTCCATTTTGTTTGTTTAGTTTGTATACCAAGCAGGTATTGATATCCATGTGTTGCAATGATTTATTATTCTTCGCTAAAGAATTTTGGTGCAAATTCACATATTATAACGACTTTTTCATAACAATTTTGGGTTTATGATTATTCGCATAACTGACAATGGTGCTTTTGTAAGTCAAATCTGTTACTAAGATAATAAAATAGGATTCCAATACTGCTTATGTGGTAGACCCATCTTTTGATATTTCAAAATATTGGCCTTATATTTACCATTATACAGAATCGTAGGCGCACTTTCAAGAAGTATCACCTTATATTTACCCTCTTTATTCTCATAAGACACAACACTTCATGTTCTTGATTTATATAATAATCTTACCAGAATGAAAGACCACATTTTTTTAACCAACTGCACTTATCTTAAAGAATATTGTCAAACTGGGTTAAAAACACACAGGGCACAGCTTCGTGTTTACGTATTTTTTAATCCACACTTTTCTATTAACCACCATTCATTGTTCGGATTATGAATTTTTTCAATTTTGTCTAAAATTTCATTCATTGTATCATATCTACGATCAACGTATACATTATTTATTGGCTTGCTCCACAAACTAGGTTTCTTCATACCTAGGTATAGTTTTTTCTGCTTATCTTCAAAATTTTGTATTATGTACATTTTGAGTATCTCCTCTAAATCTGATTACAAGGTTTATTTTATATTCAAGTTGACCAGTTTAAAATCTTATGACAGTGGGGATCCATGTACTTATTTTTTCTTTGTAGGATCATTAGAAAATGTTACAACAACGGTTAGCCATTGATTTATGTTGATATATGCATGTTTTTCATACCACCACTATATCGGTAGTTTAAGGTCTGTTTTTTCTTGTTACTTAACTGACTAGGTAAATTTTTTGTCCATTTACAAGTAGAACCTTTTAAAACAACTTACGAGCTTAGTAGTATAGTAACCGATTATTGAATACATGCTCTTTAGGTACTAATCAGATGGGATATACAAGTCAACATTACAATTTGTGTGCATCTTGAAAGTTGCATTTATTTTTATTATTCAATGCATTTAAGTGTAAGGAGAGTGATAGTCAATGTAATTCATGTTCCTTGATATCAACTGCTAGAGCATATATGGAACCATGATGCTAACAATCAAATGCTCTAGGCTGACTATTGTTGCCAAATTGAAATCAGTAGTGGACTAAAAATGATGAAACTAAAGTTGTGCCCTGCTATTGCATGTCCCGTGGTCTAAAACCATTGTCTTCCTTCCGAGATACAGAAGGTACTTGATATCAATGTAAGTCATGTTCCTTGATATCAACTGCTAGAGCATATATGGAACCATGATGCTAACAATCAAATGCTCTAGGCTGACTATTGTTGCCAAATTAAAATCAGCAGTGGACTGCAAATGATGAAACTAAAGTTGTGCCCTGCTATTGCATGTCCCGTGATCTAAAACCATTGTCTTCCTTCCGAGCTACAGAAGGTACTTGATATCAATGTAAGTCATGTTCCTTGATATCAACTACTAGAACATATATGGGACCATGATGCTAACAATCAAATGCTCTAGGTTGACTATTGTTGCCAAATTGAAATCAGCAGTGGACTGAAAATGATGAAACTAAAGTTGTGCCCTGCTATTGCATGTCCCATGATCAAAAACCATTGTCTTCCTTCTGAGCTACAGAAGGAACTTGATATCAATGTAAGTCATGTTCCTTGATATCAACTGCTAGAGCATATGTGGAACCATGATGCTAACAATCAAATGCTCTTGG
This sequence comes from Allium sativum, assembly GCA_030737875.1. NCBI lineage: Eukaryota > Viridiplantae > Streptophyta > Magnoliopsida > Asparagales > Amaryllidaceae > Allium > Allium sativum. Next base: position 10,676,327 of record JASFAX010000033.1, read on the forward strand.
CTGACTATTATTACCAAATTGAAATCAGTAGTGGACTGAAAATGATGAAAATAAAGTTGTCCCCTGCTATTGCGTGTCCCGTGATCTAAAACCATTTTCTTCCTTCCGAGCTACAGAAGGTACTTGAATATGTAATACCTAATAATAAATTTTTTTCAAACAGTTTTTCAATTTGAAGTTATGGTCTCGAGCTCTAGCCAGGAGAAGGTTTATACTTGCAGGTAAACTAATGTTTAACTGCATTTTCTATTTCTTTGCTTCCACAAGACTGCAGCATATACAAATATCTTTGCTTCCTATGTTGATTTCTTCATCTACATACTTTTTTCCAAAGCCAGTGAGCTTATTAACATTTCAACTATCATTATTTTATTCTTCCAAATTCCCATGTGTTGAGTTTTATCCTATCAGATATCTTTTTTGCTCTTCAACTTATAGCATAGGAAAAAATAAAGTGAAAAATAAAGTGAAAAATAAAGGAGTTTTAATTTAACATAATTTTGAAATACATTAAACTATAAGATAAACGATTTACTGTTGTATAAAAGTTTTTTGCTCAAAATACACGTGATCTATATCTGATTCACCTGTCTGTTATTAAACATTGTTAAACTCTATTTTTGAGATATGCCTACTGTACAAATTATTTCTTACTAACTGGGCCACTAGAATGATGGTCAAATTTTAAGTACAATGTTAAACTCCTTATAACACCAGTTATAAATTTCCATGGACTAGCACCTAAGTTTGTTCGTCCTTATGTACCTTATGTTTAGAGTATAACATTGCAGTTTATTGTTGTAGAATAAAACATAGGATGATGGTAGAAAACAAATAATCATGCATTATACGTATATGTTTCTGGTGCTCTCTAAATTTATTTATTGTCAGCTGAAATATATTCGAAAAAAATACTTGAGTTGCAATTTAATGTACTTGAGTTATCAGCTAAGACCACAACTAATATACTTGAGTTGCAATTTATTTATTGTCAGCTGAAGTATATGTTCCACTTCTCCTAAAGATTAAATTATCAGCTAAGACCACAGCTAATATACTTGGGTTGTAGTTTAACAAGCTTGAAAATATGAGTATTAGTAAAAAAAAAAGTTGGGACTTTTTGGCTTTGAACATATTGGTCTGTTTAAAGTGGATATGTTTTTGCTTTAAGGACTCTCATTTTTGTTAAATTGTGTGCAATATCAAGGTCTTTTCTTAAAGCATTCCATATACAAGAACTCACTGTAATTACTTATATATCTGAGGTTGATTACTGATTTGAAATTTATGTATTGTACTTGATTTAAGTATTTCTTTTCTTGCCTTGCTAAACTCATGTTGTTTGTTTATTTATCATTTTACATAGTTTTCGAGACAAAACTTTGAAGACATTGAAGTTCACAAAGAAAAGCAAATAAAAGGGTAAGTGGAGTTTCTCTAATTGCCAATCAAGTAAGTTCTCAAAGATTTAGTTTTTTCTTTAATTGCATGTTACAAAAGTTCTCCACTAACCTTTCTTTATGTTTGTTGATTTAGGATGTTCCCTTTGTTGCAGAGGAAAAAACCGTAGATATTGAAATGGTCACAAAAATAATGGGAACGCTATTGAAACAGATCAACCAAATATACAATGTTAGATAATGGTCAATTTTGATCTCAGCTAATAAACTCAGTTTCCAAACTGATCTATTAAATTGAGCTTATGTTGTTGTAATGTTACAATTAATTTTTGTATAGCTTATATTGTAGTAAGATATGAATATATCACACTGTATCAAGTTTATATTTGTTTGTTAATGCATTTGTTTGTCAATCTTGTATTAATTTATTTGATTGTTGTTTGTTCATTATATGATATGACTTAATTGTTTGTTTAATAAGATTTGTAGTAACAAACATTATACAAAAATTTAATTTTAATTTGATACCTTTTGTGGCACCCACGTCCGTTAATGTCACTCTTTAAGAGAATGCGTTAAGTTTCGTGAAGCGCTATTGGTAAATAGGAACATAAACATTACAAGACAGATATAAAATAATAGCGAAATTTAAAATTTTATTAAGCAGAAAACATCTTAGTTCAAAACATGGTTACATCATATGTTTGAAATGCATAAAACCCATTACATCATTAAAACTTTTGTCTTGTACTTAAAACATCAAAGTACAATAATAAAAGAAGCATAATCCCCAAAACATAGTCATAGTAGAGAGATATGAAATCAAGCCATACATCTAAAATAGCTCTAAGCAAGATAAAAGCAGAGTCCTAATCAAGCTTGAGAATTTCCACCCTGAAAACCTAAGGGGGGAACGGAAGAGAAAGAAGAGGAAAAAAAACCAGTCAAACATAAAGTCTGGCAAGTCCAGACACTTTTAGCATATAAATAAGTAAAAGTATCATAACATGCATATAAAGTGGATAAGAGAGATAACATCACAAAAGGAAGGTATGACAAGGTAAACAGGATAAACATGATAGAGTTTATTGCGCTTCTTTAGTGCATTCCCTTTCTCTTGCACCAAAACTAGTATAACCAGAATGAGATGATCCTAACAACTATATGATGGTAGACATAGGCATTTTTCTAGTGAGAGGTTTAACCATGTACAATCAACAGGCAGCCCAACATACCGGAGGTACCCATAAGGATAATAACGGGATCCTAAACATACCAGAGTCGAGATATACCCTAATTACTACCCCAATCGATTGGCTGCCTACTCCGTAGATACGCTATGATGTCCCCACAATAGGATGTATCACTTTCTAAAGTGGAAACCCTTCGTTTTCAGTATGTGCACAACCATATCTATAGGTGTCACGACATCTAAACCTCCTCTGTCGGACTCATGCATGCACATGTCCCCGTCGAAATGCACTGCCCACACCGTCCCCTACATTTGGATCTCTTACAATCAGCCTAGTAAGCGTGCCCCGACTCCGACCTATTTCGGAGTACTCGTTTGATAGCTATATATGGGGTTATGTACTGATATGGGTCCCACACTCAAGATGATACAAATTTCCCCGTACACCTGCGTCCCCAGTACTAGGTTTTCCCCAGGTTATGCCATACCAGAGTAAAAGGATTGCATAACCCCACAGGCTAAGTTTGTAGATCTATATATAAATATTACCCACCAACCCAAGATATACTTATCCCTCCCACTATTTCATATAATTCTACTTAACCCCTATTCAAGTTAACATATTCATCCAATCCCTATGGATTCAACTAAGTTAGTATCCAAGTTTATTACCATATTCATTTATGGTTATAATGTACTAGACCTCCCACATTAAGCCTACAACTTGTGGATGCTGGATATATCGGGTGGTTCCGGGCATACTTCTTCCACAAGTCGGGCTTAACCTCATGTCTTAGTACATCACGTGTTTATGCACTTAGACCCCTCACATTAGATTCACCACTTGTGGTCACTGGATATGCCGGTCAGGTCCAGGAAGAATATTACCACAAGTGTAATATAACCTCGTGTCTAAGCGCGGTTACAGTATCTAATTGCTGTAAATATAGGCATTTCCATTATTGACCAATTATTCTTATGTCATTATAGTTTTCATGCCCCTTCCCAAGTCATATTCATCATGTATCGTATGCCCCAAATTCAGATCTTTTATCAAAGTTTGGTTTGCGCCCCAAATTCATATTTTCATGTTTTTCATTCAATTTATGCCCAAATTTCCCAGTATAAGTTATACCCCAATTTTAACGTTTTCCCCTCGTTCCCAATTTAACGCGTTCACATATTTCAGCGACATGCCTAGGCTTGAAGGTAGACTGGCTATAAAATAAAAAGGGAAAAGAAGAAGGGAAGAGGACAGAATTGATCATAATAACAAGATTGACATATAATGGTAGAAATAGGCACATCAACTAATAAACATACCGTTGCAAAGTTGGGCATAATGACAAGATAGACATATAGGAACAAATCTGATGAACATGTGATAGTAGAACTGATTCTAACATAATAGGGACATCATAAAACATGCATGATGAGATCTAAGCAATAATTAGATCAACTAACAACGGCAGATCTGACATGATAAATAGGTATAGGCTTAGATCTAGTTCATAGTCATGTCAGAATAACTTAAATACATAGGTTATAGCAGAACTGATATGATTCAAATTTTCATAGGCTTAGATCCAAGTTATAGTCATGTCAAGATTAACTTTTAAGTATTTAGATCTAAAATTAACATAAACTCACTGTGATGGGATCTAAGAATAGAAGAAGGATTGCATGTGTTGAATCACAGATCTTCTAAACTTGAATAACTGTAGTTGATTGTTGAAGAAGAAAAGACTTGATTTAATATGGGCATTTGTGTGAAGGAAACAATGAGAACGAGGTCCTATTTATAGCATAGGGCCTACAAATCTGGTCAGAAAACAAGTCTATATACATAGAAATGTATCAGGCTCGGATTTGGGGGTGTTGACCTGGTGTCGACACCCCCTTATGGTGTCGACCCAAGGGTCGACACCCCTAGGGCAGAGGTCGATCCCCAACGGGCGCGGTTCCAGCATTGTCCCGCCTTCAATATTCGGACTAATTTTTAATTTTTGAAATGATTATATATATATATATAATTAGCTTATATATATGCAAACTTCAAACCTTAATATCTTCTTCATACGATGTTGGTTTTATGCAAAATCGGAGTCTATCTCAAGAAGAATTCCAAGATGAACGCAATGGCGTAGTCTGTTTCACTTAGTTCTGATTATTTAATTAAGTATCCTTTAATTTACCATCTTTTATTGTTGTTAAAATTACGGGGTGTTACATTCTCCCTTACTTAAAGGATTTCCTCCCCGAAATCTCTAAGTTAAGAAGAATGCATATCCTAACATCCATCATCCATCTACTCATTCACCAATCATAGGCATCCAGTGTCCTTAAAAATTTCTAATGCTTATGAAAATATGCAAAAGTGTGTGTATATGTCCTTATACTAATGCGAAAGATCAAGCGGTCTACTGATTCAGTTGGCTTCCTTAATGCAATGTATGTTAGTGCTATGAATTCATCGTGTATGCAAATCATCCTATTATAACATGTAAGTTCTATACGTGTGCACAATCATCCGTCCAAATGCAGTATCCATATGATGATACAACCACTTTCATCCATTAAAAGAGAAAAAATGCACACACATCCATATGCAGTATGAGAGTGATTGAGCCGATCTAGTGCCTAATGTGTGTGTATATGCATCCGCGAGCAACCACTAGCAAACACTTGCATCTTCCAAACATAACATGTCTCAAACACATGTTTACATTCATGAGATTCCTACCTAAAGGTCAAAAATTCGATCGACATAATATACTTAAATGATAGAAACAAGCATAAACAAAATCTTTGGAATGGAAGTTAAGAACATATCCTTGAAAGGAAAGGGTACGAAGCGCGAATCTTGTCTTCGATCTCCCAAGTTGCATCCTCCTGGTTATCTCCCCACTGAACTTTCATCAACTTAACTTCTCGGTTGCATAGCTTCTTAACTTCTAATCCAAGAATACAGGTAGGAACTCGCCTAAATATCGCCTCCTATTCCACCTCTACTTCCTCAAGTATACTCGGATCTACTACTTCTGCGGTATCATGCAAGCACTTCCGTAAATGAGAAACATAGAAAACATCATGAATGCTGGATAGCCTCTCTGGTAACTTTACTCTATAGGCCATTTGGCCAATCCTTTCTATTATGGGAAATGGCCCTACAAATCCTGGTGCCAATTTCCCTATAGATCCAAAGTGAACCACATTCCTTAAAGGTGATACCTTGACGAAAACCATGTCTCCCACCTCAAACTCAATGTTAGTCCTTCTCTTGTCTGCGTATGACTTCTTCCTATCCTGAGCTATCTTCATTCGCCGTCTAATGAGATCAATCACAAAAGTTTCTCTAAACATATCTGGTCCAAGTAGAAGTCTTTCTGTAGACTCCCACCAATAAGTCGGTGATCTACAGGGTCGTCCGTACAATGCTTCAAGGGGTGCCATGCCAATACTAGCTTGATAACTGTTGTTGTAGGCGAACTCTACTAAAGGAAGATGCTCTTCCCAAGTCCCTCCGAAGTCTAGGATACACAATCTTAAAATATCCTCAAGAACTTTGTTCACCCTTTCTGTTTGTCCATCAGTCTGAGGATGATAAGTGGTGCTCAAACACAACTATGTACCTAATGCTTCTTACAAGCTACACCAAAATTCACTAGTGAAAATGGGGTCACGATCACTTATGATACTGGAAGGTACTCCATGAAGACGGAATATCTCACGAACGTAAACTGCTGCCAACCATGCCGCCGTCCTCTTACTCTTAAGTGGTATGAAATGAGCACTCTTGGTAAGTAAGTCTACTACAACCCAAATACTGGTGTTGCCCTTCCTTGATCTAGGCAAACCATCGATGAAATCCATAGAGACGCTCTCCCACTTCCACTGTGGAACCTCCAAAGGATAAAGTAAACCATCGGGCATTTTTTTGCTCAGCCTTGACTTGCTGGCAAATAAAACATTGAGAAACAAACTCTGCCACATCTTTCTTCATCCCAACCCAAAATAAAACCCTCTTCATGTCTTTATACATCTTATCACCGCCTAGATGAATAGTCATCTTAGAATGATGGGCTTACTCTAGGACTTCTTCAACAAACTCCCAATTTGGGGAACACAAAGGCTTCCATCTCATCGCAACCACCCTCTATCATCTATGGAATATCTATTTAGGTGACTAGAAGTATCCCCGTTACTGATCCTATCCAAGGTGTCTGAAATCTGTGGATCCTCTTGCTACGAAGCTCCTATGTGATCCATAAGAGTAGGTCACACCTGCAGTGATGCTAATAAGCCAGACAAAAACTCGGTGGAGGGTCTAAAGTCAAAAGTCGATATAAACTCCAACCTTTTCCTCTCTATAAACAGAGGAGTTAAGGCCATCCTATGCCTACTCAGTGTGTCTGCCACCACATTAACTTTGTTAGGGGTATAAGCAATCTCGAAGTCATAAGAAGCTAGAAACTTTATCCACTTTTGTTGCCTTAAATTAAGATCCTTCTGCGAGAACAAGTACTTGAGAGATTTATGATCGGTGTACAACTCGAACTTCTCTCCAAGAAAATAATGGCGCCAAGTCTTAAGCGCAAATACTATGGAAGCTGGCTCTAAATCATGGGTAGGGTAGTTCTTCCCTCTTGCATAACATACTACCCTTCACTCTTGCATCAGAACCGCACCAAGCCCTGTACCACATACATCAGTGTATACTATACACACTTTGTTCCCATCGGGCAAGGTCAAGACTGGAGCTGTTGTCAGAGCCCTCTTCAATCGTTGGAAAGCAACATCACAATCTATATCCCATGAAAATGTCAAATTCTTCTTTGTCAGCCTGGTGAGTGGGGCTGATATCTTTGCGAAGTCCTTAATGAACTTCCTATAATAGCTTGCTAATCCCAGAAAACTTCTCACCTCTGTTGCATTCTTTGGGATATGTCAATCTTGAACTGCAACTACCTTTGCGGGATCTACTGCTATCCCATCTTTAGAAACCACATTCCCTAGAAATCTCACCTCTTTTCTCCAAAATGACATATGGAGAACTTTGCCTTAAGATGGTGCTCGAGGAGAGTTTTCAAAACCTCTCTCAAATGTTGGGCATGCTCTTCCTCACTCTCGAAAAAATTAAGATGTCATTAACAAAGATCACAAAAAATCTATTTAGGAACTCTCAAAACACCCTACTCGTCAGATCAAAAAAATAGGCGGGTGCATTCGTCCACCCAAAATGCATAACGAGCCATTCAAAAAAATCATCTGGAGTCATAAAAGTGGTCTTGTCTATACTGTCCTCGACCATCCTCAACTGATGAAACGCCGTGGCCAAGTCTAACTGAGAGAAAACTGATGCACTAACAAGCTGGTCAAACAGATCATCTATCCTTGGGAGTGGGTGCATGTTCTTCTTAGTGAGTTTATTCAACTCCCTATAGTCCACACATAAGCGAAGCGAACCATACAGTTTAGTTGCGAATACCATCGGAGCACCCCATTCAGTTATGCTTTGCCTAATAAACCCTTTCTCAAGTAGCTCCCCTACTTGCTTTCTAGGCTCCCTCCTTTCTCTTGGAGCCATATGATGCACATGCAATGCAACTGGCTTTGTATTGTCTACCAAGTATATACGAAAATCGATCTCGCACCTCGGAGGTAATCTCTGAACCTCATCAAAAACATCAGAATACTCATGGACTACTGGTATAGATCGTATATCAGCGATAGATGCATCAAGTGACTCTAGGACACTAAGCATGACAGACCACTTTGGGTCACAAGAAATCTTGAGGGTCCTCCTATGGCAAGTCAAAAGTCTAACGACCTTCCTCTCACAATCCAGAATGGCGCCATACATGGCAAGCCAATCCATAGCCCTAGAATCAATCCATAGCCTATGAAACCAAGCACATATGCGTCACATTCAAACTCGATGCCTAACACAGATATTCTCAAGCCACGACAAATCATGGACAAATGAGTCGTACCACTAATGGGGCTTGAGACAACAATGGGGTCCACTACCATACTAGTATTAAGGTGCAGAGACTCAACCATAGTATCAGATAAAAATGAATCTGAAGCGCCAGAATAAAAAAGAGTTATAATAGGATGATTGGAAAGAGAAGTCAAAACTTCAACGAAAACTTTCCTACCTCTATCCAGAGCACTGGTCACGAGAGCATGCACCTGCCCTCCAAAAGCTCCTGCCCTTTGACCTTGTCCTTGCTTCTTTGGGTACTCCTTAGAAAAGTGACCAACCTCTCCACAACTGAAACAAGCATTCTTCCTTCTTTTGCAGTCCTTGATCAAATGACCCTCACGTCCGCAATTATGGCACTTCCTCTTATCCTTAGCCTTGCCGTTCTTCCCTCCCTTCTTTTGTTGTTGTTGTTATTGTTCCTTCTTGGGCCATACTTTCTTGTTTTGTGTTTCCTCCACCTTAGCTTCTTTCTTTTCAGCTTTATCTTCCTCATACATCAATGCCATATCAACGAGCCTTTCAAAAGTTGCTCCCATCGGAATATGGGACATACCTAACCCATTGAGGGGACATTCAGTCCTTTAGCAAACCGCAAAGCTTTCTTATGCGGAGGATCCACTAGCTCTGATCCAAACCTGGCTAGTTGGTTGAATTTGTTAACATACTCTTTAATAGTCATGCCTCCTTGCTTAAGTGCCTGAAACCTTTTCATTTGCATGCTTTTCTCAGCTAGAGAAAGAAATTTCATTTCAAACCTCTGGCGAAAATCATCCCAAGTCTCCACTGGACGCCCTGCTTGCGTCACTTCCCACAAGAATGAAGCCTCATCTTTCAGCAGCCAAGAAACTAACTGAATCTTCCTATGATCATCCACTTCGAAAATTCCAAACAAGTCCTTCATCTCTTTTAGCCAATTCCTTGCCTCTACGAAAGTTTCAATTCCTCGGAATGGATTTCCACCCATAGCACAGAAATATTTGCAGATCTTAGAGAAATTATCTACTCACGAAGGAGGAGGATGAGGAACAGCGGGTGCAGCTGGGGAAGGAACGTCTGCTTGGCCACTAGCGCGCGCCGTGGCCTCTAGGTACCTATGGAACTAGCTTGGTGTCGTAACTTCCTCAGGAATATTAGGTTCCCCAGACATGCTGAAAAGAGAAGGAAAAGGGATTCAAACAGAGAATTGAAAGATGTTACATATGGCTATGGGGAATATGTTTTTCAAAACAGACTTTTCTTTTGAAAATGTTTCTTTAAAAACCTTTTTGAAAACAATGTTCAAAATCCTTTGTTTGATCTGGTAAACTTCAGCTCTGATACCAAGTGTGACACCCTGCATCCGTTAGTGTCACTCATTAAGAGAATACATTAAGTTTCATGAAGCGTTATAGGTAAACAGAAACGGAAACATTACATGACATACATAAAATAGCAGCGGAATTTAAAATTTTATTAAGCAAAAAACATCGTAGTTCAAAACATGGTTACATCATATGTCTGAAATGCATAAAACCTAGTACATCACTAAAACATATGTCTTGTACTTAAAACATCAGAGTACAATAATAAAAGAAGCATATCTCCAAAACATAGCCATAGTAGAGAGATACGAAATCAAGCCGTACATCTAAAACAACCCAAGCAAGACGAACGCAGAGTCATGATCAAGCTTGAGTATTCCCACCCTAAGAATCTGGGTGGGGGGAGGGAAGAGAAAGAAGAGGAAACAAAATAGGTCAGACATAAAGTCTGGAAAGTCTAATTACTTTTAGCATACAAATAAGTAAAAGTGTCATGACAGGCATATAAAGTGGATAAGAGAGATAATACCACAAAAGCCAGGTATGAAAAGGTAAACATGATTAGCGTGATAGAGTTTATTATGCTTCTATAGTACTTTCCCTTTCTCTTGTACCAAAACTAGTATAACCAGAATGAGATGATTCCAACAACTATATGATGGTTGACTTAGGCGTACTTCTAGCGAGTGGTTTAACCCCATACAATCAACAGACAACCCAACATACCGGAGTTACCCCTAAGGATAATAGCGAGCTCCTAAACATACTAGAGTCTAGAAGTACCATAATTACTACCTCAATTGATCGACTCCCTACTCTATAGATACCCTGTGCTAACCCCATAGTAGGATGTATCGCTTCCTAAAGTGGCAACCTTTCGTTTTCAGGATGAGCACAACCATATCTACAGGTATCACAGCGTCTAAACCTCCTCTGCCGGACCCATACACGCACGTGACACCATCGGAATGCGCCGCCCACACCATCCCCCACATTTGGATCTCTTACAATCATCCAGTAAGCATATTCAACTCCGACCTAGTTCGGAGTACTTGTTTGATACCTATATATGGGTTACTAACTGAAACGGGTCCCGGACTCAAGATGATACAAGCTTCCCCCTACGCTTGCATCCCCACTACTAGGTTTTCCACGGGTTATGCCATACCGGAGTAAAAAGATTGCATAACACCACATGTTAAGTTTGTGGGCCTATACGTAAATATTACCCACCAACCCAAGATATACTTAACCCTCCCACTGTTTCATACAATTTTACTTAACCACCATTCAAGTTAACATACTCATCCAATCCCTATGGATTCAACTAGGTTAAGTATCCAAGTTTATTACCATATTCATTTATGGTTATAATGTACTAGACCTCCCACATTAAGCCTACGACTTATGGATGATGGATATGTCGGGCGGTTCCGAGCAGACTTCTTCTACAAGTCGCACTTAACGTCGTGTCTTGGCACATCACTTGTTTATGCACTTAGACCCCTCACATTAGATTCACCACTTGTGGTAGCTGGATATGCCGGTCGGGTTTGGGCAGACTTCTACCACAAGTGTAATCTAACCTCGTGTCTAAGCACAGTTACTATTTCTAATTACTGTAAATCTAGGCATTTCCATTAATAACCAATTATTCCTATGTCATTATAGGTTTTCATGCCCCTTTCCCAAGTCATATTCATCATGTATCATATGTCCCAAATTCAGATTTTTATTAAAGTTTGGTTTACGCCCCAAATTCATATTCATATTTTTCATTCAGTTTATGCCTAAATTTCCCAATAAAAATTATGCCCCACTTTTAACATTTTCCCCTCGTTCCCAATTTAACGTGTTCACATATTTCAGCGGCATGCCTAGGCTCAAAGGTAGCCTGACTAGAAAATAAAAAGGAAAAAGAAGAGGGGAAGAGGACAAAATTGATCATAATAACAAGATTGACATATAATGGTAGAAATAGGCACATCAACCAATAAACATACCTTGACAAAGTTGGGCATAACGACAAGATAGGCATATAAGAACAAATCTGATGAACATGTGATAGTAGAACTGATTCTAACATACTAGGGACATCATAAAACATGCATGATGAGATCTAAGCAATGAATTAGGTCAACTAACAATGCCAGATGTGACATGATAAACAGGTATAGGCTTAGATCTAGTTCATAGTCATGTCAGAATAACTTAAATACACAGCTTATAGTAGATCTGATATGATTCAAATAGTCATAGGCTTAGATCCAAGTTATAGTCATGTCAAGATTAACTTTTAAGTATTTAGATCTAAAATTGACATAGACTCACTATGATTGGATCTAAGAAATAGAAGAAGGATTACAGATGTTGAATCATAGATCTTCTAAACTTGAATAACTCTAGTTGACTGTTGAAGAAGAAAAGATTTGTTTTAATCTGGGCAGAGGCAGAATCTAGTTCTCCATTGTTTTTGTGTGAATAAAACAATGAGAATGGGATCCTATTTATAGCATAGGGTTTATTAATCTGGTTAGAAAACAAGTATGTATACACAGAAATGTACCAGGCTTGGATCTAGGGGTGTCGACCTGGATGTCGACATGGGTGTCGACCCATGGGTTGACACCCCTAGGGACGGGGTCGACCCCAACGGGCCTCGTTACCGTGTTGTCCCGCCTTCGATTTTCGGACTGATTTTTAATTTCTGAAATGATTATTTATATATATAATTAGCTTACATATATGCAAACTTAAAACCTTAATATCTTCTTCATACGATGTCCGTTTTACGCAAACTCGGAGTCTGTCTCAAGCAAAATTCCGAGACGAACGCAATGGTGCAGCCTGTTTCACTTAATTCTGAATATTTAATTATGTACTCTTTAATTACTAGTCTTTTAGTGTTGTTAAAATTACGGGGTGTTACACCTTTTTAGGTTTTAAAACAACTTGGAAAGGTAGTAATTTTATTTATAATTCAGATGGAATTTGCACTGGTTGTTTTTAACCTCATAAATAAATAATGGATCAACTGAGAAAACAAACTTGGTAATTAAAATTTTTAGCAAGCAATAGGTTGTGCTTACTAGGAGAAACTAACTAAAAATAAAATAAATTAGATGCTCAAAGTCCAACTCTAATTACTTGGGTGCCACTTTTGTTTTGTTGCTTTGATGCCAATTCAGTTCCTTGAACAGTTAGATTTGCGTAAACCCAAACATCAAAAGCCATTTCCGTTTTAAGTCGAGTAATGAAATGGATGTGATCAAACTATGAGCCAGTTTTGGCTTCATGATGGGTAGCATTGAATGCAAAAGGATGATTGTAATAGAAGTTGACAAGTGCGTTTGAGTAGGTGTAATGATCTGCAGTATGTATAAAATTCTGACTTTATAGGGTTGATAAATTAGAGGAATTGATGTTCAATTATGAAACTGAAGATTCAGGGTAAAGAAAGGAGTGGCAAGAATACCCGACAAGCAAACTTATTTAAAAATCCATTGTATTTATATTTGATATTTTTTAATTCATTGCCATTTAAATCATATCTATCTCTTTTAAACAACATGACCTATATGTAACAATGAGTAAGACAGAGGTTTTAGAGCAGAACTATTTGATAAAATTATCCTTTATATGATAAACAAGAGGAAGATCCAAAAATAATTAATAACGCAGAAATGCTCTGAGTTAACACATGAATTCCACATCTTCCCGTGCGCGTAGCACAGGCAAACACTAGTGTATTAATGATGTTTTGTTTGATACAATTTTATTTAAAAAAATTGAGTATATTGTTTTTTAATAAGAAAAAAAAGAGGAATCGAGATTATCCCAAATATATTGAAATAATGAGAACTTTACTTAATTAATAGTATTCTCATGAGAAATGTTGGATTTTTGGCATCCAAATAATTAAATTATGACGAGGAATAAGGTCTTTCATAACCACATGTGCACCGTCGTTTGACCGATTATACCGTACCATATTGGGTTGGTGTCCAAATTGATATTTTCGATATTTGCACATTTCTAAATCTATAATCTTAGAAAAGCACTACAAATCATCATCATCGAAATTGGTACCCTTATTTGCTTAAGAGGTGTTTTATCTTAACTCACAACCTCTATTTTTTTAGATCAAACGAGTGGTGAGGGAAACTAAAATTTAAGGAAAGTGTAACCAACCTGCTTTGAAATGATCTATACAGATTTGAGTTTTTCACTGCCATGCCATTTCTCTATATTCGCAGACACCACTCACCAACGATCTTAAGACGTTATTTGATGCACCACACATTTTGAGAGAGTTCTCTTCTTATATCACCAAATTAAAAAGGTTTGATGGTGCATGTTAATTTCAGGCGTTGGCATAAGAATATGCATTTTCTACTGATTGGACTAAAAGTGGTTTCTGTTCTTACAACACAAAAACCAGTAAAAATGAAAAATGGACTATTGCACAAGCATGATTGAGGTTAAAGTGGAAACAAGATGATATATATGGTAGGAGCACATATGCAATATAACGAAGGATGCATTGTTTGATATATAATATACAAAATTGATTGTCGAAGAGGTTTGCGATGCACTGCGAATGCAACAAGTAAGAAATTTTTGGCCACTAATAATTTCAACTATAAAATGATTGACGATATGCCTATATTAGAGCAATTCAATGATATTATGCATATCATATACCCTTTTATCCAACATAATATGAATATAGATGAGGAGATAAAAGTCTCATTCATAATAAACAAACTCTCCCCTTCTTGAAAAGATCGAAGGAAAATCCTTAAATAGAGGAAGCATGAAATGAGTCTGGATAATCTTGCATGATATTTGACAGCGAAAGAAAGAACAACATATGCAAAAGGAGATCACTGAACCAATAGTGTTTCCATTTAAAATCCACGTAATGGATTAGACAGAGCAAAATAAAACCTTTGTGAACTTCCTTTAATCAAAACAGGAAATTTCAAAATAATAAAAACTTCGACAAAAAGGACCAAAATGTGAACGAGTCCTGCAATGGTCAAAAACTCGATCACTTTAAATGAGAATGTTGTTTCTTAAAAAGAAACTCCAATCGAAAAAAGGAAACTTTATGGTTGGAATATCAGAAATCAACTAACTGAAAGAGAGTAACCTTAGTGGATTGACTCTCGCGCTACTAAGCATATCTGTAACTATGACGAGCTGCCTTTTTGCTTGGTATTAACCGGTAATTAAACCAACTTAAACCGTTCATAAAGACGAATTGTTTGGGGGTACTTACACATTTGAATAAATGTAAAAGAACTTTTTATTATGATAATAATTTTATATCAGAGTTGCAATGATCATCAGAGTACAACAGAAACGTTGCGGAAAGAAATATATGTAAACTCTCAACGGAAGAATCATGATCTAAGATATACCTCCAGCTCCAATCCTGAATCCTTCTCTAACTAATGTCAAGGCTAAATCAGCAAACCGAACTACTAGCTGTTCGTATGGAAAATTACGGGCATCCAGATTTTAGGTGAAAGAACAATAAACTCCAGGTCACTCATGAGACTGGTGTAAGAACTAAAATAATTATTTTTAGGTTTATTTTAAAGTGAGGAAAATCATACCACGTTGTATAACACGGAACCGGTTTTTCTCTTGTAAATACCAGTAAATAAAAACTCGCAATGCCTTTTTAGAAAATGAAGCTACCATAAGGTCTCGCAACATATGCACAATCCAAACGTAGAGTTGGGCGAGTTTTCTCCATATGATAACCAAAAATGCTTGATACGTAGAAAATCATCTGATATTATTATTAGTGCATAGTGTGAAAATTATTTCGCAAATAAATGTATCAATCCTAGCCAGCATAATGCCTCATGCCATTATGTTGACATAATATTGTACAAATAAAACTTGAAAGGCTCGTAGGGGAAATGGATTTCCAATAAATGTCTAGGCTAAGGAATTTCCTTATCGATGGGTACATCTCTAGAGGGATGACCCGAGAACCAAACGAGCTCTCTACTAACGCGAAGTTGGTCCATCCCTTAACTAGATGAATTAGAGCGCGCCTGAGTATGCCATCTCCTAGTCGTTACCAACCTTTAACCAGGGCCTGACAACATCAACATCCACATAAGTAGAAATTGCCACATAAGTAATACCTGGGCCCCATACCATAGTACACTTTTTATATAGAAGGTGTAACACCCCAAAATATAATACACTATAACCATGATAAATATTCAGAATTAACTGAAACCGACATTACCTTCACGTTTGTCTTGGAATTCTGGTTTAGATAGACCCTAAGTTTGCTTAAAACAGGCAACTTATGAAGAAGTTATAGGCTCTAGAAATTTGTATACATACAAGAGGCTTACGTATATATATAAAGCAAAAATATAATTTCAAGAATTTCAAAGTTACAAGGGGAAATCATCCCATTAAGGTACGACCCGCTCCAGCCTGGGTCAACCTATGGGTCAACCCATGGGTGGCTAGGTCGACCCTAGGATCAACCCAGGGGTAGGTGGGTCGACCCCACCTGGATCCATCCGAATTCCTACTGGCGAACCTGACCTATTTTGTGTCTATATTCATGCTGACTCAGCATGACATGTATGGTTCAAATTTAAAACTTAGATCTAATGGTTGATGTTGATTTTGTAACTCTATAAATAGACAACCTCCTCCATAGCCAATTCACACAAATTCTTCACCTCTTACTCTGCCTCTAAATTATTCTGAAAATTATATGCATATAATGGGGGATTTCTTCTAGACATTGGATTAAATAGAAGCAACATCAATCAAGACTTGCATACAACTTGGATCTGATTTGGACTTTAATTGTTGTGGCCTTGCGTTATGTACATATTTATCTTCACCAAGACTCACCGTGAGTCACAGTTATTTAAAGATCTTGTTTCTTAGGCCTTGAGCATGATAGTTAAATGAAACTAGCTAGGATTTACAGTAAAATAAATATACATGATTCACTGTTATCACCTATGCCATTGTAATCTATTATATGTCTGTTTTATTGTTAATTAAACAAACTATACACATGCCATTGTAGTGTTGGATAAACAACAAGTAAAATGAATCTATCTTCCTTTTCCCATTTTCTATGTTTATTTGTAGTCTTAATGCCTATGTGATTCTACTCCTTCTCTCCCTATTTTTTTTTAATTTTACGCCAAGGCTAGGCCTTTGGAAGCCTAGGCTATACCCAAATAGGGTTTACATATAATTGGGGCAATAATGAATGACATAAAAAGGGAAGTTAGGCATATTGATTAATTGGGAATGATTGGATATACACATGTTAGACTTGTAGCAATGAGCATACACTATAACTTGGTCAACCTGTGTCTATTATAAATTAGGGAAAAAGGATAAGTATGCGCGTGTAGATTTGTTATAGAAACTTGCTATAAATAGACCTTACGCATGAACCTATAACTTGAGAATGTAGTTAATAAATAGTATGCATAAGAAATATACATGTTAACTTTGACTTAAATGGACATTAAGTAAAGGATATGTTAGGAATTATAGGGTTGTATACACCTGACATTACAACCATGCTTATTAATAAAACCAGAACCTGTTTATTTGAATATAAGTATTAATGAACAAAGAGATCCCCATCTGTTATGGTATCTGTAACAACCAACATTTTACGTATCGGAAGATCGTAAAATATTTTTATTTTATCCCCTGAGGGTTGGATCATTCTCATATTTTAATATGTTGTTTATAGGGATATGAGACATGTCCATAATTTTTACCAATTTTATTTGTGACCATTTTGCCCCTATCAGTCTTGTACAGGGCATAACTTTTGACTCAGGTTGTAACAACCCGAATTCCGACAAACCGATTTTTTTTCAAAATTCTAATCTATTGAAACTCGTGTTGGTTTACTCTGATATCTTGCAGAAAATACAGAGACACAAAATATGTCAGAGCTTTGAAAATATCTCACAGCGGAATGGATAAAATATAATGTATTCAAAATATAGCATTACTGTAGTAATAATACTACCTAACCAGTATCCAAAACTATCATGTCTCTGCAACAAATCTAACCTGCGAGTATGTGATGAGTAGGGGGTCAGAACACAAGTTCTGGTGACTGGATTTAAACTATACACTTTGGATAATCCTACATGTACCGTTCAATCACATTTTCTTATTTTTTAGGTTACTTGGGTTAAAAGCACTCAGGGCTTACACAAACGTCGTACCCATTTACTTCTCAGTGGATTAACCTAATACAATATACATGTAACTACCCCCAATATTAAGGTACACCCCATGGTACCCTACTCGCAAGGTCTCCACCGTAATACCACCGAAATATATGCAGTCCCTCATCCTACGCCGGAGTGACGTACGGATCTCTATATAATAATGTTTTTTTCTGCATATACCTGTCAATTCTATGCTACGTAAGTGTACGGACTGCCACCTTTGATCGATTCAGAGTCCATACCTGAATTCTGAAAACCCGTAACTTCCCCGGTGAGGAAAGCGCTGATAGTTCGAGAACAAGCCACAAAAGGACGCAGACGGAAGAACATTTCATTGTTATTACAACAATTCCATCAGAATACAAGAATATACAAACTATAAATGAATATTACACAGAAATATCAGAGATTTAAATTACATTTAAATAGATCGCAGCGGAAAATAATACAATACACAACTAGAAATAATACATGGATACAAAGCTTTCCGAGTATTGTTCCAACTGTAAACCAGGATCCTGTGAATATAAATCTACAAAACCAAAACTACTAGCTGCCCGTGTCGAAAATAAGGGCACCCAGAGTTTAGGTTAAAACAATAAACTCCAGGTCAGTCATGGGACCGGTATGAGAACTAAAACAGTTGTAAATCTTTATTTTAAAGTTAGGTAAATCAAGGGACCACGCCGTATAACACGGAACGGGTTTCCTCCCAAGAATACCAGTGCATAAAACAACAGCGCAATGCTAAATAAAGAAAAATGAAGCTATTATAAGACCCATGTCCCATCACACAATGCAACGCAAGCCGGAGGATAGGGTTTTTACCTTATAATAGCCAAGAATGCTTGATACGTTTAAAACAAATCATTTGATACTATTATAAGTGCATATTGTATAAAATATCTTCAAATCATAAGTATCAATCATAGACGGCATAAGCGCCCCATCCCAATATGTCGCCATACTAGGCTCTACAAATAAAACTGAAATACATGTATTGGAAATTGGATTTCCATCATGGTGGCACTTTTGGGACCAGAGTATCATCGCGGCTTACGTCCCAGCGAGAGAAAACACCGCTTACTCTATCTATCCCTGAGCACTAAGCTCATCTCGGTCGACCGAATCCACGACACCACTAAGGTGCCCATCCACTAAAAAGCATACTGATCAAACCATCAGTTTACCACCATACCGAGGTGTGAGGCTCGCGAATCAACGCTATACACAAAGCCATGCTATATCAAAGCCGCGCTTTGATCATCATCCACCAAACTTTGCTTTTCAACAAAAGTCTGGATCACTGCATCTCAGCATGCCACACTATCAATCCATATCGTACCACTGATTTCTGCCAATATATAACCTCTGAGCTCGTATGTCTCGGAGAAGGGCATTAAGCAAGAGAATAATTCCCCCCCGCCAAACAGATATATATTTAGCAGAGATCAACGAATACAATATAAAGGAATACAATGTCAGACGCACCATCCATTTACAAGTCCGTTCTAGGTCTGAACGAAACCGGAGGCACTTTCCTCGCATATCCGTCGATCTCCAAGTACGTCTGGACGACCACCGACTGATTCCCTCATCTTGGGTGTACAGCCCAATCAAGATCATCAGTAATCACCCAAACGATGTGAAGACTTCCGGTCTTCGACCACCGTCATCATCTTCGACTTATCGTCGAATCGGTTATTCAGAATGGGTATAAACCCGACCTTTACGAACAACCCGCGTATATTATAAACAAATGTTACACAAACACAACATACGCCTCATTCCTATTCAGCAGTCACTAACCGTAAGTTAGCATGAGAACAATTCCCCAAATATTAACCCCGAAGGCCGAAACCAACATCAGATCAATACCCAGGAAACCATCCTTCTTAGCTAACCTACAGTTAGTTTCTAAATTTCACGTTCTTAGGGAAAGGTTCCCATTAATTTTATCAAAGATAAATTCTTTAAAATTTATTCTTTAATCTTCCTTTGGATATCATTTCAAACCAAATTATGGTTTTCCTAACTAGTCGGGATTAGCGAACCACACCGAAGTAATTATTTATTTTATTTCCCAATCCCTACCTATTCATCCCATGAAGAAAAAGTGGTAATACTCCATATCTAATACCACGGTGTTATCGGTAAAATTAATTACCATTCCACGTCCAAATCTAATTAAAGATTTAACTATCGCTATGGAGCAAAACTGGTGATACTCCATTCTCGATCTTTTCAATCTAATTAAAGATTCATTAAAACTCCACTTAGTTTTAATCTTTAACTGGGTTAAAGAATCAGTGTCATTTAAAACACGGTTCACTATAAACCCAAAATCACATTACATTTCAATCAGACCCTAACCATAAATTAGCAAGTAAGCAATTCCCTAAGTATTAACCCCGAAGGCCGAAACCAACATCAGATCAATACCCCAGAAACCATTCAACTTAACTAATCTCCAGTTAGTTTCTGATTTTCTAAACTCCTTTGGATCTAAGAACAGTATAATTGAAGATACCGTTCACGGCAACCCAAAATCACATTCTATTAATTATCGGGTTAAAGAACAAGTGTTATTTAAAACACTGTTCACGATAAACCCAAAAATCAATACCAATTCAATTCCAATTAAATATTATTTAATTGGTACACTTCATTAAATCTAAATAAAAGATTTAATCTTTTTCTCAACCGGGCTTAAGAACAGTGTTAATGAAGACACCATTCACGACAAACCCAAATCACATTTGATATTAAATACAAGGCTCTGAATAGAAAATATATCGGCTTATATTCAATATCAAATTCTACGACCAACAAATATCGTATTGGAAATAACGATATAAATATATCTTTCAAATTTCCATAACAATATATGTATAATCACGAAATCCAACATCGAAATAATCCAAAGACAATTTCGATTCAAATCCATTCCAATTCAATTATTGGAAATCCTGGTTACTTTTAAAACCCTTTCAAATCAAATTTATTTATTTAAAAATAAATAGAATTTTTATTCTAGTTCAAAACTAGTTCATTTCGATAAAAATTTATTTTTATCTTTTCAAATATGGAGTTTTTCATCCCAATTTTTCCCAAATCATTTCTTATGATTTTACACAAATTATTACTATTTTTAATAATTTTATCAAGGCCCGTACAGTCGATTTCCATCAACGGCCATTGAACTGCACTTACAGCGACCTTTTCCAAATTTGATTTGGACATAATTCCAAATCCAACCATTAGATTTCAAATTTCTAATATTCTTAGAAAGCTCTTTTCGATACGAACCCAACGGTTCTGGTTTTAGGAGAATCCGACGGTCGGATCTCCCGCAATGTCCGTTCGAAGTCAATGGTCGAAATTCACGAACTGCCGTGGCGCGGCGCGTTCTATTCAGGCCATTATATTATATATATAATATATATAATATATACTTCGTCGATTTCCTTTTTAAAACGTATTATATAAATCATTTTTAAATTCGTTTTCGAAACGATTTCAACTTCCTTTTCAAATTCCAATCAAAATTGAATTTTCTCTTATAAATTCGTTTTAAATCCATTTCAATTCAATCCAAATTCGTTTTCTATTCAATTCAATTCAAATTCGTTTTCTATTCAATTCAATTCGAATTCGTTTTCTATTCAATTCAATTCGAATTCGTTTTCTATTCAATTCAAATCGAATTCGTTTTCTATTCAAAATATCAGATTTTGAAATCACTTTTGATGTTCATTATAAATTGGATAAAATCGATATAAATATCGTTCACGTCAAAATGGCGTCAATCTAATCAATACGGCTTCATATATTTCTATTTTCAAATATTCTATTTCAAATATTCTATTTCAAATATTTCTATCTCAAATATTTCTTTTTTTTTCAAATATTTCTATTTCGAATATTTCTATTTCCAATATTGAATAAGGCCCAATCAATTACCATATAATGTTAATTATATGGATTTTCTACAACACATGTATACAATAACAACGATGAATAATCAACCATCATCCAAAGTGCATTCTACACTGTATAAGCATCGAATATAAATATTTAACGCTCATAACAGTCTGTCAATCAATCGATCGACATACAACTAAACAATCGGGATTAGTGTACGTCAAATATCATCCCAATACCTGTGTGGGGTTTCAAACAATCAAACACAGATTTTATTTGTGCAGTTGGGCGATGTGTAAAATTTATCGTCCCAATCAATATCAATCAAATCAGTGTATATAAACAAACCTCCAATTTGTTTATAATTATTTATTTTAAATACACGTTAAAAAATTCTATTTTCAACTATAAAATATTTTAACTATATAAATATTTTATTTCCATTTCACATCATATCACACAATCAACTACACAGCAAAATCAAACAAACAAACATACAAGTCGTCCATGGTCTGTGGACGATGGGTGTCGGGTGCTACTAAACACCGTCTGCATCCTAGTATATATTATTAACTAGAAAACAACATTAAAAGGTGATAAGTTCTCACCGACTAGCTAATCCAAACGCCTCGACTCTTCTTATGTAGAAGTCATCGTTGTTCTCGCCCTTTGTCACTTTCGTTGCCCGTAGCCACTACATATATAAAAATCGAATTTTTACTTCGCTATAACATATATAAAAATCGCATCTTTACATTCTCTATCTTATAAAAGTCATATCTTTATAATCTTTACTATATAAAAATCATATTTTTACTTCGCTATTCAATATATAAAAATCGAATTTTTACTTCGCTATTCAATATATAAAAATCGAATTTTTACTTCGCTATTCAATATATAAAAATTGCATTTTTATGTTGTTAAAAATCACATCTTTAGATGGTTAAAAAAAGTCAAATCTTTAGACATAGAAAAATCTAATCTTTTGTATGTTATTCATATAAAAACTGATTTCTAAAATTAATGTTTTTTATATATAAAAACTGATTTTATACTATATTTCATATAAATATCAAATCTTTATTATGTTACTTTTTATTTTTTTGACCAATCAAAAATCATTTCTTTTCATGACTAAAAATCTCGTCTTTTCACCTACTAAAAACCCACATTTTCCTGGTTTGTTCTAAATAATAAAAATCAAATATTTTATATAAAATAAAAAGTTTCTTTTTAATACAATGACCTTTAATAAAAAGAAACTGATTTTAAAAGCCCATACACTCGAATTAAATTGATTAACAAAAAAAAAACTAACCATTTCACGTTAAAAATCCAAGTTTTGGTGGAGGAAGGGGTTCCACGGCAGATTGGGGGTTGTGGAGGAGGCGTAGTGGGTCAAGGAGGTGGCTGGAAGGTCTGATGATCGCGGAGGGGGCTATGGTGGCCGGCGGCGGTGGGCTACTTGATCTGGCGGCGGTTTACGGTGGTTTGGGGCTTTAGGGTTTGAGGATGGATGAGGGAGAAGGAAAAGGGGTCGGGGAGGGCGCCGACTGACCTGGGGGAAGGTGCGGTGGCGGAGGCGACTGACCGGAACGTGGCCGGCGGCGGTGAACCCCGGTGGCGCGGCTTCCAGGAACGATTGAGATTTTGTTTTTTTCTTTTAAGAAGACTGACGGGGTAAGAGAAAATAAAGAGGGAGGGGGTGTTTGTAAAGAGTTGACTTTAATAAATAACATATAAATTGATTTAATTTAATTCCATAAAGTACCCTTTTATTTTCAACTCGAAATCGAACCCACCGACTGTCATCACTAGCGTTTAACCCCCATTCCGAACACAATGGGATATGTCACGTGAGCTGATTTGACCGTTTCGATCAGTTTTCGTCAAAATCAACACATAACTCTATATATTGAATTTGAATGCGCATTTCAATTTACTGGGGTCACATACTAACTCGAAAAAATCCAGAAAAATATTTTCTAGCTTTGTATTGACTATACGGTCCTAACAAAACAAGTTTCATCGAATTCTGAGACCGTTTGCAAAATGACCATTTTCCAGTCGATTAAAATCAACTAAAACTGGTCAAACGCGTTTTCCTTTGCCACGCTCACATATTGATTCGAAAAATTATGAAAATTGGAATCTAGAAATAACTTGACATCACGGATCCAACAAAAGTGGTTTCGTCGAAATCCGAGGTCGTTTGCAAAATGGCCATTTTTAAGGGCCAGAATTCCATAGCGACTATTCTGAAATTTCAACTGGACGTATCTTTTGATTCCCGCTATGAAATTTTGATTTCCTGGATCCGTTGGAAAGATATTCTCAATTAGATTCAAATATTTTTGGTTTCACTAAAATCCGGTTTATTTTGAACCTGGTACATTCAATTGAAGTTTGAAATCAAATTATCGAACTACCGCGCCATTTTCAATTCCTTTTATAATTTAAAATAAATATTTATATTCTAACGACGATCTATATAAATATATTCGTTCGAATTATATTCAAAATAAATTTTTCGTCATTATTATTTAAAATAATTCATTTTAAATAATCAAAATTCGCTATAATTTCCAAAATAAAAATTTTAAATTGGCCCAGATTTCCGGGTTATTACAAGAATAATGCCCTCAAGTCTACGATACACCACCCAGAGCAAACATGCATGTATCTAGACTTTCTCACGTACTTATCGTCAATTGTAGCTCGATGCCTTAACCGCACGTCCTATAATGTGCACCGAGTTCCATAGTAGGGCGATACAAGAAACACGGAACTCGGTCGGGAACTTTTCCATATCTGTATAGGCCCACCTTTAAGAGCCTCAAAATACAGATATTCCTAGGGTTTGTTTTTCATGGTGGATATGGCCCCACCTTGGCCCCTACCTCAACTAGTAAAGACTACAAGAGCTAAGTGACATGCCCCTAACAATAAATAATCTAAACATCCAGTTGGCGTCTCCCCTCAACCATTGTACCTCGATAGTGAAAGATGAATGGTCTATTAGGTTTAGCTCTAGCCTTTTCGCATCCCACTGGCTGCCGATGATGGGCATCCGATGATCTACTATACTTGTTGGTCGTGACTCTCTACCTCCCCGTTGATACGACCGCCGAATCACCCTATTATCACCTCGTCACAGCATTCTGACAGCAAAGCTACTTTTGTAGTCAAGGCCCACCCACCTGGTAGTTACGCACAAACCTAACCTATGAGAGCATATCCTAAACATCTGCCACCACACAGAGGACCACCAGAAGCACCTTACGTACTTCAGAAAGCTGCATGCTTCCACTTCTAGTCCTTCGGAGCCGACATAATTATCGGATGAACGTGCGCTCCTCTCGTGCCTTATGACACCACGATGATCTACCAAATTGGGTTATTCACCCTCAAACATGTGGACTGATCCAAGCTCCTTACTTTTATATGCTATTAGACCCTACGTCTAAACCTTCTTTTATGCGTTTTCTTTGCCTCATCCGGTTTCCATTTAACTTGTTTGTCATCTTAACTTTTTATTCAGATTACCAAGTGCTTTCTAGCCCATTATATCTCTATGGAATGGGCCCCCCTCGCTTATTAATTTCCATCATATAACTTAACCCATTTAAGTTTGTTAATAAGCCCACAACATGTTATTCTCTAGATTGAGATCCAAGGTCTGTAATCCACAGTCCCTTTATATTCTTGTTTGATTCAAGATTACAGTAACTTGTTCTACTTAATGCGTAATTAAGTATATCTCAATTCACATGTGTTCTTTTTAACATGTTAGTCATTATTTATGATTAAATATAACTTATTTCATTTCATAAGTTTTCCTCGTTCTTTCTCATTTAATCATAATTCCATTTTACATCGTCACTACAACTTATCATTGTTTACTTATTAACTTAGTTCTCTTAACTAAGGCCCACTAATATGTTTTTCTTCCCATAAATATAACTTATGTTGTCCTCATCCGTAGATTCCAGATTCTTGTTCTTGTAAATAACTTAATTTACAATTAAGTATAACTTATCCCCTTACATAAGTTATTCTATTCTTTTTTCGTTTATTATAACCTCAGTTATAATTTCCACTTGTCCCTAGGACAAGCCTAAACATGTTATTCTTATCAGCAGATTTCATACTTCCAAGTTTACAGATTACTTAAGTTATAATTAAGTACAACTTCTTACATTTCATAAACTTTCCCCCTTTTCTCTACTTATTACAAAAAACTAGTTTCAGTTTTCCCCATTTACTGATTACTTAATTTATAATTAAGTGCCACTTATCTCATTTCGCCAGTTATCCCATGTCCTTACTAGTTTATTATAACCTAAGTTATAATCTTCACTTGTCCCTAGTACAAGTCAACCTATTATATAACATTCTTATTAATGTAATTTATTTATAATAGGTTATTATCATTCTCCGTTCATTCCATTCCTTTTTACTATTGTAACCTTCTTTCAATTCCATTTATTTTCATTAATTACAATTAATGATGTTTATCAGTCCGGCTATATATATATAAATATATATGTGTGTGTGTGTGTATGTATGTATGTATATTTATGCACTAGACCTCTCACATTAAGCCTACACTTCTGGATGCTGGATTTGTCGGGCTGTTCCAGGAAGACTTCTTCCATAAGTTGACGTAACCTTGTGTCTTAGCACCTTTACATGTTTTATTTATGCACTTAGACCCCTCACATTAGATTTAACACTTGTGGATGCTGGATGTGCCGGGCGGTTCCGGGCAGACTTCTACCATAAGTGTAATCTAACCTCGTATCTAAGCGCGGTTACAGTTTCCTATTTAATGTAAATTTTAGGCATATTATCTTTTTCACATGTTACTGTAATCTAATTTACATGTCATCAAAGTATGCCTATATTATGTCGCATGTCCTTTTTAACACGTATTTGATTCTATCCTGACATGTAATCATTTAATCAAGTAATTGTTCAAATCTAACAAGTTAACATGTCATTTTCTCAATTCTACATCTAATAATGCAAATACATAATATGCCATAAGTGAATCAGGTAATTATAACAACAGTAGTCGTTACTCATATTCTAACAAGTTTGTTTTTCAACATGTAAACATTCAGCACTTTAACCGATTCAACATTTGAATTTTCCAACATATTCATATTAATATCTCAACTTATTATAACATCTTAACACTTCTAAATTATTCTGGCAAATTCATATTTCCTGATAACGGGGAATGCTAAACGGTAATATATCATTATCTAAAACGAGTATATATGCACGCCCAGTTGGGCCTGCATTAATTACCTTGATACTTAGACTTTGTATATCATTAGTTTATACTATCTTTTCAAATAAGCATGTTGTTTTCTTTTTTTCATAACAAATATTGCATGATTTGATATTGACCTTATGTTAAATTATATGTCTTTTGTTTCTCAACATTTCATTGTTTCTATTAATCATTTTTTACTACTTTCTTCGTTATGCTCTTTGCAGAATCGGTTAAATTTTCACTTTAACCTCTGTGTTTTGCCTCTTTCACCAGGAATGTGTGGAACTACATTTGAACAATTTACGTATATTTCTTACTTTAATATTTTATTCAATGTGTGTTTAAATAAAATGTGTATTTCATATTTATTTTTCATTCATCTTAATCACATGCCTAAACGACATCATTGAGAGGATTAACTCATTATGGAAGGATATGTTCGAAATATGAAATGCTTTTAACATTCATTCTTCTTATTTCTTACTTTAATTATATTCCTTTTTGACTAGCTGATACTCACTCACTTACATACCACTTTGGCTAAAAGGTTAATTGTTAAATTTTCACTTTAACCTCTGTGTTTTGCCTCTTTCGCCAGGAATGTGTGGAACTACATTTGAACAATTTACATATATTTCTTACTTTAATAATTTATTCAATGAATGTGTACTTTAAAAAAAATGTGTATTTCATATTTATTTTTCATTCATCTTAATCACATGCTTAAACGACATCATTGAGAGGATTAACTCATTATGTAAGGAGACGTTCAATGAAATAATAAATGCTTTTAATATTCATTCATCTTATTTCTTACTTTAGTTATATTTCTTTTTGACTACTTGATACTCACTCACTTACTTAACACTTTGGCTAAAAAGTTAATTATTTGTAAATTCATAGGGTAAAATGATGAAATTTAATTTTCTTTTTTTCCCTCTCAAACTTATTCCTTGTATTAGCTCCAAGCAGCTAAATCACAAAGTATCTAACAGTTAACCCTTTGATGTTCCCTTTTCCTACTCCATCCATGATCGGAGAAGTGAAACCGATTCATCACTGCTAACGACTCCACAGTCTGAAGTGGTGTCAAGATCTCCATTACAATCTCCCTTATTGGCTTTATCCTTAAATCATCTGCTTTCTATAGTATCATTATTTTTTATATAATCATAACATGAACATCCATTATCTATAACACATCTCCATTGTATGGTGTTGAGACGCTAAATTCTAACCATACAACTCCTTTGTCTATAATCATAACATGAGCATCCATCTCCCCATTAAAATCATCATTAGAAACACTCTCAATTAAAATAACTTCCTTGCCAAAAACTACAGTATCAAGCCACGTATTTACATGCAAATTCCTATAAACAATCATAAAGTAACATTTTTATCTACTAAAAATCGAATTTGTATTCTTCTTTCTGAAGTTCGATTCCCAGCAATAGTAGATTCTCCGCCATTTTCCCTAGATCAACAAGCATTACAAAGTTCAAGCTCCTCACTGAAACACACAATTAAGAATAAAAATAATCGAAAAAGGAAAGAATATGGATGCGAACTCACTCATCAGCAGTAGAAACCTCCCAAACCTGAGACCAATCAAGTATTCCTATAAGAGGCGAGAAATAAAAAGAAAATTAAATCAATGTTTTTTTTAGAAATAATAGGATACTTTATTACACAGAGAGAAGAGTACAACAGGAATGATATGGCCGTAAAATACACATACTAAAACAAATACTGTACAATAACAAAAGGAGAACCAATTAAGATCAGACGTTATAAAAACACGCTCAATAAACAAAAAAAAATAGATCTTAATATCGAACGTATAGAAAGTTAGGAGGATAATAGAACTTAAGCGATGTTCTGAAGGCATGATTCCATGATCATGCATTCAACTTTGACTCTTAACATTTTTGCACAAATGAGCTACTCTTAATGGACCTGCAAAAAATATGTTCTGATTTTATACCCATTAATGCTTTGTAATCAGGAATTGCATTACAAAATAATGAATTTGGACCATTTCCCGATTTGTGCGTGTCATTCTTGCGTAGAGGTCATGGTAATCTTCTCTTTATCGTTCCAATTGTATCCTTGCGCATGGGCCATGATAATTAGCATTTGTAGAATATATACCACGTGTATAATTGCAGTAACAAAAGAAATCACGACATTAAGTAACAATAAACATGCCAAGTTTTAAAAAGATAGAATTGGACTTATCATACCTCTTGAATCTTAAAAAAAACCTTGTAATTATTACATTCCAATGACAAAGATGTCTGTCTAATAAGTGGAGTAGCCAATATATAATATTTTCCATTGGATAATTATAGTTTCAAAAAAAAAGTCTACACTGATGAGAAATTTTTCTTTGTAGTTTATCGTATGTACATCCTAGATAAATTAGTTTACCCACAATAACTCGATGAAATGTTTTTTAATGATAATTTGTAATGCGTGAATGCAAAATATATATGTATTAAAACTCTATTATTGTTGCGATCAATGCATTTGCATTAACATGCAATTACATATAAGCTGTGTAGAAATGTTCGATTCACAGAATGGTTATAACTTATAGCAAAGCACAATGACTCACCTAATACATTATCAAAAGGATAATATAGAAATTAACATTTAACGTTGCCTTGAAATTACTTGATGGAAGTGATATCATAGATTGGATGTTGTGTGTATAAGTAATTTGCAAAGTCACACATTTTCCTTACTAATTTGCTTAAATATTAGGGTATCAACACACTGCCAATGGGAACAAATAGGAATTTTGAGTACAAATTGGCACTTCAATGTAGCCATTGCTGGAAATTTATTGCAGTATAAAGTTCACTCATAAATTTCAATGTGACATGTCAAATGCACAACAAAAAAGGAAAAAAAAAATAATGAAGCAAGAAACAAATAAAATGATGCATTCTAATAATAATGAAAATGAAGAAGAAGAAAAATTAAACAATGGTGAAAATCAGGTAATTATGATGCATAAAAAGGTAAAAACGATTTGAAGATGCATATTCAACAATATTTTGAAACAATTACATATGAAAAACATCATACAATTAACAAAAATTATTTGTTTTATAATTTACCAACAGATGGAATAACTATCAAGATGGCTAAAAGATATATTATGCCAATTTTAAACATTTCAGACCATCGCTTCACTTCACCTAATCAGTTTCTCCACTATTGTTGTTTCTCATATCAGAAGTGCAAATAACATAAGTAAAACGAAATCTAAAAATTACCAAAATTAGTTTATGATTTCAGTAAAAGCTACATTTGTAAACGTATTTGCATAAAAAGAACATTTGTGTTGTTGAAATAACCATGAAGTATCAATAAAAATGTTGTGGCTTATGGTCGTAAAACATGCTTGTATTTGCTAATCTGGTAGCTTAAGGCATATGATATTTCAAGCAAATAATAGTTAGGAGACCATATGGTACTCACCATACAAATTCGTCAGTTGATACATGCACATCTACCTTTTCTTTTATAAAAAAACATAATTGCACTGATAGCTTCTTCAAAAAAAACAATGATATGCTAAAATTCAAGAAGCTTAGTGAGAAATTTTTAAAAAAATATGGTAAAAATATTACTTTGATCTTTACGTATTGAATATAAATAAAGGCTGCAGCAGTCTAAAACAGATCAATTTATATTTCGAGTACTTTTTTTTGTAAAATAGAAAATGAAGGGCATAGATATCTTCTTTTCCGTAAAAAATAATTCATAGTGAATTCGTAATTATGATTTTTGAAATATAATTTTATCAAACTCTAACTCCACATCAAATTCATCATTGCAAGGATTTTTATTGATAACAAATAGGCAAAACGGAAGGGGAGGACCAAATGAAACACAAACCTAGAAATTCGATTGGAGGAGAAAATTTGATAAATTATAGATTTGAAGTGTTACCCTATGGCAATAGTGATATAACATTTATGTTGTCTCCTCAAATATGTAAAGCGGCAAGCAATGGGGCAGACAAATCTGAAATCTCATACAATAAATTAAGCATCGACAACCATTATAGCTTACAGTAGATGTAGGAAAGTAAATACAACAATGATAAAAGAAGGATGGCTAGGGTTCTATGTAGATTTGAGGGTGGCATAGTTATTCTCATACCTCAATTGACCGGTCTTCAGCCCTGAGCCCAGCTTAGCAGAGCTCCCTCAGTCAAAGCATATTCAGCTAACACTCCCGACTTCATGTCAAACTTCTATGCGGTCTTTGTAATCTCAATCCAAATGGAGAGCACACTTTTAGCCTTCTTAATTGCATTAGTTTCAAGCATTTAAGCTTGCACACAATCTCCCTTCAATCCCATCTCTTGGCCAGACTATTGCTATAGTTCTCGGTTTTGCTTCTGGCTATTTGACGCCTATAGTTCTGTAATAATAATTATTAGATGTTAGAGCTAGCTCCTATATTTGTAATCATATTATTCTAGACTGTTTTCAACCCACTCAGCAAGCTAATCAATAAGTGATGATCTAACACAAATGTAGTATCTTCTCCCATAATCATTTGTACTAATTTTGGTTGTTGCTTAATAGAATTTGTGTGCTCTCCTCTAATGATGAGCACTCCACAGAATTTTTTTGAATAATCTCACTAAGAATATGAAATTAAAAAGTAATATTAAAGAAGATACAACATAGGCTCCAAAGATTAAGATGCAACAAACATAAAGGCCACCCATAATATTAAAGGAGTTACAATATGCTCACTGCCATTAGCTTCACCCTTTAGAAAGGCCATCCATAATTAAAGCCACATGCATTATAAAGGCTACTGCCACTCTGTTTATTTTCCTCATCATGCACATTCCACACCTCCTCCGGCCGTTAATATCTATCAGATTTTGATTGTCCTATGATAGTTCCCTCTTGTTTCTACATGTGGTTGTTAATATTGTTTTACTTTTTTAGGAACAAAGTAGGGTGCAGCTTAGTGATTGGCATGGCAGTTGTTAGAGATGAAACAAACATAAAATTATCGTTACAAACGTAACATTATTGAATTCTAATATGGAGAATATCTTAAGTCTTCTAAGGTTATTAAAAATGTTAAAACAATAATAAGATACTGTTTGTGAATGCCAGATAAATAAAATCGTGGGGAAACTGGAAGTGGGGCACTATAAATGCAATTGTAATGGAAACGGGGCCTCGGTTTTATGTTGTCATTGTTAAAGTTAACGCATGTATTATAAATTTAGGAATAAGTCTAAGATAGTTCTCCTAGTTTATTGGTCAAGAAATAGTAATTAGTGCCTTGAGTTTAGGAAGTTGCTGGTTATCCTTTTATTATTTAAAGCTTCTTAGATGCAATCATTCGGTAATCAAGTTAATACGATGTAGTCCTTTTTCTGTTTTATCGTTTATTCTCTCCTCTTTTTTGGGCATCAAATTCCAACATGGTATCAGACCCAGACCAAAGAGAAGAGGGAGAGAAGAAGGAGTTACAGTGAGTTCTTTATTCTTGTTGTTTTTTATTTCTTTAAAAAAATTGGAGTTGAGTTTCAGACGCATAGCATGATGATTGACGGATTGGAGATCAAGGCGCAGATCTGGGACACCACTGGTCAGGAGAGGTTACAGGCGGTGGCCGCCACTTATTACTGAGGAGCGATGGGTGTTGTTGTTTATGACATTGCGAGGAGGGATACTTTTGAAAATGTTGATAAATGGCTACAAGAGCTTGCTTCATATTGTGATACTACTGCTGCAAAGCTACTGATTGGCAACAAATGTGATATGGAGGACGCAAGAGAAGTGTCAACCGAGGAAGGCAAAGCGTTGGCTGAATCTCAAGGTCCCCTCTTTACAGAGGCTTCAACTCTTGACTCTACAAATGTGAAGATGGCTTTTGAAATTTTGATCAAGGAGATATATGCAAGTATTAGCCAGAAAGCTTTGAAGTCCGACCTTCAAATCCTCAAATTTTTGGTAAGCTAGTTAGTCTTGTCAAAAATGTCGCTGGCCGCCAGAAAAAAGCATGTTCTCTTGCTGTTAACAATTGTTGTTTGCGCACATACTTGGAACTTAGGATTGTAGGCTTCCTACTTCTCTCAGTATTAGTCTTATATATGTGCCATATTAAGGATGCAGTGGTATTGTCTGATGTGTTTGTGACGTATGTGATGGGAGACTGGCCGTGTATGAATTGCAGTGGCGATTTGACTTGGATTCAGGCAATGTAGTCAAGGGTGATTGCATGCTGAAGAAATTAGGTTCTAGCTTTGTTGTTGTTGTGGTTTGGTGGTTGAGTGTGTGGTTGGTAGTTTCTTTGTCGATGAAGATGGAGTTAACTTTGGTTGGTGTAGGTCTTTGATGATTGTTATGCTTGGATTTTGGGAGATTGGGAGAAAATATGAGGACTATAGGAACAGTTGAAGGCAGTGAGGACTTCATGACGCTGCATTTTTTTAAGTGATGACTTTATGAAGATGTTGGTGGTTGTAGCTGTCAGCTTTGAGTGATGTTGCAAGGGGAGGAGTTTAGTTCAGGTTGTATGTAAGATTTGGGTTCAGGTGTATGATTGCTGAGCAGAGCTTGGCTGTAGCAGCTGTGCAGGGGTAGGAGTGCTGGATGGTGAATGTTTTGGTAGATCATAGTGATTCGCTGAAGTTGTGAATGGTATTTTAAGGTGTAGCAGAAAGGGGCTGCAATGATTAAAGGTCTTGGGATCGTTGTATTGGAGTCTGCTGATGATGAATAGTGAGAATGTTGCATTGAAATGAAGTGTGGATGCATTTGGCGCTAGAAGTAGTAGTTGAAGAAGTTGAAGAAGACAATGTACAGAACCTTGCTTATGGTTGGATATTCTTAGGGTGCTTATGAATTTTTTGATGAGATATCTATATGAAGATAGACATGCCTACAAGTTAAGTGGGCAAGACTGCGAGTGAAGCAGACTTGGTTTTTGTTATTCAAAAATTGCACGAATGCAGAAGTGCAATAAGCAGAATCTAGATTTGCCAATTGAACATCAATCGAATATGATAGCAATTATTCTATTACATCAAGCAAATAGTAAATAACTATAACAGAGAAACAAAGAGACACGATATTTATATTGGTTCCACTATCCTCCATAAAATAGTGTACGTCCAGTCCAAAAGAGAAATTTTATTCCACATGAGAGAATTACAAGAGATTACAAAATAAGAGTTTATATATCCAAACCTCAAACATGCTTAATAAGAAGAGACACTTCATTTGGGGATCGTTGGCTCCATGTCAGGATGGGTTTACATTAAAGTCTACCCCTCAATATATAGTCAGTGCAAATTCATGTGAGTCATCAATTACATTATCAACCAACATATGGTAATAATATAAACGGAGGAAAATTACCATAACAACAAATGTGCAAAGATAGAAAGTAAATCAATCTGTTTCTTTTGCATAGATGGAAGAAATTAATCCCTTCATTTATTTCTCTACCATCTCATCAAATGCAATCAATGCATTCCTATTATAAAAATATTTACTTTCCATTTTTTTGCAAATTTGTTCCAATCAATTTGTGATTTTGTATCACCAAATTTAACACTCCACCTTGATGCAAAATCACATATCTACAACATCCTATCTCGAATCAGATTCTCTTTACTTCATAAAACTCTTCAACAGAACTCCGCCTTCAATCAAAATCTCATACTGAGATAGAAACCAAAAATGAATATTTGTCTAATGGGTTCCAACAAAGCTAACCCCCATCACATCATGCTAACGAGCTCATAATACGTCCCCGTCCGCCAACAAAATGTTGCAAATTTCCAAAATAAAAAAGAAGACAGACACCAAAGTAATCTCAACACTGCCAAGGCCAAAAATAATTCTCTCAATTACCAATTCAAATACGGACCCAAAATCCAAATCTCTGTATGCACAAATTCTCTCTCTCTCTCTCCTGCAACTTAGTTATTACGAACTTCACCCACCGCCTGCAAAAGATGCATCTACCACCATGAGTTGCACTGCGCATAAACCAACAGTCTAAAAGTACTTGCAATAACATTGACACTTGTCTAACACTTGACCTGATCTAATTCCTCGATCACCCCGGATCCATCGAGCATCATCAACGTGAAGACCCCTGTCTAAACCATAATGATCTATGTCTCGACACCCGTCTATCACTTGACATGAGCTCCTTTCCTGATCATCTTGGATCCCTTGAGCATCATCAACATGAAGACCCCCGTCTAAAACATGATCAGAGGTTCCCAAATCCAATAGCCCCTTCAACACAGTAAACTCCATATCACGTCAAAGTTCCCAGATTGGAACATTCTTCTCTCTCAACATAATCTCCTCCACTAAAGTCTCCTTTTCTCCCAAAATAGTAATAGAATAATTATCAACTAATTTGCCTCTCTTTCTTGAAGCCATTGATGCGCAATCTAAACAAATCGCCTTGCTCTGATACCAATATGTTATGCAAAAACTGCATGGATGCGGAAGCACAATAAGTAGGATCTACATTTGCCAATTGAACATCAATTTAATATGATAACAATTATTCTATTACATCAAGCAAATAGTAAATAACTATAACAGAGAAACAAAGAGACATAATATTTATACTAGTTCCATCCTTCATAAAATAGTGTGCGTCCAGTCCAAAAGAGAGAGATTTTATTCCACATGAGAGAATTACAAGAGATTACAAAATAAGAGTTTACATATCCAAACCTCAAACATGCTTAATAAGAAGAGACACTCCATTTGGGGATCGCTGGCTCCATGCCAGAATGGGTTTACACTAAAGTCTACCCCTCAATACATAGGCAATGCAAATCCATATGAGTCATCAATTACATTACCAATCAACATATGGTAATAATATAATGGAGGAAAATTACTATAACAACAAATGTGCACAGATAGAAAGTAAATCAATCCGTTTCTTTTGCATAGATGGAAGAAATTAATTCCTTCATTTATTTATCTACCATCTCATAAAATGCAATCAATGCATTCTCATTATAAAAATATTTACTTTCCTTTTTTTTCAAATTTGTTCCAATCAATTTGTGATTTTGTATCCCCAAGTTTAACAGTTTTGTGTCATTCAACAAGCAAAGGAAGAAGAGCCGCAGCTCTTGCTTCTTAGGAGATGACATATACTGTAGTATCAAGAGACGACCTGAATGGAGAGGTCGATGAGGAAACCAAGAATATTTGTTGATGGTTAATGGGTGAAGAACCAATCAATATGAAACAATTGAGCATTTCCAACCATAAAGAGATGAAACTTGTGATGGAGGTCGTCTATGTGAGATGATTGAGAATCGCAGTTGTAAACTGAATATTAGCACATTCAGTTTAATGGAGGGTGTTAAAGTTAACGCATGTATTATAAATTTAGGAATAAGTATAAATATTTCTCCTAGTTTATTGGTCAAGAAATAATAATTAGTGCCTTGAGTTTAGGAAGTATTTGGTTATCCTTTTATTATTTAAAGCTTCTTAGATGTAATCATTAAGTAATCAAGTTAATACAATGTAGTCTTTTTTCTGTTTTATCGTTTATTCTCTCCCCCTTTTTTTGGTATCAAAATCCAACAATCATAGCAATACATTACAACTTTTGGTTTATTGTATATGACCTTTGATGAAATGTATTCATGAAAAGTCTTAGCTTTTGAGTTGTCTAATGGACTTCAGTCGGTTACTAATTTCAGAACTGTAAATTTGATTAATTACAAAACTGTAAGTAGGCAATGTATTTTTTCACCGGTACTTACATTTACGTATGCTTTACCAACCAGATCTTATGCTAATATTATCTTGCCAATGACCAGGAAATGCATGCAAATATAAAATAATTTAGTAAACTATTCTTTTATTAATGGCTTAGGAATATGGACAAATATATGCAAAGATAAAAACAGAACCTTTCTGTAGACCAAAAAGAAAGAGAAGGATTACCCATAGAGTCTCTGGTAGCTCATCCCAATTTATTAGGCCATCCTGAAACACCCCACCTCCGTTAGGGTCACTCTCAAAGGGAATGCCCTAATTTTGGTGGAGGTTTTTAAGTATACAAGTCACAGATATACAAGACAGATATAAGAACACACATTTGTAAACAACGGAAAATCAACAACTTTTATTTCATAAAAGCAAATACGTGCTACAACAACATCACCATAATTGTCTTACATCTTTTTCCAAAACATAACATAACACTTTCATAATCTGTCTTGATTACATTATTTAAAGAAGCATAAATAAAACATAGATAAACCGCAAAAGCCCCCATAGTGATTGTCCAAAGCCATAGTTCAAACGAAAAGGTCCAAGCAATACATTTCTCTTCTTCAAGCTGGATGTTAAGGCTGGTCAAGCTGCAGTGTTCCCTCCCTGTGGACCTGGGGGGGGGGGGGACGGAAGAAAAGAAGACGAAAGAAAAGTAGAGTGAGACATAAAGCCTGAGTAAGTCTAGTACTATTTTGTCTATGAATAAAGAACTGGGTATGATAAGTATAAACAAGAAGTGGGAAAGCACTATAAACTTGGTTAAGTTGTCTAGGGTCGAGTATACTATCGTACCCCATGTTAATCTCTGAACCCATATAAACTAGTTTCCAATTGGCACCCCATAAATCAGGGTGATGTGATCCATTCTATGATGATCGGCTCCTACTCGCATAGTTACATGTGTCTTACGGCCCCCGATGTTGTAGTTACCTATGCTGGTCCCACCATGGGGTGTATCAAGTCCCATGGCGGCGGCCCGACACAACCTTAGAATGCACAGGTATGCTACTGGTGCCCAGTGCTTTATTTTTCTGCGCCGGAGTGTGTGCACGCCCGCACCCCGTTAGAACCTACACTGCTACACCACCGCCGTCGATTTGACCTCTTACAATCAGCCCAGTAATCGTGCCCCACCCTGCCTAGTTTCAGGGTATCCTGATACACCTTCTAGGGTTACTGCTGAAAAGGGTCCCCCGTTACTAGGTTTTCTATCTCTAGCCAACATGCTAAGTTGGTTAAGTGTTTTCCTACCTAACCCCCACCAGTCCGTTTAGTTTAGCATGTTCCATTTTGATTAAGTCTTTAGTTCACTTAATCCTAACAATCCTGACTCAGCCATAATTGTCTTATTAAGGCCCTAACCTCTCACATTAGACAGGTATTGTTGTGGCTGCCTGTTGCCGGTTGGTTCCGGGCAGTCTTACGCCACAACTCAGTCTAACCTCGGGTCCTTATTGGGCTCCATGTTTAACCTCCCACATTGGATAGGTATTGTTGTGACTACTGGACAGCCGGGCGGTTCCGGGCAGGTTTACATCACAACTCAATCCAACCTCGGGTTAAACACATCGTATGTTCTACATTTACATATTTTGTCTTTCTTCTTTATTTTCTTATATGTAAATATTTGCGGCCCATTATTAAGTTAATGGTGTAAAGGTTACACCAATCATGGGCCCAACCCATACTTGAATTTGGGCCCTTCTATTTTATATTTTCATTCATTAGTAATTTTAACCCAACGTTATTTTCCCCCGTTTAACACGTCCGTTTATTATGTATATGTTGGGCTTAGCCTTTTAAAGCCCAACTTAGCCATGCGAAAAGGGGAGGCTTAAAGCGAGATTACATACACAAAAAAGGGAAGGTGAGCGCATGAACTTGCAATATGACGTTGGGAATACAAAATAGAAACTGGTGTACTTGCATAGTGGTAACATATACTTTGGTCATAAAGCATAAGTGACATGAATCAAACCATGTAAACTTGTAGTTGAGATAAGAATCTAAATTAGGTATCATTATTGACACATAGTCATAACTACAACATGAACCTATATTTTTATTTAGGCATAATGTCAAACATAAGCATGGCATAAATATTTCTAACATAAGCATGGCATAATGTCAAACATAAGCATGGCATAATGTCAAACATAAGCATGGCATAATGTCAAACATAAGCATGGCATAAGTATTTGTTCACATAACCATGGCATAAATATTTCTAACATGAAATCATGATTTTTACTTTAGTCATGTAAACTTGCAAAAAGGGATTTTTGAATCTAACCTAGCTATGTATCACATATGACATCATATAATTCTTGTAAACAATATAATCATGGATTTCAGTTATGCAACATATCAATCATAGCCTAGTCATATTCATAAGTTTGCAAATAGGTTTTCTAGTACAAAAGCATGGCTTAATACATGATGCCAAATTTTCAACATAATTCCAAACTTATTCCAATTACTTCAAAAATGATGTTTGTATAAAAATACACATTATGATGGCATAATAGCAAAGCCCCAAACTTGCATGAAATTCAATCAATTACATACATGTAGCTTCAACATGGATTACATAATTTGCGAATATTCCAAACGTATACTTGCATGGAACTACCGCATGTAGTTCTTTATAATGAATAACATAATTCAAGAATATCCAAACGTATACAATATCTCAAATCAATAATAATCATAGTAACGCACAAATTATGAACTATTTATCACCACAATCAAGTATACAAACCAACACAGTTATTTGTTCATACCAAAGTAATACTCTACTTACAATGGTGAGGCGAATTCTCAAATTTAGGGATAAGAAGATGCGGTTTGATTTGATTGAGTTGCTTTATGCCTTAGAATTTGCCTCCTAATCCTCTCTCCAATTTGGTGGCTACCCCTAGTCGTTCCTTAGCAACATGGCGGCTTTGTTCTTATTTTTGAATGAATAGATTAGGGTTAGTCTAGGGTTGTTTTTATAGAGGTAATGAACTG
Source organism: Allium sativum (assembly GCA_030737875.1). Taxonomy (NCBI): domain Eukaryota; kingdom Viridiplantae; phylum Streptophyta; class Magnoliopsida; order Asparagales; family Amaryllidaceae; genus Allium; species Allium sativum. The sequence continues at coordinate 10,716,526 of JASFAX010000033.1, forward strand.
ATTAGGACCGTTGATGTTGCTTGGTTAGATCGTAGCCTTTCATCCTAAGGAGAGACCAATTAGAGCTTGCCACCTAACCCTAATGACAAAGCAGACTACAGAAAATCGGCCAACATAGAATAGGCCAGCCGGGTTAGACTGGGTTCGACCTGGCTCTGGACCAGGTCGACATGCCTGTCGACAGCCCTGTCGACAGCCCTGTCGACCTGGTTAGGCCAGGTCGACAGCCCAGTCGACCTGGGTGCGTCAGGCGGGTGTTTTTCCACCTTGGCCCATTGGGCCCGCTTTTGGAATTTTAAACTGTTTTATTCTGTTTGAATTTTAAACTTAATTCAGAAATTTCCGAAGGCCATATCTTCTTCATACGGACTCCGTTTTTCGAAAACTCGGACTCTGTTTCGCGTATTTTTCCGAGACGAACGCAATGGCGTATCCCGTTTCCCTTAGTTCTTTGATTTCAAATTAATTATACTTTAATTTGTTAATTTCACAGTTATAGAATTCGCGGGGTGTTACATTCTCCCCCACTTAAAAGGATTTCGTCCCCGAAATCATCAAGTTAGGAGGAATGTATATCCTAACATCCAATCATCCATCTACTCATCCATCAAACACGAGCATCCATTGTCCTTAAAAGACTTCTAATGCTTCATGATCATATGCGAAGCGTGTGTGTACATGTACTTATCTAATGCAAAATCAGGCGGTCTACTGATTCAGTTGACCTCCTTAATGCGAATTATGTAAGTGCCATGAATCCATTATGTATACAAATCTTCCTATTCTTGTTTTTATATGAGTGCACAATCATTCATACAAATGCAACATCCATATGATAACACATTAATGTTCAACCATATACGAATGCAAACATATATGCATATGCAATATGAAGTGACTGAGCCGATCTAAACCTAGGTTGTGTGTGTATATGCAACCACGAGCAACCACTAGCAATCACTTGCAACCACTTGCAACCATCATCCATAACATGTTTCAATTACATGTTTCCATCCAAAGGGTTTCTACCTAAAAGATAAGGTCGAGGAAATATACCTAAAAAGATAGATAAAAGCGCAACTTAAGGAAAAGGAAAGATCAAGGATGTACCCTCGAACAGAAAAGGGTAGGCTGTACGGATTCTAGCTTCAGTTTCCCAAGTCGCGTCTTCCTCGGCGTCGCTCCACTGAACTTTGACGAGCTTGACTTCACGGTTGCGTAGCTTCTTCACTTCCGTTCCTAATATGCGGGTTGGAACTTTTCTTATGGTTGCTTCGCGTTCCACTTCGGCCTCTTCGAGGATATTTGGCTCTACCACTTCAGCAGACTCATGTAGACATTTTCGAAGATGTGAAACGTGAAAGATGTTGTGAACTCCGGCCAATTTCTCGGGTAGCTCTAATCTATAGGACATTTTCCCAATTGTTCCTATCTAAAGGTATAGTCGAATGAAGCAACTAAAAACTTTGTGCCCATTAGGCAATGTCAAAACTGGAAACCTATGCCACATATATATTGATTAGGAGAAGAACCCTCTAAGTATCAGCCCCGAAGACCGAAATCAACATCAGACTGACACCCAAAGAATTACTCAACCCAACCGCTATATATGATTCTAGGAAACTAAGCACGATGGACTCCTTTTAGGTCACAAGGGAGTCCCTTCCTAAGACCCACTCGTATCCTATAAAACCCAAAAAGTTTAGTCAAACCAACGAACACCCTCGAGCCCCAACATGTGTTACTAACAGATGAGTCATACTCCCTATGGGGTTTGCGATAGAAATTGGATTGAGAATGGGACCGAGAGGATAAACAGAAAAGATAGCATGCAAGTAAGCTCTACAGGAAAAGAGGGATCAAGGATATACACTTAAGAAGAGATATGATGCACGAATCTAGTCTTCAATCTTCTAAGTCGCATTTCCTTGAGCTTAACTCCATTATGCTTTGTCCGTCTTTAACTTCACAATTTCGTAGCTTCCTAATTCTTGTTTCCAAAATATGAGTTGGAACCTATTTCACTGTTGCCTCTCGTTCCTCTTTCACTTACTCTACTTCAGCTCAAACATAACGACGTACTCATGGTTTCATGCAAGCTCTCCAAAATTCACTAGTGAATCTTGGATCTTGCTCACTTACTAGAAGGTATTCCACATAGATGAATTATCTCTTGAAAATAAACAAATGTCAACTATGTTGCCAAATGTACTTACTAAGGTGATTCTTTACAACTCATGCATAAGCAAAATGAACCTTCTGCCTTAGTGGCGAACACTACTGGAGCACCCCATTCTGAAATGCTCCTTCTAATGAACCCCCTTTCTAGAAGCTCTTTAATCTGTTTACTGAGCTCTTTCCTTTCTCGTGGAGCTATGTGTCTAACAGGCAACGCAACGGGCTTTGCATTATCTACAAGATATATGCGGAAGTCTATTTCCCGCTTCGGAGGCAAGCCCTTCACCTCTTCGAAGACATCCGGATATTCCCGGACCACTCTAACTGATTGCAAATTTTCAACAGAGGCATCTAGCGATTCTAGATAACTAAGCATAACCGCATACGAGGGATTACAAGAAATTTCCAAAGTATTACCGAGCTGGGTTAGGAGCCTAACAACCCTTTTTTCACAATCAAGGATGGCCCCATTACTGGATAGCCAATCCGTACCCAAAATCAAACCATAACCCGAAAAGCCCAAAACAAAGGCACTACATTGAAATTCTACACTTAGAATAGAGATTTTCAATCCCAAACAGATCATAGACAAATGAGCTGGGCCCCTAATTGGGTTTGAAACAATTAAGGGGTCCTCTACCATACTAGTTTTTAGGTGCAGAGATTCTACTAAAGCAGACGAGATAAAGGAGTGTGATGCGCCAGAATCAAACAAAGTGCGAACGGGGTGATCATAAAGATAAACTACACTTTCTACAGAAGTATTTATACCTCGCTGTTGCAGAGGTGGCGCTTCTAGCACATGAACCTGTGCCCCTGGGGTGGATCCAGCCCTCTGCCCCTGTCCTCGTTTCTTTGGGCAGTCCTTAGCCCTGTGGCCTGTCTCACCGCAAGAAAAGCACCCACCATTCTCCTTGGCCTTCTTTTTCCGGCAGTCCTTTACTAAGTGCCCCACTTTGCCACAGAAATTGCACTTCCTCTTCTCTTTGTTGCCTTCCCCGCCTTTCTTAAAGTCTGTCTTCTTAGGCTGCAAACCCTCTTTCTTCCCTTGAGAGCTTTCTGCCTTTGTCTCCTTCTTGCCCTTGTCCTCTTCATTCAGCAATGCCATTTGCACCAATCTTTCATACGTGGCTCCCATGGGTATATGGGTCATGGCCAAACTGTGTAATGGCTCATTCAACCCTTTGACGAAACGGAGAGCCTTCTTGTGCGGGATATTGACTAGGTCAAGCCCAAACCTAGCCAGCTCATCGAACTGATTCACATACTCTCTGACTGTCTTGTCCCCTTGCTTAAGAAATAAGAATTTTTCCAACTGCAAAACTTCTTTCCGCATCTGAGAGAAATTTAGTCTCAAACCTTTCCCTAAAGTCCTCCCATGTCTCCACTAGTCTTTCAGCATTAGTGACTTCCCACCAGTAGGAAGCCTCGCCCTTCAATAGCCACACCGCCAATTGTACTTTTTGTCTATCTTCTACCTCAAAGATGATGAATAGGTCCTCCGTTTCTTTCAGCCAAATTCTAGCTGCCACGAAGGACTCAGTTCCATGGAAATCCCTTCCTCCCATAGCTTTAAAATCTTTACATATCTTAGCAAATGTGTTTCCCCGTGGAGGAGGTGGAGGAAAAGGTGCCGCTGCAGCTGGATGATTTCCTTCAGCTGGGGGAGGAGGAACGGTAGGACCTGGCTGAGTGGCCCTTGCTTCTAAGAACCGTCTAAACCAACCAGGTATTGGCACCCCTTCCGGCAAGTTAAGTTCTTGGGACATGCTGAAACAAAAAGGGATAGATTCAAAACAAAGGATAAGAGATAGTACCTATGGCTTTGGGGAGTGGACTTTGCCTTTTTAAAATAAAATAATATTTTTCTTTTAAAAATGCTTCTTTAAATTTCCTTTTTGAAAATAATTTTTCAAAACTTTTTATCTTATCTGGTAAACCTATGCTCTGATACCAAATGTAACGGCCCTAGGCTTTGCAACCATCAGGCAGTGGGCTAACCTCCCACCGTGACATACAGTGATACCTCAGAACTGATTTTACGGCCAGCCTCTCGACTGCAACAACCAACCCAATCTTCCCATTGGGATGTGTAGGGGTAAGAGTCTCCTGCTCGCCACCAAACAGCCAAGCGAGAACCCCCTATCACATTCTCTAACCAGCTCTGTACCAAATGAAACACCCCACCTCCGTTAGGGTCACTCTCAAAGGGAATGCCCTAATTTTGGTGGAGGTTTATAAGTATACAAGTCACAGATATACAAGACAGATATAAGAACACATATTTGTAAACAGCGGAAAATCAACAACTTTTATTTCATAAAAGCAAATACGTGCTACAACAACATCACCATAATTGTCTTACATCTTTTTCCAAAACATAACATAACACTTTCATAATCTGTCTTGATTACATTATTTAAAGAAGCATAAATAAAACATAGATAAACTGCAAAAGCCCCCATAGTGATTGTCCAAAGCCATAGTTCAAACGAAAAGGTCCAAGCAATACATTTCTCTTCTTCAAGCTGGATGTTAAGGCTGGTCAAGCTGCAGTGTTCCCTCCCTGTGGACCTGGGGGGGGGGGGAGGAAACGGAAGAAAAGAAGACGAAAGAAAAGTAGAGTCAGACATAAAGCCTGAGTAAGTCTAGTACTATTTTGTCTATGAATAAAGAACTGGGTATGATAAGTATAAACAAGAAGTGGGAAAGCACTATAAACTTGGTTAAGTTGTCTAGGGTCGAGTATACTATCGTACCCCATGTTAATCTCTGAACCCATATAAACTAGTTTCCAATTGGCACCCCATAAATCAGGGTGATGTGATCCATTCTATGATGATCGGCTCCTACTCGCATAGTTACATGTGTCTTACGGCCCCCGATGTTGTAGTTACCTATGCTGGTCCCACCATGGGGTGTATCAAGTCCCATGGCGGCGGCCCGACACAACCTTAGAATGCACAGGTATGCTACTGGTGTCCAGTGCTTTATTTTTCTGCGCCGGAGTGTGTGCACGCCCGCACCCCGTTAGAACCTACACTGCTACACCACCGCCGTCGATTTGACCTCTTACAATCAGCCCAGTAATCGTGCCCTACCCTGCCTAGTTTCAGGGTATCCTGATACACCTTCTAGAGTTACTGCTGAAAAGGGTCCCCCGTTACTAGGTTTTCTATCTCTAGCCAACATGCTAAGTTGGTTAAGTGTTTTCCTACCTAACCCCCACCAGTCCGTTTAGTTTAGCATGTTCCATTTTGATTAAGTCTTTAGTTCACTTAATCCTAACAATCCTGACTCAGCCTTAATTGTCTTATTAAGGCCCTGACCTCTCACATTAGACAGGTATTGTTGTGGCTGCCTGTTGCCGGTTGGTTCCGGGCAGTCTTACGCCACAACTCAGTCTAACCTCGGGTCCTTATTGGGCTCCATGTTTAACCTCCCACATTGGATAGGTATTGTTGTGACTACTGGACAGTCGGGCGGTTCCGGGCAGGTTTACATCACAACTCAATCCAACCTCGGGTTAAACACATCGTATGTTCTACATTTACATATTTTGTCTTTCTTCTTCATTTTCTTATATGTAAATATTTGCGGCCCATTATTAAGTTAATGGTGTAAAGGTTACACCAATCATGGGCCCAACCCATACTTGAATTTGGGCCCTTCTATTTTATATTTTCATTCATTAGTAATTTTAACCCAACGTTATTTTCCCCCGTTTAACACGTCCGTTTATTATGTATATGTTGGGCTTAGCCTTTTAAAGCCCAACTTAGCCATGTGAAAAGGGGAGGCTTAAAGCGAGATTACATACACAAAAAGGGGAAGGTGAGCGCATGAACTTGCAATATGACGTTGGGAATACAAAATAGAAACTAGTGTACTTGCATAGTGGTAACATATACTTTGGTCATAAAGCATAAGTGACATGAATCAAACCATGTAAACTTGTAGTTGAGATAAGAATCTAAATTGGGTATCATTATTGACACATAGTCATAACTACAACATGAACCTATATTTTTATTTAGGCATAATGTCAAACATAAGCATGGCATAAATATTTCTAACATAAGCATGGCATAATGTCAAACATAAGCATGGCATAATGTCAAACATAAGCATGGCATAAGTATTTGTTCACATAACCATGGCATAAATATTTCTAACATGAAATCATGATTTTTACTTTAGTCATGTAAACTTGCAAAAAGGGATTTTTGAATCTAACCTAGCTATGTATCACATATGACATCATATAATTCTTGTAAACAATATAATCATGGATTTCAATTATGCAACATATCAATCATAGCCTAGTCATATTCATAAGTTTGCAAATAGGTTTTCTAGTACAAAAGCATGGCTTAATACATGATGCCAAATTTTCAACATAATTCCAAACTTATTCCAATCACTTCAAAAATGATGTTTGTATAAAAATACACATTATGATGGCATAATAGCAAAGCCCCAAACTTGCATGAAATTCAATCAACTACATACATGTAGCTTCAACATGGATTACATAATTTGCGAATATTCCAAACGTATACTTGCATGGAACTACCGCATGTAGTTCTTTATAATGAATAACATAATTCAAGAATATCCAAACGTATACAATATCTCAAATCAATAATAATCATAGTAACGCACAAATTATGAACTATTTATCACCACAATCAAGTATACAAACCAACACAGTTATTTGTTCATACCAAAGTAATACTCTACTTACAATGGTGAGGCGAATTCTCAAATTTAGGGATAAGAAGATGCGGTTTGATTTGATTGAGTTGCTTTATGCCTTAGAATTTGCCTCCTAATCCTCTCTCCAATTTGGTGGCTACCCCTAGTCGTTCCTCAGCAACATGGCGGCTTTGTTCTTATTTTTGAATGAATAGATTAGGGTTAGTCTAGGGTTGTTTTTATAGAGGTAATGAACTGATTAGGACCGTTGATGTTGCTTGGTTAGATCGTAGCCTTTCATCCTAAGGAGAGACCAATTAGAGCTTGCCACCTAGCCCTAATGACAAAGCAGACTACAGAAAATCGGCCAACATAGAATAGGCCAGCCGGGTTAGACTGGGTTCGACCTGGCTCTGGACCAGGTCGACATGCCTGTCGACAGCCCTGTCGACAGCCCTGTCGACCTGGTTAGGCCAGGTCGACAGCCCAGTCGACCTGGGTGCGTCAGGCGGGTGTTTTTCCGCCTTGGCCCATTGGGCCCGCTTTTGGAATTTTAAACTGTTTTATTCTGTTTGAATTTTAAACTTAATTCAGAAATTTCCGAAGGCCATATCTTCTTCATACGGACTCCGTTTTTCAAAAACTCGGACTCTATTTCGCGTATTTTTCCGAGACGAACGCAATGGCGTATCCCGTTTCCCTTAGTTCTTTGATTTCAAATTAATTATACTTTAATTTGACACAGTTATAGAATTCGCGGGGTGTTACACATCCCTTCTGATTTATATACGAAACTTTTTTTTTAATATATATAATATGAAGACCGAGAATAAATAAATAATTTTTTAGTACTTTCTCCATGACTTTCTTCTTGTTCATCGAAATTGAAGTTAATACTTTTTTTTTAATGATCATGAAGAGTAGAACAATAACAGTTCATTTAGGTTTGGGTTTAAATAATTTTGATTCTCTTAAAATTACCTAAACCATAATTTGTAGAATTGGATAGGAATCTTGTTTAAATGCGTTTCATTGAAAAGAATCACATGTAAACATGGAAAAAAAATTGAGAGTTAGTTTTAGGAATAAATAAAACATCTTACAACATAAATCTAGAGTGGCTAATTAGGAAGCGTTGTTTTATTTTATTTTGGCTTCCATTACAAAATAATTAAAGGGAGCTAGTAAATTGAGTTAAGTCATATAGCAACTTTCAGATCCTCGCTTTGTTTCAAGGAAACATTATAGAAATCATGTATTATCCTTTGCTGCCTTGAAATATCAAATTCCGAATATAATAAGTATTAGACATAAAGAGAAACAGTGTATTTAATTTTGTTGTCTACATGTGATAGAAATTTAATGCTTACTATATTAGTTTGACAGATTTGAAATTGTTAGGCACTTAAATCCAACAATCTTTGGAGAAACCCATCTCATAAAATATAAAGAGAAACTGAAAATCACCATGCATCATAGAGGTTGTAGTCTTGTAGATGACTTATTCTAACTCCAATGAGCTTGTTCGCTTCCAAATAACTCCTATAGTCAAACCGACCGTTACGGAGGTTTCTCTACTGTAAGAGCCAAAAACAAATTGTCTGAGCCAATGAATTTCGGCATAATATTCGCTCAGCCAATCTTTTGTCCGTCGTTTCCTTCTTTCTCAAATCAATCCAACTGCGATTCTTTCTCCTTAAGAAATTCATTTCCTTTGTAATCTTCTGCTCGTTTATTTGAAAATTAACATATCGTTCTTATCTTCTTCATGACTTCCTTCGATGACCTATGGTTTCATGCATTTTTTCTATCATTTTCTCCTCTCAAATTGTTCCTCAATCGGATTTAAATTTGAAACCTAAATTCGATAATTAGATCACCTCTTCATTTGTCAAACCAAAACTTCTACATCGATCTAATTGTCGAATATAGGTTTCAGATTTAAATCCGATTGAGGAACAATTTGAGAGGATAAAATGATAGAAAAAATGCGTGAAACAACTGTATAGAATACACTACCGCTTCAATTTTTGTTCTTCAAGTTTTATTCTTCCCCATTTTTGTCTAGATTCATTATCATATAGAATTTATCAGGTTAAGGTACTGATCTTAATGTCAGATGGTTATTCCATCAAGAAAAAAGTTAAAAAGTACTATTTTTACACTCATGTGTTTTTGTTCTTCGTTGATGAACTAATTCGGGAGCTAGCAATGAAATCATCCATTTATAAGAGATGATTTCCTATGATCTAGAAGTCGTCTTCACCTTTGCTACACCACCGGCATGGTAAGTGCTATTTCCTTAGTAAGTTTATTGATTTGAGGATTATATTATTTGTTGCCTTTATTTTGAAAGAACAGTTTTTGAAAGGTCTATATTTTTTTAACAAAAAATAGTGAATTATGTGTTTTAGTTTTCTGTGTCATATGCATATATGAGCTACTATTATGTCGGTTGTATTGTTTTTTCGCATGCGTATATGAGTGCGATATGATGATCATCGATTCGATCTACGGATTCCAGGTGATGCCTTCATCAACGATTAGAGAGTCAAACCGCAAGATTCATTATTTTTATCTTCGAAGTTCTAGATCTGGAAAATTTGGATGTCGTGAATGGGATGGAGGAGTTGTGTCTCCATAGTTTGCAAGTTACAGATGAGGTAAGTTTTAGTATTTGGTCTTTAATCAATTATTAATAATTTTAGAAATATACTAATAATTTTATAAGCATGTTAATAATTTTAGAATACGCATTTTTTGTTTCATCATCGCAACATGGATTTTTTCACTTGATTTTGTCATCAAACAACTATATAGAATACACTACCGCTTCAATTTTTGTTTAGATTCATTATCATATAGAATTTATCAGGTTAAGGTACTGATCTTAACGTTGGATGGTTATTCCATCAAGAAAAAAGTTAAAAAGTACTATTTTTACACTTGTATGTTTTTGTTCTTCGTTGATGAACTAATTCGGCAGCTAGCAATGAAATCATCCATTTATAAGAGATGATTTCCTACGATCTAGAAGCCGTCTTCGTCTTTGCTACACCACCGGCGTGGTAAGTGCTATTTCCTTAGTAAGTTTATTGATTTGAGGATTATATTATTTGTTGCCTTTATTTTGAAAGAACAGTTTTTGAAAGGTCTATATTTTTTAATAAAAAAAACAGTGAATTATGTGTTCTAGTTTTCTGTGTCATATGCATATATGAGCTACTACTATGTCAGTTGTACTGTTTTTTCACATGCGTATATGAGTGCTGACTTGTTGGTGAGTGGATATATATAGGAGTATGTGAATGTATTGTGTTGCCTGGGGTTAGAACATATGTAGATGTGTGTATTTGGCTGATTGTCTAGACGAGTTTGTATGCATGCTATTGCATGAGAACTGTTGTGTTTATGGGTTAGTTGGTATGAGCTTTTGAGGACTAGTGAGAATGTTTTATGCAAAACATAAAGGAAGTATATGTTTATAATTAATTGGAAACATATATATATGTTTATATATTCGAGTATATGAAGTTCCATATTAAATATTTTTATAAACAAACATAACTCTAATGGTGCATTAAAATTATTAAAGCGAAGATAACAAAAATATTGTTGATTAAATTTTCTTACTCAATTGTGCAGTATAATTTCCTACTAATAAATGGTGCATTAATTACCACTGCATTTTCAAGCACGTATAAATGGACAAACCTACATCATAGAAGATTAGAGGTTGTTTTTGTTCATTTATTGAATGTAAGGTAAATGTTTGAAACTTTAAATATTCCTCCATTCAAAACTATTCTTATTATGCACTACCATCAATTTAATACATTTTCAAGCGCATCCTAATATGAAGGTGATGTTGATCGTTGACTCTGGTTACCTAATTTAGTAAAACAACCGGGGAAGGTGCCAATATAATTTTGAATATTTTTTTGTTCTCTACTCCCACATAGTGTCTACTTCGGTGAAATGAAATGGAGAAGAAACCTTTACTTCTCTAATAAAAAAATTATATAACATTTAATAACCGTTCTTAAGAGAGTGTAGTTCTCTACATGTGATCCTCTTGGAATTTTCACTTCATATCTTTTATCATCTTTGATTTTCATAATGAAAACTGAAGGTTTAAATTCCTCAAATACTAACGTTGATAGTGTGTAGTTTGTAGAGGATGATATAATTGTTTTTAACAAGCCTTTAATTTATAACAATATGGAATTCATAACTGATGACTAAAATGAGTTTTCAATTCCTTAGATACTTTCTACGCATTGTTTCATATTTGTAACGTTTCTAGAAATTGGTAGATATCAAATGAAAACATAAAAGTCAATCTTTCAAATAATTTGGTATCTCGTATTTATTAAAATATGGTATATGCATTAATCGTCCTATTGATATCCCTTCTTTCTCACATATTTGTAATGGTCTAAAACTGGAAATGGTCTTAATATCATATCAGTTATTCTATTGTTTCCAGATATATCATAACTTATTATGGGTTGACAACAAATATATAATTTTTTTTTTAAAACAGAAACTTGGCATAAAACCATTTTTGAAATGGATTGGTGCACTGCAAGATATAGTTTAAGTGACAAGAGATTTGAAGTGGGCTAATGAAATGAAAATATAAGTTAAAAAGGGTAGGCAGGCTGAAACTAAGTGGTAACCTACATCTGGATTTGTTTCTATAAGTCAACTATCCATTTTTTCCCTCTTCTAGCATATAGCAATAAATGAAATTGATGTATGTTTGTATAGTGTATCTAAAACTACATGATTACATTACTGTGATAGAGATACTATCATTGTAATATTGCAGCTACTGCTGCTAGAGAATCAATTATTATTCTTCTATTAATTTCTTGCTTTGATTAGCTTCATTTAATCTGAATCTTCATTTTCATATGGTAAAAATAATCTTTAGTTGATAGCTCGAAAATAGTAGTTTACCAAAAAAAAAAAAAAATTTAAATTTTGATGTATACTCAATATATATGAAATGCCTTTGGATTTGTTGTAAGTTGTAAACACAAGCTAATAGTTTTTCCAACAGATTTTTTTTTTGTTAAAACCATAAATAATTGAACATTATTAGTGACTCTTTCAGCTCCATTCTAAACTATGTACTGTCATTGTAATATTGCAGCAATTACCATTGTAGCATGATTGTGTTCAATCCAATTCTGAGGACTGTCATCGCCATATATGTATTTTTCTTTTTTGATATTATCTTATCACGAGTTCAATGTGATGATATATTTATACGGGTGCAGTGTGATGGTATATGAAGCGAGGAAAATCACATACATACAAACATATAGACAAGCACAATAACATAAAGGACTGGATCAAAACAAACTTAGGAAGATGCAAGCCGTGCAGGGCTCAATAATCAAAGCCCAACAAGAAAAGAAAATAGCAGTTATCTTCAGGTAAGCAACTTCATCCTTCTCTTTATTTTCTCAATTTAGAAAAGCAGTTACCTGAATGAGGTGTGCCTCTTTTGCTGAGACGAAGAAGGATGAATCACCAGAGAATAAAAGAAGATGGAAAGATAGTATGACTCCTCCATCAACAGGCTTGTGAATTCTACAAGAAAATTGGTTTTCATTCGCTTTTGGCAGATTAATTAACTACTTCATTGGCAGGTTGCTCCCATGCCACTGTTTAAATTTTTTGTTTTTTGTTTTTGTTTGCATCTCAATATTGATTTGGACTTGCAGGCTCCGAAGGTAGAATATGGGTGCAAGCTTTATTTTAGACCATACACAACGAGAGGTAAGGTAATATCATATGGTTGTTTATTCATTTTACATAACATATAGTTTTTAATCTGTGATGTCAAATTTTACCTTTTCATGATTTTCATTATATGATTTATTTTCGTTAAAATCATCTTATTATTTTTTGGTAAATGTAGATGTTGACTTTGGTTTATCTTCTTATCAAATATATGCCCTTATGATTAAATTATCCAATTCCCATTGGCATGTATATATGCAGTATGCACGTACTGGTAAACAACATTTGATTATAAGTGAATAACTCCATTGATTGTTATTTTTGCTTCAAATAAAAACAAAAGAAGAAAATACATCGTTTATTGTAAAAGTATGTTTTTTTAAAGCTGAAAATAACTTATTATAAAATATGATTTTTTTTTTTTTTTTTTGGTATAGCCGACCGGTTTTTATAGTGTTCCGTAACACTCTTTTATTATGACTAATAATAAAATTACAATTTAGAACAGGTGACTGTAGTTAGCAGTCAGCTTTTTCGGTTTTTAAGGTGGACCGTCCACCGTCTACGGCATGTATAGTGGGCCGTCCACTGATGTCACTCCACTGATGTCCATACATATTCATATGTGTTGTCGAATAGTTAAATGTATTATTATTACATATGATAATATTCCTTCAAAATGATGTCAATACAAAACCCTTTGGACATGCTGGAATAGTACGCATCTTGAAACTTGAATCTCACACTGATCCTGAAGTAATCTGTAGACTGCCACCATGAAGCAGGTCCATCCATTGAGCAACAACAGGAAAACGTTAACAGAGAAGCCTACAAACCATCCAAAAGGTGATGATCTTTAAATGACGATACAATTACTACCTAATCTTGGATCTAGAAATGCTACAAAAGCTGACAACATGCAGTAGACCGAACAACAGAATGACAAATGCCCTTGTTTAACTATGATTTTCACACTGCAATACCATCCTGTAATTTAAAGTGGTAACTTAAAACACGAAAAGAGAAGTTATTTATTGATCTGAGTTGACATAAAAAACTAAGGTAATAAGCTTTAAACTTATAAAAAAATACAGACATTTAGCAACGTTATACAAGAAGGCAAATAATAAAAGTCAAATATAAAATATTATGTTCTATGTATGGGTAAATATTATGTTCTGTGTTTGGGCTAAGTTGGTTAAGTTTCCAAAAATTAAACAAATTTTAGAAAAACAAATCAAGTTTTACAAAATTAAATTAGTTTTAAAAAATTAATGTTTTTAGTAATAGTATAAATAATAACAGTAATATAAAATTGAATAAGTTCATGAACATCATACATTATTGTTCAATTGAAATGTCATTCTATACAAATATTTTTCATGAATCATTTCCATTACAACTAATTATTGAATTTTGTCTTTATAGATGACTACTACGTTTGGTGTGGGCGAGTAGCAACAAGGCGATTCGAAGTAATATATTGTGTTGTATTTACATTTTGTGTTTGAAGATTTCCATGTATCATTTTAGTTGGAATGCTTGGATATTATATTAGTTTTAGTCATTCACGTTTGTAATCTCCATACTTTGTAATGAAATATCATGGAATTACCCTATTTCAGTGTAATTTTATTTGTTTGCATGTGATTCGTTTTTTATCATTGTTACTAAATGTGATATTTAATTACGGTATTATATTTGTAATATTATTAAGTGTAACCATACCAATCTTATTTTTCTGTGTTCAATTAACGATACTCTCAATTTAAAGAATGGAACTATAGGAAATCAATATGAATTTATGAGCGAGAAGACTTCTAATAATGAGATTCTTATTATGGAATATGGAAGCATGCATATCAAATCTAAGCAGCTTTCTAATTTTCAAGGGTACAATTCTGGAGTTTACAACAAAGTAGTTTTAATATTCATTTTGCATGGTTGTAATGTTTTTTTTATGGTTTTGATATGTGATAAGTGTATTTGGTTTATTAATGATATAAACTATTTTATTAATTTTTAATCAATTGATACAAATGTTTTTCTCTACATCAAAATTTGTGGCATGCTATCATTTTCTTTCTTTTGTTTCATAATTATAAACTGAGAAATGTACTTTTCAAGGTTTGAGATCATAATTAAAATAAATTTTATCACATATTTATTTTATTTTATATTGTATACATTAACGGTCGGTTTTCCCACCGTTGTGCGGTAATACTAATTTACAAAACATTCCGTATATCAAATATCAATTCTAGTGTTTCCACAAATTTGAATAAGAAATAAGAAATAAAGAGAATAATCATCATTATCAAAATTGAAAACATCAATCAAATGGATCAGATCTCTTGAGATTTGTGGAAAGAGATTTCTATAGTACAACGACAGTGACTTATTCATTGCATTGTATTATTCATTTAGCTAAAGTTGCATATAAAGAAAGTACCGGTGTTATAACTGAAAAATAAACACATTTTTCTTGGTTGCAAACATCATTCTGCTATCCAACTGTCAAAGGGAACCAATCGATGATGATTGGCAACGTATAATAATTTAAAAGCATTGTTTGATGTTTGTATCTATTTTATTCAAGCTATGCTATGTTGGTTCTTTGTAACTATAATAGAACCCAATTGTGAATAAAGTAAACCACAGCTATGCTTTCTAACTTTACCCAATCGTGAATGGGTCTATGCTTTTTAACTTCATTCTGTCATCTGCTATTAAAATATATACTTATTGGATTTGCATAAACCATGTCCAAGGATTATACCAAATGCAGCTTTAATTTAAAAAAAAATCATATTAATGAATGTAGTACGTGGATTTGTTTATGAAATATATAAAATTGACGCTAATTATAATGAGGTCTAACTACTTTCATATTAACTTTGGTTAATAAATTAATGAAAGCAGTACTAACAATTATACCAAGTTTGCACTTGGTATAATAATAATTATTATTATATATTATTATTTAGTATAATAATGTAGCTTCAAAAATGATTTTCGAAACATATACCGCTTCAAGCTCAAATGTTATGAATAATTAGGGGAATAAAAAGAATTCTTTGGGCTCAATATGAATTATGGGAATAAAAAAATTTGTTATAAAATACATCAAAAAAAAAAAAAAAAAAAAAAAAAAAAAAAAAAAAAAACTAATGGTTTTCTAAAGTCCATCTGATTATTTAGTCCATTGGCAAGAAAAAACTTAACCCACTATTGTTCCAATATAGTTTTGAGATTAATGGTTATTCGTTGTCTACATTACTTACCAAGGTTAATAATATTTGTCTGTTAGGGTTAGTAATGATATGGTAACTTGGTTTGCATTCTTGGTTTGATTTTTCAAATAATAAAACATGATTGATGAATAAATTATTGAACAATTTGATCATATTTTTGGGTAATCGATGTTCATGGTTTTTTTTTTCTTTATGTGCGTATGTGAGGAGGAAGCTAATTTTTCGTAGCTTACCACAGTCTAAAATTTGTAACTTAAGATTTGTGAAATATGCAATTAGGAAAATATAGTGATAAGTTTAAGAGGTGAGATTAAATATACTGCATCCTACACATAGATGCTGCTCTTTAACTGCAAAGAAGTAAATTTGTTAATTTTTAAAATAACTATACTGAAGGAGCTGGTAAAAATATACTGACACCCATGTACAGATGGTACTATTACAATGTGCCTAGTATGAGTACTGTTTGATTTTATTTTTTCTTTCTTATTATGTGTATATGGAGAGACCCAAAAAATGTTTTTCCATCATTTTCCTTGTTTTGGACATTTACGAAAAAAAATGAGGAGGCAATTATTAGTGATTTTGTGCTGATACTTCGCAAGCATATAACAATACCAATTAGGAAGGAAGTATAAATGTTTTGTAGATATAGACAATACTCTTTAATCATGCTGACAGTAAAATACATTAACTTCTTTGTACTTTTAGGTCTTATTGCTTGGGTGGAAGTGACACATTTTTTTCCATTATATTTTTTAGTTTCAAAATTTTAAGAAAGGATTATTGTGGCAATTGTTAATGACGCAAAGCTAATATTAGAGATGCTTATAGTAAAGAACAATCAAAGAAAGGAAAAAAAAAAAAAAGCAAAAATAAAATCAATACAAATTTACTATTTGATTTTAAGTATGTGATCATTAAATTCATTACAATTTTTGAACTTTCTTTCCTATCAGCAAGGAAGAAATATAGTAAATGCAATAATCTTGTTTTAATATAGCAAACTGAATTACTTCAGCTACAATCATAATCCCTATGTAAATGAGAACTAATAAAACAGTAACAGTTATGACAGGTGGGTATCATGTAGGAGTGAAATGGTATAAAAACTATTTAATTAGAGCATGTGTAGATGGAAACTAAATAATTTATCCAAATCCACTGCATAAAATCAGAAAATTATCTACAATCGTTAGCATACAGTAAATAAATGTAATGAGCCATAAACAAAGAATAAAACAAAATGTTCTTGTTTTGTGCAATTAAAATATTGAACTCGTTCTGATTTACAAAAAATAAAATGAAGTAAAAAAACTAACATAAGCTGCAAATGTCAAGATAAACAAATTATATGACATTCAGAGAGAAATTTACAATCTTTTACATATTTTAACACAGCTCTTTGCTAAAGATGCACAGAAAAGAATATAAACAAAGTTGAATTATTACCAACTAATTAAATAGGGATATCACATATTTGGACAACAAAGCTCGGTAGCAATGTCAA
This sequence comes from Allium sativum, assembly GCA_030737875.1. NCBI lineage: Eukaryota > Viridiplantae > Streptophyta > Magnoliopsida > Asparagales > Amaryllidaceae > Allium > Allium sativum. The sequence continues at coordinate 10,733,923 of JASFAX010000033.1, forward strand.
AAATGATAATACTGAGATAAGAAGTTTCTAGCAGTATAATCAAATATAAGACGTTTGACTGCATGCAGTAGCATGATTAATAAAATAGTTTAGATGCTTTTGCTCTCATGTTCCAGTAAATATAAGCCTCGAAAGCCAACGAATAATAGTTGTATCAGTTGTTAAGGTAATTCATTAAAATGATTAAAATTATACAATCAAAGTTATCAACTTCATTTATGAAATTTTATTTCTTTTACGGATAACTAACCAAGTACCTTAATTGCTTATGCTTTTATGTTCTAGCAGTATAATCCAAGAAATTGTATATACCCCAGGAATACAAACAAACAATTTGATATATGTATATTTCTTATCTTCATCAATTTATCTACCTAATGATAAAAATGCACGTCCGGTATTAATTTATTTGAAAATTTATCTACCAAATGATATTAATTTACCAATTTAATCTTCATCAATAATGATTAGTATATTACTAATATTTGAGTTAGATTATACCATGCTAATAAGTGAATATTCTATATTACCTTAACAACCCTGAAAATTTTACTTTGAACAATAATCAACTAATCAAGTACGTTGTAGAAAAATTAAATTCATCAAATTCTTTTTCATAAACATCTGAATTATATCATCTCATTTTGAAAGACACTGTATAGGTTAAAGAATAGAGCAAGTTTCATTGCAGAACAAAGTAACAGAGGTTAAGCACGAAGCTAAACAGAAAACAAAATTAAAAAAAATGCCCAAAACTATCGATTAATACCAGTACGTTAAGAACTACCATTGGATTTGATTGTAGCACATGAATCGTTAAGAAACTTAGATAGGACTGAAAATATGATTTAGTCGACAAAAGTCATCAAATAATTACCTGTGATTGAATTCTAATGAACATCAAATCAATGATGCTTGAGCACAATCGATTAGCTGCACCAAAATTCAGAAAATGAGAACGCATGCTCAAATTTTAGATAAGCTTTGCAGTTTCTATTGCTCAGAACAAATCTCAATAGTTAAAGAGATAAATCAATATACCTAGGTCTGAAGATTTTAGTAATATTCTGTTTTTGTTTCTTCAACTTGCCCCGTCCTTCACTTATTTTTCATTTTCTGGAATTTCATTAGCACAGAACATCATCTGAGAATCTCAACCTAAATTCCCATTAATAATGGGTGAATCAAACAAAAAACTACCACAATTAAAACAACCAATAAAATACAATTGGATCTCAGAATAATCAAGCATCTATAAACATTTAAGTATAACTCAAGACATAATTAACTAAACTGAATTTTTATGCACTGTTAATTTGGTTTATGCATAATTGGGTTTCATCTTTAGGCTCAAAAAATGCAAGTTAGGAAAACAATAGTTTAAAGAAGTAAATAGACTGAAAATCAATATCAAAAGCAAAAAAGAACAAAGCCTTAAACAAACCTAAAGTGGAAATCATTGATTAGAGAACAATAACTTGTCTCGGTCTCGATTGTCATCAGCAGAGAGCACTGGAGTTCCAATTTCCAAAAGAGGAGTGGTGAGATAATGCACTGCAACCTCGGTTCGATTATCACGTTCAACTGTTGGTATAACCAATAATCAAAAATCAAAAGAAGAAAAAAGAACAAATTGCGTTTGGTTTCAAATATAGGTGAGAGTAAGATAAGTAGTGATTGTGTTTTTTGATAATGGATTTCGCATATAGATTTTGATGAAGAAATCAAAATAGTATCATGTAAAGAGGAAGCATAATGATCTGCAGATTTTATTTCTTCGTAATAAAAGACCAATTCCTTACCAAAATATTCATCAGTGGTTCAAAAACTTGCACGCTTCATTATATATCGTGTCAGTCGCTAGGAAAGCTGAGGGAGAGCCGACCTAGGGTTCGCACCTGAAGGTTTTGAAATAAGCAGAAGACGATCTAGGGTTTAGTGGAGGATGCGAAATAATCGAAAGGTGACAGTCTGTGGTGGGATGGAGAGTGGATTTATGTAGAAGGAGAGAGTGGGATTTATGTAGATGGAGAGAGTGGTTGTTCATGGTAGATAAAATAGAAGGCAATGGTCGCCATTAGAGATGGAAATGCACGTTGCAGCAAGAAGAATTGAAAAATACGTAAAACTAATTGAGTGGTAAGGGTAGTTTAGGAATTTCAAAAAGAGTCAAGTAAATTAGTGTAAGGAATTTACATTATTAGTAGTAGAGATGATATAACTTAAATCCACTCACCTCATATTCTTTCCAAATCCTGGATCTGGCCCAGATCTAGCATTCCATGGTTTTACCCTTAATTGGATTCAGAACTTAACAACCATGGATCAACAATTTTTACTAAAAGAAAACGGAAAGAAAGAAAAGAGAATTGAAATAGACCAAATCTAGAAAATTACCTCACTTCGATAAGAGATCTGAACACCTTCTAATTGATTTTCATCCTTTTCCTTAAGGCTGTAAATTTTGTACGAATGTCCGACGTCCTCTCTTGTTCATGACCGAAATACGTCTGTCCGAGTTCGTCCGATTCTCATTTAGGACACGAGTTAGGACAACAAAATTTGTACGAGAAAAAAACACGTTCGGTTCGAGTTTGTTCGAATTCGTCCGAATTTCTTGTAATTTGGTATATAGTTAAGAGAAAATCTAATAAAATATAAAAAAATATGTTATAAATAACCATGTCCAGTCGGTTTGTTCGTGTCAATGTCCGAAAAACGTATGTTTGTGTCCGACCGATTTTATTTAGGGCACAAATTAGGACAACGAAATTTGTCCGAGATTTTTTTTAGTCTGGTTCTTGTTTGGTCCGAATTTTTTTAGGATAGAAACTGGACACACCTCCGTCCGGTTCGATCTGGCCGATTTACACGCCTAATTTTCCTTCAGATCTAGATTCATAATTTTCCTAAAATAATAATCTAAATTTTCTGTAGAGATTTGAGGAGGAAGAGGAATGGCAGAGCTTCTGCGTTGTCTCAGAAATATGAGACTTTGGGTAGGCTCTACAGGCTTATTCATAGGTGTTCAGCAATGTAATTGGTCAAGAAACAAGTCGACGTTCAAAAACCGGAATTCTGCCCGGATCTGAATAGGGGTCCACCCCCAAACACTGTGGGTCGACACCTGGGTCGACCCAGCAGGTCTCGGGTCGACCCCCAGAATGGGGCGGTTTGTCTCCCGAGTCTTCTGATCGCTATTTCGATTTTTTTACATTTTTATTTGTTTGTATATATATAATTCTCTTGCGCATATGCAAACTTCTAGGCTTAACAACTTCTTCATATTATGTCCCTTTTACGCAAACCAGATGTCTATCTTGACCAGAATTCTGAGACGGACGCAACTGCGCAGTCCGTTTTACTTAATTCTCATTATTTAATTAAGTTACTCATATTTCATTATCTTAAAAAATACGGGGTGTTACACAGGTCGAATCGGGCAGTGAGACCTGTGTCATTGGAAAGGAAATAATGATTGTCTTTCCATAGAGTGGTTACATTAAAGATTTGGCTCAGCGGTTTGGGAGGAATCGTTGTTTTAAGATTTTTTCAGTTGGTTGTTCAGCTTTGGAGAGCCACAATGGGCTTATTTAGGAAGGCCCATTAGTGGGCTATTGGAAGGGTATAAATAGAGGGTAAGGGATATGGGAAACGGTTTTAGTTTTCCATTCTCTCATTTGGAGGTCTTGAGCTCCTCCTTCCTCTAACACCTTTCCACCATTAAAAACCATAATCCAAGGAGGGAAATCATAGATCTACACCATCGGAGGTTAGATCTACATCAACTGAGGCAAGGATTCATCAGATCAAGGTGTTTGGTGCGAGGTGCTTGCTGTCCGAATTCATATTTCGTTGATTTTTGCTTGTTTGGGAGAATCAGTGAGTGATATGCATCTCTCACATGGATTCAATGAAGTATATGAGTGTTTGTTCATGTTTTTCATCAATTTCAAGTGTTTTTCCATAGATCTATGCGTCAGTAAGTCCATTTTCATATAAATCACTCTATGATCTGATTTAGCAAGTTTAGATAGGAAATTTCTATGATATTTCATGTGAATGTGCAAGTTAGATCCATGGTTTTGTTTGTATGTACATTTATGGTGATTTTTGGTGAATTTTACATTATTGGAATTGTCATATTGGTGATATTATTGATTTCATATCATGCTTGTGGTCATATTGGATGAATTGGATGAGTTAGTTTCGTCTATTAAATCAATCGGCGAAGTTTTGGTCGAAATCAGAGTTGAAATGGAGATGTGCAAGTTTTGGGTCGAGCAAGGCCTAGTCGGTCATGGTGGGTCCGTCGAACCATGGGGAGGTTTTCTGGAGGAAAAGAAATGGGTTGGGTCGGTCTTGATATGGGTCGGTCGAGCTTTGCCAGGGTCGGTCGTGCTTTGTACCGGGTCGGTCGAGCGAGCCAGTGAGAATGGGGTTGAGCATTTCAGGGTCGAGCAGTTCAGGATTGGTCCTCTATGAAGCAACTGGGTTGGTCTCATTTTGGGTCGGTCGTGTAGAGTTGAGTGGGTCAGTCATGATGCCTGTAATGATGGAATAGTGGATCGGTCGGTCTCCATGTAGAAGGTGGGTCCGTCGAGCTGGGAATGAGGGTCGACCGTGATGATTTCAACAACATTTAGACAATGTGGTGTATGACATAAGTGTTGTGGTCTGGTTTCTTTAGCAAGTTGATGTGATGCTATTAGTTATTTCGGACCTCATGATTGATGTTTCTTTGGTCTGAGGTTGGGGCTAACTTCGAGAAGAATTCAAGTGGGAATATTCGAGGTGTTTAATATGTTCGTTGATCGGTGTAGACCAATGAAGAAGATGGAAACTCAAAGGTCATGAGTTGGTGGATAATGGTTGCTCGAGAAGGTTGCTTAAGCTATGGAAAGTCGTCGGGGTTTGATGACTAGAGATGCGAAGACCGAGAGAATATCGTTGTCGTAATTTCTAGCAGACTCAAAGCAGGGGTACGATGGGGGCATCCAAAAGACCGTTTGTAGGTCGAGTACCCTGGGTATCGTTGAAAGGCCTACTTGTCAAGGTTGGACATACATATGTATCGTTGAAATGCGTATGGAGTTTACACTAGAACTGGGGTTACCATTAGCGCTTAACATATGGCAAGTTTGGCCATCATACGATTAACGATGGTTTCAAAGCAGGATTGGCAGTGATAGCAAGAGTCAGTCATGGACGATTGGTTGTTCTGTTTGTACCGTCTCATGTAGGTTGTCTAACGTCGAAGGAGATGTTCCTTGGGTGCCTACCTGGTATTGGGTTAGGCCTTTGGGGCTTGTGCATGAGGGATGTTGAATTCGATTAGGATGGTTTACATGAGATACATATAATCTGGATGTTATGAGTGCTTTACCATAATTGAATGGGTGTTCTGGTTTCCATGAATGAATGGTTGAATAGTTTATTGTAAAGGCTATCACTGTCCTATGTGGGGAAGATAGGGTTGAGTTCTTCTCTGGCGTTGTGGGTAGATTAGTATGTTTTTCTATCCATTCTCATATACTTTATTGTTGAAGTTTCTTTGTTGTTTTATCGCTTACTAAGACTGTTTTCTGACTCAAGGTTTTATGACTCCTCTTATTACCTTGGGTTGTTCATCTGGTTGTGGATGGACAGACTAAGTAGCAGGTGACAGGTGATTAGTGAAGACGATGTTGTTATGCGAAGGCGAGAAGGAGGCTGGTGTATTACTTTTACTATTATCTAGTATTTTCGTTTCCGCTGTTTGAGTTGCTCTATGAGTGTTGTAGTGAGGCCTTATTTACATACTTGATATTTCCTATGACGTTGGGATAATCTTTCAAGATTGTTGTGAAAGTTTGAAAAGTTTGGTAATGATGCTTCACTACTATTACCTGTTGTATATGTTCTATTATATTTTATCCTTGCGCTATGTGTTTTACGACAGGTTCCGCTTGATTTTACCTACTTTAATGATCGTCCATAGCAGCCTGGCACACCTTTCGGTGCATTATTCCTCTTGATTAGTGCAGGGCCTGTGGGCAGTTGTTACATTTGGTATCAGAGCTCTAGCTAATGATTTTAGCCAAAATTCAAAGACGTAATAATGTATGAGAGACGTACTTGTAGATTTCAGATGGATGCTTACTATATATATTAGCATATATAGTAGTAGCGGTTGTTTTCCTTTAGTAGTTTTTCTTGAAAGTGGCTAATTATTCTATATTGCGGATTTAGAATGAGTAGAAGAACAACATGACACGTTGCTAGGGGAGCTAATACTGGAGGGGGAAATGGCGGTGAACCAAACTAACCTACCATGTTTGAAGCAATGATGGAGGCATTCATGAGAAGGGTCCCCGCTCCATTGGAAGCTATGTAGACGTAGGGGCCCAGTTGCCTAGAGTTATGTATTTTGCAAAGCAATGCAAGGACTATAAATCTCTAGGAGGAAAACCATTCAAAGGATCTGAGCCAACTGAAGAGGTTCAGAGGTGGATGGATTCTTGTGTTCGTATCTTTGGAGACTTGAGTTTGGATGGTGCAACCAAGAGAAAGCTTGCATCAAGGCAACTACAAGGCAGGGACATGAAATGGTGGAATTCAGTCACACTCGAGACTCCATAGGAAGAAATTTCATAGGAGCAATTCCAGGCTAAGTTTGAAGCAAAGTTTATCTCCACATCTCAAAAATCTTCTTTATTCAAGAAGTTCGTGGAGCTAAAACAGAATGGTCGTTCTGTGCTTGACTATATTTCTAACTTTGAAGCCTTGTCCAGATATGCTCATTCATACATTGATACACCTTATTAGAAGAACAAGAAGTTTTTTGTTTTGAAAGTTAAGCGATAATTTTATTAATTGGCAAAAATTACAATATTAAGCTTTCAACATAAATATATGCAAAGCTTTCAGCCCAAAATTAAGAAGAACCAAATATTACAATTTTCATTTATATGCAATTCACCACCCACACACAATCTAGAATAAAAGAAGTGCTACAATCCAAATAGCCATCCTTCAAGTTTCTCATTTAGATAGAAGAGCATTAACCATCAACAAAATTCTTGCTTAGTTTCTTTAAGCTGAATGCACTTAAGTGAAAAAAGGATCATACATAGGACTAGGATTGCTTCTGGCATGTCTCCCCTTTAGTCTCACCTTAGTGCTTGTTGGTAGGATGTCATCCATACTGAAGTCGTGACCATCATCGAGATCATTTGCCCAGAATTTTCCCTTAAGCTTTTGACTTTTGGACAATGGAAAAGCTTTAGTGGGTACTGCAGATGAAAGGTTAGCCATAGCTGTTTTGACTTTTGGAAAAGTTAGACCAGAACCAGAGTCCGGAGGAGGAGATAGGGTGATGTGTCCACGCGGTTTAAGGTTCGCATAAGGTGATCCATTCAAAGGTGATGAAGACAATGTAGCGCCTTAAAGTGAAGAAGCAACAATAATTGAACTAGCATTCAAAGGTGGACTTAACGAAGTGTTTTGACTGAAAGTGGTAGAACATGACATAGTGGCAGCTAAGTAAGAACAAGATGCAGAAAAATTAGTGGAGAAGAAGGATGCGTCCCAGTTTGAATACCCTCTTTGCTTATATTTGTACAATGATCTTCAGCATGTGCAGTGTTATTCATATCCAAGTCATATTGTTCATCCAGATTTGCACTAAAATTATGAACGGCTGTTCCATTATCAACTATTGCTTATTCACCATATTCTTCTCCAACATGCTCAAAAGCAGCAACAACTAGATTCGCAAAAAAAAAAAAAAAAAAAAAAAAAAAGAATGAGAAGTTTGTTATGGGTCTGGATACCTACATAGGAAGGCCGTTGGTGGATCATCTTGACGATTCATTAAAGAAGATTGTGGAAAAAGCTATTCACCGTCGGAGCTTATTTCCTAAGGATGCAAATGTTGTCATTGCAACCAAAATGGCTGAGAAACCACATCAGGGTGGTAATACTAAGAAGGGGAAGCAGCAACAACAAGAAGGAAAAAATGGCCAGAAGAAGCCTAAAAGTGAGGTGGTTTGCTTTAACTACCAACAGAAAGGCCATTTTGCTAGTGAATGCAAGAATCTCAAAGCTGAGAAGAAGTGCTTCAAGTGTGGGAAGCCTGGGCATAAGAAGAAAAACTTTCCAGAATCAGCCAAGGGCAAGCATGATGTAAAGGCATATTCTTTGGAAGCCATGCCAACTTCTTCAAGAGCTCCTACTATAGAGGAAAAAGGAAAGGGTGTCGTCGTGCAAGGTACTCTTTATGTTCGAGGTGTTTTAGTTCAAGTTTTGTTTGATACTGGATCATCACATTCATTTATTTGCAATGAGCTTATGTGCCGCTTGGGTTTGGAACCCGAGATTTGTGATAGACCATTGATCGTGACTAATCCAGTTGGGGGTTCATCCAATCTTTGCATGATTTGCCGTGGTCTAGTGTTGTCGAGTCATGGTTGCTCTTTTGTGTTTGATTGCTTTGTTCTTAACTTCGCTGGGTTTAGGATCATCTTGTGCATGGATTAGCTCAAGAGGTATGCAACAAGGGGGAATTACGAGAAGTTAGAGGTGAGAGTCGGGGATGTGGAAGGGCGAAAGGTGTTGATTAGATGTAAGTGCGAAGAGGGTGTCTTCATGGGGTATATATATTCGCTTGGGATTCCACAAGAAGACTTGTCATCTGTGATGATCGCTAATGAGTATGAAGATGTCTTTGACGGGATCAAAGGGATGCCGCCGCATTGTGAGATAGAGTTTACGATCGATTTGGTTGAGGGTGCTAGACCAATTGTTATGCCTCTTAGGTGGATTGCGCCTAAGGAATAGCGAGAGTTTGAGGTGCAAGTTCGTGACCTTTTGGGAAAAGGATTCGTTCGGAGAAGTGTATCCAAATGAGGTGCACCGTTCATGTTTTCAACCAAGGCAGATGGCTCATTAAGATTATGTGTGGACTATCGTGAGCTGAATAAGGTGACTAAAAGAATAAGTATCCGTTGCCAAAGATTGATGACTTGTTCGATCAGTTTCACGAGGCCAAAGTGTTTTCTCAGATGGATTTGGAAACGGGATTTCACCAGTTGAGGATGGAAAAGGATAGTGTGCCAAAGACTGCTTTTAGGACACCATCTGGTTTCTTCGAATGGTTGGTCATGCCATTCGGGTTGATTAACGCGCCAACGTATTTTGTGGATCTTATGAATAGGGTTTTCAGAGATCAATTGAACAAGTTCGTGCTTGTATTTGTGGATGACATTCTGGTTTACTCCCGGAATGAGGAAGAGCACAAGACGCACTTGAGAGTTGTGTTAGGGATCTTGCGAAAGCATCAGCTAAAGGCTAAGATCTCGAAGTGTCAATTCTAAAAGAATGAAATGAGGTTTTTTGGCCATGTTGTCTCTAGAAATGGTATAGCGGTTGACCTCGCTAAGTGATAGCAATTCAAGACTGGGATCGACCTAAGAATGCGACGGATGTTCATAGTTTCCTTGGGTTGGAAGGACATTACCATCAGTTTATGAAGGATTTCTCCAAAGTAGCTGCACCGTTGAAAGGATTAACGAAGAAGAACCAAGTGTTCACATGGGATTCAAAGTGCGAACAAGCGTTCGAGATCCTGAAAGGGAGACTGACGAGTGCTCCTGCGTTGACCATTCCAAGTAGGAATGAAGAGATGGTTGTGTACACTGATGCATGTGGTACAGGACTTGGAGTAGTGCTAATGCAGAAGGATAAGGTTGTGGCCTACGCGAGCCGACAGCTAAAGCCGCATGCAAAAAACTATCCAACCCTTGATTTGGAGTTAGCGGCGATTGTGTTTGCTCTGAAGATGTAGGGACATTACCTATTGGGAGTTCGATTTGAGTTGTTTATGGATCACAAGTCATTGAAGTATCTTTACTCCCAAAAGGATTTGAATCTTCGACAGCAAAGATGGCTAGAGTTTCTGGCGTCATATGATTTTAGAATAGCCTATACTCCTGGCAAAGGTAATGCGGTTACAGATGCGTTGAGTCGTAGACACGCAAGTTTGGGGGCAATGTTTTTGGAATGGAAAAGTCTTAAGTATTTGGAAAGGTTCTATTTTAGGCCATGGTGTGAATTGGAAATTGAAATGTTAGCAAGCTTATCGATAAGACTTACTCTTATCGGAAGGATTGGAGAAAGTCAAAAGAGAGATGCGAAGCTTGTCGAGTTTATCCAGAAACTGGAACCAGAAGATAAAGAGTTCTAAGTCGATCGAGAAGGTTGGCTTCGAAAGAAAGGACGATTAGATGTTCCTGATATTGATGGATTGAGAGGTGAGGTTCTGAGAGAAGGTCATCACCCGAAGTTGACGATTCATCCCAGTGGAAATAAGATGTATCAGGACATGAAGCAAGTTTACTACTGGGAGGGGACGAAACGAGACATTCGAAAATTAATTTCCAAGTGTATGAACTGTCAGCTGGTGAAAGCTGAGCAGAAGAAGCCAAGTTGGTTGCTTCAGCCATTGGAAGTTCCTACATGGAAGTGGACGCAAGTATCGATTCCATTTTATCAATGGAATACCTAGAACCAGGAAGGAAACGAAGGGATTTAGGTCATTATTGGACCATTTCCGATAGTCGAGCGAATCGGAAAGCTCGCATATAGATTGGAGTTACCCGAGAAGATCTCAAGTGTGCATAATGTTTTCCATGTGTCATTTCTACGAAAGTTTGTGCATGACACGAATGTAGTAGTATCTCCAGAGCAGTATAAAGACTTGGAAGTAGAAACTACAGTTGCGAAATGTGACACCCCACGTCCATTAATGTCACTCATAAAGGGAATGCATTAAGTTTCGTGAAGCGTTATAGGTAAACAGACACAGAATTTTACAAGACAGACATAAATAATATAGCAGCGGAAATTTAAATTTTATTTCAAACACAGATCATACAGCGTGGTTCAAAATGCCATGAGCCTCAAAAACCATTACAACAACATAACTTCTGTCTTTTAAGATCAGAGTACATAAATACTTAAAAGAAAACATAATTCCCCAAATAAAAGGGATAAAGCCATAGTGGAGATAAAAACTTGATCCATACTTCGAAAGCAACTCTAGCAACATGATATCTGAGTCCTGACTAAGCCTGAGTGTTTCCTCCCTGAGAATCTCGAGGGGAGGGAATGGAAGAAAGAAGGAGAAACAAGAGGGTCAGACATAAAATCTGGCGAATCTAGTGACCTTTAGCAAGTAAATAAGTAAAAGTAGCATGATAGGCATATAAAGTGGATAAGGGAGATCCCTACATAAATGGTAAGTGTGACAAGGTAGACAGGATAAGGTGTATATGCTTCTAATGATGACTCTGCACTATTACTAGTATAACGAAAATGAGATGATCCCTTTCACTATAAGGTGGTAGACTTAGGGCATATTTCCAAATGTATCGTAAACACTACCCTAATCGATCGGCTCCCTACTCCATAGATACTCTGTGTCGGCCCCACAGTAGGCTGTATCACGTCCTAAAGTGGCAACCCCTCATTGACATGCACAGCCCCATATCTACTGGTGTCACGGTCGTCTTATCCACCTATGCTTGGTTCATGCATGCACATGGCCCAGTCGGTTTGTGCCGCCCACCCGTCCTCCACGTTTGGATCTCTTACAATCAGTCAGTAAGCGTGTCCCCTCTCCGCCTAGTATGGAGTACTTTATTTGATACATAATCCGGGTTACTAACTGAAATGGGTCCCACACAATATGATACAAACTCTCCCCTTTGTCTTGTATCCCCCACTAGGTTTTCACTGACTATGTATACCACTAGGTGTCTTTAATTACATAGCCCTATACGAGCTATGCTTACCCTAAGAGGTGTCTTTAATTACATAAATTTGTTATTTCCTCTTGTTATGTATACCACTAGGTGTCTTTAATTACATAAACTTATCGGGTTAAGTTTGTGGACCAATATGTAGATATTACCCACCCCCTCCAGAATTGCTTAACCCATCCACTAACTCACAAATTTTACTTAACCCTAACTTTAGTTCATAATCATAAAATCCCTATGGATTAGATTTGGTTAAGTAGTCCAATTGATTACCATGTCCATTTATGGTTTATAATGGGCTAGACCTCCCACATTAAGCCTACGACTTGTGGATGCTGGATATGCCGGTCGGGTCCGGGCAGTCTTATTCCACAGTTGGGCCTAGCCTCGTGTCTTACTCCGATTCATATTTGCGCACTTAGACCTCTCACATTAGGTTCAACATTAATGGCTGTTGGATATGCGGGTCAGGTCCGGGCAGACTTCCACCACTAATGCAACCTAACGTCGTGTCATAAGTGCAATTACAATTCCTAATTGTAATTACTAGACTTTCCATTTTTATTCAGTTGTTACCTATGTCTTAATAGGTGATTATGTCCTTTTTTCCCAGTTATATCCATAGTTGATTTTATGCCAAATTTATTCATATTCACTACTCCAATTAATAACCAAATTTACATTTCAATTATGTCCATATTAACCCTTTTTGCCCCGTTCCCTAATTAGTGCACTCATAAAATTGGCGGCATGCCTAGACTAGATAATAGTCTATTCATAAATGATAAAAGGGAAAAATAATAGGATTATGACAAAAGTGAATGTTCTAACATAACTTGGCATAAACATAAACTAGCATGGTGATAAGGTGGACATAAAGGCATAAAACTGATGAACTTGTGGCAGTCAATTGATTCTTAACATAACTACAATGTCACAATGAGCATAAATAGTTCTAAATTAACAAATTAGATGTCCAACTGCTTTAGATCTAATATGATAGGCACAAGGTGATAAACTAGATTTGATTAACAACTCAAATATCCACATAATTTAGATCCAACGGTTTTAAAGTGGATCTACACAAATAAGGTTTAAGTTTTACATCATAGCATGTTATAGAAGTTACCATGGATCTAACAAGATAGAGATTTAGATTAATAATTAAAAATAGATCTAGCACAAATCACAGAATTCCACAAGGATTAAACAGATCCAAACAAGATAGGGATTTAGATCCAAATCCTAACCAACTCAGAATGTCATATGTTCATGATTTACAATGGATCTGATTTAGCTTAGGCATATGAACAAATCTAAGTCATAATCATGTCATATTTACTTTTAAATATTCAAATCTAAAAGTAACTAGAAACTCATAGTGTTAGGATTAGAAAATAGAGAAAGAATGGATATTGAATCTCTAGATTTGATTTTCAAAACTGATAGTTGTAGAAGATAACGGGTTCAGTTCAGACACCGGCAGAGTTTGACCATCATGAATTCTCAATGAAGATAATAAGAGAAGTGGCTATGTATATATAGCTACAAAACCCTCTGAAACCGACTTCCACCTCTTCTCTAAGGGTGTCGACACCTTTGTGGGTGGGTCGACCCATAGGTCGACACCCCTTAAGGGGGGTCGACCCCGGTGTCGACACTCCTCTAGGGGGGTCAACCCCCTAGAGCGGAAAATCTGCCGCCATTTTTCATTTTTCGAATTTGAACTGTTCTGGATAAAATTCTAACTCATCTCTGACTCATATATATATATATATTCTTTCTACGTGTATACAAACTTAAAACTCTCATAACCACTTCATACGGTGTCCGTTTTACGCAAACCAAATGTCTACCTTGACCAAAATTTCGATACGGACGCAATGGTGCAGTCTGTTTTCCTTAATTCTAAATGTTAATTTAATTATTAATTAATTTATCCTCTTTTATGTTAATAAAATTACGGGGTGTTACATTCCCCCCTACTTAAAGGATTTCGTCCCCGAAATCTCCGAGTTGAGAAGAATGCATATCCTACCATCCATTGTCCGTCTTCTTATCCATCAATCACTGGCATCCATTGTCCTTAAAGATTTCTAATTCTTATATGAATATATGCAAAGGTGTGTGTATATGTTCTAATACTAATGCGAAAATCTGGCGGTCTACTGATTCAGTTGACTCCTTAATGCAATGTATGTTAGTGCCATGAATCCAATATGTATGCAAATAATCATATTATAACATGTAAGCTCTATATGTGTGCACACTCATTCGTCCAAGTGCAACATCCATATGCTAATTCATCCATTTCCATCCATAAAAGAAAAGAAAATGCACACATATCCATAGGTAGTATGAGAGTGATTGAGCCGATCTAGTGCCTAATGTGTGTGTATATGCGCCCACAGGCAACCACTGGCAAACACTTGCATCCATCAAACATAACATGTTTCAAACACATGTTTACATCCATAGGATTCCTATCTAAAGGTGAAAAATACTATGGATAAGATATACTCAAATGATAGAAACAAGCACCGATAAAAACTTTGAAAAAGGAGTTAAGAACATACCCTCGAAAAGGAAAGGGTATGAAGCACGAATCTTGTCTTTGATCTCCCAATTCGTATCTTCTGGGTTATCTCCCCATTGAACCTTTAGCAAATTGATCTCATTATTGCGTAGCTTCTTAATTTCTGATCCAAGAACACGGGTAGGGACTCGCCTGACTATCGCCTCCCGTTCCACTTCTACTTCTTCCAACACACTCGGCTCAACAATTATTGCGCTGTCATGCATGCACTTCTGCATATGAGAAACATGGAAAACATCATGAACAACAGATAGATTTTTTGGGAGCTTTACTCTATAGTCCATTTGGCCAATCCTGTCGGTTATGGGAAATGGTCCCACAAACCTAGGTGTCAACTTCCTAACGATCCGAAGCGAACTACATTCCTCAGAGGTGATGCTTTGATAAAAACTAAGTCTCCCACTTCAAATTCGATGTCAGTCCTTCTCTTGTATGCATAGGACTTCTACCTATCTTGAGATGTCTTCATCCGCCGTCGAATGAGATCAATCTTTTCGGACGTTTCTCTAACCATATCTGGTCCAAGTGATAGTCTTTCTGTAGATTCCCACCAACAAGTTGGTGATCTACAGGTTCGTCCGTACAACGCTTCGAAGGGTGCCATGCCGATGCTGGACTGATAGCTATTGTTATAGGCAAACTCTACTAAAGGAAGGTTCTCTTCCCAAGTCCCTCCGAAGTCTAGGATACACAACTCAAAAGATCTTCAAGAATCATGTTCACCCTTTCTGTTTGTCCGTCGGTCTGAGGATGATAAGAGGTGCTCAACCACAACTGTGTACCTAATGCTTCTTGCCATCTCCTCCAAAATTCACTGGTAAAGATAGGGTCGCGATCTCTTACGATGTTGGAAGGTACTCCATGAAGACGAACTATCTCCCGAACATAAATTGTTGCCAACCATGATGTCGTCCTCTTACTCTTAACTGGAATAAAGTGAGCACTCTTAGTGAGTCTATCTACCACAACCCAGATACCGGTGTTGCCTTTCTTCGATCTAGGCAAACCATCAATGAAATCCATAGAGACGCTCTCCCATTTCCACTGAGGAACCTCCAAAGGATGAAGTAGACCACCGAGCCTCTTTTGCTCAGTTTTAACTTGCTAGCAAATTAAGCATTGGGAAACAAATCCGGCCACATCTTTCTTCATCCCAACCCAAAAGAAATCCCTCTTTATGTCTTTGTACATCTTATCACCACCTGGATGAATGGTCATCTTAGAATGGTGGGCTTCTTCTAGGACTGCCTTTATCAAGCTTCCAGTTTGAGGAACACAAAGCCTTCCATCTCGTCGCAACCACCCATTTTCATCTATGGCATATCTACTGAGGTGACCAGAAGTCTCCCCTCTTCTGAGCTTTCCCATGATGTCTAAAATCTGTGGGTCATCTTGTTGTGAATCTCCTATCTGGTCCATAAGAGTTGGTCGTATCTCCAAGGATGCAAACAAATCAGGCAAAATCTCGATGGAGGGTTTAAAATCAAAAGATGATATGATCTCCAAGTTCTTTCTCTCCACTAATAGAGGACTCAGGACTATCCTCTGCCTACTTAGTGTGTCTGCCACCACATTACCCTTTCCAGGGGTATAATAAATACCAATCATAAGAAGCTAGAAACTCCATCCACCGTTGTTGCCTTAAATTGAGGTCTTTTTGCAAGAACAGATACTTGAGAGATTTACGATCAGTGTATAACTCGAACTTCTCCCGAAGTAAATAATGACGCCACGTCTTTAACACGAATACTATGGCAGCTAGCTCTAGATCATGGGTGGGGTAGTTCTTCTCATGAACTCTCAACTGTCTACCCCCATAACACACTACTTTCCCTTCTTGCATCAGAACCGCACCAAGCCCCGTATCGCATGCATCAGTGTGAACGGTAAACAACTTACTCCCGTCAAGCAAGGTCAAGACTGGGGATGTTGTCAGAGCCCTCTTCAGTCGTTGGAAAGCAACGTCACAGTCTATGTCCCACGAAAATGCCAAGTTCTTCTTCATTATCCTGGAGAGTGAGGCTGATATCTTTGCGAAGTCCTTAATGAACTTCCTATTATAACCTGCCAAACCCAGAAAGCTCCTCACCTCGGTTGCATTTTTAGGAATCTTCCAATCTTGCACTGCAACCACCTTCGCGGGATCTATAGCCATCCCTTCTTTGGAGACAACATTCCCTAAGAATCTCACCTCTTTTCTCCAAAAATGACATTTGGAGAACTTCGCCTTAAGCTGATGTTCACGGAGAGTTTTCAAAACTTCTCTCAAATGTCGGGCTTGCTCTTCTTTGCTTTTGGAGAAGATCAAAATATCATCAACAAAGACTACAACAAATTTATTTAGGAACTCCCGGAACACCCTACACATCAGATTGACAAAATAGGCAGGTGCATTCGTCAGCCCAAAAGGCATCACTAGCCATTCAAAGAAACCGTCCGGAGTTCAAAAAGAAGTCTTATCTATGCTATCTTCAGCCACCCTTAATTGATGGAACCCCGTAGTCAAGTCTAACTAAGAAAATACCGAGGCGCCAACAAGCTGATCAAATAAAGTAACGATCCTCGGAAGCGGGTGCCTATTCTTCTTAGTGAGTTTATTCAGCTCTCTATAGTCAACACACAAACGAAGCAAACTATCCGCCTTAGTCGTGAATACTACTGGAGCATCCCATTCATATATGCTTTGTATGATAAACCCTTTCTCAAGCAACTCCCCTACTTGCTTACTTAGCTCCCTCCTTTCCCTCGGAGCCACGTGGCGCACTAGCAATGCAACTGGCTTTGCATTGTCCACCAAATATATATGAAAGTCGATCTCGCGCCTCAGAGGTAAGCCCCGAACCTCATCAAAAACATCAGAATAATCTCGGATTACTGGAACAGATTGCAAGTCATCAATAGATGCATCAAGAGACTCTAGGAAACTAAGTATAACCGACCCTTGTGGGTCACAAGAAATCTCGAGGGTCCTTCCATAACAAGTCAGAAGCCTAACGACCCTCTTCTCACAATCCAGAATGGCACCATACGTGGTAAGCCACTCCATTCCTAGAGTCAACCCATAGTCCATAAAATCGGGCACATACGCGTCGCATTCAAACTCGACGCCTAACACAGATATTTTCAAACCCCGACAAATCATAGATAAATGAGACGAACCACCAATGGGGTTTGAAAAAACTATGGGATCCACTACCATTCTAGTAATTATTTGTAGAGATTCAACCATAGGACTTGATATAAATGAATGTGAGGCACCAGAATCAAAAAGTGTTCTAATAGGATGGTTTGAAAGAGAAATTAAACTTTCCACATAAATTTTTCTACCTCTATCAGGAGCACTGATCGCGAGAGCATGCACCTGCCCTGCAGAAGTCCCTGTCCTTTGACCCTGTCCCTGTGATCCCTGTTTCTTTGGGCACTCTCTAGCAAAGTGTCCGACCTCTACACAGTGGTAGCAAGAGTTCTTCCTCCACTTACAGTCTTTAATCAAGTGACCTTCCTTCCCACAATTGTGACAGTTTCTCTTATCCTTGCCTTTATCATTCTTCCCTCCCTTATTTTGCTGTTGTTGTTGTTATTGTTGTTGCCCCTTCTTGGGCAACACCTTCCTATTTTGCGATGTCTCTTCAGCACTATTTTCTCCCTTGTCTTCTTCATGCATTAGGTCCATATCGACAAGCTTTTCAAAGGTGGCTCCCATTGGAATATGGGACATGGTTAATCCATGCAGAGGCTCATTCTGCCCGTTAGCAAACCGCAAAGCTCTTTTGTGTGGCGTATCCACCAACTCTAACCCGATCCTTGCTAGCTGGTTGAATTTATTCACATACTCTTTCACCATCAAGTTTCCTAGTTTGAGTGTTAAGAATCTCTCCATCTGCATGCTTCTCTCAGCTTGGGAGAGGAATTTCGTTTTGAACCTCTATCTAAAATCTTCCCAAGTTTCCACCGGACGTCTAGCTTGGGTGACTTCCCACCAAAATGAGGCTTCGTCTTTCAGTAGCCAGGCGACAAACTGAACCTTCCTTCTATCCTCTACTTCAAAGATTACGAACAAGCCCTCGGTCTCCTTGAGCCAATTCTGCGCTTCTATGAATGTCTCGTTCACATGGAATGGCTTGCCTTCCATAGCACGGAAGTCTTTGCAGATCTTGGCGAAGTTATCTACTCTTGAAGGGGGAGGAGGAGGAATGACTGATGTAGCTGGGGGAGGAACATTTCCTTAGCCTTCGGCAGGCGCCGTGGCCTCCAAATACCTATGGAACCATCCGGGTATCGTGACGCTTTCTGGGATATTAGGAATGATTTGTTCCCCGGACATGCTGAAAAAGGAAAAAGGAAGAGATTTAGACAAAGGACCGAAGGATATAACATATGGCTATTTGGGGAATGTTTTTCAAAACAGACTTTTCTTTTCGAAAATGCTTTCTTTTAAAATCTTTTTGAAAATAATTTTCAAAAACTTTATCAAATCTGGTAACCTTCAGCTCTAATACCAAGTGTGACACCCCACATCCATTAATGTCGCTCACAAAGGGAATGCATTAAGTTTTGTGAATCATTATAGGTAAACAAACACAGAATTTTACAAGATGATATCTGAGTCCTGATTAAGCCTGAGTGTTTCCTCCGTGAGAACCTTTGGGGGGGGACGTAAGAATGAAGGAGAAACAAGAGGGTCAGACATAAAGTCTTGCGAGTCTAGTGACCTTTAGCAAGTAAATAAATAAAAGTAGCATGACAGGCAGATAAAGTGGATAAGAGAGATCCCTACATAAATGGCAAGTGTGACAAGGTAGACAGGATAACGTGTATATGCTTCTAATGGTGACTTTGCACTATTACTAGTATAACCAAAATGAGATAATCCCGTCCACTATAAGGTTGTAGACTTAGGGCATACGTCCAAATGTACCCTAACCACTACTCTAATCGAACGGCTCCCTACTCCGTAGATACTCTGTTTCGGCCCCACAGTAGGATGTGTCACAGTCGTCTTATCCCCCTCTGCCCGGCTCATGCACGCACATTGCCCAGTCGGTTTGCGCCGCCCACACCGTCCTCCACGTTTGGATCTCTTACAATCAGTCAGTAAGTGTGCCACCTCTCCGCCTAGTACGGAGTACTTTATTTGATACCTAATCCGGGTTACTGACTGAAATGGGTCCCACACAATATGATACAAGCTCTCCCCTTTGTCTTACATCCCCCACTAGGTTTTCACTGACTATGTATACCACTAGGTGTCTTTAATTATATAGCCCTATACCAGTTATGCTTACCCTAAAAGGTGTCTTTAATTAAAAACTTTATTATTTCCTCCGGTTATGTATACCACTGGGTGTCTTCAATTACATAACCTTATTGGGTTAAGTTTGTGGGCCTATATGTAAATATTACCCACCCCCTCCAGTATTTCTTAACCCATCCACTATTCAACAAATTTTACTTAACCCTAAATTTAGTTCATAATCATAGAATCCCTATGGATTATATTCGGTTAAGTAGTCCAATTGATTACCATGTCCATTTAAGGTTTATAATGGGCTAGACCTCCCACATTAGGCCTATAACTTGTGGACTGGATATGCCGGTCAGGTCCGTACAGTCTTATTCCACGGTTGGGCCTAACCTCGTGTCTTAGCCCAATTCGTATTTGCGCACTTAAACCTCTCATATTGGGTTCAACATTAGTGGCTGCTGGATATGCCGGTCGGGTACGGGCAGACTTCCACCAATAATGCAACCTAACCTCGTGTCATAAGTGCAATTACAATTCCTAATTGTAACTACTAGACATTCCATTTTTATTCAATTCTTACCTATGTCTTAATAGGTGATTATGTCCCTTTTTCCCAATTATATCCATAATTGATTTTATTCCAAAATTATACATATTCATTACTCCAATTAATAACCAAATTAACATTCAAATTATGTCCATATTTACCCTTTTTCCCCCATTCCCTTACTAGTGCACTCATAAAATTGGTGGCATACCTAGACTAGATAATAGTCTATTCGTAAATGATAAAAGGGAAAAATAATAGGATTATGACAAAATTGAATGTTCTAACATAACTTGGCATAAACATAAACTAGCATGGCGATATGGTGGACATAAAGGCATAAACTGATGAACTTGTGGCGGTCAATTGATTCTTAACATAACTATGATGTCACAATGAGCATAATCTAAATTAACCAATTAGATGTCCAACTGGTTTAGATCTAATATGATAGGCACAAGGTGATAAAATAGATCTAATTTACAACTCAAATGTCCACATAATTTAGACCCAACTGTTTAAAAGTGGATCTACACAAATAAGGTTTAAGGTTTACATCATAGCATGTCATAGAAGTTACCATGGATCTAACAAGATAGAGATTTAGATCAATAATTAAAAATAGATCTAGCACAAATCACAGAATGCCGTAAGGATTACAACAGATCGAAGAAGATAGTGATTTAGATGCAAATCCTAACCAACTCAGAATGTCATATATTCAAGATTTACAATGGATCTGATTTAACTTAGGTATATGTACAAATCCAAGTCATAGTCATGTCATATTTACTTTTAAATATTCAAATCTAAAAGTAACTAGAAACTCACAGTGTTTGGATTAGAAAATAGAGAAAGAATGGATCTTGAATCTCTAGATTTGATTTGCAAAACTAATAGTTGTAGAAGATAATGGGTTCAGTTCAGACACCGGCAGAGTTTGACCACCATGAATTCTCAATGAAGAAAATATAAGAAATGGCCATATATATAGCTGCAAAAACCTCTGAAACTGATTGCCACCTCAGCCCTAGGGGTGTCGTCACCCCTGTGGGTGGTCGACCCATAGGTCGAAATCCCTTAAGGGGGTCGACCCCACTGTCGACACCCCTCTTGGGGAGGGGGGAGGGGGGTCGACGCCCTAGAGCGGGAAATCTAATGCCATTTTTCATTTTTCGAATTTAAACTGTTCTAAATAAAATTCTGACTCATCTCTGACTCATGTATATATATTCTTTCTACGTGCATACAAACTTAAAACTCTCATAACTTCTTCATACGGTGTCCGTTTTTCGCAAATCAAATGTCTATCTTGACCAGAATTTCGATATGGACACAATGGTGTAGTCTGTTTTCCTTAATTCTGAATATTAAATTAATTATTAAGTAATTTATCCTCTTTTATGTTAACAAAATTACGGGGTGTTATACGAAACCTCGTAAGCCACTTCGTGTTGTGGGGAATGACATGAAACAACTTAGGAGGAAGACAGTTATGCTAGTCAAGGTACAATGGAGTAAAGATGAGGACGATTGTACGTGGGAGATGGGAGAAAGCATGAGGGTGACTCATACATAACTCTTCGTCGATAGGACCCTTTGATATTATATCATCATTATATCATTGTATCTTGTTGTTTTTTGATAGTATTCCGCCTGGTAGGATAAGGCTATGGATGCATGGCTTGATGGTTGCTAGTTTGGGTGGTAGAATTGGCTTCTCATGGACGATAGGCATGCGGAATTGTTGTGGTTGCTTATGTTTACTTGGAATTTGGGGGAAAATTTTTAAAAGGGGGGGGGGGGGGGGAGAGAATGTAACAGCCCGCATTTTACGTATCGGAAGATCGTAAAATATTTTTATTTCATCCCCAGAGTGTTGGATCATTCTCATATTTTAAAATGTTGTTTATGGGATGTGAGACATGTCCATAATTTTAACCAATTTTGTTTGTAACCATTTTTTCCCTGTTAGTCTTGTACAGGACATAACTTTTGACCCAGGTCGAATCAGGTGGTGAGACCTGTGCCATTGGAAAGGAAATGATGATTGGCTTTCCATAGAGTGTTTACATTAAAGATTTGGCTCAACGGTTTGGGAGGAATCGCTGTTTTAAGGTTTTTTAGTTAGCTATTCAGGTTTGGAAAGCCACAATGGGCTGATTTGGGAAGGCTCATTGGTGGGCTATTGGAAGGGTATAAATAGGGGGTACGGGATATTGGAAATGGTTTTAGTTTTCCATTCTCTCATTTGGAGGCCTTGAACTCCTCCTTGCTCTAATACCTTTCCACCATTAAAAATCATAATCCAAGGAGGGAATTCATAGATCTACACCATTGAAGGTTAAATCTACATCAATTGAGGTAAGGATTCATCGGATCAAGGTGTTTGGTGCAAGATGCTTACTATCCGGATTCATATTTCATTGATTTTTCTTGTTTGGGAGAATTGGTGAGCGATATGCATCTCTCACATGGATTCAATGAAGTATATAAGTGTATGTTCATGTTTTTCATCAATTTCAAGTGTTTTTAAATAGATCTATGCATTATTAAGTCCATTTTCATATAAATCACTCTATGATCTAATTTAGCAAGTTAAGATAGGTAATTTCTATTAAATTTCATGTGAATGTGCAAGTTAGATCCATGGTTTTGTTCATATGTACATTTATGGTGATTTTTGGTGAATTTTACATTACTATTGATGGAATTGTCATATTGGTGATATTATTGATTTCATATCATGCTTGTGGTCATATTAGATGAATTGGATGAGTTAGTTTCGTCGATTGTATTGATCGACGAAGTTTTGGTCGAAATCAGAGTTGAAACATCGATGTCAGGGTTTAGGTCAAGCAAGGCATGGTCGGTCAGGGTGGGTCGATCAAACCATGAGGAGGTTTTCTTGGAGGAAAAGAAATAGGTTGGGTCATTCTTGATATGGGTCCATCGAGCTTTTGCCCGGGTCGATCGAGCTTTGTACCGGTCGGTCGAGCGAGCGAGAATGGGGTTGAGAATTTCAGGGTCGAGCACTTTAGGGTCGGTCCTCCATGAAGAAACTGGGTCGGTCTCATTTTAGGTCGGTCGTGCAGAGCTCAGTGGGTTGGTCATAATGCGTGGAATGGTGGAATAGTGGATCGGTCGGTCTCCACGTAGAAGGTGGGTCGGTCGAACTGAGACATATGGGTTGGTCGAGCTGAGCCATATAGTTCGGTCGAGCTGGGAATGAGGGTCGACCGTGATGATTTCAGCAGCATTTTAGACACTGTGGTGTATGGCATAAGTGCTATAGCAAGTTAATGTGATGCTATTGATTATTTCGGACCTCATGATTGAGGTTTCTTTGGTCTGAGGTTGGGGATAACTTCGAGGAGAATTCAAGTAGGGATATTCGAAGTGTTGAATGTGTTCGTTGATCGACGTAGACCAACGAAGAAGATGGAAACTCAAAGGTCGTGAGTTGGTGGATAACGGTTGCATGAGAAGACTGCTAGACAATGGAAAGTCGTCGGGATTTGATGACTAGATATGCGAAGGCCGAGAGATTATTGTTGTCGTAAATTTTAGCAGACTCAAAGTAGGGGTACGATGGGGGCACCCAAAATACCAGTTATAGGTCGAGTACCCTGGGTATCATTGAAAGGCCTAGTTGCCAAGGTTCGACAAACATATTTATTGTTGAAAGGCGTATGGGGTTTATGCTAGAACTGGGGTTACCATTAGCCCTTGACATATGGGAGGTTGGTCGTCATATAATTAACGATGGTTTCAAAGCAGGATTGGCGGTGATAGCCAGAGTCAGTCATGGATGATTGGTTGTTCTGTTTGTACCATCTCATATAGGTTGTCCAACATCGAAGGAGATGTTCCTTGGGTGCTTGTATGATATTGGTCTAGGCCTCTGGGGATTGTGCTTGAGGGATGTTGAATTCGATTAGGATTGTTTACATGAGATACTAGATGTTATGAGTGCTTTACCATGATTGAATGGGTGTTCTGGGTTCCATTAATAAATGGTTGAATTGTTTATTGTAAAGGCTATCACTGTTCGATGTGGGGAAAATACGGTTGAGTTCTTCTCTGGTGTTATGGGTAGATTTGTATGTTTATCTATCCATTCTCATATACTTTATTATTGAAGTTTTTGTTGTTTTATCGCTCACTAAGATTGTTGTCTGACTTAAGGTTTGATGTCTTCTCTTATTATCTTGGGCTGTTCATCCGATTGTGGATAGGCAGACTAAGTGGTAGGTTACAGGTGATTAGTGAAGACGATGTTGCAGTGCGAAGGTGAGCAGGAGGCTGGCGTATTACTTTTACTACTAACTAGTATTTCTGTTTCCACTGTTTGAGTTGCTCTATGAGTGTTGTAGTGAGGCCTTATGTACATACTTGATAGTTCCAATGATGTTGGAATGATATTTCAAGATTGTTGTGAAAGGTTGAAAAGTTTGGTATATGATGCTTCACTACTATTACCTGTTGTATATGTTCTATTATATTTTATCCTTGCGTTGTGAGTTTTACGACAGGTTCTGCTTGAGTTTACCTACTCTAATGATCATGCATAGCAGCCTGGCACTCCTTTCAGCACATTATTCCTCTTGATTAGTGTAGGGTTTGTGGGCAGTTGTTACGGTATCGGGCTTGGGGACACTTAAATCCTAGTTACTTGGAGGAACAGACTTAGGGGGTTTTGCTTGTGTCTATCTATTGCAATATTAGTTAGTATCCCTGTAGGTATCTTATTTTGGGGGTCCTGCATTAGGTAGGGGCGAGGGCACGCTTTGCTGAACTGGATAGTAAGAGGTTCAAGGTTTTTGGGGGTGTTAGGGGTGCGTTTCCGATGGAGTTATGAGCGTACGTGGATCCAGCTACGGGACCTAAGACGCCAAAACACCTATGGATATTGTCATGTTCTATAAGTCGCCGGGTTAGGGAGTGATACACCCTACTGCTAGGGATGACATAGGATATTCAGGTAATAAGGAGCCGATCACTTGGGTAGTAATTAGGGACACCTAATACTGCTGTTATATAATTAGGTTAACACCTAATCCTGTTATGTAATAAGGGTACACCTAACCTTGTTGTTATTCTTGCTGTTATTATTCATGTTATTAATCCAGTGATACATAATCTTGTTAAACTTGTATACTGTTACTGGTGCAGACTAGGATTTTAAATATGAAACGCATATGTTCAGACATATATGACATTTACCCATTTTAGGATATAAATGTGAAGCATTTCCCAACCATAAGTTTATTTCTGTTATTCTGTCCATCCTGCTATTATGTTTAGATTACCTATTGTAAAACTATACAATTTCTTATCCAGTTTTATTTACCTGTCCTATTATTTCTAAATCATGCATATTTGTAAATCATTGGAACTCACCAGACTTTATGTTTGGCCTTTTTCTTTCACCTCTTTCTTCCTTTCCCTCGTCAGGTTATGAGGGTGGTGGTCCTCAGCAGTAACTAGGATATCGCTTCAGCTTGGACTCGGCTTGAAATGTATCGCTTTGATCTGCTTTCCACTTTAGTTTGGCTTATGCTATGGGATATGACTTTATATACTTTGGTATTCTATTTTATATGTTGGCTTGAAATAAAAATTTGAAACAGTTTGTTGGTTGTAACTAGTTTTAGCATATTTCTGAGACTATGCTTTACTTCTATTTTAATAAAGTTTAAAAATTTACCGTTGCTTATTTTATCTTTCTTATGTATTCTATTTAATGATTGTTGTTGCGCTTCATGGAACTCAACGCATTCTCTTATGAGTGACGTTAATAGATGTGGGGTGTCACATTTGTATCAGAGCTGAAAGTTACAAGATCAAAGTAAAAGTTTTAAAAAGTTTTTAAAAACCATTTTCAGAAAGCAAAGTATTTTGAAGTAATAATCTATTTTTGAAAAAACATATCCTGCCACTCATTGCCAATGATCTATTGATCTCTTGTTGAATCCTTTTTCCTTTCTTTTCAGCATGTTCGGAGAACCCAATATTCCCGAGGGCATTCAGATACTGACTTGGTTACTGTAACACCCCACCTCCGCTAGGGTCACTCACAAAGGGAATGCACTAGTTTTGGTGGAGTATTATCTAGGTAAACATACACATAGGTATCACAAGGAAGAACACAAATAAAGCAGCGGTAGAAATTAAAAACCAAATTTTTATTACTTTCAAGAAAAGAGTCAAAACCCCGTATATCCAAGGTACAAATTATTCCATTACATCAAGTTCCAAATAAAGAAGCATAAACTTCAGATAACAAAAGTAAATTATTCCCCATAAATAGCAGAAGCAACCATAGCATAGCTCAAGACCAAACCGTACATGAGCTGACAGAAAGCAAGCTAAATCCAAGCTAAAAGCTAGTGTTTCCTCCCTGAGAACCTGAGGGAGGGGGGAAACGAAAGAAAAGGAGGCGAAAGAAAAAGGGTCAGTCATAAGACTGGTAAGCCCTAGTGACTTTCAGTATAAAAACTAGTAAAAGTAACATGACATGCAAAAACTGGAATTAAACATAAGGATGATAACAGGACTGATATGATAATTAAGATAACAAGATAAGTCAAGTCTAGCGTCGCATATTCAAGATTCGCTGCACCATCTGTACTAGTGTTCTAACCCATGTCAAGTATTCAAGGTTTTAAATATCGGATATCGGTCACATTTCATCTTGGAGATTTTGGTGACTCGGTATCGTTTCGGGGGAGATCTCGGAGGAGACGAGTACATCTCGGGCGTCAATATCGGATTTACATCTCGGAGCTTAAAGTTCATATCGGAACCATATCGGCGTACATTTTATGTTAATAATTATATATACTAAAAGTCTAAAATATAAAGAAACTGAGCTTACCTGATTTGAGGGTTTACTTAATTTCTTGCATGGTTGCATTGTTGAATATTTATATGAAACTGGCTCCTTTTACACATTTTCAGGTTGAATACTGCTATAATCTAACAGGTTGGATATTGCTACAAATGACAGCCAAGAAATATAGCCAAACCAGAAATTAAAAAGAAAAATAGAACAGTCTGAAAGTCTACAATGTTGTATTGGGTTCATGGAAAAAATATGTAAAATTAGAACAATAGTCTGACGAAATATAAAATTAGAATTAAATCTATGTATCAACTCTATAACTAGCAATGTTGTAATGGGTTCGTGTTATTTTGAAATCACATGCATTTATAACATTCATGAATGAGAAGAAAACAATATAAGTGTGAACAAGAAAGTAACAATATACATGCAAGTCTGTTACAGAATATGTCAACCAAGAAATACTAGAACTAGCCAATGTTGTATTAGTAGATAAGTGAGGCTGGTCCTGAACCCTTGATTTTAGTAGCAAGTAATTGAATTTTAGAACTTAGTAACTTGCTGCTGACATGCTGAAGATAAAGTAATTTAAAACCTTGCTGAAGATAAAGTAATTAATAGGTTCATGGCATCTGATACAACTATAAATTTTGATACAACTAGAAAGGCATATAAAGTAATTCAGTTGTTTCAAAGAACTTCCAGTAGCATGCAAGTATTATATGATGGGATGATACAGGTCTTGCTTATTAAAAAAAAAAATCGGGTGATATATCGTGATTTCGTTTCGGTCAAGATATCGGCCGATATTTGTAAATATCGGCCAATATCTTCGAAATGAGATATTCAACGATATATTATGTATCGTCTCGTTTTGAGGTCAAAACGAGATCTCGGCCGATATTTAAAACACTGCAAGTATTAATCATGAAATGATCCCTTGGCCCAGTATCATGAAGTGACCCATTACGGGGTCCTATGTTACGATCTACTAATCGATCGACTCCCTACAAGTTCTAGCTCGTCATGTGTCTGTGTCATACGGCCCTATCTTGAAATGTAGTCACCTGTGCTAGGTCCACCATAGGGTGTATCAAGCCCTATGATGCCAACCACAGACACGAATCAAGTACGCACAGTGTAAACCTACGGGTGCCCAATGCCTGCTTTTTCAACTCCGGACTACGTGCACGACCATAGTCCGCCTGAACCTACAATGGCGCACCTACTCAGCCGTCGTTCTGGTCGCTTACAATTAGCCCAGTAATCGTGCCCCAGCCTGCCTAGTCCTAGGGTATCGTGATACATCCAAGTGGGTTACTGCTGAAAAGGACCGCGTAACTAGGGTTTATAATGGGTTAAGTGTTGTCATTCAAATTCGTGACTTAACCCTATCCAAATCATGTATCAAGTTGCTTAAGTGTGTTCAAGCGGTTCATGAATTAACCCTATCAAATCATCACGTCAAATTGGTTAAGTATATTCAAATGGTCCATGACTTAACCCTATCATGTGGCATTAGTTCGTTAATGCACCCCAACCTCTCACATGAGACTAATTATTGTGGTCACTGGATTTGTCGGGCGGTTCCGGGCAGATTTACACCACAACATAATCTAACCTCGGGTTTTACGTGCAATATGACCAACTACTCACATTGAATCCTATTGTTTGCAGTCACTGGATTTGTCGGGCGGTTCCGGGCAGATTTACACTACAAACTTAACCCAACCTCGAGTTGGCCATTTTCAAATTCATTCTAAGTGTCATGTCCAGATTCAAGTTTTCGAGTCTAAATTCATGTTAAGTTTTCAGGTCATGTTTCATGTCAAATCGTGTCAAGTTCATGTCCGTATCCAGGTTCAAGTTATAACAACGTTCATGTTCAAGTTCAAAGCCAATTCATGTTTTACCTAATCTACCCAAATCGTATTCCCATCGCACATAAACTCGAATCGATACAAATAAATCTAATTAGGGAATAACATAAAAAGGGACGGGTATAAGGTGGCAAAAGTGATTACTAGCATAGCATGGTATGACTTGAGATAAATGATTATAACATTACTGGCATATGGAATATCGGCCTCAAACATAAAGATTCCAAATCTAGCAAAATAAGGTACTACTCAAGATAACAGTTAACATAAGGTGATAGTCATGGTAATGGTTGACATAAGGTGATAGTCATGGTAATGGTTGACATAAGGTGATAGTCATGGTAATGGTTGACATAAGGTGATAGTCATAAACTTGTGACTAATAGCAGATTCAACATTGCAGGCATGATAATATGAGGGGTTTTTCTTTTTGATTTACAACATGAATAGGCCCCAAATCAATGTCTTAGTGATTATCCAAAAGTCAAGATCCAAGATGAACAAGAATTGATGTAAAACAGTCATCATACACAGGTCCAATTTCAATTTACAACATATTCATATTGCATTTACAGTTAAATCTAAAAGTAACTGGGGCTTATAGATCATGGTTCGAGAATTGGAAAAAGAAAGTCGATGTTGAATCTTTATATGCTTAGTCAAGTCCTAATAGAAATCCCCAAATCAGCAATTCTCTTAACGTAGTTTTGACGTAGAAGAAGTAGTCCCTTTCTCTAACTTTTCAACCAGAATTAGAGCAGCATAAGGTCAGAGAGAATTTTGTGTAGAGAGACTAGTGTTAGGGGTTGTTTATATAGGGTCAGGTCAACGAATGTAGACAGAAACGAGGCCATAAACATCAAAGTGAATCCAGCTTCAAAAGTGGGCTCGGCCACCAGGTCGACCCCCAGGTCGACCCCCAGGTCGACATTATGGTCGACCTGGTCCTGGGCAGGTCGACTCTATAGTCGACCCCCACGTCAACCTGGTCCTGGGCGGGAAATTTCCCGCCCAGTCTGTTCTGTGGTTTGAATTCGAAATTCGAATTCGAATTTTGAGCTGTTTTGAACTTGAAATTTTCTAAAAATTTCGAAGGGTCATAACTTGGTCATACTGACTCCGATCTTCGAAAACTCGGACTCGTTTCCAAGCAGAATTTCGAGACGAACGCAATGCCATAACCCGTTTCCCTTGATTCTCACTTTAAAATTTAATTCTGCCTTGATTTATAGTTATAACACGTTATCAAAATACGGGTTGCTACATTCTCCCCTCCTTAAAGGATTTCGTCCCCGAAATCTCTAAGTTAGGGAGGATGGGTCCTACCATTCATCATCCATCTACTCAAAACATCATCCACAAGCAACCATTGTCCTTAAAAGGTTTCTAGTGCTGGATGAACATATGCAGAAAGTGTGTGTATTTGTACCTATCTAATGCAGAAGATCAGGCGGTTACTGATTCAGTAAACCTCCTTAATGCAAAATATGTTAGTGTAATGAATCCAACATGTATGAAGATTCCTAACATAATTTATAATCTCTACATGAGTGCATATAACATTCATTCATATGCAACATCCAAGTGATAGCATAACAAGTTCCATCCATGTACAAGTATAAGCACTCATGCATATGCAACATGAAAATGTGACTGAGCCGATCTAGTGCCTAATGTGTGTCATGCATCCACTAGCAACCACTTGCAATCATTTGCAAACATCAACCATAACATGTTTCAATCACATGTTTACATCCATATGGTTCTACCTAAGGTTCTCAAGATAAGATCGAGAAGATAACAAGACAAACGTAGGTAGTAGAAGCATGATACTAAAAGGTTTTCAAGTTTATAGGAAAAAAAGATCGAGAATGTACCCTCAAAAAGAAATGGGTAAAGCACGCGTGTCTTCCCTTCGGCTTCCCAAGTTGCGTCTTCTTGGGCTTCACTCCACTGCACTTTAACTAGCTTGACTTCTCGATTCCTTAGCTTCTTAATCTCCGTTCCTAAGATACGAATCGGAACTCGCCTCAATGTTGCTTCTTTCTCCACTTCTATGTCTTCAAGGATGCTTGGCACAACCACTTCGGCCGACTCATGCAAGCACTTTCGGAGATGCGAGACATGAAAGACATTGTGTACTCCAGTTAGCTTCTCGGGTAAGTCTACCTTATAGGCCATCCGTCCAATCCTCTCAGTGATAGGGAACGGTCCTACGAACCTTGGTGCTAGCTTTCCAACTGCTCCAAAACGAACTACATTGCGTAACGGAGTAACTGTTATAAAGACCATATCTCCGACTTCGAACTCTAGGTCTGTCCTTCTCTTGTCCGCATAAGATTTCTATCTATCTTGGGCCGTTTTCATCCGTCTTCGTATCAACTCAACCTTCTTAGAAGTTTCCCTTATCATGTAGGGCCCAAGTATAAGCCTATCTGTCATTTCCCACCAACAAGTTGGTGACCTGCACGGTCTTCCATATAAGGCTTCGAACGGTGCCATCCCGATGTTAGCTTGATAACTGTTATTATAAGCAAACTCCACGAGAGAAAGATGGTCTTCCCAAGTACCACCAAAGTCAAGAAAGCATACCCTCAGGAGATCTTCTAGTACCCTATTTACCCTTTCGGTTTGTCCATCCGTCTGTGGGTGATAGGTCGTGCTTAAACTCAGTCGTGTACCCATTGCTTCTTGCAGACTATTCCAAAACTGGCTAGTGAAAATCGGGTCATGATACTAACTATACTAGAAGGAACCCCGTGCAACCGTACTACCTCTCGAAAGTAAATAGACGCTAGCCAAGATGGGGTCCTCTTGATTTTCACCGGAATGAAGTGAGCACTTTTCGTGTGTCTATCAACTATGACCCATATGCTAGTATTTCCCTTCCTTGACCTAGGCAGTCCATCCACGAAATCCATCGAGATACTCTCCCATTTCCATTGCGGGACCTCCAAAGGATATAATAGCCCACCGGGCTTCTTCGACTCGGCCTTTACTTGTTGGCACACCATGCACTTCGAAATGAACTCTGCCATGTCCTTTTTCATTCCAGCCCAAAAGAAAATGCGTTTCATATCTCTGTACATCTTATCCCCTCCAGGATGTATGGTCATCTTCGAGTGATGCGCCTCTTCGAGGACTTTCCTTACTAGGTCTCCCACTTGTGGGACACATAGCCTTCCATCACGCCTTAGCCATCCCTTGTCATCTATGGCATACCTACCGAGGTGACTTGATGTCTCACCACTAATCAGCTTGTCCATGATTTCGACTATCTGTGGGTCTTCCTTCTGTGAAGTCCCTACTTGATCTAGAAGTGTACGTCTTAACTCAAGAGATGCTAACGTAGCAGTCAATGACTCAACAGCAGGTGTAAAATAAAAGGTTGCTATAAACTCAAGACTTTTCCTTTCAACAAACAAGGGGCTCAAAGTCAACCTTTTTCTACTTAGCGCGTCCTCCACCACGTTACCCTTGCCAGGGGTATAAGCTATATCGAAGTCATATGATGCCAAGAAATCCATCCACCGCTGTTGTCTTAGATTCAAATCTTTCTGTGAGAAGAGGTACTTGAGCAATTTGTGGTTGGTATACAACTCGAACCTCTCCCCTAGAAGATAATGGCGCCAAGATTTAAGTGCAAAAACGATCGCGGCCAACTCCAAGTCATGCGTGGGATAGTTTTTCTCATGAACTGTAAGTTGTCTGCCCCCGTAGCATATTACTCTTCCTTCTTGCATTAGGACAACGCCTAATCCCGTGCCGCACGCATCTGTGTACACCGTAAACACCTTGCCTCCGTCAGATAATGCCAAAACTGGAGCTGTGGTGAGGGCTCTCTTGAATCTCTGTAAAGTAACGTCACACTCTATGTCCCATGTAAAAGCTAGGTTCTTCTTTGTTAACTTAGTAAGAGTGGCTGAAATCTTAGCAAAGTCCTTAATGAACTTCCTGTAGTAGCCCGCCAAACCGAGAAAGCTCCTCACCTCCGTTGCATTCTTAGGAATTTTCCAGTCTTGTACCGCAACTACCTTTGCGGGGTCCATGGCTATGCCTTGCTTAGAAACTACATGTCCAAGGAACTGAACTTCCTTTCTCCAAAAATGGCATTTGGAGAACTTAGCCTTTAACTGGTGTGCTCTAAGTGTTTCCATGACTTCCTTGAGATGTCCAGCATGCTCTTCTTCATCTTTTGAGAAGATCAAATATCATCCATTAAAACTACCACAAACTTGTTAAGGAACTCCCGAAACACCCTACTCATCAAATCTACAAAGTACGCGGGTGCATTCGTTAACCAGAACGGCATGACGAGCCATTCGAAGAACCCATCTGGAGTCCTAAACGCAGTTTTGTCAATGCTATCCTCAGCCACTCTAAGCTGATGGAATCCTGTGGCTAGATCGAGTTGAGAGAAAACAGATGCTCCCACAAGATGGTCAAACAAATCGTCGATTCTTGGTAGTGGGTGCCTATTTTTCTTAGTTAGCTTGTTTAACTCACGATAATCTACGCACAGACGAAGCGATCCATCCGCCTTGGTAGCGAATACCACTGGAGCACCTCATTCAGAAATGCTTCGTCTTATGAAATTTTTCTCAAGCAACTCGTTAACTTGTTTACTGAGCTCTCTTCTTTCTCGTGGGGACATGCGCCTAACAGGCAATGAAACTGGCTTGGCATTATCAACATGATAAATTCAGAAGTCTATCTCGCGTTTAGTAGGTAACCCCCTCACCTCATCGAAGACATCTGGATATTCTCGGACCACTCTTACAGATTGCAAATTATCGATGGACGAATGATAATAACTTGTTGACTTTGTAGGATTAAGTAAATATGTTTAATCCGTTGGGGTTATATGAAACTATTAACCTGTAATACTTGACCTGTTTAATCTATTGGCCTTATATAAATGCCAGTTTCCATTAATCACTTGTCTGAATTGGGAATTTCTGTGAACACTGTAATTATGAAATTTACAATGAACATTTGTTAAGAACTTTATTGTGCAAAAAGATTGTAAATAAGAATTACAGTAAAATTTGGAAGAATGAATATGCCTAAATTTACAGTAAATAGAAAATTTTAACCGCACTTAGACATGAGGTTAAATTCAACTTGAGGTAGAAGTCTGCCCGGAACCACCTGACAAATCCAGCATCCACAAGTGTTTAATTTAATTTGAGAGGTATATTGCGTAAACATGCGCGGTGCTGAGGCATGAGGTTAAGTTCAACTTGTCATAGAAGTCTGCTCGGAACCGCCCGACAAATCCATCATCCACAAGTGGTCGGCTTAATGTGAGAGGTCTGGTGCATAAACATATATATGAATATATGTATATAAATAGAAATAAATGGCATTTATTGTAATTAATGGAAATGAAGGAAAGTTACAACAGTAAAAGAATTGGAATGAACGGGGAATGATAATAAACTGTTATGAATAAACTTGAAGGGGAAAAGGAAAGATAGTAGGTAAGCTTTCCTAGGGACAGGTGGAAATTATAACTTAGGTTATAATAAACGATAGGGGGAAATTAGATAACTTATGTAATAAGATAAGTTGTACTTAATTATAAATTAAGTGATATGAAAACATAAAATATGAATCCAGCTGATAAGAAGAACATGTTATCTGTAAACTTGAAACCTGAAATCTGCTGATAAGAATAACATGTTGAAGGCTTGTTAATAAACTTAAATGTGTTAAGTTATATAGTTGAAATTAATAATTAAGAGAAACTTGGTAAATTGAATAAGAAGTCAATATGACTTGAAATAACCAAATTAAACTGGAAGTCTGATGAGATAGGGCAAGCGCGTAATTAAATGTTTAGATATAGGGTCTAATAACACATTAACCGGAGGTGCTTGGACTAGTCCGTACGTCTGAAGGTGAATAACCCAATTGTGCAAATCATCGTGGTGGCATGATACACGAGGGGAGCACATGTCCACCTAATTATTTTGCATGTTCTGCTGATATTCTGTTGGCTCCGAAGGACTGGAAGAGGAAACACATGGCTTCTTAGGACGTGGAGTGTACTCCTGGTAGTCCTCTGTGAGGTGACAACATTTAGGCTATGCTCGCAGAGGTTAGGTCTGCTTGTTACTACTCGATGAGTATATCTTGACCGCCACAATTGGGGGCAGTCAGAAGGCTGTAGGGTGGCATAGGTGATTCGATGATCCGGTTGCCTTATGACTAGGTGGGTTACGACCATTTTATCTATTTTCCTTTAGCGGGTCTAACCATCTGTTTGATAGCAGTCGTCGGGTACCAACCACGACAGTTAACGCAATGTGTGATGTGTGAGGTGGAAAGACGGAGAGCTAAACCTATAGATCATCGACCTTTCGTTGTCAAGGCTTTGGTTATGGGATAAGCCAATTAGGATGTTGTTTATTGTTTTGTTTCTAGGCCACGTCACTAGCTCTCAATTCTGTTTGTCTTTCACTAGTTGTGGGAGGGGTCGGGTGAGACCATACATGCATGTCTACTCTGGGTGATGTTTCGTAGACTCTAGAGCATTACTCCATGATGGAATCTGATTCTATCGAAGGTTGCAGACCGTACGCTTACGTAGCATGGTGATGGAGATTCTATACGGAACGTAGGGTTGTTATACAGAGATTTGTACTTTGTTCCAATGTAGGATAAGGGACTGCGTATATTTCAGTGGTGTTACAATGGAAACCGTGCGAGTGGGGTACCATGGGGTGTACCTTAGTGCTGGGGGTAGCTACATATATATTGTATTAGGTTAATCCACTGGGAATTGGATGGGTACGACGTGTGTATAAGCCTTGAGTGCTGTTAACCCAAGTAACCCAATGAATAAGAAAATGTAACTAAATGGTATATGTAGGGTTATCCAAAATATGTAGTTTAAATCCAGTCACTAGAACTTGTGTTCTGACCCCCTCCTCATAACATACTTGCAAGTTAGATTTGTGAAAGATATATGATAGCTTTGGATACTAGTTAGGCAGTATTATTATCTGGGTAAGGCTATATTTTGATTATATTATATTTTATTCCATTCCATTATGGGATATTTTCTGAGCTCTGATATGTTTATTATATCTATCTTTTCTACAGGATACCAGACAAACCAACACGGGTTTCGATAAATTAGAATTTTGAAAAAAAACCAACCTTCCGGAATACGGGTTGTTACAAACAACAATAAAACGAATAGCAATACTGCAAGAGATTCAATTTAAATATGATAGATATTTTTCACTTTTTGCGCTTGGCGCATGCTAAGCCATACCAGATTGTATTTGATGAAAATAAATGTTTTTTTGTTGTTATTGCTTATTCTGAAACATGTTGATTTGCTACTTTACACAGGTAAATAGGCCATCCACTGTAGATCGTTTACTGGAAAGGCTTGCAGAAAATTACTTCAAGTATCCAGATGTTCGGTAAACTCATTCACCTACTTGCAGAATTATCTTACATCTTGTCATCTAGATTTTACATTATTAGTATG
Source organism: Allium sativum (assembly GCA_030737875.1). Classification (NCBI taxonomy): domain Eukaryota; kingdom Viridiplantae; phylum Streptophyta; class Magnoliopsida; order Asparagales; family Amaryllidaceae; genus Allium; species Allium sativum. The sequence continues at coordinate 10,770,346 of JASFAX010000033.1, forward strand.
TGTTTTGACTTTAATTAAATAAAAATGCTTTCAAGCTATGACTTCTTGTGGTCCATGACAGCTTAATACACACACACACACACACACACACACACACACACACACATATATATATATATATATATATACACACACAAACACACCAACATACATACACGTATATAAGTTAGGAACAATAGGCCCTTTTGTTTAGCACCGTTTTGTAGTCCCTGATAGTAGCCAGTAGCCACATGTTCCGATTTAATATTTATTCTTTCTCTCTCATGTCACGACCAAATATTAGACCTAAACATGTGGTTGATATCGGGGTTTTGGGGAGGTGGAAGGGCTACAAATAATGCTAAACAAAAGGGGCAATTAATCAAACATATACGTAAACACATGCACACCTGCATCATGGTGTCAATTGAAACCCCTCAAAAGCTCCACATGTTTCTTGAAAGATATATAATGTCATGTACTACGATTTTATTTTTAGGATTAATTGACAAGAATAATCCAAAGTTTAGCGTGCCTTCCAACAATAATCCTAAGTTTGGATTATTTTTAAATAATCCCAAGTTTAGGGGGTCCCTTCCCATATTGATCTCGATGACCCACAGACCTATTTAGCCGATTTCCACCCTACCATATAACCCAAACATGCATTACCTTTATTCTTCTCCTCCACTTCTCTTCTCTTCAAAACTTATAGCCAAATTCATGACTGGCCCGTGCACTAGGCACTACTCCCATGCTTATAAAATCCCCAATTATAAAATCAACAGGGAGCATAACTTCCACTACGCTACCTCCGCCAATCCCAGAACCGCCTAAAGAAGTGGAAATGTGAAAATCAAGTGCGAAAATGAACTCCATGAACTCGTCAGGTAATGCGTCCTCGTTTCTGAACTTAAGCACCTCAAAGAACTCATCTATAGGTTCCGTATGCTGATCTCTTATGCTTCTAATTATCTACGGGATAAAAATGGAACTCTGATGAAAGCAAGGAACACACGGAAAGTCAAAGCTTTCAGCATTTGGTATGGAGGCAGCGAGGCGGTGGAAAAAGGACATAAGGGGGTCATGGATGACGATGAGGCGACAACAAGTGCTGGAGAGGGAGTGGAGGAGAGACGAGAGGGAAGCTGAAGGTTGGTGGAATCATAGAAGGAGGAATGAGGTGCATGGGCAATTTGGTGATGAAGTTTGGCTTCAAGAAGGGTAAGGGAAAGGCGGGGAGTGGAGTGCGTGGAATTTGATGGCATTGAGGGAGGAGGAGGTCCAGCCATGGAGGCGGTTCTGGGCTTGGAGGAGGTGAGAGGGTGAGGTGTCATAGTGGATGTTAATGAAGTTGAGGAGGGAGGGCTGGAGAAATAAATGGAGGAGTTGGTTTAAGTGGTGTTGAGCTGGGAATGGTACTGCTACTATGATAGTTCTGTAGTGGGAAACTAGTTTGGGGAAGACGAATTTAAGTTTGATAACCTGCTACAACAAGTTTATAAGTCACCGTGATAAATATAGGAAGGGACCCCCCCCCCCAAACTTGGGATTATTTAAAAATAATCCAAACTTGGGATTATTATGAGAAGGCACGTTAAACTTTGGATTAATCCTGTCAATTAACCCTTATTTTTATCTGTTATCTGTAGCCAGTTTGTTGATAATTTTTGGATTGCAAGACCAACATAAAATTTTGGATGAAACACCGCAAATGCCAGTACCTGGCATTCATTTGTTTATTATTTTAAATAGAAGGATAATTATTGCTCCTTAAATATGAGATCTTTTGTGTTTCTTTAATTAATATCTCACTTTATTGCAGCTATTTCACCTATATAAGCTTAGATAAGATTACAAAGGATTATGGCAGAAGAGATATAGTTGGTAATCATAAAGTTAGATCTGTTAAAAAGCTTACCTGTTAGTTGTTATCAATAATCTTCTGTGTGCATTTCTAGTAAATATTGATGTCCACACAGTCAATTTTTCCCTATCTTGAGTTTGTTCAAACTTTGATGACCTGTAAGCACAAAAGAAATAGACATGCAAAGTGGAAAAGAGTTTTCATAGTATGGTTCAAGTTTTTTCAATCTTAAATTACTTACAATTCCTATGTAGGTTACAAAGCTACTAAGAATTGATTCAGATATATGAATTTTGAACTATACACTTTAAATTCAATACATCTACTATTTTTTGTATTAGTGTTTTTTTTCCTTTAGATAGCAAACCTCTCACTTTGTGATATTATGTAATAATACCGAGATGGTTGTTTGCCATATCCACGATATATTATCTTGTGTTCCGCCTTTGGAATCACTGGAGGATGACTCAACTCATGAGACGTAGAGTTGGCCAGGCAAACAGTTATATTTTGATCAGTTATTTTTCAAGTTCACTAACAAACACTGGCCTAACGTTTTATAGGTCTCTCATCAGATGAACCAGATAAAGAACCTTCTGAACCATCCAAAGATTTGAAGTCCCATAAACTAAAGGTTTGTGTTTAGTCTTTATAATAAAGTTTCTTTAGGCATATAAGCTTATTTGTTTTACAGAATAAGTTTATGATCCTTCTACTTATCCACAAAGAATTGAAGCTAGGTCTTTATTTTCTATTTATTTCTCCTTTTGGTATCTTCATTCACCGACTTACATGAGCAGAATGCAATCAAATTTCATGCTTTGTTCGATGCCCAAGTTTAAATAAAGCAATATGTACTTACATAAATTCTATCATAGTCATTATTTTTTTCCTGTAACACCCCATAATTCCAACGAACATTATAATGATAAACTAAAGAATACTTAACTAAATATTGGGAAATAAGTAAAACGGACTGTACCATTGCATTCATCTCGGAATTCTGACTTTGAGTTTGCGCAAAACGAACATCGTATGAAGAAGTTATTAAGGTTTGAAGTTGTATACATATAAGCAAAATATATATAAACAAATCAAGATCAAAATTCGAAATAATTCAAAAATCAGAGCCGGAAATTAAGCGGGATTCTGGCCCGTTGGGGGTCGACCCGCACCCCATGGGGTCGAGGGTCGACCCATACAAGGCGGTAGAAGTCAGCAATAACTTCTTATGGTAGAAGTCTGCACCCAAACACGAGGTTAAATTTGGAATAATTGTTTAATAATGAATAGGCCTAAATTCACAGTAAATAGAAACTGTAACTGCACTCAAGCACGAAGTTAAATTCGACTTATGCTAGAAGTCTATTCGAAACCGCCCGACAAATCTAGCATCCACAAGTGGTTAATTAAATGTGAGGGGTCTAGCGCATAAGTGTACATGTAACAGTTGTAAGACACAAGGTTAATTCCAACTTGTGGTTGAAGTCTTCCCAGAACTGCCCGACATATCTAGCATCCGTAAGTGGTCGACTTAATGTGAGAGGTCTGGTGCATTAACATACATGAACGGGAAATGATAATAACCCGTTAACCTGTAATACTTAACCTGTTTAAATCTGTGGGGGTTATATGAACCTGTCAAATTGTGTAAGGGTTAAATAAGCTTGTTTAAATCAATGGGGGGTTAAGTAAATCTGTTAAATATATGGGGGTTATACGAACCAGACAAACTTAACCTATTTTATATGTTGGGGTCATGCGGGCTTGTAAATCTGTTATGCATAACCTGTCAAAATCCTAGTAGTGGGGATGCAAGCCTACGGGGTGGCTTGTATCATTTGTTGTATGGGACCTGTATTAGTCAGTAACCCATACTGGTATCAAAAGGGGGACCCAGAACTAGGTAGGGGTAAGGGCACGCTTACTGAGCTGATTATAAGTGGTCCATATGGGTGGAGGTGTCTGATGGCACATTCCAACGGAGCTATGTGCATTCATAGATCCACCAACTTGGTAAAATAAGACGTTATAGCACTAGTAAATATGGCTGGGTCTATCTGGGGATTGCCACTTTAGGAAGTGATACATCCTACTGTGGGGCTGGCACACGGTATTTACGGAATAGGGAGCCGACTGATTGGGGTAGTAATTAGGGTACATCTAGTCCTACCTGTTTATGAGCCCCTTATTACCGTTTGGGATAACACCCATTATTTCTGTAGGGCTTTCTGTTATTATCGTTGGGGGTAAAACCCATCACTAAAAGTCACCTAAGTCTACCATTTGTTTCTGTTGGTATCATTCTGTTTCTGTTATACTAGTATTGGTGCAGTGAAAAGTATTTGGGAAGCATATTCTATTCTGTTCTGTTTCTGATTATCCTGCTCAGTCTGTTATACCTGTCTTATGATACCGTTGTCTCTCTCATCCAGTATATATGCCTGTCATGATGCTTTTACTTATTTATATGCAAAAAGTAACTTGACTCGCCAGACTTTATGTCTGACCCATTTTGTTTCCTTTTCTCTCTCTTCCTTTTCCACTCCATGTTCTCGGGGTGTGAATACTCAGGCTTGATTAGGAATCTCTCTTTTGTTTCCGCTTGGATCTACTTAGATGTACCACTTTGATTACCTGTCTATCTTGCTATGACTATTTTTGCAGACTATTATTTTATATTAATGTACTCTGATGATTTTAGAATGAGGCAAATATTTTAGTTTGTTGTAATGGGTTTTTTGTGTTTTGGACTTATGTTGTACTAGATTTTGGACCACGTTGTTTTCTGCTTGAAGAACAAAATTTTAAATTCCGTTGTTATTTTATATCTATCTTGTGATGTTTCTGTTCTTATTTACCTGTAACGCTTCATAGAACTTAATGCATTCTGATAAAGGGTGACATTAACGGACGTGGGGTGTCACATTTGGTATCAAAGCTGAAGGTTACAAGATCGGATAAAAGATTTTGAAAATTGTTTTCAAAAGGATTTAAAAGAAAGCATTTTCAAAATAAAAGTCTGTTTTGAAAAAAAACACATTCCCTAAAGCTATATGAAATATCTTTCGATTCTCTGTTTGAATCCCTTTTCCTTTTCTTTTCAGCATGCCTGGGGAACCGAATATTTCCAAGGGCGTTCAGATACCGGCTTGGTTCCATAGGTATCTTGAGGCTACGGAACCTGCCGGAGGTTAAGCAGACGTCCCTCCCCCAGCTGCAGCCGCTATTCCTCCTCCTCCTCCACGAGCAGATAATTTCTCCAAGATATGCAAGGATTTCTAGGCGATGGGAGGAAAACCTTTACGAGGAACTAAGACTTTTGTGGAAGAAAGGAATTGGCTTAAAGAGATGGCGGATTTGTTTGGGATTTTTGAGGTTGACGACCGTAGGAAGATTCAGTTGGCCGTTTGGCAGCTGAAAGATGAGGATTCATTCTGGTGGGAAGTGACACAAGCAAGGCATCCAGTTGACACTGGGATGATTCCCGAAAGAGATTCGAGGCGAAGTTTCTTTCTCAAGCCGAAGAGAGTACGTAAATGGAAAGGTTTCTGGCACTTAAGCAAGGAGGCATGTCTGCAAAGAGTACGTCAATAAGTTCAATTAATTGGAAAGGTTTGGTTTGGAGCTAGTGAATACCCCGCACAAGAAAGCTTTGAGGTTTGCAAGATGATTAAATAAACCCCTCCATGGGTTGGCTATGTCTCATATTCCGATGGGGGGAACTTTCGAGAAACTCGTTGATATAGCATTAATGCACGAAGAAGGCAAAGGCCAAAAAAAGAGGCTAAGATTGATGAGACACAAAATAAGAAAGTGTGGCCCAAGAAAGAACAACAACATCAAAAGAAGGGCGGAAAGAACGATAAAGCCTGAGACAAGAGGAAATGACATAGTTGTGGACGCGCGGGTCATTTTTGAGCGAAGAGTGCAGAAAAAGGAAAAATGTTTGTTTCCACGGTGGTGAGGTCGGACACTATATTAAGGAGTGCCCGAAGAAGCAAGGACAGGGCGAAAGGGCATGATCTTCTGGAGGACAGGTGCATGCTTTCTTGGCTACTGTACGAGACAGAGGTAGAAAGTTTCTGTTGAAGGTTTGATTTCTCTTTTCGATCATACTGTTAGAACTCTTTTTGATTCTGGCGCTTCGCATTCTTTTGTATCTGATTCTTTGGTTGAGTCTCTGCACCTTAGTACTATTATGGTTTGCGATCCCGTTGTTGTTTCAAACCCCATTTGGGGCACGGTTCATTTGTCTATGATTTGTCATGGTTTGAGGATATCTATGTTGGACGTCGAGTTTGAGTGTGATGCATATGTGCTTGGTTTCGTGGGCAATGGTTTGATTCTATGGATGGATTGGCTAGCCATGTAAGGTGCTATTTTGGATTGTGAAAGGAGGATCGTTAGGCTTTTGACTTTCCATAGGAGGACTCTCGAGATTTCTTGAGACCCTAAGGGGTCTATCGTGCTTAGTTTCCTAGAATCACTTGATGATTCTGTAAGTGATTTACAATCTGTATCAGTAGTTTGTGAATATTCAGATGTTTTTAAGGAGGTTTAGTGCTTGCCTCCAAGGCGCGAGATTGATTTCCAAATATACTTGGTGGACAATGCAAAGCCAGTTGCATTGCTTATGCACCATATGCCTCTGAGAGAAAGGAGGGAGCTTAGCAAGCAAGTAGGGGAGCTACTTGAGAAAGGGTTTATTAGGCGAAGACTATCGGAATGGGTTGCTCCCATCGTTTTCGCGAATAAGGAAGATGGCTCGCTTCGCTTATGTGTGGATTCCAGGGAGTTGAATAAGCTCACTAAGAAAAATAGGCACCTACTTCCGAGGATAAATGATTTGTTTGACCAGCTTGTTAGCGCATCTGTTTTCTCCTAGCTAAACTTGGTCATATGGTTTCATCAATTGAGGGTGGCCAAGGACAGTATAGACAAGCCCGCTTTTAGAACTCCAGATGGTTTCTTCGAGTGGCTCGTCATGTCTTTTGGCTTGACGAATGCACCCACCTATTTTGTGGGTCTAATGAGTAGGGTGTTTCGGTAGTTTCTAAATAATTTCTGTTGTGGTCTTTGTGGATGACATCTTGATTTTCTCAAAGAATGAAGAAGAGCATGCCCTACATTTAAGAGAGATTTTGAAGACTCTCCGAGCGCATCAGCTTAAGGAAAAATTCTCTAAATGTCATTTTTGTAGAAAAGAAGTGAGATATCTAGGGCATGTGGTCTCTAATGATGGGATAGCAGTGGATCCCGCGAAAGTAGTTGCAGTTCAAGATTGGTAGATTCCAAAGAATGCAACGGAGGTGAGGAGTTTTCTTGCTTTAGCAGGCTATTATAGGAAGTTCATTAAGGACTTAGCCAAGATATCAACACCACTCACCAGACTAACGAAGAAGAATTTAACTTTTTCTTGGGATATTGACTATGAGGATGCTTTTCAATGATTGAAGACGGCTCTGACAATAGACTCAGTCTTGACTTGGCCTAAAGCGAACAAGGTGTTCACAATATACACTAATGCATGTGGTACAAGGCTTAGTGTTGTTTTGATGCAAGAGGGAAGGGTAGTATGTTACGGTGGTAAACAATTGAGAGTTCATGACTTGGAGTTAGCCGCCATAGTATTCACGCTTAAGACTTGGCGTCATTATCTACTTGGAGAGAAGTTCGAGTTGTATACCAATCATAAATCTCTCAAATATTTGTTCTCGTAGAAGGATTTCAATTTGAAGCAACAGAGACGGATGGAGTTCCTAGCATCCTATGATTTTGAGAATTCTTATACCCCTGGCAAGGGTAATGTGGTGGAGGATGCGCTGAGTAGGCAGAGGATGACTTTGAGTCCACTATTTGTAGAAAGGTGGAGCTTGGAGTATATATCGACCTTTGATTTTAGGCCATCTATGGATCTTATACCTGGTTTGTTGGCATCCTTACAGGTGCGGCGTACTCTTATGGATCAGATAGGAACTTCACAGCGTGAGGACCCACAGATAGCAGACATCTTGGGCAGGCTCAGTAGAGGGAATACTTCTAGTCACCTCAGTAGATATTCCACAAATAATAGAACATGGTTGCGACGAGATGGAAGGTTATGTGTTGCTCGAGTTTGGAGTCTGTTGTAGACAATCCTTGAGGAAGTCCATCATTCTTGGATGGCTATCCATCCAGGCAGTGGTAAAATGTATAGAGATATGAAGAGGGTTTTCTTTTGGGCTGGGATGAAGAAGGATGCAGCGGAGTTTGTTTCTCTATGATTGACTTGCTAGCAAGTCAAAGCTGAGCAAAGGAATCCCAGTGGTTTACTTCATCCTTTGGAGGTCCCATAGTGGAAGTGGCAAAGAGTCTCTATGGATTTCATTGATGACTTCCTAAATCAAGGGAAGTCAACACCAGTATTTGGGTTATAGTTGACAGGCTTAATAAGAGCGCTCATTTCATTCATGTTAAGAGTAAGAGAACGACAACATGGTTGGCATCAGTTTATCTTCGTGAGATAGTCTGTCTACATGGAGTACTTTCTAGTATAGTGAGTGATCGTGACCCTATATTCACTAGTGAGTTTTGGAGGAGCTTGCACGAGGAATTAGGTACACAGTTGTGTTTGAGCACTTCTTATCATCCTCAGACTGATGGGCAGACAGAAAGGGTGAATAGAGTTCTTGAGGATCTTTTAAGATTGTGCATCCTAGACTTCGGAGGGACATGGGAGGAGCATCTTCCTTTGGGGGAGTTCTCCTATAACAACAATTATCAAGCTAGTATTGGAATGGAACTCTTCGAGGCTTTGTAGGTCAACCTTGTAGACCACCGACTTGTTGGTGGGAGTCTACAAATAGGCTTCTACTTGGACCTGAGTTGATTAGATAAACTTCAGAGTAGATTGATCTTATCCGCAGACGCATGAAGATAGCTCAGGATAGACAGAAGTTCTAAACAAAAAGGGAAGAACTGATATTGAGTTTGAGGTGAGAGGCATGGTTTTCACCACGGTATCACCTTTGAGGAATGCGACTCGCTTTGGATTTGTAGGGAAATTGGCAACAAGGTTTGTAGGTCCATATCCCATAATAGAAAGGATTGGCCAAATGGCCTATAGGGTGAAGCTACCAGAGAGATTGGCAGGTGTTCATGATGTTTTCCACGTTTCTCATTTGTGGAAATGTCTGCACAATGCAGTAGAGGTAGTTGAGCCGAGTATGCTTGGGGAAATAGGGGTGGAACAGGAGGCGACAGTTAGACGTGTTCCTACCCATATTCTTTGATCAGCGGTTAAGAAGCTATGCAGTCGAGAGGTCAAGTTGATAAAGTTCAATGGGGAGAAGACCGTGAAGATGCAACTTGGGAGACTGAAGAAAATATTCGTGCTTCGTACCCTTTTCTTTTCAAGGGAATGTTCTTAACTTCTTTTCCAAAGCTTTTATTCGTAATTGTTTCTATCATTTAGTATATCCTATCGATCGAATCTTCAACCTGTAGGTAGGGAACCAATGGATGTGAGCATGTGTTTGAGACATGTTGTGTTTGATGGATGCAAGTGGATGCTAGTGGCTTCTCGTGGATACTTATACACACAAATTAGGCACTAGATCGGCTCAATCACTTTCATACTGCATATGGATGTGTGTTCATATTTTTCTTTATGGATGGAAATGGTTGTCTCATCACGTGAATGTTGCATATGGATGGATGATTGTGCATGCATATATCATTTACATGATATACTAGGACTATTTGCATAAATATTGGATTCGTGGCACTGACATACAATGCATTAAGGAGGTCGACAGAATCAGCAGACCGTCTGATCTTTTGCATTAGTATAAAGACATATACACAGACCTTTGCATATGTTCATATAAGCATTATAAATCTTTTAAGGACAATGGATGCCTGTGATTGGTGGATGAGTAGATGGATAATGGATGGTAGGATATACATTCTTTTTAACTTGGAGATTTCGGGGAAGAAATCCTTTAAGTACAGGAGAATGTAATAAACCGTAATTTTAATGAACATTATAATGATAAACTAAAGAATACTTAATTAGATATTGGGAATTAATTAAAATGGACTATACCATTGCGTTCGACTCGAAATTCTGCTTAAGATAGACTCCGAGCTTGCGTAAAACGGACATCATATGAAGTAGTTACTAAGGTTTGAAGTTCATATACATATAAGCAAAAAAAATATAAACAAATCAAGTTCAGAATTCAAAATAATTTGAAAATCAGAGTGGGAAATTGAGCGGGATTCTGGCCCGTTGGGGGTCGACCCACACCCCATGAGGGTCAACCCTAGGGTCAACCCACACAAGGGGGTGTCGACCGTAGGGTCGACCCCGGGGACAACCCACCCCAGATCTGGGCCAGATCCCTACTTTGCACCTGGACTTGTTTCTTAACCTGATTCCTTGCCTTGAGCCTATATATAGGAACTCATTTCTATTGTTTTATTCATCAAAAACAATGGAGACAATGAGATGCTTCCCCAGCTTGGATTGAATTAGCCTATTCTTCTGCAACAACGACTTATACGTATACAAGAATTTCTACTGCAACATCAACACTCTTTTCTCAGTTCTTTAGATCCAGTCTCTTTGAGTTCATGTTATTTTTAGATATAAACATTTAATAAGTAATCCTGACATGTAAATAAATCTGTATCTAAAACAATTCTTGCTAAGAATCTGATTCATACCTAAACCGATCTGCCATTACGTATACACCCGATCTACTGTTTGGTTCCCATATGTCTATTCTATTATTATGCCTAATTCTGACATCATGTGCCTATTCTATTATTATGCCTAATTTTGTCACCATATGAATATTCTGTTAATATGCCTATTTCTATCATCATATGCATTTTTTGTTATTATGCCTATTTATGTTCTCTTCTCTCCTTCTTTCCCTTTTTATTTTTATAACCTAGGCTACCTTCGTGCCTAGGCCTATCGCTGAAATATGCAAACAAACCAAATTGAAAATGGTTTGGAAAGATAAATTAGGGCATAAATTGTATTGTGAATCAGGACTGGATTTGGGGGCTCAACCTATGACGAACATGAATAATTGTTTAAGAGTGAATATGCTTAAATTCAACTTATGGTAGAAGTCTTCCCGGAACCGCCTGGTAAATCCAGCATCCACAAGTGGTTAATTTAATGTGAGGGGTCTAGTGCGTAAATGTACACGTAACAGTACTAAGACATGAGGTTAAGTCCAACTTGTGGTAGAAGTCTGCCCAGAACCGCCCGACATATCCAACATATGCAAATGGTCGACTTAATGTGAGAGGTATGGTACATTAACATACATGAACGAGAAATGATAATAACCTGTTAATCTGTAATACTTAACCTGTTTAAATTTGTGAGGGTTATATGAACCTTTCAAATTGTGTAAGGGTTAAGTAAGCTTGTTTGAATCAATGGGGGGTTAAGTAAATATGTTAAATCTATGGGGGAGGGTATACGAACCCGACAAACTTAACCTACTTTATCCGTTGGGATTATGCGGGCTTGTAAATCTGTAAGGCATAACATGCCAAAATCCTAATAGTGGGGATGCAAGCCTGGGGATGGCTTGTACATCTACAGTGTCGGACCCGTATTAGTCAGTAAGCCATACTAGTATCAAAAGGGGGACCCCGAACTAGGTAGGGGTTAGGGCACGCTTACTGAGCTGATTATAAGAGATCCATATGGGTGAAGGTGTCCGATGGCACGTTCCAACGGAGCCATGTGCGTGACATTGATCCGCCTGCCTGGGAAAATAAGACGCTATAGAACTAGTAAATATGGTTGTGTCTATCTGGGGGTTGCCACTTTAGGAAGTGATACATCCTACTTTGGGGCCGGCATAGGGTATTTTCGAAATAGGGAGCCGATCGATTGGGGTAGTAATTTAGGTACATCTAGTCCTGCCTATTTAGTAGCCCATTATTATCATTTGGGGGTAACACTCCTTATTTTTGTAGGGCCTTCTGTTATTATCGTTGGGGTAACCCATCACTAGAAGTACACCTAAGTCTACCATTTGTTTCTGGTAGGATCATTCAGTTGCAGTTGTTCTAGTACTGGTGCAAAGAAAAGTATTTGGGAAGCGTAATCTATTCTATTTTGTTTATTCTTCTTATCCTGCTCAGTCTATTATACATGTCTTATGATACTGTTATCTCCCTCATCCAGTTTATATGCCTATTATGGTGCTTTTACTTATTTATATGCTAAAAGTAACTGGACTTGCCACACTTTATGTCTGACCCGTTTTGTTTTGTTTTCTCTCTCTTCCTTCCCCATCCCCTCCATAGGTTCTCAAGGTGGGAATACTCAGGCTTAATTAGGATTCTCTCTTCTGTTTCCGCTTGGAGCTGCTTAGATGTACCGCTTTGATTAATTGTCTATCTTACTTTGGCTATTTTTGGGGACTATGATTTTATATTACTGTACTCTAATGATTTTAGTACAAGGCAGATATTTTAATTTGCTGTAGTGGGTTTTCTGTATTTAAGACTTATGTTGTAACTGGATTTTGGACCATGATGTTTTCTGTTTGAAGAATAAATTTTTAAATTCCGTTGTTATTTTATATTTGTCTTGTGATGTTTCTGTTCTTGTTTACCTATAACGGTTCATGGGACTTAATGCATTCTGATAAAGAGTGACACCAACGGATGTGGGTTGTCACATTGCCACTACAGCGTTTCTATTCAGTCCTAACCTACGGCATTATACCTATGTTGTCTAAGGAAAATCTATGTATATATGGAACTAAAATGCTTCTTACCGGATTTTTCGACTGTATTATGGAACATGGTCCACACACATTCTAAGTTTTTTTTTCATTTGGACATGAAAGCTTTTATGACTTGTATAATTCAATTAAATCAATTCCAAGTCTGTTGGGGCTACACACCTTTTGGATACTACCATTTAAGACTAGTGGTCTAGTTCAAGGAATAAAGCAATTACTTGTGACCAGTAGGAACTGCCACTCAAGTATGGTAAGTCCGAGTAGTTTGGAAGGAAACACGACTAATTAACATCTTTGCCACTTCAATTTTCGAATGGCAAGCAATCTTCGAAAATTAATTTTTGAATGTTGCCTAGTCAATGGACATTGTTGGGTTGATATACTGATAAATACAGCTTATATTGCTCCTTTGTTACTTCTAATTTCTGGGTATCTACTAATTTATCTATTTGAAGTTCTAAACTGAATGCCAAACTTCCCCTTTTGAAGAATCAGGACATTTGATTTTTGTTAGATCTCCACATTTTTAGAGGTTTATGTCTAGAGTAACACTTTTTGAACTGAGAAGTTGTTACATTCACAAAGTATAAAAATGAAATAAAAATAAAATAATTGCATATATAGCTTAAGCATAACTTTCTGAAACATGACCATATAACAATTTTGTTTAATGCTATTTAGTTATGAAGCTTATGTCTAATAAACCACTCTTTGGATCAATAAGTTGCACAATAATATGTCCATGAGGCAAAAAATAAATAATTGTACATGAGTTTTGGCATAAAACTGAAGCATGGGGTCAGTTAAGACACGTTAGTTGGACCATCATATATTTCTACATTTTTTAGGCAGTTTGTGTATGTTTATTTTGAAGAAGGACCATTAAACCAAACTTATTTATCTTGTTTAGTCTGTTTCCACTACCAATATTTCAAAAAAATCAAATTGAGATTCAAAAAGGCATGGCTGTCATTTCTTAAGTTTTCCCTTCCTCTTGACATTCACAAGGAGGTAACCAAGTAGCATCCTCTTCTTGTTCTTATTATTAGATTATCCATCTTTGTGATTCGAAATCAATTATTGATACCATTTCTTGCTATTACAGCATAATTTAAACTACATTACTTTCAAAATCAGGTTCAGGTAAGTTTTCCGCAAAATGAATTTCCTTACATGTCAAATCCAGCTATACATTGGTAACTGTACATTAACTGCTGGTTATTTAGTTATTTACTTTTTATTATTATTGTACTCCTACATAGCTTATATAATATTTCATACTCTTTTGTGTTTTAGTAATTTCCTAACAAGACCGTATTATGTTGATGGTGTCATCAATGTCATGGCATTAAGGGGGATTTTGTTCTAATGACACATCATGGACTTGAATATCAAAAGTTCTATGAAAAACTTTATGCGTTGCTTACCCCTACCATTTTTATGGCAAAACATTATGCGGTTTTTTTCCAAGTAAGTTTTCTTCCTAGGGTATTACTCAAACTTTTTTGCTACCTCATTTTAGTTTTATTTGGATATTTTAGCTGGGCAACAATGAATTTAGTCCCGTATAATTTGTTAGATGTTGAAATACGGGCTTGTAGTTATTAGCATATATAGGGTTCAAAATTCAATGTATACTGTAAAGGTAAATTTGACATTTGAAGAAGAGGAAAATATGTTAAAGGACTGACTTTACATTTTTTTTCTTTTCTTTTTTGGTCCCAAGGACAGAGCAACTGTAACGACCTTCCTTTTCGACCGCTCTGAGTTGGTAATGAAACCAACTCAAAACATTTAAAATGACAGATAGTTATTTAGCTTACAGGGTTTAAACATAACAACATACGAAATCACAAATATAAAAGACAATAGTATAACTTATAAACATAATTTTTGTTATAAAAAAATATATCAGAGTTTACAAAATTTATTTATTTTTATAACGGAAGATTTTATATACATATATGTACATTCATAGACTTGAGTTAAATAAAGAATACGGAAGAACAAACCAAAGCTAGCGCATCTTCATGTGCTTCTAGCTTCGATAACTGGAATCTAAAAAATCTGCAAGACTCGTATTTGACCCGAGCGTTCCATGCAAAAACATAAAACACTCGAGTCACGATTAATCTTTGTTCAAGTAAACAATTTTCAATGGAAACTGAAATATAATAATTAATCCTAGCATGTAGGTAATTAGCATTCACAATCAACATAATTTTTTATAGGAATCAAACAAGGCAGCGGTTTTTGTTTTTATAATATAACATGGGTGTGTAATAAAGATAAACAAGGTGCATGCATTTAAACAAACAAGGCACATAACCTGGGCGTGTTCAGGTAATGCAATTTATAGGTGAACCAATGTGGATATTTTCAAGTATACAATACATGACAAATGTGGTCCTCTTTGCTAAAAGCCATAAATAAATATAACAACATGCGCAAGAAACATGGCATAGACATACATATCCACACTTATTTGAGTTAAAAAAAAATATGCAGACCGAGTTGTGTTCACTAATTTCATGATACAATGCGCAAATCTCTATGTACATACCCCTATTGGTATAATTAAAATTCATGGTTTCATGTGCAACAATTACTTGCATAAGTGTCTCCATATATATAATACCACATGTAACAACCTACCACTTTGACTGCTCCAAGTCAGTGATTAAACCAACATGAAATGTCCAAAACGACAAATGGTTTTGGCTTATAGGATTTAAACATAATTTACACACAGAATCACAAACATAGAAGACAATAGTATAACTCACAAATGGAATTTTTCTGTTTCATTTTTCTTCACGAAAAAACCTGTTGCAACAATCTTTCAAAAGAAAAGACATCTTTTGCCTTAACTCATGCAACAACGTCGGAAAGTTTGAGTGGGTGATGGTTACATATAGGAGTCGGCTTGGGAGGTTTTTAAAATGAAAAAAATTAATCTAGCATTATACATCTATGAAGCTAATTTAACATTTTTTTTAAACTATAAAAATGAATATAACATTGTACATCTTCAATATATGGCATTATATTCATATTATGCTAGTTTAGTTTAACATTTTTTTAGTGTTGGCTTTTCTTCTAGTTCTGCGACATTAAGTGTTTTTTATAATTTTAGTTTAATGCGGTGATATACTGATGTGAATGGATCGCATTTAGGATTATTTTGTTGATTAAGCAAGTGAGGTTTTTGATGACGGTGAAGGGAACTACAATGGTGTTGAGGCAATGATGTATGTGATTGAGTGACGAGGCAGCGGATGGCGACATGCAATGGTCGTTATTATGGGCAACAATCTATTGTTGGATTTGAAGGTGAAACTGAGGTCGACGAGACATGAGAGAGAAAACAAGTTTGTCCTTGAGTCTGAATTTGGAATCCTTTCTACTGGATCTAATTTTTTTCTGATGTTTTTCCTTTTGGCTAATTATTTCTTTGAGGAAGATACGGTAATAATAGATATTAGAAAAAAAAAACTAGAAAAACAAAATAGGTTATTATTTCAACTGATAAATTCTTATTAAGCGTAGGTATTTGATGATGACTATGGTAATTTGAAATTGAAAATTTTAAGTTTCTATTATAATAAGTAATCCCATTAATCTTGTTTACCATAATTTTTTTTATTTAATAGGTAGCTCTTTATGGGAAATTGATAGTCTTCGCAATCATTACTGCCTAGCTATATCAAGGTATGGAAACTACTGCGTATGTTTGTATGCGTAGGCTTTGTACTATCCTCCAATATTATCGTACAGATTTGTTGCACCTTTCGAGAATGACTTTACAGTCAGAGCCAAAACATCTGAGGTTGCAATTACATATTTTAGTTCTAGTTCATATGCAACCATTTTTAGAGATGAGGTTTAATTTCTTTTGCACCCACTCTTTTTTTTATAATACCAACATTTCTATAGCTTAGACCTAATGCACATTGAACACCAATTTATGTATTATTTGTTAAACACGCCCCTTATTAGGAGACTGCTTGAGAGTAGCTTATGTATAGGAATTTTTTTTGTTAAGGAGTTTCTTTAGGTTCTTAAGTTATATAAAAATATATATTCTTATGTCTTATTATATGTTTTAGGCTAACCACTCTTTTTTTACTATTTTTTTAAATTATCTTTATTTATTTGAAATTGGGTACTTAGAAGGTAGTACATATTCATACTAGGTAGTATACAATATATTACATGTCAGTATAAGTTCGAACTAAGCTATGCAAATTTTGAACATGTAAAACTAAAAATGATTGAATTATTTTCTCAGTCTATTGTTCGATACTTTGTTTACAGGTAGATCGACCTTTTTGAAGACATCAACAATATCAGCACTAATTAATGATATTTTCTCGGTACCTTAGTTATTTCACATGTCTATTTCAGTGTTTAATGTACTTTAGCTGCATGCAGTTTGGTTATGACATTGTTAATGGTAGTTTGGTTGTGTAACTTTACGGCTAACTTTTTGTCTTGACACTTATGTATGTTGTGGATGTTCGAATATGTTTGTATCTTGTGGATCTTTGAATGTGTCTGTATTTTGTGATTTTTTAATATGTCATGTTCAAAAGTGTATGTGTTTGTATATTACATTGTAAAATAATTGGTGAAAATGCAATGGGGAGAAGATCGCAAAGATGCGATGTGGGAACCGGAAGATAGGATTTGTGCTTCTTATCCTTTTCTTTTTGAGAGTACGTTCTTGACTTCGTTTCCAAGTTTTTACCTTGCATTTGCTTTTACCATTTGTGTTTATTTATCCTATCGTTCAAACCTTTCAATCCTTAGGAAGAATCCAATGATTGAAAACATGTATATGAAAGATGTTATGATTGATGGTTGCAAGTGGATGCAAGTGTTTGCTAGTGGTTGCTCACGGATGTATATACAAACACTAGGCACTAGATCGGCTCAATCACTTACACGTTTCATATGGATATGTGTGCATTTTAAATTTTATATGGGTGGAAATTGATGTATCATCATATGAATGTTGCATTCAGATGAATGAATGTGCACACATATAGAGTATATATGATATACTCGGACTATTTCCATACATTTTGGACTCATGGTACAAACATATATTGAATTTAGGAGGTCAACAGAATCAGTCGACCACCAGATTTTTGCACTAATGTAATTACATATACACATAACACCTCGCATAAGTTCATGCAAGCATTTGAAATTTTTTAAGGACAATGGATGCCTATAGATGATGGATGAGTGGATGGTTGTGGATGGATGTTAGCATAGTAACATTCTTCTAGACTTGGAGATTTCAGGGACGAAATCATTTAAGTAAGGGAGATTGTAACACCCCAGAATATGATACACTATAAACATAAATATTTAGAATTAACCAAAACTGGCATTACCGTTGCGTTCGTCTTGGAATTCTGGTTCACGTAGACCTTAAATTTGCGTAAAACGGACAATGTATGAAGAAGTTATAAGCTCTAGAAGTTTGTATACATATAAGAAGCTTATGTGTAAATATAAGTAAAAAAATTATGGAAATATGAACGAAGAAATTGGGAAAGATAAGCACGAAATTGTCGTGGACGACCCGCCCCAGCTCGGATCGACCCATAGGTCAACCGAGGGGTAGGTTGGTCGATCGACCTCTGATATATTCGGGTTCTGGTCATTGAATCTGGACTTTTTTATGGCTCTATTCATGCTGACTCGGCATAACTTGAGCGGTTCAGATTTAAAACCTAAGATCTAAGGGTTGATGTTGGCTTTGTAACTCTATAAATAGATGGCTTCCCTCATTCACAATTCACACAAATTCTTTATATCTTCTTCTGCCTCCATGAAATTATTTTGAAAACTATAAACATATAATGGGGAATGTTGCTAGAGATTGGATCAAGCAGAGACAACATCAAGAGTTGCATACATACAACTTGGATTGGATTTGGACTTCTTGCGGCATAATGTTATATAATTATCTTCACCAAGACTCATTGTGAGTTTCCTTTATTTACAGATCTGATTTCTTAAGCCTTGAATATGGCAGTTAAATAAAACTGGTTAGGAACTACAGTGTTAGTAAAATAAATATGCCTATTTCACTATTATCACCCATGCCGTTATGATCCATTGTACATATGCATGTGATGTTGTTAGTTGAACAAGTTATACATATGCCTGTGATGTTGTTAATTGAACAAGTTATACATATACCTGTGACGTTGTTAATTGAACATGTTATACAAATGCATGTGATATTGGATAAATAACAAGTTAAATGTATCTATCTTCCTTTCCCCATTTTCTATGTTTATTTTCAGTCTTGTCTGTATGCCTATGTGATGTAATATTTTTTTTCTTCCTCTATTTTTTTCCTTTTAATTTTACTCCAAGCCTCGACCTTTGAAAGCCTAGGCTATACCTGATTAGAATATACGTACAATTGGAAAAAAAGTTAATAATATGAAAGAGGAACTTAGGCATGTTATTTACTTGAATTAATTGACTATAATTTGGGGAAAAGGATAGATATGCATGCTTAGACTTGTTGTAAACTGGTACATGCCATAAATGGACATTAAGCATAAACCTATAACTTAAGAATATAGTTGATGAATAATATGCATATGAACTAGACATGTTAAATTTGGGTTAAACAGACATTAAGTAAATGACATGTTAAGAATAGAGTTGTAAACACATAATGACATTATTAATATGCTTATTAGTAAACCTAAACCTGCTAGATTAATCATAAATATTAATAAGCAAAGAGGTCCCCCTTTTGCAGTTGTATCGAGTTTTGGGGACTCTTAAATCCTAGAGATTTGGGGGCACAAGCTTAGGGGGCTTGGCTTGTGTCAATCTGCTGTTTGGAACCCATATCAGTTAGTATCCCTGTAAGCATCTTATTAATGGGCGTCTCACATCAGGTATGGGCCAGGGCATGCTTTACTGAATTGGATAGTTAAGAGGTTCAAATGGGCGATGGTTACGAGAGCATTCCGGCGGAGTTGTGAGCATGCATGGATTCGACTAGGGAAGATAGGACGCTATAACACCAATAAATTGGTCTATGTTATATAGTTGTTGGGTTAGATAGTGATACACCCTACTGTCGTGGTCGATACAAAGTATTTACGTAGTTGGGAGCCGATCGCTTGGGTAGTAATTAGGGAACACCTGATCCTACTGTTTAAACCTCCTATTTATTCCTGTTGTTAATCCACTGTTATGTGATCGTGATGAACTTGTTATACTATTATGCTGCAGACATATATGTTCAAACATTACCTTTTTAGGATATAAATGTGAAGCATTACTCGGTCACAGTTTATTCCTGTTATTCGTGTCCGTCATGTAATTCTGTTTAGTTTATCTATTATGACATTGTATTTTTCTTATTTAGTCTTATTTACTTGTCTTTGCATTCCGATTTTATGTATATTTGTAAGTCACCGGAACTCGCCAGACTTTATGTCTGACCCTTTTTCTTTCACTATTATATTCCTTGACCTCCCTCCCCCCTCCAAGGTCTTCAGAGTGGCAACATTCAATAGTGACTAGGATTTCTCTTATAGACTGGACTTGACTTTGACTTTTTGAGATGTATCGTTTTGACTCATTCTCTACCTTAGTATGGCTTATGGCATGGGATATGATTTTATGTACTCTGATATTTTATCTTCTGAGATGTTTTGAAAGACAGATTTGAGACAGTTTTCTAGTTGTAACTAGGTTTTGATGCATTTATGAAACTTTGCTTTATTTCTTTTATGATAAAATTTAAGATTTTTTGCTTCTTATTTTATCTATCTTGGAAATATTCTGTGATGATTACCTATTGCGCTTCACAAAACTTAATACATTCTCTTACGAGTGACATTAATGGACGTGGGGTGTCACATTCGGTATCAAGCCAGGTTACAAGATCAGAGAAAAAGTTTTCGAAATCGTTTTCAAAAAGCAAAGTATTTTCGAGTAAAAATTTGTTTTTGAAAAACATATCCCCTCAAGCCATAGTCAATATTCTCTCAATCTCTTGTTAAACCCCTTTTTCTTTTCAGCATGTCTGAGGCACCCATTCTTCCCGAGGGAATTCCCTTACCGACATGGTTCCTTTGATATCCTGAGGCTACGGCACCTGCTGGAGGACAAGGGGTTGCTCCCCCAGTTGCAGCTGTTGTTCCTCCACCTCCATAAGTTGATAACTTCTTTAAGTTATGCAAAGACTTCTGCGCTATGGGAGGATAACCATTCCATGGAGCCAAAAGCTTTGTTGAAACACAGAATTGGCTACGAGAGATGGAAAACTTGTTTGGACTTTTCGAGGTTGACGATCGAAAGAAGATACGATTGGCTACATGGAAACTTAAGGATGAAGCTTCCTACTGGTGGGAAGTAACGCAAGATGGACAACCAGTGGTGACTTAGGATGACTTCAGGCAAAGGTTCAAGATGAAATTTCTATCTCAGGCAGAAGAGGGACTGCAAATGGAAAGGTTCTTGGCTTTAAAACAAGGGGACATGCCGATTAAGGAATATGTGTATAAGTTTTATTAACTAGCAAGGTTCGGATTAGAGTTGGTGAATACACCCTACAAGAACTGCTTAGATTTGCAAGAGGATTGAATGAACCACTCCAAGGACTTTCTTTGTCCCACATACCGATGGGGGCGACTTTTGAAAGGCTATTTGATGTGGTGCTTATGCACGAGGATGGCAAGGGAGAAAAAAGAGAGACTAAGACTGAGGAAACTCAAGCTAAGAGCAAAAAACAGAAATGATGTACCAAGAAAGGAAAGCAACAAAAGAAAGGTGGAAAGCCTGACAAGGCCCAAATCAAAAAGGACGTAAACTGTCATGGTTTTGTGCTATGGGTCACTTTGTAAAAGACTGCTGAAATACCAAGGGAAACTTGCTTTAATTGTGGATAGATGGGACACTTATGAAATGCCCAAGCAAGCAAGGACAAGGGGCAGGAACTTCTAGACAAATGCATGCTTTGGAAGTAAGTGGACCTGATCGAGGTAGGAAAGTCATGGTTGAAGGTTTGATTTTCCTTTTTGACTATCCTATTCGAACCCTATTTGATTATGTTGCTTCACACTCATTTATATCCAGGTCTATGGTAGATAGTTTGCACCTTAATACTAGTATAGTCTCTGAACCTGTAATAGTCTCAAACCCCATAAGAGGATCGACTCATTTATTCATGACATGTAGGGGTTTGAGAATTTCTATCTTGGACGTCAAATTTGAATGCGACGCATATGTACTGGCCTGTATGGGCTATGGTTTGATTCTAGGCATGGATTGGCTAGCCGTATATGGTGAAATCCTTGATTGCGAAAAGAGAGTGGTTAGACTTCATTCTTTCATGGTAGGACCCTCAAAATTCCTACGACCAACGGGGGGCAGTGATGCTTAGTTTTCTAGAATATCTTGATACTTATGTTGATAACTTGTGATTTGTGCACATAGTTAGAGACTACTCGGATGTGTTTGAGGATGTTTAGGGACTACCTCCAAAGCGCGAGATAGACTTCCAGATTTATTTGGTAGAGAATATGAAGGCTCTACCATTGCGCCACATGGCTCCTAATTAAGGAGAGGAAGGAGCTAAGCAAGCAAGTAGGGGAGCTATTCGAGAAAGGTTTTATTAGGCGAAGCATTTCAGAATAGGGAGCTCTAGTCATCTTCGCAACTAAGGCAGATGGCTCGCTTCGTCTATGTGTGGATTATTGGGAGCTGAATAATCTCACTAAAAAGAATAGGCATCCGCTACCGAGAATTGACGACCTATTTGATCAGCTACTTGGCGCATCAGTTTTCTCGCAAATGGATCTAGCCGCGGGGTTTCATCAATTGAGAGTGACAAAGGAAAACATTGATAAGACTACATTCAGAACTCCAGATGACTTCTTCGAATTCTTGGTTATGCCTTTTGGGTTAACCAATGCACCCGCCTATTTTCTGGACATGATGAGTAGGGTGTTTAGAGAGTTTCTAAACAAGTTAGTAGTGGTCTTTGTGGATGACATTCTGATCTTATCAAAGAATGAGGAGGAGCATGCCCAACTCTTAGGAGAGTTTCTACGCACCCTTAGGTCACATTAACTCAAGGCGAAATTTTCTAAGTGTCACTTTTGCAGAAAGGAAGTAAGGTTCCTAGGGGATGTGGTCTCCACGGACGGGATAGCAGTGGACTCCGTGAAAGTCGTTGCAGTTCAGGATTGGAGAGGTCCAAAGAATGTAATGGAGGTGAGAAGTATCCTTGGGTTGTCGAGTTACTATAGAAAGTTTATCAAAGACTTTGGAAGAATTTCAGTCCCGCTCACCCGATTGACGAAAAAAACTTGGCGTTTTCATGGAGCATTGATTGTGCGGATGCCTTTCAGAGATTGAAGAAAGCTCTGACAACAGCCCCAGTTCTGACTCTCACGGACGGAAGCAAGATGTTTCCAGTTTACCCCGATGCATGTGGCACGGGGCTTGGTGTCATTCTGATGCAAGAGGGAAGGATAGTGTGTTATGGAAGTAGGCAGTTGAGGGTTCACGAAAAGAACTACCCAACCCATGATCTAGAGTTGGCTGCTATAGTGTTCGCACCAAAGTCTTAGCAACACTATCTACTTTTAGAAAAAATTGAGCCATATGGAGATCATAAATCACTTAAGTACTTGTTCTCACAGAAGGATCTAAACCTTAGGCAGCAACGGTGGATGGTGTTCCTAGCATCCTATGACTTCGAGATAGCTTATACCTTTGGTAAGTGTAACGTAGTGGCAGACGCACTAAGTAGGCAGAGGATGAATTTGAGTCCTCTATCCGTAGAAAGGGGGAGATTTGAGTACATCTCGAATTTTGATTTTAAGCCTTCTACGGATTTAACAATTGGATTATTAGCCTCTTTGGAGGTGCTAGCTATTATATTGGAGCAAATTGGATCCATGTAACAAGAGGACCCACAAATTTCATACATCTTGGCTCAATAGAGGAGAGACTTCAAGTCATCTTGTTATACCGTGGATGATAAGGGGTGGCTAAGACGAGATGGAAGGCTATGTGTCCCTAGGATTGGAAAATTATTTAGTGTAGTGCTTGAGGGAGCTCATCGTTCCCGGATCACTATCCATCCGGGTGGCAACAAAATGTATCGATACATGAAGAGGGTTTTCTTTTAGACTAGCATGAAGAAAGATGTGGCAGAATTCGTAACTCGATGCATAACTTTCCAAAGAGTACAGGATGAGTAAAAGAAACTAGGGGGACCGCTTCAAACATTGGATGTCCCACAACGGAAGTGAGAGGGCGTCTCTATGGACTTCATCGATGGATTGCCTCGGTTGAGGAAGGGCAATATGAGCATTTAGGTGATAATGGATAGACTTACAAAGAGCGCTCATTTTATTCCTGTGATGAGCAAGAGGACAACGTCTTGGCTGGCATCAGTTTATCTCCAAGAGATAGTTAGATTGCATGGGGTACCTTCCAGTATAGTGAGCGACCGTGACTTTATCTTTACTAGTGAGTTTTGGAAGAGCCTGCAAGAGGCGTTAGGTACACAGCTTCGTTTAAGCACAACATACCACCCTCAGGTGGATGGGCAGACTGAGAGGGTGAATAGAGTTCTTGAGGATCTTCTAAGACTGTGTAACCTAGATTGTGGAGGGACTTGGGAAGAGAACCTTCCATTAGTGGAGTTTTCCTACAACAACAGTTACATATCCAGCATAGGCATGGCTCTCCTCGAAGAATTATATGGACGACCTTGTAGATCGTCGACTTGTTGGTGGGAGTCTATAGACAAACTTCTATTTGGACCAGAAATGATTTGAGATGCTTCCGAGAAGATTGATCTTATGCATCAGAGAATGAAAACCACTCAATACAGACAGAAATCTTATGCCGATAAAAGGAGGATGGATTTAGAATTTGAAGTGGGAGATATGGTCTTCATTAAATTATCATCGCTAAGGAATGTAGTTCACTTTGGCTCTGTACGGAAGTTAGCACCAAGATCATTAGGGCCATTCCCTATAGTAGAGAGAATAGGAGAAATGGCTTATAGGATTAAGCTAACAGATAGATTGGAGGGCGTACATGATGAGTTTCACGTTTCCCATCTTAGAAAATGTCTCCATGATACAGCAAAGGTAGTAGAGCCGAGCACTGTTGAGGATGTAGAAGTTGAGAAGGAAGCATCAGTGAGACGAGTTCCTACTCATACCCTTGGATCAAAAATTAAGAAGTTGCGAAACAAGGAAATCAAACTGGTGAAAATGCAATGGGGAGAAGGCCGCAAAGATGCGATGTGCGAACCGGAAGATAGGATTCATGCTTCTTATCCTTTTCTTTTTGAGAGTACGTTCCCAAGTTTTTACCTTGCATTTGCTTTTACCATTCGAGTTTATTTATCCTATCGTTCGAACCTTTCGATCCTTAGGAAGAATCCAATGTTTGAAAACATGTATGTGAAAGATGCTATGATCGATGGCTGCAAGTTGATGCAAGTGTTTGCTAGTGGTTGCTCGTGGATGCATATACAAACACTAGGCACTAGATCGATTCAATCAGTTACATGTTTCATATGGATACGTATGCATTTTAAATTTTATATGGGTGGAATGGATGTATCGTCATATGGATGTTGCATTCAGATGAATGAATGTGCACATATATAGAGTATACATGATATACTAGGACTATTTGCATACATTTTGGACTCATGGCACAAGCATATATGGAATTTAGAAGGTCAACTGAATCAGTCGACCGCCTGATTTTCGCATTAATGTAAAGACATATACACCTAATACCTTGCATAAGTTCATGCAAGCATTAGAAATTTCTTAAGGACAATGGACGCCTGTGGATGATGGATGAGTAGATGGTTGTGGATGGATGTTAGTATAGTAACATTCTTCTAGACTTGGAGATTTCGAGGACGAAATCCTTTAAGAAAGGGAGAATGTAACACACTAGAATATAATACACTATAAATATAATAAACATTTAGAATTAACTAAAATCGGCATTATCGTGGCGTTCGTCTTGGAATTCTGGTTCACGTAGACCCTAAATTTGCGTAAAACGGACAATGTATGAAGAAGTTATAGGCTCTAGAAGTTTGTATACATATAAGAAGCTTATATGTATAAGTAAAAAAATTCTAGAAATTTTAACGAAGAAAGCGGGAAAGAGAAGCAGGAAATTGTCCCATTAGTAGACGACTCACCCCAGCCCGGGTCGACCCATAGGTCGACCCAGGGGGTAGGTTGGTCGATCCACCTCTGATATATCGAGTTCTGCTCGTTGAATCTGGACTTCTTTATGGCTTTATTCATGCTGACTCAGCATAACTTGTACGGTTCAGAAATAAAACCTAAGATCTAAGGGTTGATGTTGGCTCGATAACTCTATAAATATATGGCTTCCCTCATTTACAATTCACACAAATTCTTCATATCTTCTTCTGCCTCCATGAAATTATTCTGAAAATTATAAACATATAATGGGGGAATGCTGCTAGAGATTGGATCAAGCAGACACAACATCAAGAGTTGCATATGTACAACTTGGGTAGTATTTGGACTTCCTGCGGCATAGTGTTGTATAATTATCTTCATCAAGACTCACTGTGAGTTTTTGTTATTTACAGATATGATTTCTTAGGCCTTGAATATGGCAGTTAAATAAAACCGGTTAGGATCTACATTGTTAGTAAAATAAATATACATGTTGTTATCACCTATGCCATTATGATCCATTATAAAAATGCCTGTGTTGTTGTTAATTGAACAAATTATACATATGCATGTGATGTTGTTAACTGAACAAGTTATACATATGCCTGTGATGTTGTTAATTGAACAAGTTATACATATGCCTGTGATGTTGGATTAATAAAAAGATAAATGTATCTATATTCATTTTCCCATTTTCTATGTTTTATGCTTATTTCCAGTCTTGCCTATATGCCTATGTGATTTAACTCTTTTCTTCTTCCTATGTTTTTTCCCCTTTTTATTTTACGCCAAGCCTAGGCCTTTGGAAGCCTAACTATACCCGACTAGAATATACATACAATTAAAAAAGATGAATAATATGAAAGAGGAACTTAGGCTTGTTATTTACTTGGACAAATTGACTATAATTTGGGGAAAAGGATAGATATACATGCTTAGACTTGTTATAAACTGATACTTGCTGCAAATCGACATTATGCATAAACCGGTAACTTGAGAATATAGTTGATGAATAATATGCATATGAACTAGACATGTTAAATTTGACTTAAACGGACATTAAGTAAATGTCATGTTAATAATTGAGTTGTACGCGCATAATGTAACACCCCACTCCGTTAATGTCACTCATTATGGGAATGCATTAACTTTCATGGTGTATTATAAGAGTATAGAACAAAACATCACAAGACAGATACATAAAATGGTACTTAAAAATTCAAAGTTAATTTATTGCAGCGGAAAATACAACATGTTTGGTTACAACGTCAAAACCACATACTAAAGCCAAGTACACAAATATCCATCTTGAACAAAATTATTATCAGAGTACATAAAAGCAAAACCATAATCCCACTCCAAATAGCTATAACGAAAAAGAGAGAAAGTTGAGCATTACTTTCGACACTTCCAAGCACTTCAAGAAGAAAGAGATCCAAGTTAAGCTTCACTAATCCCACCCTGAGTACCTAGGGGGGAAAAGAAAGAAAAGAGGCGAAACAAAAGGGTCAGCCATAAGTCTGGCAGGTCTAGCGACTTCAACAATATAATCAGTAAAGTAACAGGATAATAACTTAAACTGGATAGAAGAGATGAACGTAACATAAGCAGATATGACAAGGTAAACAAGGTAAGTAAGTTAGAACATTGACTGCGCTTCTAACCACTATAAGATATGCTCTGCACCGTGTCAACATACTAGTTACATACTAAAAGATGATCCCTCTCTAATTATCATAATAATGGTAGCTTCGTGTACTCCTAGCTGCTCTCGTAGGTGCCCACTTTCTCCAACCACCACTTGTGGTGCCCACTACCCTCCCCATTCGATCGGCTCCCTAACCTCGTAGTTACCTGTGCTGGTCCCACAATAGGGTGTATCACTCCCTAAGGTGGCAAACCTGATACTACTGAAATGCACAACTTATACCTACACGATGCAACAACGTCTTACCTGCCAACCCGGACCCATGCAGGCACATGACTCCGTTGGACTTGCACTGCCATCACTAATTCTATATTGACCTCTTACAATCAACCCCAGTATGCGTGTCCCTGTCCTTGACCTAGTTCGAGCTCATATAGATACTAAAATGGGGTACTGGTTGAAAAGGGTCCACCCACTTGACACAAGCTTCCCTCCTAAGCTTGGTCCCCATTAGGAATTCCCACTTAACCCCTCTTTATCACCATGTCTAATCACATGTCTCATCTTGGTTAAGTGCTTTTATTATGTTTCACATGCTACCCATGTTACCCACTTAACCCTTTATCATCTCCATGTTTAATCACATGTCTTATCTTGGTTAATTGTTCATTAATTAATTATAACTGTAATCTTGCAAGACCTCCCACATTAGATGACCATTTTGCGGTTGCTGTATTTGCCGGGCGGTCCCGGGCAGGCTTATACAGCAATCCGAATCTTACCTCGTGTCTTTGCATTATTATGCATCTAGTTTCTGCCTTTGACCTCTCACATTATATTACTAAACTGCAGTTTCTGGATATGTCGGGCGGTTCCGGGCAGGCTTATACCACAATCTGAATCTAACCTCGTGTCTTAGGCGTTCATTATCACTTTCTTGATTCAAGTCCCAATTTCCAATCTTTGGATTACAATATATTCCAATTACCCATAATTTTCAATCTAAATTATGTTTATAATCTCAAGTTCCAAATTATCCCCAAACTCATTTTCACAGTTATTAACATTTTATGCCAAATCTCATGTATACAAGTCGTACTCAATTATGCCTAAACCAATTTTCCATATTCATCAACAATTTATGCCAAATTTCATTTCATAGCATATTTCCTAAACTATTCCCAATCGTTCTAACGTTATTCATACGTAAATCTTAACGCAATATGTTAGGCTCGAAGTTAGCCTAATCTCATAAAGAAAAAGGAAAAGAAGAAGGGAACAGGATCCAGACATCAAAACTGGCATAAACATAAGAACATGCATATGAAATATAAACATGCATATAATGATAAAATCGATCAGAAAGGCATATGATAGATTTATAGGTATGAATCTGAAAGATAATGATTTACAAGCTTGATAAGATTCATTTCAGTCACAGGCATATACATTAGATCCAATTTACAATCCTATCACAATTACTTTTTAATTTAATTATATGTGAAAGTAACATAGACTCACAACGATAGGATTCTTTGAATTAGGTGTTATTGTAGTTAATCTGATCTTGAATAATCTCTACTTTGATTTCTCTTCTAATTTGAATATTCCTATTCTAATTTGTATTGGTGGAGAAGAGAGGCTAGATTTGATTTAGATTAGAGCAGCATGGAGGCGCCACAGATGAAAACAATGAGATTAGGGTCAGGTTTAGGGGTATTTTATAGATGCTCTAGGTGAATTAGGACCCTTAGATTAGATTAGGATCCATCTGAACCATCCAGACCAGAAAACCACATCATCCCATCATCAGATCCACCACAAAACACGTCACGCCAGATCTAGGTCGATGGGGTCGACACCCATGCTGACACCCCTTGGGGGGGTCGACACCCATGAGCGGGAACTTTCTCGCTAAGCCTGCTTTGTCTAAATTTTGATTTTTGAACAGTTTTTATTATTTAATTATTATTTAAATAAATTCTGCTTTAAATTGAAATCTTCTAAGCATCACAACTTCTTCATACGATATCCAATTTACACAAACTCGGATCTATTCCAAGCATAATTTCGAGACGAACGAAATGGCGCAGCCCGTTTCCCTTAACTCTTCTTACAAAAAAAATTAAGTATTCTTTAATTATCTCTTATGTCATGTTTTGAAATTACGGGGTGTTACATTCTCCCCTCCTTAAAGGATTTCGTCCCCAAAATCTTCAAGTTAAGAGGAATGTATCCTACCATCCATCTACTCATTCATCATACACAAGCATCCATTGTCCTTAAAAGATTTCTAATGTTATATGAACATACGCAAGAGTGTGTGTATATGTCCCTTATCTAATGCAAAGATCGGGCGGTCTACTGATTCAGTTGGCCTCCTTAATGCAAAACATGATAGTGACATGCGTCCATTATGTATGCAAAAGAATCCTAATGATACATATCATTTCCATATGAGTGCACAACCATTCATTCAAATGCAACATCCATATGATAACACATTCAATATACATCCATTAACTTAAATATGAACACTCATTCATATGCAATATGAAAGTGATTGAGCTGATCTAGTGCCTAATGTGTGCGTAAATGTATCCACGAGCAACCACTAGCAAACACTTACATCCACTTGCGTCCACCAAACATAACATGCCTCAAACACATGTTTACAACCATAGGATTTTCTACCTAAAGGTCGAAGTTATAATCGAGAGGATACACTAAATGATAGAACAAGTACAAACGAAGTGGTAGAAAAAGGAGAAGTTAAGAACATACCCTCAAAAAGGAAAGGGTACGACGCGTGTATCTTGTCTTCAGTCTCCCAAGTCGCGTCTCCTTGATCATCTCCCCACTGGACTTTAACCAACTTGACCTCTCGGTTGCATAATTTCTTGACCTCCGATCCAAGGATGCGTGTAGGAACTCGTCTAACCATGGCATCTCGCTATACTTCCGCTTCGCTAAGCATGCTCAGCTCTACTACTTCCGCATTATCTTGTAAACACTTCCTCAAATGCGCACATGAAATACATCATGAAAACCACTAAGCTTCTCAGGCAACTTCACTTTGTTGGCCATTTATCCAATTCTTTCTGTAATGGGGAATGGCCCTACGAACGTTGGTGCCAATTTCCCTACAGATCAAAAACGAACTACATTCCGCAATGGTGACACTTTAATAAAAACCATGTCTCCAACATCGAACTCAAGATCGGTTCGTCTCTTATCAGCGTTTGACTTTTTCCGGTATTATGCCGTCTTCATGCGTCTTCGAATCAAGCCTATCTTCTCTGAAGTCTCCCTAACCATTTCGGGCCTAAGAAAAATCTTATCCATTGACTCCCACCAACAAGTTGGTCATCGGCAAGGTTGTCCATAGAGAGCTTCAAAAGGTGCCATGCCAATACTAGTCTGATAGCTGTTGTTGTAGGCAAACTCTACTAATGGAAGGTGTTCCTCCCATGTTCCTCCAAAGTCTAAGGTGCATAATCTCAAAAGATCTTCTAGAATCCGATTTACTCGTTCTGTTTGGCCATCCATCTGAGAATGATAACTGGTGCTCAAACACAATTGCGTTCCTACCACCTCTTGCAAGCTCTTACAAAACTTGCTAGTGAAAATGGGATCTCGATCGCTTACGATACTAGAAGGTATGTCGTGTAGACGAACTATCTCTCGGAGATAAACAAATGCTAACTATGCCTCTGTTTTTTACTCTTAACGGGAATGAAATGGGCGCTCTTGGTAAGTCTATCTACTACTACCCAAATCCCCGTATTATCCTTCCTTGACCTCGGCAACCCATAGACGAAATCCATAGAAACACTTTCCCATTTCCACTGTGGAACCTCTAAAGGGTGAAGCAAATCACCAGGCTTCTTTTTCTCAGCCTTGACTTGCTGACACACTAAGCATTTAGAAACGAACTCAGCCACATCTTTCTTCATTCCGTCCCAAAAAGAAAACTCGCTTCATGTCCCTATACATCTCGTCACCACCGGGATGTATGGTCATCTTAGAACGAAGTGCTTCTTCAAGGATTGTCTTTCTCAATCTCTTGTCTCGAGATACGCAAAGTATCCCATCCCTACGCAACCAACCTTTTTCATCGATAATATACCTACAAAGATGGCTCGAAGACTCCCCTCTTATGAGCTTGGCTATTATCTCTATTTGTTGTGGGTCATCTCGTTGTGCCACACCTATCTGTTTCAAAAGCGTAGGTCGTACCTCTAACAATGCCAACAAACCGGGTACAAAATCGATAGAGGGTCTAAAGTCAAAGGTACATACATACTCTAAACTCTGCTGCTCGACAAAAATTGGACTCAAAGTCAACTTCTTTCTACTCAAGGCGTCAGCTACAACGTTAAGCTTGCTAGGGGTATATGCAATCTAAAAATTGTAGGATGCTAAAAACTTCATCCATCTCTGTTGCCTTAAGTTTAGATATTTTTGAGTGAACAAGTATTTTAGTGACTTATGGTCTGTATACCACTCAAACCTCTCTCCAAGCAAATAATGATGATAAGATTTAAGCGCAAAAACTAAGGCAGCTAACTTCAAGTCGTGGGTAGGGTAATTCTTCTCATGGACCTTCAAATGCCTTCCACCATAACATATCACCCTTCCCTCTTGCATCAAAACTGCGCCAAGACCTATCCCACAAGCATCAGTATACACTGTGAACGGTTTACTCCCATCCGGCAAAATTAAAACTAGAGTTGTCGTCAATGCGCTCTTCAAACGTTGGAAAGCATCGTCACAGTCAACATCCCAAGAAAAGGTCAAATTCTTTTTCATTAACCGTGTAAGTGGGGTCGATATCTTTGCAAAGTCCTTGATGAATTTTCTGTAATAGCCCGCCAAACCAAGAAAACTTCTTACTTCCGTTGCGTTCCTTGGAATCTTCTAATCTTGGTTTGCCACCACCTTCGTGGGATCCACTGCTATCCCTTCCTTGGAGACCATATGCCCCAAGAACCTCACTTCCTTTCTCCAAAAATGACATTTGGAGAACTTAGCCTTGAGTTGATGTGCTCGAAGGGTCTCTAAGACTTCCCTAAGATGTAGGGCATGTTCTTCCTCGCTTCTAGAGAATATCAAGATATCATCCACAAAGACCACCACAAACTTGTTTAGAAACTCCCTAAACGCCCTACTCATAAAGTCTACGAAATAGGCGGGTGCATTCGCCAAACCAAAAGGCATGACAAGCCATTCAAAGGAACCGTCGGGAGTCCTAAAAGCAGTCTTATCTATACTATCCTCAACTACCCTCAACTGATGAAATCCTGTAGTTAAGTCCAACTGCGAGAAAACCGAAGCACCAACCAACTGATCGAACAAATCATATATCCTCGGCAATGGGTGCCTGTTCTTCTTCGTGAGTTTATTCATCTCCCTATAGTCCACGCACAATCTAAGTGAACCATCGGCCTTTGTAGCAAAAACAACAAGAGCACCCCACTCCGAGATACTTCTACTTAAGAAACCCTTTCTCAAGCAACTCTTTCACTTGTTTACTAAGCTCCCTCCTTTCTCTTGGAGCCATGTGGCACACAGACAATGTAATTGGCTTTGCATTGTCCACCAAATATATACGGAAATCTATCTCGCGTTTTGAGGTAAGCCCCTAACCTCCTCAAACACATCTGCATACTCATGGACTACTCAAAAAGATTGCAAATCATCAATATATTTGTCAAGAGATTCTAGGTAGCTAAGCATAACAGAACCCTTAGGATCGCATGAGATATCGAGAGTATTACCCAAACTAGTGAACATCTAACTACCCTTTTTTCACAGTCGAGAATGACACCATACCTGGCTAGCCAATCCTTTCCTAGAATCAACCCATAGCCCGTGAAGCCAAGCACAGAAGCGTTGCATTCAAAGTCAACGCCATACACATATATTCTCAAATCCCGACATAACATAGAAAGATGAGCTGTACCCCCAATAGGATTTGAGACAACAACGAGATCCCCTACTATACTAATATCTAGGTGCAGAGACTCAACAACAGAAGCAGATATAAACGAATGTAAAGTGCCATAATGAAATAAAGTACGCACAGGATGATCGAAAAGGAAAATCAAACTTTCAACAGAAATGTTTCTACCTCTCTCTTTTCTAGGTGCCATGAGAGCATGAACCTTCCCTCCAGAAGTAGATCTTGTCCTCTGTCTTTGCCCTTTTCCTTGCCTCCTTGTGCAGTCTTTAATAATATGTCCTGCCTCACCACATTGGAAGAAACCCATCTTCTTCTTCTTCCTACAGTCCTTCTTCAAATGGCTAGGTATTCCACAATTGTGACACTTCCTTTTCTCTGAACCCTTGTTATTCTTGTCGCCCTTCTTTTGTTGTTGTTGTTGTGCCTTCTTTGGATCCCCTTTCTTATCCTATGACTTATCTACATTAGCACCTTTCTCCTCTTCATGCATTAATGCCATGTCAACAAGATTCTCGAAAGTAGCCTCCATAGGAATGTGGGCCATAGCCAACCCGTGTAATGGTTTATTTAGAACCTTGGCAAATCTCAAAGCCTTCTTATATGGTGTATTAACTAATTCCATACCAAATCTTGCTAACTGGTTAAACTTGTTAACGTACTCCTTCACAGAAAAACTTCCTTGTTTCAAAGCCAAGAACCTCTCCATGTATAAACTCTCTTCCGCTTGGAAAGAAATTTCAACTCGAACCTTCGTCTAAAGTCCATCCACGTATCTACTGCACGTCCTCCATTAGTTACTTCCCACCAAAAGGAAGCTTCATCCTTCATTAACCAAGAAGCTAGCTGAACCTTCCTTCCTTCGTCTATCTCAAAGATACCAAACAAATCCTCCACTTCCTTGAGCCAATTCCGAGCCTCAACAAACGTCTCAGTTCCATAAAACGGTTTTCTTCCCATCACACGGAAGTCTTTGCATATCTTAGAAAAAGCGTCTACACGGGGAGGAGGAGGAGGAGCGGCTGGAGCTGGGGGAGAAGGAACGTCTGCTGGGCCTGCGGTTGTAGCCTAGCCTCCAGATATCTTCTAGACTAGCCTGGTATCTGTACGCCCTTGGGTATAACGGGTTCCCCAGACATGCTGAAAGGAAAAAGGAAGAGATTCAAAACAGAGAATCAAAAGATAGATATATGGCTTTTTGGGATAATGTTTTTCGTAATAAACTTTTCTCTTGAAAATACCCTCTTTAAAACATGTTTTTGAAAATACTTTTGTCTAAAAATGCTTTTGAAAATGATTTTCAAAATCTTTAATATGTTCTGGTAACCTTTAGCTCTGATACCATGTGTAACACCCCACTCCGTTAATGTCACTCACTAAGGGAATGCATTAACTTTCATGGAGTATTATAACAGTATAGAACAGAACATCACAAGACATATATATATATATATAATGGTACTTAAAAATTCAAATTTTATTTATTGCAGCGGAAAAGAAAACATGTTTGGTTACAACATCAAAACCACATACTAAATCCAAGTACCAAATATCCATCTTGAACAAAATTATTATCAGAGTACATAAAAGCAAAACGATAATCCCACTCCAAATAGCCATAATGAAAAATAGAGAAAGCTGAACATTACTTTCAACACTTCCAAGCACTTCAAGAAGAAAGAGATCCCAGTCAAGCTTCACTAATCCCACCTTGAGGACCTAGGGGGAGGAAGAAAGAAAAGAGGCGAAACAAAAGGGTCAAACATAAGTATGGAGAGTCTAGTGACTTTAACAATACAATCAGTAAAGTAACAGGATAAGAACATAAACAGGATATAAGAGACGACTGTAACATAAGCAGATATGACAAGGTAAACAAGGTAGGTAGGGTAGAACATCGATTGCGCTTCTAACCACTACAAGATATGCTCTACACCGTGTCAACATACTAGTTACATACTAAAAAATGATCCCTCTCTACTAATCATAATAATGGTAGCTTCGTGTACTCCTAGCTACTCTCGTAGGTGCCCACTTGCTCCTACCACCACTAGTTGTACCCACTACCCTCTCCATTCGATCGGCTCCCTAACCTCGTAGATACCTGTGTTAGTCCCACAATAGGGTGTATCACTCCCTAAGGTGGCAACCCCGATACAACTGAAATGCACAGCTTATACCTATACGATGCAACAACGTCTTACCTACCAGCCCGAACCCATGCACGCACATGACTCCGTTGGACTTGCACTGCCACCGCTAACTCTTTATTGACCTCTTACAATCATCCCCAATAAGTGTGTCCCTGTCCTTGACCTAGTTCGAGCTCATATAGATACTAAAATGGGTTACTGGTTGAAAAGGGTCCACCCACTTGACACAAGCTTCCCTCCTAAGCTTGGTCCCCACTTGGAATTCCCACTTAACCCCTCTTTATCCCCATGTCTAATCACATGTCTCATCTTGGTTGAGTGCTTTTATTATGTTTCACATGCTACCTATGTTACCCACTTAACCCTTTAGCATCCCCATGTTTAATCACATTTCTTATCTTGGTTAAGTGTTCATTAATTCATTATAACCGTAATCTTGCAATACCTCCCACATTAGATTACCATTTTTGCGGTTGCTGGATTGGCCGGTCGGTTCCGGGGAGGCTTATACCGCAATCTGAATCTGACCTTGTGTCTTTGCATTATTATGCATCTAGTTTCTGCCTTTGACTTCTCACATTAGATTACCGAATTCTGGTTGCTGGATATGTCGGGTAGTTCCGGGCAGGCTTATGCCGCAATCCGAATCTAACCTCGTGTCTTAGGTGTTCATTATCACTTTCTTGATTCAAGTCCCAATTTCCAATCTTTGGATTACAATATACTCCAATTACCCATAATTTCCAATCTAAATTATGTTTATAATCTCAAGTGCCAAATTATGCCTAACCCCATTTTCACAGTTATTAACATTTTATACCAAATCTCATGTATACAAGTCATACTCAATTATGCCCAAACCAATTTTCCATAATCATCAACAATTTATGCCAAATTTCATTTCATTGCATATTTCCCAAACTTTTCCCAATCACTCTAATGTTATTCGTACGTAAATCTCAATGCAATATGTTAGGGTCGAAGTTAGCCTAATCTCATAAAGAAAAAGGAAAAGAAGAAGGGAAGAGGATCCAAACGTCAAAACTGGCATAAACATAAGAACATGCATATGAAATATAAATAGGCATATAACGATAAAATGGATCAGAAAGGCATATGATAGATTTATCGGTATGAATATGAAAGATAATGATTTAAAAACTTGATAAGATTCATTTCGGACACAGGCATATACATTAGATCCAATTTACAATCCTATCACAATTACTTTTTAATTTTATTACATGTGAAAGTAACATAGACTCACAATGATAGGATTCTTAGAAATAGGCGTTGTTGTAGTAAACCTGATCTTGACTAATCTCTACTTTTCTTGTTTATAGATCTGATCTTCTAATTTGAATTCTCCTATCTGATTTGCTTTGGTGGAGAAGAGAGGCTAGATTTGATTTAGATAAGAGCAGCATGGAGGCGCCATGGATGAAAACAATGAGATTAGGGTTAGGTTTAGGGGTATTTTATAGATGCGGTAGGTGAATTAGGACACTTAGATTAGATTAGGATCCATTTGAACCATCCATACTAGAAAAACACGTCATCCCATCATCAGATCCATCACAAAACACGTCAGGCCAGATCTGGGCCGATGGGGTCGACACCCCTATAGGGGGGTCGACACCCCTATAGGGGGGTCGACACCCCTGTTGATACCCCATGGGGGGGTCGACACCCATGTCGACACCTCCTGAGGGGTCGACACCCACGAGCGGGAACTTTCCCGCCCATCCCGCTTTGTCTAAATTTTGATTTTTGAACAACTTTTGTTATTTAATTATTATTTAAATAAATTCTGTTATAAACTGAAATCTTCTAAGCATCGTAATTTCTTCATACAATATCCGATTTATGCAAACTCAGACTCTATTCCATGCAGAATTTCGAGACGAACGAAATGGTGCAACCCGTTTCCCTTAATTCTTCTTATAAAAAAATTAAGTATTATTTAATTATCTCTTATGTCATGTTTTTAATTTACGGGGTGTTACACATAATAACATTACAACCATGCTTATTAGTAAACCTAAACCTGCTAGGTTAATCATAAATATTAATTGGGCAAAGAGGTCCCCCGTCTACAGTTATATCAGGCTTTAGAGACTCTTAAATCCTAAATATAAGGGGGCACAAGCTTAGGGGGTTCGGCTTGTGTCCATCTACTATTCAGAACCCATATCAGTTAGTATCCCTATAAGTATCTTATTAATGCGGGTCCCGCATTAGATAGGTTCCAGGGCAGCTTTAATGAACTGGATAGTAAGAGGTTTACATGGGGGTGGTTACAGGAGCGTTCTGGCGGAGTCATGAGCGTGCATGGATTCGACTAGGGAAGATAAGATGCTATAACACCAATAAATAGGTCTGCGTTATATAGTTGCTAGGTTAGAGAGTGATACACCATACTGTTGGGGCTGACACAGAGTATTTATGTAGTAGGGAGCCGATCGCTTGGGTAATAATTAGGGAACACCTGATCCTGCTGTTTAAACCTGCTATTTATTCCTGCTGTTAATCCTGCTGTTATGTTATCATGAGGAATTTGTTATACTAGTATGGTGCATACATATATGGTCATACATTACCTGTTTAGGATATAAATCTGAAACATTAATCGATCATAGTTTATTCCTGTTATTCGTGTCCATCATGCTATTCTGTTTAGTTTATCTTTTATGATATTGTGTCTTCCTTATCCAGTCTTGTTTACCTATCTTGACATTCCTATTTTATGAATATTTGTAAGTCACTGGAACTCTTCAGACTTTATGTCTGACCATTTTTCTTTCGCCTCTTTCTTCCTCCCTCCCCTTAGGTCCTTAGAGTGGCAGTACTCAATAGTGACTAGGATTTCTCTTATAGCTTGGACTTCTTGAGATGTATCGTTTTGACATTCTCCCTACTTTAGTATGGCTTATGGCATGTGATATGATCTTATGTACTCTGATATTTTATTTTCTGAGATGTTTTGAAAGACAGATTTGAGACAGTTTACTAGTTGTAACTGGGTTTTGATGTATTTTTGAAAATATGCTTTATTTCTTTTGTAAAAAAGTTTAAGATTTTCCGCTGCTTAGATTATCTATCTTGGAAATGTTCTATAACGATTACCCATTGCGCTTCATGGAACTTAATGTATTCTCTTATGAGTGACATTAAAAGACGTGGTGGTGTCACATGTAGCTGTATTGTCAGTGTCACTGCTATGGTCATTTTGATTTTACTGTGCTTGTTTTGTTTTATTTGACCTGTGGCATTAGTAAGAAAAATCAGGTTTGTACATGTGTGTGCCTTGTTTATTATGATATGTAGCATTGGAAAAAAAAACATGTTTTGGCTTTTTTGTGAACATAAGAACTTAAGCATATGACCAAAAAATGTTGTATTTATATTTGAATTGGCTCCTGCCTTGCCTTATTCTATTTTGTTTTGCCCAGCTACTCAAATTGCTGCCACACCGTTGCACCTGGAAACTTGCTTCATGGTAATTTGTTTATTTTTTGTTCTTGAGTTGCGCTTAATGACCTGATGTGATGCCGCCATGTTACCCTGTTTGCTACGGTTACATTTCTTGCTATCCCTTTAATTTGGCAATCGCCTGCACTTGTTGCTATTTCAGATTCCATTCCATATAGCTGTACATTCTAAATTTTGCACCCTCCTGCTTGTTTGAGCATGAGCACATGATAATTTGCATTTAACATGCTTAGACATCTCGCCTTGAAACCCTTCTGAATGGTTTGCCTGTTATAGCATAGTTTGTACATATATGTTATGCTAGTTTGCTAACATACGTCTTTGTATTCACATATAAATTGGTACTTAGTCATGTTACTTTGAAACATAACAGTACATTCACACATTGTTTTGTAGATTTGAAGCTAGCCACATCTAGTGTTGTTTGCATGTTAAGTTTGACCCTTTTAATTGGTTCACTACTCATTTGTTTATTGTCACTTTGCACTGGTTATACTTACTTGTGAAGCATATACTATATGTTGCATACACATGCTTATACCCCATATAAACCCAACTCTCGCTTTGCATTCCTATGTAATTTTATATGATATTTTTGTGCCTTGTTGAGCCTGCCAAACTACTTCTGTTATCCTGAAACCAAAGCATATATGTAGGGCTGACATACCCTTGAATTCATTGCTATACCTAACGTGGCAGCTTTATGTGAACCTGGTTATTGATTTTATCTAATTTTCTGCGCCTTGTATTTACCATAAATAGGTGTATATACATACATGAGTGTGTGTATACATGTATGGGATATTTTATGCACTTGCCTAGTTTCACTTATGCATGGCTATGTCGTACCATTACCTTATC
Organism: Allium sativum; assembly: GCA_030737875.1. Classification (NCBI taxonomy): domain Eukaryota; kingdom Viridiplantae; phylum Streptophyta; class Magnoliopsida; order Asparagales; family Amaryllidaceae; genus Allium; species Allium sativum. The sequence goes on from JASFAX010000033.1 coordinate 10,810,333, forward strand.
TTGTAATTGCATTATACTTGTATGTGCGGTCCTTATTGTCACCTGCATACTTTGTTTTGCAAGGATATTTGATATTTAGACTACTTGACTATTATATTAAGTTTTTATTGAAGTTAATTCACTTGAACAAAGATTAATACCGACTCGAGTGTTTTGTGTTTTTGCATGGAACGCTCGAATCAGATTCGAGTGTTGCAGATCTAGATATTTAAGCTATCAAACTAGAAGCACGTGAAGACGTGCTTGCCTTGGTTCGTTCTTCTGTTTTTATTTTATTCAAAATTTATGTATGTACATGTATTGTAAAATCTTATACTGTAAAATATAATTTTGTAAACTCTGATATAATTTTTGTAATAAATATTCCGTTGTGAAATGATGTGTTATTTATCTTGTTCTATAATTCTGTGTATATTCTATTTAAACCTTGTAAGCTTAATAACATCTGTCGTTTTAAATGTATCGAGATGGTTTAATTACCGACTTGAAGCGGTCAAAAAGGCAGGTCGTTACAATCAGGGAGCACTCCATAGGTACAACGCCAAATCAAAATCGTAGGGGCCTCGATAAGGATAATATGACAAGGCAAACGAAGCAATAACCAGGGTAGGATTCTATCATTTTGCAGAGCCGAGCTAGTGGTAATGGATAGTCATAACTACCAATCACCTCAAACAACACTCTCAAATTCAAGGGTGGCCACCAATCAATTATAGAGTAAGAGATATAGTGCCGAAGAAGTGTGTCCGAAAGGAGAAGCGGCCTCACTTGGCTATGGCGCACACTACAAGAAAATTTTAATTTTGCAGCGGCAAAATCCGCTGGCAATATGTCGCTATTTACTGTTTTGCGACGGATTTCCAATGGATATGGGTAGTTGGTAAATTTCAAGTTGGTAATCAAGTGTCAATTTTGCGATGGAAATTAATGTGAGCTCTCCGACCTTTTTCCGTCATTATACAAAATATAAATTTTGAATTCTAAATAAATTTACCAACCATTTACCAAAGAATGAATATTTTTTAAAAGCCTATTATTTATACAAAAACATTGATAAACCCTTTCAAATTAGCCAAGGATTAGCGACAAAATAGGTTAAAACATGTTTTGTGGATAATACATCGGTATATCCTTACATCTTAGCAAAGGATTAGTGACGGAGAACCCTTACATTTAATCTGATTTCATTTGTTGATAATTTGTCTGTAAACCCTTCCAAATTAGCAAGGGATTAGAAACAGAATGTTGTCCACGTTTGTGTCCCAACTTTCCCAATTTGTCGATGATCCATCGCTATTCCCTTTCTGATCTGCCAATAAATGTTCTCCCTTTTTTCCTACTTTCAATATACTAAATCATAATTGGCTGCTATGTATATAGTATAATTCACCGTTCCCAATATGTAATAATTCATTATTAAAGACAAATATCGTAATAAAATAACCAAAAATACATTCCTAGAAGCTAAATAAGATAACATTACATTAATTTCTAACATTAAATTAGATAATACATAGGCATAACATATGCCCAAGCGACGGTTCCAAATATAGTACAGTACAAATTCAGGATACACATAATAATCGAGTGAAATGTACTATTTGTGCCAAACAACAAACCTTATGCCCCTTACATAGCTACAAAATTGAACATTGTTTAGTTCAAAACCCTGATTGGTATTTGAATTTTAAAGGAGAGACATTTGAGCTGACCAATATGAACTTAAAGTCTTGAAAAACTTAGAATTTCAGAAGGGTAAAGCTGTAATAGGGGCAACAAAATAAATAAAAATTAATTATATGAAACTAACTAAATATAGCGCAAACTAACCAAATACTCCATTCAATTTAGTGCAAACTTACCATGTAATCTTGTTCGAGCATTGGGACCTCGTTGTGCAACAAACTGACTCTAACTTTTGTTAGGTACTCTTTAAGGATTCAATAATCGACTGAGAATATTAAATTGTCTTTATTTTCAACTGCCTCATGACAGAAATGACAATTTTAGTAGCTGAATGGTATAGTGGGGACAACATGAATCCTATGCCAACCTCCTCAACCCAATTTCAACATGAATAAGAAACATTGTCAATACAACTAACGCTGAAAATCTACACCAATAACTTAATAGTAATAAAACCGCTCGTATCAGATTAGCCATGTATTAAAGCCATGTATTAAGTGTTATGTATGGGCTGGGCTTATGGCCCATTATCCATTTGCTTGCTAAGTGTTGGCAAACGTTATATATATGGCCAACATTTGTACACACCGCATTCTATTCTGTTTTTGATCAATAAAATTTCATTTTACAATCTGATTTCCAATATGGTATCGGAGCAAGAAAGCCTAGCGGCATAAAAAAGATCAAATTTACAAAATTGCAAACTGAATTTCTCAAAATTGAAAGAAAGTACATTCACATTAAATCTCCTCAGACACAGTCCATCACTGGAGATCAGATCTGCCTCGCCAAGAGGTAGAATCAGAGTATTTTCATCATCTTCTACATTCTTGGATGCAGTTTCAGCCATCAGACATTGAAATCTTCCTTTGGCACGAGAACTGGTTGCAGAAATCACCTCCTTTGGTGATCTTGCCATCCTAGTACCTCGCTTTCGCTGAAACTCACCCTCGTTTACCTTCATACTGGTTGCAAAATCACTTAACAGTGATTTCACCATCCAAGTATCGTCACCCATTATCCAAGAAAGCTTTTCTTGATTCATCACATGGCCGGAACAAATCAATCACTCATCTCAGCCAATTCAGGCACCAGTCCACCAACCATTCCTCCAACACCAAGCTTCCAATTGATTAAGCCCAAGACTCACATAATTACCATCCCTTTAGATGAGGATAATTACATGCTTCGGAAGTTTCAAGTAGAAGCGACATTGAAAGGATATGGTCTACTTGATTTTATTAAAGGGACGGTGCTGATCCCACCTGCTATGATACATGATAAAGATGGTAATCTAGTCAGTAATGAAGATTACTTAAACTTTCAGAAGCAAGACAATTTACTTGTGTCATGGTTAATATCATCTATAAGTGCAAGCATACTACCACATGTGATTGGATGCAATACTGCATATGCTATTTGGAGTACAATTGAGCAAACATTCAGTGCTCAATCTGCAGCAAGATCTATGTTGTATAGAAGGCAGTTACAATGCATAAAGAAAGATGAGATGCCCATAAATGAATATCTAACTAAGGTGAAGACCTTATGTGACAAACTGAATTCTACTGGACACATGATTAGTGAGAGTGAACAAGTACTCTACATTACAGGAGGATTAGATGAAGATTATGAGTCTATAGTTACGTTCATTGCTTCTCAGAAGACTGTACCTGATTTGCAATATGTATATTCATCACTTCTTGCACATGAAGGAAGAGTTGAACAGAAGAAATTATCTCAATCAGAATTCTCTGTCAACTATGCCTCCACAGCCAGAAACAAAGGACAACAAAAAGGAAATACTGGTCAAAGCAACGAGCAAGAAAATCAGTTTTATAGAGGAAGCGCTAGCCAAAGAGGAAGAGGCAGAGGAGACAGATTCAATAATAACAACATGCCAAAATGTCAAATTTGTGAGAAATTTGGCCATGTAGCAAGCATGTGTTATTTCAGATTTAACACTGAATACAATGTGAACCAACAGAATCAAAGGGGGCCAAATGTCAACGTAACTCAAATGGGACAGCCAAGAAAAAATGCAGAAGGGTCAAGAATGCAGACACAAGGACTAAATAAGGATGATTCCAACAAGCCTGATGATATAAATCTTGATGAATGGTACCCAGACTCAGGAGCAACAAACCATGTTACAAACAATCTACAGAATCTGAATTTGGGTAATAAAAGCTATTCAGGTATGTATTCTATCTCTTTGGAGAATGGTGAAACCATTAGTATATCACATGTTGGTTGTGGCTCCATAAAAGGGAAAAGGGAACTCTATTTAAATAACTTACTTAGAGTCCCCAAGATTAAGAGAAACTTGATTAGTGTGTCCCAATTTGCTAATGACAACCATGTATACTTTGAGTTTCACCCAAACTATTGCCTTGTTAGGGATTTACTAAGTAAAAATATATTACTACAGGGTAGTTTGGATAAAAGGCTGTACAAGTTCAAGAATTTGAAGTGCAGAAATGCTAGTGACAATGGAAATCATTGCTATAATGTCGAATATATTACTGATAATCATGTTAAACCTATTGACGGTCATGTTCAAACTATTGCTAATGATGATAACATGTACAAAACTTTTGATGAGTGGCATAGAAAATTGGGGCATCCAAATATCAAAACTGTTAAACATATTCTGAATGAAAATAGAATTAAATGCAATATTATACCTGATCATTATATGTGTAAACATTGCCAAATTGGCAAAAGCCATAAACTCCCCTTCACTGAGTCTGATACAAAGTACAGCAGACCACTAGAACTCATTGCTGCAGACCTATGGGGTCCCTCTCCAGTAAAACCGGGTCATGGATACAGGTATTACCTTTCATTTGTTGATGCATTTACTAGATATACTTGGATTTATCTACTTAAAAACAAATCAGATGCATGTAATGTGACAAAACAGTTTGTGACTCTAGCTGGAAATCAGACAAACTGTAATGTCAAAGTCGTGCAAACTGATGGAGGTGGTGAATTCAAGTCTTTAAGGAAGTTCTTTGATAATAAAGGCATACTGCATAGAATAACCTACCCACACACTTCAGAACAGAATGGGCTAGTTGAGAGAAAACATAGGCATATAGTAGAGACTGGGCTTACATTGATATCACAATCCTCAATACCCTTGAAATTTTGGCCAGAGGCTTTTGTGACATCAGTGTATTTGATAAACAGGATGCCTACTAAGGTCTTAAAATATAAAAGCCCATATGAAATGATGTACAATGCAAAACCAGATTACTCTGAACTAAATACTTTTGGTTGCCTATGTTTTCCCTGCCTTAGACCCTATAACAAGCATAAAATGAACTTAAGATCAAGCCCTTGCACCTTTCTTGGTTACACTGAAAACCAGAAAGGGTACAAGTGCTTAAATAATAGTGGGAGGTTATACATTTCAAGGCATGTTGTGTTTGATGAACATGTATTTCCATTTGCAGAAAAGGACATTAAAACTACTAAGAGAATAATTAATACTGAAAGATGTACTCTAGCACCACCAGAGTTAGTACAAAATATGGTGAACAACAATAAACAGCAAATCAGCAGTGAACAACAAGTACATAATGAAGAAAGGGATGAGGAGAGTGTGCCCAGTGCAAGGTCTAGTTACAGTCCAGCTAATTCTATCACTGGTGAAGGTGACAATAACCACAACATTGGTGAAAATGAAAGTACTGACACAGATTCAGGAAATGGAAACAGCAATACCACAATAAACACAAGCAGTGATGATGAACCACATGATCAGAACAGACATCACATGATGACAAGAGCCAAGCATGGTATATTCAAGCCTAAAGTATACACTACAGCCATAGAAGACAGAGAGCCTATCAGTTATTATGAAGCAGTGAAATGTCAAAAAATGGAAAGATGCAATGGATGAAGAATATGCTGCTCTAATAAAAAACAAGACATGGAATTTAGTGACTGCTCCAAAACACCAAAACATCATAGGATGTAAATGGACCTACATATTGAAGAGGGCAGCAGATGGTAGCATACTAAAACACAAGGCAAGATTAGTGGCTAAGGGATACACACAGGATTATGGATTCGACTTTAAGGAGACATTTTCCCCAGTGGTCAAACACTCCACTATAAGAATAATTATATGTATTGCCTTACATAAACAATGGTGCATTAGACAACTGGATGTTTGTAATGCATTTCTGAATGGAGAACTAAAGGAGGATGTGTATATGGAGGAACCAGAGGGATATAAGACTGACCACAACATGAATTATGTATGCAAACTAAACAAGGCCATTTATGGATTAAGACAAGCATCCAGAGTATGGTATGATAAACTTAAAGACACATTCATGAGACTGGGATTCAGTACAGCTAAGTCAGATAACTCTCTGCATATTAAGAGAAATGGGAATGATGTCACATTAATACTTGTGTATGTAGATGATATCTTAATCACTGGTAGCAATCAGGCAGAAGTTGACAAGAAAGTTCAATATTTGAATCAATCTTTCTCTATCAAAGACTTGGGAAATCTAAACTATTTCTTAGGAATACAGGTCACTCAGAATTCCAAGGATGAAATTATACTGTCTCAAAGCAAATATATTACTGAATTACTTGTTCGAGCTAAAATGGATAAAGCAAAACCTATGCCAACTCCCATGACCAGTAACCTGAAGCTATCTAAACATGATGGAGAGACTATCCAAAATGTCAAAGAATACAGGAGCATAGTGGGTGCTTTACAATACTTAACAATTACTAGACCTGACATCAGCTACAGTGTGAATAAAGTGTGTCAATTCATGCAATCACCACTTGACAAACATTGGACGGCAGTGAAAAGGATTCTACGCTATCTAAGTGGAACTATTAATTATGGAATCAAACTAAAAACTAGCGGAGATTTACATATACAGGCTTATAGTGATTCGGATTGGGCATCAGACCCAGATGACCGCAGATCGACGTCTGGATATTGTGTGTTCATAGGATGCAACCCGATCTCTTGGTGCTCGAAGAAGCAGCCGACAATTTCACGATCAAGCACCGAGGCGGAGTATCGATCGTTAGCAAGCACTACAGCTGAAGTGATGTGGATAAATTCGATGCTCAAGGAACTAGGGTTTCTTCCCAACAAAAGACCGGTGGTGTGGTGTGACAATTTGAGCACAGTATCACTTTCTGCCAATCCAATCCAACACGCTCGTACGAAGCATATTGAAATCGACTTGTACTTTGTACGAGAACAAACCGCCTCTGGAAGATTGGATGTAAATCATGTCCCTGCTCAATTCCAGAGAGCAGATGCATTTACAAAATCCTTGTCTCTGAGGAGCTTCGCAAAATTTAGAGAGGATATGAAGATTGAAGAAGGCGGCGGTGCAAAAGGGAAAGATAAAACCTTAGATAAAATTGAGGTTGGATAATAAAACCGCTCGTATCAGATCAGCCATGTATTAAGTGTTAAGTATGGGCTGGGTTTATGGCCCATTACCCATTTGCTTGCTAAGTGTTGGCAAACGTCATATATATGGCCAGCATTTGTACACACCGCATTCTATTCTGTTTTTGATCAATAAAACTTCATTTTATAATCTGATTTCCAATAAATAGTAGCTACAATAGCTCTGTTATATAAGTTGCAAGGCAGCTAGTGACAACATAAGTTGATGAAATGCTAAACAAGTTTTGTTTTGGGGTGGGTTTTTTTTTTAAAGCGGGCGGGGTGGGGGTTCACACAACATTATAATATAACGAAAATGGTCAACTTATATTTCGTAATGCTATGAAACCATATAATAATACATGTTTTAAGATTTGATCTTTTGATGCTTCACATAACAAATTCATGGACGGGACTCCAATGGAGTGTAAGACAATATTGGTCAATGAAGTAAAGTCAAAGAAATAAACATATGCAAAATATTACAAATCCAGGAATGCAATGAGCATAACCACCAGTACTCCAGTTATGTCAGCAATGCATCATCAAAGTTAGAAATGCAGGCCTGAATTATTTTTTCAATTGTTTGGAAATGTTTATTTTTTGATAAAGATTTCTAAATGAACAAAAGAAATTCTACTTTTCATTGATTACATGAGAGATATATTCTTAAAAAATCTAAACTAGACACTCCCAAAACTATCACATGCACGTGTAAGATCAAAGACGAAGCATGCCATAAATTTACATTTACCTCAAAAGAAAACATCCTTGAAGCTTATTTGAGCATTTTGACTTTCCTGCATTGGTTAATATCAAGGGCGTTGTGCACATATAAAATTGGTGTATAATCAAAAATCAATATATAGAACTTTTACATTCACACCAAATATTTTACAATTTATGATTTGTGAAACTTATGCTCATGTGTGGAGTTATATACATATAAGCTTGTAAGATTGATGTCTTTTGAAGCTTAAGCAGATATCTAAATCTATTACTTTAAAATATTTAAAACTATATTTTACCATGAAATTCAGACTATATGCTTTAAGCTTTTGTTTATCATATACCTTTGGCCAGGTACTTGCAAGAAGTTTGAATTTTCTTTCCTTTAAATAAAGGAAAATCCAGCCTTATAACTTTTCATTAATACACATATTAACCTTCTGTTTCAAAATTCACGGAATATAAAACATTAGTTAACTTTCAAAAACGACATCAAAAAAAATTGCACGAAAAAAATCATCTTTTTATAATCAGGTGTTTATATATGCATTGAATGGGTAAAAGAAATTAGCTCTGGAGAATACGTACAACATGCATGCACAACCCACTATACAAGTGACACTTAAAGTTACCAAGACTCATAGTATGCACATACAACACCAACATTTTTCTATATGTTCATAACAAAACTGCATGTTTCTACTGCTTAGCCTAAATTCAACACTAGTAATTCTCATGACTTCACATTAATTTAACACGTGAACCAAGTTAACCATACTCTTTGATACATTAATGGAGTGTGCATGGACCATATTCATTAATTGATATAATGAAAAAATTACACATATACCCATCCTTCTATTATAAATATTACAAAAGGAAACCAAATTCAAATTTTAAGAACAATTTTTTTAAATCATTAACCAATAAAGACTAAGTAATGCTTCACAATGTGGACGTTGGCATACACATGTAATTCAGTTTATACTGACAGTGTTATATTAAGCATTTAATATTCAATTTTGGTTTATGCTATGCATATTACATTAACAAACCGAACCGTACTGAAGTTCAAGCTGCCAAGCTTCACTGACATGTGAGGTTAAAGTAGAGAATTGTTACCTTTCTAGATGGAAAAAAATATCACTAAAAAGTGGCAATTCTGCATGTTCATCTTCCTCTTCATCTGCCTGCATTTATCCTTCTACAATGTATCCTTCGTCCTCCACAAACGAACTGTGCTGAAGTTCCTCCTCACCTATTCATCTCCCACCACACCACTGCTTCAATCAAAATTTTCTTCACAAGAAAATCCAGACCTCACTTCTGCCTTTGAATCCCAAATTGTCTTCTTGAAACGCTTACATTTGTTACCCTAGCAATAGATGGTGGCAGCAGATAGGTGGAGACGGAGGCAAGCAACAAAATCCGACACACAATAATCGACGGCAGCAAGTGGGTTAATTGAGAAGAAACGCTCCAAGAGGCTAGAGACAAGATCTGATCTGACTCACGATAATCGACAGAGGCAAGCAATAAGATCTATCAACGGCAAGATGGGCGCTCAACTGTTTTTTTTCATACGAAGAAGAAACGTGAAAACCTAATCTAAATTAGAACAATTATGTTTACATAAAATCAGTATATAAAAGTTTAAATAAAAGTTGCAAGTAGGTCAGTGCTTAAATCTTGTAGTTTGAATTGATAGAAAATTGCTACAGACAGTAGCCCATCGAAACTTAGAGCCATTCTAAACGGGTCGTTGGTTTTTGAAAGGATTACATTTGCACAGAATATATATACACAAATACTTCGAAAGGAAATCCTACACAGCGGAAAGAGAAAATATAATATTCAAATAAGATATACAATTATTTAAAAATCACAGAAATACAACAGTCACAGTTACGTCTGTTCAATTGGTACATCAAATAGTTCTCACAAGTTTCCAAAAGAAGTAAAACAATAACTGCTAATAATAACATAACAACTTCGTCTTCTCCATCGGCTTCAATCATAACTTCATCCATGGCTTTTACCCCTTCTACTGACATGTTGGATATGTTAAGGAGAGAGATCAGAACAAAAAGTTCCATGTGATTGAAATATAGTGTTACTTAATGTCCATACCTTATATTTTTAGTAGGTTACATAATACTAAACTCATATAAATTAGAATAGAAAGAGATTAAGAATAGAGTTAGAGAAATAGAAGAAAACCTTAACCTATTTTTTAATTTTTCTTTGGAATTTAACAATGGTAGAGAGGCAATATGGAGGCAAGGATAGAGAATGATTAGGGTTTTCATAATTTGATAGGAGGGCTATATATAGTTTCCCGTGTGAGCATAGACCGTTGGATTACTTAGAATTAATTCAAGCCTTTAATTTATATATATCCTCATAGAAAAACCCTAACCAGCTACATTCATTGGGTTGTCCAGCCGCCGAGCGATCGACCGAAGGTCGACGTCCCTTCGGAGCTGGAACGCCCAATAAGGCTATGTTGCTGAGTTGTTTATTTTATTTAATACGTTCCTTAATCCCTTAATCTTATTCCATATATACAATGTACTTTGTCCCCTTGATCTTATCTTCAATTAAAAATTTGAATTCTCCCTCCTTATTTTTAATTTATAATTTGGATATATATATATATTATTCATTTAATTATATATATATATATATTCTGCATTTACTATCCAAATTAATTTGTTCATAATTTCTTCATACAGTGACCGTTTTAAGCACATTATATATGAAAACGATGTAGAATTTCGCCACGAATCCAAATAAAAGAATTTCGTAGCCAAATTTCTAAAGCTTCAAAATCTCGTTTTCCAGCCATATTATTTAATTGATTATTTTTAATTATTTATTATTAATAATAGTTATGAATTTTACGGGGTGTTACGTTCTCCTCCCTTAAAATAGATTTTGTCCCAAAATCGGTTTAAGGGGCGAAAAACACAACTTGCTTGAAACATTCATGTTTTACACCCATGTTATTTATAATTCTTCCATAAACATCCATGACTCGCGGTGATTATGAACTACAGATACATTAGAGTGAGCTCTACCCAAGCATGTAGGTGTAATAAGTGATGCAGTATGTATGCTAACAACCTAAATATGCATATATTTCTATTTGAGTGCTCGATGCAACGGTGTTGCATCCATTTCCTAACATCCAATCTAGCAATCATGATACATCCATAAACGATATTTTGAGGAAAAGTTACCCGTGAAAAGCTCTGGGTTAGTTTATTTCATCTTATCCTAGGTCTTCTATGTGGTTTCCATAGGGTCATTTCCCCATTGTACTCGGACGAGGCGAATGGTTTTGTTGTGGAGTCTCTTGATTCTGTGCTCTACAATCCTTGTAGTGGCATGGGGAACCCTGGACTCTAACTCAACTTTTCTATGTCCCCAACTTCATCAAGCTCGAGTCTAATAGTAGAATCATGAAGGCATTTCCTTAGATGAGATACATGAAAAACATTATTTATTTCCGATAGACGCTCTAGGAGATCCACTCGATAAGCCAAAGATCCTATCTTCTCGATGATATTAAAAGGCCCAATAAATATGGGAGCCGATTTCCCAGTCTTCCCAAACCGAATAGTTTTCTTAAGAGGGGATACTTTTACGAACACCAAGTCTCCAACATTAAATTTGAGTTCCCTTCTTCGCTTATCGGCATACGATTTCTGATGGTCTTGGGTTGCCTTCATTCTCTACTTAATCAAGGATATTTTCTCCATGGATTCACGGATAAAGTCTGGCCCGAGTATAACTATGTCGGTAGTTTCCCACCAACAAATTGGCGATCTGCATGGCCTCCAATATAGCGCTTCGAAAGGAGCCATACCAATCGTCGCTTGAAAACTATTATTATACGTATAGCCTCTCGTATATCACATTTACTATTCCAAGTGAACATCAAATTCTTTTTCGTTAATTGGATTAATGGAGTAGTAATTTTGCGAAGTCTTTAATGAATTTCCTATAACAACCGGCCAATCCAAGGAACCTACTTACTTCTGTGGAATTTCGAGGTATCCTTCATTCCTTGATTGCCTCGATCTTTGCGGTGTCTACGGACAAGCCTTCACTTGACGGAATATGTCCTAAAAATCTTACGTCTTCCCTCCATAAATGGCACTTTGAGAATTTCGCTTTCAAATTGGTTCTTTCTTAATATCCCTAACACTTGTCTCAAGTGTTTTTCATGCTCTTCACAATCTTTTGAAAATATAAGGATATCATCCACGAAGACTGCCACAATTTTATTTAGAATGTCCCTAGGCACTCTACTCATGAGGTCAACAAAGAGGGCGGGTGCATTTATTAGTCTAAAGGGCATAAGTTCCCATTGGAATAATTCGTCTGGTGTCTTAAACACAGTTTTGTCCTTGCTGTCCTCCAAAATTCTTTAACTAGTGAAATCCAATAGCAAGGTATAGTTGAGAAAATACTCGGGCTCCTCCCAAGTGGTCGAAAAGGTCATCGGTTCTTGGTGAAGGGTACCTATTATTCTTGGTCAATTTATTAAGTTTCATATAGTCCACACAATGTCTCAAAGATCCATCTGCTTTCTTGGTAAATACAATAGGTACAACCAATTCTGAGGTACTTCGACGAATGAAAACTTTTTGTAACAACTCTGAAATATGTTTATCTAACTCCCTTCTTTTCTTGGGCGCCATGTGCCTCAAGGGTAGTTCTACAGGTCTAGTGTCCTTCTCTAAGTCAATACGAAAATAGATTTCTCTATGGGGTGGAAGTCTCATGACTTCCTCAAAGACATCCAAAAATTCACAAACTATAGGGACCGAAGATGGTCCTTCAAAACTATGAGACAAGGAATATAATAAGGCTTTATCCTTGTTTAACATTACAAGGAATACTTAGGCCTAAGACGAACGAGTCTCCTATTGCATTCTAGGATAGCCCCATAAAACAATAGCCAATCCATACCTAGGATAAGGTCGTACACCATAAAATCCAACGCATACTCTTTGTAATGGAACTCGACATTGTCGACCTCCAACACTAGGTCTTTACAAAACATCTCAAGATACTTAGGTCCTTCGAGAAGGTTGGCCACCTCTATCGGAATATCCAAGATAGAAACGGAAAGATTCAATAAGTTTACTAATCGCTTGGAGATAAAAGAATGGGTCGCTCCAGAATCGAACAAGGTGTATACTAAATTTCCTAAAACAGAGGTTATACCTTCGAGTGCGTTTTGCCCTTGGTCTCTTGGGGGCGGTCTTTGAATTGGTGTTGCTTCTATTGCATAGTTCTTGCTACTCTTGACAACTTTGGGATTTGGGCTATCTTTGGACATGTGTCCTTCTTCAGGGAAGTTGTAACATTTTCCCTTGAACTCCTTTTTCGCTAATGAGGTCCTACAATTCTTGGCCTTATGGCCCTTGCGGTTGCACCTCGTACAAGTCTTTGCTTCCTTTTTCAATTTGTTCCTTCTTTTTGTTTTTCCACCATTCCTTCTCATTTTTGTTGAAGATTTCTCCTTTCTCACCTTCTTTATCCTCCTTGGAGCTTTCAGCCGTGCAAAGGGTAGCTGTCTGTACTCGGGTTTCAAAAGTAGCCTAAGTGTTACTTGGGCTAATAGGGTTTCCTTCAATGGAGAGTTCAACTCTTTAACAAAACAAAGGGATTTTTTCATGGGGTTGTCTACCAATCCTCTTCCGAACTTACATAACTCGGTGAATTTGGATATATACTCTGGCAGGCCCAAGCTTCCTTTCTTAAGGTGGATGAATTTCTCTAGCTGGATGGTCATTTTTCCCTTGACAAAAACTTTGCCTCAAAATGGGTCTTGAATCCGGCCCATGTAAAGACTCGACCCTCGTTCTTCCTCGATATTAAGTTCCACCATTTAAGGGCCTCATCCTTTACATGCTCGGGCGTGATCTTCCTTATTACTTCATTGGGCCAGGCAGTAGCCTCAAAGATTCTTTCACAGTCCTTAACCCAAGATTGGGCAATAGCAAAGCCTTCCTTTCAAGAAAACGATTTCCCTCCAAAATTCGTAAAGGTCTTACAAAAGTTAGAAAAATCAAATGCCATTTCAGCAGCAGGGGCTATAAGAGTCATTAGGGCAGGATTAGCGACATGGACCTGTTACACAGTACGGAGGCACTGCTGGAACCACTCTGATAAGTATCGGGGTCTTGCCTGGTTACCCTGCTCATTAGGATTTTCAGCCATTCTACTATCTGAAAAGAAATGGAAGAATCCTTTAATGGATACTCCTGAGATAGTATTTAAGCTGAAAAAGGAAGAAAACGATAAAGATGCCTAGTATAAATGCATATGCTTATTGGGGTAAACATATGTATTACATATATATAGTTTACAAAATCTTTTCAATTTACAAATACGCCTCCTATACGTATATTTCCCAAATAATCGGGTAAGCACTGATACCAAATGTAACAACCCGCCCGAAATGGGCCTAAATTTCGACCAAGAAAAGGCCCATCGAAACTTAGAGCCATTCTAAGTGGGTCATTGGTTTCTATAAGGATTACATTTGCACAAAATATATATACACAAATACTTCAAATGGAAATCTCACACAGCGGAAAAAGAAAATATAATATTCAAATAATACGTACCATTATTTGAAAACCACAGAAATACAACAGTCACGGTTTCATATGTTCAATTGGCACATTAAATAGTTTGTTCTCACAAGTTTCGAAAAGAAGTAAAGAAATAGCTGGTAATAATAACATAACAACTTCGTCTTCTTCATTGGCTTCAATCATAACTTCATCCATGGCTTTTACCCTATCTACTGACCTACTGGATATGTTAAGGAGAGGAGTCAGAGCATAAAGTTCTTTGTGACTGAAATATAGTGTTACTTAATATCCATATCCTATATTTTTAGCAGGTTACATATGTCAAGGTATGTCTATGCAGCACACAAGATTCATACAAACATAAGTATCTAACCAATGGGGTGGATATCCAAGTCAATCACCCATTAGTGTTTTTAGGGTAAAGACCCAACGAGGTGGCATTCTCGGTCACTTATGGCCCTATTAAAAGCGGATTCTTATGATCTCTTATAATTCTAAGGAGGACCCCTTGCCCTTTAAGACCCCGTCCTAGTACGTTAACGTTCTTAAGTCTATTCTCTCATTTATAATATGAGAAGTAGTATTGCGAACATTACTACTTAACTGATATTGCCCGGTAGGACACCTATCTCGCTTAAGACATCCCATAGAGAGTTGGTGAGCATGTAGTGGCCACATATCTTCCAATTACCAATCTATCCCTAGTTGAGCCCTTACAAGCTTCTAGAGGAAGTTGAAATCCCCGTGAACTACCCTACCCCATTACTGTTATATGCCTAACCACTTTTGGATAAGGAGGACCCGAAGATCTACTTCAAATCTAATAAGGGTGAGTGTCATGACTTTGGTTCCTCTCCAAGGAATAAACCTTCAGAGGGATCCTAGTCCTAAACACTTAAAACCAAACTAGATAAAAAGCGAGTCAGCCTCTTAAGACCTTCTCAAGGCGTAGTAAACCTGTCTATTTTCACATAATAGACTTATATACATATTTATAGTTATATATATATATACACTAGACCTCTCACATTAAATTGTACACCTGTAGATGTCGGATATGTCGGTCGGTTACAGACAGACTTCTACTACAAGTTGATTTAACCTTGTTTCTAGTGTACTAAGTTTATGAATGGCCCATGGCACCTAGACATCTCACATTAGTTGGGTCTACTTGGGGTTGCTGGATTTGTCAGTCGGTTCCAGACAGACTTACCACAAATGGCAACTAACCTCGTGTCTATGTGTCACTATTTATAAACATTTAAAGCCATTCTATGTACGCACACACAAGCATACAAGCATATTTATTATGGGGACATTTCAAATTCAAATTCTAACCTAAACGCATTTATTACGCTAATACAATGTTAATTACGTTGATTACGTTTATATAAGTACAACAATAATAATAGCGCCTAATTAGCATTAACATTCGTATAAACAAACGTTCTAACATGGTGGCAATTGTCAATTTGTCCAAATCAAGGAATACAAGTTAGATTTTGCTTACTTTTCTCGCTACAACTTAGGCACGATAGCATAATGACAATATAACAAATAGTAGTGAATCGAAAATATACATACATAATAATTTCAATTTTCATCCTAAGCTTATTGGAATGATTTCAGTATTAGATTAAAAATAGAGTATTACATACACTTATACTTGTATGTTTATAATTCCTATTTCACCTAATTCACCCTTTTTGGCGTTATGCACATAAAAATGCTTACATTTGACCTATTTCAATTATGAATGCATTTGGATTCAAAATAGGATCCAAACCCAAACCAAATAATGAAATAATCAAATCTAAACCTTTTTAAGTTACACTCAAATGGTAAATAAAGGTGAATTACATAAAACAGAATTATTAGTAGCAACACCCCTTTTTCATCTTTAATCCAATCCACTTACCCAATTAATCATGACAATTCATACACAATTACAAGATAGAGGATTTGAGGGTTTTAATGTTCATATTATCGAATTTCCAAATCCTCCTAGCCATATCTATTCACATGAAAATCTAATAAAAACATGAATATGCCTTAAGTAAACCATATTCCCCTCACAGATCTAGGCAGAATAGAGAGAAATCTATGGTAGATCTAGATCTGCACTAATTCTTTGGCTTCAAGCGTGTTCCAATAATCCTCCTAATTATATGCATATAAGAGACATGCAAGAGAATCTTATACATATATGTTTATGCCAAATTCCAGAATACTAAACTCATGTAAAATTGGAATAGAGAGAGATTATGAATAGAGTTAGAGAAATAGAAGAAATCCTTAATCTATTCTTTTATTTTTCTCTGGAATTTAACAATGGTGGAGAGGCAAAATTGAGGCAAGGATAGAGAATGATTAGGGTTTTCGTAGTGTGGTAGGAGGGCTATATATAGTTTCACGTGTGAGCATAGACTGTTGGATTACTTAGAATTAATCCAAGCCTTTAATTTATACATATCCACGTAGAAAAACCCTAACCAGCTAAATTCATTGTGTTGTCTAGCCGTCGAGCGATCGACTGGAAGTTGACACCCCTTAAAGGGGGGCAATCGACCTCTTCGGGGCTGGAACGCCCAATAAGGCTGCGTTACTGAGTTGTTTGTTTTATTTAATACGTTCTTTAATCTCTTAATCTTATTTCATATATGCAATAGGCTTTCTCCCCTTGATCTTATCTTCAATTCAAAATTTTTAATTTTCACTCTTTATTTTTAATTTTTAATTTTTAATTTATAATTTGGATATATATATATATTATTCTTATAATTATATATTTTTTCTGCGTTTACTGTCTAAATTCATTTGTTCGTAACTTCTTCATATGTTGATCGTTTTCAGCATTTTATATATGAAAATGATGTAAAATTTCGCCATAAATCCAAATAAAAAAATTTCGTAGTCAAATTCCTAAAGATGCAAATCTCATTTTCCAGCAATATTATTTAATTTCTTATTTTTATTTATTTATTTATTATTAATACTTATGAATTTTACGGGGTGTTACAAGTAGAGTCTATAATAACTAAAGACATAGAACCTAACACTATCAAAATCAAATAAATATGCAGAGACATAGGTATCTCACACTTCAAATATATGCACTTCAAAAAACCCTATTATGTGAAATCAAGTGTATAAAATGCTAATGGCTGCCTGTAAATATGGCACATACTTAAAACCTAACCATAATTTTTAGAACTAAAATACATATAAGTTGAAATATAATAATACTTGAAATCTTATTTTCCTTGAAATCGACAAATTTTGTATTAATAAGTTTAGAATCAGTAGGAATGAAGTTAGTAAAGTTACAACTAATAATCTTGAAGCCAACAGATTTTAAATCTATGATTTTGAGGTTGAGAAATTTTGAATTAAAAATATGAAGATCGTCTCTAAAGTTCAAAGTACTTTAAAGTAAATTTTTAACTGAAAAACAATTGATTTATAAATCTACAAATTATTAAAATGGAAAATTTTAACTTGTACTTGCAACTTGCCATGGATCTAGTTTCGCTATGTTCGTTCATGGTCCTTGAACTTGCAACCTAGTGTATCGCCTTGAGTTTTAAATCCTGATAACAGCTGTATCACTACCAGCTTCAGACTACAACACCAGGTGGCTTGGTACCGACACCCTTCTCCACTTACAAACATACGAATCCTTGAATCTTAAACTTTGCCATTGATTTCTTATGGATTTCCGACTATGACTTCATTTACAAACCTTTAATGCCAATCAAGGGGCGACACCGGAATTTGTAGTTGATGGCGAACAAGGAAGAGCAACATGCCTCGGATAAAGGAATGTCAGAGGCAAGGAGAATTGGGGATTTATTGGTTCAATCTAGGGTATTAGAAGTTAGGCGAGAAAAAACTTTCGGAGTAGACAAAAATAAGAGAGCGGTGTTGTAAAAAAATGGACGGCCAGAGTTTTATGCTTAGTCAATTATTTTGCTTCATTGAAGATTCACTAATAAATCAAATGCATGGATTTTCCTCTGAATATACAATCTTATTCATTATTATCTATAAGTTATAAATTATATATCAATGTAGAATAAATGGTTAACTTAAAACTTTTAATCATTATTTATAAATTATTATTTATGGGCCATCAATAACAATAAATTAGTATATACTAAGTGATAAATTCTAAAGGGGAATATGGATGGTTGAATAATTCGGCTTCCGAAAACAACAATTTAGGGTTGAAGCCAATATAAATTAGATTTAGAACCAAAACTCAAGGTTTGGACCAATATAATTTTTTTTTGCATATATTAATAAAAAAAGTAACACCATGTTACATTTTGCAAATTTTTTAATATTTAGAAAAACAAAAACTAGTGTATGTTAATGAAAAAAGCTGCACTATTTTTCATATTTTATAAATTTTGAAATTGTTACATGTTAAAAATTTGCAACATAATATATAAAAACTAGTATTGTGCTTGTATTTCAAACTATCAGTTTGTAATAAAATTGGCCTTTTTATTAATTTCATAATTTATAAATAAGGTATATTTATTTAACTGTATTATCTCAAAAAGTTAAACAAAAATGCGATAATAAGAGTATTTATTAGTAACAAAATAATTAAAATGCCTCTTTCAGAATGTTCATTTTGTAACATGAGAATACATTCTCATTTCTTGAGCAATTCCCTTTTGTGTCCCTTTTAAACGTCTGCTTCATATGCCCATTTCATGCTGCATACAAATGAGCACTCATGAATTATTAACAACTAATAACAGTCATTAATTATAAATTATCAACAATTTATTATCATAACATTCTAATCAATTGCAAACATAGTCAAAACTTGTACATGTGACAAGCACCCTATCCAATCTAGTTATGACATTTAGACATGGTGCAAGAGGTCAAAACCTGTACAAGTTAAAAGAAGCATTTTCGACGAACTAAAATAGATATTAGAATAGGCTTATTGAGAAAGACACGTGAGCGGGGAAGATGCGTGAATAAGGAATGCGTTTGTAACTATGAACGAGATAATTGAGTGGAACATTTAAGCGGGATATTTAAGTCATGATTTTTAATTTGATTAATCTATAATTTATTAATTAATTATCTATAATAAATAATATGTATTAATAATTTGAAAAAATAAATAAACTATAAAATTATAAATTGCTTGGAAAATAAATGAAATTATCATCTTAACCATTATATAATTACATATTAGATAATAAATATAATTTATTTATTCTCCTCTCATTTTTTCTATTATTAATTTAAATATAATTTAAATTGCTATAGTGATTGGCAAATTACTCTAGACAGTTGAATCAATTCTACTATTATAGCGCATATCGATTAAATCATTTAAATTTTTGCATCATCTTGAAGTTCGTTTATTGAGTATTGAATTAAAGAGATAATTTAATGCTAAAATTCTGCAAA
Source organism: Allium sativum (assembly GCA_030737875.1). Lineage (NCBI taxonomy): Eukaryota > Viridiplantae > Streptophyta > Magnoliopsida > Asparagales > Amaryllidaceae > Allium > Allium sativum. The sequence continues at coordinate 10,830,253 of JASFAX010000033.1, forward strand.
CGATGGAACCAAGAGGTTTTCTAAAATTATGATTTTTTGTAAAAAAATTTATTTAAGTATTTTATGTTTGGAAATCTATGAAATTTTAAAATTTTATATATTTTTAAATGTTAGTTAATTTTTTTTCGAACTTTCCAAATTATTAGACACTAAATATAATTATAAACGATAATTATTAAATGTTAATTGTTATATTTTAATTAACTATTAAATATTAATAACAAATAATTATTAATAGTAAATAACAAATAACACTTCTTAGTTATTAAAAGAACATATTAATCATTAATTATTAAACAGTAAATATTAAACATGGGTCTTAGTTATTACTAAATATTATATTAATTATTATATTTTAATTGTTAGTTATATAATATTAATTATACAATTTCAATAAATTATTATATTTTTATTAATTATTCTTCTTAATTGTTAAATATTAAATATTGCTTCTTATTTATTGAAATTAATTATTACTAATTATTACGTCTTAATTACCATTATTTATTGTTACTACTTAATTATTAATTGCTAAAAGTATATTGTTGATGGCAAAAAATGTCGTAAACACCAAAGATTCCTATTACTAGGAATAGTTAATTTGGTCGCAAGATTAAGTAAGAGAAAGCGGTAAAAGACATGAGTATTTATAGTGGTTCGGCCGCGAATTAGGCCTACGTTCACTTTGGAAGGATGTTGCACTTTTATTAATCACTCAAGAATTACAAGGTAGAGCCTCGCTCTTTACATCTCATTATATTTTCTTGTAGTTTAGGTGATGTTATCATTCTCATGGATGACGTCATAATTGACATATATAAAGGAATATGTAAAAAAGAATATTTAATTCTCCTTCTTCCTCAAATAGGAGATGCCATTAATAGGGCTTTAAAGCTCTAGGGAGGTCTCAAGTAAAGGAAATCCAACCCCTCTGAAGTGTGAGGCCATGGTCTATTTTTAAGAGTGGGAGTAGGTAGGATTAGGTAGAAAGGGGAACCATATGCAGGAAATTCGAGCCCGACACTCTCGCGTCTCAAAATTTCGAACTTCGAACCCATATGCGGGCGCGAAATCTCACTCCGCTGGGTTCGAGATCTCAAACCCGGCATGAGATTTCGCGCCCGTTGGGCTCGGGATCTCGAGCCCAGCTGTGGGCACGAGATTTGACACCCGCCGGGCTCGAGACCTTGCACCCACTGAGTTCAAAATTTCGAACCCAGACATGGGTGCGAGAATTCGCACCTAGTTGTGTTTGAATTCCACGTCATGCCTGGGTGAGGTACTTCCGAGGGGCGCGAGGGTCTCGGGACCGGGTGATCGAGGCTCGTAACTCCTTCGGGGTCTGAGGCCTTGGTTTGCGGATGTCTTCTGCATGCCGTGAGGCAACAGGTGGTGTAATCCCTTCTTGATCTTGTTTCCTTCACTCCTATATGTTCCTTTTCGGTCTTAGCTTCTCGAGGTACGTTGAGTTGAGCGTGTCTGATGCTCTCCTGGGAACCGGACCAAAAAGCTGGTTAACATTTCCCCCCCAAAGTACATCTTGTCTTTGACATGAAGTGCTTTGCATAGGTTGAGGGAGTGGCGAAGCTGTTAATCTTTCGAGTAATACAAAAGGTAAAATATGTGTTAGCAGTAAGGCCCATTCCTCCTGGCGGTGCAGACGAGCCGTCGTTGGAAGATGTGTCATGCTCGGACCGTTGAGCATTCATAGTGCGTGGCCTCTATGGATGCGCAGGAGTCGGCATGCGCGTGTGCGGGGTACATATAGGAGACCGCGTGTCACAGCGTTCCCGACCATGGAGGGGAGGCCATCGTTACCGTTGTCACCATCATTCTTCTTTCCTCTTCTTTTTTAATTAGTGGTCGAAAATTCGACGCCCAAGGGGCTCGACATTTCGAGCCCGGGGGTTGGAATTTCGAGTCAGGGCCTCGAAATTTCGAGTCCCTGGTGGGCTCAAAATTTCGAGCCGGGGCCTCGGAATTTCGAGCCGGGGCCTCGGAATTTCGTGTCCCTTGGGGACTCAAAATTTCAAACCCATAAGGTTCAAAATTTTGAACCCATAATGTTCGAAATTTCAAACTCGGGGGTTCGAAAATTCGAACCTAGTGGGCTTGAAATTTAGAGCCCGTAGTCGAATGCGAAGGGCCATTTTTTTTCTTTTATAAATAGAGCCTCCCCCATCACTTTCTCCCTTCTATTTTTTCTCTTTCTGGACGCCATTGCTGAAAGCTTCGAACCCACGAATTCGAACCCAGTGAATTTCGAACCCGAACTAGGTAGGGCCTCGAGTCGAGGAGTCGAAAAGAGGAGGAGGTCAAAGGGCCATGGCGGAGACATCGAGAACCCATCGGCTCGGTTTTTCAAACCCAGCCAGGTTCGGATTTTTGAACCTAGTGGGTTCGAATTTTCGAACCCACCGGTTTCGTAGTCTCAAATCCTCACGGGTTCGAATTTTCGAACCCAGGGGGTTCGGAGCTTTGATCCTTTCTAGGTTCGGATTCCCGAACCCCTTGGGTTCGAATTCCTATGCCCTTGTCTGGGTTCGAAATTTCGAACCCAGAGGGGCTCGAGTTTTCGAACCCAGGTCGGTTCAGGACTCCGAACCGTTCCGGGTTCGAAATTTCGAACTTGGAGCTCGAAATTTCGAGCCCGACATGGTTTTGGACATGGCCGTTGCCGGGTTTCCAAGCTGTCACGCCGACGGACTTTGACCTCTGAGTCTTCATTTATGGATTTGCTTACTTAGAGTCGATGCATACATTGTTAACCGCGCGAGCGGAGCTTAGGACTGTACACATAGGGTAGAGCATACAACCGGACTTGGACTTGGACTGTTACAAATTGTTCTGAACTTTCTTTATGTAGCTCATCCTTGCATTGCATTACACACCCAGATTAGTTGTCACCGAGTCGAGGGGTACAGGTCACTATACTGACCGTCCTAATATTGATGCGTTAAAGTATAGCTAAAGATGCAAACCAGATTAAGGACCAGAAAGACTATGGAATTCGAGGCTTCCCAGCCAACCATGCACACATCCGACCCTACCCCTAAAGGTGACTTGTCGGGCAACGAGCTTGAGACCACCACTGAAGGATCGAATTCTTCTTATTCGACCAGCTTGCCCTAAGCGTCTGAGCATGGAGAGCGATCTAAACGACAATATTCCCCAATCGTGACTGAAGAGGCTGAGAATGTAGATATCATGGGCGATGATTAGCTCGCACCTCCGGTGGCTCCGGACATGTTCCCCGTTGCGGTGATTTTGGAGAACCCTATCCACTCAGTGCGGTCGTGTATGGATGCTACCGCCGTCAGGAAAATGGCGGCCTAATTTAATATCTTGGTGGGCGATGCCCATGCATCCAGGAGAGATGACAGAGCCCATATGCCGCCCGAGGGTTTTACCGCCCGGAATTGACAAGCTTGCCTTGCCAGATGCGTGCCCCCGGCCAATAACTTTATTCAAGATATGATGTTCTACTTCCGTCTCGCACCATCACAGCTACACCCCAATGTTTATTCTTCCCTGAGAACTTACGTTCTCTTCCGCGAGTTTTTTGAACAGGGAGCCCCACTGGGGATGACATTCGATATTTATTCCGCTTAAAGAAAACGAGCACTACCTCCCCCTCTCAATGGTTTCTGGAAGCGACAGCTGCCACAAAATTCTTTGTCGGGACGTAGCCCAGGTTGTCAGTGTTTAAGTGCGAGTGGTTCTTCATTGCCTGTCCTCCTGGATTTGCCAGAAGGTGGATCGAAGGAAGTAAGTGTTTCTTTAACTCCGCTCCTTGCCGTAGCTTTAGGATTCCTTCCTTTGTTCATGGTTTTGAATGGAATATGACAGGAAGTCCAAAGGCGCCTACTGGAGAAGAATACCGGCAACGCCTCTATGCTTTGCGGGTGATATCAGAGAATCTTCGCGACACCAGCACCGCGATAAGTCAGGATCGCCTCCGTCTCGCTGGTTTGCTGCCGAACGACAGGGCTGTGATCAGGTCCGAAGTTTCCCCTAGTGTGCCATAGGAAGGAGTTGTGGCGGGTCCTACCCCTAGCGGGCGGAAAAGAAAAATGCCCCCCAGCGGGAGGAGAATTGCAAAGGGCTGCTCTACCTCAAGGAGATATGCGCGGAAGTGAGATTCATGGTCAAGAGGAGGTTGCCAACGATGAGGGATTGCCGAGCACCCCCGTCCCGCCTCTGACAGGGAAGGGGAAAGGAGTGTTGGCTAGACCGCAGTCTCCTGCGACTCATTCAGGGGCCACTGCCTCGCTTGAACCCACGGGCCAGTTTGATGGGTTAAAGGGACTTTCTTTGGTAATGACTCCATGGCTTAATACGACGAGCCTAGAGGAATTTTACTGCGCTCCTGAGGGGTTAACCCCCTCGATCGGACCGCAATCTGGTCTGTCGAGAGAACACATAAGGCATACATCCATAACATTGCATAGCATAGGCGTTTGCCTACGCGAGTTTCTTGACTAACTTCGGCTTGTTCCATTGGTAGGTGATATGGCAGGTGGATGCGGCGGACGAAGCTATGGGCGTGGGGATTGCCAGCATCCCCAGAGTTCTTCCTTTGAGGGATTCCAAAGATCCGCCAGCGTGTATGGTGCTCCACCTCCATTAGATCGAGGCCGCAGTCATCGAGACCGGGATCAATCTAGGCGATCTCCGACACTTCCTCCTCCTCCTATTCGCATGCCCATGGGGGATACTCGACTTAACATAGGCGGCACTCGATCTTTGCCTTCGACAGCTTCTCCATCGGTCGTCCCTCCGGCTCCCGTTAACCTTGCTAGGGAAAAGGAAGCACCTCTTGGTAAGCCGAGGCAGGAGAGAGAGACCGAGATAGAGGTGCTAGACTTGACGGGACCTCAGTTACAAGAGCTATCCATAGAGGAGCGAAGGGCGTTCCTAAAGCATCACTTTCCCCAGCACTACTTCGACAAGTTAAAGTTTGTCCTCGACCTCCGTCCAGCTCCCAACAAATAGTCAGGGGAGATTTATGAGCATGTGAAAGCTTCGTATCATCAAATTAATGAGTTCAGCAGGTATTCCTTCGGGCTTTCAGAACTAATTAGAAAGAAGAGCCTGCAACTTGCAGCCAAGAAGACCACCGCTACAACTTTGAATAAGAGGATAGGTATGCCCGTTCCCCGCATGTAAGTTCTCTTTTATACTCTGTCAGACCCTTTAATGTCAGCTCTGCCATTGCAGCTGAGATGGCGCAGGCTTATGATTCACTAAAGAGGGAGTCGGAGCATTTCACCTCGAATTATAAAGCTACCATGGTTGATCTAACTACCGAAACCACGGCTCTGGAAAAGGACAAAGCCGATCTAAAGCGAGCGTGTGATGGTTTGAAAAAGGACAATGCGAGGGTCACCGAACCCCAGAATAACAAAGCTGCTTTGAGGGAGGAAAATGAGAGATTGCAGGCTGAGAATGCTAAAGTCGCTGAGTTGAAGAGGAAGCTCGAGGTGATGAGAAAGGAGAAGGAGGATGCTGAAGCCAACAACAAGGACGTGCTGAGCGAATCTGAGGGTATAAAGGATGAATATCTAAGAGAGATAGAGCTACTGAGGGAGTAGCTGAGGTATGCAGAGTTTCGCGTTGGGTCCTCCTTCGAGGAAAGTATTCATAGCATGTATGTTAAGGCTTTGAGGTTCCGAGGGATTTCATAGGTCGAAGACTACCCCCGCGAGCTAGCTAGAACTTGGGAGAGGTTGATTCCGTACTAGGCTTTCTTGCGTCAAGTGGATGTATGCACTTTAGATGAGCTCCAGCTTGCTAATGTTCTTCTGGACAATAGTGAACGGGAGAAGCTGGAGGAAAGACGGAGGCAGTTGCGAGAAGATGGTGAGAACGAAAGGTTGGCGAGGCTCACCCAGGAAAAGGGTAAGTTCGTGCCGACTGATAGCATGGTGGTGACAAAAACATTTGCGGGGGGAGCTCTTATCAGCCCCTGGCCCTCGGCTCTGCTATGGTGAGTGGTCCTGAGGCTTCGGCCTGCACCGCTACCGGGTACAATCCCGACTTCCCGGCACTTGGGGACACTAGCGTCACTTCACCTATCGTCGCTAGCACCCTTCCTATCATTCCTATGCCACCCTTGACCATAGGTAATTTCCTTTTACCTGCATCCCTGAGAATGAAGTGATTACCGAATTTATGGACTAAAAAGGTTGTGTCTTTGCTATGCAACTCCTCCTAAGTATATGACGGCAATGGATCCTGCCTCTGTGATCACCCAAGTGACTGAAACTGGGCCGGGCCTCATAGGAACACAGGCTGGAGAGGGCGGCGACCAACTTGACACCTTTTCTGACATAAGAGTAACTCCTAGCATGGTGGACATTCTCAACGAGAAAGGTGAGGTGGTCGACGGATAGAGTGCCTTGGCCAGAGGTTCAGTGGACGATGTTGTTTCCATGATGTCGGTTATGGGGGCGACTCAAGAGGACAAGATGGTGGAGGATACAGAGAGGGTTGAGAGGGAAGGGAAGGAGATCTCGTAGAAGAGTGAGGCTGTCGCAGATCCTGCCGCTGGGAATGCCCCCGTGCCTACGTCGCATGCCATTACTACTGATGTCACGGAGATTTCTAGCGGTGATGGTGCGGGGGGTCGTCGCCTCTCTGTCACTCATGAGTCGGTTACTCCCTTGGAGGGTCGATCGAGCAGGAGGGGATCTGGTCGGAAGGGGTCTGGTGCTGGTGACAAACCATCGAGTGCTGAATCTGAAAAAAGGCACAAGCAAAAGAAGAAAAGTCATGATTAGTGTTAGTAGCCTAAGTGGAAGTAACCGTTGTTTTGGTAGTGTAGGCCGATAGTTTACGTGAGTACGGCCCTCGCTTTTGGTTTTTTCAAGATACAGTATGGTTCTCATGTACACCCTGTCGTTGGAAAGTAAAAGTATTAGACACTTAGTTTGTTTAGAGTGTGTGTGTGTGTGTGAAAAGGAAATATGAATTAGTAAAGATCGATGTTTATGTCAATTGTTCGGATGTTATTTTTATGTTTTCCAGTGTCCTATACTTGCATAAACTTACTTATCGTTACACATGTCACAAAAGCGATTAGGGGCCGTCCCTGGGTAAATTATTCCAGAGAGGTGAGGTAGAGTGCTAGGTTCAGTAAGTTCCCCACAGCTCAGGGAACCCGTAGTTTGCGAAACTAGGTTGTGCACCTACTGTTTTGGGTGGCCTGGGGTTAAACCCAAGTATAGCGAAGGCGTAGGGAGTCGTGTTGTGCGATCCGCCATGTGGGTGGCTCTTCCGTCGTTCTTCGGGTTGAGGCGAGCCGCCATACGTCGTTTATTTGCGAGCATAGTTTTCAGCCCCGATCATCAGCTCGTAAGGCCCGATCGTGGCCATAGGCTGCCCCCTAGCCTTGAGAGTTATGGGGAAGAAACGATTTAACGTCGGTCTTGGTGTTGCGCCAAGATTCGATGGCACCAGCAACCAGGAAGAGAGATTTGCATAGATCTTAGTAAGTCGCTGAGTGGCGCCAAGCTGCCTAGATAAGGATGCGGAACGATTTATCCTCCGCCTCGACACTAGGACGGGGTTCGAGTTCATGGTTGTTTAGACTCGGTCGCGCCGCGGGCGGGAGATTCGAATAGCGTTGCCAGCTCCCGTGCTCGGGGTGTCGGGCATAGCTAAGCGTTTCAGACTCAATGTTGCCTAGAAATTGGGATGGCCGCACCGGCGCCCGTGCCCGGGGTGCCGATGCGGTTTTCGCAGGCGTGAATCGAGTTGGTTGTTGGAAAACAAGGCGCATAACGCGAGAAGTAAACAATAGGGAGATAGGAAATTGAACATCATTTCTGCTAATAACTTTGGCAGTAATAGCCTTTACAATGCCTTGGATTTCTGACAAAACAGAACATTGTTCGAAAAGCATAAACAACTGTAAACTGAGTTATGTGAAGTAGTGGCGGAGATGATCGTTGTTCCATGCCCTTGAGAGTTCATCTCCGTCGACGGTGGTGAGCCTGAAATTTCAATGCTGAGCTATCAATGTACGGAGTATGGGCCTTCCCAGCAAGGTGCAAGGCCCGTTGGCAGGGGAAAAACCCACTTTAGCATAAGGTCGTCGATGTTTAGGTCCTTGTGGAGGACCATAGAATTGAAGTATCAGGCTACTCGTTGTCGTTGGACGGCAGCTCTGACATCTTCCTCGTTCCTTCTTTCTTCTAGCAAGTCGAGTGATTCCAGAAGTAAATCTTGGTTTGTCTTTGGATCAAAGTATGTGACTTGATGGGATTGTAATTTGAGCTCAATGGGAATGACGGCTTTAGATTCGTATGCGAGGACGAATGGAGTATGGCCGGTTGCTGTCTTGTGGGTGGTGCGGTAAGCCCATAGAGCCAGAGGAAGTTCGTCTGCCCACATGCCCCTAGCCTGTTCCAAACATTCTTGATGATGGATTTGATAACCTTGTTAACCACCTCGACTTGCCCATTGGCTTGGGGATAAGCCACCGTTGAGAATCTTTTATCGATGTTGTGTCGCTGGTAGAAAGCTTTAAACTCAGTGCTCTCGAATTGAGTGTCGTTGTCGGAGATGATAGCCTGAGGCACTCCATAGCGGGTAATGATGTTGCGAACAACAAAGTTGATCATCTTCTTCGTGGTTATGGTGGCGAGAGCTTCATCTTCTACCCACTTGATGAAATAGTCCACTGCGACGACGGCGTATCATTCCCCGCCTCTTGCCATTGGGAGTGTTCCGATGATGTTGATTCCCACATGGCGAACAACCATGGGCTGACCATTTGAGATAACTCGGTATGCGGGGCTCGTGGAATCTTAGAGAAGCGCTGGCACTTATCGCACTTGCAAGCGTATTCCGCGGCGTCTTGATCAAGCGTGGGCCGGTAATAACCATGTCTGAGAATCTTTCTGGCCAGGGTCTGCCCCTCAGTGTGATCGCCACATTCGCCTTCATATACGCTGCTTTGCACTTGGAGCGCGTCACCATGAGCTACGCACCGGAGCAAGGGAATGGAGAAACCTCTGCGGTAGAGTATCCCGTCCATAAGAAGGTAACGGGTGGACTGGCGAGTGAGCGCATGCCTTTCCTTATAGTGCTTAGGTAGGATCCCGTATTGTAGGTAATATCTAATCGGTGTCATCCAGGACTCAAGCTCGGGTTTGGTGCTCATAATCGTCTCGTATTGCCCTTGCTTGATACTTGGAGAGTTGAGGACTTCAACCGAGGAGAATCCGTCAAGTTGCGGGTCTTCAGAGCTTTCCATTATGGCGAGGGAATCCGCTTCATTTTGCTCGCGTGGGATATGGGTGATGGTGAAATGTTCAAGGCAGACGAGTAGCCCCTGAACCCGGGCCAGGTATTGGGCAAGTCGTCCCTCTTTCGCCTGATATTCTCCCAATACTTGTCGGACAATAAGTTGTGAATCAGAAAAGATGTGGATAGCAACTAGCTTGAGTTCGATCGTGATTCTAAGCTCGGCGATTAAGGCCTCGTACTCCGCTTCGTTGTTGGTAGCAGGGAAATTTAGCCTTAGCGCGTAATACATCGGGCGTTCTTCAGGGGTGATGAGCACGACTCCGGCCCCTGAGCATTTTCTATTACAGGAGCCAACTACGAACAATTTCCACTTGGCATTGGGAATTCCAGTGTTTGCCGCGGGTTCCTCCTCGGGGGCTGTGAACTCCACGATGAAGTCTGCGAGGGCTTGGCCTGGGATGGCTCGTCGAGGGATGAAGGTTATCTCAAACTGGCTTAACTCTATGCTCCACTTTAGTGATCGCCCTGACGCCTCGGGTCGTTGTAGGACCGGACGTAGCGGCAGGTTGGTGAAAATTTTTATGGGATACGACTAGGAGTACAGTCCGAGCTTTCTAGAGGAGATCAATAAGCAGAATGCCAGCTTTTCTTACTTCGGGTAGTTCTTTTCTGTCCATGTCAGCTGCTTGCTGATATAGTAGACGGGCCGTTGAGTGCGATCCTCGAGGCATATTAGTGCCGAGCTGATTGCCTACGCAGAAACAACCATGTAAATGTATAAGTCCTCATGGTCTATAGGCTTAGAGAGGATAGGTGGTCGTTCTAAGTGGTTCAGGAGTTCCTTGAATATGGAGACGCATTCGGGGGTCCACTCGAAGTTGTGTTTCCCTTTTCGGAGTAAATCAAAGAAGGGGATGCATTTGTCGGTGGCCCTAGAGATGAACCGACTTAAAGCGGCGACCTTTCCGTTCAGACTTTGGACATCCCTGATGTTCTTAGGGATGCGGATGCCCCGAGTAGCTTGGATTTTTTCTGGGTTAGCTTCGATACCCCGAGAATTGACAATGAAATCCAAGAATTTTCCCGAGGCGACTTCCGAAGGAACATTTCAGGGGGTTGAGTTTCATGTCATATTGGCGAAGGACATTGAACATTTTGGAGAGGTCGTGGACGTGATCGCTTGACATTTTAGATTTTACTAGCATATCGTCCACGTACACCTCCATGGACTTTCCGATTTGATTTTTAAAGAGTTTATTAATCATTCGTTGGTAAGTGGCGCCGACATTTTTAAGGCCGAAGGGCATAACACGGTAGCAATAGAGCCTAAGGTCGGTTATTAAAGAGGTATGATCTTGGTCGCGGAGGCTCATCAGGATCTGGTTGTAGCCTGAGTAGGCGTCCATGAAGGATTATAGTTGGTATCCGACGGTCGAGTCAACTAGTCGATCGATCTTCGGGAGCGGGAAGCTGTCCTCGGGGCATGCCTTGTTCAGATCAGAGAAGTCGATGCATGTCTGCTACTTACCGTTAGCATTTTTGACCAAAACTGGGTTGGAAACCCATTCGGGGTAGTCAGCTCCGCGGATGAAGTCGTTGTTGAGCAGACGGTCTACCTCTTCTTCGAGTGTCTTGGACCTCTCGGGCCCTAAGAAGCGGTGCTTCTGTTTAACTGGAGGTATTCTAGGATCTAAGCCAATGGAATGGCAAGCAATTGAGGGGTCGATGCCTTTCATGTCGGAGTGAGTCCACGCAAACACATCTAAATTGGCTTTCAGGAAGCATATGAGGTCTCCTTTAACTACTGGGTGGAGTTGTGACCCTACCTTCAACACCCTCGTTGGATCGTCGAGGTTGATAGGAACGTCCACTGTGGAATCGACCGGGGTAGCCCTCTCGTATTCGGGTTCTTCGTCCTTCCATGGGTCGAGATCATCGGAAAGACAGGAGTGGCACCTGATCAAGAGCCCAGCCTTTGCTGATTGATATATCTAGAAGTTATTGGCGTAAGAAGGAATGGGCACGACTTTGCCCTTATCCTTATCGCACGCTTCTTCCATTATATGGCGTAACATTCCCTGGCGCTTACTTGGTCGCCCTTGACGGTTCCGATCCCATTTTCCATCGGGAGTTTCATTAGGAGAGACCATGGTACCATGTAAACTTGGAATTCGATGAGGAAGGGGCGCCCTAGGAAAGCGTTGTAGGAGGAGTTAATGTCTATGACCATGAAAGTGAGAATCCGGACTCGGCTTCGGTCCCCCTCGCCCAGTTCTACGGGCAGGTCGATCATTCCTACGGGGGAACTAGATGCCCCATTGAAGCCATGAATTGTGGCGTGACATGGCTTTAAGTCGTTCGTTTCCAATTTCATCTGGTCATATGCGGTCTTAAAGATAATGCTGACCGAGCTTCCGGAGTTGATTAAGACCTTCCGAACGGAAGCGACACCGATCTGGGCAGTGACGACTAGTGGATCGGTGGTCGGTATTTCCACCCATGTCGATTCCCTTTCTCGGAAGACGATACCGTCCCGCATAGTTTTTTGTAGCTTGGATGGACAGACTCAGGGAGAGCGGAGCAGGCTTAGTAAGTAGCATGTTTTATGGAACTCACATATTCCTCCATTTTTCGAAAGCTGTTGTGTGTGGGGTAAGGTCCGCCATAGATGGTGTTGATCACAATTCCTCGTCTTGGGTTAGATGGTCCTAGAGCTCCCTTATCGGTTGCTTGTGGAGCTGGTGCTGGAGGCTGTTAGTTTGCTTCGGTGGGAAAGGGCTCTTGGACATATTGCTTGAGCCGTTTCTCGATTGCATCCCTAAATTGGCGGCATTCATTAGTGTCGTGCCCGTACACGTCATGGTATTGACAGTACCTCCCGGTGTTCTTCTCGCGGTCAATTGATTCTCTGACGCGCGGCTTCTTGTATGGCAGGGTGTTACATGTTTCTAAGTAGATTGTCACTATGTCTTCATTCTACGGGGTATAAGTCTTGAGGGCCGGGCTTTCATAATTCTGCTGGAGCTTGCATGCTGTTTCGTCATCTGGCCTGCCATTGTTTGATTTTTGCCTTTGGGGACCTACCCCCCTATTTTGGTCAAAGGGCTCCCCGCCTCGCCTACCTCTGAAGTGGTTATTGGCGGTATCGGCTTGGGGGTCATTGGGATGACTTGTGGTGGAAAGACGGTTCCGCCTTGCTTCTTCTTGGCACAAGTACTGATCTGCCTTCTCATAGAAGGCGTCGAGGCTCTTTGGCTTCTTTCGGTCGATCCAGGCCCCGAATTCTGAAGTAGGGAGGACCCTTCTGGCTAGCTGAAAGAGTACGGTGCGAGGATCTGGATCTTCAACCTCGGTGAGAGCTGTGTTGAACCGGGAAAGGTAGCTCCTAAGCGACTCGGCGGGCCCTTGGTATAGGTTGGATAAGGTGAGGGCATTCTTTGGAGTTGGGATATGCACCCTGAATTACTTGACCGGCTCTGTCGCTGGTTGCCCGAAGTTGTTGATGGAATCACGAGGGAGGCGGGAGAACCAAAGTAGAGCGGTACTAGATAGGAAGACCGGGAAGCATTTATATTTGGCTGGATCGTCGCCCCGGCTCGAGTCCATCTGCCATTCATAGCGATTTAAGAAGGCACAAGGATCAGTGGTACAATCATAGAGTGACATTTGTGGCATGCTAAAGCGCCTTGGCCACTTGGCTTCGTTTACTATTCTTGTGAAGGGGTTACGCCTGATGCGAGCTTCCATGCGTCGTGCGCGCCCCTTCGCATCTCCCTCATGACCCTTCGGATCATGTCGGGGAGATAGGTCGGATGCGGATCCTCCATCGGGATCCAAGGGTTTTGACGCGGTTCCCGAGTCCTGTTGCGAGGTCGCCTGCTATGGTGGATGTCCGGATCGTCTTCCTCTATGTCCTCGACATATATGATTGGGTCTATGTGTGGACGTTGAGGCAGAGTGGGGTGATGTGGATCCTGCTCTACAGGAGCGTGGACCGTTGGAATAGCGGACCCCTCACCCTGATTAGCGACTATTGGGTTGTGTCGAGGAAGAAGTTGGTTTGTAGGATCAGGTCCGTCATTGCTAACCAAGCGAGAGCGGTCTCGATAACGTGCCCCTCGCTGTATGTGACTGTAGTTCGGTTGCCGTTGTTATTCCCATTTCCGTTAGCATGACCGCTACTGTTATCGAGAGCATTGGTGCGAGCTGCGACATTGTTGATGAGGGTGAACCTTCTCCTTTGGTGTGGGCCCTTTGACTCGAAGGAGGAAGTTTCCGATGCGGTTTGTTGGGGTCGAGCATCGTTCCGAGCTAATTGAAGTCGGGCGACGACGCGTTGACTTTCTTGAAGTTGGCGCATAAGATCGATGCTATCCCTTAATGGTTGGTTAAGCTCGACTGCGGTGTTCTCATATCTTTCATTAAGCATGCGAATTTGATCTTGGGTAACGGGCGCTATGGATCCACCACAAGAGGGATGGTTTCATTAGGGGCCGGAACATCTACCGGTTGAGGTTGTTGGGAGGTATCGGCCTCGGCTGCGGCTGAAGTGCCGACCATCATGTTCTTTGACTTCTTTACCATCGTAAGCGGACTCGATAACAGGTTGGGAGAGGAACCTCAAGCTTGTTGAAGACGAGATGATAACGGAGAAGAAAGACGCAAATCTTGAATTTTGATTCTCAGTGAAAGCACCAAATGTTAACGGCAAAAAATGTCGTAAATACCAAAGATTCCTGTTACTAGGAATAGTTAATTTGGTCACAAGACTAAGTAAGAGAAAGTGGTAAAAGACATGAGTATTTATAGTGGTTCGGTCGCGGATTAGGCCCACGTCCACTTTGGAAGGATGTTGCACTTTTATTAATCACTCAAGAATTACAAGATAGAGCCTCGCTCTTTACATCTCATTACATTTGCTTGTAGGTTAGGTGATGTCATCATTCTCATGGATGACTTCATAATTGACATATATAAAGGAATATATGAAAAAGAATATTTAATTCTCCTTCTTCCTCAAACAGGAAATGCCATTAATGAGGCTTATGAAGCTCTAGGGAGGTCTCAAGTGAAGAAAATCCAACCCCTTTGAAGTGTGAGGCCATGGGCTATTTATAGGAGTGGGAGTAGGTAGGATTAGGTAGAAAGGGGGACCATATGCAGGAAATTCGAGCCCGGCACCCTCGCGCCTCGAAATTTCGAACCCGAGTGCGGGTTCGAAATTTCGAACCCAGATGCGGGCGTGAAATCTCGCTCCTCCGGGTTCGAGATCTCGAACCCAGCCGTAGGCGCAAGATTTCGCGCCCGCTGGGCTCGGGATCTCGAGCCCACCTGTGGGTGCGAGATTTCGCACCCGCTGGGCTCGAGACCTCGCACCCACTGGGTTCGAAATTTCAAACCCAAGCATGGGTTCGAAATTTTGAACCCAGACATGGGTTCGAAATTTAGAACCCAGGCATGGGTGCGAATTCCGCATCATGCCCGGGTGAGGATCTTCCGAGGGGCGCGAGGGTCCTGGGACCGGGTGATCGAGGCTCGTAACTCCTTCGGGGTCCGAGGCCTTGGTTTGCAGACGTCTTTTGCATGCCATGAGGCCACAGGCGGTGTAATCCCTTCTTGATCATGTTTCCTTCACTCCTGTATGTTCCTTTTCGGCCTCGGCTTCACGAGGTACGTTGAGTTGTGCGTGTTTGATGCTCTCCTGGGAACCGGACCAAAAAGCTGTTAACATATATCTTATTTATTAATTATTAGTTATTTAATAATATTTATGAATTAATGTTTGTCAATTATTATTCTAATTTTTAATTGTCCATAGTAATTATTAGCATAACTGTTTTATATTTTAAATTATATATTAATTATTAGTATTATTTAGTAGTGGATATTAATTTTTATTAATTATTTAACTATTATTACTAAGTATTATTATTTTTCAAAATTTTATGTTTATTTCAAAATAATGAAAGCTTCAAAAGTTTGTATTTAAACTTTATATTTATTTTAGAAGTACGAAAGATTTAAGTTTTTGAAATGATACATATTAATCATAATTATTGTTAATGGGCATTCTGGCTAGCCCATCAAGGCTCGATTATTCCATAAGCCTTGCCTTAGATACCCGAAGAAAATAACCGAAGTCGAGAAATGTGCTGATCGATGAAGCCCATCACTAAAGCTCATCACTGATGCCAGACACAGTCCAGTTGAAGCCCGCTGTGATCAAATCGACTAAGTCAAGTCGCACCTAGTTTCGAGCCTAATGTCCACCTAAAGAATAGCTCTTTCCCATCCTTGTTCGTTCCAAGTCATCCGAATAGATCAGATCGGTTTCCACCTATCACCATCCATTCAAGGAATGCTAATTCCATAGGAGGAGAACACTTCTTCAAGAATGACTATTATTTTGGATCATACAACATGTGTCCAAGCTAACCCAAGGACTGTACCATCTATAAATACCCCTTTTGAACTCAGGAAAAAGGACTTTTGGGAAGTGGGAGTACTCTAGCTTTCAAATCTTTGTTAATCCCTTATTGTACTGTCGTTGTAACTATTCCATCTAATAGTTTAAAGAATATATAAGAGATATAAAGTGGACGTAGGCTCATTAACGCCGAACCATTATAAACTTGCGTGCGATTCTCTTTGTTTTCGGTTTTGCAATTATTCATCTTCATTTATTCTGTACATAACCCTTTCTTTGGGTGTTGTGCTAATTTTTGACGCCATCACTTTGGTGCTTTCACTGAGAACTGGTATTCTAAGCTTGAGACGGATTTTTGCTCTACTTTCGGATCACCAAGTCCGAGATGAAATCCTACCTTTATCCTTAAATTGTTGAGTTATGGCTGGAAAAACAACTCGCAATGCCACAAAACAACTGCAGGTTGGGACATATGCAGATGCGGCCGGTGGATCGGCTACACTTGGAACTACTTCGGATCAACCTGCATTACCCACCGCGGCAAATTCGGCTCCGTCCTCTGCCTTTTCCACCTGAGATGAATTTATGATTGTGTTGAATCAGCTTCGAGAAACTATGGATGCCTTAAAAGTTCATGCTCAAGAGAATGCTATAATGCAGCAGGACATGAATCGCATGTCAAGGCAATAGGAAAATTTCAGGAATCAACAAACCCAGGAGTTTAGGGATCGCCAACTTCCTCTCGTCAGCTAGACCACATCTCGGAGAGCTTATCATCATCTGGGGGAAGCAGGGATCCACGTCAGTCTCGACGTCCGTTAGAAAGGGCCAAGAATATTCGCCAGTTGCATTTCGAGGGACGTCCATTCCAGCTAGGGGCAGGAGGTCAGACGCAAGCCGACCAGGCTGAGGTAGAAGCCATCGACCACGTAGCCCAGCAAAACCGAGACGCCTCTCCGCATGCCGATCAAAATGTTGTCGAAGCAGACCGGGTCCTCATTCATCCCCCTTCCCCCTGCGGAATCTTGTGATTGACCAAGATACCCGTGGAGGAAGAAGGACTACCCGGGCGACAAGTCAGATGACGTTACCTACGGAGAGAGCCAGAAGAGGTCGGTCGGTTGAGAAAACCAATCAAAACACAATCATTCCCCCGAATCTGACCGTCATTGTATGACAGATCATGAATGACAACAGAGGACACAAGAATGAGCACTGTTGAGTCGACCGAAGCCATACGCCATTCACTGATGACATCTTACGAGATGAATTTCCCAGAAGATTCAACATGCCCCAGATATACCACTATGATGAGACCACTGATCCGCAACAACATTTGATGAGATACTCATGGCATATGGAGGTGGAAGTAGCTCCTGCCAACATCAAATGTAAAGCCTTTCCAATTTTTTTGAGTGGAGTAGCACTCATGTGGTATGAGCATCTACCTGCAAGGTGGGTCGGAAGCTTTAAAGAACTGAGTAAAAAATTCTTGAATCAATTCCATCTTCAAGCCTCCAAGTCGAAGCATGTCATGGCTCTTTCATCGGCCAGGAACGGAAGGGGAGAGTCCCTGAGAAACTATCTCAATCGATTCAATCGGGCTACTACTGAACTAACCAATCCTAATCATGAAACCGTCCTGATGGCCATGGTCAATGGCATTGATAAGAGGACAGAGTTCGAAAAATATTTAGTAAGGAAGCCGCCTACAAGGATTGGAACATTCTATGAAAAGGCTAACATCCGACTGAGGTAGGAGGACGCGCAGTTAGAAGTGGAAGACGAGACGAAAGAGGTATCTACCACACCAGTCCAGAATAATGTCATGGTCAAACAATTTAGGGATAATTCACGAAAAGTAGAAGTGAATATTGGAAACCCTGGTAAACGGAATGGTGAAGGGTCGAAGGAAGCCAGTGGGAACCCTGGACAAAGGGCAAATGCCAGAAAAGGGGGTTCAGGTGTTCGAAACCTATACAGCCTTGAATGACATGCTGGAGAATATTTGTAACGGCCCGCATTTTATGTATCGGAGGATCGTAAAATATTTTTATTTTATTCACTAAGTATTGGAAAATTTTCATATTTTAATATCTTGTTTATGGTGACATGAGACATATCTATAATTTTTACCAATTTTGTTTATGACCATTTCCCCCCTATCAGTCTTGTACAGGGTATAACTTTTGATTCAAAACGAATCAGATGTTGAGACCTGTTCCATTGGAAAAGAAATGATGATTCCCTTTCTGTAGAGTGGTCACATTATATATTTGGCCTAGCGGTTTGGGAGAATTTTCTATTTTAACGTTTCACAGTTGGTTGTTCAGGTTTTTGGAGCCTTAATGGGCTGATTTGGAGAGGCCCATTAGTGGGCTGGTGGGAGGCTATAAATAGGGGGTGAGAGTTATGGAGAATGGTTTACTCTCTCCATTTTCTCATTTGGAGGAGCTTGTGATCCTCCATTTCTTCATTCCCCTACACCTTTCCACCATTAAAATTTTAGATCTACATAAGAGAATCGAAGATCTACATTGTTTGAAGCTAGTTCCACGTCATATCAAGGGAGAATCCATCAAATTGAAGAGTTTGGATCAAATTATTGGTTGTCCGGATTAAGACCTAAGTGTTTTTGGGTTGTTTTAGAGAATTGGGGAGTGATATGCATCTCTCATGCAGATTCAATCAAGTATATGAGCTCTATGATCTTAATTTCATCATTTTCAAGTGTTTTCTCTTAGATCTACATCATGATGAGTTTATTTTCATATGAATCGCCATAGGATCTAATTTAGCAACTTAAAACCGGTAATTTTCATATGTTTATGCAAGTTAGATTTACAGTTTAGTTCACATGTTCATTTATTCTGATTTTAGCAAAGTTTGCATAATTTTGGTGAAAATCGTCATGTTCATGTTGTTAGTGATTTCATAACATTCGTATGGTTGCATTGGATGAGTAGATTTCCTCGATCTTGTTGTTTGACAAAGTTTTGGTAGAATTTGGTGATAAATTAGAGTAGTACAGATCACGGGTCGAGCGTGTAGTACGGTGTAGTACAAGTGGTCGATCGGGCAAATGTTGGTCGTGCAAACATGGGTCGGGCAAGCTTAGGTCGGGCAAATGTTGATCGTGCAAATATGGGTCGAGCAAGCTTGGGTCAGGAAAATATTGTTCATGCAAACATGGGTCGTTCAGCATATAGGTCGATCGGCAAATATGAGGTCGGTCGAGCACGAAGGGTTCAGGCCGAGTAGTGTTGGGTCGAGCAATAGGTGGTCGGTCGGGCAATTATGGGCCGAGCAATTATGGGTAGGGCAATTATGGATTAGACATTTCATAAACCGTGTATTTCTATGATGACATATGTTTTTGGTTAAGTAATATTGTGACTTCGAAGAGAGTTCAAGTAAGAATGCTCGAAGTGATGTGATGTGTTCGTTGATCGTGGAGATGTAACGAATAGGAAGACGACTCAAGTTGGACTTGAGTTGGTAGACAATGGATACTCAAGACTGGGTTTGAGTTTGCGGATAGTTTTCAGCGATGTCGACTGGCATTATGAAGGGATTATGGTTGTCGTAAATTCTAACGGACCCAAAGCAAGGGTATAATATGGGCATCTAAAAGGCTAGTTGGACTAGTCGAATACCCTAGACCCATTGGATGCGCCTAGTTTTCTCTGGGAGGCAAATGTACATTGGACGTGCAGTAGTCTGCTTAGAACTGGGGTTAGCATTAGCCCTTGATGGATGGCATGGTGACATGGCTAATCATACGATTAACGATGGTTTTAAAGCAGAATTGGCGGTGATAGCTAGATTCAGTCATGTACATTGTTTGTTTTGTTTGCATCGTCTCACAACGTCGAAGGAGATGTCTCTTGGGTGCTTGTCTGATATTAGTTTAGACCTTTGGGGCTTGGGCTTGAGGGATGTTGAATTCGATTAGGATGGTTCACGTGAGACATATAATCTGGATGTTGTGGGTACTACTGTTTAGTGGCTTTCGATTGATAGGAATGAATGGTCATTCTGGTTTCTATGGATGTATGGTTGAAATGTTTGTTATAAAGGCTATCACTGTCTATTGTAGGAAGTTGGGCTTGGAGTTCTTCTCTGGTAATGTGATTGGTAGATTGATGGTTAATTTTCCTATTCTCATATACTTTATTGATGATGTTTGTTAGTTATTTTATCGTTCACTTAGACTATTGTCCGACTCAAGGTTTTATGTTTCCCTCTTATTATCTTGGGTTATTCATCCGATTGTGGCTAGGTAGTAGGTGACAGGTGTATCTTGGTAAGGACGATGTTGCAGTTCGGTGGCGAGTTGGAGGCTTACGTACCAGTTCTATTACTATCTAGTATTTCTATTTCTGCTGTTTGTTATTCTTTTCTGAGTGCTGTAGTGAGGCAAATTTGTACAGACTTATGTTGTAACCCTGGCATTTGGATATACTTTCTAATTTTTATGAAAGTTTGGAGTTTTCTTCTCATATATGCTTCACTATTCTTACCTGTTGTATATGTTCTATTATATTTCATCCTTGCGCCATGAGTAATATGATAGGTTCCGATTGTATTTCATACCTTGATGATCATCCATAGCTGCCTGACACACCTTTCAACACATTATTCCTCTTCTTTAGTGAGGGGGTTGTGGGAGGTTGTCACAACTGGTATCAGAGCTCTGGCTATCGATTTTAGCTAAAAGGTTTAGTGATGTAATTATGTATGAGAGACGCAATTGTAGATTTTTGATGGATATATATATATATTAGCATATAGTAGAATAGTGTTGGATTAACATTGCATTTTATCCTTTATGTGGACTAATCATTCCATTTTAGATAAAGAATGAGTCGTCAAACCTCTGGGGGTGAGCCTGAGACTGGAAGAGTAGGAAATGGAAGCCAATTGGGAGCATTAACCATTGCACTGGAATATCTGGTTATGTTCGGGGCGGCCATGATTGCAACAGTTATATTGAGGATGCCTATTCCAGAAGCGGAGGTAGGACGTAGTGTTCCTGTGTAAGTACTCAGAAGGGATTCCGCTAAGCGACAGAGGGACTGTTCTCCTACGGATGAAGAAACCTTTATTGGCCCCAGTGCTACAACGAAGCTAAATAAGAAGAAAAAGCAACATAAAGGGAATGATAATCAAAAGAAGAAAATTAAGAAGAGTGACCTCGCTGTCACTTGGAGGGCCATTATGCCAAGGATTGTAAGAAGCCGAAAGCTGAGAGGAGGTGCTATAATTGTGGCAAACCTGGACATGAGAAGAAAATTTTTCTAGATTATCTAAAGGGTAAGCAACCAAAGGAAGCATGTGTTGTGGAAGTAACTCTGATCTCTTATTGCATTCCTAATGAGAATTAGAAGAAGTTGTTGCTAGTTTAGATGTGCTTTCTGCTAGTGGAGTTGTTGAGTTCTATTTGGTACTAGAGTATCGCTTTCTCTTACCTGTAATAAGATTGTATGCCTAATAAGTTTGGAACTTGAAGTGGCAATAGACCTTTGGTTGTAACCAATCTTATATGGGTTCATCTGCTTTTTGTATAATTTGTGGTGCTCCAGTATTATTTGACCATGGATGCTCATTTATGAATGGATGCTTAGTGTAACTTTCATCAGGTTTAGGATCATCTTGGGCATGGATTGGCCTAAGAGGTATGCGACAAGTGTGAATTGCAAAAAACTAGAGGTGAGAGTCGGGGATGTGGAAGGGCGAAAGGTGTTGATTCGGGGTAAACCCGAAGATGGTGTCTTTGTGAGTAGTTATATTCATCTGGAATTCAACAAGAAGACTTATCATCCATGCTAATCACAGGTGAGTTTGAGGATGTCTTTGAAAAGTCAAAGAGTTGCCTCCGCATCGTGGGATTGAGTTTAGATTCGATTTGGTCAAGGGTGCTGAACCTATCGCTATGCTTCTTAGGCGGATGGCGCCTAAAGAACAACAAGAGTTAGAGGTGCAAGTTCGTGACCTTTTGAGAAAAAGGATTCATTCGGAGGAGTGTTTCCGAATAGGGTGTACCAGTTGTGTTTGCAACTAATGCTAGGAACTTGTAGAGATTTAGTGAGGACCAACGTGAATTAAACCTGAATTATATATTTTTATAATTGACCGAAAACTAATTTTTACTATTTCATTTGGTTGTAGTCAGACGTCGATGAAAAGATCAGTGTATTCTTCACATTTTAAGAAAATTTTAAAGCAAACAAATGAGTGCCATATGTGAGCGTTAGGGGATAAAAATAAAAAAATGCAAGGGGAACATAGAAGAACGCTGTATTTTAAGGTGCATTCTTTTTTATCCGAAAGGGTCAAATAAAAGAGGAATATTGAAGGGGTTGTGGAAGTGGTAAATTCGTGAGTATATTCTTTTTAAGAAACACTACAAAAACAGCAGTGGTTTCCAACAGCTACCATCCGTTTGAAACCCTGTTGGTATATACTTCAATGGCTATAAACGCTTTCAAACACCATCAACATGTTCCTGGGATGCTCATTCATGAATGGAACACGTAGAAGAAATGGTTGACCAAATAGCCGTTGAAAATGTCACAAAACGTTGGAATATTCCATTGGAAGTTGTTAAAATTTGATGACTTGTAAGATGTTGCTAGCCATTGGAAATCTAGATATTTATTTTTCTAGATTTTAGATTGCTTACTTCGAAACACCCACAATATCAAATATATCACAACAGTTCCATTTCTAGCATATACAACAATAACACTCACGTACATACCCAAACATAACACTAAACCCAAATCATACACATATAATCCAATTTACACAACATCCACCAATATATACAACATCCAACAAAATATAACAAAAATATAAACCATCATCCAAACTAACATAAACCAACATAATATCTAAACCATTAAAGCAATAATATACACAATCATTCCCAATGTATCAACCAAATCTCCACCCACTCAAAGAGTATATGTACATACCAACAAAACGTAACAAATCATACCTCAAATCACTCTCCTCCATAACCATCAGATGAAGGAAATTATCTATACTAGGAAATGAACTCCGTCAAAAGCTGGTTCAGCTACTCTATCTGTTCTTCACAACGGCGGTCACGTTCCTTAAGAGCATCGATCTGGGCACGTAGTTATGCAATCTCTTTTTTGTCCTAAGCCATCTGGTACGTCTTCTGGGATGTATTAACCGGTAAAGAATTTTAAATTTTCAGTGTTTCATAATTGCAATTCATGTAAATTTCAATTTCCATTAAATTATCAAAGGAGATATAATATATGTTTACTATCATCACAATGTGCAACAATTTTGAAAATGCAACATAATAATTATTTTAAAATTTAGTTTTAAAATTACCACTTGGTTCCAAATACATAGCGTCTCTTGTGGCTTGGTGGATCTATGGCAGATTCAAAAATGGTATCCTCCTCGTTTGCAGTCAAGTCGACTCATCTAGTGTCCTTGAGGATCTATGCGCATGCTTGCTGGAACCTTTGTTGTTATGCAAAATACAATTGAATTTAACTAATGTTACTTTAATTAACTTATAACTTTTAACTAATTATGTTATACATACATATGCGGTATGTGCCTTCTCGTCATGGTCCCACGGGT
The DNA here is from genome assembly GCA_030737875.1 of Allium sativum. Lineage (NCBI taxonomy): Eukaryota > Viridiplantae > Streptophyta > Magnoliopsida > Asparagales > Amaryllidaceae > Allium > Allium sativum. Next base: position 10,853,564 of record JASFAX010000033.1, read on the forward strand.
AAGAGACTAAGCTTGAATCGTCAGTCCGACTCATCGCATGAGTATACATGAAAACATTCCAGTACGATATAGGAGCACCATGCTGTCTCTCCTGAAATATGCACACACACACATACACACACACACACATACATACATACATATATATATATATATATTGTTATATTATCTATATTTTAATAAATTGGAACTTAAAATCTATTTGTTTATCTTAATTAATAAATATACCAAGTCTTCGGAGTGATGTAGAAATGGAACCACCGTGATGTGTGACGGGATTCTTCTTCTATCTGCTGAATTCCTCTAGGACTCCCTCTATAAATTTAAGTTGAAAAATATATTTTACAGCTCTAATTTATATATTAATTACGTAGAATAATTTAAATTAAATATGTAGTAAATTTACCTGAAACTCCTCGTCGCTCAACCAAGTGACAAAATCATCCCACACATTAGCGTTCATCCAATTAGGCTTCTTTCTAGCTGTTTTTATGCTATTTATCATTTCTCTATAGTTTTTTTGCAATTTTACTATTCTAATGGCATTGTACGAGGAACAAATCAACATCTTAGAGGTCTATTGAACCCTGCACGTTTGAGAAAATAAAAGTTATACATTTTTATAAATATTGTAAACATGAATTGATCATATCACGTGACCCGTGTAGGCCAATCGCGACATCCTAGGAACCATGTTAAGCGACTCTAACTCAAATCCAGGTGTTAAACAGGAAAAATATTTAATATTTCGTAATTAGTATATATATTTATATTGTACAAAATTAAAATTTAATTCTAAAACTTAGTACTTATGCTCCATTTGCTTTAGCCTGCACCACACCACACGACATCATTGTACATCGGACATGGCAGTCTGTTATCCAGCTCGGTTCGATGCTATAAGGTGTCCAGTCTGTGTTTCACTACAAGAAAAAGTAGAATAGACATCACAGTTTTAACATCGATCGTGCTTCCTCTATTTCCCTCTAACATTTTCATTCACATGCTTCCTTTTCAATTCATTCTCCTCCAAATCCTAACCCTTCTCTGCTTCTCTAGAGAAAATAATGATGGCGGCTTGTACCATCATTGTTCTTCATAATATTTGTGTTCACGAATTTCCTGCTAACTCCAATGCTCTCCATGTTCACGAATTTCCTAACAATTGTTTTGAAGAAATCGCTTGTACCATCGTTGTCGACGTAATTTCCACTGATGTAGAATCCTTCATCACGGCAGTAAACTCATAATTTCATCGCTTACTACAATCGAGGTAATCCACATATTAATTTATCGCAGTTCCCACTATGATTTTGTTCCTCTAATCTATGTTGCTCGTCTCCAGTCGCTCGTCTTTGTTTTTCAATAAAAATCAAGGTTTCTAATCGAGCCTATGATTCTTAAAGTATAATTAAAATCGCTCTTCTTTTCTCTTTCTAATGTTTGCATACTTCGATTCATTAGATATTGAAAGGTTGCAGCTTCTCCTTGTCGAGAGCTTTTTGATCGACACGGGTATGACATATGCCTTTTCGATTTTTATGTTACTTCCCTTTTCACTCGGCGTCAATGATTAAAATTTCCAGTGATGATTGGGTGGAATTTATAGGAATTAATTAATATATTTCCGTATACTCTCTTATTTTGAATTTGTAAGCTTGGGATATTGATTTCTAATTGTAATCATATGATTGTTCTATCTTGTTCTTCATGATATATACATATATATATATGTATGTGTGTGTGTTGCATATATTTTGACTTGGGATTTCTGAATTTGATCTTTCCCTATTGAACTTGTGCTTCGAATGAATATCTCAATTCCAATTGAATGTTGCAGCGATGGTTCTGACCGAGGATATTCTTATGCATTACTCATTTTCCATATATTAATATGAATTCCAATCTTCTAAGCTTCCAAATTTTGTTCTCTTGGTTTACGTTATGTTATATTCATCCAATAGTGAACATGAATCCCAAAATCTATATTTCCATTAACCCGTGTATTTGCATCACAAATTCCATCATTTTTCTTTTACTTTAGTGACTCTTGTAAGTTGAGTTTGACTATGTATCTAAAATTCTTCTTACATCTATTATGTTTGGATGGAAAAAGCTATAAAGTTGATTTTTTTTCTCCTGAAAGTAGGTAGGGTACCATAACTTTGGAAATTCTTTCGCAAGTCCCGGGTATTAATACGATAGTGGTAACTATAAGCGGTATGCAGTCGTAATATATCCTAATATATACCTTTCTGTGATGTTCTATCTATCCCATATATTCTTATGATGGTATTTAAAGCGTACAGGTGGTGGTTTATTCTCTGGAATAACATTGGCTACTAAAGCGATTAATCCTTCTATTAGGGTGTTAGCGGCTGAGCCATTAGGTGCTGATGATGCTGCTCAATCCAAGTTATTAGGGAATATCATTCAGTTAAAATAAATCAATGCTATTACTAATGGATTAAGAGCCTCCCCTTGAAATCTCATATGGTACATAATGAATTTTCATAGCAATTCTTGTTGAAATTTGGATAATCGCATCTTACCTTACACAAGTAACGTAATCAATATCAAATTCAGTTATAAATTGTAGTCCTAACTAGTCTGAGAACTCTTCTATTTCTTCCTTAGGTAAAAACAACAACAACGCTTGATTGGATACATTCTTCATAAATTATGCGACTTTAGTTTATGGTCACCATTCCATTGGTACATTTGCTTCCTAAGTCGCGCATGCGCCGGGTGCATTGATGTTGGTAAGGGGGTTAATTTTTGGAGGACATTATCTGGTTAGGGATAGGTATTATAGTATGTTATCTATAAAAAAAAGAGTTTGCATGCCATGTAATTGTTACTACACTTGTGAACTGATACTTTTCAAAACCGATCACATGTGTTGATTTTCCTATGTGTGTCTTGGCCCTTTGATCTTGCCAATGGATATGAACATAACTTTTGATGCATCGAGTAATTTTGATTGGTGTTTTCGATCCTATCTAAGCTTTAGTGTGGATTTGTACATGTTGACTTGCTATTGTGAATTGGGTAGCCTTTGAGTTGTTCCTTGTTGTTTCATTGTGTTGTTTTGTACATGTCGAACCTGGTGTAGCTTTGCACATTGTAGATGTGAACAGACTATTTATTTGTGCACTTTTGGGCCCGAAAATGATCTGGCTACATTTGATTGTATATTTCTTGCCCCTGCACATTGTAGATGTGAACAGACTATTTTATTCATGTACTCTCTTCTTATCTTTTTTTACCACGTAGCATTATTCACAAGTATGTCAGTATTTTTATATACATGAAACTAAGGCTGAGAATGAAAGTTGTGGTATATTAATGTTCATAATAAAGGTTTGACAAAGGCTTGTACCTCGGTTGCTCAAGTTGAATAAATAAATATATATTTTTGAAATTTTAAATTTGTTTATTTTCGGATTACAACTCTAGTTGTTTATTGTACAGGTAAACAAGAGACGGAGTTAAAGCAAGAGCTAGATCAGAAGTGCAGCAAATACAGAGACAAACAGTGTACTGAGTGTTTGAGTGTATGTAGTGAGGTCTGAATGTGACTTTTATTATAGAGAGATGCAAAATATTTTATGATTTAAATGTTGAAATATTATATTGAATAAAATATTGTTTGAACCATTTAAACTCTTTGTAATAGTATTATTATTCAATATCAATATTGATTATTATTTGAGATGCAAAATAGTATAGTATACAAGACGTGGACCTAAACAAATTAAAAAAAGTTAATATCTATAACAATCATTTTTGAAATGTTACTATAGACACCTAAGGATGTTGCTATAGACCCAAGTAGGGTTCTGTTGCAACAATATTTGTTATATTGCCTCAAATCGTCAAAATGTTGTCTTGAGGTCTGCAGCAACGGTGAAAATTGCATCATAGCAAAAGCGTTGCCAAAGACCTATGCCAACATTTTTTGGGCTCGACCCAACATTTTTTTCTGTTGCAGAAGTCCATTTATGGCATAGTGATGTTATTTGATAACACCACACATTTTGAGAGAGTTCGCTTCTGATATCACCAAATTAAAAGGGTTTGATGGTGCATGCAATTTCAGGTGTTCGCATAAGAATATGCATTTTCTATTGACTAGAGTAAAATTGGTTTCTGTTCTTACAATGCCAAAACCAGTAAAAATGAAAAATGAGACTATTGCACAAGCATGATAAAGCTTGAAATGCAAACAAGAGGATTACATATGTAAGGAGCACATATGCAATACAACAAAGGATACACCGTTTGACATATACTGTACAAAATTGATTGCCAAAGAGGTTCATGATGCACAAAGAACACAAGTGAGAAAGGTTCGATGAAGTGGAGATAAGCCAACTTGGACTAGGAGATTGATCTGTCCCATTGGAGTCGACCCCTTGTTGTTGAAGCCGAAGATTGGCTCATTGCTTGGTTCTAACTTCTTTTTAGAGATTCCCATTTGATCGAAAGCGTGCTTAAAGATAACATTGACGACACTCTCAGTGTCGACAAGGATCTTAGAACAACAAAGAGTCTAATCTGAGCTATTACCATAAGGGGGTCATTGTGTGGATGACAGACCCGTTTCTTCATCTCGTCCGGTGAAATCACCAGGTTGTGCATTTTGAGAGTGTAACGGGCATTCTTCAATGATGGTTCCTCTTGAATGGAGAATATCCCTTCGCAAGCTTCCTTTAGGTATTGATTTCTAGCCTTCAGACAATTTCCAGCAGGATGTGGCCTACCATGGATCACATTAATTCGGTTTATTGGCAGACCCAAGTCTAGACGACCTTCCTCCACAGTGGCTTCTATTGCGTTGGATGAATCCTTTTGTTATCCATTTATACGCTAGGCGAATAACGTCTTGTTCAGAACAAATTCTTTCAGATTCCCATCTCGTATGAGCTTCTGAATAATCCGTCCAAAACCTTGCACTCGTGTGTCTTATGTCCGTTGATCTTGTGATACTCTCAATATTTTCCACCGGCATGAGGTCCTGGGCAATTCTTGGCCTTGAACGAGACGGGGAATTTATTGACCCTTTCTTTTGCTACAACATACACAAAGGAAATGAGCATGCTTAAAGCGACTGAGTTGGTATAGCATCTTCCCATCTTGGCCTTTTTTGGTTTCCGTCCTAATTGAACCTTCCACCTTGTGGTTTTTGCCCGAATCCCGACCTTTGTCCTTCCCTTCGAAGCCCGAAATTCTTCTTGGTAAAGTACAGTTCATCCATGCGGATGAATTTATCAGTTTGAAAGTGGAAGTCTTGTAAGTCATTACAACTATGAATGTATAGTTCTTTCTAGAATAGGGTATTTTCAATCAACCCCGAGTGCACAACGATTAACTTGTCACGATCATTCATACCTTTGGCCTTTAATGCTTCTATGTTGAATCTTTTCAAATAATATCGCAGGGACTCTCCTTGCCTTTTCTTGATATTAGCAATAACTGTATAGTCAACCGTCGGATCCTTGCAGATGCAAAACTATGCGGAAAATTCATAGGCGAACTGTTTCCACGAGTAAATAGTATTCTATCTATAATGGCGATACCACTTAGTTGTTGCTCCCAGGAGGGTTATTGGAAAGAGTCTACATCTAATGGCTCCTGAAGCGTTATAGAGATCAATTTGGTTGTCGAAAGCCATTAGATGATCATCAGGGTCAGTTGTTCTGAGATATCTTATGGTTGAAACCTTCACCCTAGATGGTATTATAGTGCTTATGATCTCGTAAGTAAAAGGAGCTACTCTTTCGTTATCATTAATCCTATCATCCTGGGTCCTCTTATCTTTGCTTCCCAACAGGTCCTTAACAGTTTTTCTGGCGATGTTTTTGAGATAAGCCTCCGTGTTATCATAATCCTCCCTTTTGGGATCATAACATTTAGTAGTGGAGCTCCCAGATTGCTCTTGTTCACATTGATTCCCTTGATGATCTATCCTTGTTAAAAGGGATCTTTCCTTCTTGGCGGAAGATGCCTTAAGCTTCTCTTCAGAATGTTGGACGGGAGCCTTTCTCTTCGGAGATTCATCTATCTCTCTTTGGCTGGATTTAGTGAACTTTGAAGACTTTTGCACTTGATTAGCGTTTATTTGAGCTTGCATTTCTTGGACTTGCTTCTTCAGAGCCATGATTTTAGCAACATTTTCCTCCATGACATTTGGGTTTTGTGGCTGTACAGGATTGGAAGTCGATCCTTCTTCGTTGTTATTTAGATTGAGCGTTAGATCCACGTTTCCTTCAAGGGTTGTATTAGGAGTTGTTCCTTGTTTCGTTCCACCAAACTTACTGATTTCATCCTTCCCTGCCACGGAGCAATAAATTTACCAAATTAATCTTTAATAGGGTAAACATAAAGTCACAGGTTCAAGCCCCTCCCTCTAGCACCAAAATGTTAAGGATATTTTTCGTTAACACCCGATCTAGGATGAGCAATGCATATGTTTAATAGTTTGATGCGTAAGTAGTCTGAAGACTACTGAAATATGATTATAAATCAGTGTTCCTAACAAGTTTTACCCTTTCCTAGGCGTTAGGACCTTGAATCCAAAGATTAATTAATCTTCCCTCAAAGGGTGAGCATCACGCTTATGGAGCCACAAAGTATTCAATGACCACCTTTGGAGAAAGGTTTTACAAGCTTAATTAGGCCAAAACTTCATATCACAACCACCCTTAGATCTTGGATAAAAAGGATGTACATTATGCTAAGAGGAAACATGCTAATGCCTCACAAGGGTTGTTTATGTGCTATGATACTTATTGACTTATATTATACTTCCACATCGAACCAGCCTGGGGAGGCCTTGGTTGCGTCAGATATCAAGTCACAAGTTCACAGCAAGCTTCCTTCCCTGGTTGGGTTGCATTAGGCTAACTATGAAAAAGCTAAATCGTGTAATGACGCCCGAAGACAGGGAAGCCTTGGTTTCACCTAGGGCCTTCCCTCCTTCGAATAAGCCGTGATTAGCTCTATCATAAGAAAGGTTAGTATTAACTCTCTGTCTTATCATTATAACACAATATGATTATCAAATCGAGAATTGCTTAAGTCAAGGACTTCTCCCTTTTTATTAATTGAAGATATATTACAAGATTTGAAGAAATCGGCAATTCGATTTAGAAATTAGGGTTTACTCTTGAAAGAAAGAGAACAAGATTGAAAAATGAGAATTTAGCCCCCAAAATGAGACCCCTGGGGTCTTATTTATAGTCAAATCTGGGCCCTTTCTATTATTGGGCCAGCAAAGGCCTCTGTCGACTGCTTTTTCCTCCAGTGTCGGAAGCTTGGCTCTCGGCGGCCTTCTCGGTTTTTGCTCATTGCCTTTAGGGTGCCTGTTCCAGCTCTCAGAAGGGTGGTTCCGGTGTTTGGAACTTCTCTCCAATGCTGTCCTTATCTTCTTTGTATCGATACTGAGCTTGTCAACATGGATAGCTCTGGGAAGGTCGTATGCTTTCGGATATGGCCTTCTAGGTTTGAGTTTCTGTACTTGCTATTAGCTCTTTCGTAGACCTTGTCACCCTGGTTTGAGTGAATGGTTGTCGGTCCGCCATCCCTGTTGGAATTGACACTAAGCAGACTAGTGTGGACAGCTTGTCTCTTCTCGAGGTTCCGGGTTGCCTTCCGGTAAATTTCTGAAATGTGTCTCAGCTTTTCGGAGGACTGCTTCCAGTACTTTATTTGTTGCTTATTAAAGTGTCCTCTCGGTGTCCATCTGATTGAGGTCGGTATGTAGCTTCCGGTCAACTTTCTTATGTTTGATCATTGTGCTCTTGATGCTTCTGTTTCTTATCGTATCGATATTAAGTCAGTTAATACTGATAGCCCTTCCGTCCTTCTGGGTTTCGGGTTGTGTGTTCTTTGTTTTCCTCTCTTTTAGCTCCCGGTTTTTGGATAACTTCTTGTCGGTTACCCTACATGTTGGAATTACCCTGTCTGTAATCTTTCTTTGTATTGGATTTTAAGGTTTTTTCTTTATTGAGGGTGTCGGATGCTTCTTTTTGGCTCTCGGTTTTACCCTATGCTTAACTTTTGCCTTCGGATCATTCTTCTTTGTCTATGGCGGTTCGATACCCTTCACCGTCAACCTGTCTCAGAGTTAATTTTGGTAGTAACAGCATACATAAAAACATAAAGTTTATAGCAAAAAAAAGGGTTATTTGCTAACTTCATATCGTAGCATATATAAGAACATAAAGCTCACAACAAAAAGAATGCTAACTTAATAGCATAGCTATTGAGATATATTTAGAAAGAGATATTGTGAGGAAGGAAGATTTTTTGAAGAATGGGTAGGAAATATCTTTTTACATATTTGTCTAATTGTTTCCTGTTTTCTAGGAAATATCTTTTTACATATTTGTCTATTAATTTCCTGTTTTCTGGGGTTTCTACGTCATTCCATGTCATTTAAGGATAAGGTTATCTTGTGTAATTGTACTATAAATATGAGTTCATGAATGATAATGAAAGCAAATAAAGATTCATCAAATCTTCATATTCATCAATTCTTCAGTAGCATATGTAAAAGCTTAGCGGCACTAAATCTGTGCAAAATATTGACATCATAATTAAGGAGTCTCTCAACCTCATAAGACCCTCTTGGTTCATTACAAATTAAGGAGGAGTCGTCTTTATTTCCTACGCATCTAAGGTTTAGGAAGAGAATTGCATTTGGTACGATATGTGGTAGTTCAATAGTTAACACACATGCCCTATTACAATCATAACTGATAGGGCAGTATTTGGAAGACTTTACGTGAAGCGCACTAGGAATGAGAGACTGGCCAGAAAGTTTTGAAAAGTTGAGCTGTAGATTTCAGAACAGAAACATAATGCACAGTTCATCTGCCTACTTACAAAACAGTCCAAACTAAAACAATACAATTCAGTATGGTACGCTAGTCAAATTGGATTTCGTTGAGGTTTTCAGTCTGACGCTTTCAATACAATATTGCTGTGTAATCAATGATGAATGGAGTTTACATAGGTGAGGCCCTTCATTATCTTATCATACTTTAGAGTTTAGAGTATAAAAGTATAGATTCCTATTGGTTGCATGAAGCCATTGAGAAAACGACACACCTAAACGTGATTTTAAGCAGCTGATTACAGCAGAATGAATAATTAAAGACTCTTAGGTTATACAATGTGCTTGATACAATAATGCACAATACAAAATTCTGGCACTTGTGCTTGATGATTAAGATTTAATAAATGGATTTTTGTCTTTGTGAATACAGGTTCCCTGACATATCACATATAGGAATATAGGTGCTGGGAAATTTGACCATAGTAGCATATATCAGCCATAAAGATCACCTGTGTATAATAAGAAAAATAAAAAAGGAAGACAGAATAAGGGTTCTACGCATGGTTCGAGATTCCGAAATCACAGTATTTCGATTGATGAATGGCATTCAACCTTTGACATGTGAACTTTAGCATATGTTTTACAAAAGCATTGTGCTGGATATACTGCACAGTGAATGAACAAAGTTATTTTTAACATATAGATTAATGATTAGGCCATCAGACATGGCTGGAATACGACATAATCCATCAGTAATTTAAACCTATTGAGCTAGTTGCTACTTTTTTATCAACCATTTCTTTCCTATAAATTCTGCCTCTTCCTCTTATACAACAAAACAATAACTCATCTCTTTTAGCATCTTTGATAAACAATGATGATTCCAAGTTTGCTTCTGATCATTTACATCCTCATTGTGAGCAAACAATTTTAAAGTTTAAATTATATATATATATATAGGAGCGTTTAATGACACCCCAAATAGTGAGCACCCCAAATGCCCCTCAACCACAACCACTCAATAACATGACCGTTTTCTCATGCCACCCAAATAGTTATTAAGAACCATACAAGGCTTAGGATGCTTTCGGTATAGCCTTTTTAGTTTTGTGTTTTCGTTCATGTAAAAGACAAACAGTATACCATGTAAAACAATCATTTAAAAAAACAAAGTTAGCATTCTATACGTGAAACAACTTTTATTTGCTTTTTCCCTCAACCGAACTTTTATTTGCTTTTTCCCTCAACCGAGCCTAACTTTAAAGGTGCCCTGAGCACTGTTAGGCACCGTAGGACAGACTTAAATGCTCAATTATTAGTTTCCAAGAAGTAAATGTAATATTCCAATATATATTTGCAGGTAGCTGCAACCGCGAAATATTGTGCAGTGCTAGAAAGCGACATGTTACCAGGCACAAAAGTCACCATGCAATTCATGAGAACCACGGCAAGCTTTGGGCCTACCTTTCTTTCTCGGCAAGCAGCAACTTCGATCCCCTTCTCCTCGGCCAATCTCCAAACCATATACTCACAACTTTCTGTAAATCCCGTCTCCAAGAAAGCAGAAGCCATGCAAAAAACTCTTAAAGAATGTGAAATGCTTGCTGCCGATGGAGAGACCAAATTTTGTGCCACATCTCTTGAATCCATGGTTGAATACACTACAAAAAGTCTTGGCACTCGCGATGTATCAGCCGTATCTACAGTCATTTCAAAAGAGGGTGCACCAAGTCAGCAGTACACAATAGTGCCATCTGGAGTTAAGAAACTGTCTGGGTCTAATTTTGTGGCGTGTCATGCTAGAAAATATCCATATGTGGTGTTTTACTGCCACACAACTGAAGGAATAACGGCATATGAGGCAAAGCTGCTAGGGGAGGATGGGACAACAGCTGAGGCTGTGGCTGTTTGCCATACTAAAATCGTCGGTCCGGATTCTGCAAGCTACTTGAGCGGACTTAAGATCAAGCCTGGTTCTGTTCCCATTTGCCATTTCCTACCACAGGATCATATTGTGTGGGGACGTCTGAACAAATAGAGTTCTCAGATTTAGTTCAGTTTATATATGCGCATGTTGTTTTCAATAATGTTGGGCTATAATGTCTCTGTTTGTCGATTTCTCCAACAAATTCGTGCTATGTCCATCAAGAGCTAGCATACTTCATACGCAGAAAGGCTACGTATGAGAGTATGACAATGCTGTATGAGTTCCCTGCTGGTGAAGTACTGAATATAACTATCCATGCTTCCTTTCGTACATAATCTGACAAATGCCGATATACCATGATAGTATAATAGTTTTATATCACAACAAGATAAACATTAGAGGCAAATTCTATTCGAATCTCCTAAAATGTTGAGTTGCTCCCCCCAAATTGAGAAAAAGCACAAATCCTCCCCTTTTTACTGAGTTGCCCCGTGTTTTTAAAAAAAAGACAAATTTACCCTCTCTCGCACTGCCAGTACGAGGTTTCTTAGCGTACCACGTAGCAACACTGCATGGTAATATAAGGAACCTCGCACCGTCAGTGTGAGGTCCGTTAACATACGACGCAGTATCTCTACGTGGTACGCTAAGGAACCTCGCACTGGCAGTGCGAGGGAGGCTGAAGCTATAAAAAAAAAAGTAAGTAAAAGGGTAATTTCGTCATTATGATTTTTGGTTTAAGGGGGGGAGGCTCAGCATTTTAGGATATTCGAATAAAATTTGCCAACATTAGAAGTTGGGACCTCCTACGAGGCTTATGTTTTTGATAAATCTCAAAATTCTCTATTCTTCTGTACCCAACCAATTAGAATACTTAAATTTCATATTTTTACAATTAATCCATCAATAGAAAGAGGGTTCAATTGCAAAAAGGTGAAAATCAGAGTTTTGATAGGTTGAATATAGGGTATAGGGGATTTTGAGTAAAGATGATTTGAGTTCGGATAATGATGTCATTTTTTTTTATTTTTTTTTTGGTTATTTATGTCTTTTTGAATAAATAGTATATGCTCTAAAAAATATCAATAAAGCTAATTGAACCGAAGGATTTTACATCGGTTAATATGGGGGAGAGATAAATGAGTAGGACCCCTCATGAATTGCGCCTCAAAAGTAGGAGGTGGAACCCCACATTTTTCTCTCTATTTCGCATGTTTAGACCGCAATTTGTTCGGTCTGCCTAGCATTACTCAAAAAATATATTATATTGGGTACTAATTCTACGAATCATTCTAGGCTATGACCTAAGAACAATAGTCAAAACACAACAAACTAGGGTCCGGCTATTGACACCCTATTATTTGCTCTTCATACCCCAACTAAAATTTTATAATTTTATTTCTAGTTATGCCCTTTAATAATTGATTTATTAACTTATTTAATAATGTTATATAACGATTAAAAACAATAATTAAAATCAAAAAACAGTATATGTGATTTTTTTTTTAAAGTTAAGACAAGAATTACAAACAGTGATTAAGAATGATTAAAACAACCATTAAAATTACAAATAACGATCAAAAATTTGAAAATTTTAAAATCAGCGGTTTATATGATTCTGTATTTTAGGACTGAGTAAGTTAATAGAGTACAAGAATTGTAAAGACTTGAATAGCAAGTATGCAACGTTAATTTTTATAACCAACGTCCGGCAATCAATGACGTCGCCTACAAACGTTAATCAATTTGATCAGGATTTAAAGAGAGCAACACTAACCGTTTGCAAGCTGGAGAAAAGAAGGAAAAAAAAGGCTAAGAATGAAAATAAAATATGGGTAATTTTGGGGGAAAACGATGGGGTGTGCATTTTATTTTCAAATCAACGAGGTGCGAAGAGCAAGTAACGGAATGCTAATGGACAGACCCATCAAACTATTGAAATAATAGTGTTGAACAACAATATTTAGGATGATTAATTATTCATACCTTTTTGAATGACTTTTCTGTGCTTTTTGATTTGAAATGAGTAAATCTACTTCAGATTATTAATATATTAAATGATGTTTTGTTAGATATAATTTTATAAAAAACTTGTTAGTATTTTGTTTTTAAATAAGAAGGAGAGAAATATAAGAGAAAGTGAGAATTGTCCCAAATATTGAAATAATGAGAACTATACTCAGTTTAATGTAGTATTCTCCTGAGAAATGTTGGATTTTTTTGCATCCAAATGATTGCATTGTTACGAGGAATAAGGTCTTCCATGACCACACGTGCATCACCATTCGATTGATTAAATCGGACCATGTTTATTAGGGTCCAAAATGATATTTGCGATGTCTGCAAATTCTTAAATCTAAAGATGTCAGAAACGCGCTACAAATCAATATCACACAAGTTCAGTATTCTTATTTGCTTGAGAGATGACTTGTCTTAATTCACAACGCCTTTTTTTATCAAACGAGTGGTGAGGGCAACTAAGGTTCTAAGGAAAGTGCAATCCACCTGCTTTGAAACGATCTCTACAGATTTGAGTTTTTCATTATCGTGTCGTTTCTCCACATTTGGAGAAACCACTCACCAACGATCTTAAGATGTTATTTGATGGCACCACTCATTTTGAGAGAGTTTGTTTAATGATATCATCGAATTAAAAAGGTTCGATATTGGTGCATGTTAATTTCAAGCGTTGGCATAAGAATATCCATTTTCTATTGACTGGACTAAAAGTGGTTTATGTTCTTACAACACCAAAACCAGTAGAAATGAAAAGTGGTCTATTGCACAAGCACGATCGAGGTTGAAATGGAAACAAGATGATTATATATGCAAGGAGCACATATGCAATACAACAAAGGATACATTGTTTAATACATAATATACAAAATTGATTGCCAAAGAGGTTTGCGATGCACTGAGAATGCAATAAGTAAGAAATTTTTGACTACCAAAACTTTTAACTATAAAACGACTGATGATATGCTAGTATTGAAGCAATTCAATGATATTATTAGTAACGTTGATGTAAAGATAGCAAAGATTGAAATATTATTTGATAATGTGTAAAACAGTACAATGTCCTGATATATATATATATATATATATATATATAACATATGGTTCATAGGTAATTACCCATATCCACCTGAAACCCTAAATAAAATAATATAGTTAAACCGCTTATTACTCTAACCTCCCCCCTCCCCCGACAAACACAGCAATGGTTTCCTTCCTCTTCCATGCCAACAGTTTCTTTCCTCAATCTACTTGAACATTCTAAATTCTTCATGCTCTCTCTAAATCTTTCAAAGTTCTTCTTAGATAATCGCTTTGTAAGAATATCTACTTGCTGGAATTCAACTGCTAGACGATTAATCTCGAGCCTTCCATTTGCTTCTTTTGCTCTTACAACGTACAGATCTAACTCTATGTGTTTTGTTCGAGAGTGAAGTATTGGATTAGCGGATAGTGATACTGTCTTAGATTATCGCACCAGATCGTTGGTTTTTAAGCTTGAGAAACTCTGATTTCATGTAAGAGTGATTTGATCCGTGCAATTTCAGCTACTGTAGTGGCTATGCTACGATATTCAGCTTCTGTGCTTGACCAAGAAACTATGAGTTGCTTTTTAGAGCACCAGGAAACGGAATTATCACCAAAACATTACAAGAAATTTGACCTTTACCTACCAATAAATATGGGTTGGTAAAGAGAACCTTTATATACCAATATTCAATGGTAAAATTTATTGGTAGGTAAATATTGTCAATGATATGAAATTGTTAAAGAATGATTATCTATCAATAATTATAGGTAGGTAAAATGTATTACCTACACATATATAGAAGGGGAAGTTCTTTTGCGATTATCCCCTGCATTTTTTTCATATCATTTTAAACTTTCGTTAAAAATAATGTTGAGTTGTGTGATTATGTATCAAAAAGCATATTATAGCATTTTTTTTGGATTGAATATTTCGTTTGTATATCCTAGCAATGTTTTTTGTAAAATCATTTCTTTATTAATTATTATTAATTATTTTGAAATATGAATTAGCAGTTAATGAATTGATAAATAATAATTAAATTATAAATAATTAATATTAAATAATCATTTTTAATAACTTATCATACATTGTTATTTTTTTCTAAACAACTGACTGCAAAAGTTTTAACCTTAAATTTTTCTAAAATGTTTCACAATTTCACACTAATATGTCATAATTTGAAATGACTAAAACATATTTTCTCTAGTTTATTACAGAGAGACAATCCATACCATCCTTTCCAACTATAAATTTAACTGTTTATTTTAAATCAAATCTAACGGTACAAATCTTAGTCCACTTGATCTCTTTTATGGACTCAATACACGTAGTCTCTTTTGATTGCCCATAGTATAAACCATAAACACTACCACTACAAATAAAACCAATAATCGTGATGACAACTTTTTATACTATACCATAAAAACTAAGTTAGGTTTCTTGAGCTCTGAAGGCACTTGCAAAATTCCAGAACTGGAAAGCCTCGCATATATCTTCCTTCATATCCAATGAAGAAACATTATTCCATTAACTATCCCTTTCCTATTTCAATTTCATTCCGCCCAGCTATTTTGTTTTCAACTCGCTTAGCATTTCCTTTATACAAAATATTTCATCCCAGATCTCATACACTTTGTATTTCTTTCCCATTTGCCTCATTTACAAAATTTGCAAGAAACCCTAAATTGGGGAAACAAAATTAAGTTTGGTTCCCTTTAATAATCATTTTTCCTCACCCTTCACTAAACTCTTTTTCAATTTAGTTCTTAAAGCCTGCTACGTAAGCACCATTAGTATGTTGATAAATAGTTATGGTCCTACGTATCTGGACATCAATGCAAAGATGGAAACATATACTTTTGGTTAGCTAAAATTATCTCCATATTTTGCTAATAATCAACTCCTACTTCTTGATAAAAAAATAAGTAATCAAAGGCAATTCATTTTTATTTTTTTGCTTATCTATTTAACTGTGATTTGTCCTTCATTTAAAAACAAATTGTCTTGCTAGATCTAATGATTCATTCCTTTTTAGTTCGATAACTTTCTTTACTTCCATTTGTAACATACCGCGAGAATTCGACGCCCAAATTCTGATAATAATACATAAATCCTGTATTACTTGACCAAGCTCAAGTATTGAAAACACATGAACGTTATTAGAAAGAAATTAGAGGCTGAGATAAGAAAGAAAGAAAGTCAGAATAGAAGAAGAAAAATCAACATGACACAGAGTCTCAAATCGCAGTGGAACAAATATAATATAGAAATAGTCCTTTATTGAGAGCTTTAAATAAAACTTACAATCATCAGAGTACATCAACACATCTGGACAGTTATAATAACCTGTCCTCATACACAATCACACAGCGGAATAAATACTAGATATCATACGTCTGAACACCTCCAACTCATCTCTGGATTTTGCATCATCCGATAACCTGAACCTGTATAACCCGGTCTAACCTGAGCATTACAAACGCCGGATCAGTCTAGTGAACCAGAGTGAGAAAAAACACACTAAGTTTAAAGGTATCACACAACTTGATTTTAAAGTTAAAATCTTTTCAAAAGAAAAGGATAATTGTAAGACCAAATCCACACATAAATACAGACGATTTTTACCTTATGATAATCCAAAACATTTTTGAAATCAATATCTTTTCTGATATTATAATAGCGTTTAAATACAAATATATATCAATCTAGTAGAACACTTGCATCTCACGATTTACATGCATAATATACAATCAAAACTGCAGGATCATATTGGAGATTGGATTTCCTGGCAAGGTATGGGACCACCTTCCCGACAATGTATCTCCAGATATGAATACATGGGGTTCAACAAGAACATCTTGCAACCAAGGCTAAACATGGTCGGCCCCTAACTTCTCTTGAGAGTACCGAATATATCATTATCACCGTTGGGGGCTAGCCAACCAAACCAATAACAAACATGCAAAAATATAAAAAGGGACAACTGAAGGCATTTGATTTCTCCAGATCAGGTAATGGTATATCCTTTTGATGGGTGCGACCGACATAGCCATGCGACCTACCCGATTTTGTGCCACTTCCCGGTTGATGAGGCTTAAGGTCATGAATATCTTAAGAACATCTGGTCACCGCTCACTTTGAATGTCACATCATCAGCTCCTGCAGAAATCACTAATTGATTTCCATAAAAATGCTCTAATTGTTAAGAGAAGGCCTTTCTCCGTCACAACTATGTTACATTTGTAGAAACCAACGTACGTGATCCTTTGGAAATACTTTGTTGGACACTCGTCCATACAAGTCATCCACGAAGAGATAGAACCGAAGGCACCCTCTTACCACATCCTAGGTATCACCCTATGCATCAGTAGCGAGTAGTCCTTGCACTTCGTCGATTTCAACCATGACAGGATCAATATTATAATAACTTCGGGTGCGACTACAGAGAATTCGACAAGTAGTCCTTTCGTTTATGAAGATCCACGATCTTCGTTGCTCCATCTTCAATTAGCATCTTCACATATTTGCTGGTACGGAATAGTTTTCGAATATAAATTCGTTCCTGGTCTTTCCATACCAAGAATCGTATAGATCAGATTTGATAGTCGGTTATTTAACTATCAAATAAATAAGTATGAGAATAAAATGAGTTCACCGGTTTGGTACGAGCATTTCATGGCCTTTATTAATTAAAATAATTAACAATTGGTTAATTTCAAACTCCCAAGTATTTCGATATAACGAATATATTTCACTTTTTAAAATCGTTCGCATACATTAAAATTAAATCATATATAAATATTTCCAAATTTGGTTTCACGTAAAACATCACCATGAAAACACTTTTGTTCATTTCCCGAAAACAATAACTAATACTTTCCATTTGAATAACTTATTCAAACTTAACCCGTTCATTCTTCAAAATTAGGATATCGTTATAATTTCATAAACTCTCCTTTTATTTTTGTTACTTTAGAAATATTATTATATAATCTCACTTAAATTCACGGAATTCAATGGAGGAATGGTGGTATCCATGGAGGCGAAGGATGGATGAGCGATGAAGAAGGAGGATGTCTTTGATTTTCTCCCACTTATAAGATTCTAATGGATGTCATGGCCAAGTGGATGAATAATCTTTAAGCGAAGATTATGATGATGGTTGAAATGCTTAAGAAATGGTGGAGGAAATAATTTAGCAGCACTTCGTGGTGGCAAAGAGTCGATCCCCCTCTTGGTTGTAACCATGGCCCATTTATAGGTGAGCTCTCCTGAAGAAATGAGCTGAAGTTCATATATGCAGGCTATGGGTCGCCTGTTTCACTAATTATGAAAATGCCACCGCCTAGCTGTAGCCAATTGTCGATAGTTGTATTCAGCTATCTCGCACGAGCGGCTTCGTGAGAGCGGGCAATTGCATATATCTGAGCACATTTGAATGGGCGAACAAGTAAGGAGTGAACAGGCGACTTGTCAAAGCGACCGGGTCATTTTGTTAAGCCTTTTATTGACCGAAAGATAGTATCTGGTTGAAGCTTTAGTTATCTGATTGTAGATGAACAGGCGACCGACCAAGACTTATAGAGCATTTATAAGTGTGATCACCCTGGTGCTGACATCCGTCGGGTCGGTAGGTAGCATATGATTGGCGCAATAGTGACTGATTATGGAATAAGCTAGCGACTAGAGTTGCAACCTATGAGCGGACATGGGATGCATGTGCGATCTCTGGCATCTTTGTGTTCCTTGCTATGTACGATCGAGCCGGGTAGTGTGAACGAACGACTTCAGAGTGGAACATGTGAACGGAATCAATTCTTCTCTTTGTCTTGTACGACCGATTCCTTTGTTATAAGAAGGAGAGACTTCCTTAATATGGGTGATCATTACAGGATGTATGAGCCTTACTGTCCTTGGGTAGTGCCATCCTTGAGCTAGCTTCGTGCGCACGACTCCTCTATATGGTCGTACTATGTTGTATAATCGGTCCTGATTGTGTTGAGTGGACGACCCAACTTTTTTTGATGTATGTGACCTTCCTTGCTTTGCTTCACCTTAAACTGGCACTTGAACTTTGTTCTGTGTGGTCGTCTCTTACACTTCATAGACTGTTTGGGTGTACTGGATTGGATTGGACTATGCACGACCGACCCTAATGACGCTCGACCCATAGTTTTTACACAGTTTTAATAGACCAATATATTCATGGTATTAAAGGGATAAACATTTCCCCTCGAAGTCTGTAATTTTTATTTTGCAAAAAATAATAGGCTTCTAAATAACTGATCAAAACATAGCTTGGTAGATTAAATCTGGCTTACCAAGGGATGATCACGTAGAACTTAAGATTGTCCAAGTAAAGACGGCTGAGATCGTTCCTTCTCGTAAGAGAAAAGCCTGAGTCACTCACACTATTTCTTTTGTGTCGAAGTATCATTACGATCGATTAGATCATGTGGATGCGGGTAAGCCAGCTGTATCTGGTGGGCCACTTGCATTTGCGCTATTGATTATTGAGCCGACGTGGCGAGAATGTTCTGGATCCGGGTCTCTTAGTCTTCCCCTTCGTTATCTTACTCCTCTCTTTAATTCACTTTTATTTTCCAGGTAGAACACATTGATAGCCACCACTTCATTTTCTATAAACCCTAATTTTAACTTCGACTTCCTTTCGATTAGATTTTCCAGTCAAAAAGCCTTGCATTCCTTTCTGTCATCGATCCGCGGAGAGCAGGTTTGTCAACCCTTGCTTTCTGAATCTATAATATATGTTTTAATAGGAATAAGTCCTTTTTATGCTTTCTGGGACTGCTTTCTGAAACCTTTATGATCGTTAGATATGATTTGTGTTGTTGTTGAACTTCTCATGATGATAATAGCCGGAATTCTTGGACTGAATCCGATTTGTTTTGCACATGCACCTGGTTGAGAACATTTAACTCTGATACCCCTTTTTCTCTGGTTTTAAGCTTCGTACACATGATACGCTTGCTAAAACGCTAAAGACAAATTCATATTTTGCGCAATTTCTAATCTTAAGATCATGTGCTAATGATTTATTCCCAGTTATCTATTTTACAAACATGATGCTTGATGAAATGCTTAAGCCACATGGTCTTGATATTGCTATTATGATTTCTACCTCTGGCTTGACTCTTATGGTTGCCCAAGTGCATTGATAGAGAGTCATTCCTGTTTTGCCCCTAAGTCAATCCTGAATGACCCTAACTTGGTTAAATATGAGCGATCGTTCTAAATGAAGCATGTAGTAATAACATGGACTTGTTACGAGCGGCCAGGGTAGCAGGGAGTGGTCCTTCACAGTTCTGCCTTTGGTTGCATTACTTGCTTAATCTTGACCAACCCTTTAAATACCTGAACTACATAACTATTTACTAATTCACTTACACAGGATGGATAAGTCTCTGAAGCGACGTCGACTGGAAAGGTTTTTTGATTTGGATGTTCAGATAACTGACATTCAATCAACTGTTCAGCCATCTGTGAACTCTCCCCTCAGTCCCTCTCATACAGAACTTCAAATAATCATTAGCAGGCCACGTTATGCCCTTAGGCCATGCAATTCCAAGCTTGTTATACAACTCAAAGGCTGGAGTTTGCAGGTTGTATCTTCTAATGTGGACATATCTCCGTCTTACCATCAAACCGTTTCTTGTGATATGATTGCCACAAAGTCTCAGATGCTTGCCCATTTTGAGACCGCTATGTATCAGTTTGGGAAACAGATGGATATGCTTAAGGACCATTCTGCAAAACAAATGAGCGGTTGGCACATGCTAGCTTGCGATCTCCAAAGGCTTCACACGGATAATCTCGAGCGTATCTCTTCCCTAGAGGATGATAAGCAGAAGTTGATCCAAGATCATAGATCTAGGATAGTGTCGTTGCTTCCTTTGCCCCAGGAGATGTTGAGTTGGTAGTTTCGGAGCGCAAAGGGTCCTTCGCTGATGAACCTCCATCCTGCTCTACCTAGGTTAAGAGGAAGGTTGGTAGGCCTAGGACGAACAAGAATCTGTAGCTCTGTAACTTCTCTATCTTGCCTATGATCGTTTCTTTTGCGAACTATGCTTTTAGATCAGTTGTATAAGTGGGTGTCGATCCTCGCATTTAACTTTATGTTGGTCTGTGATGCGAATTGTGCTTATTTTAGTGTTTTGGTGGTTCTGTGACTGGTTTGGGATATTGTGATGCTTCTGTGCTCTATTTTGTTAGTATGGGACAATGCTATTGTTTGTTATACTATGGTCTTTCGTCCTGTTTGGTAGCACTTTTCTATTTGTACCTTGCATCACAACTTTCTTTGCTGACTGTGCATTAGTATCGAGCTTACGTAGTGTAATTTTAATGCTACCGACTTGTTTTTGACGTTATAGTAGATTATTATAGCTTTATTAGATTGGAAGCGATCAGCTCCTTAGAATTCAATTTAGTTGATTGTTTTTATGCCGACTTTTCTCTTTTTGGTGATCATGCATTCATTCGTACGTTCACTGACCCGGTGACCCAAGCCCTTCGGAATTGGACTTGAATGCATGCCGCCTAAAGAGGGTTATAAATTTTATGATGTATTTAATCATTTTTCTCACTAACTCAGTGACCCGAGTCCTTTGGAGATTTAGTTTAAATACATGTTTTTGGTTTCTAATGTACCTAACATTATTTCTCGCCAACCTAGTGACCCAAGTCCTTCGGAGATTTGGTTAGGTATATATTTTTATAACATATTCAACCATATTTCCCACTAACTCAATGACCCGAGTCCTTCAGAGATCAGGTTTAAATACTTTTAAGTTTAATCCAACTTTATACCTTCTCTATTCTGATTAGCTCAGAATGGGGAAGGTTAAATCGGATACCCCTTTCGGCTAGGATTTGTGTTACCCCCTTTTGGCTTGGATTTTTGTTACCTCCTTTCGGCTAGGATTTCTGTTTGTGCTGGTCCTTCCAGCATGTTTTCTAGTCCTTCCGGCATTAGGACTGTTGTTTCCAGCCTAGATTTGTCGGTCCTCCCGAATTCATGCTTCATTTCGGGAGGTTGGATAGTAGCTTATCTCATCGATTGTTAGTTCGATTTAAAGAATTCATGTCCTCCACCTGACGAGCTGCCTTTTTGGTACTGGCAATCTTTTATCCATGGTATAAATTTGGCTGCTTCCTCCTTTGTATTATCTTCAAAGTTTTGGCATCAATCCTTCTGCCGGATGCTCACTAAGGATTTGGTGTTTTCTTGCGATGAAAGATGCATCTTTCTAATTCGTCATCCACTTATTGCTTAGTTTGCATGATGCTTCGACACTTAATGTTTTTGAATTGTTCCAGTTGCGATATGCTTGGGAAGTCTCCAACTATGGTTAGATTTTGAGAGAGTAATTTCTCTTGTTTGCCTACATAAAGAAGTCAACTTTTAGGAAAAGTCTACAAAAATACGGTTCATGTAAGCAAACAGAGTTTCTCTCTCATGTGTTTTTCATATGTATATAGCTCGAATGCAAAAAAGAAATCAAATATTTACAGCTTTTACAATAGATTTGACCAATGCATTATAGAAAGTAACGGTGGATGTGCTCGCTATTCCAAGCTCGAGGAATCTGGACTCCATCTGTGGTGGTCAATTTGAAAGTACCATCACGGAGTTTTTGGTTTATAACATAGGGCCCTTCCCAATTTGGCCCAAAAACTCCGGTTCCAATCATTACTTTCTTCAGCATAAGCCTTCTTTGATATGCAGCCACCCTGAGTTCTGCTTCCTTTCTTTTTTCCTCGAGTTGGTCGAGGGCCTCAAGTTGTAACCTCTCATTTTCCTCCTGGTTGAAGTGAATCCTCCTATGGGTGGGAACTTCCAGTTCCACAGGGATCATGGCTTCATAGCCGAAAGCTAAGGAAAAGGAAGTGTACCCAATCACAGTTTTATTGGTGGTACGGTATACCAATAGTGCTAGTGGAAGCTCATCTGCCCAACCACCTTTGGATTTCTCTAACCGCTTCTTAGTGGTTGACTTAATGATTTTGTTTACCACTTCCACTTGCTAGTTTGCTTGCGGATGGAAAAATGCAGAAAAACTTTTATGGATTTTATACTTGGCACAGGAATTTTGGAACTCCTCGCTCTCAAACTAGGTTTCGTTGTCTATGATAATTTTTTGTGTCACTCCAGACCTACAAATGATATTTTTCAAGACGAAGTTAATAGCTTTCTTTGAGGTTATAGTTGCCAATGGTTCCGCTTCAGCCCATTTTGTGAAATAATCAATAGCAACAATGGCATATTTAAAACCAGATTTCGCGGTGGGAAGTGCTCCTATGAGATCAATGCCCCAGATGGCGAATGGCCATGGGCTGACCATGTGGGTTATAGTTGTTGATGACATCCTTGGAATTTTTGTAATTCTTTGACATCTATCGCATTTTTTGGTACATGCTACAGAGTCCTTATTTATGTCTAGCCAGAAATAACCATATCGCAAAATTTTCTTGGCCAATGTCTGGCCACTAGTATAACCTCCGCATTCACCCTCATGTAATTCTGTCATGATTGCTTTCGATTCCTTCTTTGTAACACAACGAAGTAAGGGCATAGAAAATCCTCGTCTGTATAGCCGTCCATCCTGAATGAGATACATAGGGGCTTTTTGTAATATTTTCCTTTGCTTCTTAACTTCTGTCGGGAGTGTACCGGTCATGAGATAATCTTTGATTGGTGTCATCCACAAGTCTAGCTCACTATCTAGTTCCATGTCCCAATCCATCTCAATTTGTTCCGTGCTGGGGCTGGAGAGGACCTCCATCGGGACTAATCCTATAAGTTGTGCATTTCCCGTGCTTGCATACTTTGCCAATGAATCCGCCTTGGTATTTTCTTCTCTTGAAATGTGAGATATGGTATAATGCTCGAAGCTTTCTAGTAGTTCCAAGGCCTTAGATATATAAGTTGGTAGGTTACCCATTTTGGCTTGGAACTCTCCCCGGACCTGGCATTAGTCGGGAGTCACTGAAGATTTGTATGGTCTTTAGCTGTAATTCTATTGCTAGCCTTGTTCCTGCAATGAGGGCTTCATATTCAGCTTCGTTATTTGTTGGTGGAAATTCTAGTCTTAGCGCATAACATTTTGATCTTCCTTTTCTAGGACTACTCCTGCCCCAGAGCAGCAATCGTTTGATGCTCCATCAACAAACAATTTCCATTGGATGTTGGTTTTAGTATCAGGTTCCTCTTTCATCTCTCCTCGGTTGGTAAATTCTACAATAAAATCTGCAAGCGCTTATCCGTTGATTGCCTTTCAAGGGTGGTATGTAAAGTCATATTGACTAAGCTCAATATTCCATTTTAACAATCTCCCGGAAGTCTCTGGTCGAAACAAAACATGCCTCAGAGGCTGATCCATGAGGACTTTGATAGGATGAGCCTGAAAGTAGGGTCGAATCTTCTTTGAGGCGATAAGTAAACAATAAGCAAGATTTTCAAGTTTTGGGTAGTTAGTTCTGCCCTAGATAATCTCTTACTAATGAAGTAGACTAGCCTCTGAACCTTCGAGTCCTCCCTTACCAATGTTGCGCCTAGAGCATGGGCAGATACTGCCAGATATACAAACAAATCTTCTCTATCACTAGGCTTTGACAACATTGGAGGTGTTTCCATGTGTTGGATTAGTTCTTCGAAAGCTTTTTGACATTTAGAAGTCCATTATATCTCTTTCTTTCCTTTTCTAAGGGCGTCAAGAAGGGAATACATCTGTCCATTGCCCTGGATATGAAGCGATTCAAAGCTGCAATTTTTCCATTTAAACACTAAAGCTCTTTCTTGGTTCTTGGGGTGCGCATTTCTCTCAAGGCTAATATTTTTACCGGATTGGCTTCTATGCCCCTAGCGTTGCCCATAAACCCTAGGAACTTGCCTGAACCGACCCCGAAAGAACTTTTTAAAGGATCCAGCTTCATACCATATTGGCATAGAATATCGAACATCTGGGCTAAATCTTCCAAATGATCAGCTTCCTTTTTTGACTTTACCAACATATCATCGACATAGACTTCCATTGTCCTGCCAATTTGTTTTTTGAACATAGCATTTACCAATCGTTGGTAAGTTGCCCCTGCATTCTTTAGGCCAAACGACATCACTTTGTAGCAATATAAGCTAAGATCAATGATAAAATTTGTGTCCTCTTGATTTGGTCTGTACATCATGATTTGATTGTAGCTAGAATATGCATCCATAAAAGACAGCAACTCATGCCCAACCGTGGAATCCACCAATTGATCTATTCTGGGAATAGGGAAACTATCCTTCGGATAAGCTTTATTAAGAACTGATAGTCTATGCATACTCGCCATTTGCCGTTTTCTTTTCTTACAAGTACAGGATTGGAAACCTAGTTTGGATAGGTAGATTCCCTGATGAAGTTGTTCTCCATTAGCCTGTCAACCTCTTCCTTCAAGGCCTTTGATCTTTCCGGCCCCTGGGTCCTCGTTTTCTGCTTAATAAATGGAATATGTGGATTAATATTAAGTTTACGGGCTGCAACATCTGGAGATATGTCGCTTATGTTAGAATGGCTCCATGCAAACACATCCAAATTATCTTTTAAAAAGACAATCAATTGACTCTTCAATTAGGGGCTCAACTGAGATCCTATATTCAGTACACATTTGGATCTTTCGAACTGACAGCTATAAGAATTTTGGTCTCAGCCAGGGCTGCTCTTTCATCCTCTGCACTCGCTTTTCTAGAATCGATCTCCTTTCGCGCTCCATTGTGTTCGCCAGTGCAGGGACCGCTCCTTAATTGCTATAAGGGGAGTTCGTGAATGCGGGATGGTGCCTCCGCATTCTTCCCCAAATCTTTCTTCTTTCCCTCACGCAGCTCTGTCACATAGCACTCCATCGCAATGGCCTGACCGCCCTTAATTATGCCAATTCCATTCTCAGTTGGAAACTTCATAGTTAAACACCATGGAGCTAGCACAATTTTAAAGCCTGCGAGAGTCATTCTCCCGAGGAATGCATTGTAAGCAGAGAGCTCATCCACCAAGACGAAGATTTGCATCAAGAGACCTTGCGTTCCCCGTCTTCTAGTTCGACGAGCAAGTCAAGTGTACCAATGGGTTGTGTGGATTGTTCGGTAGATCCATGGATTTTATTTGGATAGGCTCACACTTCTGTCATAGTGAGGTTCATTTTCTGAAATGTATTTATGAAGATCACATTAACAGTTTCCCCATTTCAACTAGGACTCTCTTCACAACCGCAAGGCCAGGACCAATTGTGATTACCGTGGCATTGATAGTTGGTGCAAGTAGTCTGTCAGAGTCTCTATCCCTGAATACCAGATCATCGGCTGAAGTCTTGGGCATCTTCATTGGGAGCTCGTTGCTTAGAACCATGCACCTCTCTTCTTTCGAGACACCTTTCAGCTCGTTAGGATACCTTTCCATATCTTCCCAGCTAGTTATGGCTGGGTGGGGCCATCCAAAAATCATGTTGATTATTCGTCTCGAATCAACGGGTGCTTGAGCTTTCTCACCAGAACCAGATCGATTGGTGGTATTATTCTGTCCTTGGGCAGTCGGAGCGTTTTGAGGATTTTTCACATATTGTTGAAGTTGGTGCTTTATGACGAGTTCTTCAATCAAACTTTTCCGGTGTTGACATTCGTTAGTGCTATGCCCAGGTTGATTATGAAATCAGCAAAATATTTTTGGAGTTTGCTTGCTTCTCTGTAATTTTCAAAGGCTTCATTTGAGGAAAGATGCCCGAATTCTTTATGGCGGAGTAGATCCTCTCTGGAGTTTCATCTAAGAGAGTCAATTCTTAATGCTTGTAAAGCCGCGTTTTCTTATAGGCTTTTCAATCCTTCTCATCACTTCCTTTCTTCTGCCCAGAGTCATTCTTCTGCTCAACTTGGAACTCGTTGTCTTTCCCTTCTTTGGTAGTGCTACTTTCTATGACCTTTTGAATATTCGGCGCATCATCTTCCATGCTCATATACTCTTTGGCTTTCTTATAGAACTTCTTTAGAGTTTTGGGTTTCTTCATCTTGAACCATTTCCCAAATTCCAATTTCTTATGTATAGCACCTTTTAGGGCTGCGAACAAATACCAAGGTTCTGGTTCTATGACTTCCGGTGCTGCAGCATGGAATCATGTAAGGAAAGCTTTGATAGTTCCTCTAGACATTTGTTCTATCTCACTGAGCGACATCACATCCCTCGCTTTGGTAGGTTGTAAACGAAACTGGTCCTGGAATCTTCTTGCCAGGTCAGCACATTGATCAACACATTTAGGTGGGAGTTTAGTGAACCATAATGAAGCCACCCCTTCTAGGCATATGGGAAAGTACAAGCATTTTATCTCATCAGTTATCCTAGCTCCATTCATATGTTGATCATATTTTAATAGGAAGATGTTCGGATCTCCAGTTCCACCATAAGATGCTATTGTCGTAGGTGTGAATTTCTTAGGAAACTTCGCTTGAAGAATCCTTTCCGTAAATGGGCTTTTACCGGGTGAAAATTCCCATTCTTTCTCATCATCTTCTCGGGCTATTTTTTTTCATTATTCGTTGGATCATATCCGCAATGCGCTTCTCGTCGCTCGCTCGTTCCATGGGATTGGCATTGATGCTTTTGCCGGTGCAATCACAGTTCAAGCTCTGATGCCTTACACCCCTTTTGGGAGGTATCCCTTTAGTGGGACTTGCGATGCTCTGAGTTGCGCATTTCACCTTGTGCTATGGGGCTTTGACCTTAGAATCCTCTACGCCGTCCTCTCCCTTGTCTTCCACTAAGAAGTGGGATCTACTAGGGTCTAAGGTAGAAGAGTCCTCTTTTTCGTCAACATTGTTTACAACATTCGGTGGCGAAAGATTGGCTTGAGCATTAATCAGGGCATCAAGCATTTCCATCATTAGTAGCATCCATTTTTTCGTTCAAACCGGTCATAGCCACATTCAATTAATCTCATGTTACGGATGGCCTAGAGGACACTTTCACTTCTCCATTCAAGGCTTGTAGTGTAGCTTCATCACCATGAACATCCTCAACAATTGTAGTAGCTCTAATGGACTTGTTATTTTTTCTTTGAACCAGCCATGGCTTCAAGGAAGGAGGCGGTTTAGGTTGTTTGAGTTGGAGGAAAGTGTGAAGGAAGGAAATGCGAACATGGACCCACGGTGGGTGCCAAATGTTTTCACCAAAAATGGCTTAAACACAAATGGTACAAGAATTGTACTTCAGTAACATGGTTAAAAATAGATGGAGCCGCAATCACAAGTAAAAAATGAGGAAAATAAAACGAAGACAAAGGTTTTAGAGTGGTTTGGCCCTAAGCTAGATCTACGTCCACTATGAAGGTAGTTTGCATTATCATAACAATGATTACAAAGCATATAAACTCTCTTTGTTCACACGTCTTCTCATTCTCTCAAAATATTCCCACTCTCACATACAAATCTCACTTAAATTCATGGAATTCAATGTAGGAATGGTGGAATCCATGGAGAAGAAGGATGGATGAGTGATGAAGAAGGAGGATGTCTTTGATTTTCTCCCACTTATAAGATTTTAATTGATGCCATGGCCAAAGGGATGAATAACCTTTGAGTGTAGATCATGATGATGGTTGAAATGCATAAGAAATGATGGAGGAAAGAATTTAGCAGCACTTCGTGGTGGCAAAGAATCGATCCCCCTAATGGTGGGAGCCATGGCCTATTTATAGGTGAGCTCTCCTGAAGAAATGAGCTGAATTTCATATATGCTGGCTATGGGTTGCTTGTTTCACTAATTATGAAAATGCCACCGCATAGCTGTAGCCAACTGTAGATTGTTGTATTTAGCTGTCCCGCACGAGCGGCTTCATGAGAGCGGGCAATTGCATACATCTGAGCACATTTGAACAGGCGAACAGGTGAGGAGTGTACAGGCGACTTGTCAAAGCGGCTGTGTCATTTTGTTAAGCCTTTTATTGACCGACAGATGGCATCTGGTTGAAGCTTTAGTTATCTGATTTTAGATGAAAAAGCGACCGACCAAGGCTTGTAGAGAAGATATAAGTGCAATCACCCTGGTGCTGACATTCGTCGGGTCAGTAGGTAGCATATGATTAGAGCATTAGTGACTGATTGAGGAATGAACGAGCGACTTTTGTTGCACCCATGAGCGGACGTGGGATGCATGTGCGATCCTTGGCATCTTTGTGTTCCCTGCTACGTACGATCGACTGGGGTAGTGTGAACGAACGACTGTAGAGTGGAACATGTGACCGGAACTAATTCTTCTCTTTGTCTTGCACGACTGATTCCTTAATTATAAGAAGGAGCGACTTCCTTAATATGGGCGATCATTACAGGATGTATGAGCCTTACTGTCCTTGGGTAGTGCCATCCTTGAGCTAGCTTCGTGCGCATGACTCCTCTGTACGGTCGTACTATGCTGTATGACCGGTCCTGACTGTGTTGAGTGGATGACTTAACTTGTTATGATGTATGCGACCTTCCTTGTCGTGCTTTACCTTAAACCAGCGCTTCAACTTTGTTCTGTGTGGTCGTCCCTTACCCTTCACAGACTGTCTGGGTGTACTGGATTGGATTGGACTATGCACGACCAATCCTAATGACGCTCGGCCCATAGTTTTTACATAGATTTAAAAGACCAATATATGCATGGTTTCTAAGGGATAAAAAACTTTTTAAATGAATTTCAATTAAAAAGTAATCTCTTAAATTATTATTAATTAAAATAATAATTATTGTTGATTCTAGTTATAGTTGGAATAATGGATTATCTTATTTTTGGAATTCTGTTTTGAAATGTTTTGATTTTTTTAATTTAGGTCGTAAGCTGGTTGTCCATTTGGGAAATATCACTTTTTTGGCATGATTCTTGGATTTCTCGAGTTCCCCTTAAAATAGAATTTAGAGAGCCTTTTGAGAATTGCTGCTTTAAGAATGCTTTGATTAATGAAGTTTATAGAGGTAGTTTAGATCCCCCATGGGAATTTACATTTGAAAATATTTTAGAAGGGTCTATGTTCAGGCAATTTGCCTTACTTCATGCAAAGTTGTCTATGTATCACTTGGATAATAATGGTAATAACGTCTATTGGGGTGTAGATAAGAGTTTATAGTATACTTCTAAATCTATGTATAAGTTTCTTAATTTTTCTGGTATATCTATGTTAACATTTAAGTTTATATGGAAGACTAATTCTCCGCATAAAGTAAGATTTCTTATGTGGTTGATTATTCATGAGAAACTTAATACAGTTGAGCAATTAAAGAAGAAGAATATTATATTTGATGTTAAGTGTTGTTTTTGTAGTGTATTGGATAAGTGTGTTGATCATTTATTTTTCTCTTGTACTTAAACCAATTGCATTTTAAATATGGTTTTAAATATTTTTGTTTTTAACTCTTTCAATACTTTTAGAAACTGTGATTATTATTGGAATTCTTTTAGATCAGATTTTAATTTCAAACATAGATATGTGCTAGACTCTTTAGTTACTATTATTAATTGGTATATTTAGCTTGAAAGAAATCAGAGAATGGTTCAATCTAATTTGGTTTTTATAGATAAATTAATCATCAGCATAGTTACTTTCAGTCTGGATTGGATGTCAAACCCTCAATATAAGTTACATAGGG
The DNA here is from genome assembly GCA_030737875.1 of Allium sativum. Lineage (NCBI taxonomy): Eukaryota > Viridiplantae > Streptophyta > Magnoliopsida > Asparagales > Amaryllidaceae > Allium > Allium sativum. The sequence continues at coordinate 10,884,045 of JASFAX010000033.1, forward strand.
ATATAATTTTTTGAGAGATATCTGATTAAGGTTAGAATTAATTTGAGTTTTTTTATTAGAATAAATAAGTATTTTAGTCATAATAGATTGTGCATTTATTATTGATATCTGATTATTTGAGTTTTTTACTTTCCTCCTTTTTGCTATGGTTTTCTCTTTTTCACACACATATATATATATATATATACGGATATATATACATGGAGATATATATATATATATACACACACATGCATATATACAAATATATATATATATATATATGTATATATGTGTGTGTGATGGTAGCTTATGGTTGGCTGGTCTTTTTCAGGTCACATGTAGTTGATTTAAGTTATGGGGCTTATTGGAGTGCTGATTTGGAGTGTAGTCGATATATGCTATGGAGCTTTTTTGAGTGCAGTTCTGGAGAGTTTTTTTTAGATTTTCTGTTCACTTGTATTTGTAAATTTTATTTGGAGTGACAAGGGTATTGTATAGCAGTAGATATACTTCTCTATCGGGTGGTAGCCATGCCGGAACTCGATTCTGAAGTATGATGGGCGATGGTTTATCCAGAGCTCATCTATCTATCATTCTATACATACATATAGTCCTAACTTGAGTAGTTCTGTTATCCTGGAGTTATCTGTTAAATTTGTAGTCTGTTTTTGTAAACTATTTCTCTCTCTCTCTCTCTCTATATATATATATATATATATATACTGTTGAGTCAAAGCTTCATGGATTATTTTGATTTATGACAAGAAAAAGCTTCTACATCGACAAAAAGAAGACGAGATGCCTTCATAGGTTAGAAGTTGATTATTTAGAGTCATAAATGTTAAAATCTATCCTCAAATAATCATACTTCTTTTTGGCTTTCAAAAATTACTTATAAGACTTTTTTTTATGCATATCATCAAAAACATGTCGACCTACACTTTTTTATAGGTCAACAGGTTTTCAAAATATAACGGTCGAAAAGAGGTCGACCTATAATTTTTTATAGGTCAACAGGTTTTTAAATTTCAACGGCTAAAAACATGTCGACCTATAAATTTTTATAGGTCAACAGCTTTTTGAAATTTTGTGAAAAGTCATCTCCTTTCTTGAAGAGTTACATCCATTTCTTCTCAAGAATAATCACTTCTTTTAAGAGCAACTTTTCACCAAAAATTACATCTCCTCGATTATTATAAATACATCGATTTTCATTCATTCAAATCACCAAAATTTCTCTCCATTCTCTTGTCTATATTGTATTATTCTTAGCATTCTAAAAGCACTCAAAAGCATTCAATTATCGTTTGAATCTCCAAGCATATTTAACATACTTGTGATTCAACTCGATAATCCACTTCCAAATCTTTGCAAACATCAATATATATATTTGAGGATAAGATTATAGGAAGGGTGTACTCAATCGTTTACAAATCAGTGTTGAAAGAAGAACACAATCAGAAGTCAAACTATTGTAATCGTCTTGTGGGTAAGCTTGTAGCCCGTGAAATCAAGTGGGTAAGCTTGTGGCCCGTGAAATCAAGTAGGTAAACTTGTAGCCCGAAATCAAGTAGTTGTGAACCTGTTCCTCCGGGTGAAGCGAGGGTGTTGTTTAGTGAAAAGCCGAAGAGGAGCTTCGGGACTGGACGTAGGATGGGAGGTCCGTACCAGTATAAAAATCTGGTGTCATTACTTTACTTTATCTACAGCATTTATATTTGTTAGTGATATATTTCTTGTTTGTGAATTTTTACCTGTGAAACTATTGAATAGCTTAAGTTATCACATACATTCCGCATAGCCATATTATAGATCCTGCACAAGTCGCGTACACACACCCGACATTATCAATTGGTATCAGAGCAAGGTCATCATATAACTGTAACACAGTTATTTGATATATTCTTGTAATATGGAAAATAACGCAAGTACAAGTAACACCACTTACACAGAAGGTCAATCGACACAAAGACCTCCTTTCTTTAATGGCCTAAACTATAGTTATTGGGCAACACGTATGACTTTTTATATGCAATCAACTAACTATGATGCTTGGAATGCTACTCAGAAAGAGATAATAAATCCAACAACTGAGTATGTAGAATGGACTCCTGCTGAGAAAACAGCAGCTACTGTAAATGCAAAAGCAATGAATATGTTGTTTTGTGCATTAGACCAAAATGAGTATAACCGTGTTAGTATCTGTACCACTGCCTATCAAATTTGGCAAACACTAAAGACCACTCATGAAGGTACTAACAAGGTTAAACAAGCAAAATAGCTTTGTTGAAAAGTCAATTTCAAAATTTCAAAATGAAGCCAAATGAAACAATCAATGAGATGTATTCAAGGTTTCAAACTATTCATCATGCTCTTATCGGGTTAGGACAAAAATATTCTGACTTCGATGTAGTTTCAACAATCCTACATTCACTGACTAATGAATGGGAAGGAAAAGTATTAGCCATAGAAGAAGCTAATGATCTTTCCACCATGAAGCCAGATGAATTGATAGGAAATCTTATGTCCTATGAAGCTAACTTACAGGCTCGAAAAGAACAAAAAGAAGAAAAGAAAAATGTAGCTTTTCATGCTGATGAAGATATCTCAGATTATGAAGATGAGGATCTAGCATTCATTGCAAAAGGATTCAAAAAATTCTTAAAGCAACGAAGAGCTAGTCGATACAACAAGAAAAAGTTCGGATCAAACAGACCATCATCATCGAATGTAGAATGCTTTAACTATCATAAGAAAGGACATATGCAAAATGATTGTCCAGAACAAAAGAAGAAGACAGAAAATGACAAGTTCAAACACAAAACGGACAAGTCAAAGAAACGGGCATTCTCAGTAACTTGGGATGATTCAGATTCATCTTCATCCGAAAGTGAAAACGACTCAGATAATGAACAAGCAAATGTATGTTTTATGGCAACAGAGGATGAGGTACAAATTCCTACCCTTGAGGATATGCTTGATATTTATGATAAATTAATGATTAAATTTAAAGATGCAAAACATCAATTAAAAGAAGTCAAGGCAATGTTGAATAGATCAGAATTAGAACGAGATATGTTAAGAGATGAAAAAAACATATTAGAGGAGGAACTTGAAAAGGCTCAAGAATCATCATCTAATAATAATTCTCAACTATCTCTTCTAAGTCAAGAAATTGAAATTCAAAAAGAGAAAAATGACACTCTTACTGCTGAGAATTATGAGCTTAAAGCTAAAGTAAAATCTCTAGACCTTGAAAAAGCTAGTTTACAAACAAAGTTAGACGACATTTCTAAAAATGTTTCTAACTTTAACAAAGGATGAGAAAATTTGACAAAAATTATTGAGAGTTCACAATTAGCTACAAACAAGCAAGGATTGGGATATAAGAAACAAGTTATCAAGAAACATCTTGGTAAAAGAAAAAGAAAAAATAAGAAAGTTCAAGAAACTGAAGCTAAGAAAAATCTTAGTTTATTATATTCCAAACCAAAACCGATTGTGAAATCTCAAAAGAAGAATGTTAAATCTATAATAATATGGGTTCCTAAAACAAATAATAATTTGATTAGGAACAAGTGTATTCAAAAAAATTTGAATACTGTGCATTATAATCCAAATTATTTGTATAAAGGGGATACCGGACCCATATGGGTTTGGACTCCTAAGACCTAACTCTTAGGACCCTATAAAAAGTGGGTACCATGGACTTAATTTTATTTTTTGTAGGTCCCACTTAAGAAAAGAGGAAAGTGGATATTGGACAGTGGTTGCTCAAAGCATATGACTGGAGACAAGAGCTTATTAACAAATATTACTTATTCGGATGGTGGCTCAGTCACTTTTGGAGATAATTCAAAAGGCTATATCATCGGCAAAGGCGATGTGAGCAATTATGGTACATCTAACTTACCTCTTATCACAAATGTCATGCTAGTTAAGAATTTGAAACATAATTTATTAAGTATTAGTCAATTGTGCGACAAAGGTTTTACTATTTCCTTTTCAAATAATAAATGTAGTATACTAGATAAAGATCGAAATATAGCTTTTGAAGGAAATAGAGATAGAAACATTTATATTCTGAATATGAATATCAATCATAATTCAGATATGTGTCTTGTAGCAAATGATAATGATCCATGGCTATGGCACAAACGTTTCTGTCACATAAAGTTCAAAACTATTGACAAGCTAGCCAAAAATGATCTTGTTAAAGGTCTCCACAAAATGAGCTTTTCGGTTAATAATATTTGTGATGCATGTCAATTAGGAAAATTGACTAAATCTTCCTTCAAATCCAAGAAAATCATATCAACATTACAACCACTTGAATTATTACATATGGATTTATTTGGACCAACACAGGTTCAGTCAATAAATCATAATAAATATGTGTTTGTAATTGTTGATGATTATTCTCGTTATACATGGGTTATTTTCTTAAAAAATAAAAGTGACACTTTTCATCATTTCAAATCCTTCGTCAAAAGAATTCAAAAGTTAAAAGGACTTAAGGTTAAAAATATTAGAAGTGATCATGGCGGAGAGTTCGAAAATAATGAATTTGAACATTTTTGTACAAAGAAAGGTATCAATCATAATTTTTCGTTTCCTCGAACTCCACAACAAAATGGAGTTGTAGAACGGAAAAACCGGACACTACAAGAATGTGCAAGAACATTATTAAATGGATCCACTCTACCAAAACATTTCTGGGCAGAAGCTGTTGCAACTGCATGTTATGTTTTGAATCGTGTATCTATTCGACCTCTGACTAAAAATACATCATATGAGTTATTTAATCAAAGAAAACCAAATATCTCATATTTCAAAGTTTTTGGTTCTAAGTGCTTTATTTTAAATACAAAAGACCATCTTGGAAAATTTGATCCAAAATCCGATGAAGGTATATTTGTCGGATATTCGGAAAGAAGCAAGGCCTATCGTATATTCAATAAGAGAACCAAATCTATTGAAGAATCACTTCACGTTTCCTTTGATGAATTCTTTAAACCATCTCATATAATATCAGATGACGAAGAACCTAATAACCCTACCATCACAAATCATGACTCTGACTCAGAAATAGTTGATGATAACCCGCAAATTGATGTAATACCTTCTCCACCAAGATTTAGATCTCCTCCAAGAATTCTAAGAGATCATCCAGTTCAAAATATAATTGGAGAAGTATCATCTCAAATAAGAACTAGAAGTCAACTTAACCAAATGGGACATGTTGCATTTATTTCTAATATCGAACCTAAGAATCCTAAAGAAGCTGCTACCGATGAATATTGGATTTTTGCAATGCAAGAAGAACTAAATCAGTTTGAACGCAATAATGTATGGGAACTTGTTCCAAGGCCAACCGATCAATCAGTTATAGGAACTAAATGGGTTTACAAAAACAAGGCTGATGAACAAGGAAACATAATTCGAAACAAAGCACGGTTAGTAGCACAAGGATATAATCAAGAAGAGGGTATCGATTATGAAGAAACTTTTGCACCTGTCGCTAGACTAGAAGCAATTAGAATTCTTCTATCATTTGCTTGTCACCATAACTTTAAATTATATCAAATGGATGTCAAGAGTGCATTTTTAAACGGATTTATAAAAGAAAAAGTATATGTTGAACAACCACCTTTATTTAAACATGAAAAACATCCGGATCATGTGTTCAAGCTTAAGAAGGCTTTGTACGGTCTAAAACAAGCACCACGTGCTTGGTATGAACGACTACAAAGTTATCTAATTGATTCTGGATTTCAAATAGGAAAGGTTGATCAAACATTATTTATTAAACATTCGCACAAAGATATACTTGTTATTCAAATATATGAGGACGACATAATCTTTGGATCAACAAATGAGAAACTTTGTAAAGAATTTGCAAATATCATGACCAAAGAATTTGAAATGTCACATATGGGAGAGTTATCATACTTTCTTGGTCTTCAAATTAAACAACTTCCGAATGGTATTTTTATAAATCAAGAAAAATATTGTGAAAATCTTATTAAAAGATTTGGTCTTGAAAATACTTCCGGAAAACCAACTCCGATTAGTACAACTAGTCATCTCGAAAAAGATGAAAGTGGAAAGAGTATAGACCAAAAGACGTATCGTAGTATGATAGGTTCTCTCCTATATTTAACAGCTAGTCATCCTGACATTATGATGAGTGTTTGTTTGTGTGCACGTTTTCAAGCTAATCCTAAGGAATCACATCTACGAGCAGTAAAACGAATTATTCGGTATCTTAATAACACCAAAGATTTCGGTCTTTTCTATCCCAAGGACTGTGCATTCGAATTAGTATCATATAGTGATGCTGATTTCGGAGGATCACGAACGGATAGAAAGAGTACAAGTGGTACGTGCCATTTCATTGGAAAATCACTTGTCTCTTGGTTTAGTAAGAAACAAAATTGTGTTTCACTCTCGACATGTGAGGCAGAGTATATCTCAGCAGCTTTAGCATGTACACAAGTTATATATATGCAACAAACACTTAAAGACTTCAAAATGAACTTGTCAAATTCTATTATATATTGTGATAACACAAGTGCGATAAACTTATCCAAAAATCCGGTTAACCACTCAAGAACTAAACATATTGACATCCGACATCATTTTCTTAGAGATAATATTGAGAAAGGAAATATAAAATTAGAATATGTAAGCACAGACAATCAACTAGCTGATATATTTACAAAGCCTCTACTAGAATCAAGTTTTGTCAAGTTACGTAGAGAGCTAGGCTTGGTTTCAAGAAGAGAACTCGAAGGCTAATACTTTTAATTTATAACAAGAGTTCACTATTTTCTCGGAAACCAATTCCTTTTCTTTTTACTATATAGAAAAGAGAATTTTTCTACGGTTAAAAATACAAACCATCTTTTCTTTTTCTAAAAATAGAAAACTCTTTCTCTATATATGCGTTTGCATTTTTGAGTGCTCTCTGACAATCACTCTTTCAAAAGTTCCTTTAACTTCTTAAATTCATGGCACACATTTGTGAAAAATGTGCTGAAAACTCCCATATTTCAATCACGAGTTCCGAACCAACGGAATACAACTCTCCGAAAACACCAGATCATCCACCTGGATTTCATCCACCTTCTCGCACACCGGGAACCACACCAACTTCTAAGAAAAGCAAGAATGTTTTGTTTTGCTCTCCACGAGCAAAAGAAAACGAAATGCATTATTATCAGCAGCAAATGTTCTATGAGCAAAAATTGACGACTTCTCGTTTGACGTATCTCGAACGACTAGCCTCTCTTTTCTGCAGCTCTGATAGGCATAACGTACATGAGCCAATACCTATACCATCATCTTCGCGAACTCCAAACTCATGGGATAGGAATTACAACAACAATGAAGGAGTAAGTGGAAAATACAATCCTTGGGAACCAAAGAATCCTTGGGAACCAAGAAGATAATCTTTTATATCGATTAAATTTTCTGAAAATAAATTTGTATTTAAAGTATCTGTTTTTGAATTCATATTGTTTTGAATAAAATATTTTTTTATATATAGTGTTCATTTCATCTCAACAAACCAAAAAAACAAAAGTATTCAGCACCTGTCGACCGCCCAGTTCTATGCTGTCGACCGGTACAGCCCTTTTGTTTTTTATTTTTCAACCAGAAAATTAACCTGTCGACCGCCCCACATACTCCCTGTCGACCGGTCATGATAAAATTAAATGTTTATAATTTTCCAGAACTCTTACCTGTCGACCGCCCATAAACTCCCTGTCGACCAGTCATGATAAAATTATATGTTTATAATTTTCCAGAACCTTTACCTGTCGACCGCCCCATATAGAACCTGTCGACCGGTCAACATACAAAAGGTTTTATATATTCTTCCAGAACTAATTTCTGTCGACCGCCCCAAACTTACCTGTCGACCGGTATCGGGAATTGCTGTTTCCTTTTGCGTTAGACACGTCGATTCACTTTTTAAATTCTCACAACCTTTCATTGAAATCCTATTTATTCTTACTCCTAATTCTATCAATTCTACCTTCAAAAGGAATTTCATTTTCTCTAAACTCTAAAATGGCTCCTAAGCAAAAGAAATCAAAAACTTCATCTTCTCAAACACCAATCCAACCCATTGATTCTCAAATCAAACAATGGCTTATGGATCCACTAGCAGTGAAAAGGTGGAACAAAATGAAAGACTATACAATTCACCATGGATCCTTCATCAATTTCTCTGATTTTGTCTACTACGACGTTCGAGAGATATCAAACCGCGCAGGCATTGAATCTCTTCTTTCTTTTGAACACAACAATGTTGAGATTAGTCACATTTTAATAAAGCTATTCTACGCTAATCTCAACTTAGAGAAATTTAAACCCCACAACTCAGAAGATTGCTTATGGTCAGTAATATGTGGACAACACATTTTTCTTTCTAAAGATAGAATGGCAGAAATTCTACGATCTCACAATGATGGTATACAATTCTCTACTGATTTCTGCCCTATTCATATTCGTGATAAACATAGTCACTTATTCATTGAAGACCATAAGTCAAGTACCAAAGGAGTCAATTTGAGACCCTCGGCTAGAATTCTTCATCTTTGTATCACGCATTCTCTACTTCCAAGAATTGGAAATTTTGATGCTATTTACAGAGAAAATTTTAAGGCATTATACTCTATCTTTGGGAATATCAAGGTAAATTGGATTGGGATGATTTTTGACGAAATTTCAATGGTAAACAAACGCTCTAGGCCACATCTATTTTATAACGAGTATATTATGCGTTGCCTCATGGACTGTGGAATAAGATCCCCCGCATCCAAAATTTCAATACCAAAATGTATTGATAAAGCGTCCAAAAAGAGGATGAAGCTACCCGATCCGTGTTTTACCATTATTCCTTTTGAGCAATATGTCGAACTAGGTCTTCCGGAGACTTCATCTTTACAAATCCCTAGACAAAGGCCTGAAGACGTAACAATTCCACCATCTACTTCTTCAACTAAAGAAACTCTTGAACAAATTGCACGTAATCAATTTTTACTCGAAGCAAGACTGAAACGAACCAATAATAAGCTTGACCGCTTGGACACTAAACTTGATAAGCGGTTCAGTAAATTAAAGTCTTTCTTCGGAACAATTTGGGAAGCAATCTCCTGTGCCTCATTTTCCGCAACACTTGCACAAGATCCCGGAAAACGTCCTATGCCTCCTACTTTTACATGGTCCTCATCGGAAGAAGGTACTAGTTCTGGAGCAAGTACCCAACATAATCGTGGTCGTGGAATGTCGCATATTGAAGAAGGAGCTCATGACGATGTTGAGAAGGATGATGATGACGGAAACAATGAGGAACAAGAGGAGGAAGGAGACAAAGACGAAGAAGAAGATAGTGATTCGGACTGGCCATCACAATAGTCTTTACGTTTTTATCTCTTTATCTTCAAAAACTTAATTATGACTGATATATGTAATTATGCCACCATCTAGTACTTCTGGTGTGTTTGTTTTGGTTTGTAATATGCAGAACAATTTACTTATTATAATGATAGCCTACCCTTTTTGTCGATGACAAAGGGGGAGAAAATATTACTAACGACTGTTGTGCAGATTATATATAATTCAGGGGGAGCTTATATACAGGGGGAGCATATATACAAGGAGAGATAACGGATTAATCCAAGTTGTCATCAATCAAAAAGAGGGAGAATGTTGAGTCAAAGCTTCATGGATTATTTTGATTTATGACAAGAAAAAGCTTCTACATCGACAAAAAGAAGACGAGATGCCTTCATAGGTTAGAAGTTGATTATTTAGAGTCATAAATGTTATAATCTATCCTCAAATAATCATACTTCTTTTTGGCTTTCAAAAATTACTTATAAGACTTTTTTTTATGCATATCATCAAAAACATGTCGACCTACACTTTTTTATAGGTCAACAGGTTTTCAAAATATAACGGTCGAAAAGAGGTCGACCTATAATTTTTTATAGGTCAACAGGTTTTTAAATTACAACGGCTAAAAACATGTCGACCTATAAATTTTTATAGGTCAACAGCTTTTTGAAATTTTGTGAAAAGTCATCTCCTTTCTTGAAGAGTTACATCCATTTCTTCTCAAGAATAATCACTTCTTTTAAGAGCAACTTTTCACCAAAAATTACATCTCCTCGATTATTATAAATACATCGATTTTCATTCATTCAAATCTCCGAAATTTCTCTCTATTCTCTTGTCTATATTGTATTATTCTTAGCATTCTAAAAGCACTCAAAAGCATTCAATTATCGTTTGAATCTCCAAGCATATTTAACATACTTGTGATTCAACTCGATAATCCACTTCCAAATCTTTGCAAACATCAATATATGTATATATATATATATATATATTTGAGGATAAGATTATAGGAAGGGTGTACTCAATCGTTGACAACTCAGTGTTGAAAGAAGAACACAATCAGAAGTCAAACTCTTGTAATCGTCTTTTGGGTAAGCTTGTAGCCCATGAAATCAAGTGGGTAAGCTTGTGGCCCGTGAAATCAAGTGGGTAAACTTGTAGCCCGTAAATCAAGTAGTTGTGAACCTGTTCCTCCGGGTGAAGTGAGGGTGTTGTTTAGTGAAAAGCCGAAGAGGAGCTTCGGGACTGGACGTAGGACGGGAGGTCTGAACCAGTATAAAAATCTGGTGTCATTACTTTACTTTATCTACAGCATTTATATTTGTTAGTGATATATTTTTTGTTTGTGAATTTTTACCTGTGTAACTATTGAATAGCTTAAGTTATCACATACATTCCGCATAGCCATATTATAGATCCTGCACAAGTCGCGTACACACACCCGACATTTTCATATACATGCGTGTGTATGCACGCTCTCTTCTTTTTAGAAGACCACACATTTTTTTTTCAAAAAAATTACTTCAATCATTAACTACTGTAGCAGTAGTTAACTTCTTAATTAACTAATATAAATAGTAAATTCTTTTTTTTAATTCTTATTAAAATAAAAAATATTGTTAAACTATTTCATTTGATTAATTTAAAACAAATTAATTTAATAATCAATCCAGTTAAAACAGTTGACTTTGTCAACTCAAAACACGGTTGTCTCGTTAACCGATTCCAATTAGTTCTCGCTTTAAATTATTTAATAATATAATTAATTTAAATAATCCTATTTAATTATTTATTGAAAACAATTATCCAATTATTAACCGTTAGGTTAATTTTCTACTCTCTTGCTTATAAATTTGATTAACATCAGAATTTGCTTTATAAAAGCAATTAATAATTACTTATAAATTTAAATAATATAATAACTACTTTTTCTTTTTAATAACTTCTATTTGAAATAATATATTTCAAAAACTATCCTCAGTTATAAAAATAAATTTTATAACTTCACATCTATCAATTTACCTGACTATAAATCCATATTTAGAAAACGATTTATTTATAGACCATATGCTACCAATTACTCAACCAATATTGCCCATTGGTTAAAACAAAACAACTATTGAATTTCAGATCAACGGTCAACAACCAAATCAATCATCCAATCAGAACAGTTCATATGAAGATAATATGAAAATACATAATATTAAATATATTTGAGGAATCCAGTTGGATTCCTCCAACCTGTTCTTCCTTGCATCCCAATATGTTATCTCAAATAAATTTATTTAATAAGAATTATCCAATATTTAAACACATAATTTCTATAACAATCAACAAGTAAAATTTAACATAATAAAATAGTTCAAACAATTCATTAAAATAAACACGTTTATTTAAAACATGATCAACATGGTAAGTTATCTTTATTGGGTCTAAGCGTTAGAATAACGATTTGATTTTCACTTTTAATTTCATTGGTTCAAACAATATATAAATATATATTTAACAAATAGTCAACCATAACAGACAATTATAAAACCTGACTTATAAAAAATATAAGTGAGAAGAACTGAGTGAGTTTAACTCACCTTGATTTGATTCGTTTACGGTTAAATTAAATAGTCATTTAATTTAACTATAAATTCCAGTTGTCCCCATTTCTGTCCAGATTAGTTTCATTGCATAGATCTCGTTAATACGGTTCCAATGTATGTTAAATCGTCCAATTTTGTTAACATATGCGAAATATATACCCATTATAAGTTACAGTTTAGTTTAGACTAATTATTACTCTAATTAAAATATTATATAACGTTTAAATTACATTAATGTATGTATATATATATAGTACTAAATACATTAGTTCCGGTTTATATTAATATTACTTGGCTACATGAGTTTAGCAACTGGTTATTTACCCCAATTATTTTGGACGGCAAATAAATTATTGAATTATAATGAATACAATTATTATACTAATAGAGATATTATCTTGTCCCTATTAGTATCATAGTATGGAATACCAAATATACATAAATTGCTCTACTGTTCATTAAAATGATTAGACCTTTTTATAAAACATCAATAACTATCTGCTATGCCTTTGTTATGGATCCAATATACATATATTATAAAATTAGCCAGTGTTAAGTACGATTAGGCCTATTTTAAATCTTTCCTTATACCTGCCATTGTTGGCTTCGTTCTCGTATCTCACCGTTCCCCACTAACCCACTCAACCGTGTTCCATGCGTCCCTGTTCACCACCTTACGACCGCCAGCTTCACCATTGTACTGCACCACCTATCTGACTACCGAAGCATCACCACTTCGTTATTGTTGCTCTTCTCTTCTCCATCTCCTACCGCTTGCACCATGATTCACCTTTCTCTCATCTTCTGTTTTGAGACCACACACTGTTTTGAACTCGACGCAATACAGCTCCTTTCGACCGCCTTCTCCACTGTCGCACGTCCAACGGTTCCCCACCTTCATATCTCCATGTTTTTCAAAACCAATGCCTCTTCATGCTTCGTCCAACTCCATAACGGACTGAACCCCTGCCCAACCCAGTTCATCACCGCATCTCCCTCTCTCCGTCCATCGGCCTCACACCACCAGCGGTTCCAAATCTCGGCTCCATTCTTCCTCGTACACAGCAACACCAAACTCATATTGCTTGCACTCACCTACGGTTGCGTCTCCAAACCCGCCTGTTTACTTCATCTTCCCCGCCGTGCTATTGTCCATGCCATATACACGCCATGCACGCAAGTCTCCTTCCACTACGTTTGAATATCCACCATCCATGCGCCAAGACAAAACGATCTAGATCTTCTAGTTGGTATTATGTTGAATGGCTTCGAGTTGGTATCACGTTGAAGGAGTATTTTATTTCATGAATGGAGCAGGTAATTATGTGTATGGAATTCGATCTGAATTATACTATTGACTTTAGATTACGTTTTGATTTTTATTCAGTGCAGAACTCGTTCCCGAACATTACTAGAAGAAAAGAAAAATAGAAGAGAGTGGCAGTTTTTTCATAAGAAAGAAATACGTGAGAGCCAAGCAATTCTAGGCTATAGACTTGCAGAAAGGTACCAGGCTAGTTGGCGTGGGTGGGATATTCGAAAAATTACTCGGTTGGCACAGTAGAAGGTAATTTGGCAGCCAGGGCATTGAAAATGCGAGGCGCAAGGAAGATACAGCGTAGTTGTGGGGAGAATTTATTAATAATATAATATAACGAAACATCTGCATGAAGTATCGTGTTAAAAACCACTACATATGAGGTCCAATCGAGTAGCATGAAAAATATTCCGCACCCGATGGGACAGGTTTCGCTAAATTCCGAGGTCTTTTGTAAAAAGTCCTTTATAATCACAGGCTAAAAATCACGTGTTTAAATTTCCTACGATCACAAAATAAATCCAATCAACTCAAATCTTTGAAATTATACTAGACCTTTTCCTTACAGACCCAATGAAATTTGGTTCGTTAAAATTGGAGTTTATTTGGCCAGTTGTTTATTCCTCCAAAGTTACCCCTGTCTAAAATGGCCAAAATAAAATAAACAATAAGGTAAAAACAAGAGCGTTTGATTTGCCACGATCATATGGTTAATCGGATTGCTACAAATTTGAAACATAACAATAACTTACTAATACGGATCCAATAAAACTCGTTTGGTCGAAATCCGACTCTATTTGGAAAATGATGATATTTTTTTATTTAAATTGTTTGTTGGTTTACAATTAAATTCCGTACACTCACATATTAACTCCGTTTGGCCCCGAAATTTGCAGCATGTAATGTTTTGATGTTTCAAATCCAACAAAATTCATTTCATCGCAAACGGAGGTCGTTTGAAAATTGGCTATTTCCGAGGTCTTTAAAATATCGATAAAATATTAATTAAATTCCAAAAAAATAAAATGAAATAATAATAAATTATTATTATCATAAATATATCCAAATAAAATATGGATAGCTTCAAATATAAATTATAAAACTTAATATTAACATTTTCAAGTTACACCGTTATCCAAGTTATATTAAAACCCTTTTAATATATTAAATAAATGTTATCGTTTATTAACGCATTCCATAACGACTATTTTAAAAATTGAATTGGACATAACTAACAATTTATAACACGAAATCTGAATTTTTCTCTTCCGTATGAAAATTATAATCAACAAGATTCCAACGTTTCTTATTCCACAGAATTCCAACTTATATCGGATCCTGTATATTCGTTGAAGTTGAAAACTCAATATTATGAACCACCGCACCATTTCGAGCTCGATTTAAATGATATATAAATTTAACGTTTAAACTTCGTTTTGATAAATGAATTCAATATTAAAATCCATTAATATTCCAAATACAATATTTAAAATAATAAAATAAATTAAATATTATACTACTAAGGGACATTACACCATTTATATTTTTTTATCACTTTTATTGTTTGGTTTTATGTCTGTTAAGCTGCATAAAGTGAAGTTCACTGTTTGGTATTTTAAAAATCAAGAATTTCAATTTGCTTTTAGTTCATTTGTGTATGTTTATACTCATAATAATTTCTCCCCTATATCATTTCCAGTTAAGCCGCTTAGTTCCCATTTCATGCAATGCGAACGATTAATAAAATGTGTATAGCAATAAATGATGGTTTTTGGAGCTTCACTATGCCATTTGGATGACGATATCTATCAAAGATTAAATATTTAGTTGCCATAAGAATAGATCATCTGGCATGTGTATAGATATTTAATGCTCTTTCAAAGGAACTTCTATAAGTGAGAATATTATTAACTTTTCCTAAAATATGGAGCATAAGGAGATGATTTGAGAGTGACAGTATTTGTGCAGGTTGTTGAGCTGAACCAAACTTGCAATTGGACGTAGTGATGACTGATGTGCTACCTAAGTGAAGATGACTATGCAGGCTTCTAATTTGAGCTGATGACTGAATTTAAGATGTACAAGATTTCTGTTGATATTTTGATACGCAAATCATAATTGTGGGCAAAGAATTATCTATATAGATCCATTTTTTTGTGAAGAGATTTGTTGCTTTATTTGTGGGATAATTGAAAGTGAAGGCAAAGATAATTTGGTGCTTACCCAGTAGATTTTTGACATATATGAAAATAACTTGGGTGTCAAGAAAACTTGGGTATGAAGCAATTAATTCTATAAAAGGCATAGTAAACATCTTTATTAAATGTGAAAAATTTGACGGTTATTAAATAGAATCAGTAGGGTTGGTGCCATTGTTCTTCATTGTCTTTCTCCTCAAATTTTTAGCCATTAAATATTCTCTACCTATTTCTCAATAAGATTATTGGTTCAAGTTGTACTTGTTTGTAATGATAGTTGAGATCAGTTGTAACAATATTTTGGTGAATCAATAAAGAGGGTGATTGGGTGGAATATCGTGTTCATGTTTCTGATATTGTTTGTGTTGTTTGTTCTTCAATTGCAGTCATCTCCAAATGATTCGGTGAAAAAGGTTCGCTATGTTTATCGGGTGTTTTGTCAAACTTCCACTACGCACAAAACCCCAACATTTAGCGTAGGAGCTCAAATCATCGAATAGCTTGGAGTGATTATTGAAGATTGTAGATGTCGAAGATGATGACGTTTTCGAAGATGGCTATTTTGAATGGGAAGAATTGGGTATATGGAATCCGTAGATGGAGAGCATTCTATATCTTAATGATTTGCATGGTCACATTGATGGAGATGGGGTGAAGCCCTCGAATGTGAATGAGGTAAAGTGGAAGAAAATGGACAGAAAGGAGATTGCATTGATACGCCAATATTTGGATGATTCGGTGTTCCACCATATGCCTAGTTGTTAATCCAGGAAGGCGTTGTGGAACAAAATAGTATCGCTATATAAGTTGAAGAATGCTACAAGTAAGGCTTTTCTAGTACCAAAGCAGGTATAACTGAGGTTGGATGAGGAAAAGTTGATTGCAGTGCATTAGTTTCAGGATGTCGTCAATCAATTGGCAAACATGAAGGTCAATTTTGATGAAGAGTTGCAGGCTCTTTTGTTGATGAGTTCTCTTTCGAAAAGCTAGGAGGCTTTGGTTGTTTCATTAAGTGATTCCAATGCTAGTGGAACTATCACTTTAGAAATAGTTCGAAGCAGTCTTTTGAATGAGGAGCTAAGGAGAAAATGGTCGGAGTTGAAATTGGTTCAACGTGAGGCAATGGTATCAAGGGACTCAAAGGATACGGTTTGGAAGAAAAAAGGAACCAAGGATAAAGGTGCAATCACTTATTTTCTGAAACGACCTGAACGTCCCCGTGAAGGAAAGAACGGATTGAATTGAGAACATGACGAATTAGAACACAAACAGAAGAACATTTCATTGCTTATTACAACAATTTCATCAGAATACAAAAATATACAGAGTATGAATAAATATTACACATTTACTAAATATCAGATATTTACATATTACAATGCAGCGGAAAATAATACAAAACACAACTGAAAGGAATATATGGATATAGAGCTTTCTGAATATCATTCCAACTGTAAACCATGATCCTGTGAATATAAATATGCAAAACCAAAACTACTAGTTGCCCGTGGAAAATAAGGGCACCCAGAGTTTAGGTTAAAACAATAAACTCCAGGTCAGTCATGTGACTGGTGTGAGAACTAAAACAGTTATTCATTTTTATTTTCAAGTTCGGTAAATCAAGGGACCACGCAGGACAACATGGAACAGGTTTCCTCCCATAAATACCAGTGCATAAAATAACATCGCAATGCTAAATAAAGAACAATGAAGCTATTATAAGACTCAGGTCCCATCACACAATGCAACGCAAGCCAAAGGATAGAATTTTTATCTTATAATAGCCAAGAATGCTTGGTACGTAAAATTTCATGTTTTATTATTACTATAAGTGTATAGTGTCAAAACAATTTCAATCGTAAGTATCAATCATAGATGACATAAGTGCCCCATACCACTATGTCGCCATATATAGGTTTACAATCAAAACCGCAAAATGTCGTATTGGAAGTTGGATTTCCATTTGTGAACCAAGGCAAGAGATTGTCCTTACCGCTACGAGATGCTCTGGCCCGTCCCTCAGGAACAGAATGCATCGTCCCTTGGATAGTCAGGGCCGGTCCACTCGATGTGGATTCAAATGCCTGAACATTGTGTTTCCCCGCCCTATGGGGCATCAACTGGTCATATCCCAACCAAACTATCGGCCCTGGTACGACCGATATAACCAAGGCGCCTCGCAATCCATCATCCACATAAATAAAATGTAAGGGCTAGTAAAACGCTGACACCACTCCTAGCTAGAAGGAAACGCATGCCCTCCCTGATGTCCTCTCCCCTTTTTGGTTCACACCGAGGTGTGGGGCTCGCGAATTAACGCTACACAAAGCTACACTGTATTAAAGTCGTGCTTTGATCATCAACCACAAGACTCTGCTTTTCAACAGAAGCCTTGATTATTTGCATCTCAGCACGCCATACAGGCAATTCACGCTATGCAACCGATGTCTATCAATCACACAGAATGAAATCTGATGTCAGACACACATCCATTTACAAGTTCGTTCTGGGTCTGAACAAAACCGGAAGCACCTTATTCCTCCCCCATATGCCCAATACAGGGGAGAGGTCCTCGCATATCCATCAATCTCCTAGTACGTCTGGACGATCACCACTTATTACCTTGCCTTGGGTGTACAACCCAATCAAGACATCAGTAATCATCCAAACGATGCGAAAACATCCGGTCTTCAACCACCGTCTTTATCCTCGACATATCGTCGAATCAGTTATTCAGAATGGGATAAACTCGGTCTTTCTGAATAACTCGGGTATATAATAAACAAGTGCTATAAAAACACAACATACGCCTCATTCCAATCCAAAATATTCCTTTATTCAAATA
Source organism: Allium sativum (assembly GCA_030737875.1). Classification (NCBI taxonomy): domain Eukaryota; kingdom Viridiplantae; phylum Streptophyta; class Magnoliopsida; order Asparagales; family Amaryllidaceae; genus Allium; species Allium sativum. Next base: position 10,902,396 of record JASFAX010000033.1, read on the forward strand.
TTCTTATACTTTGGGGAAAGGTTCCCATTAATTTTATCAAAGATAAATTCTTTATATTTATTCTTTAATCTTCCCTTGGATATCATTTCAATCTAATTAAAGATGCATTAAAACTCCACTTGGTTTTAATCTTACCAAAAATCAATATTAGTGATTATTTAACTTGGGAAACCGTATCCTTTCTTTAACTTGGTTAAAGAACTAATGTCATTTAAAAAATAGTTCACGATAAACCCAAATCATATCCCATTCCATTAGCTTCTAACCGTAAATTAGCAAGTGAACAATTCCTTAAGTAGTAACCCCGAAGGCCGAAACCAACATCAGATCAATACCCAGGAAACCATTCAACTTAACAAATTCCCAGTTACTTTCTGATTTACTTAACTCCATTGTGTCTAAGAACAGTATTATTAAAGATACCATTCATGACAACCCAAAATCTCATTCCATTGTTAGTCGGGTTAAAGAACAAGTGTTATTTTAAAACACCGTTCATGATAAACCCAAATCACATTCCATTAATTATGGAATTTTCACGGTAAAACAAATCAATATATAATCGATATCAATTTCCGTATCCGACCAATAATATAAATGGAATAACGGCAAAGCCTTTTAAATTCCACATGTATTAACAGTCTTCCTCTACAGAAGTCCACTTCGATCATTATCAGTCGAATTCCATTCAAATACAATTTAATATATTGAATTGGAAAACTTTACTTTGGAAAATTCCCGTTACATCTTAATAAAAAGATTTATAAATTCCAAATCACATTTCACTATAAAGCGGGTTAAAGAACGAATGTCGTTAAAAACACAGTTCACAACAAACCCAAAATCCCATCAGTCTCTAACCATAAATTAGTAAGAGAACAATTCCCTAGGTATTAACCCTGAAGGCCGAAACCAACATCAGATCAATACCCAGGAGACCATTCAACTTAGCTAATCTCCAGTCATTTTCTAATTTTCTTAACTCCGTTGGGTTTAAGAACAGTATTATTAAAGATACCATCAACGACAACCCAAAATCTAATTATAATTCATATATTGGAAATTCTGGTTATTTTAAAACCATTTCAAATCCAATTTAATTATTTAAAAATATTGGGTTATAATTCTAGTTCATAACTAGTTCATTTTGATAAAAATATATTTTTATCCATTAAAATATGGAATTTTTCATCCTAATTCTTTCCAAACCATTTGTTATGGTTTTGCACTAATTATTGGTATTTTTAATATTTTTAACAAGGCCCTTACAGTCGATTTCCATAAACGGCCATCGAACTGTACTTACAACAACCTTTTCCAAATTTAATTGGGGCATAATTCCAAATCCAACCGTTAGATTTCAATTCTCTCTTATTTGTTAAAACGCTCTTATCGATATGAACCCAAAGGTTCTGGTTTTAGGAGAATCCGATGGTCGGATCTCCCATAATGTCCGTTCGAAGTCAATGGTCGAAATTCACAAACTGCCGCGGCGCGTTCTATTCAGGCCATTATATATATATATATCATATATATTTCGTCGATTTCCTTTTTAAAATGTATTTTATAATTGTTTTAAATTCGTTTTCAAAACGATTTCAACTTCATAGTCAATTTCAAATCAAAATTGAATATTCCATATCATCGATGTATAAATGATAATATTTTCAAAACATTATATTTTCAAATCATTTCCTTTCCAATATTCACTATAAAAATCAATAAAATCGATATAAATATCATTCACATCAAAATAGCGTTAATCTAATCAACACGGCTTTATATATTTAAATATTTTCGTGTCTATCCCAAATCGGACATCAAAATCAGATTTTGATTTTTTTTACTGAATATTATAAAATATTCCTTATTTCAAAATATTCGTTATTTTAAAATATTTATTCTTTCTGAACTAAAATCAGACACAGTCAATTATCATATAATGTGATTATATGGATTTCATACACACATTTATACAACAACAATCAAATACAGTCAACCATCATCCAAAGTGCATTCTACACTGTACAAGCATCAAATATAAATATTCAACGCTTATAACAGTCTGTCAACTAATCGATTGGCATACAACTAATTATTAGGACTAGTGTATGTCATATATCATCCCAATACCCATGTGGGGTTTCAATCAACAAATAATGAATTTTATTTATGCAGTTGGGCGATGTGTAAAATTTATCATCCTAATCAATATCAGTCCAATGTGTGTACTAAACAATTCACGTTAAAAATTCTATTGTTAACTATAAAATATTTATTTTCATTCCACATCACACAATCAATTTTCACAACACATCAATCAAACAAACAAGTCGTCCATGGTCTGTGGACGACGGGTGTCAGGTGCTGCTAAGCACCGTCTGCATCCTAATATATATTTTAACTAGAAAATAAAGTAAAAGTAAGGAGTTCTCACCTTTGGGTTTCACTCCGTCGTGCTTTGATTCCCGATCTATGTAGTATACCTACGTTAAAAATTAATTTTCTAACCAATTAATACTTATTTCTCGTATGAATATTTTATAAATAATATACATTGGCTAAAATTATACTTTTATCTTTCTAAAAATAATTTCATATTTTTATAACCATGCTACATAGATAAAAATCACATTTCTATGCCGCTACTATATAGATAAAAATCAAATCTTTCTATCTCAATGAATATATAAAAATCACATTTTTACATTGCCATTCAAACGACAAAAATCATATTTTTTACTTCGCTAACTTCATAATAAAAATCGTATTTTTATTTATCTTTCATACATATAGAAATCCTATTTTTACATCGCTTCCTAGATAATAAAAATCATATTTTTATTATCTTTATAATATAAAAATCATATCTTTGTTATATCTATAATCTAAAAATCATATATTTTTTATTATCTCTATAATATAAAAATCATATTTCTATTATCTCATACGTCAAAAACCATAGAAGCTTTAAAGCGGAGAAAACTCACATATTTTCTATCGCCCGGATTTGCTGTTCTGGTTCCAGAATTTGCAAACGAGCTCCAATCTTCACACCATCTTTTATCCAACTTAAATGCGTCATTTCAAACAACTTTCGCCTAGTGGTCTTCCTTCCGAAAATGTGCCATTTCGTCGGAAATCGCGAAAAGACAACATTTGGACATAAGACTTTGGACGCGTTTTCCCAACAGCTCCGCAATCCAAAATAGGGCTATCATATACCAAATTGAAGAGAAAATCGTGCTCTTCGAATTTGGTACTGTGGAGTTTTGGCCAGAAGCGCTCGATTTGGGAGTTATGGGCTATGAAAGCTTAGGGTGTTATTTGCTAAAACGGGATTTTGTGAAAAATGTAATTTTTGAGGTGATGGGTCCCATGGCGGGAGCTGAGGGCTGAGGGGCGGTGGCGCAGGCCTGATTGGGCGGAGGAAGGGGGCTGGTGGCGCTGGAGGGGCCTACGGTGGTGGTAGTTTGCAATTTGGGGCTTTAGGGTTTGCAAAATTGAAGAGAGAAAGAGAAGGAGAGGAGGAAGAGGAGGGGGAGGAGCATGGTGCGGCGACTCTAGGGGGAGGGAGCGGCAGCGTAGAAGGGGAGGGGGCTGAGGAAATCGGGTTTTTCTCACGTGAAGGAAGAGAGAGAGAATGAGAAAGAAAAGGGGGGGGTTTGACCAATATATAATTAATTTAATTTTTAATTTCAAAAAGTTTGTTTTTCATTCGAACTCCAAATCGAACCCAACGACTGCTGCCCCTAGCTAATTACCCCCATTCCGAGCTCAATGGGATATGTCCCATAAGTCAATTCGATTGTTTCGATCATCTTTTCCTTAAATTAAAATATAAATCAATATATTGCATTTTAACGTACATTTTAATTTACTGGAGCCACATACTGACTCTAAAAATTACAGAAAAATTATTTCTAGCTTTGTATTGAAGATACGGTCCTAAAAAAACTAATTTTGTCAAATTTGGAGGCTGTTCGAAAAATGACCATTTTCCAGTCGATTAAATTTGATTGAAACTGACAAAACATGTTTTCTTTTGCCATGCTGAAATATTGATTCAGAAAATTATGAGTTTTGGAATCTAGCAATAATTTGATATCCCACATCCAACAAAAGTGGTTTCATCGAAAATGGAGGTCGATTGCAAAATTTCCATTTTTAAGGGCTATATTTTTCATAGCGACTATTTAGAATTTCAAACGGGCATAACTTTTTATTCCCGCTATGAAATCTCAATTTTTCGTATTTGGAAATATATTCTCAAATATGTTCTAATATTTTTGGTTTTGCTAAAATCTAGTTTATTTTGAATCCTGTACATTCATTTGAAATTTGAAATCGAATTTTCAAAGTACCGCGATATTTCTAATTCCATTTATAATTTAAAATAAATATTTATATTCTAATGTCGATTCAAATAAATTTATATGTTTTAATTTTATTCAAAATAAATTTCTCACCGTTATCATTTAAAATAATTCATTTTAAATATTCAAAATTCATTAAAATTGCCAAAATAAAAATTTTAAATTGGTTCTGATTTTCCGGGTTGTTACAATCTCCCCACTAAAAATCTTTTTGTCCTCGAAAAGGAACGGAGCTAAAAGTTGTTTTACTAATCAACTGAACTTTCATTCTTTTCATTATGCCTTGAGTTCTTCAACTTTTCAGTTTCCAAGAACTTTTCAAATTTTCGAAAACTTGGCTAACACCCTAAATTTTCGAAAAATTTCGCCATAATCTCCTGTGTACGGGAGCAGCGGGAAAATCCCCAAACCGCTGCACAGGCCCATCTCATCTCAAAAAGAAAAAGAAAAAGCCAAGCGGCTAACCCATCGGCCTATAAAATCATCCAAAACCCAAGAAATTAGTAAACATGAACCTATTTGTCGGGCATAAAATTTTATTCCTCTTCTCTAGCCTCCTTGTAATGACCTTTTCAATGTATATACATGTATATGCATGCAATTGCGTTAAATTTTCAATACAATTCAATATTTGGTTCAATTTGGCCTAAATTCACCTTTCTTTCACATGTTGATTTAAATAAATAATCACACAACACAATCATCAATCAATTAGATGATTAGCTTTTCAAATTCATAACTTTGATACATAGTCAAAAAATCAGATTTTTGATGCCAAATAATAACAATAAGCCCTATCTAGTTTTCGTTCCCACACCAGTCTAATGGAAATATATAGAGATCCTACTTTCGAAACTCGAACACAAATATTGATGATACTATAGCAATCATCAGGATCATCTCCGGGCGACTAGAGTGTGATTCTATATCTATCCAGTATATTAAAACTTCGAGCATACATTTGCAAGGCGTATATGCAAAATCTTTATATATTTCTTTGTCCAAATTCAATACAAATAAATATTCAAATACGATTTAAATTTTCAAAACAGTATTCGTTTTCATTTTGATTATATATATACTCTTCGCAATTGTTCTAGGATACTACTAATCTTATCTCTAACGAGTAATTCTCATTGGATATTGCTAATCCAATCTCTGATGAATTCTTTTGTTTGGTCTAATGTGCCTTGTTCTCGAGCTCTGTAAACTAGAGCTTTAATATCAAATTGAAACGACCCGAACTTCCCCGTGAAAGAAAGAACAGATTGAATTGAGAACACGACGAATTAGAACACGAACAGAAGAACATTTCATTGCTTATTACAACAATTTCATCAGAATACAAGAATATATAGAGTATGAATAAATATTACACATTTTCTAAATATCAGAGATTTACAAATTACAATGCAGCGGAAAATAATATAAAACACAACTGAAAGGAATATACGGATACAGAGCTTTCTGAATATCATTCCAGCTGTAAAACAGGATCCTGCGAATATAAATCTGCAAAAACCAAAACTACTAGCTGCCCGTGGAAAATAAGGGCACCCAGAGTTTAGGTTAAAACAATAAACTCCAGGTCAGTCATGTGACTGGTGTGAGAACTAAAACAGTTATTCATTTTTATTTTAAAGTTCGGTAAATCAAGGGACCACACCGTAAAACACGGAACGGGTTTCGTCCCAAGAATACCAGTGCATAAAATAACAGCGCAATGCTAAATAAAGAGCAATGAAGCTATTATAAGACTTAGGTCCCATCACACAATGCAACGCAAGCCGGAGGATAGAGTTTTTATCTTATAATAGCCAAGAATGCTTGGTACGTAAAATTTCATGTTTTATTATTACTATAAGTGTATAGTGTCAATACAATTTCAATCATAAGTATCAACCATAGACGGCATAAGTGCCCCCATACCACTATGTCGCCATACATAAGTTTACAATCAAAACCGCAAAATGTCGTATTGGAAGTTGGATTTCCATCTGTAAACCAAGGCAAGAGATCGTCCTTACCGCTTCGAGATGCTCTAGCCCGTCCCTCAGGAACAAAACGCATCATCCCTTGGATCGTCAGGGCCGGTCCACTCGATGTGGATTCAAATGCCTGAACACTGCATTTCCCTGCCCTATGGGGCGTCAACTGGTCATATCCCGACCAAACTATTGGCCCTGGTACGACCGATATAACCGAGGCGCCTCACAATCCATCATCCACATAAATAAAATGTCAGGGCTAGTAAAACGCTGACACTGCTCCTATCTAGAAGGAAACGCATGCCCTCCCTGATGTCCTCTCCCGTTTTTGGTTCACACTAGGGTGCGAGGCTTGCGAATTAATGCTACACAAAGCTATCATGCATTAAAGTCGTGCTTTGATCATCAACCACAAGACTCTGCTTTTTAACAGAAGCCTTGATTATTTGCATCTCAGCATGCCACACAGGCAATTCACGCTATGCAACCGATGTCTATCAATCACACAGAATGAAATCCGATGTCAGACACACATCCATTTACAAGTTTGTTCTGGGTCTGAACAAAACCGGAAGCACCTTATTCCTCCCACATATGCCCAATACAGGGGAGAGGTCCTCACGTATCCGTCGATCTCCAAGTATGTCTGGACGATCACCACTTATTACCTTTCCTTGGGTGTACAGCCCAATCAAGACATCAGTAATCATCCAAACGATGTGAAAACCTCCGGTCTTCAACCACCATCTTCATCCTCGATATATCGTCGAATCAGTTATTCAGAATGGGATAAACCCGGTCTTTCTGAATAACTCGTGTATATAATAAACAAATGCTATAAAAAGACAACATATGCCTCATTCCAATCCAGAATATTCCCTTATTCAAATATTCTTATACTTTGGGGAAAGGTTCCCATTAATTTTATCAAAGATAAATTTAAAATAAATTTATTCTTTAATCTTTCCTTAGATATCATTTCAATCTAATTAAAGATGCATTAAAACTCCACTTGGTTTTAATCTTCCCAGAAATCAATATTAGTGATTATTTAACTTGGGAAACCATATCCTGTCTTTAACTAGGTTAAAGAACTAATGTCATTTAAAACACAATTCATGATAATCTTAAATCATATCCCAATCCATCAACCTCTAAACGTAAATTAGCAAGTGAACAATTCCTTAAGTATTAACCCCGAAGGCTGAAACAAACATCAGATCAATACCCATGAAACCATTCAACTTAACTAATCTCTAATTAGTTTTTGATTTCCTTAACTCCATTGGGTCTAAGAATAGTATTATTAAAGATACCATTCACGACAACCCAAAATCTCATTCCATTGTTAATCAGGTTAAAGAACAAGTGCTATTTTAAAACACTGTTCACGATAAACCCAAATCACATTCCATTAATTATGGAATCTTCACGGTAAAACAAATCAATATATAATCGATATCAATTTTCGTATCCAACCAATTATATAAATGGAATAACGGCAAGGCCTTTTAAATTCCACATGTATTAACAGTCCTCCTCCACAGAAGTTCACTTCGATCATTATCAATTGAATTCCATTCAATTCTAATTTAATATATTAAATTGGAAAACTTTACTTTGGAAAATTCCCGTTACATCTTAATAAAAAGATTTATAAATTCCAAATCACATTTCACTGTAAAGCGGGTTAAAGAACGAATGTCGTTAAAAACACAATTCACAATAAACCCAAAATCCCATCAGTCTCTAACCGTAAATTAGTAAGAGAACAATTCCCTAAGTATTAACCCCGAAGGCCGAAACCAACATCAGATCAATACCTAAGAAACCATTCAATTTAGCTAATCTCCAGTCAGTTTCTAGTTTTCTTAACCGCATTGGGTTTAAGAACAGTATTATTAAAGATACCATTCACGACAACCCAAAATCTAATTTCAATTCATATATTGGAAATTCTGTTTATTTTAAAACCATTTCAAATCCAATTTAATTATTTAAAAATATTGGGTTACAATTCTAGTTCATAACTAATTCATTTTGATAAAAATATATTTTTATCCTTTCAAATATGGTATTTTTCATCCCAAATGTTTCCAAACCATTTGTTTTGATTTTACACTAATTATTGATAATTTTAATATTTTTAACAAGGCCCGTACAGTCGATTTCCATAAACGGCCATCAAACTGTACTTACAACAACCTTTTCCAAAATTGATTTGGACATAATTCCAAATCCAACTGTTAGATTTCAATTCTCTCTTATTTGCTAGAAAGCTCTTATCGATACGAACCCAACGGTTCTGGTTTTAGGAGAATCCGACGGTCGGATCCCCCGTAATGTCCATTCGAAGTCAATGGCCGAAATTCGCTAACTGTCGCGGCGCGTTCAATTCAGGCCATTATATATATATATATAATATATACATATTTTGTCGATTTCCATTTTAAAACGTATTTGATAAATCGTTTTAAATTCGTTTTCAAAACGATTTCAACTTCATATTTAATTTCAAATCAAAACTGAATATTCCATATCATCGATGTATAAATGATAATATTTTCAAAACATTTTATTTCGAAATCATTTCCTTTTCAATATTCATTATAAAAATGAATAAAATTGATATAAATATCGTTCACGTCAAAATGGCGTTAATCTAATCAACACGGCTTTATTTATCTAAATATTTTCATGTCCATCGCAAATCGGACATCAAAATCAGATTTTGATTTTTTTACTGAATATTATTTTAAAATATTCCTTATTTCAAAATATTCGTTATTTTAAAATATTTATTCTTTCTGAACTAGAATCAGACACAGTCAATTACCATATAATGTGATTATATGGATTTCATACACACATGTATACAACAACAATCAAATACAGTCGACCATCATCCAAAGGGCATTCTACACTGTATAAGCATCAAATATAAATATTCAATGCTTATAACAGTCTCTCAACCAATCGATTGACATACAGCTAATCATTGGGACTAGTGTAAGTCATATATCATTTCAATACCCGTGTGGGGTTTCAATCAATAAATAATGAATTTTATTTGTGCAGTTGGGCGATGTGTAAAATTTTTCGTCACAATCAATATTAGTCCAATGTGTGTACATAAAAAAATCATCCGATTTGTTTATAAATATTTATTTCATTCCTATTCACATTAAAAATTCTATTTTTAACTATAAAATATTTATTTTCATTCCACATCACACAATCAATTTTCACAATACATAAATCAAACAAACAAGCCGTCCATGGTCTGTGGACGACGGGTGTCGGGTGCTGCTAAGCACCGTCTGCATCCTAATATATATTTTAACTAGAAAATAAAATAAAAGTGATTAATTCTCACCTTTGGATTCCACTCCACCGGGCTTTAATTGCCGATCTATGTAGTATACCTATGTTAAATATTATATTTTTAACCAGTCAATACTTATTTCTTTGTATGAATATTTTATAAATAATATACATAGGCTAAAAATTATATTTTTATCTTTCTAAAAATAATTTCATATTTTTATAAACACGCTACATAGATAAAAATCATATTTTTATGCCGCTACTATATAGATAAAAATCAAATCTTTCTATCTCTAATGAATATATAAAAATCACATTTTTACATTGCCATTCAAACGACAAAAATCACATTTTTACTTCGCTAACTTCATAAAAAAAATCGTATTTTTATTTACCTTTCATACATATAAAAATCCTATTTTTACTTCATTTCCTAGATAATAAAAATCATATTTTTATTATCTCTATAATATGAAAATCATATTTTTATTATCTCTATAATATAAATATCATATTTTTTTTATTATCCCTATAATATAAAAATCATATTTTTATTATCTCATATGTCAAAAACCATAGAAGCTTTAAAGCGGAGAAAACTCACATATTTTCTATTGCCCGGATTTGTTGTTCTAGTTCCAGAATTTGCAAACGAGCTCCAATCTTCACAACACCTTTTTTTATAGCTTAAACGCGTCATTCCGGACAACTTTCGCCTTTCTTCCGAAAATGTGCCATTTCACTGGAAATCGGGAAAAGATAACATTTGAACAACAGACTTTGGACGCGTTTTCCCGACAAGTCCGAAATCCAAAATAGGACTATCATATACCAAATCGAAGAGAAAATCATGCTCTTCGAATTGGTACTGTGGAGTTTTGGACAGAAGCGCTCGGTTTGGGAGTTATGGGTTGTGGAAGCTCGGGTGTTATTTGCAAAAACAGGATTTTGTGAAAAATGTGATTTTTGAGGTGGTGGGGCCCATGGCCAGAGCTGAGGGCTGAGCGGTGGCGGCGCAAGCCTGACTGGGTGATGGATGGGTGCTGGTGGCACTGGAGGGGCCCACGGTGGTGGTAAATTGCAATTTCGGGCTTAGTGTTTGCAAAATTGAAGAGAGAAAGAGGAGGAGAGAGAGGAGAGAAGGAAGAGGAGGGGGAGAAGCGTGGTGCGGCGGCTCTAGGGGGAGGGAGCGGCAACGTAGAAGGGGAGGGGGCTAAATACATTGGGTTTTCTCACATGAAGGAAGAGAGAGAATGAGGAAGAAAAGGGGGGTTTGACCAATATATAATTAATTTAATTTTTAATTTCAAAAAGTTAGTTTTTCATTCGAACTCCAAATCGAACCCAACGACTGCCGCCGCTAGCTAATTACCCTCATTTTGAACGCAATGGGATATGTCCCGTAAGTCAATTCGATTGTTTCGATCAATTTTTCCTTAAATTAAAATATAAATCAATATATTGCATTATAACATACATTTTAATTTACCAGGGTCACATACTGACTCCAAAAATTACAGAAAAATTATTTCTTGCTTTGTTTTGACAATACGGTCCTAACGAAACTAATTTCTTCAAATTTGGAGGCCGTTTGAAAAATGGCCATTTTCCAGTTGATTAAAATTGACTGAAACTGAACAAAACACGTTTTCTTATTCCACGCTCACATATTGATTCATAAAATTATGAATTTTGGAATCTAGCAATAATTTGATATCCTGGATCCAATAAAAGTGGTTTCGGTGAAAACGGAGGTCGATTGCAAAATTTCCATTTTTAAGGGCTATATTTTCCATAGCGGCTATTCTGAAATTTCAACTAGGCATAACTTTTTATTCCCGCTATAAAATCTCAATTTTTTGGATTTGTTGGAAATATATTCTCAAATATATTCTTCTAATATTTTTGGTTTTGCTAAAATCCGGTTTATTTTGAATCCTGTACATTCATTTAAAATTTGAAATTGAATTTTCAAACTACCGCGCCATTTCTAATTCCTTTTATAATTTAAAATAAATATTTATATTCTAACGTCGATTCAAATAAATATATACGTTCTAATTCTATTCAAAATAAATTTCTCATCGTTATAATTTAAAATAATTCATTTTAAATATTCAAAATTCATTAAAATTGCCAAAATAAATATTTTAAATTGGTTCTGATTTTCCGAGTTGTTACATTTCCATTGCAAGAAGGAAGGTCACAAGCGGAGTGATTGATATTCATATATACGAGATATAAAGAAGAAGAAGAAGGCAAAAGGTGATAATAATAGTGATGAGGCACAGGCAGGCTCTACTGAAGGTACCGAAGGTGATTCTTTATGGGATGTCCTATTTAGTGTTGTGGAGCCTTGGAAGATGGATTTAGAAGCCAGTTTTCACATGTGTCGAGATGTGGAAAGTTTTTCTTTATATGAGAAGAGTGTTGGCATAATAAAGGTGACCAATGTAGTAAAGCTACCAATTTGTGGAGTTAGATTTGTTAGGTTTCGGATGCATGATTGAGTAGTGAGAAAAGTGGCTAGTGTGAGGCACATACCCACTTGTTCGCATAACCTCATATTTCTCTGTCAGTTAGATCTCCGCGGTTGAACTTATGAGACTCGAGGTGGAGTTTTGAAAGTGAAGAAGGGTGGTTGTGTGATGATGTGAGGAGTTTTGGAGGAGGGAAACCAACATAGTTTGACCGATTTGGTGGTCGATAGTGGAATGTGGGTAACGGTTGAATAACCTAGTCCACAACAAGGTGAAGATGTTAATATGGTCACTGTTGATGGTCCTAAGGTGAAGGATCATGGTATCGACATAGGTCTAGATGTTGACGATGCTCGAGGAATCCCGGAGATGGAGAGATCATGTCAAGCGGAAGATGGATGTCGAGTTGTGAAATCCACAAAGATGAGATGGAGGTTTTTGTGGTATTACAAATGCTTTTGAAGATTGCTATTAGCATGGTGCATGTATGAGAGAGGTGCACCACTAGTGGGCAATGGTGGAGGTTTGTTATGATTGTGTTGCTTGTTTTTCAATCACGTTCATCTCCAAGTGATTGGGTGAAAAAGGATCTCTTTATTTTTCCGGCGTTTTATCAAACTTCCGCTGCGTAAAAAACCCCAATAGTTTATGATAGAACAAGCTTTAAATTGGTCTTTAGAATAGTGTGAATGGTAGCATGAAATTTTAGCCAAAGGCAGTAGTTGATGGAGAATTTTCTTTTAAGGATGTAAGTTATTTGCAAAGGTTCGGATCTTTCTTTGTTCTAAAACATTGAATAATGGAAATCCATGCTGCGGTTTTGTATAGGTGGAAGGAAAGGTAAGTCGATTGTTTCTGAACTCATGTCTGGAATCTTTTCCCACCAAATATTGCACCTTATATTTTTGGTTCAATGTAAATACATGAGCATTACAGTATCCCTAAGTTAATGGTATGTTACCACTATGTGTTAAAGTTTAGCTGAAGCATCAAATTTGCTAAAGGAGTGTTGTTTTTTCTCTACATCTGCTGAGTTAGCATATTTTCCGATTGATTTCCACATTTGAAACAAAATTATATATAATTTAAATGACATAGACCATATGTCAATGTTAGTATAATGATGAATTTACTGATCCTGAAATAGTGAGGAGATTACATGGAAATAATGAAGATGATTAACAGTCAAGTGGAATTCTAAGTTTGTTTGATGGGATCATCAGCATGAACGAATTCAAAAATTGCTTATTGATGCTTTGAATTAGTAAATGAGGTTATATAGTAGAACTGTTTTTACAATCATGACTTGATGTCCGTTTATGCAAAACATATGTAGTAGTGAATGTTAAAGACAACAGTCTAAAAAATAAATATAGCTCCAAGTCGTCTAGGCGCAACTCATAGTTTCGTCAAGATTTTTTTTCTTAATGTGAATTTATTTTTCTTTCTTAATAATAAAAAATTGAGTTTCATGTGCCGTAACTATGAGGTGCGCCATGACTAACTTATTTTTTTTAATAAAAATTTGTGGTTTAGCAACAGTAAAAAAACAAACCTGATTGATCTATGAGTTGCGCCTAAGCGAGACAGTTACAAAATTGTTGATTAGACAATTAAAGAATGGTTAAATTACAATACCATATTATTTTAAAACTAGAATATATATATATATATATATATATATAACCATTGGACGGTTGAAGTTTGGAAGGTAAAGTATTGTCTTTGGACATTTTTACTTAAAATTCTTCCCTACTTATTAGCTTATGTTGAGCACTACTTTTTTATGTTAATACGATGTGTTATGAAACAAATATGTTTTGTCATGCAGTTATATAGGTATTTTACTTTGTGTGGAGATATTATAGTATGTAATCGCTTAAATTCTTATGGAAGCTCAGCGAGACATTTATTATTGCAATGAGGGAAATACTTTCCAATCGGTTTCCATATAAACCTTAAGGCATTCCTGAGGTAAATAATAGTTACACTACATATTTTTCATTTTAGTATCAATGATAAATAATGTAGACTGATGTTGGGTTAGAGTTTAATTTGTATATAATTTTCTTATTTTTGGTATTTGATTCTATTGCTTTATTTGAATTTAGGTTGATTTATATTTTCCACCTTATATCTATAAGCACTAGATGGTTTTTATTGGGGCCTCCGTTAGCAAAATGGAAAGTGATAAAACTATAGTCTGTAACTATTATGTCTTACATCTTCTGGATATCATTGGAAGTAGAAATTCCTACCATAAATTCATGACTGTGTCTCAACACTATCCAAATGTCAAAAGGCGGTAACCAAAGACGCTGACAACTATTTGCTGGTAGCTTTTGAACTGATATGTCACTCACTTTGTTGAATGTTTGCTTGATGTATTACCCTGTACATCGATATAAAAATAACATCGAAATTCCTGTCTCTACCTTAATTTTCATGTTGATTGCTTTGCTGATATCTTGGGTTAACATGAAAATTGTTGTGTTCTATGATTCAGTGACGGGTATTTGATTAGTATATTGTTACATGTGATATATAATGTTCTGACAAGATGTTTTCTGGACCTATTATTGTGCACATGTAGGGAATGCTTTTCGATTCGTACTGGCATTATTACAATATTAAATGATGTGTTTTAACTTGACTTTTTTACTATATGGCATCGTCACTTCCAACATTTGTGGCTAAGATAAGTGACTCAAATTACCTTATAATATTAAATTCTTTTTCACATGTCAGTTTATATATCCCGTTTCTTATAAACTGAAATGCCTTTTGTGGTCGAATATGCGAATAAAGCAAGATATCATGTTCTCTCTTTGTATTTCACTATCTTTCTATTTGATATGACCGTAGCATGATTTTAATACAGGATATTTTTCTAGAAGTTTCAAGAACTTTTGGTTGTATGATCAGTATAATGGATTGGTAAGGTTCTTTAATCAACCTTTAATTCATTCTAAAGAGTTTTTAATTCACATCGTAGAACTTGCAACAACCCGGGAAATCAGAACCAATTTAAAATTTTTATTTTGGCAATTTTAATGAATTTTTAATATTTAAAATGATTTATTTTAAATAATAACGACTAGAAAATTATTTTGAATAGAATTAGAACGTACATATTTATTTAAATCGAACTTAGAATATAAATATTTATTTTTAATTATAAAAGCAATGGGTAATGGCGCGGTAGTTTGAAAATTCGATTTCAAATTTCAAACAAATGTACATGATTCAAAATAAACTGGATTTTAGTGAAACCAAAAATATTTGAATCTATTCGAAAATATCTTTCCAACGAATCTGAAAAATTGAAATTCATAGCGAGAATAAAAAGTTATGTCCAGTTAAAGATTCAGAATAGTCGCAATGGAAATATAGCCCTTAAAAATAGCCATTTTGCAAACGACCTTCTTTTTCGTCGAAACCACTTTCGTTGGATCCAGTATGTCAAATTATTACTTGATTCCAATTTTCATAATTTTTGGGATCAATATGTGAGCGTGGAAATGGAAAACATGTTTTGACAGTTTCAGGTAATTTGGGATCGACCAGAAAATAGCCATTTTTCAAACGGTCACCAAATTGTACAAAATTGGTTTTTCTAGGACCGTATCGTCAAAACATGGACAGAATAAATTTTATGTAATTTTTGGAGTCAGTATGTAGCCCCGGTAAATTAAAATGTACGTTCAAATTTATTGTAATTGATTTATATTTTAATTTTAATGAAAACTGATCTTAACATCCGAATTGGGTCACGAAACATAACCCATTATGTTTGGAATGAGGGTATTTAGCTAGAGGTGACAATCGTTGGGTTTGATTTGGAGTTCGAAGATGAAAACTGACATTTTTGGAATTAAATAAATATAAATATTTATAAAAACCTAATTCTCTGAACCCTACTGGTCAAATTTCAAAGCATGGTCAAACAAAAGAAAAACCCGCCGCTCTCTTCCTCGTTCCACGTGGAAACTATTCCGATTTTTCTCCCTCAAAAACACAAGATCCACTCAATGAAATCGTAGGATGCTGAAGTCAATTTCGTAGAGGGTCTCACCCTCTTCGAACCCATATGGGTATCATCATCTGGAGTTGAGTATTTCCGACGAATCGGCCATCTAAAGCGCCGTCGCTCGCCCTCCAAATCTGCCTCCACCTGACGGTCAAACTGGTTATGGTTCCGGGGTAGCGCGCCTCTGGAAGCTCCTTGACGTGGCGGTGGTTGTTCATCGCCTAGCTTCACGGTTTGGGCGCAACGGCCAACCCTAGTTACGAGCCAGCGTAGGACGACGGTCTGTGTGTTTGAACAGAAGGAAGAAAGGTGAGTTTTTACTTACATATAACATCGTTTTCAAAATCTGTTTCTTATATAAACAATATAGTTTTAAATTAGTTTTAAAAATATATAATAGCATATATAAAATTAGTTTTAAAAATATATATTAGCATATATAAAATCAGTTTTTAAATATAAGTAACATTATTTTTGTAAATAAAGTTAGCATTATTTAAAAAAAAGATTTGATTTTTAATTAAACAAAGAAAAGGTTCTTTTATTATATTAAACATTATAATTTTTATATAAGTGAAGAGTTATAAAAATATGATTTTTATAATATAATTTTAGTGAAGTAAAAATATGATTTTTAGTGAAGTAAAAAATACGATTTTTATAAGGAAGTAGTGATATAAAAATAGTGTTTTTTAAATATATAAACATCATATAAAAAATTTGATTTTAATATGAACAGCGTAGAGGAGACTACGTTGGAATGTAAGACAAATCCAAACGGTTCAGAAATTCAGAAATAAAACTGGAGGAGTGGACCCCAAAGGTGAGAACTCCTCACTATAATTTTCTTTGTACAGTTATTTATTTTATAATTGCGTATATGAACTATTTCCCGTCGTCCATAAACCATGGACGACTTGTTTGATTGTTTGGTTTGGTTGATTTATTTGTTTGGATTTGTTTGGGATGAGAATTGAATTGAATTGATTGAGTTGTTATGTGTGTATGGTACGAGCCAATATCAGGAGAGGGGTAATGCTAGACATTACCCGATTTCGATATTGCGCCATTATAATGCTGAAACTTTCTGAAATAAAAGGTGTTAGTTAAAAATACATTTTTATTGAATGAATGAACTGTTAAAAATAGTAAAGTGTTGAAATAAATATTTTAACTAAAATTAAATGAAAATGATATTCATTAACAAATCAGATGAATTGTTTATGTACACCCATTTTATTGATATTGACTGGGACGATAAATTTTACACATTGCCCAACTGCACAAGTAATAATCAGTATTTGTTGGTTGAAACCCCACACAGGTGTTGGGATGATATTTGACGTACACTAATCCCAATTGTTAGTTGTATGTCGATCGATGGGTTGACATGCTGTTGTAAGCGTTAAATATTTATATTTAATGTTTATACAGTGTAGAATGCACTCTGGTTGATGGATGATTATTTATCACTATTGTTGTATACATGTGTCGTATGAAATCCATATAATAACATTATATGGTAATTGGCTGTGTTTGACTCTAATTCAGAAAGAACGAATATTTTAAAATAACGAATATTTTAAAATAATGAATATTTTAAAATAATATTCAGTAAAAGATCAAAATCTGATTTTGATGTCCGATTTGGGATGGACACGAATATATTTAAATATATATAGTTGTGTTGATTATGTTAACGCCATTTTGACGAGAATGATATTTATATCGATTTTATTCATTTTTCTAATGAATATCGGAAAGGAAGTGATTTCAAAATCTAATGTTTTGAAAATATTATCATTTATATATTAATGATATGAAATATTCAACTTTGATTTGAAATTGAATATGAAGTTGAAATCGTTTTGAAAATGAATTTAAAACGATATATAAAATACGCTTTAAATGGAAATCGACGAAATATATGTAATATATATTATATATATTTAATGGCCTGAATAGAATGCGCCGCGCCATGGCAGTTCGCAAATTTCGACTATTGACTCCGAATTGACATTACGGGAGATCTGACCATCGGATTCTCCTAAAACCAGAACCGTTGGGTTTGTATCGAAAAGAGCTTTCTAACGAATACAAGAAATTAAAAATCTAATGGTTGGATTTGAATTATCTCCAAATCAAATTTGGAAAAGGTCGTTGTAAGTGCAGTTCGATGGTCGTTTATGGAAATCGACTGTACGGGCCTTGAGAAAATTATTAAAAATATCGATAATTTGTGTAAAATCATAATAAATGATTTGGAAAGAATTTGGATGAAAAATTCCATATTTGAAAAGATAAAAATATATTTTTTCGAAATGAACTAGTTATTAACTAGAATTATAATCCAATTATTTTTAAATAAATAAATTGGATTTGAAATGGTTTTAAAAAAATAACCAAAATTTCCAATATATGAATTGGAATGGATAAATTATCTTCAGAATATTTTGATATGGGATTCCTTGATACTACGGATATTGTGGAGGAATTTGGAAGATATATATCGTTATTCCAATACTATATTTGTTGATTTCAGAATTTGATATTGAATATAAGCCGATATATTTTCTATTTAGAGTCTGGTATTTATTATCAAATGGGATTTTGTGTTTGTCGTGAACGGTGTCTTCACTAACACTGTTCTTAAACCCAGTGGAGTTAAGAAAATTAGAAACTAACTGGAAAGTAGCTAAGTTGAATGGTTTCCTGGGTATTGATCTGATGTTGGTTTTGGCCTTCGAGATTAATACTTAGGGAATTGTTCTCTTACTAATTTACGGTTAGAGACTGATGGGATGGGGTCTTTAGTAACACTGTTCTTAAACCCCGTGTGAAAAGAATAAATCTTTTAGTTAAGATGTAGAGAAGAATTAACAATTAATTAACATTTAATTGGATTTGAAATAGAATGTGAATTGGGTTTATCGTGAATTGTGTTTTTAACGACATTTATTCTTTAACCCGATTTACAGTGAAATGTGACTTAGAATTTATAAATCTTTTGTTAAGATTTAAAGGAGATTTTCCAAAGTAACGTTTTCCGATTTAACATATTAAATTGGAATTGAATGGAATTCGATTTGGTAATAATCGAAGTGAACTTTTATGGAGGAAGGCTGTTACTACATATGGAATTTAAAAGGCTTTGCCGTTATTCCATTTATATTATTGGTTGGATATGGAAGTTTATATCGATTATATATATCGATCTGTTTTTCCACGAAAATTCCATTGTTAATGGAATGAGATTTTGGGTTTATCGTGAGCCGTGTTTTAAATGACATTAGTTCTTTAACCCAGTTAAAGATAAGATTAATTTCTTAACTTTAAAGAAAATCATTAACTAATGATTTTTGGAAACTAAAACTGAATTAGAGTTTTAGTGAATCTTTAATTAGACTGGAAGGTGAATTTGATAATTATAATTATCAAATTCAAGAAATGATCGAGAATGGAGTACCACTAATTTTACTCCAGGAGATAGTTAAATCTTTAATTAGATTTGAATGTGAAATGGTAATTAATTTTACCGATAACACTATGGTGTTAGATATGAAGTATTACCAGTTTTACTTCATGGGATGAATAGGTAAGGATTGGGAAATTAAACAAATGATTACTTTGGTAAGGTTCGCTAATCCGACTAGTTTGGATAAACCATAATTTGGCTTGAATTGATATCCAAAGGAAGATTAAAGAATAAATCTAAAGAATTTATCTTTGACAAAATTAATGGAAACCTTTCCCAAAGGATATGAATACTTAAATAAAAGAATATTCAGAATTGGAACGAGGCGTATGTTGTGTTTTTTATAGCACTTATTTATTATATACATGAGTTATTCAGAAAGACCTGGTTTATCCTATTCTGAATAACTGAATCGGCGAGGAGTCGATGATGAAGATGGTGGTTGAAGACCGGAGGTCTTCACATCGTTTGGATGATTACTGATGTATTGATTAGGCTGTACGCCCAAGACAAGGTAATAAGTGGTGATCGTCCAGACATACTTGGAGATCGACCGAATATGCGAGGACCTCTCTCCTGTATTGGACATATGGGACGAGGAATAAGGTGCCTCCGGTTTCGTTCAGAACCAGAACGAACTTGTAAATGGATGTGTGTCTGACATCGGATTTCATTCTGTGTGATTGATAGACATTAATTGCATAGCGTGAATTGCCTGTGTGGCATGTTGAGATGCAAATGATCAAGGCTTCTGTTGAAAAACAGAGTCTTGTGGTTGATGATCAAAGCACAGCTCTAATATAGCATAGCTCTAATATAGCATAGCTTTGTGTATAGCATTAATTCGCGAGCCTCACACCCCGGCATGAACCAGAAATTGGAGAGGACATCTAGAAGGGCATGTGTTTCCTTCTAGTTAGGAGTAGTGTCTAGGTTTTGCACGCCTAGATGTTTTAGTTATATGGATGATGGATAGCGAGGCGCCTCGGTTATTTCGGTCTCTACGGAGGCGATGGATGGTATGGTCTTTATACAGACCAATTTTATGCCCCACAGGGCGGGAAAACGCAGTGCTCAGGCGTTTTAATCCACTCTGTGTGGACTGACCCTGACGATCCAAGGGTCAATGCGCTCTGACCCTGAGGCTCGGACTAGACAGTCTCGAAGCGGTAAGGACGATCCCTTGCCTTTGTTCATAGATGGAAATCCAACTTCCAATACGTGATAATTGCGGTTTTGATTGTAGAGCCTAGTATTGGCAACATGATATATGGCACCCATGCCATCTAGGATTGATACATTTATATTTGAAGTTGTTTTATACACTATGCACTTATAATAGTATCAAATGATTTGTTTTAACGTACCAAGCATGTTTGGCTATTATAAGGGAAAACCCTATCCTCTGGCTTGCGTTGCATTGTGTGATGGGACTTGGGTCTTATAATAGCTTCATTTTTTCAAAATGCATTGCGTTGTTTGTTATATGCACTGGTATTCTTGGGAGGAAACCCATTCTGTATTATATTGCGTGGTCCCTTGATTTACTTTATTTTAAAGTAAAGATTTAATAACTGTTTTAGTTCTCACACCAGTCACATGACTGACTTGGGGTTTATTATTTTAACCTAAACTCTGGGTGCCCCTATTTTCCACATGGGCAGCTAGCAGTTTTGATTTTGCAGATTTATATTCACAGGATCCTGGTTTACAGCTAGAATGATATTCAGAAAGCTCTGTATCCGTTTATCTCTTTCAGTTGTGTTTTGTATTGTTTTTCCGCTGCGTTGTAATTTGTAAATCTTTGATATTTATCAAATGTATATTATTTGTTCAGACTCTGTATATTCTTATACTTTGATGTAAATTGTTGTACTAGCAATGAAATGTTATTCTGTTTGTGTTCTGATTTTTCGTGTTCTCAATTTAATCTGGACTTTCCTTTACGGGGAAGTTTGGGTCGTCTTAGAACTTGTTTGATAAGTTTGAGTGATGACCTACCTTATATCCTTCCAATTGAAAATTGACTAAACTCATGTGTGATTTTTCAAGATCATCTAAAAAACATAGTTGTCATTATTGTATCTTTTTTTTTTTTTTTACTTCTAACGAGAATATTTGGGTGTTTGATATCTCTTCGTACATAGTGTGTTGTTGTATTTGTCAATGACCCATTGTTACTTTGCATTAAAGTCTCCTATACAATAAGAAAACCTTTGAAAAAATGTAGCCTAGTTAAATTTACAGCACATTGATTTTTTTTTGTTACTAAATTAGTTTTTCTTTGATCGATTCTCATTATTTTAATTATAACTTAATTCTTATCGAACAAATATTATGAGATATATCTTGATATTGCTCTTGATTTTTTCTATTAAAAAAAGTTATGATTTTTATCCTTCAATCAAATTTATATTATTGATTATGCTTCATTGGTATTAGTATGTCATATGTGCCTATTTACATCAACTTTGAATTTGGCTTCAAATTTCTTTTTTACTTTCTTATCAACCTTACAAAAATGGAGATGATCACATTTTTATTTTAAGATAATTGTCAGTGCCTCATGCTTGACTGAGATTTACGGATCAAGCTAGACAACATGGTATTATAATACCGTTGGTCCTTCTTATTATTTACAAATGCCATGTAAGGGAATTGAAATCCACTTAAACTAAAGTGTTAGTATAGAAATTATATAAAGCTCCTTGCTAAAGCAATTGATTAGTGCTACAAACCACGATTGACTTAGAAAGAGTTACGTAGGAGATAAGAGTTTGTTGTTCTTTCGATTACTAATCTCACATATCAATTGATCCAATGAGCTACTTTAATCTGGTTATTAAGTCCTATATGCATGATAGTGAGTTAGGACAATTTAATTAGATATTTCTATCTTGGAAGCTATTGGATATAATTTGAAAAGGTGTAAGTATATTTACAATTTTGTATAGGATGTCTTAGAATAAAGCGTAATTGAAGGTCGAATCATAGTAATCTACATATCCATTACATTAAGGTATATCTATAATTGTGAAGCTCTTTCTTGATTTTTCTTTATTTGACATGAAACATTTGGGATTACACTTAATTTTTAGTTGTTTTCCTTCTTTAACCCTTTTTACAACCTTCGTTAAAATTTAGCATTAAAAAATTGGAAAGGTAAACTAGACACTAGCAATAATTAAGATAAATATTTTAAGATAATCAATTAATATTAGTAAGTAGATATCTAATGTAATAATCAAGGCATTGTACTAGCAATAAATAAGAAATATGCTTAGAGCTAGGCATACTCAATAAATTTTATACTTAAGGGATTGAATGAATTGGGTAGTCATTAAATATTATAGTTAACTGATACTAAAAAGTAGATATTTTTAGTTAGTTTATGAATTTAATACTAAGTAAATTGAAATAATCGTTATTTTTTAAATTTTAGATGCAGTTTATTACATTATATATCTATGTTTCTATTTAAAAAACAAAGAGAAATAATGAAATAATGAAAAATGTTTTATGATAAAATAAAGTCCTAAAACTTATGAACACTCCAAGACATGTTAAGTTAATGGAATGTTCATGTTAGCCTCCTTTGTGAATAGGCTACACAAAGCCATGGAATGAATGTTTCGAATATGATAGAAGATGTAAAGCATGATGGGCAATCTTTCGGATTGGTTCGGAGCCCACCAATCTGAATCCTGCTCTTAACTACACGAAAACTGGAAAAACCACTGCAGGCCATCTATGCGGATCGGTTCGGAGTAATGATACCGATTTGAACCCCTCCTACACAGTCGATCTGAACCGAAGCTCAAACTGCAACACTTACATCCTACTATCCTACAAGCACGGAGTGGTATCACCCCATCTTTCCATAACCTGTAGTGCACTATCACCATCTCAAGGCATTCGATCCCGAATCACACGGGATGGAGCCCATGTGGCATCGATCCATGTTGAATTTCAGCCTATAAATACCACATAATTCATCATTTTGAGGGATCTTTTGGCAAATTAATCACTTAAGCTCCTATATCAACGAATTTCCTTGTTTATTCAGATTACAATAAAACTCCCGAAGTGTATTTCACGAAACTCAGAGAGATTATCAATTATATAAGTGAGATTGAGTGGAATTTCAGTATTGTATTGTATTCATATCATCAATCAACAAAGTATAAAGTGGACGTAGGCTCTTTAACGCTGAACGACTATAAATTGTGTGTTCTTATTGCCTTTCTGTCTACTTATTTCAAAATTATTGTTTGTTTGGGTGTTAGGACCAATTTTGGATCTAACATTTTGGTGCTTTCACTAAGAACGTTGAATTCTTAGCGTTTTAGATTATCGTTCTACTATTTGGACCCTCAAGTTCAAAGAAGTTAATCCAATTTCTTCAGCGTTTTTGGAAGTTTTTTGACTAATCTCGAGAGAATTGGATATCATGACCAAAAGGAAAAGGAAAAGAGTTACAAGTTGCTCGGGAAAGTGAGGCGAATGAAGATCAGCAATCTAGGGTTGTAACCGGGTCTCGGGGGTAAAGCTCAGGAGAAAACCGGTCCTTGAGATCATCTCCGACCCGACCCGAACTAGAAGCCCCGAAATGAATGTAGAATGCAGACCCGATCCAAACCGATGCACTAGACGTTGCTAATAATTCCACCTTGAAACCGAACTATAGTTGCAACCATGACCCGATCTGAGCCGAATATGGCAGGAACTGGTACTTCTGCTCGAGCTCCTATGAATTCTCTAATACCAGCCACTACAACCAGTGATCAACCCACTCCCAATGCACCTATTATGCACATGGATTTCTCACACTTACTTGATATGGTAGACATCACCAGAGATGCTTTGGAGGCTCACAAACGTGATAGCGTTCTTATGCGGGAAAACATGAAAGTTATGAGCCGGGACATAAGTGAACTTCGAAGGCAAAGAACGTCCTCCCCAACTCATCAACCTGCTGTGGATCATTTATCATCTTCAGATGAAGATCTCCCGCGTCACAAAAGGCCATATGAAAGGCTCGAAAATCTGGACTAGTTGACATTTGGATTATTGGGATCCCAAGAAGATGCGGCTCGTGTTTTGGGACCCAATGACCCAAGTTTGAGAGAACCAATGCTACTACTAATGTGAGGATCTCATGTCCTTCCCAGAGATCCAAACATCACTAATCCCACTTAGGGGCAGCTTTTCTAGCTCACTCGTCCCGTGAATGACCGGGATCGTAGAGGGCGACGAAGTTCAGCCACAACCCGAAATCATAGAGCGTCGCCTGACGTAGGCGCTAGACATATTAAAAGAGATAGAAGCGTAGATCATGAACCATCTTTGACCAACGCAGAAGTGGAAGCGATGGTGCGGTAGATCATGGCTGATAGTCGATGCTACACTAATGACGATTAGGGTATTGAGCGTAATCACACCTCATTCACCAATGATATCATGGATTTCCAAATTCCTCGATGATTCAATCTACCACAAATGGACCGATATGCCAGGAGAACAGATCCAGGACAACATTTGATGAGATATGCCTAGTATATGAACGTTGCGGCAACCCCTGACGTAGTGAAATGCAAACCCTTCCTGATATATCTAGAGGATGTTGCGTTGGTGTGGTTCACACGACTTCCTACTCGACCAATGTCAAGCTTTAAAGAACTAAGCGAATGTTTTATGAACCAGTTCTGGCTCCATGCCCGGAAATCTAAAAGTGTCATCGAATTATCCAGAATTAAACAGGCCTCTAGTGAATCTCTGAAGTCGTATTTAGATCGCTTTAATTTAGCAGTCACCGAAGTGAGTGACGCACATGAGCCTACTATTTTGATAGCGTTAATAGATGGGGTCGATCCAGATACGGAATTCGGTGGATATTTGGCGGCAAGCCGCCGTTGACAAGGGAAGCGTTCTATGAAAAGGCCAATATTCGCTTGCGGCGGGAGGAAATTTACGCCAATCGAAAGAGAAAATTCGATGGAGCATCCAGAGAAGACATTCAAAGTAATGTCATAGTGAAGCAGTCCGGTGATAATTCAGGGAATGTAAAGGTTAATGTCGGCACCAAAAATAAGGGAAATAACGGTCGGGGTAGAAATGGTGGAAAAAGGAAAATGAATCAAGCAAACAACTCTGAAAAAAGGCCTCGATTTTAGACTTTCGAAAGCTACACGCCGTTGAATGATACTCTAGAGAACATCTATCTAGATACTTATAATGTCTTACAGTACAAGAAGCCTCCGCCCAGAGATTCTACTGAGAAGGAGTTCGCAATTGGAAAATTTCATTTATTTTATGGAACTCACAGACACTTTACTAATGAGTGTCATCATTTAAGAGATGTTGTTGAAAAACTACTACGAGAAGGAAAGCTAGATGAGTACAAGGTCGCTCCAAGAGACAGGGGGCAAGGGGGGCAAGCTCCGAATCAAATCCAGGCTGCTTCTAAACCCACAGTTCAACAAAAGGGAAAAGGCATTGTTATAAACACCATAGTTGGAGGACCACATTCAGCTGGGTCTAGTTACAGGGCGATGGAGCAGTACGTTAATGCAGCCAAGCATCCCGAAATAGGGGAATGTAGCAACCTTGAAGATGCCACACCAATAAAACAACAAAAGACTGCTACTGATGATATCGTCTTCCGAGACAGAGAATGTATTGGGGTTAAAGCACTGAGCACTTATCCATTAGTAATAATAACTGTTATTGGACCTACAATAGTCAAAAAAGTTCTTTTGGATAATGGGAGTTCTGTTAACATCCTGTAATGTCCCGTATTTTTACGGTATTGTAATTAATTTACTTAATTATTTAAATAGTGATTTAGGGAATTTTATCATTGTTTAATTAAATAATAGTGAATATTTAATTAAATTAAATAATAGAGTAATATATTTAAATTCCGAAATCGTCGGAAACAGTGAGTCGACAATATTGTGTGAATTGGGCAATTCAAAATACATAATCCAGTTTAGAGTTGAATTATAATAACGAATATATTATATAAATGACAATTGAACGTATAATTATTTTATAATTAAAATCGAGCTTGAAAGGGCGCTGTAGTCCGTAATTTGGTGATTTGAACTTCAATTGAATATACAAAATCTGTTTTAAATCGGATTTCTGTGAAACAAGAAACGTTCAGAGCTGGTGAAGTATATTTTTCTAATAAAAGAGAAAAATCGAGATTTCGACATGTAGATTTTGAGTTATGTCCAAATCAAATTTTCGAAAAGTCGCTATGGAATTCCTTTATAATTTATAACGATTTATTTATATTATAAATGAATTTTTCAATATAAATTGAATATCGATTCAACCGGGATTTGATTATCGAGCTATAAATCCATTTGGAGCTGTATGATATTCTATTGTGAATATATATGATAATATTTATTTATAAATATTAAATTTAGTTATTTTCAAATATATTAATATTTAAAAGGGTTTATTTAGAGCTTTAAAAATAGCCAGCTTTGCAAACGACCTCTGTTTTTGACGAAACTAATTTTGTTGGATCCGCAATATTAAAATATCGCTAGATTCCAATTTTCGGGATTTTTGGAGTTAGTGTGTGGCCGTACATATTTTTAATGTGAAAAATAGTCAGTATTTTGACGGTTAAAAATACGCTGTGTTAGCAAACTGAGTCGAAATTAAACGAAACTAGTTTCGTTGGGTCCGTAATGTCAGACTGACGCGACATGCTCATTTTCATGATTTTTGGGTATTGTATGTGATCATAGAGATTTTTAAACATGAATGTAAATAACGATAGCTTAAATATTAATTTAAAACTCGAATATAAAATATTAAAATTTACCCTATAAATATAGATCTACCCCTAACCCTAATTTACTTCATCCAATAGTCGAAATCCAAGTCGTCAGTTTTTCTCTCTTCTAAACTTAAAATGTGAGCTTCATAAATCATTCAAAATTCAAATAAAATCCTACAAATGGAAATTCATATATGTTCGGGATCTTGGAGTGCCTCTCCTTGCGTTGGTATGATTTTTGGGGTGTTCAGACAAAAATCGAGTTTGCTGTTTTGGTTAGGGCATGACCTAGGGTTACTTGATTCCTGGATTTAAGTCGTTGTTGGGCGCTTTGAAGGATAGGATTTGATTCAGGGGTGAAAAC
This sequence comes from Allium sativum, assembly GCA_030737875.1. Classification (NCBI taxonomy): domain Eukaryota; kingdom Viridiplantae; phylum Streptophyta; class Magnoliopsida; order Asparagales; family Amaryllidaceae; genus Allium; species Allium sativum. Next base: position 10,930,237 of record JASFAX010000033.1, read on the forward strand.
CGCACCTAGTGGCTTATTTTGAGGGAGTTCGGCACAGATTTAGGTCGCTTGACGCACTGTAACCTGCTTGGCTGACCTTCAACGCGAGCCCCAGGGTGGTAGCGAGTTCATTCGTTTTAGCGTGAGATAGAAGAGGGTTTGATGAGGAGTTTAACGATTGTGGTGGTTTCGAAATTCATGAAGTAATTGTGAGGAATGATGCCTTCGAAGGTATGGAAATGGCGCAAGGTGTAATTGCCTGGAGCTAGTTCGAATTCGGGGAAGAAGAGGAATTAAAGAGCGGGTATGGGCTTTGAATTTTGGATGGGCCTATTTAGAAATTAGGTAAGGCCAAAATTTTATTAAATAGTATTTAGTTTAAATTCAATTTAAATGTATATAAACTTCAGAATTAAATAACTTTGTCATACGATATCGGTTTTCAGCGAAACAAGATCCTTTGGGATTGTATGGACGGTGGCTCCACAATGGAACCGACAGGGAGCGAATCGGAGCTCATTACAATTTATAGCAAAATAAATTGTCCGTCTGAATCAAGCGATGGTTATCGTTATTAACGATGATCGTCCAATGTGAGTAAAACACACCAACTCTACTAGTTATGTTTTTATAGCGTATTTTAGAACTGATAGATGACGGTTGATTCTGTGTGTTAACTATTTGGATGTACTGCTAATTGATTGGTTGGAAATATCGATATAATTATATATATATATCGTTAATTAAATATTGATCCTGTTTAGCAGAATATTTCATATTGAAATGAAATCGATGTTGATTATATTGTTTAACATCTGTGGCTGCAGGGAAACAGGTCGGAGGAATCCAACAGGATTCCTCAACATTTATTTTACTGTTTTTCATATATTGTGTTATATGATGTAATATGAACTCCGTTGTTGATTTTGTATGTTTGAGTGACACCGATCATTGTTATATGGTACGTTAAATACCATAAGGAATTTTGGAATGTTAAAAAGAAAATTTTCAATGTTATATTGAAAAAGAAATATTTATAAATCAAAAGATTTTATAAAAAGAAACATTTTAAAAATAAATAGATAATAAAAAAATAATTATTTGGAGATTATAAAAGGGAATATTTATTTGTTAAATAAATAGAATTGAAAAGGGAATATTTATTTGTTAAATAAATATAATTGAAAAGGGAATATTTATTTGTTAAATAAATAGAATTGAAAAGGAAAATATTTGTTGAGCAAATAAGAAAGATAAAAGGAAATATTTATTTAGAAAATAAATAAAGTTATATAAAGGAAATATTTATTTAGAGAATAAATAAAGTTATATAAAGGAATTATTTATTTAGAAAATAAATAATTTATAAAAGGAAATATTTATATGAAATAAATATAAACAAAAAGAAAAGGAAATATTTGTAAAACAAATAGAAAAGGAAATATTTGTAATCGAATAGAGTTATCAAATATAATTTATTCGAATAAGAGTTAGTTGATTAGAGTAAATCGATTAGAGTTAATCGAGTAGAGTTAATCGATTAGAGTTAATCGATTAGAGTAAATCAATTAGAGTTAATCGATTAGAGTTAATCAATTAGAGTAAATCGATTAGAGTTAATCAATTAGAGTTAATCAGTTAGAGTTAATCGATTAGAGTTAATCAATTGGAGTGAATCAATTAGAATTAATCGAGTTAGAATTAATTGATTAGAGTTAATCGAGTTAGAGTTAATTGAAAGGAGTGAATCGATTAGAGTTAATCGAGTTAGAATTCATCGATTAGAGTTAATCAAGTTAGAGTTAATTGAAAGGAGTTAATCGAGTTAGAGTTAATCGTGTTAGAATTAATCGATTAGAGTTAATCAATTTAGAGTTAATTGAAAGGAGTTAATCGAGTTAGAGTTAATCAAATTAGAGTTAATCGATTTGAGTTAATCGAGTTAGAGTTAATTGAATAGAGTTAATTGAATAAGAGTTAGTCGAATATTAGTTATTCGAATAGAATTAGTCAAATTAGAGTTAGTCGAATTAGAGTTATTTGAACATAGTTTATTCGAAAAGAAGTAATCGAATATAGTTTATTCGAAAGGAGTAATCGAATATAGTTTATTCGAAAGGAGTAATCGAATATAGTTTATCTGAAAGGAGTTAATCGAATATAGTTTATTCGAAAGGAGTTAATCGAATATAGTTTATTCGAAAGGAGTTATCGAATACAGTTTATTCAAAAGGAGTTATCGAATGTAGTCTATTCGAAAGGAGTTATCGAATCTAGTTTATTCGAAAAAAGTTAACCGAATATAGTTTATTCGAAAGGAGTTAATCGAATATAGTTTATTCTAAAGGAGTTAATCGAATATAGTTTATTCGAAAAGGAGTTAATCGAATATAGTTTATTCGAAAAGGAGTTAATTGAATATAGTTTATTTGAAAAGGAGTTAATCGAATAGAGATTATTCGAAAGAGAGTTATACGTTGAAATTTGATTATATCGATTTCGAGAAAGCACTATTTACTTTCTGGTTTTTAAATCAAGATTTATTTATTCAGTTATAAATTGTCTATTTAGTTATTTAGTTAAATTAAGGAATAAAAGTTATATTTTGAAGTTAGATATTTTAGAAGTAGGGATTATAACACTATTGTTATAAACAAAATGTTTTCAATAAAGAAGTGGATTCGTAAACATAATCTGAGAGTTACGTAAGGAAGTTGGTTAAAGATTTAAAGGTGAACTTTGTCTATTTTGAGGTTAGAAATTTTGTTCAGTTAAGGTCCAAGAGGTAGTTATACCCTAACTTGATTGGCTACGTTTTAAGGAATGGTTAAGGTTCGATAGTGAAAGTTGGTTAAGTGAGTTTAGTTGATGAAGGTAATGGTTTGAGTGGCATAACGATGTTTTATTTTAACATCTATTTAAATCCGATGAATGAGTTTTGGAAACGTTCTCCAAATATAATCAGAGATATTTTTAAATCATGGAAAATGAAATGTTTGATGATAAAGAATACTGAAATGACAGTGATACATGAAAAAGAGATGGAGATGTTTTCCAATGATTAATAACATATATTTTCTAAATTTAGAAAATAAGAAATGTTGAATATACGGAAACAGGAGATGAAAAATGAATAAATTAGAACTAGAGAGATAAATGTTAAATGATGACTGATCGATACAATTTCCATCTGGAAATAATATCTTTGTTTGCACACATGTTTTCTTTGATAGTTAACTCACCGACTATCGAAGTTTTTGACCATTTTTCCTTCGTCAATACAGGGAGACCAGGATCAGATTCATTATCTGAAAACCACTCAGTATGGCATTAGCATTGCGATCAAATATGATGAAGATAATTGAAGATGGAGTTTGTGCACAGGTCGTTCTGTCAAATCCTAGGTAGAAATTGCCTAAGATGGATTTACAGAATAGTGCCTTCGGTTTGTCCAGTCCCAGGACAACATGTATGGATGAATGTCTGACAGAGTATATTTAATGGATCACGGAAGTTGATCTCTTCAAATGTATGTACATTTGGTGGTGGAGGTATTCGTTTCTCTTAGCTGTATACCCATGGTATTTTTGGGGAAATCAATTTGTGATTTGGCGGGTATGACGATGTGACATTCAAAGTGAATAAATGTGTGATCTGTCAGAGATAAGCGTGGCCTCTGTCCTCACAACCGGTAAATGAAAAAAATCGGGCAGGCAGCATGGCTAAGTGGGTTGCTTCCAATTAGGGTGTATTGCCACCTGATCTAGAGTTTCATTTACTTCTTTAATCTATTCGATGCTGTCCCTTTCGGGAAACGGTTGCTGATCCCAACCGTTGGTGATATACATTTGATACACTCAAGCGGAATGAGTCGCTAATCATTAGTGGCCGGGTTGCAAGATGTTCTTGTTGAACCCATTGTATTCCTCCCTAGAGGTACACTATCGGAAGGTGGTTCCATACCTTGTCATAGTTGGAAATCCATTACCCAATAAGTCCTCGCGGTTTTGATTGTATACCATATATGTAGAGCGTGAGATGAAAGCGTTTCTGCTAGATGATTATTTAGTTATGGTTGATAGACATTATTATAATATCAAAAGAGTTTTGATATATAGATTATCGTTTCTTCCAAAAGGATTTTGAAAGTTGAATCAAATGTTTTGGATATTCATGAAGGAAAAACCCGTTCTGTGTTATACGACATGGTGTTATAAGATATCATTTAATTGCTAAAACTGTTTTTAAATTGTTTTACTCACACCAGTCCCATGACCGACCCAGAGTTTGTTTTGTTTTCCCTAAACTCTTGGGTGCCCAATTTTGTACGGGCAGTCAAGTAGTCGGGATTTTACAGATATACTTGGAAAGCTAGAGCAGGAGGCTTTATCAGCATTTATATAGCTATTGTTTATTTTCGCTGTGTTGTATGTGTTATACTCTGATAAATGTTTCTGTATAAATATACTGATTTTATTTCAAAGTTATGTATCTATTATATATTGTTCGTTCCACTGTGAGATTCGTGTTTACTCTGATTTTGTATGTTCTTCTTCTTCTTCTATTCTAAGTTTCTATCTTATCTATTCTCACCCTCTATTTTCTTTCATTAACTATCCGGTATTTTTGATGCTTGATAGTCGGCATTGGGTTATATGTCGATTACTCAGGATCGCGAAAACCCAGGTCATTACAGTTGGTATCAGAGCTGAAGTTTAAGTATTTACCTTGGCTCTGTGGCGTGACTCGGTAGAGATGGGGTTAGCAATAACCTAGATTGAGTTGAGTGTATATATATATGAGCGCGTATTTGTTATTCAATACAAAATTGTTTTATATTATGGAGATTTATTGATTGAGTTGTTTATAAGTTCTGGTCGATAAGTTTGATCCACTATATCGGTAGGAGTTCCTGAACGCTCGAATATGATGAACCTACATGGTATGTTTTGAAAGGAGGGTAAATGAAATAATTTTACCCAAATATATTTTAGTATGAAAGAGTTGGAATTTTTATAATATACTGGATGTGTTCGTTGTTATTATAATCGAATGCGATTATAATTAGAATGGTTGTGTAAATAGCCAATCAGAATTCATATAAGTGTAATATATGAAATTAGATGAATTAAATCTAGATTAAAATCAGAATTTGGGATTAAAATTCTGAAAACATGAAAAGTATTTGTAAATGGAATTGAATTAAGTAGAAGAGAAATTTAAAATCCTAGGAGATTTTAGAAATGTTTTCCAAGCATTGGGAATAGTATTTTGAAATAGATTTCAAAATGGAAGTATTTAGAAATGGTTTTAAAAGTGATATAGTATTGAACTCACTTCGATAGCTGGGAAATAACCCTGATGATGAATCGCGACATCATTAGTGTTCATTTTCGAGTTCTAAGAGACGGATTACTACCAAAGATTTTTTTTTGAATTGTTTTGTGGAAAGCAAGTTGTTTTGAATTCCGAAAAGGAATATTTGATTTTAGAAAAATCTAAGTTATTAAAAATTCCCAGGGAAAGATTGTTTGATTTGAAACAAAATAATAAAAATCTAGGAAACCAAATGAAAATTGAACTAAATTAAAGTGATATCGAGACAAACTGGATTTGTGAGATAAGGAGCTGAAATAGAATTGTTTTGTAATAAAAATTTGGCTTGGGTATAAGCGAATGGTTGGTTTGGAGATAAATTTGATTTGAGTTTGATGGGGATGACATTGGTATATGCAGAATTGGTAACACATGGAAAGGATACATTGATATGCCCGACAAAAAGGTACCAATTTATATTATATATGGGTTTGAGATTTTTATGAGCCGAATTGGCAAGCCACTTGGCTGTTTGATTTTCTTTTGGGTTGGAGAAGGCCTAAAGAGGCGAGTTGTAGTTGTACCGATTGACCAGTACAAAGGAGGTGCTGGCAAAAATTTTCGAAAATTTCAGATGATAGAAAATTTTCAGGATTTTTGAAGCTTTTTGTTGATAAGAATTAATTAATATTTTAATTATAATTAATTGGTTTAGTGAAACTAGAGTTAAGAACTAAACCAAGTAATTTTAACCCAGTTAACAGAGTTGTTTTCTACCTTAGCAATTTCGAGGACGAAATTATTTTAAGGGGGAAAGAATGTAATGTCCCGTATTTTTATGGTATTATAATTAATTTATTTAATTATTTAAATAGTGATTTAGGGAATTTAGTCGTTGTTTAATTAAATAATAGTGAATATTTAATTAAATTAAATAATAGAGTAATATATTTAAATTCCGAAATCGTCGGAAATAGTGAATCGACAATATTGTGCGAATTGGGCAATTCAAAATACGTAATTCAGTTTAGAGTTGAATTATAATAACGAATATATTATATAAACGACCGTTGAACGTATAATTATATTATAATTAAAATCGAGCTTCAAATGGCATTGCAGTTCATAATTTGGCGATTTGAACTTCAATTGAATATACAGAATCCGTTTTAAATCGGATTTCTTTGAAACAAGAAACGTTCGGAGCTAGTGAATTATATTTTTCTAATGGAAGAGAAAAATCAAGATTTCATCGTGTAAATTTTGAGTTATGTCCAAATCAAATTTTTGAAAAGTCGCTATGGAATTCCTTTATAATTTGTGACGATTTATTTATATTATAAATGAATTTTTCAATATAAATTGAATATCAATTCAACCGGGATTTGAATATCGAGTTATAAATCCAATTGGAGCTGTATGATATTCTATTATGAATATATATATGATAATATTTATTTATAAATATTAAATTTAATTATTTTTAAATGTATTAATATTTAAAAGGGTTTATTTAGAGCCTTAAAAATAGCCAGTTTTGCAAACGACCTCCGTTTTCGACGAAACTAATTTTGTTGGATCCGCAATATTAAAATATTGCTATATTCTAATTTTCATGATTTTTGGAGTCAGTGTGTGGCCGTACATATTTTTTAATGTGAAAAATAGTCAGTATTTTGATGGTTAAAATAAGCTGCGTGAGCAAACGGAGTCGAAATTAGACGAAACCAGTTTCATTGGGTCCGTAATGTCAGACTGACGTTGCATGCTCATTTTCATGATTTTTGGGTATTGTATGTGATCATAGGGATTTTTAAACACGAATGTAAATAACGATAGCTTAAATATTAATTTAAAACTCGAATATAAAATATTAAAATTTACCCTATAAATATAGATCTACCCCTAACCCTAATTTACTTCATCCTATTGTCAAAATCCAAGTCGCCAGTTTTTCTCTCTTCTAAACTTAAAACGCGAGCTTCATAAATCACTGAAATATCAAATAAAATCCTAAAAATGGAAATTCATATATGTTCGAGATCTTGGAGTGCCTCTCCTCGTGTTAGTATGATTTTTGGGGTGTTCAAACCAAAATCGAGCTCGCTGTTTTGGTTAGGGCGTGACCTAGGGTTATTTGATTCCTGGATCCAAGTCATTGTTGGGTGGTTTGAAGGATAGGATTGGATTCAGGGGTGAATACCGCACCTAGTGTCTTATTTTGAGGGAGTTCGGCACAGATTTAGATCGCTCGATGCACTGTAGCCTGCTTGGCTGACGTTCGACGCGAGCTCCAGGGTGGTAGCAAGTTCATTCGTTTTGGCGTGAGATGGAAGAGGGTTTGATGAGGAGTTTAACGGTTGTGGTGGTTTCGAAATTCATGAAGTAACTATAAGGAACGATGCCTTCTAAGGTATGGAAATGGCGTAAGGTGTAATTGCCTGGAGCGAGTTCGAATTCGGGGAAGAAGAGGAATTAAAGAGCTGGTCTGGGCTTTGAATTTTGGGCCTATTTAGAAATTGGGTGAGGCCAAAATTTTATTAAATAGTATCTAGTTTAAATTCAATTTAAATGTGTATAAACTTCGGAATTGAATAACTTCGTCATACGATATCGGTTTTTAGTGAAACAAGATCCTTCAGGATCGTACGGACGGTGGCTCCACAATGGAACTGACTGGGAGCGAATCAGAGCTCGTTACAATTTATAGCAAAATAAATTGTCCGTCTGAATCAAGCGATGGTTATCGTTATCAACGATGATCGTCCAATGTTAGTAAAATTCACCAACTCTACCAGTTATATTTTTATAACGTATTTTTAGAACTGATAGATGATGGTTGATTCTGTGTGTTGACTGTTTGGATGTACTGCTAATTGATTGGTTGGAAATATCGATATAATTATATATATATATATATGTATGTATTGTTAATCAAATATTGATTCTATTTAGCAGAATATTTCATATTGAAATGAAATCGATGTTAATTATATTGTTTAACATCTGTGGATGCAGGGAAACAGGTCGGAGGAATCCAAATTGATTCCTCAACATTTATTTTACTGTTTTTCATATATTGTGTTATATGATGTAATATGAAATCCGTTGTTGATTTTATATGTTTGAATGATACCAATCATTGTTATATGGTACGTTAAATACCATAAGGAATATTGGAATGTTAAAAAGGAAATTTTCAATGCTATATTGAAAAAGAAATATTTATAAAATCAAAACATTTTATAAAAAGAAACATTTTTAAAATAAATAGATTATAAAAGAAATATTTATTTGGAAAATAAATATAGAGATTATAAAAGGGAATATTTATTTGTTAAATAAATAGAATTGAAAAGGGAATATTTATTTGTTAAATAAATAGAATTGAAAAGGAAAATATTTGTTGAACAAATAAGAAAGATAAAAGGAAATAAATAAAGTTATATAAAGGAAATATTTATTTAGAAAATAAATAAAGTTATATAGAGGAAATATTTATATGAAATAAATATAAACAAATAGAAAAGAAATATTTGTAAAACAAATAGAAAAGGAAATATTTGAAATCGAATAGAGTTAGTCGAATAGAGTTATTGAATATAATTTATTCGAATAAGAGTTAGTTGATTAGAGTAAATCGATTAGAGTAAATTGATTAGAGTAAATCGATTAGAGTTAAACCATTAGAGTAAATCGATTAGAGTAAATCAATTAGAGTAGATCGATTAGAGTTAATTAATTAGAGTAAATCGATTAGAGTTAATCAGTTAGAGTTAATTAGTTAGAGTTAATCGATTAGAGTTAATCAATTGGAGTGAATCGATTAGAGTTAATCGAGTTAGAATTAATCGATTAGAGTTAATCGAGTTAGAGTTAATTGAAAGGATTGAATCGATTAGAGTTAATCGAGTTAGAATTAATCGATTAGATTTAATCGAGTTAGAGTTAATTGAAAGGAGTTAATCGAGTTAGAATTAACCGATTAGAGTTAATTGAGTTAGAGTTAATTGAAAGGAGTCAATCGAGTTAGAGTTAATCGATTTGAGTTAATCGGGTTAGAGTTAATTAAATAGAGTTAATTGAACAAGAGTTAGTCGAATATTAGTTATTCGAAAAGAATTAGTTGGATTAGAGTTATTCGAATATAGTTTGTTCAAAAGGAGTATTCGAATATAGTTTGTTCAAAAGGAGTAATTAAATATAGTTTGTTCGAAAGGAGTAATCGAATATAGTTTATCTGAAAGGAGTTAGTCGAATATAGTTTATTCGAAAGGAGTTAATCGAATATAATTTATTCGAAAGGAGTTATCAAATATAGTTTATTCGAAAGGAGTTATCGAATATAGTTTATTCGAAAGGAGTTAATCGAATATAGTTTATTCGAAAGGAGTTAATCGAATACAGTTTATTCGAAAGGAGTTAATCGAATATAGTTTATTCGAAAAGGAGTTAATCGAATATAGTTTATTTGAAAAAGGAGTTATCGAATAGAGATTATTCGTAAGAGAGTTATATGTTGAAATTCGATTATATCGATTTCGAGAAAGTACTATTTACTTTCTGATTTTTAAATCAAGATTTATTTATTCAGTAATAAATTGTCTATTTAGTTATTTAGTTAAATTAAGGAATGAAAGTTATATTTTGAAGTTAGATATTTCAGAAGTAGGGATTATAACACTATTATTATAAACAAAATGTTTTCAATAAAGAAGTGGATTCGTAAATAGAATCTGAGAGTTACGTAAGGAAGTTCGTTAAAGATTTAAAGATGAACTTTGTCAATTTTGAGGTTAGAAATGTTGTTCAGTTAAGGTCTGAGAGGTAGTTATACCCCAACTTGATTGGCTTCGTTTTTAACTAAGGAATAGTTCAGGTTTGATAGTAAAGGTTGGTTAAGTGATTTTAATTGATGAAGGTAATGGTTTGAGTGGCATAGCGATATTTTATTTAAACATCTATTTAAATCCGATGAATGAGTTTTGGAAACGTTCTCCAAATATAATCAAATACATTTTCTAATCATAGAAAATGAAATGTTTGATGATCAGGAATACTGAAATGACAGTGATACATGAAAAAGATATGGAGATGTTTTCCAATGATTAATAACGTATATTTTCTAAATTTAGAAAGTAAGAAATGTTGAATATATGGAAACAGGAGATGAAAAATGAATAAATAAATGAACTAGAGAGATAAATGTTAAATGATGACTGATTGATATAATTTCCATCTGGAAATAATATCGTTGTTTGCACACATGATTTCTTTGATAGTTAACTCACCGACTATCGAAGTTTTTGACCATTTTTCCATCGTCAATAAGGAGAGACCGGGATCAGATTCATTATCTGAAAACCACTCCATATGGCATTAGCGTTGCGATTAAATATGATGAAGATAATTGAAGACGGAGATTGTGCATGGGTCATTCTGTCAAATCCTAGGTAGAAATTGCCTAAGATGAATTTACAGAATAGTGCCTTCGGTTTGTCCAGTCCCGGGACAACATGTGTGGAAGAATGTCTGACAAAGTATATTTAATGGATCACGGAGGTTGATCTCTTCAAACGTATTTACTTCTGGTGGCGAAGGAATTCATTTCTCTTAGCTATATACCCATGGTATTTTTGGGGAAATCAATTTGTGATTTGGCGGGTATGACGATGGGACATTCAAAGTGAATAAATGTGTGATCTATCAGAGATAAGCGTGGCCTCTAGCCTCACAACCGGGAAATGACAAAACTCAGGCAGGCATCATGGCTAAGTGATTTACTTCCAACTAGGTGTATTGTCACCTGATCTAGAGTTTCATTTACTTCTTTAATCTATTCGATGTTGTCGCTTTCGTGAAACGGTTGCTGATCCCAACCGTTGGTGATATACATTTGATACACTCAAGCGAAATGAGTGGTCGGTCATGTGTAGCCGGGTTGCAAGATGTTTTTATTGAACCCAGTGTATTACTCTTTAGAGGTACACTATCAGAAGGTGGTTCCATACCTTGTCATAGTAGGAAATCCATTACCCAATAAGTGCTCGCGGTTTTGATTGTATACCATATATGTAGAACATGAGATGAAAGCGTTTCTGCTAGATGATTATTTAGTCGTGGTTGATAGACATTACTATAATATCAAAAGAGTTTTGATATAAAGATTATCGTTTTTTTCCAAAAGGATTTTGAAAGTTGAATCAAATGTTTTGGATATTCATAAAGGAAAAACCCGTTCCGTGTTATACAATGTGGTCTTATGAGATATTGTTTAATTGCTCAAACTGTTTTTAAATTGTTTTACTCACACCAGCCCTATGACTGACCTAGAGTTTGTTTTGTTTTGTTTTCCCTAAACTCTTGGGTGCCCAATTTTGTACGGGCAGTCAAGTAGTCAGGATTTTACAGATATACTTGGAAAGCTGGAGCAGGAGGCTTTAGCAGCATTTATATAGCTATTGTTTATTTCCGCTGTGTTGTAAGTGTTAAACTATGATAAATGTTACTGTATACATATACTGATTTTATTTCAAAGTTATGTATCTAATATATTTTGTTCGTTCCGCTGTGAGATTCGTGTTTACTCTGATGTTGTATGTTCTTCTTCTTCTATTCTAAGTTTCTATCTTATCTATTCTCACCCTCTATTTTCTTTCATTAGCTATCCGGTATTTCTGATGCTTGATAGTCGACATTGGGTTATATGTCGATTACTTAGGATCGCGAAAATCGAGGTCGTTACACATCCTATTTAAAAAGGTTTTCGATCAGATGAAACTGGAAATAGAGGACTTAAAGCCATGTGAAAGTTGGATGTGTGGCTTTAATGGAACCTCAACCTCCCCGATTGGAGTGATAGACTTCCCTGTAGAGTTAGGTGAGGGAGAGCGCAGAAGAGTGAGCATTCTCCAGTTTGTCATCATGGATATTGACTCGCCTTACAATGCTTTCCTAGGATAAACAGCCCTTTCGGAGTTCAGGGCTTGCATTGCTCCATGGTGCCTACTAATGAAATTCCCAACATATGCTGGAGTGGGTATGATTCGAGGCGATTAAGTTACCGGAAGGGCCTGCTACATGGCAGAGTTAAAAATGTTGCGTAACGGAAAGAGCTTAGAATCTAATGACACTTCCTCTCCTGCTAAAGAGAGATCAACATAGCAGCTAAAGACAACACCACCTAGGGAATCGACTGACGAAATTCCTAAAGATATCGATCCCAAAGAGGACGAAGAACCAGGAACTAGAAAGGCGACACCCAACGAGGTAACCATTGATATCCCAATCGATAGCGACAACCTGACAAAGGTCTTGAAGATTGGATCTCATTTGGATTCTTTCCGGATGAAAGAATTAACTGATTTTCAAGAAAACCTTAATGTGTTTGCTTTGACTCATGCAAACAAGTGTGGAATTTCTCCCGCATTATGAGCCATTCACTAAGCTTGAACCCAAAGCATTCTCCGGTCAAGCAGAAGAGACATATGTTAGGCCCAAAGAGGTTAGCAGCCTTAAAGGAAGAAGTAGAGAAGTTACAGAATAATGAGTTCATTTGAGACTCAACATATCCCAACTGGATTTCGAATCACATCTTAGTCAAGAAATCAAATGGGAAATGGCGAACGTGCATCAACTTTTCTGATTTGAACAAAGCTTGTCTAATGGACAGGTTCCCACTCCCTAGAATTGATCAACTAGTGGATTCAATGGCAGGACACAAACTTCTCTCCTTCATGGACGCATATTCAGGATACAACCAGATCCCCATGCATGTATCAGATCAAGAGAACACAATCTTTATAATAAACTTGGAATTATACTGTTATGTGGTGATGCCATTCGGACTAAAGAAAGCCGGATTCACCTATCAACGTTTAATAAACCGAATGTTTTATAATCAGATCGTAAAAACAATGGAAGTCTATGTAGAAAACGTGGTTGTGAAGTCCAGGCAGTCTTCCGATCATACAAGAGACTTGGCGGAAATGTTTGACATTCTATGGAAGTACAGGATGAAGTTGAACCCCTTAAAATGCTCATTTGCAGTTGCATCAGGAAAACTTCTTGGTTTCATTGTCAGTTCTCAAGGAATCAAGATTAATCCTGATCAAAATAGCAGCAATCAGGGACATTGAAGAGCCACGAAAGATTAGAGATGTTCAAAGCTTGGCTGGAAAAGTTGCGACGTTGAGCAGATTCATCTCCAAAGCCATAGACAAATCTGTCCCTTTCTTTGACTTAATTAAACGGGGGAAGCGAAACTTCGGGTGGACCCCTGAATGTGTAGAGGCCTTCCAAAATTTGTCGGATTTACTAGAGAAACCTTCGATATTGTCGAAAATGGTGGATCATGAGGATCTATATGTATATTTAGCAGTGTTGTCTCGTGTTGTCAGCTCAGCTTTGGTACACGAGGAAGGCAAAGTCCAAAGATCGGTGTATTACGTAAGCAAGGAATTAGCAGTGGCAGAACACAATTATCCGAAAATAGAAAAACTTGCTTATGGTCTCTTGATTACATCCCGAAAGCTTCGTCATTATTTCCAAGCTCATCTGATATTCATATACACTGATCAGCCACTTAGACAAGTATTGCAATGACCTGAAGCATCGGGATGACTGCTTAAGTGAAACATCGAGTTGAGCCAATTCGACTTAAATTTTCAGCCAGGAGAGCAATCAGGGCACAAGCTCTAACTGACTTCATAGAAGAATTCACAATTCCTGAAAAAGATGCATTGGATGATAAGGATGACCCTTCGGAGCATAATTCAGAACTTAATCCGTGGAAATTGTATACAGATAGGGCTAAGAATGATTGAAGGTCCAGCGCTGGAGTTGTTCGAACTACTCCTGAAGGACAATCTATTTACTATGCCTTGCGGTTGAAATTTTCTGCCACTAATAATGATTCTGAATACGAAGCCCAGATTGCCGGGCTAAAACTCGCTAAGGAACTAGAGGTGACAACACTAGTCATATTCTATGATTCCAAAATTGTTGTTTGCCAAGTTCGAAAAGAATTCGAAACCAGGGGACCCCGACTCATCACTTACCTTTAAATGGTAGAGGAGTTACTAGGCAACCTGGAGCATTATAGAATAACTCATATCCCAAGATTAGAAAACCAGCAGGCAGATAGGCTGGCTAAGTTGGCAAGCTCTAACAATCCAGAAGAGACAGAAATGGTTCCAATGGAGGTACTAAAGTCTCCAAGCTTTGATCAAATGGAAGTCAACCCAGTACTGGAAGCTGAACCAGAAAGGGAGTCATGTATGACACCAATTAAGAACTTCCTTAAAAGCAGAATGCTCCCATCAAAAAAGAGCGAAAGACGAGCTGTAATATGTAAGGCCGCAAGATATGTCTTACAAGATGAGATTCTTTATCGCCAGGGATTTTTTATGCCCCTACTCCAGTGTCTATCACATGACGAGATCAAACGTGTACTGAGATAAGTACATGAGGGTGAATGTGGAGACCACACTGGAGGCCAAACTCTGGCAAAGAAAGTATTACGATATGGCAATTTCTAGCCTACCGTAAACAAGGATGCAGCTGATTATTCACGACGCTGCGACAAATGTTAGAAATTCGCTAAAGTTCCAAGATCACCTCTGAGTCAACTTAAATCAATGGTGAGCCCATGGTCGTTCGCTATGTGGGGGATAGACATCATTGGGACCCTACCAATCGCCAAAAGAGGAGCTAATTATGCAATCGTGGTCGTGGATTATTTCACAAAATGGGTGGAAGCTGAACCCTTTACTACGATCACGACAAAGCGGGTGATAAATTTTGTGGCTAGGAATATCATCTGTCGATTTGGGATACAAGAACCATTATAACTGACAATGGAACCCAATTCGATATAGAATTTAGAAATTTCTGCCAAAAGTATAAGATTGACAAGAGGTATACTGCACAGGCTCATCCGCAATCAAATGGACAGGTTGAGGAGATAAACAAAACTATTAAGTCCATAATCAAAAAACAATTGGAACAAGCAAAAGCCATATGGGTCGATGAATTACCATTAGCATAATGGGCTTATCGAATGACCTACAAGACGACAACGGGTCATACCCCTTTTTCACTCTCCTTTGGATCAGAAGCGGTAATTCCGGTGGAGCCAAAAGTTCTTTCTCACAGGACGAAATGTTACGATCCTATGACAAATAAAGTGCTTCTTCTTGAATCCTTGGATATGGTCGAAGAGAAAAAGATGAAGAGGACTTGCGTGCCTCGAGACACAGGGCTCAAGTGACATGATACTATAATAGAAAAGTTCGCCCTCAAACCTCTGAACCAGGAGACTTAGTACTGAAACGTGTGTTTCCACCCCAGTTCATCTGGGTCCAAAGTGGGAAGGACCATACACCATCGAACATAAACTTGGTACCGGAGCAATCAAGTTAACGACCGTGGATGGTGAAGAGATTCCCAGAGCTTGGAATGCCCGACACTTGCGGCAATACTTGACTTAAGTTTGTACTGTTTTCTTTTGTTTTATAAACCATGTAAAAAGGCATGACTTGCCTAGAAAAGTCCGGTTAACATAAGCAAAAGATTATGAAGTGGACGTAGACCACACTATAAAAATAGCGTGTGTGATTTACTTTTCTTACGTAAATCCTTTTATATGTTTTGTGATCTTGATATAAAACAATAAATTTGAATTGAAATTGAAACAAACGAAATAATCGTTTGCATGACAAATGAAAAGGACGGGAAGATAACATCCCAAACTCTAACTCTCATGACTCAAGAGAGAGTATAAAGGACGGGAAGACGACGTCCCTAAGGTGTGAAGGTGTGCCACGACAAAAGACTGCCATGTATCCACTCTAACCTGACTATACGACAGAAAAGTATAAAGGTACTAAGAATAAGTACCAATGAAAAAGAATTTAAGCCCCACTGAAGGGTTGTGGGCAATCCGTTGTCGAACCTAATCAATCTCAAACAAGCTCTGACCAAGCACTCTATTCAAGATTGATTGGGGGCATACGTACCACATCCCCTGATGTCGTTTATTTAATTAAGTGTAAATCATTATTTGCTGCTTACGCTTTTAATATTTTGAGTATTGTTGAATTCAACAACAATAAATAACAAACTTGCAAATATTTGACATAGTGGGGAACAAACTATTTAATTTACGTGAGTGCAGGTTCATACATGAATATTAAAACAGAGAAACGCGAGGGCCGCACTCGCCACAACAACAACGGACCAATGGAAAATCAAAACAACAGATGAAGCTAACTTTCTTTTGGACTTTGGGACAGACTTAGCTTTCTTGGCATCCTTGAGCTTATCCCTTTCCTATTTTTCAGCTTTGAAAAAGATACGCTTCAGTTTCTTTTTCCTTG
This sequence comes from Allium sativum, assembly GCA_030737875.1. Classification (NCBI taxonomy): domain Eukaryota; kingdom Viridiplantae; phylum Streptophyta; class Magnoliopsida; order Asparagales; family Amaryllidaceae; genus Allium; species Allium sativum. The sequence continues at coordinate 10,946,910 of JASFAX010000033.1, forward strand.
AAACTGGAGTGTTAGGATCAGTAGCTTTCATAGCAAGCTCTTCGGTGATTGACCTGGTTGAAAGTTTGACAACTAGCCTCGACCCAAGAGAGACTGTCACGAGGAGTTTGAGAGCTTCGGGGTCTTCTTCTTCTACCTTATCTTTTAAAGCATATCTTGCTTGGCGTTCATATCAGTCAAAGTCATGTTATCGGCATCTCCCGAGCCTCCAATCATAACAACATCGTCATCTTCCTCGTAACCGTCGTCGCCGCCATCATCTTTCAAGGCATTCATTATATCCTCGTCTTTGGTAATCTCAGTGTTGGATGACATGGGAGCCTTGTCAATGACCTCCCCCTCCTTAACTGTAATAACCCGGAATATCAGAACCAATTTAAAAAAAAATTATTTTAAGAAATTTTGACAGAAAATGCATCAGAATTTAAAAATACCATTTAAATTAAAACTATTAAATAAAAAACTTTTAAATAAAATTATGATGTTATTTATGTATGATTTGAAATTTATTTCTAATAAACAATTATTTATAATTAGATAGATAGTGATTTATTACAATTGAAATTAGTATCAAGTTGTATGTATATTTGTAATAATTAACTTCAAACAATTGATAATAAAAGAAAACAGTAGTTGTGTTATTGTTTTGTTAAAAACATTAATATAGGAGTTTTATTATAATTAACAATAAATCAACACATAATTTCTTTGCTTATTTACATTTCATGCAAGTTTATTATGCTTTCTTTTCATTTTCTACTATATCAAATTCACTACCTCTTTTCTCACCACTCTCCATTAATTACGCATTCATTTCTTTTCTTTATCTTTTAATTTATTACTCTTCATTCTATTAACTTATTTCTCTTCATTCTATTTTCATACATGTATTCTTATTTCTTAAATTTACATCCCCTTATTTCCTTTTTCTTTTCCTTTTATTATTTCTCTCCAAAAACAAATCAACTCCATGTACGTATATTTCTCTTTATTTGTTCTTGCATGAATGTTGAATAGGTATCTTTTATTCTGAAACATTAATATTATATGTTTTGAAAATTGAAAAGTTATAAACTTTCTAACAATTGGCATTAAACAATAAATCATGCATTAATTACATTCCCGTTTTCTCTTTCCCTATATTTTTCTTTTGAAATTTTGAATAGGAGATAAATGTTGATTAGATTAACACATGCCTAGTCAGCTAATTTAATTCCTTTGTAACCTACTATATGTGAAGAGACACATTAGGGTAATGAAATAATTGTTTGTTCGTTAAAAATAATAATAAATTTTTTAATGTATATATAGATTGGATAAAATTTACATGCTATGGAGTAGTTATTGGTTAGTTAAAAATATAATTTTTAACTAATGTAAGTGATGAAAATAAGAAATGAGAAATAAATACGCCACCTCAGCCAATTTATTTCCCTTGTGACATAAAACATATGTAGGAACACAAGTAAGGAATAAAGTAAAATATATAACCAATTAAAGAAAGTAAAAAAAGTCACCTCCTTCATAAAATAAATAAATAAAAGTTGAAATTATATTCAATGAAATTAGAGGCGTGTCATTCATTGCAAGAAAAAAACAAATAAGGAAAAAAGAATAATGATAATGATAATAATAATGGCCGCATGCGTTTCATTCATATCCTTTATTTCTTTTATGTTCTCTCTCTTCTTCTCATATGCATATATGCCATATTTTATCCCTTTTATAAATACAAGAAAAAAAATGAAAGGATAGACAATTATTAAGTTAAATATTATTTAATACATATATACCCTAGTATATACGGTCAAAGCTTAACCCCAATTCTCTTCATTACGTTGCTTCCGCTCTGAACTAAATCAATGGCAACCGTGCTTCCAAATTCCTCTCCCCTTTTCTTTGAATCCAATCAGTAAATTCGAGATCTTCCAAAGAGAAAAACGAAGAAATCCTCACGATCTTTCTAATCAATGGTGAAGATTGGTTGCACGATGCCCAGGCTACACGGGAAGATGAAAACAACGACATTATGAATGTAATTAAGTAAATAATGATGTGAATTATATTACAATTAATTTGATTGTGTAATTAAAATTTAGAAGCTCATATCTTCTTCTTACGAAACCAGAATCCAGCGATTTTCAAAGCGTTGGAATCGTATTCAAGAGAGCTACGCAATGGCACTGACCGAAACAAATTCAGAAGCAGTCAGGAATTCTGACTAGATTAAACGCAGAGTTTAATTCAGCTAAAAACAAACGTTAATTACCGATTTCGAAACCAATCAAGGTGAGAACTCTCTCATTAAATTCTTTTGTACAGTTATTTATTTTTATAATTGAATTTATGTTGATTGTCTGTTAGCTCACCTCCCTCGTCCATAGAACATGGACGATCTAAATTTATTGTTTTGAGTTGTGATTACGATATGAATAAAAATATATACATGTGAGATTTCTCAATTTAAAATAAAAATATATTTAAATTGATTGTGATTGTGTTATGAAATATATACGCTACATAAAACACATATGTGAGTCATATAAAATTGAGATTGATTGACTGATTGTGGTTGTGGTGTTTCGTTGAAGTATATTTTTATGAGATAAAAATATAATCTTTAACATGTTGTGTTAAAATAAAAATGTCATTTTCTTAGGGAATGTTATGTTGAAATAAAAATATGTCAATGATAAAATTTACATTTTTTATAGTGCATATAGAAATGATTTAAAATGATCATTAGTTGGAAATACAAAAATATGGAAAGAATAAAACATTATCATTATTATGTTAGCAATATTAGAATTTTTTTTGTTTTCTTTCCTGTTCAGTAATGGCGGATCTCTCCTTTTGCTTCCCTGCTCCATTTAAATACCATTCTTCTTTTCGTTATCGCTCATCTCCTTCTTCTTCCGTTCATCTTTCTCATCCTCCTCGTTCCTCTCGTCTCGCTTCTTCTCTCCTCTCTCAGCCCCCTCGTGCCTCTTTTCTTCCTCGCACCCTCTCTCAATCGCTTCGTCAATCTAATCTTCCCAATCTCTCTCATGCTTCACTTGGTTCAATTCCTCCTAATCGTTCAGTTTCAGTTAATCTACCTACTAACCGTACAGCGAATCCTCCTCCCATTATAGATCTTATCCTTCCATCACCTTCTCATGTTCAATCTCGTTCGTATCAACCCCTAACCCCCAAGTTGCAATGTCATAATCGTTTTGAGCCTCTTACTGTCAGTCAATCTGAGCTATAATTAAAATCTTATGTTTAAGTGGCGACATCTGCACCGTTGGTTCCACCAAAACCAATCATAAGGAAAATGAAAACACCTCTCCCAAAATTCAAAAGTATTTCAGATACAGTCAATTTTCTAAAGAGGGAACGACGTTGTCTTCAGTGTGCATGTAATGGACACGTTGCAAAAAGTTTGTAGGGAACCCAAAATTTGTTATTACTGTGGTTTTTATGGTCACTCGAGCCCATATTGCAATACAAATCGAATGAACCAAAAGGCTTCGAAACACGTGCGAAAAGGTGTTTCTTGGAATTCTGCCAAGTCTGCCAAGTGGGTCCCTCGAGGCAACACTTCAACTGAAATTCCTTAAAATCATATGTTGCTTCAAAAAAATTCCACTTGTCAACAATTGGAGCAACCATCTCGCACTCATATAAGCTCTCCATCCTCTCCCTCTCCTTCTCAAGCAGAAAATATGAACCGCTTCTTAATGGAACATACTTCTCTTCACATTGTCGGAACTGTTCTCACCGGCAATTAGAATGCAGACTCACTCTTTTTCTGTCTCTCTGTAACCCTAAATCATCAGACATGACCTATGTGGATTTTAGCCAATAAATCATTCCTGATATTATGTCCAAATAGTGAAATAAGGGACTTGGCTCTACGTTTAAAAAATTTGGCCAAACCTGGTGGGGCTATGTACTTTGAACCTTAGAACGAAGGTAAACGTGGACCCTCTCTAGCTTTAGAAATCGAATCTTAGGCTAAAGTGGAGGGTTTACAGAGTTTTTGAGATATAATGCAACAACAGTAAAGGAGATTCTCAAACCTATTGGTATAGTCTTTGCGTTGGATGATTTTGACTGGGCACACTATGATCATCGCTTTATACTAGTTAAGGTTGCATTTTATGAGGGAATTAGCTCTTGTACTAAGTTCGCAGCAAACATTAATGAAAAAAATTCATCTTCTTAAGGTGGAACGATGCGTTCACGAGCACCCTGGTACTAAACCTGAAACCCTATTTATTGGAAACTTTGAAGAACAGATAATCCCGTGTATTCATGAAGATTTGCTCCATCCAAGTTCTGAAGAGTACCATGATGTTATGGTGGATGAAGCAGCTTTGTATGTTGTTAATCAAGCCAATCTCACAGCTAGTGAGCATAATCAGCATGAAGTAGATTAGCAAAATGAAATTAATGATGAGGTTGACACTGATGAGGTTCAACATAACATTAATGAAATGCAAGAAGACAATTTGATGCCTCCTGCTTCAATGCAACTTGCTACAATCCCGCAATTTGTTCCTTTCAATCTCGAAGTACCTCAATGTGTATCCTGTTAATCCTTCTTCCCCTCAGCTCAACATGCCCATTCAACAAATTTTACCCCCTTTGGATGCACCTCAGACGGACATGGAGGTTGAATGGCCTCAATTTCTTTCCCCAGTGATGGTCCGTCGAAGTGCTAGGAATAACAAAATGGAATCTCGTCCTGAAGGCTCGGGTAGCTTTTTTACTCCTATTATTTTTTCATCTCATAATAAAAGTTTGAATAAAAAAATTTCTCATTACATGCGGGTGAGTTTGCATGACGTGCATTATTTAGCCATGCAAGAACTCGGAAAGGAGCGTATCAATGATCCCCAATGAAATTGGTATCATGGAATGTTAGAGGATTAGGGGATTTTTCTAAATGCCACGCAATTAATCTAATTCTTGCCCCTTTGAAAGTTGATATCCTTTTCTTACAAGAAACTAAACTTCATAACCCTTCTCATTATCACTTTAAACTCATTGGTGGATCTTTTTTAACTGGTTGGCGTCACGTTGATGCTATCTATTACTTATACAGGAAAGCAGAAACCAAGCGTTTCAACAACCACCACGTGTCCCTCAACCGCAAATTGCCAATAATTAATTCGGAAAGAAACTACCGATGCGATCTTTTTTTCTCAGATCCCTTTTCCGCAACCTAAAATTGTACCAATGATCTTTATATTATCTCCCCAAATCGATCAATTCCTTCCCCAAACACAAAAATTTCTGTCCTATAATCGACTATCAGCATATTCAATCCATAGATTTTCAGTGTTTTCCATGTCTGATTTTGCTTAGAGACAATCAGTTAGATGGAGGCGAAACACCAAAAACTCCTATTTTTTGGGTCATTTCAAATCTTTGACTATTGTAACCTGAAACATTTTCATAGGCGAAACAGACAATCAGTTAGATGGACGCACTTCCTTTTGCTCCCCCCGCTATTTCATGAAGTCTCAATTAATAATAGGAATCCTGAACATCTCCATTTCAAGGTAACGTTCTTTTCTTCGATTTTTCCTTTCCTATGTTTGATTCACTTACTTCTTACCAATTCAGCACTAAATTATTACTGATTTACACATAAACTGCGTCAACTCCGACCAGATCATTTGTTGATGTTGTTACACAATGTTTGTTGGATCTGGTATAATTGAGACACTAAAGATAAAAATATAGTGGTATTCGTTCTTACTCTGTATTATTAAAGTTCTATAATGATGCATGTTTTTTCTTGCAATTTCATTTGTGATTATTTGGTCATCTGTGGTATTTGTCATTCATTATTTCCTGTTTATTATCACATTACGAGAAGGAATCGTTTCAGCTATGGATTTCATACTGTTCAGAACTGTGACATTTTCTATAATTTACATTATTATTCCTAATATTATGTTTAAGTTTTTTCATTTCTCTATATAGCTCCAATTATAAGATGTCAGTGCTGCTTTTTCATTTTAATTATGTAATTATTTCATCATTTTGGTGTTTTTCCAAAAAAGATTGGCTTTTTTACTGTGTTACCATTGGGTATTGTTATTACTGAGTTCATTGACATATAAACCTAATTTTTTTTACTTAAATGCTCCAACTATTCATTCCCAGATCGGAAAGAACTAATTAATCTTTGTACTCCCATTTGTATCACAAAGAACTGCTTAATTTTCGTACTCCCTTTTGTATCAAAAAATATAATAATACCATGTAAAGACTTATGAAAATATATTCACAAATACCCTCCCTTCATGAAATCACAACTCTTTTTAGCTTCCTAGGCACGTTGTTGGGATCTATCATTTGTGCTGTCTTCCTGAATTTTGATTCAGGTAGTTTTGGATGGTATTCCCTATATTATAGGTTTTGCTTCATTTGCACTTTTAATTCTATCTAGGTTATGTATTTACATTCAGTCTCCGAATAAGAAATTTTGGTTAAATGCAACATTAAGTTGACTTTTGTGCATGACTAAATGTGAGTGAGTAGAAGTTCGTTTCTGCTATAGTTAATTAAAGATTTGAGTTTTTTAATGTTTCCTAAATTGTTATTTCACTAGAATTTCCAAAATTAAGTATTTTATTTATGCAACAGTTTACTGCTTCCCATTATGATGATAGTTAAAAATGTATGAACTACTGTCAGTGGAAGGAGAAGATGTGAAGTAAATCAAAAGGCTAGGACTACCATATGTTAATTGAATCATCCCTTTTAGTTTTTTACTTTGTTCCCGCCGTTTGAGAGAAGGCACGTACATAAATCTATTATCTATTATTTAAATAACACATATCACATGTAATTCAAAATTTTCCCCATCTTTGTTTGTTTTTTCCCGATTTCCATCTTTTCTTGCTGTATATTTCCTATTTCCTCAATGTTCCAAACATTATCGACCAACTGTAGTTATTATGTTATACCATCCTTTTTTTTTAATCTGCTTTATGCTCTTCCTCTCCTTCTCCCTACCCCGTAGACTGTTTAAGTTCATATTTACGAGACTGAATTCGCTTAGATATATATATATATATATATTAGTTGAGATTTTAAGTATTATAACAAAAGATATCAAAAATTATGAGGAAATTTAACCACAAGTTTTGAATACTGAGGCTAACTACATGACTTTTTTCTATTCTTGGCACTAGTGAAATTCAGTAGACGTTTCTTAAAGCTTATTTTGGCTTATGGGCAAATGGCACCAAATTGAAAATGTGCCAACAAATAGTTGTTCCTTAAAACTCTATGCATAATGCAATAGACCAAATGTGTTAGGGCTATAGTTTGAGTTATTTTGAAACACATAGTTAATCTGACATGGCAGTTTTATTATCTTACCATAGCAAAATAACCAAAACAAACTGATCATACTGTATTCCTCCAGAAACCAAAATGGAAAGTTTGTTCTATGCCATGTCATATTGTATATGAGGCGGTACCATCGATTAATAGAATAGTATAGAGATATTATTCCCCATCCATTTTTATAGATTGCTATATTTGAAAAATTTGCATATATAAGATATCATGTGGTTGATTCCATGTAGTTATTTTAAAACTGATTTGTGTTTTCTAATTGTTTTAGTTGATATATCAATTATGATAAATTGGTTGACATTTTATTTATAGTCATTCCGGAACTAACGTTTGTTTTATTATCATAATCGCTTTTACATCCATTGTGTTGGTTTTATAATAAGTTCAATTAAATCTATTGACACTATATTAGGATAAGTTATTATTGGAATCATTACGGATGACCATAAAAGATAGGTTTTCTATTTTGTTTCACTTCTGTTCAAGACCAAGATAGTTCATAATTTGACCATTAGTGTAGCTTATCGATGATTACAAAAAGTTTCAAAAATATATTTGATTCCACATATCCTCACATTGGTTTCATATGTTTTATCTGTATATAAATTGTAAAGTCAACTCATATATTTATAATTGCTTACTTCGAATTATATTATATAAAAATTATTGTCCTTTTACGTTAAAGCATCCAATTTACTTTTCTATCATTTATGGTTATATAATAATTGATGTGTAGCTAAAGCATTTACATATATTTTGTACTAATTTCTAAGTTACAATATATTCTGTAGTTTATTCATTTAAAAGTAATACTCAGTCATGTTAAGGTGCTTGGCTATTGAGTACAGTTTGAGAATAACCATAGTTTCATTTCCTGATTAGATTAAGAGCCTCCTAGAATTTTATAATATACTTGATAAAGCCATGTCTTTCATACAAGCGACTTAAGTGGTATGTGTCATAATTCAAACATCATAACTGTCACCATGCAAGAGAAATACAAGTATTTTAGGTGGTCTTATTCAAATACAATTGTTTTGCAGGTCTTATTCAAATTTCATTTGCGTGAAATACAAAATATTTTGCTGGTATTTTTGCATGTTTGATATTTAAATGACTACTTTTTGGTACCCTTCAGACTAATAAGTCCTTTGGATGTGCATGAGACATGGGCTTTGTTGCATAGAAATGGTATTTCATATTTACTAAATACCATCATTCATGTTGTAATATGACATTTTTCTATGCATGTCCAATTGTAATATATATAAGTTAACCAACGTTTACATATTGTCAATGCCTATTATCCACAGTCATTGGCCAAATTTGACGAATAAATTTTCTGTAGTGATCGACCTATCTATTTCATTTTATGCATACGTTGGCAACTTTAACGGTTTGTTGGCAGTTGGATAATTTCATGATAATGCAGGGAAAAAAGGTTCCAGTTTTTAGCTTTAATTGATTTTCCCTGTGTATCAATTAAATGACTATGTTTTCCTAAACAACTTTTACTTTCATGGCACGAAAGTTAAAGTGGATACGAGATTGGAAATATTCAGATTTAATTAGGGTATGGACATCTTAGTCTGAAGTTGTGTCCTACGACAAATCAGGGCCGGTCCTGAGTATTTGTAGGCCTAGTGCGGAAAGAAAATTTTGGGCCCTTAATTTTTTTTTTTTTACGAAATTGAAGTTAAGTCATATGTCATATCATTGTCATATGTCAACTAAATTTTATTATACTCATGACATGTTTAACTAGTAATAAGCAGAAACAAGAAAGTTGAATAAATTTTCCTAACCTTTCTAAAGCAAACTTAACAAGTGTTGGATCTCATTGTTTCTCACTGAGCAGATCATAATGGAGATATATTATGCATCCTGACAAGAAAAAGCAGCTCTAAGTAAATAACTCATTAAAATTAATCTAAATTTGACATAAATTATATGGGGTGAACATAATATAATAAGACACATTAAGCAAAAAAATAAGATATTATGAATTATAAATGAAGTTAGTATACCTGTACAAAGATCATGGGCAAAAACAAACATCAATTCTCATTTAAAGTGACATCTTCTTGCATTTTTTGAAGCAAAATCATCGATAATATGCTCCACTTTGATATTTTTCAGCATATGCTTTTCAATGCTCAAAATTGCTAAGCCATTCAACCTATCTTGAGTCATACTTGTGCGCAAATAAGATTTAATTAACTTCAACTTTGAGAAACTCCGCTCAGCAGAAGCCACAGTAATAGGTATAGTTAACAATACCCTGTAAGCAACCAAAATATTTGGAAACATGTCCATCTTCTTCACAAATTCCAAAACTCTGATAGAATTCCATGGAATCTCACACTCATATGCTACACTAGGAAGCATTTCCTGTAATATTTGTAATTCAGAAAGTAAGCGTTTTCCATCAATATCGCAATAATCACCATGAGTCAAGGACTTTTCAAGTTTTACACAACATTCTTTCAATCCTTCATCATCCAAAGAAATCAACCGGGAAGCATCGAACAAAAAACCAAATATAGACTCGAAAAGTTCCATTTGTTCAAACCTTATCTTCAACTGAGAGAGTGCCATATCAACTAGAACAAGAAAGTAATCAGTTCTAAAGTTCTCTGAAGTAGATTGTTGTTCTCTTTCCGTGTTAGGATTCTCATCAAATTGTCTATTTCTTTTAATCCTACGCTTTATTTGAAAAACAGGTTCAATGTCCATTTCATCTGCAAGTTCTTTAGCATCAATCATAGCTGATACAAACCCATTTTCCCTATATTTCTCAAAGAAAGAAACCAACCCTTTTAAACTTGCAATTGCTACATCAAGACGCATATCTTCAGATTGCAAATTTTTGCTCACCAAATTGATTTTGTACAGAATTTCATGCCAAATAATTAAGCTCAATAAGAATTCAAAACTTGAAAATTCATTAGAAGCTAATTTTTCAGCATCCCAGCTTAATTTTGGATCATCAGAAACTTCAGCTAGTTTCAGTAAAGCATCTCTAATTTTAGGAGTTTGAGTTCTTATTGCTTTAACACTTTCAATTCGACTTTCCCATCTTGTCACACATAGGGATTTTAAAGTCAAATCATCAACATATTCAAGCAAAAGATGCCATCTTTTAGTGGAATTTGCAAACACATTATATAATGCTTGACATGCTCCAAAAAACGATTTTCCTTTCACAAAAGAGTTTGCCATATCTGAAAGTACCAAGTTAAGAGAATGACAACCACAAGGCATATAAAAAGCTCTAGGATTAACATCAAGCAATCTTTTTTGAACACCTTGATGTTTTCCTCTCATATTAGAACCATTATCGTACCCTTGTCCCCTTACATCATTGATATCTAAATCAAGAGAGCTAAGAGCAGCTTCCAATTCACCAAAAAGACCCAAGCCAGAAGTGTTCTCCACTTTCAAAAACTCTAAAAAATATTCTTCTATTTTTATTGGGTAGCTCACGACATCAACACATCTAATCACCAAAGTCATTTGTTCAATACGACTTGCATCAGGAGTACAATCAAGGATCACAGAAAAATATTTTGCTTCTTTTATTTTTTTTATTATGGCACTTTTGACACTCGATGCAAACATTTCAATCAAATCATTTTGAATTTTATGACTAAGATAATGATAATGAATGTCCCTATTTTGAATGAGTCTAAAATGATGTTTCATTACAGGATCAAACTCAGCTATTGACTCCAGAAAACCCAAAAAATTACCATTTGAATCTTCAAATATTTTGTCATGGGTCCCACGAAATGCCAAATTATTCATTGCAAGGCGTTTAACAACAGCAATTATTCTGATCATAACATCTCTCCAGTGTTCAGTGTCATTTTTTATTTGCTCTTGCAATTCTTTATCAATAGTTTGATTTGTTTTCAGTCTAATTTGAAGTTCAGCCCAAGCTCTAAGGTTAATAAGATGTTCACGACTATCATCATGTTGCTTAAGTTTTTCACCCAAATGCACCCAGTCATCTACTCCGGAACTTGCTAAATTGCTTTGTGAACGAGCTTTTTTCACATCTTTACAACAAAAACAGAACACTTTATCTAATTCCTTTGAGTAAACTAACCATTTTCTGTCAATAAGTTCCCCGTTTCTTAATTTCTAATCAAAATAATATATAGAGAACCCCCTATTGTACTTATCTTTAGGAAAATTGATATTTTTTTCTCTAACCAGACCCTTTTCAACAAGCAAATCCCTCATTTTATTATTTAATCCATCCCACACTCGAGGATCATAAATATTCAAAGACAGGGAACCAGGATCAGTTGGATTAGTTTCTTCCCTATTTTCACTAAGCATATTTTCAAACACATCAATTTCTTCTTCAATTACTTCATTTTCGGTCTCTTCATTAACCACATTCTCATCTTCTATAGAATTTCTTATAATTTCAGGCACTTCATTTTCAACATCAGGCACTTCATTTTCTTCAGGTGGTTTGGCTTTTTTTCAAAGTTTTTCAAGTGATCCTTTGAGGGGTTTAATCTTCTCTTCTTCCTCTTTTTTTCGTTTTCTTTTCTCATGACCAGACATATGTTTTTTATTGAACATTTTCAGCTTAAATTGCAACACCGAATGAGAGGATGAGAATAATAATAAGACCTGGATGAATAAAATAGTGTCCCAGTCTGTAGCCCGAGCAATTTAACAAGAGGACTTCACGGCTCCAACGATCTTTACTGCACAAAGTAACAGCAACCAATCCTAGAACGGAAAAAAAAAATTGAAACGAATTATCTACCTGCCTACGGCGAAAGGAGCTCGGAATCTCAAAGGACCAGCGGTTGAAATTTGTTTTCTCAGACCCTAGAGGGCGGCGGTCGTCAAAAAGGTAATAGTAGAAAATTTTTTTAATGGCCGGAATTTCTAATAATCGAACGGTTCGCACCGTGTCAGGGCCGGCCATGCGACAAATAATCGAGCTGCATGCATCTGTTCTTCATACGCTTTGAAAATAAAATGTTGAAGCTGTGAAAAAGGTAAAGTATGAAGGGATACTATATGGGTCTACAGTGGACAGTTATTTAAGTATGAGAACATTCACTTGAAGTTGTATCAAAGGAAAAAATGTTAAAGTGGATACGAGATTGAAAATATTTAGATTTTATTAGGGTATGGACATCTTAGTCTGAAGTTGTGTCCTGCAATAAATAATCGAGCTGCATGCATCTTTTCTTCATACGCTTTGAAAATAAAATGTTGAAGTTGTGAAAAAGGTATAGTATGAAGGAATCATATCTCTGATTCTGGATGGATTGGAGTCTAAGACTAGACTACCTTTGATAAGTTCTTTTATTACATTAGTACCTTACCACGCCAATTGCATACATAGTTTTAATGGTTATAATAGTATAGCTCTCAGATCTACTTAACATGTTTGCCATTATATGTTTACTCTGCATATATACGACAATCTAATGAAAATGAATGCATGAACAAGATAAAGGTTAGTTTACAAAGATGTGCGTACATTTATTTGCATAGTGATAGTAACAAATGTAATAGCATGTCCAATAAACAAATATAAATCAAATTAAATACCACAAGTTTATTTTTAATGTGAGGGAGAATGGCAAATCAGATTTCAGTAGACAATTGATGCATAGGTAACAATCTAACATATGCGAAGAAGCAATCGTTGAAAAACTAATTATAATGCTTCTGTTTTGAATCTTTTAATATAGAATTAAATATTTAACCTCCAGCTTTTTTTAGGTTGAAGATTATTACATTCTCACCACTTTCTTCTTCTATGAGTTCACAGATATTTGCTTATGGTTGCATATGTTTATTTCATTATTTCATTTTTTGTCTCATTCTTATTTTTGTGCGATGTACTACCATATCTTTATCATGTTCAGTCATTTTTTTTCATACTAAAAAACAAAAATTCTATCTTCTTTTTCCAAGGATCTGAGTTATGGCTGGAAAAGGAAGAAAAGGGCTTCTCGCTGCCAAAACAACCGCCGCCAACAAGGATAAGAAATCTCCAACCTCTCGATCTTCTCGAGCAGGTCTTCAGTTTTCGGTCGGTCGTATTCACCGTTAATTGAAGACAAAGAATCTCTGCTCATGGCCGTATCGGAGCCACCGTCGCGATCTTGGAGTACCTGACTGCATAAGTGCTTGAGCTTGCTGGAAACGCCAGCAAAGATCTGAAGGTGAAGAGGATAACGCCATATCATCTTCAGCTGGCCATCCGTGGAGATGAGGAGCTTGATAGGGAACCATTGCTGGAGGTGGAGTCATTCGTCATATCCACAATTCCCTCAACAACATGTCTCTGAAAGAGTAGGGTCTTGATTCCAATTCTAATAATTTATGTTGGGATTATGTTTTTTAAAAATCGATTTCTTTGTTTGGCGACTAAACTTTGTTACGGATTAAGAACTGATTAAGTGTGGTGTTTCTGTTTCAAATAATAATAATAATTCTAGTAGATACTGTTAGCTAAGAGGAGTATAAGCCGCTAGAAGGAATTCGAGGTGGGAGCTTGCATGTTCGTATTGTCCAGATCCAAAGTCTAGATGAGTGGATAAAGTTATCAAATGTCAATGATTAAGTGCAAACCACTTTTAACCTCAGTTGCAGTTGTAGACATGGTGAGCTTAAATGCGCTAACTGTTTTTTGTAGAAGGAACAAGTATGTTTTTTGTAATATGAACGAGTATGTCTATCGTGGAATAAGAACGTTTTTTGTGGACCTCTTAAACTAACGGCAAGTTAACAAAAATTTTGTTATGTGCATTTAGTATAAGACTTCCATGAGATGTGAAGTGTGGTGTTGTATTTTTATGTATCTTCTGACCCAAGTCAGTTGGATTGCCTTTTTGACATTTTCTGTCAGCATGCTGAGCTAAACCCTGAGCCTAACGAAGACGGAGAAGAAGAAAATAATTTGTATTTTGGCGACAAAGGGATGGATAATGGTGGTTCTGGAGATGAAAATCAGAATGGCAGTTTCTGGATCGTCTTTCTAACCCCATCATTTTTTCAAATGGAGATCACGATATTGCCCGTACAATATTAGAGCTCCAAATCAACGATCGGAGTACTAAAGATGCAGAAGAAATGGAACAAGACGGACAAAGTGGTAACCATCCATCAACAGAGCAACAAACGTAACTGTAACGTTTGTTTTAGCCTAGGATGTAGAATTGCTTTGTCCATTTTTTTAATGGTTTTCATGTTTCCTCTATGGTATGTGTTTCTAACTGTACTTATCATGTTAGAGAATCACCTAGATTATTGAATCTATGTGCTTCTTCATTTCATAGAACAATTTATGGAATCAGTTTGAAAATAATTTTGGTGTTATTGATTTTTTTTTTTTTTTTTTTTATAGAAAAAATAGTAATATAAAAATCTAACATGGGTTGCTGCTCTAATGTTAACGAAAATTTGTATTTGTTTACATGTTCTATGTTGATGATAAAAGTTGAAAAGCATGTTATTTCTTTCTCGCCAAATGAACCATACAGTAGCTGATAGGAGATGCCATGCAATATTACTGGTTTTGTTTGACGTTGCAAGCCTGCAACCTTAGATTGATGATGGTAGTCTCATATTGTACCACGCTTGACTCAAAAGTTTCAAATTGACATGAAGCCCAAATAGTTTCCAGTATTTACGTTAAAGGCCTAATGCTCAGCATCTTCAACCTGTTCTCCGCAAAATGCACATTCCGGGCTTTTACTGAAGCAGCCTATGTCAGTAGGAAGTTATGGATGGCTTTGTACAACCATGCAGCCATCTGAGGTGGGTTTTTAATGCTTGGCTAATCAATGGTTAAGCTTACGTAAATATTAATATTCACAATATGGTTAGGTTCATTTGGTTTTATTAATTAAATCACTGATCTATTGCTCTCATTGATGTGTTTCTATTAATTGAATAACTGATATATTGCTCTTATTACCATACATCATGTTCTAAATAGTTGAATTAGAGGCTATTGGTTGTGTGGTAATAATGATTAGTGGAAATTTAGCTCTGTCTTTTTTTATCTTTAATATTTAAAAATTCTTTCTCATCAATATTTTATAAACATCACTATTTTCAATTTGGGTATTTTAAAAATAAAAATTAAATGTAGACGTCAATAGCATTTTGTTACGATCAAAACGATAATTTTGAATTTTTCTTGAAATAATGCATATATCTGTAGAGAATTTCACTTTATCAGCAAATAGTTACATTTTACACGGCAAATATTTGTAGATTCTCTATGAATGTTTGTACGTTTCTTTGCAAATATTTATTGAATTATCCACAATTATTGTAAATCTAAATAATTAGAGTTGTTTCAAAAAAAAAAAAAAAAAAAAAAAAAAAAAAAAAAATCCTCATTTGGAGGGGTACTAAGAGGTGCATGTTGGAGAAGTAGATATGGCAGGGTTTCACATATACCAACTTTATTCCACATAGACTATTGCGCGTGGTCAATGCTATAAAGACATAAGAAATATGTTTGTTGTACCTTGAAGTTCTCAACTTTGACCACTAATTTTAATATTGCATATGTGTTGGGTATGTCAATATTTTTGCCCATTTGTATTCATATAATATATTGTTATTGTACAAGTAACATTGATGTTAAATTATATTAAAATATATTGTATTTTCAACAAATGTATTCTTCTCATTTACTTTTCATGTAAACAATATCGATAGGAAGATAAAAATAATAATATTGATTTCATATTATAAACATGCATTCGTAGGTGTCATTCGGTTATTTTTTTCTAAACTCTTCAATATTTACTCCTCGCCAAACTTACAAATAGAAGTGATTAGTACTTCTGTATTATTACATTACATTGGGATCATGTCTAACAAAACAATGCTTTAGTTGGCTGTGTTGCCGGTATTATCAGTGCAAATTATAATATGTGATGTGAAGGCTTCATTTTTTGACTTATAAGTCTGATGTTGGGTAGAATAGTTAGGATGAAAAGTTTATTATTTTTTGCTTATAGTGTACTATATTACATGTCGATAGATAATGAATATGGTTGAAAAAACATATGTTCACAACGTAGCAGAAGTCTTGGAACAAGTAGATAAATAACTTTTAAACTTCAACTAATATTTATTGCTCATCTGCCCGTATGCGTAGCACGGGTCATGCACTTGTTGATACTAAAGGTGGTTTAATTACAGCATGGGATGAGTCTGTTTGGTCTCTCCTTTGGTCTTGCTCTAGCACTTCTGTTTTGCATGTAGCACTTAGTCATCTCCCATCAAATAAAACATATTATTTCTCTAACGTGTATGGACCACGGAATGTTCATGAGAGAATCCATCTTTGGTCTGTATGTCGAGTTGTATCATCCCAGTTTTTTGGTCCATGGGTATTGGGTGGGGATTTTAACACAACAAGAGTTTCTTCTGATAGAAATTCTGGTAATATTTCCCCTGATTCAGATGCATTTAATTCATTTATTTTTGATTGCTCGTTGATTGACCCACCCATCAGTAATCGACTTTATACATGCTCCAATGCAAGATTTTTTCCATCATTAGCTAAACTTGATCGTTTTCTCTATAATTGTGACTGGGAAGATTCCCATTCTTTAACCCCTGTCCATGGCCTTGCTACCACAATTTATGATCATTGCCCTATCTTACTTAACTCTGATCTTCTTTCTGTTTCCAAAAGGCCCTTCATATTAGAAAGGCTTTGGCTTCTTGAACCTTCATCTGATGATTTTATTCACTCAATCTGGTTCCAACAATTCAATTCCTCTTCGGCTACCCAATGTATCGTATTGAAATTAAGATCATTGAGGAAAATTATAAAGCCTTGGGCTAAATCAGTATGGGGCTCTATTTGTACTCGCATTTCTTTGATTCAAAACGATATTCTTGATCTTAACATTCTTAAAGAGTCCCGTCCTCTATCTCCAATTGAGAAAAACAATTTGTCTAACCTTGAAAAAGAGTTAGAAAAGCTTATCAAACAAGAAGAGATAGGTTGGAAGCAAAGATCGAAAGCAAAATGGCTTGAAGAGGGGGACCAAAATACTTCATATTTTCATCGTTTAGCCAATGGTCGTCGTAGATCATCTCACATATCTGAAATCATTCATAATGATCAGGTATATTCTGATCATCATGATATGCTTCGTCTTTTCTCTGGTTATTATCGTTCTATCCTTGGTAAATCTTCCTTCCAAATCCCTGATATCGATTGGTCTTCTCTTTATCCTAATCCCCAATCATTTGATATTGATCACCCATTCACTGAACAGGAAATTTGGGCCGCATTGAACGACATGGCTGATGATAAGGCTCTTGGGGCAGATGGTTTTGGCCCAATTTTCTTCAAAAAAATTTGGGCTTTAGTCAAAAATGATGTTTTACAAATGTGCGATGAATTTCAGCATGATCCTTCCTCCATTGCTAGAATTAACTATGCTAATATCATCCTCTTACCAAAGCATGCAGGAGCTAATAGTTTATCCTCTTTCAGACCCATCAGTCTTTTGAATACAACTTTCAAAATTATCACCAAGGTACTAGCCAATCGCCTTCAATCGGTCATAGCAACTTTAGTCAGTCCATAGCAGTCAGCTTTTATTTTGGGACGAAACACTATGGATTGTGTAGCCACAACTCAAGAAGTCATTTCTTTCTGTAATAGCTCTTCTGCACCTGTTTTTCTTCTTAAACTTGACTTTTCCAAGGCTTTTGACTCGGTTAATTGTTCTTTTGTTCTCAATTTGATGAAACACAGGGGTTTCTATGATAAATGGTGTAAGTGGATTGAAAATATTCTCACTACCAGTTTTTCATTTGTAACTGTTAATGGTAAATCTGGTAGTTTATTCAAATCAAAACGGGGTCTTAGACAAGGTGATCCCCTTTCTCTCATTTTTGTGCTTGTAGCTGATGTGTTTAATCAAATGGCTAAGAAAGCTACGCATGAAGGTTTCTTACAGGTATTTCTCTTCCAAACACAAGCATGTCCATTTCCAATTTGTAGTTTGCTGATGACACCATTATTTTTTCATCAATTGACCTTAATCATGTTCACGGTCTTAAAGTGCTACTATATGTTTTTGAACTTATTTCTAGTCTTTCAATCAATTTTAGCAAGAGTTCCATTATAATGCTTGGCAAATCTAATCATCTTAGCAATCTTATCTCCTCCATTCTTAATTGTCAAGTGTCTAGTTTCCCTTTAACTTATCTTGGTGTTCCACTCAAGCCCACAGAGCTTTGTAAAGCTGATTGGTACCCTCTTATTAACAAAAGTGAGTCCAGACTTGCTTCATGGAAAGCTAATTCTCTTTCACCTATGGGTCGTTTGGTGTTGGTTAAATCGGTTCTCTCAGATCTCCCTACTTATTGGATGTCATTTCATAAATTACCAGTTTGGGTAATTAATAAAATTGATTCAGTTAGAAGCTCCTTTTTATGGAATGGTAGAAAATGCAAGAAATTGGTTAACTGGCAAACTGTTTGCCTTCATCAGAATCAGGGGGTTTGGGTGTTATAAATCTTTCTTTATTTAACCTTTCATTCCTATCAAAATGGAATTGGAGACTAATTACTCCAGGGTATTTCATTTGGAAAGAATGGATTTTAACTCGTTATTACAGGTCTAACCCATTCCTTGTTCTGCATATGAAGCCTGATTTTAATGTATCCCCTTTTTGGTCTGGTGTACTTGCATCCCTTCCCCATACTCGTAATCTCTTTCATGTTTCTATTGGAGATGGTGTAAACTGTCTGTTTTGGCATGATATCTGGTATGGCTAGCTCCCTTTATCATCTGTGTTCTCAACTCATTATTCACATATTAACTATCCTCTTCTCTCGATGGCTAGTATCCTTGATGTTGGTATTATTGGTCTTTGTCCAGAAGGTTCATTTAGCACCTCTGTTCTCATGAACTTGTTTTCTATCAATGATGTGCTTTCTGGTATCCAAGCCGTTGATTCACCAGATCACTATTTTTGGGCGCTCTCTCCTTCTAAAGGTTTTTCTGTTGCTTCATGCTACCGGATTTTAAGTCATACTGGGAGATGTTTTTCTTTTGCTAGACTTTGGAAATGCAAAACTTCTCCAAAAATGTTGTTTATTCACAACAAAATCAATACTCGTAGCAAATTGTTTCGTTGGAGTATTGTCCCCAATCCTAGCTGTGTCTTCTGTAATGAACATGATGAAACTGTTTAGCACTGGTTTTTTGAATGTGATTTCTCTTATCCAATATGGGTAGCAGCTAGTATTCATCTGTTGGGTCTCACGCCAAATATATCATCACTTTATGATTACTGGCAATATGCATCAAATGACACGCAGAGGGATACTTTCATTGTGATATATTGTTGGAGTATTTGGAAGCAACACAATGATTTTGTTTCTAACAAAAGAAAAGGCAATGTTCTGAGTGTTTGCAGGCAAATTGATTACTTTTATCGACTTTGGACAGGATTGCAGGTTGCTCCCCTTAATCTTGCTTTGCCACAGCCATCTCCAGTTGAATCAGTGGGTAGCAACTCTGATAATTCAAGTCGTGAGCTCGTCTGATGCTGTTTGATTTCCTTGGTAGCTTGCTTATTATGTTGCAGTATTTGTAAATTATATTATGCTATTGTTTTAGTTGTTAAGTGGCTTGACTAGTTGTATGTATATGGGTAGCTGTCGTTGTGCAGCTTGAATCTCTTGTTTTTTGGCCACTAGTTGGGCTTGTCAACTGGATATTATCTATATTAATATAATATTAACCGGCTGTGTAGCATCATGCTACACATCCGTCTGCTCAAAAAAAAAAAATTAAAAATTGGTCGTATGTTAAAAAATATGATTTGTGCTAGATAAAACATTATCATAATAATGATAATATTAATATGGTAGTTGAAGTTATATCATAAATATTCATTTATAATTTTAAACAGTTAAATTTTTTTAAAAGACAATAATTCAAAATGAATTATAATTGGTTAAATTTATTAACCAATGATTTATTTATATAAACTGTTGTTGTTTGAAAACCCCACACGAGTATTGGGATGATATTAGTCATACACTAATCCCAATATTTAGTTGAATGTCAATCGATGGATTGACAGTTTGTGATGAGCGTTATTATTTATTTATTTTAATGCTCACATAATTATAAATTTCACTCTGGATGTGAATGGATTGTTTAATGATTATTTATCATTATTGTTATATACATGTGATGTATGAAATCCATATAACTGAAATTATATGGTAATTGATTGAGTCGCATTCCAATTCAGAATATATTTTATATAAAAATATTTTAAAATAAAGAGCATTTTTATATAAAGAATATTTTAAAGTAAAGAATCTTTTAAATAAATAATATTTTTAAAATAACGAATATTTTGAAATAAATTTAGTGAAAAATGAAATTATGATTTTTATGTCCATCTTCGGATGGACACAAAAATATGAAATTATGATTTTTATGTCCATCTTCGGATGGACACAAAAATATAAAAATATGAAGCCGACTTAAGTAGCAAATGCTATTTTTACCCGAATGTTATAATGACTATCGAAAAGAAGTGATTTCAGAATATAACATTTTGAAAATATTAATATTATAATATGATAAAGATACAGAATATTCAGTTTTGATTTAAAAATTGAAAATGAAGTTGGAATCGATTTAAAATGAATTTATAAATATTTTATAAATATGTTTTAATTGCAAATCGGCGATATAATATATATATATATATATATATATATATATTTAATGGCCTGAATAAAACGCGCCCCGCAGCGATCATTCACGAATTTTGACCATTAACTTCAAATTGATGTAACAGGAGATCCGACCGTCGGATTCTCCTAAAACCAGAGCCGTTGGGTTCGTATAGAAAATATTATTTCAATGAATATAAGAGTTTTGAAATTTAACAGCTGGATTTGGAATTATGTGTAAATCAAATTTGAAAAAGGTTGTTATAGATGCAGTTCGATGGCTGTTATTGGAAACCGACTGTACTGGCCTTGATAAAATTATTAAAAATATGGAAAAAAAATTGTAAAATCATAATTAATAATTTGAAAAGATTTTGGATGAAAATTCCATATTGTAAAGATAAAAATATGTTTTATTGAAATGAACTAGTTATTAACTAGAATAAATTAATATTTAATGAAGTTCTCAATTAATTAATATTCAATTGGAATTAAATAAAATAAATTGGATTTTTGGGTTTGTCGTGAATGGTGTCTTCAATAACACTGTTCTTAAACCCAGTCGAGAAGAGAATAAATCTTTTAATTAACATTATTAGAGTTTCCAGATATATTTTGTAATTGGAATAAAATGAAATGTAAACTGTGTTTTAAATGACATTTGTTCATTAACCCAATTAACAATGATGATATGATTTGAAATTTATAAATCTTTTTATTAAGATTTAATGGAAATTTTCCAAAGTAAAGTTTTCCAATTTAATAGAAAAAAATGGAATTGAATGGAATTCGATTTAATAATAATCGAGATGATCTTCTGTAAAAGAGGACCGTTATTATATATGAAATTTAAAAGGCTTTGTCGTTATTCCATTTATGTTATTAGTCTGATACGGAAATTTATATTGGTTATATATTGATTTGATTTCTGTGAAAATTCCACATTTAATGGAAGATGATTTTGGGTTTATCCTGAACTGTGTTTTAAATGACATTGGTTCTTTAACCCAGTTAAAGGTAAGATCAATTTCTTAAATTTGAATAATCATTAGATAATGATTTTTGGATATTAAAACCAAATTGGAGTTTTAATGAATCTTTGAAAAGAAGATTAAAGAATAAATTTAAAGGAATTTATCTTTGATAAAATTAATGGGAACCTTTCCCTAATAATGTGAATATTTATTTAAAAGAATATTCTGAATTGGAATGAGGCATATGATATGTTTATAGCACTAAATTATTGATTATAAAATATGCGAGTTATTTGGAAAGACCGGTCCTAACCAATTCTGAATAATTACTACGACGATTAAAAGTCAAGGGTGAAGACGATGGTT
This sequence comes from Allium sativum, assembly GCA_030737875.1. NCBI lineage: Eukaryota > Viridiplantae > Streptophyta > Magnoliopsida > Asparagales > Amaryllidaceae > Allium > Allium sativum. Next base: position 10,969,352 of record JASFAX010000033.1, read on the forward strand.
GAAGACCAGAGGTCTTCACATCGTTTGGATGGTTACTGATGTCTTGATTGCGAGCATCCCAAGACAAGGTAATAAGTGGTGATCGTCCAGACATACTTGGAGATCGACGGATATGCGAGAACCTCTCTCGTGTATTGCACTACACTAGAAATGCTATTTCGCAACGGCTATGAGCTGTTGCAAAATGATTTAGCAGTGGCTATGAGTCGTTGCAAAATCTGGTGTGGCAAAAAATTAGCAACAGCTACGTTGCGAAATTAAATTTTGCAATGGCACAAAGCTGTTGTGAAATTTGGTTTTACTTACTGATTTAGCATATAGCCATTGCAAATTCACATATCTCCTTTCATACTTTTTTACTCTCCAATAATACAGAATTCATGTAATTTTCGTACCCAATACAAACATTTACAAATCTAACATAATACCAAAAAAGAAAGATCATTAAACCAAATATATTTTTGCAAATTCAACGCAAAGACCAAGATTAACAACAAACTTTTAAAATTCAACTATGTATACCATTAAAAACTTTAAAGTTCTAACATTTTGCCGCAACAAAAATAAAATTTTCGAGCATTACAAAGTTCAACGACAGTAGTGAAAATAATATTATAGTACATTTCAACTTCACCATAATAATATTACAATATTAATTGTACAGACCATCCAACTGAATGAAAATAATACATAAGTTATTGTTACTTCTGCTTTCTTTTTGAGCCAGAGCCTGTCTATGGAGCTACAACACCTCCCTGTGTTGTGCGAGAAGATTGCGCGGATGCGAAAAGCACAATAAATAAGATCTAGATTTGCCAATTGAACAACAATTTAATCTGATAACAATTATTCTATCACATCAAACAAATAGTAAATAACTATAACAGAGAAACAAAGAGACACACAATATTTATACTGGTTCCACTATTAGTGTACGTCCAGTCCAAAAGAGAGAGATTATATTCCACATGAGAGAATTACAAGAGATTACAAAAATAAGAGTTTACATATCCTAATAAGAAGAGACACCATTGGGGATCACTGGCTCCACGCCAGGATGGGTTTACACTAAAGTCTATCCCTTAATATATAGCAAGTGCAAATCTATGTGAGTCATCAGTTAAATTACCAACATATAGTATTAAGATAATGGAGGCAAATTGCCATAGCAACAAATGTGCAAACATGGGAAGTAAATCAATCTGTTTCTTTAGGATAGATGAAAGAAATTAATGTCTGCATTTATTACTTTCCATCTCATGCAAATGAAATCAATTAATTCATGCATTTCCATATTAACCAAATATTTACTTTCCATCTATTAGTGATTTTGTATCACCTAAATTTAACACTCCACCTTGATGCAAAATCACATATCATCAACACTCCATTTCGAATAAAATTCTCTTCACACATAAAACTATTCAACAGAACTCCACCTTAAATCTAAATCTCACAATGAGATAGAAACCAAAAATGAATATTTGCCTAATGGGTTCCAGCAATGTAACGGCTCGCCCCGCACTGGCCTGCATTTCCTCCGAAGGTGCGCTGTACACATGCCCGACTAGCACGGAACGGTCGCCAAAGAAAGGAAAGAAGAGAATGAACTAACAAGGAACTTGTAGAATGTCTCACAGCGCATGGAACAAAATATAATAATAACATAATCCTGACATAAAACAGGTGAGACAGTGCATAAGCTGAAAACTAAACCAACATAGAAGCGGAAGTTCAAATACAGCTTATTACAACTTTCCAAATTACTATCTCTAAAACAAAAGAAAGCTAAAGTAGAAGATGCACTACTAATGCCCAAGCAGTGATCTTCAACAACACAGGGAGAATACTATATGTATCATACGTGGAAGCCTCCTGCTCGTCTCCGGATCAGCTACCCGTGCATACCCAGCTAACCTGTCTCTAGTCTACTCGTGAGAGCACCCAGAGTAATAAGAAGAGACATAAAACTTTGGGTCAGACCAAAAGTCTGGTATGAGCGATAAGCAGCTAAACAAAACAATTACAGGTATATTAAACCATACCTGAACCTGGACCTACAACCAAAGAGTTAGCACTACATACCGTACAATACTCTAAGGTGCCATTGAACAGATGGTATAAATATAACGGGGTGGGGGTATGCATTTCATAATGATGACAAACAAATCAACCATAGCAATCATCCTCACATCTCTCACTCAGTGCATAAAGTATACGATGTCCACCATTGTCAATTACTAGACCCATCAAAGTAGTGACGGAGTTCGACTTGTACAACTACTGCTGCTACCAAGCTTACCATCCACTTACAATCTAAAAGACATTTTAGAAAGGGTAAAACCTCAAGCAATGTAAATATTAATCCAGTAAATTCTGAAACTACAATAGCTGAGTTACAATATGAAGTTAAAATACTTAAAAGAGAAATAAAAGAGTTAAAAGAAAGAATGTTATTGATTGAAACTCAAAATAAACAGAAAAATAACGAGGATAATGATGATAATAATATCCTAAAAGATGAAGAATTAAATTCGTTAACCTTTATAAATACAGTTGACAAGGTAATTACCCACAAATGGCACACCAAAGTCACTATTGTAGTACATAAATAATACTATTTTACTACGATAGCAATGATTGACTCAGGTGCAGATTTAAATTGCATCAATGAAGGGTTAGTTCCTTCGAAGTATTTCTCTAAAACAACAGAGATATTGAATGCAGCTGATGGTAGAAAATTGATAGTAAACTATAAATTACAAAACACAGCTATCTGTAACAAAGGAATTTGTTTAGAAATGCCATTTATAATGGTTAAGAATCTGTCTCATGATGTTATACTAGGAAATCCTTTCTTACATTTGTTATATCCTATAACTAAAATATCAAAAGAAGGGATAACTAGTACGATTAATAATCAAGAACTAGTATTTAAATTTGTAACACAACCTCAACATCTTAAAATAGATAGTATTCAGAAAAGTATTAAAAGAAAGGAGAATTTTCTGAACTCTTTATCTCAAGAGATAAATTGTAGAAGAATAAAAGAAAGGATATTGTCATCTCAATTGCAAGAAAAAATTAAAAATCTTCAAGATTATATTGAAAAAACAATTTGTGCAGACACTCCAAATGCCTTTTGGGAAAGAAAAAAGCATGAGGTTAGTTTGCCCTACGAATCTGGCTTTAAAGAAAGTCAAATTCCAACAAAAGCTAGACCAATAGCAATGTCTCAAAGACATTTAGAAATTTGTAAGAATGAAATAAAAGAATTATTACAAAAGGGTCTTATTAGACCATCGAAGAGTCCATGGAGTTGTTCAGCATTTTATGTAGAAAATGCAGCGGAATTAGAACGAGGTGTACCAAGACTAGTTATAAACTATAAACCTTTAAATAAGGCTTTAAGATGGATTAGATATCCAATTCCAAATAAAAGAGACTTGTTATCAAGGCTTTATTCAGCTAAAGTAATGTCAAAATTTGATATGAAATCAGGGTTTTGGCAAATCCAAATCAAAGAGGAAGATAGATATAAAACTGCATTTACAGTTCCATTTGGTCATTATGAATGGAATGTAATGCCATTTGGGCTTAAAAATGCTCCTTCTGAATTTCAGAGAATTATGAATGATATTTATAATGCTTATTCAGCATTTACTATAGTATATATTGATGATGTTTTAATATTTTCAGAATCTATTGATCAACATTTCAAGCATTTAAATATTTTTATCAATGCAACTAAAAGAGCTGGTTTAGCAGTTTCTGCAAAAAAGATTAAACTCTTCCAAACTGAAATTAGATTTCTTGGACACAATATAAATGATGGAACTATTTTTCCGATAGAAAGAGCAATTGCATTTGCAGAAAAATTTCCAAATGAAATTAAGGATAAAAATCAATTATAAAGGTTTTTGGGAAGTTTATATTATGTTTCTGAATTTTATAAAAATTTAGCTTACGATGCTAAACCATTGTTTGAAAGATTAAGGAAAAATCCGCCTGCTTGGACAGATGAACACACACAAGCAGTAATAAAAATTAAAGCAAAAATAAAGGAAATTCCTTGTTTAGCCATTCCTAATCCTGATTCTTTCAAAATAGTTGAAACTGATGCATCTGATAAAGGTTATGGAGGAATTCTTAAACAAAGAATTAATAATAAAGAATCCTTAGTTAGATTCACTTCGGGAATTTGGCAAGGACCTAGAGTAAATTACTCTACTATTAAAAAAGAAGTATTAGCTATTGTATTATGTATACAAAAATTTGAAAGTGATTTATTAAATCAAAAGTTTTTGCTAAGGGTAGATTGTAAATCTGCCAAAGAAATTTTGCAGAAGGATGTTAAAACATCGCTTCAAAACAAATATTTGCCAGGTGGCAAGCAATATTATCAGTTTTTGACTTTGATATTGAGTTTATTAAAGGGTCTGATAATTCATTACCAGACTTCTTAACTCGTGAATTCTTGCAGGGTAAAAATGAATAAAGGAAAAGGAAAAGTAGAAAGCAGTAAAACTACATTGTCCAGACAGGTAACGACTTATAAGTCGATATGTCAAAAAGATGAAAAAACATTAAGAGAAGAGGTCTTAAAGACCACTCCCATTGAAGATCAGTTGAGAGCTGATGCTTATGAACTAGCAGTAAAATCTGCTTCAGCAAGAGAATACTTATATCCATATATTCCTACATCCACGATATGGATATCTCCAGTGGAGAAGAAATATATGCATTTATCAGCTGAGGAGGTTATGACCTTCTATCTTAAAAATTTCACTGATCCTTATCTTTATCCAAAGGATTACAATTTCTATCAAGAGGTCTTAATACAGACTGGTTCTATCCAATTTGAGTCCGCATTCAGAAATGGCGGAGATTGGGCTTTCTCTAAAGCATCTATTATCAGGGTAATATCCCCAGAACAATGGGAAGGAGACTTATATAAGTCAAAGGAGTTATCTACAAATTCTAAAAATCCTTATAGGAGTAAAACTACTTTCAATTATTTTGATTATATCAAAGCTTGGGATTTAGCTTTCTCTTATGAAAATAAGCAAAGAAAGCATAGCTGGTTTATCCAATTTAAAGAGCAAAAAACCTTTAACTTTCCAAATTGGTTTGTTATTTGGTTTTCAAATTATGGATTATATCCAATTATTTTACCACAAAAAATAAGAAGTATTTATGAGGAATTTGTCCAAATAAATGCTTCGATGAAAAATCATGGTTTAATGTTTGCTGTACTTTATCAAGTACCATGGATTTTAAAATGGGATGTAGTAGTACTCCCAAGAACGCTTCAAAAGCTTGGTTTAACCTTTGAAAATATTCCTTATTTAGGAAGAAGAATTTTAATTAAATGGTGGGATAAATTTGAGTTTTTCAAAAATTCCATCTTCTCTGAAAAAGGTTTAATAAACCGTGAACCGGCTAATATTCCGTCACCTAAAAGGGATTTTTCAGATTTACTGAATGAGCTTATAGCAAGTTCTTCAAAGAAAGATCTAAAGCAGCAGCTAAGAGCAATACTGGATTCTGATAGTGAAGAAGAGCTTATGAGCGTTTCTACAGAGCAGAATAATGAAGAGGATGCATAGAAGAGGCAGATTACACGCTAAAAGCGTACGCTACAATATTCGATGCCGAATCATAGTTCAAGATGATGTGCTATACTTGCAGAAGATTCTGGTACTACCTGGAGGCATAGGATATATTCTGGATCAAACTCCATTTTTACCACCCTCAGGATTATCCCAGAATCCTCCAAAAAGACAAGGATGAATTATGGATAAGATTCCCCGAAGGCCAATAAGATTTAGACATCTCAGAAGGAAGGTGCTAGAAAAAGCAGATGATGCCAAATTTGAAAGTGACATAAAGCTTAAAGCTGAAAATGACATAAAGCTGAAAGTGACATAAAGTTGAAAGAGAAATAAAGCTAATAGCTGAAAGCGACATAAAGGAGATGCTCTGGAATATGCCAAGGAATATGCTTCTCTGTAATGTTGTATTAACCTACACTTGCAGGTTAATATTAACCTGTTTACCTACTAGTGTGTACTATAAATATGGGTGTATGTGTGTAATGTGAGGGGGGAGTTGTATGATAAGTTTTATGTAAGCTTTAATGTCTTCCATTCTCCTCTTATAAAATATTTTTCAAGTAATAAAATTTTCTTCTTGTTTCCCTCTTCAATCTTACTCTTCTAAAAATCCTATCAATATTTGCTATTGTTTATAACAACTATCAAAGAGCTATCTTCTCAAGAACAGCCTGAAGATCCTGCCCTAGCTAACGACCTTAGCAGGTAGTGGTATCAGATCCATCTTCATATCCATAGAGGGATTGAGGTTTGTTCTGGTTTAAACACCCCAGGAGCAAGGTACTGTCTCTGTTTATCTTATTTACTGTTTCATTTGCTGTAGTAATTTACCTGTGCTAGTTTGTCAAATCCATTACTATTCTAGTTCTAAATAGATAAAATCTAGTAGTCTTAACTTATTATTTGCCTTTGAAACCCGGGACTCTGTCCTTAAGTCGCGTAGCCGTGTTTTATCCCGTTTGTTGTCGTGGTTAGGCGTTGTCAGGGAGTTTTTGGCGTAAATCGTTGACAGTGATAAGGTAGATAATATGGAAAGAATATCTAGAGTTTTGTCTTTTGGAAATAGTAATGATAATGGTTTAGATAACCTAGACAGAGAAATTCTCAGTAAGAACAAAGAGATAACAATTAGTGAAGATTTGGAATCTGCTTTAAATAGCTGGAACCTACCAACTTGTTCACCTTCTAAAATTTATAAGAAAACTGGTAGTTTCATTAAGAAATCTGATTATGTAATCAAAACTGTTGAACAAGCAATTCCTTTATCTGAAGGATATAGTTGTTTTAGCTTGTTCTCTAGAAAGCTTTTGAACTTACATAAAGAAAAATACAAGTTTGTTCATATTGGGCTAATTCAAGTCGCTTTAAAACCAGCGACGAGATTAGGTTTAAATACTTCTGCTATAATTGCTGTGCGAGATAAAAGACATAATAGATTTCATGATTCCTTATTAGGGATAGTAGAATCAACTTTATGCGATGGTCCAATATACTTTTCTTGCTTTCCAAACTTTACTATGTCTTTAACAGACCCAAATTTACTTCAAGCTATTTGCTTAGATGTTAAAACTGAAGGGTTTAATATGAAACCTGGAACACAAAATGTTATTCTTATCTATAGAATATGTTACAAAGTAATGAATTCAATAGTTACGGATATAAAATATATTCCGACTAAAAGTCAAGGTACTATTACTATGTTTATAACTGATATTGGTAAAAGTAATGTAGTAATACCTAAGTCAATTACTTGGAATGAAGTAAATCTACCTGAAAGGTGGTTGCTTGAAGAAGCAAATGAACCTACCAAGGTAGAGAATAAGAAACTAAAAGAAATCATTGAATACCCCGATGGTGACGTTGAAATTAGATTTTCAAAAGATAGAGTCACACACCTAAAATTAGGTTCTACCTGTAAATTAGAGGCACCAAGGATCAGCAATGCTGACGCTATTCCTTTAAAGATCGAAAAGGAAAACGTAACACTAAGAAACACCACAGACGGAGTAAGTCAACCTGTATACAAGGTTGATATGCTGTCATCATACCCTAAATCTCCGACCCCTTCAGATATGGGTTATGATGAAGATAGAGCGGTGTATGGTTTAAATACCATAACTCTAAATGAAGATTCTGATATTCCCCTTCCTGAATCAGAAAAGATAAAGTTTTATTCAGAAGAAAACAAATTTAAAAGAAAATGGTTCTTTATGAAAAGCACTAAAGAACAAAACCAATGGTTTAAAAGATATAGGTACTTTGTAGAAAAAATGGGTGATGATCTTGATGAAGATTATGATATCTTTACAATGATTGAAAAGGCATACAAATATGAGAAACATAAAGATCCTTTTCCAAATTTTGACGATTTCCTAACGTATGCAAACATAAACTCTGCTTATAAGGATTATACAACGAGAATTGGTAAAACCATTAGGAGTATTCACCCTCCAGATGTAAATTTAGCCATGAATGTAAGTAAAGAAGATCTAATTTTTACTCCTTATAGAAAGGAAGAGAGTTATAGATCTATAATAGAACAAAATAATTTCACGAATCTTACTTTAAAATCAATAGGTGAACAGCTTACAAGAATTGAACAAGGTCTTAATAAAGATCATAAAAAATCAGTGAACAGTAGTAGTTTGAAAACATCGGACGACGACGATACAGAAGAAGTTTTATTTAAACCCTGGTCAACACGAGACTTAGATTTAAACATTGACAAACCAGGAGAAAACTCAGAAATGTTAAAAGAATTAATGAAAAGATTAGATGCTTTGCACATTAAAGAAAAGGATTGTGCACCTATAATAGAAAATCAGATAGATGAAAATTCATCTGAACAAGAATCTGATAATCAATCAGATAATGAAATAAATAATTTACAAGAGATGTTTCAAGATATGGAACAAAATAAACCAACAAATAATTTTGAAGTTAATAGAATTAATTATGGGAGAAATAATATTAAATATGGAAATATGAAATATAGTAAGCCCTATTATCATAGGCCAACGCCAGTAGACCTCTTAATTGAAGAGGATAGCTGTTTTGGTGATTGTGCTGCATTTGACGGTCATTCGATTGTCGAATGGAATATAGATGGTTTTACTGAATATCAGATTCAAGTAAGATTGCAGTATATGATTATGTTTGCTACTGCATGTCAATTCAAAGGAAACCCTGATGAGAAAATTGCTAGAGCAATAGTTCAAGGGTTTTCTGGCCAACTAAAAGGTTGGTGGGATTTTCACCTATCAAATGAAGCTAAAATGCATATATTCTCTGCAACTAAAACAGAAAATGGTGTCCCAATGAGTGATTGTGTTAATACACTGCTGTATACAATAGCAAGGCACTTTATTGGGTCAACATTACTTCAAAACGATAAAACTCAAGAACAGTTAATGAACTTAAAATGTCATAACTTATCTCAATTTAGATGGTATAGAGATGTATATTTCTCTAAGGTGTTCACTAGAGGTGATAGTAATCATGATTTTTGGAAAGAAAAGTTCTTATCTGGACTACCCCATTACTTCGCAGAAAGGGTTAAAAATCGCATAAAACAAAAGAATAATGGAATAATTCCATATAGCCAATACACTTATGGAGAATTAGCAGCTGAAATAGTTGCTGAAGGAATTCATTTATGTAATGAAATAAAATTGCAAAACAAATTCAAAAAGAGAGAATCTATGGTAAAAGAGTCTTAGGAGATTTTTGTGACCAATTAGGTTTGCAACCACTAAGACCAACAAGCGAGAATAGGAAAGTAAGAAAACTTTCAAAACGAAAACCTTATAGAAGGAAAAGTTTTCAGAGGGAAAGCTACGAGGAAAGTAGCAGAACTCCTAAAAGGAAAACAAGTAAAATTGTAAGAAAAAAGAACAAAGTAAATCCACTCAAAAGAAAGTCCCAATATGTTGGAAATGTAAAACACCAGGTCATTATGCTAATAAGTGTAAAATGAAAAACAAGATAAATAATCTTGATATAGATGAAGATTTAAAAGAGTCACTTAAAAAATTGCTTATAGCAAGCTCTGACTCTGAAAATGAAAACGTAAGATTATCTGTTATTACAGAACCAAATTCAGAATCTGAAAATGAATCTGAAGATTATTCAAATGATGAATCAGATTCTGGTAGTTGTGATGGAAATTGCGATTACTATAAGGCTTTGCTTAAAGCAAATTGATTATTTGTGCTAACAAAAGAAGAAAGTTTTATCCTGGATATTATAGATAAAATCTCAGATCAAGAAGAAAAGAAAAATATGTTAAAGAAATATTTAGAATCTCAAAGGTATAAAGAAAATGAAAAGAAGTTAAAGTTAAAGGAGCCATCCACTTACAATCTAAAAGACATTTTAGAAAGGGTAAAAACCTCAAGCAATGTAAATATTAATCCAGTAAATTCTGAAACTACAATAGCTGAGTTACAATATGAAGTTAAAATACTTAAAAGAGAAATAAAAGAGTTAAAAGAAAGAATGTTATTGATTGAAAATCAAAATAAACAGAAAAATAACGAGGATAATGATGATAATAATATCCTAAAAGATGAAGAATTAAATTCGTTAACCTTTATAAATACAGTTGACAAGGTAATTACCCACAAATGGCACACCAAAGTCACTATTGTAGTACATAAAGAATACTATTTTACTACGATAGCAATGATTGACTCAGGTGCAGATTTAAAATGCATCAATGAAGGGTTAGTTCCTTCGAAGTATTTCTCTAAAACAACAGAGATATTGAATGCAGCTGATGGTAGAAAATTGATAGTAAACTATAAATTACTAAACACAGCTATCTGTAACAAAGGAATTTGTTTAGAAATGCCATTTATAATGGTTAAGAATCTGTCTCATGATGTTATACTAGGAAATCCTTTCTTACATTTGTTATATCCTATAACTAAAATATCAAAAGAAGGGATAACTAGTACGATTAATAATCAAGAACTAGTATTTAAATTTGTAACACAACCTCAGCATCTTAAAATAGATAGTATTCAGAAAAGTATTAAAAGAAAGGAGAATTTTCTGAACTCTTTATCTCAAGAGATAAATTGTAGAAGAATAAAAGAAAGGATATTGTCATCTCAATTGCAAGAAAAAATTAAAAATCTTCAAGATTATATTGAAAAAACAATTTGTGCAGACACTCCAAATGCCTTTTGGGAAAGAAAAAAGCATGAGGTTAGTTTGCCCTACGAATCTGGCTTTAAAGAAAGTCAAATTCCAACAAAAGCTAGACCAATAGCAATGTCTCAAAGACATTTAGAAATTTGTAAGAATGAAATAAAAGAATTATTACAAAAGGGTCTTATTAGACCATTGAAGAGTCCATGGAGTTGTTCAGCATTTTATGTAGAAAATGCAGCGGAATTAGAACGAAGTGTACCAAGACTAGTTATAAACTATAAACCTTTAAATAAGGCTTTAAGATGGATTAGATATCCAATTCCAAATAAAAAGAGACTTGTTATCAAGGCTTTATTCAGCTAAAGTAATGTCAAAATTTGATATGAAATCAGGGTTTTGGCAAATCCAAATCAAAGAGGAAGATAGATATAAAACTGCATTTACAGTTCCATTTGGTCATTATGAATGGAATGTAATGCCATTTGGGCTTAAAAATGCTCCTTCTGAATTTCAGAGAATTATGAATGATATTTATAATGCTTATTCAGCATTTACTATAGTATATATTGATGATGTTTTAATATTTTCGGAATCTATTGATCAACATTTCAAGCATTTAAATATTTTTATCAATGCAACTAAAAGTGCTGGTTTAGCAGTTTCTGCAAAAAAGATTAAACTCTTCCAAACTGAAATTAGATTTCTTGGACACAATATAAAAGATGGAACTATTTTTCCGATAGAAAGAGCAATTGCATTTGCAGAAAAATTTCCAAATGAAATTAAGGATAAAAATCAATTACAAAGGTTTTTGGGAAGTTTAAATTATGTTTCTGAATTTTATAAAAAATTAGCTTACGATGCTAAACCATTATTTGAAAGATTAAGGAAAAATCCGCCTGCTTGGACAGATGAACACACACAAGCAGTAATAAAAATTAAAGCAAAAATAAAGGAAATTCCTTGTTTAGCCATTCCTAATCCTGATGCTTTCAAAATAGTTGAAACTGATGCATCTGATAAAGGTTATGGTGGAATTCTTAAACAAAGAATTAATAATAAAGAATCCTTAGTTAGATTCACTTTGGGAATTTGGCAAGGACCTAGAGTAAATTACTCTACTGTTAAAAAAGAAGTATTACCTATTGTATTATGTATACAAAAATTTGAAAGTGATTTATTAAATCAAAAGTTTTTGCTAAGGGTAGATTGTAAATCTGCCAAAGAAATTTTGCAGAAGGATATTAAAAACATCGCTTCAAAACAAATATTTGCCAGGTGGCAAGCAATATTATCAGTTTTTGACTTTGATATTGAGTTTATTAAAGGGTCTGATAATTCATTACAGACTTCTTAACTCGTGAATTCTTGCAGGGTAAAAATGAATAAAGGAAAAGGAAAAGCAGAAAGCAGTAAAACTGCATTGTCCAGACCGGTAACGACTTATAAGTCGATATGTCAAAAAGATGAAAAAACATTAAGAGAAGAGGTCTTAAAGACCACTCCCATTGAAGATCAGTTGAGAGCTGATGCTTATGAACTAGCAGTAAAATCTGCTTCAGCAAGAGAATACTTATATCCATATATTCCTACATCCACGATATGGATATCTCCAGTGGAGAAGAAATATATGCATTTATCAGCTGAGGAGGTTATGACCTTCTATCTTAAAAATTTCACTGATCCTTATCTTTATCCAAAGGATTACAATTTCTATCAAGAGGTCTTAATACAGACTGGTTCTATCCAATTTGAGTCCGCATTCAGAAATGGCGGAGATTGGGCTTTCTCTAAAGCATCTATTATCAGGGTAATATCCCCAGAACAATGGGAAGGAGACTTATATAAGTCAAAGGAGTTATCTACAAATTCTAAAAATCCTTATAGGAGTAAAACTACTTTCAATTATTTTGATTATATCAAAGCTTGGGATTTAGCTTTCTCTTATGAAAATAAGCAAAGAAAGCATAGCTGGTTTATCCAATTTAAAGAGCAAAAAACCTTTAACTTTCCAAATTGGTTTGTTATTTGGTTTTCAAATTATGGATTATATCCAATTATTTTACCACAAAAAATAAGAAGTATTTATGAGGAATTTGTCCAAATAAATGCTTCGATGAAAAATCATGGTTTAATGTTTGCTGTACTTTATCAAGTACCATGGATTTTAAAATGGGATGTAGTAGTACTCCCAAGAACGCTTCAAAAGCTTGGTTTAACCTTTGAAAATATTCCTTATTTAGGAAGAAGAATTTTAATTAAATGGTGGGATAAATTTGAGTTTTTCAAAAATTCCATCTTCTCTGAAAAAGGTTTAATAAACCGTGAACCGGCTAATATTCCATCACCTAAAAGGGATTTTTCAGATTTACTGAATGAGCTTATAGCAAGTTCTTCAAAGAAAGATCTAAAGCAGCAGCTAAGAGCAATACTGGATTCTGATAGTGAAGAAGAGCTTATGAGCGTTTCTACAGAGCAGAACAATGAAGAGGATGCATAGAAGAGGCAGATTACACGCTAAAAGCGTACGCTACAATATTCGATGCCGAATCATAGTTCAAGATGATGTGCTATACTTGCAGAAGATTCTGGTACTACCTGGAGGCATAGGATATATTCTGGATCAAACTCCATTTTTACCACCCTCAGGATTATCCCAGAATCCTCCAAGAAGACAAGGATGAATTATGGATAAGATTCCCCGAAGGCCAATAAGATTTAGACATCTCAGAAGGAAGGTGCTAGAAAAAACAGATGATGCCAAATTTGAAAGTGACATAAAGCTTAAAGCTGAAAATGACATAAAGCTGAAAGTGACATAAAGTTGAAAGAGAAATAAAGCTAATAGCTGAAAGCGACATAAAGGAGATGCTCTGGAATATGCCAAGGAATATGCCAAGGAATATGCTTCTCTGGAATGTTGTATTAACCTACACTTGCAGGTTAATATTAACCTGTTTACCTACTAGTGTGTACTATAAATATGGGTGTATGTGTGTAATGTGAGGGAGGAGTTGTATGATAAGTTTTATGTAAGCTTTAATGTCTTCCATTCTCCTCTTGTAAAATATTTTTCAAGTAATAAAATTTTCTTCTTGTTTCCCTCTTCAATCTTACTCTTCTAAAAATCCTATCAATATTTGATGTTGTTTATAACAACTATCAAACAGCTATCTTCTCAAGAACAGCCTGAAGATCGCTAAGGTCGTTAGCTAGGGTAGGATCTTCAGGCTGTTCTTGAGAAGATAGCTCTTTGATAGTTGTTATAAACAACAGCAAATATTGATAGGATTTTTAGAAGAGTAAGATTGAAGAGGGAAACAAGAAGAAAATTTTATTACTTGAAAAATATTTTACAAGAGGAGAATGGAAGACATTAAAGCTTACATAAAACTTATCTTACAACTCCCCCCCCCCACCCCACATTACACACATACACCCATATTTATAGTACACACTAGTAGGTAAACAGGTTAATATTAACCTGCAAGTGTAGGTTAATACAACATTCCAGAGAAGCATATTCCTTGGCATATTCCAGAGCATCTCCTTTATGTCGCTTTCAGCTATTAGCTTTATTTCTCTTTCAACTTTATGTCACTTTCAGCTTTATGTCATTTTCAGCTTTAAGCTTTATGTCACTTTCAAATTTGGCATCATCTGCTTTTTCTAGCACCTTCCTTCTGAGATGTCTAAATCTTATTGGCCTTCGGGGAATCTTATCCATAATTCATCCTTGTCTTCTTGGAGGATTCTGGGATAATCCTGAGGGTGGTAAAAATGGAGTTTGATCCAGAATATATCCTATGCCTCCAGGTAGTACCAGAATCTTCTGCAAGTATAGCACATCATCTTGAACTATGATTCGGCATCGAATATTGTAGCGTACGCTTTTAGCGTGTAATCTGCCTCTTCTATGCATCCTCTTCATTGTTCTGCTCTGTAGAAACGCTCATAAGCTCTTCTTCACTATTAGAATCCAGTATTGCTCTTAGCTGCTGCTTTAGATCTTTCTTTGAAGAACTTGCTATAAGCTCATTCAGTAAATCTGAAAAATCCCTTTTAGGTGATGGAATATTAGCCGGTTCACGGTTTATTAAACCTTTTTCAGAGAAGATGGAATTTTTGAAAAACTCAAATTTATCCCACCATTTAATTAAAATTCTTCTTTCTAAATAAGGAATATTTTCAAAGGTTAAACCAAGATTTTGAAGCGTTCTTGGGAGTACTACTACATCCCATTTTAAAATCCATGGTACTTGATAAAGTACAGCAAACATTAAACCATGATTTTTCATCGAAGCATTTATTTGGACAAATTCCTCATAAATACTTCTTATTTTTTGTGGTAAAATAATTGGATATAATCCATAATTTGAAAACCAAATAACAAACCAATTTGGAAAGTTAAAGGTTTTTTGCTCTTTAAATTGGATAAACCAGCCATGCTTTCTTTGCTTATTTTCATAAGAGAAAGCTAAATCCCAAGCTTTGATATAATCAAAATAATTGAAAGTAGTTTTACTCCTATAAGGATTTTTAGAATTTGTAGATAACTCCTTTGACTTATATAAGTCTCCTTCCCATTGTTCTGGGGATATTACCCTGATAATAAATGCTTTAGAGAAAGCCCAATCTCCGCCATTTCTGAATGCGGACTCAAATTGGATAGAACCAGTCTGTATTAAGACCTCTTGATAGAAATTGTAATCCTTTGGATAAAGATAAGGATCAGTGAAATTTTTAAGATAGAAGGTCATAACCTCCTCAGCTGATAAATGCATATATTTCTTCTCCACTGGAGATATCCATATCGTGGATGTAGGAATATATGGATATAAGTATTCTCTTGCTGAAGCAGATTTTACTGCTAGTTCATAAGCATCAGCTCTCAACTGATCTTCAATGGGAGTAGTCTTTAAGACCTCTTCTCTTAATGTTTTTTCATCTTTTTGACATATCGACTTATAAGTCGTTACCGGTCTGGACAATGCAGTTTTACTGCTTTCTGCTTTTCCTTTTCCTTTATTCATTTTTACCCTGCAAGAATTCACGAGTTAAGAAGTCTGGTAATGAATTATCAGACCCTTTAATAAACTCAGTATCAAAGTCAAAAACTGATAATATTACTTGCCACCTGGCAAATATTTGTTTTGAAGCGATGTTTTTAACATCCTTCTGCAAAATTTCTTTGGCAGATTTACAATCTACCCTTAGCAAAAACTTTTGATTTAATAAATCACTTTCAAATTTTTGTATACATAATACAATAGCTAATACTTCTTTTTTAACAGTAGAGTAATTTACTCTAGGTCCTTGCCAAATTCCCGAAGTGAATCTAACTAAGGATTCTTTGTTATTAATTCTTTGTTTAAGAATTCCACCATAACCTTTATCATATGCATCAGTTTCAACTATTTTGAAAGCATCGGGATTAGGAATGGCTAAACAAGGAATTTCCTTTATTTTTGCTTTAATTTTTATTACTGCTTGTGTGTGTTCATCTGTCCAAGCAGGCGGATTTTTCCTTAATCTTTCAAACAATGGTTTAACATCGTAAGCTAAATTTTTATAAAATTCAGAAACATAATTTAAACTTCCCAAAAACCTTTGTAATTGATTTTTATCCTTAATTTCATTTGGAAATTTTTCTGCAAATGCAATTGCTCTTTCTATCGGAAAAATAGTTCCATCTTTTATATTGTGTCCAAGAAATCTAATTTCAGTTTGGAAGAGTTTAATCTTTTTTGCAGAAACTGCTAAACCAGCTCTTTTAGTTGCATTGATAAAAATATTTAAATGCTTGAAATGTTGATCAATAGATTCCGAAAATATTAAAACATCATCAATATATACTATAGAAAATGCTGAATAAGCATTATAAGTATCATTCATAATTCTCTGAAATTCAGAAGGAGCATTTTTAAGCCCAAATGGCATTACATTCCATTCATAATGACCAAATGGAACTGTAAATGCAGTTTTATATCTATCTTCCTCTTTGATTTGGATTTGCCAAAACCCTGATTTCATATCAAATTTTGACATTACTTTAGCTGAATAAAGCCTTGATAACAAGTCTCTTTTATTTGGAATTGGATATCTAATCCATCTTAAAGCCTTATTTAAAGGTTTATAGTTTATAACTAGTCTTGGTACACCTCGTTCTAATTCCGCTGCATTTTCTACATAAAATGCTGAACAACTCCATGGACTCTTCGATGGTCTAATAAGACCCTTTTGTAATAATTCTTTTATTTCATTCTTACAAATTTCTAAATGTCTTTGAGACATTGCTATTGGTCTAGCTTTTGTTGGAATTTGACTTTCTTTAAAGCCAGATTCGTAGGGCAAACTAACCTCATGCTTTTTTCTTTCCCAAAAGGCATTTGGAGTGTCTGCACAAATTGTTTTTTCAATATAATCTTGAAGATTTTTAATTTTTTCTTGCAATTGAGATGACAATATCCTTTCTTTTATTCTTCTACAATTTATCTCTTGAGATAAAGAGTTCAGAAAATTCTCCTTTCTTCTATTACTTTTCTGAATACTATCTATTTTAAGATGCCGAGGTTGTGTTACAAATTTAAATACTAGTTCTTGATTATTAATCGTACTAGTTATCCCTTCTTTTGATATTTTAGTTATAGGATATAACAAATGTAAGAAAGGATTTCCTAGTATAACATCATGAGACAGATTCTTAACCATTATAAATGGCATTTCTAAACAAATTCCTTTGTTACAGATAGCTGTGTTTTGTAATTTATAGTTTACTATCAATTTTCTACCATCAGCTGCATTCAATATCTCTGTTGTTTTAGAGAAATACTTCGAAGGAACTAACCCTTCATTGATGCAATTTAAATCTGCACCTGAGTCAATCATTGCTATCGTAGTAAAATAGTATTCTTTATGTACTACAATAGTGACTTTGGTGTGCCATTTGTGGGTAATTACCTTGTCAACTGTATTTATAAAGGTTAACGAATTTAATTCTTCATCTTTTAGGATATTATTATCATCATTATCCTCGTTATTTTTCTGTTTATTTTGAGTTTCAATCAATAACATTCTTTCTTTTAACTCTTTTATTTCTCTTTTAAGTATTTTAACTTCATATTGTAACTCAGCTATTGTAGTTTCAGAATTTACTGGATTAATATTTACATTGCTTGAGGTTTTTACCCTTTCTAAAATGTCTTTTAGATTGTAAGTGGATGGCTCCTTTAACTTTAACTTCTTTTCATTTTCTTTATACCTTTGAGATTCTAAATATTTCTTTAACATATTTTTCTTTTCTTCTTGATCTGAGATTTTATCTATAATATCCAGGATAAAACTTTCTTCTTTTGTTAGCACAAATAATCCATTTGCTTTAAGCAAAGCCTTATAGTAATCGCAATTTCCATCACAACTACCAGAATCTGATTCATCATTTGAATAATCTTCAGATTCATTTTCAGATTCTAAATTTGGTTCTGTAATAACAGATAATCTTACGTTTTCATTTTCAGAGTCAGAGCTTGCTATAAGCAATTTTTTAAGTGACTCTTTTAAATCTTCATCTATATCAAGATTATTTATCTTGTTTTTCATTTTACACTTATTAGCATAATGACCTGGTGTTTTACATTTCCAACATATTGGGACTTTCTTTTGAGTGGATTTACTTTGTTCTTTTTTCTTACAATTTTACTTGTTTTCCTTTTAGGAGTTCTGCTACTTTCCTCGTAGCTTTCCCTCTGAAAACTTTTCCTTCTATAAGGTTTTCGTTTTGAAAGTTTTCTTACTTTCCTATTCTCGCTTGTTGGTCTTAGTGTTTGCAAACCTAATTGGTCACAAAAATCTCCTAAGAATCTTTTACCATAGATTCTCTCTTTTTGAATTTGTTTTGCAATTTTATTTCATTACATAAATGAATTCCTTCAGCAACTATTTCAGCTGCTAATTCTCTATAAGTGTATTGGCTATATGGAATTATTCCATTATTCTTTTGTTTTATGCGGTTTTTAACCCTTTCTGCGAAGTAATGGGGTAGTCCAGATAAGAACTTTTCTTTCCAAAAATCATGATTACTATCACCTCTAGTGAACACCTTAGAGAAATATACATCTCTATACCATCTAAATTGAGATAAGTTATGACATTTTAAGTTCATTAACTGTTCTTGAGTTTTATCGTTTTGAAGTGATGTTGACCCAATAAAGTGCCTTGCTATTGTATACAGCAGTGTATTAACACAATCACTCATTGGGACACCATTTTCTGTTTTAGTTGCAGAGAATATATGCATTTTAGCTTCATTTGATAGGTAAAATTCCCACCAACCTTTTAGTTGGCCAGAAAACCCTTGAACTATTGCTCTAGCAATTTTCTCATCAGGGTTTCCTTTGAATTGACATGCAGTAGCAAACATAATCATATACTGCAATCTTACTTGAATCTGATATTCAGTAAAACCATCTATATTCCATTCGACAATCGAATGACCGTCAAATGCAGCACAATCACCAAAACAGCTATCCTCTTCAATTAAGAGGTCTACTGGCGTTGGCCTATGATAATAGGGCTTACTATATTTCATATTTCCATATTTAATATTATTTCTCCCATAATTAATTCTATTAACTTCAAAATTATTTGTTGGTTTATTTTGTTCCATATCTTGAAACATCTCTTGTAAATTATTTATTTCATTATCTGATTGATTATCAGATTCTTGTTCAGAAGAATTTTCATCTATCTGATTTTCTATTATAGGTGCACAATCCTTTTCTTTAATGTGCAAAGCATCTAATCTTTTCATTATTTCTTTTAACATTTCTGAGTTTTCTCCGGGTTTGTCAATGTTTAAATCTAAGTCTCGTGTTGACCAGGGTTTAAATAAAACTTCTTCTGTATCGTCGTCGTCCGATGTTTTCAAACTACTACTGTTCACTGATTTTTTATGATCTTTATTAAGACCTTGTTCAATTCTTGTAAGCTGTTCACCTATTGATTTTAAAGTAAGATTCGTGAAATTATTTTGTTCTATTATAGATCTATAACTCTCTTCCTTTCTATAAGGAGTAAAAATTAGATCTTCTTTACTTACATTCATGGCTAAATTTACATCTGGAGGGTGAATACTCCTAATGGTTTTACCAGTTCTCGTTGTATAATCCTTATAAGCAGAGTTTATGTTTGCACACGTTAGGAAATCGTCAAAATTTGGAAAAGGATCTTTATGTTTCTCATATTTGTATGCCTTTTCAATCATTGTAAAGATATCATAATCTTCATCAAGATCATCACCCATTTTTTCTACAAAGTACCTATATCTTTTAAACCATTGGTTTTGTTCTTTAGTGCTTTTCATAAAGAACCATTTTCTTTTAAATTTGTTTTCTTCTGAATAAAACTTTATCTTTTCTGATTCAGGAAGGGGAATATCAGACTCTTCATTTAGAGTTATGGTATTTAAACCATACACCGCTCTATCTTCATCATAACCCATATCTGAAGGGGTCGGAGATTTAGGGTATGATGACAGCATATCAACCTTGTATACAGGTTGACTTACTCCGTCTGTGGTGTTTCTTAGTGTTACGTTTTCCTTTTCGATCTTTAAAGGAATAGCGTCAGCATTGCTGATCCTTGGTGCCTCTAATTTACAGGTAGAACCTAATTTTAGGTGTGTGACTCTATCTTTTGAAAATCTAATTTCAACGTCACCATCGGGGTATTCAATGATTTCTTTTAGTTTCTTATTCTCTACCTTGGTAGGTTCATTTGCTTCTTCAAGCAACCACCTTTCAGGTAGATTTACTTCATTCCAAGTAATTGACTTAGGTACTACTACATTATTTTTACCAATATCAGTTATAAACATAGTAGTAGTACCTTGACTTTTAGTCGGAATATATTTTATATCCGTAACTATTGAATTCATTACTTTGTAACATATTCTATAGATAAGAATAACATTTTGTGTTCCAGGTTTCATATTAAACCCTTCAGTTTTAACATCTAAGCAAATAGCTTGAAGTAAATTTGGGTCTGTTAAAGACATAGTAAAGTTTGGAAAGCAAGAAAAGTATATTGGACCATCGCATAAAGTTGATTCTACTATCCCTAATAAGGAATCATGAAATCTATTATGTCTTTTATCTCGCACAGCAATTATAGCAGAAGTGTTTAAACCTAATCTCGTCGCTGGTTTTAAAGCGACTTGAATTAGCCCAATATGAACAAACTTGTATTTTTCTTTATGTAAGTTCAAAAGCTTTCTAGAGAACAAGCTAAAACAACTATATCCTTCAGATAAAGGAATTGCTTGTTCAACAGTTTTGATTACATAATCAGATTTCTTAATGAAACTACCAGTTTTCTTATAAATTTTAGAAGGTGAACAAGTTGGTAGGTTCCAGCTATTTAAAGCAGATTCCAAATCTTCACTAATTGTTATCTCTTTGTTCTTACTGAGAATTTCTCTGTCTAGGTTGTCTAAACCATTATCATTACTATTTCCAAAAGAAAAAACTCTAGATATTCTTTCCATATTATCTACCTTATCACTGTCAACGATTTACGCCAAAAACTCCCTGACAACGCCTAACCACGACAACAAACGGGATAAAACACGGCTATGCGACTTAAGGACAGAGTCCCGGGTTTCAAAGGCAAATAATAAGTTAAGACTACTAGATTTTATCAATTTAGAACTAGAATAGTAATGGATTTGACAAACTAGCACAGGTAAATTACTACAGCAAATGAAACAGTAAATAAGATAAACAGAGACAGTACCTTGCTCCTGGGGTGTTTAAACCAGAACAAACCTCAATCCCTCTATGGATATGAAGATGGCTCTGATACCACTACCTGCTAAGGTCGTTAGCTAGGGCAGGATCTTCAGGCTGTTCTTGAGAAGATAGCTCTTTGATAGTTGTTATAAACAACAACAAATATTGATAGGATTTTTAGAAGAGTAAGATTGAAGAGGGAAACAAGAAGAAAATTTTATTACTTGAAAAATATTTTACAAGAGGAGAATGGAAGACATTAAAGCTTACATAAACCTTGGCCACAAATAAAACCTTTAGACCTGAAATTCTATTGTTTGGGTGCGAATACCAATGCAACACATCAGCTCTACATCGATTCTTGTGCTAATCCGCCTTGATTTGATGTTGCTAAGCTTAATCCTTGATTAGAAAGTGATTTGGAGGTGTTTTAGAAGTTGGAGGCCATTGTTAGGTTGAAGAGAGGGTTTTTGGCGGCTGTAAAATGAGTGAAAAACTGAAATCCTAACCCTAGCAGCCCCCAAATACCTATAATCCTGAAATCCCCCATTGGGCCTGGCTGTTAATCACCCGGTTAAGCTCAATTAAGCTGTTTTTCACTAGCTGAAACTTGTTTCAGCCATATCTCCCAAACGGTAAGTCCGTTTGGCTAATGTGATCACTCTACGGGATTGTAAACCATCATTCGGAGCCCATGGAAGTGGTTTCAGGTCAAAATTCTTTTCCAATCAAAAGTTATGGCCAAAACAAGATTAGCTAGGGGCAAAACGGTCATTTAAAAATCGGCAAAAATCATGAACATGGGAAATGATCCAACTAGTCGCTTCCCAAAGCTACATGACCATACGACTTCGTATATGAAAGATATAAATATACTACGATCATTCGATGCGTAGAATGCGGGTCGATACACCCCCCCCCCCCTTTAAGAAATTTCGTCCCCGAAATTCCTTAACCCAAAACATACAAAGGATCCCGCATGCCTACCAGCCACATACAACAATCAAACATGCAAAACAAACAAAACAAACCTATCCTAGCATGCAGAAAGGCTAAATCGAAACTGAAATCTTACCAGGCGAAGAGTTCTGGATACGTCTTCCTAATGCTCTCCTCTGTCTCCCAAGTACAGTCATTCTCATTCTCGCTCCACTAAACTTTGACTAATTTCACCGCTTTCCTTCGAAGTTGCTTCGTATCGTTCCCAACAACACGCATAGGCTTGCGGTTCCTTACCGCCTCGGGTTCAACTTCGATATCATCCAACGGATCAGGTGAAATAGTCACATCTGGGTCGTGCACGAACTTCCTTAACTGGGAAACATTAAATACGTTGTGGACTCCTGCCATCTTCTCTGGTAATTCAACTTTGTATGCCAAATTCCCAATTTGCTCAAGAACTGGGAATGGACCAACAAACCTTGGTGCTAACTTGCCTCTCCTGCCAAATCGTATCACGCTCTTCAATGGAGAAATCTTGATAAACACCAAGTCGCCAATGGAGAATTTTAATTCCTTTCTCCTCATATCAGCATAACTCTTCTGCCTATCTTGGGCAGCCTTCATTTGCTGTTGGATAACCTTAATCTTGGCTGAAGTTTCTCTTATCACATCGGGTCCAAGTACAAACTTCTCACCAGTTTCTACCCAACATGACGGTGAATTGCACTGTCTTCCGTACAAAGCTTCAAATGGAGCGATACCGACACTGGATTAATAGCTATTATTATATGCAAACTCTACTAGATGCAAATGGTCATCCCATGATCCACCAAAATCCAGTACACAAGCTCTCAAGAGGTCTTCTAACACTCGATTCATCCTCTCTGTCTGTCCGTTAGCTTGAGGATGATACGCGGTACTGAGATATAGTTCTGATCGTAACGCCTCTTCTAAGCTCCTCCAAAATCCACAAGTGAACAACGGATCTTGGTCACTCACAGTGCCTTTGGGTATTCCATGAAATCTCACTACCCACTTTGTATACAGTTCCGCTGACTTAGCTGCCGTCCTGTTTGACTTGACGGGTATTGAAACACCCCACCTCCGTTAGGGTCACTCTCAAAGGGAATGCCCTAATTTTGGTGGAGGTTTGTAAGTATAAGTCACAGATATACAAGACAGATATAATAACACATATTTTTGAACAGCGGAAAACAACAACTTTTATTTCTTCAAAATACGTGTTACACAAACCATGTCATAATACTTCCCAAAATCATAACTGTCTTGATTACATTATTTAAAGAAGCATGAAGAAAACATAAATAAACTGCAAAAGTCCCCTAATTGCTGTCCAAAACCATAGTCCAAAACGGAAAAGATCCAAGCAATACATTCTTTCTCTTCAAGCTGGATGTGAAAACTGGTCAAGCTGCGGTATTCCCTCCTTGAGAACCTGGGGGGGGGGAAACGAAAGAAAAAGAGGCGAAAGGAAAAGGGTCAGTCATAAAGACTGAGTAAGTTCTAGTGACTTTCAGTGTAGAAACGGTTAAAACAACCTGTCATGTATGAAATGGAACTAAACTTAAGAATGGTGTCAAGGTGAACAAGATAGACTAAGGTGATCAGGATAAGTCAAGACAAGTCAAGTAAAGCATCACATGTTCGAGATTCGTTGCATCGACTGTACTAGTATACTAAGCCCATATCACAAGTTAATCACGAAATAAATCCCACGGCCCAATATCATGAAATGACCCTGAAACGGGGTCTGACCCAAGTACGGGGTCCTACGGAGCGATTATCTAGTCGATCGGCTCCCTACAAGTTCTAGCTCGTCAAGTGTCCGTGTCTTACGGCTAATCACGAATGTAGTCACCTGTGCTGGGTCCACCTTCGGGTGTATCAGCCCTAGGGTGTCAACCCCTGACATGATTCAAGATGCACAGATAAATCTATGGATACCCAGTGTCTGCCCCGGATACGTGCACGATCGTAGTCCACCGAACCTACACTGGCGTACCCCACTGCCGTCGTTCACCTCTTACAATCAGCCCAGTAATCGTGCCCCACCCGGCCTAGCCCCAGGGTACCTTGATACATCTAGAGGGTTACTGCTGAAAGGGGTCGTGTCTAGGGTTTCGCCTAATAGATTAGG
The DNA here is from genome assembly GCA_030737875.1 of Allium sativum. Taxonomy (NCBI): domain Eukaryota; kingdom Viridiplantae; phylum Streptophyta; class Magnoliopsida; order Asparagales; family Amaryllidaceae; genus Allium; species Allium sativum. Next base: position 10,994,011 of record JASFAX010000033.1, read on the forward strand.
TCATGTAATTCGTGACCTAACCCGCCTAACATATTAAGTCATGTAATTCGTGACTTAATCCTTTTCCAGTCTAGTCATGTCAAGATGGTTAAGTATGTCATTTTAGTTCACGACTTAACCCGCCTACGTGTCATGTCAAGTTGGCTAAGTGTTGTCGTTTTCAAGTTCATGACTTAGCCCTACGAATCGTGTTCAAGTTAGTTAAGTTGTCTTTCCATGTTCATGATTTAACCCTAATTGGCATTAATTGATTCATTAATGCACCGAACCACTCACATTGGATCCTATTGTTCGTAGCCACTGGATTTGCCGGGCGGTTCCGGGCAGGTTTAAGCTACAAACTCAACCCAACCTCGGGTTTAAAGCGCGATGTGACCAACTACCCACATTGGATCCTATTGTTTGTAGCAACTAGATTTGCCGGGCGGTTCCGGGCAGATTTACACTACAAACTCAACCCAACCTCGAGTTGGCCACTTTCTTGTTTTCTACAGTCATGCCCATGTTCTTATCAGATTTTGCTATTTCCACATCATGTTCATATGTCAACTTCGTGCCCAACTAAGGCATGTTTAAAGTCAAGTTATGGCATGTTCAAGTCAAGTTTTCGTGCCATATTTCATGTTCTACTTATGCCAAATTTTACAGTTTATGCTTATAATTAATTCATGTTTTGCCTATTCTACCCAATCGTATCCCCAACGTATATAAGCATACTTCGTTCACAAGCATAAACAATTCAAGAGATAAAGGGGAATAACACCAAACATGTGATAGGCATATGTGACAATTCCAACATCACTTGCATAATAAACAGGCTATAACATATCACATGGTTTCAATACTAGCATGATGATAACTTGGCATAGTAATGATTCCAATTTAATTTAACATGATGATTTCAACTTTACATCATAGGCATAATAATCATTGCGGGCATAATAATAATTTTATTATAAACATGAAACATTAAAGGCATAGTAATCCTAATAGGCATAGTGGATTCCAATTTAGCATTTTTAACATAATAATTCTCATAGACATAATGATTCCAATTTATCATAATGATTCTCATCTAACATTATAAACATAATGGTTCCAACTTAGCATTTTTAACATAATGATCCTCAACTAACATTATAGACATAATGATTCCAATTTAGCGGTTTTAACATAATGATTCTCAACTAACATTATAGACATAATGATTCCAATTTAGTGTTTTTAACATAATGATTCTCAATTAACATTATAGACATAATGATTCCAATTTAGCATTTTTAACATATCTAACATTATAAACATAATAATTCCAACTTTTCATCATAACCTAGCAATACCCAATTTTTCATTAATCATGATGGGTATATTAACATCACAGGCATAATTCCATCAATAGTCATAGCCATGGTTTAATTAGCATCATAGGCATGGTTTAATCAACATAAAAATTTCAATAAACATAGTGATTCCATGGACATGTATTAGTCCAACTTGCCAAACAATTAAGCCCAAGTGATTCATAACAACATCAAAATCATGACAAGTTTAACTTGCAACGTTGCCATAGCAATATCCCCAAATTATAATTCAAAGATAAACAATATAAACAATGGATTAACAATAGTTCCTAAATCCGGTTTCAATTCATGGCATGTCCATATTGTTTTAGCGTTTTTGCCTAAAAAGTAACATAGAACTTACAATATGAAGCAAATAATCCAAATAAAAACCCCAAATCAATTAGTCCCATATTCGTTGTCTAAAGCGTCGTAGTTGTTGTAGCTTCTAGTTGTAGCCTTCAAGAATCGTCCTCCATCTTCTATAATTTTATTCTTTGTATTTTTAGTTCAGAGCTCTAGGTTTAATGGCGGCGGCCTGAGGCTAAAATGAAATAGTATGATTTAGGCTAGGTCTAGGTGTTATTTTATAGGTGTATAGGGTGATTTAGAGCCTTCAGATCAGTCCAGAAGTCATCAGAATCGCACAGCTCGAATACACATCATCTAGCCACTCAAAAGAAGACACGTCACCTCAGAACACTCCAGAATTCGGTGCTGGATTTGTACGGGCGCACTTGACAGGTGCGCCAGTGTATTTTTGTACTGGCGCACTTCACAAGTGCGCCAGTGTATTCTGGACTGTTTTCGGTTTTTCTGCCTAACTTCGTTCGTCCATATCTTCTTCATACGTTATCCGATTTTCGAAAACTCGGACTCTATTTCGCGTATTTTTCCGAGATGAACGCAATGGCGTAACCCATTTCCCTTGATTTCATAATTTATAATTAATTATACTTTAATTCATGAAGCTTAATGTTATAGAATTCACGGAGTGTTACATTCTCCCCCACTTAAAAGGTTTACGTCCCCGAAATCTTCAAGTTTAGGAAGAATGTACATCCTAACATCCAAACATCCATCTACTCATCCATCAAACACGAGCATCCATTGTCCTTAAAAAAAACTTCTAATGCTTTATGATCATATGCGAAGTGTGTGTATATGTTCCTTAGCTAATGCTAATGATCAGGCCTGATTGATCTTCTAAATGCAAAATATGTTTAGTGAAATGAATCCAATATGTATGCAAATTTTTCCTATTATAATTCATAATTTCTACATGAGTGCTCGAACATTCAATCATATGCAACAACCAAATGATAGCACAACCAAGTTTCCAAAATAAACACTCATGCATATGCAACATGATAATGTGTCTGAGCCGATCTAGTGCCTACTGTGTATTCATGCATCCACGAGCAACCACTTGCGACCATTTCGCAATCATAACATGTTTCAATTACATGTTTACATCCAAAAAGATTCTATCTATGGTTCTCAAGATAGGATCGAGGAGAGAAATAAGATAAAACAAAGCATCTAGAATAGGTTAACGATGTACCGCCAGAAGGTCCGGTCTGCTTCTCAGGGCAGTCTTTACTGATGTGTCCAGTCTTCCCACAATGAAAACATTCACCTTGCTTTCTCTTCCTCTTTCTACAATCCTTGGCTATGTGCCCTTCCGTACCACAGTAATTGCATTTCCTTTTATCACGTGAGTTGTTGTTCTTGCCTCCTTTCTCGGAGTCTACCTTCTTATTCTTAGAATCGTTGGGCTTGACCTCTTTCTTCCCTTGAGAGTTTTCTGCCTCTGTCTCCTTCTTGCCCTTATCTTCCTCGTTCAGCAATGCCATCTGCACCAACCTTTCGTACGTAGCTCCCATGGGTATATGGGTCATGGCCAAACTGTGTAATGGCTCATTCAACCCTTTGACAAAGCGGAGAGCCTTCTTGTGCGGGGTGTTGACTAGGTCCAGTCCGAACCTAGCCAGCTCATCGAACTGATTAACATACTCTTTGACTGTCATATTCCCTTGCTTAAGAAATAAGAATTTTTCCAACTGAAGACTCCTTTCAGCTTCTGAGAGAAATTTAGCCTCAAACCTTGCCCTAAAGTCCTCCTATGTTTCCACTGGTCTTTCTGCATTAGTGACTTCCCACCAGTAGGAAGCCTCACCTTTTAGTAGCCACACTGCCAGTTGTACCTTCTGCCTATCTTCTACCTCAAAGATGACGAATAAGTCCTCGGTTTCCTTTAACCAATTCCTAGCTGCCACGAAGGACTCAGTTCCATGAAAGTCCTTTCCTCCTATAGCCTTAAAATCTTTACATATCTTAGCAAAAGTGTTTCCCCGCGGAGGAGGTGGAGGAAGAGGTGCTGCTGCAGCAGGATGATTTCCTGCAGCTGGGGGAGGAGGAACGGTAGGACCTGACTGGGTGGCCCTTGCTTCTAAGAATCGTCTAAACCAACCAGGTATTGGTACACCCTCTGGCAAGTTAAGTTCTTCGGACATACTGAAAAAAAAGGATAGATTCAAAATGAAGGATAAGAGATAATACCTATGGCTTTGGGGGATTTGCCTTTTTAAAATAAAATAATATTTTATCTTTTTAAAAATGCTTCTTTAAATTTTCTTTCGAAAATAAATTTTCAAATTTTTTTATCTTATCTGGTAAACCTATGCTCTGATACCAAGTGAAACACCCCACCTCCGTTAGGGTCACTCTCAAAGGGAATGCCCTAATTTTGGTGGAGGTTTATAAGTATAAGTCACAGATATACAAGACAGATATAATAACACATATTTTTGAACAGCGGAAAACAACAACTTTTATTTCTTCAAAATACGTGTTACACAAAGCATGCCATAATACTTCCCAAAATCATAACTGCCTTGATTACATTATTTAAAGAAGCATGAAGAAAACATAAATAAACTGCAAAAGTCCCCTAATTGCCGTCCAAAGCCATAGTCCAAAACGGAAAAGATCCAAGCAATACATTCTTTCTCTTCAAGCTGGATGTGAAAACTGGTCAAGCTGCGGTATTCCCTCCCTGAGAACCTGGGGGGGGGGGGGGAACGAAAGAAAAAGAGGCGAAAGGAAAAGGGTCAGTCATAAAGACTGAGTAAGTTCTAGTGACTTTCAGTGTAGAAACGGTTAAAACAACCTGTCATGTATGAACTGGAACTAAACTTAAGAATGGTGTCAAGGTGAACAAGATAGACTAAGGTGATCAGGATAAGTCAAGACAAGTCAAGTAAAGCATCACATGTTCGAGATTCGTTGCATCGACTGTACTAGTATACTAAGCCCATATCACAAGTTAATCATGAAATAAATCCCACGGCCCAATATCATGAAATGACCCTGAAACGGGGTCTGACCCAAGTACGGGGTCTGACCCAAGTACAGGGTCCTACGGAGCGATTATCTAGTCGATCGGCTCCATACAAGTTCTAGCTCGTCAAGTGTCCGTGTCATACGGCTAATCACGAATGTAGTCACCTGTGCTGGGTCCACCTTCGGGTGTATCAGCCCTAGGGAGTCAACTCCTGACACGATTCAAGATGCACAGATAAATCTACGGATACCCAGTGCCTGCCCCGGATACGTGCACGATCGTAGTCCACCGAACCTACACTGGCGTACCCCACTGCCGTCGTTCACCTCTTACAATCAGCCCAGTAATCATGCCCCACCCGGCCTAGCCCCAGGGTACCTTGATACATCTAGAGGGTTACTGCTGAAAGGGGTCGTGTCTAGGGTTTCGCCTAATAGATTAGGTCATGTAATTCGTGACCTAACCCGCCTAACATATTAAGTCATGTAATTCGTGACTTAATCCTTTTCCAGTCTAGTCATGTCAAGATGGTTAAGTATGTCATTTCAGTTCACGACTTAACCCGCCTACGTGTCATGTCAAGTTGGCTAAGTGTTGTCGTTTTCAAGTTCATGACTTAGCCCTAGAAATCGTGTTCAAGTTGGTTAAGTTGTCTTTCCATGTTCATGACTTAACCCTAATTGGCATTAATTGATTCGTTAATGCACCGAACCACTCACATTGGATCCTATTGTTCGTAGCCACTGGATTTGCCGGGCGGTTCCGGGCAGGTTTACGCTACGAACTCAACCCAACCTCGGGTTTCAAGCGCGATGTGACCAACTACCCACATTGGATCCTATTGTTTGTAGCAACTAGATTTGCCGGGCGGTTCCGGGCAGATTCACACTATAAACTCAACCCAACCTCGAGTTGGCCACTTTCTTGTTTTCTACAGTCATGCCCATGTTCTTATCAGATTTTGCTATTTCCACATCATGTTCATTTGTCAACTTCGTGCCCAACTAAGGCATGTTTAAAGTCAAGTTATGGCATGTTCAAGTCAAGTTTTCGTGCCATATTTCATGTTCTACTTATGCCAAATTTCACAGTTTATGCTTATAATTAATTCATGTTTTGCCTATTCTACCCAATCGTATCCCCAACGTATATAAGCATACTTCGTTCACAAGCATAAACAATTCAAGGGATAAAGGGGAATAACACCAAACATGTGATAGGCATATGTGACAATTCCAACATCACTTGCATAATAAACAGGCTATAACATATCACATGGTTTCAATACTAGCATGATGATAACTTGGCATAGTAATGATTCCAACTTAATTTAACATGATGATTTCAACTTTACATCATAGGCATAATAATCATTGCGGGCATAATAATAATTTTATTATAAACATGAAACATTAAAGGCATAGTAATCCTAATAGGCATAGTGGATTCCAATTTAGCATTTTTAACATAATAATTCTCATAGACATAATGATTCCAATTTATCATAATGATTCTCATCTAACATTATAAACATAATGGTTCCAACTTAGCATTTTTAACATAATGATCCTCAACTAACATTATAGACATAATGATTCCAATTTAGCGTTTTTAACATAATGATTCTCAACTAACATTGTAGACATAATGATTCCAATTTAGTGTTTTTAACATAATGATTCTCAATTAACATTATAGACATAATGATTCCAATTTAGCATTTTTAACATATCTAACATTATAAACATAATAATTCCAACTTTTCATCATAACCTAGCAATACCCAATTTTTCATTAATCATGATGGGTATATTAACATCACAGGCATAATTCCATCAATAGTCATAGCCATGGTTTAATTAGCATCATAGGCATGGTTTAATCAACATAAAAATTTCAATAAACATAGTGATTCCATGGACATGTATTAGTCCAACTTGCCAAACAATTAAGCCCAAGTGATTCATAACAACATCAAAATCATGACAAGTTTAACTTGCAACGTTGCTATAGCAATATCCCAAATTATAATTCAAAGATAAACAATATAAACAATAGATTAACAATAGTTCCTAAATTCGGTTTCAATTCATGGCATGTCCATATTGTTTTAGCGTTTTTGCCTAAAAAGTAACATAGAACTTACAATATGAAGCAAATAATCCAAATAAAAATCCCAAATCAATTAGTCCCTAATTCGTTGTCTAAAGCGTCGTAGTTGTTGTAGCTTCTAGTTGTAGCCTTCAAGAATCGTCCTCCATCTTCTATAATTTTATTCTTTGTATTTTTAGTTCAGAGCTCTAGGTTTAATGGCGGCGGCCTGAGGCTAAAATGAAATAGTATGATTTAGGCTAGGTCTAGGTGTTATTTTATAGGTGTATAGGGTGATTTAGAGCCTTCAGATCAGTCCAGAAGTCATCAGAATCGCACAGCTCGAATACACATTATCTAGCCACTCAAAAGAAGACACGTCACCTCAGAACACTCCAGAATTCGGTGCTGGATTTGTACGGGCGCACTTGGCAGGTGCGCCAGTGTATTTTTGTACTGGCGCACTTCACAAGTGCGCCAGTGTATTCTGGACTGTTTTCGGTTTTTCTGCCTAACTTCGTTCGTCCATATCGTCTTCATACGTTATCCGATTTTCGAAAACTCGGACTCTATTTCGCGTATTTTTCCGAGACGAACGCAATGGAGTAACCCATTTCCCTTGATTTAATTATTTATAATTAATTATACTTTAATTCATGAAGCTTAATGTTATAGAATTCACGGGGTGTTACATGTATAAACCTTGCACTCTTAGTCAATCGGTCCATAATCACCCAAATGCTATCATGGCCCGATCTAGTCCTTGGCAACCCATCAATGAAATCCATTGACACTTGTTCCCATTTCCATTCTGGAATTTCTAATGGTTGTAACAACCCACTAGGCTTCTTTTGCTCAGCTTTAACTAGCTGGCAGTTCATGCATTTGGATATAAACTTCCCAATGTCTCTTTTCATCCCTTCCCAGTAGTAGGCCTGCTTCATGTCTCGGTACATCTTGTTACCACCGAGGTGTATAGTCAGTTTTGAGTGATGACATTCTCTAAGCACTTCATCTCGCAATCCGTTGACATTGGGTACAACTAGTCTTCCATTATTTCTAAGCCATCCATCTCGATCAAGCCCATACTTGCTCATCTCTCCGTCGATTCCCATATCTAACTTTGAGATGATTTCTAATAGGTTAGGATCGCTCCTCTGACTGAAACCGATCCGCTCAATCAAAGTGGGCCTGATCGTCAAACTTGCTTACATTTCTGGATCCAATTTGCACCTTGGTCTGAAATCATACCCAGCGATGTACTCCAGTTGCTTCCATTGAAGAAACATAGCCCCTAAACTGGCATGTCTTCTAATCAATGCATCAGCCACTGCATTCCCCTTTCCTGGTGTATATGCGATGTCGAAATCGTAGGAAGCTAAGAATTCTAACCATCTTTGCTGTCGGAGATTTAGATCCTTCTGAGAGAAAAGATACTTTAACGATTTATAATCGGTAAACAAATCGAATCTTTCTCCCATGTGCAAATACGATCGCTGCCAATAAACAAATCATGGGTAGGGTATTTTTTCTCATGTGGTTTCATATGCCTGCTTGCATAAGCTACAACCCTACCTCCTTGCATCAATACAGCACCTAGTCCGGCACCACATGCATCCGTATATACTGTAATCTCTTCATTCCCCTTAGGAATGACTAACACTGGTGCACATGTCAAATTTTCTTTTAGACTCTTGAATGCATTCTCGCACTTTTCTCCCAGACGAAAGCTTGATTCTTCTTGGTCAACTGAGTCAATGGTGCTGCTATCTTGGAGAAGTCTTGGATAAACTTACGATAATATCCAGCTAATCCCAAGAAACTTCTTATGTCCATTGCATTCTTGAGCGTAGACCAATCTTGTACCGTAGCCACCTTCGCAGGATCCACGACAATACCATTCTCTGAAATAACTTGGCCCAAGAATCTCACTTCTCTCCTCCAGAAGTGACACTTAGAAAACTTTGCTTTCAATTGGTGTTTTCTCAACACCTCCATCACTATCCTCAAATGTTCCTTGTGTTCTTCCTCTGTCCTCGAATAGACCAAAATATCATCCACGAACACAAGGACAAACTTATTCAACTGATCTCTGAATACTCTATTCATAAGATCCACAAAATATGTTGGGGAATTGGTCAGCCCGAATGGCATGACCAACCACTCATAAAATCCAGACAGCGTCCGAAATGTCGTTTTAGCTATACTCTCGGCTTCCACTCTAAGCTGATGAAAACCTGTCGCGAGATCCAACTGAGAGAATACTCTCGCGCCACTCAACTGATCAAACAAATCATCTATCCGCGGTAGAGGATACTTGTTCTTCCTCGTCACTTTATTCAACTCGCGGTAGTCTACATACAAACGAAGGGAACCATCCGCCTTGGTAGCAAACACAACTGGTGCTCCCCATTTAAAAACACTCCTTCTGATAAATCCCTTCTTCGAAAGATCGCTGACTTGCACCTCGAGCTCTCGCTGCTCCCTTGGTGCCATACTACGAAGTGGCATCACTATAGGTCTGGCATCTTTCACTAAATCAATACGGAACTCAATCTCTCGGTGTGGTGGAAGCCCGGTCACTTCCTTGAAGACGTCCGGATACTGGCCAACTACGGGCAACCATAACAACTCACTATGCGGGATGTCGAGGGAATTCAGAAAACTAGCCATTATCCCATCACCAGGTAGACCACCAAATACTACCCTCTTCCCATCATTCGTTCTAGCTGTCCCCAAAAAGCCCTCACAGTCTACCACCACCCCGTATCTTTGGAGCCAATCGACTCCCAAAATAATACCAAACCCAGTAAAGCCCAAAACAAAGCAATCACAAACAAACATGCATCCATGACTCGATAAGATCACATTACGACAAATCATGCTAAGGCTAGTCGAACCACCAATCGGGTTCGTCACTACTAAAGGTCTATCGACAATCTCGGGCTCCAATCCCAACCTATCTATCAGGTCACTAGATATGAAAGAACTGGAAGCCCCAGTATCAAACAAAACTCTAACAAGAACATCATAAACAGAAAGCATACCTTGAATAACAACATTCTTTCCTTTCTCCGCCGCAGTTGGGCATTCGACGAAGAAGGAATAGCATTAAGGGCATTTCACCACCTGCTTTTCTGTAGGGGGTTGCGGACACTTGTCCTTGTGATGTCCTACTTGGCCACAGTTGAAGCATTTCCTATCCGCTGGCTTGGCCCGACACTCTTTGGCAAAATGGCCCTTCTTACCATAGCTGAAGCACTCAACATCTTGCTTATTCTTTTTTTCTGGCCATCATTGGTCTGATTTTGCTTTCTCATATTCTGAGAACCATTCTTGCCTCCACCGCTTGCTTGCGGCTTTGGCTCCTCTGCAGATGCAACCCCAGTCTTCGACTTAGGGTAAAGACTCTCGGACTTCAATGCTTTCCCCACAATCGATTCAAATGTCTCATCGATGTGGTTAATAAGCCTTTCCCCCAAGTACTGTTCCAAGCCAGTTATGAACTTCTCGTTCTTCTTCTCGGCAGTATCAATAAGAGATAACCCATACTTTGACAAAGTATCGAATTCGGCAATACACTCCGAGACAGCTCTGCCATTCTTCTTGAGTTCCAAGAATTTCTTAAACAACACTGACTTCTGAGCAGCTGGAATGAACTTCTCGCTAAAGCGAACCTTAAACTGCTCCCAAGTAATCTGGTCCTCGGGAGTAACTGCCTTTATAGCATTCCACCAATTCATTGCCCATCCTTGCAGCTGACGAGATGCTAGCCTTCTCTTCATCGCATCTTCGATACCCAAATCTTCGAAGATACGCTCGTAGCTATCCAACCAGTACTGAACATCTGTAGCCGACTCCGTTCCGTGGAACGACTTCCCACCAAGACTAGTATAATCCTTGTTCAGCTTGGCGAAATCGGCCCTAGGCGCCTGCACTATTGGACCACCACCATTACCATTATTGGGAGCTGCCCTCTGCACTTCCTTAAGCATCTCTCTCGTGAGGTCAGTAAACATCGTCCTCATGTCAGCAACATTCCCATTATTGGCTCCTCTACCAGCACCTCTTGCGTATCGGCTCACTTTTCAATCTGTAAGGAGAAAACGATTAACCATCTCCATAGTGATGCTAGTGCAGTGCGACTTCATCCTTAACTATACTAATAGTGTATATATATAGCTTTTGAAAACCAAAATAATCACAAATACGTGCTCTCATACACGTATACTATCTCTCCCTGATGACTTCCCTAGGTTAACTACGCAACCTAGAGCTCTGATACCAAGTGTGACGGCCCGCCCCGCACCAGCCTGCATTTCCTCCGAAGGTGCGCTGTACACATGCCCGACTAGCACAGAACGGTCGCCAAAGAAAGGAAAGAAGAGAATGAACTAACAAGGAACCTGTAGAATGTCTCACAACGCATGGAACAAAATATGATAATAACATAATCTTGACATAAAACAGGCGAGATAGTGCATAAGCTGAAAACTAAACCAATATAGCAGCGGAAGTCCAAACACAGCTTATTACTACTTTCCAAATTACTGTCTCTAAAACAAAAGAAAGCTAAAGTAGAAGATGCACTACTAATGCCCAAGCAGTGATCTTCAACAACACAGGGAGAATACTATATGTATCATACGTGAAAGCCTCATGCTCGTCTCTGGATCAGCTACCCGTGCATACCCAGCTAACCTGTCTCTAGTCTGCTCATGAGAGCACCCAGAGTAATAAGAAGAGACATAAAACTCTGAGTCAGACAAAAAGTCTGGTGTGAGCGATAAGCAGCTAAATAGAACAATAAAAGGTATACTAAACCATACCTGAACCTGGACCTGCAACCAAAGAGTTAGCACTACATACCGTACAATACTCTAAGGTGTCATTGAACAGATGGTGTAAATATAACAGGAGTGGGGGTATGCATGTCATAATGATGGCAAAAAAAATCAACCATAGCAATCATCCTCACATCTCTCACTCAGTGCGTAAAGTATACGATGTCCACCACTGTCAATCACTAGACCCATCGAAGCAGTGACGGAGTTCGACTTGTACAACTACAGCTACTACCAATCTTACCACATGGAGTCATGGCCAAACTTTTACAAATGACCCCACTTCATTGGTCTATAACTCTTTAGTCTTACCTAGGCCATTGTGGCCCTGAATCCGTTCACATACTCCCTACACATAGTGATTCAAAGTTACAGACATCGACAACCCCTTAGCACACGTCCCGTAACAAAGCCAACTCATGAGGTCGACTCGTTGGTTCCCAACTGGATCCTGAGTACAAACTTCCCATTGGACTACCTTTTCATCTCGGGTTCTGGTCGTCACCTTCTTCTCCGGACCGGTCTCCATTTCTTTGCTTCACTTTACTTCAAGTCGTGGTCATCAGCTCCTCGGTTCGGATCATGAGTTAGCCCCCGTCAGTTCGGTTCGGTGCCCAAGTTCCATCGGGTCGTGCTCCCTCACCTGGGTCGGTTCGTAACAATGCCCCAGGCTCGTGCTCGTCATGTCAGGTGGAAGGCTCCCTGGTCGGATCGGGTCGGGCCTTCATTACCAATTCGGATCGGGGATCCTCAGATGCGAGCGGATCGGTCTTGGTCACCCCTGGCGGATCGGGTCGGGTCGGAGTGGCACACGAGAGGAGGATCGAGTCGTGGGTTCAGGTCCAGATCGACTCATGGATGCAACAGCTTGGACGGGCGGTTCGGTTCGGACTCCTTCCTCCGATCCGAACTGGATCGGCCAGATTCCTGCACTTCTTCCAGCGACTGTTTACGCCATTCGACGGCGTTTTCGACCAATCTAACACTTTTAGATAATCACAAATCATACCATACAGTCATAGCAACATGTACAATCAATCATAAACACCAAAACAACAACTATAGCATGTAAAATGAATCAAACATACCCAAAATCCCATATTTTCCCTTAAGCATGTTTAGGCAAAACTAATGATATAATTAGCAAAACTTAATCAAATTCACCCAAGTTTCTAACAGAGGTCTAAAACATCATTTAAGAATTTATAAATATTTTTTTCCAAATTTTTTTATCATGTCTAATTTCATTAATCTTCACTAATTACCCTTAATTAACCGTAATTAGTGCAAAACTATGCAAATCACTCACCTTGGCCACAAATAAAACCTTTAGAACTGAAACTCTATTGTTTAGGCGTGAATACCAATGCAACACAGCAGCTCTACCTCGATTCTTGTGCTAATCCGCCTTGATTTGATGTTGCTAAGCTTAATCCTTGATTAGAAAATGTTTTGGAGGTGTTTTAGAGGTTGGAGGCCATTGTTAGGTTGAAGAGAGGGTTTGCGGCGGCTGGAAAACGAGTGAAAAAATGAAATCGTAACCCTAGCAGCCCTCAAATACCTCTAATACCGAAATCCCCCAATGGGCCTAGCTGTTAATCACCCGGTTAAGCCCAATTAAGCTGTTTTTCACTATCTGAAACTTGTTTCAGCCATATCTCCCAAACGGTAAGTCCGTTTGGCTAATGTGACCACTCTACGGAATTGTAAGCAATCAACCGGAGCCAATGGAAGTGGTTTCAGGTCAAAACTCATTTCCAATCAAAAGTTATAGCCAAAAAAAGATTAGCTAGGGGCAAAACGGCCATTTAAAAATCGGCAAAAATCATGAACATAAGAAATGACCCCACTAGTCGCTTCCCAAAGCTACATGGCCATACAACTTCGTATGTGAAAGAAATAAATATTCTACGATCATTCGATGCGTAGAATGCGGGTCGTTACAAGCAAAGCTACCCCCATCACATCATGTTAACAAGCTTAGACTACGTCCCCGCTCGCCAACGATATGTTGCAAATGTCCAAAATCGAAAAAAGGCAGATCGCAAAATAATCTCAACACCACTAAAGGCCAAAAATAATTCTCTCAATCACCAATTCAAAAACAGAGCCAAAATCCTAATCTCTGTATGCAAGATAATTCTCTCTTCTTCCACATAGCTGCATGTAGCATCTCCTTTAGGACGGCATCACAAAATCGACGATGTATCATAGTGGCACCAAATCCGCCAAAATTAGCTCCATGAACTGAACACTCCAAGACGGCATCACAAGTCGGTAAGTTTGAGTGGCGCCGATATCTGTTACCAAAATTAGCTACATCAAATACAGTTTCTAAACCCAGTGGTCTCTTTAACACACTAATCTCTTTATCACCTAAATCTCATACAATGCGAGCATTTCTCAACTGAATTTGAAGTTATACAAAGTCCTCAAACACTTGGAAAGGTCGCTAACACCTCCAACTGTTCGTCTTTGGTCGCTACCACCTCTAAGCAATTTCTCCAAGTTGTTTTCTACGAAGTCACATTCTTGAACAAATATATAACTCCACCTTAATGGGAATCCAAAGCTCAAGCTACATCAAAGTTCCAAGCGTGGAAAGCTTTTCTCTCAACATAATCTTCTTCACCAAAGTCTCATTTTCTCCCAAAATAGTAATAGCATAATCACCACTGAATCTACCAACCTTTGTAGAAAAAATTGATGCACAATTTAAAACAAATCGCCTTGCTCTGATACCAAACTGTAGTGATTTATGCGGAATTTTGATTAGGATCTAGTATTGTTTATTTAGATATCAATGAAGTATAACAAAATAATTATGAAATCTCACAAAAAACAAAGAACAAAAAAAGGACACAGAAGATTTAACGTGGTTCGGATATGAATATCCTACATCCACGGAGACCCAACAACTTTTATTTCTTAATGAAAAAATGAGTACATAAGAGAGGAGGAAGATTACAATAGAGAGAAGATTAATAGTGGATTGCTTTCTTTATACAGTAACATGACCTCTATTTATATAGAGGGATTTCTTGACCTCCATGTAAACTTGGCATCCAAGTTTTCTTGACCTCCAAGTATACTTGGCACCGAAGTTTTCTTGACTTCCAAGTAAACTTGGCACCCAAGTTATTCCATATAGGAGCCAATTACATGATTAACAATCAATCTTTCCTTCTCTACAAGTATTTGAATCATCGATTTCATGATTGAAGTCACATTCTTGAACAAATATATAACTCCACCTTAATGAGAATCCAAAGCTCAAGCTACATCAAAGTTCCAAGCCTGGAACACTTTTCTCTCAACATAATCTTATTCACCAAAGTCTCATTTTCTCCTAAAATAGTAATAGCATAATCACCACTGAATCCACCAACCTTTGTAGAAATAATTGATGCACAATTTAAAACAAATCGCCTTGCTCCGATACCAAACTGTTGTGCAAGAAGATTGCGCGGATGCGAAAGCACAATAAACAAGATCTAGATTTGCCAATTGAACAATAGTTTAATCTGATAGCAATTATTCTATTACATCAAACAAATAGTAAATAACTATAACAGAGAAACAAAGAGACACACAATATTTATATTGGTTCCACTATCATCGAGATAGTGTACGTTTAGTCCAAAAGAGAGAGATTTTATTCCATATGAGAGAATTACAAGAGATTACAAAAATAAGAGTATACATATCTTAATAAGAAGAGACACCACTGGGGATCACTGGCTCCACGCCAGGATGGGTTTACACTAAAGTCAAACCCTCAATATATAGCAAGTGCAAATCTATATAAGTCATCAATTAAATTACCAACATATGGTAATAAGATAATGGAGGCAAATTACCATAGCAACAAATGTGCAAACATGGGAAGTAAATCAATCCATTTCTTTAGCATAGATGAAAGAAATTAATGCCTGCATTTATTACTTTCCATCACATGCAAATGCAATCAATTAATTCATGCATTTCCATATTGACCAAATATTTACTTTCCATCTATTTGTGATTTTGTATCACCGAAATTTAACACCCTTCATAAAAGAAATGACAGTAGTGTTATTGCATCATAACACAAGACCAGTATATAATTATGATTACAATGTTATATAAAAAGCATACACAAGAACATGTAAAAAAGAGGATAAAAAAATGATAATAGTTTTGTGCATTTACATTTCACACATGTCCTCTGTTGAATTCCATCTTTCAAGTCCATTCCCATTCAAAACAGGACAGCAACTTACTATGTTGATTTAGTGCTATTTTATACTCATTAAAATAAAGTTTGCACTTTAAGGAAATAAAAAAAATAGTCAAACCGACCGTTAGGGAGGTTCCCTATTGTAAGAGCAAAAAACAAATTGTCTGAGCCAATCAATTTCAGCATAATTTTCGCTCAGAACTCCGACTTTCCTTTCCGCGTTTTCATTCTTTTCCTTTTATTTCCTCTGACTTCTTTCTTCCTCAAATCTAAATTCGGTGTCTTCCTCTCTCTTTGCTCCATTTCTTCCTCATTTGTGTAATTTAACGCGCTAATTCCTCCGTCTCTTTTCTCATTGTTTCCCATTTGATCCGGCAATTAACTTATTCGCGAGACCTCAAAAAGGCGATTTTATCTCGGATTTATTCATAAATTCGCTTTTTTTTAGTCTAAAAAAGCCGATTTTAAATCAGATTTGAGAAACTGAAAGCCGATTTTATCAAATTGAATTAAAGACCGTTCTCAATGGAGATCTGAAATATTAAGCAGTTCTCAACTAACATTGGATTGCAAGTTGGTCAATACGTAGGCCATACTTCAAGCTTTGTCAGTCGAACCCCTAGTCGATGTCGGTAGAAAATTGATGCAATCCGAAGTGGTTCAAGCGAATCGGATTGCTAGAAATTTGATGATAGGTGATGTTGAAAAACCGGTTTGATTATAGATTATGCTAAAGGGTTTTTGAAAATGGTCGAATTAAGAGATGAGGCTAAAGGGTCTTCTGTAAGTCTTCTTCTTTTCCTGTTTGATTATAGATGTTTGTTTATTGGTATTTTGTCCTCTTCAAGAATTAAGATCCCCATGCATGAGTTTATCTACATAAATAATCGATGCATGCGTGAACAGTTTTTCCAAAGGTATAGTATCATCATCTGCAATTGTTATTCTTTTCTTTTATCAATCTGACTATATTTGTTTCTTTTATTCATCTTGAATAATTAAATTCACCATGTTTGAGTTTACCTGCATAGATTCCTACTAAAAGTTCAATCATTATATCCCAAAACTTTGAAAATTATACTTCAAAGCTGATTGATGATAATTTTCAGAATTTACTTTCTTGATACTGCACCTAAACGAGAATATATTAATGCGACAAATTAGTTTTGCCTGCGTAAAGATCATAGCCATCTACCCAATTTCTCTACTAGAGCGAATGAGTGATATACTAAGATGGGAGAAAAAAGATCCATCTTTTGAAGTTCTTTGGAAATCTCATAAGATTCCTATCCTCTCAAATCCAAGCCCATTATATCAAACATCTCACAAACCATAACCTTTAACAACAGAAGAAGAGCTTGAATTACAAAAGGCATTCAATAGGCTGTCAACACTCTGTAAAAGATACAAGTAGGCAAAACTTCCAATACTAATAGATGTTGAATACACCTCGGTTCAACTTGCAGTAGATTATTTCACTTACACAGCTGCATTGGAATTTAACCAAGGCGATCATGTGATAGTGTACGCGACAATTCAAAGCTTACTTGCAGGATTCCAAAGAGAGAATGGTTCAAGCAGTGGAAGCTGCGGAAACGGAAGGTTTTCATATCGGGATTAAGTTAGTCAGAGGTGCATATCTGACAAAAGAAACTCAATGGGCCAACTCTTTAGGCGTTGCTTCTCCCATTCATGACAACATTCAAGATAAGCACATATGTTATGATGAATATGCATCTTTTATGCTTAAAAAGGTTGTTAAGGGTTCAGGTTCATTGGTCGTCGCAACACACAATCTTGAATCGGGTATGAAATTTTTGACTCGATACTTCATTCTAATATAATGCCCTTCAAAAAAAGAGAATAAATTAATTTCTTTATTATGAAATAAATCCCTTGCTCTGGTTTAAAGGGTAAAGAATACCGATGTGCAGAACAAATGACATAAATGTTATTCTTTTTTGTGATGTGTATTCAATGGGGAACAATGAACATATGATTTGGGGGTATAGTCTTGGCCCTTATTTTGAAAACGAAACAAATCATTCATTGATGCAAATTTTGTCCCCTAATTGGTATTTTCTATGTATCATAAAAACAGACATTGGCTGTGGTTGTCATTGAAGACTAAGTTCATGTGTAATATACATAATAAAATGATATCAAACATTTCTCGATATACCTCAAGCCTGATAGCATGATCATACATTCATACTATACATAGCACATGACATTACAACAAATGTTTATAAGAACAAGTTATATCGACCTCAACATTTATTATCAAGTAAAATGTTAAAATATGTGTAATCAGGACAGTGTAAAGAAGTTACAAGAAAATGGTATATGTGGCAGAGTTAAAAATGATAAGAAATGCAATTTGAAGTTTTTGCTGCTAATGTGTATTGCCAATGATAATTTTTATAAGTAGCGTACGATCACAAACTAGAAAATTAGATGATCTTGCTTTCAACTCTGCCTTCACTTTTGAAAGACTTGCTCAAATTCATGTTGGCATATCCGCCAATTTGTTCTACAAATGCTTCATTCCGCACAGTCTTTATGTTTTCCTAAACTATATATTATGTAAGGCTACATGTATAGAGATTATCAATTAATTATCATTTTCCAAGGATATAAATTTCATCCTGAGCATGATTAATAGCATTAATCATAATATGATCTCCTTCTTGAGCAAAAATAATTTGTCTATAGAACCTTTCACTAACAGTACCAATTTGGTTTGTTTTCTGTTGAAAAATCTGCACTCAGTATTTCTCGCAATCTCATTTAAACATAGATATACCGTGTGAGTTTAATTACATGAAATTTGTACTTGGAAGATATAATCAAATACACTTGGAAAAATAACTGTATGTACATATGAGGCTATAATATTTTAATATTGTATATTAATTTGATGGGTGATGGATGCTAATTTGTTCTTATTTATAAAAAATAATGTGAGGATTTAACACCATAGAACTCATTAATAATGCATATCTGGTTGTAGGCATATTTGGGAAATATTAAAGCAAGCTGCCAATGAGAGGATTAGTAACATGATTGGAGCATACCGCATCGAGTAAAAATTCATCACAGTATTCACTTAAATTCATCACTATTAGTAGGTACCCTGATTTCATATTTCTGAATTCTTATGCATGGATTTATTTCATAGCCGTTTCGAAACAAAAAATATAAGTAATTTTGTGATGTTATGTATCTTCAAGAACTGTAAAAAGTGGAAACGTTTGAATAGATAACTCGAAAGCAGTGTTAAAATTTAGTTGTATCATCACATATTTGTTAATTAACCTGTGTCCCCTCCCCATCAGCTTTTGACAACAAATGTAAACAGTAACTTATAATCCTTTTCGACAAAATGGAATGTTGATTAGCGCAGTTGATTCATACGAGCTTACTGTCTCATTTAATAATTGTTTAAGTTATATCTTTTGAATTACACGTATAACTGAAATGGTACTATCCCAGATATATTTGTACAAGGAAGTTGGGGTTTTAAGTTGTATGCTTATGATGTTCGATTCATACTATCATGCAACAGTTAATTCAATCTTAAATGATGCATTTGTGTATCAGCTATTGCATCTTCATACCCTTGTTTCGCCAATTAATTATTTGTTTACTTACAGGATTATGAATGTTTTGTTTAATCTATGATTTTTCTTATGATAACTTTAGATCTGAAATAACTAAGAAAATATTTGGACGTAACCGAATTTTATTGGTTTTCTTTAGAATTCTAATGTAGAATATACATATATGTATATGTGTGTGTGTGTGTGTACACACACACACACACACACACACACACACACACACACATATATATATAGTCTAGTTTGTGTGTGTATGCATATATATATATATATATATATATATATATATATATAGTGATCGCTAAATCCTTCTTATGTTTTATAAACCCTTCCGATTTTAGTTGAGAATTCTAGTTTGTGTATGTATGCATTTACAGAAAAATATGTATGGACTCATTTCTAACCACTATAATGGCGTTCGTTTGCCTCAATTTAAATAGGTGCTACTCACATGGTGATAATTTACTACAACATATAATAGCAAAATGTTTTTCCAGCCGTTACGAGCTAAGCACATTGAATTAGCATAGGAGCAAAGGAATCACCTGCAGTTGGTGTACTCATGTTTATGAAAAAGCAAACAAAAGGAATGCGTGCAAATTTCGCACAAACCAATGTTTTCTACATATCTTCTGAAACAATATCAATAATCTAGCATGTTATATTGTAGAACATAATCCGATTGATATGCTTGTTTTATACTAATTTTACTTTATAAAGATGGCATGTTAAGTTGTTCCTAAAACATAAATAATGAAACTATGAGGGCTTAGAATTGACCAACACAAGCGTCCCATGCAACTAAGCACTAGATTATAGAACCACATATAGGCAAACAGTTTTTACCACTGATGGATCATATGCTTGGTGAATGCCAGAAATTGACTTGATGCAAGGGAGTCTGATGTCTTATCTTTATTTGCTGCAATATTAAATAAGTATGCCCTTATTTTCTGGTTTTTCTTCTTCTTCCTGATTTATGGAACCAACATTATTTTCTCTGTTCTGTATTTAGTTTTGTTTATACTTGCAAATGACACAATGAAATTTTCATTTAGGATGTTTTCTGGAGTCAATTAGCAAACAAGGGCTGGTATTGAGTCTCAAATAATTTGCTAATATAGGTTCCTTTTTTTTTTTTTTTTTTGGGCCATGTAGCACTGATTGTGCATCTTGTGATTTTCTTGCAAGCTGTTGTGAATTTGACATCTGCGTGAATAGCATTAACTCAAGGTTGTAGCAACAACCAGCTAATTACATGACTAAAATTAGCCTATACTTGAAATATTTACAAGGGTCAATCAATTATGATATGGTCTTAAGTGATAATATTTTCTACAAAAGTAAGTAGTTTGTTCTCTAACTACTCACTTGTGTGTGCGCTTACCCCTGTATGTTTGAAGTTTACCGCATAATATGCAGTAACATTTTCTATAGTTTTGAACAGAGTTTTCCTTTTGTGAAAATAAAATATAACCATTTTTCTTCAATTACTCCAATTTAAAAAAAAAAGTCTTAGAATCCTGAAGACTGATTGATATTTGTCTTCAGTTAAGATTGATTTTTCTTGCCTACTAACGTTCATGATCCTATGATCCATTTAGGAAGACAAGAAAATTATATTTGTATGTTTATTGCTTTGCATTGTACATTACATAAAACATACTAGGTTTGCGGTAAGCAATTAACTATTTTTTTCCTTCAGCACATTTAATATTTGAATAATATATAAGACCTATGGTCAAAGAAGTTTTCAGCCTATGAATTATCTATACTGCACTTTAACATAATAAATAATTGAATTTTTATACATTGCAGTAATACTTTGAATGTTCATATAATTTTTTTGTATTTTCTTTCTTTTCCACTACATAGTTAATTTGTAGGGAAACCCTTTTTTCATCAACTTGGTGAGCACTTCTGACGTCCTTTTGAAGTCATAAGTTTCAAAATTATTTTTATTTTTCATTGTTATCGACTATCTGATCAGCGCCATGGCCATTGATTTGTAGGTGTTTGGAGGATCCCATGGCAACTTATAAAGTCGTTTTGAAGTTGAGGAAAAGTTATTATGAGCATGCAAGCAGATCATTGATCACATATATTTATAAGCCAAAAGATTCTTAAGAACAATCGAACTTTCCTACTCACTCCAATTGTATGTGTGATGGCCCGCCCCGCACCAACCTGCATTTCCTCCGAAAGTGCGCTGTATACATGCCCAACTAGCACGGGACGGTCGTCAGAAGAAAGGAAAGAAGGGAATTAACTAAACGAGGAACCTGTAGAATGCCTCACAGCGCATGGAATAAAATATAATAATAACATACTTGACATAAAACAGGTGAGACAGTGCATAAGCTGATAACTAAAATCAACATCAACATCAGAGCAGCGGAAATCCAAGTACAGCTTATTACAACTTTTCAAAATTTACTATCTCTAAAACAAAAGAAAGCTTAAAGTAGAAGATGCACTACTAATGCCCAAGTAGTGATCTTCAACAACACAGGGAGAATACTATATATACATTACGTGGAAGCCTCCTGCTCGTCTCCGGATCATCTACCCGTGCATCACCAGCTAACCTGTCTCTAGTCTGCTCGTGTGAGCAATCATAGTAATAAGAGGAGACATAAAACTCTGGGTCAGACATAAAGCTTGGTCTGAGCGACAAGCATCTAAACATAACAATAACAGGTATACTAAACCATACCTGGACCTGCAACCAAAGAGTTAGTACCACATACCGTACAATACTCTAAGGTGCCATAATAAACAGTGTAAAGAATACGGGGGTGGGGTGTGCATGTCATGATGATAGCAAACAAGTCATCCATAGCAACCATCCTCACATCTCTCACTCAGTGCGTAAAGCATACGATGTCCACCACTGTCAATCACTAGACCAATCGAAGTAGTGACGGAGTTCGACTT
This sequence comes from Allium sativum, assembly GCA_030737875.1. Taxonomy (NCBI): domain Eukaryota; kingdom Viridiplantae; phylum Streptophyta; class Magnoliopsida; order Asparagales; family Amaryllidaceae; genus Allium; species Allium sativum. The sequence goes on from JASFAX010000033.1 coordinate 11,016,411, forward strand.
GTACAACTACTGCTACTACCAAGCTTACCACATGGAGCCATGACCAAATCTTTACAAATGACCCCACTTCATTGGTTTATAGCCCTTTAGTCTTACCTAGGCCCTTTCAGCCCTGAATCCGTTCACGTACTTCTCATACATAGTGATCCAAAGTCATAAACATCGACTGCCCCTTGGCACACGTCCCGCAGCAAAGCCCAATCATGAAGTAAACTCATCGGTTCCCAACTGGATCCTGAGCTCTAACTTCCCACATTGGACTACCTTTGCATCTCGGTTATTGATCAATACTGGGTCGGGTCAGGTTCTCCTTCTAGCCATCGGTTCGGGTCGAGTTCTTCCTCTGTAGCGGTTCGGTTCGGGTTCTTAGCGTTGCGTTGGGTCGGGTGTTCCACTTCAGGTCGGGTCGGGTGTCCTTCTCCGGGTCGGGTCGGGTGCCATCTCCCTTCCAGTTCGTGCTTCCGCTCCATTCTGCTCCCTCGTTCCTTCATTTGATTCGATCCAATTCTTTCACCTTGCTTCAGTCTGAGTCCTTCCTCCTTCAGTCGATCCGATCCGAGCTCTTCGTCCTTAAGTCGATCTGATTTCTCCTTCTTTATCCGATCCGATCCCAGTTCAATTAGCGTGGCCTTCCTTTTTGCCAATTGTCTCAAGTGTCCAGTTCCGATCCGATCAGATCCCTTGCCCAGTTCAACTCATTCGATCCGAGCCTCCATATCTGATCCGATCCGGTTCAGAACCTGCACTTTTCTGCAACTCTTCCAGCAAGTATTTTACGCCATTCGACGACGTTTTTGACAAATCTAACACTTCTAATCAATCATAAAATACACCATAGAGTCATAGCAACATGTAATAGCAACCACACACAGCGAAACAACAATTCAAATGAATCAAAATGGATCAAAAGTGGCTAAAACCTCACATTTTCCCATAATCCCACTTAATCATGTTTAAGCACATACTTAGTAAAACTTAATCAAATCGTCCAAATTTTCTAACAGAGGCATAAAATATTATTTTAGAATTTATAGATATTTTTCCAGAATTTATTAGTGTGTAAATTCGCTAATTTTCACTAATTACCCTTAATTACCGTAATTAGTGCAAAAACTATGCAAATCACTCACCTTTGCCACAAAATAAAACACCAAATCTGAAATACTCTCTGTTTGGGTCGAATTCCTATGTATAGCAGCAGCTCCAACCTTGCTCTGTTGCTAGTTGGCCTTGTTTTGATGTAATTTAGGCTTAATCTTCACTAAAAATGCGTTTTGGAGTGGTTTTAGAGGATGGAAGCCATTACTAGGGTCTCAAGAAGGTTTGTGGCGGCTCAAAACTGAAATGAAAATGATTTCCTAACCCTAATCAGCCCTCCTATGCCTCTAAACCCGAAATTCCCCTCTGGGCCTAGCTGCTAATCACCCGGTTAAGCCCAATTAAGCTGTTTTTCACCATCTGAAACTTGTTTCAGCCATATCTCCCAAACGCTGAGTCCGTTTGGCTAATGTGACCACTCTAAGGAATTGTAAACCATCATCCGGAGCCAATGGAAGTGGTTACAGGTCAAAATTCCTTTTTAGTCAAAAGTTATGGCCAAAACAGTACCAAATAGGGGTAAAATGGTCATTTAAAAATCGGGAAAAATCATGAACATGGGAAATGACCCCAATAGTCGTCTTCCAAAGTTACATGACCATACGACTTTGTATGTGAAAGGAATAAATATTCTACGGTCCTATGAGGCGTAGAATACGGGTCGTTACACTCCCCCCCCCCCCCCCCCTTAAGAAATTTCGTCCCCGAAATTCCTTATCCCAAAACATACAAAAGATCCCACATGCCTAACAGTCACATACAACAATCAAACATGCAAAACAAGCAAACAAGCCTATCCTAGCATGCGGAAAAACTAAATCGAAGTCAAGATCTTACCAGGCAAAGAGTTCTGGATATGCCTTTTTAATGTTCTCCTCTGTCTCCCAAGTACAATCATTCTCGTCCTCGCCCCACTGAACCTTGACTAGCTTCACCGCCTTCCTTCGAAGTTGATTTATGTCGTGCTCGACAATACGGGCCGGCTTGCGGTCCCCAACCGCCTCGGGTTCTACTTCGAAGTCCTCTAACTGATCAGGTGAAATAGTCATATTTGAGTCGTGAACGAACTTCCTTAGTTGGGAAACATGAAATACGTTGTGAACTCCCGCCATCTTCTCTGGTAATTCAATTCTATATGCCAAATTCCCGACTGGTTCAAGAACAGGGAATGGGCCAACATATCTTGGTGCCAACTTGCCTCTCCTATCGTATTACGCTCTTCAACGGAGAAATCTTGACAAAAACCAAGTCACCAACGGAGAATTTTAGGTCTCTTCTCCTCTTATCATCATAACTCTTCTGTCTATCTTGGGCAGCCTTCATTCGTTGTTGAATGGTCTTGATTTTATCTGAAGTTTCCCTCACCACATCTAGTTCAAGCATAAACTTCTCGCCAGTCTCTATCCAACATGATGGTGAGTTGCACGGTCTTCCGTACAAAGCTTCAAACGGAGCCATACCGATACTGGATTGGTAGCTATTATTATATGCAAACTCTACTAGATGCAAATGGTCATCCCATGATCCACCAAAATCCAATATACATGCTCTCAAGAGATCTTCCAAAATACGATTCACCCTCTCCGTCTGACCGTCGGTCTGAGGATGATATGCGGTACTGAGATGTAACTCTGACCCTAGAGCCTCTTGTAAGCTCTTCCAAAACCCACTAGTGAACAATAGGTCTCGGTCACTCACAATGCTTTTAGGTACTCCATGAAATCTCACTACCCACTTCATATACAATTCTGCTAACTTAGCTGCCGTTCTGGTCGATTTGACCGGTATGAATCTTGCACTCTTAGTCAATCGATCCACAATTACCCAAATGCTATCATATCCCGACCTAGTCCTTGGTAAACCATCGATGAAATCCATCGAGACTTGCTCCCATTTCCATTCGGGAACTTCTAATGGCTGTAACAACCCACTAGGCTTCTTTTTCTCAGCTTTAACTAGCTGGCAATTCATGCATTTGGATATAAACCTCCCAATGTCTCTTTTCATCCCTTCCCAGTAGTAGATCTGCTTCATGTCTCGATACATCTTATTACCACCGGGGTGTATAGTCAGTTTTGAGTGATGACATTCTCTAAGCACTTCATCTCTCAATCCATTGACATTGGGTACAACAAGCTTTCCATTCTTTCTAAGCCATCCATCTCGATCAAGCCCATACTTGTTCATCTCCTCATCCATACCCATCTCTAACTTGGAGATGATTTCCAGTAGGTTAGGATCGTCCCTCTGACTAGAGCCGATCCGCTCAATCAAAGTGGGTCTGATCATCAAACTTGCTAACATTTCTGGATCCAGTTCGCACTTTGGTCTGAAATCATACCCAGCGATGTACTCCAGTTGCTTCCATTCTAGAAACATTGCCCCTAAGCTGGCATGTCTCCTACTCAATGCATCAGCCACCGCATTGCCCTTTCCCGGTGTATATGCGATGTCAAAATCATAGGAAGCCAAGAATTCTAACCACCTTTGTTGCCGGAGATTTAGATCCTTCTGGGAGAAGAGATACTTCAACGACTTATGATCTGTAAATAGCTCAAATCTTTCTCCCAAGAGATAGTGTCTCCATATCTTTAACGCGAACACGATCGCTGCCAATTCCAAATCATGGGTAGGGTATCTTCTCTCGTGCTGTTTCAATTGCCGACTTGCATAAGCTACAACCCTACCTCCTTGCATCAATACAGCACCCAGTCCGGTACCACATGCATCCGTGTATACCGTCATCTCTTCATTCCCCTTAGGAATGACTAACACTGGTGCGCTTGTCAACTTTTCCTTTAGACTCTTGAATGCATTCTCGCACCTTTCATCCCAGACAAAAGCTTGATTCTTCTTGGTCAACTAGGTCAATGGTGCTGCTATCTTGGAGAAACCTTGGATAAACTTACGATAATATCCAGCTAACCCCAAGAAACTTCTTACATCCGTTGCATTCTTGGGCGTAGGCCAATCCTGTACCGTAGCCACCTTTGCCAGGTCCACGACAATCCCATTCTCTGATACAACATGGCCCAAGAACCTCACTTCCCTCTTCCAGAAGTGACAATTAGAGAACTTTGATTTCAATTGGTGTTTTCTCAACACCTCCATCACTATTCTTAAGTGTCCCTTGTGTTCTTCCTCTGTCCTCGAATAGACCAAAATATCATCAACGAACACAAGGACAAACTTATTCAACTGATCTCTGAATACCCTATTCATAAGATCCACAAAATATGTTGGGGCATTGGTCAGCCCGAATGACATGACCAACCACTCATAAAATCCAGACGGCGTCCAAAATGCCGTTTTAGCTATACTCTCAGCCTCCACTCTAAGCTGATGAAAACCTGTCGCGAGATCCAACTGAGAAAATACTCTCGCGCCACTCAACTGATCGAACAAATCATCTATCTGCAGTAGAGGATACTTGTTCTTCCTCGTCACTTTATTCAACTCGCGGTAGTCTACACACAAACGAAGGGAACCATCCGCCTTGGTAGCAAACACAACTGGTGCTCCCCATTCAGAAACACTCCTTCTGATAAATCCCTTCTTCAAAAGATCGCTGACTTGCACCTCGATCTCTCGCTGCTCCCTTAGTGCCATACGACGAAGTGGCATCACTATAGGTCTGGCATCTTTTACCAAATCAATACGGAACTCAATCTCTCGGTGTGGTGGAAGCCCGGTCACTTCTTCGAAAACATCCGGATACTGGCCAACCACGGGCAAACCTGACAACTCACTTTGCAGAATGTCGAGGGAGTTTAGAAAACTAGCCAATACCCCCTCACTGGGTAGACCACCAAACACTATCCTCCGCCCATCATCCGCTCTAGCTGTCACAAAAAAGCCCTCACAGTTTACCACCACCCCGTACCTTTGGAGCCAATCTACTCCCAAAATAATGCCAAACCTAGTAAAGCCCAAAACAAAGCAATCACAAACAAACATGCATCCATGACTCGATAAGGCCACATTACGACAAATCATGCTAAGGCTAATCGAACCACCAATCGGGTTCGTCACTACTAAAGGCCTATCGACAATCTCGGGCTCCAATCCCAACCTATCTACCAGGTCACTAGATATGAAAGAACTGGAAGCTCCGGTATCAAACAAAACTCTAACAGGAACATCATAAACAGAAAGCATACCTTGGATGACGACATTCTTTCCCTTCTCCGCCGCGGTTGGGCATTCGACGAAGAAGGAATATCATTAAGGGCGTAGGCTTTCACCATTTTCTTTTCTTTAGGGGGTAGCGGACACTTGTCCTTGTGATGTCCCATTTGGCCACGGTTGAAGCACTTCCTATCCGCTGGCTTGGCCCGACAATTACTAGCATAATGGCCCTTCTTACCACAGCTGAAGCACTCAACATCTTGCTTATTCTTTTTCTTCTATCCATCCTTAGTCTGATTCTGCTTTCTCTTATTCTGGGAACCACCCTTGCCTCCACCACTTGCTTGTGGCTTTGGCTCCTCTGCAGATACAACCTCAGTCTTTGGCTTAGGGTAGAAACTTTCTGACCTCAATGCTTTCCCCACAATCGACTCAAACGTCTCATCGATGTGGTTAATAAGCCTTTCCCCCAAGTACTGATCCAAAACAGTTATGAATTTCTCATTCTTCTTCTCGGTAGTATCAATAAGAGATAACCCATATTTCGACAAAGTGTCGAATTCAGCGATATACTCCGAGACAGCTCTGCCATTCTGCTTGAGCTCCAAGAATTTCTTAAACAGCACTGACTTCTGAGCGGCTGGAATGAACTTCTCGCTAAAGCGAGCCTTAAATTGCTCCTAAGTAATCTGATCTTCGGGAGTAGTTGTCTTCATAGCATTCCACCAATTCATTGCCCGCCCTTGCAGCTGACGGGACGCTAGCTTTCTCTTCATTGCATCCCCGATACCCAAATCCTCGAAGATACGTTCGCAACTATCCAACCAATCCTGAACATCCGTGGCCGACTCTGTTCCATGAAACGACTTCCCACCAAGGCTAGTATAATCCTTATTTAGCTTGGCAAAGTCGACCCTCGGCGCTTGCACTATTGGACCACCACCATTTCCACCATTGGGAGCTGCCCTCTGCACATCCCTAAGCATCTCCCTCATGAGGTCAGTAAACATCGCCCTCATGTCAGCAGCATTCCCATTATTGGCCCCTCTACCAGTACCTCTAACATATCGGTTCATCGTCAATCTGAAAAAGGAAACGATTAACGATCCCATAGTGGTGCTAGTGCAGTACGACTTCATTCTTATACTACTAAAAGTATATATATATATAGCTTTTAAAAACCAAAATAATCACAAATACGCTCTCTTGTATACGTATATTATCTCTCCCTGATAACTTCCCTAGGTTAACTACACAACCTAGAGCTCTAATACCTAGTGTGACGGCCCGCCCCGCACCAACCTGCATTTCTTCCGAATTTGCGCTGTATACATGCCCGACTAGCACGGGACGGTCGTCAGAAGAAAGGAAAGAAGGGAATTAACTAAACGAGGAACCTGTAGAATGCCTCACAGCGCATGGAATAAAATATAATAATAACATACTTGACATAAAACAGATGAGACAGTGCATAAGCTGATAACTAAAATCAACATCAACATCAGAGCAGCGGAAATCCAAGTACAGCTTATTACAACTTTTCTAAATTTACTATCTCAAAAACAAAAGAAAGCTTAAAGTAGAAGATGCACTACTAATGCCCAAGCAGTGATCTTCAACAACACAGGGAGAATACTATATATACATTACGTGGAAGCCTCCTGCTCGTCTCCGGATCATCTACCCGTGCATCACCAGCTAACCTGTCTCTAGTCTGCTCGTGTGAGCACCCAGAGTAATAAGAGGAGACATAAAACTCTGGGTCAGACATAAAGCCTGGTATGAGCGATAAGCATCTAAACATAACAATAACAGGTATACTAAACCATACCTGAACCTGGACCTGCAACCAAAGAGTTAGTACCACATACCGTACAGTACTCTAAGGTGCCATAATAAACAGTGTAAAGAATACGGGGGTGGGGTGTGCATGTCATGATGATAGCAAACAAGTCATCCATAGAAACCATCCTCACATCTCTCACTCAGTGCGTAAAGCATACAATGTCCACCACTGTCAATCACTAGACCCATCGAAGTAGTGAAGGAGTTCGACTTGTACAACTACTGCTACTACCAAGCTTACCACATGGAGCCATGACCAAATCTTTACAAATGACCCAACTTCATTGGTTTATAGCCCTTTAGTCGTACCTAGGCCCTTTCAGCCCTGAATCCGTTCACGTACTTCTCATACATAGTGATCCAAAGTCATAAACATCGACTGCCCCTTGGCACACGTCCCGCAGCAAAGCCCAATCATGAAGTGAACTCATCGGTTCCCAATTGGATCCTGAGCTCTAACTTCCCACATTGGACTACCTTTGCATCTCGAGTTATTGGTCAATACTGGGTCGGGTCGGGTTCTCCTTCTAGCCATCGGTTCGGGTCGGGTTCTTCCTCTGTAGCGGTTCGGTTCGGGTTCGTAGCGTTGCGTCGGGTCGGGTCGGATGTTCCACTTCGGGTCGGGTGTCGTCCTCCGGGTCGGGTCGGGTGCCATCTCCCTTCCAGTTCGTGCTTCCGCTCCGATCCGCTCCCTCGTTCCTTCATTTGCTTCGATCTGATTCCTTCGCCTTACTTCAGTCCGAGCCCTTCCTCCTTCAGTCGATCCGATCCGAGCCCTTCGTCCTTAAGTCGATCCGATTTCTCCTCCTTTATCCGATCCGATCCCAGTTCAATTAGCGTGGCCTTCCTTTTTGCCAATTGTCTCAAGTGTCCAGTTACGATCCGATCAGATCCCTTGCCCAGTTCAACTCATCCGATCCGGTTCAGAACCTGCACTTTTCTGCAACTCTTCCAACAAGTATTTTACGCCATTCGACGGCGTTTTTGACAAATATAACACTTCTAATCAATCATAAAACACACCATAGAGTCATAGCAACGTGTAATAGCAACCACAAATAGCGAAACAACAATTCAAATGAATCAAAATGGATCAAAAGTGGCTAAAACCTCACATTTTCCCATAATCCCACTTAATCATGTTTAAGCACATACTTAGTAAAACTTAATCAAATCATCCAAATTTTCTAACAGAGGCATAAAATATTATTTAAGAATTTATAGACATTTTTCAAGAATTTATTAGTGTGTAAATTCGCTAATCTTCACTAATTACCCTTAATTACCGTAATTAGTGCAAAAACTATGCAAATCACTCACCTTTGCCGAAAATAAAACACCAAATCTGAAATACTCTCTGTTTGGGTCGAATTCCTATGTATAGCAGCAGCTCCAACCTTGCTCTGTTGCTATTTGGCCTTGTTTTGATGTAGTTTAGGCTTAATCTTCACTAAAAATGCGTTTTGGAGTGGTTTTAGAGGATGGAAGCCATTACTAGGGTCTCAAGAAGGTTTGTGGCGGCTCAAAACTGAAATGAAAGTGATTTCCTAACCCTAATCAGCCCTCTTATGCCTCTAAACCCGAAATTCCCCTCTGGGCCTAGCTGCTAATCACCCGGTTAATCCCAATTAAGCTGTTTTTCACCATCTGAAACTTGTTTCAGCCATATCTCCCAAATGGTGAGTCCGTTTGGCTAATGTGACCACTCTACGGAATTGTAAACCATCATCCGGAGTCAATGGAAGTGGTTTCAGGTTAAAATTCCTTTTCAGTCAAAAGTTATGGCCAAAACAGTACCAACTAGGGGTAAAATGGTCATTTAAAAATCGGGAAAAATCATGAACATGGGAAATGACCCCAATAGTTGTATCCCAAAGTTACATGACCATACGACTTTGTATGTGAAAGGAATAAATATTCTACGGGCCTATGATGCGTAGAATACGGGTCGTTACAGTATGTTACATTTAAGGTATGATACGTTCATTTAATTTTAATTGGCGTTTTTTTTTTGAGAAGCTATGTATTCATCAATCATACATGACTATAAAATATTTTAAATGACGACTTAATTTTATGTTGTCATTGGAAATAAAAAGTGATTTTATTTGACTAGAACTTTATTTTGAAGTAGATTAATTGGGTATTCCAATGAAGTAAACAAACCTTTTGAAGTTGTCATAATATGATACATATGTCATGAAATAATGAATGGTGATAATCATTTGTGTAAGCTGCAAAACAGTATTCTTTAGAATATATGAATAAATAAGAATGAAGCAAGCCCGATGGTTAAATCTAAAAAATGCGGAGCATATACCCACAAGAAAAGATTGGATTATAAAATATCCCAATGTTTCTTCTCCTTTTTCTTCTTGTTGTTCTACTTGATTTTGCGTTGTTTTACTTGATTTTATTAGACAGAACAATTTATATATCAGTTCCTTAAGTTGCATCTAGTTGTGCAATTTTCAGCAATAATAGATTTGCTAAATACCAAATCGCATCACCCATAAGCATCCTTTTGTTGGAAAGAAAATAAATATAAGCGAACAAATGTGTTCTTAATTACCGCAATGCCTTTATTTTCCATTCTTTCAACTTAGTTTCTTAAACTTATTTTTTAATACAATGCTAAAAATCACAAATGGAAAAGCTAAATGGAGTTTTTTTATCTCCTATTATTTTTTATATAGATGAACAAAATCTAAAATAGATGGGAAAATATTATAGAATATTGCAAGTGATCTAATCGTGGGCAAGATTTTTAGTTAGGTCTTCATCTTTTTGAGGGTGGATGTACCATTGTAGAATTAGTTACCAAATTGGAACACAATTTAATCATATTCACACTTAGAAATGCAACTAAGACTAGTCCTATGTATACTAAGTGATGCTAATGTAAATGCGGATTTTTGTTAGTTTTACACCTGCACTTTTGCCAAAATTAGCCAACTAAAATGAAAATATGATTAATTAAATTTTGAATTATGTTTATAAGTTTACTGATCTAGCATCGGAAACATAAATGTAATATTAGGTTGCAAGGTTTTCCAATTTTATATTAGCTCAAGCAAGAGAACTTTGATAACAACGCAATGTTAAATCCGAAACGTAACTAAAATAATACATTACTATACTTTAAAGTTTAAATTTTCATTTTCATGCTTTATTGCCTTAAACTAAAAATGATATTGAAAATGCACAAGAAAGGACATACATACCAAGTGCACAGCTGATTTCATTCTCATTTATGACTTAACCTCCTCCAAAAATTTATTTGTGATATATGTGTTCCGTAGACTATTGTTGGCAAGACTGCTATGGCATGGTACCCTATATAATAATTGTTGCAATAGTTGCATTAGATTTAGGTTTGTGTCTACGTTATTAAAAATACCTCTTGAGATTTACTTTGATCTTTGGAACCTAAGAGGTCTAGTCATTTCATTTAAGAACTTGTATATTTTACTTGTGGATGCTAAACAGGTTTCATGTATAAGAATGGATGATGCAGCAATGAAGTTCTTTAATTTGACTATTGCAAAGGACGACTTAGCATATACAATGTATGATTCAGGCTCCTAGTTAGTTGATGTTGGTCTGAAATGAAGTACATCTGGTAGTAGTAGCCATGGAAAATATAAACTAGTGATTATTGTGCTCATTGTTGGGTAGTGTACGCTTATTCTCATTGCTGTTTGCACTATCTTTACTTTATTACTGGAGGAGGCAGAACTTTGCTCACGTTCGAAGCCTAGATGCTGTTAAGATCACATTAACTAGTGAGGGTGCCAATGCAATTAGTTCAGCCACTTCTGAAACTTATTGCCAGTTGAGTTTATATTAGTTCAAATAGGATTATAGGAATAAGAAAACAATGTTGATTGCACATGAAATTCTAGCTGTTGTGCATATGTACCTTCCAATATTTACCACTGACTTATGTCCTTTTTGTTCTACTTCTTATGCAGTATGTGAAGGAGTCAGTTACATGAACTCACATTTGTATGACGATAAGTATTTCATGAATTCTACTAATGATGATGCTACAGATGCTGCAAGACTTGCATATTTTTTTGAAAAGATCTGGTTAATTATATAAGATATTTCAAATATTTAAACAAATCTTGATTTGAAATGGTTCATTTTCAACTATATATCAACTATATAAGCATTGTTGATTTTTTTCTATTAGATGTTTTTTTTAAATAACTTGAGCCATATCATTGATAACACATCATTATATAATTGCTCAATAGTACATTTGCCACCGATTCAAATCATTACATTGATAGTATATTCTTAGTTTTAAGTTGGTTTAAATGTAAAATTCAGTTTATCTGAATTTTCATCTTTTAAATTACTTTCATTTCCTCTCAAGGTACCCTATAATTTTTTAATAAAATCTGACTTGAAATATGTTTTGACAACTAATTGTATATTTCTTATTGAACTTCTTAACGGTCGATTTTTCCCAACGTTGTGCGGTAATACTAGTTAATTGTTTCTATTTACACAGTTCAACAATTTTTGCATTCCAACAAGTTTTTTCTTTTAACTTATTACACTGCATTTTCATTGTTATGTTTTTTTACTAACAACGGGTTTTGCATTTCCCTACGAAACAACATACCAAAAAAGAACCACCCTCTGTGCAAAAATTCTATTTATATTCCTTGGAATATACTGGGCGATTTCAATAATGTTTATCTAGCCTGAGTATGATTTCAATACAACAGTATATTAATTGAACAAGAATTTTCAGGAAATTTATTCATTTGGAAGTTGGAGAAAAAAAATTCAATTCATAGCAAGATAGTATAGTATTTGTTAATGAACTTAGGTGAATACATGTTAGCAATTTGAAGTGGCAAAACATCTATAACTATAAACAAAATATACTAGATAGTGTATCAAAGTGATCAAATTCGGATAAAGATGCAATAACAGATTGTGTATTTTGTGGCATTGTTTTTTTTTATAGTTAAATTTATGGCATTCTTGATGTTTCCTAGGATCAAAAGTTACACAGCATTTCTCAGATAATGCAAAATGGATACTCAGTTCATTTTGAAGGAGAAATTTTTGATATTTATGGTCCAAATGGAATAACATAGTTTGTGCCAAAATGGCATAAAAATAATGAGGATTGTTATAGGGACTCCACATTTGGTTAAGGGGAGTACTATTGTCAGTTTATTTTAAAATTGTTAAGGGGGGGTTAAAATAAATTAGCCTCTCCTTAAACATATTAATAAAAATTCCAATACTAACCCTATAGTCTTCATTAATACAATCTTCAAACATAAACTCTAATTTAATTATGCACATAGAAAAATAATAATACATGAAATACAAACGTTCTGCACACATGAAAATAACATATTTAAATATTGTTTACTTTAGTTTTCACTATCAAAGTAAGCATGAAACACAATAAAAACAAATAAACACATACAAAACACACTGGCCACAAATTAAAACAAAAGCAACAACATACACATACGCTTAACACGGCATGAACATAAACATAAATTCACTTAACAAACATGTTGGAATATGTACGCTGTTTAAATGTAACTACTTTATAAATCATCTCATAACGAGGTTGTTTTTCTTATCAAACTGTAAGATCTAAATCGTAACACTTTGTATTCACCTTCGAATAAAATACAAACTTTTCATGACGAACTGTATGCATCATTCGCGCAAATGAAAGAAAATACGCTTTCAGCAAATTGTATTCATCTTTTTAAAAAAAATCTAAAATTTCAGAATGGAGATTTACCAAGATTTGAATATTTTTTCTTTTTTTTAACCTCGCGACGTGTTTGGATTGAAGTGAAATTGAATTTTGATCGATAGTGTTTAAGTGATGATGAGGCTGGGGTACTTTAGTCTATATTTTATTTTATTTTTAAAATTCCAAACCTCCCCTTAACAAATAAAAAATAAGTTGGAGTTACCTTAAATTTATCCTTCTCTTAACAAAAAATGGAATCCCTTTAACAATACCCAAAATAATTTCCTATCCAATGGCAGTATAAAATACAAGAAAACTCAATGCAAGTCCAAACTAATGAACTAACGTGATTGTGGATAAGCACTTTGGATGCAGTAATTTTCAAAACTTGAAGATACTTCTTCGAAAAACATGGTGAGCGTTCTTCGTTCATTGTCAGACACTATGGGTGTGTGCAGTGGATGCCAGTTGGAAAAACTGTGTAGAAAAATAATTCCTATAAGACACGCATGGAGAGCATCAAAGAAGTTAGAATTAATACACACAAGTGTGTGTGGACCTATAAGGACTCTTTCACTTGATGACTTCATCACCAGTAATATTTGTGTTGTATAACTAATATGTTATTTATGTATATCCAACCCAACAATATAAATATGGCTGATGTGTATGTCTTTAGGAAAAAAAGAATAATAAATATTTTTGGATTAATTGACAGGAATAATCCAAAGTTTGACGTGTCTTCCTATATTAATCCGAAATTTAGATTATTTTTAAATAATCTCAAGTTCAGAGGGTCCCTTCCCATATTGATCCCGATGACTTATTTACTTGTTGTAGTCGGTTATCAAACTTACATTCGTCTTCTCCAAACAATTTTTTTGGAGTGGGAAACTAGTTTGGAGAAGACGAATTTAAGTTTGATAACTGACTACAACAAGTTAATAAGTCATCGGGATCAATATGGGAAGGAACCCCCAAACTTGGGATTAATTAAAAATAATTCAAACTTCGGATTAATATGGAAAGACACGTCAAACTTCGGATTATTCATGTCAATTTATCCATATTTTTATTCACATATTTAATTTTCTTTTTGCTTTCCAATTTCTTAAGAAGCATAAAGTATTACTACCACAATCAGTTCAAATACCCAACAATATATGCTTGAGAGCATAAATTTTTATACATATCATCATTTCAACTACTTTACAGCACTCAAAAAGCAAACACTTCCTACCTTTCATGCGTGTTCTTCCTATGCCCAGAGGAAGCCATGTGAACACTAACACCAATTACAAATATGAGCGACATACCTGCAAGCAATGCATATGTTTTCTTAGACGACTTTCTGTACTCTCCAAAAAGAAAATTCCCCAAAATGTGCTAACCAACGGCAATGCCTGGAAAAATGTCCTTGTTAAGTATTTATGTTATTTAATCCAGGTATTAAATTGCCAGAAGAAGAACATCATAACATTATCAAGAACATCACGCTTGGCTAAGTAAACAAGAAAAACAAACTGTAATTATAGGTCAGCGTATATAAACTAACCTGAAGAACATCAGCGACATCATATCCAGCAGCTTGACCACCCATAAATTGCATTCCATTCCCAAAACCACATAACAATCCTGCCAAAAGAATCCATTGCTTTCCATTCCAGTCATTTAAATAGGCCTTAGAAGAAGATTTCGGTAACCCAAGCACTGGCATTGGTTTATATAGAAATCTGATATGTAATACGATCGCTATGATAAAGCAAGATCTGGAGAAGTAAAAAAAGGCGGTGTAGATGACCAATTTGTAGAGAATAAATTTGAGAGGAAGAGATGAAGAAGATTTTTGCTGAGGAAGACAATTTTTATTTCATATATTTCTCTTAATTTCTTGACTTACTTGACATTACAAGATATGCTTCTTTTATACATGCATTTTCTAATCCAAAGGAAAAATCTAGATAAGATACATTAAAACAATACCAAATAAAACCGATATATAAAAACAGGAAATGCAATCAACACATGCAATTTAATGCAATATTTAATGCAGTTTTAATTTATTCCAACAATGCCTCCCCTAAATTAAAATTGCTTATTGTTTCCAAATTTTCTGCACTTTTCTGAAGATTCATCCGCTATGTGCCTTTGTTGAAATATCAGTTATTCGGTCACCTTCTTTGAGAACATCTCGATTATACCTGATGTGCTTTGGTAAGAAAAATAATGATATTATCGAGACCTTTTTAATTGTGCTCTTCTTCTGTGGGGACATCAACTTATCATGCAGCGCACGCATACGCATTGTACATTTTATAGCTACATTTCGTGCATATGAGAACTGGGTTGAACTACGCATCAGAGATCTTGCTATGTCTTCCCAACTTCTTTTTTCTTCTTTCCAAGCATCCATCATTTTCCATATTATTGTACTGTGTTTGTCACTTTTCTCTTCCTTTTGTTCATGATCTTTTTTAACATTGCTGAACATTGCAGCATGCTCCTCCTTAGCTTGCAACAATCCCTGTAGAATGTCCTGCTTTTGTTTTGAAATCTTTTCCTCGCATTTCTTTTCCATCTCTTTTATGGGTTTAATAGCCAGAGAATCCAATCCATAGTATTGTTCAAATACATGTATCATTTTGGCAAAATGATTCAAAACAGTCAGGGTTTCTTTGTCCAGTTCTACAACTTTGGCTAACAAATTGTGGACCACACTTTTTAGTCTATTGAATTGTTGAACCGATTCATCTAATTCTAACGATAAACTTGGATTGTTACATTCATTCTGTAAAGCCTCCTCACTTGCTTTTAAGCTTCAGAAAAACTCTTCTTTTATTGTAAGATCATGCTTTGCTTTTTGCAATCGGGAGCCAACAGTTAGCAACTGTTTCTTGTATTCTTCAATATCATCTTCTAGCTTGTGTGAGTTCGCTTCCTGGTCATCTTGTTGGCTTTCATTAATCACATTCCAGTGTAACTGTAATAATGCTCTTTGATTCTCTTCCTTCTCCTTAACATCGCCTTCTTCATTTTCATCTCCTTTACTTTTACTCTTCTTTTCTTCTTCATCCTTCACTTCTTCATGTTCATCCTTTTTGTATTTATCCTTTTTTTCTTTCCCTACTCTCTTCTCCTTTGCATCATCATCTGCATTTTCATCTTCTTCTTGTTTTCCTTTCTTTTCTTTTTCTTTTTTCTTCTCTTTCTTCTTCTCTGCCTCTTTGCCTTCATCTTTTGTTGTCTTGTCCATCTTTTCTTCTGAATTGTCTTCTGCTTGAGCATCTTCAACTTCAATCATACTGGAATCCATGTTTTCATTCTCGTTTTTGTCTTCTCTTTCCACATCCAGATTTTCTTCACTTTTGTTTTCTCTAATGTCCATCGTCTCCACATCATCTGCTTCTGGCTTGCTCTCCTTCTCACTATTTTTCTCGTTCTCATCCTCAGGCTCGTTGTCCTCAAGCTCTATCTTTTTCTCTGGTTCTTCCTCTTTAGAAGCTTTCTCTTCTTCCTCCTTTTTTAACGTGTTTTCTCTCTCCATCTTTTCCTGTTCTTTTACTTCTTCATCTGCCTTGTCAGCTTCTACATTGGCCATGTTGGCATCTTTATTAGCCTTTGCAGGTTTTACATCATCCATATTTGCATCTGTATCTGCCCTTTTAGCTTCGGTTACTTCCTTTTTAGTTTTTGTGCTTTCATCCTCTTCTTCCTCTTCTTCGACCTCCTCTTCATCTTCTTCTTCTGCTGCTTTTGTGTTATCCATTGCATACACCTCTTTCAATAAATTCCACGAATCTTTTGCGAATTTTTCTCCATAAATACGTCCCTATGCTTCTCCATCAACGTTCTCACTCATCAAATTACGAGCTTGAAGATCTTTCCATCTCAAGCTTACAAATGCTTTACTTTCTTTCTCCGTCTTATCTTTTGGCCATTCGTAGCCATACTCAACAATCTCCCATAATCCTTTGGAGATCAACTCTTCTTTTTATTATTACTCCACTCTTCGAAATTTTCTTTTGTGAGAACAAATAGAAAATCCATAGTTTCAATCAGGCTCCGATACCAATTTGTAGAGAATAAATTTGAGAGGAAGAGATGAAGAAGATTTTTGTTGAGGAAGATTTTTATTTTATTTTATATATTTATCTTAATTTCTTGACTTACTTGACATTACAAGATATGCTTCTTTTATACATGCATTTTCTAATCCAAAGGAAAAATCTAGATAAGATACATTAAAACAATACCAAATAAAACCGATATATAAAAAAGGAAATGCAATCAACGCATGCAATTTAATGCAATATTTAATGCAGTTTTAATTTATTCCAACACAAATGTGGCACACCATCCTTTAATGTATGTCATTGGTCATTTGTTGCTATGTTGAATGCAGGTGAGAAGGGAGAAGTGAGAAGCATATTCTTGCAAAGAATGTTATGCCTAGTCCGATGAACGCATTTGATCCTAGTACTTGCGATAAAAATGCATTTATTGCACTTGTTTGTTAATCTACGAAAGCAATGTTTGCAAAAATAAACTAGTTTAAATAAAATATAATCAAATAAAAAACATTTGACTGACCATTATTGTTATTATTATTATATAAAGAATATTTCTACCCAGGGATGAATACGCACAGGTATGATACATGTTTACTCTGTACAAACCTATTTCTTGCCATATCATTGATGCATTATCATTTAATAATATACCACAGATACTCTGGTCGACTATATACTGAATATCTTTCCAGGTTTAATGTTTATAGACATTTTCATACCTATTATTGGGCTTACACGGAATAGTTTTGCCTGGTTCCCGATTCCTGATTAATAAAACTATGACAAGGGACATTCTGAAATATTTTTTATCGCTAAAGCAGAGCATGAGACTTTCTACTCTTTATATTGACAATGCACATGACTATCTGTATATTAGCTCAAAGCATCCCAAGTTCCTATATCCTAATATCCTTTCCCATATTCTTACAAAGAACTCAAGTTGAGTCAGTTATATAATTAGTGTCAGAGCAAAGCCCTTTGCTTCTCGTTTTAAACAGAGAATAATTTCTCTAGCAAAAAGAGAATTTTGAATTCTTACTGAGCCCTAATGAATTTCTTTTTAAGATGATACTAAATAATATATTGGAAAGTAAAACAAATTGCCATGTTGCTAGCTATCCACACGTTTCGGATAATATCAGTAAAATTTCACATTGCCATCTTGCTTGCCATCCACACGTTTCGTATAATATCAGTAAAATTGCTAACCTTGATTGACCTTTTATTTTCTAGTTCTATAAGATACTTTGCAGTTCCAGCTTCTACTTTATCAAGCGCGGTATAGAATTAGCCATAAAAGGTCAAATCAGGAAAGAAGTGCAGGTGGGAGGTTGATATTTTCTGCAGGTGTTCTTGAGTCGTATCTTCCCCCGCAAATTTATAGAATCAGACAGCCATAAGCTTTATTCAATTACAAAAGTTAAGGTTGTATACTTGTTTTAAAAATTGGAAACATCGTAGCCATTTGCCCATGTAGTTGCACATCAATATATACATATTTTAATGTCTTCCATCAAATGAGTTGTAAAATATAAATAATAACAAAGAAATAAAATAATTTAAAAAAGCACATAGTTTGCAAAACGATTTTGAGGTGCAGATAAGAAATACAACATGATTTATACATGGGTGAAAGGGAAACATAGGAAAATTACAACAAATATAAGCAGATCAGTACAAGTTAATAACAAGCACTAATTTAGCACATACCAAGCATTAAGGTTCAATCTAGTATCCTGTATCCTAATCAAAATTTAGGAGTAGATTGGGAAGGATGTAGATGATAGAGCAGCAAAGGGCATGAGAAGGGAAAGTGACAAAGCTTGAGAACGCGTTTCTTTCGGATTGTTGCCCTCTTGTGACTGCATAATGGCACAAGATGCATGCATATTATGCTATGAATGTTACCAGAAACTTGAGTCAAAACGGCTATCTACAATCCAATTTTGTCGTATAATTTAAAATTTTATGGAAAACATTAACATGTGCATTGTTAAAGTAAATAAATTGTCAATATACCTCCTTTAATTTAAACCCTTGTTAGTTATACAACGTTAAATCAGATGTTTAAAGTAATGTTTTTTGGTTTTTAGCTAATAACTATCGTTTTTTAACATTTACCATCAAGACGTACATTAACAAAACCCATAATTCATCCCTTAAGAAGGGAAGTCAATTAAGTACAATTGTAAAATTTAAAAACTTTCTTTTTCTTTGAAAAATTGCAGGATACCTGAAGTATTTCCGTAAACTTTAATTTTCATTTTAAACTACTGAATATTGAATGAACAAAGTATAATGAACTAAAATAATGCTATACACCATATGCATTTGCAAAATCTATATACTTACTTATATACTATAATAAAATTCATGTTTCTTAGTTTTTTCAAAAAAATATCCAAAATTCTTATTATTTTTTTCAATAAAAATGTTAGTAGACTACAACTCGTTGTTTTTTATTTTGTTTAGAAATATTATCGATTGAAGGAACTTAATTCACATAAAATTGTACTGAAATTAAGGAAAGGAAAAAAAAGCAGCAAGTTATGTCCCTATAACGCACAACTACATGCATGGATATTACCATATGAACTGTTTTTTATTTTATAGTGAACTGTTTTAATGTTCATCTGTTTGCAGTTTTTTTAACCTTTATCTGCTATTTGGTTTTACTGTGAACTGTTTTTGTTTTTACAGTTCTCATTTATTCCTTCCTTATATATATATATATATATATATATCAGATTTGGTGTAGTTTCGTTCCACTGCCAAATTTTAGCTCTGTTTTGCAGTTTCTCTGAATACTTGCAATACATCATTTCAGACAATTCCACTTTCCCACTTCTTGGGGTGCGTTCACAGTTAAAAATTGGCACGCTCAAGTTTTTGTTAGCGTCGGACGCCAACAACTTTTACCCCTTCCAGATTTCACAATTCTCGAACGTTGGAAAAGTAACTATTGACGTCCGACGCGTCGGACACCAACGGTTAATTTTCCAACGTATCGATTCATCATCTATAAAACCACCTCCCCCCTTATTTTCCACTAACATAACCCGAAAACACTCCTCAAAACCCCCAAAACCGAATTTTTCAAGCAATTTGAAGTTGCAAAAAAGGTATTTTTTATACCGTTGTGTTTATTTTTCAATTTCCTATAACATATGTTTTTTTCTGTTTTTTTTTTTTTATGCAGATGGCTTCCTCTTCCACCTCTACTGCCTCGCAGCCATTTGCGAATTGGACGGTCGACCGGGAGTCCGCTTTCATAGATATTTGCGTTGAGTTTATAGCCGAGCGCGATACAGGCATCAGTGGGTTCTACTCAACAGTCGCGGCAGCAATGAACGACCGTTTTAATCTGGAGTTCACAGAAACCCATATCAAAAATAAATGGGACAACTTGAAGCGCATTTTTCGCGATTGGGACAGACTGCTAAGAACACCTGGCGGTGTATGGAATGCAGAGTTCGATTATCTGGACGGTCCTGAAGGTTTTTGGAGTACCGGCGGTGGCAGACCATACAAAAAATTCAGGAAGAACTCGCCGGTGAAGTTCCGAGAGCAGGACATTATGTTCGAGGGTTGTTTGCGCAAGATACTTGTGCGTATCTGATTCCTGAGGTTGCGCCTCCTACTGCACCTGCCCCTCCACCTCCACCAGTGCCTGTGCCAGCTGCTTCTTTCTCCCCTGCCGATGTGGGTTACTATACTGGTTGGATGGCTTCAGGCGATCCCCCTTCTGATCAGCCCTCTAGGCGCAGACAGGTAGAGCGTGCCAGCTCGTTTATGACCAACCAGCTGAGGCAGCTTGCTACTCGTTGTTTGGAGCTTGTTCTGGGACCGGTTATGCGTGTGGAGCTTTGGGAGATTCTGACGATTTTCCGCATTGATGCGCGGAATGTGGATATTATTCAGGAGCTTACCGATGAGGGTATACGTGGGCTTATTTTAGCGGAGTTGAGCTTATTACCTCATCGTCGTTTATTTTAGATTTTCATGTACTTGTTTTAATTTCAGTCTTGTTGTGTTCTTTATGTTTGTATTTCTGATCGTGTACTGAAAAATGTAATCGTTTTGTTTTATGCAATTAGTATTTAATTAATTCGAAACAATTAATTTAACAATTAAATACCACGCTCAAATACCCCGTTCGTACCTAAAAACACATTCCACGCTCGCTATAGTACCACGCTCACATTCCACGCTCAAATGCTCCGCTCAAATACCACGCTCACGTTCGTTAAGAACACACCCTTAAAATAGCTGTTCTAGCTGATTTCATCTTTTTTATATAAAAACATATTACAAATATATTTTGTTTCAGCTTTTTATCTATTCATTCATAATTTGTTTCAATTACATTTCTTGTTCCCTCTCAATTCTAAGCCGCTATACTTCACAACAGTTCAGAGTTCCATTTCATTGCCTCAACTCCTCAACACAACTCCACCACTCAGTCATCACCCTTTCAATTTATCCACAAAGCACTGACAACCTGCGCATCATCCTCTGGCTATCACCTTGCATTCCATCTCCACCGCATACCCATTACACCCAATTTCCTACTTCAAGCACCTAATTCGTCCACTGATCAACCTACCATAGCTACATAACACAAACTCTATGCCAACATTTCCACAAAACATTCAATCTTGCAAGGCAGCCACCTTTGCTACATCTCCATCTTCCACCAGATACAATACCACCTCCTCGACCTTAAAACTGCTACGACAACAATCCATCCTTTTACAGTAAACCTCCACCTTTGCAGTCGTACCTAATACAGCAAGGCCAAGCCCGACCACAAAACTACCAAATTCTTATGCACACTCATTTTTATTTTAGAAACTTAATGTAGGAACAATGCTCTATTTATTTGAAGTTATCAAATTTCTATTGGAATAACCTACTTAAAAAATTTACGTTTAAGATAGAAACTACTCTTTAAAGGCAAAGATATTTATATACATATAAGTTGCTTTGAAATCTCTTTTCTTATATATGTGTGTATATATATATATATGTATATATATATGTATATATATATATATATATGATTTGAAGACTTTAATTCAACTAGTTTAAAATTATTATTATTAGAGAAGATAAGTTATACGCAGATTTCAAAATAACATCTCGTCTTCAAAATCGCCTTTTAAAGATATGAATCAACTAGTGTCCAAACTTAAATTTTATTAAAATCTAAAATCCTAGTTTCTTCCCCGTATGGATAATATTTATATGGTAAGCATGAACCAATTAGCAACGCTCTTAACTAAATCCTTATTTAGGAGCCTTGGCATACTCATACACATAAATTCTTATATCATTTGAAAAATGCGATACCAGTTTTGAATCAAAAACTAATCCAAACGTTATACAATCTCCCACCGGTGTACTAGTGTTGCACTAATGGTGCACCAGTAGTGACGCCGACTCTAGATTCGCATTGGATCAGTCTCTAGAAGTATCAGGCCTTGTGAATTATTATATAGTAATTGTGTTAACTGTTAAGTTTCCATAACAATAATTTGCTACGAAAACCATGAAAATGTTTCAAAAATCTAATACCTAATCATCACACAAATATCAGCCCCTAGAAGCACATTCACTAAACGGAAAAAAATAAAAATAAAAGACTAACATCACGACATGTATTCTGCACTCGAGTACATACCTGAATGTAGGTGGACGGAATTTATGAGAAAGAGGTTTGGAAAAATGTCCAGAATTAATACCTGAAAACAAAGTCCTGCAAATAATCTAATGCTTATTTACAATAACTACATTGTTTATGACATCATGCTTTTGCAAATTTCAAATTTAAAGTTCATAATTCGTAGTTTGCACATCTGGATTACAACTTTTCAGCTCGAGACTTGTTAATTACATGAATATAATTTTTTTAGTTCTATCCTTTCTTTTTCACATCTTATGCTATTGATTGCTAGAAAAGTGCTGAAGTTAGATTAATCACTATAAAATCGTTCTTTGCATAATAATATAAAATTTCTTTGCATAATCAATTAATCATGATATTAAAAATTCAACTGCTGTATTATTTTGCTTGCTAAAAACTTCGAAGAGCAGACCAATAAGGCCCTGTGGGATTGTAATAACCCGAAAATCTGGGCCAGTTTAAAATTTTTATTTTGGCAATTTTAGCGAATTTTGAATATTTAAAATAGATTATTTTAAATAATATCGACGTAAAATTTATTTTGAATATAATTCGAACGTATATATTATACGCGTCGTCGTTAGAATATAAATATTTATATATAATTATAAATAGAATTGAAAATGGCGCGGTAGTTCGATAATTCGATTTCAAACTTCAATTGAATGTACCGGGTGCAAAACAATCCGGATTTTAGTGAAACCAAAAACATTAGGATCTAATTGATAATATCTTTCCAACGAATCCGGGAAATCGAGATTTCGTAGCGGGAATCAAAAGATATGTCCAGTTGAAAATTCTGAATAGTCGCTATGGAATTCAGGCCCTTAAAAATGGACATTTTGCAAACGACCTCGGATTTCGACGAAACCAGTTTTGTTGGGCCCGTGATGTCAAGTTATTGCTAGGTTTCAAATTTCATAATTTTTCGAATCAATATGTGAGCGTGGCAAAGGAAAACGCGTTTGACCAGTTTCAGTTGATTTTAATCGACTGGAAATTGGCCATTTTTCCAACGGTCTCAGAATTCGACGAAACTAGTTTTGTTAGGACCGTATTGTCAATAGGAAGCTAGAAAATATTTTTCTGTAATTTTCCAAGTTAATATGTGACCCCGGTATATTGAAATGTACGTTTAAAATTCAATATAGTGATTTAATTGTAAATTCAACGGAGACTGATTGTAACGATCAAACCAGCTTACGACACATATCCCATTGTGTTCGGAAAGGGGGTAAAACGCTATGGACGACAGGCGGTGGACCTCGTTTCGAGGTCGTATGTAAAAGTCAACATTTTTGCAAATTAAAAAAAAAAATATTATTTTAATTTCCTTTTCCCCCCTTTTCTTCTTCGTTGCCCCCCCCCCCCCCGTTTCATTATACAGAAACGATTTAAAAAAAAAAAAAAAAGAAGAAGAAGAAAACCTAAAACCTAATCGCGCCGCCCCCCCCCCAGACCTTGAACCGCCTGAACCCTTGCCGCCGACGAAGATTTCGACGCCCCCACCACCCTCGCGACCTCCTCCTCCCAGCGAAGACGCCGCCGACATCGAATCGAAGCAGCCCCCCCCCCAATCGAAGCCTCCACCTCGAACACCGCCTCGCGACGCCCCTGAAGCTCGCCACCGACGAACACCCCCGAGCCTGAGGTGAGTGTTTAAATTATTTCGTTTTTGTTTTTATTTTTGTTTTACAGTATAGTTTTAAAACTGTATTTTTAAATAATTTAAAAACTGTTTAACTGTTTTTTTTAATAATATAGACTAATTTTTAAAGAGTAAAAACTGATTGTTTTAGGAATTATAAAAACTGGTTTTTTTTTAAAAAGAGTTTTAAAAACAAAAAAAAAAAGAAACTGAAAACTGGATTTTTAAATAAAGTAAAAACAGAATTTTTGAAAAGAATTTTAAAAACTGATTTTTAAAGAAAATAGAAAACGGTTTTAATCTTTTAAAAGAAAAAGATTTGAACTTCCTAAAATAAAGATCATATCTTTAAAATAGGAAAGACGGGATTTTTATTGTGTAGAAGAAGTAAAAATATGATTTTTATATTTTTAAAGTATTAAAAATATAATCTTTACTATATAGAAATATTAAAAATATGATTTTTATATTTTTAAAGTATTAAAAATATAATCTTTATAGGATAGAGAATATAAAAATATCATCTTTGTATATGTAGCGAAATAAAAATCTGATTTTTATTACGTTGAGATAAAGTGGTAATTTTTATAAAGGCGAAAACTTTATTTTTATAAAGGCGAAAACTTTATTTTTATAAAGGCGAAAACTTTATTTTTATAAAGGCGAAAACTTTATTTTTGAAAAGGCTAAATCTTTATTTTAGAAAAGGCGAAATCTTTATGTGGAAAATAGCGTGATAAAAATATAATTTTTATCTATTTGACATAGCGATAGAAAAAGTCGATTTTTATATATTGAACTTCGATAGAAAAATAGAATTTTTATATATTGAACTTCGATAGAAAAATAGAATTTTTATATATTGAACTTCGATAGAAAAAGTCAATTTTTATATATTGAACTTCGATAGAAAAATAGAATTTTTATATATTGAACTTCGATAGAAAAATGGATTTTTATATATTGAAAGTCGAAGTAAAAATCATTTTTTTTATATTGAAAGTCGAAGTAAAAATCATATTTTTATATATTGAAAGTCGTAGTAAAAATTCGATTTTTATATATTGAATAACATAGTAAAAATTCGATTTTTACATATGTAGAGAATACGGGCGAAAGCGACAAAAAGGCGAGGTCGACGAAGAATTCTGCAAAGGAAGAGCCGTGGGGCTAGGATAGCTATAAGTGAGAACTTCTCACCTTTCAATTTATTTTTCTAGTTATATATATATACTAGGATGCAGACGGTGCTTATTAGAAGCACCCGACACCCGTCCACATACCATGGACTTGTTTGTTTGGTTGTGTAGTTGGTTAGATTATTTGATTTGGATTTGATTGATTGGTGGAATTGGTAATTGATTAAAATTGATATGTGAATGGCGTGGGCCTTCACTAGACCGGGGATAAGGCTAGGCCTTGTCCCGTTTCTAGTATCGTGCCGTTATGCCGCCGAAATTTTCTAAAATATGTTAGAAAAATAAAAATACCATTTTATTTAAAGAATGAACTGAATAGAAATTCATATGTTAAAATAAAATGTTTTATCGTTAAAAATATAATTTTTAACGTGAATGTGAATAAATAAATATTCATTTATAAACCGAACGGTTTGTTTATGTACACCTATTTGAATGACAGTGATTGGGACGATAAATTTTACACATCGCCCAACTGCACAAATAAAATATGCGTGTGATTGTTTGAAACCCCACACGGGTGTTGGGATGAAATTTGAAGTTCACTCATCCTGATTGATTAAATATGTCGATCGATTGATTGACAGGCTGTTATAAGCGTTGAATATCTATATTTGATGCTTATACAGTGTAGTGCACTTTGGTTGATGGTTGATTATTTTTCAATGCTATTATATACATGTGTTGTATGGAAATCCATATAATTAACTTTATATGGTAATTGATTGGGCCTCATTCCAATTTGAAAAATAAAGATTATTATAAAATAAAAGTTCATGTGTTGACAGTACTCATTCATTGAGATTGGTCATGTGTTGAACGAAATATTTTAGTAATAAAATTTACATCTTTATCAATATAAAATAAAAGTTCATGTGTTGACAGT
This sequence comes from Allium sativum, assembly GCA_030737875.1. NCBI lineage: Eukaryota > Viridiplantae > Streptophyta > Magnoliopsida > Asparagales > Amaryllidaceae > Allium > Allium sativum. The sequence goes on from JASFAX010000033.1 coordinate 11,042,717, forward strand.
ACTCATCCATTGAGATTGGTCATGTGTTGAACGAAATATTTTGATAATAACAACTATTTTGAAAAAGAAACATTTGAAATAGAATATTTGAAAATAGAAATTTATGAAGCCGTGTTGATTAGATTGACGCCATTTTGACGTGAACGATATTTATATCGATTTTATTCATTTTGAAATGAATATTGAAAAGTGATTTCGAAATCGAATATTTTGAAATGAATTGAATTGAAAACGATTTCGAAATGAATTGAATTGAAAACGATTTCGAAATGAATTGAATTGAAAACGATTTCGAAATGAATTGAATTGAAAACGATTTCGAAATGAATTGAATTGAAAACGATTTCGAAATGAATTGAATTGAAAACGATTTTGAAATGAATTGAATTGAAAACGATTTCGAAATGAATTGAATTGAAAACGATTTCGAAATGAATTGAATTGAAAACGATTTCGAAATGAATTGAATTGAAAACGATTTCGAAATGAATTGAATTGAAAACGATTTCGAAATGAATTGAATTGAAAACGATTTCGAAATGAAATGGATTGAAAATGAATTCGAATTGAATAGAAATTTGAATTGAATAGAAGTGAATTTTAAAACGAATTTATAAAGAAGAATTCAATTTTGATTTGAATTGAAACGGAAGTTGAAATTGCTTTTGAAACGAATTTAAAACTATTTATATAATTCGTTTTAAATAGAAATCGACGAAATATATTATATATATATTATATATATAATATAATGGCCTGAATAGAACGCGCCGCGCCGCGGCAGTTCGTGAATTTCGACCATTTATTTCAAACGGACATTACGGGAGATCCGACCGTCGGATTCTCCTAAAACCGGAACCGTTGGGTTCGTATCGAAAAGAGCTTTCTAATGAATGTTAGAAATTTGAAATCTAACGGTTGGATTTGGAGATACGTCCAAATCAAATTCGAAAAAGGTCGCTGTAAGTGCAGTTCGATGGCCATTGTTGGAAATCGACTGTACGGGCCTTGATAAAATTATTAAAAATAGTAATAATTTGTGTAAAATCATAAGAAATGATTTGGGAAGAATTGGGATGAAAAACTCCATATTTGAAAAGATAAAAATAGATTTTTATCGAATTGAACTAGTTTTGAACTAGAATTATAATTCTATTTATTTTTAAATAAATAAATTGAATTCGAAAAGGGTTTTAAAAATAACCAAAATTTCCAATGATTGCATTGGAATGGATTTGAATTGAAATTGTCTTCGGAATATTTCGATGTTGGGATTCGTGATTATACAGATGTTGATATGGAAATTTGAAAGATATATATTTATATCGTTATTTCCAATACGACATTTGTTAGTCGTAGAATTCGATATTGAATATAAGCCGATATATTTTCTATTCAGAGCCTTGTATTGAATATCGAATGTGATTTGGGTTTGTCGTGAATGGTGTCTTCACTAACACTGTTCTTGAACCCAGTTGAGAAAAGATTAAATCTTTTTATTTAGATTTAATGAAGTGTACCAATTAAATAATATTTAATTGGAATTGAATTGATATTGATTTTTGGGTTTATCGTGAACAGTGTTTTAAATAACACTTGTTCTTTAACCCGATAATTGATGAATGTGATTTTGGGTTTATCGTGAACCGTGTTTTAAATGACACTGATTCTTTAACCCAGTTAACGATTAAAACTAAGTGGAGTTTTAATGAATCTTTAATTAGATTGAGATCGAAAATGGAGTATCACCAGTTTTGCTCCAGGCGATAGTTAAATCTTTAATTAGATTTGAACGTGAAATGGTAATTGAATTTACCGATAACACTGTGGTGTTAGATATGAAGTATTACCAGTTTTACTTCATGGGATGAATAGGTTGGGATTGGGAAATTAAAACAAGTGATTACTTCGGTAAGTTTCGTTAATCCCGACTAGTTTGAATTGATATTCAAAAATAGATCTAAGAATAAATTCAAGGAATTTATCTTGGATAAAGTTAATGGGAACCTTTCCCTATGAATGTGAAATTTAGAAACTAACTGTCGGTTAGCCAAGCAGAAGGGTTTTCTGGATATTGATCTGATGTTGGTTTCGGCCTTCGGGGTTAATATTTGGGGAATTATTCTCTTGATTAATTTACGGTTAGTGACTAATGAATTGGAATGAGGCGTATGTTGTGTTTGTGTAACACTTATTTAAAATATACGCGAGTTATTCGGAAAGACCGGGTTTATCCCATTCTGAATAACTGATACGACGATAAGTCGAAGATGAAGACGATGGTCGAAGACCGGAGGTCTTCACGTCGTTTGGGTGATAACTGATGATCTTGATTGGGCTGTACACCCAAGAAGATGGAAACAGTTGGTGATCGTCCAGACGTACTTGGAGATCGATGGATATGCGGGGTACTAGGTGCCTCCGGTTTCGTTCAGACCCAGAACGGACTTGTAAATGGACTGTGTGTCTGACACTGGATTTTAGTCTGTGTGATTGATCTCTATTAAATATATATCTGTTTGGCGGTGGAGAATTTATTCTCTTGCTTAACGCCCTTCTCTGAGACGTACGAGCTCAGGGGTTATATATTGATGGATATCAAACGTATGGAGTGAATTGCCTGTGTGGCATGCCTAAGTGGCAATTGATCGAGGCTTCTGTTGAAAAGCAAAGTCTTGTGGTGATGATCAAAGCACGGCCTTTGTGGCGTAGCTTTGTGTAACGTTTACCTCGCGTGTTTCACACCAGGTATGAACCAAAAACGGGAGACGGACGTCAGGGAGGGCATGCGTTTCTTTCTAGCTAGAAGTGGCGTCAGTGGTTTTACACGCCCTGACGAGTTTGACTTATGTGGTTGTTGCTGTTGCGAGGCGCCTCGGTTATATCGGTTTCGGCCGAATGCATTCTGGTCGGCTGACGGACCAGACTTACACCCCATAGGGTGGGGAGACGCATGTTCAGGCATTTTAATCCACATCGGTGGACCGGCCCTGAGGATCCAAGGGCCCACCTGAGTCTGGGTCCTGAGGCTCGGGCTAGACAGTCTCGAATCGGTTGAGGACTATCTTTTGCCTCGGTTCATAGAAGGAAATCCAATTTCCAAATACGTGACTTTGCGGTTTTATTTGTAAACCTATATATGGCGACATGATATATGGTACCCATGCCGCCTATGATTGATACTTATGATTTGAAGTTGTTTTATACACTATGCACTTATAATAGTATCAAATGATTTGTTTTAAACGTATCCAGCATTCTTTGGCTGTTATAAGGGAAAACCCTATCCCCCGACTTGCGTTTGCATTGTGTGATAGGACCTGGGTCTTATAACAGCTTCATTTTTCTTTATTTAGCATTGCGCTGTTTGTTTTATGCACTGGTATTCTTGGGAGGAAACCCGTTCCGTGTTATACGGCGTGGTCCCTTGATTTCCCTAGCTTTAAGAATAAAGATTAACTGTTTTAGTTCTCACACCAGTCCCATGACTGACCTGGAGTTTATTGTTTTAACCTAAACTCTGGGTGCCCTTATTTTCGACACGGGCAGCTAGTAGTTTTGGTTTTTGCAGATTTATATTCACAGGATCCTGGTTTACAGCTGGAACGATATCCGGAAAGCTTTGTATCCGTATATCTCATTCTAGTTGTGTATTGTATTATTTTCCGCTGCTATGTATTTAAATGTAAATTAAATCTCTGATATTTCTGTGTAATATTTATTCATTTATACTCTGTATATTCTTGTAATCTGATGCATTGTTGTAATATACAATGAAATGTTCTTCTGTATGCGTTCTGTTGTGGCTTGTTCTCGAACTATCCGACACTTTCCTTTACGGGGAAGTTACGGGTTTTCACAGTTGGTATCAGAGCTTTGGTTTACAGAGCTCGAGAACAAGACACATTAGAACCATACGAAAGAATTCATCAGATATTGGATTAGTAATATCCAATTAGAATGACTCGTTAGAGATAGGATCAGTAGTATCCTAGAACGAGTGTGAAGAGTATATTTTTCAAATGAAAACAATTTTGTTTTGAAAATTTAAATCATTCTATACGTATTTGAATATTTATTTATTTTGAATGTGGACAATCTAGTATATAAAGGTTTTGCATATACGCGTCATGAACGTATATCCGAAGTTTTAATATATTAGATAGATATAGAGTCACACTCTAGGCCCCCGGACATGGTCCTGATGATGAAGTATACCATCACCAGTATTTATTTTCGAGTGACGAAGGCGTGATTTTCTATATATTTCCATTAGGCTGGTGTGAGAACCCAAAACTTATATAGTTAGAACACGTTGTTGTGAATTGGCATCAAAAACATGATTTTCTTTATATATATCAAAATTATGAATTTGAAACTCTAATTCACTAATTGATTGATGTTTGTGTTGTTTGTTTATTTGTTTGATAATTTTGAACCATTTAGCCTAATTGAACCAAATATTGAATTGTATTGAAATTGGTCGCATTTGCTTGCATATACATATACTTACATTGAACAGGTCATAGCAAGGAGGCTAGAGCAGAGAATAAAATTTGTTTGCCCGACAAATAGGTACATGTTTACTACATAATTTCCTGTTTTGTTTGGGTGATGATGATTTTGTGAGCCTATTGGCTAGCCGCTTGGCTTTTTCTTTTTCTTTTTGAGATCTGAAGGACCGGGGAAGCTATTTGAAATTCCCCGATGCTCCCGGTGCAGGGGAGGTTATGGCGAAATTTTTCAAAAATTTAGGGTGTTAGCCAAATTTTTGAAATTTTGAAAATTCTCAGAAACTAAAGAGTTGGAGAATGGAAGCCAGATCGAGCGTAGAGTTGATTAGTCAAACCACTTTCGACTTTGTTCCTTTTCGGGGACGAAAAGTTTTAAGTGGGGGAGATTGTAATAACCCGAAAATCTGGGCCAGTTTAAAATTTTTATTTTGGCAATTTTAGCGAATTTTGAATATTTAAAATAGATTATTTTAAATAATATCGACGTAAAATTTATTTTGAATATAATTCGAACGTATATATTATACGCGTCGTCGTTAGAATATAAATATTTATATATAATTATAAATAGAATTGAAAATGGCGCGGTAGTTCGATAATTCGATTTCAAACTTCAATTGAATGTACCGGGTGCAAAACAATCCGGATTTTAGTGAAACCAAAAACATTAGGATCTAATTGATAATATCTTTCCAACGAATCCGGGAAATCGAGATTTCGTAGCGGGAATCAAAAGATATGTCCAGTTGAAAATTCTGAATAGTCGCTATGGAATTCAGGCCCTTAAAAATGGACATTTTGCAAACGACCTCGGATTTCGACGAAACCAGTTTTGTTGGGCCCGTGATGTCAAGTTATTGCTAGGTTTCAAATTTCATAATTTTTCGAATCAATATGTGAGCGTGGCAAAGGAAAACGCGTTTGACCAGTTTCAGTTGATTTTAATTGACTGGAAATTGGCCATTTTTCCAACGGTCTCAGAATTCGACGAAACTAGTTTTGTTAGGACCGTATTGTCAATAGGAAGCTAGAAAATATTTTTCTGTAATTTTCCAAGTTAATATGTGACCCCGGTATATTGAAATGTACGTTTAAAATTCAATATAGTGATTTAATTGTAAATTCAACGGAGACTGATTGTAACGATCAAACCAGCTTACGACACATATCCCATTGTGTTCGGAATGGGGGTAAAACGCTATGGACGACAGGCGGTGGACCTCGTTTCGAGGTCGTATGTAAAAGTCAACATTTTTGCAAATTAAAAAAAAAATTTATTTTAATTTCCTTTTCCCCCCTTTTCTTCTTCGTTGCCCCCCCCCCCCCGTTTCATTATACAGAAACGATTTAAAAAAAAAAAAAAAAGAAGAAGAAAACCTAAAACCTAATCGCGCCGCCCCCCCCCCCCCCCCAGACCTCGAACCGCCTGAACCCTTGCCGCCGACGAAGATTTCGACGCCCCCACCACCCTCGCGACCTCCTCCTCCCAGCGAAGACGCCGCCGACATCGAATCGAAGCAGCCCCCCCAATCGAAGCCTCCACCTCGAACACCGCCTCGCGACGCCCCTGAAGCTCGCCACCGACGAACACCCCCGAGCCTGAGGTGAGTGTTTAAATTATTTCGTTTTTGTTTTTATTTTTGTTTTACAGTATAGTTTTAAAACTGTATTTTTAAATAATTTAAAAACTGTTTAACTGTTTTTTTTAATTATATAGACTAATTTTTAAAGAGTAAAAACTGATTGTTTTAGGAATTATAAAAACTGGTTTTTTTTTAAAAAGAGTTTTAAAAACAAAAAAAAAGAAACTGAAAACTGGATTTTTAAATAAAGTAAAAACAGAATTTTTGAAAAGAATTTTAAAAACTGATTTTTAAAGAAAATAGAAAAAGGTTTTAATCTTTTAAAAGAAAAAGATTTGAACTTCCTAAAATAAAGATCATATCTTTAAAATAGGAAAGACGGGATTTTTATTGTGTAGAAGAAGTAAAAATATGATTTTTATATTTTTAAAGTATTAAAAATATAATCTTTACTATATAGAAATATTAAAAATATGATTTTTATATTTTTAAAGTATTAAAAATATAATCTTTATAGGATAGAGAATATAAAAATATCATCTTTGTATATGTAGCGAAATAAAAATCTGATTTTTATTACGTTGAGATAAAGTGGTAATTTTTATAAAGGCGAAAACTTTATTTTTATAAAGGCGAAAACTTTATTTTTATAAAGGCGAAAACTTTATTTTTGAAAAGGCTAAATCTTTATTTTAGAAAAGGCGAAATCTTTATGTGGAAAATAGCGTGATAAAAATATAATTTTTATCTATTTGACATAGCGATAGAAAAAGCCGATTTTTATATATTGAACTTCGATAGAAAAATAGAATTTTTATATATTGAACTTCGATAGAAAAATAGAATTTTTATATATTGAACTTCGATAGAAAAAGTCAATTTTTATATATTGAACTTCGATAGAAAAATAGAATTTTTATATATTGAACTTCGATAGAAAAATGGATTTTTATATATTGAAAGTCGAAGTAAAAATCATTTTTTTTATATTGAAAGTCGAAGTAAAAGTCATATTTTTATATATTGAAAGTCGTAGTAAAAATTCGATTTTTATATATTGAATAACATAGTAAAAATTCGATTTTTACATATGTAGAGAATACGGGCGAAAGCGACAAAAAGGCGAGGTCGACGAAGAATTCTGCAAAGGAAGAGCCGTGGGGCTAGGATAGCTATAAGTGAGAACTTCTCACCTTTCAATTTAATTTTCTAGTTATATATATATATACTAGGATGCAGACGGTGCTTATTAGAAGCACCCGACACCCGTCCACATACCATGGACTTGTTTGTTTGGTTGTGTAGTTGGTTAGATTATTTGATTTGGATTTGATTGATTGGTGGAATTGGTAATTGATTAAAATTGATATGTGAATGGCGTGGGCCTTCACTAGACCGGGGATAAGGCTAGGCCTTGTCCCGTTTCTAGTATCGTGCCGTTATGCCGCCGAAATTTTCTAAAATATGTTAGAAAAATAAAAATACCATTTTATTTAAAGAATGAACTGAATAGAAATTCATATGTTAAAATAAAATGTTTTATCGTTAAAAATATAATTTTTAACGTGAATGTGAATAAATAAATATTCATTTATAAACCGAACGGTTTGTTTATGTACACCTATTTGAATGACAGTGATTGGGACGATAAATTTTACACATCGCCCAACTGCACAAATAAAATATGCGTGTGATTGTTTGAAACCCCACACGGGTGTTGGGATGAAATTTGAAGTTCACTCATCCTGATTGATTAAATATGTCGATCGATTGATTGACAGGCTGTTAGAAGCGTTGAATATCTATATTTGATGCTTATACAGTGTAGTGCACTTTGGTTGATGGTTGATTATTTTTCAATGCTATTATATACATGTGTTGTATGGAAATCCATATAATTAACTTTATATGGTAATTGATTGGGCCTCATTCCAATTTGAAAAATAAAGATTATTATAAAATAAAAGTTCATGTGTTGACAGTACTCATTCATTGAGATTGGTCATGTGTTGAACGAAATATTTTAGTAATAAAATTTACACCTTTATCAATATAAAATAAAAGTTCATGTGTTGACAGTACTCATCCATTGAGATTGGTCATGTGTTGAACGAAATATTTTGATAATAACAACTATTTTGAAAAAGAAATATTTGAAATAGAATATTTGAAAATAGAAATTTATGAAGCCGTGTTGATTAGATTGACGCCATTTTGACGTGAACGATATTTATATCGATTTTATTCATTTTGAAATGAATATTGAAAAGTGATTTCGAAATCGAATATTTTGAAATGAATTGAATTGAAAACGATTTCGAAATGAATTGAATTGAAAACGATTTCGAAATGAATTGAATTGAAAACGATTTCGAAATGAATTGAATTGAAAACGATTTCGAAATGAATTGAATTGAAAACGATTTCGAAATGAATTGAATTGAAAACGATTTCGAAATGAATTGAATTGAAAACGATTTCGAAATGAATTGAATTGAAAACGATTTCGAAATGAAATGGATTGAAAATGAATTCGAATTGAATAGAAATTTGAATTGAATAGAAGTGAATTTTAAAACGAATTTATAAAGAAGAATTCAATTTTGATTTGAATTGAAACGGAAGTTGAAATTGCTTTTGAAACGAATTTAAAACTATTTATATAATTCGTTTTAAATAGAAATCGACGAAATATATTATATATATATATTATATATATATAATATAATGGCCTGAATAGAACGCGCCGCGCCGCGGTAGTTCGTGAATTTCGACCATTTATTTCAAACGGACATTACGGGAGATCCGACCGTCGGATTCTCCTAAAACCGGAACCGTTGGGTTCGTATCGAAAAGAGCTTTCTAATGAATGTTAGAAATTTGAAATCTAACGGTTGGATTTGGAGATACGTCCAAATCAAATTCGAAAAAGGTCGTTGTAAGTGCAGTTCGATGGCCATTGTTGGAAATCGACTGTACGGGCCTTGATAAAATTATTAAAAATAGTAATAATTTGTGTAAAATCATAAGAAATGATTTGGGAAGAATTGGGATGAAAAACTCCATATTTGAAAAGATAAAAATAGATTTTTATCGAATTGAACTAGTTTTGAACTAGAATTATAATTCTATTTATTTTTAAATAAATAAATTGAATTCGAAAAGGGTTTTAAAAATAACCAAAATTTCCAATGATTGCATTGGAATGGATTTGAATCGAAATTGTCTTCGGAATATTTCGACGTTGGGATTCGTGATTATACAGATGTTGATATGGAAATTTGAAAGATATATATTTATATCGTTATTTCCAATACGACATTTGTTAGTCGTAGAATTCGATATTGAATATAAGCCGATATATTTTCTATTCAGAGCCTTGTATTGAATATCGAATGTGATTTGGGTTTGTCGTGAATGGTGTCTTCACTAACACTGTTCTTGAACCCAGTTGAGAAAAGATTAAATCTTTTTATTTAGATTTAATGAAGTGTACCAATTAAATAATATTTAATTGGAATTGAATTGATATTGATTTTTGGGTTTATCGTGAACAGTGTTTTAAATAACACTTGTTCTTTAACCCGATAATTGATGAATGTGATTTTGGGTTTATCGTGAACCGTGTTTTAAATGACACTGATTCTTTAACCCAGTTAACGATTAAAACTAAGTGGAGTTTTAATGAATCTTTAATTAGATTGAAATGATCGAAAATGGAGTATCACCAGTTTTGCTCCAAGCGATAGTTAAATCTTTAATTAGATTTGAACGTGAAATGGTAATTGAATTTACCGATAACACTGTGGTGTTAGATATGAAGTATTACCAGTTTTACTTCATGGGATGAATAGGTTGGGATTGGGAAATTAAAACAAGTGATTACTTCGGTAAGTTTCGTTAATCCCGACTAGTTTGAATTGATATTCAAAAATAGATCTAAGAATAAATTCAAGGAATTTATCTTGGATAAAGTTAATGGGAACCTTTCCCTATGAATGTGAAATTTAGAAACTAACTGTCGGTTAGCCAAGCAGAAGGGTTTTCTGGATATTGATCTGATGTTGGTTTCGGCCTTCGGGGTTAATATTTGGGGAATTATTCTCTTGATTAATTTACGGTTAGTGACTAATGAATTGGAATGAGGCGTATGTTGTGTTTGTGTAACACTTATTTAAAATATACGCGAGTTATTCGGAAAGACCGGGTTTATCCCATTCTGAATAACTGATACGACGATAAGTCGAAGATGAAGACGATGGTCGAAGACCGGAGGTCTTCACGTCGTTTGGGTGATAACTGATGATCTTGATTGGGCTGTACACCCAAGAAGATGGAAACAGTTGGTGATCGTCCAGACGTACTTGGAGATCGATGGATATGCGGAGTACTAGGTGCCTCCGGTTTCGTTCAGACCCAGAACGGACTTGTAAATGGACTGTGTGTCTGACACTGGATTTTAGTCTGTGTGATTGATCTCTATTAAATATATATCTGTTTGGCGGTGGAGAATTTATTCTCTTGCTTAACGCCCTTCTCTGAGACGTACGAGCTCAGGGGTTATATATTGATGGATATCAAACGTATGGAGTGAATTGCCTGTGTGGCATGCCTAAGTGGCAATTGATCGAGGCTTCTGTTGAAAAGCAAAGTCTTGTGGTGATGATCAAAGCACGGCCTTTGTGGCGTAGCTTTGTGTAACGTTTACCTCGCGTGTTTCACACCAGGTATGAACCAAAAACGGGAGACGGACGTCAGGGAGGGCATGCGTTTCTTTCTAGCTAGAAGTGGCGTCAGTGGTTTTACACGCCCTGACGAGTTTGACTTATGTGGTTGTTGCTGTTGCGAGGCGCCTCGGTTATATCGGTTTCGGCCGAATGCATTCTGGTCGGCTGACGGACCAGACTTACACCCCATAGGGTGGGGAGACGCATGTTCAGGCATTTTAATCCACATCGGTGGACCGGCCCTGAGGATCCAAGGGCCCACCTGAGTCTGGGTCCTGAGGCTCGGGCTAGACAGTCTCGAATCGGTTGAGGACTATCTTTTGCCTCGGTTCATAGAAGGAAATCCAATTTCCAAATACGTGACTTTGCGGTTTTATTTGTAAACCTATATATGGAGACATGATATATGGTACCCATGCCGCCTATGATTGATACTTATGATTTGAAGTTGTTTTATACACTATGCACTTATAATAGTATCAAATGATTTGTTTTAAACGTATCCAGCATTCTTTGGCTGTTATAAGGGAAAACCCTATCCCCCGGCTTGCGTTTGCATTGTGTGATAGGACCTGGGTCTTATAACAGCTTCATTTTTCTTTATTTAGCATTGCGCTGTTTGTTTTATGCACTGGTATTCTTGGGAGGAAACCCGTTCCGTGTTATACGGCGTGGTCCCTTGATTTCCCTAGCTTTAAGAATAAAGATTAACTGTTTTAGTTCTCACACCAGTCCCATGACTGACCTGGAGTTTATTGTTTTAACCTAAACTCTGGGTGCCCTTATTTTCGACACGGGCAGCTAGTAGTTTTGGTTTTTGCAGATTTATATTCACAGGATCCTGGTTTACAGCTGGAACGATATCCGGAAAGCTTTGTATCCGTATATCTCATTCTAGTTGTGTATTGTATTATTTTCCGCTGCTATGTATTTAAATGTAAATTAAATCTCTGATATTTCTGTGTAATATTTATTCATTTATACTCTGTATATTCTTGTAATCTGATGCATTGTTGTAATATACAATGAAATGTTCTTCTGTATGCGTTCTGTTGTGGCTTGTTCTCGAACTATCCGACACTTTCCTTTACGGGGAAGTTACGGGTTTTCACAGGGCTTTCACGTTTTACACAAGAAAGAACAAAGTACCAGCACGACAACAACAAATCCGATTTTCCAATCGAAAGTTCGAGGAAGTTAGTCAAAAGGTCAACTATGAGTTGCGTATGTGAAAATCAATTCATTTACTGCAAACTGAAATAAACCTCAAATTAGGAGATTGTCGATTACCTGATGATGGCTGATTAAGAGATGATGGACGATTGCAGGCTGACTACGATTACATACGATGGCCAGCCGATTACGTCGATTGTAGAATGGTGGAGATGATGAAGAGGGATTGAATTTTCAGATCTAGGGCAACGCCTTTTTTTTCTTCTGCGTGAATTAACAAAATAGGAATTAGAGCGTGCCAGGGTGGGAACGAGAGTGTATTGACGGGTGTACTGAAATTTAGAACCGATGTAAGCCGTTTTAAAATTTAGAACGGTCCTTTACCATACTGTATGAGTTTGCAACGGACATAAGCCGTCGCTATTTCGCAATAGCTCTAAGCCATTGCGAAATTTCTCCACTAGGAAGTTGCAAAACTGCTTGTATGGTGTAGTGTTGGACATATAGAACGAGGAATAAGGTGTCTCTGGTTTCGTTCAGACCCATAATGGACTTGTAAATGGATGTGTGTCTGACATTGGATTTCGTTCTGTGTGAATTGATTTTTATTTAATATATAGATGTTTGGTGGCGGAGAATTTATTCTCTTGCTTAACACCCTTCTCTAAGATGTACGAGCTCAGAGGTTATATATTGATAGTTATCAGTCGCATGGCGTGAATTGTCAGTGTGGCATGCCAAGATGCAAATGATCAAGGCTTATTGTTGAAAAGCAGAGCCTTGTGGTTGATGATCAAAGCACAACTTTATTTAGCATAGCTTTGTGTAGCGTTACTTCACGAGCCTCGCACCCCGGTATGAACCAGAAATAGGAGAATGATCCAGAGAGAACAGACGTTTCTTTCTAGCTAGAAGTGGTGTCATGGTATGGAGCCCAAACATTTTTACTTATGTGGATGATGGAAAGCGAGTTACCTCGGAGTGGAGTCCCTAGTGGCTCTTTATTTACACCTCATAGGGCGGGGAGACGTATTGTTCAGGAATTATATATAATCCACTAACATTAGTTATAGACCGGCCCTGTGGCTCCTAAGGGCTCACCTGAGTCTGAGTCCTGAGATATGGGCTAATTTTTCTGGAATTCGGTAAGGACGATCCCTTGCCTTGGTTCATGATGAAAATCCAACTTCCAATACAACACCATACGGTTTTGATTGTAAAACTAGTATGGCGACATAGTATATGGTAGTTATGCCGTCTATGATTGATACATTATGATTGAAATGTTTTTGAAACATATATACACTAATAATGATATCAAATCCGTTTTATCGTATTAAGCATTTTAAACCATTATAAGGTAAAATTCTATCCTTCGGTTTGTGTTGCATTGTGTGATGGGACTTGAGTCTTATAATGATTTCATTTTTCTAAAAAGCTTGCGATGTTTTAAATGATTTACTTTATTTATGCATTGGCAATCCAATGGAGTAAACTCGTTCCACGTTAGCGGCGTGGTCCTGTGATTAGCCTTATTATTAAGTAGGTTAAGTAAGATTTCTCATACCAGTCCCGTGACTGACTCGTTGTAAAGATTTGGATTTCGCCCGAACCTAATCGATCGCAAAATCGACTAAGACCGTTCAAAAACCCGAATACGCTAACTCTGGGCATACAACACATCAGAACAAATAATAGAAGACTTTTATAAACATTACAATAATGTTACATCAGAGTACAGAATATCAGAGTTCATCGATATAATACAGTGGAAGATAAATTACAATAAATGCAATACGATGCAGCGAAACAAATAAATTAACACAACGGAAGATTATCAATGCTCTGGACACAGCTTTAAGCTTCGATCCAGAATCCTGCTCAATATATCTGCAAAATAAGCTACTCGACTGCCCATGTGGAAAAGAGGGCACCCGAGTTTGCAAAGTGAAACAAACTACAGGTCAGTCATGGGACGGGTTTACTCCATTGGATTGTTAGGGCATAAATTAATTAAATTTTATTCAAATTAACGCAATGCTTTTTAGAAAAATGAAATCATTATAAGACTCAAGTCTCATCACACAATGCAACGCAAACCGAAGGATAAGTTTTACCTTATAATGATCAAACATGCTTGATACATAGAAAATAATATTAATTTTATTATTAGGGTCTAATCATTTTTAAAATACTTCAAAGTAAATATATCAATCCTAGACGGCATAGTACCCCACCCTACTATGTCGCCATATATAGGTTTACAATCAAAACCGTGATATCGCATTGGAAATTGGGTTTCCATCATGAGTCAAGGCTAGGGACGATCTCCTTACTGATTTGAGACACTCTAGCGATGTCTCAGGATTTGGGCGCTGGCAAACCATTGGATACTGCAAGGCCAGTCCACAAATACTTTAATGGATTAGTTATGCCTGAACACACGCTTCACGGTTCTATTGAACCTATAAAAATGGTCACTATCGACCAATAAATCCGAGGCACCTCATTCCATCAACCACATAAGTAAAATGTCAGGGCTTGCAAAATCCTGATACCACTTCTAGCTAGAAAGAAACGTGTGCACTCTCTGCGTTCCCTTGTCCCGTTTCTGACTCTTACCGGGGTGTGAGGCTCGCGAGGTAATGATATACACAAAGCTATGCAGAAATAGGCTATGCTTTGATCATCAACCACAAGGCTACGCTTTTCAACAAAAGCCTTGATCATTTGCATCTTGGCATGCCACATTGACAATTCACGCCATGCGATCGATAACTACCAATATATAACCTCTGAGCTCATGTGCCCCAGAGAAGGGTGTTAAGTAAGAGAATAAATTCTCCGCCACCACAGATATATATTAAATAGAAATCAAATTAATTTACATGGAATGAAATCCTATGTCAGATACACATCCATTTACAAGTCCGTTCTGGGTCTGAACGAAACCGGAGACACCTTATTGCTCGTCCTGTATGTCCAATACAGAAGAGAGGTTCTCGTATATCCGGACAATCAACAAGTACGTCTGGACAACTACCACTTTAATCCTTTCCTAACAGTTCAGGGCATCAATAGTCGCCCATTCGATGTGAAGATCACCGGTCTTCAATCATCGTCTTCAATGTCTTCGATTTTTAATCGTCGTAGTAATTATTCAAAATGGGTTAAAGCCGGTCTTTCCGAATAACTCGCGTATTTTATAATAAAAAATCAGGTGCTATAAATACACATCATATGCCTCATTCCAATTCAGAATATTCTTTTAATAAAATATTCATATTATTAGGGAAACGTTCCCATCAATTTTATCAAAGATAAATTCTTTAAATTTATTCTTTAATCTTCTTTTTAAAAATTTATTAAAACTCCAATTTGGTGTTAATATCAAAAATCATTACTTTATGATTATTCAACTTTTAAGAGGTTAATCTTATCTATAACTGGGTTAAAGAACTAATGTCATTTAAAACACAGTTCACTATAGACCCAAAATCAACTTCCATTAAATATGGAATTTCCACAGAAATCAAATCAATATATAATAAATATAAATTTCCGTATCAGACCGCTAATAAAAATGGAATAACAGCGAAGCCTTTTAAATTCCATATATAGTAACAGTCTTCTTTTACAGAAACTTATCTCGATTATTATCAAATCGAATTTCCATTCAATTCCAATTTAATATATTAAATTGGAAAACTTAACTTTGGAAATTTTCCTTTTTAATATAAATAAGAGACTTATAAATTCCAAATTATATTTTCACTGTTAATTGGGTTAAAGAACAAACGTCGTTTAAAACACAGTTCACAATAAACTCATTTCACATTTCATTTTATTCCAATCAATAATTATAATTGGAAACTCTAATAATCTTAGTTAAAAAATTTATTCTAGTTAATAACTAGTTCATTTTGATAAAAATACATTTTTATCTTTTGTATCCGTCCTAAAATGCACAAAGAAATCATCATTTTATTCTTTGTTGAATATTTTTTTAAAATATTCGTTATTTACAAATATTCTTTATATAAAAATATTCTTTATGTAAAAATATTCTTTATATTTCAATGTTCTTTATTTTAAAATATTCTTTATTCAAAATATATTCTGAATCGAAATGCGACTCAATCAGTTACCATATAATTTCGGTTATATGGATTTCACACATCACATGAACACGACAATAATGATAAATAATCATTAAACAACCAATTCACATCCAGAGTGAAATTTACAACTGTACGAGCATTAAAATGAATAAGTAACGCTCATCGCAGCCTGTCAATCCATCGATTAACATATAACTAAATATTAGGACCAGTGTATGTCAAATATTATCCCAATACCCGTGTGGGGTTTTCAGCCAACAACAATTCATCTAAATAAATCATTAGTTAATGAATTTAACCAATTTTATTTCCGCTAACATGTGGACGATAATGAACAAACATGTTATTATATTCCTAATACCGAATAAAAATGTATTTTACTTGCATAATTTTCCTACATGTTTCTATTGTCTAATAAAAGGTAATTTATTCACATGACCTTATTGCTGATGACAAATAAAAATATAATTCCTATTTTCTTTTATTTGTATGCAAATTTCTATTTTAAACTTTAACTAATAAAAAGAAATATTTTATTTGTATATGGTTTTAATGTATAACCTAACAAATAAAAATGTTTATTTTAAATTGCATACAAATTCTAATGTATACATTAACACATAAAAATGTCACTTTAACTTACGTGCAAATTCTAATGCATGTTGTGACAATACAAATGATTCTTAATTTAACATACAAATTCTAATGCATGTTTTGCAAATAAAGATGATTCTTATATTTGCATACGAATTATATTTCAACAAAATGTATAAAAAGTGATACATCCATTTTGTTGACAATTCAATTTTAACAAATTGAATATTTTTGTTGTAACACAAACCTATTTTAGAAAAATGCTATTTGTGTTTAACTCTTTTATTTAACCAAAAATGTCATTTTTGTTATAACTCAAATCCCTTTTAACAAAAAGGTAATTTTTGTTATAACTCAAATTTATTTAACAAAAATGTAACTTTTGTTTAACTGTAATCTTATTTAACAAAAATGTAATTTTTGTTATGTTCAATCTTTTTATTGAAACTACGAACAATAAAAATATAATCTTTCATGTTACTTCTTTCTACTTAAACAAAGTGAAAATAAAAACATGATTTTTAATAACTAATCATTTTATTTCAACAAAATTATGGTCAAAATATGTCCTTTAATAACCAATCTTTTATTATGACCAAAATGACAATAAAAACATATCTTTCTATTTTACTCTTTTTATTGTAACCAAAAAGACAATAAAAAAATCTTTTAATTCTACTCTTTTTATTGTAACTTAAATGAAAATAAAAATATACCTTTTCATTCTACTCTTTTTATTGAAAATAATGTTACATTAAAAATGTAATTTTTAATGTTCAATCCTTTTCCTAGTTTCTTGCATTACATTAAAAATGTGAATTTTTAATGTAATCATATTTTTATTTTAAAACATGAACATTTTCTATATTCTATTGATTACATTAAAAATGTGCATTTTTAATGTAATCATATTTTTATTTTAAAACATGAAACATTTTTCCATTTTCTAACATGACAATTTTTTTTTAATTCAATCTTTAAGAAACTAAACTACATTAAAAATGTAATTTTTTATGTCCAATCATTTTATTGAAATTAAACGACATTAAAAATATAATCTTTTATTTCCACTCTTCTTATTGTAACAAATTGACAATAAAAATATAATCTTTTTATTATAATCTTTTCATGACATTAAAGATGAGATTTTTAATGTTAACAGGTTTTTATTTTAAAACATAAACATGATCAAATCTAACAAATTGACATG
The DNA here is from genome assembly GCA_030737875.1 of Allium sativum. Lineage (NCBI taxonomy): Eukaryota > Viridiplantae > Streptophyta > Magnoliopsida > Asparagales > Amaryllidaceae > Allium > Allium sativum. Next base: position 11,060,639 of record JASFAX010000033.1, read on the forward strand.
TTTATATATTTTAACAAAATGATATTTTAATTTTCACAATCCTAATTAAACACGAACGACATGTATATTTCGTCAGTCCTAACTAAACACAAATGACAATTTATAATTTTCCAATTCTTATTAAACACAAATGACAATTTATAATTTGCCAATTCTAATTAAACACAAATGTCATGTATATTTGTCAAACCTAATTAAACACAAATGACAATTTATAATTTGTCAATTCTAATTAAATATAAATGACATGTATATTTGTCAATCCTAACTAAACATAAGTGACACGTATATTTGTTAATTCTAATTAAACATATATGACAATTTATAGTTTGTCAATTCTAATCAAACACAAATGACATGTATATTTGTCAATTCTAATTAAACACAAATGACAATTTATAATTTGCCAATTCTAATTAAACACAAATGACATGTATATTTGTCAATCCTAATTAAACATGAACATTTTTATTTTTATATATATACAATAAAAATATGGTTTTTATGGTATGCACTAATTTTGACTAACATAAACATTTTATTTTATATACACAATAAAAATATGGTTTTTATTGTATACACAAATTTTGAAAAACCTGAATATTTTATATAAACAATAAAAATATGGTTTTTTTTATTGTATACGCAAAATTTTGACAAAGATGAATACACACAATTCAATTCAATTCAGTAGTTCATCGCAATCACAAAACGATCAACATTGCAATAAATATATGCAACACCAACATGAATTTTATATAGGTTAAATATAAATTTCACACTGTGATAAATAATTAATTTTATCTAAAAATAGAGATCTCACATTGATTCTAGTCTGAATTTCCAGCATGATCCATTTAAGCTCTAGTTAGTTCCATCGTGTAGATCTCGTCGATACGAATCCAACGCAATTTATTTCGTCCGATTCCGACCTTGTAGCAGAAAGTTATTCAAGTTTAAACATATGGATTTTAAATAAAATAGAATAAGATAAAATCTCACCACACATCTTGCGCCACGTCATCCCCCCCGTAACGCTCCTTCCACATAGCGTGATCTCTCCAGGAAAAGAACGACGAACCCAAAGCCGCTCTAATCCCTAAATCACACACCACCCATCGCTCTGTCGTTCGTCGATCAGATTGCGCTGCCACCACCGCCGCCTTTGACTCCACCAACGGCCAGAGAATGGCTCCGCTCGGTTGCTCCTATCATCTCCAGAACCCTGTGACCCGCGCACTGTTTAAGGCCAATTTCTGGCGAATTTAGACTATTACAATTCGATCCATCCATATGGGATCGAAGAGGAGATCGAGTACTACATTTTTCCCTTTTGAATTATTGAATTTCGTTGATTAGATCGAGAGAAAAAGAGGAAGGAAAATCGAATTCTCATGGCCATTGAAAATAAAAGAGGACGGCGGCCACAGAAATGTTAGAGTTTCAGAATTATTTCATTAATTGATTTCTCGGTTTGCGTGTTATATAGGCCAAAATTCGGATGGACTCTAAATCAGGCCCTCTTACTGCCTAACAATATGTTTTGACGCCTTCTGAACGCAATGAGACAGATTTTAAGGCCCAATTCCAAAGTCTATAACAGTTTTGTTTTAAATTAAATATAAATTAATACATATTAAATTTAAACATACATTTTAATTTATCAGGGCCACATATTGGCTCTAAAAATTCCAAAAAAAATTGTTTTTAGTTATGTTTAGATGATACGGTCCTAACAAAATTAATTTCGTCAAATTTGGAAACCATTTGAAAAATAGTCATTTTCTGGTCGATCCAAATTACCTGAAATTGACAAAACAAGTTTTCTTTTGCCACGCTCACATATTAATTCCAAAAATTATGAAAATTGGAATTTAGCAATAATTTGACATTCCGGATCCAACAAAAGTGTTTTCGTCGAAAACGGAGGTCGTTTGCAAAATGACTATTTTTAATATTAATATATATATACTATAGCGACTATTCTGAATTTTAAACTGACCATAACTTTTGATTACCGCTATGAAATTTCAATTTTTTATATTCGTTGGAAAGATATTTTTAAATAGATTTAAATATTTTTTGTTTCACTAAAATCCGATTTATTTCGCATCCTGTACAGTCAGTCAAAGTTTGAATTCAAATTTTCAAGTTACCACGCTATTTCTAATTCGTTTTATAATTAAATTAAAAAAAATCATTCTAACGTCGATTTAAATAATTTTTTAGCCATTATTAAATAAATTATTTTAAATTTTAAATTTCCATTAAAATTTCAAAAATAAAAATTTTAAATTGGTTCTGAATTTCCGGGTTGTTACACTCGTAGTTTGTTTCACTTGCAAACTCGGGCGCCCATATTTTTCCACACGGGCAATTGAGTGGCTTGTTTTGCAGATATCTATTTATTAGGCAGGATTCTGGATCGAAGCTTAAAGCTATGGCCAGAGCAATGATAATCTTCCATTGCATTGTGTTAAGTTTATTGTAAATTAATCTTCCGTTGTATTATTATATTCGATGTACTCTGATACTCTGTACTCTGATGTTGCATTATACTGATGTAATATAAGTCTTTTGTTATTTGTTATGATGTGTTGTATGCCCAAAGTTAGTGTATCCGACGATTTCCTGCGAGGTGAATTTTCGGGTCATTACATTATCCTCGGTTTCCCCAGCAGATTTTGAACTAACGGTCTCTTCCTTTTTCTCCTGAGTCTCTTTCCCAGGTTTATGCTAATGACTTCTTCTTGTCATTCATCGGTTCTTCCAGCTGGTTCTGCACCTATAGTGCGAGAAGTAATAGTTATTAGCTCAGGAGAAAAAATAATTTCCTTGATTGTCTGCCCAACAATGTGAAGAAAGGTTGAGATAGCCCTAACAAATTAAGGTGAAAAGGTGGAGATACCTTCAGATGATTTCTCAACGTAAGCGTGAGGAATTTCTAGGGTCTTCTTAGCAGTAGGAAACAAGAGAGACGCTTTGGGAATTCCTGTATTCTCTAGGTCATATCTTTCCGTTTCAAAAGCGCCGGGAGCAGCGGAAGAGGAATCGACCTCAGTAGTATTTTTCCCTTTGACTTGACGCTTCTCCTCCTCTATAGCAGTAGCGATAAGCTTACGCCCTTCGGCTAAACGGGTCGTCTCTTCACCTCTCATATACTTCTCTATAAGCTTATCCTCGTCAACTGAATACACCTTGAGCTCTTAATTTTCCCATTCGGCTACCTGATCCCATACATATACTAGAGTGGTAGGGTAATCCTTGATCCATGCAATGTCTCGATATCGGATCACCTAAGCAAAGAATACCATCATGGTCTCAGCACTCTCATCCAACTCTTTTTAGGCTTCCGCAAGCTGACCACTAATCGTCTCGACTTGTTGTAAAGCTATGTTCGCGTTTCCTCTGACAAGGGTGGCCCATATCTCAACCTCCATCAGTTTGGCCCTAACCCCACTTTCATTTGTTCAAGACGAGTACAAGCAAGCTTGGCGGCGGTGCTTCCAGATTTATCATCCTTGGATTGCTTCTTTAAGTCTCGCTCCTGGCTATGGGAATCAATCTCGGCGTGGTGACACTTTAGTAATTCTTCAAATTGCTTCTTATAAGTATCTGCATCACGTTGCACACGGGCAAGTTGGGCTTGAGCGTCCTCGAGGTCCTTCTCAGAGTTTTCAATAACCTTTGCATCATATTCGGCAACATCCTTCATGGTTTTTACATCGGCTATCAAGTCCTGAATAATCTCGGATAAAGTCCACGCGTACCTTTTCATCTCTTTGTATCGAGTACCCACTTTATCAACCTTTGTTTTAACCACTGTTGCGCAGTCAGAGTCTAATGGCCTAAGAGATGGAACAAAATGCATGTTCCCAAAGTGGCGGTCAGGAAACTATTTCTTCAGAAGCTCCAACTTGCCTTATTATCATCGTCAAGTATCACCAGCGTTGTGGTGGTAATATCAATGTTGCGGCGTCTAGATGGCACGATGGATGTTCTGTCTTTCTCAGATTCCTTGTTTGGCTCTTTTTGCTTCTCTTTTGGATCAGAACTTTTCTTGGATGACTTTTCCTGATGAGTTTTATCCTAGGAGGGAACTGTAGTTTTAGAAGTGCATTTGTCCCCTTCATGATGAGTAGAGAGCTCTTATGTTTTTCCGAATCTGAACGACGAGGAGATCAAGAGAGAAAATCTATAAGGATGAGGGGGTCAATTACTCCTATCATCTCTGCCCCGACTTTCATATTGATCATGTCCTGTACCAGAATCCATTAGGGGCATGCTCGAGAGAACATCTCTTATATAGTAGCAGTGATATACCATTTGTCCTGCAAAACATGCAAGTGAATATTAGAGTCAACATTAATATAAAGCACCACTGTTGTGATGTGCAGTGCTAGAGTGTTGTGTATATCCTAAGTGATATCCCCCCAACAGACCAGAGCCTGAAGTTAGGCCAATGTGTGCAGTTTCCCCACCCTTCACAGGGGTAACTTCTTCTTCGGAGGTGAGAGTAAGAGGATCAGTTCTGAAATCTTTCGAGGTATAAATGGTATCAGGTAGGGGAAGTCTTCCCAGACCCTGATATATAGAATCGTCTATATGAGAGCCATCGCCTTGAGACTTGGCTGATAGTAACCCTATTGAAGAAATTGTTTTTTTGGGAGTGGCTGCATCCTCGGGAGTGATGTATTTATCCCTATCCATGGCAACTATGTTCGCTAATATATCATCTTGAGTCGAATTTAAAGACAGACTCTTTTGAGGAATTGTTGGATCTCTCGAACCCTCTCCCTTCTTACGTAAAATTTCTGTTGGCCACTCGACTGAAGTTATATGCACATAGGGGCCTTCTCCGTGGCCTATGCTACGAGCGATAACAACTAAGCGATGGCGGTGAAAGTACTCATCCACTAGGCAATCCTTGATAGTCAAGAATTTTTTATTACCATTGAGCAGTCGGTTCAAACGATCAAGTATAACTGATGCTTTTCCTATTTTGGGTTGGGAACTGCAAATGAAAATGAACGACAGTCAATACATTCATAGTAATGATCGAAATTAGAAATCGAAGGATAATTTCTTTACTTGATTTAACCCATCTCCTGGCACATCCTGGTTGTTGTTTGATATAGAACCATTCGAGTCTTGGATCACCAACTTTGCTACTAAATGGAATGCTAATGATTTTCCTCTTTGGCACTGATTCAAAATATACAAAGGAAGGGGTATCCTGGGTTCGATGTTTGAAATTGTAGAAAAAATGAACATCCTCGAAGGTGAGTTCTGTAAGCGATGTATAAGGTATAAAGGTAAGCATAGAAGTTGGGTTGGAGCTACATTGGAGCAATCCGCATTTGTCTTAGAAAGTCGACGACAAAGGGTGAAAATGGAGGTATCGCCCCAACAATGCACATCAACCTGCTCATTGCCATATACCCATCAGGCGGATTGTGAGGTCGGTCTATTTCAGTAGGCAACTTAGTGTCCCTTCGGAGGATTATGTGCTTTAAGCATATCCGTGCAATCTTGGCATCGTTAATTATCGATTCAATAGAATCACTAGGCTTCTCCGAGACAATAGTATTCTCAAATTCCTCGGGAGCGCGACTATCTCCTACCCCTCCTTCCTCCTCTTAATCCAAAGAAATATCATCTCCAGATGATGCTGCATTTTCATGAATTTCTACTTCATAATCCTAATTCGCACTATCCCATTCAGGATTTGATGTAGAGGTTATATCTTCGATGATGGAATTTTCAGATGGTCCCTCAGTTTCTTTCCTCTCTGCTAACCTAGTTGAGCGCCTCTCAGCCATAATTGTTGTACTATTGAAGAGATAATAGAGACTAGAGTATAGCTACCAGTGCCTCCGTGTGTGTGCGTGCGCTAAGTTGTGCAAATGTGTACATGTTGGATACGAGAATAACGGAGAAGTAAAGCAGTATGGAAAGTATCTGAATGTTCATAAAGTCCAGACAGTTCAGTTCAGAGGGCTCTATCCTAACGGTTCATAAAGTTATGAGCAATATTTGACTTTGGTTAAGTTAGTTAAAACATGCTCGCAACTCATGCTGAATAGCAACAGATCGGTTCAGAGGTTTATATCATAAGCGAATCGGTTCAGACATCTTGGATATCAACGGAACGACTCGGGTTTACGTAACTCCAACGGATAGGTTTGGAAGTCAAGGACAGATGGGACCGGATCAGGCAAAACTTCAAAGGGACAGCTCCGTTCAGATCGGTCAACACCGAACCAAACCGCCCAAATACTTTGAAACCTAGCTTCCTTTATTTATGTTTTCGTGAAGCTCCACTCAACCGTAGCTTCTCTTACCCGAACCGAGATGATATGATTCATCCCAATTTCTATGGACTCATTTGCTCCACATAAACCCAATCCCATCCACCCAGATGCTTATTTTTCTTCCTCTTTCCTCAAAACGACGAACCCATTGTCCTCATGCATGAAATTTTAACGAAGATGGTGGTGAATCGATGACCTAGGCACCAGTGCAGATCATTCCTTCCACTGCTTTGAGGCGGCGGCAGATCCACCAACGATGATGGCAGTGAAACCAGAAGCACCATGTCGAAACTGACATTGAACTGCGGAAAGACCTTTAAATTGATTCGAGCTTCGAGTTTAGATTGATTGAAAACAACTAAAATGGGAATTGAAAGCCTGCCTATGAATCAATTTCAGGAATTGAAAGTTTTCTTCGTGTTTCGGAATATACGGTTAATAGCAAGTTGGGAAAATGAAAGCAAAGGAAATAAAAGAAGGTAGATGGGGTCTTCACGAATTTATATAAAGTAGGGAAGCTATTTGTATTCTAGTGGGTCCCAATGCCCTAACTAATCCACTTAGAAAACGAGTCCAAAGCCCTTCGGGCCATCAATGTAATGGCGAACTTGAAACACGGAGGATAAGGTCAAGCCGATTAGAACTGAGATACAATTGCCGATCCGGTGATTATAACAACACCCAAAAATGATATAAACGAAATCAAAAGAAATTATCAAAATTTATGCATGCGCACATCAAAGAAATTATCTGGAGGAATTTCTCAAGCCTTAAACGAGGCTTTGGAACCAATAATGAATAACAAAGATGATTTTTAAACCCATGGCATATTTATAGGATCCATAAATATCAAGAGATACGACTTCATGAAATGTTTTGACTTTATGGATAGACAGAAACAACCACTGAATGACACCAGTTCAGAAGCAAATAGGTGAATCATTTCGAAGCACACTTTATCTCCAATAAACGTGTACTTCGAGGGGGCAAAATGTTAGCCTACTTTGTGAATAGGCTACAAAAAGCCAAGGAATGAACGTTTCGAATATGATAGAAGATGTAAAGCATGACGGGCAATCTTTCAGATCGGTTCGGAGCCCACAGATCCGAACCATGCTCTCAACTACACGAAAACTGAGAAAACCACTATAGGCCGTCTATGTGTATCCATTCGGAGTAATGATACCGATCTGAACCCCTCCTACACAATCGATCCGAACCGAAGCTCAAATTGCAGCAATTATATCCCGCTATCCTACAAGCACGGAGCGGTGTCACTCCATCTTCCCATGACCTGTAGTGTGATGTCACTATCTCAAGGCATTCGATCTCAAATCACACAGGATGGACCTCATGTGGCACCGATCTAGGTTGAATTTCAGCCTATAAATACCACATAGTTCATCATTTTGAGGGATCTTTTGGCAAATTAATCACTCAAGCTAATTATCACCGATTTTCCTTGTTTATTCAGATTACAATCAAACCCCCGAAGTGTATTTCATGAAAATCAAGAGAGATTATCAATTATATAAGTGAGATTGAGTGGAATTTTAGTATTGTATTCATATCATCAGTCAATAAAGTATAAAGTGGACGTAGGCACTTTAACGCCGAACCACTATAAATCGTGTGTTCTTATTGCCTTTCTCTCTACTTGTTTCAAAATTATTGTTTGTTTGGGTGTTAGGACCATTTTTGGATCTAACAGTTTATATGATGACAACATGCACAACATGCACCGATATAATAGGTGATATAAAGATATAACGTGCAAATTATAAATTGAATTGGTTTATACAACCTCATTATGGAGATACTAGATATTCGATGATTTATAATATATTATGTTTGTTTTTCCCGCACTATAGCTCTGCTATATAATATATTAATATTGTATCAATGTTGGAATTTCCAACTTTAATAATGAATAAGTTTGCACATTGAGTTGGAATTTTTTACAGTGGGAACTAATATTTTGCCGTTGGAAAGGTAGTCATACTAATTTAAATGTTTAGATAACTCAGTGTGTTTATGTAACGACCTGCATTTTCGACCGCTTCAAGTCGGTAATTAAACCAATTTAAACCGTTCGAAATGATAGATTGTTATTGCTTATGAGGTTTAAACAGAATCAGACATAGAATCACATAATACAATGTTAATTTTTCACGTTATTGATTTGTTATTTAACGTCAAAATATTTTTATAACTCAAAGGCTTAACAAGTTTATTTTCGTTCTTATAAAATCTAGACATATGCTGATCAGACACACAACTAAAAATCTCTAAGTACTCGATATACTTGTTTCAACTTCTAGTGTAAATACTTAAAAACTTCTGAATATAGATATGGAAAGCACGTTCCCCCATGGATCGCAGTTACGTAGTAGTTACATCACTATCCCAGTGGAATCACTTGTAGGCATCACGCCCCTAGAATTTCGCCATGGTTGTTACATAGATCACAGTTACTCAGCGGTTACGCCACTATCCCAGTGGAATCGCTTGTAATCGTAGGCATCTCGCCCTTCGAATTTCACTACGGTTATATATCGCAGTTGCGTAACAGTTACGCCACTATCCAATTTGATTCGCTTGTAACTGTGGGCATCTCGCCCCTCGAATTATGCTACGAAAATATCAAGTGACGATAGTAAATCAAAATGACCCTACCGAGTAGGATTCTAGTATCAATGGATAATCCAATTATCGGAGCACCAACATAGCTACGATTTTCAATTTTCCATGGACGCTCTTGATGTGCTCCAATGCAACCCCACTCATTAGGAATTATGATTTTCAATTGAAGAAACTTCCCGTATTTTCATTTTGAAAACATACATACTATATATAGTATTTAATTTGACATTTCACATATATCACACTCACATAAATATCAATTTTCATAAGATTTTCTTTCCAAATCACGTTTTTCAAACATATCTTTCTCATATAAATTCTATTATATAAGAATATTACTTTAATCAATTATATTCTAAATCGGTGGTTTTCAGATTAATCTCATTACTTATATAAGTCACATAAGTTTCAAACATTTCATATCACAATATTCCTAAGCCGAAAATCTTCCAAATTTTCATTTCAATATCAAATTAAATAGTTTTAAAATTGATTCGAGTACTCAATGTCATTTCATAATTTTAAATTCATATTTCCAAATCAGTTCAGTATCAAATATTCACATTCAAATTAGGTTTCACATTTTGATAATCGGATTTTCAGTTGAATCTTTATATTCAATCATTTTAGGTCTTAAATTATTCAAATTGGATATATATATATATATATACTTCTATCAAAATAATTAAGTTACATATAAAACAGTTTTGGTAAAAAAAATTGATGAAAAATAGGTAGAAATAAATTGATAATTTTTGGAAAATAAGTTTGAATAATTAGATAAGTTTGAAAATGTGTTTGAAATAAATAGATAGGTTTTGTAAAATAACCGCTTGATAAAAAATGAATTTGAATAAAATAGACAGGATTGGAAAATAATTAGATAGATTTGGAAAATTAAATTTGAATAAACTAAATAGATTTTGAAAAAAAAATTGTAATCAAAGATAATTATAAGAAAATGGTTCAAATAAGGCAGACAAAGATAATGCTAATTTGAATAAAATAATTATATAATAAATAGAACTAATATCACAAATTAACCCAATCCGAATTAATTATCCAAAATTCAAAATTTAGTTGTTGTCGGTTTCATTTCGAAGTTAAACTCAATTTAACTTCAGAACCAATTCGGTTACATTTCAAATTGAACTGAAGGTTGAAATTAGATCACATCTCGAGTTTCCTATTTAAATCTTCAATTTCAATATGATTTGAACTTTGAACCTCAATTTTGATTACATTCCAAGTTGAACTAATTTTTCAAAATTTCTATTCACATTCAATTTCTTTTGAGCTTATAAGGATATAACTCAAAATTTAAATTCCATTTGAAATGATCGAATTTGTTGAACTAGTCGGAAAATTGAATTTTTAATCAGTCATTGGGAATTCAAACCTGGTTGTTTATTCGAGATATATTTTATTCAAGATGTACAGGTTAGACTATCCTAATATATATGAATATTTCACTCAACCCAAACTTGTGATTGAATTCTGGATTTTATTTCAATCATTCAAAATATATTCATAATTATATATTAAAAAATATTTCAGAAATTAAATTCGCTTTATCAAGCAAATAAGTAATAAAGCTACCTATACTGGTCTCCCCTACTTTGAAACTCGATAACGAATCCCAATGACAAAATATTTATTGTCAAATTATTTTTTAAGCGATAAATTGGGTTCTCCATTCATATATCATATATTTGTTTTTGAAAATATTTTGGATAATCACTTGAAAACACAATTTTTTTTCAAAATTACTCATATAAATTACTAGTATATTTAAATAACTTAAAACAATTCCATTTCAAATATTTATCAAAATAACTTAAGTATTTCTCGATGTTTCAATTGGAATCATATGGTAATCCACTTTCGAGACTTAAAAACAAATAATGGTAATGTTGTAACAATCACCAGAATCATCTTCAAGTGACTAGAGTGTGAATTCATATCCATCTAGTACGTATAAGACTTTGTACATACGCTGGCTAGGCGTATATTCGAAATCTTCGCATACCGATAGTCTAATCATGACATCTACTAAAATACTTAAATTTCTTTTTATAAGACATATTTCAAAATAATAATGTTTGAGATGCCTACAATTACAAACGATTCTATTGGAATAGTGGTGTAACCACCGCGTAAATGCGTTCTATAACCATAGCGAAATTCGAGGGGCGAGATGCCTATGGTTACAAGCTATTTCACTGGGATAGTGGTGTAACCGCTGAGTAATTGCGATTTATGTGACAACCATGGTTGTTGTATAAGGGGCACGATGCCTACGGTTATAGGGGGTACCACTAGGATAGTGGCGTAACCACTGCGTAACTGCGATCCATAGGGAAATGTGCTTTCCGTATCTATTTTAATTTTTTTTAATTATTTTCACTAGAAGTTGAAACAAGTATATTGAGTACTTAGAGATTTTTAGTCATGCGTCTAATCAACGTATGTCTAAATTTTGTAAGAACGAAAATAAACTTGGTAAACCTTTAATTATAAAAGTATTTTGATGTTAAATAACAAATCAATAACATGAAAATTTAACATTGTATTATGTGATTCTATATCTGATTCTGTTTAAACCCTGATAAGCAATAATAATGTCATTTCGAACGGTTTAAGTTGGTTTAAATACCGGCTTGAAGCGGTCTAAAAGGCAGGTCGTTACAGTTTAATAGATTAGAGAAATATATTTTCTCCAACAATGTCGTTCATGATTGTTCGATTACAAAACTGGTCTCTTTCATGTCATATTCTATATATGATTGCCACTGTTTAGGATATGTTTAAAGTTTTGTGCTATTATATGTTTATGATATATGCGTTTAAACAACATGCATTTATAGTTAGTCCAATTTTCGGTGCTAATATATTTTTTGTAACATTTCTCAATGTTCCCTACTAGTTATCAGGTAAATGTTGCTAAGGAGGGAATATGTAATTTGGTAGTAGGTGAACTATTAATCAGTTGTGGTCCTTTTTTGGATTATTAGTTAAACGGTAATATAAAGTCTAATTACCGGCATATTAATCAATTTTTTTATCAGGTAAACATTAGCTTTAGCTAAAATTTAATTTTACCTCTTTAATTCCATGTCAATTATGAGGTTCCTCATATAAAATAATATTATTTATATTTCGTTAATGTAGGTTAAATTAAAAAATTGCTTTTGAATTACAAATTTTTTAACGATCTGGATTTTTGGTTAATTTATTTTAAATATTTAATATGGTTATAAATAATGAATTGATATCATAAATGGATTTTTATATTAAGTTATCAATTTAATAATCGAAATATGATTTATTTCGAATATATTATATTATCGTAATCCTAAAAAGAACAACTAATAATTTAATTTGAAATTATAACCAAGTCAAAACAATTCAGATGGTGAATATATATTCTATTTGAGTATAGACGATAATAATAAATATATATTATCAAGGAATTAATTTTGTTGAATTTAATTTATATATATTTAAATTAATATCTTCTCCATATGATCAAATAAGGCTTTGAAACATGTCCCAATGTGTTCAGAATAGTGGTTAAACCATAGAAACGCCGGTTGCTATGTTCAAATAGGAGTTCATAACTTTAAAATATATTATTATAATATATGGTGGATAGGCACGAACTCAAATCGCAGTTAAATCAAAATCAAATCGAAATTGATTACACTATACTTAACCTACCCTAACCTGTCACCTAATATGTAGCTTACATAGACTATCATTCCTTAGTGCCTAAGTCTTCATTATCTATAAATCGCACCTGCTTCCTCTTTTATTTATTTCTTCTGCAAATGGAAATCAAAGCTTTAAATATAACCGCTCCATTTCTTTTTGTGAAATCGGATTCCCTCTTTCTCAAATCTAAATCGAAAACATCAGAAGGAAAAAAAACCATCCCTCTTTGATTTCGAAATTCGAACCAATTCGAATTAAACCCAAAATCTTGATTTCATTTGCGTATGAATTGAAGCTTCGATTTTAGGTCTTCATTAGTGTGAGCGAGCGTAACTGAGGTTCTCGACTTCGAATGGCAGGACGATAGTTGAATCGCGATGGGGGTGCGATGCTTCCTGACAGCTCGAGTGGGTACGTTGTGATTCGCGTATTCTTTTGCTGAATTCAATTTCAAATATCATGACTTAGGGTTCACTAGTATCAATTTGTTGTCATCAGGGTTTGTTCATTCAGGACCGACATTGAACTTAGGGTTGAGGTAACTGGCGAAATGGTTTTGCATCAGGTTAAGCGATAGTCCAAGGCGCGATGGCAAGGAAGGTTGTGATGGGATTCAACGTTGATTTAAAGCGTGCGATAACCGGAGGACGTAAGGAGGACAATCGCGATTTGTTGGGGTTCGGCAGTTGGAAAATTTGAGGAGTTCAAAACCAAATAATGAGGAAGGTGCTGGCTTTGGGAAGACACGGTGGAAGGGAAATTTGCTGAAGTCAACGAAGGATTTTGAGTCTCCAAGGAGTTGCTAGGAAGAAAGGGATTTCAACAGAAAGTGGAAAGCTTCAAGGAACATGAGAGAAATTGTTTGAAGAAGATAAAATAAACATAGCATTAAGGTAAATTTAAATTTAGTTTAGTTAGTGTTTCTTATTTAAAATTTAATTAGTTTAGTTTATATTCAAATTGGTATGTATATTTATATAAATTATATTAACTAAGGAATGTTATATTAAGGGTATACGATATTTTACCGAACAAAGTCAATCGAGTAATTGGTTGTTGAGGATTTCATAATCAGGATTTTACAGATTTATCTGAAGGAGCTTGGAGCAGGAGGCTTCAGTGTTGGATATTTAGAGTTTATTCCGCTGTGTTGTATTTTGTACACTGATGATGATGTGTATATGTATACAGAAAATTTTATATTTCAAAAGTTATGATATATTATATTTTGTTCCATTGCGATGTGAGATTTTGTGTGGTTATTTTTGTTCTTCTTCTATCCTTTTCTTCTTTATTTCATAATGATTCGTATTTCTGTGCAACTTGGGTTGGACGTGGTGTACTCAGTCAACTCAGGTAGTACGAAAATTCGAGCCATTATAGTTGGTGTCAGAGCTTAGGTTGAGCGAATACCTAGGCTTTAGTGGGTTGTACCCATTAGAGATAGTGTCAGTAGTACCCTAGAATAAATTGAGTGTATATATACGAGAGAGCATATTTGTTAATTGATATAAGACAATTGTTTTATACTGTGTTGGCTAGTCTGTTGAGTGGTATATGAATTCTGGTCGAATTGTGGGATGCCACGATGTCGATAAGAGTTTGTAAATACTTGAACAAAAGATTTAACACGATATTGTTTTTAAGTGGGTTAGTGAAATAGTTTTACTAAAGATTCTATTTTGATAGAAAAGAATAATTTTCTGAAATTATTATAATATATGGTTGTGTTGGTTGTTATTATAATCTAATGAGATTATAAAGATTGGAATGGTTATGTATAACCAAATATAACTTGTATATGAATAATATATACAAATGAGATGAACTGGAATTGGATTTAAATCAGAATTTGAAATTTAAATCCAAGGTGTCTGTAAAAATATTTTCTAAAGTATATTAAAATAATATAGCTTTACTTTGAAAAGATTTTTGGAATAAAAATCATTTGAATGGATTTTGAAAGTGATAAAGCACTGAACTCACTTTGGTCGCTGGAAAATAATTTTGATGATGACTACAACATCATCAATGTTCATTTTCGAGTTTCTAAGTGATTAATTGCTACCTTAGAAATTTTTTTGTTGGAAGTTTGTTTAAAAGAAAAAAAGTTTGGATGAAAATTCAATTGTTTTGAATTTGAGATGGTTAGAAACATATATGTATATGTTTATATAATTTCAAAAGGATCTGAAATGAAAACCATAGAATTTGAATTCTGGAATATATAGTTGACTTAAGCAAGTTAAATGGACTAAAATAGATGAATTGATTTTGAATCAATTTGAATGAAATTGTGTAATATATGAATGAAATGTTGAGTCTCAACATAAGTAGTTTTTGGAAAGTAAATGGGTTTGTGGCATTTTTCTACCTTCGTAATTTCAGGGACGAAATTCTTTTAAGGGAGCAAGAATGTAACGACCTGGATTTTTAGTCAATTTATTTTAAACATTAAATATGGTTTTAAATATTGAATTGATAGTATAAATGGATTTTTATATTGAGTTATCGATTTAATAATCGAAATACGATTTATTTCGAATATACTGAATTATCGTAATCCTGAAAAGAATAACTAATAATTTAATTCGAAATTAAAACCTAGTCAAAACAATTCAGATGATGAATATATATTCTATTTGAATATAGTCGATAATAATAAATATATATTATCAATGAATTAATTGTTTTGAATTTAATTTATATCAATTTAAATTAATATCTTCTCCATGTGATCGAATAAAGCTTTGGAACCTATCCCAATGTGTTCAAAATAGTGGTTAAACCATAGAAACGCTAGTTGTTACGTTCAAATCGGAGTTCAGAACCGTAAAATATATTATTACAATATATGGTGGATAAGCTCGAACTCAAATCACAGTTAAATCAAAACCTAATCGAAATTAATTACAATGTACTTAATCTACCCTAACCTATCATCTAAGATGTAGCTTACACAAACTATCATCCCTTAATGCCTAAGTCTTCATTACCTATAAATCGCACTGCTTCCTCTTTTGTTTCTTTCTTCTGCAAATGGAAATCAAAGCTTTAAATATAACCGCTTCATTTCTTTTTGTGAATTCAGATTATCTCTTCCTCAAACCTAAATCGAAAACATCAAAAGGAAAAAATCCCATTCCTCTTCGATTTTGGAATTCGAACCAATTCGAATTAAACCCAAAATCTTGATTTCATTTGCATATGAACTGATGCTTCGGTTTTAGGTCTTCGTTAGTGTGAGCGAGGGTTATAGAGGTTCTCGACTTCGAATGGCAATACGGTAGTTGAATGGCGATGGGGGTGTGATGCTTCCTGATGACTCGAGTGGGTACGTTGTGATTCGTGTATTCTATTGCTAAATTCGATTTCAAATATCATGACTAGGGTTCACTGGTATCAATTTGTTATCGTTAGAATTTGTTCGTTCAGGACCGACATTGAACTTAGGGTTGAGGAAACTGGTGACATTGTTTTGCACTAGGTTACGCAATAGTCTAAGGCGCGATGGCAAGGAAGGGTGCGATGGGATTCAACGTTGATTTAAAGCATGCGATAACCGGAGGATGTAAGGAGTACAGTCGCGATTTGTTGGGTTTCGGCAGTTGGAAAATTTGAGGAGTTTGAAAACAAACAATGAGGAAGGTGTGGCTTTTGGAAGACGTGGTGGAAGGGAAATTTGTTGAAGTCATTGAAGGATTTCGAGTCTCCAAGGAGTTGTTAGGGAGAAAGGGAATTCAACGGAAAATGGAAAGCTTCAAGGAACATGAGAGAAATTGTTTGGAGAAAGTAAGCTGAACATAGAATTAAGGTAAATTTAAATTTAGTTTAGTTAGTGTTTCTTATTTAAAATTTGATTAGTTTAATTTATATTCAAATTGGTATGTATATTTATATAAAGGCATATTAACTAAGGAATGTTATATTAAGGGTATACGAGATTTAACCGAACAAAGTCGATCGGGTAATTCGTAGCTGAGGATTTCATAATCAGGATTTTATAGATTTATTTGAACGAGCTTGGAGCAGGAGGCTTCAGTGTCAGATATTTAGAGATTATTTCGTTGTGTTGTATTTTGTACTCTGATGATGATGTGTATATGCATACAGAAAATTTTGTATTTCAAAAGTTATGATATATTATATTTTGTTCCGTTGCGATGTGAGATTCTCTGTGGTTATTTTTGTTCTTCTTCTTTATTTCATAATGATTCGTATTTTTGTGCAATTTGGGTTGGACGTGTGGTGTATTTAGTCAACTCAGGTAGTATGGAAATTCGGGCCATTACAAATTTGGTTGTGATTTCAACGTTCATTTGATTATTGTTGT
Source organism: Allium sativum (assembly GCA_030737875.1). NCBI lineage: Eukaryota > Viridiplantae > Streptophyta > Magnoliopsida > Asparagales > Amaryllidaceae > Allium > Allium sativum. Next base: position 11,077,643 of record JASFAX010000033.1, read on the forward strand.
AAAACAATAAATTTTTCCTTTACCAGAATCTCTTTATGAAGCACTGTATGTAGGTAACCGTATGCCTTCCTGCTCATATATTAACTAATTTAACAATGAAAATAAAATAATTTAATCTTACTGGAACTTAAGTCATTCTATAATATTGTTCATTTCTTCATACTAAAAACCCTTAAACGTTTGCGCCTAGTCTACTAAGATATTTTATATTCATTCACAGTGAATTTTGTTGTATGGTGCGAAGTATGTTGATAAAAAAAAGCACAGGCTTTATCTTCAATAAATTTATACAATGTCTTTTTATTTATGATTTGGATAATTTTTTTATATTTAATTAAAGATCGTTATTCAAATTTTATGCTTTCTCAAGAAGGGCTTATAAGTGACGTACAATTTTAGGCAATAAAACATTCTCCTCTTCTTAACATTACAGTCGGAATACCACTTTTATACATCTTTGACCATTAATATTTACTCCAGTTTTCCTTACGGAAATTTCAACTTTACTTTGACTACCCTTCATCCCTTATATTTTGTATTTTTGCTTCTATTGGGTAAAAAGGTGGAATGGTGAGTGAATTTGATGCATGCTTTTTGTTTGAGTTTTGGTCATGACTAAGAGTAGTATTAAGTGGGTGTATGTAATATTTAGACATAGGCAAATTCTAAAGGAAATTCAATTGTGGTTTTCAATAATATAGCCACTTATAATTATGTATCTAAAAATCAGAATAATTAGTTATAATATTTCATGATATTAATACTTTTAAATTTAAAATTTTGCATTTCTTTTGGAATTGTTTCAAAATTTGCTTTCACATTCTATAATTTTGCACTAAATTCCAAAGTTAATTTTTTTTTCTTCCACGATTTTAGACTATAAATTTTCTTGCCATATAAACTCTTAACTATGAGGTGGAGCCTTGGCGCAACGGTAATTTCACCTGGTTAGTGATTAGGGCGCCAAGATTCGAGTCTGGGAACAACCTCTTTGCAGTTGGAGAGAAAGGCTGCGTACAATTGACCTCCCCAGAGCGCGCTATTGCGTGGGGACTCGTGCACAGTGGTCCACCTTTATAAATTTTAGCTATGGGCGAACTTAATTTTTCAAACCATTAAAATTAAATATTTCAAATGTCATAAATCGTAAACTACAAAATTTGAATTTTTAATAATACCTAAATTTTAAAATTGAATTTTTCATAAGCTTAGTACTAAAAGAAAGTCTTCCTTTGTGCAGTTCAATAATTCTGGGTTGAAATTTTTTGAATTTTGTAATACAAGCGTTCTATTTTATGGTTAAAGCCTTTTGTTTATATGATTCGTCTGCAAATTTCGTTTTATAAATAATAAGATTTTTTTACATATTGGAATGCTATATCTTTTCTACTTCCATTTAAATGTAATACACAGTGAAATGATGATGAGCACAAATTTCGTTCTAAAACATCGAAAATGGTTGTGATGGAGTTAATGAGGATTGTTCTTGATTTATATAAGAGTAAGACTGCTAATAAATAAGATGATCAAATCATTAGTGATCCAAATATTTTTGCATACCATACTTATTTAGTTCAGTTATATTTGCTAGATTTCAGTTACCTCAAAGCCAACTAAGTCGTTGCCGCCTGATTTGTCGATTGACTATGGTCTGTCTTCATCTTTGCTCCAATCAGCATATCGAAGCAATTTGAGATGCCATTGACTTTTTGGACCAGAATGGATAGTTCCTACTGTTAAGGCGATATTTTGCTTACCACTTCTTCCCATAATGGCTACTTATATACATTTTTTGTTCTCGATGGGTTGCACTACTATTTTTACCATCCTTAGAATCTTGCATTGTTTTCTTCAATTATGCGATATTTCACTGTATACACACCCCCTCCCTCCAACAACAAAAAACACATAAACACACGCATACATACACGCGTGCGCACACACATGCACACACACACACACACACACACACACAAATATGCACTTTCAATACCTAAATTAATTTTTATTTAGTTGATGGACTATAAAATGAGAAGCGAAAGAGTTTCCTGCATCAAAAGTGGATTATATACCAAGCTATATTATATATCCTGATAAAGATAATTGTATTTATCTCATAACAAACGATCTATAGTATCACATTAATATTCATGTAGTAGGGGAAATGGTTACATATAAGTAACATGAAGATTCCAAATAATACGGTCAATTATGTTTATAGATGTATAAAACATCACCATTATGACATATGCGATGGAAATACAGTTACCACTGAAGATACATCTTCAAAATATGGATAACCATAAACAACATCTATCATCTTGGACACAAATAATACAACTAATGTATTCATGCTTGCATTGGTCGATTCTTCGAGATGTCTAAGTCTATTAGATGTCCTACATACTCCCTTTATAAAACATAAGACATGGTTTTAGTTATGAATAGTAGCAAGAGAAATTATATATATATATATATATATGTATGTATGTATGTATGTGTGTGTGTGTATAACTTTTAATGCACCGTAACCACTTTGAGATAGTTTGAAAATCATTTCCACTAGAACTCTATCCTAAAAAATTGTGGACGTTTATTTTTTTACTCAAGCAATAGAGTGATGCACTACAAGAATCTCATAGTATAGCAACGATTGCTTCCAACGGCCTCCAACGGCTGTTGACCAACGACTTCCAATGGAAGCTAAATGTTGGAATTTTCTTACGGGGTAAAAAATATATCGTTGGAAGTCATTGGCGGTCGTTGATTTTATCCCCGTTGGAAACCAATGATAACCTCCAGTAGAAAATTGCCGAACCTGCTTCCTTCTTCCCCATTCTTCTTTCCCATGAAAATTTTCATCTTTCCCCCAAATCTTTTCCCCCTAAATTCTGAAATCGACCACACCACTCCATCAGCTGCCTAGGGTCTCTCCAACTCATTCAAGGTACTCTCTCCTCCTCTCAAATCTATGACTCTCTTCGATTTCAGAGGTATGAATTATTGTTTAATACACTGAGTTTAGTAATTTATGCATAATTAGATTTGTATGTCAAGTGTTATTAATTAGTTGCTAATGTAGGGTTTAATTATTTAAGTTGCTAATCTAGGGTTTTTATTTATAAATTAATTAGTTGTTAATCTAGTGTTTAATTAGTTTAATTAGTTGTTGCTAATGAGTTTGTATTTATAGATTTATTTGATTATGTTGCTAATCTAGGGTTTAATTAGTTTAAGTTGCATATGTATATATGCATGTGTATAGTGTTGTATGTATGTATAGTTGGTAAATAATCTATGTATTTGTTTATTTGGTTGAGCCCCAATTCATTGAAAATGATATTTAATTTGTCGAAAACATGTAGTGGAAATGGAAATATTTAATTTTATGTTTTATAAAAATTTAGTGACAAAGACATTTAATTTATATTATATCGTTCGATTTAATGTTGAAAATATATGTATATGTGATAAAATTCATATACGTACAATTAAAGATTGAAGAGAACCAATCCTAACATGTTATATTCATAAAGCCTTAGAGAGTTTTTTTGTCCCCGTCTGATAAGTATTGTATATAATCGTTATGTGAATGTTCGTTTTTTTAACGAAAGACATTTACATTCATCATATACAATATTTGTTGGATTTGTCCTTTGTATTGGACAAGTTACGAACACAATAAAAAAATTATATCTCGTAAACCATTTCATTTTAAATGGTCCTCAACATTTCGAAAGCACTCCTTTATGTTCCCCGTGTACACACGATTGTGTACTGTTCAAGGAACTAAAGGGAAGTACTACCGAAATTTTGCTGAATCGTTTAAATTGAAATGATTTACGCGATTTAATTACGTTATTGTATTTGTAACAGGAAGTGGGATGACCCACCAGTAAATGATCAATTAACATAACATGCATTCAGCAATAAATCATTTTAACAAAATGTCAATGCAAACTTTATCATCATAATTAATGCATAAAAGAAATGTTTTCATTAAAATACAATTTTAGCGTTTGGGCTTTTCGAATGAAACTAGATATTAATATGTTATCATGAGTCGCATACGAATTTGTGACCGCATATATCAGTTATACGGGAATTTTGAGAATTTAGCGATCAAGCACAAAAATTATGAATCCATTTCAGCTATTGATGTTATAAAAATGGTTGTTTACTTAGAAAATGTATTTTCAACTACTTGAAAAAATGGACTTTCATCTGGTTAACTAAACTTTATACTATATACCCTTTTTGGTTTTGCGTTATTTTATCCAGGGTCGGCCCTTTGCCAAAGCGAGCGAAGCAATCGCTTAGGGTCACATAAAATTTAGTGCACCGTATCAAATCGCTTGCTCCAGAAAAGAACCGCGTCAGAATCTCAAATTGATAGAATATTTTCAACCAAGATAATTAGCGACTTCGTCTCGGTTTGTTCAATCTCGGCATCTGATGAAGGGCAAGGCTAGCGACGGAGAACTCCATCCTTCAACCTTTGCAATTGGCGAATCTGATTCACCTGAAGCTTCATACTTCAAATACCTAAAATCAAATGAAAACACCTATTAAAGAAATTTGGGAAATCTAGAATGACGAATCGATGAAGCAAACACGATTTTCATGGAGGAATCTGGGAAATCATGGAGAAATCTGGGAAAGTTGGAACATACGATGTTTTATTTGAACATACTGCATTTTCTTTATATGGGCCTTGATTTCATAATTAGCTTTGGGCACCAAATTACCTAGAACCGACCCTGATTTTATCATACTTTCTAATTTTATATGTACGTAGGAATAATGGACGATTATTTTAATGATAGAAGCTGGAGATACAAACGAAGAGAAACTTATGGCACGATAAACAAACAATTCATTAATAGTGTCAGCATGTTTATTGATTTCGCTTTAAGTAACAACGGAAACGATGTCGAAATCTGTTTTCCATGTAGTAGATGCAAGTTATTGAAGAATTTGATACCGCAAATGGTTATTTAATAGATATTTCTTATGTTAGCACACTTTAATAGATATTTCTTATGTTATCTATTAACAAGTACCATATCATAAATAAAAAATATGTTATCTATCAAACTTATATTTATTTTATGACATTTCCATGAATCAAACTCATATGTTAACTAGACATATCTATGAATCAAACTTGTAATGTTAACAGACATTTCTATTAACAACTAACATATAGAATCATAGCCTTTCCTACTTTCTTGTCATCTAGTGTGGTATTTATGTTATGGCATATCTATTAACAAGTACTCATGTTATCTCATACCATGTTTTTACACAGCTCTTTCATGTTATGCCATGTTATGTTGTTGTCTGTAACAGGTATGACGCCGCAATATCATTTAAGTGGCGATGAGGGTGATACGTCGGTGTCATCCCGTCCTGTGGTTTGGCTTAAGCCAAAAGCCAACAAAGGGTAAATACTAAGTTTTTAGTATAAATTTAATTTAAGTACAATAAATTATTTAAATTGTTGTTCTAGTAGCCATGAATTTTTTTTCTTTAACACAGGGGTTGTGAGTTAAAGCCGTCCAACACAGTCTTGAAGATATCAAGACGCGCTTATCAGGCTCGCATGACTATACATGTTGGCCCACATGGACGTTGATACCCGACATTGTTAAGGAGACCATATGGGAGGATATTCTGGTACGAATGTGTGATATAACATTTATTACATTAAGTAGTCATGCTCCTATTTGATAAGTTCATATGTATGCTATTTTAAAAAAAAAATGCAGGGTTCGGTGGATCTCCAAGAGACAGATTTGGATCTCGTCAAGCGCCACTGGAGCAGTAGAATGGAAAAAAAATTACAGAGAGACGATGGAAACCTGAAAATCAGGTGGGGAAAGACCGGCTTGGATGGGTGAAACAGTGTGGGATGCGCTATATACTTATTGTAATAATAATGAGGAGTTTCTGGTAAATTTACTGCATATTTAATTTAAATTATTCTGTTAAATTAATATGTGATTTAGAATAATACTTTTTTTTAAAATTTAAATGTATAGGCCCAGTCTGAGAGAAATGCATCTAACAGGAGCAAGAATCCGGTTACGCATCGAGGTGGGTCCAAGTCGTTTCAGCACCATCGTGAGGATATGGTATATTTAGTAATTGCACAGTTTAAAATTTTAATTTATAACTTGTCAAAGTTAGTAGTTGATTTAACTTTAAGTTTTAATTTACACACATACACACACACACACATACACACATATATATATATATATATATGCATGCTTAATTCAGGAGAGAGCGCGTATGGCTCCTGTGCCGTACTGAGATGTTTTCGAGCATACACATGCATTGAGTCAGACTGACGACACAGGCTCAGTTTCATATAGTTGGGATCATGATGATAAGGCGCGTGAGAGATATGTAAGTATAAAATAGTTAAGTTAGAGTTATAATTTATTTAAAATAGTGATATCTAAATTCATTTGTTTTTTGTTTAACAGGAGAAATTTCAGGAACAAAGGGCGCTATTACTAGAATCTAGTGGGAGGAGTGAGTTGATTAAGGACGATGAGGACAGGATATTTGATGTTGTCATGAATCCATCTACCCGGAACAGACGATATGGTTTTGAAAATCTAGAGGTAATACTAAAATTTATAATAAAAACTCAAATGTACTCGAAATGCTATTATGAAATACTGAAAATCTGAAATTATATACAGATTAGAACATCTCAGCAGACGTATCAGAGGGCTCAGGGCAAGGAAGAAATCGCACAGCTAAAAGCACATATTGCAGATCTTTATGAGCGTGATCATCGCCATAAAGACCAGATGGAGCTGCTTAACTAGTGGCAAGCAGAGTACATTGCCCAGCACGGTACGCCACCTTCATCTTCTGGTGGAGAGAGTTGATCAAGTTAGCTTGTTTTGATGACATCTGTGTTTTGAGAGTTGGTGAGGCTTGCTACATGATGATGGTTGTATTTATTGTTATGATGGTTTGGACATGATGTTATGATGTTTTGGTGATGGTATGGTTTGGACATGGTGTTGGTTATGATGGTTTGGACATGGTATGTTGATTCATGTTGTTTTGGCGATGTTTGGTTGTTGTATTATGTAAATATTGGTTAATGTTATGTATTTTGTGTTTGATTTTTCTTTTATACTATGTTTGGTGTATGTATGGTTGAGACTGTGAGTTATATGCTCGAAATGGAGCAGTTTCGATGATTATATATGTTGTGTGTGGCTGAAAGTGGCAATTCTGAAATCTGGATTAAGAAAACATCCAGATTTCCAATAGCGTGCAACGGTTACCAACGGCTTATAGGTCTAACCTATTCAACGACATTCAATTGTTTCCAATGGCGAATTTCCAACGGTTGTCAACAATTTCCAACGTCACTTTGGCCAGAAAGAAGAGACACATGGCAAACTATATCATTTGGAAGCCATTGAAAAATAGGCGTTGGTTGCATTGGAAGTCGTTGGAAAACGTTGATCCGCATACCTACGGCTTGACCAACGGCTTCTAACGGCATTTCCAACGGCCGCTAGCCGTTGGAAAACACTGTTTCTCTTGCCATGAGACATTTTTAACTAAATGAATCATAAGTATGGATATAAAATTATGATACACAAGCACTTTTAGTGTAGACTTTAGATGCCTAAAGGAGTGTTTTGACACATGTACTAAAGATAATTTAACACAGTGTTCTCTGCCACTTCTGTAACAACAAATAAAAAAATCTTCATGCTCATAGTCTTAAAATAATTCGTTCTAATTGTCAAGTTGGTGATAAATTATGTAGTTCCAGATTTCACTTTTATTAACTATCGATTATCTATAGTTATGTTTTAAAATGCCACTTACTATGATAACCTTTTGTCCTGATGCTTATCAGGATCAATTATAGGAATGATCATTAACTCTTAACGAAGGCATTTTAAGAATTTTCATTGTATAAGTCCTATTGTTTTATTATTACAGTTATGAAGCATGCATTCTAATTTGCTTACTCAAGAATAGTAGTGATTTGCCATATTAATTTCTATTGTCGTTTATTCTTCTTGCAATATGATATTGAGTTGTTTACAAATTACAATTACATATACTTACCTGTTATGGTTATTGTTAAAGGGTATGTGTGTGTGTGTGTGTATATATATATATATATATATACACATACACACACATATATCTGTCTGTGTGTGCGCGCGCGTACGCGCGTCCAATCAAGCATGTGTCATTGCATTAATTGCGTTAAGGGTCCTTATCACTTTTGCTTCATTATACAACCTAAATTTTCATATATGAGTGTGAAGTATCATTTGTTTCATTTTTCTAAGGTTAAAAAAAAGAGAAGATACGCGAGATTATGAGAAATGGCTACTACTAAAACAAATATTTCTTAGCATAATGATGCTAATATATTTTATAAATGGAAATAAAAGAAAAAATATAGATTGCTAATTACAGAAAAATGATATGTTTAATCTATACTACAGGTTCCTAACGGAAATTTAGAATCGTACTACGTACGTATTCCACATTTGAAAGTAGACATGTATTAAATTTGGAAGGAATGAATTAATATTTGCACAATGGAAATATATTAACTGATAGGATGTTGTTACCATGTAAAATGAAGATCAAAATGAAAATAAATTTCATGGTTCATGGTTAGCTATTATATTTTTCTAATTTATATACTTAGGATTCAATTTAATGTGAATAACATATCATTTTCCATCAATTTATATTAGCATGGACAATAATATATTGATTGACTAATTACTCAATAATGCTTGAAAGACAACTAAGAAGGCAAGATATTTCATAAATTGTTGTCAGACTATCATCTTTCCTAATTATTTTTTATTTGTCACCATATATAGGATTCAGTTTAATGTGCACTAATTTGCCTTTTAGGCTAGTTCGTTTAGTTTATGTGACGTTGATGCTATGTCGTGCTACTTTATTAATTTGGCAATGACTATATTTCTCACTATAGGATCAATATAATAGTTCTTACCATATATTGTATAGGATCAATATGGTAGTTCTTACCATATTGTACTTTGGCTTACAAGAATAAATTATCATAATGAATTTATCGTGGCAAATTATTTTTTTCCTTTTGATTCCATCCGCTTTTTTTATTATTGATTGTAAACTATAATTATAATTTTTTCCTATATTCAATTGTTGTTTCTTCCCCTTACTGTTTCTTATAGTGGCTCTTTATTTTCTTCAGCCTGACAATTATGATTTTCCAACAAAGTACGCTTTGAAGAGCTCCTCAGAATTAAAATTCATTGGTGTCATCTTCACATTGAAGAGTAACTGCATATCTTTAGATCTGTTGGGCTAAAGCTACTGAATAAGGGATAGGAGTTTGCATTATTTTGGTGTAAAGCCTAACGAAGTGATTTAATTATAAATTAGAGTTAAAAGGCTTAAAGCTAATATTATTATGGGGGGTTTTTAGGCATAAGTACAAGAGGCTAAAATTTTAAGCATAAAGATAAATTTTAGTGTAAATGAAGGAACTCGGGGGGAGGCACTATCATTTCATACTTTACACTAAAATTTTAATTTGTCCTTATATTTAAAATTTTAGTCTTCTGTTCTTATGGATAATTTTTTTTCGTTAATTTTGTTCTTTGCAATATTTTCCTGTTATTATGGACCTAATGCGTAGATATCATGGCATTTTAATTTGTTGAAGGGTTGAATTACAAAATGTCAGTTTTATAAATAAGGGATTATGGTCCCCAAATTATACAAGCCTTAACAACTCTATAATCTTCCTCGATGGAGAGCTAATTTCAAATCTAATATTTGTGTCAGTTTCGAAGATCAAACCAAATCAATATGAATTACGGTTTCAGGTACGCTTACGCTAATTTATTTATCTACTGATTTGTTCTCAATTAAATCAATATGAGTTGCATGTTTGGATCTAATGTTTCATGTTTGGATGTAAATAATGAGTATTGGCTTATAAGAGCATGTTTCACCGCTCTATTGGAACATAATTATGAGATATCGACTCTTCTGTTTAATGTGTACAAAGCATGTGCATGATATTTTTGAGGCAAAGCATTTACAAGTAGAGGAGGTGTGAGTGCTGCAATACGTATATTCTTGATTGTTACCCACTTCTTTGAGTTTGAGAGTTGGAAAATGGATTATATCTTGCCAAATATATGATGCGTGCACTATACGCTTCAACAGATACATAAAGTGAGTATTGAGTTCGTACTGACTTGGCTGCAAAGGAAGAAAGAGCTGCTTCATTATAGAACGTTATATATGGTGATTTTTTACATAATGGTAGACCAAATACGTAGTTTTAAGATGCGTCCTCATATATACTTATAAAGACAACTATTCAAGCGGGAAGAGAGGAAATTTGGTTCTTGATCTTTGTAAAACATCACGCATAGCTTCTTAGTTTATTCCTCGTGGACTGACTTAAATATTTGCCATATGCGATAAATTCAAAAAGTCATTACATTTTTTTTGTTCTTAAGATTTTGTTCTTTTATTATTTGAGTTGCTCCTTATATTATTCTTTGCAAATTTGGACATAATGCCATTTGTTATCAATGTTTCTAATTTTTATGTTATATATTGGAACACGATCTTAATTTTGGATTTTGCATGTTCCTTTAATTATCATTCTTCTCAAAAGTATCTTTATTTAATTCATTTTTCCTTAAAGTGAGAGAATAAGAATAACTTAATTGTATCATTTTTGTTCTTTTCTTGCAAATCATTAATTCATTTATGTTATATATTTAATACTGTAATTTTTTTTTACCACAGTTGAACAAGGAAATAAATATGTGGTATCATTGTTTGTTGCTCATTTATTTAGTAAGATTTTGTTACCTAACATTTACATGGACAGTAATGACGTTTTCCATATTTTTAACTTTGTATTGAGCTTATGTTTTGTCCTTTATTAATTAGCTCAATATAACCATGCTTTCTGAGGCCAACATTTTTTTTTTCAACAACAGTCTTTGTTAACTTGGCTTGTACTTTATAGTTTTTTTTTTCACCATACAAATTTTAGTGTCACTTGCTAATTCTAGCCATTATTTTCGGTATACTACTGGTAAAGGTTAAAGAAATTCAAGGAAGATGAATATCCTAACAATGTTACAATCATTTCAAAATTCAACTAAGTCCAAATGTAGGAGTGTTTCCAACACAATATACTCTTTCCATTTTCTTTTGGTTTTCTACTATATTATACCAACAATACATTATAGTCTTTGGTTTTACATATGCTATTCTATTTTGTACTGTGCATATTTTTTGCAACTTTGAATCTTATTTCACAAATAGTACCAAACTATTCATTTCATATTTATTTGAAACATTGACCTTTAAGTTCTCTCAGGCTTTCTTATTTTACTCATCACTATATTAAAGGTATCGGTCATGTGAAGTGACGAATTATATATTTAAGCCTTGCTCGGTTGTACTGTTTTTTTTTCAAAAACTAAATCAGCACCATGTAATTTTTTCCTTGCTTCAGTTTCAATGCTGCATCAAAAAAAGAATCGTTTCCCGTAATTTGATATCAAATTGTATAATTGAACTTTGTTATACACTAACATTAAAATTCTTTAATGCAAATTTTATTATATTTGTAATATTATAAATCAGTCTAACATTTTCATGAAAATCTTTAGTGCAATTTGACCGTGTTATTGTGGGATATTGTTCTCATAAACTATTCGTCTTACATGTAATAAATGTGAAACTGTATCACAAAATATTTTTCTAATTTTAATTTTGTAAATGATATGCAAAATATTATGATTATTAAGATATTAGCAACTAAACCATGTGTTCAGTTTTTCTTTAAATTCACATCATGTTAGGATAGAAATCATAATAATATAACTATATTTGGTATTAGTAAAGTCTGGCATCAATTGTAAGTAGAATATGCCTATAGTTTCAAAAATATTTTAATTTTCTATGTGTAACTAAAATATTTTTGTCCTACCCGTGTGCGAAGCACAGGTTCGCACTTGTTTATTATAATTGCTATGTTTACCTCCCTTTCTAAAACAGGCGAAGCATTCTTATTTTAAAACTTAATTGATTTTCATCTCTGTCTAAAAACATGTTTCATGAGATACCCCAATAAATATTTAAAAAAATCATCTTTTTATTCACATATGAATCTGCACAATAACAACAAAAAATCATTTACTTTATTTTATTTAAATTTGCGGATTTTTCTATAAATGCTTGCACTTGAAGCATTTTTTATTCTCATTTAAGTGAAAATATGAGTTGTGAATGCTAAAAAACAAGACAAAACTTCTTATCACAAATAATTTCAGAGATGTTTCATGGATTATGTTTCTGGGAAGAGGATTTGACTCATTTTGAAACATTTGAAGGGTAATTGATGGAAATACCTTGATTCACACAATAGTTTTTATGGCTACGAGTTCTCTCTCTTATATATTTAGTATTTATTCCTGTAATATTAATTTTGATGTGTAGGTGAGTTTGATTTTCTTTTCCAAATCTTTTTTGTGAAAGAAGAAGCATACATAGTACAACTTAAATGAAATACTTTTTCTTGACACATTTCTTGACATATTTAACTGAATTAATTTCGGTTAAATACGATCAAAATACTTTCAACAAAACACTACCTACAAAACAATTAGCTAGTTAAATTTAAGAATTCCCTCTCGTCGTTTTAGTGTTTACGAAATTACAAACTATCCCGGTGGATGTTAATTTTTGAACTATTATTTTAAGGAAGCTTTTAAATACATCCATCATTTCAATTAGTAGATCCACTCTATGTTTATAGTACTATTTTTAATTCAGAAACGGTAATTTGATCCACAAGCTTAAAGAAATGAATCTTTTCATTAGGGGATGGCTGCAAAGGAATCATTTTAATGAAATACCATACATTTCCTAAAAGCCTCTACCTTTGTTTTATATGTTACAACCTGGTTCTTGTTTTATATAAAAAAATCTTTTGTTTTTTAACCGAAATATTTAAGATTAATAGGCTTCAAAAGTAACATATTTTAAACTATATCACTTACTTTAGTAACCATGAATTGCAATATAAGTTTCGTACTTTACTCCAAGTTTTGTTCTAAATAACTGATATTTCAACTATTTTAGGGATTTGCTTGTTTTAACAATACAGAGAGTTCATTTTCTATAGCATGGATCCTTTTATTGGAGTTGTTTCATTTGATTTATGATATTTATTATGTAATCTGGTTGTGATTCTTGGCCTTACTTGCTATAAGTTACCATAAATTATTTGAATGTCCACTCGATATATACGCATATGTTCAATTGTTATTACCTGACATAATGCTTTAAATATTGTATATTAACTGGCAATAATTGATATAAAAGACCAAATAAATGTGTTTACTCTATAATGGGAAGAATAACGATTGTATAAGGCAAGGGAATTCAATCAATTTTAGATAAACTGATAACACTATCTTATATGCATGCATTACTATATTAGGGGAATCTATTTTACAAAGCGCATAAAAAGTTCAATACTCAAAAAAGAAAACGAAAAATAATTAGTAAGTTCATCCACATGAGAGTAATTAATAAATTAGTTGTTGATGAACACAAGTGTGGATCAACCAATAAAAATGGTGGATATAAATAACATTGACCTTATTTTAATAACGAGGAAAAATCCACTTTTTCAAATTTGATAACACGAATCTTCAAATCGCGTTTTTTAAAACGAGGCAAAACCCATTGTTTCAAAATTTGATAAAATGAATCTGCAAATCGCATTTTTTAATTGCCTAATTTCTCACGCTCTTTCTACTTTCTCTGCTCTTCTCAATTTATTCGTTCTTGAATATTTTTCAACAACTCAGTTTCGGATCAATTCCCTTTGAAATCGAAGTAGAATTTTATTTCTCTCTCGTTCTCTTTTTTTTGCAGCGCATAATTTTTTATGAGTTTTAATGGTTGATTTAGTATAGCATTGTCAATGATCTTCGATTATGATAATTGATACTTAAATCTATTGACTCGAAGCAGATTGTGTGTCTAAAAAAGGATTGGTATTTCTTTTTCTTTCAATTACAACTGTTTTGTTATATTGCATCAGACTTTGATTTGTGTTTATAGGCTTAGTTTGGTGGAAGCTGCTACTAGTTTTTGTTCTGTTTCCAAGTATTACATTTCATAAAGCAATAGATATACGATATCATGATATGATACGTTATTTGTACATGGACTTGTCATTTTTATGTCAAAGTGTAAAAAGCACTTACTTTTTTTGTTTAGTTTCTATGAATTATAGTGTACTTCGCAACAAATTTCACACTTAATGAACAATAAACCAACTCCCTTTCACACAAGCTTTTCAATTAGTTGCAAATAAACTTAATTCTAAAATTGAACTTGTAGTTTAGATACAGTAACAGAGTAGCAAATATACCATTTTTTCCTGTAATGAACAGAGAAGCAAATATATAAAAAAAAATTCACACTTTGTGTAATAAGCTTTCCAGTTTGGTCAGGAATATTATATGCACAAAGGCTGTAACCATTATTTTATTTTTTATTTTAATTCTGACTGCTAAAATAATGGATTGACTTCACATGTGTGCAAATCAAAATAATTCAATGTGGCATGTTTCTTTAACAGCTATTTTAAGTTGTATTTTATTCCTAAAAGCTACTCTTCAAGGTACTTAAATTGATGAAGTCTTCTATTATTTATGTGTTCCCTCTTTACTCACTTTATTTTTGGTTTATTTCATAGAATTTCTATGACGGCACCTGGTTGTCGCACCACTCGATTTACTGCTTAAAGTCAAAAAATTGAACCAACCATTGATTTTTCTGCTTAAACTACACAAGTCCATCGCACTATTCGCTTGACTTTAGAGAATCAATAAGTTTGTCGCTTCACTCGATTTAGGGTACAAAGTCAACAACATAGAACCACCATTCAATCTAATGTAGAGAGAGAACATATAACAACCAGCACCTCCGTTCATGCAAGATATTATCCCCAACTTAGCCACCATATAGGTGTGGGGTTTTGTTCCTCAAAAGGCCTCGGCGTTAGTAAGAGATGAGTTCTACTATATAAGTACCCACTTCACACAGGCTTCCACGATGTGGGACTTAGGGGTGTTATATTCTCCCCTCCTACAGAGCCCAACGTCCCCGTTGGCTCATAAACACCTCACCCAGGCGCTGTGGTCCACACAGGAGTCACAATTCCGGCTGGGTATTGGCTCTGATACCACTATAACAACCCGCACCTCTGTTCATGCAAGATATTATCCTCAACTTAGCCACCGTATAGGTGTGGGGTTTTGTTCCTCAAAAGGCCTCGGCGTTAGTTAGAGATGGGTTCTACTATATAAGTACCCACTTCACACAGGCTTCCACGATGTGGGACTTAGGGGTGTTACAGAACACTCTCAAGGCTCCATGCACTCCACAGTACAAAGTGAACAAGTCAATATGACAACACATTTTGATATCGAAAATAATAATCAATCTTCTCAAGTTCAATATAGTCGATTTAATGTATTTCATGTTTTTTTTGTAGTTCTACTTGAATTAGTTAAGAATATATTGTATCATAGGACAAACACTTTCTTTCAAGCCATATGGAGCTACTAGTGGCTTGACAACTACAACTATAGCTAAGCCAACATCAACTGAAAAGTTGTCGGTGATTTTTGATGTAGAATGTCGTCAACCAATATGTACTAATGCCAATAAATTTAATAATGAAATTGGATTCATTATTCAGAATCATGGTACGTTTCATTATAAAGAGTGTAGAATGGTCCTTGAAGATGTGAGAGCTACATTGCGACATTGTCTTTTGGTAAGTAGTTTCACAATGTTATATTCATATTTGTAATACTTGTAGTAAATAGTATTTTATTTTAAAGGAACATTTTGACATTAACCTAAATGATGAGACAACAAAAAATGCATTGATGAGCAAATGAGAAAAGTTTGGAAGGGTTACAAGTATAAGCTGCATTTATACTTTAAAGAAACTGGAGGAGAAAATGATGTTGAGATGGCCAAGAGCGAACGTCATCCAAACTTGAAAGAAGAACAACAAGAAGATTGGATGATTTTGTGTGATCGTTAGGCTCTTCTAAATTTAAGGTAACATTTTGATCAGAATATTATTGTTGTGATAGGAACAGGAAGCCTAATAAACTATTTATGTGAAGTAGTATGCAATTATCATACTACTACATACCATTATATTACAACGTAGTAATGATCCAAACACATTGATTACTGTCCAAATTTATGGCCTAAGGAAAAGAAAAAAAAATCAATCTAGATTTGTGTGATATATTTTGTTGAAATGTGTATCAATTAAAAAAGCTTGAGCAGCTGCAAGTTGCAGCTGCCTGACTACAACTTTTAGTAGCTAAATGGGTTACAAGAAAAAAAAAAATCATTAATGTACATTATGCATGCCTTATGAGATAGTCTTAAAACAAGTGGTAGAGTCATTGGTTAGCTGAGTGTAGAATTGTGACCACACTAAGTGATAGAGTTATTGGTCAGTTAAGTCTTAAAACAAGTGATGGAGTCTACATAAGCCATATGTAAAAAAAATTACTTATTTCATATGTTTTGTCTTTGATTTACAAATTTAAGTGTTAATATTTTAAAATATTAAGGCTGATTTAAAGTATTAACACTTAAATTTGTAAATCAAAGACAAAACATATGAAAAAAGTAGATTTTTTTTACATATGGCTTATGTAGAGTCCATCACTTGCTTTAAGACTTAGTTGACCAATGACTCTATCACTTAGTGTGGTCTCAGTTCTACACTTACCTAAACAATGAATCTATCAACTTGTTTTAAGACTACGTAATAAGGCATGCACACTGTACATTAATGATTTTTTTGTGCTTGTAACCCGTTCAGCTACTAAAAGCTGTAGCCATGCAGCTGCAACTAGCAGCAGCTCAAGCTTTTTTAATTGCTACATATTTCAATAAACTATATCATACAAATCTGGACTGATTTTTTTTGTTACCTTACACCATAAATTTGTATAGTAATCAATATGTTTGGATCATTGCTACGTAATATTATAATGGTATGTAGTAATATGATAATTGCATATTACTTTATTGTAGTATGTTAGGCTTTCTGTTCCTATCACAACAACAATATTATGATCAAAATGTTACCTTAAATTCAGAAGAGCACCAATGATCACACAAAATCATCCAATCTTCTTATTGTTCTTCTTTCAAGTTTGGATGACGTTAGTTTTTGGCCATCTCAACATTACTTTCTCCTTCAGTTTCTTTATAGTAAATGTGTAGCTTGTACTTATAAACCTTCCAAGCTTTTATCCTTTGCTCATCAATGCATTGTTTGGTTGTCTCAACATTTAGGTAAATGTCAAAAATATTCCTTTAAAATAAAGCACTTACCAAAAGATAATGTCACAATGGAGCTCTCACATCTTCAGGGACCATTCTCCACTCTTCATAATGAAATGTACCATGATTCTGAATAATGAATCCAATTTCATTATTAAATTTCTTGGCATTAATACAAATTGGTTGACGACATTCTGCATTAAAAATCACTAATAACTTTACTGTTAATGTTGTCTTAGCTATAATTGTACTTGTCAAGCCATGAATAGCTCCACGTGGCTTGAAAGAAGGTATTTGTCCTATGATACAATATATTCTTAGTTAATGTGAAAACCC
Organism: Allium sativum; assembly: GCA_030737875.1. NCBI lineage: Eukaryota > Viridiplantae > Streptophyta > Magnoliopsida > Asparagales > Amaryllidaceae > Allium > Allium sativum. The sequence goes on from JASFAX010000033.1 coordinate 11,095,424, forward strand.
GTAACTTCCCCGTGAAGGAAAGAGCGGATAGTTCGAGAACAAGCCACAACAGAACGCAGACGGAAGAACATTTCATTGTATATTACAACAATTCCATCAGATACAAGTATATACAGAGTATAAATGAATATTACACAGAAATATCAGAGATTTAAATTACATTTAAGTACATAGCAGCGGAAAATAATACAATACACAACTGAAGGAGATATACGGATACAAAGCTTTCCGGATATCGTTCCACCTGTAAACCAGGATCCTGTGAATATAAATCTGCAAAAACCAAAACTACTAGCTGCCCATGTCAAAATAAGGGCACCCAGAGTTTAGGTTAAAACAATAAACTCCAGGTCAGTCATGGGACTGGTGTGAGAACTACAACAGTTACTAATCTTTATTTTAAAGTTAGGTAAATCAAGGGACCACGCCGTATAACACGGAACGGGTTTCCTCCCAAGAATACCAGTGCATAAAACAACAGCGCGATACTAAATAAAGAACAATGAAGCTATTATAAGACCCAGGTACCATCACACAATGCAACGCAAGCCAGAGGATAGGGTTTTTACCTTATAATAGCCAAGAATGCTTGATACATTTAAAACAAATCATTTGATACTATCATAAGTGCATAGTGTATAAAACAATCTTCAAATCATAAGTATCAATCATAGACGGCATAAGCGCCCCATCCCACTATGTCGCCATACTAGGCTCTACAAATAAAACCGCAAATGTCACGTATTTGGAAATTGGATTTCCATCTATGAACCGAGGCCAGGGATCGTCCTCTACCGATTCGAGACGCTCTAGCCCGTGTCTCAGGACCCAGACACAGGTGGGCCCTTGGATCGTCAGGGCCGGTCCACCGATGTGGATTAAAATGTCTGAACATGCGTTTCCCCGCCCTATGGGGCGTAGGTGAGCCAACTAAATGACTCCATCGGACCCGGATCGTCCGATCAAACCGAGGCGCCTCGCAACAACAACCACATAAGTCAAAATCGTCAGGGCGTGTAAAACCACTGACGCCACTTCTAACTAGAAAGAAACGCATGCCCTCTGTAACGGCCCAGATTTTTTGACCATTTAGTTTAATATTTAAAAATGTTTTTATTGTATTGGAATTTTAAATGGTTTAATTTCAATAATTTTGAATATTTTATTTTATTCCGAAATGGTAGAAATTTAGTGGATCTGCAATATAATGTGAACTGGCAGTATAAAAGGATAAATTTTTAATTTAAAATTGTGCGTTTACAAAGGATGTAGTAGCTAACGAACTCGGATTTCGATGAAATCAGTTTCATTAAATCCGAAATGATGAAATTAGGTAACCAACCAAGTTACGTCAAAAATGGCATTCGTATGTGGAAAAGAAAAAAATAAAAGGCCAAAATTTGAACTAAATTTTGACGGTAATTGGAATTTGCTAATGCTAACGGCAAAACTGGAACCTGAGACCTATCCAGGAAAATTCTAAACATAGGATATTAGCTATATATGAAATCTAGGAAAATCCTATAACGGATATAGAAAGTTATTAAGGAAACAAAATTTAAATAAATTATTTGAAAATCTAAACGAACTCCGATTTTTGATTTGAATACATAGGATTGAAGTACGTTAAAAACCGGACCAGATGGTGGAAGAATTTCTGAAAACCGTTATCGTTTGATACTCCAACATGAGACCGGAAGGTGTTGAAACTAACACAAAACACTATTTTGAATTTGAATTTAAATTATTTGAAAGTTCAAACAAATTCAAAATTGATATATTTTTATATAGTATTGAAAAGCAAGAAAAATTGAACAACATGGTTGAAAAAGATTTTGGATAAGGTATCAATAAGTAAGTCAAATTAACGTCCGAATAGGGTTGAGAAAACACACTTTGCTATTCATAAATTATTAAATTTATTTATAATTTAATTAATTTAAGAATTAATCTTAGCCATCCATTTTCGACTGTTGGATTCGTGCCACCTCAGCAATCCATGTGACTCCTTCGGCTATAAATAGCCCCCCCCCTTCATTTTAAACTTACTCCTCCTCCTCCTCTTTCAAGCTTTGGCAATGGCAGAAATAATAATAAAATATTAGGAAATAGGGAAAAGGGAAGGAAGGGAGAAAGGAGGGCAAGACGGGGAGGTAGGGACTCTTAGGCAGAGGCTTCACGGGGTAAGTTTTTAAATAATATTTATTTATTTATTTATTTGTGTAATATATATATATATTATAATTAAAATAGAATTTGTAAAAATAAATATCAGAACATTCTAAGGGTGATAGAGAGGATAGTGTCTAAGGCTTGAGTTTGGAAAATATAGTTTCCTGCTCTCCCTGGCTATCCCTAACTGATCCGACGGATGGGATGATTAATTTAAAATTTAATTTGAATTTAATTTGAATTTAAAACAGACCAGGGGCATTTTCGTAATTTTTAACCATAAACTTTAAAAGCTTATAACTTTTTCAAAACAAGTCGGATTTCCACGAAACAAGGACCGCTGGATTCTTATCGAAAAATACTTTAAAATGAGTGGAAGCGGATTTTTGATCCGGGTTAAAATTTTTAAGTTATAATTAAATGAATATTTTTAAATATTTTATTTGAAAATTAAATTTAATTAATATTAAAATGGTTTTTCAATTTTAAAAAAAATTGGATATGGCTAGAGATGGGAAAGTAGGATTTTTTAGAAGGGCAGGGAAGGTAATTTGGCTAATAACGCAATTAGAAATTAATTAAGATAAAAATAATTTAATTAATTTAATTAAATATATATTCATTTAAAATTAGGTAAATATTGTAAATAGCATGACTTTGCATACATTAACGAAATTTAACGAAACAGGATCCGTTGGGATCGTATGGACGAGCACTACGCAATGGAACTGACCGCAAGTGGATTGGAGCTCGTTTGGATTTATGGTGAAATTTAACGTCTGAACCAAATCAATGACCGATTATCGTTATTCAACGATAAACCGTCCAATGTGAGTAAATCTCACTAACTCTGAACAATTTATATTTTTATAATGCATTTTTAGAAGTGATAAATATTGATTGAATTGCTGTGTGTTGGCTATTTGGTTGAACTGCTAGTCAGTTGATTGGATTTATCGATAACGATATATATAAATCGTATCGAAATATTGATTCTGTTTATCAGAATATTTTATACTCATGTTATTTATGTTGACTGACATCTGTGGATGCAGGGAAACAGGTCGGAGGGACCCAACTGGGTTCCTCAACATTTATTTACCGCTTTTCATATATTTTGATATATGATGTGTTATATCATCCGTTATTGATTCTGTGTGTTTGGATGATGACCGATCAGTTGATTTGATATTTTTACACCATAAGTGATACGAGAAAGGGAAAAGGGAAATTTTCAAAGTATATTTTGAAAATAGATTATTTATATAAAATCAGCAGATTTTATATATGAAAGGAAAAAGGGTTTTATAAAAGAAATCATTTTATAAAATCAAAGCAATAAAGGAAAAATATTTGTAAAACAAATAGAGAAGGGAAATTGTTTGTAAAACATTTACAAATAAAATAGAAAAGAAAATATTTGTAAAACCATTGCAAATAGAGATAAAAAGAAAACATTTGTAGAACATTTACAAATGGAATTAGAAAAAAAAATATTTGTAAAACATTTACAAATAGATTAAAAGGAAATATTTATCTAGAGAAATAAACTGAGTTATAAAAAGGAATTTATTTATTTAGAAAATAAATAGAATATTGAAGTACTTGAAAATGGATAAAAGTGTAATAAAGGAGAATTTTACACTAGGAAGAATTTAGGCCCGTGCTTCGCACGCGGGTAAACAGAATATGAATTCGAAGTAAGAATTTAAGAGAGATCTGTTTTAACAGATAAAGTGATAAGGTTAATTTATAAATAAAGTTTTATAAATTAATTTAGTTATTTATCTTTGGGTAAATAGAGTATATAAGTCAAGACTTATATAGAGAAGTAAAAATCGATTTCCACATCGATATTTGAAACTGAAGTATGAAAGAGAATTTATCGAATAAGAGTTATTCGAAGTAAAGCTATTGAATATCAGTTTATTCGAAAGGGAGTTTATTGAATATTTGTTATTCGAAATGGGTTGGTCCAAGAGAGTTAATCCAATAGAGTTAATCCAATAGAACAAATTGATTGAGATCAACCGTTAGAGTTAAACTGTTAGAGTTGAACTGTTAGAGTTAAACCGTTAGGGTTAAGCCGTAGAGTTAAACCGTTGGAGTAAACATTTAGAGTTAGTTAGTTAGAGTTAACCAATTAGAGTTAATCAGTTAGAGTTAATCGATTAGAGTCTAATCGAACTAGAGTTATCCAAATATAGTAATCGAATGAGGGATGATGGAATATTAGTTATTCAATTAGATTTGCTCGAATTTAGTTATTCGAGATAGAGTTAAACAGAAGTAGTCATTTAAGATAAGCTACCAGTGAGACCGACTGCTAGCGTAATTCGTAGGGCTGCAGATAGCCTAAGGCGGACGGATGTTTCCTGAGGGAATCAGGCGTAACCATTGTGATCGCTGCGATCTATAGTCGAGCGAATGAAGTTAAATCGAATATTAGATATTCGAAAATAAAGTTAAAAACATACATAGTTAGTCGAGTATAATTGAATCGAATATTAGTTATTCGATAGGAGTTAGTCAAATTAAGTTAAATAAGATGAGTTGACCAAATTAGTTAATCGAGATGAGTTAAGCAAATCGAGTTATCCGAATAAGAGTTAAGACAGTAAGAGTTAATAGAATAAGGGTTATATATTAGAGTTAACCGAATAGGAGTAAATAAATTAGTTGTTCGTTTATTTATTCGAGTTAGAAAAATAAAAGTCATATTAAAGTTATTATATTTCGGATGCAGGGAAGTATAACTCCATTGTTATAATTAAGTGATTTTTGGTAAAAGAAGGGGATTCGTAAATCGAATCCGAGGGCAACGTAAGGTAGTGTGTTAAAAGATTTGAAAGTTTGAACTTTGTCTATATCGAAGTTAGAAATGTCGTTCAGTTAAGGTCTGAGAGGTAATTATACCCCAACTTGATTGACTTCAGTTTTAACTAAGAAGTGGATAAGGTTCGAGAGTGGAAGTGATTAAGTGGATTTAGTTAATGAGTGAAATGGTGAGTTGGCATAGCGATGTTTATTCAAACATCTGTTTAAAACAAAAATGAAGGAGATTTGGAAATGTTTTCCAAATGAGAGTCAGAAATATTTTCTGAATATAGAGGACAGATAATGGAAATGTTCTCCAATGTTAATAGCGTATATTTTCTAAATATATTAAATAAGGAATGTTAAATGAAAGTGAAAAGGGAAATGAATAAATGAATGAACTAAAAGGGATAAACGTTGAATGATGTTTGGTCGATAGAATTTCCTTCTGGAAATAATATCATTGTTTGCACACCGACATGTTTTCATTTGATAGTTAAATCACCGACTATCAAAGTTTTGACCATTTTAACGTTGTTAATATGGAGAGACCGGTTGGATTATTATCCAGAGAACCACTCCGTATTGGCATAAGCGTTGCGAATCAAGTATGCTGAATATCTTGAAGACGGAGTGAAGTGCAAGGGCTATTGTATAAGTCTTAGATAACAGTGCCTAAGATGGATGTACTGAATAGTGCCTTCGGTTTGTCCAGTCCCAGGACAAACGTAAATGGATGAGTGTCTGACAGAGTATATCCAATAAATCACGTAAGTTGATCTCTTCAAACGTACTTACGTTTGGTGGCGGAGGAATTCGTTTCTCTTAGCTGTATACCCGTGGTATTTTTGGTGAAATCAATTTGTGATTTGGCGGGTATGACGATGTGGCATTCAAAGTAATGGAGGTGGGATCTGTCAAAAGATACGTTATGACCTCAAGCCTCATCCACCGGGAAATGACAAAAATCGGGCAGGCAGCATGGCTATGTGGGTCGCACCCATTAGGATGTATGATCACCTATCTAGAGAAATTCCTTTTGTTCTTAAATCTATCGATGCTGTCCCTTATCGGGAGACGGTTGCTGATCCCAACCGTTGGTGATATACATTCGATACACTCAAGCGAAATGAGTGGTCGGTCATGTGAGGGCCGGGTTGCAAGATGTTCTTGTTGAACCCAGTGTATTCGCCTCTAGAGATACACTATCGGCAGGTAGTCCCATACCTTGTCAAGGTCGGAATCCAATCTCCAATAAGTGCCCGCGAGTTTGATTTGTATACTATATATGTAGAGCGTGAGATGCAAGCGTTCTACTAGATTTTAATTACTTGTGATTAGACATTATTATAATATCAGATAATATATGATTTCCAAAGTGTTTTTGGTTATCGTAAGGTAAAAACCATCCGTGTTTATGTGTGGATTGGTCTTACGATTATCTTTTCTTTCGAAAGGATTTTGAAAGTTAAACCAAATGATTTGAGTTTACTCACACCAGTCCCATGACTGACCTAGAGTTTATTTTGTTTTGTTTTCTCTGAACTCTTGGGTGCCCAAATTTGTATGGGCAGTCAAGTAGTCAGGATTTTACAGATATACTTGGAGAGCTTGGAGCAGGAGGCTTCAGGATTATATAGCTATTGTTTATTCCGCTGTGATGTAAGTATTGTACTCTGATAATGGTATCGTATACATATACTGCTTTTGATTTCAAGTTAGGTTGTATATTATATTTTATTCGTTCCGCTGTGAGATTCGTGTTACTCTGATGTTGTTGTCTTCTTCTTCTTCTTCTTCTATTCTACTAGTTCTATCTTATCTATCCTCACCCTCTAATTTCTTTCTTGGACTATCCGGTAATTTCGACTTTTGATTGTTCGATATGTGTTGTATATCGGATAACCAAGGTCGCTTTTTCCCGGGTCGTTACAGTTGGTATCAGAGCTGAAGGTTAAGTATTACCTTGGCTCTGTGGCTTGATTCAGTAGAGATGGGGTTAGTAATACCCTAGACTGAGTTTGAGTGTATATATATGAGTGAACGTATTTGTTATTTGATATAAAATGATTTTATATTGTGGAGATTTATTGGTTGAGTTGTTTATGAATTCTGGTCGATCAGTTTGATCCACTGTATCGATAGGGGTTTATAAACGCTTGAATACGATGAACCGACACAGTATGTTTTGAAAAAGGGTGAATGAAATAATTTTACCCAAATTATATTTTGATATAAGCAAAGTATAGATATTTGAAATTATTATAGTATATTGAATGTGTTGGTTGTGATTATAATCGAATAAGATTATAAAATGTGGAATGGTTATGTAAATAACAAATCAAAATTCATATTAGTGAAATATATGAAATCAGATGAATTAAATCTGAATTTAAGTTCAGAATTGGAATTAAAATTGCTAAAATTTGAATAAGCGTTGTAAATGGAATTAAATTGAATATATGTGAATTTTAAAATCCTGGGAGATTTTAAATTTGTTACAAGCATTGAAAATGGATATTTTGAAATGAATTTCAAAATGAAAATGTTTAAAAAAAAATGGATTTTGAAAGTGCTATAGTATTGAACTCACTTCGATAGCTGGAAAATAAATTCCGATGTTGATCCGGACATCATCGGTACTCATTTTCGGGTTTGTAAGTGACGGATTACTACCAAAGATTTTGTTTTTGAATTGTTTTGAGAAACCGAGTTGTTTTGATATTCCAAAGGGATATTTGATTTTTGGAAAAGGCAAAGCTATTTGAAACTCCCAGGTACAGATTATTGAAATAAACACAAATTAAATAGAAATTTGTGAAAGCAAATTTGAAATTGAATTGAAGGCAGTTCAGTGGAAATTGAGTTGAATTGAAATAGAATGGTATCAAGTAGAATTGGACTAGATTAGAGATAATCTGGGATAGAAATGGATGGTCGAGCAAGAAATTTGAATTGAGATTGGAATTGCAGTTTGATTGAAATTTGGCTTGATTATAAGCGGATGGTCGTGTTGAAGATAAAAGTGATTGGGAGTTTGATTGGGATGATAGTGGTATATGCTAAATTGATAGCAGAATTGAATGTCGACAAAAAGGTACACGTATATATTCATATGAGTTTGATGAGATTTATGGGCCTGTTGGGCAAGCCACTTGGCTGTTTGATTTTCTTTTGGGTTGAAGAAGGCTTAGGGAGGCGAGTTGGAGTTTGAGCTATTGACCAGTACAAAGGAGGTGCTGGCGAAATTTTTCAGAAATTTCGAATGTTAGAAAATTTTCAGAATTTTTGAAAATTTTCGTTTATAGAAATAAATTAATAAATTAATTAGAATAGATTGGTTTAGTGAAATCAGAGTAACCAAATAATTTTAACCTAGTTATAAAGTTCATTTTTCTACCTTAGCAATTTCGAGGACGAAATTATTTTAAGGGGGAAAGAATGTAACGGCCCAGATTTTTTGACCATTTAGTTTAATATTTAAAAATGTTTTTATTGTTTTGGAATTTTAAATGGTTTAATTTCAATAATTTTGAATATTTTATTTTATTCCGAAATGGTAGAAATTTAGTGGATCTGCAATATAATGTGAACTGGCAGTATAAAAGGATAAATTTTTAATTTAAAATAGTGCGTTTACAAAGGATGTAGTAGCTAACGAACTCGGATTTCGATGAAATCAGTTTCATTAAATCCGAAATGACGAAATTAGGTAACCAACCAAGTTACGTCAAAAATGGCATTCGTATGTGGAAAAGAAAAAAATAAAAGGCCAAAATTTGAACTAAATTTTGACGGTAATTGGAATTTGCTAATGCTAACGACAAAACTGGAACCTGAGACCTATCCAGGAAAATTCTAAACATAGGATATTAGCTATATATGAAATCTGGGAAAATCCTATAACGGATATAGAAAGTTATTAAGGAAACAAAATTTAAATAAATTATTTGAAAATCTAAACGAACTCCGATTTTTGATTTGAATACATAGGATTGAAGTACGTTAAAAACCGGACTAGATGGTGGAAGAATTTCTGAAAACCGTTATCGTTTGATACTCCAACATGAGACCGGAAGGTGTTGAAACTAACACAAAACACTATTTTGAATTTGAATTTAAATTATTTGAAAGTTCAAACAAATTCAAAATTGATATATTTTTATATAGTATTGAAAAGCAAGAAAAATTGAACAACATGGTTGAAAAAGATTTTGGATAAGGTATCAATAAGTAAGTCAAATTAACGTCCGAATAGGGTTGAGAAAACACACTTTACTATTCATAAATTATTAAATTTATTTATAATTTAATTAATTTAAGAATTAATCTTAGCCATCCATTTTCGACCGTTGGATTCGTGCCACCTCAGCAATCCATGTGACTCCTTCGGCTATAAATAGCCCCCCCCCCCTTCATTTTAAACTTACTCCTCCTCCTCCTCTTTCAAGCTTTGGCAATGGCAGAAATAATAATAAAATATTAGGAAATAGGGAAAAGGGAAGGAAGGGAGAAAAGAGGGCAAGACGGGGAGCTAGAGACTCTTAGGCAGAGGCTTAGGCTTCACGGGGTAAGTTTTTAAATAATATTTATTTATTTATTTATTTGTGTAATATATATATATATATATTATAATTAAAATAGAATTTGTAAAAATAAATATCAGAACATTCTAAGGGTGACAGAGAGGATAGTGTCTAAGGCTTGAGTTTGGAAAATATGGTTTCCTGCTCTCCCTGACTATCCCTAACTGATCCGACGGATGGGATGATTAATTTAAAATTTAATTTGAATTTAAAACAGACCAGGGGCATTTTCGTAATTTTTAACCATAAACTTTAAAAGCTTATAACTTTTTCAAAACAAGTCGGATTTCCACGAAACAATGACCGCTGGATTCTTATCGAAAAATACTTTAAAATGAGTGGAAGCAGATTTTTGATCCGGGTTAAAAATTTTAAGTTATAATTAAATGAATATTTTTAAATATTTTATTTGAAAATTAAATTTAATTAATATTAAAATGGTTTTTCAATTTTAAAAAAAATTGGATATGGCTAGAGATGGGAAAGTAGGATTTTTTAGAAGGGCAGGGAAGGTAATTTGGCTAATAACGCAATTAAAAATTAATTAAGATAAAAATAATTTAATTATATATTCATTTAAAATTAGGTAAATATTGTAAATAGCATAACTTTTGCATACATTAACGAAATTTAACGAAACAGGATCCGTTGGGATCGTATGGACGAGCACTACGCAATGGAACTGACCGCAAGTGGATTGGAGCTCGTTTGGATTTATGGTGAAATTTAACGTCTGAACCAAATCAATGACCGATTATCGTTATTCAACGATAAACCGTCCAATGTGAGTAAATCTCACTAACTCTGAACAATTTATATTTTTATAATGCATTTTTAGAAGTGATAAATATTGATTGAATTGCTGTGTGTTGGCTATTTGGTTGAACTGCTAGTCAGTTGATTGGATTTATCGATAACGATATATATAAATCGTATCGAAATATTGATTCTGTTTATCAGAATATTTTATACTCATGTTATTTATGTTGACTGACATCTGTGGATGCAGGGAAACAGGTCGGAGGGACCCAACTGGGTTCCTCAACATTTATTTACCGCTTTTCATATATTTTGATATATGATGTGTTATATCATCCGTTATTGATTCTGTGTGTTTGGATGATGACCGATCAGTTGATTTGATATTTTTACACCATAAGTGATACGAGAAAGGGAAAAGGGAAATTTTCAAAGTATATTTTGAAAATAGATTATTTATATAAAATCAGCAGATTTTATATATGAAAGGAAAAAGGGTTTTATAAAAGAAATCATTTTATAAAATCAAAGCAATAAAGGAAAAATATTTGTAAAGCAAATAGAGAAGGGAAATTGTTTGTAAAACATTTACAAATAAAATAGAAAAGAAAATATTTGTAAAACCATTGCAAATAGAGATAAAAAGAAAACATTTGTAGAACATTTACAAATGGAATTAGAAAAAAAATATTTGTAAAACATTTACAAATAGATTAAAAGGAAATATTTATCTAGAGAAATAAACTGAGTTATAAAAAGGAATTTATTTATTTAGAAAATAAATAGAATATTGAAGTACTTGAAAATGGATAAAAGTGTAATAAAGGAGAATTTTACACTAGGAAGAATTTAGGCCCGTGCTTCGCACGCGGGTAAACAGAATATGAATTCGAAGTGAGAATTTAAGAGAGATCTGTTTTAACAGATAAAGTGATAAGGTTAATTTATAAATAAAGTTTTATAAATTAATTTAGTTATTTATCTTTGGGTAAATAGAGTATATAAGTCAAGACTTATATAGAGAAGTAAAAATCGATTTCCACATCGATATTTGAAACTGAAGTATGAAAGAGAATTTATCGAATAAGAGTTATTCGAAGTAAAGCTATTGAATATCAGTTTATTCGAAAGGGAGTTTATTGAATATTTGTTATTCGAAATGGGTTGGTCCAAGAGAGTTAATCCAATAGAGTTAATCCAATAGAACAAATTGATTGAGATCAACCGTTAGAGTTAAACTGTTAGAGTTGAACTGTTAGAGTTAAACCGTTAGGGTTAAGCCGTAGAGTTAAACCGTTGGAGTAAACATTTAGAGTTAGTTAGTTAGAGTTAACCAATTAGAGTTAATCAGTTAGAGTTAATCGATTAGAGTCTAATCGAACTAGAGTTATCCAAATATAGTAATCGAATGAGGGATGATGGAATATTAGTTATTCAATTAGATTTGCTCGAATTTAGTTATTCGAGATAGAGTTAAACAGAAGTAGTCATTTAAGATAAGCTACCAGTGAGAACGACTGCTAGCGTAATTCGCAGGGCTGCAGATAGCCTAAGGCGGACGGATGTTTCCTGAGGGAATCAGGCGTAACCATTGTGATCGCTGCGATCTAGAGTCGAGCGAATGAAGTTAAATCGAATATTAGATATTCGAAAATAAAGTTAAAAACATACATAGTTAGTCGAGTATAATTGAATCGAATATTAGTTATTCGATAGGAGTTAGTCAAATTAAGTTAAATAAGATGAGTTGACCAAATTAGTTAATCGAGATGAGTTAAGCAAATCGAGTTATCCGAATAAGAGTTAAGACAGTAAGAGTTAATAGAATAAGGGTTGTATATTAGAGTTAACCGAATAGGAGTAAATAAATCAGTTGTTCGTTTATTTATTCGAGTTAGAAAAATAAAAGTCATATTAAAGTTATTATATTTCGGATGCAGGGAAGTATAACTCCATTGTTATAATTAAGTGATTTTTGGTAAAAGAAGGGGATTCGTAAATCGAATCCGAGGGCAACATAAGGTAGTGTGTTAAAAGATTTGAAAGTTTGAACTTTGTCTATATCGAAGTTAGAAATGTCGTTCAGTTAAGGTCTGAGAGGTAATTATACCCCAACTTGATTGACTTCAGTTTTAACTAAGAAGTGGATAAGGTTCGAGAGTGGAAGTGATTAAGTGGATTTAGTTAATGAGTGAAATGGTGAGTTGGCATAGCGATGTTTATTCAAACATCTGTTTAAAACAAAAATGAAGGAGATTTGGAAATGTTTTCCAAATGAGAGTCAGAAATATTTTCTGAATATAGAGGACAGATAATGGAAATGTTCTCCAATGTTAATAGCGTATATTTTCTAAATATATTAAATAAGGAATGTTAAATGAAAGTGAAAAGGGAAATGAATAAATGAATGAACTAAAAGGGATAAACGTTGAATGATGTTTGGTCGATAGAATTTCCTTCTGGAAATAATATCATTGTTTGCACACCGACATGTTTTCATTTGATAGTTAAATCACCGACTATCAAAGTTTTGACCATTTTAATGTTGTTAATATGGAGAGACCGGTTGGATTATTATCCAGAGAACCACTCCGTATTGGCATAAGCGTTGCGAATCAAGTACGCTGAATATCTTGAAGACGGAGTGAAGTGCAAGGGCTATTGTATAAGTCTTAGATAACAGTGCCTAAGATGGATGTACTGAATAGTGCCTTCGGTTTGTCCAGTCCCAGGACAAACGTAAATGGACGAGTGTCTGACAGAGTATATCCAATAAATCACGTAAGTTGATCTCTTCAAACGTACTTACGTTTGGTGGCGGAGGAATTCGTTTCTCTTAGCTGTATACCCGTGGTATTTTTGGTGAAATCAATTTGTGATTTGGCGGGTATGACGATGTGGCATTCAAAGTAATGGAGGTGGGATCTGTCAAAAGATACGTTATGACCTCAAGCCTCATCCACCGGGAAATGACAAAAATCGGGCAGGCAGCATGGCTATGTGGGTCGCACCCATTAGGATGTATGATCACCTATCTAGAGAAATTCCTTTTGTTCTTAAATCTATCGATGCTGTCCCTTATCGGGAGACGGTTGCTGATCCCAACCGTTGGTGATATACATTCGATACACTCAAGAGAAATGAGTGGTCGGTCATGTGAGGGCCGGGTTGCAAGATGTTCTTGTTGAACCCAGTGTATTTGCCTCTAGAGATACACTATCGGCAGGTGGTCCCATACCTTGTCAAGGTCGGAATCCAATCTCCAATAAGTGCCCGCGAGTTTGATTTGTATACTATATATGTAGAGCGTGAGATGCAAGCGTTCTACTAGATTTTAATTACTTGTGATTAGACATTATTATAATATCAGATAATATATGATTTCCAAAGTGTTTTTGGTTATCGTAAGGTAAAAACCATCCGTGTTTATGTGTGGATTGGTCTTACGATTATCTTTTCTTTTGAAAGGATTTTGAAAGTTAAACCAAATGATTTGAGTTTACTCACACCAGTCCCATGACTGACCCAGAGTTTATATTGTTTTGTTTTCCCTAAACTCTTGGGTGCCCAAATTTGTACGGGCAGTCAAGTAGTCAGGATTTTACAGATATACTTGGAGAGCTTGGAGCAGGAGGCTTCAGGATTATATAGCTATTGTTTATTCCGCTGTGATGTAAGTATTGTACTCTGATAATGGTATCGTATACATATACTGCTTTTGATTTCAAGTTAGGTTGTATATTATATTTTATTCGTTCCGCTGTGAGATTCGTGTTACTCTGATGTTGTTGTCTTCTTCTTCTTCTTCTATTCTACGAGTTCTATCTTATCTATCCTCACCCTCTAATTTCTTTCTTGGACTATCCGGTAATTTCGACTTTTGATTATTCGATATGTGTTGTATATCGAATAACCAAGGTCGCTTTTTCCCGGGTCGTTACACCCTCCCTGAGGTCCTTCTCCCGTTTTTGGTTCATACCGGGTGTGAAACTCGTGAAGTAAACGTTACACAAAGCCACGCCCCCAAGGCCGTGCTTCGATCATCAACCACAAGACTTTGCTTTTCAACAGAAGCCTTGATCATTTGCCACTTAGGCATGCCACACAGGCAATTCACTCTATGCGTTTGATATCCATCAGTATATAACCCTTGAGCTTGTACGTCTCAGAGAAGGGCGTTAAGCAAGAGAATAAATTCTCCGCCGCCAAACAGATATATATTTAATAGAAATCAATCACACACACTAAAATCCAATGTCAGACACACAGTCCATTTACAAGTTCGTTCTAGGTCTGAACGAAACCGGAGGCACCTAGTACCCCGCATATCCATCGATATCCAAGTACGTCTGGACGATCACCAACTGTTTCCATCTTCTTGGGTGTACAGCCCAATCAATATCATCGGTAATCACCCAAACGACGTGAAGACCTCTGGTCTTCGACCACCGTATTCATCTTTAACTTATCGTCATATCAGTTATTCAGAATGGGATAAACCCGGTCTTTCCGAATAACTCGCGTATATTATAAACAAGTGTTACACAAACACAACATACGCCTCATTCCAATTCATCAGTCACTAACCGTAAATTAATCAAGAGAATAATTCCCCAAATATTAACCCCGAATGCCGAAACGAACATCAGATCAATATCCAGAAAACCTTTCTGCTTAGCTAACCGACAGTTAGTTTCTAAATTTCACATTCATAGGGAAAGGTTCCCATTAATTTTATCAAAGATAAATCATTCAAATTTATTCTTTAATCTTCCTTTTGAATATCACTTCAAACTAGTCGGGATTAACGAACCTTACCGAAGTAATCATTTGTTTTAATTTCCCAATCCCAACCTATTCATCCCATGAAGTAAAACAGGTTATACTCCATATCTAACACCACGGTGTTATCGGTAAATTCAATTACCATTTCACGTTTAAATATAATTAAAGATTTAACTATCGCCTGGAGCAAAACTGGTGATTCTCCATTCTTGATCATTTTAATCTAATTTAAAGATTCATTAAAACTCCACTTAGTTTTAATCTGTGACTGGGTTAAAGAATCAGTGTCATTTAAAACACGGTTCACGATAAACCCAAAATCACATCACATTTCAATCAGTTCCTAACCGTAAAGTAGCAAGTGAGCAATTCCCTAAGTATTAACCCCGAAGGCCGAAACCAACATCAGATCAATACCTCTTAAACCATTCAACTTAACTAATCTCCAGTTAGTTTCTGATTTTCTTAACTCCTTTAGGTCTAAGAACCGTATTATTGAAGATACCGTTCACGACAACCCAAAATCACATTTCATTAATTATCGGGTTAAAGAACAAGTGTTATTTAAAACACTGTTCACGATAAACCCAAAAATCAATATCAATTCAATTCCAATTAAATATTATTTAATTGGTACACTTCATTAAATCTAAATAAAAAGATTTAATCTTTTTCTCAACTGGGTTCAAAAACAGTGTTAATGAAGACACCATTCACGACAAACCCAAATCACATTTGATATTAAATACAAGGCTCTGAATAGAAAATATATCGGCTTATATTCAACATCAAATTCTACGACCCACAAATATCGTATTGGAAATAACGATATAGATATATCTTCCAAATTCCCATAACAATATCTGTATCATCACGAAATCCAACATCGAAATATTTCGAAGACAATTTCGATTCAAATCCGTTCCAATGCATTTATTGGAAATTCTGGTTATTTTCAAAACTATTTCTAATCCAGTTTATTTATTTTAAAAATAGATAGAATTATAATTCTAGTTCAAAACTAGTTCATTTCGATAAAAATCTATTTTTATCTTTTCAAATATGGAGTTTTTCATCCCAATTTTTTCTAAATCATTTCTTATGATTTTACACAAATTATTACTATTTTTAATAATTTTATCAAGGCCCGTACAGACGTTTCCATCAACGGCCATCGAACTGCACTTACAGTGACCTTTTTCAAATTTGATTTGAACATAATTCCAAATCCAACCGTTAGATTTCTAATTTCCAATATTCGTTAGAAAGCTCTTTTCGATACGAACCCAAAGGTTCCGGTTTTAGGAGAATCCGACGGTCGGATCTCCCGTAATATCCATTCGAAGTCAATGGTCGAAATTCGCGAACTGCCGCGGCGCGGCGCGTTCTATTCAGGCCATTATATTATATATATAATATATACTTCATCGATTTCAATTCAAAACGTGCTTTATAAATCGTTTTAAATTCATTTTCAAAATGGTTTCAACTTCATATTCAATTTCAAATCAAAATTGAATATTCTAATATAAATTCGTTTTAAATTCATTTCAAATTGATTTCAAATTGATTTCAATTCAATTTCACTTTGATTCGAAGGCAATTCCTTTCGATTTCAATTCGAATTCAATTCTATTCAATTTCAATTCGAATTCATTTCTATTCAATTTAATTCGAATTCACTTCTATTCAATTTCAATTCGAATTCACTTCTTTTCAATTTAATTCGAATTTCAATTCTTTTCAAAATTTCAAATTTTGAAATCATTTTCGATATTCATTATAAAATGAATAAAATCGACATAAATATCGTTCACGTCGAAATGGCGTAAATCTAATCAACACGGCTTCATATATTCATATTTTCAAATAATCTATTTCGAATATTTCTATTTCAAATATTTCTTTTTCCAGTATTTCTATTTCAAAACTTTCTTTTTCAAAACTGGAACGAGGCCCAATAAATTACCATATAATGTTAATTATATGGATTTTCTACAACACATGTATACAATAACAACGATGAATAATCAACCATCATCCAAAGTGCATTCTACACTGTATAAGCATCAAATATAAATATTCAACGCTTATAACAGTCTGTCAATCAATCGATTGACATACAACTAAACAATCGGGATTAGTGTACGTCAAATATCATCCCAATAACCGTGTGGGGTTTCAAACAGTCAAACACGGATTTTATTTGTGCAGTTGGGCGATGTGTAAAATTTATCGTCCCAATCAATATCAGTCAAATGTGTGTATATAAACAAATCATCCGATTTGTTTATATTTATTTATTTCACATTCATGTTAAAAATTATATTTTCAACTATAAAATATTTTTATCTACATAAATATTTTATTACATTTCACATCACATCACACAATCAACTACACATCAAAATCAAACAAACAAGCATACAAGCCGTCCATGGTCTGTGGACGACGGGTGTCGGGGCTACTAGACACCGTCTGCATCCTATTATATATTTTAACTAGAAAATTAAATTAAAAGGTGAGAAGTTCTCACAGAATAGCTAATCCAATGCCACGACTCTTCTTAAGTAGAAATCTTCGTCGTTCTTGTCTCTTGTCACTTTTCACTGCCCGTATTCTCTACATATATAAAAATCACATTTTTACTTCGCTATTCAATATATAAAAATCGAATTTTTTACTTTGCTATTCGATATATAAAAATCGAATTTTTACTATGCTATTCAATGTATAAAAATCGAATTTTTACTTTGCTATTCAATATATAAAAATCGAATTTTTATTTCGCTATATATATAAAGATCAAATCTTTACTACCTATATATTACAAAAATCGTATTTTTATTCATCTACCAATATAAAAAATCACATCTTTAATATTTCTACTTTATAAAAAATTTATTTTTATTCCTTCTACATAATAAAGATCGAATTTTTTTATTATCTATATTATATAAAAATTATATTTTTAACCTTCCTATATTATAAAAAATATATTTTTAACCTTCCTATATTATAAAAATTATATTTTGAACCTTAAAAATCACTTCTTTCTATATTTGACCCTCCTATAAAGATTCTATTTTTATACTTCTACATGGTTAAAAATTATATTTTTATACTTCTACTATCATAAAAATCAGGTTTTTATTTGATAACCAAAACTAGTTTAAGTTTTAGAAAAAAAACTGAATTAACTAACTAAAATAAACAAACACCTTTTCTGCGGAGGAGGGGGTTTCACGCCAATTGAGGAGGCCGGGGAGGTGGGGTCTTGGTGCTAGCGTCGGTCGCAGGGTAGAGGGAGGAAGCGGGATCACGCTAAGCATGAGGAAGGGGGTGCGGGTACGGATTTGAGGGGCGGGGGTTTAGGGTTTCGATGTGGGCTCCGTCGTCGAACGCAGGGCTGGAGGATGGTCAATCAGAGGTGAGCTCGGCGGTGGGCGGCGCGGCAAGGGGGAGAGGATCCCGCGCGATGGCCTCGCCTGGAGGAGGGGCGGCGTTCTTCGTTCGTTTTTTTTCCTAATCGGGAACGAGATGAACTGATGGGGAAGAAGGAAAATAAAGGGGAGGTTTATTAAAATTTATATTATTTAATTTATTTTTCCCACTATAAAGTAACTTTTTATTTCGAACTCGAAACGAGACCCACCGCCTGTCGTCCCTAGCTAATTACCCCCATTACGAACACAATGGGATATGTATCGCTAGCTGATTCGATCGTTTCGATCTGTTTTTGTCAAAATCAACATATAAACTCTATATATTGAATTTTGAACGCGCATTTCAATTTACTAGGGTCACATACTAACTAGAAAAATTCCCGACAAATATTTTCTAGCTTCGTATTGACGATACGGTCCTAACAAAACTAGTTTCGTCGAATTCTGAGACCGTTGGAAAAATGACCATTTTCCAGTTGATTAAAATCAACTAAAACTGGTCAAACACGTTTTCCCTTGCCACGCTCACATAATGATTCGAAAAATTATGAAATTTGAAACCTAGCAATAACTTTACATCACGGATCCAACAAAAGTGGTTTCGTCGAAATCCGAGGTCGTTTGCAAAATTTCCATTTTTAAGGGCCTGAATTCCATAGCGACTATCCAGAATTTTCAACTAGATATATCTTTTGATTCCCGCTATGAAATTTCAATTTTTTGGGTTCGTTGGAAAGATATCCTCAAATAGATTCCATTATTTTTGGTTTCACTAAAATCCGGATTATTTTGCACCCGGTACATTCATTTGAAGTTTGAAATCGAATTATCGAACTACCGCGCCATTTTCAATTCCTTTTATAAATATAAATAAATATTTATATTCTATCGTCGATTCAAACGAATATATACGTTCGAATTATATTCTAAATAAATTTCTCGTCGATATTATTTAAAATAATTCATTTTAAATAATCAAAATTCGCTAAAATTGCCAAAATAAAAATTTTAAACTGGCCCAAATTTTCGGGTTATTACAATCTCCCCCACTTAAAACTTTTCATCCCCGAAAAGGAACAAAGCCGAAAGTTGTTTCACAAATCAACTCAACTTTCATTATTTTGACTACGGCTTAAGTTCTTCAACTTTTCAGTTTCTAAGAACTTTTCAAATTTTTCAAAAATTTGGCTAACACCCTAAATTTTCGAAAAATTTCGCCATAACCTCCCCTGCACCGGGAGCCACGGGAAAATCCCGAAATTGCCATATAGGCCTTCTGATCTCAAAAAGAAAAAGCCAATCGGCTCATAAAATCATCATCACCCAAACAAAACAGTAAATTATGATAAACATGTACCTATTTGTCCGGCAAACAAATTTTATTCTCTGCTCTAGCCTCCTTGCTATGACCTTTTCAATGTAAGTACATGTATATGCAAGCAAATGCGACCAAATTTTCAATACAATTCACTATTTGATTCTATTAGGCATAATGGTTCAAAATTTCAAACAAATAACCAAACAACACAAACATCAATCAATTAGTGGATTAACGTTTCAAATTCATAATTTTGATATATAGTCAAAAATCAGGTTTTTGATGCCAAATCACAACAATAAGCCCTATCTAGTTTTGGTTCTCACACCAGTCTATTGGAAATATATAGAAATCTCACTTTCGAAACTCGAAAATAAATACTAGCGATGGTGCCCCGTCACCAGAATTATCCCCGGGCACTAGAGGGATTCTATATCTACCCAGTATATTAAAACTTCGAACACACATTTGCAAGACATATATACAAAATCTTTATATACTGGATTGCCCAAATTCATTTAGAATATATAATCAAATACGAATAATTGATTTAAATTTTCAAAACAAAAATTGTTTTCATTTTAAAATTTACTCTTCACACTCGTTCTAGGATATTACTGATCCCATCTCTAACGAGTCATTCTAATTGGATATTACTAATCCAATATCTGATGAATTCTTTCGTACGGTTCTAATGTGTCTGGTTCTCTAGCTTTGTAAACCAAAGCTCTGATACCAGCTGTGAAAACCCGTAACTTCCCCGTGAAGGAAAGAGCGGATAGTTCGAGAACAAGCCACAACAGAACGCAGACGGGAGAACATTTCATTGTATATTACAACAATTCCATCAGATACAAGAATATACAGAGTATAAATGAATATTACACAGAAATATCAGAGATTTAAATTACATTTAAGTACATAGCAGCGGAAAATAATACAATACACAACTGAAGGAGATATACGGATACAAAGCTTTCCGGATATCGTTCCAGCTGTAAACCAGGATCCTATGAATATAAATCTGCAAAAACCAAAACTACTAGCTGCCCGTGTCAAAATAAGGGCACCCAGAGTTTAGGTTAAAACAATAAACTCCAGGTCAGTCATGGGACTGGTGTGAGAACTACAACAGTTATTAATCTTTATTTTAAAGTTAGGTAAATCAAGGGACCACGCCGTATAACACAGAACGGGTTTCCTCCCAAGAATACCAGTGCATAAAACAACAGCGCGATGCTAAATAAAGAACAATGAAGCTATTATAAGACCCAGGTCCCATCACACAATGCAACGCAAGCCGGAGGATAGGGTTTTTACCTTATAATAGCCAAGAATGCTTGATACGTTTAAAACAAATCATTTGATACTATCATAAGTGCATAGTGTATAAAACAATCTTCAAATCATAGGTATCAATCATAGACGGCATAAGCGTCCCATCCCACTATGTTGCCATACTAGGCTCTACAAATAAAACCGCAAATGTCACGTATTTGGAAATTGGATTTCCATCTATGAACCGAGGCCAGGGATCGTCCTCTACCGATTCGAGACGCTCTAGCCCATGTCTCGGGACCCAGACACAGGTGGGCCCTTGGATCGTCAGGGCCGGTCCACCGATGTGGATTAAAAAGCCTGAACATGCGTTTCCCCGCCCTATGGGGCGTAGGTGAGCCAACTAAATGACTCCATCGGACCCGGATCGTCCGATCAAACCGAGGCGCCTCGCAACAACAACAACCACATAATTCAAACTCTTCAGGGCGTGTAAAACCACTGACGCCACTTCTAACTAGAAAGAAACGCATGCCCTCCCTAAGGTCCTTCTCCTGTTTTTGGTTCATACCGGGTGTGAAACTCGCGAAGTAAACGTTACACAAAGCTACGCCCCCAAGGCCGTGCTTCGATCATCAACCACAAGACTTTGCTTTTCAACAGAAGCCTTGATCATTTTCCACTTAGGCATGCTACACAGGCAATTCACTCTATGCGTTTGATATCCATCAGTATATAACCCCTGAGCTCGTACGTCTCAGAGAAGGGCGTTAAGCAAGAGAATAAATTCTCCGCCGCCAAACAGATATATATTTAATAGAAATCAATCACACAGACTAAAATCCAATGTCAGACACACAGTCCATTTACAAGTTCGTTCTGGGTCTGAACGAAACCGGAGGCACCTATCACCCCGCATATCCATCGATCTCCAAGTACGTCTGGACGATCACCAACTGTTTCCATCTTCTTGGGTGTACAACCCAATCAAAATCATCGGTAATCACCCAAACGACGTGAAGACCTCTGGTCTTCGACCACCGTCTTCATCTTCGACTTATCATCGTATCAGTTATTCAGAATGGGATAAACCCGGTCTTTCCGAATAACTCGCGTATATTATAAACAAGTGTTACACAAACACAACATACGCCTCATTCCAATTCATCAGTCACTAACCGTAAATTAATCAAGAGAATAATTCCCCAAATATTAACACCGAAGGCCGAAACCAACATCAGATCAATATCCAGAAAACCTTTCTGCTTAGCTAACCGACAGTTAGTTTCTAAATTTCACATTCATAGGCAAAGGTTCCCATTAATTTTATCAAAGATAAATCATTCAAATTTATTCTTTAATCTTCCTTTTGAATATCACTTCAAACTAGTCGGGATTAACGAACCTTACCGAAGTAATCATTTGTTTTAATTTCCCAATCACAACCTATTCATCCCATGAAGTAAAACTGGTTATACTCCATTTCTAACACCACGGTGTTATTGGTAAATTCAATTACCATTTCACGTTTAAATCTAATTAAAGATTTAACTATCGCCTGGAGCAAAACTGGTGATTCTCCATTCTCGATCATTTCAATCTAATTTAAAGATTCATTAAAACTCCACTTAGTTTTAATCTGTGACTGGGTTAAAGAATCAGTGTCATTTAAAACACGGTTCACGATAAACCCAAAATCACATCACATTTCAATCAGTTCCTAACCGTAAAGTAGCAAGTGAGCAATTCCCTAAGTATTAACCCCGAAGGCCGAAACCAACATCAGATCAATACCTCTGAAACCATTCAAGTTAACTAATCTCCAGTTAGTTTCTGATTTTCTTAACTCCTTTAGGTCTAAGAACCGTATTATTGAAGATACCGTTCATGACAACCCAAAATCACATTTCATTAATTATCGGGTTAAAGAACAAGTGTTATTTAAAACACTGTTCACGATAAACCCAAAAATCAATATCAACTCAATTCCAATTAAATATTATTTAATTGGTACACTTCGTTAAATCTAAATAAAAAGATTTAATCTTTTTCTCAATTGGGTTCAAGAACAGTGTTAATGAAGACACCATTCACGACAAACCCAAATCACATTTGATATTAAATACAAGGCTCTGAATAGAAAATATATCGGCTTATATTCAACATCAAATTCTACGACCCACAAATATCGTATTGGAAATAACGATATAGATATATCTATCAAATTCCCATAACAATATCTGTATCATCACGAAATCCAACATCGAAATATTCCGAAGACAATTTCGATTCAAATCCGTTCCAATGCAATTATTGGAAATTCTGGTTATTTTCAAAACCATTTCTAATCCAGTTTATTTATTTTAAAAATAGATAGAATTATAATTCTAGTTCAAAACTAGTTCAATTCGATAAAAATCTATTTTTATCTTTTCAAATATGGAGTTTTTCATCCCAATTCTTTCTAAATCATTTCTTATGATTTTACACAAATTATTACTATTTTTAATAATTTTATCAAGGCCCGTACAGTCGATTTCCATCAACGGCCATCGAACTGCACTTACAGCGACCATTTTCAAATTTGATTTGAACATAATTCCAAATCCAACCGTTAGATTTCTAATTTCCAATATTCGTTAGAAAGCTCTTTTCAATACGAACCCAACGGTTCTGGTTTTAGGAGAATCCGACGGTCTTATCTCCCGTAATATCCATTCGAAGTCAATGGTCGAAATTCGCAAATTGCCGCGACGCGGCGCGTTCTATTCAGGCCATTATATTATATATATAATATATATAATATATACTTCGTCGATTTCAATTCAAAACGTGCTTTATAAATCGTTTTAAATTCATTTTCAAAACGGTTTCAACTTCATATTCAATTTCAAATCAAAATTGAATATTCCAATATAAGTTTGTTTTAAATTCATTTCAAATTGATTTCAATTCAATTTCACTTTAATTCTAAGGCAATTCCTTTCGATTTCAATTCGAATTCAATTCTATTCAATTTCAATTCGAATTCATTTCTATTCAATTTAATTCGAATTCACTTCTATTCAATTTCATTTCGAATTCACTTCTTTTCAATTTAATTCGAATTTCAATTCTTTTCAAAATTTCAAATTTTGAAATCATTTTCGATATTCGTTATAAAATGAATAAAATCGACATAAATATCGATCACGTCGAAATGACGTAAATCTAATCAACACGGCTTCATATATTCATATTTTCAAATATTCTATTTCGAATATTTCTATTTCAAATATTTCTTTTTCCAATATTTCTATTTCAAAACTTTCTTTTTCAAAACTGGAACGAGGCCCAATCAGTTACCATATAATGTTAATTATATGGATTTTCTACAACACATGTATACAATAACAACGATGAATAATCAACCATCATCCAAAGTGCATTCTACACTGTATAAGCATCAAATATAAATATTCAACGCTTATAACAGTCTGTCAATCAATCGATCGACATACAACGGGATTAGTGTACGTCAAATATCATCCCAATACCCGTGTGGGGTTTCAAACAGTCAAACACAGATTTTATTTGTGCAGTTGGGCGATGTGTAAAATTTATCGTCCCAATCAATATCAGTCAAATGTGTGTATATAAACAAATCGTCCGATTTGTTTATAATTATTTATTTCACATTCATGTTATAAATTATATTTTCAACTATAAAATATTTTTAACTACATAAATATTTTATTACATTTCACATCACATCACACAATCAACTACACATCAAAATCAAACAAACAAGCATACAAGCCGTCCATGGTCTGTGGACGACGGGTGTCGGGTGCTACTAAACACCGTCTGCATCCTAATATATATTTTAACTAGAAAATTAAATTAAAAGGTGAGAAGTTCTCACAGAATAGCTAATCCAACGCCACGACTCTTCTTAAGTAGAAATCTTCGTCGTTCTTGTCTCTTGTCACTTTTCACTGCCCGTATTCTCTACATATATAAAAATCACATTTTTACTTCGCTATTCAATATATAAAAATCAAATTTTTACTTTGCTATTCGATATATAAAAATCGAATTTTTACTATGC
Organism: Allium sativum; assembly: GCA_030737875.1. Classification (NCBI taxonomy): domain Eukaryota; kingdom Viridiplantae; phylum Streptophyta; class Magnoliopsida; order Asparagales; family Amaryllidaceae; genus Allium; species Allium sativum. Next base: position 11,120,675 of record JASFAX010000033.1, read on the forward strand.
TATTCAATATATAAAAATCGAATTTTTATTTCGCTATATATATGAAGATCAAATCTTTACTATCTATATATTACAAAAATCGTATTTTTATTCATCTACCAATATAAAAAATCACATCTTTAATATTTCTACTTTATAAAAATTTTATTTTTATTCCTTCTACATAATAAAGATCGAATTTTTTTAACCTTCCTATATTATAAAAATTATATTTTTAACCTTCCTATATTATAAAAATTATATTTTTAACCTACCTATATTATAAAAAATATATTTTTAACCTTAAAAAACACTTCTTTCTGTATTTGACCCTCCTATAAAGATTATATTTTTATACTTCTACATGGTTAAAAATTATATTTTTATACTTCTACTATCATAAAAATCAGGTTTTTATTTGATAACCAAAACTAGTTTAAGTATTAGAAAAAAAACTGAATTAACTAACTAAAATAAACACACACCTTTTATGCGGAGGAGGGGGTTTCACGCCAGTTGAGGAGGCCGGGGAGGTGGGGTCTTGGTGCTGGCGTCGGTCGCAGGGTAGAGGGAGGAAGCGGGATCGCGCTCAGCGTGAGGGAGGGGTGCGGGTACGGATTCGAGGGGGGGTTTAGGGTTTCGATATGGGCTCCGTCGTCGAACGTAGGGCTGGAGGTTGGTCAATCGGAGGTGAGCTCGGCGTTGGGCGGCGCGGCAAGGGGAAGAGGATCCAGCGCGATGGCGTCGCCTGGAGAGGGGCGGCGTTCTTCGTTCGTTTTTTTTTCTAATCGGGAACGAAATGAACTGATGGGGAAGAAGGAAAATAAAGGGGGGGTTTATTAAAATTTATATTATTTAATTTATTTTTCCCACTATAAAGTAACTTTTTATTTCGAACTCGAAACGAGACCCACCGTCTGTCGTCCCTAGCTAATTACCCCCATTACGAACACAATGGAATATGTATCGTAAGCTGATTCGATCGTTTCGATCTGTTTTCGTCAAAATCAACATATAAACTCTATATATTGAATTTTGAACGCACATTTCAATTTACTGGGGTCACATAATAACTAGAAAAATTCCCGACAAATATTTTCTAGCTTCGTATTGACGATACGGTCCTAACAAAACAAGTTTCGTCGAATTCTGAGACCGTTGGAAAAATGACCATTTTCCAGTTGATTAAAATCAACTAAAACTGGTCAAACGCGTTTTCCTTTGTCACGCTCACATAATGATTAGAAAAATTATGAAATTTGAAACCTAGCAATAACTTTACATCACGGATCCAACAAAAGTGGTTTCGTCGAAATCCGAGGTCGTTTGCAAAATTTCCATTTTTAAGGGCCTGAATTCCATAGCGACTATCCAGAATTTTCAACTGGATATATCTTTTGATTCCCGCTCTGAAATTTCAATTTTTCGGGTTCGTTGGAAAGATATCCTCTAATAGATTCCATTATTTTTGGTTTCATTAAAATCCGTATTATTTTGCACCCGTTACATTCATTTGAAGTTTGAAATCGAATTATCGAACTACCGCGCCATTTTCAATTCCTTTTATAAATATAAATAAATATTTATATTCTATCGTCGATTCAAACGAATATATACGTTCGAATTATATTCTAAATAAATTTCTCGTCGATATTATTTAAAATAATTCATTTTAAATAATCAAAATTCGCTAAAATTGCCAAAATTAAAATTTTAAACTGGCCCAAATTTCCGGGTTATTACAGTTAATGTAAGTAGAATTACAAAAGAAATTAACACGAAAGACATTAAATTTATCGTATGGAACTTGAGAAGATTGATTATTATTTTCGATATCAAAATGGTTTATCACATTGACTCGTTCACTTTGTACTGTAGAGTACACGGATCCTTGAGGGTGTTCTCTCTCTACATTAGATTTGGTGGTGGTTCTATGTTGTTGACTTTGTACCTTAGATCGAATGGTGCAAAAAACTTGTTGATTCTCTAAAGTGAGCGAATAGTGCGACTTACTTGTGTAGTTTGAGCAGGCAAATCAATGGTTGGTTCAACTTGTTGACTTTGGACAGTAGATCGAGTGGTGCGACAACCAGGTGCCATGATAGAAATTCTGCGAAATAAACCAAAAATAAAGTGAGTAAAGAGGGAACACATCAATAGTAGAAGACTTTTTAAATTTAAGTACCTTGAAGAGTAGCTTTTAGGAAAAGGAAAAAACTTACTTTTTTGTTGGAAAAGAAAATAGATGTTAAAAATACATGCCACACAGAATTATTTTGATATGCACACATGTGAAGTCAATCCATTATTTTAGCAGTCAGAATTAAAATAAAAAATAAAATAACAATTACAGCCTTTGTGCATATAATATTACTAATCAAATTGAAAATCTTATTACAAAAAGTTTTGTTGGTATATTTGCTACTATACTAATTACTAAACAAAATTGATATATTTGCTACTTTGTTCTTGTATCCAAACTACAAGTTCAATTTTAGAATTACGTTTATTGTTTACAAAGTGTGAAATTTGTTAGGAAAAATACTATAATTCATATAAACTAAACAAAATAAGTATGGAAGAACTTTTTACACTTCGACATAAAAATGATAAGTCTAGTACAAATAACATATCATATCATGTACATCATATATCTATTGCTCTGTGAAACTGTAATACTTGGAAACTGAACAAAAATTAATGGCAGCCTCCATCAAACTAAGCCTATGAACACAAAACTAAGCCTGATGTAATATAAAAATAAAACAGTCGTAATTTATAGAAGAAGAAGAAAATACCAATTTTTTATTACACACACAATTTGCTTCGAGTTAATAGATTTGAGTATCAATTATCATAATCGAAGATCATTGAGAATACGATACTAAATCAACCATTAAAACTTGAAAAAAATTATGCGCGGCAAAAAAATAGAGACAGAGAGAGAATTAAAAATTTACGTTGACTTCGAAGGGAGTAGATCCAAAATTTAGTTGCCGAGAAATATTCGATAGCGAATAAATTGAGAAGGGCAGAGAAAGTAGAAAGAGCGTGAGAATTTTGGCAATTAAAAATGCGATTTGCAGATTCTTGTTCTCAAATTTGGAAAAAGCGAATTTTGCTTGTTTTTAAAAACGCGATTTGAAGATTACTGTTATCAAATTTGAAACAAGAGAATTTTGCCTCGTTATTAAAATAAGGTCAATGTTATTTATATCCACAATTTTTATTAGTTGATCCACACTTGAGTTCATCCACAACTAATTTGTTAATTACCCTAACGTGAATGAGCTTACTTAATGTTTTTCTTTTTCAAGTATTAAACTTTCTATGTGCTTTGTAAAATAGATTCCCCTAATATAGTAATGCATGCATACAAAACAGTGTTATCAATTCATCTAAAATTGATTGAATTATGTTGCCTTATACAATTTTTATTCTTCCCATTATAGAGTGAACACATTTATTTTGTCTTGTATATCTAAAATTGAAGGCATTGTGATTAAGGAAAAATCTGATTCAGCCCCTACATCTTTGTTGGACTACACAACATTCGCTGCATTTTTCTTTTTCTTGTCCCGCTCCTTCACTTTCGGACAATCTTTAACCTAATGGAATTTCTCATGACACCATTTACATTTATCTTTAGCTAAATGCTCTTTTCCTTTAGACGGTCCTTTACTCTTATCGCGATTTTGGCCAACATTTTTCTTGCGGTCATTTTTCCTACCCTTCACTACTAGAGTGTCACCACTATCTTCTTTAGAGATGTCATCTCTATGTATCTTATGGAATTATTCACTACATAATGCAGTGACAACTTCATCTTAAGTGAGCTTGTCTTTACCATGAATCAATGACTTGATTACGGGCTCATATTTCCCTAAAAGAGAATTCACCAAACATATAGCCTTTTCTTCATCCGGATTGACCTCATCCTAATTGATCAGCTCGGTTAAAAGCTTATTGAAAGAATCTATGTGCTCCGTTAGAGTTGCATCCTTCTTCATATTAAACCGATACAACTTTCTCTTTAAATGAATTCGGTTTGCCACATTTTTCACAAGGTATTTTGCTTCAAGCTTCTCCCACAACACTTTTGGCGAGGTTTCATGTTGATAGTTTACTCTAATATGAGTTTTTAGACAACCTCTGATTGCGGCCAAACAAAGTCGTTGATTCTTCTCCCACTGTTGGTCGGACCAGTCATCAGGCTTCTCCGTTCCCAAGCAAGCTTCAAGATCCAAGCGTTCAAGAGCACCAGCCACATCAGTCCTCCATAAGGTAAAGTTATTGGTACATTGAACTTGTCTACTTCTAGCCTTGCTCTATGATAAACCATTCTCTCCTCTTTTGGTGCTTGAATAGTTTCAACAGTCTCGGATTGACTTGATTCGTTCATATTCAACACGAACAGCTTTCAGGAATAAACACAAACACCTTCTGTGCACTCAACAGAACACCACCATACCTCTAGAAACTGAAAACGAGTGCTCTGATACCAATTGTGGATCAGAGAACCTATACACAGCGGAAGTATACTTCGATAGCATCCATATTGTAACTATAAAGTAACAAAACAAAACTGAAAATGAAAGGAACACACAAGATTTAACGAGGTTCGGCAATAACCTACGTCCTCGGGCAAGAGAGAATGATTTTATTTCTTACGGTGGAGAAGCTAAAGAGAGAGATACATACAAAGCTTACACAAGATCTCTCATGGCAATTGAAAATCCTCCATATTTTCTTTCAGCTGCTCTCACTCTCTCACACTTTCTGTGTGACGAAACTGAATACATATATTTGGCATATTTGGGCTTAACTAGTGTTCAGCCCACAAAATAACATTACATTAAAAATGTATTCAGCTGCACATGCACTAGGCTTAAGCTATTTTTCACATGTTGTTTTCAATAATGTTGGGCTAATGTCTTTGTTTGTCGATTTCTCCAACAAATTCTTGTTATGTCTATCAAGAGCTAGCCTATTTCATACACAAAAAGGCTATGTATGAGTATGGCAATGCTGTATGAGTTCCCTGCTAGGTTAGTACTGAATATATAACTATGGTTGCTTCCTTTCATACATAATCTGACAAATACCAATATACCATGATAGTATAGTAGTATTATATCACAACAAGATAAACATTAGAAGTTGGAACCTCCTACGAGGCTTATGTTTTTGATAAGGGCTGTGACTGAACATTCTTTTCTGGAAAATTGACAGAACATCATGGGATAATGTAGTCTTTTTCTCGATTATTTATGCCTTTCTGAATAAATATTTAATGCTCTAAAATTTTTTGTTCTGGGTACTTATTCTACGAACCATTCTAGGTTATGATCTAAGAACAAAAGCCAAAACACATCAAACTATTGAAATAATAGTCACCTATATTTAGGATGATTAATTATTCACAGCTTTTAGAATGAATATTTTACGCTTTTTGATCTGAAATGAGTTAATCTACTACAAATAAAATATACCAAATAATGTTTTGGTAGATACAATTTCATAAAAAAAATGTGAGTATTTTGTTTTAAAATGAGGAGGGAAATAGAAGAGGAAGTGAGAATTATCCCAAATATTGAGATAATGAGAATTATACTTAGGTGAATTATACTTAGGTAGCGTTCTCTTTTGATCTTGGATAGCTCGCGTCCGCATTAGGTGCGATGGAAGCGTCCAATGCGACATGCCAAATTGTCCATTCAAATTAAATTTGGTTTTTTTGCCCTCTTGTTCCCCATTTGGCCTCCTTTTATTTATTTTTCCTTTCCCAGTCCTTTTCGCGTAACTTACCCATTTCCTCGCCGCTTTCATTTGCCCCTTTTGGTTCACAAAGGAACACACTCTTAGTTAAATATAGTATTCTCATGAGCAATGTTGGAGTTTTTGGCATCCAAATAATTCCATTGTTATGAGAAATAAGACCTTGCATAGTGGTGGGCGTGGTTCGATCTAGTACGGTTTGGAACCCAAACCTCTTTCGCACTGCATCAAACGATTGATCAAAAATACAAACCATTATACTAACCAATCAAACAGTTCGGTTTTGGTTCGGTTTTATTGTAATACGGTCCGACTTTGGTTTGGTCTGGTTTGAACCCATATTAAATATGAAATAAGAGAATTGTTTCCATCAACAATCAATTTGTGTGACATTGTCACTTAAAGGTTAAAACACACAGCGTAATCATGAATTAAAAGATAAGTTTCAAATTGTATGAAAACTTCAATTTTATGCTTTATGAAAAGTTTTACTACATTAACCAAGCATCAATGTTAATTAATGCATAAACTTTAAGTAAGATTACTCAAATAAGATTATAATTAGCATTATCCAAAAAAAATGAGATAGAAACTATCATACTGAAACTGTAAAATTTTCTTTTGTGATAACGATTATAATTAATATAACAACAACATATGCTGAAAATAGAATATACACCATTAAAATAAAAAAATTAGATAGAAATTAGTTATATTTTTATTATAAGATTATTAGTGTAGGTATTCGGTTTGGTTTAATATGGTTGGGTCAACAGTTTAAACCGCAACCGAATTGTATCATTTCAGGTCAGATCGGTTTGGTTATTTGCTTTAGAGAGAAAATTCGGTTCAGTTTTCCGCACCGTTATTACGGTTCGGTTTGGGCGGTTTATGGATTGCACTGTGGTTTACGCCCACCCTTCTGTCTTGCATCATGCGCACTGCCGTTCGACTGAATACACCGAACTATGTTGGATTAGGGTCCAAAATGATATTTTCGATGTTTGCGAAATTATAAATCTAGGGACATCAGAAAAGCGCTGCAAATCAATATCACACAAATTCGGTACTCTTATTGGCTTGAGAGATGATATGTCTTAACTCACAACGTTCTTTTTTTTAATCAAACGAGTGGTGAGGGCTACTAAGGTTTTAAGGAAAGTGTAATCGACCTGCTTTGAAGTGATCTCAACAGGTTTGAGTTTTTCAATGTCATGCCATTTCTTCACATTTGTAAAAATTACTCAGCAACAATCTTAAGAGGTTATTTGATGGCACCACACATTTGAGAGAGTTCGCTTCTGAAATCACCAAATTAAAAGGGTTCGATAGTGCATGTTAATTTTAGGCGTTTGCAAAGGAATACACATTTTCTATTGATTAGACTAAAGTGGCATCTGTTCTTACAACGCCAAAACCAGTAAAAAGAAAAATGAGACTATTGCAGAAGCACGATCAAGGTTGAAATGGAAACAAGATGATTACATATGCAATACAACAAAGGATGCACCGTTTGACATATATTGTACCAAATTGATTGCCAAAGTTGTAACACCTCGAATTTTCTGAGAATATTAAAATTAACAAATTCAAGAACACTTAATTTTTAGAAGAAGAATTAAGTGAAATGGGTTACGCTATTACGTTCGTCTCAAAATTTTGGTCAAGATAGACATTTGGTTTGCATAAAACGGATACCTTATGAAGAAGTTATTAAGCCTTGAAGTTTGTATGCATATGAGAATAATATATATATAGATATATATAAAAATTAAATAAATAAATATGCAAAAAAGTTCAAAACAACGAATCGGGAGGGGAATTACCAAACCGGCCCATTTTTGAGGTTGACCCAAGCCCCGCTGGGTCGACTAGGGGTTGATTCAGGCTGTTTGGCTGTCAACCCGTGGGCCGATTCGCTTTAAGGCAGATGTGGCATCTGATTGGTTCTGATGGACTCCTTGCTGAGTCATTAGGGCTGATGTGGCAATTCTATCTTGTCTGAATGGCTTTGATTTGCTCTAGGTCAATCTGACGGTTCCTATTAAATCAAACTTCTATATAAGCAACTTAATACCTCAACCCTAAATCATATTAAAAATCAAACCAAGAGCCGTCATGCTGCCGTTGGACAACCTCGAGTAGCCGTCATTCAACTTAAAGCAAATTAAAAGAGACAAACCAAATCAAATCAAAATTAAACTAAAACAAAAATTGTCTATATCAAAGGCGAGCATTTCAACTTCAGAATACAGATTCCAGAAATCAAGATTGTCTTTTATAAGTGTAGTTATCATTTAGATGTAAAATAAATTTAAGACATGATTTGATATAAAGTGAAAAATAGAATTATACCATGTTGTATAATATTGACGAAGCTAATTCATGTTTGTTTCTTGTGATAATTTTATCATGAATTATCTTGGAATGTTTGTGGCTTATTTGACTTGGTGTTGGATATATTAAAGATTGAGAATGAAACTATCAATATCATATGCAAGTTATATGTTTCATGTTAAGATCCACACACACATATATATATATATATATATATATATATATATATATATATATATGTTTATATGATTAATGCAAGTTGTATGTATTATGTTAGATCCAAGTCAAGATCTACATACATACATATATATGTATATGTGTGTATATATATATATATATGTATATATTCATACGCTTTATGTTAGATCCATATGCCTATATATATGTTCATATGCAAGTTACAAGTTTTATGTTGGATCCATGTCAAGATCTATCTAGGTTCATATGATTAATGCAAGTTATATGTTTTATGATAGATCCAAGTCACGATCTAATTATACATATGTTCATATGCAAGTTACATGTTAGATCCAAAACTATATCTATATTTATATGCATGTTTGTAAAGTGGACTTATGCAAGTTCACCTTGTTAGATCTAGTTCACACCTATATGTTAATGTTAAAATTATAATGCCTTGGGATTGGACATGTCATAATTATGTCGTATTCTAGTTTATAATTGAGGTTATGTTCACACACGCCTAGATCTACATATTAACATGTTTTAGGTTTATAATTATTTAAGTCTAAATTATATGCAAGTTCATGTGACATGTCAAATTATATTAATAAAGTTTTATCCAAAATTTACATGTTTGGTTGAATCTATATTATGCATGTTCCCTTCTTTACCTCTTGTTTATAAATTGGGCTAATATGTGGGCCCATTGACTTTATGTGATTAATACGAACGAACAAACGGGGGTAATGTTGGGATAGTTATTAAATCAAAACATGTTAATAATGTAGGTGGGCCCAAAACCATGCAAATGGTTAAGGCCGTGAATGTATAATTTATACCATTTGTCTTGAACATAATTAAAATATGTGACATGAAACACTTGTAGAAAATTCACATATATAAAATGTAAAAGATGAATATGCCTAACCCGAGGTTAGACTGAGTTGTGGTGTAAACCTTCCTGGAACCGACCGACACATCCAGTAACCACAACAATATCTGTCTAATGTGAGAGGTTAGTGCATCAAGCCCAGAAAGACCTGAGGTTAGACTAAGTTGTGGTGTAAAACTGCCCGGAACCGACTGGCACATCCAGTAACCACAACAACACCTGTCTAATGTGAGTGGTTGGTGCTTTAATTAATTAATTAAAGCTCATGAACAATCAAGCTAGAAATGTTGAGGTTAAGTAATTAAGGGAACACTTAACCAACTTAACATGGTAACAAGACAAGATTGGTGGAGTTAAGTAATTGAGGAAACACATAACCAACTTAACATGTTAACTAGACAAGATTGATAGGGGTTAAGTTAAACCAAGGACACTTAACCAATTTAGCATGTTGGCTAGAAAAACCCTAGTAACGGGGACCCGTTTCAGCAGTAACCTACATGGATGTATCAAGGTACCCTGAACTAGGCAGGGTGGGGCACGATTACTGGGCTGAATATAAGCGGTCAAAAGGGAGGTGGTTAGGTGCGTCAGTGTAGATTCCGATGGAGTACGGGCGTGCACGGGCTCCGGAGTGGAAAAAGCAGGCACTGGGCACCAGGCGTACACTTGTGCATCTTTGAATCGTGTCAGGGTTGCCATTATAGGACTTGATACACCCTATACTGGAACCAGCACAAGTACTTAAAAATCACGTGGGGTCGCATGACACCGGGAATACATGAATGCGAGTAGGAGCCGATCAATACATGAATAAGATCACTTTATCATGAACATACTTTGCTATTTAAACAGCTCTTAGTAGGTGCGGAGAAGTAAAAGTGGGTGCGATAGCCAAATCTAGTTAAATCTTACTTTACCTCGTTTTAGGACTACCCTATCCTTGTGGTATCATTCTAAGTTCAGTTATTCATGTCATAGTCTTTTACTTGTTTACATGCTATTAAATAACTGGGCTTACCAGACTTATGTCTGACCCATTTTCCTTTCGCTTCTTTTCTTTCGTTCCCCCCCCAAGGTCCGCAGGGAGGAAACACTTCTGCTTAGTCCAGGTTAGCCAAAGCTTGAAGACCGTAGATGTAAGGCTTGGACTTTCCTTTTTGAGCTATGGCTATGGTCAAGCACTTATTGGGGATTTATGTCATTTTATTTTTAGTATTACTTCTTTATGTTTTCAAGACAGATGAAAAGTTGTAATAATTTGGAAGGTTGAAACAGTTGTTGAATTGTTGTGTTGAACAAGTATTTATGAAATAATATTGATCTTTTTCCGCTGCATAAATTTTCTATCTTGCAATCTATTAGTATCTTGTACCTTAAAACGCTCCACCGAAGTTAAGGCATTCCCTTTGAGAGTGACCTTAACTGAGGTGGGGTGTTACACTTGGTATCAAAGCTAAAGGTTACCAGATCGGATAAAATTTTTGAAACTATTTTTCAAAAATAACTCATAAAGAAGCATTTTCAAGAAAAAGTGTTAATTTAAAAAGGCATAATCCCTAAAGCCATATGCACTATCTTTCTATCTTTTGTTTTGAATCTTTCCTTTTTGTTTCAGCATGTCTGGGGATCTTAACCTTCCAGAGGGTGTACCGGTACCTGGATGGTTCAGGAGATACCTAAAAGCTAGGTCCATTGACGCGGGCCCTGCAGACATTCCTCCTCCCCCAGCTGATGCTTCTCCTCCTCCGAGAGGAAATGCATTCTCAAAGATCTATAGAGACTTTAGATCCATGGGTGGAAAAGACTTTAAGGGGAGCGAATCATTCGTAGAAGCCAGAAACTGGCTCAAGGAGACTGAGGACTTATTCGTTACCTTTGAAGTGGATAAGAGGCAGAAACTACAGTTAGTGGTGTGGTTGCTCAAAGACGAGACCTCCTTCTGGTGGAAAGTCACTAATGCTGAAAGACCGATAGAGACTTGGAAGGACTTCAGGGTGAGATTTGAAATGAAGTTCCTCTCATAAGCTGAGCAGAGTCCGCAAATGGAGAAGTTCCTATCACATAAACAGGGCAGCTTGTCGGTCAAAGAATACATCAATAAATTCAACCAACTTGCTCGATTTGGACTGGAGTTAGTAAACACTCCACATAAGAAGGCTCTCCGCTTTGCTAAAGGACTGAATGAGCCACTGCAAGGTTTGGCAATGTCTCATATACCTATGGGAGCGACTTACGAGAGACTGGTGGACATGACTCTGTTGCAAGAGGAGAACAAAGATGGCAAGAAGGAGGTGAAGAAGGAAGAGCCTCAAAACAAGAAAGGAGATGGATCTTAGAACAAGAAGACGAACCCCAAGAAAGGCGGGAAGGATAATAAATCCCGTAAGAAGATGAAGTGCAATTTCTGTGGGATACCTGGACACTTGGCTAGGGACTGTAGAAAGAAAAAGAGGAAATTGGGCGCCTGATTCCAGTGTGGGGATACTGGACACTTTTCTAAGGACTGCCCAAAAAGGCAAGGGCAGGGACAGAGGACTGGATCATGTTCTGTAGGGCAGGTTCATGCTTTCGTTGCACCTCTGCAGGAATGAGGTAGACATATTTCTGTTGAGGGTTTAGTTTATCTGTTTGATAATCCTGTTTGTACTCTCTTTGATTCTGGCGCATCGCACTCTTTTATATCTATTGCTTTAGTTGAATCTCTGCACCTAGACACCCATATAGTAGAGGATCCCTTGGTTGTTTCAAATCCAATTGGGGGCTCAGTTTATTTGTCAATGATTTGTTTGGATTTGGAAATGTCTATTTTAAGCGTTGGGTTTAAATGTAGTGCTTATGTTTTGGGCTTCACGGGCTATGGGATGACTCTAGGCATGGACTGGCTATCCAGTAATGGTGTCGTCCTCTATTGTGAAAAGATAGTGGTTAGACTCATGACTCGCCTCGGTAACACTCTCGAAATCTCTTGTAATCCCATGAATTCTGTTATGCTAAGTTATTAGAATCTCTTGATGCGTCTGTTGAAAATTTGCAGTCTGTTAGAGTGGTCCGTTAATACTCGGATGTGTTTAAAGAGGTAAAGGGCTTACCTCCGAAGAGGGAGATAGACTTCCGCATATACCTCGTTGACAATGCAAAACCCATTGCTTTACCCGTTAGACACATGGCTCCAAGGGAGAGAAAAGAACTCAGCAAGCAAGTTAAAGAGCTGCTTGACAAGGGGTTCATAAGATGGAGTATTTCTGAATGGGGTGCTCCAGTACTGTTCGCGACCAAAGACGATGATTCACTCCGCCTATGCGTGGATTATAGGGAGCTGAACAAGCTGACCGAGAAGAATAGGCACCCACTCCCAAGAATTGACGATCTGTTTGATCAGCTCGTAGGTGCATCCGTTTTCTCCCAACTACATCTGGCTGTAGGGTTTCATCAGTTAAGAGTGGTTGAGGATAGCATTGACAAGACAACATTTAGAACCCCGAATGGTTTCTTCGATGGCTTGGCATGCCTTTCGGCTTGACAAACGCACCTGCCTATTTCGTGGACTTGATGAGCAGGGTGTTCCGGGAATTCCTCAATAAGTTTGTGGTGGTCTTCTTGGACGATATTTTGATCTTCTCAAAGAGTGAAGAAGAGCATGCTCAACACTTAAAAGGAAGTCATGGATACTCTCTGTGCACATCAGTTGAAAGCCAAATTCTCCAAATGCCATTTCTGGAGAGAAGAAGTTAGATTCCTTGGACATGTGGTGTCCAAAGAGGGGTTAGCCGTGGACCCCGCAAAAGTGGTTGTTGTGCAAGATTGGAAGATTCCACGAAACACAACTGAAGTCCGAAGCTTTCCCAGGCTAGCAGGCTTGTACCGGAAGTTCATCAAAGACTTTGCGAAAATCTCAGCTCCACTTACAAGGTTGACGAAGAAGAACCTAGTTTTTGCTTGGGATTTGGATTGCGATATTGCTTTCCAATGCTTGAAAAGGGCTCTAACAACAGCCCCAGTTCTGACATTGCTTGATGGGAACAAGATGTTTGCCATATACACGGATGCATGTGGTACAGGATTAGCGCTGTCTTGATGCAAGAAGGGAAGGTAGTAGCTAATGGTGGAAGGCAGTTGAAAGTACATGAGAAAAACTACCCAACCCATGACCTAGAATTGGTTGCCATCGTTTTCGCTCTTAAGTCTTGGCGCCATTATCTCCTAGGTGAGAAGTTTGAATTGTTTACTGACCATAAATCATTGAAGTACCTTTTCTCGTAGAAAGATCTCAACTTAAGGCAGCAAAGATGGATGGAGTTTCTTGCCTCATATGACTTTGAGATTTCCTATACTCCTGGCAAGGGCAATGTGGTAGCAGACGCTCTGAGTAGAAAGAAGCTGACCTTAAGCCCTCTCTTTGTAGAAAGGCAAAGCTTGGAGTTCATAGCCAACTTTGACTTTAGACCCTCCTCTGAATTTGTACCTGGCTTATTAGCAACACTGGAAGTGCGGCCTACACTTTTTGACACAATAGGAACCGCACAACATGAAGACCCTCAGCTAGTAGATGTGATAGATAAGCTGATTAGGGGTGAGACTTCGAGTCACCTCAATAGATACTCCATCGATGATAAGGGATGGTTGAGATGGGATGGAAGGCTATGCGTCCCACAAGTAAGAGATTTAGTGAAAACGATTCTAGAAGAAGCACACCATTCAAAGCTGACCATACACCCAAGCGGAGACAAAATGTATAAAGACATCAAAAGAGTATTCTTTTGAAATGGCATGAAGAGGAACATAGCTGAATTCGTTTCTAAGTGCATGATATGCCAGCAGGTCAAGGCGGAGCAGAAGAAGCCTGGTGGTTTGCTTCATCCTCTAGAGGTCCCAGCGTTTCGATGGACTTTATTGATGGGTTTCCTAGGTCAAGAAGGGGCAATACCAGTATTTGGGTAATAGTGGACCATCTCACAAAAAGCGCTCACTTTATACCTGTCAAAAGTAGAAGGACTGCCTCATCTCTAGCATCTCTATATCTTAAAGAGATAGTTCGACTGCATGGGATACCTTCCAGCATAGTAAGCGATCAAGACCCTATCTTTACAAGCAAGTTCTCGAAGAGTTTGCAAGAGGTTGTAGGAACACAACTAACTATGTTTAAGCACGGCCTACCGCACCCAAACCGATGGACAGACGGAAAGGGTGAACAGAGTCTTAGAAGACCTCTTGAGATTGTGTGTTCTTGACTTTGGAGGGACATGGGAAGATTATCTTCCTCTGGTGGAGTTCGCCTACAACAATATCTACCAAGCTACAATAGGCATGGCACCCTTCGAAGCCTTATACGGGAGACCGTGTTAATCACCAACCTATTGGTGGGAATCCACATATAAGCTTATACTTGGGCCAGACATGATTAGGGAAACCTCATAAAAGGTGGACCTAATAAGAAGACGAATGAAGACTACTCAAGATAGACAAAAGTCCTATGCAGATAAAAGAAGGACTGACCTTGAGTTTGAGGTTGGAGACGGAGTGTTCCTTAAAGTATCTCCTTTGAGGACTGTTGTTCGCTTTGGATCCAAAGGGAAATTGGCACCTAGATTCATAGGACCATTTCCTATCATTGAAAGAATTGGGACGATGGCCTACAGATTAGAGCTACCTGAAAAGTTGGTTGGAGTTCACAATGTCTTTTGTGTTTCTCACCTATGGAAGTGCTTACATGAGTCAGCGGAAGTGGTGGAACCAAAGATACTAGAAGAGGTAGAAGTGGAACGAGAAGCAACAGTGAGAAGAATCCCAACTCTTATCTTGGGAACAGAAGTCAAAAAGCTACGCAACCGTGAAGTCAAGCTTGTTAAAGTACAATGGAGTGACAATGAAGAAGACGCGACTTGGGAGACCAAAAGCAAGATACGCGCAGCCTACCCTTATCTTTTTGAGGGTACATCTTCGATCTTTCCTTTATCATAAGTTTATTCGTGCTTAATTACCTTCTCGACCCTATTTCTTGATCCTTAATAGAAATCAATGGATGTAAACATGTATTTGAAACATATTATGGTTGATGATTGCAAAGTGGTTGCAAGTGGTTGCTAGTGATTGCTCCTGGATGCATATGCACATACACATTAGGTTCTAGATCGGCTCAATCACTTTCATATTGCATTTGCATATGAACGCATGAAATTGTATGTGGATTGAAACTTAATGTGTTATCATATGGACGTTGCATTTTTATGAATGATTGTGCACCCATGTAGAATTATGGACAGGAAAAATTGCATACATAATGGACTCATGGTACTCTCATGATTCGCATTAAGGAGGTCAACTTGATCAGTAGACCGCCTGATTTTGCACTAGATAAGAGACATATACACACACTCTGCATATGTTCATATGGCATTAGAAGTCTTTTAAGGACAATGGATGCTTGTGGATGATAGATAAGAGGATGGATGATTGGATGTTTAGATGCATTCTTTTTAACTTGAAGATTTTAGGGATGAAATACTTTAAGGAGGGGAGAATGCAACACCCCAAATTTTCTGAGAATATTAAAATTAACAAATTCAAGAACACTTAATTTTTAGAAGAAGAACTAAGTGAAATGGGTTGCGCTATTACGTTCGTCTCAAAATTTTGGTCAAGATAGACATTTGGTTTGCATAAAACGGATACCTTATGAAGAAGTTGTTAAGCCTTGAAGTATGTATGCATATGAGAAAAATATATATACATATATATATTAAAATTAAATAAATAAATATGCAAAAAAGTTCAAAACAGCGAATCGAGAGGGGGAATAACCGACCCGACCCATTTTTGAGGTCGATCCGAGCCTCGTTGGGTCGACTAGGGGTTGATTCAGGGTGTTCGGCTATCAACCCGTAGGCCGGTTCGCTTTAAGGCAGATGGGGCATCTGATTGGTTCTGATGGACTCCTTGCTGAGTCATTAGGGCTGATGTGGCTATTCTATCTTGTCTGAATGGCTTTGATTTGCTCTTGGTTAATCTGGCGGTCCCTATTAAATCAAACTTTTATATAAGCAACCTAATACCTCAACCCTAAATCATATTAAAAATCAAACCAAGAGCCGTCATGCTGCCGTTGGACAACCTCGAGTAGCCGCCGTTCAACTTGAAGCAAATTAAAAGAGACAAACCAAATCAAATCAAAATTAAACTAAAACAACGATTGTCTACATCAAAGGTGAGCATTTCAACTTCAGAATACAAATTCCAGAAATCAAGATTGTTCTTTGTAAGTGTAGTTATCTTTTAGATGTAAATAAATTTAAGACGTGATTTGATATAAAGTGAAAAATAGAATTATACCATGTTGTATAACATTGACGATGCTAATTCATGTTTCTTTCTTGTAAAGATTTTGTCATGAATTGTCTTGGAATGTTTGTGGCTTATTGGACTTGGTGTTGGATCTATTAAATATTGAGAATGAAGCTATCAATATCATATGCAAGTTATATGTTTCATGTTAAGATATACATATATATATGTTTATATGATTAATGCAAGTTGTATGTATTATGTTAGATCCAAGTCAAGATCTACATATATATATTCATATGCTTTATGTTAGATCCATATGCCTATATATATGTTCATATGCAAGTTACAAGTTTTATGTTGGATCCATGTCAAGATATATCTAGGTTCATATGATTAATGCAAGTTATATGTTTTATGATAGATCCAAGTCACGATCTAATTATACATATGTTCATATGCAAGTTACATGTTAGATCCAAAACTAGATCTACATTTATATGCATGTTTGTAAAGTGGACTTATGCAAGTTCACCTTGTTAGACCTAGTTCACACCTATATGTTAATGTTAAAATTATACGTGCCTTGGGATTGGATATTTCATGATTATGTCATATTCTAGTTTATAATTGAGGTTATGTTCACACATGCCTAGATCTACATATTAACATGTTTTAGGCTTATGATTATCTAAGTCTAAATTATATGCAAGTTCATGTGACATGTTAAATTATATGAATAAAGTTTTATGCAAAATTTACATGTTTGGTTGAATCTATATTATGCATGTTCCCTTCTTTACCTCTTGTTTATAAATTGGGCTAATATGCGAGACCAATGACTTTATGTGATTAATACAAACGAACAAACGGGGGTAACGTCGGGATAGTTATTAAATCAAAACATGTTAATAATGTAGGTGGGCCCAAAACCATGTAAATGGTTAAGGCCATGAATGGTATAATTTATACCATTAGTCTTGAACATAATTAAAATATGTTACATGAAACACTTGTAGAAAATTCACATATATAAAATGTAAAAGATGAATATGCCTAACCCGAGGTTAGACTGAGTTGTGGTGTAAACCTGCCCAGAACCGACCGACACATCCAGTAACCACAACAATACTTGTCTAATGTGAGAGATTAGTGCATCAAGCCCAGAAAGACCCGAGGGGACTGAATTGTGGTGTAAAACTGCCCAGAACCGACCGGCACATCCAGTAACCACAACAATACCTGCCTAATGTGAGTGGTTGGTGCTTTAATTAATTAATAGGGACAACACTTAACCAACTTAACATGTTAACAAGGCAAGATTGGTTAGGTTAAGTAAATGAGGAAACACTTAACCAACTTAACATGTTAACTAGGCAAGATTGATAGAGGTTAAGTCAAACCAAGGACACTTAACCAATTTAGCATGTTGACTAGAAAAACCTAGTAACAGGGACCCGTTTCAGCAGTAACCCACATGGATGTATCAAGGTACCCTGAACTAGGTAGGGTGGAGCACGATTACTGGGCTGAATATAAGCGGTCAAAAAGGCGGCGGTTAGGTGCATCAGTGTAGGTTCCGACGGAGTACGGGCGTGCAAGGGCTCCGGAGTGGAAAAAGTAGGCACTGAGCACCAGGCGTACACTTGTGCATCTTTGAATCGTGTCAGGGTTGCCATTATAGGACTTGATACACCCTATACTGGAACCAGCACAAGTACTTAGAAATCACGTGGGGCCGTATGACACCGGGAATACATGAATGCGAGTAGGAGCCGATCAATACATGAATGGGATCACTTTATCATGAACATACATTGCTAGTTAAACAGCTCTTAGTGGGTGCAGAGAAGTAAAAGTGGGTGCGATAGCCAAATCTAGTTAAATCTTACTTTACCTCGTTTTAGGACTACCCTATCCTTGTGGTATCATTCTAAGTTTAGTTTATTCATGTCATAGTGTTTTACTTGTTTACATGCTACTAAATAACTGGGCTTACCAAACTTATGTCGGATCCATTTTCCTTTCGCTTCTTTTCTTCTGTCCCCCCCACCCCCACCCTCAGGTTCGCAGGGAGGAAATGCTTCTGCTTAGTCCATGTTAGCCATAGCTTGAAGACCGTAGATATAAGGCTTGGACTTTCCTTTTTGAGCTATGGCTATGGTCAAGCACTTATTGGGGATTTATGTCATTTTATTTTCATTATTGCTTCTTTATGTTTTCAAGACAGATGAAAAGTTGTAATAATTTGGAAGGTTGAAACAGTTGTTGAACTGTTGTGTTGAACAAGTATTTATGAAATAATATTGATCTTTTTCCGCTGCATAAATTTTCTGTCTTGTAATTTATTAGTATCTTGTACCTTAAAACGCTCCACCGAAGTTAATGCATTCCCTTTGAGAGTGACCTTAACGGAGGTGGGGTGTTACAAAGTGGTTCGTGATGCATTTAGAACGCAATAAGTAAGAAATTTTTTGCTGCTAATAATTTCAACAATAAAATGACTGATGATATGCTATTAGAGCAATTCAATGATATTATGCATATCCTAAACCCTTTTACCCGACATAATATGAATATAGACGAGGAGATAAAAATCTCATTCATAATAGACAAATACTCCCTTTTGAAAAGATCGAAGGAAAATCCTTAAATAGATGAAGCAAGAAATGAGTATGGATAATCTTGCATAATATTTGCTAGTGAAAGAACAACATTTGCAAAAAGAGATCATTGGACCACAGTATTTCCATCTAGGATCCACGTAATAGAAGAGAAATATGAAAATAAAACCCCTATGAGCTCCTCTAATCAAAAGAGGAAATTTCAAAATAATAAAAACTTCAACAAAATAGGACCAAGAAAGTAAATGAGTGTCATAGTTGTAGAAAAATCAGTTCTTTTAAATGAGATTATTGCTTCCTTAAAAAGAAATCCCAATTGAATAAAGGAAACTTTATGGTTGGAATATCAGAAATTAACTAATAGAAAGAGTAATATTAGTGGATCGACTCTGGTGTTACTATGCATATATTTAACGATAAGAGCCTATTCAAAAAAATTGAACCGTCTGAGGAAAAAACTTATCAAAATATAGGAAGCTCTGCAAAAGCAGCGGTCAAAAGGAAATGGAATAGGAGAATCTTGTTATTAAATTATGTATGATATGCACTTGATGTTAGGAAGAATCTTATTTCTAGTGGTTTGCTAAATAAATTGAGCTTCCAACATGTCTTCGAGTCAGATAAATTGGATTGGCCAAAGGCAAAATATTTGTTGAAAAATGATACATGTTTGAAATATTCAAACTTTGTCTGCAACAGTAGCCCCCGTGGTAACAGTGGTATGTGTTCGAAACCCGAAATGGCATGCTAAGAGCTTACCATGTGCATACGCTAAGATCAACCACTTATGTGGTGTGCGGACCGAGCTAGGTGCACTAGGGAGGGTTTTACGACTCCGGTTGGTTCCCCTTCTGAAAAAATTCGAAAAAGAAATATTCCAACCTAATGTTAATAAAAAAAAGTGTTATGCTTAAGTTGTTGACTTATTTTCTTTATGGTACAGTAGATTAGGTCATGTTAATACCATAAGTATGGATAATATGATTTCTTTAAATGTGACCCAAAATATGGTACCAAATCCGACGATAAGTGTAGGATATACTCTTTAGTCAAAACAACTAGAAAACCATTTCTATCAAAATCTGTTAGTACCACTGGTTTATTATGATTGATTCAATGTGATGTTAGTGATATGCATAGTACTACAACTAAAGGGGGAAAGAGAAATTTTGTCATATTTACATATGACTATTTAAAATTTTGTTATGTCTATTTACTGCATGTTAACAAGTTCATTCATTGCCTATAGAACCGACGCATGAAAACAACATGATGCTAAAATTAACACCTTTAGATTGATAGAGGAGGTGATTACCATTTTCTAGCATATTATGAATCTATAGAAGTTATGTATGAGACATGTATAACTTATACCGCATAACAAAATGGAGTAATAAAACATAATAATAAGACTCTTACCAAAATGATTAATGTCATGTTCGTTAATTCTGGTCTTAATACTAGTATCTCGGGGTAAGGCACTATTTACTGTCTGTTGTACCTTAAATAGAATAATTTTCAAAAAACCAAGTCATACCAAATGAATTTTGGAAGAAAAACAAATAAAATACTGATTGTGATCGAGCTTGAAGTTGTAAAGCTATTGTTCGATTGCTTGAAATAAAGTTAGGAACTAGGAATAAAAGGGCGTTGAGTGTATTTTCTTAGGGTACACTCAACACAACAGGGTCTATATGTTTCTAGTCATAGAGCCTAATAATTTGATGGATGCAAAAACAATAATTGAATCTGGAGATGTAATTTTATATGAAAACAGATTCATGTCTATTCCATCTATATGTGAAAGGAAGAAGGTTAATGCACCTACTAGTGAAATGGTAAAGGTTACTGAACCTATTCGTGAATTCGAGGATACTCAAAAAAATAATGATGAAATAGGTTGAGCACTTAGGAGAGGTAAACGAATAAGGACTGAAGATTCATTTGAATCAGATTTTATCATCTATTTGGTTGAAGGATCAAGTGATGTTACTAAACATAAGTCCATGATTTATACAACCATAGATTCTGATCCATTAATATACACCGAGGCTATGAAGTCCCAAACTCAACATTTTGGCAAGAATCAACGAATTATGAAATGGATTCTTTTATGGGAAATAAAACATGGAAACTAGTCGACTTCCCTCATGGTTCTAAACTTGTTAAGTCACTTTATAGGTAGAATTTTAAGGAAAAATTAAGGGAAGATGGCTTAATAAAAGGAATTAAGGTCGGATTAGTTGCTAAGGGATTTACCAAAAGGAAGGAAAGTATTATTTTGACACCTATGCACCTATAGGTAGAATTTTGAAAGGTAGAATGTTAATTGCATTAGCATCTATTTGTAAATTCCAGATTCATTTAATAGACGTAAGATTACATTTCTAAATGGAGAACTTGATCAAGAGATATATATTTCTGAACCAGAAGGTTCGTAATACATGGACAAGAACGTAAAATATGTAAACTTGTTAAGTCACTTTACAGTCCAAAACAAGAAACAAAACAATGGCATGAGAAATTTGATAAAACCATAATTTCAAAATGTTTTAGCATTTGCTACTAAAACAAATGAGCCTACAATAAATTTTATGTTGGTAAAGGTGTGATTACACATCTTTTTGTTGACAATATGTTATATTAAAGGAAATGGACTAGCCCGCAGCGGAAGTAATTAGTGAATTTCAAAAAATTACCATTTTGAGTCATTAGTTAGGACTATGAAGCCTAAATTATTAAGAACATTTCTAAGCTTGTTTCAATAAAATCATTTAATTTATTTAAGTTAGGTAGTAAGAAGTTTTAATTTTAAATGCATAGTGCATTAAATACACATAATGTTTAGTTAATGTGTAGGGAATGAAACCTTTTATAAAAAAAATATCCTAAAACAAGAATTAACTAAGAGTATTAGTTAGATTAAATGAATAGAATGAATCCTTTCATTTTATCTCTTTAATATGTATTTATTGATACATTAATTTTCATTGACTAAAATATTCATGTCTTGATAAATTAATGTGTTCATATGTATTCAAGCTTTACAGATTGATTTACAATTTAGATAAGTGGAAAATGTGACATGATATGTAACAACTCGGCAATTTACTGCTTGAATTTACGAATAAATTATAAATATCAAAGTGATGAGTAGTAACTAAAATAACGATCTTTGAAACAATAAAGAGTGATAGGGAAATAATTTTTAAAACTAGTGTACAAAAATATTTCGTTCAATGTGAACTTGAAAATGTGACTGGAACTCGTTTATCAAATTCTCGACCTTTCATCAACTAAAACTTATCAGAAAGGCTATGACACTCTCTTGCATGCTAACCCATATTATATATTAAGTTATCATGGTTGTTAAACATGAATATGTATTCATGTAAGGGAAAATAAATTTAAAATGAGAATCTTCTTATGTAAGCTAAAAGAAAAAGAAAAAAAAAAGATAAGGACATAACCGTCTTAGGTGTCCATGTGTAAAAACCTATTAGGACACCTATGTAGGCATGTGTCATTATCTTATGGTTTGCATAAATGATGATGGACATGTGTCATAAGAAAGAAGAACGATAGGATTTTATTGGCTTCTCATAGAAGCCAAATTTTAGTCGCTTCTCTTAGAAGCCTAAATGTTAGCAACATCTCTTAGAAGTATAGCCATACCTTAGTGGCTTTCCTAGAAGCCAAATTTTAATGGCTTCTCTTAGAAGCCTAAGTATTAGTAAATTCTCTTAGAAGTCTAGTCATGCCTTAGTGGCTTCTCTTAGAAGCCTAAGTATTAATAGCTTATATTTGAAGCTTATTTTTAGTGGCTTCTCAAAGAAGCTTCGCTTCACCTATATTTATGGAGTTCATTTGTAAAGAGAAAAGCTAAATTCCTATGTACAAAAAAAATATTTTGTTGAGTTTTTGTTTACAAAGATAAGAAGTTCGAAGAAAAATCGATAATGTGGTCGAAAGCAGTTTTCTAGATAAATGACGTATTACTTATTAAAAAATTATTGGAACATCATGTGTATGTAGTAACAATAGAAGAACACATATATATGTATGTACATAGCATATAAATAAAATACAAATGGTATATGTGTACATATTCTAGAATATGAAAAATGGCTTAAAATGATAGGGATACATGTCATCAAATGAATGGAACACATGTCTTGGAATTAAATAAGATAAAGATACATAAACATATTAGGTGTCCATGTGTAGAAACATCTTAAGACACCTAAGGAGACATGTGTCTTCATCCTAAAGCTTGCATGAAGATAAGAAGGAAAAGTGTCCGAAACTAAATTACCAAACTGGTCTTGAAAACTACTATATAAAGGGTGGAAAGGTCCATTTCATATCAAGCATTTAAAAATGAAAAACAAAAGTAAAATAAAGCGTAAAAGTTTGGAAGAAGACTAGAGAATAAATACAAGATCAAGGCATAAATATAAGGTGAGAAAAACTATTTAAGTTTATGTTTTCATTTCATATTTTAAAGAAAAGTTGTGAAAATTACAAAGAAACGATAGAACCCGAGTCACTGAAAATGACATTCGGTATTTTTGGCATAACTTTTACAATTCTTAGTGAAATTTCGATTTTCTTATCAATATGGAAAGTTAATTCAAAGGACTACAACTTTCACTTGTATCGCTTTTTGTAATTCGATCGTTTGTGTACCTAAAAACTGGACGCAAGGTCAGGTAAAAATCAGCCCAAAATGGACATGATAAAAATGCCTCATGGTGTTTGATTTTTATGTATTAAATTGATATATGATTTTGAGGTTTTCCTTTTATGATAATTAAGTAGACTAAGGGTCCGTTTGATTTTGAATGGGGTGGGGTATTTGGAAGGGTTATTTTGAAAGGGGTATTTAAAGGGGAATTGTTGCGAACGGGGAATGTGTTTTTTTATGAAAGGGGCATTTGGAAGGGGCAGAGGTATTATTTTATTGTTTTTGTATATACTATTTTTAATTGTTTGTGTTTATGTGTGTTTATTGCTGAATGGAATAGTAGAATGCAGAATACAAATTGTAGAATCCAAATTACATAATAAAAATTGCAGAATTAAAATTACATAATTGCATAATACAAATTGCAGAATCTAAATTTCAAATATAAAATATAGAATACAATGAAACTTTTTAATGCATTCCCGCGGCAACTAGTTCGTTTCGTATATTGTCTCGTACAACCGCCATGGTGGACGCTGTTCTGGTTCTTTGAATGGGTTCTCGATCTCTGTTTCTATAATTTGATATACTGTAATATTCTTCGAGATATTCTTCTGGCACTAAATCAGGGTCGTTATCATACGGCATAAAATCTGGATCGCCCGCATTATATTTTTTGACGTAATTGTGAATAGCCATTGTAGCGATAACAATTTGTACTTGAGCATTGTATGGATACGTCTACATGTTACGTAAGACGACAAATTTTTTCTTCCAAATACCAAATATTCTTTCAATTGCCATGCGCAAACTAGAGTGATAGTAGTTGAAAATTTCATTTTCTGACTTCGGTTCATTCTGTGTGTCATTAAAGCCTGGTATATGATATCTCATGGATCAGTAAGGAGTTATATATCCTTCCAATAGTGGATAACCTGAATCCACTAAATAATACTATCCAGTAGAAGGATGAGGGAAATTAAGATCCTGGTTATTTATAACTTCCTGAAATACTAAGCACCATGTGCAGTTCCTTCTTATCCCGCTCTTACAAATGTAAAAGTTAAATCAAATGCACAAACATCCATCATATTTTGTGTAGTAGATCCTTTCCGCCCTACAAAATGTTGCATTCCTTCTTGACCCACATGAGCCATCACATGTGTCCCATCAATATCACCAGTACAGGTTTTAAAGAAAGGATAATATCGGTGAAGAACGAGTTTGTTCTATAACTCAGTTAAATTAAGTCTCGACCGGTCTAATTCTGCCAATAAGAGAATTGAGTCCAAAACTTTATGAAAAATGATAACATACCTTATAGGAAGGGCCAATGCAATAGTATATAAGAATACAACCACCATTTCTTTGACTGTTATGTGCTTTAAGGGTTTCAATCCGTAATTTGCTAACCGTTCACACAAGGATCTGAAACATAATCGCTTCATTCGAAAATTGTGTTGACAACAGTTTACATGTCCAGATAGTATTTCATGAACCCAAGCAAGACCGGAACTTATAGAATCATGTATTCTGCTCCTTTCCCATGTTTGATTAGTGATAATTTCTTGAATATCGAGCATATCTTGCAAATCATCCAAATCTGAATCATCGTTGTCTGCTATTGTATTTGATCTAGAATACTACAGAAATGAAGAGATGGAGGAAAATGAGGAAGGAGGATGGTGATGTAGTGTTGAAATGGGTTGGAGATATATAGGGAGAGGAAATGTAAAGAGGGCAAAAAAATATCTATCGCGTCGGACGTGCGTCAGACGCGTCTGACGCGAAAGCTAACTTTCCAACCTTTCGTCTCAACAGGGCATTCTGGTGGGACCTACATAAGATGCGTCTGACGCCATGCCCAACGTAACGTGGACCTTTCAGAATTCAAACGCTACCTAAGACAGCTTTTTACTGTAGAAAATTGGAGTCAAAAACTTTTTTTATCATAGAGAAATAGCGTCAAACATTTTTCCCAAAAACTAGCTGAAAATCTGAATTTTAGGACTTTTTGTTCCGTTTAAAATGCTATCTTGCTTTGAATTGGATATGAAGAATAATAAACTACACAGAACTTTTCATAGCATCCCAGAAATGCTATAATAAGCTGTTTCTAGTCTAAAATCATTATATACCACCTAGAACTTGTTGTAGCATCTCTGGAAACGTTGTCTTCTAGTTGAAAGTTTAAACGTGGTGTGAATAGTCTAAATGAGGTTTGAATAGTGATTAAACTAGGTATGAATAGTGTGTAAACAAGGTATGAATACTGTTTAATCAAGGTATGAATAGTGTGTTTATACGAGGTATGATTTGTGTTTGAACGACTATTTCAGTTCAATCTTTGAAGATCTTTCCAAACATATATTAGAGGGATATAAAAATGGTTTGAGATTAGTATGTAAAATAAAAGATGTTTATTTTATCAAAGGAAGTTTTATAAGTGATATCATTTAAACTAAGTAGTAATAGATTATAATTACTTGACATAAAAAGTATTTTTTTGGAAGTAGTTATTTTTAAATGTTTGGTGTAAAGAAGAACTGCGTTGGCTTGATCATGTATCTAATTGCTTACCTAATTAGATAAAGGTACGTAGACAGTCACAAGGAGTAGTGATGCAGCTGCATGCTTTAAAAATAAAATATATTTTTTGTTATTACATCTTGTGTTGGTGCATCTTTTATGTTTATCATTTAAGCTATATTAATGTTTTATCAGGTGTGTAGGATTGAATATCGATGTCCATCTCATTAGATTTACAAAATGGTTAATTCACAGTAGTTGTGTTTAATTCATTTTTAAGCATGAACGCTTAATTAGATAAGTGGTATTTATTAAAAAATTATCCAGAGCATTTAGTGATGTTGTATATCTATAAAATAAAATGGTAACTATCATTGTTTGTTTTGGACGGAAAGATTTTCGGAAATTTTACTGATCCGAAATTTTGGGGCGTTACAAGTTGGTATCAGAGCTTAGGTTAGGTGCCTTAACAATATTTCTCATAAGATTAGAAGATCATTCTAGAAATTTTGAAATGAAGCTACCTTAAGTTTATAAATAAAACAGGACCGGGTAAGGCACCATTCCTCTGACCAGGGTTATGGGTAATATTTTGTTTGTGTGTTTCACTTTTGTTTAGTGTTCATACTAATAAGAACAATTGTTAATCCGTTATCAAGCACCACACAGATAGGTTTAACGAAGTTGTAAGTGCATATGATTAGTTATAAAGTAACGAAAGAATGAACGAAGCGGCTTACAAAGGGAGGTAGGTAGTAGCATCAAATGGAGTTGCTTGGAAGGAATGTGGAATAACCACTTGCCGAGGAAGGAATTAAATGAGCTTAGAGGAAGATCAAGACAAGTAAATTGAATACTACGGTCATGCAAGACCAAGGTGAGAAAATCTCCTTAAATATTTTTGTCATTTCGTAATATGATATTAGAATTGTTTAGCATTGATGATGTTAGCATAAAGTTGCTAAAACATCTCTCAGCAAATCAGTCATAACTATTGATTCCTTGATTTGGGTTTAGTTGAAGTTAATTTTATTGGGAAGCTAGATTAATCATCTATAATACTTTACATCATATATATTTTGAAAATTTGAAAGTCTGCTATCTCAAAATATTGTTGCAAACTGACTATGTGTTTGAAAAGAAAAACTAGTTGATGTCATTCAGTGAAAATGTCATAACTAGTGTCCTTTATAAGATTTTGAGATACATTGAGTAATATGAAAACATTGATGTGGAGAAAAGGGGGTTTATACTTAAGATGATTTTCGAAATTGAGAGAGTGGATTTTTCAAAAAAAAAATGAAATGATTATCCATGTGGAAGTAATGATTACAAAGTATAAAAGTACTTTGAGAAAATATTTTGTTTAAACTTATGAAAGATTTTTATTGATTATACCATCAATGATGGATACCTTCGGATGGCAATGACGATGTGTGGTATAAGACAATGGATCGTGGGTAGTGAACTACTACTCTATGTGGTATCGAGCTAGTAGAGTACATACTATTTGATGATGGGATGCTGGCATAAGACAATAGATCTTGGGTAGTGCAACTATTACACTATGTTGAAATCGAGCTGAGTGGAGTACATCCTATTTGATGACGGGATGCCGACCGCAATAAGATAAAATATCCTAGATTGAGTGTGTGGAACGGATCCATTTTGATGAATATAATCATATTAAAAAAATTAAAGATATTATTCGAGGTGTCTATTTTGAAAATATTACTCTTCGGTACATTTTGACGGGTACTATAACAAGGGGAGCACAACATATTTGATGAGTTGACTTTGATGAATATAATCATCCTTCTGGCTAAAGAATTTCCTATATATATATATATATATAACTTATTTGACTTAATTAAAGATATTGATTAGAGTCTATTTTGAAAATATTATTCTCTAGTACATTTCGATAGGTACCATAATATAGAGAATACATCCTTACTTAATGGTAATGAGTCGGATGAGCCGAAGTACGATGAACCTTTGGTACATTTCGATGGGTACCACACAAGAAGAGTATTTCTTTACTGGATGATTTGGCGTTGGTTGCAATTATGTATAAAAGGAGAAGGGCTCCAGAATCTATTCCAAATTGAGTGTATGTATGATTAACATAGAAATATGTTTATTTTATGCTCTTATATCTTATCTTTTGTATATAAATAAATATTACTTGGGAATTGTTTTGTCACTTTTACAGATATTTCAACCCATCCCGCATGCATCCAGAAAAGTAGAGAAATAGATCAAATTGCTATATATTTACATTTTTAAGAATTGTAGATGAAGATCTCACATCTAGTTGTTGTTGGACAAGAAAATGATTGATAAAAGGCTATGCACATCTCAAATTAAAGGAGGCTTGCATGAGAAAAGGTGAAAAGGCCTAGAACTTGTTCCAAATGACAAAAGGCCTAAAACTTACTTGAAATAGCTAGGCTCATTTGTAATTAAGGTTAGGGTTTGGTTATCTCCTATAAATACCCTTGTAATATCATTGTAGCCACCATCCTATTTTTCTATCTTAATCTCCATTAATAAAAGTTCTTCTTCTTTTATTTTTTAGCATTTTTCTTTTTCTTAACAATTAGTGTTGTCTTCACAATTAGTTTTAGTAGAACACCAATTGTATTTTACATTTTTTTTATTAGTGATTAGTCATTCGATTAGTTTCAATGACAATCCTAATTTTACTTTTTGTTATTCTTCTTTTTCTGCAATTTTAATTTCTGCATTTTATTTGTGTTTTGCATTTTATTTTCCATGCAATTTGTGCCATCTGTTCAATTAGATTTGATAGAGCTCAAGTTGTCTTTGCTATTTTATTTCCATTAGCGATTAATCGTTTGATTAGATTCAATGATATTTCTAATTTTGCAATTACAATTTGTTTTTATTTCAACCAAATCTCCAAACTTCGTCTAACTTGCCCAAGAAGTTATTTAAATAATTTGATATAATTTGCCTCGACCTGTATGCTACACACCTGTGCGCTTGCAGTATTTATTTCATAAATCGCGCTTTTCTAGTTCATAGGAAAGCGACATCAAGTTTTTGGCGCTGTTGCCGGGGAGGTAACATTTAAATTTTATTATTTATTTAATTTCCGATTCATGTTAGTTTTTATTTTATTTTTATTTTTTATTGTTTTTGTTTTCTTTTATATATAGAAAAAAATTCTTAATTAGTTGATTTGGTGTTGATAGATGATACCGTAATCTTCTAAACGAGAGAAGAAAAAAATAAAATCTTTCCACTTTTTCTTTTGATTTCTTTTGTTTCTGTCCTTTTCACAATTCTTTCCCTCTTTTCAACAATTCTAATATATATATATATATATATATATATATATATTTCTTATTATCCTCATTACTTTCTATATTTTTTTTCCTCTTCGCAAAAGTCTTTGATCTTCATATGCTTTACCCCTAACCTCGCTGATAACTGTTCTTCCAACTCAATTCCATCTTTCCCCCTGATCGAATCATCCACAAAACCAGCGCATAACCATCATCAGGCCTTCCATTGCCACATAATCAATAACTCCCTCACCCACTTTGCAAATCCCCTCCTCCTCTCTTGTTCTACTGTTGCCACAAATCACAACACAATCTATCCATCCCCTTTACATCATTTTCTTATCACAAACTATCTATCCAAATACAGAACATCCATCTGCCATTTTAAGCATCCGTTGCTACACCAGTCTTACCATCCACGAACCCTATTCCTTCAATTGGAAAACACCAGTCTCCAAAGCCTGTATTTCACGTAAACAACCATCACAAATTCAAACCATCAACCTGAGCATCTCTGCCAAACAATTTCCTCAGGCAAAAAAAAAAAAAAAAAAAAAAATCAAGTTGCACCAGGTTCCTTTACAAACCCAAACTGAACCACAAGTATTCAATCTGAAACCCCTCCCTTCGAACTCGATCCTCTCCACCAGAAACGCAGCAAATCACTCACTGATCCTTCCCTACCCATACCACAATCCATCAACAAACCATCAAACCTCGGCTATTTTCCACCTTCATCTTCAGACCAACATGCCCTATACCACTTCATCATCACCAATTCATTACCACACTTGACTCCATACTCCATTACCACGCCTCTAAAAGTCCAACCAATCCCTCAAACAGAAAACCACCATACCCACCGATCAATCTCACATCGCAAAACACTCCTGACCATCTCCGCAGCGCATCCGACCTCCCTAACTTCATCAGTTTCCTGTAGAAATACCCCTACGCATGATCTGCCTTTTCAAACAATATGCCAATAACCATCGTGGACTTGAAAACCCATCAATCCAGATCGCAACAAGTTTCTACCATAAAAAAAACAAAAATGTGACCCATCTCACCACAGCGTCGTCGCAGTCGAGATCCACGCATATCACAGCTTCACCATACACCATACTTCCCGATCACACACCACAGCAATCACAACAAAAAGAGGATCGACATCATCACACAAATTCCCTTCACCGACATATTGAACCCTACTACAACCTAAAATCAGAAGGCCACATCACACTCATCGTAAACATCAGACTTGCACGCTCAGATCTGGAACCCCGCGAACCAACCCGAATTGATTAGGATCCGATCTAAAAAAAACATGGAAATAACTTCATGGTTTTTTCTGAAAGAAAATGGTGCGTGGATTTGTTCTTTTTGGGTTGAGTGTGCTCTGAAAAACCAAGGGGGTTGGGTGAGACCTTAAAAGCACAAAGTGATTAGAATAAAAAAAGGGCGTGGTTGGTTTCCTTTAATTAGTGGGTGATTGGTTTTAGAGTTGGATCACTAACTTTTTTTTCTTCTTTTTTATGGTTACTGCGCGTTTGTTTCAGCATGTCAATTTGGTGAAATACGTTGCATTGCTTTTGGTACATCTTTAGTGCGTGAGTCTGATATGAGTCTATCCTTGTTGCGTGAATCTAGTTTGGTTTTTGTCATGTTGCGCTTAGTTCTTTTCTAGCTTTGTTTTGATTTTAGTTTTCAGTTCTTATTTAGTTTTTTTTTTTGGTTTTGTTCTCTTTTCTGCTTTCAAAAAAACAAAAAACAAACAAAGAAAGATTCAATCAATCAAAAGCCGAAGTGAAGAAAAGAAGTCAAGAAATCGAACAAGGAACTTAGAGATCAAGCAAAGCAAACAGTGAAGTTCAGTTTTTCTGCACGGACTGACATACCCTATTGTAATATTTTCTAAACTCTACAGGTGCTCTGCTGCAAAAATAAAAATATAGAAATTGTTTATCTTCTACAGGGGCAGCAGCTTGCTTGTACAATTTTATTTAATTATTTGTGCAGTTATTATTGCCTCATTGTTTTGATTGGCTGAAATTTCCATAATTGAAATCTTCATTCTCATTGTTTTCAAAAATAAAAGTAGATATTGCAAAATAATTTAATTGAAAAATGGTACTTTGCGAAGTTGATTGTCTCTTATAATTGGATCGTGGATATATAGTAGTTCAATTTATTGAACTATTAGCAAAAGAGGTTGCATACTACCCGTAAAACATTGGTCATATCCCTTAGTATTTATACTGTACGTGAACGACCATAAGACCCTCTTCCCCCTTCTAATTGAGTTAGTTAATTAATAGAGCACAACTCAGTATTTTATACTATTTTGAAGTGAGAATAATTTTTGTCTTGCCGTGACTTCTTTAAATGTCGAGTAGACGTCCTCTTGAAGAGTATGAGTATGAATTACAACTCATGAAGCAAGATTTTCCAAAATTTCGTAGGCCCAATATCGATAATTTCCAAAATTTTCCAAATGACCAACATTTTCAAAATCATAGAAATGATTGAAATTGTGACTTCAATTCAAATTTCAATAATTTTGATTATGAGCCACATCAATATAGGGTTGTAAACCAAAATTTTCAAAATTATAGCCCATATCAACATCTTGAAAATAACCAAAATTGCAATTTTCCCTCAAATTCCAACAGTTTTGGTTACGAACATAATTTTCAAAATCAAAATGATTTCCAATATCATTGTCATTTTTCTGAAGATTCAAACAACCACCACATTGGAAATAATATTGATTGTGAAATTGATGTGGACTTTAATTTTGAGAATCAAGAAATCCAAATGAGAGCTCTGAAATCAATGATTCTGAAGAATATCATCTTAACATTCTTAGAGAGAGGGTGGAAAGGGAAGATAGATAGCTTGATGAAAAAGATAGAAAAATGGATGAACTTCTTTGTTTAATGACATCTTTTGTAGAACAACGCGAGTAACAAAATCAAATGAGCATTGAATCGGAAAATAATCCATTCTTTACTAACAGTGAAAATTTTCAATTAAAAACTTTGGAAATTGAGAATAACGAACTAAATGAAGTTGTTTACAATTTAGTAAACGATTTAGACTTCAACTCTTTTCAGGAAACACATTTAAGCTCAGATTTTGATCTTCCTCTTTCAGGCTGTGAGAAACTTGAAATTTTTGAAATTGAACAGAATGAAAATGTTGAATTTTCCAAAAACTCAAAATTGGAAAAGGATTTTAATAAACATGAATTTTTTGGATTGTATGAGGATGAGTTACCAAATGAGGATGAAATTGAACCAAGCCATGAATCCAAGATTGAAAATTGTAACTTTGAAGAAACTTCCAATGAACTTGAAGTTATCTGTGTTGAAAATATGTTGTCCAGTAATGAAATTGAGAAATGTGATCACATAATATTGAACAATACTCAGAATTCAAATTTCATTGAATTTATATACGATCAAAAATTGTTGAACAATTACACTAATAAATTTGTTGAACACATGAATTGTTTTTGGAATGTTAGCTTGGTTGAAAAACTTCATGTTAGGATGACCCTAGACATTTATCTTCTGGACTATAAATCTTGGTATAAAGATGAGATGGTTTTCAAAATCATTTAATTATTAGAAAACATGCCTAGACATAGTGGGAATCTGATTCATCAGGCTAGATCCAAGTGTGGGAGGAAAAGTTGGTGGCATTCTTTGCATCACATGCATCGCAAACACATATATCATTGTAAATATGATCCATTCTACATATTACTAAATTGCACTTTATTTTACAAATCGTTTTGCATTTAACCCACCTTTGGGTGCTATCTTTCACATTTAGAAAACGTGTTTACAGTGTGGACACTGTTTAGTTCTAGTGTGGGAGGGGGGAGTCTGCATTACATCCTTTTTTTTTCTTTAAATTTTTCTCTCTTTCTTTTCATGTAGGACCACCATGCATGTTAGATCGTAGTAACATACCATAAATATTTTTTTACGACTCCGTTTAGATTGATACAACAAAATAAGTTAACAATTATTAGTCAGTTGATAGTACTTTTTTCTCTCAACATTAGATCGAATATGAAAAATAATGAAAAGTTGAATTTTGAGGGATAATAGTGTAACCGATACATAGGGATATTCTTAGGTGATGGCAATGAAGTCTATTCTATATTGTAGTCTTTGTTTAAATGAGTGGAGGACTTAAAATACTTATATTGGCTTTTTGAATCTTTGAAACTAAGTGGTGTTAAGCTGCATCTGTGTAACTCTCTCTTGTTCTTATATTTACAAAATAATAATAATAGCAATCCAAGGGTATCCAACATTGCTTGTATATCGAGCGTTGGTGTGCAAACCCGCCAAGCTCTATCTGACATGTTGTTGACAAAGTCAGCGTCGGAATATCTTGGTCTCATTTTATGAGATTGGACACCTAAGGATTATCGACTTGTTGTTGACATAGTCAGCGTCGGTTTGCACAATCCGCCAAGCTCTGCCCCAACTCCCCGTCAGTCCGCAAGGCAGTGTATGGGTGGTATACCTTGGTCGTTAAGTTAAGTGTATGTAATTAATTGTAAATTTCAATTTTTATAGAGATAGAGAATAAGCGATGATGCCCAAACACTTCTTGATCTTATTGATTTGACTAGCAATACACGAGGAAATAATAATACCGCTTTACAAACTATGCCAAGCAAACTAAGAATCTATTTCATGGCTGCACTATGTTATCGACCGAACCAACTGGCCAAATTAGAGTTTAACATTGAAAATTTGTGACAAGTTGAGGTATCTAAAGTACAATCAACTAATTAAAATTTGTCAACTTAATTTGTTGTACCATTTTCCTGAAACAGGTCGTGTTTTCAATTTTTGTTTTCAATTGCATAAGTCCTCTGCATTCATGTAGTTACAATAGAGTCATAGCAAACTGCATTTGGATTTTGTGGGTAGTATCCGCTGAAAACCCTCACGAGACACCACTCGTCCTACTAGGGACACCTAGAGGTTTAACGGCTGGTTGCATACGCTCAACGCAATCGTGTTTCCTACGAAAGTGTGACCTATCTAGTTTAGTTTTTCATTTCTTGTTTTACTCGAAGACGAGTAAAAGATAAGTGTGGGGGTATTTGATTGACATAGAAATGTGTTTAGTTTATGCTATTATATCTTATCTTTTGTATATAAATAAATATTACTTGGGTATTGTTTTGTCACTTTTGCAGATATTCCAACCCAGCCCGCATGCAACCAGAAAAATAGAGAAATATAGATCAAATTGCTATACATTAACATTTTGAAGAATTGTAGATGAAGATCACACATCTAGTTGTTGTTGGACAAGAAAATAATTGATAAAAGGCCATGCACATCTCAAATTAAAGGAGGCTTGCAAGAGAAAAGGCCTAGAACTTGTTCCAAATGATAAAAGGCCTGAAATTTACTTGAAATAGCTAGGCCCATTTGTAATTAGGGTAAGGGTTTGGTTATCTCCTATAAATACTCTTGTAATATCATTGTAGCCACCATCCTATTTTTTCTATCTTAACCTCCATTAATAAAAGTTCTTCTTCTTTTATTTTATTTTTAACATTTTTCTTTTTCTTAGCAATTTGTGTTGTCTTCACAATTAGTTTTGTTAGAACACCAATTGTATTTTACATTTTTTTATTAGTTATTAGTCGTTTGATTAGTTTCAACGACAATCCTAATTTTACTTTTTGTTGTTCTTCTTTTTCTGCAATTTTAATTTCTGCATTTTATTTGCGTTTTGCATTTTATTTGCATTTTGCATTTTATTTTCCACGCAATTTGTGCCATCTGTTCAATTAGATTTGATAGAGCTCAATTTGTCTTTGCTATTTTATTTTCATTAGAGATTAATCATTTGATTAGATTCAACGATATTCCTAATTTTGCAATTTCAATTTGTTTTTATTTCAACTAAATCTCCAAACTTCGTCTAACTCGCCCAAGAAGTTATTTAAATAATTTGATTTAATTTGCCTCCCTGTGTTCGGCCTGTATGCTACACACCTGTGTGCTAGCAATATTTATTTCATAAATCAAGCTTTTCTAGTTCATAGGAAAGCGACGATCAATGTACATAGGAAGGAGACTGGGTATCGATGTGGATTGCAAAGAACATGATCCTGAATTTGGGCATAAAAAGAAGCTATGGCGTTCCTGGTCCTGTAACTAAAATAAAGATATTGCGTAAAATTTCGGGGACGAAATTCCTTTTAAGGGGGAAAGAATATAACAACCTGGCATTTTACCGCTTGAATTTACGAATAAATTTTAAATATTGAAGTGATGAGTTGTAACTAAAATAAAGATATTTGAAATAATAAAAAAGTGATAGTGAAATAATTTTTAAAACTAGTGTACAAAAATATTTAGTTCAATGTGAACTTGAAAATGTGACCGGAAATCGTTTATCAAATTCTCGATCTTTCATCAACTAAAACTAATCAGAAAGGTCATGACACTCTCGTGCATGCTAACACACATTATATATTAAGTTAACATGGTTGTTAAACATGAATTTATGTATTCATGTAAGTGAAAATAAATTTAAAATGAGAAGCTTCTTATGTAAGCTAAAAGAAAAAAAGATAAGGACACATAACCCTCTTAGGTGTCCATGTGTAGAAACATCTTAGGAAACCTAAGCATGCATGTGTCATTTTCTTATTGTTTGCATAAATGATGATGGACAAGTGTCTTAAGAAAGAAGAACGATAGGATTTTATTGCTTCTCTTAGAAGCCAAATTTTAGTCGCTTCTCTTAGAAGCCTAAGTGTTAGTGACTTCTCTTAGAAGTATAGTCATACCTTAGTCGCTTCTCTTAAAAGCAAAATTTTAGTGGCATCTCTTAGAAGCCTAAATATTAGTAACTTATCTTAGATATCTAGTCATGCCTTAGTGGCTTCTCTTAGAAGCCTAAGTATTAATAGCTTGTATTTGAAGCTTATTTTTAGTGGCTTCTCAAAGAAGCTTTGCTTCACCTATATATATAGAGTTCATTTGTAAAGAGAAAAGCGTACTTCCTATGTACAAAGAAAACATTTTGTTGAGTTTTTGTTTACAAAGATAAGTAGTTCGAAGAAAAATCGATAATGTGGCCGAAAGCAGTTTTATCGATAAATGAAGTTTTACTTATTAAAAAATTGTTGGAACATCATGTGTGGGAATTGCAATGGGGCGGGTTGGGGAGGGTTTCTCATGCCTCGGACCCTACCCGGACACTTTAAACTCTGCCCCATACCCGCCCCGTTGACTTGTTGCAGGTCTGAAATTTTGCCCCATACCCGAAACCCTTACGGGTCAGGGTAGACCCAACCCGCCCCGGGACCAGGTGATATTGTGTTCTAATGTACAACAATTTACATACTTATATTTTTTTAACATTAAATGATAAATTATATACATATTATAATGTATTCACAATGATAAGAGAATGTAATAAAATGAGTTGAAAGATAATAGTTCAAAATATATGCATTTGTTATTGTATGATTATCATTGATGCAACCTACCATTATGAAAAAATTATAGTTTATTGATTGAAAGAATATAATATTAAAGTTATAACCATGTACACCTAAGAAGATTAACAAGTAATAATTATAATTATAAAGTGTTCTAATGATGTTTAAATCATGTGGGTCGGGTTGGGGCGGGCTAGGCATGCCCCAGACCCGACCCTAGACCCGGACCTCTAAAAGCGGGTCGCGGGTCTACCCGCCCCAAAGACCCTATGGCGTGGGTCTAAATGGGTCAAAACAGGGGCGGATCAAGCGGGTTTGGATGCTAGACCCGCCCCATTACCATCCCTAATCATGTGTATGTAGTAATAATAGAAGAACACATAAATTTGTATGTACATAGCATATAAATAAAATACAAATGGTATATGTGTACATATTATAGAATATGAAAAATGACTTAAAATGATGGGCACACGTGTCATCAAATGAATGGAGCACATGTCTTGAAATTAAATAAGATAAAGGCACATAAACATATTAGGTGTCCATGTGTAGAAACATCCAAAGACACCTAAGAAGATATGTGTCTTCATCCTAAAGCTTGCATGAAGACAAGAAGGACAAGTGTACAAAACTAAATTACCAAAGTAGCCATAAAAACTGATACATAAATGGTGGAAAGGTTCATTTCATATCATCATTCAAAAATGAAAAGCAAAAGTAAGATAAAGAGTAGAAGTTTGGGAGAAGCCTAGAGAATAAATACAAGATCAAGGCACAAGTATAAGGTGAGAAAAACTATTTAAGATTATGTGTTCATTGCATATTTTGAAGAAAAGTTGTGAAAATTACAAAGAAACACCCGAGTCACTGAAAATGACTTTCGGTATTTTAGGCATAACTTTTGCAATTATTGATGAAATTTCTATTTTCTTATTAGTATGGAAAACTAATTCAAAGGGCTACAACTTTCACTTGTATCACTTTCGATCGTTTGAGTACTTGAAAATCGGACGCAAGGTCAGGTAAAAATCAGCCTGAAATGGACATGATAAAAACGCCTCATGATGTTTGATTTTATATATTAAATTGATAAATGATTTTGAGGTTTTCCTTTTATGATAAATAAGTAGACCAAGAGAGCTTTTTACTGTAGAAAACTTGGAGTCAAAAACTATTTTTATCATAGAGAAATAGCATCAAACATTTTGCACAAAAATTGGCTGAAAATCTGAATTTCTGAAATTTTTTTAGTGTTTTAAAATGCTATCTTTCTTTAAATTGGTTATGAAGCATAATAAGCTACCCAGAACTTTTCATAGCATCCCAGAAACGCTGTAGTACGCTGGTTTTTAGTCTAAAATCATTATAAACCACCCAGAACTTGTCGTATCATATTTGGAAACGCTATCTTGTAGTCAAAAGTTTAAACGAGGTGTGAATAGTCTAAACGAGGTTTGAATAGTGTTTAAACGATGTATGAATAGTGTGTAAACAAGGCATAAATATGTTTAATCAAGGTATGAAAAGTGTGTGTTTATATGAGGTATGATTAGTGTTTAAATGAGGTGTGTATAGGATGTGTTTTAACAAGGTATTAATGGTATTGAACTTGACTATTTCAGTTCAATCTTTGAAATTCTTTCCAAACATATATTAGAGGGATATAAAGGTGGTTTAAGACTAGTATGTAAAATAAAAGATGTTTATCTTATGAAAGGAAGTTTTACAAGTGATATCTTTTAAACCAAGTATTAACAGAGTATTTTTACTTGATATAAAAAGTATTTTTTTGGAAGTAATTATTTTTAAATGTTTGGTATAAAGAAGAACTATCTTGGGTTGATCATGTATCTAATTGCTTACCCAATTAAATAAAGGTACGTAGGCAATCATAAGGAGTAGTGATGCAGCTACATGCTTTATAAATAAAATATATTTTTTGTTATTAAATCTTGTGTTGGTGCATCTTTCATGTTTATCATTTAAGCTATACTGATGTTTTATCATGTGTGTAGATTGAATATCGTGTCCATCTCATTAGAGTTACAAAATGGTTAATTTATGGTAATTGTGTTTAATTCATTTTTAAGCACAAATGGTTAATTAGATAAGTGCTAATTATTAAAATTTTATCCAGAGCATTTACTGATGTCGTATGTCTATAAAATAAAATGGTAACTATCATTGTTTGTTTTGGACGGAAGGATTTTCGAAAAAAATTACTGGTCCGAAATTTTGGGGCGTTACATGATATGAACATATCATGTATATTCATTTTAAATTTTAAGAAAAAGGAATTAAATATAAAAAAGCATTCAATTGATGAAAAGATATGCACATATATTCAGAAATAGATTGATATAAGATCATAAACAAGAAATAGATTGATAGTCGATAAACATTATAACATAGAACATAAACAGTGTACAATGGATTATAAATTGCAGAATTAAATATTCGAATAATAATTCATATTGGGGGTATATGAAACATAATACGTATAAATTAATTGTGTATATAGAGGGATCCAAACAAATCTTTGTCGTCAATAAAGAGTATACATTCATAGCAGTCAATTTATTGTTTATGGCGTTTCATGGCGATCCCTTCTTCTAACTCTTCCTTTGCCTTTGATTCCTCATCATTTCCTCCTCTTCCACCCTCAAAACCTTCTCTACCTCCCGTTCCACCACCTCCCTTCCCTTTTGTCTTTTCTCATGGAAATAGATCGGAAGCTATTCGATCTGGTGTTGACCCAAAACTTACTGCATCAAAATCGAATCCAAAAGTTTCGACGAATCCTCCTAAAGCTGGGTATTCCTCTACTAAGTCGGATTATGCTTCTTTGTTTCAACCCCTACCAAGAAATACTGTCATTATAAGCCGATTCATTTTGAAATTGAAAAGGATGGATTTCCTAAGAAGCTACCTGATTTGGTTAAGGAAGAGGGTCTCAAATATTGGAGTAATCATCTGGTAGGTTTCTTCTTAGATGGTACGCTTCCTTATCATGTTGTAGTTAATTTTTTGAAATCCAGTTAGAGATTTCTAGGGGAATTTAGTGTTAAATCAGATGGTTTCAATTTTTACTTCCAATTTATTAATGATCTTGATAGATCAAAGATTCTTCAGTCAGATCCAATTTTCATTTGAGGTTGCATGTTATCATTTCTCAATGGGATCCTACTATCGGTAGCTCTCAAAGGAAGATTAAAAAGGTTCCTATCTGGATCAATTTTTCCAAAATTCCCATAATTCTATGGACTTTGGTAGGAATAAATTGGTTAGTGTGTCACATTGGTAGATT
This sequence comes from Allium sativum, assembly GCA_030737875.1. Taxonomy (NCBI): domain Eukaryota; kingdom Viridiplantae; phylum Streptophyta; class Magnoliopsida; order Asparagales; family Amaryllidaceae; genus Allium; species Allium sativum. Next base: position 11,161,087 of record JASFAX010000033.1, read on the forward strand.
AATCTACTTTGATTATAACACTGAGAAACTACAACGATTCAGGTATGCTAAGGCATTAGTGGAGATTACCCCAGATGTAGATTTTCCTGATTTCATTGAATTGGCCGAATTAAGTGATTGTCCCTCTATAAAGCTATCATATGATTGGAAGCCAAATATTTGCGTCATCTGTAAATGTTTTGGTCATTATATTGTTGACTGTGATAAAGGGTTATAAGGGAAATGGGGTTTGATGGAATGCAATATGAAAGATACTGTGAAGATAATAATGTGGATTATAAAATTAATTACACGCAATTTAGGAGCAATGATCATACTGACATTAGTGAGAAGGGATGGACCAAAGTTGAGGAAGAAGAATGTCGTAGACAAGGAGACAACATTGAATGATAAGGGTGCATCAATTATTGATGAGGACATTGCAAGGAAGGATAAATCCACTTGTGGCATGGATAATGATGGTAAGGTTTTTAATACACAGGCAGTAGACAAGTCAGTTGGAAATGGTAGTATCATTAGTGATAAGAATAAGGAAGGTGATCAAGTCAGTGAAATTCGAGTTACTGGTGTTAGTGATAAGGATCCAGTTGGGGATTTTGGTTTAAATTCTTTGTTTAATGAAGATGCAACTACTGTAGAGGGTATGAATGGCAAGACTTCATCTTTAGCCAATATAGCAGTTGTTAATTCAAAAGTTACAATGTCATGTGTGTCTACCTTCAGTTCTAATGCCCCTTCATCATCTGGTCGTAATTTGATGGGTTCCTATGGTAATTCTTCTGCATCCCCTTATGCCAAGTTATCACCTCCTTCGCATGTAATCTTACCACATACTTGTAAATCTGCCTCTTCTTCTTTTTCGGCTTCAACTCTAGTATCAGGCGCTGGTTTAACTTTCCCTAATGTTAGAACTTCCTTGTTATCTTTAGCAGTACCTACAAGTTCCTTTCCCTCGTCTAAAAAAAGAAACAAGTTAAAAGGAAAATTCTGGGATGATTTAGACGAGGGAATTGACTACAGACAGGAGGATGTGATGCCTTCGAATAGCAATAAAGCTAATAGGAGGCACACTAGGAGGAATCCAGTTTGAACCGACTTTGTAGAAATTAAGTTGGTAGTGGAGGTGCTTGATTGTGGTGAGTTCTTGTTCAATGGATAATCTATTTTGGGATGGTTAGGTTCAGTGCGATTGAGTTTAATTTTTGGAATGCTACGATCTTAGAAGCTGTTGGTTGTAGAAGTGTTTGTTTGAAGATAGTTAAGTGATTTTTGCACTCATGTTGCTAGCGATTGGTTATAGTGTTTGATATTGTTGATGTGTCTTTGAATTTGATGTATATAGGTGTAATTCGAGTAGTGTAATAGTGTGCTTTGTGATATTTTGAGAAATATGAGGATAGGAATATGGCAATCTATAATTAGGAATACAGTGGATGTATAGTCGTATATATAGTTGTTGTAAATATTGTAATTTGCGTTGAGTAATAAAAAAAATCGTGCTTGCCTTTCAAAAAAAAATTGTTTAGATTTATTGTGGAATCTTTCTCCTTCTTAACACAAGTAAAATAAATTATATACTTATAAACTTCTAAAACCAAAGTTTTATTTTGCTCTGGTATGATTTAGAACATGAATCTACAACTAAAAAACATTGTACTACACATACACAAATTTTGGCTTAAATTTATTAATTAAAATATAATTAAACAGTATCAACATACAAAAATTCAGATCGAAAATAAGATTTTGAAATAGATGTTACTAACATAGATCTACAATTAAAAACAATGTATTACACATACAAATTTCAACTTTAAGATCAAAATATAATCAAATAAAATGAATATACAAAATTCAAATCCAAAAATAAGACTTTGAAAGAGATGTTCATGACAAAGATCTACAAAAACATTTTATTTAAAAAGAAACAATTAATAGTTTTTTAAGTTTGGCAAACAAATGGATAAGCTGATAATTTGAACATTCAAATTTAGATCTAAAGAATTAAAATTTGATTTGTGAATACTTAATACGTAGATGAACAATTAAACCTTTTGATATAAACAAACTCCTTTATTTCAATTTATGAGACCAAAATTCCAATGAATTCATTTAACAAAACAACTTAAACCAAGGTAAACAAATTTTATATTAAAAGAGGCAAAGTCATACACATATAAATTATGATAATCAATTGACAAACCATGAAAATAAAATTACATCAAATATTATAATTTAAAAGAAGAAAACATACCTAACCTCCAAATCCATGAAATACACATTTGACCTTTTGTTTTGGAGAGGATTGATTTTCTTTTAATGATGCCTTTGAGTCCACACTGAGCAATGATTTCTCTTCTAATAATAACAATTCACAATCTAGCAGATTGTTATTCCAAGATTGAAGACCTTCTACTACAAATTAGTAATTTTGTATTGGATTTGATTTGAGAACTTTGGGGATGATTTTAGGGGAAAGTTGGTGCCATTAACATGAGGAAGAGGATGAAGAAAGCAGCGGCTCTAAAATGAAATCCCCTATTACCAGGGTTTTGAGATTTGCTTTTATATGGATAGGAAGAAAAAGCAAATAATGATCTTAACCGCACATCTCAAAACCCAAATCTTATGTATTGTAGCTTCCATTTTCCTTTAACTTAACCAATGAATTTACACTCTAAAATGCACGGGTTGTAAAACCTGTATGACCCAAATTAAATACGTAAAATAATATTTAACATATTTTGTCATCGATATCTCCTATTGATCAATATATTCATAACTTTTATAAATATATGCAACAATTTTATTTCTCAAATCAAATTCAAAATTTGTAATTAATATTTCATAAATATTAATTAATTTAATCAATTTATAAAAAGTACAAACTAATTAAATCACTAGGTCTTAAGAGAATTCATCGTCTCGGTTGTGTAACTCTTGGATGTAAATTTCGTCAATGATTAACGTCAAAATTATTCGAACATTAACGTTCACTCTTCACTTAGCAGGTGGTATGACATTATAGCCAAATTTATCGCTTGCTCATTTTCCAAAAAAAAATCCTTATTTAATTTTAATAAGCGTTGCCTAGTTGTGATAATTATTTACACTAATTCTCTACGTTAAAACTATATCACATTAGGACTACGAAATTTGGTAATGGTCAAAATTCCAATATCATCCATATTCAACATTATAATCCAAACACAAAATCTTTGGTTAAATAATAAAAATTATTATTAACCGCAATGCTTTGGCCAGAGACTTTGATTTTGAGTTGACAACAGTTAATCGTGATACTAACCTCGTATAACTAAGGAGACATTCCTCTCTTGAATAGTTTTTCACTTCCAATGCTTCCACTCAACCCAATTATGGTCGTTCAATGGACATAACTCCATGATTAAACTATACCAAAGTATTGCTTCCCTATTAAAGATCAACGGTATTCTCAAGTCAAGAGAACCATGTAAAATTTTCACATCGATATTCTCTACTTGATCCTGATTATATCAACCAATAAAAAACTATCATGTGAGTCATTCCATGGTTATCCAATAACTATCAGTATGTAACCCTTGGTTCCCCTAGTAGTCATGAGTAATACATTGCCAACATTTACAGAGTGTTGCGTACTCTAGTCTCAACAGATGTATCGATATCTAGTCTCGATACATTTTAACTAAAAATATATAAAATGGTATATTTATTTTCACTATAATAAATTAGTCACTATTACAACACTGCATAACTACTATCACAAAACGTATCATTTATGGATTTCTATTAAATGTACTTTTAATTAGATTACTTAATTAATATAACCACATTATATCAAGTATATAGTAGAAAGAAAATATCTTTATTTCGATCAAGATCGGTCAACGAGTTAGATACATGTAACATATTACATAATTGCCCGTAGGGCATACCCCAAGCTCTACCAATCTCAAACTTGCACTTGGGGTCAATTATGGAATCTTATTCCAACTTCGCCAATCGATTTTCTCCAAAAATCAATTTAGGTTGGTTCCTTTGTGATCAAGTGTGTTAATATGTTTCAATCATCTACTTTATCAATTAACTCTCTCTGATGGTGATAAACTGTTTTATCTTGTGGAACAATTCAAAGTATGCCTCCTGACTTCTAATGAGCTCAAAGTTCTGTTACGAACTATATCTGAAAATTGCTATCATATAACAATGTTATGGGATTCTCATCATTTGGAATTAGCTCAACAATAAATTTGTGCAATTATATATTTATATGCATCAGTTTTATTGTAGTGTTATTCAAGGAAATGTATTTAGCCCTTTCAATGAATTGTTCATAGTCTTTCACTTAGAACATTTCCAACTTAAAGATTCTTAATTTGAATTTATTATTTATACATTATACTCAATATCACTTATAAATTTTAAGTCTGAACACTCCTTTATAAGGAGTTTGTTGTTTCTGTAAACAATTCTCTGGTATTTAAAAAATACACGAGAATGCTTCAAATGACCGTTTAGTGATATCAATTTGGATTTGATATTTCTTCATGCATCAAATACATAAACAAATCTTAATATTACAGGCAATATATCATGTATAATAAGTCCAATTGCCAATGCATAACGGACTCATCTCATATGTTCCGTATTAAACAGTTTAATAAGGTGTCTATGCATATCGATTTGAGACATTCCCAATATCTTTTGTAATCACTGTAAAAGACATGACTTAAAAATCCAAAGGTGAGTATTAAGACAACTAAGGTTGATTTTAACACAAGTATCTCATTAAAATCAACAATATATTGTTCACTTAAAGTTTAGGAATATCAGTGTAACATTTAGTGCTCTTTCTTATGAACACACACTTCCTTTGCACTTTGATTGAAAATCAAACTATTTGATTTCTATTAAAATACTTATTCAGTCTTGATGCTTATAAAATGATACTTTCGTATCATTTCTCGGATCATATCTAAAGACTCACAAACCCAATATCACTCTCACTAACTTTGAAACATTTTTGGTTAATATATGTAAACAGCTAAATCTAAATCTTTATTTAGAATTTTCTATTTCAATACATATGTACCAAAACGCTAAATCTAAATAAGCGATAGTTTTATGGGCAAATCCAAATTAACTTGAGCATGTTGAAAATCAAATTTATTATGCTGATTTCAATAATTTGAAATTTCTGATATTAGCCTTGTTTGCGTTGTTCATTTAATTCCACTACATTATTTTTTGTCATAAAGACACAATCTCAGCCGATGGATCACCTCCCTTCGATTATGACCACAAAAATTATATTATGATAGCGTACTTGGAATTCTTTCATATTTGTGCATTATGCCACATAGAGTCAACATCCTTAATGGTTTAATTAAAGTACTGAGGATTATATGGTATCGACATTAAATAAGAAACTTGTAGTTTCTCTTTGATGTATGAAAATACTTACTAGACATTTTAATGTTTTGTGTTCATTTAGATTGGTTAATTTCATTTTATCTCATATAATTAGTTCTATCTGTGTATTGTATCCAATTCCATTTTACTATTGATAATTTCTTAAAGAATGATATGCCTTGAAACAACAGTTGTTTCATAGTGCAAATCAAATAAAGATTCATAAGCACTTTACGAATTTCTTTATTTATAAAAACGATTTGGTTTTAGTTTGCAAAAATTATGTTCAAAACATAAATATATCATCTATTGACAGTCCTTTCCGAAACCCATTAGGAAGACTCGTACAAAATCCTTCACGAATAATTATTATGTACAATCTTTAGACTCATATAACCTACCAAATTCTTGGTCTAGGATATGTTGGATTCCTTATAAACCCTTATCTTGTATGATTTTGTAAACTATTATCTAGACGAAATAATATTAACCTTGTATACACTCTTAAGTGTAGTGATTTATGCGGAATTTTGATGAGGATCTAGTATTGTTTATTTGAATACCAATGGAGTATAACAAAACAATTATGAAATCTCACGAAAAACAAAGAACAAAAAAAAGGACATAGAAGGTTTAACGTGGTTCAGATATGAATATCCTACGTCCACGGAGACCCAACGACTTTTAATTCTCAATGAAGAAATGAGTACATAAGAGAGGAGGAAGATTACGATAGAGAGAAGATTAATGGTGGATTGATTTCTTCATACAATAACATGACCTCTATTTATATAGAGGGATTTCTTGATCTCCAAGTAAACTTGGCATCCAAGTTTACTTGACCTCCATGTAAACTTGGCACCCAAGTTTTCTTGACCTCCAAGTAAACTTGGCACCCAAGTTATTCCATATAGAAGCCAATTATATGATTGACAATCAATATTTCCTTCTCTACAAATATTTGAATCATCAATTTGAACACTCCACCTTGATTCAAATGTGACAGTATTTCTTCATCATCTCATCTTCAACAATCAACATAGAAGTTGTTGGGCCCAGCGCCCTATGGCGCTCAAGTAACAGGAAGCAAACTGATCAAGTTTGAGCAAAGCTCAAACTTGTCCTTCAGAAGTGACTTAGTCATCATATCTGAAGGATTATCCGAAGTACCCACCTTCAATAATTTGATCTTGCTCCGTTCTTCCTCAAGCATAAGAAAGAAACCTCTAACATAAATGTGCTTTGTCCGTGAACTATAAGCTTGATTCTCAGCAAGATTAATCGCACTCTGACTGTCTGAAAATAGCTCCACTGTCCGCTGCGCCATTGAAAGATCATCCAACAACTGAAGTAAGTACAATCCTTCCTTTGTTGCTTCCACAATCGATATCAACTCTGCTTCGGTAGTCGACAAAGCTATGATTGATTGCAACTTTGATCACCATGAAATCGAGCCTATGCCAAGTGTAAAAACATAGCCTAACACTGACTTCCTAGCATCTCTATCCCCAACATAATCAAAATCACAATATCCTCTAAGAAAGATGTCACCATCTACTCCACCATATAGCAAACCCACCGAAGAAGTGCCTCGAAGATATCTAAGAATCCACTTCACTGCTTGCCAATGTTCTTTGCCTGGGTTAGACATATATTGACTGACAACACAAATTGCATGGGCCAAATCTAGTCTCGTGCACACCATTGCATATATGAGACTACGAACAGCACTAGAATAAGGTATATTAGCCATATACCTTTTATCTTCTTCCAATGTGGGAGAATGGTCTTTCGACAACTTAAAATGAGAGCCTAAAGGAGTGCCTACCGGTTTGGCTTTCTCCATCCCAAATCGAGTGAGGACTTTCTCGATGTACTGCGCCTGAGTGAGCCTTAACTCTCTCCGCTTCCAATCCCTGCTTATCTTCATACCCAATATTCTTTGTGCCTTTCCTAAATCCTTCATATTAAACTATCTAGTGAGCTCCGCTTTTAACTCCTTAATTTTGACCATACTCTGAGATGCAATCAACATATCATCAACATATAACAACAAATAAATCATGTCATCATCACATCTCCTAAAATAAACACACTGGTCTTTGAAGCTTCCGGAGTATCCCTGTGAAAGCATAAACTTATCAAATCTCTTGTACCATAGTCTAGGAGACTGCTTCAGTCCATAAAGAGGTTTGTTAAGTTTACAAACATAGTCTAGCCTGCTACTATCAATGAACCCTTCCGGTTGCCGCAAATAAAACTCTTCATCCATATCACCATGCAAGAAAGCAGTTTTGACATCTAGTTGCTCTAACTCCATGTCATAATGAACAACTAATGCCAAGAGAATACGAATGGAAGTATGCCTAACAACTGGAGCAAAGATGTCATGATACTATATCCCTTTCTTCTGAACATACCCCTTTGCTACTAGTCTTGCTTTATATCTGAACTCTCCATTGCCGCCGTCTTTCACTCTATAGATCCACTTACATCCAATAGCTCTCTTGTCGGTAGGAAGTGGCACGAAATCCCAAGTGTGATTTTTCCATAAAGATTCAATCTCCTCTTCCATTGCTACTAACCAACTGGAACTGTCAACTGATGCAATAGCGTCTCTATAATCTATGGGCTCATCATGGACAACATTTAATGCATATGTTTCCATATGATCAAAATCAATGTCTTTGATGCTCAAACCAACAAACTCATCAAGCCATCTGGGCTTTCTTCTTTCTCTAACAGGCATGGTCTCTGTATGAGCTCCACCTTGAGTTTGATCTTCTATTCCAGTATCCATACTATCCTCATCAACCACGGTGTCATCGGAAACGCCATTTGAACGTCTATGGAAAGAATCAACAGATGATTTGCTTTGTGTTTGGTATTCTTCACATGTCCTCTCATCATCATCCGATGAGGAAGGCTTCACCTTCAACATATCCTTCTCATCAAAAGTAAAATGCCTTCTTATAATAAGTTTCTTGCTAATAGGACACCACAACCTATATCCTTTTACTCCTCTTCTATAACCTAGAAAGATACACTTGCGAGCTTTAGGTTCCAGCTTTCCTCGACTCTCATGCATATAAGATGGACAACCAAATACCTTGAGGAATGAATAGCTAACAAGCTCTTCTTTCCATACTTCTTCAGGGATCTTCATATCTATGGCAGTAGAAGGTGTGCGGTTGATGAGGAAAGCCGCCATAGATAAAGCTTCATCCCAAAATCCCTTTTTTAACTTAGCTGTCAATCTGAGGCACCTAGTTCTCTCCAACAATGTCTGATTCATACTTTCTGCAACTCCATTGGACTGGGGGTCGCCTGGTGTAGTGTAATGCCTCTTAATGCCTTCAGACTCACAATAATCGATGAATTCCTCTGATACGAATTCATCGCCATTATCTAAACGGAGAACTTTCAACTTCTTCCCTTACTGCTTCTCCACCATGGATTTCCATTTACGAAATCTAGTAAAGGTTTCACTTTTGGACTTTAAAAAAATATACCAAACTTTACGAGAGAAATCGTCTATAAATGAAATAAAATACCTGGCTCCACCCATTGACGGGCAAGGGGAACGTCCCCAAACATCCGTGTGAACATAATCCAAAATAGCTTTTGCCTTATGCTCACCAACAACAAAAGAAATCTTCGTCTGCTCACCAAGAACACACTCTTCAGAAAAACCAATCTTTGAATGCCGAACTCCGTCAATCATACCTGCTTTCTTAGCTCATCCATACTGCGCTTTCTAATGTGGCCCATCCGCAAGTGCCACAATCTGGAAGAATCTGAATCAGCTGAAGTAACCAAAGCTGATTCACCAACTACAGTAGTGCCCTTTAGTAAATAGAGATTTCCTTCCCTCCCTCCTTGCATAACGGTCATGGAACCCTTAGATATTTTCATCTTCTCTTCTTCAACTACAATCTTTAGTCCAAGTCTACTCAACGTCCCAACAGAAATCAAGCTCCTCCTTAAATCAGGTACATGCCTAACATCAATAATGGTTCGAATAACACAGTCAAACATCCGGATCTTTACACTACCAACACCAACCATACGACAAGAAGCATCATTGTCCATCAGAACTTCTCCTATATCAATCTCACGGTAAGTGGAAAAATAGTTCCTATCAGGTGTCATATGATAGGATGCGCAAGAATCAATCAACCATAGGGTGCTCTTCCAGAAGAGCTAGAAGCTGTAAACACATCAGTGTCACTCTCCGTATCTGATTTCTCCGCTGTAGAGGCTGAAGCTTGCATTGGGTCTTTTCTTTTTCCTTCAAGCTTGGGACATTGTGCAACAAAGTGCTCGGGCTTTTTACAATAATGGAAAGTCAATTTCTTAAGCCCCCTAGACTGGGACCTCGAAGAATTTTGTTCTTCACCTTTCTTTGACTTGCTTTGACTTCTACCTCTCTGAATAGATAATCCTTCGGTATCACTATTAATGCTAGTGCTCGCCATTCTACCTCTTAACACTTGATTATGAAGGCCAGCCTTTACATCAAAAAGGCTAATTTTACTACGACCATAAATCATGGAATTGACAAAAGAAGTATATTCTTTAGGCAAGGAACATAGGAGGATCACAGCTTGAACCTCATCAGTAATATCAACATTTGCTGCCTTCAGGTTCATAACTAAAGTGGTCAAGGCATCTACATGCTCCACAAGATCGGCTCCAGGCTTCATTTTGAACGAATAAAGTTGTTATTATAGAATAATCCGATTTGTGAGAGACTTGTCTTGATATGCATCTGATAATGCATCCCATAGTTCCTTCGCCGTCTACTTCTGAGAAAATTCTCTAAGGACTTAGTCTGAAAGACTCAACTGAATTGTTGTGAGAGCTTCGCCTTCCATTTCCTCCAATTCAGCTGCATCAACATCTTTCAATTTCTCAGGCGTAGAAACAGCTTTAAAGTCTTCTCCTTTTTCAATACGGCTTCTATCTTTATCTTCCAAGTACCAAAATCTCCTTTTCCGTCAAAACGTGTTACTCCATAATTAATGCCAGATCTTCCAATAGACTTACTAGAAGTAGCCATTAATATCCAAATACAAACAATAACACCAGCTCTGATACCAAACTGTAGTGATTTATGCGGAATTTTGATGAGGATCTGGTATTGTTTATTTTGATACCAATGGAGTATAACAAAACAATTATGACATCTCACGAAAAACAAATAACAAAAAATGGACACAGAAGATTTAATGTGGTTCGGATATGAATATCCTACGTCCATGGAGACCCAACAACTTTTATTTCTCAATGAAGAAATGTGTACATAAGAGAGGAGGAAGATTACAATAGAGAGAAGATTAATGGTGGATTGCTTTCTTCATACAATAACATAACCTCTATTTATATAGAGGGATTTCTTGACCTCCAAGTAAACTTGACACCCAAGTTTTCTTGACTTCCAAGTAAACTTGGCACCCAAGTTTTCTTGACCTCCAAGTAAACTTGACACCCAAGTTATTCCATATAGGAGCCAATTATATGATTGACAATCAATCTTTCCTTCTCTACAAATATTTGAATCATCAATTTCAACATTATGTACACGTCCTTATAGAAAGAAATTAACTGAACTTCACTTACTGTTAATCGTACATTGTCCAATAATGTCTGATTACTCCTTAAAGATGCATCATTATGTATCTCATGGAGGTGTGACTTTTGAAGTTGAATCTATATTCATTTCTAGGTACATTCGGAATGTTTTCCAATTACTACTTATTCGATCAAATCATTTAATTATGTTGCATGTAATTTTATTTACTTTTCTTTTATATTCAATGATCTAACCTCAAACTCACTACACGTGTATCTAATATACATGTTCATGTTGGAAATAAATCACCGATGAATATAATGAAGTATGTGGAACTATTTTACATTAATAGACTATGATTGCATACGTCCATTTTTATCAATTTGAAAAGCTCGTAAACCCTTATAACGATCCCACTAAATGGATGCATATCCTTTTATTGTTTGAGATATGATCAACAAGTATCGTATGATTCAAATTAATATATTAAGATTATTTTCTTGAAACTATGGCTTAGTCCATAGTCCAAATAACTTTACATAATATTAGATACTTCTATGTTTTCCAATGCATCACTTTGTTATGAAAACAAATACCATATTATTGTTTTATTTCATAATGAATACTCATAATATTCATATTGAAATATAGCTGTCTTATTCTTATTCGATAGTGAAAATAGTTATTATTTCATAAGGACATTGTAATTGACACTCCATGTATTGTTAAGGGGGTCAAATTTTAAAAACACTCCAATCATATAAAGAACGTTGTGGGGGGAGGGGGGTCACATACTTAATTTTTTACATTCCCTTTTTACCTTGATAACATCAGTTACCATCCCAAATCCCAATAAATTTCAAACACACAAAAAAAGCTAAATTAATTGCAAATAAAAAAACCGATTGTTTGGGGAAAAATAATGGTGCGAACAAAGAATGTGAAACGCACCTCCTAAGATCCCAAGATAGTGGAGAAACTGTTGACAAGGTATGTGAAATCGATTGTATATTGCCCTGGAAACGATGAAGGTTAGAGTTTTTGTTATGTTAGTCTCGAGAACCAAACGTCGTAGTATCAAATTTTGTTCGACGCAAGATGGTCAAATTGTTTTCTTTCGATTTGTCATCGCCGAAATAGGTGAGTTACTACATAACGACATAAACAACGTAGGGCTGTCGTATTATATATTTTGGTTTGACATTGTTCATCGTTTCTAAATTTTGTATTTGTTATTGGATTGCTGAAGTGGGGAAATAGGATGTATCGACAAATTCGTAGGTAGGATACCGTATAAAAAAATTGTTTGATATATGTATATCGGTTTCCAATAAGTGATATGTTTTCATATGATCTGATGCATATCGACAAATGAGATTACTGATAATTGGTATATATATCTGATGTAGTTCGACTAATATACCATATAATTTTTTTTATTAACAACTAAAAAAGAGACATTGTAAAGAAGGCTAAGTTGGTAAAGTAAACTTTATTTTTAAGGGGGTGCTCTCTGCATCGGTACTCCCTTTAAAAAATTCTATTTTTTTTAAATTGACCCCCTTAGCAATACTTGGAGTGTCAATAACAATCCCTTACATAAATAATGTTTAGTACATTCTAGGAAATATTTTTTGTAATATGATGCAATCATAAGTGTTATTTGGCATGCTCTCGCTATTTCCACCATTACTATAATAGTGTACTAAATTTGGAGATCCGTCGCTCACTTGATATATATATATTTATTTTACATATTGCAACTAGTTTACTGTGGGGTCTCTGATCAAATATCTTAAGCTCAAAGAAATAAACTCATGGAAAACAATTTTCTATACTAAAATACATATTGGAATATAAATCGTATTTCTCATTCCAACGTTTAGTATCAACCACTATTGTTACAGTTCTGTTTCAATTATTTCTTTATGAAGAAGAAATGACTATTCACACTATTCATCCCAACTATACCTTAATTTACATTTACTTTAATACATTCATTTTTTTTAAATGATTAAACCATTCGAAAAATCTTTACTACAATGTCATGACAAACTCTTTACGAAAGCATATTTGATTATCTATAACATTTAAGGACATCAAATATGTTGCTTTCATTAAAATGGTCAAACTGGCATTTCAGGTATCAAGTTCTTAGATTTATACTATAGTTCAGGCCTTATGTTACTATTAACACAATATTATATTTTATGTAATTAATCAAATTGAATGCTCGATCTCATATACAGTTTACTAGTTTATTTCGAATGAACTATATTCATCGAAGTATCGTATATTCTCGTATTGCTTTTAGAGTTCGAAACTCATAATATGCAACATACGGTATCAACCAAATAAACATGTAAGTGGTCATTTTATCAATGTATTAAGTAACTGTAAAAAAAAGGCACTTGCATGGGTATAGAAAACAATAAGATGCAATAGGCAATGTTTAATTTAGTTCCTTATGTCAACGTTTAATTTAGTTCATTTGTATATGTTAATTGATAAACGTTTATCAATCATATTAAATGCACAAATTTATCATTATAGATAATTATAACATTATTAGTATATGTTCTTATAATATTAGATAGGTTAAGTGCTGCGATTTTATTTTTCTAGTACGGCTCCTATTAGTCGTTTATGTTTCACCAAATCTTAAGCAAAACATATAAGTCTTTCAACTTCACACTGGGTGTTAGGGCTTGTATGCCTTAGGATCCTGACTTTAAGGAAAGATCAACAAATTATAGGCTGCATACAATGGATAACTCTTTATCGGTTGTATCACACACAACAACTCCTAACCTTTAGTACCTTGCCCTAATCCCGCTTTTATCTTGAGGAGACCTCAACAAGTAAAACGATACTATTCACTCGGACCTATCATTTCTTGATGGCCCAAGTGTAATGCATGTACCTTGAGGAAAACTCAACAAATGCATGCAGTTGCCTTACTTCATCTGTTCAATATATTAATAGCACTACACGTAACATCCCTAGCTTGAGGAAATCTCAACAACTAAGGAGTATACAAGTAATCTATTAACATGTAAATGATAGAGGACAACTTTATATTAAACGTTCATAATCTTTAGTATATTATATCGAGTGATATCGACTTATAGAATAATGTATTTTTTTGAAATACTCTCATGATTGAAGTGTCAAACACATAAAAAATCACAGTATATGTACAATTACATATGTATTTATTTCTTAAGTCTATTTGGGGGTTTCTTTGATGCTCCACATTTAGTTTATACAGTCATACCGTATATTTTATTGTTAAATAACTTTTATATTTCACGTTATTTTGTATGATAATCTTATGTATAATATTTCATTAGTTAAATCTTACTTAATTTGAACCGATTAACTCTTTAATTAATTTTATATTAGTATTCCAATACAACTTTTATATTAGACATTTCTACTATAACCTTTATAGTGTAACACATATTTCTTATATATGCATATTTTTACCCTTAATTAATTTATTTAATTAAACAATTTTGTTAAATTATACCAATTTCAAATTTTATTTTACATATCTGTATGCTTATGTTATCTTAAACACTCTAAAATAACAAAACATATATACTACAAGCATATAAGTACTAATTAATTAACTCATTTGATTAATTTATTTTATCAATATTAATCATAAATTTTGAAATTAATATTTTAAAAGTTGCAATTTTTTTTAACTTTCATTACATTTTCAAACATTTTGAAAATTTATGTTATATTATAACCTTTTATAATAAATACATTTTTATTTTAAATTTAACTCTTAAACTTAAAATCTTGTCATGATTTTTAAAACTATTTTGAAAATTATTCCAAGGCGCAGTTCACATTAAGCCTTTTCTATTAGGGGAAATCTTTGGGCTCATTTCACCTTTCAAGACAGGCTGATAACCAGGTAGGACAGAGCAATTGATTACCCAATTACAATCCTAGACGTTACCTTTCTAGACACCGTACTAAGTGAGAAAGCTTAATTAGTTTGCCCCAACATGACTAATTTTGAGCGCATAGATATTATTTCAGATCCTAATTCAGCTTTTAACCCACATACTCTGCTCAAATCTCTTTCTCCATTCTCTCCATACTCAATCCCTAATTCTCTTAAACCACCCTCTTCCCCACAACCTTATTCCAAACGCAAACTCCCATTCTTCTTTAACATGGCTGATTCATATCTTTATCTTACTACCACCATCATCAATGGTCTTTCGAGACACTCTCCCTAGCGCTTACATCCAGCCTCAACCACGCGGAATGGCCTATCTAGATGATATCCGATAACACATTCCTCTTCAGCTACCTTGATTCCACTGTCAAAAACCACACCCTCTACTTAAAAAAATTGTCCAAACCTAGTTGCACCATCCTCATACAATCCTGGTCCAACCATAAACAATCCCCTCCACCCACTCTTGAACCAGCAACTTGGACCAAAGTTAGGGGCTTACCAGAATTTCTAAAGCATTCATGAAACGTTGTAATGACCCGCATTGGCAGAGGTATTATGATTATTTTATTATATAAATGGTGGTTTAGTGAATTAAATGATCGTGGAATTTAATAATAGTAAATATTTGATTAAAAAAATAAATTAAATAATATATTTAATTTTGAAATAATCAAAATTGGCCGAAATGGCGATTTAGTGTGAACTGGATCATCTGTGACTTTTAATTCAGCTTGGAATTGAATTTGAATAACGAATATATTTAATTAACGATGGTTGAACGTATAAATTATAATATAATTAAAATAGAGCTTGAAATAGCGTTGCAGTTCGTAAATTGGCAATTCGAACTTCAACTGAATGTACAGGGTTCGTTTTAAGCCGGATTTCTGTGAAACAAGAAACGTGTGGAGCTGGTGGAGTATATCTTTCTAATGGAAGAGAAAAATCGGGATTTCGTCGTGTAGATTTTAATGTATGTCCAAATCAAATTTTAGAAAAGTCGCTGTGGAATTCCTTTAAAATTTATAAAGGAATTATTTATATTTTTAAAAGGGATTTCAATATAAATCAAATATCGGGTTGACCCAGAAGTGAATATCGAGTTGTAAATACATACAGGAATATTCTAGAGCTGTGTGGTATGCCACTGTGAATATAGACGATAATATTTAATTTTAAATATTTAATTTAATTATATTTAAATATATTTATATATTTAAATAGGCTATTTAGAGCGTTAAAAATAGCCACTTTTGCAAACGAAGTCAGAATTCGACGAAACCAGTTTTGTTGGATCCGCAATATCAAATAGTTGTTAGACTTCCAGTTTCGTGATTTTTAGAGTCACTGTGTGGCCGTACGGATTTTTAGAGTGTAAAATAGTCAGTATTTCGACAGTTAAAAATACGCTGTGTGAGCATACGGAGTCGGAATTCGACGAAACCAGTTTCGTTAGGACTGTAATGTCGAACTCTAGGTGCATGTCAATTTCCATGATTTTTGGGTATCGTGTGTGGTCGCACGAATTTTTAGAATGGAAGAACGAATATAAAACAATAAAAGAAAAATATCTAAAACTCATTTGAGGTAAAAACAAAGGCCACATGTTCTCTGTTTTCAACCACACAAGAAACCCGTCCCCCCTATAAGATCAGATTATCCGCCTCCATCAGTTTTTCTTCAAACGTGAGGATGTTCAACTTCAAAAATACCCAAATAAATCGAATAAAAATATATAAATCAAAAGAATTGTATTTATGGATTCAACGAGGTATGAGCTTCATTTCTATATGAAAATGGTTGGGCGCGATGCGTGTTTTGGCAAGGGGGAAAACGTACAGTAAACCTAGGGCTGATGATTTCGAGAGATGTAAGCATCGATTTGAAGTTTAGAGTTCGTAGTTGGACTCACGAGATCGAATAGCATCACATAGCAAAAGTTTGTGGAATTCTGGAAAGAAAACCATCGCTCGAAACACCTGGTGCGTGGAATGAGGGCAGGCGACGGAAATTGCCTGGGTGAGGCGAGTTCGAATCTTTTGATATGGGGTTAAAGAGAAATGGATGAGGAGAATATTGGTAATTTTATTTGAATTTAAGTGAAGAGGGTTGGTGGTTCTTGTGGAGGAAAGTAGGCGAATTGGCCATTTGAAAAGCATCAGGAAGTCACGGCCATTTGGGGAAGAAGCATTCGTATGGGCGGGTCTGGGCTGTTTGGGCCGATGTGGAACGGTTAAGCCCAATTAGAAATGAAATTAGTTTAGTTTTCTTTTAATTTAAAATCAATGTATAAACTTGTATAATAGATATCTTTCCCATACGATATCAGATTGACGAACCGTAAGTTGCGTTGGGACCGTATGGACGAGAGCTTCACAATGAAGCTGACTGGAAGTGGATGGGTGCTCGTTTGAATTTATGGCAAAATAAACTGTTTGATTCAAATCAAATAATAGTTTATCGTTCTTTAACGATGAACTGCAAATGTGAGTAAACCTCACTAACTCTGAACAGTTTATAATTCAATGTCGTATTTTTAGAACTGTTAGATATTGGCTGATTGACTGTGTGTTGACGGTTTGATTGAACTGCTAGTCAGTTAGTTAAATTTTCTATATTGATTCTGTTTAACAGAATATATCATATGGAACTGAAAAGTGATGTTATCTATATTGTTTAACATCTGTGATGCAGGGAAGCAGGTTGGAGGAATCCAACTGGATTCCTCAACAATTATTTTACTGTTTTCATATATTGTGATATATGATGTGTTATATAATCTGTTATGGATTATGGGTATTGGAATGATGTTGATCATTTTTATTCGATATTTTAAATATCATAAAAGACCCTGGGATGTAAAGAGAAATTTTTCAATGTATATTGAAATAAAAGGGATTTTATAAAATCAACAGATTTTATAAAAGGAAATGTTTCGAAAATAAATAAAAGGGAAAAATGTTTTTTTAAACGAATAGAGTTTTATAAAAGGGAAATCATTTGTAAAGTGAAGAACTGTTACTAAAAATATTCTTTATAAATGAATAGTTTATTCGAAAAGAATAAAAGAAGTTAATCGATGTTAGTTAATCGATTAGAGTAAGAAGTAAAGGAGTTAATCGATGTTAGTTTAATCGATTAGAGTTAAAGTAAAAGGAGTTAATCGATGTTAGTTGATCGATTAGAGGATAAAGAATAAAAGAAGTTAATCGATGTTAGTTAATCGATTAGAGTAAGAAGTAAAGGAGTTAATCGATGTTAGTTTAATCGATTAGAGTTAAAGTAAAAGGAGTTAATCGATGTTAGTTAATCGATTAGAGGATAAAGAATAAAAGAAGTTAATCGATGTTAGTTAATCGATTAGAGTAAGAAGTAAAGGAGTTAATCGATGTTAGTTTAATCGATTAGAGTTAAAGTAAAAGGAGTTAATCGATGTTAGTTAATCGATTAGAGGATAAAGAATAAAAGAAGTTAATCGATGTTAGTTAATCGATTAGAGTAAGAAGTAAAGGAGTTAATCGATGTTAGTTTAATCGATTAGAGTTAAAGTAAAAGGAGTTAATCGATGTTAGTTTAATCGATTAGTGTTAAAGCAAATGAGTTAATCGATGTTAGTTTAATCGATTAGTGTTAAAGCAAATGAGTTAATCGAATATAGTTACTCGAATAGAAGCAAATGAGTTAATCGAATATAGTTTATTCGAAGAAAGTAAAAGGAGTCATCGAATATAGTTATTCGAAAGGAGTTAAGTGAAATGGGTAAATCAATAGCATTAGTCAAATAGAGTTAATCCAATAATGTTAGTCCAATAGAGTTAATTGATAAGGGTTAATCGAATAGAGTAAATCAAATAGAATAAATCGAATAGAGATTTATTCGAAGGAGGGTTAAGTAAGGAAGTTAGTAAAAGGAATATAAAGTGAACTTTGCCTATTTCAAAGTTAGAAATGTTGTTCAGTTAAGGTCTGAGAGGTAGTTCTACCCCAACTTGATTGGCTTCGTTTTTAAGTAAGGAATAGTTAAGGTTCGGCAGTAAAGGAAATGGTTTGAGTTGGCATCGCGATGGTTTGTTTAAAACATCAGTCTAAGTCCAATGAAGAAACTTTGGAAATGTTTTCCAAGTAAGAAACAAGAAATGGAATTGTTTTCCATTGTTAATAACGTATATTTTCCCAATTTAGAAAATAAGGAATATTGAACGTAGGGAAACAGGAGATAAGTAAATTAATGAATTAAAGAGATTAATGTTAAATGATGTTTGTTCGATATAATTTCCATCTGGAAATAATATCGTTGTTTGCACATCTGTTTTTCTTCGATAGTTAAATCACAGACTATCGAAGTTTTGACCATTTTAACGTTGTTAATATGGAGAGACCAGTTGGATTATTATCCAAAGAACCACTCTGTATTGGCATAAGCGTTGCGAATCATATATGCCAAAGGAAATTGAAGACGGAGTTATGCAAGGGCTATCCTGTTTACAGAATAGTGCCTTCGGTTCATCCTGTTCCTGGATGACTTGTATGGACGGATGTCTGACAGAGTATTTCCAGACGATCACGTATATTGATTTCTCCAACTATACCAAGAGTGGAAGCGGAGAAGGAAACTTCTCTTAGCTAACACGTAATGTATGGTTGAGGACGTCAATCGGTGATTTGATGGATTTGACGATGTGACATTCGAAGTAAATCTGATGTGATGATGAAAGCGTAGCTTCTAGCCTCATCATCTGGTAAATGACAGAAATCAGGCAGGCAGCATGGCTAAGTCGGTCGCACCGAAGTAGGGTGTATAATCACCTGATCTAGAGTTTCATTTACTTCTAAAAATCTATTGTTGATGCTGTCCCATTCGGGAAACGGTTGCTGATCCCAACTGTTGGTGATATACATTCGATACGCTCAAGCGAAATGAGAGGTCGGTCATGTGTGGCCGGGTTGCAAGATGTTCTTGTTGAACCCAGTGTATTCCTCTCTAGAGGTACACTAGCGAAAGGTGGTTCCATACCTTGTCATAGTTGGAAATCCATTACCCAATACGTGCTTGCGGTTTTGAGTTGTATACTATATATGTAGAACGTGAGATGAAAGCGTTTCTGCTAGATGATTATCTATACTGTGGTTGATAGACATTATTATAATATCAAAAAGGTTTTTGATATAAAGTTATCTTGGATTCTCATAAGGGAAAAACCCGTTCCGTTATGCGGCGTGGTCTTATGAGATATCATTTACTTGTTCGAACTGTTTTTAAACTGTTTACTCATACCAGTCCCATGACTGACCCGGAGTTTATTTTGTGTTGTTTTCCCTAAACTCTTGGGTGCCTAAATTTGTACGGGCAGTCAAGTAGTCGGGATTTTACAGATATACTGGAAGAGCTGGAGCAGGAGGCTTCAGGATCATATAGCTATAGTTATTTCCGCTGTGTTGTAAGTAATGTACTCTGATAATGTATTGTATACATATAATGATTTATTTCAAGGATATGTTATCTATTATATGTTATTCGTTCCGCTGTGAGATTCGTGTTACTCTGATGTTGTGTTCTTCTTCTTCTATTCTAAGTTTCTATCTTATCTTTCCTCACCCTCTAATTTCTTTCACTAATTACCAGGATTTTTCGATGTTTTGGTTATCGACATCGAGCTTATGTCGATAACCAAAGTCGCTAAAAATCCGGGTCGTTACAGTTGGTATCAAAGCTTAAGTTAAGTGAATTACCTTGGCTCTGTGGCGTGACTCGGTAGAGATAGGGTTAGTAATACCGTAGATTGAGTTTGAGTGTATATATACGAGTGAACGTATTTGTATATGATATAAAAATAATTTTATATTGTGAAGATTTATTGGTTGGGTAGTTTATGAGTTCTGGTCGATCAGTTTGATCCACTGTATCGGTAGGATTTACTAAACACTCGAATACGATGGGTCGACACGATATGTTTTGAAAAGAGGGTAAATGAAAATAGTTTACCCAACGTATATTTTGATATATATTGGATATATTGGTTGTTATTATAATCGAGTAAGATTATAAATTTAATGGTTATGTAATTATCCAATCAGAATTCATATAAGTGAAATGCTTGAAATCAGAAGAGTTCAATCTGAATTTAAACCAGAAATTTAATTAGAATTCTGGAGAATTGGATAAGTGTTTGTAAATAGATTTGGATTAAAAATAAGGAAAATTTAAGATTCTGGGAGATTTTAAATTGTTTTACAAGCAGTGTGAATTATATTTTTCAAATGAATTTCAAAGTGGAGATGTTTAAAAATGGTTTTATAGTATTGAACTCACTTCGATCGCTGGAAAATAGATTCTGATGATGACAGCTGCATCATCAGTATTCATTTTCGAGTTGTAAGTGACGAATTACTACCAAAGATACTGTTTTGAATTTGTTTTGGAAAAGACAAGTTGTGTTGAATTTCAAAATGGGATTTCAAATATAGAATTTGAACTTTTAAATAGATTTGAAATATTAACTCGTTTTAAAAGAAATAAAATGAGAAGTTCCTTTATAAACGAAGTTTATAAATGAAGTGAAAAGAATTATCATTGGATAATTCAGAAATAAAAATACAAGTGTGAAGTTGAAAGGGGAACCTATTTTCCAAAGGTAGTAATATCGATTTCAAAAGGAATTGAAATCGAGACTTATGTAAAGAATGAATAAAGAAAGTTTGAAAAGGAATTTGAAGAAAGGGGGTTCTAACATAGAATTTGAATATAGAAAATTCAAAGGGGATTTGAATATAGAAATTCAAATGAAATTTGAATAAAGAAGATTTAAATAATGGAAAATTGAATATAGAATTCATATAGAGTAATAATGAAATTTGAATATAGAATTCAAATAGTTTGAAATGGAATTTGAATATAGAATTCAAATAGTTTAAAATGGAATTTGAATATAGAATTCAAATAGAGTTGAAATGGAAATTGGAATATATAATTCAATGGAGTTTGAATATAGGATTTGAATAAAGAAAGTTTAAAATAGAAATTGAATATAGAAATTCAAGGGATTTTGAATATATGAAATTCAATGGAAGTGATATAGAATTTGAATATAGAAATTCAAATGGAATTCAAATATAGAATTTGAATATAGAAAATATAAAGGGATTCAAATATAGGATTTGAATATCGAAAGTGAAATGAAATTTGAATAAAGAAGATTCAAATAGAATTGAATTTGAAATTTGAATATAGAAGATTCAAAGGGAATTGAAATGAAATAAAGAGAATTCAAATAGATTTGAATTTAGAAATTCAAATGGAGTTTGAAAATAGATTTGAATAATGAAATTCAAATATGGAATTTGAATAAGAAAATTGAAACAAAATTCAAATATAGAATTTGAATAAGAGATTTGAAACAAAATTCAAATATAGAATTTGAATAAGAGATTTGAAATGAAATTCAAATATAGAATTTGAATAAGAGAATTGAAATGAAATTCAATTAGTTGATAAACAAGTTAAAATATATTTGAACATGTATATTCAAATAAAAAGGTGAAATGGGCAAACCAGTAATTTGAAAATCACTTAACGAACTAAGTTAAAATGATTGGATTAAGTTGAAATGAATTAGAAATGTATAAATATACATGAGGTAGGTATGGATAAGGTATAAAGGTTTATAAATAGAATGCCCGACGGAAAGGTATGTATTTAATTCATATATATGAGATTTTATGCGCCGTATCGGCTAGCCGCTTGGCTTTTTCTTTTTCTTTTGGATAGGTGAGGGCCATGGGAGACTATTTGAAATATCCCGATGCTCCTAGTACAAAGGAGGTTATGGCGAATTTTTCTGGGAATTTAAGGAGTTAGAATATTTTTAAGATAATTTGATAGTTAGAAATCAACGTATCGATAAATATATAGAAGTCGATAAGAAAGCAAACTTAAAAATAGAATAGTAAAATCAAAAAGGAAGTCTAGAATAAAATCTAGTCAGGATAGAAAGAGGAAGCGTATACGTGTTTAAAAGTGAATAAGTAGTTGTATGGTATCGATTATTCGAGTAAGTAGTCATATCTGTTTTGACGTTATAAATGATTATTCAGTCAAGGTCTGAGAGGTAGTTATACCCCAACTTGATTGATTTCATTATTAACAAATAAATGGTAAGATTTCAGGCTCAAAGATCAATGTTGAATAAGAGTTAGTTGAATATAGTATTTGGATTGTCGTAACGATGTTTTACACAACATCCGTTTTAACCCAAATAAGTGTAAGCTTGGAAATATAATAAAGAATATTTCCTAAGTATAGAAAAAACGAGATCGGAAAAGAGATAAGTAATTGGAATATTTTCCAGTTATAAATAGCATATATTTTCTAAAGTATAGAAAATAAAGGAAGGCGATATTCGGAAATGTTTTCCAATTAACATAAAAGGCCAATAAGGTAATTGAAAATATTTGGTCAACAAATATTGATAAAGAAATAGAGAAGTGATTTAACTAACGGAATATTGATTTTGGGCTCGGTTGAATTTCAAAAAGGAAAATTTGATTTTTGAAAAGAGTAAACTGTTTAAAAACTCCCAGAGAAAGACTGTTAAATTAAAAACAAATTTAACAGAAATTTGTGAAAGCAGATTTGAATAAAAGTAAAGTCAGTAAAGTGGTAATTGAGATTGAATTAGAATGATATCGAGACAAATGGGATTTAGGAGATTCGAATTTGAAGTGAATTTGGTAACCAAGTTAAGAGTTTGAAATCGAGAATCAAACTCGAGGTTGAAAAAATATTTAGCTTGGATATAGCACGAATGGTTGTGTTGGAGATAAAAGTGATTCTAGAACTTGATTGGGATAACATTGGTATATGTTGAATTAATAGCATATGGAAGTGACAGAATTGATATGCCCGACCAAAAGGTACAAGTTTATATTTCGTATGGTATGAGATTTTGATGAGCCGAATTGGCAAGCCGTTTGGTTGTTTAATTTTCTTTTGGGTTGGAGATGGCCCAGAGAGGCGAGTTAGAATTTGATCGATTGACCATTACAAAGGAGGTTATGGCAAAAAATTTCGAAAAGTTAAGGAGTTAGAAAATTTTCAGGATTTTTGGAAATTTTCGTTGTTAAAGAATTAATGAATAATTTAATTGAAATTAAATTGGTTCAGTTGAAACTGAAGTTAGGAAGTGAACAAATATGTTCTAACCAGTCGATAGGGTCGTCCTCTACTTTTTAGCAATTTCGAGGACGAAATTATTTTAAGTGGGGAAGAATGTAATGACCCGCATTGGCAGAGGTATTATGATTATTTTATTTTATTATATAAATGGTGGTTTAGTGAATTAAATGATCATGGAATTTAATAATAGTAAATATTTAATTAAAATAATAAATTAAATAATATATTTAATTTTGAAATAATTAGAATTGGCCGAAATGGCGATATAGTGTGAACTGGATCATCTGTGATTTTTAATTCAGTTTGGAATTGAATTTGAATAACGAATATATTTAATTAACGATGGTTGAACGTATAAATTATAATATAATTAAAATAGAGCTTGAAATAGCGCTGCAGTTCGTAAATTGGCAATTTGAACTTCAACTGAATGTACAGGGTTCGTTTTAAGCCGGATTTCTGTGAAACAAG
Source organism: Allium sativum (assembly GCA_030737875.1). Classification (NCBI taxonomy): domain Eukaryota; kingdom Viridiplantae; phylum Streptophyta; class Magnoliopsida; order Asparagales; family Amaryllidaceae; genus Allium; species Allium sativum. The sequence goes on from JASFAX010000033.1 coordinate 11,185,702, forward strand.
AAACGTGTGGAGCTGGTGGAGTATATCTTTCTAATGGAAGAGAAAAATCGGGATTTCGTCGTGTAGATTTTAATGTATGTCCAAATCAAATTTTAGAAAAGTCGCTGTGGAATTCCTTTAAAATTTATAAAGGAATTATTTATATTTTTAAAAGGGATTTCAATATAAATCAAATATCGGGTTGACCCAGAAGTGAATATCGAGTTGTAAATACATACAGGAATATTCTAGAGCTGTGTGGTATGCCACTGTGAATATAGACGATAATATTTAATTTTAAATATTTAATTTAATTATATTTAAATATATTTATATATTTAAATAGGCTATTTAGAGCGTTAAAAATAGCCACTTTTGCAAACGAAGTCAGAATTCGACGAAACCAGTTTTGTTGGATCCGCAATATCAAATAGTTGTTAGACTTCCAATTTCGTGATTTTTAGAGTCACTGTGTGGCCGTACGGATTTTTAGAGTGTAAAATAGTCAGTATTTCGACAGTTAAAAATACGCTGTGTGAGCATACGGAGTCGGAATTCGACGAAACCAGTTTCGTTAGGACTGTAATGTCGAACACTAGGTGCATGTCAATTTCCATGATTTTTGGGTATCGTGTGTGGTCGCACGAATTTTTAGAATGGAAGAACGAATATAAAACAATAAAAGAAAAATATCTAAAACTCATTTGAGGTAAAAACAAAGGCCACATGTTCTCTGTTTTCAACCACACAAGAAACCCGTCCCCCCTATAAGATCAGATTATCCGCCTCCATCAAATTTTCTTCAAACGTGAGGATGTTCAACTTCAAAAATACCCAAATAATTCGAATAAAAATATATAAATCAAAAGAATTGTATTTATGGATTCAACGAGGTATGAGCTTCATTTCTATATGAAAATGGTTGGGCGCGATGCGTGTTTTGGCAAGGGGGAAAACGTACAGTAAACCTAGGGCTGATGATTTCGAGAGATGTAAGCATCGATTTGAAGTTTAGAGTTCGTAGTTGGACTCACGAGATCGAATAGCATCACATAGCAAAAGTTTGTGGAATTCTGGAAAGAAAACCATCGCTCGAAACACCTGGTGCGTGGAATGAGGGCAGGCGACGGAAATTGCCTGGGTGAGGCGAGTTCGAATCTTTTGATATGGGGTTAAAGAGAAATGGATGAGGAGAATATTGGTAATTTTTATTTGAATTTAAGTGAAGAGGGTTGGTGGTTCTTGTGGAGGAAAGTAGGCGAATTGGCCATTTGAAAAGCATCAGGAAGTCACGGCCATTTGGGGAAGAAGCATTCGTATGGGCGGGTCTGGGCTGTTTAGGCCGAAGTGGAAAGGTTAAGCCCAATTAGAAATGAAATTAGTTTAGTTTTATTTTAATTTAAAATCAATGTATAAACTTGTATAATAGATATCTTTCCCATACGATATCAGATTGACGAACCGTAAGTTGCGTTGGGACCGTATGGACGAGAGCTTCACAATGAAGCTGACTGGAAGTGGATGGGTGCTCGTTTGAATTTATGGCGAAATAAACTGTTTGATTCAAATCAAACAACAGTTTATCGTTCTTTAACGATGAACTGCAAATGTGAGTAAACCTTACTAACTCTGAACAGTTTATAATTCAATGTCGTATTTTTAGAACTGTTAGATATTGGCTGATTGACTGTGTGTTGACGGTTTGATTGAACTACTAGTCAGTTAGTTAAATTTTCTATATTGATTCTGTTTAACAGAATATATCTTATGGAACTGAAAAGTGATGTTATCTATATTGTTTAACATCTGTGATGCAGGGAAGCAGGTTGGAGGAATCCAACTGGATTCCTCAACAATTATTTTACTGTTTTCATATATTGTGATATATGATGTGTTATATAATCTGTTATGGATTATGGGTATTGGAATGATGTTGATCATTTTTATTCGATATTTTAAATATCATAAAAGACCCTGGGATGTAAAGAGAAATTTTTCAATGTATATTGAAATAAAAGGGATTTTATAAAATCAACAGATTTTATAAAAGGAAATGTTTCGAAAATAAATAAAAGGGAAAAATGTTTTTTTAAACGAATAGAGTTTTATAAAAGGGAAATCATTTGTAAAGTGAAGAACTGTTACTAAAAATATTCTTTATAAATGAATAGTTTATTCGAAAAGAATAAAAGAAGTTAATCGATGTTAGTTAATCGATTAGAGTAAGAAGTAAAGGAGTTAATCGATGTTAGTTTAATCGATTAGAGTTAAAGTAAAAGGAGTTAATCGATGTTAGTTAATCTATTAGAGGATAAAGAATAAAAGAAGTTAATCGATGTTAGTTAATCGATTAGAGTAATAAGTAAAGGAGTTAATCGATGTTAGTTTAATCGATTAGAGTTAAAGTAAAAGGAGTTAATCGATGTTAGTTAATCGATTAGAGGATAAAGAATAAAAGAAGTTAATCGATGTTAGTTAATCGATTAGAGTAAGAAGTAAAGGAGTTAATCGATGTTAGTTTAATCGATTAGAGTTAAAGTAAAAGGAGTTAATCGATGTTAGTTTAATCGATTAGTGTTAAAGCAAATGAGTTAATCGATGTTAGTTTAATCGATTAGTGTTAAAGCAAATGAGTTAATCGAATATAGTTATTCGAATAGAAGCAAATGAGTTAATCGAATATAGTTTATTCGAAGAAAGTAAAAGGAGTCATCGAATATAGTTATTCGAAAGGAGTTAAGTGAAATGGGTAAATCAATAGCATTAGTCAAATATAGTTAATCCAATAATGTTAGTCGAATAGAGTTAATTGATAAGGGTTAATCGAATAGAGTAAATCAAATAGAATAAATCGAATAGAGATTTATTCGAAGGAGGGTTAAGTAAGGAAGTTAGTAAAAGGAATATAAAGTAAACTTTGCCTATTTCAAAGTTAGAAATGTTGTTCAGTTAAGGTCTGAGAGGTAGTTCTACCCCAACTTGATTGGCTTCGTTTTTAACTAAGGAATAGTTAAGGTTCGGTAGTAAAGGAAATGGTTTGAGTTGTCATCGCGGTGGTTTGTTTAAAACATCTGTCTAAGTCCAATGAAGAAACTTTGGAAATGTTTTCCAAGTAAGAAACCAGAAATGTTTTCTAATAAAGAAAACAAGAAATGGAAATGTTTTCCATTGTTAATAATGTATATTTTCCCAATTTAGAAAATAAGGAATATTGAACGTAGGGAAACAGGAGATAAGTAAATTAATGAATTAAAGAGATTAATGTTAAATGATGTTTGTTCGATATAATTTCCATCTGGAAATAATATCGTTGTTTGCACATCTGTTTTTCTTCGATAGTTAAATCACAGACTATCGAAGTTTTGACCATTAACGTTGTTAATATGGAGAGACCGGTTGGATTTATTATCCAAAGAACCACTCTGTATTGGCATAAGCGTTGCGAATCATATATGCCAAAGGAAATTGAAGACGGAGTTATGCAAGGGCTATCCTGTTTACAGAATAGTGCCTTCGGTTCATCCTGTTCCTGGATGACTTGTATGGACAGATATCTGACAGAGTATTTACAGACGATCACGTATATTGATTTCTCCAACTATACCAAGAGTGGAAGCGGAGAAGGAAACTTCTCTTAGCTAACACGTAATGTATGGTTGAGGATGTCAATCGGTGATTTGATGGATTTGACGATGTGACATTCGAAGTAAATCTGATGTGATGATGAAAGCGTAGCTTCTAGCCTCATCATCCGGTAAATGACAGAAATCGGGCAGGCAGCATGGCTAAGTCGGTCGCACCGAAGTAGGGTGTATAATCACCTGATCTAGAGTTTCATTTACTTCTGTAAATCTATTGTTGATGCTGTCCCATTCGGGAAACGGTTGCTGATCCCAACTGTTGGTCATATACATTCGATACGCTCAAGCGAAATGAGTGGTCGGTCATGTGTGGCCGGGTTGCAAGATGTTCTTGTTGAACCCAGTGTATTCCTCTCTAGAGGTACACTAGCGAAAGGTGGTTCCATACCTTGTCATAGTTGGAAATCCATTACCCAATACGTGCTTGCGGTTTTGAGTTGTATACTATATATGTAGAACCTGAGATGAAAGCGTTTCTGCTAGATGATTATCTATACTGTGGTTGATAGACATTATTATAATATCAAAAAGGTTTTTGATATAAAGTTATCTTGGATTCTCATAAGGGAAAAACCCGTTCCGTTATGCGGCGTGGTCTTATGAGATATCGTTTACTTGTTCGAACTGTTTTTAAACTGTTTACTCATACCAGTCCCATGACTGACCCGGAGTTTATTTTGTGTTGTTTTCCCTAAACTCTTGGGTGCCTAAATTTGTACGGGCAGTCAAGTAGTCGGGATTTTACAGATATACTGGAAGAGCTGGAGTAGGAGGCTTCAGGATCATATAGCTATAGTTATTTCCGCTGTGTTGTAAGTAATGTACTCTGATAATGTATTGTATACATATAATGATTTATTTCAAGGATATGTTATCTATTATATGTTATTCGTTCCGCTGTGAGATTCGTGTTACTCTGATGTTGTGTTCTTCTTCTTCTATTCTAATTTTCTATCTTATCTTTCCTCACCCTCTAATTTCTTTCACTAATTACCAGGATTTTTCGATGTTTTGGTTATCGACATCGAGCTTATGTCGATAACCAAAGTCGCTAAAAATCCGGGTCGTTACAAACGTTGAGCCCCATGGGAGTGTTCATTGAAGAAAATACTTGCGATTGGTCGTATATAAATCATCGTTTTCTGTATGAGAAGATCCAAATCTATGAAGGCATTACCACCCCGCCAGCATGTAGTTCGTCTCAACAACAAAACGGTGAAGCTTTCGGTTAACCGTTGGAAACACTCACACACAGGCAGAAAACCTGAAACGCTTTTGCTTCGGATTGACTACAACCAAGATGGCTTCCTCTTTCAAGAACAATCCCCGCCATTGGTCGCAAATGTAGATGATCGATATGATGTCATGTTTGGCAGCTTTAATCGTTCCCGGCTTCCACAACGATGATCTTATTACACAAGATTCTTCCCTTGCCCTTGTGAATTATGAAGCCAGAGAAAACTTTATGCCTAGATGGGACCTGTTAGCATACTTTAAGCTTTCCATCCCCCTTCATCAGCAAACCTCTTTCCAACGGGAGCTTAACCAGTAGGACTCCAACCTTGTAAATTATGTAATTTGTTTATTTTGGCTACTTTAAGGGACTGACTAAGTCTTGTACTTCATACCACTGGTTGGGCATGTTAACCCGAATATTTATATATAAATGAATTTCAACTTATTACAACAATAGTAACTTGTCTTGATTGTAGTTGAAACTATAATTTGGTTTGTATTGATAAATATTGAAATTTGAAATTAAATATTGATGTATGTGTATGGAATTGAGTTAACAAAATTTATAGTTGTCACGAGATCAATAAATAATCAAAATGGAAATTCAAATTAAATGAAAATTTGATTTATAAAATTATATTAAAATTTTGTTTTAGCTTGAAGAAAGTTTATAAACTTTTGAATTAAATTTCAAAGTGAACAAACGATAAATGAATATAATATATTAATTAACCTGTTAAAATGGTCATTTTACAAATGATCCCAAAAATCGATGAATCGGTTTCCTTGGATCTGAAATTGTATATTATTGTAAGGATTCAAGTTTTGTGTCAATCAGAGTTTTTATGTGATCCTACATGATATAAACACTCATCGATTAATGATTTGAGATTTAAATAACCATTTTCTCAAATGATCTTGGATTTCGACGAAACAAATTTTATAAATTTCGTAATGGTAAATAATTAAAGGATCTTAAATTTCGTAGCGATTGGACTTACCGTTGGTCGTGCGACGCTGAAACGTGTTAAAATTAATTTGAATTGATTAAATTGATTTTGATTGATTTCGAATGCTATCTTTTGAATACGACAAAATTAGACCACGAGACATGTTCTATTAGATTCAGAGATATCGATAAAATTACTTTTGATATATAGATTATTCTAATTTGTTCAAAATTGTAAAAATGATATTTTTGAACCTAAAGGACAATTTGATCCAATTCCGCTTAGAATATATTTTATTTTATTTTATAACCTAACTCATTTGTTATTTCGAAGTCCAACCCATCTGATTTTCTAACCCTAAACCTAACAACCTCCACTTCTCATTTGGTACGTACTGAGAATTTTCTTTTTGTTGAATCTCACTATATCGCGTTTTGACTATGATAACTATATGTAAGCATATATATTATATTGACTAACTCTGTTTTGCAGGAAGATATTCGAAAAGCAGATTCAAGAACACAAAATGAAGATTACATATGTTGTAAGAGTCTGTTGGTCCTAGATTTATATGTTAAAGTCTTCCTTGATGATTACGCACACAAAGACATATTATATACATATTATATCACATTGAAAAGAGGCAAGGAATAAGTTTTTCCCAGAAAACAGACGTCTGAAATAAATCAGACAGGCGTCTGTTTGTTGAGACAAACTTAAATTTTACATAATATTCAAACATCTGTTTTGAATTTTTCAAACGTCTGAATCTGCTATGAAATACACTATTTCCTTGCTGTTTTATTTTTCAAATCAAAACAGACATCCAAAAATTATTTTCAAACATCTGATTACGAAGAGTTGCAACCTATTATGAAAAGTCACAACATTCTAGTCCATATCCCTTGATTAAATCTCTTCGTGATCAGTTGTAGCTATTTACATATTATAAATAGAGAATTGATTAAGTGATCCAATCACAGAATGAAATTCTAACTATTTCTGTCTTACTCAAAGCTCTCTAATCTCAAAAAGCACGGTATTTACAAATATTTGATATTAGAATCTTCCATAATCTTTCACAAGCTTCATGTTTATCTTCAAGGAAAGGCTATAGGAAGGGTGTACTACATATTGACATATCCGTGTTAACAAGAACACAAATAAGTCATCAATTATTCTGTATTGAGAAAGTCCTTTTTAGCAGTTGAGGCAAGAAATCTCATTCGGCTGTTCGGGTAATTGTGTAACTGTTCCTCCGGGTAAAGTGAGGGTTTTAGTGTTCGTGAAATACCAGAAGGGAGTCTGGGATTGGACCTAGGACAATGATCTGAACCAGTATAAATCGACTGTATGATTTTTAATTACTACTCTGCTATATACATTTCATCTTACTTATACTCCATTATGCACGATCCTACCGTTGCATAGTCACTTTCAAATGGTATCGGAGCAAGGTCATCCTATAACTGTAACAATGTTACTTGCTACTTTGATAAAATGGACAATAGCCCAAGTACTAGCTCAATTACATTTGCCGAAGGACAATTTACTCAAAGACCACCTCTATTCAATGGACTGCACTACAACTATTGAGCTACGAGAATGAGGATATATATATATATATATATATATATATATATATATGCAAGCAAGTGGTTTTAGTGCATGGAATGCTACTCAAAAATAATTCACGGCACCTATAACTGAATATTCAGCTTGAACGACAACTCAAAAAATGAGGCTAATGCAAATGCAAAAGCTATGAATATGCTATATTGTGCACTGGATAGAAATGAGTTCAATCATGTTAGTATTTGTACATCAGCTTATCAAATATGGGAAACACTCAAAACTATTCATGAAGGAACAAGCAAAGCCAAACAAACAAAAATTTCAATGCTCAAAAACCAGTTCCAGAACTCCAAGATGAGAAAAAATGAAGCCATCAATGAAATGTACTCAAGATTTCAAGACATTTTACATCCATTGATAGGACTGGGAGAAAAATATAGTGACTTTGATATTGTATCAAAAGTGCTAAACTCTCTAACTAACGATTGGGAAAGAAAAGTACTAGCCATTGAGGAAGCTAATGATTTATCAGCTATGAAACCTGAAGAACTCATACACTACAAGAAAAACTGCAAATAGCTGCAGATTTTAGCAGCGGAAAATTCCATCGCAAATTAGCGACGGATTTTCATGGAATCTGTAAGGGATATTATCTAGGATTTTATACTTCAACTAGTTTTAAAATATTACCATCGAGTTCTGATTTCCGGCAGCAAATTGCAACGGTTTAACATCGTCATTTTTTCGTCGCTGAATTCCATTGTAATTTGAGACAGTTTACCGTCATTTATTTTTTGAAGCCATTTTGCAGTAGATTTTCAAGGGATTTGCAAGGGACTAGTATGTTTATTCATCATAAAATATTTTACTGATATGTTCTTACAAAGTAATTGATAATTAAAAATAAATTTTAAATACTTAATGTTAATAATAATATACTAACAACAAAAAATAAATAATTACTATTAATAGTAAATAAAATACAATAATTGGTATTGATTAATTAATGATTACTAAATAATTAAGAGGTAATAATAATTAATAATATAGATAAGTAATCTTTACTAATCAATGATTAATAAGTAATTTCTAATAATTAAGAAGTAAAATATATTATATAGTATCTTAAAATTAATAATTACAATTGATATACTTAATACGTATTAATTCAAAAATTAGAACTTCTACATTTTCTAAAATAAATTCGAAGTTTAAATATAAACTTTTGAAGTTTTCATGATTTTGAAATAAATATAAAATTTTGTAGAAACTTCATAATTTAAAAATAAGAATTGATATATATTAAAGAATCCCGAAATTCGAAGAATATAAACATTACCATATAAGTTATTATTTTCATGCCCATTTATTGGCTTTCACATGTAACTTTTTTCTCTCACGAATATTACTTGTTGATTATGTTTTCAATTGTGTTGAATTAGTTAATATTTACATATTGAACATTGTGTATTTTTTAAAAATTGATTTTTCTTGAACATAGTTAGCAATTAATATCGACTATTAGTAATTAGTTATTGATAATCTATAATTATATGAAATTTTAATTTGAAATATGAAATAATTACTGTTCAATAATTAATATAATAATGAATAATGATTATTATTCAATAAATAATATAATAATGAATAAATAATGAATAATGGCTATTACATAACTATGAATGAAAATTAATTTTAATAATTAATATTAGCAATTAAAAATAAAAATAAGTAAGTAAAAATTAATGATAAAGATCAAATAATTAATATTAAATATATATCATTTAACAATTATAATTACTATTAATATTCAATAATTACATAATAATTAGTATTCAATTAAGAGGAAATAAGTAATAATTAATAATTAATAGAAAGGAGTAATATCTAATATTTAATAATTAATAATTAATAATTTATATTAAATAAATAATATTAAAAAATTAGTAATAATAATTAAGACTATAGACAATAATTATTACTAAATAATTGAAATTGCGATCGAGGCATGAAATAATTACTATTAATAATGATTCTTTACTAACTAATATAAGAGTAATTAAAAATAAAGATAAATAATTATTATTAAACAAAAATATAATAAGGATTAATTTTTAATAATTAGTATTAATAATTAATAACTAAGAATTAATAGTTAATAAATAATAAATAAGAACTAATAGATTACAATTTTACGACATTCGAACAATGCTCATTGTAATAGATGTAAATTTTATAATGGTCATAAAATGACCGTTTTAAAAGGTACCAAGTTTACAGCTGTTATAATATCTATTGTGATAGGCACCAATTTGACAACTATAATGGTCAAGATTTATCGTATCAGACAATATATTAAATTTCGTGTTTGGTCTCGCTTTTATTTTAAAAAGTAAACATAATTAAACAAAATATGTTCTGTTATTTGCTTAAAAAACCAAGCAGCTTTTCTGGTCTATTTGTACAAGGACATACTCTGTTTAAATCCTAATATTCGTGTGTGTGGATATATACATATATATAAAGATACATGGTTGCTCAATGCTTTAGTCAACATTTAATATTTTATAATTATAATTATATTTTAAATTTAACATTGAAAAATACAAAATTAATAAATAATAGTTTCGAGTTACTAATAAATATTTAATAATTAACTATGTTAATAATTAATGATTTATAGTAAGCAAATTGCCAACTCTAGTGTTAACTAATTCTTTTTTTAATAACTTTTCCCTTAAACATTGTAAATATCAATTTACTATAGTAAAAGTCCAATTAACCATATGTTAAGTTTTTTGAAGGGAAAGGTAGTCGCACAAAAAATTGAAATTAAGGGCATTGTTATTGACACTCCAAATATTGTTTGGGGAGAGGGGGGTCAATTTTCTATTTTTTCAAAAATTGTTAAGGGGAGTGCCAATGAGGAAAGTAGCCCCTTAACAAATAAAGATAATTTTACCTTATTAACCATTTAGCCCCTTAATAAATAAAGGTAATTTTACCTTAACAAATATTGCACGGGCCATAGTATTTTTTTTCAATTCGCATATATTGATTTTTTTAAACCCTAAAGGATAAACGTTTTCGGATATACAAGATCAAACTATTTTTTTTATCGGCATAAATATGCCAAATTTTATAATTACGAAGGAAATGCACCTAAATGATTATTAGTTTTCGACATATCACTATCGAATACATACATAATTAATTACGTGCTGCATTCGCTGCATTGGTGACAATATACTTATTTTAATTCAGTATCCCTTGTTGAATAAGTTTTTTTCAATCTAATTTGAAGGGGCAATCCCAGAATATTGGGTAGTGTGAAATAATATGTTTGTGTAGTCCCTTAACAATTTTTCAAAGAGTGGAGTGTTTTAAAAAATAACCATCCCTACAGTAGTTGGAGTATCAATAACAACACCCGAAATTAATACCACGAGACAAAATGTAAAACCCTTGATTATTTTTAACCATTAGATCTATAGTACCAAGATCTTACCGCTCTTCTTCATACTAAACCCTAAATATACTGCCTTCGCTGCACCATTCTACAACTGCCTAGTTTTCTGATTGCTTAAGCTAAAAAACATTAAAAATTAAAGATTGCATGTTAATCTTCCGATATTCATCCTACCCTTCGATTTTTAATCGGAATCTCGGCTTCTTTATCTACCGATAACCATCGATTTTCTGTTTTATCCAAAATAGCCAGCAATTTGACATCGATTTTGATCTGGATTTCCCCATATTCGTGAAAAGACGTTGTCCTATTTCTGGGAATTCTAAAGTATATGGGAATACTTAAGTTCGACCTTGTGGTCTTGAAGAAAGACTTGTAATCAATCTTTGAAAGTTCTAGATCTTTAAAGGATCAGAATTCACCCTTTTTCTTTTTCTTTTTTCTCTCTCATGGCGTCCTCACCCATATCATCCCTCTGCCAAAACATCTCCTCGCCGTTCCCGCCCCATCACGTCCCAATCCCATCTCCTGTAGAGCCGCTTAATCAACCTCCGGTCATCCCTAACCCACCGCCAATCCCGCCAGTACCCGATCCACCTCCTCAGACTTCCTCTTCCCTTTCATCTGTCCTTGGACCCAAACCCATGTTCAACTCTCTTTTTGCAAATAAACCCAGAAATGAAGGTTCTTTCCAAGCTCTGGAGTTACCGCTGGTCTTCAATAATGGGGCACTTGTGCCATCAGAAGAAATCATCAACGCGGGAAATGATATCTGGCAACACTCCATTGTCGGGTTTTTCTTGGACCATCTGCTTTCTTTCATGACGGTCATCAATATTCTGAAGAAGCGATGGCAGCTGAAGGGAAGGGTAAAGGTAAAATCTAATGGCTTCTTGTTCCTGTTCAATTTGTCTTCTGATGAGGACAGAAGGGAAATTCTAGCATTCGACCCGGTTGTTTTGAGGAACAAGTTGTTTATCCTGAAAAGTTGGGATCCGTCGGTTGGCAATAACGCTAGTGGGATAAGGGCTGTTCCGGTATGGATTAAACTGCATAACATACCTATGTACACTTGGTCTCTGGTAGGAATAAGCTGGCTTGCATCTAGAATCGGAAAATTCTTGTGTATGGATGAGTCGACAGAAAAACTAGAAAGATTGCATTTTGCAAAATGTTTAATTAAAATAATGCCTTCTTCCGAAGTACCAGACGAGTTTCCGGTTGATTTGCCTGATGGCAGCATTCAGTACGTTCAGGTTGAGTACACTTGGATGCCGGATAGTTGTTCGCTATTTGTGGCTTTTGGTCATTTGTTGGTTACTTGTAGCACAACATCGTCAGAAAAGTTTCAGGACAAGGTTAGATCATATGAAAACAATTATGATAAGGGAATAGGGGAACAGAGAAGACAAGTAGTAGGAAAGGAAAAGAACACTATTGTTAACAATGCTCCTTTTCAAAAGAAAGCTCAGGTTTGGACGATGGTGGCTAATTCTAATTACAGAAGATATGGGAAAGGTAGCGTTAATGTTGGCCATACTTCTGTTGGAGGAGTTGCAACAAATAATACAAAGGCAAATAATGGTGTAGTTGTGAGAACGATCAGTAAGGATGTGGTATGTGAGAGTAGTGCAAACATAAGAGTAACAGCAGAGTTGGGTGAATGATCGATTATAACCAATAACAGCTTTAACGTCCTAATTGATCAAAATGTGAGTGATCAAATCATGAATGGTGGAGAAGAGGGAGAATTTACTAAAGATACTCGTGATGAAATGGCAGATGAAGATTTCGAAATTCCAGTTGTAGACTTATCTGAATTCACTTTTGACAGGAATATAGATGAGCAAGTACATGAACAATTTGATCCCTTTAAATTTGCAACTTTAAATGCGAGAAAGCCAATTGCTCCAATGGGTACCTCTGAGCCTATTTCTGAAACAATTTCCCAAGAATCATTAATTACTGAGTTAATCCAGAAAGAATTCTTTGAATTGTGCATGTCTCATGCATTCACACCAGCCCCTTCAATAGAGTAAGTTCCTACCAAACAATGCGGAATTGATGAATCTACAATTCCCAGTGTTTCTGCTAATAATTCTTTGCCATCTAGTGAGCCTGTTAAAGGCTCTTTGCTAACTAGTGTAACCTGCATACCAGTTGTGAATAAGTTGAAGACCCCCGTGAATGCAACTGTTATCAGTCAATTGCTAGTGCCTTTCTCTCTCTATCAGTTGTTTTACCTCCCATTCCACCGTATGCTTTTCATGGAACCATCCCAGGTTTTCCCTCGCCCACCAATGCTCCTAATCCACCATCTGATTCTTCTAGCTTGTCCTCCCCTCTTGTAACCAATGCAGTTAGTATCCAATCACCTAGAAGTCAGCGAACGCGGAGTATGTCATGAGCGGAATCTCTCTCCAAGGAGTATAATTAATGAGTCAAAACCTTGCAGTGTGGAACATTAGAGGTGCTCATAACCCTCTTAAATTAGATCAAGTTAGAGACCTTATAAGCCAATACATTCTCAACCTCTTCGCCATTCTAGAAACCAAACTTAATCTCCCCTTAACCCTCTCCTCTGCCTCGTATACTATGCCAACTTGGTCAGTTTCTCACAATCTGGACCATGCGGAGTTTGGTCGGATACTTATCATTCATAATCCCTCCTTCCTGACTCTTAATCTTGATTTTGCTACAAGACAGTTCATGCATTTTCATGTCACTGACCTCACGAACAGCTCAACCTTTTACCTAACCGTTGTCTATGCTGATAATTCCATTTGTGCAAGGTAATCCCTTTTCAATCTTCTTCCATCTTTCAGGCAATAAGCCATCCGTGGGTTTTTCTAGGTGATTTCAACTGCTGTTTATCTCTACATGATAAACATGGACTAATTCCGTTGATTCAAAGGGACATTGAGCAACTTAACACTGCAATATACAATGCTGATCTTATTAATGTGAATAGATCTGGCGCTCGATTTTCCAGGAATAATTGAAGCGGGAGTGGTGTGAGAACCTTCACAAATATTGATCATGCGTTCTGTAACTATAAAGCCATGTTGTCGTGGCTGAATCTACATGCTCACCTTCCTAACCCTATACTTTCAGACCACTCCCCTATTATCCTATCCCAAGGAATGCCTAAGAGAAGAGAGTATAGAAGTTTTAAAATTTTCAATTCTTGGATCCTTGATCCAGAATTCTCTTCTAAAATTATCACTTCTTGGTCTCCATATTTCTTTGGTAATCCGATGTTTATTTTGTGCAAGAAGCTTAAGGAAACTAAATTTGTTCTACGGCAATGGGCAAGCATCAAGTTTGGAAATGGGTCTAAGTTGTCTGATAATCTAAAATTTTCCTTGAATCAGGCACAAAACAGGTTGCTTTAGAATCCCGATGATGTGAGTGTGGCATTGGAAGAAAGCAGAATTTTCACTGAATTAAATAGCGCTCTTGAGTTGGAAGCTAGCATGAAGAAACAAAAGCTTAATCTTAGGTGGAAAACTGATGGGGACAGGAATACACATTTTTTCCATGCAGCAGTCAAGATTAAGCAGGCTGCTGAGCAAATTCATAATATTTCTGATGAAGATGGTAATTTCTATGGCACGCCTGAAGCAATTGACGCTACCCTTCTAAAGTATTTTACTGATCTTCTGGGTAACAGCAGTGATTTTAGTCCGGATTTGAGCCTTATTGATGATGCTTTACTTCCTACCATTTCCATAACGCAGTCCGATCTGCTGATCGCTAGGATTACTGATCAGGAAATCAAATATGTTCTCTTCTCAATGAAAAAAAAAATCTAATGGAGGACCGGATGGTTTCAATGTTTCATTTTTCCTGAGCTCCTGGAATATAATTGAGGCGGATTTTTATAAGGCAATTCACAATTTCTTCGATAAATTCAAGCTCCTTTCGGAAGTGAACGCTACAAATCTTGTTCTTATTCCCAAAGTAAAGCCAGCTTCTTCTGTCTCTTTCTTTAGGCCGATAACGTGTTGTAATGTCACATACAAGTGTATCTCCAAATTTCTATCGAATAGATTGCTGGAGGTGCTGCCGTGCTTGATATCCACCAACCAGTCAGCCTTCCTCCCATCTAGAAGCATAATTGACAACGTCTTGTTAACTCACGAGCTAATTAAAGGGTATGGTCGTGCCAATGCTACTCCTTCGGCTACATTAAAGCTTGATCTATCAAAGGCGTATGATACGGTGCATTGGACTTCAATCATTAGGATCCTTGCAAGAATGAACTTCCCTAAGCTTTTTGTTGCCTGGGTTTATATATGTATTTCGATGCCTAGTTTTTCTCTCATCTATAATGGCAAAAGTTTGGGACATTTCAAGAGCAAACAAGGGATTCGCCAAGGTGACCCGATTTCGTCTTACTTATTCATCACAGTTATGGAGTTGCTAACTTCCTTGTTTAAAGAGAAATATGATCATGGCTTAATCCAATATCATCCCAAGTGCAAGCAGAATTCTATGTCAACCCTTCTTTTCGCCGACAATATAATGGTGTTCACTAAACCAGCAGCCACGTCCTTACATTCCATCCTAGAAACTATGAATAAATTTTATGTTATGACTGGCCTTAAAATTAGTACTTCTAAATCTCAGGTTCTCTTTTCTAGTGTTAGTAGCGAGCATGCGACTCAATTGAGAACTGTTCTACGGATGCAACCCCTTGAAAAAGGTACAATTTACCTTGGTCTTCCGTTGTGTACATCACAAATCACGAAGGCATACTATATGCCACTATTCAAACGAATTACCGATTCCTTGAATAGTTGGGAGAATAAGTTCCTCTCGCAAGCTGGCAGGTTAACTCTTGTGCATAGTATTGGTTTTTCACTATTCGTTTATTGGGCGAGAGCATTCGTTCTTCACAAAAAATTAGTCTCCATGATCAGTGCCACTATGTTGCGGTTTCTATGGACTGGTAGTATGTACGGCAGAAAACCGATTCCATGTTCTTTCACCAAAATGCTTCTTCCAAAGAATAGAGGAGGGCCTGGCTTGTATTCTTTGCACAAATGGAATATTGCTGCTGCTAGCACACATTTCAATAACTTTGTAAGCCGTTCTAACAGCATTTGGGTCCAATGGTGTTGGCGTTACAACGTAAAGAATCATAAGTTTTGGACCATGGACTGTCCGAATAATTACAACTGGGCTTGGCGCTGTTTATTAGCTATGCTCGCAAAATTTCTTTCGTGCATCCAATATAATATTTCACCAACAAGTAAAGTATCTTTCTGGGATGATTTGTGGATTTCAAAGGGTGTCATTCTCTCAAAGCTTCTCGATCATGAGTTTGCACAAACTGCCGTGAACATGAATGCTTTGGTAACTTTCTTCCTCGCATCTGGAAAGGTGGTGCTTCCTTACTTTTCGAGTTCTCAAGCGCAATTTGTGTAATAACCTTACCAGTAATATTTCATATGCCGTTAGTGGGGTGGTGGCGTGGAATGGATCACCTCATTCCGTTAAAAATGCTTACCTAGTCTTACTTGGCGTTGAGCAGATCCCTGAGTGTCAGTGGTTTCGAATTATTTGGAGTACAAATGCGGTCCCCAAAGAAAATGTCATGTTCTGGAAGGTCTTACACAACGCTTTGCTTACCAAAATGAAATTATCCCTTATGGGTATGAATGTGTCCAGAACATGCTTGCTTTGTGAAAATTATGAGCAGACAACGCCCCATTTATTTTTTGAGTGTCACTGCACATTTGGTTTATGGAATAGGGTGCTAACACTATTCAACGTCATTTCCAATGGTGGTATATCTGCAGTGCAATGGGAATACATACGGCAATCAACAAAGTGGAGAAAGCATGTCCACATCCTTTTCATTCTATGCATGAAAAAGCTTGTTAGGATGGAGAGAAACTCTAGAGTGTTCTCCGAGAAGAAGAAAACAAAAGATGAAATGTGGGTTGCGTGGAAGCTTCATATGAGAAGGGATCTGACTTCATCTTTATATAAGTTTGATGGTCAATTTTTTAATGCATGGTTCCATTTGTTGTCGTAATATTTCGGTCTATGTTTGTGTGACTGTAGTTTTTTCTTGCTATGTGGTGTACTCTGATCTGAGTACCTTTGTATGTTTTCTCTTCTTTTTTAATAAATGTGGTAGGGGTCCTCTTAACCCCGCTTGCCTTGAAAAAAATAATAGTTTTTGACTTTATTCTTTTTCTTATTTCAGTGACGTTTTTCTTTACAGTCTAGATCGAGGTATGGAGTCATTTGATGTTTCTTCTGCAGAGATAAATCGAAATTCGCTAGTCATGTCTACCTATGCCTTAGTCTTGGTAAGTAGTTTTAAGTCAGTGCAACTGTTTCTTTCCATTTGAGCAATGTTTTAATTTGGTTATTATCAATTTTTTTAGAAACTTATTCTGGTTTTCTATACAGTCTAAATTTTGCTATATGATATTGTGATACTGCTTCAGCACAACATCATGTTGTGCTGTGATGAAGAGGAGGTAGCAGTGGCAGTGGCGGACATTAGTGTTGGTGCCTTGTTTATGTGGAGGGAGTGGCTAGTGAAGTGGGTTTGACGTTGTTGATGGAGTGACTGATGGAGGTAGGGTTGTTGGATTCGTTAAAGCGAGTAGTGGTTTGTGGTGATGATTTGGTTGGTAGTGAAGTAGAATTGTGAAGCACACGGAAGACTTAAGCGGGCGGGTGGCAGAGGTGAGATGAATTATTGCCTTAATCTTGTTTATCATATGTATTTATGTATTATTCAGTTCTGTGATCAAGCTATAGAACTACATGTAAATACTTATATTTCAAAGCAGTTATGATGATTAAGCTGATACTAATATTGGCAGCGAATATACATTTTTATGATGTCTTGAAAATCATTGTCAAGTTAACTTAATTATATCATGTCCTGCACATAATAAGAACAAGATAGTGTTCCTGCCATACAAACTAGATGGCTTGAACATGCACATCTTTATACGCAAGTAAGCTTATATTTTATGTTAACTTGCTGCTGTCATGACTCCCATCTGTAATCTTTAAGAGTAACATTCCCACGTTCCATTCATTTCTTACTTAGTTGAAGAGATTTGGAGTTAGGAAGCATTATACAAATGTGTAGTATAATTATATAGTTGAGAAATTACTGATATTTATTGCAGTTGATTTATGCTACCTCAATTTATTGTTGAAATCGATCTTCACTGTTCATATCAGTGCTTTTTAAAATGCAGTGTTTTTAGACTTCGATTTAAAACTTCTGCACGCAATGATGAAACATAGATAACTTGTTAGTAAATTACTTTTTTCCTAAAGTTAATTTTAACATGCTGAAAGTGGATACAAATCAGACAGCGAACTTATCTTACCTCATTGATTCTTAGTCCGTAATAGCATATTCAGAAAACTAAAATTCTTTGAACAGTTGTGTCACTATAATAGCATGGTGATGGGTCAATTTCATTAAGATTTTCATGTATTTTTTAATTCCATTTTATGTTTGCTTTATAACAATGCTCAGTTTTATTTTTTCAAATATTTCTTCTGACCTAGGCTATATATATGCCAAGGAGAAGACTTTCAGCTGCACAGTCAAATGTTTCGCTTCTATTACGATCATTTGTTAGTCATTTTACTGCTTTTTATGCATATATACATGCATAATCTTTATCCGTGACCACATACATAAGTAGAAAACATTCTCAGTGTGAATTAAAAACTCAAATATGCATATTGTAAATGCAGCTTGATAGACAATCAATCATAGCATCGAAGTACCTACGAAGTCCAATAACTCAGCTTCCACCAGTTCATCCCACTTCTGTCACTTCACTCAACATATCCGTCGGAAGTTACGTAAATCCAAGCTATGGACATTCTTTGAACCTCGACCTCCACTCCACCGATAGCAAGATTCACACAACATCAAGCAGATAGCTTTGAAGCCTAAATGGCAAATGTGATGGTTAGGTATGTTGAGAATTATTTTGGTGTAAATATAACGTTATGTGGTTTTTAGTATGGTTGTGGATGGTATATGTTTGTATATGAGATAATGTTTGATCAACTGAATAGTTTTATTGTTCATAATTCAGCTTTGCGTATGATTTAATGAATGATTATGGATGTTGTTCTCTTTTATATGTGATTATGAATGTTCTTTTCAATTCAAAATTGATATTGTTTGCAAATTTATTTGTCTTTTTGGGTATGTTATTTATTTCAGTGTCTACAGTTGAACGATATTAGTTCGATATATGTATGTATGTATATACATATATATATGCGTGTGTGTGTATATATATCTGTGTGTGTGTATATATATATATATATATAGGTAGATCGAAAGGGGAATAGCGACGGATTGCCAATAGATGATGCTAGATTAAATGTTCATATAAATTAAAATCTATCGCTAATCCTTTACTAAATTGTAATGGTTTACCAATAAAAAATTAGCAAAAATATTTTAAATACAATATATTTTGTTGCAAATATTTTACTAATTAGTAAGGGATTACCGACAGTTACTTATAAATAATAATTTCTAAAAAAAATATGTATCCGTCGCTAAATCATCAGTAATTAAATTTTACATTAATTCAAAATTAAAATTTTATATTTAGCAAAATAATGGAAAATGGTCGGTGAACTCACGCTAAAATCCATCGCAAAATTTCACACAAATATCGTCTTGAAATTTACCGACCACATGGATCCGTCGGTAATCCGTCGCTAAGTCCTATACAGCGACGGATTAACGACGGATTACGTCGCTGCAAAATCAGCTTTTTCTTGTAGTGATAGGAAATCTCATGTCTTATGAAGTAAATCTTCAAGCAAAAAAGGAATTAGCTCAAGAGAAAAAGAATGTGGCCTTTCATGCCGATAAAGAGGAATCTGAGTCAGAAGATGAAGATCTAGCCCTTATTGCCAAAAACTTTAAGAAATTTCTAAAATATAGAAAAGGAAATTTCAAGAAGAATACCTCAAGCAAACCTTCATCCTCATATTTAGAATGTTTTAATTGTCACAAGAAGGGTCACACGGTAAAGGACTTTCCAGAAATGAAAAAAAATCAGAAAAACTTCAACTATAAGAATAAGAAAGAAAAATTCAAAAAGAAGGCTTTTTCTGTTACATGGGACGACTCAGATTCATATTCATCAGAAAGCCATAGTGAATGTGAAAATGAACAAGCAAATGTGTGCTTCATGGCTCAAGAATCTGAAGTAAAAGATTTATCTTATGAAAAATTAGTAGAAGTTAATGCTGAATTTTTAAACATTCTAGAAACTCTAAAGAAGAAGCTTAAAGAAACTCATGAAAATCAGAATAAGGCTGAATTTGAGAGAGACATGCAAAAGGATGAAAAAATAATCTTAGAAGAAGAACTTGAAAAGATTCAAGAGACTCTTTCAAATTCAGATAGTTAGCTTTCAGTTTTGAGTCAAGAAATTGTAACTCAAAAGGTAAAGAATGACGAAATTTGTTCTGAAAATCACATGTTGAAAACTTAAATAAAAGAATTAGAATTAGAAAATATAAATATTCAAACTAAGTTAGAAAGTATCTCTAAAAATGTATCTAACTTCAATAAAGGTAGAGAAAATTTATCAAGAATTATAGAAAATTCTCGACCATTTTCAAATAAAATGGTTTAGGATTTAAAAAAGAACAAAAATTCCTCCAAAGAAAAATGCCAAACTAAAGTGGAAAATTGATTCAAAAATTAAAAATACACCAAAATCCATCAAAAAGATCAATAAAATTGAGATATGGGTTCCAAAAACTAACAATAGTTTGATTAGGAACAAACATATCAATTCATTAATGGAATCTGTGCATAATAATAGAAATTACTTGTACAAAAGGGATACTAAACCCACTTGGGTTTGGCTTCCTAAGATCTAACTCTTAGGACCCTATCAAAAATTGGTTACCAATGTGCTTATTAATTTTTTTTGTTGGTCCCACTCAAAAGAGAAAATAGATCTTAGACAGTGGTTGCTCAAAACACATGATCGGAGACAAAGATATGTTTACCAATATTTCATACTTTGATCGTGGCTCTGTTACCTTCGGAGATAACTCAAAAGGCTTTAACATTGGCAAAGGAGATGTGTGCAACTATGATATTTCAAATTTCCTCTTATTACTAATGTTTCCCTAGTTAAAAACTTAAAACATAATTTACTTAGTATTAGTCAATTGTGTGACAAAGGTTTTAAAATAACATTTTCTGAAAATAAATGTAGTATTTTTCACAAAGAACAAAACCTTAGTTTTGAAGGAAATCGAGATAGAAATACTTATGTTTTAAATATGAAAGTTAATAATAATAAAGAAACGTATTTGATAGCTAACAACAACGATTCTTGGTTATGGCATAAGCGTTTCTGTCACATAAACTTTAAAACTATACAACGACTTTAAAAAAATGAGTTAGTAATAGGTCCACGTAAAATAAATTTTAAAGTAAAAAATCTATGTGAAGATTGTCAAATAGGTAAATTAACCAAATCCTCTTTTAAATCAAAAAAAGGTTAGTTTAACTTTACAACCGTTAGAACTATTACATATGGATTTATTTGGTTATACTCAAGTTCAATTGGTATGTATTGGTAATAACCGATGATTTCTCAAGATATACATGTTATGAAAAATAAAATTGATACCTTTGGACATTTTAAAGATTTTATCAAAAGGATTCAAAATTCTAAAGATCTAAAAGTTAAAAACGTTCGTAGTGATCATGGTGGAGAATTCGAGAATGAATCTTTTGAACATTTTTGTAAAAAGAAAGGAATAAATCATAATTTTTCTTTTTCTAGAACTCCACAAAAAAATGGAGTTGTAGAAAGAAAGAATAGAATTCTAGAAGAATGTGTTAGAACCTTACTGAATTGAAGTACTTTACCAAAAAAATTTTGGGCAGAAGTTGTAGCAACTACTTGTTACGTATTAAATTGAATTTCTATTCATTATCTGATTAAAAATACACCTTACGAACTTTAATGGAAGAAAAACAAATATTTCTTATTTTAAAGTTTTTGGTTCTAAATGTTTTATTCTTAACACTAAAGACCAACTTGGAAAATTTGATGCAAAAGTTGTTCATGGAAATTTTGTTGGATATACAAAACGTAGTAAGGCTTATCGTATTTTCAATAAACGCACTAATGTTATAGAAGAATCTTTACACGTATCTTTTGATGAAAAATTTGATAAAAATATAAAGAGCAAAGATGATGATGAAATCATTGAAAATACTAGTCTTGAAAATACTGAAAATATTTCCATAGAACATATTAGATCACCTCCCAGAATTTTTAAAGACCATCCTACACCAAACATTATTGGTGAAATCTTTTCACACATTCGAAGAAGAAGTGAATTAAATCAAATGGGTCATGTAGCATTTCTTTCAACTATTGAACCCAATCCAAAAGAAGCCTCTACGGATGACTACTAGATAATAGCTATGCAAGAGAAACTAAATCAATTCGAATATAATGATGTTTGGGAGTTAGTACCTCGACAAAACGATCAGTCAGTTATTGGTACAAAATGGATGTATAAAAACAAGGCTGATGAACTTGGATACATTACAAGAAATAAATCCAGATTAGTAGCTCAAGGGTGAAATCAAGAAGAAGGAATCAACTATGAAGAAACTTTCGCACCTGTAGCAAGACTTGAAGTTATAGGCATTCTCTTAGCATACGTGTGTTTTCATAACTTCAAACTTTATCAAATGGACGTTAAAATCGCTTTCTTAAATGGTTTCATTAAAGAAAATGTTTATGCAGAACAATCACCATTATTTATACATGAAAAATATCCAGATTATGTTTATAAACTTAAGTAGGCCTTATATGGTTTAAAATAAGCACCTCGTACTTTGTATGAAAGAATTAAAAATTATTTAATAAATTCTGGTGTTCGAATTGGAAAAGCAGATCAAACATTATTTATTAAAAATACAAATAAAGATATTTTAATTGTACAAATTTATGTCGATGATATAATTTTTGGTTCGACTAATGAAAACTTATGTAAAGAATTTTCTATGATTATGACAAACGAATTTGAAATGTCCCATATGGGAGAATTATCGTACTTTCTCTGTTTACAAATTAAACAAGTTTCAAATGGTATTTTTATTTATCAAGAAAAATATTGTAATAATCTAATTAAACGTTTTGGTTTGGACAACACTTCTGGAAAGCCAACTCCAACGAGTACTACAGCTCATCTTGAAAAAGATGAAAAAGAAAAAGTGTTGATAAAAAATTATATAGAAGTATGATTGGCTCATTACTTTATTTAACAGCAAGTCGTCTTGACATAATGATGAGTGTATGTTTGTATGCACGTTTTTAAGCATATCTGAAGGAGTCACACTTATGAGCAGTGAAATGGATTCTAAGATATCTTAGTAATTCTAAGGACTTCAGTCTCTTTTATCCAAAAGGATGTCCATTCAAATTAGTATCTTACAGTGTTGCTAATTTTGGTGGATCCCGGACAGATACAAAAAGTACAAGTGGTACGTGTCATTTCATTGGAAAATCACTCGTATCTTGGTTTAGTAAGAAATAGAATTGTGTATCACTCTGTACATGTGAAGAAGAATACATATCTGCTACTTTAGCTTGTGCATAGGTAATCTATATGCAACAAACACTCAAAGAATTTGGAGTAAATTTAACTAAATCAACAATATATTATGATAATACAAGTGCGATAAATTTATCCAAAAATCCAATAAATCACTCCAGAACTAAACATAGATATTAGACACATTTTTTACGTGACAACATAGAAAAAGATATTATCAATTTAGAATATATCTCAACTGAAAATCATATTGCAGATGTATTCACTAAACCACTATTAGAAAATTCTTTTATTAAACTAAGACGAGAATTAGGGATAATATCGGTTAAAGATATATAGCTTAGTATAATATTACTTTAATTTTTAAAGCAAGCTCGTATTCATATTTAACCTACTAGCCAAAATTAGCTTATTTCCTAAAACTACTCACAATGCTTAAGTATTTCTCTAATTATAGCCTTCTAAAATAATATCCACATGTTTTCTTTTACTCTCTCCTATATAAGCTTGTGTCTTTCCACTACAAATCAAAAAACAAAACTTAAAGAAGCTCAACAAACAACTATGTCTTCCAACAACTCAAATTCTCCAATTAATATTACTTTCACAACCGATAGTTCGTCCGATACTCCGCAATTAATATTATTTTCGCAACCGACAATTCTTCCAATTAATATTACTTTCACAACCTATATTTCACATTAAAAAGAGGCAAGGAATAAGTTTTTCCCAGAAAACAGACATCTGAAATAAATCAAACAGACGTCCGTTTTCTGAGACAAACTTAAATTTTACATAATATTCAGACGTCTATTTTGAATTTTTCATACGTCTGAATCTGCTACGAAATACACTATTTCCTTGCTGTTTTATTTTTCAAATCAAAACAGACATCTGAAAATTATTTTCAAACATCTAATTACAAAGAGTTGCAACCTATTATGAAAATCCACAACTTCCTAGTCCATATCCCTTGATCAAATCTCTTCATGATCGGTTATAGCTATTTACATATTATAAATAGATACTTGATTAAGTGATCCAATCACGGAATTTCATTCTAACTTTTTCTATCTTACTAAAAGCTCTCTAATCTCTGAAAGCACACTAATTACAAATATTTGATATTATAATTGTAATAACCCAGAAATCTGAGCCAATTTAAAAATTTTATTTTGGCAATTTTAGTGAATTTTGAGTATTTAAAATGAATTAATTTAAATAATAACGACGAGAAATTTATTTTGAATAGAATTAGAACGAATATATTCATATGAATCATCGTTAGAATATAAATATTTATTTATAATTATAAAAGGAATTGAAAATGGCGCGGTAGTTCGAAAATTCGATTTCAATGTTCAAATGTATGTATAGGATTCAAAATAAACCGGATTTTAGTGAAACCAAAAATATTAGAATATAATTGAGAATATCTTTCCAACGAATCTGAAAAATCGAAATTTCATAGCAGGAATCAAAAGTAATGCCTAGTTGAAAATTCAGAATAGTCACTATGGAATTTTGACCCTTAAAAATAGCCATTTTGCAAACGACTTCGGTTTTCGACGAAACCACTTTTGTTGGATCCGCGATGTCGAATTATTGCTAGTTTTCAAAATTCGTAATTTTTCGAATCAATATGTAAACGTGACAAAGGAAAACGCATCATTTTAGTGGACAGGAAAATGGCCATTTTTTGAACGATCTCAGAATTTGACGAAATTAGTTTTGTTAGGACCGCACCGTCAATACGAAGCTAGAATTATTTTTTTGGGAATTTTTAGAGTCCGTATGTGGCCCCGGTAAATTGAAATGCGTGTTTAAATTCAATATATAGAGTTATATTTTGATTTTGACGGAAACTGATCGAAACGATCGAATCAGCTTACGATACGTATCCCATTGTGTTCGGGATGGGGGTAATTAGCTAGGGACGACAGTCGGTGGGTTCGATTTCGAGTTCAAAATAAAAAGTTGCTTTTTGGAATTTTAAAATATAAAAATATATATATTAATAATAACCCCCTTTTTTCTCCTTCTCTTTCTTCCTTCAGTTCGATTCAAAGATAAAAAAACACCACGCTCCACAATCGATGGCGGCCATCGCCATCTCCACGCCGCCGCTGGCCTTGCTCCGGCCACCCACCATCGGTCGCGTCCCCCTCCTCCTCGGCCATGCTCACTTCTCCACCTCGAAACCCCAACGCCCACGAACCCTAGCACCCGAACCCGTCTGAAAACCAAGCCTCCAACCTCCTGCATTCCACCGTCGATCACCAGAAAGCCGCCGCGGCCAGCGAAGCACCACCAGTCCCCTTCGACGCCCTCCTCCCTTTTTTAGAAAATTGTGTGTTTTTAAATCTTATTATAGGAAAAACTGAATTTTTATACCTGTAGTAAAATAAAAACTAATTTTATTTAATTATAAAAACTGATTTTATCTAGTTATACAAGCATAAAGTTTTGATTTTTAATAAGCATAAATTTTTGATTTTTATTAAGTATAAAGCTTTGATTTTTATAACGTAAAGCTATGATTTTTATCATCATAAAGATGTGATTTTTATCATCATAAAGATGAGATTTTTATGAAACTTAAGATGTGATTTTTATCCATACAAAGATTTGATTTTTATACACTTAGAGATTTGATTTTTAAATATATAGAAAGAAGAAAAAAATAATTTTTATAGGAGTAGCTGATTAAAAATAGGATTTTTATATAGTAGAGAATATAAAAATATGATTTTTATATATGTAGCGAAATAAAAATCTGATTTTTATTATATATCTAGCGTTGAAACAAAAATGTGATTCTAATAGCGTTGATATAAAAATATGATTTTTATGTATGTAGCGAATACGGGCGACGAGAGTGACAAAAGGCGAACACGACGAAGATTTCTACATATGAAGAGTCCGGTGTATTGGTTTAGCTAGTCGGTGAGAACTCCTCACTTTTAATTTGTTTTCTAGTTGAAATATATACTAGGATGCAGACGGTGCTTAGCAGCACCCGACACCCGTTGTCCACAGACCATGGATGACTTGTTTGTTTGATTGTTGTGCAGTGAAATTTGATTGTGTGATGGTGAGTGAAACAAAATATTTTATAGTTAAAAATATAATTTTTAACGTGTATATGAAATAAATATTCATTTACAAATCGAACGATTTGTTGATGTACACTGATTTGACTGATATTGATTGGGACGATAAATTTTACACATCGCCCAACTGCACAAATAAAATCTGTGTTTGTTAATTTGAAACCCCACATGGGTATTGGGATGATATTTGACGTACACTAATCCCAATTGTTTTGTTGTATGTCAATCGATGGGTTGATAGACTGTGTAAGTGTTAATTATTTATATTTAATGCTTATGCAGTTGTGTGGTGCACTCTGGATGATGGTTGATGATTTATCGTTGCTGTTACATACATGTATTGTAGGGAATCCATATAATAAACGTTATATGGTAATTGGTTGGGCCTCATTCCAATTTGGAAAATAGAAATATAAATTCATGTGTTGAATAGAAATATATATATTCATATGTTGAATAGAAAAATATAAATTCATGTGTTGAATAGAAATATATATTCATATGTTGAATAGAAAAATATATATTCATGTGTTGAATAGAAATATATATTCATATGTTGAATAGAAAAATATATATTCATGTGTTGAATAGAAATATATATTCATATGTTGAATAGAAATATATATTCATGTGTTGAATAGAAATATAAATTCATGTGTTGAATAGAAGTATAAATTCATGTGTTGAATAGAAGTATAAATCCATGCGTTGAATAGAAAAATAAGTATTCATGTATTGAAGAAAATATTCATTTGTTGAATAGAATAACGAAGTTATTGAAATATATAAAGCCGTGTTGGTTACATTGACGCCATTTTGACGCGAACGATATTTATATCGATTATATTCGTTTTATAATGAATATAGAAAAGGAAGTGATTTCAAAATATAACGTTTTGAAAATATTATCATTTGTATATCGATGATATGGAATATTCAATTTTGATTTGAAATTGAATATGAAGTTGAAATCATTTTGAAAATGAATTTAAAACGATTTATAAAATACGTTTTAAAAGGAAATCGACGAAATATATATAATATATATATTATATATATAGAATGGCCTGAATAAAACGTGCCGCGACGCGGCAGTTCGCGAATTTCGATCATTGACTTCGAATGGATATTATGGGAGATCCGACCTTTGGATTCTCCTAAAACCGGAACCATTGGGTTCGTATCGAAAAGAGCTCTCTAATGAATATTAGAAATTTGAAATCTAACGGTTGGATCTGGAATTATGTCCAAATCAAATTTGGAAAAAGTCGTTGTAAGTGCAGTTCGATGGTCGTTGATGGAAATCGACTGTACGGGCCTTGATAAAATTACTAAAAATAGTAATAATTTGTGTAAAATCATAAGAAATGATTTGTGAAGAATTGGGATGAAAAACTCCATATTTGAAAAGATAAAAACAGATTTTTATCGAAATGAACTAGTTTTGAACTAGAATTATAATCCCAGTTATTTTTAAAACAAATAAAGTGGATTTGAAATGGTTTTGAAAATAACCAAAATTTCTAATAACTGAATTGGAATGGACTTGGATCGAAATTACCTTTGGAATATATAGATGTTGGATTTCGTGATGATATAGATATAGTTATGTGAATTTGAAAGATATATTTATATCGTTAGTTCCAATACGATATTTGTTGGTCGTAGAATTTGATATTGAATATAAGCCGATATATTTTCTATTCAGAGCCTTATATTTAATGTCAAATGGGATTTGGGTTTGTCGTGGATGGTGTCTTCATTAACACTGTTCTTGAGCCCAGTTGAGAAAAAGATTAAATCTTTTTATTTAGAATTAATGAATTGTACCAATTAAATGGTATTTAATTGGAATTGAATTGGAATTGATTTTTGGGTTTATCGTGAATGGTGTTTTAAATAACACTTGTTCTTTAACCCGATAATTAATGGAATGTGATTTTGGGTTTATAGTGAACCGTGTTTTAAAGGACATTGGTTCTTTAACCCAGTTAAAGATAGGATGTGATTTCCCAAGTTAAATAATCATTGATAGTGATTATTGGGAAGATTAAAACCAAGTGGAGTTTTAATGAATCCTTAATTAGATTGAAATAATCGAGAATGCAGTATCACCAGTTTTGCTCCGTGCGATAGTTAAATCTTTAATTAGATTTGAACGTGAAATGGTAACTGAATTTACCGATAACACCGTGGTGTTAGATATGAAGTATTACCAGTTTTACTTCATGGGATGAATAGTTTGGGTTTGGGAAATTAAAACAAATGATTTCTTCGGTGTGGTTCGCTAATCCCGACTAGTTTGAATTGATATTCAATAGAAGATTAAAGAATAAATTTAAAGAATTTATCTTTGATAAAATTAATGGGAACCTTTCCCAAAGTATAAGAATATTTGAATAAAAGAATATTCTGAATTGGAATGAGGCGTATGTTGTGTTTGTGTAAAACTTGTTTATTACATACGCGAGTTATTCAGAAAGACCAGGTTTATCCCATTCTGAATAACTGATTTGACGTGGTGTTGAGGATGAAGACAGTGGTCGAAGACCATAGGTATTCACGTCGTTTGGGTGAATACTGATGATCTTGATTGGGTTGTACACCCAAGAGGAGGGAATCAGTTGGTGATCGTCCAGATGTACTTGGAGATCGATGGATATGCGAGGTACAAGGTGCCTCCGGTTTTGTTCATACCCAGAACGAACTTGTAAATGGACTGTGTGTCTGACATTGGATTTTATTCTGTGTGATTGATTTCTATTAAATATATATCAGTTTGGCGGCGAAGAATTTATTCTCTTGCTTAACGCCCTTCTCTGAGACGTACGAGCTCAGGGGTTATATATTGATGGATATCAATCGCATGGAGTGAATTGCCTGTGTGGCATGCCTAAGTGGCAATTGATCAAGGCTTTTGTTGAAAAGCAAAGTCTTGTGGTTGATGATCAAAGCACCGCCTGTGTGTCATAGCTTTGTGTAACGTTGATTCGCGAGCCTCACACCTCGGTTATGAACCAGAAACGGGAGAGGACGGCAGGGAGGGAATGCGTTTCTTTCTAGCTAGTGGCGGTGTAAGAGCTTAAACTGGCTGACATTTATATACTTTTCACTTGTGTGGTTGTTGTTGTTGCGAGGCGCCGTGGATATATCGGTCGATCCAGGACCGATGGAGTCATTGGGCTCATTTACGCCCCATAGGGCGGGGAAACGCAGTGTCCATGGTTTAAGTTTAATCCACATCGGTGGACCAGCCCTGTTGTTCCAAGGGCCCACCTGAGTCTGGGTCCTGAGATATGGTAGGCTAGATAGTCTCCAATCGGTAGAGGACGATCCCTGGCCTCGGTTCACAGATGGAAATCCAATTTCCAAATACGTGACTTTGCAGTTTTATTTGTAGAGCCTAGTATGGCGACATTGTGGTATGGGGCACTTATGCCGTCTACGATTAATACTTATGATTTGAAATTGTTTTGACACTATACACTTATAATAATATCAAAATAATCTGTTTTTAAACGTATCAAGAATTCTTTGGCTATTATAAGGTAAAACCTTATCCTCCGGCTTGTGTTGCATTTTGTGATGGGACCTGGGTCTTATAATAGCTTCTTTGTTCTTTATTTGGCATTGCGCTGTTGTTTTATGCACTGGTATTCTTGGGAGGAAACCCGTTCCGTGTTATACGGCGTGGTCCCTTGATTCACCTAACTTTAAAATAAAGATTAATAACTGTTTTAGTTCTCACACCAGTCACATGACTAACCTGGATTTTATTGTTTTAACCTAAACTCTGGGTTCCCTTATTTTCGAAACGGGCTGCTAGTAGTTTTGGTTTTTGCAGATTTATATTCACAGGAACCTGGTTTACAGCTGGAACGATACCCAGAAAGCTTTGTATCCGTGTATTACTTCTAGTTGTGTTTTGTATTGTTTTCCGCTGCGATGTAATTAAAATATAATTTAAACCTATGATATTTCCTATGTAATATTTATTCATTCTCGGTATATTCTTGTATTCTGATGGAATTGTTGTAATATACAATGAAATATTCTTCTGTTTGTGTTCTGATTTGTCGTGTTCTCAAAGCAATCCGTGCTTTCCTTACCGGGGAAGTTCGGGTCGTCTCAGGTTGGTATCAGAGCTTTGGTTTATAGAGCTCGAGAACAAGGCACATTAGAACCATATGAAAGAATTCATCAGAGATTGGATTAGTAATATCCAATAGGAATGACTCGTTAGAGATGGGATCAGTAGTATCCTAGAACGAGTGTGAAGAGTATATTTTTAAAAATGAAAACAAATTTTGTTTTGAAAATTTAAATCAATTATTCGCATTTGAATATTATTTTTATATTGAATTTTGACAATCAAGTATACAGAGATTTTAGTATACGTCTGATCCACGTGTATTGAAGCCTCAAATATATTCGATAGATATAGTATCACACTCTAGTCGCCCGAAGAAGATACTGATGATTGAGATCTCATCATCAGTGTATTTGTTCGAGTTTCGAAAGTGGGATTTCTATATATTTCCATTAGACTGGTGTGAGACCCAAAATTAGATAGGGCTTATTGTTGTGATTTAGCATCAAAAATCTGATTTTTTGACTATATATCAAAGTTATGAATTTGAAAAACTAATCAACTAATTGATTGCTGATTGTGTTGTTTGATTATTGTTGGATTAATTAAATGTTGAACATTTATCTCAATTGAACTAAATAGTGAATTGTATTGAAAATTTGTTGCATTTGCATACATATACATGTA
The DNA here is from genome assembly GCA_030737875.1 of Allium sativum. Classification (NCBI taxonomy): domain Eukaryota; kingdom Viridiplantae; phylum Streptophyta; class Magnoliopsida; order Asparagales; family Amaryllidaceae; genus Allium; species Allium sativum. The sequence goes on from JASFAX010000033.1 coordinate 11,217,069, forward strand.
CTTACATTGAACGGGTCATAGTAAGGAGGCTAGAGCAGAAGAATAAAATTGTTTGCCTCACAAATAGGTACATGTTTACGAATTTATTAGGTTTAGATGATTTTAAGAGTCGATTGGTTAGCTGCTTGGCTGTTTCTTTTTCTTTTTGGATTGATGAGGGCCATGGGAGGCTATTTGAAATATCCTGAAGTCCCCGGTGCAGGGGAGGTTATGGCGAAATTTTTCAAAAATTTAGGGTGTTAGCCAAATTTTTGAAAATTTGGAAAAGTTCTTAGAAACTGAAAAGTTGAAGAACTTAAGCCGTAATGAAAATAATGAAAGTTGAGTTGATTAGTTAAACAACTTTCGGCTTCGTTCCTTTTCGGGGACGAAAAGTTTTAAGTGGGGGAGATTGTAATAACTCGGAAATCTGAGCCAATTTAAAATTTTTATTTTGGCAATTTTAGTGAATTCGAGTATTTAAAATGAATTATTTTAAATAATAATGACGAGAAATTTATTTTGAATAGAATTAGAACGTATATATTTATTTGAATCGACGTTAGAGTATAAATAATTATCTATAATTATACAACGAGCCTGAAATGGCGCGGTAGTTCGAAAATTTGATTTCAAAATTCAAATGAATGTGCAGGATTCAAAACGAACCGGATTTTAGCGAAACAAAAAATAATAGAATCTATTTGAGAATATCTTTCCAACGAATCCGAAAAATTGAAATTTCATAGCGGGAATAAAAAGTTATGCCCAGTTGAATTTTCAGAATAGTTGCTATGGAATTCTGGCCCTTAAAAATAGAAATTTTGCAAACGACCTCGGAATTCGACGAAACCACTTTTGTTGGATCCGTGATGTCAAATTATTGCTAGGTTTCAAAATTCATAATTTTCTGAATCAATATGTGAGCGTGGCAAAGTTAAACATGTTTTGACAGTTTCAGTCAATTTCGATCGACCAGAAAATGGCCATTTTTCGAATGGTCTCAGAATTCAACGAAATTAGTTTAGTTAGGACCGTATCGTCAATACGAAGCTAGAAATAATTTTTCGGGAATTTTTAGAGTTAATATGTGGCCCCGGTAAATTGAAATGTGCGTTCAAATTCAATATATAGAGTTATATTTTGATTTTGATGGAAACTGATTGAAACAGCCGAACTAGCTTACGATACATAACCCATTGTGTTCGAAATGGGGTAATTAGCTAGGGACGACAGTCGGTGGGTTCGATTTCGAGTTCAAAATAAAAAGTTGCTTTTTGGAATTTTAAAATATAAAAATATATATTTATAATAAACCCCCCCTTTTTTCTCCTTCTCTCTCTTCCTTCAGTTCGATTCAGAGATTAAAAAAAAGACCGCGCTCCACAATCGATGGCGGCCATCGCCACCGCTGGCCTTGCTCCGGCCACCCACCATCGGTCGCGTCCCCCTCCTTCTCCTCGGCCATGCTCCCTTCTCCACCTCGAAACCCCAACGCCCACGAAACCTAGCACCCGAACCCGTCTGAAAATGGAGCCTCCAACCACCTACAGTCCACCGTCGATCACCAGAAAGCCACCGCGGCCAGCAAATCACTACCCTTCCAACCACCAGTCCCCTTCGACGCCCACCTCCCTCTTTCAGAAAACTGTGAGTTTTTAAATCTTATTATGGGAAAAAATGAATTTTTATACCTGTAGTAAAATAAAAACTGATTTTATTTAATTATAAAAACTGATTTTATCAAGTTATACAAGCATAAAGTTTTGATTTTTAATAAGCATAAAGTTTTGATTTTTATTAAGTGTAAAAGCTTTGATTTTTATAACATAAAGCTATGATTTTTATCATCATAAAGATGAGATTTTTATGAAACTTAAGATGTGATTTTTAACCATACAAAGATTTGATTTTTATACACTTAGAGATTTGATTTTTAAATATAGAGAAAGAAGAAAAAAAATTATAGGAGTAGCAGACTAAAAATATGATTTTTATATAGTAGAGAATATAAAAATATGATTTTTATATATGTAGCGAAATAAAAATCTGATTTTTATTATATATCTAGCGTTGAAACAAAAATATGATTCTAATAGCGTTGATATAAAAATATGATTTTTATGTATGTAGCGAATACGGGCGACGAGAGTGACAAAAGGCGAGCACGACGAAGATTTCTACATATGAAGAGTCGCGGTGTATTGGTTTAGCTAGTCGGTGAGAACTCCTCACTTTTAATTTGTTTTCTAGTTGAAATATATACTAGGATGCAGATGGTGCTTAGCAGCACCCGACACCCGTCGTCCACAGACAATGGATGACTTGTTTGTTTAATTGTTGTGTAGTGAAATTTGATTGTGTGATCGTGAGTGAAATAAAATATTTTATAGTTAAAAATATAATTTTTAACGTGTATATGAAATAAATATTCATTTACAAATCGAACGATTTGTTGATGTACACTGATTTGACTGATATTGATTGGGACGATAAATTTTACACGTCGCCCAACTGCACAAATAAAATATGTGTTTGTTGATTTGGAACCCCACACGGGTATTGGGATGATATTTGACGTACACTAATCCCGATTGTTTAGTTGTATGTCAATCGATGGGTTGACATACTGTGTAAGCGTTAATTATTTATATTTAATGCTTATGCTGTTGTGTAGTGCACTCTGGATGATGGTTGATGATTTGTCGTTGCTGTTATATACATGTGTTGTAGGGAATCCATATAATAAACGTTATATGGTAATTGATTGGGCCTCATTCCAATTTGGAAAATAGAAATATAAATTCATGTGTTGAATAGAAATATATATTCACATGTTGAATAGAAAAATATAAATTCATGTGTTGAATAGAAATATATATTCATATGTTGAATAGAAAAATATATATTCATGTGTTGAATAGAAATATAAATTCAGGTGTTGAATAGAAATAAAAATTCATGTGTTGAATAGAAATATATATTCATATGTTGAATAGAAAAATATATATTCATGTGTTAAATAGAAATATATATTCATATGTTGAATAGAAAAATATATATTCATGTGTTGAATAGAAATATAAATTCATGTGTTGAATAGAAATATAAATTCATGTGTTGAATAGAAGTATAAATTCATGTGTTGAATAGAAAAATAAATATTCATGTATTGAAGAAAATATTCATTTGTTGAATAGAATAACGAAGTTATTGAAATATATAAAGCCGTGTTGGTTAGATTGACGACATTTTGACGCGAACGATATTTATATCGATTATATTCGTTTTATAATGAATATAGAAAAGGAAATGATTTCAAAATATAACGTTTTGAAAATATTATCATTTGTATATCGATGATATGGAATATTCAATTTTGATTTGAAATTGAATATGAAGATGAAATCGTTTTGAAAACAAATTTAAAACGATTTATAAAATACGTTTTAAAAGGAAATCGACGAAATATATATAATATATATATATTATATATAGAATGGACTGAATAAAACGCGCCGCGCCGCAGCAGTTCACGAACTTCGACCATTGACTTCGAATGGATATTATGGGAGATCCGACAGTTGGATTCTCCTAAAACTGGAACCATTGGGTTCGTATCGAAAAGAGCTTTCTAATGAATATTAGAAATTTGAAATCTAACGGTTGGATCTGGAATTATGTCCAAATCAAATTTGGAAAAAGTCGTTGTAAGTGTAGTTCGATGGCCGTAGATGGAAATCGACTGTACGGGCCTTGATAAAATTATTAAAATAGTAATAATTTGTATAAAATCATAAGAAATGATTTGTGAAGAATTGGGATGAAAAACTCCATATTTGAAAAGATAAAAATAGATTTTTATCGGAATGAACTAGTTTTGAACTAGAATTATAATCCCAATTATTTTTAAAATAAATAAAGTGGATTTGAAATGGTTTTGAAAATAACCAGAATTTTCGATAATTGAATTGAAATGGATCTAAATCGAAATTACCTTGGGAATATTTCGATGTTGGATTCGTGATGATACAGATATAGTTATGGGAATATGAAAGATATATTTATATCGTTATTTCCAATATGATATTTGTTGGTCATAGAATTTGATATTGAATATAAGCCGATATATTTTCTATTCAAAGCCTTATATTTAATGTCAAATGGGATTTGGGTTTGTCGTGGATGGTGTCTTCATTAACACCGTTCTTGAGCCCAGTTGAGAAAAAGATTAAATCTTTTTATTCAGATTTAATGAAGTGTACCAATTAAATGGTATTTAATTGGAATTGAATTGTAATTGATTTTTGGGTTTATCGTGAATGGTGTTTTAAATAACACTTGTTCTTAAACCCGATAATTAATGGAATGTGATTTTGGGTTTATAGTGAACCTTGTTTTAAATGACATTGGTTCTTTAACCCAGTTAAAGACATGATGTGATTTCCCAAGTTAAATAATCATTGATAGTGATTATTGGTAAGATTAAAACTAAGTAGAGTTTTAATGAATCTTTAATTAGATTGAAATAATCGAGAATGGAGTATCACCAGTTTTGCTCCAGGCAGTAGTTAAATCTTTAATTAGATTTGAACGTGAAATGGTAATTGAATTTACCGATAACACCATGTTGTTAGATATGAAGTATTACCAGTTTTACTTCATGGGATGAATAGGTTGGGATTGGGAAATTAAAACAAATGATTACTTCGGTGTGGTTCGCTAATCCCGACTAGTTTGAATTGATATTCAATAGAAGATTAAAGAATAAATTTAAAGAATTTACCTTTGATAAAATTAATGGGAACCTTTCCCAAAGTACAAGAATATTTGAATAAAAGAATATTCTGAATTGGAATGAAGCGTATGTTGTGTTTGTGTAACACTTGTTTATTATATACGCGAGTTATTCAGAAAGACCGGGTTTATCCCATTCTAAATAACTGATTCGACGTGGTGTCGAGGATGAAGACGGTGGTCGAAGACCGGAGGTCTTCATGTTGTTTGGGTGATTACTGATGATCTTGATTAGGCTGTACACCCAAGAGGCGGGAATCAGTTGGTAATCGTCCAGACGTACTTGGAGATCGATGTATATGCGAGGTACAAGGTGTCTCCGGTTTCGTTCAGACCCAGAACGAACTTGTTAATGGGCCGTGTGTTTGACATTGGATTTTATTTTGTGTGATTGATTTATATTAAATATATATCTGTTTGGCGGCGGAGAATTTATTCTCTTACTTAACGCCCTTCTCTGAGACGCTCGAGCTCAGGGGTTACATATTGACGGATATCAATAGCATGGAGTGAATTGCCTGTGTGGCATGCCTAAGTGGAAATTGATCAAGGCTTCTATTGAAAAGCAAAGTCTTGTGGTTGGTGATCAAAGCACAGCCTGTGTGGCATAGTTTTGCGTAACGTTGATTCGCGAGCCTCACACCCCGGTTGTAAACCAGAAACGGGAGAGGACGGCAGGGAGGGCATGCGTTTCCTTCTAGCTAGTGGTGGTGTCAGTGCTTAAACTGGCTGACATTTATATACTTTTCTTCTGTGTGGTTGTAGCTGTTGCGAGGCGCCTCGGATATACCGGTCGATCCGGGACCGATGGAGTCATTGGGCTCATTTACGCCCCATAGGGCGGGGAAATGTAGTGTCCAGGTATTAAGTTTAATCCACATCGGTGGACCGGCCCTGTTGCTCCAAGAGCCCGCCTGAGTCTGGGTCCTGAGACATGGTAGACTAGATTGTCTCGAATCGGTAGAGGACGTTCCCTGGCCTCGGTTCACAGATGGAAATCCAATTTCCAAATACGTGACTTTGCAGTTTTATTTGTAGAGCCTAGTATGGCGACCTAGTAGTATGGGGCACTTATGCCGTCTATGATTGATACTTGTGATTTGAAATTGTTTTGACACTATACACTTATAATAATATCAAAATAATCTGTTTTTAAACGTATCAAGCATTATTTGGCTATTATAAGGTAAAATCCTATCCTCCGGCTTGTGTTGCATTATGTGATGGGACCTGGGTCTTATAATAGCTTCATTGTTCTTTATTTAGCATTGCGCTATTGTTTTATGCACTGGTATTCTTGGGAGGAAAACTGTTCCGTGTTATACGGCATGGTCCCTTGATTCACCTTACTTTAAAATAAAGATTAATAACTATTTTAGTTCTCACACCAGTCGAATGACTGACCTGGAGTTTATTGTTTTAACCTAAACTCCGGGTGCCCTTATTTTCGACACGGGCAGCTAGTAGTTTTGGTTTTGCAGATTTATATTCACAGGAACCTTGTTTACAGCTGGAACGATACCCGGAAAGCTCTGTATCCGTGTATTACTTCTAGTTTTGTATTGTTTTCCGCTGCAATGTATTTAAAATGTAATTTAAACCTCTGATATTTTCTGTGTAATATTTATTCATACTCAGTATATTCTTGTATTCAGATGGAATTGTTGTAATATACAATGAAATGTTCTTCTGTTTGGGTTCTGATTTGTCGTATTCTCAAACCAATCCATGCTTTCCTTACCAGGGAAGCTCGAGTCGTCTCAGGTTGGTATCAGAGCTCTGGTTTACAGAGCTCGAGAACAAGGCACATTAGAACCATACGAAAGAATTCATCAGAGATTGGATTAGTAATATCCAATAAGAATGACTCGTTAGAGATGGGATCAGTAGTATCCTAGAACGAGTGTGAAGAGTATATTTTTAAAAATGAAAACAAATTTTGTTTTGAAAATTTAAATCAATTATTCGTATTTGAATATTATTTTTATATTGAATTTGGACAATCAAGTATATAGAGATTTTAGTATATGTCTGATCCACATGTATTGAAGCCTCAAATATATTCGATAGATATAGTATCACACTCTAGTCGCCCAAAGAAGATACTGATGATTGAGATATCATTATCAGTGTTTTTGTTCGAGTTTCGAAAGTGGGATTCCTATATATTTCCATTAGACTGGTGTGAGAACCAAAATTAGATAGGCTTATTGTTGTGATTTGGCATCAAAAATCTGATTTTTTGACTATATATCAAAGTTATGAATTTGAAAAGCTAATCAACTAATTGATTGCTGAATGTGTTGTTTGATTATTGTTGGATTAATTAAATGTTGAACCTTTATCCCAATTGAACCAAATAGTGAATCGTATTGAAAATTTGTCGCATTTACATACATATACATGTACTTACATTGAACAGGTCATAGCAAGGAGGCTAGAGCAGAAGAATAAAATTGTTTGCCCGACAAGTAGGTACATGTTTACGAATTTTTTGGGTTTGGATGATTTTAAGAGCCGATTGACCAGCCGCTTGGCTGTTTCTTTTTAGATTGATAAGGGCCATGGGAGGCTATTTGAAATATCCCGAAGTCCCCGGTGCAGGGGAGGTTATGGCGAAATTTTTCGAAAATTTAGGGTGTTAGCCAAATTTTTGAAAAATAGGAAAAGTTCTTAGAAACTAAAAAGTTGAAGAACTTAAGCCGTAATGAAAATAATGAAAGCTGAGTTGATTAGTTAAACAACTTTCATCTTCGTTCCTTTTCGGGGATGAAATTTTTTAAGTGGGGGGGATTGTAATAACCCGGAAATCTGAGCCAATTTAAAAAATTTATTTTGGCAATTTTAGTGAATTTTGAGTATTTAAAATGAATTATTTTAAATAATAATGACGAGAAATTTATTTTGAATAGAATTAGAACGTATATATTTATTTGAATTGACGTTAGAATATAAATAATTATTTATAATTATATAACGAGCCTGAAATGGCGCGGTAGTTCGAAAATTCGATTTCAAAATTCGAACGTGCAGGATTCAAAATAAACTGGATTTTAGCGAAACAAAAAAATAATAGAATCTATCTGAGAATATCTTTCAATCGAATCCGAAAAATTGAAATTTCATAGTGGGAATAAAAGGTTATGCTAAGTTGAATTTTCAGAATAGTCGCTTTGGAATTCTGGCCCTTAAAAATGGAAATTTTGCAAATGACCTCGGAATTCGACGAAACCACTTTTGTTGGATCCGTGATGTAAATTTATTGCTAGATTTAAAAATTCATAATTTTCTGAATCAATATGTGAGCATGGCAAAGTTAAATGTGTTTTGACAGTTTCAGTCAATTTCGATCGACCAGAAAATGGCCATTTTTCAAATGGTCTCAGAATTCGACGAAATTAGTTTTGTTAGGACCGTATCGTTAATACAAGGCTAGAAATAATTTTTCGGGAATTTTTAGAGTTAATATGTGGCCCCGCTAAATTGAAATGTGCGTTCCAATTCAATATATAGAGTTATATTTTGATTTTGACGAAAACTGATTGAAACAGCCGAACTGGCTTATGATACATATCCCATTGTGTTCGAAATGGAGGTAATTAGCTACGGACGACAGTCGGTGGGTTCAATTTCGAGTTCAATATAAAAAGTTGCTCTTTGGAATTTTAAAATATAAATATATTTATAATAACCCCCTTTTTCTCCTTCTCTCTCTTCCTTCAGTTCGATTCAGAGATTAAAAAAAAGGACCGCGCTCCACAATCGATGGCGGCCATCGCCATCGCCATCTCCACGCCGTCGCTGGCCTATGAAATCAAAATAGCTTGTGAACCTATGTAATTTAAAAATTACGAAATTCTTTGATAGATCATTTAAATATTCAAAAGTAATTATCATTGTTGCAAAATTTAAAACCCATGAAATAAAAGAGCGCAAATAATTTCACTTAAAATATAAGTCAGATATGTGAAAATTTGAATGAATTGTGAAAACAAAAACTGTAAAAAGAAAATTGTAATAATAAAAAAATACAATATGTTAGGAACAGATATACAACATATTAGTAATAAGACAAATCCGCGGAAAGGTTTTTAATAAGTTGTTCAAAATTCATCTATGATATATATAGAAAATAATCCATGATTTTTTTTATTAAAAAATCAAGACATCATCGAAAATTCAATTATTCCATGTCTATCGCAATATTTGTGAATTTTTCTTGGAGTTACTTGATCGATGCTTTCCTAAGAAATAGAAAAGCGTGATTTATGAAATAATACTGCAAGCGCACAGATCGTGTAGTATGCAGGTCGAATCACAGGGAGGTAAATTAAATTAAATTATTTATAAAATTTCTTGGGCGAGTTAGACAAATCTTCGAGGTTGGTTTTGAAAGAAAACGAAATTGAAACTGCAATCAAACTATTATTGAATTGAATCAGATCTGATTCACATCAAATCTGTATTCAATCCAATTGACCTAAGGAAGCAGTAAAAAGAACAGAAATTGAAATTGCAGAAATTAAAATAACAAACAGGAAATAAAATTAGGATTACCGCTGAATCTAATCAGACGGTTAATCACTAATTTAAAAATAAATTAAAAAGACAAATAGTATTCTACCAAATCTAATTGTGTAGACAACACTAATTGCTAAGAAAGTAAAAAAATGCAGAAAAAAGAATAAGAAGACTTTATTAATTCTAGGATAAAAGTTTACAATGAGATTTCATGAAATTTATAGGGGATAGATAGCCAACCTAAAACCCCAATCCAATCTATGCATATACGGGAGTGTTAATTAGCAATTACTCCTCCCCTCTTAATTAGCCATTATTCCTCCCTCTTAATTATCCATTATTCCTCCCGTATCTTCCTTGTTTGGAATGTGACTAATTATTGAGATAAAATTTCATAAGATTTATTCAACCAAACATGAATATATCTCAAACTCCAAAGCAACACAACGTTAAGTCTTTATCTGCAAATCTTCATATGTATATACACAGCATTTTGAAATTTGTTTTCTGTTTTTCTGACTACATGTGGCTTAGTTGGCATATCTGTAAAAGTGACAAAAATAATACCCAAGTAATATTTATTTATACACAAAAGATAAGATATAAGAGCATAAAATAAACACATTTCTATGTTAATAAAATACCCCTACACTTATCTTTTACTCGTCCTCGAGTAAAAAAAAACTAACTAGATAGGTCGCACTTTCGTAGGAAACATGATTGCATTGAGCGTATGCAACAAGCCGTTAAACCTCTAGGTGTCCCTAGTAGGACGAGTGGTGTCTCATGAGGGTTTTTAGCAGATACTACCCACAAAATCCGAATGCAGTATGCTATGGCTCTAGTGTAACTACATGAATGCAGAGGACTTATGCAATTGAAAACAAAAATGAAAACACGACTTATTTCAGGAAAGTGGTACAACAAATTAAATTAACAATTTCTAATCAGTTGATTTTATTTTAGATACCTCAAGTTGTCATAAATTTTCAACCTAAATCAAGTTTTTAATGTTAAACTCTAGTTTGGCCAGTTGGTTTGGTTGATAACATAGTGCAGCCATGAAATAAATTCTTAGTTTGCTTGTCACAGTTTTTAAAGAGGTATTCTAGTTTCCTTGTGTATGGATAGTCAAATCAATAAGGTCAAGAAGTGCTTGGGCTTCATCGCTTATTCTCTATCTCTATAAAAATTGAAATCTATGATTAATTACATACACCTAACTTAAAAGATCAAGGTATACCACCCATACACTGCCTTGTGGACTGTTGGAGAGTTGGGACAGAGCTTGGCGGATTGTGCAGACCGACGCTGACTTTGTCAACAACATGTCGGTAATCCTTAGGCGTCCAACTCATAAAATGAGACCAAGATATACCAACGCTGACTTTGTCAACAACATGTCGGATAGAACTTGGCGGGTTTGCACACCAACGCTAGATATACAAGCAATGTTGGATACCCTTGGATTGCTATTATTATTATTGAAAATATAAGAAAAGAGAGAGTCACACGATTTCAGCTTAAGACAACTTAGTTTTAAAGATTCAAAAAGCCAATATAAGTATTTTAAGTTCTCCACTTATTTAAACAAAGACTACAATATATAACAAACTTCATGGCCATCACCTAAGAATCTCCCTATGTACCAGTTACACTATTATCCCTCAAAATTCAACTTTTCATTATATTTCTTATTCAATCTTAGTTGAGAGAAAAAAATACTACCAACTGACTAACAATTGTTAACTTATTTTGTTGTATCAATGTAAAATGTGCTGTATTTTCCCAAAAAAAATGGCATGTTACTACGATCTAAAATGCATGATGGTCCTATATGAAAAGTAAGAGGAAAAAAATTTAAGGAAAAAAAAATGCAAGGTAGACGCCCTCCACACTAGAACTAAATAGTGTCCACATTGTAAACACGTTTCCTAAATGTGAAAGATAGAACCCAAAGATGAATTAAATGTAAAATGATTTGTAAAACGAAATGCAATTTAACTATATGTAAGAATGGATCTTATGTATAATGATATATGTGTTTGCGATGCATGCGACGCAAAGAATGCCACCAACTTTTTACCCCATACTTGGTTCTAGCCCGATGAGTCCCAATCAAAATATGTCTAGGCATGTTTTCTAATAAGCAATGGTTTTTGAAAACCATCTCATCTTTATACCTCGATTTATAGTCCAGTAGATGAATGTCCAGTGTCATCCTAACCCAAGGTTTTCCCACAGAAATAGCGTTTCCAAGATGATCCATGTATTCCACAAATTTATCAGTGTAATTATCCAAAAATTTGTGATCGTATATAAACTCAGTTATACTCGTGAAATTTAAATTCTAAGCGTTGTTCAAGACTATGTGATCACATTTATCAATTGATAAAGTATTTTTGACACTGACAATTTCATGTTCATTTGAAATTTTCTCAAAATTAAAATTTTCGAACTCGTTACTTGAATCTACTTCTTCCTCATTTGGCAACTCATCCTCATATAGTCCAAAAAATTCATGTTCATTAAAACCCTTCTCCAAATTTGAATTGAAAAATTCAACATTTTTATTCTGTTCAATTTCTGGAATTTCAAGTTTCTCATATTCTGAAAGACGAAGATCAAAATCTGAGCTTAAATTTTTTTTCCTGAAAAGAGTTGAAGTCCAAATCATTTACTGAATTGTGAACAACTTCATTTAGATGGTTATTCTCAATGTCCAAAGTTGTTATTTGAAAATTTTCACTATCAGTATAGAATGGACTATTTTTTGATTCATTACATGTTTGAATTTGATTTTGTTGCTCAAGTTGTTCTTTAAAAGACGTCATTAAACAAAGAAGTTCATCAAACTATCTATCTTTTTCATCAAGCTGCCTATCTTGCCTTTCTACCCTCTCTCTAAGAATGTTAAATGATATTTTTCAAAATCGTTGATATGAGAGCTCTCGTTTTAGATTTCTTGATTCTCAAATTTATAGTCCACATCAATTTCACGATCAATATTATTTCCAATGTGGTGGTTGTTTGAATTTTTAGAAAAATGACAATGATATTGGAAATCATTTTGATTGTAAAAATTATGTTCGTAACCAAAATTGTTAAAATTCGAGGGAAAGTTGCAATTTTAGTTATTTTCAAGATGTTGGTATGGGCTATAATTTTGAATATTTTGGTTTACAACCCCATATTGATGTGGATCAAAGTTATAATGGGATTCAAAACTATTTTGACGTGGATATGGCCCATAATTGAAATTATTGAAATTTGATTGAAGTCGTCATTTCGATTATATCTATGATTTGGAAAATGTTGGTCATTTGGAAATTTTTGGAAATTATTGATATTGGGCCCACGAAATTTTGGAAAGTCTTGCCTCATGAGTTGTAATTCATACTCATACTCTTCAAGAGGACGTCTACTCTGATTATTAACCCACAATTCTCTCAAGGATTTTTTTTGAATCAGACATTTGAATGAAGTCAAGGCAAAATTAATATAATATACTAAGTTGTGCTCTATTAATTAACCGACTCAATTGGAAGGGGGAAGAGGGTCTTATAGCCGTTCACGTATAGTATAAATACTAAGGGATACGACCAATATTTTACAGGCAGTATGCAACTGCTTTTGCTAATAGTTCAATAAATTGAACTACTATATATCCGCGATCCAATTATACAAGACAGTCAACTTCACAAAACACCACTTTTCAATTATATTATTTTGCAATGTCTATTTTTATTGTTGAAAACAATGAGAATGAAGATTTTAGTTATGGAAATATCAGCCAACCACAAAAATCAGACAATAATAACTGAAAAAATTAAAAATATTGTACAAGCAAGCCGCTGCCCCTGCAAATTTTTTTACAAGCAATGTCTATATTTTTTTTCCTTTGCAGCAGAGCACCTGTAGAGTTCAGAAAATTTTACAGTGGTGTATGGCTGTCCATCCAGAAGATTCGAGTAATTTGAGCGATTAAAATCCCAGCATTTACAATTTGACTGATCTTTGAATTCCTGTTTATTTCTTGAATTCTTCCTCAATACAATCTTTGAATTTGATCTCCTTTTTTATTGGAAAATAGATGGGCAAGTGAAATGAAAACTGAAAACTAATAAGAGTGAATAGAGGGGAAAAAAATAACTCAGCTAATATAAAAATTATGACAAACAAAAATCGAACAAAAATGAAAAACTCTAACTCTAGAAAGAAAGGTTCACGGACTTCCTCAAAGCACACATTCACATTCAAATGGCGAAGCCACTCATTCACCAACATCACAGAACAAAACAATGCTACACACTGAAATTTGAACTAAGAAAGGTTAAATTATGCCTCAACAAGGAAGGCAACTTGAATTTAATAAAAAGTATGCTCAAAATCAAAATTCACATGCCCTTCTTATTAGGAAACTAATCATCCCCAATTATAAAATCGCCCCCTTATTTTCTGACGCAGTCAACAAGGAATATCTTTTTTCTTTCTTTGTCTCCAAAGAGAGGCAACCTCAAGAGCTATCACCCAAAATAAAGAATTAAACCGAAGAAAAAAGAAGTCTTGCCCCCTTTTTTTTTGAATTGGATTTTCAAATCGGTGGGTTTGTTGATGCTTCGAATGTGGTGAATAGGGTTCCGATTGGGATTTGGTATGTGGTAGTATGGTTATGGGTTTGCGATGTGGTTGTTTCAGGGGAAGGGATTGGGTTTTTGAATCAGAAGCGGATTGGGTGTAGTTTGCTTAAATGTGAAGATGAGGCTATGGGAGAAAATGATAGCAATGGAAAGGTGCGTGATGTGGGTGATTGCTATATAGTTAGTGAAACGGGGCAGAGTAGTTTTGCGTGGAGGAGAATTATGGAAGAGTAAAGGAGAAATATGGAAAATATGAAGAGAGAAAAGGGCAGAATTAAAACAATGGAAATGTAAAGAAGGAAAGAAAATTTAGACTTTTTTTATTTTATTGTTGTAAAAGAGAGAATATGAAAGAAATAAATGAAAAAGAAAATGGAAAGAGAGATTAGAGGAAGCGAGAGAGAGTTGTAATTGGAAAACAATCAGTATAAAAAAATTGCAATTTTTTTTAAGGCTTGTAGAGGAAGAAAGACTATGTACTGATAACAAGAAAGAAATCACAAAATTGGCAAGATGTTATTGTGGTGAGAAGAAGACACAGCAAAGAGAAGAAATTTGTATTTTTTTTGTAGAAAACTGTAAAGAGGGGAAAAAGCAATTATACAAAGAAAAAACAGAAATGGATAGGAGAAGAGGAAACAAATTAAAACAAAAATTGGCAAGATTTTTTTTTCTTGATTTAGAAGAATACGGTATCAACTCATAATACCAAATCAATCAATCAAGATTTTTTATATATATTTATACATAATAAAACAAAAGGAAAAAATAAAAATAAAAACTAACACGAATCGGAAATTAAATAAATAATAATATTTAATCGTTACCTCCCCGGCAACGGCGCCAAAAACTTGATCAACGCTTTTCTAAGAAATAGAAAAGCGCGATTTATGAAATAATACTGCAAGCGCATAGATCGTGCAATATGCAGGTCGAATCACAGGGAGGTAAATTAAATTAAATTATTTATAAAATTTCTTGGGCGAGTTAGACAAATCTTCGAGGTTGGTTTTGAAAGAAAACAAAATTGAAACTGCAATTAAACTATTATTGAATTGAATCAGATCTGAATCTAATCAAATCTGTATTCAATCAATTGACCTAAGGAAGCAGTAAAAAGAACAGAAATTGAAATTGCAGAAATTAAAATAACAAATAGGAAATAAAATTAGGATTACCACTGAATTTAATCAGACGGTTAATCACTAATTTAAAATAAATTAAAAAGACAAATAGTGTTCTACCAAATCTAATTGTGTAGACAACACTAATTGCTAAGAAAATAAAAAAATGCAGAAAAGAGAAGAAGAAAACTTTATTAATTCTAGGATAAAAGTTTACAATGAGATTACATGGATATTTATAGGGGAAAAATAGCTAACCTAAAACCCCAATCTAATCTATGCATATACGGGACTGTTAATCAGCAATTATTCCTCCCCTCTTAATTAGCCATTATTCCTCCCTCTTAATTAGCCATTATTCCTCCTTCTTAATTAGCCATTATTCCTCCCGTATTTTCCTTGTTTGGCATGTGACTAATTGATGGGAGATAAAATTTCATTAGATTTATTCAACCGAACATGAATATATCTCAAACTCCAAAGCAACACAATGTTAAGTCTTCATCTGCAAATCTTCATATGTATATACACAACATTTTGATATTTATTTTCTGTTTTTCTGACTACATGTGGCTTAGTTGGCATATCTGTAAAAGTGACAAAAATAATACCCAAGTAATATTTATTTATATAAAAAAGATAAGATATAAGAGCATAAAATAAACACATTTCTATGTTAATCATTACTAAAATGAAAATTAAATTAGAAATTAAATGTCTAAACAAAGATGAAATACAATAGGCAACATGCATGATATCATTAAGCATGTAAAAAAACATGCATTTTTTCTTTATTGAAAAGTTTATCAATAGGTAATATAAACACACTTAAATTATTTGGTCATGCAAAAAAGGGATCATAACATCCCACTTGGTTAGCAGTATACAATTATATAGGAAAACATGAAGTTCAATTAGCGTTCAAATGCATAAGACAATAGTGAATGTAGTCATGCTAATACAAAAATCATGAAAAGTTATTTATGATTGATCTTTTTATTCGCTTATTCAAGGAGGGTGAAAATAATTTCAGTATTACTTGAATAAGCCAACTTGCCACTTCCATATATTTTTTAGTATAAGAGTTAACATCCAAATATAAGTATAAAAAAATTTGCAATAAACTGAAGAACCGATTGCGTAAGAACCACGGGTAAAAGTTATTTTCATTCCTCACAAATATAGAGTAAGTGTTAGAAAGATATACATACTCATTTAGAAAGTTGTCCACCAAAAAATGGTTATTATAACGTTTAGATAGCAACTAGGTGAAACATTAGATCACGATTTGGTAAACGATCTCAAATTTCTAGCACTACCAATAGTAACAGCAGTCAACAAAAGCATTTTATTGTAAAAATTTGTGCAGAGAGCAACATACAAAAATGATACCTTCTTAGATTTAGCCTTAGGAGTTTCAATCTTTTAGAACCGAATAACAAAATCCAAGGCAGCTTTAATGCAATTTGAGTGGCACTGATATGATGAAAGAGGATTGGAGAATCTATGATTAGAGATTCAACGATCTATAAATATAAAAGGAGTGGGTATATGGATAGTTGTTTGCGAACAAATCCAACAATTGCTAACAACTGTAAGATCCATTCGGCTTTCCTAAACAAAAAGGATTGTTGTAGAGGGTGTCGAACTCTGGGACCAAAAATATTTTAATTAATAAATCCAATCAAGTTATTCCCGGATTTTGATTAATTGAAAACACAGAAAATAACAACAATTAAATAAAAAGAGAGAGATTTATTTAATAAGAGAAAGAAATTAGGGGATAATGACATAGATTGGATTTATACTCATCAATAGCCAACAAATAAATATAGATCTAATTCATATTTCTGTCACAAACATGAATCAACAATAATTAGGTTCTTAGAAACAAATAAGTAAATAACGACAAGCATAGCCTATACAGGAGCTGAGCTCTTAAACAACCATAGGCTATCAGGACAGATTCACTAATTAATTTCTAAAACCCTAAAATTAGATCTAAATCTAATAATTGTTAGATCGAACACAAATATACCATGTGAAGGAGCATAGCTCTTAAACGACACAGAATATGAAGGTTTAGATCTAACCCTTGATTCAGATCCAAATCTACATGTGTAAAGTCCTCACCTATTGGCTACGTGATTCATGTTGAATCATATCTATTAGCGTCATCACCCCCTAATCAAAGGGGATTAGCTAGACATAGCTAAAGAAGAAGAGAAAAAGAAAATAACAGACATAAATAAAATACAACTAAAACTAAATAGAACAGGGGAAGAAGAATGATTTTATTCCAAGAAGAGAACTACAGAATAAAACCCAATGTGTTTTTACATGAATAAGATACAAGGTATTTATAGTTGTATTGGCCAAGGCTAAGAGGCTTATTACACAATGTGGGACAAAATCCATTTTTCAAAATAACACATAAACCAAATAGCTCAATGTGAATGCGTGTAGCGCATGAATGAGAAGCCTTGCAGATTACATGATATGGGACAAACAACTTAGCCCAATTAGCAACTAGACCAATGTGAATG
This sequence comes from Allium sativum, assembly GCA_030737875.1. Classification (NCBI taxonomy): domain Eukaryota; kingdom Viridiplantae; phylum Streptophyta; class Magnoliopsida; order Asparagales; family Amaryllidaceae; genus Allium; species Allium sativum. Next base: position 11,234,676 of record JASFAX010000033.1, read on the forward strand.
CATGCAAATGTCATGGAAAATAGGTTGCGGGCTTCAACTCCAATTGCCTTGAAAATGAATAACAACTCCAAGTGATCATTATGTAAAAGCATTGAATCTTGTCTTTAAAATATGCAGCAGAAGGCGATTGAATAGCAATTTATCTTCAGGTCTTCAAGCTTTACTCCAGCTCTAAAATTCAACACTCTTTTTGCACAAATTCTTCAAGCTTTTCAACAATTAAGTGCGTTAATCCATTCTTCAAAAATAATCTGTAAACACAACTATAAATGCACAGTATCAATTATTTAAAAGATAAAATAAGATAAATATGCGGATAAAATATACACATTTACGTGTATATCCAATACCCCCACACTTATCTTTTTATTCGTCCTCGAATAAACTAAACTAAGATATGTCACACTTTCGTAGGAAACACGATTGCATTTAGCGTATGCAACAAGCCGTTAAACCTCTGGGTTCCCCAGTCGGACGAGTGTTGTCTCGTGACGTTTTTCAGCGGAAACTACCCACAAAATCCAAAGTGTCTTAAGTACGCGGATTAATCAAACAATATATTTAAGGTCTTTCACATTCCAAGGACTTTACCTAACTTCAATAATAACGGTTTAGTCCTACATTGTCCATCCCATAATTGGTGCAAAAATGAATAAAAAATTTCAAGCTGAATCGTAATTCCTTGATAACACTGTAATTTTCTTGAAGGTTAAGAGCGTAGCGTCAACCAAAGTTCTACACATGGATAATGTGCACCCAATCATTTATTATTATTCTTCTTTTTTTTGAAAGATTTTGAATAATTTTGCACCAGTGTAACTGTACTGTATTGGATGTGAGTTATGCATAAATGAAGGAAATTTTGTAAGTTCCAAAAATATTCTAGATATGAGGGCAAGTGTATTAGTTGAACTTCAAATTACAAAAGATAAAGTAATACTAAGGCACATATGAACATTTTTATTTCCTTTCATCCCCTCTACTACAATCCTCACTTCCAAGTACGGTATAATGGATGTGGATGGAATGGAACTAAATGCTTTATAGTCAAGAATGATGAATGACTATTTTATTATGAGAGACTCTCTCTTTATTTCATTTTTTTCTTTTTCTTTTCTTTTTTTTCTTTCTTTTATTCTTTTGCATGATGAATGATGAATGGAGAAGGAATGGAATGATACCGTACATTATTTCATTTGATTCTTCCTCTACTAAACCAACACTTCATGAAAGGAAAGTTTTGTGCCCTAGTTACTCTACTTCTATAACCCTAATTCAACACACAAGTCTGGATTGATGTTATACAAGAAGCTGAAAGGAATGATAAGCAAAGTTTCGTAAGATAGATAACCCATATAAAATAAGATGTGGTATATGGTTATCCTACCTTAAAACAAGTACGGAGTGGGTAGTGTAATATTGGTATAAAAAGTGACGTTTCTGAAACTTTAAAAATAAATCAGTACAAGTTTTTAAGTATACCAATATAAGAAAAACTTGTCGAAAAATGGATGTAATTCGACTAAAACTTGGGTTTGAATAATGTTGGGTATCGAAGAAGAACGCTACAATGAGTCATTTCTCCTTAATTGGGCCAAGTGGATTTTAAAACTTACGATTTTCAAAATTTGAGTGGAAAAGAAAATATTATGCATGAAAACAAACTTAGAAAATCCAACAAATGTAGGTGCAAAATCATTCATTTTTTTTATCATTTTCATCTACGCATTCTAACATGTATAACAAGGGTTGACACGCTTACTCCAGAACATGACTAACGTCTGCACAGTCTCAAGCTAGCATCTTAAAAAGACACATTACGACTCAATTAACAAATAATGTTCTTTCCCATCACCCAACAATTCAACTTATCAAACAAGAACCAAGGTGTTATTTATGAATTTAAGTTAATCCTTGTTCAATGGATGACCTAGTTCATAAAATTTGATTGCTAATGTAATGTAAATTCCCCCCCCCCCCCACTTGAGTGTGACTATGTCCTCACAGTTGTTAAATCAGACATATCTTAGTGAAAGGGAAAAACAAATAAGAGAATATTTACATATGTACAAAAGAGGGTTAGTGCGTCTTACCGAATGTAATGTGGCTCACGGAGGACCATTAGCTCTTCCACTTGGTTGGGTATTGGCTCCAAGTAAGGTTTAAGGCATTGACCATTGACCTTATAGGATGATCCATCGGTTGGACTCTCAATTTGTACTGCACCAAGTGGGAAAATAGTTCGTATAGTGTAAGTTCCTGTCCATCTAGATTTTAACTTACCCGGAAATTAATGCAGTTTTGAGCCATACAACATAACTTTTTGACCTGGCATGAAAGTTTTACGTAAGATTGATTTATCATGAAAAACTTTCGTTCTGTCCTTGTAAATTCGTTCATTTTCATAGGCATCATTTCAAATTTCATCAAGTTCATTAAGTTGAAGCTTCCTATGTTCACCTGCTTGCTCTAAGTCAAGATTTAAAGTTTTTATTGCCCATAACGCCCAATGTTCGAGTTCAGCTGGCAAGTGACATGGCTTACCAAAAATCAACCGATAAGGGGACATACCTAAGTTTGTTTTGAAAGCGGTGCAGTAAGCCCAAAGAGCGTCAGTTAACTTTTAGGACCAATATTTACGATTTCGATTCACAGTCTTCTCAAGGATTTGCTTAATCTGCCTACTCGATACTTCAACCTGCCCACAAGTTTGAGGATGGTACGGAGTGGATAACTTGTGGGTTACCGAATCCTTTCTCATGAAGGCTTCAAAAGAATGATTACAGAAGTGTGTCCCGTTATCACTGATTATTGTGCAAGGTGTGCCAAACCTAGAGAAGATATTTTCTTTCAAGAATCGCACAACAACCTTGTTATTGTTTGTTTTGCATGGAATAGCTTCGACCCATTTATAAACATAATCTACAGCTAAGAGAATGTAAAGGTTCCCAAAAGAATTAGGGAAGGGTCCCATGAAGTCTATACCCCAAACATCAAAAATTTCAACCTCGAGAATGGGGTTTAGGGGCATCATATTCAATTTAGGAATTTTCCCTAAAAATTGACATCGATCACAATTTTTGCAAAATTCATATGCTTCTTTGAAAAGGTTGGGCCAATAGAAACCCGATTAGAGAACCTTTTCGGCTGTCTTTTTGGGACCGAAGTGACCACCACGGCTTGGTCGTGACAGAAAGAGAGGACACTGCGAGTTGCAATGTCCGGAACATACCTTCGAATGATTTGGTCTGGACAATATTTGAAAAGATATGGGTTGTCCCAATAAAAATGTTTCACTTAGGAAAAGAATTTGTGTTTATCCTAGTCAGGCCAAAAAGAAGGGGTCTGCTTGGTGACTAAGTAGTTGACAATGTCAGCGAACCAAGGATCGGTGGACAATGAAAAGAGCTTTTCATCCAGGAAGTTCTCGTTGATCGGAAGAGAAGAAGACGGGGCATTTGGAAGACGAGACAAGTGGTCTGCAATAACATTGTCAGATCCCTTTTTATCCTTAATGGTAAGGTCAAATTCTTGAAGTAGAAGGATCTAATGAATGAGACGAGCCTTAGCATCCTTTTTAGAGAAAATGTACCTAAGTGCAGAATGATCAGTATGAACGGTGATGTGTGAGCCAACTAGGTATGGTCTTAATTTTTCTAGAGCAAAAACGACTGCCAAGAGTTCTTTTTCAGTGGTCGTATAGTAGATTTGAGTGTCGTTCAAAGTCTTACTCGCGTAGTAAATGACATGAAGAATTTTATTGATTCGTTGTCCTAAGACAGCGCCAACAGCGAAATTCGAGGCATCACACATGATTTCAAAAGGTAGCTTCCAATTAGGAGAGCAGATGATCGGGGCAGAGATAAGTTCATTTTTAAGATACTCAAAAGATGAAATGAGATCAGAATTGAAGTCGAAAGGAACATCCTTACCAAGAAGACTGGTCAAAGGTCGAGTGATTTTGCTAAAATCCTTTATAAAGCGACGATAGAAGCCGGCATGACCTAAAAAGGATTGGATGTCGTTAACTGATTTGGGAATGGGAAGATTCGAGATAACCTCAATTTTGGCTTTGTCTACTTCAATTCCTTTGTTAGAGATGACATGTCCTAAAACAATGCCATGTTTGACCATGAAGTGACACTTTTCCCAATTAAGCATTAAGTGTTTATCTTTGCAACAGTTAAGAACAAGATCCAGGTGATGTAAACACTTAGTGTAAGAATCCCCGAAGATGGAAAAATCATCCATGAACACTTCCAACAATTGCTCAATCATATCAGAAAAAATGCTAATCATGCACCTCTGAAAGGTTGCAGGTGCATTACAGAGACCAAAAGGCATACGACGGTACGCAAATGTACCAAACGAACAAGTGAAAGTGGTTTTCTCTTGGTCCTCAAGGGCGATAGGGATTTGATTATAGCCCGAGTACCCATCAAGGAAACAATAGTACTCATGACCGGCTAGCCGTTCTAACATTTGATAGATAAATGGCAGAGGGAAATGATCCTTATGTGTTGCAGCGTTAAGTTTCCTATAGTCAATGCAAACACGCCAACCGGTCTGGGTGCGGGTTGGGATAAGCTCGTTAGCTTCATTTTGGATCACGGTAATCCCTGATTTCTTAGGTACGACATGAATCAGACTAACCCAATGACTATCAGAAATTGGGTAGATGATTCCATTGTCAAGACATTTAAGGATTTCAGCACGAACTGCTTCTTTCATGATGGGGTTTAGTCAACGCTGGGGATCACGAGTGGGTTTGGCATCATCTATAAGGCGGATTCGATGTTGGACTATCAAAGGACTAGTCCCCTTAATATCAGCCATGGGCCAACCAATTGCTTCCTTATTTTTCTTAAGGATGGGAAGGAGCAATTGTTCCTGATCTAAAGTAATGTCAGAAGTGATAATGACAGGAAAAGTTCCATTGTCTCCTACGTAAGCATACTTAAGATGACTGGGCAGCACTTTGAGTTCAGATTTAGGGGACGACTCAGCCGAAGAAATTGGTTGAGGAATAGGCTCAGATGTGAGCGGCTCGACAAGAATCGAATCAGAAAATTTTTAGGGAATATCTTGAAACAAAGTTTCGTAATTTGATTCAATTTTGTTATTCAGATGGTCGAGCTCAGATTCATTATCGTGGACAGCATGGATATCAGAAAACTGGTCCACATAAGAGTTAGGAGAGTTTTCGGTTCTAAAGATGTTTATCTCGACAGTCATGTTATTGAAAGAAAGTTTCATACACCCATTTCTACAGTTGATAAGTGCATTAGAGGTTGCTAAGAAGGGTCGTCCTAGAATCAAAGGGATCTGGTTTGCAGGATTGCTTACCTGTTGAGTTTCTAGGACAATGAAATCAACTGGAAAGATGAATTCGCCTATTTTGATCAATACATCCTCGTTTTCGCCCACAGGTTTCTTAATTGAATGGTCAGCAGGCTGAAGGGTAACCTTGGTGGGTTTCAGTTCTCCTAGCCCTAATTGGCGATAGACGGAATATGGAAGCAAGTTAACACTAGCACCTAAGTCTAGCTGGCATCTATCGATTTTCTTGTCCCCAATAGTACATGATATTGTGGGGCAGCCAGGATCTTTGTATTTCACTGGCATTGATTGGGACAAGACCTCGCTTAGAGTTGCCGCCAGAAACACTTTCTTAGGTACATGTGTATGACGTTTTTGAGTGCACAAATCTTTTAGAAATTTTGCGTACTGTGGAACTTGTTGAATAATATCTAAAAGAGGAATGTTCACTTTAACTTGCTTAAATATTTCTAGGATCTTTTCTATTTGGTCCGTCTTTTTCCTAGGTCGGAGTCTATGATAAAATGGAGCAGACAACTCAGTAGGTTAGGACACTTGAGTTTAAGGATGGTCCTTGTTAGAAATTGGCTCAATGTCCTGCTCTGATTTGGTCGAATTTTTGGTAGGGTTTGGAAAATCATGCGGTAAATCATTTGGGTTGCCCACATGGTTGTCAATCTTTTTGGCGGATCTAAGAGTCGTGACAGCATTCAATTGACTAACGTTTGAATCCTGAATGATATGAATTTGGTTGGGGTTTGAATTTTGTGCTCTAGGGTTTTGAATGGGTTGACTTGGAAATGTACCCTTTTCCCTTTCACTTAATCTAGCGTTAAGTTGAGACATTTGTTTTTAAAGTTCACTCATTTGTTGATTCTTGTTTTGCATATATAATTGCAAGGAGTTGTCTAACATGTTTTGATTGACAACACTTTGCTTAGTCATTTGCGCTAATAGGTTGCTCACCTCAGATAAATTCCCCTCAATCGTAGAAAGGCGTTTTTCATATTGGGGTGCAACCGTTTAATTGTGGAAAGGCGCCTGGTTCGAAGTATACTGGTTTTACCTAAGAGGAGGGTTCACAGCATTGTTCGGAAATGCTCAATTCGAAGCCCTGTTCATCAGAGGGTTATTTGGACCATAAGAAAGATTTGGGTGGTTTTTGGGTCTGTTGAAAGCGTTTACTTGCTCAAGTGACTGGGGAAAATCATCAGCCATGTGATTAGTATCAAGACATATGTGACACATAGCTTGGGAAACATTATTAGACTGAGTGTGTGTTCTAGTAACATTCAGGATGGCATCAACAAGAGTATTAAAAGAAGAAGAAGAAGAGGATTCGACATAATTACTACTGGATCGTGAGTAGAGAGATTTTTCATTGGTTTGTTCCCATTGTTTCGATTTTTCTGCTAACTCATCCAGAAATTCCCAAGCTTCTACATCAGTCTGTTTTAGAAAATTGCCGTGACACATGGACTCTAACATTTGCCTAGAACTATTATCAAGTCCATCGTATACAGTTTGACATAACGACCATGTTTCATAACCACGATGGGGACAACTTAATAATAATTCTTTAAATCTTTCGAAGTATTGCCAAAAAGATTCACCCCCTTTTTGGTGGAAATTGGTGATTTCCTTTCTGACTCTAGCTGTTTTTTCTGGGGGGTAGAACTTTTTAAGGAAAACTGCTGTAAATTCATCCCATTTTTTAATCGAATTTGGGGGCAAGCTACGAAACCATTTTTCTGCGGAGTCATATAGTGCGAATGGAATCAAACGAAGTTTATTACCATCCTCACATAATTGTTGCAATTTAAAGGTTGCACAAGCATATTCAAATTTCGTTAAGAAACTATATGGTTCATCACGAGAAAAATTTCTGAATTTGGGAAGGATGTTTATCTGACTCGGTCGGATTTCAAAGTGGTTACCCACAGGATTGGGTAACTGAATGTAAGAAGGGACAGAAACTCAATCGGGAAGGATTCTATCCATTAGGGTACGACGTGCAGGTTCGCTACCCACTTCTAAGGGTTATTCGGGAAAGTTGGTTTTTGAAGAAGGGGAAGGTGGTCTGATTCTAACCAAACGACGAGATTCTTGGTCACGAGTCCAAGTTTGCATGCACTAGAAAGAAGAAGCGAGTTCGTCAAGGAAATTTAAACAATGTAGGAGTTCGGAAAGTGGTGAGAATGAAAAAAAATGTTTAGAAAATGGGAGTTTTTTGGAAAAGTACGACTTATAGGCTAGCGAGGTTTAAAGGAAAAAAATGTTAAATTTTTTTTATTTGTTTTTTTTTTCAAATTTTTATTTGTTTTTGAGGAATTTTGAAAAAAAAAATCACAAAACAATCACACACAGAAATTATCTACAATGAAATTTTCTATCCTTAATGGCTCCTAACCCAAAATTATATAGTGACACGTTTGATTACTTAGATCAAAAGATTTCTCAGCCAGTTAACGGACAGGAGTATCGGTGCACAAGGAACCACCCTAGCAATGCAGCCGAAGGTTTAAGTACCTTCAGAGTAACAACCGACATAATATTTACGAATCACCGTAATATTTATAAACAGTTATTTCTCTGTCGTAGTCTAGACACCAAGAAATTATTCGTTCCAAATAAATCAACTATCAAAATACAATTAAGCCCTAGATGAGCCCGCGACTCTCTTAAGTCCAACGTCTAACCGTTATTATTAGTCAGATTCTACGATGAAATGCAATTTGTGGGCTAAGGAAAGGGTGGTGAAATCCCTCACCTTATGTGAATTAGGGTATTGTCCTTAACAGAATGAATACAGATGCAGAAATAATAATCACAGAAATTAAAAGATTTTACAAGCAAGTTGTTGCCTCTACAGAAGATTTTTACAAGCAATGTCTATATATTTTTTGTTTATTTACAGCAGCAGTCCCTGTAGGGTTTAGAAAAATCGCACCTAGATCGTCAGTCCGTCCAGTGCAATTGAGAAGTGCTAGCGCGTTCACACCCCACTTGGTGTCCAACCGCTCGAACATTTTTTTTTGTTGGAAGAAAAAAAATTGAAAGGAAAAAAAACTAGACTCAACAAACTAAACTCACTCAAAATGTAAACGCAACAGAAAGAAAAAATGACTCAAACCGAGCCAAAAACTAACGCACACAATTAAAGACTCGACACAAATAGAGCTGAGCTCAACCTACTTTGAAAAAGACAGACGCACCCCACACTTTTTTTTAATGATGCTTATTATATATTTTGACCAAACCCCCACAAATAAAATTAACCAAATATTGTCTGTTTCAGAAAACAAATCGCCCCCTAATTTTTTATTTCTTTATAATTGGACTGAGCAAAACGAATTGGGTGATCGATTTGGTTCCGATACTTTTTGCAAATCTATGGGTTCGCGGTTTATAGGTCGCAGTGACTTCTATGAAGAATTTGGGGTGTCCAAGAATAGCGATTTGGTTTAGCAGAAGGAGTTCGGTAATTTTGATGGGTGCGTGTTGGATTGAAAGGAAGGTACGGTTTTTGTAATTGAAGGGTGGTTGTGCGGTCAGAGAAGAGAATATATTTGGCGCTGTGGGGTTGAGAGGGGCGTTGAATTTAGATTTACACCGAGATGGTTTGCGAACAAAAAATTTTCATGGTGCTGCAGATATTTGCCTTGCGATTTTCGAATTAGGGGATGGCTTTTGGCTTGGACGTTGGGTCTTAGGTTATTTTAGGGTTTTGAAAGTCGGTGTGCACAAGGCTGCGAAAATGTGGTCAGAGCTGAAGCTTTGCGATGAGGGTGGTTTGTAGAAGTCAGAATGATGGTGGGAAGCAGTTAAATGGTTGAGGAGGATGGTGAGGCTTGGTAGTTCGATTGTAAGAAGGAGGGTAGAAGAGAGAAGTCTGGTTGCAAATGGTTGGGTATGAATTGGACTGTTGAAGAATTGTGAGTATTGACATGTTGTTTTGTGAGTTGGGATTGGATTTGTGAGTATGGCAGTTGGGGATGCAGGTTGAACAAGTGGTTGTTTGTGGTAGAGGAGGTCTGTAGTGGATTGGTATGGAGGAGGAGAAGGATGGCGAAAGAATGATGGAGTGGTTGTGGTAGAATTGGTGTATGGCGCAAGTATGGTATGAACTTTGTAGAAGGGAGAAGGCAGAGAATAAAAGGAAAATAAGATTTTGCTTTCATTTTTTTATAAATTTTTTCTTTTATATTGCTGTAAAAGTAGAGATGTGGAAAGTAGGAAAGAAATTTGAAAGAAAAACGAAAGAAATCATGAAAACAATTGAAAAGAAATTGAAATTTTGGGCAACTATTTTTTTTTTCTCTTATTAGGTAGATTATGGTACCACCAATCAAATACCAATTCAACTAACAAGATTTATTTATTTTTCTATCAATACTAGAAAACAAAAGAGAACAAAATAAAATAAAATATTTTATGTATTGTTTTTTTATATGAAAAAACAAACCAAAATATAAAACAAGAAAATTATAACTCGAAGGATTTAAAAATAAAAATTATTTTGGTCCCTAGCAACGGCGCCAAAATTTGTTTGCGAACAAATCCAAGAATTGCAAACAACTATAAGATCCGTTCGGCTTTCCTAAACAACAAGGATTGTTGTAGAGGGTGTCGAACTCTGGGACCAAAAATATTTTAATTAATAAATCCAATCAAGTTATTCCAGGATTTTGATTGATTGAAAACACAGAAAATAATAACAATTAAATAAAAAGAGAGATTTATATAATAAGAGAAAGCAATTAGGGATAATGACATAGATTGGATTCATACTCATCAATAACCAACAAATAAATATAGATCTAATTCATGTTTCTGTCACAAACATGAATCAACAATAGTTAGGTTCTTAAAAACAAATAAATAACGACAAGCATAGCCTATGCAGGAGCTGAGCTCTTAAACAACCATAGGCTATCAGGACAGATTCACTAATTAATTTCTAATAGATCTAAATCTGATAATTGTTATATCGAACACGAATATACCCTTTGAAGGAGCATAGCTCTTAAACGACACAGAATATGAAGGTTCAGATCTAACACTTGATTCAGATCCAGATCTACATGTGTAAAGTCCTCATCTATTGGCTATGTGATTCATGTTGAATAATATCTATTAGCATCATGACCCCCTAATCAAAGGGGATTAGCTAGATATAGCTAAAGAAGAAGAGAAAAAGAAAATAACTGAAATAAATAAAATACAACTAAAACTAAATAGAACAGGAGAAGAAGAAGGATTTTATTCCAAGAAGAGAATTACAGAATAAAACCCAATGTGTTTTTACATGAATAAGATACAAGGTATTTATAGTTGTATTGGCCAAGGCTAAGAGGCTCATTACACAATGTGGGACAAAATCCCTTTTTCAAAATAACACATAAACCAAATAGCCCAATGTGAACGCGTGCAGCGCATGAATGAGAAGCCTTGCAGATTACATGATATGGGACAAATAACTTAGCCCAATTAGCAACTAGACCAATGTGAATGCATGCAGATGTCATGGAAAATAGGTTGCGGGCTTCAACTCCAATTGCCTTGAGAATGAATAACAACTCCAAGTGATCATTATGAAAAAGCATTGAATCTTGTCTTTAAAATATGCAGCAGAAGGCGATTGAATAGCAACTTTTCTTAAGGTCTTCAAGCTTTACTCCAGCTCTAAAATTCAACACTCTTTTTGCACAAATTCTTCAAGCTTTTCAACAATTAAGTGCGTTAATCCATTCTTCAAAAATAATCTGTAAACACAACTATAAATGCACAATATCAATTATTTAAAAGATAAAATAAGATAAATATGCGGATAAAATATATACATTTACGTGTATATCAATAATAGGCAGACGAAGATGCTAGATTAAGGGTTAAGGCTAGGGTCAAGGGAGTCGAGAAGGATTTGGTTTAAAGCGAAGAGATTTCGGGGAGAAGAGGAAAGAAAAAGAGAGAAAATTTGATAAGAAGACAGTTCCAGTTCAATTTGTGGGAAGCTTAGAGAAATAATCCCTAAAAGTTGCATCTACCCTCAGCGAAAGAAGGATAACGCTGATAGAAGAAGAAGATGCTTTTTCCTTTTTGAAATGAAAAGGGAATTTGTGCATAAGAAAGAAAAAAATGTGACTCTTGCATTGCAACTTTTGTTTATCGACTGTTGGGTTTCAAAAAATCAAATAATGACTGAGAGCAATGCATAAGAAACTCATTTTTTATAGTATAGTATAAATAAGATTAGTGATTCTAACCTACCCTTGCAGAGATTACACATAAAAATTAACAACCATGCCCAAAGTAGCATCTCCCCAAAGATGGATTATAATTATATACTGAAATAGAACTTGTGTACATAAATGAAGCCTTTAAACTACCTTATAATCCAATAACTAATAACTGGGAGGCCTACTTTTTGAGCATTTAATACCTTACTAACAAAAGAAGCGGGTTATGTGGCCACTCCACAATATACTATATAAGGTGGATCCTCTACGATTACTTAATACTAGGTGGTTTACAAACATACTAATACAAATTAGAGGACACTAGATACTAAGTCACCTAATTCATAAATAAGGCTTACGTCATTCGCATATCTCAATCCCCACATAAGGAAAGTGATAGTAAGCAACCACTTACGACCTATAGGATGGGTAGACATTTACTCATCTTCTAAGACATTCTCCGGGTGGACACCTACATTACTATCTTGCTGACCTTATTGGACAATCCACAAGCCACTTAATACTTTCCGCGGGATAGGCAGACCTTTGGTACCTCCATGGCATATACTTTATCCTAAGGTAGACATTTACCATGGTCGCTTACTACCTAAAGGAAGAAGACCCTTCCACGGATTTCTTGAACTTATACCCGATTAGCCATTTTATACTCCTTAATGGAAAAAGGAGAGTTATCTGATCACTTAATACCTTAAGAGGGGCGAACCTCATGATTCTACCCTTACCTTGAAAGGGAAGGGTGAATCCAATCACTTAACACCCCAATAAGCAGATCTCACAACTTAAGACCATAATTTCAAAGCAGGCTATGCTATTAAGTTTTCACTTTTGGGTTTCTTCTTCTGGAAGGAAGGCAGGTCCTACAGCTACTTAAGACCTCAACACTTGAAGTAAACCTATATGATAAAATTCTCATTATGCAAGAATAACTGTCACGGGTTCCAGTGATCGATGATATCACACACCAGTTGCACGTATATCCGACCGCTGGAAAGTGTAGATTTCTGTCGGATAAATCAGCTGACCTCGCATCATTAGCTTGTTAATATTAACATTCTTAGAATTAACCTTGGGATAAGATTGAACTGACTGTCCTAAGATAAGGTTCGAATTTCTAGGATTATTTATTTGTTGGACTTATTAATATGGTAATTACTACCCAATTCCCATTAAATAATTAATTACCATAACTTTCATATGCCATTAGTGACCAGAACGGTCACTTTTTCCAAGGAAATAGACATTTAAATAAATGTCATTTGTATCAATCCTATTTAATTCATTAATTCTATTTATTGTGACTCATATTTATTACTCTAATTGTTGTTTTTTATATTAGTTCATATATATACATACATACATACATACATACATACATACATAAATATGCATATTTATTATATTAATCTCCCTAATAGGAGTTGAAATATTTATTTTCTATTCGTTTTAATTGTAACCTTTTGATATTTATTATCATATTAATTTCCCGACAAAATTCACGGTTACAATCTTAATTCTCACTTATGTTAGTTGTAATTAACCTTACATTTGTTACAACAAAATCCATATTTATTGCTAACAATTCAAAAGTTACAAACATTTACATCCATGCATTATGGGAAACATTACCATATATCGCCATAAACGAAGAATGTTCAAATTCGAACCTATTTTTGCGTTTACCTAATTTATAATAATACAAATGTTATTTACATATATTTTTGGATGGAAAATTATAAATATAATTTTGTATGTATGTATATGTGTGTGTGTGTGCATGTTAGCGAAATATTATATATTTAATAATGTTTTTGAATTCTATTTATTTTTATATTCTAGTCCAAACTAATGACTAGATCAATCTTCCTAGGTTTTGTCTTGTTGAGATTCAAAAACCAATTAAAAGGTTATTTGCTACAGTTCTTGTAAATTTGCCCAAACATTTAAAAAGAGGAATTATTGACATGTTCAAAATCAGAAGGAATAGTAATATTATTTGGAATAGATAGTATAAATTACGTACAAAATGCATTTATTTACACATCTCTTCCTATATGTTTTGTTCACATTACTTATAATTTCAAACACTGTCTTATTATAGAAAAATGATAAAAGGACTAATTTACAAAAATCAAGCAAAACCCTAAACAATTCAAAACACAGATAGATCTACAAATCAATAATGTTAATTTACAAATATCTTGCAATCACCCTAGTTCTACAAATGTGAATTAAACAAATACACAAACCTCAATAATATTTAGGGATTGATTTCCTCATTTAAGATGTAAACAATAATCACAAGATACATGAAAGAATTTTAGGCAAGATAAGAATATTATAACTAAAAAAGCATAGAAACCAATATCAGATTTAGGCATATGAATTCAAATTTACACCAACAAAATAGATCTGATATAAAAAAAATGTAAGAATTTTCCACTCATTTGAAAGCTATCCAAAATCCCCGATCTGAATTACATCTTTTAGATTTTTGTTTCCAAATCCCTACAAATCCATAATATGTATAAATAGGGACATGTATACATAATAAAATTTATGGATTTGGAAAAAGAGAAAGAAAAATAGAAAATAAGATTTACCCAATATGCAAAACCAACCCTTGCTCATAGATCAAGATTCATCTTCACTAATTATTGTTTGTTTGATTTGAAAAAAGATTTATTTTAGAATGTTTGGAAGAGATTGTAGAAATGAAAATGGTAGAGCTTCGATGCTCCCTCTAGAAAATATGAGCAAAGAACAAAGGGTTTAGGTCTTTATTTTTAATTGCTCAGATGACCCATAACCATTAGATTTAGTTATATTAAAATCCATTCGTGATATAAGTTTTATCCACCCCAAACCCTAACCACCACCTACTCTTGTCGACTATCGGTCGTTCTGATCGACCTCTTTGATCGACCTAACGATGGTGGTGCCGAATGACTAATAAGGAGAGCTAATGTTAATTCTATTTATATTGTTTTCCATTCGTATTTATTTTTCGCCTACAACTTTTTCATACGGACTCCATTCGCGAAGTTCCAAACATGAAAGTTGACCAAAATTCCATCATGGACGCAAAAGTGCACGTTTCATGGTCAATTTCATCATTTGCTCAAATTACATTTTTTGAAGCTAATTTAACTAATGCCAAATTTTAGGGTGTTACTAATGGATTCTTAGCCTTCCTTATTTTTATGCAATTTTAATTTCATGTCTTTTATATCATGATTTTTCCATATATGTTATTCTCTAATAGGTTTTTTCCTTTTATGTGAGTAACTTAATTTCCTTTTACGCAATTTAGCTAGTTTTTTTATTTCATGTTCATATCCTTGCTCTCTGTTTTATGTTCAAATCTTTCAAGGTTGTTATGAATTATAATATGAATTGCTAAACCCCTTCAATTTAGGGGTAATGAAACTCTAATGAATTATGAAAAACAAACATAATGGCTTTAGTTATGATTTCTTGTTTTATGCACGATGAAATTTTTTATGTCTATGTCAATTTATTGTTTACTTGAGAATTTAATAGCCTGTGTTACTCATGATAAATATGATATGCTTACTCACAGTAAATGTAAGTTGCATTTTCATATTCGTTTAATTTTGACAATGAAGGTGAAATTAGAATAAAAAATCTGATGGTCCATGTTACTAATCCAATAGTAAATAGGTCATATTTAAAATAGAATTTAAGTTTAATTTCATGTCAATTTCATGAAAAATCAAAAAAAAGGATTGGTAGTTGTAATAGAGTTTGATGGTTTAAGTTATGTTAATTAATAACACAATTATGACAGACTAATAATAAATGCATCATATAATTACACAAATAATTAAAAACGAGAGATCATAACTTCATTTTATATTGATTTATGTGATCATGAGAGGGGATAAGCCTCTAAATTGCTTTCCAATCTCCTAGTTAAATCCAAATATCTTTCCTAGTTTTATCATTTTTAGTTAATGAAATTCTCAAACTCTTGGTATAATTAAGTTGAGTGATTTTAAAATTAAAAACTTTCTCCACAGGTCGACACGTATTCGTACACTACTACAATTGTATGTCGTGCTCTTGCAATTTCATTACAATATAACTGAATGGAATTTGTAGTTGATAGAAAATATGGTTTTAATCATTTTTTTTAGTTCTATTACCGAGGAAAGCATTTTTATTTTTCTCTTTGGATTAAATTTTCTTTCTTTATTTTGTGTTGCTTTTAAAAAAATATTGTTTCATTTTGTAATTTGTTAACTTGCAATTATTTTAGTTTGATTCATTTATGCCTTTGTAATTTGTGTTTTGATTTATCGGTAGTTTGCATTATGGGTTTTGTACAGTTCATTTCTATTGTTCTAGTCACTGTTATTACGACGCTCGACTAGTCGCTACTAGTCGTCGGCTATTCGAGATTGAAGCATCGACATGAAACGTCGACTGAAATGAAACCCTAAAAATCGAACTCAAATCGAAACCCTAAATCGAAGTCTCGATGTCGATTTGGAACCCTAAAATGATGAACTCAAACTCGATCTGCATTGAAAGTCTCGATCTCCACTGGAAGTCGTTTTGGAAGTCTCGAACCCTAAATTGATGAACTCGAAATCAATCTGCACCGGAAGTCATTTTGGAAGTCTTGAAGTATATTTTTCATATAATATTTTTGGATTTGCGTATATGTAGCCAAGTACAAGTGGAAAAAACAAAAGTTGAGCAACTAGGTTCAACATGTTAAATATGATTTATCATTTTGCAACCAGATACAAGCAGAAAAATCGCTTCATATTGCAGCCAATGAGGTATGTCAGTACATATTTGAATTTTATCCATATGTATTAGTTAGAAATTTCAAATTATATATGTGTATATTTATTTATCGACTAGTCCGTTTAGTCTACGACTAGTCCACTAGTCGACTAATTGGACCTCTCTCAACTCGACTCGACTTACTGCCGTGATAACCATGGTTTTAATTTAAAAACAATTGTGGTTCAGTTTTCTTGTTTTGTTTTCATTTAGTTATTTTTGGTTTAGTTTTGACTGTTTTCATTTTGTGTTTACTTTTTTTTTAAAAAAAATCATTTTGTTAATATTTGTGCTTTTATTAAGTTTTGTGCATTTTTCATCTTCTTTCTCTACTTTATGCACTTGCATCTGCACTTATATTTTTATTATTTGTTGTTACATCTTCTTTATTAAAAAACATCGCGGTTGCACACAAATTGTTGCATGTTGTAATATATATGTTTTCAATGGTGAATACACTTAATGCAAGGGACACTATTGTAATTGATGAGACATGTAAAGCTTATAAATAGAGAGCTTGTGTATGTTGTAAACACATATAAATGAATAAAAATGTCTGCTCTCTCATTTTCTTGTATTCTTCTTTTATTTTGTAACACATTATCTGCACGATGCTATATATTATTAGATAAGATGTTTTCGTATAAGTAAGCCTTCATATTATTATTATTTTAGCTTAGCAGCTAACAGAATTTTGCCTATTCATATCTGACCTGTTCAGCCGTACTAATTCTTATATTTGTATAATAATAGATCGGCTGTCATATTTCTTTTTAAATCTTTAGATGTTTCTTTTTACCTATTCTTTAGGCAAATTTACTGCATGCCTATTCAATTTCCCTGTACCCGGTATTCTAAATATCTTTCTTCTACCAATTCTCCAGCCGGGTTTGCATGTTTTGTACCTATATATATATATATATATATATATATATATATATATATCCGGTGCCTTCTATTTAGATGCATACTTAACACATTCTTCTTGTTTATTTAATTTTTCCATACCTTCATCTCATACAATCCAAGGTATGGATCGACAATGTTTAAATAATGATATATGCCTGGTTGATAGTGGAACTACTCATACGATATTGAAAAACCCGAAGTTTTTCTTTGAAATATCTGAAAATATTTCATATAAAGTTTCAACTATAGTTGGTTCAGCCAATATAATTGAAGGGTCCGGAAGAGCCCATGTAGTGTTACCAAATGGTACACATATATTCATTCAGAATGCACTATATTCAAGCAATTCTAAAATAAATCTGCTTAGCTTCAAAGATATAAGAATGAATGGATATCATATTGAAACTATAAATGAAAACAAAAAAGAATATCTTTGTGTTATTTCAAAATTTGAAATTATTTTAGAAAAATTTGGTGCAATTTCAACTGGATTATACTTTACCAAAATTGGCATAGTTGAATCTCATTTTAGAAACATGAGCCGGAAGCTCACAAATACAAAGAAATTGATTCTTTGGCATGATCATTTAGGTCATCCTAGTCCAACTATGATGCGTAAAATTGCCAAGAACTCAAATGGGCATTATTTACCAAATCAGTTGAATTTACCAAATGATTGCATGTGTACATCATGTGCACAAGGAAAATTAATTACTCGACCTTCATACAGTAAGATCTCCTCTGAATCTCCAGCACTTTTGCAAAGAATTCAAGGTGATATATGTGGTCCGATTCATCCCGGTTGCGGGACATTTAGATACTTTATGGTGCTAATTGATGCATCAACTCGTTGGTCACATGTATGTTTGTTATCTACTAGAAACATGGCATTTGCCAAATTACTTTCTCAAATAATTAAATTAAGAGCACATTTTCTCGATCATTAAATCAAATCAATAAGACTAGATAATGTAGGAGAATTCACTTCTCAAGTATTTGATGATTATATTTTATCACTGGGAATTGAAGTTGAACATCCAGTAGCTTATGTTCATACTCAAAATGGTCTGGCAGAATCATTAATTAAGCATTTGCAACTTATTGCAATACCTTTACTTATGCAAACAAAGTTGCCTGTTACATCTTGGGGACATGCAATTTTGCATGCATCCAAATTGATTAAAATTAGACCAACGGCTTATCATCAGTTTTCACCATCATAGCTTTTAACTGGATCCCAACCAAATATTTCACATCTACGAATATTTTGTTGCGCTGTGCATGTAACCATTAGTCCCCCACTTCGTACTAAAATGGGTCCTCAAAGAAGGTTGGGAATTTACGTGGGATTTGACTCACCTTCGATAATTCGTTATCTTGAACCTCTTACAAGTGATGTATTTACTGCAAGATTTGCAGATTGCAAATTTGATGAGTCAAATTTCCCGCCGTTAGGGGGGAGAAAAGACCGTTCCAGTAGAATGGCGTGAAATTTCATGGAATAATACCTCTATGTTTCATTTGGATCCACGTACCAAACAATGTCAATACGAGATACAAAGAATTTTGCATATTCAAAATATTGCAAATCAAATGCCAGATGCATTTAATGATGCTGCAAAAATAACTAAATCTCACATTCCAGCAGCAAATACACCAGCTAGAATTGAAATCCCCGAAGGAACAATAGCAGCAAATGAATCTAAAGCTAGACAAAAACGTGGAAGACCAATAGGTTCAAAAGATTTGGCCTCTAGAAAAAGAAAGTCTAATGAAAAGTCATCAATTAGCAAACCTCCCGAAGAGGTTATAAATGATCCAAAGGATAAATCAAAAGAAAATCTCAATTCTTCTCAAATCAGTGAAGGAACTATTATCCCAAAATAAATAATAGAAGCTTCCGAAAATAAAATAGTACCTAATAATAATGAGATCTCAATGTTGTATACGAATTATGGAGAAATATGGGATCGAAATAAAATAGCAATTGATGATGTATTCTCATTCGCAGTAGCTACTGAAATAACTAAAAGTCATGACTATAATGAGGATAATGATAATGAACCAACTAGCATAAATGAATATCGAAAAAGACATGATCGGCCAAAATGGAAAGATGTTATTCAAGTTGAAGTAGATTCACTCCAAAAACATGGTGTATTTGGACCAATTGTGAAAACACCAGAAGGTGTTAAACCAGTTGATTACAAATGGGTATTCGTTAGAAAACGAAATGATAAAAATGAAGTTGTGAGATACAAAGCAAGGCTTGTTGCACAAGGTTTCCTGCAGAGACCAGGTTTTGACTTCAAAGAAACATACTCTCCTATTATAGATGTCATAACATTTCGATATTTAATAAGCCTTATAGTTTCTGAGAAGCTTGACATAAGATTGACTGATGTTGTGATAGCTTATCTATATGGTGAATTAGATACCGGTATTTACATGAAAATCCTAGATGGATATAAATTACCTAAAGAAAAATCAAAGTTAGTGTATTCATTAAAATTGAGACGATCACTATACGGTTTGAAACAATCTGGAAGAATGTGGTATAACTGTCTTAGTGAATATTTAGTAAAAGCTGGATACAAAAACAATCTCATTTGTCCATGTGTCTTTATAAAGAAATTGGTAAAGGGGTTTGCTATTTTAGCAGTATATGTTGATGATATAAATTTGATTGGAACTCCAAAAGAGATCAATGAAACAATCGATTACCTAAATAGGAATCTGAAATGAAAGATCTTGGCAAAACCAAATTCTATCTTGGTCTACAGATTGAGCATAGTAAAAATGGCATACCAATTCATCAATCAAAATTACATTGAGAAAATCCTGAAGCGTTTTCAAATGGATAAAGCATATCCACTTAGTACGCCTATGGTTGTCAGATCACTAATATCAAAAAGGACCCATACCGACCAAAAGAAGATAATGAAAATTTACTTGGTCCAGAAGTACCATATCTCAGTGCAATTGGTGCATTATTATATTTAGCACAATGCAGGAGACCAGATATTGCATTTTCAGTCAATCTTCTAGCAAGATATAGTTCTGCACCAACTAAAAGACACTGGAATGGTATAAAATATATCATGAGATATCTGCGAGGAACCACTGATTTAGGCTTATTTTATTCTAACATAGGCAATAATCCGATTCTAGTTGGTTATGCTGATGCAGGTTATCTTTCTGATCCACATAAAGCAAGATCGCAAACAGGATATGTGTTTACTAACAACAATGCAGCTATTTCATGGCGATCTACAAAGCAAACATTGGTAGCAACATCATCCAATCATTCTGAAATACTAGCACTACATGAAGCAAGTCGAGAATGTATTTGGTTGAGATCATTAATCGAACACATTCGAAACACATGTCAACTTCCCTCAACAACAGAAAGATCAACCATCATTTATGAAGACAATGCCGCATGCGTAGCTCAGATTCAAGCAGGATATATCAAGAGTGATAGGACGAAGCACATTTCTCCCAAATTCTTCTTCACACATGAACTTTAAAAGGACAATAAGATAGAAGTGAAGCAAATTCAGTCTCAAGAAAATCTAGCAGATTTATTCACTAAAGCACTTACAAGGTCAACATTTCGGAAGATGGTTTATAAAATTGGTACACGTCGTTTGCATCACAAAACTATTTGAATAATGCGTTACGAATCAGGGGGAGCATATATAATGCTATAGTGTACTCTTTTCCTTCACTAATATTTTTCCCATTGGGTTTTTGTTAGTAAGGTTTTTAACGAGGCATTATTTTGATCCAGAAGTGTCAAACCTCATTGGAACATATTGTCAATATGTTACCTAGAGATGAAATAAATTGTACTCTTTTCTTTGTTTATGATTTTTCCCACAGGGTTTTTCATAAAAAGGTTTTTAATGAGGCAATCGATCTTATCATCTTTGCATACACATTTTCAAGAAGGAGTGTTGTAATATATATGTTTTCAAGGGTGAATACGCTTAATGCAAGGGACACTATTTTAATTGATAAGACATGTAAAGCCTATAGATAGAGAGCTTGTGTATGTTGTAAACACATATAAATGAATAAAAATGTCTGCTCTCTCATTTTCTTGTGTTCTTCTTTTATTTTGTAACATTGCAGTGATATTTCAATTGTTTTACATTTCAATTGCGTACATTTCACTGCTATATTCTAGTTCACTTTGTCGTTTCTATTCTCTGCTGCTTTTGCAATTCTTCTTTAGTTTCATTTCTCTGCTTATACTCAATTCTATTTACATTTCTCTACAGCAGTACACTTTAGTTTAAAACCACCAATCCCATCTACTTCATTAACCCGAGCAATTGCTACTGGTCACACTTCTCCGCCATTAACCCGAGCACTTCAACGTCCCCATCACCCAATCATCAAAAACTACCACTTAATACTTCATCTACAACAGCCGCACTACCATCATTCACTGGCAGATACGAATAGCTAACATGGCTTCACGCGGACCCGCATCCGCAGTCGCCTATACATAACCATTTGCTGATGTAACTCATGCACAATCCAGTCACCATTTTTCTGCAACACCATCATCAATTCACACTCAAAAACAAACTGCTTGCACCTTGTGCTACAGGCATTTACACTCCTTACCTTCAACACCCAAAATATATTGCATCATCCATCACCTACTTCTTCCTGCTACTTCCCCTTATATCCGTTCAAGTCCAAAAAATCAGTTCAGCTCCTTATATTGCTCTAACTTCCTATGCCAACCTTTCCTCCGTCATCAATTTCGAACGGTGAACCACATTTCTACAGCCTACATAAAACAAAAACTGTACACAAAACTACCACTAATGTCTCGTCAAGCCTAAAAGACCATCATTGCATTTCACTTGCCTTTGCATTTAACCTCGTCCGCAAAGACCAAAAACTACAACCACAAGTGAATTCCACCAACCACCATGATTTCATCTGTTTGGTGCGAAATCTCCATAACTCCATAATCACCTTACTGCAACGACTCATCATTACAATGCACCACCAACATCCAACTTCGGCATGCATCTTCATAATCAATCACATATAATTCAGACCAGAATCAAAAATACGATTTTGATTTTCAAATCATGGATTCAAGAATTGATTTTTCTTCTCTTTTTTTTGTTTTAAAGTCTGGTTTTCATTTTGATGAAACTAATAGTTCCACATTGGGAAATATTCAACTAAGATCCAGGATATATACTAAGAAGTTATAGTTCTCATCAACCAACTGGTTTTATGAACAAACTAAGTAGTTATCTAAACTATAAAATTCCAATAGTAGTATTAGAGCTTTGTTCATTCAAATATTGAACAAAAAAAATTGCAACCATTATAAGCTATGACAAACATTGTTCAATTTCTATCCTATTTATACCCGTGAAAATTATGATTTTTGAAGCATAAAAATAAAGACATTTTTTAGCTCTCAAGATCTATGCGATATTGTAGACGAAGGGTTCACTATTCCTGAAGATATTTTCCTAGAATAATGGGATCTACAAATGCTAAAGAAGCATGAACCACATCACAGGAGAAGTTTCAAGGAAGTGCAAAGGTACGCGCCATTAAACTTCAAACATTAAGGCGTGAGTTTGAATTAATAAAAAAGAAGGAGTTGGAGACCGCAAAGGATTATTACTCCAAAATAAAAGAAATAGTTAGTCAAATAAGAGCTTATGGGGGTAATATTCTTGACAAAAGGATTGTTGAGAAAATTTCAATTTCAGTTCCCCGTAAGTACGATCCCATTGTGGCTACGATTGAACAAACTAAAGATCGGTCCACTTTATCGATGACTGAATTAATGGGCTCCCTTGAAACATTTGAACAAAGAATGAGCAGACATGATGAAGACTTAGATGAAAATGTTTTTCAATCGAAACTCAAGTTATCATCCCAAAATAAAGGGTATGGAGAAAATAAGAATGATGGAGATAATTCTACATACAAAGGAAATTCTAGAAATTTCTCAAAAAATAAACAAGATAAATATCATCCATGTGGAATTTGTAAGATGAAAAATCGCTTGGAGAAGTTCTATTGGAATCGTGGAAAGTCACAATGTCGACACAGTAAGAAATATGGACATTTGGAGAAGAATTGTTTCAGCCTAAATAAGCATCAAGCAAATTTCGCCGAAGAGCATGACATAGAACAACATCAATATGATCAAGATCAACATCTTTTTTATGCTACCCAAGATTCTAGTGATGAAGATGGAGGAAACTGGTACTTGGATAGCGGCTGTAGTAATCACATGGCTAAAGATGGGAGCATCTTCAAGGATATTGATGATTCTGTTAAAGTAAAAGTACGATTAGAGAATGACACTGTCGTAGAACCAAAAGGCAGAGGCACTATTATGGTGGAAACAAAGAAAGGTACAAAATTTATCAAAGATGTTTTACTAGTTCCAAATCTAAAAAAAATGTTGAGCATTGGCCAGATGATGGAGAAAGGCTATGCTCTTCACTTCGAAGGAGACATTTGCAAAATATATGACAATAGCAATAAAAGACTAGAGATAGTCCAAGTAAAAATGGAGAAGAGAAGTAAAAGTTTTCCAATAAGTTTTAAATATGCTACTGATATAGCCATGAAGGCACAAGTTGATGATTCATGGTTATGGCATCGAAGATTTAGCTACTTCAATATTCAAGCCTTGAAATTGTTATATCAAAAGAATATGATGAGAGGTTTTCCATGTATAAAAGAAAATAATGAAGTCTGTGAAGGATGTCTTCTCGGAAAGCAACATAGATCATCATTTCCATCACGAAGCACTTGGAGAGCAAAGAACTTGTTGGAGTTAATTCACACTGACGTTTGTGGACCGATGACAATACCCTCACTCCATAACAACATGTATTTTATCCTCTTTATTGATGATTTCTTTAGAATGACATGGGTCTACTTCATTAAAGAAAAATTAGAAGTCTTTGGAATATTCAATAAGTTTAAGGCTCTTGTCGAAAATCAAAGTGGAAAACGCGTAAAAAGGCTTCGTAGTGACTATGGTAAAGAGTACAACTCCCATGAGTTTGAGAAATTTTGTGATGATGAAGGCATTGAGCGGCAACTTACAGTTGCATATAATCCACAAAAAAATGAAGTATCTAAAAGAAAAAATCGTACAGTTATGGAGATGGAAAAATCAATGTTAAAGGAGAAGGGCTTACCCAATACTTTTTGGGCAGAAGCAGTTTACAGTGCTGTGTATATAGTCAACCGATGTCCAACTACAGCAGTCCAAGACAAGACTCCTATAGAGGCATGGAGTGGACGAAAGCCAACAACCAAGCATATAACAGTTTTTGGATCGATCTGCGACATACATGTTCAAGATCAAAAGAGACACAAACTAGAAGAGAAGACCATACGAGGAACCTTTTTGGAATATAGAACACAATCGAAAGGATATAGAGTTTATAACTTGCAAACAAAGAAGCTGACGATTAGTTGAGATATCAAGGTTGATGAGAATGCTGCTTGGAATTGGGATGAACAAAAAGTTGAAAGAGGCAACATTTCTATTCCAGTACATGAATCTCATGAAAATGTTGAAGAAGTGGAAGAAGTAACAAAAGAACCAGGTATGCCTTCTTCACCTCCTCAACAAAAAACTTCTTCACCAGAGTCTACTCCAAGAGCTATGAAGTAGCATCTAAGCAAGAAGTATGGGTCAAAGCAACGGAAGAAGAGATAAAAATGATTGAGAAGAATAATACTTGGGAGCTTGTAGATTGTCCTAAAGATAAATAAATTGTTGGAGTGAAATGGGTTTATAAGACAAAGCAAAACCCAAATGGCTCAATACTAAAACACAAATTTAGGCTCGTAGCAAAGGGCTACTCACAACAATTTGGAGTCGACTATATTGAGACATTTGCTCTAATTGCATGTCAGGACACAATTAGAGCTTTAGTTGCTCTTGTAGCTCAGAAAGGATGGAATGTTTTTCAACTAGATGTCAAATCAACCATCCTAAATGGAGTATTAGAAGAAGAGATCTATGTAGAGCAACCGTAAGGCTTCGTAAGTAAGGGCAATGAAAACAAAGTGTTAAGATTAAGAAAAGCTTTATATGGCTTAAAGCAAGCTCCTCGAACATGGTACAATAGAATTGATTGGTACTTCATAGATCAAGGATTTAGGAGGAGCAAGAGTGAGCCAACATCATACATCAAGACACAAGGTCAGTATGATACTCTCATTGTCTCTCTATATGTGGATGATCCTATCTACATGGGGAATAATACAAAAATAATAACTGCTCTTAAAGAAGACATGATGAAAACATTCGAGATGACCAATCTTGTCTTGATGAATTACTTCTTTGGCAACGAGGTGAAACAACGAAAGGAAGGTATATTTATCTATCAAAAGAAATATGTCGAAGAACTATTAAATAAATTTAGAATGAATGATTGCAAACTAGTAGCTACTCCACTCGTAACAAATGAGAAGTTGCAAAAGGATGACGGAGCCCCAGAAGCTGATGCATCTCGTTATAGAAGCTTGATTGGAAGCCTATTATGCTTTACTGCTACGCGGCCGGATATCATGTATGCTACAAGTCTTTTATCAAGATTCATGCAAAGTCCAAGCCAGATTCATCTTGGAGCAGCTAAAAGAATTTTTTAAGGTATTTACAAGGACCAAAGGAGTTTGGTATATGGTACAAAACCGTGACCAACTCAAAACTGGTTGGCTACACTGATGGTGATTGGGATGGATCAGTAGATGACATGAAAAGCACATTAGGCTATGCTTTTTCACTTGGATCAGGAATATTCTCATGGGAATCAAAGAAGCAAGCTTCAGTAGCACAATCAACAGCAGAAGCAGAATACATTGCAGCAGCTAAAGCAACAAGCCAAACTATATGGGTACGAAGAATACTTGAAGATATAGGCGAACATCAAGGACAACCTATTACAATCTACTGTGACAACAAATCATAAATAGCAATGACAAAGAATCCAGTTCATCATAGTCGAACTAAGCATATAACTATCAAGTATCACTTCATCGGAGATGCAAAAGCGGCAAAAGAAATTCAGCTCAAGTATTGCAGGACAGAAGATCAAGTTGCAAACATTTTTACAAAGGCAATGCCAAAAGCAAGATTTGAGCAACTTCGAACTATGCTTGGCGTGTCTGAAATTTACATCAAGGAGGAGTATTAAAAGTGCTACAAATTTCTAGAGAACTCCAAAGAAATTAATAAATTGTAATATGTTATATTACTTGATATGTCTAGATTGTAAAATCCAGAGTATTCTAAATAATAAAAAATTATTGTAAGATGCCTATAAATAGAAGAAGAGGCACATGTAATGGTGTACAAAAACTTCAAAGCAATAAAATTCTTGCATTACAAAAACTTTGAAGCCTTTTCTCCATTTTAACTATTTCAACATTGAAAGCGATACAAATTTCTAGAGAACTCCAGAGAAATTAATAAATTATAATATGTTATATTACTTGATATGTCTAGAATGTAAAACCTAGAGTATTCTAAATAATAAAAAATTATTGTAAGATGTCTATAAATAGAAGAAGAGACACATTGTAATGGTGTACAAAAACTTCAAAGCAATGAAATTCTTGCATTACAAAAACTTTGAAGCCATTTCTCCATATCAACTATTTCAACTACTCAACTATTTCTACTACTACAACTACTAACACATTTGGAAGCAGCATAGTTAATAGAAAAAATGGGTTTGGTGGAGTTGTGCAGTTAATGTCACACTATTATTCTGTATGTCCCAGCTATATCTCATAGTAAATTTCTATCTCTATGATTTTTGCAAATAGTCTTTCCGCTTTAAGCCAGCTATAGTCTGTTATTTCCAGCATATTCTGTTATTTCTGTTATATTACGTTATTCTCTCTATATCTGCTATAAAAGAAATAAATTGAAAATTTAAAATTATGCATTATAAAAATTAAAATTTTAAATAAATTTTGACATATATTTTCAGAATAAAAAAATACTCTAATATTCCATTACATTTATTTAAGTCAATACATTTATTTACATACATTTACCCACATTTTATTTAAATTTTATTATGTACTAATTATATTTAAATTGAATATTAATATTTTATTTATTGTTTATATATTTGTAAACGCAATGAGTATGGTTTTATATGTTATTTTAGAATCATCCGCTATATTCTAATATTTTTTCGTTTTAACCCCACTATAACATTTTACATATAACGACCCACTTTTTAGTACAGTTTAAGCCGACATTTACCAACCCATGTCAACTCAAATTATACAGAAAAGCAGATAGCTATTGGAAAGAAATTAGAGGGTGAGATAAGAAAGAAAGAAATATCAGAATATAAGAAGAAGAACTAACACAACACAGAGTCTCACATCGCAGCAGAAAAAAATATAATATATAAATATTTTTTTTTACTGAGAGCTTGAAATAAAACTTACAATCATCAGAGTACATCACACATATGGATAGTTATAAGAACCTGTCATCATATACAACACATAGCGGAATAACAATCACATATGGTATAATATCATATGTCTGTACACATCCAGCTCATCTCTGGACTTCGCAGCATCCGATAACTTAGACCTATACACCTCGGTCTAACCCGAGCATTACAAACACCGGGTCAGTCTGGTGAACTAGAGTGAGAAAAACACACTAAGTTTAAAGCATCACACAACTTGATTTTAAAGTCAAAAATCTTTTCGAAAGAAAATAATCATAAGGCCAAATCCACACATAAATATAGACAGTTTTACCTTATGATAACCCAAAATATTTTTAAAATCAATATCTTTTCTAATATTATAATAGTGACTAAATATAAATAAATACCAATCTAGCAGAACGCTTGCATCTCACGTTCTACATATATAGCATATAATCAAAACCGCGGGCTCTTATTGGAGAATAGATTTCCTAGCAAGATATGGGACCACCTTCCCGGCAATGTACCTCTAGAGATGAATACATTGGGATTCAACAAGAACATCTTGTAACCCAGGCTAAATATGACTGACCCCTCACTTTCTCTTGTGAGTACCGAATATATCATTACCATGGTTGGGGGTCAGCCAACCTAATCGATAGCATATATACATAAATAAAATGGGACAACCGAAAGCATTTTATTTCACTAGATCAGGTAATGGTATACCCTTTTGATGGGTACGATCTACATAGCCATGCGACCTACCCGATTTTGTGCCATTTCCCGGTTGATAAGACTAGAGGTTAAGCTTATTCTTCAGATCAGTATATCTCCATTCACTTGAATGCCACATTGTCAGATCCACCAGATATCATTAATTGACGTCCACAAAAATACTCTGCGTGATTAGCCAAGAGAAGGAGTACTGCCTTCTCTGCCATCATCAGAAATACGTTTGAAGAAATCAACGTACGTGATCCCTTTGGAAATACTTCATCAGACACTCGTCCATACAAGTCATCTAGTAACAGGATGAACCGAAGGCACCCTCCTACCACATCCTAGGTATCACCTGATAGATCGGTAGCGAGACGTCCTTGTAGTCCGTGGATTCCAACCACGACAGAACTCCAGTATATCTCTGACTGCTAAACCAGAGATTTTAAGTAGTTCTTCCGCTTTATGAAGATCAACGGTCTTCAATGCTCCATCTTCAATCTTTATACTTTCGTATTTGCTAGTTCAGAATGGTTTTCAAATATACATTCGATCCCGTTCTTTTCGTACCAACAACGCATTTGGCCAGATTTTGATAGTCGGTTATTTAACTATCAAAATAAATAGTTTTTCAATTATGAAAATAAACGAGTTTATTGGTTCGGTATTCAACATCACTTGGCCTTTTTAATTAAAAATAATTAACAAATAGTTAATTAAAACTGAGGCATGTGCTTCACGCACGGTAAATTTTGGTACAAAAATGGTAATTGGCAGTTAAAACAATAAATGTGTATGTGGTGGTCAATGTATATCATCATATTTTCACGCAATCCTCTTTTATTTTCCTTAGCTTTGGAATTTTTTTTATATATCCCCAATCTTTTAATTTCCTTTACTTCGGAATTCTCAATGCATATTCCTTACATTTTCACCAATAATGCTGCATTATTATTTCCCTAATGGAAATAATAAATTATCACTCCTCTTTACCATTACAACTAGTATCATCTCAGATAATCCTGAAGTCGTTCTAGTTAGGGTATTTTAATTACCTCTCAGACCTAGATCAACACCTTCTTATCTTAAGATAGATATGAGTAGTAATTTCAAAATCCGATATTTCATTTTGATATCAAAACAAATCCCATTTTCTTTTTTATTTAAATTATGGTTTTATCATACCTTCTTGCTTTTGGAAACCTCTTCTCAAATATAATCATTTTTCCTTAATTTACTGATTAAGTAATTGCTTATTAAAATATCACCTTTAACTTCTATTCCTTTAACAATTCATTTTATAACTCAGATTTTGTTCCAAACTCCGATTATTTTCTTCTTTACTAAATTCACTTCTAACAATCCCTTTTCTCTATTTCCCGTTTTGAAAATCTTATTTCAGTTCCATTCATTCTCTTAATTCCATTATTAAGCATCGTTAACCTAAAATTAACGTTTTAACACCTCATCTCTTTTTATAAACTTCGTTTATATAACTCTGGTTTAATATAAAACCCTTTTCTCTCAACACTACGCCATAGATGGCCTACGGCAACCCCAGAGAAATGACGCAATAGGTGCCAATAAGTGTTGCTATAGGTCTGTGACAACACTTTTTTGGGGTTGCCTTTTGTCGCATTGCCTTAGAGTCAAAGGCAACACGTCTGCGACCCTATGGTAACATCAGTACAGGTGTTGCTACAGGTACCACTAGAACAAAAAAAAATACCCTTTTACAACTGCCAAAAACAGTTGTATTATATCTAGTACATCTCAACTGCTATTAATCAAAGATTTCATAATATTATAATAAATATTATCATAACACAGTATTTAAATAAATATTTTATTTCAACATTTCAAATTATACAAATTTTTTGACTCTATTACTGTACATTTACTCGTATATTACACAATCATTCATATTTACATACATTCCTCGCTACATTGTCACTCGATTCACTCATATACAGACTCATACATACAACCATAAGCAAGAAAAAAATACAGAAAATGACCTGCATCCCAGTGTAAAAGAAGTTACCTCAATTGTAAAAGAGAGCTTTAATCTCTTTCAGCTTGGCTTTTCCAATTGCCAAAGCTCTAAGACAAAGCATCAGTAGTTCCACCACTTAACTCAAACTGCCCACAAGCAATAGCCATTCATCGGTACAGTAACGAACAAATACCGATCATCCATCGTTCATCGGTACTAGCAATTGTATTATAAAAGGAACAAATGTTGTGTTCTTTGTGCGACTGGTTGACAGACAAAAGGAACAAACGCTGTGTTCTTTGTGCGAAGACAAGTGCAGTTGACAATTTTTGTAATGAAATTTATTAATTATAATACAAGTAATAAAAAATGTGAAGGGGTGTACCTCAATTGTGTGACACCCTAATTTGCCCGGATATACAACTCCCCTTTTTCCTCCAAAAGCGTTTCTTATTATTCTTCCTAACTGCCGATATGAAACTTACCCTATAGAGAAATATTTTGTGATGATTTAAGCATGCAACACACCTATGATGCTTCATACAATAAACATGCATGTTGAACTAGTAAAAGGATACTTAAATTAATCAAGTATATAACAGTCATTTACAAACAAACTGCAAATAAATAATTCAAGTCTAGACGTTATATTACTAGACTGTAAATTTTATATGGAAATACCTTGTACTTCGTTGATCAAACATTTAATATTGATGTTATCTAATACAGCAGTATGCTATGATTCATGGGAATGTCATTGGCAATATAATCATCTTTCATAACAAGCTTCTTTTTTGCATGTCATGGGATCTGTTACTGCTCCCAGATAAAATTAACCAAATGTCTGTTACTGCTTAATGTTCAAAGAATTTTTTAAGCAGTATGAATGTTAATTGGGTCGAAACTGACAGTATGTGTTAAGCTTTTGATTTATATAACTTGAAAAATGAAAATCACTTACATTTTGCTGGATCGATTTCAAACTGAGTTAAAACAATTTGTCTGGTTCAAAGTATCTGTGGTATAAGAGAACCATCAAACATCAGGCATCAAGAAACGCTGCAATGAATATTAATCAACAATGTTAATGCCCCAGCTCCCTTACATGTGAAAATAGCTCTATTTGCTGACAAAACAGTGCACTTTGTAACAATTCCAAAATAATCTAAGGATTACAAGAGCCCTAAAATTACATTAAAAAACATCAGTTTTGAACAATTACGTTTCCTGTTCATGCATCATACATAATAAACTGATTCAAAGAACCCTAGAAACCCATGTCGTGATAAACTTTGATTCACTGGAACTAAGTAACAAAAAGAAAAATGAAGTTCGACTAACTTCAAATCTAAGAAAAAACTTATAGTCTAAACTAGAATCAACCTTATACATAATTAGATCCGAGAAACAAAAATCTCTGGCAATAGAAGCAGTTGCTGGCGTGATGAAGTTCAAATCTGAAGAACACCCACGGTCTGATTTTGAATTGGATTAAGCTTGATAGATGTAATAACCCAGAAATCTGAGCTAATTTAAAATTTTTATTTTGGCAATTTTAGTGAATTTTGAATATTTAAAATGAGTTATTTTAAATAATAACGATGAGAAATTCATTTTGAATAGAATTAGAACGTATATATTTATTCGAGTCATCATTAGAATATAAATATTTTATTTTAAATATAAAAGGAATTGAAAATGGCGTGGTAGTTTGAAATTTCGATTTCGAATTTCAAATGAATGTAAAGGATTCAAAATAAACCGGATTTTAGTGAAACCAAAAATATTAGAATCTATTTGAGAATATCTTTCCAACGAATCTGATGAATTGAAATTTCATAGCGGGAATCTAAAGATACGCCCAGTTGAAAATTCAGAATAGTCGCTATGGAATTCTGGCCCTTAAAATTGGAAATTTTGCAAACGACCTCGGTTTTCGACGAAACCACTTTTGTTGGGTCCGTGATGTCAAGATATTGCTATATTTCAAAATTCGTAATTTTCTGAATCAATATGTGAGCGTGGCAAAAGAAAACGTGTTTTAATAGTTTCAATCAATTTCGATCGACCAGAAAATGACCATTTTTTTAACGGTCTCAGAATTTGACGAAATCAGTTTTGTTAGGACCGTATCGTCAATACGAAGCTAGAAAATATTTCTCGGGAATTTTTCTAGTTAGTACGTGGCCCAATAAATTGAAATGCGCGTTCAAATTCAATATATAGAGTTATATGTTGATTTTGACGAAAACTGATCAAAACGACCGAATCAGCTTACGATACATATCCCATTGTGTTCGAAATGGGGGTAATTAGCTAGTGACGACAGTCAATGGGTTCGATTTCGAGTTCGAAAGAAAAAGTTGCTTTTTGGAGATAAATTAAATAATATATATATAGCCCCCCCCCCCCCCCCCGTTTTCTTTTCTCTTTCCCCCTTCAGAAATCAAAATCGAAAAAAAAACCATCGCCTACCCCCCCTCCACCTTCGCGCGACGCGACCCCTTGGCACCGCTGTGGGCGGAGCGCCGCCTCCCCCCTCCTCTCTCCGGCGTTCTTCTCTCCCTCCCCTTTTTCTTGCTTTAAAAACCGTGCCCTAGCCCCAATCCACCGTGATAAGACCCGCTGCCCCCCTAGCCGACCTCCGCACCCCACCGCCCCTTCCCCGAGACCACCAGACCCCTTCCGACGTCTGACGTTCATGTAGGCCCCCCCATCTCTGAAAAATTCGATTTCCTGTAAGTATTTTTAATTTATTCATTTTTTTTAGTCATATGAATGTGATTAATTAAGTAATTATATGTTTTGAATAGATAGGATTATATTTTTAACATAGAAAGATATGATTTTGATTTATATTTTTAACATAGAAAGATATGATTTTTGTTTATATTTTTAACATAGAAAGGTTTGATTTTTATCGATATAAAGATAGATTTTCATTCGTGTGAAGTATAGATTTTTAATTAGGAAAAGTTTATATTTTTAATAATAAAAATGAGATATTTATATAGTAGAGATTATAAAAATATGATTTTTATATCATAGGAAGAATTAAAATACGATTTTATATAATGTAGAGTAATAAAGATGTGATCTTTATAGAAGTAGCAATGTAAAAATATGATTTTTATATTATAGAAGTATTAAAAATTCGATCTTTATATTAGAAGTAGATATAAAAATATAATTTTTATATAGGGAGGAGCGTTATGAAAATATAATCCTTATTGGAAGTAGAGCGATATAAAAATGTGATTTTTATATAAAGAATAGCGAGAGAACAAAAATATATAATCTTTATTATATGAACACCGTTGTAAAAATAGAATTTTTATCTATATAGTAGCAGTATAAAAATGTGATATATATATATATATATATATATATATATATATAGTAACAATATAAAAATGTGATTTATATATATAGTAACAATATAAAAATGTGATTTTTATATATGTAGTGGCTATGGACAATGAAATTGACGAGGGGCGAGCACGGCGAGATGTTCTACATATGAAGAGTCGTGGCGTTGGTTTAGCTAGTCGGTGAGAACTCCTCATCTTTAATTTATTTCTAGTTGAAATATAAACTAGGATGCAGACAGTGTTTAGTAGCACCCGACACCCGTTGTCCATAGACCATGGATGACTTGTTTGTGTTGTGAAATTTGATCGTGTGATGTGGAATGTAATAAAATATTTTATAGTGGAAAATATTTTATGGTTAAAAAATATAATTTTTAACGTGTATATAAAATAAATATTTACAAACAAATCGGATGATTTGTTTATATACACTGATTTGACTGATATTGATTGGGACGATAAATTTAACACGTCGCCCAACTGCACAAATAAAATGTGTGTTTGTTGATTTGAAACCCCACACGGGTATTGGGATGATATTTGACGTACACTAATCCCGATTGTTTAGTTGTATGTCAATCGATGGGTTGAAAGACTGTGTAAGCGTTAATTATTTATATTTAATGCTTATGCAGTTGTGTGGTGCACTCTGGATGATGGTTGATTATTTATCGTTGCTATTATATACATGTGTTATAGAAAATCCAAATAGTTAATATTATATGGTAATTGATTGGGCCTCATTCCAATTTAGAAAGTATATTCATGTGTTGAATTGAAAATTTATATTCATGTGTTGAATAGAATAAACATTCATGTGTTGAATAAAAGTCGTGTTGATTAAATTGACGCCATTTTGAGTGAACGATATTTATATCGATTTTATTCATTTTTATAATGAATATAGAAAATAAAGTGATTTCAAAATATAATGTTTTGAAAATATTATCATTTGTATACCGATGATGTGGAATATTCAATTTTGATTAGAAATTGAATATGAAGTTGAAATCGTTTTGAAAACGAATTTAAAACGATTTATACAATACAGATTTAAAAGGAAATCGACAAAGTATATATTATATATATTATATAATGGCCTAAATAGAACGCGCCGCGCCGCGGTAGTTCGCGAATTTCGAACATTGACTTCAAACGGATATTACGGGAGATCCGACCGTCGAATTCTCCTAAAACCAGAACCGTTGGGTTCGTATCGAAAAGATCTTTCTAACGAATATTAGAAATTAGAAATCTAACGGTTGGATTTGGAATTATGCCCAAATCAAAATTGGAAAAGGTCGCTGTAAGTACAGTTCGATGGCCGTTGATAGAAATCGACTGTACGGGCCTTGATAAAATTATTAAAAATAGTAATAATTTGTGTAAAATCATAAGAAATGATTTGTGAAGAATTGGGATAAAAATTTCCATATTTAAAAAGATAAAAATAGATTTTTATCGAAATGAACTAGTTGTGAACTAGAATTATAATTCTATTTATTTTTAAAATAAATAAAGTGGATTTGAAATGGTTTTAAAAGTAACCAAAATTTCCAATAATTGAATTGGAATGGATTTGAATCGAAATTGTCTTTGGAATATTTTGATGTTGGATTTCGTGATGATACAGATATTGTTATGGGAATTTGAAAGATATATTTATATCGTTATTTCCAATACGATATTTGTTGGTCGTAGAATTTGATATTGAATATAAGCCGATTTTTTTTATTCAGAGCCTTGTATTTAATATCAAATGTGATTTGGGTTTGTCGTGAATGGTGTCTTCAGTAACACTGTTTTTAAACCCAGTTGAGAAAGAGATTAAATCTTTTTATTTAGATTTAATGAAGTGTACCAATTAAATGGTATTTAATTGAAATTGAATTGGAATTGATTTTTGGGTTTATCGTGAATGGTGTTTTAAATAACACTTGTTCTTTAACCCGACAATTAGTGGAATGTGATTTTGGGTTTATCGTGAATCGTGTTTTAAATGGCATTGATTCTTTAACCCAGTTAAAGACAGGAAGATTAAAACCAAGTGGAGTTTTAATGAATTTTTAATTAGATTGAAATGATCGAGAATGGAGTATCGCCAGTTTTGCTCCAGGCGATAGTTAAATCTTTAATTAGATTTGAACGTGAAATGGTAATTGAATTTACCGATAACGCCGTGGTGTTAGATATGAAGTATGACCAGTTTTACTTCATGGGATGAATAGGTTGGGATTGGGAAATAAAATAAATAATTACTTCGGTGTGGTTCGCTAATCCCGACTAGTTTGAATTGATATTCAAAGAAGATTAAAGAATAAATTTAAAGAATTTATCTTTGATAAAATTAATGGGAACCTTTCCCTAAGAATGTGAAATTTAGAAACTAACTGTAGGTTAGCTAAGAAGAATGGTTTCCTGAGTATTGATCTGATGTTGGTTTCGGCCTTCGGGGTTAATGTTTGGGGAATTATTCTCTTGCTAATTTACGGTTAGTGACTGATGAATTGGAATGAGGCATACGTTATATTTGTGTAAAACTTGTTTATTATATACGCGAGTTATTCAGAAAGACCGGGGTTATCCCATTCTGAATAACTGATTCGACGTGGTGTCGAAGAGCAAGACGGTGGTTGAAGACCAGAGGTCTTCACGTTGTTTGGGTGATTACTAATGATCTTGATTGGGCTGTACACCTAAGAGGAGGGAATCAGTTGGTGATCGTCCAGACGTACTTGGAGATCGATGGATATGCGAGGTGCCTCCGGATTCATTCAGACCCAGAACGGACTTGTAAATGGACTGTGTGTCTGACAATGGATATCATTCTGTGTGATTGATGGATATCGGTTGCATGGAGTTGTTTGCCTATGTGGCATGCTAAGATGCAAATGATCAAGGCTTCTGTTGAAAAGCAGAGTCTTGTGGTTGATGATCAAAGCACCACCTGTGTGGCATAGCTTTGTGTAACGTGAATTCGCGAGCCTCACACCCCGGTTGTGAACCAGAAACGAGAGAGGACTTCAGGGAGGGCATGCGTTTCCTTCTAGCTAGAAGTGGCGTCAGTGGTTTTACACGCCCTGACGAGTTTGACTTATGTGGTTGTTGCTGTTGCGAGGCGCCTCGGATATATCGGTGACTGTGTGGAGCCGATGGAGTCATTCGTTGACTCATTGACACCGCATAGGGTGGGGAAACGCAGTGTTCAGGCATTTTAATCCACATCGGTGGACCGGCCCTGACGATCCAAGGTACGATGCGTTCTGTTCCTGAGGGGCGGGTTAGAGCGTCTCGAATTCGGTAAAGACGATCCCTTGCCTTGGTTCACAGGTGGAAATCCAACTTCCAATACGTGATATTTGCGATTTTGATTGTAGGGCCTTGTATGGCGACATAGTGGGATGGGACACTTATGCCGTCTATGATTGATACTTATGATTTGAAATTGTTTTGACACTATACACTTATAGTAATAATAAAACATGAAATTTAGCGTATCAAGCATTCTTTGGCTATTATAAGGTAAAACCCTATCCTCCGGCTTGTGTTGCATTGTGTGATGGGACCTGGGTCATATAATAGCTTCATTGTTCTTTATTTAGCATTGCGCTGTTGTTTTATGCACTGGTATTCTTGGGATGAAACCCGTTCCGTGTTATACAGCGTGGTCACTTGATTTACCTAACTTTAAAAATAAAGATTAATAACTATTTTAGTTCTCACACCAGTCCCATGACTGACCTGGAGTTTATTGTTTTAACCTAAACTCTGGGTGCCCTTATTTTGACACGGGCAGCTAGTAGTTTTGGTTTTGCAGATTTATATTCACAGGAACCTGGTTTACAGCTGGAATGATATCCGGAAAGCTCTGTATCCGTATATCTCTTCTAGTTGTGTATTGTATTATTTTCCGCTGCTATGTAATGTATTGTAATCTCTGATATTTTATTATGTATATTATTTGTCAATACTATGTATATTCTCGTATTCTGATGGAATTGTTGTAATTAAAAATGAAATGTTCTTCTGTTTGCGTTCTTTTGTGTGTTGTTCTCAACTCAATCCACGATTTCCCGTAAGGGGGATTTCGGTCGTTTCAATAGATTTCCAGATCTAGATTCAAACCCGAAAATCTATGATGACAAGTGTTAGCAGCACCGTTGCAAACCCGATCTTGTCGAGAAGTAAGTCAGTGAGAAGCAAGCTGAAAGTTTGATGCAGGATCTGCCTTCTCCAGTTAGACTTCCTCCGCCATTGGAGTATCTCGCGAGCAAGAGGAAAAGAAATGCAGGCCACAGTTGTTTGGAAATTAACTCAACGCTTTTTATTTTCTTCCTTTGAAGGCAGCGGATAATGATGGAGGGTGAGAGCGAAAATGAAATGGAATTTTGGGGACGATTTGAACGAAAATTAGGGATCGAAATTTGAATATTTGGGGATTTCAACCAAATGAAAATTTTGACTTATTTTGGAAATTTGGGGAAAATGAAAATAAGCGGGTAAAAGAAAATAACAGCGGGAATTAGAAATGGGTGAGGTGCAGATAAGGGTATTGATTGAATAGTTGAGATTTCGTTTTAACTAATGGTGTGGATCGCTGAGGTGTCATTATTTTTTCACTTTTTTAATATGAATATATCTATAGCTACTGCAACACAATTTGATATCTATGCTAACACATTGAAGCGTGCGTTGCAATAGACAAAAAACAGTACAGCAATGGCAACATTGTAGCTAACAACACCATGGTTTTTTCGTTGCGATAGGTCATCTATGGCGTAGTGCAATTTCCTTTTTCTTAATTCTAATATTAAGTAAATAATTAATTTAAGCAATCGTATCTGCTTAAAAAATCCTTTTATAACTTTGTTATCAAAATTCGGGTTTAAAATATATATCCATTTCTAACTCTTTTCACAATTCAATTCAATTCCATTTCAACTTCGATTACTTTTAAAATGAATTTCAAATAAAAGTAATCTCCTAAATTATTATTAATTAAAATAATAATTTACTTTAATCATTAACTACAGTAAAAGTAGTTAATTTCTTTATTAACTAAAATAAATAATAAAATCCCCTTTTTAAAACCTTATAAAAATTAAATCAAATATAAGTTAAATCTTTTCCTTAACTTAATTCAAACAAACCGATCTATAATCATCTCACTTAAGACGGTTGTTTTAGTCAACCAAAATACAGTTATTTCGTTAACTGGTTCCAATTACTCCTTCCTTAAATTAGTTAATAATATAATTAATTTAAATAATTCCATTTAATTGTTTTCTTAAAACAATTATTCAACTTTTAACCGTTAGGTTAATTTTCTATTCTCTTGCTTATAAATCTGATTAACATCTGAATTTACTTTATAAAATCAATTAATAATTAATTATAAACTTAAATAATAAATAATAAATATTTATTTTCTTTAAGTAACTTTTATTCAAAATAATATATTTAAAAATCTATTTTTAGTTATAAAATAAATTTTAAAACTTCATTTATATCGGTTCGCCTGACGGTAAATTAATATTTAGAAACCGATTGATTTATAGGCCATATACTGCCAATTACTCAACTAATATCACTCATTGGTTTAAACAAAACAAATTTTGATATTTCAGTCACTAATTAACAATCAAATCAATCATTCAATCCGTACAGTTCATATAATGACAATATGAAAATAAATAACATTAAATGTATTTGAGGAATTCAGTAGGATCCCTCCAATCTGTTCTTCCCTGTATCCAAATCAGTTATCTCAAATCAGACCATTCAATTCTATTTAATTGATAATTTCTATAACAGTAAACAACAATTATTTAAAATCAGCCAATAAATAAAACAATACAAACAATTAAACACGTTTATTTTATAAACGTGACCAACAAGGTAAGTTACCTTAATTGAGACCGACCGTTAAAATAACGATTTGGTTTTTCACCGATATTAAACAGCATTTAAGTTCAGAAATTCAATCAATATACATAAATAACAAGCAGTCAGTCATTAGCAACCATAATACACAAAATAAAAACCCGAATTATATAAAATATAAGTGGGAAGAACTGAGTGAGTTTAACCCACCTTGAGTTGATTCGCGGTTAAAACAATTCATTTCAGTTAAATTAATCAAGCGTTAATTTAACTGAAAATTACAGTTGATTCCAATTCTATCCAGTTATGTTCCATGATGTAGACCTTGTCGACGCGAGTCCAACAACACCCGGTTGGTCCGATTCTGATCACATAGAATGAGTGTTATTAACATTTTAAGTTATACGCTATTAAATTAAATAATTTAATTTCTAATTATTAGTTTATATAGACAAATGACATGTTAAAATGTTGCTAATTACATTTGCAATTTACAGGCCGTTCCTGAAATAGTGAAGCCACTTTCTTCCATCGTTGTTTTGTTTGTTCAACCGCGACTTGTGATTCCTGCCTGCATAAATTCATGCTATTTTAATTTTAATTAGCCTAAATAGATCCTTAATTAACCCTAATCACTTTAATAACTTACTTAAATTAATTCGGTCCATTATTTGGTTTTAACGGCCAATATGGTTTTCAAATTTCTTCAAAAATTTCTGTTCAATAGCGATTCCCAAATTTCTTCAAAAATTTCTGA
This sequence comes from Allium sativum, assembly GCA_030737875.1. Classification (NCBI taxonomy): domain Eukaryota; kingdom Viridiplantae; phylum Streptophyta; class Magnoliopsida; order Asparagales; family Amaryllidaceae; genus Allium; species Allium sativum. The sequence continues at coordinate 11,275,193 of JASFAX010000033.1, forward strand.
TCACCGGAATCCTCCCCTGCCGCACGCCAAGCTTCATCCCAAGAAAGAAAACCATGCCCAGTTCCCCTATTTCATTTTATTTTTCTTTTTTCAGGCCCATACTTATAGGATACGGACCCAGCTAATCTCCTCTCTCCCTGTTTTAAACTTCTGCTCCAAAGAAAAGGTGGCGACCCTCCTTTTGCTAACGTTTTATACAAACTTCATGATGCTCGACCCCTTCACCAGCTACCGCAACCTCCACAGACCTCCAACCGTTCATCTACCGCCGCCGAATGATGCGCCGAGACCCTTCTCCCTCCGCCTAACGCCACGACAGAAGCGGCGCCGCCATTAGCCCGCTATCACCCAAAACTGCTGCGGTCTTCGACTGTCTTTTTGGTCACTTCGGCAATAAAAAGAACGATCACGGCTATGGGTTTCGAAGCTCTCACCGTGATGAGCAAATTCGTAGTTGGAGGTTTCTCATTTAGAAGAACGGATTATGAAATAATTGAGAGAGAGAAAAATGTTTACTAATCGTTCAATAATGGGGAGGAGGCGCTATGTATTGTTGCGTTGACCATGCGATATAATTTGACCAACTATTTTAGGGTTAGGCTGTTGAGAGTTTATACAGGAAAAGGGTTTAAATAAAATATTATTATTATTTAAAACTTAACCGTGAAGTTTCATGTTAAAACAAGTCCATACGATCTCCGTTTTTGACAAAGTAATTTAATCCTAGCATAAAACAAAATATTCCGAACCTAATGGGATAGGTTTCATCAAATTCTGAGGTCGTTTGTGAAAAGTCCTTTATAAATATCGATGAAAAATCATGCGTTTAAAATTCTTATAACTGCAAAAAAAAAATCAAAAAATTTTGAAACATTGGCATTTTACTAGACCTCTTCCTTACGGATCCAATGAAATTTGTTTCGTTAAATTTGGAGTTTGTTTGGCCAGTCTTTTATTCGTTTAAAGTTAATCCCTGTATGAATTGACCAAAATAATATAATTGATTAAGGCGTTTATTGTTGCCACGACCAAACGGTAAGTCCAATTAATTAATTAATACGAATCCAACGGCATCAGTTTCGTCGCATTCTGAGACGGTTTCACGGTACGCTATTTTTATACGCATCACAATGCTATTTTGGACACCAAATTACCCGGTCACCAAAAATAACAAACTATATAACTATCCTAGCTCTATACATCGGTACGAATTCAACGGAAATAGTTTCGTGGCTTAATTCGATAGTCTGCCCAAGTTATACCCAAATATCTCTCTATTAAATTAATTAATTTAATTGTGCGCTATAGAAAATGACTGGGCGTTTACGGCTGCCATTGTCACATATGACATCGGTTTGCCATGCAATTTGATACCATACAATAATTTAAGATTACGGTTCCAATGAAACTAATTTCCTCGAAAACTGACCCCGTTTGCAAAATTGCTATTTTAAAGGCCTATAATATTAACAAAATATTATTAAATTCCATAATAATCAAATAAAATAATAAAAAATTATTATTATCATTAATACCTAATTGGATTTTCCTCTTTCATATGAAAATTATCACCAACAAGATCCAAACGTTTCTTGTTTCATGGAACTCCGACTTAAAACGAATTCTGTATATTCAATTGAAGCCCAAAACTCCATATTACGAACTATCACGCTATTTCGAGCTCGTTTTTATATTATATATAAATTAACGTTCAAATTTCGTCATATAAACGAATATATATATATATATATTAAATACATTTAAAATTCCAAATAAATATTTAGAATAATAGATTAAATTAAATATTTGACTACCAAAAATATGGGACATTACATTACATCTTCACCCCAGTGAGTCTGCTGAGCTCTTTAACTGCACAAGAGTAAGATAACTATAGTCATTTATTTTTATGGTCGTTGACTTTATTTACTCTTTTTCTTTAGGTTTGTGTATGTTAGACTTCATTCCTCTATCTTTTTATTTTTGGTAAAGCCGGCCGGTTTTTGTAGTGGACGCAACCACTTATTTTGTATATAGGAAAATATGATATGTACATGCACAGAACAGCTAAACTAGGTTTAAAGTGACCATACCTCTAAGAAATAAAACAAATGTGCAGCAAAATACAACACAACTATATGTCTAATTCCCAAAGGGTGGGTGACATGCTCGCAAACAAAGAGCAGCAATCTCACTCCTCAACAGAGGAGCAAACAACTTCAGATAAAGGATCAACCTGAGCAACATAGTCCTCAAACAAAGAGGTGACACTTGGCATGAAGGTTGACTCACTAGAGTATATGAAGGATCTATCCCAAATATCATCATCCAGAACTCCCTGATATCAATCTCCTAAAGGCGCATCAATCGCGACAAAGAGTTCATTATCCAAAACTAGATAGTATAACATATGATGCTTTTTGTCATCCTCAGCAACGAAGCAGAAGAAAACATGACGCTCAGAATGACACCGCATGTCAGAAGAGGAATGAATCACAGAGGAATGTTCCAGAAACCATATAAAGGTGGGAGCCACAGGCTCGGGACTCACAAGAGGGGAAGAGGGTACAATAATAGAGGGAGAAGTGGGGGGTGGATGATAGGCAAAGGAGGGAGAGGTGTGATATCAGGATGAATCAATATAGGAGGCTTAGAAACCACTAGAGGCACAACCTTCAGGACACAAAGACAGGTAGGAGGTTTAGGTAGAGGATCCTTAGATTGAGGAGTAAAAGTGGAAGGGAGCTGGTAAGAAGAGGCAACGGGCCAAACGAGTGATAAGACAAGCATATCCGGGGACCAACCATAGCGCACCTTCACCTCCACAATAATGCCAGGAGCCAGCTGAACCTTAATCGAGGAGGGAAGAGTCTTATCAGGGGAAATTTCAATGAGAGCTTTAGCATAAACTAATCTATCTTTGGCAGTCGTGCTGACATTAAAAAATTTAATTTACCAATATGGCAAACTAGCTAATTTTGGCCAATCAATGGTTAGATAACTGATTGAATTTAGGAGAAATAAGTCCAAACTGGGATAGATAACACTTGTTCTCTAGCACAAGATATCATAGGAGACTAAGTAGAGACTATAAAAGGTTTTCTATTAATAAAAGAGGACTCTGATGGCAGCACAAGAAGTCTCTCTTCAGAAAAAGAGGATTTGAAATAATACATAGAATCTAGGAAAATCACCTCAATGTATCCCATAAGCTTCTGGAGCCGCTTGCAAAAGGATCTAGAATCGGCAATACATTGTAGAGGGTCCAGAAAGAACCCTACTACATAACCCGACTAGAAACTCAAACCTGCATCGACTACTTTAGGTGAAAGGAGCGAAATACCTTCCACAATATTCAAATCAAAATCCATCGGATTGTAGTCACCTGCATTTCTCATCAAAGAGGCAAAAAGGAAACACAATTTTTTAGAGGAGGTTGCAGCATTCACAGGCCTAAGTAGCTCAGAATTAACACAGGCGATTCCATAGACAGTTTGTGGGCATGCAACAAATTTGGCTGTGGCTCCTCCATTAAGACCAAAACCATCATTCCTCGCACACAAGAGCTACAAAGCTCACTAATCTTCCTCATGCTTAGCCAGATTACCAAAAGATTTTTCTCCATTGTTAGGCAAAAACGAAAAATTCTGAGGATCATTTGTTTCACAAACACCAGGCACTACAAGAAAAGGTACCTTTCGCCGCGATTGAGGTCAGCTTTTTTGATGCAAATGCTGACAAATGTAAATCGAAAATGAAAAAAAGAATAATGCAATGTTGTTTTACAATATGCTACTTTATTTTTAGATTTATTTCATTATGCAATTTTAACCCCAAGTATTTCCCTTCTCTCTCTTTCTTCACGAAACCGATAGAGTCCTAAATCTTCGCCAAATCATTTTAAACCTAATTTGAATAAAAAAATATTCCTCAAATTTGTTGATCCCTTAATCTCACCTGCAATATCGATTCACTCAAATCCCTAATGTCCCTTAAATCCATCCTTGGCAAGTAGTGGTACATGAGTCTTATTCCATATCCAGTCAACATTTAAGAGCACCATCAACGAAGAATTCTCAGCCTACTCTTTAGAAACCCAATTTGAGGTAATTTATTTAATTTTTAGATGCAACCCTTAAAATCGCGATTTCATGTTATCACTATGTTCTACTTGCAGTCAGTATGCTGATGTTATGATGTCTATCAGGATATATAACTTATTTTAGGTAATTATATTGGATAATTGTGATATCTACTAAGATTAGTTAGGATATCTACTAGGATACATCATATATTTAAGGTAAGCATATCCTATTATTAGTAGCAATTGATTATAAAACTAATTGGGTTGAACCTAAATACAATAAATCTTCCCCACTGTTCTTACAGCAACATATAGATGTTGCAGCATGGTCTTTTTCCTTGCTTGAAATATGAGGCTTTGACCTGAAATAAAACCGATAAAGAAAAAGACTGGCTTAGCCACAATCAGTCTTGGGTTCATCTTGATGACAGTGGGACTGAAAGACCTTGTTTTTGAAGCTTTTTATCAGTTAGTAGGAATATTGCCGGAAGGGTAGAACTGAGAAATAAGCTAATCCACACAAACCATCGATCTCTTTCAGACCATCTTCTTTCTATCAAGAACAAAAAAATGAATCCCACTCCCATGGCTGTTGATCTAAACCACCATCACCATGTCGATCCAATCAACAAGGCAGTAGCAATGGATATCACCATCATCATATTTGTTCATGAATTTAGCACTGTAAAGGTTCCAAGTCCATTGTAACGAATCAAAGACTGCTAGTTTTTCACCTTTGCTACCCAAGCAGTATAATCATCCATCAAAATACAATGGGTTCGATAACAAGTAAAATGTCTCATTACCGTTGACATACGCCAAATCCAAAGTCCAACCACCTGCCTCTTGGTATAGTATAGGTACATGGTGATTTAGTTCTCACTGGACGTGTCGATTTGAAATATTGCAATCAACAAATGGTGGATTGCTTTAGTAGTTTTCACTTAAACAATATTATCACCATAAAAACTCATCGCTGGATCATACATGGACACATGAAATAACAGTAGATTGTTGTTTCCCAACATTATTGTTTAATGAATTAGTGACAGCGGTATCAATAGTTTTTTATATTTAAGATAACGCAACAAGATATATGATTATTACCTTTTAAACTGATATTGCAATTGTAAGTAGCATCTGTAATTTAGTCAGAATCTAAAGATTATTATTCTTAAGATTTACAACTTTTTCATTTAACTCACCTACATTGGTTCAATTTTTGTGCTTTGACATTGACGTAGTCGTAGCTTCTCATTTTAGAATTTTCTTGTAGGGTATCGACAGACCAAAACATGTGCTTGGATGTTGCAGTTTCAGGTGGGAAGTGACGAGGGCCTTGCATGAGATGTTGTGTCACTGAACGGAAGTGGCTGCAATTAAGCAATGACCATGCGAGCATAGGTAATCCTTGTAGGCTAACTTTATATAACTCCATAAAAATTTCTTTATTGTCAATTTATATGAAATTGTTAATGATGTATTACATTAAGCTGAAATTTGAACTGCATATTTGAGATTAGTACTTATCTGTAAATGATAATTTACATGACTCGGAAACAATTGAAGATTTAAATGTTTAATGTTATTTATTGGCTTTCTTGGTAGAATTGTAGATGATCTACATGTGTTGAAATTAGTGATATAGACTTGCAGTCTGCATCAAAGCTGCAACTTCCTTTGCTGCTGGCCCTTGCAGTGTATTTTTGTGTGTTGCAATTGTATATGTCACATGTATTTTTGCGTTTTGTAATCGCTCGTATTTTTGTATTGTGAAAAGCTAATGTGTGTGAGTGTGTGTTTGACATCATCGTTTCACTATTAGTGTTGGCCTAGTTCTCTGGCTTTACAATTTAGGAAATATCAGAACTTCAGGATCATTGTCATTTCTGCAATGTTGTTTACATTATTAGTGCGCATGGGTACATATACATACGTATGTATGTATATGCATGCGTGCGTTTGTATTGCAATATGTAGATGAATGTTTAAATTAATGGAAACCTCGATGCTAATTCCTTACCATATGTTTTTCTTTTTCCTTTTCTTTCCCCCCTCTTTGTTATCCTAGATAATTCCTTTTTTCTAATAGTTAACTAATTTATTTGCTATTATTATGCAACATGCTGTGTAGTTGAAGTGGAGTCTACGGGTAGACAGTTGCCCATTGCCTTCCTTGAATGAGTCAAGGACGATTTCATCAAAAGATAAGGTGGTGGCAAAACAGGAACCGCTTCAACTGGTAGACTTAACATAGAGTTTGGGTATATTTTAGCTTTGACATTAAATCATTTTTCTTTGCTTTGCATTTTGCGAGAAAGTATGTATCTTGTTACTACTTAGTTATTTTTCGCTACGCGGGTTTGGTTTGCAGCTCTTACCCAGTTTCATTTCCCTCGTAAGTTAGGATTTTTTTTTCCATTGTGTCCCTTTTTCGGACATTATGCAGTAGTGCTAATGGTGCACTGCACCACAGTAATGATGCATTTGTGCATCACTGTAGTGGTGCAAATGCACCACAGTGGTGAACTGCACCACACAGTGGTACATCTGCACCACTGCAGTAGTGCAGCAGCGGTGCATTCACACCACAAGAGTGGTGCACCTATGCACCATTATTTTGGTGAAGTGCACCATTAGCACCATTGCATAATGTTCGACGATGACAATTAAAAGAAATCATCATTGTTTCGCTAATAGATAATTAATAATGAGAATTGATTGAGTTTATACTATACCAGCTTGCTTATGTCCATGTTTCATTCATTATATTGAGACTGCCCAATCCTGTAGTGTTGAAGTTCAAGTGAACTTGAAGCATTAAAGAAACGACCAATGGAGCAATCCGCGGTGTAGGCTAAAAGGAAGCGATATACGACATGCTTAAGCAGTATGTGCCAGAACCAATGGTTGAAGGGATAAATATGTATGTTTTTAACATGCATTGTAAATAGGTTTGTTTTCATAAGTTTATCCAATGTTGTATGACATTGTTTATGAATTTATGTTAATTTTGTCTATGGATATTGTATTCATACTAGTATATTACTTTATGAAAATGATTAATAATTATATTTTCATATGTCAGTTTCTAGTTTGATAAAATGTTATGTATATTGTTTAGTTGAAATATGATGAAATAAGTGTAGATTATTGATATGAATATTACAATGGAATGTGACATTAGTGGGGTAAAAATATCAGGAACTAATAACATCATTTATAAAACGTTGTTAGTTCTATGAAAAGACAAAGTATCTTCACTATAACAGCATAAGAAAAACGCTATGAAATAATAATAACAACGTTTATAATCCACTGTTGAAAATGGAAGCAACACACACTTAAAAACTATTAACAACTTATTATAAACGTTGTGCATAAAGTATTAGCAACTCAGAAAAAACGCTGTGCATAAAGTATTAACAGCTAAAAAAACGCTGTGAAACTCACTTTTTAACAGCGTTTATTTTCTACTGTTGAAAATTAGGGCTTACGAACGCATGTCATTATACAGCGTTTATATTCACGCTGTTATAACTTTTAATAGCATTTTTGAACCGTTATTAAAAGCCTTTTTTTGTTGTAGTGAGGGGAACAATGGAAAATCTCACCATCGAAGTAGAATCAGATTCCGAATTTGGCAATGCCGGGAAATCAGTTTTAGAAGCCACATGTTGACATGCTTTTTGGTCGAAACTGCCACACAATAAGATATTTATTAGCAACGCTCTCAGGCTTCTGTAATGTCGTCATAAAACACAAAGCAGTTTGGTCGAAGTCACGACATGTTCGGAAAAGAATTGGAAATGGCATCGATTCGTAAAATCATCGTCAATGGACTCGGACAAACTAGCGCAATGAAAATATGTGATATACACGGTCCGATCAGCTTAAAATGGTTGAGTGTGTTGGTTTGATCACGTGGTAAAACTCTTTGCGCAAAAATATGTGGATTTGGTATAAAAAAATAGTGTCGTGCACTCAAAAACAACTTATCGAAATGCGTCGATCACGAAAAATGGCTTGCGCAACTCACGGCATCAAAATATGATATACGTTCAAAAGTTGTTCTGGCATGTCAAAAAAGCCTAATCGGCATGTGAAAATAACTAAAAACCATGGTCGAAACACGTGGTGATCAATCTGGCAATTTGGCAAAGTCGATAAGTTTGGTTCGGTTCGTGCATAAGGATGCCGGATGCATTTTTTGCATACTAGGATGTAGGATGCAATTTTTTTCATATAAGAATGTAGGATGCAATTTTTTGCATCCGAGGACGTATGATGCGGTTTTCTGCATTCGAGGATGTAAGATGTTATTTTTTGCATCCAAGGATGTAGTATGCGGTTTTCTGCATTCGAGGATGTAGGATGCGGTTTCTCGAATCCTAGGATGTAGGATGTGGTTTCTTGCATCCAAGGATGTAGGATGCGATTCTTGCATTTTAGGATGTAGGATGCGATTTCTTGCATCCAAGGATGTAGGATGCATTTTTTGCATCCTAGGATGTAGCATGCAGTTTCTTACATCCAAGGATGTAGGATGCGATTTCTTGCATCCAAGGATGTAGGATGTGATTTCTTGCATCCTAAAATGCAAGATGCAATTTTTTGTGTCACAGGATGTAGTATGTGTTTCATCCTAGGATGTAGGATGCGATTTTTTGCATCCTAGGATATATGATGCAATTTTTGGCATATAAGCTTGTAGGATGCGATTTTTTGGATATGTGTTATGTAGGATGTGATATTTCTAACAGTGATCCCCAAATCTCACCTACTCCTACCTAACCCACTACCTATAAGTACCCCCCAAGCTTAGAACTCAAATGGATCTTTTTTTTTGGCATGGATTTTTAGAATTCTTGAAGCTCTCAAGCACCATTAATGGCTTTCGCCTTCTTATCCATGACTATTGGAGCATGGACCCCTAAAACATTCGATGAACGTTTTCCATCAACTTTTGGACGTCTACAAGGATAATTACACTGCTTTTGGATTATTTTGGACATTTTGGATTTCTTGGACATTAAGGCCATTTTGTGGACATAGTTGACCACGTCAACCTATTTTTCACTCAACGAAGAAGACGATAGGCATATTAGTCAAAGTTTAAAATTAACATACATCTTGTTATTCTATTGTAATGCTTTGTACTTAAATATTGTCCGAACTTGTACAAACATTGTAATAAACTATTATATGATGAATAATTACTATAAAGTGGACGTAGGGGTTAGTGCCATACCACTACAAAAGGCTATTTCTCTCATATTATTTTACTTTGGATTTGGGTTACTGTGTTCATAATACACATACACTCGAGGGTTGCTGTGTGCTGAATTGGCAATAATCCCACGTCAACACTTTGGCGTGCCAGGTTGGGGGGGCACAACTTTGACTTCTACTTAGGATTAGATTCTCAGATTTCGATTTTGTTTCAGTTTTTGACTTTGACCTTGTTACTTGCTTTTCATCATAGTTAAGCGCAAGAAGATCGATGCTATCACTGAAGCTTAAGGTACAGAAGGAGGAGGAAGTCAGGAGCTTTCCCCAACTTAAGTTCCATCGAACTTCATCACCAGAGAAGACGTCGATGGAATGATTAAGAACCTAGATATGTATCTGAACTCTCGAATAGAGTGACAAGAAGATACTTTCAACACCTTTCTTGCCCAGATTGAGGACAGGATAAGGGCGCTTGCTTGTAAAGTATGAAATCGATAACGAGATTGCAAATTTTAATATGCTTCTGCCTATCTTGGTCTCTTGTCCTACTTCGACAAGATTACCTCGATTTGTGGCTGGTACAAGATCTCGAACGTTTGTCAGCAAATCCTGCTTGTTTGGATATGAGGTTGTCTTTTCAAGATGATTTTGGATTACATCAGATGGACTAGTCAGTAATGCGATAAGATTATTCACTCGTGGCTATATTAGCCTCTTGTCCTATTTCGATAAGATTTCCTTGACTTGTGGCGAGTCTTGGATCTTGTGCGTTTGGTTGGCGGATCATGCTCGTTTGGTTATTGGATTGTCCTCACATAATGGTTCATCTGGTTATCTGGCTATATGGTTATTGGTTACTCTGGACTTACGGATCTCGGGTTTTACCAACTTCCTAGCTATGGATTTTCTGGTTATTCAGGTTATCGGACCCCTGCTGTCCTCTGATCATTCTGGCTATCTCTAAATTATCCGGAGGAATCATCGACTTTCACTGGATCTCGGGCTTCCTGGTTTTCTGATTAATGGATAATACGATCCGGAGCGATCGTGGATTTCTGATCTAGTGGCCTAGGATTTTTGGATTAATGCGATTCGACGTAATCATGGCTCTTCGGTTTTTTAGTCATAGAAGCTCACTTCAGACTTCTCCCGGCCTTGGTTTTCAGATTTCTAGTTTTCTCACAAAAAAAATCTTCCTTCGTCAAGCAAGACTGTTTTGGGGAGCAAGTGTTGACACGCTTTTTGGTTGAAGCTGCTACAAGATAAGATTTTAGCTAGCAACGCGCTCAAGCGTCAGTAATGTCGTTAGAAAACACAAAAAGGTTTGGTCGAAGTCACAACTTGTTCAGAAAGGATTGAAAATGACGTCAATTCGTAAAATCGTCGTCGATGGATTCGGAAAAGCCAGCGTAGTGAAAATACGTGAATGACATGGTTCGATCAACTCTAAATGGTTGAGCACGTCGTTATGATCATGTGGTAAAACTCGTCGTGCAAAACTATATGGATTTGGTAAAAAAAAATAGCGTCGCGCACTCAAAAATAGATGATCGACATGTGTTGATCACAAAAATTGACTTGCGTGACTCATGGCGTCAAAATATGGTAAACTAGCAAAAGTTGACCTAACACGTCAAAAAGGCCTGATCAACACGTGAAAATCATCAAAAACCTTGGTCAAAACATATGGTGATCAATCTGGCAATTTGGAAATTTGTCAAAGTTGATTAGTTTGGCACGTCTTGTGCATAAGGATGTAAGATGCAGTTTTTTGCATCCTAGGATGTAGGATGCAGTTTATTGCATATTAGGATGTAGGATGTGGTTTCTTACATCCAAGGATGTAGGATGTGATTTCTTGCATCAAAGGATGTAGGATGCGGTTTCTTGCATCCAAGGATGTAGGACGCGATTTTTTTTTTTTTTTTTTTTTTTGCATCCTAGGATGTAGGATACGATTTTTTGCATCATTGGTGTAGGATGCGATTTTTTGCATCCAAGGGTGTAGGATGCGATTTCTTGCAACCTAGGACGTAGGATGCGATTTTTTGCAAACGAGCTTGTAGGATGCGATCTTTTGGATATGTGTTACGTAGGATGCGATTTTTCTAATAGTGGTCCCCAAATCTCACCTACTCCTGCTAACCCACTACCTATAAATACCCCCAAGCTTGGCACTCAAATGGATCTTTTTTGGCTTGGATTTCTGGACTTCTTGAAGCTCTCAAGCACTATTAATGGCATCCACCTTCTTCTCCATAACTATCAGACATAGCATATACCACAAAAACGTTGCACAAACGTTTTCCATCAATTTTTGGACATCTACAAGGATAATTACACCGCTTTTGAACTATTTTGGATATTTTTGGATTTCTTGGGCATTGAGGCTATTTTTTGACATAGTTGACCAAGCCAACATATTTTTCACTCAACGAAGAAGATGAAGGGCATATTAGCAAAGTTTAGAATTAACATACATCTTATTACTCTATTGTAATGCTTTGTACTTAAATATTGTCCGAATTTGTACAAACATTACAATCAGCTATTATATGATGAATGATTACCATAAAGTGGACGTAAACGTTAGTGCCAAACACTATAAAAAGTTGTGTTCTCCCATATTATTTTACTTAGGATTTGGATTACTGCATTCATAACACACATATACTCGAGGGTTGGCTTATGTTGAATTGGCGACAAATCCCCACGTCACTACCATAGAAGAATGGTGCAAGGGAAGACCAAGAGATTCAATGTTGATGGGTGCGAAAAGGGTACCATTTTCAAAATGAAGCGACAAATACTTGGTCTTATGCGGCATCAGAGAGGAGAACTAAAATGCGATAGAGCATAGGGAGGCGACTAGGTCAATTCGCGATAGAGAAAATCGCAGTGACTAAATCGTTGAGACCAAGGAAGCCATTGATTCGCAGAGAATGGACAAATTAATCGATTTGAATAGTGAATTTCTAATTGTGAATTTTTGTTCCTTTATCCTCTTCTTGGAAAGGGAAGCCATTCATCCCTCTATCTTCTTCTTTTTTAATAGTGAATTTTTGTTCAATTTAAATATATTTTCATTTGGGAAAAAATTGCTTGGCTTCAGTAATGTGAATTAGGGTTAATTTCTAGGTTTTATTTTGTTTGAACTTTCATTCTTTTCCCAAAAAGGTGGATCTTTTTATTTTTGGTTATAGCAATATCAATTCTAATTGTAAAAAATTAGGAGCCAAAAACTAAAGACCTTGCTTGTTTGCCCTAAAATAACACTACTTTGAAATAAATTGCTAATAGATTTATGCACATTCTGTATTATTCTCAACTCAATTTTTATTTCACTAACATTATTGGTTACTATCATTTGCATTAAAAAGTTAATTAAATTCATTCCTTATTGCATTGTTAACTCGCATTTAGTTTATGTTTAGCATTCATCTTATTTTGTCTTTATTTCTTAAGGCCAACGCCCAAATTCACAAAAGGTGCGGAGTTTATAATTCTTCATTATCCAAAAAATAACATTTCATCATAGAAAATTGACTGATAAAAAAGATTAGACTTTGGCCTTAGGGTATTAGAAGCTCATCTTAGATAAGTTTGTGTTTTTAAAATTTGATTTTATTAATGGAACTCTCTCTTGGTGTTTAGGAAATATCAGAGTTTTGATTTCTTATAATCATCATGGTGATTCGTTGACACTATAGTCATTGTTTCTCTAAATGTACTCAATACTTCGGTTTTAAAGCTATGGTGATCAAGGTGCACTGATAATCTGTATCCATTACCTAGTTGAGAATTGTTTTGCTAATTTAAATCAAAATGCCTTGATACAGATTTGAGATAGGAGCTATTAAAGATAGAAAACTTCAAATTAAGTCATTGCATTCATTTGTTTAAATCAGTTTCATGCCATATAAAAACAAAAATTAAAAAAAGTTCATTTAAACAACTTTTAAAAAATAAGTTTCTTCACTATAAATCATTTTTTTGGTAAACATGTAATTTAATTTAATTTTTTGTCAAAGTTCGTATAAAAACAACTCTCTTTGTTTAGAAAGAAGAAGAAAAATTCCTTATTTAAAAAACAAAAAAAATCATTTCTGCCTACTTCTCCTTAATTTTCACCTCTTTCTCTTCTTTTTATTATTTTTTGCTCTTGTGCATGAGCATTTACTATTTGAACTACTAAGACCTTGATAAACCATTTAATCCAAATAGACCTCCTTTCTCAAATGGCTAACGAAACCCACTTGAGCTCTTATGGATAAATCTTCCTCGATTGAGTTTTTATCTCTTCTTGCATCAGTTTTCTTGCCTCAATGGGTAATCATTTTGAAATTCATTTAAACCAAATCAATACATTTTTGAAATTTGGCAACTCTGAAACATCTGATCCTTACATAGTTATATCAAAATTTGAACAAATTTGTGCAACTATTAGGTTCCAACAATTATGTGATGGTTCAATCAAACTTTGGTTGATTCCATTCACACTTATGGATTACACTGAAAAATGGTCGTATCGCTTGCCTTCGAATTCGATTAGAGCTTTGGAAGAATTCATAAAAGTTTTCTTGAAGAAATTTTATACCTTAAAAAGTTAACTAAAATTCAAAAAAAAGTTGTCAATTTTCATCAATTTAGTGATGAATCTTTTATAAAATATTTTGAAAGATTTAAGTAACTTTTAATCAAATATCCACATTACAATTTCGAAAAATGGACTCTTTGCTAAATTATATACGACGGTCTTGAAAATCATTCTGAAACAATGCTCGAAGCTATGTGCTAAGGAAAATACCTATCATAACATCATGATGTTGTGAGTTATTTCTCTAAAAATTGACTTAAAAGGAACAATCTAACGAGAAATCAATCTATTCAGGAAGAGCGCTTATTCTATAGGATCATCTCTAGCTTTAGAATCTAAAATGGATGCCATACTAAAAAAATGATAATGTTCTTCAAACTAATTAAATGAACCAAGCTTCTCAACTTTTTTGCAATAAATGTAACAACCATAATCACATCGCAGACCAATGCCCTTACTCATTAGACCAACATAATGATTTTAACAAAGTTAGGGTTAGCTCATTCTCTTTAACATACAAACCCAGTTGGAGAAATTACACTTCTTTGCATGTAACCAAGACAATCTAATTTCAAATTTTGTTCGACCCTCTTTTTAAGCATTTTCGAGTAACTCTTTGTATCCACCATTTCAATCAAGCTAATTTCAACAAAATTTTCGCGTCCTTCTCAAAACCAAATGTAGCGGTCCTTTGTTCTCCAAGATGATGAACGAATGACATCTCTTGAAAAAAAATTGTAAATTTTAGCCAAGGCATAATTCAAAGTCTTAATCGAACAATAATTATCAAAAAAAGTTAACCTCGTATTTGAGAAACATGAGCTAATCAATTGTAAAGCCCGAATTGTAAATGAGTCAGTTGTTCACTTAAGTGAGTGAATGCGAAATAGGACCATTCTCGAGTTGACCAATTAGGAACCCAAGAAATCAAAATTCTAGCTCGAACCAACCTTTTGTCGCTCCAGATAATAAAATTAACTAAATAAACATAGTAAACACTTTGAAAATTGGTAACCAAGTTGCCACTTGCCGGTCCTAATGACTTAATAGAAACTTCTTCCAAAATTCCAATTCCTCTCGACATTTTGAAAACTACAAATGATTCTGAACAAAACGTGGAGTTGAACCTAGAACCAAATTCTTAGTGTAATTCATTTCCATCTCAAATAATCTGACCTACTGAATTTTAAGCTCCATTTCCATGTCGGCTCCAACCTTAGAAACATTCAGCCCAAATAGAAAACATTACAGAAATTTTCTAACAAATCAAAATGAAAATTTCTCTATTGGATATCATCCAATAAGTCTTGACCTATACCGAATTTTTAAAAGGACTTATGCACTCAAAAATATAGGTACCTAAAAAAGTCTTTCTAGTAGCCAATCTAAGCGAAGTCTTCTTTCAACCAATTCTTGTAAAATTTAAAGATCTGGTTATCCCGTATTTTATGTAAAATAGGAGACAAGATGATTAATAAATGCTTAGTAAACTTAGATGTGAGTGTGTTAGATCCAAAAGTGGCTCTAACACCCAAATTATCTGAATTGGCAGAGATTTATATCTAGAAATGCAAGAAAACGCAGAAAACACACAAGATTTATAGTGGTTCGGCGTTAACAAGCCTACGTCCACTTTATATCTATGATTATATGTAAGATTCGGGTACAATCAATGATTTTTCTCTCAATCTCCCTTTTACAATATTGATTCAGTTAATGATTTTGAATTAATATTGGTAAGAAATAGTGTAGAGACAATAATGGTAGGAACAACACTCAGATCTGTCCAAAAGATCCTGAAAAATGCCAAGCCTAGGGCTATTTATAGGTGATATATGCAGACAGATCGTGGTCACACGTGGCACAAATCCCGAAGATCTCGGACTGGTTCGTGGCATGATGGATAAATAGTCAATATAGCCGCTATGGACAGGTGTCGTGAGATCCTATATTATTGGGTCGTGAATGACTTGGTCATGGCATTCATCTCTCAGCTTCAGGGATCGGATCAGATCGAAATGGCGTGAATGGATCGGGTCGTGGAGCTCTTGAGAGGAAGGATCGGGGGGATCATCATGAACGAGTCATGACATAGCATCGTAGGCAGAGACAACATGGTGGCCACGAACCATCAAGGACGGGTCTGTCACGATCGAGCTTCCAGGGATTGGATGAGCGAAGCTTCGTATTGTCTTTGTGTATGAACCTTGGTGGCTTGGTCAAAAAGCTAGCCAACATTTTGCCCCCTCGAAGTATGTTCTATCAAGGATAGAATATGCTTCGAAAGTACTGAACTATCTTTTCATGAAGTGATGTAAATCAAAAGTTGTATCTATCTGAAATGTCGTACTACTTCAGGAGGTTGTATCCTTTGACTGGTATAAATACCGGGTTAAATCATCCATTATTTCTTTATTTATTGGCCGATTCCAAACTCTAGAAAGTACTGTGATCGACTAGTTAGGTAAATTCTTCTTTTTCCCTCTTTTCTTTTATTTTTACTGTTCTTGAGTTCGGATAGTTAAACATCGTCGTGGTTTGCACACGTGGCATTCCTCACGAATCAAGGTTGAGCGGGCCTCCACTCGAGCTACGTTGGACTTTCTGGTTTCGAGCCTGAAGTTCTGGTGGAGCAGGCCGTATCACGAGCCGTAAAGGGCTCTTGCTCGTGGCCCATCAACTCCAAGTAAAACAAAAAAGAGGATACGAAGGGTCTTTGAAATTCTTATATAAGCCGATTCCTACTCTCTCTTTTCCTTCTTCCTTTCTTCTGCAGCCGCCACCTACTCTTTCAGTCGAAACCCTAATTTGAATTTTACCAAAAACCAAGAATTTCTTTCGATTAAAAGGTAATGGTGTGAGGTTTCTTTCCCATTTTGTTTCGCATACTTTTCGCTTCTCTTCATTCGCCTCAAATTTTTACTGATATGGTGATGGTGGTGATGAGGACTTTGGGTTTAGCGATGGTGATAATGGGTTCGGTTTCATGGATTTATGGATGAAGAGGAGAAGGAGAAAGGAGAAGGAGCAAGTCGGGTTGGTTTGTAGGCGAGGTTTTGGCTCGGGTCGCTTCATGATGACGGAGAGATGATAGGAGAAAGGGTGAAGATAAGGCATTAATTTGACTGGCAGTTCGCGTCGTGGGAATGAAGGAGTGTCGGTTCGTGGAGGTGGGAAGTAGAGTAGAACGTGGGGGGGGGGGTTGTCACGACCTGTTCAGATATAGAATAATAGGTCAAGTACTTCAGCATTCCACGATCCAAAGCTTCTCCCCGATCCGGAGCTTTTCCATGATCCGGAGCTTTCCCACGAGCCAATACATTCTTCACGAACCATCGACACATAACGATATGAACCCTATCTCACGATCCAGTCTGATGGACGATCCGATGCACATGTTGACTAAATAATTCGATTTAATTCTGATATTCCAATGGACAATTAGGTTAGGGCCTTCGAGATGAACTTTCTGGACTGAACAACTTAACTTGATGTCATATCACGACCAATATCATGTTCATTTAACTAACTTCATGCTTTTCTTATATGTACGCACAAGCACACACTTGCACTTACACACACGAGGAACGGGCAACTTATGTTCTAATTTTTACTCGC
This sequence comes from Allium sativum, assembly GCA_030737875.1. Taxonomy (NCBI): domain Eukaryota; kingdom Viridiplantae; phylum Streptophyta; class Magnoliopsida; order Asparagales; family Amaryllidaceae; genus Allium; species Allium sativum. The sequence continues at coordinate 11,292,724 of JASFAX010000033.1, forward strand.
CAACACAGCTATGTCGGATAAACAAGTGACTGAGACACCAAATGAAAGTACCGAATCAGAGACATCAATACATCACAACCCTGATGTGCTTCCCTCAGATTCAAACAAGGAAAAATCTGATCCTGATTACGAGATGGGTACCGATATAGAGTCAACGACTTCTGAGAGAACATCCCTTGAAGATGAGGATGATCGAGTTCTTGATGAAATTCCGGGTGTTAAGGAAATAGAGAAGTTCACCGATTCTTTACCCTCCAAGTTAGACGATATAAAAAATTAAGAAGATATGTTTAAGACATGGAATTCCCTGGGACGATGTGAAAACTCCAGAAAGCGAAAATAGACCACATTCTGCCCCAGAGGGTTACATGACTGTTAATCGACTCATATGCTGGGTAGGGGTAGGGGCTATTCCTCCTTTTCCTCCACTTGTTGTCAATCTCTTAAGACAGTTACACATTGCCCCCATGCAACTCCATCCAAATGCATATGCTGCTTTGTATACTCTGTATGTTACTTATATGGAGATTCTTCAGACCGAACTTACCCTTAAAGATCTGAAGTTCTATTACCACTTCAAGCATCATTGCGCAGGGGCTCCCAATTTTTCTTTCTTCAAATCAGTTGACAACAGAAAAGTTGTGACGGATGGTTACAGTAATATAGGGGATATCAAATCTGACTGGTTTTATATGAAACACCAAGCCGGATGTGCAAGGAAGTGGCTACAAGCGAGTATGTTTTCAACTTTCCTGCATTTAATTCAAATGGGTAATTTCAGTGCTAACGAATCATTTTGTTCCATATAGATCACAACTTTGAGAGAACGGAAGGATCGTTATATGAAGACCGAATGTCCCGCCTTCTCAAGAGTAACTCAGATTTCTTAAGGATTAAGAAATGTATCACCGACGGAAACCTTCACAAACATCGTCTTTTAGATATAAGATTCGGACTTGGAGCGGGCGGCAAACCTTACAAGTATATACCTCCGACTGAGGGAGAAGGAACTTCTTAAGCTGTAAAGACAACTACCCTTCGCAAGAGTCCTTCGCCAATAATTAATCAGGATGACGAGAATTTAAACGTATACAAAGGAGACGAGGGGTGAGCTGACGAATCAAAGGAGGTCCCGACCTCTGGGGGGGCAGTCTCCCTTAAGAACTTCATCACCGGTTGAGTCTGTCACTCAGGATGAGTTAACGGAGGAATAGATACTCGGGGAATTAAATAAGATTCCTTTACCAGATGATATTTATAATCAGGAAGATTTCGGAGGGGAACCAATTTTTCCCATCTCTGAAGAGACGAGTGCCCCAGTCGGAGAAAAAGAAGACATCCAAACGAGCCTAACTCTGGGCCCTGGTCCATTAAAAAGGGGATTTCACAGGATGTACAAATCACATGCACCATTTACCATAACACTCTTTTACCACTGTCGTTCATAGTTTTAACATGCACCTGTTTCTTTTGCAGGGAAAATGTCTCACAAATGGTCTTATTCTTATCGTTCCCTTCGCGAGGGAACACCAAGCCTCCTTCCAGATCCCGAGCATGCTCGTAGTGATAGTCAGGAAAGGGATAGTCGTCGGCCCCGGGATTCTCATCAACCTTATTCCACACGATCTCGATCTCCATCAAAGCAAGGTTCTGAAAAGCCTCACAGTCATCCATTGTTACCGGCTGGGGGAAAGCAACTTCCTAGAGATTTGACCCCTCCGAAGAGTACGCCTCCTCATATCCAGTCTTCTAAAAAAACACCACAAGCCAGAGGACAAAAACAAAGATGAGCGTAAGATCGTAGAGAAGAGAAAGACATCTCATGTTTCTTCTAGTGAGCACGACTTGGATACCACGGCTGCGCAGAATATTGCTCTCAATTATGAAATTCATGCCAGGCTAGAGCGCTTGCGAAAGCAGTTTCCTGATATTTTCTTTGAGAGGATGATGTTCGTCCCGGATCTTGAATCGGTCCCTAAGGAATGGGACACAGAGGCGATAGGGTACGTATTCCATGTGGCTAAACAATACGGGGTAATGAAGAAGCATGCTGCCACACTTTCTACTGCCATCCGCCAGCTGGAGACGGAAGCACCCAGAGCCAGAGTGAAGATTGATAATGAGGCTAGGGCTAGGAGCAAAATGGAAAAAGAATTAGAGGATGCACAGGCCTAACTCGCTTTATCTCGGCGAGATGCAGAGAATTACAGGTCCGAGATGGAGAGTGCTAGGGAGCATTTTCGTAGTGAGCTTGACTCAAACAGCCAGGAATGGATGGGTCTGAGGAAGGAAGTGGAAGATCTTAGGGCAATGAATACCGAACTGAAGACAACACAGGAATGCTTTGCTGCTAAGAAAGATGCCTGGGAGAAAGAGAGGGCGAGCTTAAAAGAAGACCTCGCCCTCACCAAGAAGGAAAAAGAGGTTCTAAATGATCAACTTGCCCAAGCTGAGGAGCGTGCAGCTCTCGCTGAAAGTAAGGCCAATAATGCTATTGAATCGGCCACTGCTGCTGATAAGCTCGCTGAAAAAGAGAAAGATATAGCTAGTTTTGAGGAACTGTTGTTCGACCTCTTTGGTCAAGTCATCAAGACTCGAGACATCTCTTGGATTCCGGACTATCATGTTACTTTGGCCAATGTATGGGATGCAATTGTCGAAGGCGAGAAGCGGTGATTGATGGTCGACGAGTTTGACGAAAACCAGCTGATGCAGACCATTCTTAGAGGTGAAGAACCTGAGGTTTTGGAGAAAGGTAGACGCTTAATCCATGAAGATATTGAGAGGGAGAAGATTAAGCTCAAGGGCAAGGATAAGGTTGGCGAAGGCTCGAGCCCGGTGGTGGAGCCCAAAACCTCTGAAGTTGAGAAATATAACCCTGATGATCCGTTGATCCCCTTGGCTCCAACCCCTCCAGTTGTCGGAACCACTACTACAAATCTGGGAGATGAGTCGGCTAAAGGTATCTCCATATTCTCTCCACAGTTCATCAAAGCAATCGTAACTTGTCGTCGTCTCACGGGGCAGACAACTGACATGGCCACATCTTCTCCTGATTCACTAACATTTGTTTCTCATGGTGTAGGTACCAAATTGGTCGGAAAAGATGCAGTGGAGAAGGTAGTGGCAGAGAAAGTTGATCTCCCCCCGGGTTCTGGTGTTGAAGTTTCTGAGATTCCAAAGCAAACCGAGGGTACAACAAGTGAGAGAGTCACGGTTGCACCCATGGAATCCGGCACAGGTGCTCCTGCAGACGCTGAGATTATTGAGGCTTTGCAAGGCATAGACGGTGGTCACGGAGATAAGGAAGAGGAAGTTATAATCATAAATGAGGCCAAGGATCATGATAGTGAAAACTTGGCTGACATGCAGGCTAGGAAAGAAAAGCAGTTGGTTCTTAAGAAGGGGGAACAAGACCCTATATTCATGCCCCCTATTTCTGAAATTGACCCCAAGACTGGGTTGGTTATAAGATTCTCTTCCAAATCAATAACTTCACAACTTGCTTCCCAACCTTCTAGTCCTCCCCCGGAGCCTCTTGTTGATAAGAGGAAGAGGAAGAAAAGTGACCGCTCTGATGCTGACAAAGAGGGGTTGGAGAAATAGATGAAGGAAAAGAAATCAAAATCGTCTCCCAAACATAAATAGAATGCACTTATTAGCTCATATTTTAGTTTTAGGATTTCCTTTGGCTAAAAGATGTAGTTGTGAGAGTGACCCTCACTTTTGTTTAGCTTCCCATTCTTGTAAATCTGCTTTCAGCAAATGAAAATCTATTTCTTTTGCATCATCGCGTTCCTGCAAGTTCATCATGTTTGTAGAGTTTAAATAATCATAACCGAAACAATCATAATTAAATACTGAATTCATGAGTAATAATCATTGAGAAGTTTGTGTGCTAACTAAATGTGTAGTGGTGTACGTATATGCCCCCAATCAATCGTCATTACAGTGCCTGGCCAGGGATTATTGGCGATTGATTAGGATTATATTTGTACTCCCCCCTTTTCATTCTTGTCCCTACTCGTGTGGTGGGATGGGTGTCCTTGAGTGGCATATGTCATTGTGTCTTTATACTATCCTGATCCTTCAGCGGGGTAATAGCTCTTGTGGCGTTAAGTTTCTAGCGCCTTTATACTCTCTCGATCCTTCAGCGGGTTAGATTTCGAGCTCGATTCTTGGTCTACTCACCGATCCTTTAGCGGGGCAGAAGTTCTGGGGCCGCTAAATCTCTAGCGCCTTTATACTCTCCCGATCCTTCAGCGGGTTAGAGTGTTATCAAGGCGATTTTATCATGGTGCACCTTCATGCCTTGGGGACGTTATCTTCGCGTCTTTTATACTCTCTCCCTAATCTCGAGAGTTAGAGTGCAAGCAGTAGTGTGATTTACCTCACTGCACCTTTTAGAGCTTTAGTTATCGTTAGCTTTCCGATCTGATAGATGGCATTTTGGATCAGTTTTTTTGAGATTACTACATAATTTAAAACAAACTTAAAAATGGTAATAATATATTAATCAAAATGAAAGAGCAGATAAAAAATGAATAATAAAAAAACACGGTGCAGTAAAGTAAATGACACACGATGTTTTTATAGTGGTTCGGTCGAATCATGACCTACGTCCACTTTATAATCTTTTTTTTATGTAACCAGACTGTTCTAGGCAAGTCGAGCCTTTTTACATGGTCCTAAAAAACAAAAGAATAAAACTGACAATTTCACATCAGATAAGGCCGCAAATGTTGGGCATTCCACACTCTGCAGATTTCATCTCCATCCACGGTTGCTAGCTTGAAAGTTCCATTATCAAGCCTTCGTAAAATGGAGTACGGTCCTTCCTATTTCGGGCCCATATGTACTGGGGGCGGAAAGACGCGCTTCAGAACCAAGTCTCCGGGTTCAAATGTTCAAGCTCGGACTCTTTTGTTGTAATACCGAGCTATTTGTTGTTTATGCCTCAGGGCACGTAAGTTGGCTTCGTCCCTTTTTTCCTCAACCATGTCCAAGGATTCAAGGAGCAGCTCATTGTTGGTCATCAGATCGTAATAAGTGGTTCGATGAGATGGTACTTCCAACTCGACCGGAATGACCGCTTCAGCTCCAAAAGCAAGGGAAAACAGGGTGTGACCCATCGCCGACTTGTACGTTGTTCTATAGGCCCATAGTGCCAGGGGTAATTCATCAACCCACATGGCTTTGGCCCTCTTCAATTTTTTCTTTAGAATGGATTTGATCACCTTGTTTGCCGCTTCAACTTGTCCGTTCGACTGCGGATGTTCCACAGAGGTGTATCTTTTCTCGATGTGATACTTCTGACAGAAATCTCGAAACTCGGTGTTGTCGAATCGGGTCCCATTATCGGTTACGATGACTTTTGGAATCCCAAACTGACATATAATGTTCTTAACGACAAAGGTGATCACTCGCTTGGTTGTGGTCGTGGTCAAAGGCTCTACTTCTACCCGTTTAGTAAAATAATCCATGACAACAATAGCGAACTTTGCTCTCCCATTTGCTATGGGAAGGCTCCCAATAATGTCAATTCCCCACATAGCAAAAGGTCACAGGCTTGTCATTGTCTTCAACTGGATAGGTGGCGCCCTAGGAACCTTGGAGAATTTCTAGCAAGCATCACAATGTCATGCATACTTGGCTGCATCCTTGTTTATGGTAGGCCAAAAATAGCCATATCGCAATATCTTCTTTGCCAGCGTCTTCCCTCCAGTGTGATCGCCACATTCGCCTTCATGGACCTCTTTCAGCACACGCTTGATGTCATCATGGGCAATACACCGGAGGAGGGGCATCGGGAAACCTTGTCTGTATAGGAAATTGCCTTGCAACACATATCGGGAAGCGTTTTGTATAACTGCATGCCTGTCACTTTTCTTTGTTGGAAGCGTTCCATTTATCAAAAACTTCTTTATAGGAGTCATCCATGACTCTCTCACAGGCTCAATCTCTAGTACTACATCAACTTCCATCTGATCTATGCTAGGAGACTGTAGTACTTCAATTGGGAGCAGCTCCGTATCCTGAGGATTATCTGAACTAGCCATTTTTGCTAGCTTGTCTGCCTTCTGATTCTCCGTTCGGGGAATACGAGATATGCTGTGGTGGTCAAAACCATCCAGCAACTTCTTCACTTTTTCCAAGTACGATATCAGCCTTGGACTCTTGGCTTGAAACTTTCCAGTGACCTGGTTTGTGACTATCTTGAAATTGCAAAAGATGTCTAGCTTTGTAATATCCAATTCCTTTGCGCGTTCCAGCCCGGCAATTAGGGCTATGTACTCGGAGTCGTTATTAGTGGCGTGGAACTCCAGTCTAAGAGCGTAATAAATTAATCGTTTATCTGGAGTTTCGAGAACTACTCTTGCACCAGATCGTCTATCATTTTTAGCTCCATCTGTATATAGTTTCCAGGCATTAGGGTCAAGGAGTAGCTTTGGCGGATCGTCCTCCTCAGTTACTACATCATCATCTGTGATTGTAAACTGTGCTATGAAGTCCGCAAGCACTTGCCCCCTTATCGACCTTCGGTGCTGGAAATTCAAATCGAACTGACTTAGCTCAATGTTCCACTTGAGTAGTCTCCCTGATGCTTCTGGCCTTTGCAGAACCTATTTAAGTGGGTGATCGGTGTACGCAGTAATGGGATGAGCTTAGAAGTAGTGGCGAAGTTTTCTAGATGCAATTAGTAAGTTGTACGCCAGCTTTTCTATTTTTTTGATAATTCCGTTCTGCGGCCGCCAACTTCCTACTCATATAGTACACCGGTCTTTGTACCTTATCCTCTTCTCTTACCAAAGCTGAACTGATTGTGTGAGATGACACTACCAGGTACATAAATAAGTATTCGTGATCCACAAGCTTAGACAGTATCGGGGGTCTTTCCAAATGGTTCAACAGATTCTGGAATGCTTCTATACAATCGGGAGTCCATTTAAAGTTGGTTTTCCTTGCTTTATCGGTTCAAAAAACGGGATGCATTTATTTGTAGCTTTGGAGATGAACCTACTCAGCGCCGCCACCTTTCCAGCGAGGCTCTGGACGTCCTTAATTTGCTTTGGTTCTTGGATATTTCGAATTGCTGTAATTTGATCTGGATTGATTTCGATTCCACGCGAGATGACGATGAATCCTAGGAATTTTCTAAATGCTACCCCAAATGAACATTTCAAAGGATTCAGTTTCATCCCATATTTTCGGAGAATCTCAAACATCTCTGCTAAATCTTTAGTATGATCTGACGATTGTCTGGACTTTACCAACATGTCGTCAACATATACCTCCATCGTTGATATGTAGCGCCTGCATTCTTCAAACCGAAAGGCATCACCACATAGCAGTATAATCCCAAATCTGTAATGAAACTGGTATGCTCTTGGTCTGGGACATGCATGGGGATCTGATTGTACCCAGAGTATGCATCCATAAAAGAAAGAAGTTCATGACCCGCGGTTGAATCTACCAACTGATCGATTCGAGGTAACGGAAAGTTGTCTTTTGGGCAGGCTTTGTTTAGATCTGAAAAGTCGATGCATGTACGCCACTTTCCATTGGACTTTTTTTTACCAAAACCGGGTTTGAAATCCAGTCAGGGTACGTTGAATCTTTAATAAATCCATTACTCAGTTTTTCGACTTCTTCCTTCAAGGCGACAGACCTTTCTGGGCCAAGCATTCGCCTTTTCTGCTTGACATGAGGATGTTTCGAGTTGATGCTTAACGAATGACTCATAATCGAGGGAGATATCCCACACATGTCCGCATGGGTCCAGGTGAATACATCCAAGTTTGCTTTCAGGAAATTTGTTAATTCTTTGGCGCGAACAGGATCCAACTGGGATCCAATCTTCAGGACCTTCTCTTGGTCATTATCATCGATTGGTACATCCATAATCGCTTCATTGGGAGTCTCCATTCTGCCCCCAGGCTCTTCATCCTCTCTGGGATCTATGTCCTCGGGCAACTCTCTGGGCGACCCTCCCGGAGGTATTTTCTTTAGTTGCTACGACGATTCCTCCCTCGGAGGGGAAGAACCACCTTTTGCTTATACATCTTTCCTTTTGCGGAGCAAGTTTAACTCTGCAATGTAGCATGCTTGTGAAACAACTTGATCTCCTCTGACTATGCCTATGTCGGCATCCGTCGGGAACTTCAACAACAGGCACCAGGGTGCAATGCAGGCCCTGAATTTGGCTAGGGCTGGCCGGCCTAAGAAGTCATTGTGCGACGACTCAATGTACAGGACTACAAAGGGGAGAATTCTCACTCTTTGGCATTCTCCTTCCCCAAGGGTTACTGATAATTCCACGTATCCTATTGGAGCGGTCGAGGCCCCATTAAATCCACGTATCTAACCCTCGCATGGTTTCAAATCCTTCGGTTCGAGTTTCATTTGGTCGAATGTTTTCTTGAACAGAATGTTGACTGAACTCCCATTATCTACCAAGACTTTATGAACTATAGCTGGGCTTATGGTGACGGTGATCATTAATGGGTCTTTAGTTGGGGAGTGAACCCCAATACTCTCTCACTCGTGAAATATGACGTCATCAGACATCGTCTTTTGCTGCATAACCGGAGCGTTATCCTCGGGCTTGCTACACTCCCCCACTTCAAAATGCTGTTTGGCTGCATTCACGTATTGATCCATAGCTCTAAAATTGTGCCTTGCCAGGTGAAGCTCACCAACTATAGTATTGGTAACAATATTTTTTCCTTTTTGCTGAGCCATCGGTTTAGCAGCAGGTTGATTTGGGTTCGCGGCTTGTACGGCTTGCCCCCTATCCTAGGAATCACCTTATATTCATCAAGCTTCCCTTCTTGGAGCAGTTTTTCAATCACATCTCTCAGATGACGACATTCGTTTGTGCAATGACCATGGACCTGATGAAAAGACAGAATTTCCCAGTTTCACACTATTTTCTGTAGAATCTCTCGGAGGATGCCTTTTTATTGGAGGACATTATATGTATCCATAAAGATGTTTTCCAACGTATCATTTAACGGCGTGAAGCTATCAAACGGTCTAGGCCGGGATCTTTCCTCGACTTCTTTTCCGATTATTGTTATTACTATTCCCCAATTGGCAACCACTGCCTTGATTCTTGTTCCCCACATTAACTTCAACTTTTTCTAAGCTATCTCCCGTTTGCTTAATGGCCACATTAGTTGGGATATCCTACTTATCAGCTGCCTTCCTCTTTCGGTTGGCATAAATTTCCTCTCGACACATGCGGATTTTGGCCTTTTTGTAGAATATCTCTCTGGTTAACGGTGGTTTACTGGCCAGGTATCTTCCAAACTTAGTATTCTTATCCACTCCGTCAATCAGAGCCATCAAAACAGTTTGTTTATGGGAATCTCTAACCTCTGTGAATGCTAAATTGAAGCGATCTAAATAGGACCTCAAGGATTCGTCCGGACGTTGTTTAATGAGGGACAACTCAATGACATTCTTAGATCTCTGGGTATGTAATCAGAACTGATTTACAAACTGTTCACTTAATTCCTTGAAACTGGAGATCGATCGCGCTGGCAACCGAGTGAACCACATTAGCGCCGTGTCCTCTAGGAATATCGGGAACGCCTTACACTTCACAGCATCGGAGGCGGCAACCGCGTTCATGTACCATGAATATCTCATCAGGTGCTGAACTAGATCAGCCTTTCCCGCACAACGGTTCATGGATGACATGTTAAATTTCCTCGGGAATCGAACCTCTAAAATATCATTTGTAAATGGCAAATGACTACGGCCTATACCCCAATCTTCGGTTCTTTGATCGCGACTTTCCACCATCATTTGCCTAATCATGACTTCGACATCCGCATGGGTCAGGGTGGATTTGGGATCAACACTTCTTGCCCGGCGGGCTCCTCCGGCATTTATTTGACATGTTGCTGCAAGGTCTGGGTCCTGGACAAAACTCTCTTTCCCCTTATTGCCGCGATCAGTCGCACGACGAGCGGGAGGAACAGGTCGATTCTGAGCAGGATCAATAACGCCTCCATTCCTAGGTAGAAGTATGGGCTCATTCAAGTTACGGTTATTGGTTTCCTGATTAAGTAATTCTATATTCTCAGCCCTTTCCAATGGAGGCCATCGCCGGTTTCTTCGAGGTTCTTCAGATGATGATGTATGTTCCGGGGATAAAGGGTAAGCTGGAGGTGGCGAAACCTGCCTTTGAATATCATCAATTCGTCTGCCTAAGGCAGTAATATTCTGATGCAACAACGAGCTCTCCTGCCTTTGGGCGGCCAATTCATCAGTTTGCTTGTCCAGTGCTTCAAGTATTCGAGTCAGATGTCCTTCGGTAACTGGAGCAGAAGGGTTGAATTGGTCATCTTCATCTTCTCTTATACGCAAGGAACTTGAACCGGGTTGAGCGGGAGTACCAGAACTAGCAGAATGAGCCATAATTTCCTTCCTAGGTCGAGTAGTAGTCTGATTGTCAGTTCGGATCATGGTACTCCTAGGCTGGTGGGTCGTCGTACCTCCTTGACATCGGGTCGTGGTGACAGGTGCAGGAGGGACCGTGGCGTGGTCCTGCGATCGGGTGGTTACCCCTTTAAATGTCTAGTTCATTGCTCCATCACTGGATCGGATCGCCCCAACATTGCCACGATCCGAGAGCTCTTCCTCGACTTGTTCGTGCACGCTTTCTTCAATTGCTTCGTTCGCAGCTTCATTCGCTTGCGAAGTTCGTACTTCCTTAGGCTTCTTTTCAGCTATGATATCTGAGCTTTATTGAAATCTTCAAAAATTGAAACAGTGGAGTTTTGGACTGTTTTCTTTGGACTTGACTATCCAAACAATAGAACTACAATCCAATATGCAAAGACTTCGTTCTCAGTGAAAGCACCAAAATGTTAGATTCAAAAGTGGCTCTAACACCCAAATTATCTGAATTGGCAGAGATTTATATCTAGAAATGCAGGAAAACGCAGAAAACACACAAGATTTATAGTGGTTCGGCGTTAATAAGCCTACGTCCACTTTATATCTATGATCATACGTAAGATTCAGGTATAATCAATGATTTTTCTCTCAATCTCCCTCTTACAATATTGATTCACTTAATGATTTCGAATTAATATTGGTAAGAAATAGTGCAGAGACAGTAATGGTAGGAACAACACTCATATCTGCCCAAAAGATCCTGAAAAATGCAAAGCCTGGGGCTATTTATAGGTGATTTCTGCAGACGGATCGTGGTCACACGGGGCACAAATCCCGAAGATCTCGGACTGGTTCGTGGCTTGATGGAGAAATAGTCAATATAGCCGTTATGGACAGTTGTCGTGAGATCCTATATTATCGGGTCGTGAATGACTTAGTCATGACCTTCATCTCTCAGCTTCAGGGATCGGATCGAATAAAACTGGCATGAATGGATCGGGTCGTGGAGCTCTTGAGAGGAAGGATCGGGGGGGATCATCACGAACGGGTCATGACATAGCATCGCGAGGCGGAGACAACATGGTGGCCACGAACCATCAAGGACAGGTCTGTCACGATCGAGCTTCCAGGGATTGGATGAGCGAAGCTTTGTATTGTCTTTTTGTATGAACCTTGGTGGCTTGGTCAAAAAGCTAGCCAACAGAGTGTAATTTTGACTCCTTACTCCATGAATAAATAACTAAGCCTTAGTGAGCCTAATCTGACGAACCAATGAGAGAGATTAAAGAAGTACTCATCAAAGTAGGGAAATTCATTTTCCCAATCTATTTCATCGTCCTTAAAGCACATCCTATAAATAATCATACTAACCGAATTCTTTTGATTTTAGGATGACCCTACTTAGCTACCTCAAATTCCATGATCAATTCTCGAAATTGTTCAACAAAAATTTCTTTTGGTAACACATGACTTTAGATCTTAGCATCTTCAACTTAGCAAATCATTGATCAAACCAGTCAAGCAACCATTAGAAGTTAGCGTTGTTCAAGAGAATTTCAAAAATGGAACAATTGACTTAATCAAGAACATAGGGACATGTAAAAACAATCACATCAAACCATTCCAAATGCAATCGAAGAAACACTTACTTTTGAAGGTCTCATTGTTGGGTATGAAACTCACAAGATTTCTTTAACTAAGCATCCTTAGAGGTTAGAGCTCAAATGTCTCCCTTGTTGTCTTAAGTATCCATTATTAAGGAATGGTGAAATTTTTCTTGGCCAAATTATCATCGTGCATTCCCTTGACCAAATATCATCATCTTTTTTTAATTCTTTCAAAAAATAGGAATATAATTGGATAACCGATCACCATATTGGGGGAATCAACTCTATAATTTTTCAATATTGCATTCACATTAATGCTTGAATGATCAGTTAGCTATGAATTAAGTCAAGTTTTTAACAAATCCTATGTTGTACATATACATATATTTCCCCCTTTTACGCTCACTAACCATGTATTGACTACGAGGACACAATTAAAACCATTTGTAGGGGGAATTTCATGTTTATTTTAATTTTACATAGCCTGGTTTTTTGCAATTTCTTTCATTTGTCCATAAATTTTTCTATCTCAAAACGCCTAAAAATAATTAGCATCATAATTTACATTTGAACAGATGTGCTACTATAAGTACATAAGTTAAGTCACTATATTGAATATTCAGGAATTTCCTTACCTTAACGAGAAAAGAAAAGTTTAAAGGAAATTTTAATGTAATTAATGTAGGGAGATTTATTAGTGACAAATGTGAAATATTATCTAACTTGTAGTCGTCGTTTAAAGGAGTAACCGATTTGAAGTAAATGAGTTAACATTTTAAATCTTAAGTATTAAGTTGCGCTGAGATGACTTCGTATATCTCTTTCTCTTTCATAAAAATATGTATATATGCATATATTTTTAACATCTAGAGTCATATGTATGCACCTAAATGTGTACCCCACCATGCTTTATACTCTTCTCACGTAAGCTCGCAAGGAAGTGCACGGACGGTACATCTAACCTCAGCTTACCTGAGTTAGGTGTATATATATAAGTTTTTAAAATATAACAAATGCCAAGAGTCATGTGTATGCACGAATGTGTAATACCCACCACACTCTATACTCTTTTCACGTAAGCCTATAAGGTAATGCATGGATGGTATACGTGTCCTCAATTTACTAAAGTTAAGCGTATGTAAATAATGTTAATATCAATACCCTTTTTAAAAAATAATTAATAAGGCAGAGTAAGATCCTAAAAATCAAGCATCATCTTAACTCTACTGATTTTACTTTTTATATAGAAAGATATAAAGATACTACTATGCCAACTTTGACAATTAATTAAAGAGTTTATTTCATATTTATACTATGATTCTACCAAAACAACTAGTCAAAGTAGACTAGAAATATAACAAAAACTTGACTTTTGTTTGAAGTTTTGACTTGTAAAAAAAACCAAAATTTTCCAATGTTGATCAAAACTTGTACTTAACTATTGCATTCCAATTTGATAGAAAAATTTACATTTTGTAAGCAGAAATTTTGCATTCGTATCTTTGTAAATACCTTGTATTTTGCATATGGATATTGTTGGTAGTATCCGCTGAAAACCTTTACAAGTTGGCACTTGTTCTACTAGGGACGCCCAGAGGGTTAATAGCTTGTTGCATGCACTCAATGCAAACATGTTTCCTACAGAAGTGGATTTACCTTATTCTTGTTTATTCGAGGAAGAATAAAAAGATAAAGGTGGGGGTATTTGACGTGCACGTAAAAATGTATACTTTCCACATACTTGTTCTTGTTTTAATAAATAACATATCATATTATGGTGTTTTTTCATGTTCTAAACAAAATACAAAAAATATTATCAAGCTATTCATCTTAGAAGGGCAAAACAGTCATTTTGTGAATGGATTAACTTGGAAAAAATTACTTTCACATTCTTATCTTATTTTGTAGGAAAATGAAAATTGGAAGATGCTACATGGATATATATTCATATATATATATACATATATATATTTATATGAATATACAAGTGTTCGAGGCTAAAAGCATGAAGAAATAACTCAATTCATATAACATAAATGATCCTACCTATCCATCACTTAACATTAAATAAATCAAAAGCTAAAGCACAAGTTTGTGGTGGATTAGTTAAAAGAAAATGATGATTTGGAGGCTATAAAATCTCATGGGTATTTTGGGTAACACATTAAAAATTGATTAGAGTTTTTAGGATGGTAAATTTTATTCTAATCCACAATATTAGTAAGTTAATCCACCCTATTTTATAGGATCTTTGGCTTTTACTAAAAATTTAATTTTAATCAGTACATCAACCAAAAAGAACTATGCGTATTCTCTTCTTCTCAATCTTCTTCCATTCGTTTTTCGTCGTCTTCCCAGTTCTGGAATCTTAGCATCTAAATCCAAGTTTAAGCGTTAAGCGGAGTAATTCAACATAACAATAAGTAGTTTCTTTTTTAAAGTTGATTAATTGTATATAAAATTGTATTTTTTTTAATATCACCATTATTACATATAATTGTAGTTAGTTATTTTCTGAAATCTTGAAAATTTGATAGAAATATATTTGAAAAGAGAAGTCGTTTACATCTTGATGAGGGAGACAGTTGTTACAGTACTAAGGAAATTGTAGGAAATTAAGGGTTTTATTCAAGACTAATAAATAATGATGATGATGACGAGTTCCTAGTTGAAGTCATGAAAGAAGAACTTAATTTGTATGCATATGTATACTAGCATTATGATACTAAGGAAATTGTAGGAAATTAAGGGTTTGTCCCTCGCCACGTCATTTGGATTTTTATGCATACCTATACTAGCATGTATGAATGACTAGTATGAGTGGCTGCATAGGCTAACATATACAGCAAGAGAACTTGATTACCAAATGAAAATCTTATAAATTGATATATCGGTACAATTTATATAAGAAACATGTTGCATACAGTAGATTTATATGTTATTTATGTCACATTACGATATAATGTGTATTTTTTCACATAATTAATCTGGTATGAGATCTTGATTTTAGGTTAGTTGGATTATTATTATTAATCTGATATGGGAATTGTGAAATAAAGCAGAATTGTGAAACAAGAAGCACAAAATCAATTGTTAGATATATAATAGGGTGAAATCTTTAAGTTAACCCACTCGTGGATTAACTTACAAAATAGTTGTGGATTAACTTATTAAAGTAAAATGGTGGATTAACTTATTAAAACCGTGGATTAGAATAAAACTTACCTTTTAGGAATGTAAACATAACTTTCGTATGTTCATATAAACATAATTTCTTTTCCTATGCAAGTCATAAATAAAGTAGATAAATAAAAGCTTTTTAATGGCTTCCTAACCTTCCTTATTTTTATGCATCTTTGAATTCATGCATTTTATTTCATGCTCTTCCCTTTTATGTTGTTTTTTATATTTTAATATCTTTTATGTTCTTTCCTCTAATGTTAGTAACTAAGTTTTCTTTTATGCAGTTAGTTAGTTGTTTTTATTTCATATTCATATCTTTCTTTCCTCTTAAGTTCAAATCTTTTCATGTTATCAAGAATACTAATATGAGTATTTAATAACTTCAAATTAGGGATATGAAGCTCTCATGAATCATGAGAAACCAATGTAATGATGACAGTTATGATTTCTCATTTTATGCTTAAAGGAAGTTTTGATGTTTATGTAAATTTGTTGTTTAACTGAGAATATGATAGATTATGTTGCTCATAACAAATAGGATATGCTTGTTCACATGTAAACACAATTTGCATTTTCATCTTCATATGGTACTAAAAATGAAAGGGAAATTAGAATAAAAAAATGATGGTCCATGTTACTAATTAAGAAGTAAATAGTTAATGGTTAAAGTAGATTTTAGTTTTAGTTTTATGTCATCTTCGTGAGAATTGAAAAGTGGGTTAGCAGTTGTATTAAAGTTTGATGATTTAAGTTATGCCAGCTAATAACATATTCTGCCATGATTATGGTAAATATGTCCACTAATTAAATAAAAAATAAAAAATAAAAAAGGGAGATCATATAATGTTGATTTATAAGATCATGAGACGAGGTTGGATTCTAAATTTCTCTTTAATCTTATATTTAAGTGAAAAAAATAATGGTTTTTAGCATTTTTAGTTAATAAAATTCTCAAACGATTGACCACATAATTGAAACTTAGAAACTTTCCCTGCAGATCGATTTGTGTTCGCATATGTACTTCGATTGTACGTCATGCGCTAGTGATATTTATTACGATATAACTCAACGTTTTTTCCAATCAACAGAAGATACCATTTCAATCAGTAATCGACTTTCTCCAACCTCGGGTGGTTCTTTTATACACCAGAATTCATTTGCTGGTATGGTTAATAGTTTTTATGATTTGTGCCTATCATGTTTGAGTAATACGCTTAATACATTGGAGAGACAACCATGTAAATGAACAGAAGTTTGTTGTCCATTGGCTCGTGGAAATTTCAAATACCCAAAAGCTCTTCTAATACTTCTTGGCAATTTTAGTCCATTTAAAGTTCTTTTCCCCTTTCTTCGTTGTGCGTCAAAGAAAAGTATACATCTATATATGACCTTTAAAATAAATGAGCTGAAGCTGCAATTTTCCTATTCAAACTATGTAATTCCTTTATATTCTTAGGGGCTTCAATGTTCCTGCAGTGTTTTTCCACTTCCATTCATGATGAGCCCTAAGGAACTTTCCTGATGAGACTTTAAATGGGCACATTAGTGGGTTTAACTTCATTCCACATTTTCTTAATACTTTGAACATATCAGCCAAATATCCTCGTGATTTCATGATACAAGAAATTTACCAACATCCAATTAACATAAACTTCCATAGTTTATTCGATCTGATCCTTAAAAATCATGTATAAATCACTGACAAATAGCTCTAGCATTTCTGAGTGAACGACATCAACAGAATAGCAGTATAGACCAAGATCGATGATGAAACTCGTGTTATATTGATCTAGGTCATACATCATGACTTGATTTTATCCTAAGTAGGCATCCATGAATGATAGCAGTAAGTGTCCCGTCGTTCCATCAATCAGTTGGAACTGAAGTGAAAAGTTATCTTAAGGATAGATTTTGTTGAGAACATAGTAATCCAAGAAGACTCGCCATTTTCAACCAGACTTTCGTACCAGCACAATTAGAATATTTTGCATCCCATATTAGATGATTTCTCCATCAATCTATCAACTTTCCCTCAATGTAGAAGATAGCTCTAGACCTTGACCACGCCACTTGTGACGATCGGGTTTTTCGACCCTTAGAGTCGATAGTAATACATCCATGGTATTAACATGCTGAACATCCATGTATTAGAAAATCAAATCATTAGGGGTTAAAGAAAAATAAGATAGAACATAATCTCGCAATCGCAGTTGGATAACAAATAATAATCATAAACTACTTTACAAAGCCATTTACAAAACTGATTATATTAACATAGTACATCTGCAGCTACCCCTCAATATTGAGGTACACCCCATGGTACCCCACTCGCACGGTCTCCACCATAATGCCACAGAAATGAATGCAGTCCCTCATCCTACGCCGAAGTGACGTACGGATATCTCCATAACAATGTTATGTTCCGCATATATCTATCATTACTATGCTACGTAAGCGTACAGACTGCCACCGTCGATCGAATCAGATTTCATACCAGAGTAATGCCCTCAAGTATACGATACACCACCCAGAGCCGACATGCATGTATCTAGACTGTCCTATGTACATATCGTCAATCGTATTTGATGCCATAACTGCACATAATGTGCACCGAATTCTGTGGTAGGGCTATACAAGAAACATGGAACTCGATCAGGAACTTTTCCATATCTGTACAGGCCCGCCTTTAAGAGCCTCAAAATACAGATACTCCTAGGATTTGTTTGCATGGTGGCTATGGCCCCACCTCAGCCCCTCACTCAACTAGTAAAGACTACAAAAGCTAAGCGACTTGCCCCTAACAAACAATCTAAACATCCACTTGGCGTCTCCCCTCATCCACTGTACCCCGATAGTGAAAGATGAATGGTCTATTGGGTTTAGCTCTAGTCTTTTCAAATCCCATTGGCTGCTGATGACGGGTATCCGACGATCCACTATCTCTGTTGGTCCTGACCTCTGCCTCCCCGTTGAGGCGACCACCGAATCACCCTAGTGTCACCACGTCATAGCATTTTGTCTGCAAATCTACTTTTGCAGTCAAGGCCCACCCACCTAGTAGTTACACGCAGATCCAACCTTTGCGAGCACAGCCTAAACATCTACCACCGCACAGGGGACTACCAGGAGCACCTTACGTATCCCAGGAAGTCGCGTGCTTCCCCTTCCAGTCCTTCGGAGCCCACAGAATAATCAAATGTACATGCGCTCCCTTCGTGCTTCATGACACCACAATGATCTACCCCGTTGGGTTATTCACCCTCAAACGTATGGACTGGCCCAAGCGCTTCATTTTAATGTGTCATTAGACACCTATGTCTAAACATTCTTTTACGTGCTTGCTTCACCTCATCAGGTTTCCATTTAACTTGGTTATCTCCATTCACATTGACTTCTTATTCAAGTTACCAAGTTACTCTTGCTTATTAATTTTAGTCTTATAACTTAACTCATTTAAGCCCACTAATAAGCCCACAACATGTTATTCTCTAGATTGTGATCCAAGGTCTGTTATCCACAATCCCTTTATTTTCTTGTTGATTTCAAAGTTACAATAACATGTTCTACTTAATATGTAATTAAGTATATCTCAATTCACATGTTTTCTATTTAACATGTCAGTCATTATTCATGATTAAATACAATTTATTTCATTTCATAAGTTTTCCTCATTCTTTATCATTTAACCATAATTCCATTTTACACCGTCACCACAATTTATCGTTTTTTGCTTATTAACTTAGTTCTTTCATTAAGATCCACTAATAAGTTTCTCTTCCCATAAATATAACTTATGTTGTCCTCATCCGTATATTTCAGATTCTTGTTCTTGTAAATAACTTAATTTACAATTAAGTACAACTTATCCCCTTACATAAGTTATTATATTCCCTTTATCATTTATTGTAACCAAAGTTATAATTTCCACTTGTCCCTAGGACAAGCCTAAACATGTTATTCTTATCAGCCGATTTCATACTTCCAAGTTTACAGATTACTTAATTTATAATTAAGTACAACTTCTTACATTTCATAAACTTTAACCCTTTTCTCTACTTATTACAAACAACTGGTTTCATTTTTTCGCATTTACTGATTACTTAATTTAAAATTAAGTGTCACTTATCTCATTTCACTAGTTATCTCATGTCCTTACTAGTTTATTATAACCCAAGTTATAATCTTCACTTATGCCTAGGACAAGTCTACCTATTATACAACATTCTTATTAATGTAATTTATTTATAATAGGATATTATCGTTTCTCGTTCATTCCTTCCTTTTTATTGTTGTAACTTCTTTTAATTCTGTTAATTACAATTAATGATGTTTGTCAGTCCTGCTATATATATATATATATATATATATATATATATATATATATATGCACTAGAGTTCTCACATTAAGCCTACACTTGTGGATGTTGGATTTGCCTTGCGGTTCCGGGCAGTCTTCTTCCACAAGTTGACTTAACCTCGTGTCTTAGTACCATTACAAGTTTTATTTATGTACTTAGACCCCTCACATTAGATTTGCCACTTGTGGATGCTGGATGTGCCGGGCGGTTCCGGGCAGACTTCTACCACAAGTGCAATCTAACCTCGTGTTTAAGTGCGGTTACAGTTTCCTATTTACTATAAATTTTAGGCAAATTATCCTTTTCACATGTTACTATAATCTAATTTACATATCATCAAATTATGTCTATATTATGTTGCATGTCCCTTTATAACACGTATTTAATTCTATCCTGACATGTAATCATTTAATCGGGTAATTGTTCAAATCTAACAAGTTAACATGTCATTTTCTCAATTCTACATCTAATAATTCAAATACATAATATGCCACAAGTGAATTCTGTAATTATAACAACAGTAGTTGCTACTCATATTCTAATAAGTTTGTTTTTCAACATGTAAACACTCAACGCTTTAACCGATTCAACATATGAATTTTCCATCATATTCATATTAATATCTCAATTTGTTATAACAGCATCTTAACACTTTTAATTATTCCGACAAATTCACATTTCATGATAAGGGGGGATGCTAAACGATAATATATCATTATCGAAAATGATATAACTTAAATCCACTCACTCATACGCTTTTCAAATCCTGGATCTGGTCCAGATCTAGCATTCCATGGTTATTCCCTTAATTGGATTCAGAACCTAACAACCATATATCTACAATTTTTACTAAAAGAAAAAGGAAAGAAAGAAAAGAGAATTGAAATAGAACAGATCTAGAAATTACCTCACTTCGATAAGAGATCTGAACATCCATTTACAAACATACGTTCCTTTCCTTTAGATCTGGATTCAGAATTTTTCCTAAGCTAATAATCTTAATTTTCTGAATAGATTTGAGGAGGGAGAGGAATGGAAGAGCTTGTGCGTTGTCTTAGAAATATGAGACTTAGGGTAGGCTCTACAGGCTTATTTATAGGTGTTCAGCAACGTATTTGGTAAAAGAAATAGTCCACGTTCGCGCAGAAATAATATGCCCAGATCTACCGCGGGGAGTCGACCCCCTCCCCTTTATGGGGTCGACCCATAGGTCGACATCCCTCTTATAAGGTCGACCCAGGTGTCGTCACCCCCTTGATGTGGTCGACACCCCTTGGTGGGAATTTTCCCGCTCCCCTTTTCCACGGGAATTTGAACTGTTTTGAATTTCTGGACTTATTTTGTTAATATATACTCTTCTTATGCGTATACAAACTTCAAAGCTTAATAAGTTCTTCATACGGTGTTCGTTTTACGTAAACCAGGTGTCTATCTTGACCAGAATTCTGAGACAGACGCAATGGCGCAGCCCGTTTTACTAATTCTCACTATTTAATTAAGTTACTTATATTTTATTATCTTGAGTTAAAAATGCAGGGTGTTACAAGAAGCCTATGGATGGTAGGAAATTGTTTAAGATGTGTTAATAGAACATGTTATGGTTGAATGGATTCACGTGGATACAAGTGTTCACTAGTAGATACAGTGGATGCATATACACACTAGGCACTAGTTAGGGAACGGCTGAACTAGGACACTTACATATTACATATGGATGTGTGTGCATTTTAATTTATTTTAACTATGGATGGAAAATGGTTGAATCATCACTTGGATGTTGCATTTTGGTGAATGGTGGTTGCACATATAGAGTTTTATATATGTATCAATAGGATTCCTTTGCATGTATGTTGGATGCATAGCACAGACATGAATTGCATTAAGGAGGTCAACTGAATCAGTAAACTACCTGATTTTCGCATTAGCTTAGGGACATATAGACAACACCTTTGCATATGTTCATGAAAATTATTAGAGAATCTAAAGGCAATGGATCCTATAGTGGTTGATGGTTGAGTAGATGGGTGCAGATAATGGTTAATGACATTCATAACATTCTTCTAACCTTGGAGATTTCAGGGACGAAATTCTTTAAGGAAGGGAGAATGTAACACTCTGAATTTTAATAAACAATAATTAAATATAAAAGTTAATAAACTAAATATTAATCAGAATAATATTCAGAATTAGACAATGTGACTAGCACCATTGAGTCCGTTGTGATTTTTTGATCAAAATGGATACTTGGTTTGCTAAAATGGAAGTTAGATGAATTAGTTATGAATCAAAGAACAATTCAGGAAAATTAATCAAATAAACAAGTGAACCAATGACCACTGGGCGACCCAGGCCATCTAGGTCAGTTGGGTCGACCCAGGAAGGCGGCTGGGTCGACCCAGGTAATGAAAACTGTGTGCCTTGCTTGACATGTAGACTATGAACATAATTTATTTCCAGCTGAGTTGGCATTGTATTATTAGCTTATTTTAAAACATAGGCTGACGTGGCGCTTTCTTATTGGTCCAATGACATGGCTGGACCATATCTAATCTTAGATTTGAACGGGCGAGGGCATCTAGTAAACCCTACAAATAGATTAGTAGAGCCTCTCTCATTTCTTCACATTCATTCTTTCTTCTTCTTCCACGGGCCTATCCGCAAAATTGAGAAAGGTCACCTAATTAAATTTTTTGGAGGTGAAGAAGTTCTTAAGTTTTTAATATTTATTTTTATAAGCACTTCTTGAGGCGGAGGTTGTGCTAGATTTTAGAAGAAGGCCACACGGGAAGCTTGTTCATTAGATATGTGAGTTTTTGCATAAATTTTAGATTGGTTATTTGTGTAGGAATGTTTAGATAGTTAAGTTGTTTTACTTTGCAAGTTGTATCTTTATAGTATTTATAAGTTTAATTTTTCTATAAGTTACTGTAATTTATTGTTTATACCTATTTATTTCCAGATTGTTTATTGTTTATAAGTAATTCTCCTTCTTCTTATCTCTTTCTTTGTTATACTTTATTTACATTTATGTTTATACCTATAATATTTGCTTTTGTCTATTGTGAACCTAGCCCTTGCGAGTAGCTTGGACCATTTTGCTTTTTTTTAGTGCTGAGCTTAGGCCTGTAAAGAGCCTAAGCCTTTATCGTTAATTATGCGTTAAATTGGAACAACATTGAAATTGAATAAAAATGGATTTTTTGGTATACTGAAACTGATTAAGTGTTGTAATTAGGTTTGACTATAAATTGGGGATAAAACCTTAACATGCAATTGGAGAACATGTAAACTGGAATAAATTGGACTTAACTGGACATTAAGTAAAATGGGGAAAGGTTGTATAAAAAGATTATATTAATTGTAAATGTTATTTACAACCTAGGATATAACATATGGTTATATTTGGAATAATAATAAAACGTAAACGTGTTAAGTTAAATTTATGAAATTAATAAGCTAAGATAGAGGGAGTTTGTTCCCGTAACGTGGGGTTGATTAGGGAAGATAAGGGACCTAATAGTATAATGAAATCCTAGTTTAGGTCTGTTCCAGCAGCGTGGGGGCAAATTAGGGAAGAGAAAAGGCCTAATAAAATAATGAATTGGGGACCAAGTCTAGTGGTGACTTGCGCCAAATACAATTTTTGTTTGGGAACGTGTATCTATCAGTATCCCTTTGTTATCATGGAGTCCCCCACTAGGTAGAGTCTAGGGCAAGCTTTACTGAATTGGATAGTAAGAGGTTCAAACGAGGTGGGTATTGTGGTGTTCCGGTAGAACGATGAGTGTTCATCGTTCCAATTGGAGAAGATAAGCTGCTATAATTCCTGCTATTAGCGGCTATGTCCTTTTATTTGATGGGTTCGGGATTGATAACCCCGAATTCCATAGCCGGCGTAGGCTATCACATTTTGGGTGAAGCAGCCGATCGACGGGTAGAAATTAGGTAAAGCCTAATTGTGATATATTGGTAGTTGGTGCAGCAATTTTCGGATATGAATGAGAAGCCTATCTTTATTAGTGTTTACCTTTTCTACTATTTCATTTATGCTTTTATGTCGATTTCTATTAAAACTATTCATCTATCTAAATGCTTCCTTAACTTATGCTCATGCTAGAAATTACTAGAACTCACCAGACGTATGTTTGACCTAATTTGTTTTCTCCTTCTCTCGTCTCATCTCCCTAAGGTTCGCAGCATGGAGGGTCTCATTAGTGATTCTTGGTTATTTGGTTCAGCTTGGATTCAGACTCTTTCCGGATTCATGTATTGGTTCAGTTCTTGCTTTCTGATCATTGTATTGACTTATGAGAGGGATTTCTTTTATGGTTTTACTTATGCACTCTGATAATTTCCACGAGACAGTATGTTTATTTTATGATGATGACTATTTGGTATTCTGAAATGTATTCAGTATTGTGACTTGATTGCTTATTTAATAAAAGTTTTTAAAGTTTCCGATGTATTTTATATTTCTGTCTTGTGAGTTTTAGCCTCTATGTTGTTACTTTAAATCTAAAGAGCAACATAAACCTTAGCACATCCTCATATAGCTGACGTTAAGGGGTGTGGGGTATCACTTTAATAGTTCACAATCAATAGTTAAATGACTTTACAATTCATATCAGTCAATAATGATAGCAATTAATCACACAATTTAAACGGTTACTTAACAAACACAAAATGGGGTTTTATTTTACTAGATTGATGTCCACGGTGATCTATACAATTCAAATTAACTTGACAATATTTTATATGGCCAAATAAACAACATGTACTTAAGGTTTGAATTTTAAACGATGTCGTTATTTACGACATGTCAGTTTTAAAATGCCATAAATTTATACTTATCCAAACGTTGTAACAAACTGCACTATAATGTTGTGTTTGTCGATACAAACACAGTGCAAAAATTTGCATGTGAAACATATTCAAAACAAACAAGTTATGATTTTTAGAACCTAACACAAATTATAACTATATGTATATATATATCTATGCAGTTAAAGACCCGCTAAAGCCCCGCAAAATCCCCACTATAGCCCGTACCACTTTCCCGCCGCTACGCTATTTCAATTTAGCATTGATGAACAGTAGCTCCGCTTAAAGCCCCGATATTTTCCACTTCATCCGCTAAATCAACGCCATTTAGTACCCGCTTTAGCAATATTAGTATACAAAGGATGATTTGACCAATTCTCCTTTAAAATAAATCAAAAAAGTTAATGTAAAGAGCAAATTTTAAGTCATAATTGCCTTATATAAGATAGAAATTTGTAGTAATCCTCGAATCTAGTGTGCATAACCATAATATTCTTTGATTTTGTTATATAATATTAATTAATATTTCTTTCTTCTACACAAATGTTGTGAGAATGATAATTAAATTATTTTAGTTATATATTTTTACGTCTAATTAACATTTTTGCACCTCCGCTATATCCCTGTTATTTCCCCGCTTTATCCCCGCTACAGCTTTTTACACCTCTACTGCTATAGAACCGCTAAGCGCTTTAACTGCATAATAAATAAATAAATAAATATATATATATGCAACTAATCAAACAAAACATGACTAAGTACCTCTCCTCACCCCCTTTAGTTCATCCTAGCCCATTCACGAAACCAACCCGCCGCCTTCATCTTCTTCTTTCCTCCATTTCTATTTCCAGTTCAACCCCAGTAACATGAAATATGGTGCATACGTGCACATGAAACCGTCCCTCGATCACTGAAATGGCAAACGAACATCACCTTCAGACTCCACTTTGTATTCTCTTCCAACTGCACATAACCACTCACTCAACGACGTCCGAAGAAATTTGTGTCCCTTCAACCCACTAGATGACAAAGCAAGCCTTATTAGACATATGGTTTTGGGTGAAACCAAACTGGATACATTTGTGTATTATGGACAATGTTATACATTTTCTACTCATCATGACCTATTGTTCTGACCCACTCCTCAAAAAAAACTCTTAGGTTTATCTCGAGGAAGATAGGTACTTGCAAGTGTTCAAGTTTGGTTTGTTGTTCTTGTTCTCTCATGCTCGGTATTGCTATGGCAGTTCGCTTTTAAGGTAGTTGTTATACTAGTTATCCTATTTAGTTTCCGCCGAGTTAGTTTTATTATACTATGATTATGCTCATACTCATTTTTTGCAGGTACCATATTTGTACTCTCCATGCTTGGATGGTTGAGTTTTGATTTTTGTTGAAATTCGAGCTCAAAAAAGTGTGGGGAGTTACATTCGTGGTCGAGGGTAGGAGTGAGACAATTTTTTGAAGGGTTTTTATATATTTATGCTTAAATGGATTATCTAGATTTAATTTTAACTAATCCTATAGTCCATATACACATAAGAAACTATAAAAAAAGGTTATTTTCTTCTATGCCTCCACTTTGTCTCTCTGCTATTTTCTTCACTCCGAAAACATGTTAGGTTTTGTCTCTTCTTCTAACCTATATTCAACCTCTTTTAAATCTAAATTCTTATCTAGGTTGGAATCAAGTATTGTGTGTGTGTGTATAAGATTCTAAATCTGATATATATATATATATATATGTGTGTGTGTGTGTGTGTGTGTGTGTGTGTGTGTGTGTGTATATATATATATATAAGGATTTGGAGTACGCTAATTCGAAAGACTCAATCCAGATTTGTTAGATTTTACACTGAATCCACAATTCTTCTCTTCCTATCTATTTAGTGAAAATTGCATCACTTGTCTATTTTCTATATTCTGTAGTATAGATTAGGATTGCTATGCCTAAAGGGATTTGAATTTGCATGAAAACAAAATATAAAACAAATCCCTTATAATTTTTGGAAATGGTCAATCAAATTGTGTAAATTGGGTTTAGATTATTGATATAACAAAAGATAGACTTTTAGATGTTGTACAATTTATGATAATGGTTTGATTCACTTCCTTGTAAAGATATAAAAATATCTATGTGTGTGTAAAGGCATAAGACTCAAGTATTGTAGATTTAATAGGTTTAAGCATCTATTTTTAAAATAGATGGCTTAAGCGTATTATATTCAATCAGTAAAGTCTTAAGTTTTAATATATATATATATATATATATATATATATATATATATATATATATATATATATATATATATATATGAAAAAGTGAAGCAACACCAAAAAAGGAGATATTATATATTTGATATATTGCACCTTGTCTTTCTTTAATTATTGAAATAATCTTTTTAACCTTCGTTATAAGTTTTTATATGTTGTTATATCCCCTGTTGTTGATTAAATGTGAATATATATATATATACATATACATATATGTGTGTCTATATATATATATATATATATATATATATATATATATATACTAAGTTAACAAAGTTAGGGAAATAAACTTGTAAACCTTATTTTGATGTTATGATTGACATTTCAATAGTTTAGGATGTTTCTTACGTGCGCTTGATTTACGTTTTATTTATTACTATTTATAACATAATTAATGTATAATAAATGCATACTAAGAGCATACTCAATGCGTTAAAATAGGAAATTAGAATTATAAATGTCCACATGGGAAATTTGTATGTGTGTGAGTATTAATGACTCATAAACACAAGGCTAATCCGAGCTTGTAGTAGAAGTCATCCCAGAACCAACCGGCTTATTCATCATCTACAAGTTAGTCGGTTCAATGTGAGAGGTCTAAGTGTCATAGGCCATTATAATTATTACACAAGGACGCGAGCTTAAGCCCAACTTGTATTAGAAGTCTTCCCGGGATAGCCCGACAAGTCCAACATCTACAACCGGTCGATTTAATGTGAGATGTCTTTTGTGTGTGTGTGTGTGTGTGTGTGTGTGTGTGTGTGTGAAGTTGGCCTGCCTCGAGAAGGTATTAAGTGGCTGACCTGCCTTTTTTGTGTATTAAGTGGTTAGAACATTAGGTATCTTCTAATATTTATTCTTTAGAAGGACTAAGTCATGGGACCCGCCCTTATTAAGGTCTTAAGTGGTCATTGAGTCTGCTTTCTATTATAAGGTACTAAACAGTCTTAATTAAAACAATAGACGTATGAGTAGGGTAGTTCTCCGAAAGTTGTCTGCTTCTTATCTAGGGGCTATGTGAGGGCATACCTAGGGACGGGCAAATAAGAGTTCTTAAGAACATGTGAAAGGGACCGTCTGCCCAAAGGAAGTATTAAGTGACTAGGAGTTCACCTACAATGACACCTAGATAGTAACAAAGGGGTTTGCTAGGGAAGGTCAGAAATGAGATAGCTACCTAGCATGTAGGTAATAAGAGACTATGTATTATCTCTCGATTTACACTGAGAATATATATAATAACGTTGACGACTATAAGAGGAGTTCTTAAGTGACTAGGGTTCGCCATAGACATTCCTTAAACTTATGTGA
This sequence comes from Allium sativum, assembly GCA_030737875.1. NCBI lineage: Eukaryota > Viridiplantae > Streptophyta > Magnoliopsida > Asparagales > Amaryllidaceae > Allium > Allium sativum. The sequence continues at coordinate 11,320,688 of JASFAX010000033.1, forward strand.
ATTTTATTCACCAGAACTTAAGGTTCTGACCTCCCTCCTCATAATAATTAAACAAGTTAGTAGGTGCGAACGCTTGAGTGATAAAGTCATGAAGACTAGAACCTGACGAATAAGGATCTATAGTAATCATTATCATGTTTGGCAGTATTACTGCACCCATAGGATATTTTTATTATCGATGTACATTTTATGACAGTTAAGACTTGATGTAATCAATATTATTGTGGTTTTATTTAATAGTACATCTATTTTTTGTTATTATATTATATCCCTTTCACTGTGGGTTTCTAGTTTCGTTTTTAGTTGGCTCTATTTATGTAATCCTTATAGGAACCAACAATCCGTCTAGAATGACTCCAAGTTTTGACGTGTCATTTCTAAGTTGGAATTTAGGCTTATACCGAGCAGGTTATTATAGGTACAAATTTTCTATTACCATATATATTGGTATGTTAATAGTTTTGAATATGAATTTTCGGTACTGAATCGAATATGTATGAAAGCTATTTTAGTGTCAAATACTTACATTTTAACATTTCTACAATATTTACTAAGCTCCCTTAATTCTTTTATGATATTTTATATTTAAATTCATATGTTTAAACCACTCATAAAATTTTAAATTCTAATTATTTATATAATTTTAGTGAATATTTAGTCCATTTTTCTTTTAGCTCTTGAAAAAATACGTCGATTTTTAGTATATATTCATATTAAGAAAATGGTATTTTTTCCATTTAGCTATAAAGATGAATAAGTCACATAACGTAAATTATGTATATCAAAAATAATAACAAAGTTAATTTGTAGATCGGTTATGGTTCATTTATATGAAGAACTTATCATATATTTTATCACAAAATTCTTTTTAATGCCAATAGCTCCATACCGAAATTATATATTTTTTTACAATTTTTTTTTAATTCTTCCGGCTATACCATACAGTTAAACTAAATTCATAATTTTACATTTAACTTATTTAAACAAATTGTACCAAATAATATTTGCTACTTTATCAAATAAATTACTAACATGCATTAATTTCAACATGTATAGCACATTCATGCAAACAAAAATGAATAAAGCAAATTTCTCAAATACACACACATACATACTATTTTCGTAAGTTGCAAAATAAAAATTACACTCAAACAATTTCAATCCCCAGCGGAAAGCTTACCCAAAATATGTTTCTAATGAGTTTGACGAGCAGCGTTTCATTTATTACTTGATTTTGGATGGTGAGTTTTATATGGCTATAGATGGACCTTTGGGTGATTGAAATCGGAGAATTCTGGACTATTCCTCCTAGGATAGATCTTACTTGTACTCCAGTGAGTATGATTGTTTCGTTCCAGAGCTTGCCTATGTTTCTGCTAAATTTGTTGCACGAGATTTTCCCTCCTCTGATGGACAAGCCTCCTCCTCTTTTGAGGAATGATATTCCAGTTCACGCTATTAGTAGTCTAGGCTTTTGATATAGCTTCTGCTCTGTAATCTATGATAAATATAGTAATTGATCCACTTTAAAAATCGTATGCAGTAGCTAGGCAGTCTGTCTATCTCTTGTACTTAACTAATATGATTATTAGTTATAATAATAAATGTTACGGATCACTATAAAAATCAGTCGGCTATGCCAAAAATAATAATTAGTATACATACTATTTTTGTAAGTTATAGAATAGAAATTACACACAAACAATTGTAAAAAAATTAATTACTAGTTTATATATGTCACATCAAAATTTACCATATATTAAATAACGAAGTTCTCATTTTAACATTAAAATAACAAACATTACTTTTAGTAACATTGTAGTGTGCAATGCATAGATTAGACACTAGTTAAAAAGATAGGATCCATTTACAATGGGGCACACCTTAAATGGTTGTATATTTAAATAACCCATTAGTGGTGCCATCTTCTCAACACACTAAAATTCATTCTCTCCATACACATAAATTGCATCTTAATGGTGGACTTTGCTACTCCACCATTGAGTTAAAGATACGATCTGTTAAAGGCTAAACTAACATAGTTTAGGTTGCGTTCGACTGACAAGATTTCCTTGCGTGCCATTTTTTCACCAAAACTAAATTCTTCTCAATGTGCCAGACTTTGAATACAAGTGCACCAATTTGTGCATTTCTGCATGGTTTAAAGAATTTTTTGTCGAATCTATGTCATTTGTTTTAGCACTGTCTTAATTCATACAAAGTGAAAAGAAAATACACAGTCCGTGCTTCAGACGCAAAATTAACAACGTGAGCGTGACTTTGAGCATCCTTTATTACTAAATTTCCTTTTGTCCTTTGTTTCAAGGTATCAGGTATCCAAGGATTAGATTCCAATTTGTGCTATGATTCCCACCCAGTGTTGTGGAAAAACGGATCTTTAAAGATATCATCTTTTATCTACATGAGAAAAGCTCGCACATGCTAAATTTGAAATTCAGAAGCTTTTCTCTTCTTCTTCTTCTTTTTTTTTTTTTTCATATATACTTTAAACTAATGCCAAATAAAAAAAAAAAAAAAAAAAAGAAAATAAAATAAAGTGCAAGATAAGAAAACTTGCATACATGTTGCCATATGAATTGCAGCGCTGGACAATTAAGAAAAAATTAAACACGAGAAACAAGTGAAAAATCATAGATTGAAGGCGGACAGTGAAAAACAAAGCATGATCTACTTGATGGCATCGATGAATGATGGACTGGTAATGCACTTCAGAAATTCAGGGTAAACCATCCAAAAAAATCCAGATAAATGGTGGAAGATCGTGAAGATTTTTCTTCACGATCCATCTATTTTGAATATGTTGCAAACCGATGAAAAGACAGTAGAATATATGAATTACTATTTGGTCATGTTCCATAGTTTATTTATTTCATTTGATGTGCATGAAAAATGATGGTATGCAATGTATAATGAAAATTTTAATTATTTGTTATTTTATTTATTTACAATTATCAAACGCATATCATAATCAAATTAAAATCACAAATTAAATACCGTATTTGTAGCCGCAAACGCGTAGATGTTTAATACATCGCTCAGTATCTCGTTCAATACACTGTTTGCAACAAATGCGCTATAATGATGAATTCGACACGAAACGATAATGTTGCATTTGAATGAGAATCTATGCGGGAAGCTTGATTGAACGGAGAATTCATTTGGTCGGTGGGAACTAGATATTTGAATGAGCTATATGGTTGTCATTTCGTATTACTAATTGAAAACACTGCACGTGCGCAGAACAACTATGTTGTTTTATAGTGACCAAACAAGTGTTCCCCACATGCACATGACAATTTTAAAGTTTATGATTTTTTAATTTAATTAATTGTTTGTTGTTTACTAAATACATATGTGTCAACAATTTGAAAATTTTAACTTGTAAAATTAAAAATTGTTTGAATTCAACTAAAGCCAGCTGCATAACGTAGACCAATTTGATATAATTACAATGTGAAAAATTGTATTTCAAAAGATCTTATTTACGTAAATTTCTAATTTCAGAAATTTATAAAAGTATAAATTTTATTAGTTAGCATAATCAATACTTTGAACAGACCACTTTCCTTCATTCATCTAAACAGGGCATTTGGCTCGCTGCCTTTTCCACCGCGTTCAACATGCCATCAACAGTAACGGAGCAAAAATCGACTTTCAACCGGTCGGTCAGACGTGAGGTTGGGAGATAGAAAAACATTGACCGTTATTGAACGTCACCAGAAAAGAGATGAGATGAGAAAATGAGATTAGGTAGATTTAGAAAGAGAGAAAAAATTCATGTAAACAACTGACTAATACATAATCAAAGTAGATATATACATGAAATGAAACATAAAAATGAATTTCAGGTTACAACTGCAAATGCGCATGTAGAATTAAGGAGGTATGTAACTTGAAACTGATTAAGAGGAGCACAGAATATTGAACTTATTGGGCTTTCCACATAATTAAATGAATAAGCATACAGAACACACCTCCATGTACAACACCTGAATTCATTTTCCTAATATTCAGGAATTTATTCAAACAAAGATGGTGATCAATTAACAGATCCAAGTTAAAAAAAATTAATGTGGATAGAAGTAAACGTTCTGTCAATTCGATTGATTTTAAGATAAAAAATATTAAACTGAAATGAAACCGAATTCTTTCAAAATCGAACCGAATTAATTTCAATAGCAAAAAGATGTTATCACACAAATGATTAATCCATCCAAATGATAACATAAATTCAGGTTTAAAGGGATTTTATTTTATATTTTTAACAAGTAAACTGTGTATTTAACTTTCTTTAACAAGTAAACTGTGTATTTTGTTACCAAACCAATTGTCTAAAGTATTACGACACCATAAAATTGAATAACAAAGAAAGCTTTGGTTAAACTATAAAATTTGCAGTTAATGACTTTAGTAGGAACAAATTTAAACACGGACACTGCCAACTTTAAGGCCACGCAAGGTTCAAAACAAAAAGGGAAATTTTGGCAATGCTAACGAACAAAGTTCATTAACAGAATAAAACTGATTGATACAATGCGACATTATTCACCAAATTCTGGCACACATAATCATCACCAAACTCAATTCCCATTGTTCCACATCAAAACACAATTCAGACTGACCAAAATATAAATCAAAACTAAAAGACAATTCGAAATAGAGGAGCATCAGTATCACCAGTAGAAGCAGGAACAATTTCCCAACGGCATGGCTCGAGATCGTCAGAGACGGGACAGTACCCAGCTAAGGTAGCGGTCACTCCAGCGGCGGATATGGATCCGAACTCGAACACGGTAACGTCATCCGGACGGCGACGTGGGACCTCAACGGCGCCGTTAAGGTTTGAAATTTCCTGGTGGAGAGCAGTACCGTTGTTGGGGTTCGAAGTGCCTGAGTTTGAATTACTGTTAGGGCTAATCGGAGCTTGGGACTTGTTGCCTCTCCACCATGAGAGAAGACCCATTCTATTTTATTTTCTATTATTTTCTGGTTTTCTGGCAGGGTTTGCTAGAAGTAGGAAGAAACTGATTTAGGAATCTCAATGGATAAAAGGAAGTCGCTTTTCACAGCATGGCCGGGCTTCTGATTTGCCCATTTCTCATTCAGCCCACCAACGGACTATATTCGGCATTCCCAGGCTTCTTGATCTGAATTTGAAGGGATTATTCCCAAGTAAGAGCAACTCCAGTTGCTCAAATTCAGCCCGTAATATTAAGGTAATTGCACCCAGTGGTGCAATTACGGCTGAATATGAAGGCACCGATTCAGGATCCAGTTCAGGATCCTAAATCGGATCCTGACGCATGTAGTACAGGCGCCACGATCCTGACGCTTTTATTGTAGGCGCCAGAAACCGCCAGGATCCTGACGCCTGTACTACAGGCGCCACGATCTCACCCCCCTTCCAGCAACTACCCTGACCGTATTAACCCTCCAACGGTCGTTTTTCGGATTACAACAGCTATAAACGGTCATATTTTAAACCACAACGGCTATAAACGGTTATATTTCTTCTATATATTCATGTATGAATATCACTTTGAAAGACACACAAATTTATTTACTTCCACTCATAATCGTAAGCAACAAGGTATGTCATTTCCATTCAACTCGTACAACGAAGCGATGAATTCGAATACTTGGGATATCGATTCTCAACCAGTCGAGGATTTTATCCCTCATTCTGCTCATCTGATATCGTTTCATTCATCTGCTCCTTGGACTGCAGACGAAGATAAAGATCTCTGTTATATATACTGCCACTTTTCTAACGACTCGGCGAAGGGAAATGACCAAAGCAGTGAGGTATTCTGGGGTAAAGTTATGGCTGCGTACAACAAGAAACACGTATCCAAGACGAGATCAATCTCTGCACTTACTGGTCGATTTGGAAAGATTAATCGACAAACTCAATTCTTCGAGTCTCAAGTTCACAAAATCCGAACTGCGAACCCTAGTGGAATGGGAGGCGAAGCCGAACTGGTAATAATCTTGAAAACCATAATTTGGTTGAATAATTTTTCCATTTCTATAGCATGAATGTATACAAACAGTTATTACGTTATCATTTTCAGAAGCGAATGGCGAACGATCAATTCTTGAAATTATTTCCAAGAGAAAATGGTATAAAAAAAAACTCATTACTACCAGTTTGCTAATTGTTATGACATACTCGTTAGTAATCCCAAATGGAGTTCTTGTAATGCGAAGAGCTTAAGAGATGTTCAATCAAAGGGTAAAGAGAAGAAAAAGACAAACCGAAATTCGTATACTTCAAGTCCAGGAGATTCTTCACAACACGATTCTAACGAGGGTGCAGAAGAAAACCCCCAAATTGATGAAGATGCTAGACCAATGGGTCAACATGCTGCGAAAAGGAAAAATGCTGTTCAAACCCAGCTTGATTCTCGTTTGACGAAGATGTACGAGAAACATGCGAAAGAAAATGAAGATCGTCTACGAAATAGTTCAGAAAAACTGGAGATATTAAAACAGTTGACCGAGATTGAACGGGGTAGGTTCGAGTTGGAGCGGGAACAGCAAGAGACTATGGTAATGGAAAAGGATGTTACGGGAATGGATCCACTATCTAGGTAGTACTGGATGGATTACAAACAGCGTATTGTTGATAGTCAGGCTGGATCAAGACGTATGTAATTTAGTTAGGTAGTGGTGTATTCCCATTTATACTGTATTTGACTTATGAAGTCATGCACAACCTTTATTGTATCGAATTAAGTAGCGTTCTATAGTATGAATTAAGATGTGGTATTCTATTTTGTTTATGTCCGTATATATGTATCAACTAATAAGTACCACATCAAAACAATTCAACATACTACATAACATAAATTGTACAGATTACAAAGCAAATAAACTTAATAAAACATAGCTTATGAAATTTAATCTACTGATTGCCATAAGAGTTCCAAATGTGATCCATTAGATCTTTTTGAAGCCGATTGTGAAGTGTCGCATTACGATATATTTCATGTTTATCGGCGTTAAACATATCGTACTGTCCGTGAATTGGTTCATCGGAAATTCGGAATATCTGAGGGGGTTGTCTAAATCCTTCGTACTCGTAATCTGGGTAAACCATCTCGCGTTCATCTTCAATTATCATGTTATGCAGAATGATACAACAAAACATAATTTTAGACATTTTCGACCGCTTCCATAACCTACAAGGATTACTAACCATTGCGAATCTCGATTGAAGAACCCCAAAAGCTCGCTCAACATCTTTCCTTTGCCCCTTCTACATACTAGCAAAATTTTTCTGTTTCGGAGTTAGTGGATTTGAAAATGTCTTCACAATCGTGCTCCATTTAGGATAAATTCCATCTCCTAAATAGTAACCGTGCTCGTATGTGTTGTGCCCAATTGTAAACGATACAGGAGTTGATTTACCCTGCGCCAAATCGCTAAACAAATGTGACCGCTCAATAACATTGAGGTCGTTAAGTGAACCAGGCATTCCAAAAAACGCATGCCATATCCACAGATCATGAGATGCAACAGCTTCTAAGATGATTGTTGGTTTTTTTTTCTTTACCATTGTACGCTTCATGGAAAGCTTTAGGACAGTTCTTCCACTCCCAATGCATACAATTCTAGACTCCCTAACATCCCAGGCCAGCCGCGATTTTCGTGCATTTCACGCAATCTAGCAACGTCAGCTTCGTTGGGAGTACGGAGGTATTCATCCCCATAAATGTCCACCACTAATTGACAGAAATGATCTAGATTTTCCAATGCGGTACTCTCAGCAATACGATAAGCGTCATCTAGAGCGTCGGCGGGCGTGCCGTACGCTAACATCCTCAAAGCTGCGGTCATCTTTTGATGTCCACTCAATCCTTGTTTTTTTGCAGCATCCTGCTTAAAAACGAAGTATTTATTATTCAACTGAATACTTTTAAGAATTCTTACAAATAAAGGTCGACTCATTCTAAATCGTCTGCGGAAAATGGATGGGCCGTAAGTTGGATCTGAAGCAAAATAATCTTTTATTAGTGTTTTATGAAATGCCGCATGATCCCGGTGAAAGTATCTTCGACCCACTGTTGAGCCACCGTGTTGTCCGCTAGTGGATCCGTACACTTCATGGTAGATTTGTATTAGTTCCTCTTCTTCTTGCTGTTGAGCTGAAGCGTACGCTTCGTTTTCAGAGTCGCTATCGCATAACATTATTGCTTTCAGTAAATGACCAGACATTATTTTGAAAGTTATAAGTTGTGAATGTAAAATGTGGAGTTTAAAATGTGGTTGTGAACCTTATTGTCCAACCAGTATATGTATACCATGGAAGCGTTGGGACTAATCAATCACTTTTCCAATCCCATGTGACTGTAGCCATGATGAATTGTTTGTATGCTCCATGTTAGTGTGTCAGTGTACAGTGTACATGGTGAGACTGTAGCCATGTTATGAATGGTCATAGATAATGGCTGTCTTGTGAATGGTTATATTTGTGAACTGTAGCCATATTCGTGAACTATAGCCATGTGGGACGGAAGCCATGGATGGTATGGTCGTATTCATCTATAGTGTTTGGTCATATCCTCCACTGTACACTTGTGACTGGATGAATGCACATAATGTACACTGAATCAGTACACTGAAACGATACCTCTATAAGCTTTATCTCTTCAAACAACAACGTTCCTTTCTATGGCCGATTGGGAAATAAGTGATGAACAAATGGACAGCTTATTTGATGAGTACGAACGAAGTCAAGTCAATGAGAATGAAGCTGGATTAGTTCCTGATACACAAATTGACGAAGTTCCTTTGCAGGTCCAGCATCGGGTGCTTCTAGCTCCGCGTCCAGCTCCAGAAACGCGTCCAGCTCCAGTAACGCGTCCAGCTCCAGTGAGGCGACCTCGTAATTGTGGTCAAGCATCGACATCTACACGTCCCCCATTTTCATCCAAGGATTTGCTAGCCCTCGTCAAAGCCTATATTGAGGTTGATAAAAGAGAATGGAAACTAATGTAGAGTGGAGGGGGTTTAACATATGAAGAAAGATGGGAATTGTTCACGAGGCTACACAACAACCATCGTTCTCGGCCGACTAGACGAACATCAGTTGAACTACAAATGGCTAGTCATCATTTTGCAGATTCTTGTGATCGATACACAAAGATTATCGAGACAATTGAAGACGAACACCTATTTAAAACAAATCGAGCTACATATGATTCTCGTTATCTGTTCGAATACGGTGAGGATTTTGTTGGCTACAAAGCGTATAAACTTCGTTACGATTGGCTAACCCGTTATGAAACTGATTATGAAACTCCCTTATTAATTGTAATGTATTTTGAGTTTGCTGTTTGTGTTTGTAATGTATTACGTAAGTGGCTGCCTTGTGTTTGTATTAAGTTTGTATTGGGCTAGAGTTGCTACCATCTCTAAGTTTGTATTAAGTTATTGAAATGTGATTGGGTTCAAGAAGAAAACAAGTTATTGAAAAGTAGAACCAGTGTCCCTTCACATCATGACAGTAAGAAAAGCAGATTCCCTACAGTATTAAGTCAGGCGAAACAGTGAGCAGTAGCATCATTATTTATTTTACTGTTTTCTGCTCCCCGTGGCTATATATGTTACTCAATTTACGCACATTATATCTCACTCAAACCACTTCGTTCTCATTCAAGTACTTCCTCCTCCTTTTATCACTCACTCAAAATGCCATCTTGGCCATCAGAAACTGACTCTGATGAGCAGGCGTGGGAACAGATGAGGCTTCAGCAGCTCGAAGACGAATTCGATTTTCTAATGCAAATTAGGCCCCAAGAAGCGCAATTGCCACATGTTCAACCGGTGCATGAACAAGGGAACGTAAATCGTCCACAAGAAGTTTAAGAACCACATGTTCAACTGTTGAACCAACAGGCTCTCGCTCAACTACAACAAGAAGTAGAGTTCTATCGAGTACCACCGTAAGAACATGAAGGAGAATCTTAACGTGTACTTTGCTACTGCGGTCATGCGGTCCAAGTTCTGGTTCGAGCAGAAGGCGACAATATTGGGCGGTGCATGCGGGCTTGTCCATCCTACCCAAATGGATGCAGGTACACGGAATGGATTGACGAGCTGTTGTGCCCTAGGGGAATAGTATATGCAAACGAACTCGAACGAGAGATAAGGCGTCTCGAAAATCAAGTTCAAGAGTTGCGAATGAACGCAATGCGATTCCCATAAGGCTGAACGTGTTGCTTTGATGTTTTAGTAGGCAAGTACTATTATCCGTAGTCTTAATGTAGCTGTTAAGCTTATTGTATCTGTTAAACTTGTTGTATCTGTTAAGCTTGTTGTAATGTGATTGCGTTCAAGAAGAAAACATGTTATATAATTATCTAGTGACGGTAATTAACAAGAAGATGAACGGTAACTACAACTTAATACAAAAGTCCACAAATACAACTTAATACATGTTATAAAATTCCGAAGTTCACACGTACAACTTAGAGATAACAAAGTCCACAAATACTGACGTAAGCGAAGATATAGAAACCATATAAAAAACTCCATCACTAAACCAAAGTCCACAAATACCGTAGTAAGCGAAGATATAGAAACCATATAAAAAACTCCATCACCAAACCAAAGTCCACAAATACAACATCAGTAAAACACATGGACTTACTACAACAGTCAACTAACCATCAGAACAAGTACAATGCAATACTACAATACACTACATAAGTACATCAACAAGATACATGAAAACCATATAAAAAAACTCCATCAGCATCACTACACGACTAAAAAGCAACACCTCCATCATCGTCGCTCCCATCGTCATCTCTATCATCATCGCCAACATCGTCATCGACGTCGTCGTCTACATCATCCTCATCATTAACACCGTCATCATCAACATCAGCATCATCGTCATCGTCCGCATCGTCGTCCTGATCGGCATAATGGGTCGGCAAATCATCAAGATTAGTTGCCTCATCAAAATCTCTAGTCGAAGACCAACTCGGACCAGCGTGTGCAAACAGCCCCTGAGCCCTAAGCATCTCTGATAACTCATCGATCTGAGACTCCAACATCTCTGTATGACTACGGTACTGCTGATGCAGCATCTGAGTATGCAAAAGAGTCATCTCACGGTAAACGACAAGGGTGACTCTAGATTGATCCAACAAATGTGCATACTACAGAGATATATGACGTGAATTACTTGTATGAATTCGTTTAAAGAGAACTATTAATAATAACTGTACGTAACTTTAACTATGTAATAACCATACCTGGTATGGAGGGTATAGTCCGGTTGAGGGTACACCTGGATAATCGGGGTCATCTGAAAACACTATCGGCTGCTCAATAACGGTACCCGAAATGTCGTATGCTCTAAACATACAATCTGGCTCTATCTGCATCGGAGGCTGTGAAAACTGTGACGGAGTAGGGAAAAATGAAACCTGCGGTATCTGAACCCTACCGGCTCCCATATGAGGTCCTAAATGATCGGAGTTGATCCCCCGAGCATAATCCGTACATAGAATTCTACGTGGAGCAACTCGATGCCAATAGAAATCGTAATCCCCATAAATGAAGAAAGGGCCAATATCAACCCAACCAGCCTGCCGTAGTGCCTGTATGTACTCTGATCCAATCAACCGATATATACCAAACATGTCCGCGCAAGGTAAAGGATCTCCAGGTATACGCGTATCACTGCTAGTCTGATACGCACATCTCTCGCCCAAATACCACATGGGCAAAAAAGTGAGGGTAAGTAAAGCCACCCGACGAATAGATAGTGTATATGCAACCGTCATCGGGTGGGCGTCGGTAATAATACCTGCATCTGTCAGATGAGCCAAATGTGAGGCCCAAGGAGTGCGTATCAAATTTCCCCGGCTATGCATGTCCAGCTGTATCCTAGCCTCCATCAACTCATGACGTACACCCACTGGGGCACAAGGTACGTAATGAATAGCCTCCCACCGTCTCATCCGCGGAAAGAACTTCTCACCAACTTGACTCGCCATCTCTACCATGCGTCGATGCATGTTGGCCGTATGCTCATAGTACCAAAAGGGCAAAATATACCACAAAGACTGCATCTCTCTAACGTCTCCCAACACATACGAATCTAATACAGAGTACAAATTACCTAGTATAGATGTGCCCCAATCTATCTTATCAAGCTGATCCAACATAGTAAGTGAAGCTAGATACCCCAAGCGAATGGTACTTCTGTGGTTCGAAAAAAATGTCGAACCAAACAAGTACAATAGAAATGCCCTAGTCACCCCATCCACAAGCTCTGGTCGACAGGAATTAGCAGTGATGTACTGCTGGAGGTAAGTCAAAGTAACCGCACCACTACTAACGTGAGACTCATCCAAATGGGGTAAGAAGACGGAATACAACCGAACCGACTCGTACAAGTCATCAAAAGAAACCGGTCTCCGATCAATATGACCAATCTCAATACCAGTTAACATATAGAAATCGAGAGGTGTGATACCAAGCTCAAAGTCAGAAAAATGAAATGTATGTGTGGTCGGCCACCACCTCTCGCATAGTGCCTCTAATAGAGTTCTGTCCAACGACTGAATCGGCCTAATCGATAAAAACTATCCAAAAGAACTTCGATGCAACCTATCTTTAATAGAAGGGGGGAGTTTGTCATAAAATTTAAGAATGCACTTCGCCCTACTACCTCGACAATGAATGTGATGATCCTATATATAATGAAATAAGGAATGTTTTCCAATTCAGTAACAGTTATTAGGCTCGTACGAACATATTAAATGCGCAATACTATAAATAATTAACGTTAAAGTTATAGCGGTATCAAGTCAAATGCAGTATCAGATCTATGCTGATAACCCTCTGGAAGATCGTGAAGGACACGAAGCTCATCTGCTGATACTCCAGGAGCCGGAGGTGTGTGTACTGGACCTGCTTGCTCATCAGAGGGCTTACGTCGAACTCTTCTTCCAACTTTATTAGATCGCGGCGGCATCTCACTTCAATTTTCTATTAAAAACAAAATTAAAAAGAGAAGCTTGAGGTGAAAAAATGAGGAAAAAAATGGCGGAGGGGGGGTTTATAGGCGCCAGAATCCTGGCGCCTGTATTACAGGCGCCAGGATTCTAGCGCCTACATTACAGGCGCCAGAATTCTGGCGCCTGTAATACAGGCGCCAGAATCTGGCGCCTGTAATGTAGGAGCCAGACCACTGGCGCCTACAGCCCAATTCAGGGCTGAATATTCAGTGGGCTGAATATTCAGCCCTGAATCCACTGGAGATTCCCTAACAAAATAACACAGTAACACGCGCATATATATATATATATATATATATATATATATGTGGGAATGGCTATTGGAACACAAAATTGAACACAAAATTAGAGATACAAAATCTAGATCGTAGGATTTGTTTGTCTTTACGTGTGAGGTGGAATTAATAGGGAGATCTTATGGTTGAGATTGCTTGTGTCTAAATAGATTTTTCCATATATATATATATATATATATATATATATATATATATATATATATAGGGGAGAGTTCCGCTACACCTCTTATATTGCACGTGAACTCTCCCCCTGAATCTCAGCCACCCATTCCCATTTGAATAGTGTTTGTTAGTGGGAAGAGAGAGAATGAGTGAAAGAATGGGTGGCTGAGATTCAGGGGGAGAGTTCACGTGCAATATAAGAGGTGTAGCGGAACGCTGCCCATATATATATATATATATATATATATATATATATATATATGATCAAGAGCACCCCAAATAGTGTAGCACCCCTTTAGCTCCCTAATTTCCACCACACAATCCCCTTTCTCTCTCCTCCCACTAACTCTCTCTCCTTCACTATCTTCTTTAATAATAAATGAGTGACTCTCATTAAAGGGCTTTAGGGGTGCTACAAATTTGGGGTGCCATGGAACCCTCCTCCATATATACATATATATATGTATATATATATAGACACATACATACACACACAAAAATTTTCAAAGTATGCTTATTTTTAAAACTAATAGCAGATTTAGGCAATTTTTGAAATTATTACTCGACGTTGAGTTGGACAGTGCTTAAAAGAAAAATACACCGAGACACAATTATCAACTGTGCCCCTTAAAACATATAAGGACACGCTTACTAAGTGTTCCTTTCTGAAATACATGAACGCACTTTGCAAATGCGCCCATGAAATTTTATATAGGCGCACTGCAAGGCACGCCTGCTGTAAGCTAACAGTTGTAGCTTGCTACAAATGAATTATATTTAATTTCAGTGCACCCCTTTTTTCCTATTTCCCTGGTCTAATCTCCTTCCTCAAATTTCTTTGTACTACTCTCCCCCTCCCCTAGCGTGCTCCACTATTTGTTTGGTGCTTCGTTCCCATATTTGATATTTCTATCCTCAATCTCTCTTGTATTCCCTGTGCCTCGTTTTTTTGGATTAGGTTTTCATGAGAGGCTCTTTCCTAATCCACTTATTTTCTTCGTGCCCCTTTTTGCCTTCCCTACCTGCTTTGGTTTGAAAGTGGCTGCATCGTCTATTCATGCTTAAAACCACTCCACTACAGATGTGGTTTTGGATCGAATTTACTCAATGTGCTTGTTGTGTTTTTCTTTCTTTCTTTCTTTTTTTTTTTTTTTTTTTTTTGTATTCACAATTTGGGCTTGGCCAAACAGACATTAGAATTAGATCTTGAATTCAAGCAGTGTTGTTTTGAGCTGCCTTGTTGCATGTTCCTGGCCGTTGTCATTCGTTGCTGAGATTTATTTCTCGGCCTCTAGTGTGGTTAATGGTAAATGTTGCCCAGCTTCATTGAGTGAGGTATTTTTTTCATTGTAAACTGCTAGGGTGTTTTACTCTGTGCCTTAATTTTGTCATAAATATTTCCCAGCTTATAGCAGAAGCACCTTGCAGGTGCGCCTATATAAAATTTCATGGACGCACTTGTGAAGCGTCCATGTATTTCAGGAAGGGCGCACTCAGTAAGTGCACCCTCGTGTATTTTTTTTAAACACTGGCCACCTCAACGCTGAGATAGCAAAAAAAGTCTGTTTCTGCTAATAGTTTCAAAACTTGCCTAAATCTGCTATTAGTTTTAAAAATAAGCATATATATATATATATATATATTGTGGAATTTTTACTGATATTTTGTTAAAATACACGACTTTGCGCGACTATGATTTGTGTGTGTGTGTGATAAACTAAATTAAATTGTGGAATTTTTACTGACTTTGCGCGACTATGATTTAACTCCTTCCGTTTCTCTCTGTATATTTTACTGATATTTTGTTAAAATATCCATACAAACTATATTTTATTAACTCCATAATTGATCCACATTTAAAGATACTCAATTTTTTTTATTTATACTATTATTTTAAAGCCTTCCTTTGCCTAAGATTTACATTTAGGTTTATTTAATTAATCTTAAATATTATATATTTAAATAAATCTAATTTACTTAAATCAATTAATTCGTTTAATAATTCCTTTAAGCAATGATATCAACATAAACACTACAATCATATTAACAAAAATAATAAAACTGAATCTCCATTTAAATGGCTACAGGTGCAACGTAGTGCACAAGGCTCCCATGCGACAACATTCTCTGAAGAGTTCCATATTTTATGCAACATTCTCTAGTGTTGCATAGAGATTGTTTCCAAAGACGAGTCTGAGTGTCTAGATCATCATGCTCATGACCTAAATGTTGCATCGAAGGCTCCACCTTCGAACATAATTCGAATACAAAAAAATGTCACTCAACAAAATTTTATGCATAAACGATAATAAAAAATTTAGTGCACAATTCATTTATCTTAATAAATTGCTGGTTAAATAGTAGGAAGCTAGTGAAACTTTAAGCTCTCTACATATTTGAATCTTCTCCTTCTTCCAATTTTTAACCTCTTTGACCATTTCTCCTTCAAATCTTTGTACGTTGTCATCCAATTATCAACATCGTTTTCCAATTCTTTCCATTATGTCACATTCTTATACCTATATAGTTATCCAGTCTTTCAACCAGGCAATATTCAAGTGAAGAATCAATCTTCAAAGTTATTAAAGACGGAAGTCAGGAGAGATAGCAGCAACACCCAAAAATCCAGTACGACTAAAATCACAAGGCATAGGCGAGCCATCTCCCAAGACTCCTAAAGCCAAAAATGACAAAGTAATGGATCGATATCAATCGATCCCTATGGATCTGTTAGATCTTTTGTCAATACACAATTGTATTACAAATAGACGATAACAACAATCAATGTTACTCAATTATGCAATAATTATCACGTCAAACAGTGTTTATTGCAACGACAGAAAGCGTGACCGATTGTGCACTAGATTGGAGCGGTACAGAACCATCTCCAACAGACAGGAAAAAAATATATTTTAGTAATGTCCGAGTCCAGAAAAGGTTCTATTTCCTTGTCACAATATTGTCGTGGCATGCACTGATTGACGTAATATAAATTTGTTTCCCAGGATAAAACGGACCAACCCCGTAGTGTAGTGCCAGCAAACGGAGCTCTAACGAACTGAAGTAGATTACAGAAACTAGATCAGATGATTACTTTGAAGAAGTAATGCGAGCAGATTAAAAAGTGAGTTCGGTCTCATTTTGGGCAATGTATTTGTAGGTTGGAGGAGGTGCCTATCTGGGCATTAATAACCATTGGAATTTGGAAAGGTTGCGACTCATTAACCACGGGTGCATTAATGTGCGTGCATTCAGAATTCAAATGGTTGTTCTCATTCAGTTGAACGGACATGCCTTTCAAATTCTGAGAAAAAAATTCTCGTTTCAGCGCACTATCCCAAGCAGCAACCGTCGGCCCTATTCAATCAAAAGACCCCGAGGCCTAATCTTTGACACATTATTATATTATTGTGTCAAGACTTAGCCCCATATTCCTCTACAAGCCCTCTTCTTTTTATTTTCTATAAGTCTATAGGCTTGTAATATATAAGAGACAGTTTTATTTGTATTTTGACGATGTGGGACTATGGTTTGCTATATCTTCTTCTTCCCAAATTCTTCTTTCTCTTGCTCATTCATTTCCAACAATGCCCCACATGAATGAGAAGTCGTTCTTAGTTTCACGAACCATTTACCGCATCGGTTAAAGTAGCACACGGGCCTTGAACTTTCCAAGTGATTACCTATTTGTATCATAGGCGAATCAATAGACATAGATTGTCCTTAAACTGTAAGTATTTTATGTAATTCCAAAATAGATAACACACGGTAAATGTTTCTTATAACCCTTCATTCTCTGTACATGTTCGTTTTTTCCTTGAACACCTACCTGGACTTATAAGTGCTTAGAGAATTTGGACTCATAGCTCTATTTGAAGTGCCGCCTTCGCACTTGCGTAGGTGATTCTGTAAAGGGTATTATTTAATTCCTCAAATACAGACATCATTAAAAGTATTAATACTTATCCCTATTCAACATATAATGCACTGACTTATCATAGGAATGGTTTGTGTATAACAGTGTCATCAAATTTCTCTTAAACTTCGTTGTCCCTTTGAACCTAGATCTTGGGATCTCCAGTCAACTACATAGGGTTTCCATTTTAGAAAAACCTTTAGTCTATAGGCCTTAGCCCCATTCCCATCGATAAGATTTGAACTCTCTCTCTCTCGGCAAGCCTTTTGTAAGTGGATCCGCTAAGTTATCGTTAGATCGAATGTAATCTATTGTGATAACCCCGTTAGAGAGAAGTTGTCTTATCGTTTTATATCTACGATGAATATGCCTAGATTTACCAATGTATAGTGTACTATTAGCTCTTCCAATAGATGATTGACTATCACAATGTATATATGTTGGAGGCACGGGTTTGCTCCAATTTGGAATGTCTTCTAAGGAGCTTCGAATTCATTATGCTTCTTCTGCAGTCTTATCTAGTGCAATAAACTCTGATCCCATCGTAGATCTAGCAATACAAGGCTATTTGGATGATTTCCATGAAATTGCTCCATTACCTAATGTGAACACATATCCACTTGTAGATTATATCAAGTGATCCAATTTGCGTCACTATATCCTTCCATTATTGAAATATAGTTTGTATAGTATAGACCATAGCTCTGCGTATACTTTAGATATCCTAGAACTCTTATTATCGCTTTCCAATGATGTTTACCAGGATTGTTGGTAAATCTACTTAGTTTGCTTACAACATATGCAATATCAAGCCTAGTAAACTTCATAACATACATGATACCTCCTAGTATATGAGAATTCTAACGGGTAGATGCCATCACCAGTGTTCTTTACCCAATTTTGGTTCATATCTACTGGTGATTTTGCAATAGTTACATTATATTTCTTGAATTTTTCAAGTATTTTGGTGATGTAATGTGATTGGGATAATGCATATCCCTGTGGTGTTCTCAGAATTTTTACACCTAATATCACATCAGCCAATCTTAGGTCTTTCATATAGAATCTAGAGGATAACATATCCTTTGTAGATGTTATTATGGCCTTGTTACTGCCTAGGATCAACAGGTCATCAACATAGAGACAAACAACAACATATCCAATATGTATGTGTTTTATGTACACACATTTATCTGATTCATTTATTGTGAATTCATTTGATAACATAGTTTTATCAAACTTCTCATGCCATTGTTTTAGAGCTTGCTTAAGGCCATAAAGAGATTCACTAGTTTGCAAACTATATTCTCATTTTCTGAGTTTAGAAATCCTTCAGGTTGTTTCATATAAATTTCTTCCTCTAGTTCACCATTTAAGATTGCAGTTTTAACGTGTGGATGCAATTGCAATAATCATTCTAATTGACGGTATCCTTGTTACAGGTGAATATGTATCAAAATAGTCTAGGTCTTCCTTTTGTCTAAATCCTTGGAGTACCAGACGAGCTTTGTACTTGTCTATTGAACCATCAGGTTTCAATTTATTTTTAAATATCCATTTATTACCTAAGGTCTTACATCCTTGAGGTAAATCTACTAATCCCATGTATGATTGGACATAATGGATTCAATCTCATTGTTAATTGCCTCTTTCCAATAGGGGCATCGCTGGAAGACATAGCTTGTTTGTATGTCAATGGATCATCTTCTAACATAAAGGTATAAAATTCCGGTCGAAAGGTTTTTAAAGTCCTTGATCTTTTACTTTTTCTTGGTTCCTCTACTTATTGTTCAGTACTATTTTACTGAGTGTTATTTTGTTCAGCATCCTCAAGAGAATAAGGGACTTCATCTTCCCTTGGTCTCTTAGGTGTATGATTTTCAGTACCCTGTTTCAAGGGAAATATAAGTTCGAAAAATCTAGCATTTCTCGACTCAACGGTGGTATTTTCATGAATATCATCAATTTTAGATTTTGTATACCAAAAATTGATATACGGCACTGTTTTGTGCATATCCAATGAATACACAATAAATTGTATCTGGTCCAATTTTGATCTTCTTCGGTTTTGGTACCTCTACTTTGGCAAGACACCCCCACACTTTTAGGTATTTGTAGGACGGTGGTCTGTTTTTCCAAAGTCCATGGGGAGAATTAGATGTTTTCATTCGAGATATTTTATTTAAAATATGATTTGCAGAAAGAATAACTTCTCTCCAAAAGTTATCTGGCAAGACAAAGCTAGTTAGTAAGGCATTCATCAATTCTTTAAGTGTCTATTTTTTCGTTCGGCTATACCATTGGATTACGGTGAATACGGGGTTGTAGTTTGATATATAATTCTATGCTCAGCACATAACTCCTCAAATGTAGACTCGTATTCTCCTCCTCTATCACTTCTTAAAGATTCACTATAAGAAAATTGATTTTATGTAGCGCTCAAAAAACACTACCGAGCATTTTTGGTGGCATTTCGATAATCGTTACGAGAAAGCATGCCACTAAAAATCACTAAGTATTAGTTGCACTTTATTTAAACGCCACTAAATATTTATTTTTAATAGCGTTTTTTAAACGATACAAATGTTATTTTTTGCAGCTTCTATAAAACACCACCGAAAAGTTTCTTCACTACAATACTGTTTTAATGGCGTTCACTTTTCTTTTTTGTAGCGTTTAGTGAATGCTACCACAAAGGTTCCTGATTACTTTAACCATTGATTTGTAGCGGTTTTTAAATTCTACAAATAAAAATAATATTCTATAGCATTTTTTTCCGTCGCCGTTTGTTCTCAATTTGTATCATAATATTCCAGACCTACCCATAATTTTGCCTCCAATTATATAACAACGTAACACACAAACACATACACTTTTGAATATAACATATTAAACAACCACAAAATTATACATACATTCAAAGATCCACAAGATACATACATATTCAAACATCCACAACACACATAAGTGTCAAGACAAAAAGCTAGTCGTGCATTTACATAACCAAACTACCATTAACAATGTCATAACCAAATTGCATGCAGCCAAAGTACATTAAATGCTGAAATAAACATCTGAAATAACTAAGTTACCGAGCAAAAATCTATAAGTAGTGTTGCTATTGCAGATGTCTTCAAAAAGGTTAATCTACCTATAAACAAAGTATCAAACAAAAGACTGAGAAAACAATGACAAGTAATTACTAAATTAAATAATAAAACATAACTTAAGGAAAAGAAAGAGTAGGACAAATATCTAAAACCAGCAGTTCTAAATAGCCTATTAATGATTAACAATGTTTATGAAAATGTGGTTTAGAAATTATGATAAGCACAACATTAGCAAAGTTACAGTACTCAATAATATTTGTCAACATTACAAATATTTCAAAATGAAATAGCTTACCTGAACAACTAAAGGTTTCTGAAGTGAAGGTACGGGTAATCAGAGATTTCCAATAAGAATTTTATATTTTCCATAATTTAGGAATTCCTATAAAATTTTTAGAAAAGACAAGAATTAAAAGGCCAAACCAGTTACAGCTAAATGCCAATAAGTTATTTTTTAGAACGCCTGTATATATATACATATAGATACACAAATATCAGGTAAGAAGTACACGAGTTTGCAATAAAACACTTGTATCTCCATTTTCTAGTCCTAATAACAATAAAGTTTCTTAAAAAAATGAAAGCAATTTCATTTTTTAAGGTACATTTAGGAAAAATGAAACACTGACGTATGTACCAAATAGTTAACAATGTTATTAAATGGACTAATTTGAATTCTTTCCTCTGAAATGACAAGTTGATGCTTATAAATTTGAACTTGGTCAGATTATTAGCATTTGGAATTTCCAAACCACATACTTCAACAACTTCCTTTCTCAGCTTATGTTATCATTCTAAATTTGTACTCAACAAAAACATAGTCTATGTCAGCAAATTAGCGGTTGTGTCGTGTCCAACAAAGAAGAAAGCTTTGAATTCATCGATAATCTCATCTATGGTCATTCCTCCCGCAATGCAATTGCAGATTCAATGATTCATGAATCTATTTTTTCCAGGATATGCACCTTCGAATCACAGTAATATTGTTAATGAACTTGTAACAAAGTACCATAGTTAATGAACTTGTAACATCGTTTGCCTAAT
Source organism: Allium sativum (assembly GCA_030737875.1). Lineage (NCBI taxonomy): Eukaryota > Viridiplantae > Streptophyta > Magnoliopsida > Asparagales > Amaryllidaceae > Allium > Allium sativum. The sequence goes on from JASFAX010000033.1 coordinate 11,342,280, forward strand.
TAGTCATGGTAATTAAAAGGATTGCACAGTTCACATGAAATGGCGTGATCACACTAAAAGAGGGTCAATCAGTGATTTTGAAGCACCACTAGGAAGATCCATTGTATACGTAATAACTGCGGCTAAAAGTGCACAGGCTACAGGAATGATTCCCAGCCCATATTTGTTTATAGACACGCCACAGTCCATGGCATGAGTGCTCGTCATACACATTGGGTTTGCATGAAAATATTAAAGAAGCACGGTTAACAAGAGTTCCATATATGCACACACACAGACACACATGCACACACAGAGACACGCACAAGAGACACAATTACTGTGATTTGAGCAGTTTATTTTACAAAGATCTGAGCAGTTGTTGCAAACATATATTCCTAGTTGTTCTTATTGATTATTTAATGGTGTAAAACCTTTGGTATGCATGATCTTGAGAGTACTTGCCATGGAAAATGAAACCGTGGACAAGGCTTTGAGCTATATGAATTTGAATAGGATTTCCTTATATCATAACCTTTCCTTCATATTCACCAAGTTTTGTATCACGTATTGTCACTTCAGCTCCAGATATCTTAAAAATTGAAAGTCGTTAATATCAAATGACATCTTGGCTTAAATAATTCACATCCTGAACAAAACAGTGCAGTACCAAATATAAATGATAACGCATGGTTTCATGGCCAACAGAACAATATTTTATAACTAGTTGGAACAAGAGATGCATCTGTAATTAACCCAAACAGGGAACATGCATCTTTAATCATAGTTAGATGACTATCATCTTCACCGTGAAAATATCCCAGTTCCTCGCAAGGAAGTACCATTTCAACCGTCCTGGTCGTAATAACAGGTGCCTGAGGTACACTGCCGGAAAACATACAATAATTATACATTAGCGGTCCTGGAATTTGGGATGCCCAGTGTTATTTATGAAATGATGCCCTTTGCAGCAATAATTTGAAAAAATTCTTAAATCATACGGAATCATACTTAATTTTTGAAAACTCAATACAAAATGTGGGTAATACATTTCACCTTACCACAATTTGTCCTTTCATTCCAATATGAAGGTGAAGGAGAAGTTAGAGTGTTGACAATTTGTTTCTCATCAATAAGTTATACTAAGAGTTATTTCTCATGGTATGTAAATTTAAAATTGTTTCCACCATCATCTAATCAAGTTATTCTACATCGTGTAATAATGCAGTTTCTTCTATTTTCTATAACGTTCCATTTGACTCAAGGACTAGATAAAGGCATTCATTTTCTAACTTCGGTAATCTGTTCACTTTTAGACACCTGAACTATTGAAAATATAAATCGGTCATAAAGGCATGCACTCAATCATTAAAACTCACACAATCCAAATTAACCAAACACAACAAAAGTTACTTATATAAACAAAAAAATATGTGTACCCAATGAATGCGCGTTAGATTACTTCATACTGTAATCAATGCATAACTTATGAGATGACATTAATACATTTATAGTGTATATAATCAAGGTGTAACATGGTTAAGATAACCTTTTTCATAATTTATATGCATTTATGCATAATATGGAAACTTATTGTAAACAAATCCAAATCATAGTGCTACAAAGAGGCAACAGTAAGTGCACTATTTTATTCAAGAATACATAAGGCCCCAGAATACACAATTTAACCTTACACTAGTAATCCACTAAAAAATTCACACACATGCATTTACTACCTATACATACAAGTAACATCATTGACTGATTATTTATAGGAACAGACTGAAAATCGTCAATAGAATTAGACCGATGAGAAGTTCAACTACCTCCACTTCATCACCACCAGGAGCAGCTGATATATAGAATGATTTAATAATTAAAACCAAAAAGATTACGTATTTAATGGTTTTCAAAACTATAACTAGTTTTTATTTTTTGCAATTTCAAAATATGATTTTTATGAAACTTGTTAACAATAGGATATAATCATACAATTTACAAATAAACATCGATTTTTTCTAACATAATTAACATATAGAAATAATTATAATTATTATATAGCAAAATTCACCTTGTTCCCCAAATTTCTAGTATGTTTTTCCCCTTCCTCTTCTTTATTGACATCATTAATGCAAAAGAGAATAATTTTGGGAATAGGATTTCATACTTGAATCATTTTCCCACTTTCTTCTTCTCAAATTTTTAGTAGGAAGGCATCAATTAACATGGAAGTGGATAATTTAGGAATTAGAGTTCGTATTTGATGTTGAAGTCCTCAAACAACATATCTTCTTTAAAAAAGCATATTCCTTCTTCTCAAATTGCTGCAGCAATTCTTTCTTCTTAGCAATCAACTAGAATTTGGCATGTTCTATCATTTTCTCTCGTTCTTGATATTTATTGAATCGCGTACGTTTCTTCTTGTTTTCCCTTATTTGTATGTGTATGCAATACCCCCTACATTTTGCTGCCCCATGCTTACGCCCTGTTTACCCTGGGCCAGAACCGGCTTTGCTTTAAACAAACCTAGCTTACATAGAAATAAAACAATGTATCGCCAACATAGACCACCAATTTTAGCTTTACCTTTTTTCAGCCTCCTTATTACAAGATCACCAGGAAAACGAACGCCACCGCATCCACTTTCAGACCAACATGCAGATTACAACCTAAGCTCCATTCACTGGTTCCCCTAATGCTGACTACCACCATGAAACTACCACTTCATTCGCCACAATTTTGATTCAAGCCTAACCTTCAGTAAACCAAAAATAGCAACTGTTGTCTTCTTAGTTGTGAATTCCTTACAACAACCGACCCAACTCGTTGCCGAAACCATAACTACTCGTTCGCAAGTTACAAAACTGTTGCTTCGCCAATCTCATATGCAAAAAAAATCCAAGCAACCGTGAACAACCCACAACCAAATCAATGACCTACTTTAATTCGTGAATTTCAATTCACAAAACTTTTAATTACAAAGTAATTGTACTGCAAAATCAAATCAAAATAGAACTGGAGTATAAAATTCATACCTATTTAGGGTTTTCATGAAAACCAAATCCTGTAACAAACCTAACCACATCCAATAAAAACCTACATAATGTAAACTACATCAAAAAATAGCCTCGGTTAAGGTAAGCAAAAGTTGGAAATTCATAATAAATAGAAAACAAAAACATACCTTGCCGATGTTTATAGCAACCAGAGCAACCGATGAATTTTTTTTGGAGATACCAGTCGATTCAATTTGAAAGGAAAAGGGGCATTGAAGAAAAAGTCTTAATTAATAGTGTTTTGTGCAATTGGTCCGATGAATTTTTTTTGTATTTGTGATGAAATAGAAAACTACGGAGTTGACGATAATCGGTGCCATGAAATTTCTTTGGCAGAGCGATTTTGGGGGAAAAGGGAACAAGGGTTAAAAAATTGTAAGTATGAGTGGGAGAGGAATAGAAAATCAGTGGTCACGTTTATTTTGGACCACACGGACTATTTTTTCTTAGGCGGGAAAGTGAAATATTTTTTGTCGCGTTTATATTGTGAGTGAAAACACTTTTTTCGCATTTGCGAATAAACGCCACTGATATTTGAACCAAAAAATCAGTTTTATTGTAGTGATTTTATTTTCTTATTGAGTTGATTCTCAACTTCTGCCTTATACTTCTTAAACATTTCGAATGTTTCTCCCTTGCTTCTAAGGAGATATACATGACAATATCTGGTACAATTATCAATGAATGTAATAAAGTACCTTTTTCCGCCTCTATTTTTACACATTTTCAAATCGCATACATCAGTATGTATTAAGTCTAGAGGTTTAGTCTCTTGTTCAACATGATGAAATGAAGTTCTTGTCAATTTTGCTTCTGCACAAAATTGACATTTATGGTTGGAATCTATATAGTATTTTGGTATAAATTCTAGATTAATCAATTTTCGCAATGTATCAAAATTTACATGCCCTAATCTAGAATGTCATATGCTAGAAAATTCAACAATATAAGCAGAAGATTCACCTTTATTCATATCATTGCATGGTGCAATAGTGTTTACATTTTCTTTAAACAAACTATCATACACATATCCTCTTCCAACATACACTCCATTCTTGGATAGTACAAATTTATCAGCTTCAAAGGTCAATTTGAAACCATGCTTGCTTAGCAACGATCCTGAAATCAAGTTCTTGTGAATTTAAGGAACATGGAGAACATCATTTAATGTCAGTTCCTTTCCAGAAGCCTGTTTCAACACAACTTTTCCTTTGCCTTCGACCTTTGAAGTAGATGAATTGCCCATAAAAAGTTGTTCATCATCGGCTGCAGTTTTATAGGTTCGAAACATCCACTTGTTAGCATATATGGGTCGATGGCTTCAGTGTTTACAAACCATTCCTTCGAGTTACCAACAAGGTTGCATTATGATATTATTGCACATAAATCAAGATCAGAAAGGCCTTTCGAAACATCAGTTGTATTTGCTTCTGACTTCTTCTTTTTAGGTGCGCGACATTCGGCTGCTTTGTTCCCCTTCTTTCCAGAATTAGCAAGAACCCGGAAATTTCTTTGACTTCTTAGGAGCATTCTCCCGTTTTGTCTTGTTAGTCTTGTCTGACTCAACAACATTTGCTCTAGCAGCAATATTGGAACGACCAGGGGATTTTGGGCCCCGAAAATCGACATAAATACCTTTACCGTAACTCATGCCGACCTTTCCACACCGAAAACACTGGACATTATTAGAAAGAAATTAGAGGGTGAGATAAGAAAGAAAGAAATATTAGAATAGAAGAAGAAGAAGAAACAACACAACACAGAGTCTCACATTGCAGCGGAACAAAATATAATACAGAAATAAATCTTTACTGAGAGCTTTAAAAATACTTACAATATCATAGTACATCATACACTGGGACAGTTATAATAACCTGTTTCCATATACAACACACAGCAGAATAGCAGTTATATAATATCATACGTCTGGACTCTTCCAGCTCGTCTCTTCACAGCACTCGATAACCTGAACCTGTACACCTCGGGTTAACCCGAGCATTTACAAAACACCGGGTCAGTCTGGTGAACCAGAGTGAGTAAAACTCGCACAGTATTAAGGGTATCACACAACCTGATTTTAAAATTAAGATCTTTCAAAGAAAAGAGTAATCGTAAGACCAAATCCACACATAAACATGGACGGTTTTTATCTTACGATAACCCAAATCATTTTGAAACCAATATCTTGTCTAATATTATAATAATGTCTAATTACAAGTAAATATCAATCTAGTGGAACGCTTGCATCTCACGCTCCACATATATAGTATACAATCAAAACCGCGGGCGCTTATTGGAGATTGGATTCCGACTATAATAAGGTATGGGACCACTTGCCGATAGTGTATCCTCTAGAGACGAATACACTGGGTTTAACAAGAACGTCTTGTAACCCGACCCTCACATGACCGACCACTCATTTCGCTTGTGTATCAGATGTATATCACCAACGGTTGGGAGTGACCCACCATTTCACGAAAAGGGACAACATCGAAACAGATTTAAGAAGCAAATAGATTTTCTCTAGATAGGTGAATATACACCCTAATGGGAGCGACCCACATAGCCATGCTGCCTGCCCGATTTTTTTCATTTCCCGGTTGATGAGGCTTGAGGCTACGCTTTAACATCACACCAGATTCACTTTGAATGCCACATCGTCAAATCCATCAAATCACCGATTGACGTCCTCAACAATACATTATGTGTTAACTAAAAGAAGTTTCCTTCTCCGCTTCCACTCTTGGTACAGTTGAAGAAATCAATATATGTGACCGTCTGGAAATACTTTGTCAGACACTCGTCCATACAAGTCATCCAGGAACAGGATGAACCGAAGGTACTCTCCTACTGCATCCAATATAGGAATCACCCCATGGATCAGTAACGAGAAGTCCTTGCAACCCTTATATTCCAATCACGACAGAATCACAGCTTATCTCTGTTTGCAAGGCAGAGAATTTTAGTGGCTCTTTCGTTTATGAAAATCTACGGTCTTCAATGCTCCACCTCGATCATCACTTGATCTCTTCGTGTATTTGTTGGTCGAAATGGTTTTCGAATGTAAATTCAATCCTGGTCTTTCCGTACTAACAATTGTATTGGACAGATTTGATAGTCGGTGATTTAACTATCAAAATAGACAGTGTTTCAACATGACAACTCAATGGGTTCACTGGTTCAGTATTCAGCATCACTTGGCCTTTTAATTGAAAACAAATGTGGATTTAAAACTCTTAAATCTTTAAATATGGTTTCTCGCTTCTTATTTGACACAAGACTTTATTTTCCCAAAAATATTCCAAATACACTAGAATTCATTATATATATATATATATATATATATATATATATATATATATATATATATTTCCAACCTTGTTTTAACCAATTTCACGTAAACCATTGTTATTTGAAAACAATATTCAATATCTATTCTTAGAATAAACTCATTCCAAAAATTTATCGTTTTTATTTCCTTTTTCTTTTTGGAATATCGTTATATAAATAAATATATATATATATCCGCTAATTTTCTTATTTGCGTTACTCTGGAAATTGCACTATATATACTCAAATCCTTTTTATATTTCGTTAATTTGGAAATCCAAATATATATATATATATATATATATATATATATATATATTCCACGTTTTCACCACACGTTGCCTTATTTCTTTAATGGAAATAATAAAGTATCACTAACCCCTTTTACGATTACCAACAAATATCATCTTCAGATAATCCTGATGTTTTTCAAGTTGGTGTATTCTAATTGCCTCTCAGACCTTGACCAACTACATTCATATCTTCAGACAGATACAATTTGTAATCCAAAACCCAAAATTTCATTCTAAATCGATTCAGATTCTATTTAACGATTTAATTCAAAATACGGGTTAATAAACCTTATTATCCTTTTCAAAATCTCCTTTTCTACAATACCGTCATTTCTCAATTCAACTAAATAACTTCTTTATATCACACCACTTTTAACTCGACCTCTTTAACCAAACTCCTTTCACAGCTATAAAATGTTTTCATGCTTTGGAAATCCTATTTCAATTCCCCCGCTTAATCACATTCTTAAATAACGTTAATTTAGAATTAACGATATAACACCTCAAATCTCTTTTATCTGAATTTCCTTTTACCTAATTCAAACGATAAAGTAACATTTATTTTAAGCTAGAACACTTGCTTAAAAATTCCCTTTTAACTTAGATTACTTTTTAATAAATTCCCATTAAAAAGAATTTTCTTAAATTATTATTAATTACAATAACAATTTATTTCCACCATTACTACATAGGTAGTTAATTTCTTTATTCACTAAATAACTAGTAAATCCCTTCTTAAAATTTTATTATAATCTAACAATATCCATTTAAACTATTTTATATTCAGAATATATTTAAAAATCTTATTATAATTAATTATCCCAATTTAACCGTTACATTAACTTTCTTATCCTCACATTTACAAATCTGGTTACATCAGATTTGACTTTATAAAATGTATTTATACTTAATTATAACATAAATATTTATTTCCCTTTAAATAAAGTTTTTATTCAAAATATACATTTCAAAATCTATCTTAGTTATAAAATAAATTTTATAACTTTGGTTCTATCGATCTACCTGACGGTAAATCAACATAAACAAAACAATTTACTTTTAGGCCATTTTCCGCCGATTACTCAACCAATATAGCCCATTGGTTAAAACACACACACATGTTGACTTTCAAATCGATGATCGATAATCAAATCCATCACACCCAACAGGATAGTTCATATATGATAATATGCAAATAAATAATATATTTGAGGAATCCGGTTGGATCCCTCCAACCTGTCCTTCCCTGTATTCAACTGGTTAACTTCAACAGATCAGTTAATTCCATTTAACTGATATAGAGTAGTAAATAACAACAATTTCACATCAACCAATTTTCCAAACAATTTAATCAGATCAACCAATTCAGATAATCAAACACGTTTATAAATAAACGTGACCCATAAGGTAAGCTACCTTTATTTGGACCAATCGTTAGAATAACGATTTGGTATTTCACTGAAATTAAACGATGGTTTAATCTCATCAGTTAAATAAATAAATAAATAGAATATAAACTAGCGAACGGTCAACCATAGCAAACAGTGCACACAAAATAAAAACCCAATTTATAAAAATATAAATGGGAAAACATACTGAGTGAGTTTAACTCACCTTGATCTGATTTGTCGTTGAGACATTTGGTTTTAATTAAATTAAACAGGTGTTTAATTTAATTGAAATTCCCGTCCGACTCCAATCTTGTCCAGTTATGTTCCACGACGTTGTACTCACCCATGTGATTTCGGTATCTCTTGCATTGTTTAATTCTGCTATCATGTGTAAGAGTTACCGATGATGTAAATTCACTATTTTAATTTAAATTAATCATTTTGTCTAATCGATATTTTATTAACAAATTACATGTTTAAATAACCCCAAGCCGACAATCCCAAATTAGTTCGTTCGCTGCTGCTTCCCATTTTCTGTTTGATCCTGTACCAGTTCAAATTTCAAATTTTTGTATTCCATTTAATTAAAATAATTAACTAATAAATCTTAACCATTTAAAATATATGGACCAATTACTTCAAGAATTGATTAGGCTCAAGCCCTTTCCTTTTTGTTTCGAACCTTCAGGACACAGTACAAGCCAACATTCAAGACTACTCCCTTCACAGCATCGTTCAAGCCACCATCCTCCTATACAAACGTTGCGTTTTAATTAGTATAAATTAATTAAACAAATTAATTCTTAAACCTTTATTTGAATTAACTAAATCACGGTTAAGAGAAAGATTAGGCCAAACTTAAAACGTTTTCTTCCCAGGTTTCTCCACTCATCCTGCGTATTGTTCGCCTGCAAGTTTTAGTAAACGTGTTATAATATAATTGATTTAATTATCAATTAACTTAATGGAATAAATAACTCAATTACTTAGTGATTTAGGGCTAAATAGTTGATCCATTCATGTCCATTGTTCTTCACGATGGTGTTAATTATGTTCGGTATAATCATACAGCGCTGGTCCTCCTCAACCCTGCTGCCATCGACCCAGTCTCGGCTAGTCAAGCGTCTCCCATCATCGGCTTCCAGTCTCGACTCACAGGTTGACGTCAAATGGCAGAAGCCCAGTTCGAACAGACCCATGCAAATTCAATAGAACTGACACCGCTCCTGCCAACGTCACTTTAGCTTTCCCATTTTTGAACTGGGTATTTCAACGTATATATAAATTTAAACAATATTCACTTTGCTGTAAACAAGTGAAAAGTAGAAGTCTGAGCCTATTTATAACGTATGAGGCTTGGTGGCCACGGAAATGGTGGTTTGGAAGTCACGGCAACTAAAGCTTGATCATCAAGGAATTTGTTATAGCTGTTGGGGTAGCTGCGTGTAAAGTAGATGGTAGGTCTGGAGTTTTAATTAAATATGGGGAAGTAGGTGTACACGAGCTGTCCCTTTCTTGCGTTTTGAGCAGATGTATTTATAAAGGCAAATAAATATTATTATATTATATCATCGAAATTCATCGCGAAGTAACACGTGAAACCAACCGCAATCGACTTCTGGTTACTAATAAAAAAACTAATCTTAGTGTAAAAAGATATTCTGGATCCAATGGGACAAGTTTCGTCGAAATCCGAGATCGTATGAAAAAATTTCCTTTATAAAACCAAAAATAAACACGCGTTTAATTTTTCCACGTTCACCAGATAAATCAAATCAACTTGAAACCTTGCAATCCTACAATTAGTCTTCAATACGAACCCAATGGTACCAGTTTCGTCGCATTCTGAGACTGTTTCCCCGGTAGGCTATTTTTACGCGCACCGCAATGCCCTTTTTAACGCCAAATTTCACGGTCTCCAAAAATAACAAACTATATACCTATCCTGACTCTAATCGATGATATGAACTCAACGGAATTGGTTTCGCGGCCTAATTCGATCGTTTGTTCAAGTTATACCCAAATATCTCCATATTGAATTAATTACGCGCTATAGAAATTAGATGGTCGTTTACGGCTGCCGTGGTCACATACAACATCAGTTTTCCACGCCATTCAACACCGTACAATAATTTAACGTTACGGTCCCAATGAAACAGGTTTCGTCGAAATCTGAGTCTGTTTACAAAATGGCTATTTTAACGCGTATATTTTAAATAACGATTTCCACAGCGACTATTTCAAAATTTGATTTGGCCATAACTAACAAATTACAACATGAAATCTGGATTTTTCTCTTTCATATATAAATTATCATCAACACGGTTCCATTGTTTCTCGTTTCACAGAAATCCGACTTATATCGGCCCTTGTATTCTCATTTGAAGTTCAAAACCAAATATTACGAACTGCCGCGCGATTTCAAGCTCGTTTTATATTATAAATAAAATATAACGTTAAAACTTCATTTTAAATAACGAATTAAATATCAAAAATCCATTAATATTCCAAATATAATATTTAAAATGATAAATTAAATTAAATATTTGACGGCCAAAAATACTGGTCGTTACATTCTTCCCCCCTTAAAATAATTTCGTCCTCGAAATTGCTAAGGTAAGAAAGCATATTACAAACCCGTTATCTTTACAAAAACAATAAATTTAAAACTCGATTTTTAATTTCCAAAACTAATCTAATTGGTTGTGAACCAATTTAATTCAAATAAAAGAATTTTCAAAAAGTCTTCAAAAAATTTCTAACACCTCAAATTTTGGAGTTTTTTTGGCAGAGTCTCCCCTGTACGGAGGACATCTGCAAAATCGCAGGTTCAAGAAATATGTATACATCGACTCTCATGGTCGAAAAATCCCAAATCAAAACTCCAAATCCAAACCAAAATCCCAGAAATTTTTATTTGGCGTAGGCGTACCTTTTTGCGGGCATTATCGAGCAAAATTTTCAATTTATAGCAATCTACGCAATCCAATTCAAAGCCATCTCATACCTGTACTTAACTGCATTACCAGGTAAGTAACAATATGTGGGATAATATTCCAATGATATACATGTGATTACACAAATCCCCAAATCAAACACTTTGATCCTTATTGGGTTAAATCCTTTGGTTTTTACTTATTTAACCATTCAATTTATTCAACTTTTAAGTTTAACTTATTTGTGAATTTTATACAATCCATCCAACAAACAAACAAACAAGGCAGAACAATCCAACCAAACCATTCAACATGAATATTTTCTTGTTTGTTTTTCCCTTTGGTTTCACTTATCGATACATATCAGATCAATTCTTTATCCACTTATTTATTTGATCACCAAATCTCAAAGGTATTTTATTTAATTCCAATGCCACATCCATTTCTGATTTAACTCGACTCAACCAAGTCAAGTCGTATTTCCACCTTGGGTTTTAAATTCCATCCCAATCAATCCAACAATCAGATATCTCAATGATTCGATAAAATAAATCCTTTTCTATATATAACTATAATTGGGCAAAATTATTTCATTTACCCTATTTACAAAATATTTAAAATAATTTTATATTCAAATACAAATACGCGCCCTCATATATATATACTCAACTCAATCTAGAGTATTACTAACCCAATCTCTATTGAGTTACACTACAGAGCCAAGGTTATCACTAAACCAATAGCTCTGATACCAACTGTAACGACCAGGGGATTTTCGGCCCCGAAAATCGACACAAATACCTTTTCCGTAACTCATGCCGACCTTTCCACACCGAAAACACTGGACGTTATTAGAAAGAAATTAGAGGGTGAGATAAGAAAGAAAGAAATATTAGAATAGAAGAAGAAGAAGAAACAACACAACACAGAGTCTCACATCGCAGTGGAACAAAATATAATACAGAAATACATCTTTACTGAGAGCTTTAAAAATGCTTACAATATCAGAGTACATCATACACTGGGACAGTTATAATAACCTGTTCCCATATACAACACACAGCGGAATAGCAGTTACATAATATCATACGTCTGGACTCTTCTAGCTCGTCTCTTCACAGCACTCGATAACCTGAACCTGTACACCTCGGGCTAACCCGAGCATTTACAAAACACCGGGTCATTCTGGTGAACCAGAGTGAGTAAAACTCGCACATTATTAAGGGTATCACACAACCTGATTTTAAAATTAAAATCTTTCAAAGAAAAGAGTAATCGTAAGACCAAATCCACACATAAACATGGACGGTTTTTATCTTACGATAACCCAAATCATTTTGAAACCAATATCTTGTCTAATATTATAATAATGTCTAATTACAAGTAAATATCAATCTAGTGGAACGCTTACATCTCACGCTCCACATATATAGTATACAATCAAAACCGCGAGCGCTTATTGGAGATTGGATTCCGACTATGACAAGGTATGGGACCACCTGCCGATAGTGTATCTCTAGAGACGAATACACTGGGTTCAACAAGAACGTCTTGTAACCCTGCCCTCACATGACCGACCACTCATTTCGCTTGAGTGTATCGAATGTATATCACCAACGGTTGGGAGCGACCCACCGTTTCCCGAAAAGGGATAGCATCGAAACAGATTTAAGAAGAAAATATATTTTCTCTAGATAGGTGATTATACACCCTAATGGGAGCGACCCACATAGCCATGCTGCCTGCCCGATTTTTGTCATTTCCCGGTTGATGAGGCTTGAGGCTACGCTTTAACATCACACCAGATTCACTTCGAATGCCACATCGTCAAATCCGTCAAATCACTGATTGACGTCCTCAACAATACATTATGTGTTAGCTAAAAGAAGTTTCCTTCTCCGCTTCCACTCTTGGTACAGTTGAAGAAATCAATATACGTGACCGTCTGGAAATACTTTGTCAGACACTCGTCCATACAAGTCATCCAGGAACAGGATGAACCGAAGGTACTCTCCTACTGCATACAATATAGGAATCACCCCATGGATCAGTAACGAGAAGTCCTTGCAACCTGTAGATTCCAATCACGACAGAATTACAGCTTATCTCTATTTGCAAGGCAGAGAATTTTAGTGGCTCTTCCGTTTATGAAAATATACGGTCTTCAATGCTCCACCTCGATCATCACTTGATCTCTTCGCGTATTTGTTGGTCGAAATGGTTTCCGAATGTAAATTCGATACCGGTCTTTCCGTACCAACAATCGTATTGGACAGATTTGATAGTCAGTGATTTAACTATCAAAATAGATAGTGTTTCAACATGACAACTCAATGGGTTCACTGGTTCAGTATTCAGCATCACTTGGCCTTTTAATTGAAAACAAATGTGGATTTAAAACTCTTAAATCTTTAAATATGGTTTCTCGCTTCTTATTTGACACAAGACTTTATTTTTCACAAAACTATTCCAAATACACTATAATTCATTATATATATATATATATCTCCAACCTTGTTTTAACCAATTTTACGTAAACCATTGTTATTTGAAAACAATATTCAATATATATTCTTAGAATAAACTCATTCCAAAAACTTTTCGTTTTTATTTCCTTTTTCTTTTTGGAATATCGTTATATAAGTAAATATATATATATCTGCTAATTTTCTTATTTGGGTTACTCTGGAAATTGCACTATATATACTCAAATCCTTTTTATATTTCGTTAATTTGGATATCCAAATATATATATATATATATATTCCACGTTTTCACCACACGTTGCCTTATTATTTCTTTAATGGAAATAATAAAGTATCACTAACCCCTTTTACGATTACCAACAAATATCATCTTCAGATAATCCTGATGTTGTTCAAGTTGGGGTATTCTAATTGCCTCTCAGACCTTGACCAACAACATTCATATCTTCAGAAAGATACAAGTTGTAATCCAAAACCCAAAATTTCATTCTAAATCGATTCAGATTCTATTTAATGATTTAATTCAAAATACGGGTTAATAAACCTTATTATCCTTTTCAAAATCTCCTTTTCTACAATACCGTCATTTCTCAATTCAACTAAATAACTTCTTTATATCACACCACTTTTAACTCGACCTCTTTAACCAAACTCCTTTCACAACTATTCAATGTTTTCATGCTTTGGAAATCCTATTTCAATTCCCCCGCTTAATCACATTCTTAAATAACGTTAATTTAGAATTAACGATATAACACCTCAAATCTCTTTTATCTGAATTTCCTTTTACCTAATTCAAACGATTAAGTAACATTTATTTTAAGCTAGAACACTTGCTTAAAAAATCCCTTTTAACTTAGATTATTTTTTAATAAATTCCCATTAAAAAGAATTTTCTTAAATTATTATTAATTACAATAACAATTTATTTCCACCATTACTACATAGGTAGTTAATTTCTTTATTCACTAAATAACTAGTAAATCCCTTTTTAAAATTTTATTATAATCTAAAAATATCCATTTAAACTATTTTCTATTCAGAATATATTTAAAAATCTTATTATAATTAATTATCCCAATTTAACTGTTACATTAACTTTCTTATCCTCACATTCACAAATCTGGTTACATCAGATTTGACTTTATAAAATGTATTTATACTTAATTATAACATAAATATTTATTTCCCTTTAAATAAAGTTTTTATTCAAAATATACATTTCAAAATCTATCTTAGTTATAAAATAAATTTTATAACTTTGGTTCTATCGATCTACCTGACGGGAAATCAACATAAACAAAACAATTTACTTTTAGGCCATTTACCGCCGATTACTCAACCAATATAGCCCACTGGTTAAAACACACACACAGGTTGACTTTCAAATCGATGATCGATAATCAAATCCATCCATCCAACAGGACAGTTCATATATGATAATATGCGAATAAATAATATATTTGAGGAATCCGGTTGGATCCCTCCAACCTGTCCTTCCCTGTATTCAACTGGTTAACTTCAACAGATCAGTTAATTCCATTTAACTGATATACAATAGTAAATAACAACAATTTCACATCAACCAATTTTCCAAACAATTTAATCAGATCAAACAATTCAGATAATCAAACACGTTTACAAATAAACGTGACCTATAAGGTAAGCTACTTTAATTTGGACCAATCGTTAGAATAACGATTTGGTATTTCACTGAAATTAAACGACGGTTTAATCTCATCGGTTAAATAAATAAATAGAATATAAACTAGCGAACGGTCAACCATAGCAAACAGAGCACACAAAATAAAAACCCAATTTATAAAAATATAAATGGGAAAATTTACTGAGTGAGTTTAACTCATCTTGATCTGATTTGTCATTGAGACATTTGGTTTTAATTAAATTAAACAGGTGTTTAATTTAATTAAAATTCCCGGCCGACTCCAATCTTGTCCAGTTATGTTCCACGACGTTGTACTCACCCATGTGATTTCGGTATCTCTTGCCTTGTTTAATTCTGTTATCATGTGTAAGAGTTACCGATGATGTAAATTCACTATTTTAATTTAAATTAATCATTTTGTCTAATCAATATTTTATTAACAAATTACATGTTTAAATAACCCCAAGCCGACAATCCCAAATTAGTTCGTTCGCTGCTGCTTCCCATTTTCTGTTTGATCCTGTACCAGTTCAAATTTCAAATTTATGTATTCCATTTAATTAAACTAATTAACTAATAAATCTTAACCATTTAAAATATATGGACCAATTACTTCAAGAATTGATTAGGCTCAAGCCCTTTCCTTTTTGTTTCGAACCTTCAGGACACAGTACAAGCCAACATTCAAGACTGCTCCCTTCACAGCATCGTTCAAGCCACCATCCTCCTATACAAACGTTGCGTTTTAATTAGTATAAATTAATTAAACAAATTAATTCTTAAACCTTTATATGAATTAACTAAATCACGATTAAGAGAAAGATTAGGCCAAACTTAAAACGTTTTCTTCCCAGGTTTCTCCACTCATCCTGTGTATTGTTCGCCTGCAAGTTTTAGTAAACATGTTATAATATAATTGATTTAATTATCAATTAACTTAATGAAATAAATAACTCAATTACTTAGTGATTTAGGGCTAAATAGTTGATCCATTCACGTCCACTGTTCTTCACGATGGTGTTAATTATGTTCGGTATAATCATACAGCGCTGGTCCTCCTCAACCCTGCTGCCATCGACCCAGTCTCGGCCAGTCAAGCGTCTCCCATCATCGGCTTCCAGTCTCGACTCACAGGTTGACGTCAAATGGAAGAAGCCCAGTTCGAACAGACCCATGCAAATTCAATAGAACTGACACCGCTCCTGCCAACGTCACTTTAGCTTTCCCATTTTTGAACTGGGTATTTCAACGTATATATAAATTTAAACAGTATTCACTTTGCTGTAAACAAGTGAAAAGGAGAAGTCTGAGCCTATTTATAACGTATGAGGCTTGGTGGCCACGGAAATGGTGGTTTGGAAGTCACGGCAATTAAAGCTTGATCATCAAGGAATTTGTTATAGCTGTCAGGGGTAGCTGGGTGTAAAGTAGATGGTAGGTCTGCAATTTTAATTAAATATGGGGAAGTAGGTGTACACGAGCTGTCCCTTTCTTGCGTTTTGAGCAGATGTATATATAAAGGCAAATAAATATTATTATATTATATTATCGATACTTCGTCACGAAGTAACACGTGAAACCAACCACAATCGACTTCTGGTTACTGATAAAAAAAACTAATCTTAGTGTAAAAAGATATTCCGGATCCAATGGGACAAGTTTCGTCGAAATCCAAGATCGTATGAAAAAATTTCCTTTATAAAACCAGAAATAAACACGCGTTTAATTTTTCCACAATCACCAGATAAATCAAATCAACTTGAAACCTTGCAATCCTACAATAATTCTTCAATACGAACACAATGGTACCAGTTTTGTCGCATTCTGAGACTGTTTCCCCGGTAGGCTATTTTTACGCGCACCGCAATGCCCTTTTTAATGCCAAATTTCACGGTATCCAAAAATAACAAACTATATACCTATCCTGACTCTAATCGATGATACGAACTCAACGGAATTGGTTTCGCAGCCTAATTCGATCGTTTGTTCAAGTTATACCCAAATATCTCCATATTGAATTAATTACGCGTTATAAAAATTAGATGGTCGTTTACGGCTGTCGTGGTGACAAACGACATCGGTTTTCCACGCCATTCAACACCGTACAATAATTTAACGTTACGGTCCCAATGAAACTGGTTTCGTCGAAATCTGAGTCCGTTTTCAAAATGGCTATTTTAACGCGTATATTTTAAATAACGATTTCCACAACGACTATTTCAAAATTTGATTTGGCCATAACTAACAAATTACAACATGAAATCTAGATTTTTCTCTTTCATATGAAAATTATCATCAACACGGTTCCATTGTTTCTCGTTTCACAGAAATCTGACTTATATCGGCCCTTGTATTCTCAGTTGAAGTTCAAAACCAAATATTACGAACTACCGCGCGATTTCAAGCTCGTTTTATATTATAAATAAAATATAACGTTAAAACTTCGTTTTAAATAACGAATTAAATATCAAAAATCCATTAATATTACAAATATAATATTTCAAATAATAAATTAAATTAAATATTTGACGGCCAAAAATACGGGTCGTTACAAATATTCCGAGAAATCTTTTTCTCCGAATTTCTGTTATCTTCCTCAATGCGCAACTGAACTATGCGCTCTTCTATTGTCATTTCCTTACGCTTGTGTTTAAGGTAATTCTTGAAGTCCATCCAAGAAGGAGGCAATTTCTCAATAGTTGCGGTAGCGTGAAAAGTCTCGTTAAGAGTCATCTTTTCATCTTCTAGTTGGCGGATGATAAGTTACAGTTCTTGAGTTTGATTGATCACCTTCTTTGAGTCAATCATTTTGAAGTCAAAAAATTTTCCAGCAATGAATTTCTTCATGCCTACATCTTCAGCTTTGTACTTCTTTTCCAGAGCCAACCGAGTTGTTTGGACGTTGCAATAGTACAATAAACATTTGTAAAGGCTATCATCCAGACCATTCAGAATATAGTTTTTACACATGAAATCTGAGTTTTTCCAGATAGTAAGAGCCTCTACTTTGGTAGCATCAGGGTCGAGTTCAGCTACCACAGGAGCATCTTCAGTCAGAAACTTGGTGAGGCTCAATGTTGTTAAATAAAACAACATTTTATGTTGCCAACGCTTGGAACTAATTCCATTGAAATTCTCTGGCCTTTCTCCATGGGACAGAGCCATTATTGGAGGCACATGCGATGGCGGAGCGTTTGTCACCGTCTGAATTGATGTAGAATCACTATTGCTGCATTGCGACATCTTTGTTGTCATCTGTAATAAACAATATTGTTTCAAGATTGTTAGATATTTTGTCAATGCACAATTGCATTACGAATAGACGGTAACAACAATCAATGTTACTGAACTATGCAATAATTGTCATGTCAAACTGTGTTTACAGCAACGATGGAAAGCGTGACCGATTGTGCACTAGATTGGAGCGGTACCGAACCGTCTCCAACAGTCAGGAAGAAGATTATTTCAGTAATGTCCGAGTCCAAAAAAGATTTTGTTTCCTTGAAACAATATTGTCATCATATGGACTGATTGATGTAATAGAAATTTGTTTCCCAGGATAAAACAAACCAACCCCGTAGCATAGTGCCAACAAACAGAGTTCTAACGAACTGAAGTAGATTACAGAAACTAGATTAGAGGATTACTTTGAAGAAGAAAAAGTAATGCGAGCAGATTAAAAAATGAGTTCTGTATTGTTTTGGGCAATGTATTTATAGGTTGGAGGAGGTGCCTATCTGGGTATTAATAACCGTCGGAATTTGGAAAGGTTGCGACCCTTTTACCATAGGGTGCATTAATGTGCATGCGCTTAGAATTCAATTGGTTGTACTCATTCAGCTGAATGGACATGCCTTTCAAATTCTGAGAAAAAATTCCTGTGCAATGCACTAGCCTAAGCAGCAACCGTCGGCCCTATTCAATCAAGAGACCCCAAAGCCTAATCTTTGACACTTTATTATATTATTGTGTCAAGGCCTAGCCCCACATTTCTCTACCTGCCCTCTTCTTTTTATTTTATATAAGACTATAGGCTTGTAATATATAAGAGAGGGTTCTATTGTATTTTGACGATGTGAGACTATGGTTTGCTATATCTTATTCTTCCCAAATTCCTCTTTCTCTTGCTCATTCATTTCCAACAGGATCTGTTCTGATTCTTAAAATATCCACCAAATCACCTCAAGTTTTCTACACTCCCGAGCCATGCCGCCTTCAACCTATTCATAGCCTCCCATGATCGTTTGCAGCACCAACCATTAATCTGCTTGAATCCCGGAAATTACCACTTCATTCCATCACTTATCCATCGCTTTGACCAAGAATCAAACTTTATGCAGTACAAATAAGATGGAATAAGCGAGGCTAACATCGAGTTGTCTTTATAGAGCAATAAAACTGATACATAAGAACTTTACTAGCAAGAACATTAATAAAAACTTTAGAATCAATATGTGAATATAGGCACTTCTTTGTCAAACCACTATAAATCTATTTATCTCTTTTTACTCTTTTCATATGTGTTTTGTAACGACCCGTGTTTTTCTGCCTATTTATTTGGATTATTTTAATATTTTAATTATTTAAAATATAGATTTAAATTTAAATAATTGAATTTAACGATTTTATTTGAATATATTATTTAAATAAATAATTAAATAATATTTTAAATCCCAGAATATTGGGAAAATATGATTTTTGAAATATAAGGTGATCAGGTGATTTCAAATTGTTTATATCGTTCATACTGGGATTTTATCGACGGTTTCAAGTTTAAAATGACGTTTGAATATATATATATAATTATAATTCAATTAAATAACGAGCTGCAACAGCGCGGCAGTTCGCGTTTTGGCGTTTTGAACTTCTACTGGTCGTACCAAGTTCAAAATAAATCGGATTTCCTCGAAACAAGAAACGTCGGGACCGAGTTGACGATATCTTTCCAATAGCAGAGAAAAATCTAGTTTTCATCGTGTAGATTTTGTTTTATGTCCAAATCAAAATTTGAAAAGGTCGCTATGGAATTTCAGTATATATTATAACGTTATTTATATTAAATAAAGGGATTTTTAAATATTTTATATATCGATTTGGCTTGGAATTCAACCCGGGGGATTTTTCCATGCTAGTGTATCAAATTCTGGTCGGGTATGACCAACTGCGATATTCTGATAATATTATATTGAGGTTTTTTAAAATTGGTTTATTTTCTTTGAATTGGCCAGTTATAAAAAGGGACATTTTTCAAACGACCTCTATTTTCGACGAAACAAATTTTGTTAGGACCGTAACAGTAAATTATTGCTAGATTTTCAGACGGTGCGTCAATCGGGGTTATTCTGTGAGTGTGGCAAAATAAAATGTAAAATAAATCGATCTAATTAGACGTGTACAAACGCTATTTGAGAAAACGGACTCGGAATTCGACTAAACAAGTTTCGTTAGGACCGTATCATCAAATTATACTATGTCGTCCGGTCGCGTCTCGAATGGGGTTCGTATGTGAGCGCAGCAACGAATAAACGAGATTCAAAAATGTGATAGGTACGAAATAAAAATCGTCAGTCAGTGTCAGACATCACATCAACTTAAATTAATAATTTTCCACTCTATATAAGGACCCCAAATCAGAAACCCTAACAGCCCAATTCATTCACGTTCAGCAGTTTTTGCAAATAAGTCCTCCATCATAAATTTATTTATATCTTCTTATCTGTCGAGAATTTGCTGATGGAATCTGAACGAAAAGTGTAGATCGGCTCGATACCGAGCTGCTGTAAAAATTCCAGGGTGATCGGACACCCGAGGTGACCGGAATTTCGCGAAGACCAGCGAAAACAAGTTCCGTTCTTTGTCAAAATTGGAGGAGTGTGATCGATTTCAAGAGTCCAGACCTGGGGGGTTTGAAAGAGGGGAGCTTTAGCTTCGTTTTGGCACCGGGTTTGGGTCGCCTAGTGGTCGGAGGTGGGAGGAATCGGGAGTTGAACGGAGACTAGCATTTTGGGTTAATTTTTAAAGTTATGATCGAATTTATGGGAATTCCGGCGCCATCACCAGTGGTTGGCCGAGATGGTCTGAAGTCGAAGGTAGCAGGGAGGATTGCGGTCAGTTGGGTGGTGGTCTGGGGTCACTCGGTGGTTGGTGGCCGGAGTTATGAGGGGTTGAACTTTCTCCGTTCAACTTTTGTTTTCAGGCGAGAGGGACGGTTGTGGGGGCAGTGGTTTCTGGTGAAGGGGCACGGGACTGAGGCGGAGACGATGGAATGGCCTGGTCGTGGTCCGGTGAGCTAGGGTTGCTCCGGCGATGGTTTAAAGTAAGGGAGCCCGTGGGTTTTGGTTCGAAGAAGGAAGAAACGATCGGGAAGATGAAGTCCAGGAGAGAAAGACGCATTTTTTTTTCATCCGAGGTTAACGTGGCACTGAAGGGTAAGTAAGGTAATTAATTATTAATTATCTATGAATTAATATGGATTAAAAATCGTATAATTATATATAACTTTAAACTTGCGTATCTTTCACATACGATAACGGAATCTGACGAAACTGGATCCGTTGGGATCGCAGGGACGAGACCTATCCGATGGCACTGACTAAGAGTCGATCTGACGCAATTGAAATTTCAGCAAATTCTGAGCGTTCGTTTCAAATTAAATGCAACAAACGCGTCAACTGTCGACCAGAACAAACTCTGGTGAGTTAATTCTCACACCTTCTGGAATCTTGTGATGTGGTACATTCACAGTTAAATATATTTTACAGTTAACAGTTAAATTTGGCTGATTGGATGCGATGGATGCAAATTGGTTGTTATTGGTGTGATTGGTTGCAGTTATTTATTGGTTTAACTCGTATATTTTTTTCAACTGATATCTGTGATGCAGAGAAGGACAGGTTGGAGGGATCCGGCCGGATTCCTCAAATTAACTGTATTTTTGTTGGTGTGCATATATATGAATTGTTCAACCTGACTGACACCAAAACCCTGTTTAAACGTGATGGTTGGATAGATGTTCGTCATTGTTGTATTGGAAATCAATCGACAGTGTTGATTTGGAAAATGGCCTAAATGGTATTGTTTAAACGTCGTTCTACTGTCAGGTGGATCGACGCAGGTTAAAAGTTATAAATTTAATTTATAACTGAATAAAAGTTTCGATTGTTTTATATAAAAAATTTGATTAGCAGTTTATAAGCATATATTTTAATCGAGTTTATAGAGAGAGTAATTAAGATGTTTTATCCCAGTTTAAAGGCAGAGCGAACCATAGATTTTACCCACAGGCTGGTAAAATGGGAAAATTGTTTTTAATCAATTAAAGGCGATTTTAAATTAATTAAGTTAATTAATTAATTTAAAAGGGGAAATGACATTGGGATTCATTTGGTGGTTAACTGAAATGTACGGTTGACCAAATCAACCGTGTTCAACTTAAGCTGGAAATAAGATTAACCTGAAATGGGATGGAGTAAATTGACTTCTGAATATTTGTTAAATTTAACGAGTGGTGGTAATAATTAGTTAAACTTCGATAAATTTTAAATTAAGGAAATTAGTAGATTGTTTAAGGTAAAATATTAAGTGACCTTCGAGCAACTATAATTAAAATAGTTATTGAATGGGTTAGTGTTAATAATATTGACAAGCTTTTGGAAATGACTATAATCCTAATTTTTGATATATATCAAGGTTAACCAATTCTAATATAATTGGTAATAAGGTTAGTTATTTTTCTCAATTAATAGTAGTCAAAGCAACAACCTTTAAATGGGGAATGCCATTAGAAGCGAGTGAGTGTCGATAAGTTCGATCAAAATCAAAGGAGGGTATTATAAAGGGATTTATAAATCCAAGTTTTCAAACAAGATTTGATAAGGGAATATTCAATTAACAAGTGATTAATTGACGAGGAGGTTGGCCAGAATGGCGATAAGAGTTTATTATAGAAGGTTCAATTAGATGGAATCAAACTATTTGACGATAGATTTGTTTTATAAACCAAAAGGGTATAAGTGAAAGAATACGTAAAGTTAAAGTGGTGATTTAAAATGGATGTTACTTAAACAAAGGAATTAAGTAAAAAGGTTTTGAATGAGATTTCAAATGTAAACAACGGCGTTAAAACCAGATTTGAAATCAAAAAGGGGAAATGGGATTTTGATGATTTGTGGTTAAACTGAGATTATTCTGAGGTAAGAAGGTTGTCGATCAAGGTCTGAGAGGTAACTAAAATACCCCAACTTGGTTGGCTTCACTATTATCGAGGAACGGTATTAGTTTGACATGAGTGAAGGTGATGAATTGGTTTATCTAATACAAGAAATATCAAACTCTAATGCAGGATTTGTAAATTTAATAATATTGCAATTATCAGTTTCAAAAGAAGTAAGAATAGTGATTTCAATTATATTAAACATTTGTTATTCAATTTGAGTTGATCGAATATAGTTAGAGTTAGTCAAACAAAGTTATCTAGGAAAAGTTTCCATTGCGTACGACTGCTAGCGTAATTCGCAGGGCTGCAGATAGCCTACGGCGGTCGGATGTTTCCTGAGGGAATCAGGCGTAACCATTGTGATCGCTGCGATCTAGAGTCGAGCGAATGGAGTTAAATCGAGTATTAGTTAATAGGAGTAATCAAGTCAAGTTTGTCGAGATAAATAAGTCGAGTTAGCCAAGTTAGAGTTAATCAATCAAAGTAAATCAGTTAAAGTTAGTCAAAAGGGAATTTGGTTAAATATATTTTAAAAGAGGTCGAGTTGTGCCAAGTACTGGATCAGAAAACTCATTGTGTTCACACTATTGTTATTTGATAGTTAAAACACCGACTATCAAACCAGACCAATACGATTGTTGGTTCGAAAAGTCCGGGATCGAATTATATTCGAAAACCATTCCAACCATCAAATACGTGAAGACGTCGATTGAAGACGGAGCAAGTGAAGACCGTGGATCTTCATAAGCAGAAGGACTACTTGTTGAATTTCTATGGCCTGCAGCCAGAGTTATTTTGATTTGTGATTCTGTCGTGGTTGAAATCCACGGGTTGCAAGGACTTCTCGCTACTGGTCCATGGGGTGATTCCTATATGAGATGCAGTAGGAGGGTACCTTCGGTTCATCCTGTTCCTGGGTGACTTGTATGGACGTATGTCTGACAGAGTATTTCCAAAAGGATTTACATGCGTTGATTTCTCCAAACGTACGATAGTTGATGGCGGAGAAATGGTTTTTCTCTAGCCAAATAAACTAGAGTATTTTTGTGGACGTCAATCAAGTGTGATCTGGCGGATCTGACGATGTGGCATTCAAAGTGAATGATGACCAGATGTTCTGGAGACAAATTCTAGCCTCAAGCCTCATCAACCGGGAAATGAAAAAAATCGGGCAGGCAACATGGCTATGTGGGTCACTCCCATTAGGGTGTATGATCACCTATCTAGAGAAATTCCTATTGCTTGTTTATCTATTCGATGCTGACCCTATTCGTGTGGCGGTTGCTGATCCCAACCGTCGGTGATATACATTCGATACACTCAAGCGAAATGAGTGGTCGGTCATGTGAGGGCCGGGTTGCAAGACGTTCTTGTTGAACCCAGTGTATTCGCCTCTAGAGATACACGTGCGGAAGGTGGAACCATACCTTGTCAAGTTGGAATCCAATATCCAATATCCAATAAGCGCCCGCGGTTTTCGATTGTATACTATATATGTGGAGCGTGAGATGCAAGCGTTCCTCTAGATTGATATTTATTTGTATTTAGACATTATGATAATATCAGAGCAAGCTATGATTTCAAAACTGTTTTGGGTTATAGTAAGGTAAAAACCGTCCGTATTTATGTGTGGACTGGTCTTACTATTATCCTTTGATTTCATAAAGGATTTTGCAAAGTTAAGCAAGTGTGTGTTATGTGAATTTATCACTGATAGTATTCCAGACTGACCCGGTGTATTTTGTTTTAAATCAAATGTGCTCGGGTCAGACCGAGTATGTTCCAGGTTAGGTTCTGCTTGGAGTTTCAGGAGCTCGAAGCAGGCGGCTACACCGCTAGTTATTCAAAGTTATTATTCCGCTGTGACTGATGTATGTGTACTCTGATGATTGGTATGTATATACAGTTTTGTATAAAGGATTTGTTATATTTTATTCGTTCCGCTGTGAGATTCTGATGTGTGTTCTTCTTCTTTCTTCTATTCCAACATTCTTTCTTTCTGTTCTCACCCTCTAATTTCTTTCTCATGACAATCCAGTATTTTTCAGTGCTTGGAGGATCGACATGAGATATGGTAAAGGTGTTATGTCGATTTTCAAGGCTGAAAATCCGCTGGGTCGTTACATGTTTGTTTGTGTTAGTATCATAGATAATGGTTTTGATAACAATAACCTTAGAAAATAACATAAAACATAAATATAATATTTCACTAATGTTTATAAATATATATATATATGTAGTATATTGTGTAGGATATAAACATGCATTGATTATGAAGACTGTCCAGTATACAGATTATCATGATAATGACTATCAACATGATTCAAGAGTTAGAGAATGAAGACTCATGAGCATTCCAAATTTAAGATGTTCCAGATAAGTTTAGAGACTTAAAATATATGTTGAAATTCCGATAACACTTGATCTTTTTTTCTTTCTAAAATGATCTTTAAAAAATAAGCCTTTTTTCAAAATGATATTTTTTTAAAATATCCTTTTTGATTTCTAATCCTTTATATATTATTTACATTTTATATTTATAATTTCTTATATGTTTATCATTTGAAAATTACTTTATACTTTGTTTTTAAAATAGTTTTATATATAGTATTTACGTTATATTAAATATTTCAAAAATTATTTTTTAAAGTTTTATTACGATTAAAATATATATAAACTATGTTTAAATGATTTTACCAAGTTTCAAAAAAAATTATAAAGCAACTATTCTCAAAATGATTTAAATAAAATGTTTCTTAATTTTTCAATGGGATATGTTGACATACCTGCATAGCTAAAGCGCACATCGAATCCAATTTGGCAAGGTACAAAAAGGTGTAGCGGGGATAAAGCGAGAAAATAACGGGATATAGCAGATGAATCCAAAATAGCATATAAAACTCATATACAGTTATATATAACTAATAAATAAATGGAAAATTAACATTCAACTTAATTGTAATTAGTACGTTCTGAATTTTAAATAAAAGAATAAGCAAATACATGTAAATAAATGTAAACTTTTATTTAGCTTAAGTAAATTTAATAGAATATCATAGTATTTTATATTCTAAAAAATAAATGTTAAAAATTATATTAAAAAAATTATTTATAATTTTTATAATGTATAAATGTCATTCTAAAATTCATTTCTTTTATTGAAGATATAGCGGAATATAGCTGAAATAATGAGATATATCAGAATATAGCGGGGCTTAAAGCGGAAAGACTATTTTAGAGGCTATTTGGAAATAGTGTAGCGGCAGAAATCCGCTACATGATATAGCGGGGATATGCTAGCGTATTAGCGGGCGTTAACTACACAGGGACGACATACATGCCAATTTTTCCAAAAATTAAATTTTCAAATAAGCGTCTATTATCGCAGTCTTTCACACGTAGACATGAATATTGTCCCACTATATATACTAAACATTTATTTTGGCAAAGCAAACGGGATTAAAAAGGTCCCCTACTTTTTTATTAAT
Organism: Allium sativum; assembly: GCA_030737875.1. Taxonomy (NCBI): domain Eukaryota; kingdom Viridiplantae; phylum Streptophyta; class Magnoliopsida; order Asparagales; family Amaryllidaceae; genus Allium; species Allium sativum. The sequence continues at coordinate 11,369,120 of JASFAX010000033.1, forward strand.
ACACCAAAGAAAAATACAAATAAAAATGTATAAACATATCAAGCAAAGATGCAAAAAATGAAAAGGTAGAAAACATAGAATACAAGGTGCACCAACTACAATGGAAAAAAAAGCACAAACATAAACAAAACAAAAGGAACACACGACAACAAGGGGAGGACGAGAAGCATCATACCGATTGATACATGGAAGATATAAATGCTTGGATCAAACGCAAACTTCACCAACCTTAACCCTTCCCTTATTTCATGCATGAGAAACCGTTTCAAATGATCGAAGCTCTTGCTTTTATTAGGTTGAAAATTTCTAAAATTCTCTTCTTCCATATAATCATAATAAACTTTTTAAGTATGAAGTTAATTATCCCGGAACTCGCTTCCTTCATATCAGCTCTAGTTGAAATCATGTTCCAATCCGTTGTGTCATGAGTACCACATCCAATCTTCATATCCTTATCACTATCATGTTCCACGGTACCTTAATAATGTTGCATTCAAAAAAAAATATGTCATATGGTTTCCGGTTGTCTGTCATAGAAAATGCATCGTATGTTCCCATTCATACCTACGAGAAGAAGATTGACCCTAGTTAGCAAGCCATTGTTGACTACCTTGCACGAAGTTTTATTTAGCACAATTGTCATTCTTTTATATATGTTTATGCCACTTGCAAGTTTTTTCTCTTCATGGTGGACAGAGTTTTATACATGGCATTTATGTTAAATCCTCTATCAGACCCTTTAATTTCTTCTTCGTGTTGGAGTTGAACCTGCATATTTGAATTTTCTTCGAAACCTCACGAACACTTTGATTCGAAGTGCTAGTAGGATGGCCTTTCCTCCATGCATCATATCCAAAGCATTGGTTTTGAAGAAAATACATGCCTGCACTTTATCATGATGGCTCGAAGTTTTACTAAGAATGCAACCGTGACTCAACCGAGACCAAATCATCTGTACCCAAAATCCCCTATTCTCCTCTTCTTAACTAATCAGGACTCTTGTTTTTCAATTTTTTTGCAATTAAGTCGGATAGATAAAGAGGGCTTAATTGCAAAAGAGGCGGAATTCAGGATGCCCTAATTGGTTGGGATAGAGGATAGGGAATTTTGGGTACAGGAGATTTGATTTGGACTCAACCACAGATCATCCCAGAATCTAGTACCACATATGGTTTTCACACTATATTTGATAACAGGAAGGACAACTCTCATGTTGAAAATACATCGCTATGTCAAACTTATGTTCTAACTAGTACATATAGCCCAAAAATTTCTTCCTTTTATAACATAAGTTTTAGACCATTTTACCTAAATGCTTTCTCTATCATTTAAAAATTGTCAATGTGCTTATAAAAGGCCGCCTTGTTCCATAGAACTATGGGTAAATTCCTAGACCATCCTTCTTAGATTTTTCTGGATATTTAAGGAGGTAGGAGCCAAATATCCCCCACGTGTTAGTCCTTTTCTAAAAAACTCATGAATGCAGACCTTATCGTCCTAATAAATTTAGTAGGGAGAATAAATGTTCTACCCTAATAAGCTTGCACTGAAATATAACAGATTTGATTAAAGCACTTATGCCTGCCTGGCTTAAAAATCTGCTTGATCAACATTCTAATCTAGCAGTGATCTTCCATAAAGTGGTAAGTATTGTCTTATAGTAATTCTAGATGTAGCTAGATGGATACTACGGTAAGAGGCAGAAGATAGATTTTCCTTCAAACTAGTAGTATTTAGGATAGAATTAGCTTGATCGGTACTGATACTTGCTACCATTATTTCAGATTTTTCAAGATTCACTTTCAATCTCATACAGTCAAAAAACCTACCAAGAGTGTTAAGGATAGATTGGATAACGATAGGGTCTATCTTACAAAAGATAACAAGGTCATCAGCAAATATTAAAGAAGTAACATGAGGATTTCTAAATTTAGGGTGAAGTTGGTAAAGCTTTTAAATGAGCAGTTTGTTGAGAGTTAGAGAGAGCAGTTTCATGAAAATAATGAATATGTTGGCAGACATTAGGTCCCTTTGTCTTAGTAATGCATTATCTAATATATTCCAGTTAGGAAAGAAGGCTGTGTGGTTGGATGAGATAATACTAGGAAGAACTAACTTAAATCTAGTGGAAATTATCTTAGTAATGCATTTGTATATTGTATTGCAATGGGATATAGGTCTAAAAGAATGAACATCATTTGCATTCTTAGTTTTGAGGATCAAAGTAATATTAGTATGGTTGAAGGAGGTCATCATATTAACCTTATAAAAGACGTAATCCTCCAACCCCGTGATGAACTTCTCATTCTTTTTCTCAACAGTATCGATAAAGGACATTCCATATTTTGACAAAGTTTTGAAATCGAAGACATACTCAGAAATTGTGCTACCATTTTGCTTAAGCTCTGCAAACTTTCAAAATAACCCCGGCTTCTGAGAAACCAGGATAAAATTTCCACAGAACTGGGCCTTGAATTTATCCCAAGTAAACTGGTCATCGGGAGTAACAACTTTAACAGCATTCCACTAGTTCATGGCCCTGTCCTGAAGCTGGCGTAAGGAAAACCTCCTTTTCATGGCATCATTGGGCCTAAGATCCTCAAAGATACGTTCACAAGTACCTATCCAATCTTGAACTTCCAAAGCCGACTCCGTCCTTGGGACGTTTTACCACCCACAATGGTAAAATCCTTATTCATCTTAGCAAAGTCAGCCATGGGCGCCTGCACACGTGCGCCACCGCCCTCAACAACATTCAGAGCAGCCCCTTGAGTTTTCTGAGCATTTCCCTCATGAAAGCAGCAAATATCGTCTGCATATCAGGAGTATTAACATTATTGGCTCTTGGGGCTGCTCCTTCCTGAGCTCCAGAAGCGGAGTTCCTAGCAGTGTACATCGCCTGAGACTCATCGTTCAATCTGTAAAAAAACCGATTAATCATCTTTTGGAGGAATATTACCTAATGGCGCTTGTACAACACAAAATTCATCCTTAAGCATATACTAATAATATGTGTATATATAGGTACAGTTTTGAAAACTGAAATACCACAAATACACGCTATTATATGCGTATGCTCTTCCCTTGGAACCAACCACTTAGGTTAAACTACGCAACCTAGGCTCTGATACTAAATGTGAAAGACTGCCAATACCAGCCAACGAGTTGCGCTGTGGTGGTTCTTGACTAATACAAGACGATCATCAGAATTGTGATAAGAAAAACCCCAAATAACCTGCCATATATCCCACAATGCATGGAATAAAATATAATAATAGCATAATACATGATATAAAATAGGAAGACTGTGTAAACTAAATGAATCACCGACTCAAAATAACATATTCATATAACAACATAAGTACCAAATAGGTAAGTAAAGGTACATCTCCAAAATACTGCCTCTAAAACAAAATATACTACTAGGGCCCAAAGTAGCGATCAATAAAGATAAATAGGGATAAGAATATATGTATGTAATATGTGAGTGAGCCTCCTACTCATCTTCGATCAGCTACTCGACACCCCAACCCGTCTCTAGCCTACTCATTTAAGAGCACCCAGAATAATAAGAAGCAAAACATAAAACCCCAAGTCAGACAAAGTCTGGTGTGAGCGATTGTAATCTAGATCACTATATAGGATAACACAATAGGTATGATAAATCATATCTGACATGTCCCTGCATCCAAAGAGTTAGCACATATAATCATGTACTCTCCTCTATGGTAATCACAATGATAAATGGATGTGGAAGTGTGCATAACATAATGATAGCAAACATCGAAACATGGCAAACATCCTCACAAACACTCACTTAGTGCATCGAATATACTACACTCACTACTTTGGTCACCCTATCCATCGTGGCACTAGTACTCTCTACTACAACGGGTTCTACCCAACTATCGCTATATCCATACTACATCGGACTATAGCAGCTAACCCTACCCAGTCCATACTACAACTGATGCTAGGGTTCGGGTCAATCAATCTGTACTGCAACTGGCGCCAATCCATCTATGTGCCCCTCTCTCAAAGGTGTACTAAGGTTGTGAATGCATATCACTCCTTTGCACAAGTGCTCGTAAAAGTATATTTTGGAAGTCACCTTTACGGTTCCCACTTGGAACCTACATGGTTGCCCTCCCTAAGATTTTCTTCGCACCTCGGACTAGCTAGTCGTATCGGGATTTATCTTCAAAAGAGATCGTTCGTCGTCATAAGATAACACCATGTCATGTGCCACAATAAAGAAGCAACGCCCCTGTTCTCATTCAGACCGGCCTTCTCCAGCTCGACATAGTCGAGCCGGATACATAATGTTATACCCGGATCAGCCTGAAAGACACCAAATCTGGATCGTCTAGACCAATCCAGAATTGGTTGATATCTACGGCTCTGTAATGCCGATCCGGAACCTAAGAGCTCTCTCGAGTCACTTCCTTCTTCGGCTCAATCTGCATGTTTCCACTTTACCCCTAGTCGATCTAACTCAACCGTACCGACCTAGCCAACCCGAATTTCAATGCTCCACAACTTGATCTCCAGAACTCCAAACGACTTGAATTCTGGCTTATAGCCTCTTAGGACCTTCCTTGTTGTCATCACCAATTTTCACGCAATTTTGGTTACTTTTTCCTAGATCGACTTGGATGAACCGACCTAGCACAACCGAAATCTGCAGCGTTTCCAAAATGGTTTTTAACGTCCTATTTCGCCATTCGACGGTGTTTGCATCACATTCTTAGTCAATGTCCTAACATACTTAACAACTAAAATAACATATAAATCACATTTTTAATGTGTATATGAACTATTAAAAATATTCATGTGTTGAAAAAAATATTTGAACAATAAAAATATCATTTTTATTGAATGTATGAACTATTAAAAATATTCATGTGTTGAAATAAATATTTTATCGTTAAAAATATAATTTTTAACGTATATATAAAAGGCAAAAATTCTCCTGAAATGAAAATAAATATTCATATACAAATTAGATGATTTGTTTATGTACACTCATTTAACTAATATGGATTGGGACGATATATTTTACACATCGCCCAACTGCATAAATAATATTCAGTATTTGTTGGTTGAAACCCTATACGAGTATTGGGATGATATTTGACGTACACTAATCCCAATTGTTTAGTTGTATGTCAATCGACTGGTTGACAGACTGTTGTAAGTGTTAAATATTTATATTTAATGCTTATGCAGTTGTGTAAGGCACTCTGGATGATGGTTGATTGTGTATTATGGTTGTTTTATACATGTGTTGTCTGAAATCCATATAAATAACACTATATGGTAATTGACTGTGTCTGATTTCAATTCAGGATAACAAATATTTTAAAATAATGAATATTTTAAAGTAACGAATATTTTAAAATAATATTCAGTAAAAGATCAACATATGATTTTGATGTCTGATTTTGGATGGACACGAAAATATTGAAATATGTGAAGTCGTATTGATTAAATATGCGTCATTTTAATGCGGACGATATTTATATCGATTTTATTCATTTTTATAATGAATATCAAAAAGGAAATGATTTCAAAATCTGTTATTTTGAAAATATTATCAGTTATATATTATAATGATATAGAATATTCAAGTTTTATTTAAAATTGAAAATGAAGTTAGAATCATTTTCAAAACGAATTATAAAATACGTTTTAAAATGGAATTCGATGAAATATATATAATATATATATTTAATGGCCTGAATAGAACACGCTGCGCCGCGACCGTTCGCGTATTTCGACCATTGACTTCGAATTGATGTTACGGGAGATCCGACCGTCGGATTCTCCTAAAACCGAAACCCTCGGGTTCGTATCGAAAAGAGCTTTCAACTAATATAAGAGATTTGAAATCTAACGGTTGGATTTGGAATTATGTCCAAATCAAATTAGGAAAAGGTCGCCATAAGTGCAGTTCGATGACAGTTTATGGAAATCGACGGAAAAGGCCTTAATAAAATTATTAAAAATATGAATAATTTGTGTAAAATCATAATAAATGATCTGGAAAGAATTGGGATGAAAAAAAATCCATATTTGTAAAGATAAAAATATATTTTTATCAAAATGAACTAGTTATTAACTAGATTTGAAATCTTATAATTTTTAAATAAAACAAATTGGATTTATGAATGGTTTTAATATAACCATTAATTTCCAACGGACAAATTGGAATGGATTTGGAATGGAAATAATCTTCGGAATATTTCGGTATTGGATTCCCTGGTTATATGGATATGGTTATGAGAATTTGGAAGATACAAATATCGTTATTCCCAATATGATATCCGTTAATTTCAGAATTTGATGTTGAATATAACCCGATATAATTTCTATTCTGAGCCTTGTATTTAATATCAAATTTGAATTTTGGGTTTGTCGTGAACGGTGTCTTAAATAACACTGTTCTTAAACCCAGTTGAGAAAAGAATAAATTTTTAAATTAAGATTTAGTGAAGTTTTCCAATTAATTAATATTTAATTGGAATTGAATAAAAGAATTGGATTTTGGGTTTTTCGTGAATGGTGTCTTAAATAACACTATTCTTAAACACAGTTGTGAGAAGAATAAATCTTTTAATTAAGATTATTAGACTTTTCCAATTAATTAATATTTAATTGGAATTGAATTGAAATTGGATTTTTTGTTTTATCATGAACTGTGTTTTAAAAAACACTTGTTCTTTAATACGATTAACAGTGAAATGTGATTTGGAATTTATAAATCTTTTTATTAAGATTAATGGGAATTTTCCAAAGTAAAGTTTTCCAATTTAATATATTTAAATTGGAATTGAATGGAATTCGATTTGATAATAGTCGAAGTGAGCTTCTATGGAGGAAGATTGTTAATATATATGGAATTTAAAAGGCTTTGTCCTTATTCCATTTATATTATTAGTCAGATACGGAAATTGATATCGATTATATATTGATCTGTTTTCCGTGAAGATTCCATAATTAGTGGAATGAGATTTTGGGTTTATCATGAACTGTGTATTAAATGACATTAGTTCTTTAACCCAGTTAAAGACAGGATTACATGTCTAACATTGTATTTCGAACAGTATGGTTGATCTCTGCTAAATATATATCTGTTTGGTGGCGGATAATTTATTCTCTTTCTTAACACCCTTCTCTAAAACGTACGAGCTTAGAGGTTATATATCGGTAGAAATCAATAGTACGGTGTAGTTTGTCGATGTGGCATGCTTGCGTTTCCAAAGTTAAATAAGCATTAATATTGATTTTTGGGAAGATTAAAACTAAGTGGAGTTTTAATGAATCTTTAATTAGATTGAAATGTGAATGTGATAATTTAAATTATCAAATTTGGGAAATGATCGAGAATGGAGTATCACTAGTTTTACTCCAAGCGATAGTTAAATCTTTAATTAGATTTGAACGGGAAATGGTAATTAATTTTTACAGATAACACTGTGGTGTTAGATATGGAGTATTACCAGTTTTACTCCATGGGATAAATAGGTTGGGACTGGGAAATAAAACAAACGATTGCTTCGGTAAGGTGCGCTAATCCTGAGTAGTTTGGATAAACCTTAATTTAGTTTGAATCGATATCCAAAGGAAGATTAATGAATAAATTTAAAGGATTTATTTTTGATAAAATTAATGGGAACCTTTCCCAAAGGACGTAAATATTTAAATAAAGGAATATTCAGAATTGGAATGAGGCGTAGGTTGTGTTTTATAGCACTTGATTATAAAATATGTGAATTATTCGGAAAAGCCAGGTTTATACCCATTCTGAATAATTGATTCGGCGATAAGTCAAGGATGAAGACGGTGGTTGAAGACCGGAGGTCTTCACATCGTTTGGATGATTACTGATGTCTTGATTGGGTTGGACACCCAAGACAAGGTATTAAGTGGTGATCGTCCAGACGTACTTAGAGATCGACCGAATATGCGAGGACCTCTCTCCTGTAATGGACATATGGGATGAGGAATAAGATGCCTTCGGTTTCGTTCAGACCCAGAACGAACAAATAAATGGATGTGTGTCTGACATTGGATTTTATTCTGTGTTGATTGATTTCTATTAAATATATATCTGTTTGGTGGCGAAGAATTTATTCCCTTGCTAAACACCATTCTCTGAGACGTACGAGCTCAGAGGTTATATATCGATAGACATCAGTCGCATGGCGTGAATTGCCAATGTGGCATGCTGAGATGCAAATGATCAAGGCTTCTGTTGAAAAACAGAGTCTTATGGTTGATGATCAAAGCACGGCTTTAAATAGCATAGCTTTGTGTATAGCGTTAATTCACGAGCCTCACATCTTTGTTTGAGTCAAAAACAGGATAAAGGACCCAAGGAACGCATGACGTTTCCTTCTAGCTATGGGTGGTGTCATCATATGGATCCCAGACATTTATTATCGGTTACTATGGAGCCGATGGATAGGTCCTATAGGACCGGGAAATGTGTGTTGAGGAATAATTAATCCTCAAACGTAAGGGAGGACCGGCCTTGGAGGATCCAAGGGCTCACTGTGGGGAACCCTGAGGCATTTGCTAGAGTGTCTCGAAGCCGGCGATGAGTACATCCCTTGCCTCAACTCATGACAGAAATCCAATTTTCAATACGTGACATTTCGATTTAATTGCAGAACTAGTATGACGACATAGTAGGATGGGGTACTATGCCGTCTATGATTGATATATATATATTTGAAGTTGTTTTATACACTTTACACTTATAATAGTATCAAATTGATTTGTTTTATACGTACCAAGCATGTTTGGCTATTATAAGAGAAAACTCTATCCTCCGGCTTGTGTTGCATTGTGTGATGGGACCTGAGTCAAAATTTTAACAGCATTCCACTAGTTCATGGCCCTGTCCTGAAGCTGGCGTAAGGAAAACCTCCTTTTCATGGCATCATTGGGCCTAAGATCCTCAAAGATACGTTCACAAGTACCTATCCAATCTTGAACTTCCATAGCCGACTCCGTCCTTGGGACGTTTTACCACCCACAATGGTAAAATCCTTATTCATCTTAGCAAAGTCAGCCATGGGCGCCGGCACACGTGCGCCACCGCCCTCAACAACATTCAGAGCAGCCCCTTGAGTTTTCTGAGCATTTTCCTCATGAAAGCAGCAAATATCGTCTGCATATCAGGAGTATTAACATTATTGGCTCTTGAGGCTGCTCCTTCCTGAGCTCCAGAAGCGGAGTTCCTAGCAGTGTACATCGCCTGAGACTCATCGTTCATTCTGTAAAAAAACCGATTAATCATCTTTTGGAGGAATATTACCTAATGGCGCTTGTACAACACAAAATTCATCCTTAAGCATATACTAATAATATGTGTATATATAGGTACAGTTTTGAAAACTGAAATACCACAAATACACGCTATTATATGCGTATGCTCTTCCCTTGGAACCAACCACTTAGGTTAAACTACGCAACCTAGGCTCTGATACTAAATGTGAAAGACCGCCAATACCAGCCAACGAGTTGCGCTGTGGTGGTTCTTGACTAATACAAGACGATCATCAGAATTGTGAAAAGAAAAACCCCAAATAACCTGCCATATATCCCACAATGCATGGAATAAAATATAATAATAGCATAATACATGATATAAAATAGGAAGACTGTGTAAACTAAATGAATCACCGACTCAAAATAACATATTCATATAACAACATAAGTACCAAATAGGTAAGTAAAGGTACATCTCCAAAATACTGCCTCTAAAACAAAATATACTACTAGGGCCCAAAGTAGCGATCAATAAAGATAAATAGGGATAAGAATATATGTATGTAATATGTGAGTGAGCCTCCTGCTCATCTTCGATTAGCTACTCGACACCCCAACCCGTCTCTAGCCTACTCATTTAAGAGCACCCAGAGTAATAAGAAGCAAAACATAAAACCCCAAGTCAGACAAAGTCTGGTGTGAGCGATTGTAATCTAGATCACTATATAGGATAACACAATAGGTATGATAAATCATATCTGACATGTCCCTGCATCCAAAGAGTTAGCACATATAATCATGTACTCTCCTCTATGGTAATCACAATGATAAATGGATGTGGAAGTGTGCATAACATAATGATAGCAAACATCGAAACATGGCAAACATCCTCACAAACACTCACTTAATGCATCGAATATACTACACTCACTACTTTGGTCACCCTATCTATCGTGGCACTAGTACTCTCTACTACAACGGGTTCTACCCAACTATCGCTATATCCATACTACATCAGACTATAGCAGCTAACCCTACCCAGTCCATACTACAACTGATGCTAGGGTTCGGGTCAATCAATCTGTACTGCAACTGGCGCCAATCCATCTATGTGCCCCTCTCTCAAAGGTGTACTAAGGTTGTGAATGCATATCACTCCTTTGCACAAGTGCTCGTAAAAGTATATTTTGGAAGTCACCTTTACGGTTCCCCACTTGGAACCTACATGGTTGCCCTCCCTAAGATTTTCTTCGCACCTCGGACTAGCTAGTTGTATCGGGATTTATCTTCAAAAGAGCTCGTTCGTCGTCATAAGATAACACCATGTCATAAGTTTCAAATAACCATTTTAGTTCTCACACCAGTAAAATGACTGACCTGGAGTTTATTGTTTTAACCTAAACTCTGGGTGCCTTTATTTTCCACACGGGCAGTTAGTAGTTTTGGTTTTGCAGATCTATTTTTATAGGATTCTTAGTGGTAAGAGAGAGAATGAGTGGGGGATTGAATGGATGAGATTCAAGGGGAGAGTTCACGTGCAATATAAGAGGTGTAGCGGAACGCTGCTATATATATATATATATATATATATATATATATATATATATATATATATATATATATATATATATATATATATATATAGCAGGTTCAATGACACCCCAAATAGTGAGCATCCTTTAGCCTCCCACTTTTCCACTAACTCTCATTCTCTCTCCTTCCACTAACTCTTACACTCCCCACTCACTTTTTTTTTATTGTAAATGAGAGGCTGAAATTCGGGTGCAAATGGGGGGCTGAAATTCAGGGGGGCTCCCTGATCATATTCCATATATATATATATATATATATATATATATATATATATATATATATATATATATATATATATATATATATATATATATATATACACACACACACATACATACATACATACATACATACATATACATATATATGTATATGTATATATGTATATGTCGAACCACTATAAATCTTCGTATGTGTTTGTTACTCATTTTAATTTACATTTTCATCGCTTTTATTCTATGTTTTGTAATTCTTGGGTGTTTGAGTCATTTTTGGATCAAACACTAAGAAACATTCCTAATGCGGGGGTTGCTATCGGTCTATTCATGTTGGGTTAACCGTAAGCAACCCCCAACTGGAAGAAAATTATATTTGGTTAGCCCTAAGGATACAAAAAAAAAAAAGAAAAAAAAAGATCATTTAGTTTTTTTTTAAATTGTTAACCGGCTTATTTAAAGCCGACTAAAAGCTAATTTCGAAGCAACCATCCGGATTGCTTTGGCTTCCTCTAGGGTTCCCAATGTAGCTCAGAATATACATGCTGACCCAGTTGTGGGTTATTTGGTTCCCAATCCACCCTGGGTTGGGAATCCTCTAACACATCACCCTTGCATTGTTTACCTAAGAACCCTAGGAATGCCCACGAAACACAAGGCTATGATACCTCTAATGTCTAGTAGTATTCTTTCACCTATTGTCATATCCAACATTCCTCCACTTTTGTTACCCTTCATCCGGTTTAAATCGAGCCTTAACAAACCAACGACTGGCCAGTTTATCACAATCCCTCAACTTCCTCCGCTTGAACTGCTCTTTACTTCTTTTCCTCACCTTTCGTACTCATGTTTTTGCCCCAGCAACAATCATGTAGCTTCTAATTGTTGAAGTAGCTTCTTTCAATACTGTTGAACATGTTGAACTTAATGAGGAAGACAAAATATGGCAGCACTTCGCTAGTAATATATATTATTGTTGTGCTCACAAGTCACAACTGCTATTTTAAATAGATTTCTAGCAGTGATGAATTTCTTAGAATGTTATTACAATAAAAATATTGACGTAAGTACATATTAGAACGACTAAGTGAGCCAACAAGAATATGTTGTTGAATGTCGATCAAGACGAAAATTGTATCTACTTACCGAACTCCGTAGCCTATTATCCTAATCTTCCTGAATGGTTTGTGAGAAAATCAAAATAGAGCGTCTTTGTTCTGTTTTTATTGAACTTTTTTGTAGAGCTTTGATGATGCTGTCCAATAACAGGCATGCAGATTACAGTTTTTAAATTTAAACTTCCAGATTACTTTCAATAGTTGATTAAGAACTACAAAATCGATCACTGGGATTATGATCAGCAGATGGTTTACCTCATCATCCCCTTTAAATGTTGTTCGATAGAAGCCTAGGTATCGATACTTTGAGATTCTCAGCATTTATATGCATGTTGAATAAATGCTTATACCATGAAAGCACATGTAGATAGCATTTATACGCATTTTATATACCTTGAACAGATTCTCAGCATTTATATGCAGTTTTAAAGTGCTTCTTTTGCAACCTAAAATCTCAGTCATGTGAAGATAGCCAAAATGTCCTAAAAGGTTCTTTTAGTTAAGATAAAGAAATATATGAACCAAGGATTTAAAATCCAAGACGGGTTCATGAATAGGAGATAAACATAAAAGTAGGAGCACATGGTCTCCACTGAATTTTAAGTTGATAGGCTTAATGAACTATAATCAGAAAAAGAATCTAACTGCTCCATTTTGGTCCATCCAGCAACTGTAGCTAACATTCTCTGTCATTTTAACACTTTCCCCTTCTTTTTAGCACTTTACATCATTCCCCTCGCATAATGTCAAACACAACTGAACTCTACTAACTCCACTCTCACATACACTATATATAAAGCAACGTTTCAATCAACAGTCCTAACTCAAACAATCTGATTCATAATTTCCTTTGAATTTCCAATCATGTCAGCATTTCAAATGTTCCTAGTTCTCACTGCCATATCAGTTCTTGCGCACAATGTAGAAAGTGCAGACCACGTAGTCGGATGGGGTTCGAGCACCACGAGTCTGCAATCATGGGCTTCTGCTCAGTCCTTCAAATCTGGAGATAACATCAGTGAGTCTAACTACAGCCCATAAAAAAACACTGAAAATAATGATTAATGATACATAATTATATATACATAATTACATACCATCATTGCAGTATTCACGTATGGGTCATCTCACAATGTGGTGGAGGTAGGGAAAGCCGAGTATGATGCATGCACCACGAACAATCCGATCACAACGTCTGGAGATGGTAACACTGTAATCAAACTGTCATCCCCAGGAAGAAGATACTTCATATGTGGAGTTCCTGGTCACTGCGCTGCGGGCATGAAAATAACGATTGATACTGCATCTGCTTCTGCTGTGAAGACGACTACTCCAAGTACTTCTCCGTCTATCCCACCGTCAGAGGAGGATACCGCGACCCCAACTTTGTCACCAGGTGCAGATTTTTCTGAGACCGCGCCTGTGCCGCAGGAATCGGAAGCTGACTCTGTGGCTGTGAAGGTTGGTGTGGGTATGGGAGCAGGCATTCTCATGGTCATCATGTTGTTTTGAATTAGTTGGAAACTGTTGAATGAGTAACTTGTTTGACGAAGTTGAAGTTGATTTGTTTGTGGTGATTTCATTGTTTCAGCGAGAGATTTCTATGAACCATGCATCTTTTGAGGTTACCGGCCAATTTATTTAAGGAGCCGAACAATTTTTAGAGTACCACTATACCACGTACTAACGCAGGAATGAAATCCCCTGTACCATGCGTCAATAAACTACCATTATTATCGATATTAGCAAAGAAAGTCAATATACTTTGTTATATCTAAGAGCATTCCCAGAGTGGTGAGAATATGCTTGAGTTTGTATCATTCAAGCGTTGGACTTCTCTCATCGTTCCAGCAGTTGGTGGAGGCCACCGCCAAAATTTATTTTTTCTAATAATTAAACATTAATATATTTTCAAAAAACCGTTCAAGCATTAAATGGTTTTCAGAAAACCATTTAAACCAAACAAAAAAAAAAAGATCATATAAACGAATCAACAAAATAAGTTTTGAAAACCGTTTAATATCTAAACGGTTTTTTGAAAACCGTTTAACATCTAAACGGTTTTTTGAAAACCGAGTAGATGTTAAAATGAGTTTGCAATTGCTCACCACGCTAATAAACTCGCCACAGCGCTAGTTCGACCCTTTCTTCCACATTTCGATCGAAACTGTCACCGCTAGGAATGCTCTTTATCATATAATTTAGTTAGTGGTCTAATCCATTATGCGAATCCAAATTTGATCCTTGTCTAATGTTCTGGTTTTACTTAAAATATCTATTAATATACAAAGTCATGTTTTCGAATTAAAATTTTGACCAATGGTTATGTAATACCTTTTTTACATTCCTTACAAATAGTTGATGTTGAACTATATAAGGTTATTATGGTAACTGTAAATTTACCATTATCAGTCGATCGATAACTATTTTTTATTGAAATCGGTATACCAGTTAAAATGATATGGTAACGATAAATTTACCATTTTCTACGGTAAATTATCGGTAACGTTTCTTCAATACCAACGGTAATAGTAATTTTACCAGTCAATTTAAAACATATGAATATTTATCTACGATGGTTCATTGCTTGCGTTTAGAATCAAATAAATGATTAAATTAGTTTAGTAATCAGATAAAATAGTTCAAAGTATACTTCTTTTCTTTTTCATTTATGTCTTTTATACTACCAAACTTGCATTTTACATGGCTTGATATATCCATCAAAATAAGGTAGAAGTCAGAAATTGTACCATGCAATTTAAGCTAGTTTTACAAAGTACTTTACGTTGTAATCAGTATTGACCAGCCATACAGACTAAGGAAAGGTGCCTAAAACAGATGTATTAACTCTTTTACTATGTACGCATTTGACTTTTTTTTTTTTTTTTAATACTAGTTGATACAAGGAACTTTCGGGTGGGCTGGTGGACCGGCCAACTCCAAAGAAGGGACCATGCTGATGTTGTGCTAGTTATCCGCAACTAATTTATGTGGATATTTGTCTCAATGACAAATTTTATATAAAAAAACTATATGCAAGTACAAATAAATTTTGCAACCTAAATTAGGGACAACTTTTATGTTTTAACTGAAAAGTCTAAATATTTTAATTCTTTTTTTTTTTTGAATCAAAAATGTGTGATCTTCTGAAATGAAGAGAGCACACACATATATAAGTCTAAATATTTTAATCTAAGGACACACAATGACATTTCACAAATAAAAAAAGTTAATACAAAAATATTTCCATGTGATTATAATATTAAAAATTAAAAAATAATTAATGAAAATTAATTAGAAAATGAACTTTGTTTTGTAAATATGAAAAAAATATATGACAAAATTCAGGACGGAAAGTGTAACAGCCCGCCATTTTGACCGCCCCAAGTCGGTGATTAAACCAACTCGAAGTGTTCAAAACAACAAATTGTTATTGGCTTACAGGATTTAAAAAGAATTAACACAGAATCACAACGTTCAATAATTTGCAGCGGAATAAATTTTTATATAAATATTAGGGTTTAATACAAAACATTTATACAGCGAAAGTAAAATGAATACATAGACGTTACTATCCCTTGTCATTATATGATTTTGTGGGAGGATAACACTTTTATATAAAATGAGCACGTCTTCACGTACTTCCAATCCAATCCAGTCATCTTTATATCTGTCACAGAAATACACGCGGTAAACTAGAACAATAATCGATTTAAATACAAAAAAATGCAACTGGCATGATCAAAAGTAGCATGGAGCATTGGTATACATGGGCTAGCAGCATTCTTGAACTATCTAAAGTGGTTTTCAAGTCAGCAAATGCATGGTGTGTCTCCAGTCCAACGTAAGTCAAGATGCAAAGCAGTTTAAACATGAATGATAACATGGCAGTAACAAACAACTCAGCTTCAAGTTCAAAGTGACAAAGCAACATAGCAAAATGTTTAACAAAGCATGCAAATTCAAACTGCTACAGTAATGTCAATGTGACAAAGTGGATTCACGGCACATAAAAAAAGTGCTGGTGCACAAGCAAATGACACAGCTTATACATGGTGACCAATCTACATCATTTTGGTGATGTAGCAAGTCAAAACAGTGTACACATTTCAAGAATGGTGCAACAATGTGTCGAGACATGCTCTTATTTGCTCAAGTAGATTTCAATGTAAACAGTATTGCTAAAGTGGTCATAGCAGTGCAGAATGATTTCATGTTCATGGCAATGTGCAAAGTGGTGCCAACAGTCAAAGTGATCAAAACAACATATATTGGCAAGGCAAAGTGATCGAGCTAAAGACAACATCATGTTTTCATAAGACAAGAATTAAATGTTTTCCAGAATTATGAAATCACTTTTGGAAATTTTTTTAATCTATTTCCCAGAATATCATTTCCAAAATCACTGAGAAACAAATGCATATGTTAAAGGATTTGCATATGGGATCAATTCATTTCTATTTCCTGAAATCAACATTTCAAGTTGGCAACAATTTAAATGGGACAGTGAAAATTGTTTCCAGTTTATATATGAACATACGTGGCAAATGTTTGTCATTTATTTAAGGCAGAAATCATGCAAGTTTCTCAAATTTGGTGGAATCCATTCAAGGCAACAATTTCAAGGGACAATTCGACTAATTCAAGGCAATAGAAGGAAACAAATAAACTGAGGAATTAAGGCAACAATTCAAAACCGATTTCAATCCAGAAAATAATCTTAAATGTTTCTTGTTTTGAATCAACCAGGAATTTCGTATTTGGCAAGCAACAATTTTTATTGGAAAGGCAACAATTACCAGATTCATTGAAGGCAAATTTCAAGACTAGGTTCATTTCATTCAAAGTCGAATTCAACCCAAATCATGGCAACAAGGAATGAAATCACGCAAGTAAACCAATATGGTTCCAGAGTATTTCAGTAAACAAAATTCGGCAAGGTATCTCAACAAATCACGCAACAACCAAAAGGGAAACACGGTCAAATCAAATCAAGCCATTTAGTTGAAATCCGAGCAATCAAAGGATTTGGAAATCCTATTTAAACACGAAATCATCATAGGCATCAATCATCGAAAACCAGAGCATAATCGAAAAATACAATTCAGAGAAACTCGCTATTTTTAGGGATTCGATCCGCTCCAAACACGATCGAGCAAGCAATACAGGGCGTCGAAGAAATCCTAGAAGTCACAGCATCTTCTTTAGCAAACGCTATTGGGTTTGGAGCATCAGAGAAAAACCCTAGCTATTTTTCCCTCAGCCGCCCTTTCAATTTGGGAGCAAAGAGGAATAATAAAACAAAAGGGCACAGCTGTTTTTCCTGAAAATTCAAGATGATCTCGAAGGTGACCCAATAAAAGGAATACAAGGGATGCGTGGAATACCCCAGAAACCAGTTGAACACGTGGTTAACAAATATTTTTACAAAGACAAGTGTTGAACGAAATTTAGCACACATTAATAAGTGTAAAATAATTAAATATATATTTTTTTCCAAGGAGAAAATACTATTTATCATATCATATACAAACATAATTGGGGTATTTATACCATTTCAAATACAATTTCAAACTGTTATAACAAACCAATTCAAAATTTAAAATAATAAATCTTTACTACCCAATTTAAATCTAAATAAATTTGTTTTTCGTGTTGTCAATATTCCAACTTTGGATTTATTTCCAAGGTTACATTTTCGAATATTTAAGTGAATTTAAACCAGGTAACAAATCACTGTTAATTGCTTCCGACAAAACGCTCGTATTTATGAAAGAAATCATTTTAAACCTATCCAAACTACATTCAAGGGATAAAAATTCAAGTTTAAATCTGAATTTCAGATATAACTTCTATTTAAATCTCAGTTTAATTCATTTTCTAAACACCAAAATTTTCTAAGCTTTTACAACCCCGTTCTAAAGATTCGGGTTGTTACAGACCCCCTCCTTAAAGAAATTGCGTCCTCGCAATTTACACGGGTTAAACTACAACATTACGAAATTTCCAACATCGCATCTCAACTTCTTCCTTTTAACTTAAATATTTACACATAGTGCTTGGGTCTTTTGTAATCTTCCCGACAGAAAATTTCAATTTGATTACTTAATTATAAGAATCTCAACTCTTATCCCGAGTGAACTACCTATATTAGGATACCCACTCCCTATTTTGAATATAAAGGTATCGTATATTAATTAATACGACTCTAACAATAATAATTTTAAAAAATACGATAAAGTTAGCCAAGATATCATATATAAACCATTATGATATTTATAACAAATATCACATACAATATGATAACAAATTGAGTCAAGGCCAATAAAATCTTCATAACATTTATCATATATATATATATATATATATATATATCACTAAAATACTCATAACACTCTTCATATATATAATACAATATGATCAATAAAGGGAGTACCTTACTCCAAAACGTCTAAATCTCACAGTATGATGGATTAGAAATCCAAGTGCACTTTGCAAATGTACGATCGTCCGA
The DNA here is from genome assembly GCA_030737875.1 of Allium sativum. Lineage (NCBI taxonomy): Eukaryota > Viridiplantae > Streptophyta > Magnoliopsida > Asparagales > Amaryllidaceae > Allium > Allium sativum. Next base: position 11,387,839 of record JASFAX010000033.1, read on the forward strand.
TCAAGTTAAAATCATCAAACCTAACTTATAAAAGAAATAATAAGAAATGTGCGCATGCAATAATAATAAAGCCCATCCCGAGCTATAATGTTGCTCATCTTGAGCAATAGCCAAGCATTAGCAAATAAAAATTTCCAACATCAAATCATAACATAAAAATCATCATAAATAATGTGCATGTGTTGTTAAGTAAATTACAGCCCACCCCGAGCTATAGTATTGCTCATCACGAGCAATAGCCACGTATTACAAATGAAAATCATCATATAACTCGAATGAGCCAATTATCACGAAAGGAGCATCAAAATCCAACATATAAAATCACAAAATGTTTATGTAAATTTAAAATCCAATAATCGCCTCAGTGTATGATCACAAAGATCAAATCACAAAATAAATACCATCCCGACATGGATCTAGCAGAAATAAATATACACATGCAATCCCATGGTAATATAGCTCCTCCCGAGCTTAGCGTGGTATTTATACGTATTCAAGTTAGGCACATGTCACTGCGACCCCCCCCCCCCCCCCGGTCGAGTGTAACTTGACCCCCTCGGTCAAACGAATACGTGACTCCCCTTGAGTCTCGGCTTCCACTGCGACAACCCCCCCCCCCCCCCCCCAGCCGAGTGTATCTTGACTCCCCCAGTCAAGTGAATACATATACGCGACTCCCCCCGAGTCTCGGCTCCCCCCTCCCCCCGAAGCAAAGTACTGGCTCAACAAACACAATATGCGTTACTGACTCACAGTCAGTAACCCAAGTAGTGGTAACAGTGCGTCTCATACCACACGTTCTCACTACTGGTTCACTACCTGCTTATCAATTTCGCAATGGAAAACATCGAAAACACTAAATCATCATTAATAAAACATCAGCTTCAATCTAACTGTACTGGAATTAACCGACCTTGTAGACTTCCATGTCCCATACCACGGAGTATACAATGTAGTTTAAAATCCAATACGTTATCTTAAAGGGTGCAAGATTGTGTAGTTTTTATATACATACATATACATATACATATACATACATATATATATATATACATACATATATATATATATATATATAAGAAAATACTTGATTTCGAAACAAGTTATGAAATATTTTATGAAACCAATAAAATCCATATATTTATGAAAATAACTTTATACTATTGTTTTGAGGCCATTTAGCATGAAAACTAAAATTATAAAACTCTTTTAAACTCAAGACTATACGAAAACTTAATTTATATGTATATCGGAAAGCTAGTTTAAATCGTGTAATGTGTGCTCAAAACTCATCACTAAATACATAAAACCCAAATTAAACAATCAAAACCACTATTTAACTACCAATCTAATTATCAAATAGTAAATAAGAACAAGCCTATTTTAGGCCTACTCATAAAATACAGTGGTTTAACTTCTCAAATCAAGTCACACTAGTTGCGATATAGAATAAAAGTATAATCACACAAATGATGTAAATGCATGTCAACTAAAAATGTCCCAAAAATATTTTAAGTCAGAAATTAACGGATACTTCCAACAGTAATTATTTAATTATAACATAGGCTTCCTATATCACATAATGTTACTTAAATATTTATAGTAAGAAAACATATCGCACCAACTGAAAATACAAAACAAACAATCGTTCCATATGAAAAGTCAAAAGAGTAATCAGAAAAGTATTACCAAAGCTCCCATAACCCATTTACTAAAAATCCTCATCATACAGAATTTCACCTAAACCGCAACGGAAATTATGTTCAATTCAATAATATATATATATATATATGTATGTATATATATATATATATCAATGCCTTTTTTAAATAATCGAAAAGAAAAAAAATTAATTTACATTTTTTTGACGATAAACTTTGGAATTTTACATTGCAAAGTCTTTCAGATTCCAATAAAGAAAACTTGTATTTTGAAAATATTTCCATTAAAATGTACTTATCTTCAAAATTTCCTCAAAATAGTTATTTATTTTTCCAAAATCTCATTAAAATATTTTATTTATCCCAAAATACGCTCTCTCAAGAGCGATTCTAGCATTAATTCCACTCATTTTAGGGTATTTCCACCCTATCTCTAATGAGTTTTAAACCCAATAAGCCAAATTTTAAAACCATAGCTCTATTACCAAATGTAACAGCCTGCCATTTTGACCGCCCCAAGTCGGTGATTAAACTAACTCGAAGTGTTCAAAACGACAGATTGTTATTGGCTTACAGGGTTTAAATAGAATTAACACAGAATCACAAAGTACAATAATTTGCAGCGGAATAAATTTTATATAAATATCATAGTTTAATACAAAACATTTATACAACGGAAGAAAAATGAATACATAGACGTTACTAACCCTTTTCATTATATGATTTTGTGAGAGGATAACACTTTTATTTGAAACGAGCACGTCTTCACGTACTTCCAATCCAATCCAGTCATCTTTATACTTGTCACAGATATACACGCGATAACTAGAACAATAATCGATTTAAATAAACAAAAAATGCAAGCTTATTTTAAGTTTTATTTGCCCCAGAATTTCGGTGGGTTTCTCATCATTTTTCATGACTTGATCTGATATGTGGTCACATATATATTCTGCATACATGCGACACGTATATACACATACTTGTGTATGTATATACACATATCTCTGTGCAGATGCAATCTAGTCATACTTTTACAGGGACAAGAAAGCTATTTTGAATGGCTACATATACACACGTGTATAAATTTACGCGCGTGCACTGTCACGCCAATCAATGTGCAACTAAGGAGCAGCCACGTGGACCAACTCGACTCAGTGCAACCAGTACACGTGTATGCAAACATGGTCGAGACAAATGACAAAGTCAATCAAGTATTCAAGTGTACAAGGGTCAAGATGATCAACCATGGCCAAGCTCAATACATTACAAGCAACAATAAAAATATGATTAGCCCATCAAAATCAAGGCAGATCAACTCAATGCAACATGAAATCAAAGCAGCAAGCATAATATGGCATGATCAAGTCTACAAGATGTTGAACACAACAGGTTAATCAAAGCATCACAGCAAAACTGTTCAGCAATGCACAAATGAAGGTACAACTACACATAGCATCGCTGGAGCAATGAAGATGAGGTCAAGCTCAGCATTACAAACTGAAATGAGACAAGCAAATGGATGTTGCATCATTCAAGTGCAACTGGCATAATCAAAAGTAGCATGGAGCATTGGTATACATGGGATAGCGGCATTCATGAACTATCTAAAGTGGTTTTAAAGTCAACAAATACATGGTGTGTCTCCAGTCCAACGTAAGTCAAGATGCAAAGCAGTTTAAACATGGATGATAACATGGCGTAACAAACAACTCAGCTTCAAGTTCAAACTGACAAAGCAACATAGCAAAGTGTTTAACAAAGCATGCAGATTCAAACTGCTACAGTAATGTCAATGTGACAAAGTGGATTCATGGCACATACAAAAGGTGTAGGTGCACAAACAAATGACACAGCTTATACATGGTGACCAATCTACATCATTTTGGTGATGTAGCAAGTCAAGATAGTGTACAAATTTCAAGAATGGTGCAACAATGTGTCGAGACATGCTCTTATTTGCTCAAGTAGATTTCGGTGTAAACAGTATTGCGAAAGTGGTCATAGCAGTGCAGAATGATTTCATGTTCATGGCAATGTGCAAAGTGGTGCCAACAGTCAAAGTGATCAAAACAACATATATTGGCAAGGCAAAGTGATCGAGCTAAAGACAACAGCATGTTTTCATGAGACAAGAATTAAATGTTTTCCAGAATTATGAAATCACTTTTGGGAAAGTTTTTAATCTGTTTCCTAGAATATCATTTCCAGAAATCACTAAGAAACAAATGCATATGTTAAAGGATTTGCATATGGGACCAATTCATTTCTATTTCCTGAAATCAACATTTCAACTTGGCAACAATTTAAATGAGACAGTGAAAATTGTTTCCAGTTTATATATGAATGTACATAGCAAATGTTTGTCATTTATTTAAGGCAGAAATCATGCACGTTTCTCAAATCTGGTGGAATCCATTCAAGGCAACAATTTCAAGGGGCAATTCAACTAATTCAAGGCAATAGAAGGAAACAAATAAATTGAGGACTTAAGGCAACAATTCAAAACCGATTTCAATCCAGAAAATAATTTAAATGTTTCTTGATTTGAATATATTAGGAATTTCATATTTGGCAAGCAACAATTTTTACTGGAAAGGCAACAATTACCAGATTCATTGAAGGCAAATTTCAAGACTAGGTTCATTTCATTCAAAGTCGAATTCAATCCAAATCATGGCAAGAAGGAAGGAAATCATGAAAGTAAAACAATATGGTTCCAGAGTATTTCAGTAAACAAAATTTGGCAAGGTCTCTCAACAAATCACGCAACAACCAAAGGGGAAACACGTGCAAATCAAATCAAGCCATTTAGTTGAAATCAGAGCAATCAAAGGATTTGGAAATCCTATTTAAACACCAAATCATCATAGGCATCAACCATCGAAAACCAGAGCATAATCGAAAAATACAATTCAGAGAAACTCACTATTTTTAGGGATTCAATCCGCTCCAAACACGATTGAGCAAGCAATACAGGGCATCGAAGAAATCCTAGAAGTCACAGCATCTTCTTTAGCAATCGCGATTGGGTTTGGAGCATTTGAGAAAAATCCTAGCTATTTTTCCCTCAGTCGCCCTTTCAATTTGGGAGCAAAGAGGAATAATAAAACAAAAGGGGACAGTTGTTTTTCCTAAAAATTCAAGATGATCTCGAAAGTAACCAATAAAATGAATACAATGGATGTGTGGAATACTCCAAAAACCAGTTGAACATGTGGTTAACAAATATTTTTACAAAGACAAGTGTTGAAAGAAATTCATCACACATTAACAAGTGTAAAATAATTAAATATATTTTTTTCCAAGGAGAAAATACTATTTATCATATCATATTCAAACATAATTGGGGTATTTGTACCATTTCTAATAAAATTTCAAATTGTTATAATTAACCAATTCAAAATTTAAAATAATAAATATTTAATACCCAATTTAAATCTAAATAAATTTGTTTTTCGTGTTGTCAATATTCCAACTTTGGATTTATTTCCAAGGTTACATTTTCGAATATTCAAGTGAATTTAAATCAGTTAACAACTCACTGTTAATTGCTTCCGACAAAACGCTCGTATTTATGAAAGAAAACATTTAAAACATATCCAAACTACAATCAAGGGATAAAAATTCAAGTTTAAATTTGAATTTCATATATAACTTCTATTTCAGATACAACACCAAAATTTTCTGAGCTTTTACAACCCCGTTCTAAAGATTCGGGTTGTTACAGAAAGCAAAATGCATATTCCTTCATTTTTTTACTTATAACTTTTTTGGCTGTGAATGAAATTAGCTTTAAAATGACTTTTTTCTATACTTACGTGATACATTATAATGCTATATTTATAAATTATAAAGCTATATTCCTTTAGCTCTAAAAGCTGGTTATTTCTATATGTTTATAACAATATCAATCGACTAAAATTATTTTGGAATCATCTTTTTTCCTTCAATTTCAAAATCTATTTTTATTTTCTAATTAATTTAGCAATGATAAAAAACTAAAATGAATTTCATATTGGCATAATACAATTTGGACTTTGTCCTTAATCTAATTAATAAACTTAGTTATCCTTGGCTTTTTTGAAATGTGTCTTTAAACTAAATATTGTTAGGGATTGCAGAATGGATCATTAAGGCAAAACAAACACTAAAAGGGGGGTGACTACTGTTTTTGAGAATTCAAACAAAATCTAAAATCTATGTGATATACTATATGAATCAAACACTACAGAAACAATCTCAGACACATAATTAATCACAAATGCAAAAATAAACAAAAATTAAGTACAGAAAAGGAAAGAACACACCGGATTTTATACTGGTTCGGAGTTGCTCCTACGTCCAGTCCCATGCAATGCTGGATTGCGTAGAGTTTTATTACTATATCAATATCCAATTACAATCCTCCTTGATTTCACGGCTACAAGGGATACCACCCATTCCAACCACACATTTGATCAAGTATACCTTCCTTGATTTCACGACTACAAGGGATACCACCAATTATCCGTCCTTGATTTCACGGCTACAAGGGATACCACTGATTCTTTTACTCAACCAAAACAATTACAAACAACTTATAACTCTTCAGTAACACTTGATTCAGAGAGTAATGTGTAGAGAGTGTAAAGAGTAGAAGATTAGTGAAAACATGACTGAATTCGGCAGAGTATAGGTGTAGAAATCATAAAAATGATAAAGAATAATGGTGTAAGGTTGCAACGTCTCAGAACCGTCACAAATAGTGAATAGACACTTCCTTTCAAATTTGAAAAAATGACAGTTATATGTCGACATATATATATATATATATGTATGTATGTATGTCGACATATATATGCATAAAATTGAAATTTGAATATTTTTCAAGTGTTTTGATATATATATATATATATGTATAATTCAGAAATTCTTGAATTAAAATATAGTCTTATAAATAATAGTATAAAGTAGAAAATTATATGAAAATATAATTATAAACTATATAAACATATTTATAAAATTATAGAGTTTAAAACTATATAAATATAAAGTGTATAAAATATAAATATATAAAACTTATAAAGTATAAATATATAAAACTTATAAAGTATAAATCAATAAAACTTAAGTTTAAAATCAAATAAAAATAGAAAGTAAAATAGAGAAGAAAGAGATTTAAGATAGAATTTGAAAACAAAATTTAAAAAAATAGAATTTGAAATTATTTTGAATTTGAACCTGGAGTGCTATTCAGAGTCTTATATAATCTAGACTCTATAACGATATTTATATTGAAATCTTGAATACTCATGAGTCTTGAAATATCTCTGAATTTTGAATCTCTAACATCTTTAAACTGTACAGTCTTCAGTAATAATTCCTATATATGAATCCTACATATGTATATTTATATATTCTAGACAGAGGTGTTAGTATATATTTTATAAGCAATTATAATTGAAATAAGGTTGTTGTCATCAAAACTCCATTCTCCAACAATCTCCCCCTTTTTGATGATGACAACCTTAGCTTATAAAATATCATACCTGTATATACCTGTTGATGATAATCCTTCAAATACTCCCCCTGCCTATATGTATCCTATAAATTATGTCTATATTGCATAATTTCTCCCCTTTTGGAATTATCAAGAAGAATTTCTAAAACAACTCCCCCTAAATCGTATAACTCTCTAAGTAAAAACCTGTAAGTAATTAAGTAGAATACTCCCCCTAAGTAAAATACTCCTTTTAATAATTCTTGGATCCCTTTTAATTTCATATCCGTATTACTTTATGCTAAGATGTATAATTAAGTACTTAACAGAAACAATTATTATATTAAACTTGAGTTTTCACAAGCGATGGTTCATGGTTTTTTACAAGCACGATACATCACAAGAACGGAAACCAAAGTAAACCTTAAATACTATTTATCCTTGACAATGGGAGATTTATGAATCGGACAATTTGGATAATAGAGACAAAAATCCCCATTCTGTTTAATCACATTCCCATTTTGGTCGAATAATACCTCTCCTACACACACAACCTTATCGTCTTTTTCCGTAATCGTTTGTTGAGTCTTGAGGTTCTTCTTCCTCCATCATTTCTTCTTCCTCTTCTGGTTCTTCTTCCTCCATCGTTTCTTCTTCCTTATTTGGTTCTTCCTTTGGTTCTTCTTCTGGTTCTTCCTCATCTTCCATGGCTTGATTATCATCGTCGATGATAATCGGATTAGCCTTATTATCCATTATGAATTTAAGAAGACTCCTTATTACTTTCCCTTTCCTACTTTGCTCTTGGCTCATCCTAATCTGTAATACTTGTATTTCAGCCATCACTTGCAGAGCATACTCCATCTTTTCTTCAATTTTGATGACCTGAGATAGCGTAGATCGTTGAAAAGGACTCTCGGATGGTCCGGCGGACGAATCGGGATTAATTTCGGTGTTTAAATTAGTGGATGCCATTGTTTATCTTAGTTTAAAATTTTTACAAAGAAGAGAAATGAAAATGAAGAAGAAAAGTCGAAGTAGAAGGTTTAAATAATTGATATAACTATCGTTTTGTGGAAATTAAATTTAAAATTCTGGTAGTTATATGTCGACATATGCATAATTGTATGTCGACATACTTATGTTTTAAATTTTATTTTTCTGATTTTTATGTTATTTTTATATATAATAGTATATTTAATTATTCCAACTCACTCAATGAACATATTCCTAATTCTCTTCTAAATTTAGTAAATGTTGCTTCGTTTAGTGGTTTTGTTAATATATCTGATATTTGTTTATTTGTTTCTATAAATTCAAGTGAAATTTTCTCTTTACTTACATTATCTCTTGGAAAATGATGTCTTATATTGATATGTTTAAATCTTGAATGATGAGTTGGATTTTTAGAAACATTTATAGCACTCGTATTATCATAGTATATCGGTGATTTATTTATTTTTATTCCAAAATCATTTAGAGTTTGTTGCATATATATTACTTGTGAACAAGCCAAAGCGGCAGAGATATATTCTTCTTCATTGTTGACAAAGATATAGTATTTTGCTTTTTACTAAACCACGAGACCAGTGAATGTGAAGTGACATATTCCACTAGTACTTTTACGATCGGATTTACATTCTACGTAGTAAGTATCGCAGTAAGAAACTAAATCGAATAAATCATCCTTAGGGTAAAATAATCCAAAATCTAATGTATGCTTTACATACCTTAGAATACGTTTTACGGCTTTTAAATGTGTTTTCTTAGGTTGCAATTGATATCTTGAACAGAGGCATACACTATGCATTATATCTGATCTACTAACAATTATATATAATAACGATCCTTCCTCTATATAGTTTTTGATCCACATCTTTAGATGTATCATCTTTACTTAATGTTATATTAGTCACCATAGGTGTTGGTCTCCCATTTGTTGTTGTTAAATTATATTTATTAATTAAATCTCTTGCGTATTTTTCTTGATTAATAAATATTCAATTCTTTAATTGATGAATTTGTAATCCTAAAAAGAATAATAGTTCTCCCATATGACTCATTTCGAATTCTTGGGTCATAATGTGTGAAAATTCTTTATTCATCTTATTGTTTGTTGATTTGAAAATTATATCATCAACATATATTTGTACTAATTGAATATCCTTTTTATTTTTCTTAATGAACAAAGTATTATCTAATTTTCCTATTTCAAAATTTGATTGTAACAAATAATTTCTTAATCTATCATACCAAGCCCTAGGAGCCTGTTTTAATCCATATAACGCTTTCTTTAACTTATATATGTCATCTGGCAATTTATCATCTTCAAATAAAGGTGGTTGCTCTACATATACATCTTCTTTAACAAATTCATTTAGAAAAGCACTTTTGACATCCATTTGATATAATATGAAATTATTATAGTTTGCAAAGGCTAGTAGAATCCTAATAGCTTATAGTCTTGCTACGGGGGCAAAAGTTTCATCGTAATCTATTCCTTTCTTCTTAGTATAACCTTGTGCTACTAGTCGTGCCTTATTTCTTACATCCTCACCGTGTTCATTCATTTCATTTTTATAAACCCATTTGGTTCCTATTATAGTCTTATTCTTTAGTCTAGGAACTAGTTCCCATACATCATTCCTAGTAAACTGATTTAGTTCTTCTTGCATAGCAAGTATCCATGAATCATTCGAAGATGCTTCCTTTGGATTTTTAGGTTCAATAGTTGAAATAAATGCAGTATTACTCATATTATTTAATTGATTACGGGTTCTAACAACAGATTCTATATCTCCTAATGTATTTTTTATAGGGTGATCTCTAAGTATTCTAATTCTTTTATTTGGTTGATTATCTTCATGATTTATTTCATTATTTCATTTTCACATTCATCTTCATTGTTTTGAGTTATACTCTTATAGTTTTCGTCGAAAGATACTGTAATAACCCGGAAAATCGGAACCAATTTAAAAATCTTATTTTAGCAATTTTAATGGATTTTGAATATTTAAAATGATTTATTTTAATTAATAACGACTAAAAATTTATTTTAATCGAAGTTAGAACGAATAAATTTATTTTAATTATATAACAAGCCTGAAATGGCGCAACAGTTTGAAAATTCGATTACAAATTTCAAATGAATGTACAGGATTCAAAATAAATCGGATTTCAGTGAAACAAGAAATATTTGAATCAGTTTAAAAATACCTTTCCAACGAATGTGAAAAATCCAGATTTCATAACGGAAATAAAAAATTATGTCCAATTGAAAATTCAGAATAGTCGCTATGAAATTTATATATATATATATATAGCCCTTAAAAATAGCCATTTTGTAAACAACCACCGTTTTCAACGAGACCACTTTTGTTGGATCCAGAATGTCAAAATATTGCTAGATTCCAACTCCCATACTTTTTGGAATCAATATGTGAGCGTGGCAAAAGAAAACGTGATTGGTAATTTTAGTTTGAATTTAATCGACTGGAAAATGACCGTTTTTCAAATGGTCTCCAAATTCGATGAAATTAGTTTTGTTAGGATCGTATCGTCAAAACATAGCTAGATTTATTCTTCTGGAATTTTTGGGATCAGTATGTGGCCCTTGTAAACTTATAATGTACGTTTAAATTAAATACATATATATGGATTTATATTTTAATTTTGATGAAAACCTATCGTAACAGCCGAATTGGGTTACAGGACAGATCCCATTGTGTTCGGAATAGGGGTATTTAGTTAAAGGCAACAGTCATTGGGTTCGATTTGGAGTTCGAATTAAAAATTTACTTTTCGGAATTAATTATATATATATATATATATTCATTCATTCAAAGTCAATGCCCTCATTTTCTCCTTTCTCATTCAAAACAAGAAATCGCGCCCCCCTTTTCCTTTTGAAATCCCGTCGCCCTAGTCCTTCGGCCGCCTCCACCCCATCGCGCCTCCCCTAACTGGCGTCGCACCCCCAGACCCTCGTTCTCCTCCTCCGCCCTCCTTCTCCTCTTCCCTTCCTTAGTCGAACGCCCCAATCCCCCAAATCGAAGAAGACTGCTGCCAGTGGACCCGCCACCTCCTGTCCCCTACCGCGCGCTGCCATAGCTCGAGCCACCCACCTCCGACCACCTCAGACCGCCATCCCCACCCCCAATTCAGCCGGTATGTTTTTTTTATTTATGTATTTAAAAAAATGCGATTTTTATATATTATGACATAGGATAAAAATACGATTTTTATATATTAAAATATAGGATAAAAATACAATTTTTATATATTATAACATAGGATAAAAATACGATTTTTATATATTATAACATAGGATAAAAATACAATTTTTATATATAATAACAGAGGATAAAAATATGATTTTTATATATAATAACATAGGATAAAAATGTTATTTTTATTTATATGTATACCATATAAAAATGTGATCTTTATTATATATAGGATATAAAAATATGATTTTTATCATCTAGAGAGCGAAATAAAAATATGTTTTTTAGTACATAGAGAGTGTTATAAAAATATGATTTTTATAAATAAGAACACAGCATAAAAATGCGATTTATATATATATATATACACACACACATACATACATACATACATACATATATATATATATATATATATATATAGCGATGATTAAAAACTTGATTTTTATATATGTATGGTATTAAAAATGTGATCTTTGTAATGTAAACATTGTTATAAAAATGTGATCTTAATGTAAACATCGTTATAAAAATGTGATCTTTATAATGTAAACATCGTTATAAAAAAATGATTTCTATAATGCAAACATCGTTATAAAAATGTGATCTTTATAATGTAAACATCGTTATAAAAACATGATTTTTATATATATGACATTGAAATAAAAATGTGATTTTTAAATATAAACATCGTTGATTAAAAATATGATTTTTAATATATATATATATATATATATATATACACACACACCGCGTGAAACAGATTGCGATGGAACTGATTGGAAGTAGAACAAAATCCAAATCGCCCATTAAAGAATGATGGAGTGGAAACCAAAGGTGAGAACATTTTCTCACTCAACTTTTAATTAAGTTATTATATTCTAGGATGCAGACGGTGCTTAGTAGCACCCAACACCTTTGATTGAAACCATGGATGTTTGGTTGTTCGTTTTGATTGATAAATTGGTTGAATTTGATTTGGGATGTAAATTGAATTGATTGGAGTTGGTATGTGTATGACGTGAGCCAGTATTAGGTGAGGGATAAGGCTAGACCTTATTATGGTTCTAGTATCGCGCCGTTATGCTGTCAAAATTTTCTAAAATATGTTAGAACAATAAAGATATCATTTTTACTGTATAAATAAACTATATAAAATATTCAAGTGTTGAATAAAATATTTTATCGTTAAAAAAAATATAATTTTTATCGTGTATATGAATGAAAATAAATATTCATTTACAAATCGGATGATTTGTTTACGTACACTCATTGGACTGATATTGATTGGGACGATATATTTTACACATCGCCCAACTGCACAAATAAAATCTGTGTGTGCTGATTTAAACCCCACACAAGTATTGGGATGATATTGACATACACTAATCCAAATTGTTTAGTTGTATGTCAATCGATTGGTTGACAGATTGTTATAAGCGTTAATTATTTATTTTTGATGCTTATGCTGTAACAACCCGGATTTTCAGAACCAATTTAAAAAATTTATTTTAGCAATTTTAACGGATTTTGAATATTTAAAATGATGTATTTTAAATAATAATGACTAAAAATTTAGTTAAATCGAAGTTAGAACGAATAAATTTGTTTTAATTATATAACGAGCCTGAAATGGCGCAGTAGTTCGAAAATTCAATTTCAAACTTTACATGAATGTACAAGATTCAAAATAAATCGGATTTCAGTAAAACTAGAAATATTTGAATCTGTTGAAAAATATCTTTCTAACGAATGTGAAAAATCCAGATTTCATAACGGGAATAAAAAGTTATGTCCAGTTGAAAATTTGAAAGGCGCTATGGAATTTATATAATATATAACCCTTAAAAATAGCCATTTTGCAAACGAGCTCCGTTTTTGACGAAACCACTTTTATTGGATCCGGAATGTCAAATTATTGCTAGATTCCAATTTTCATAATTTTTGGAACTAGTATGTGAGCATGGTGAATTTAAACGTGTTTGGTAATTTCAGTTTGAATTTAATCGACTGGAAAATGACCGTTTTTCAAACAATCTCCAAATTCGATGAAATTAGTTTTGTTAGGACCTTATCATCAAAAAATAGCTAGATTTATTTTTCGGGAATTTTTGGAGTCAGTATGTGGCGCCGGTAAATTAAAATGTATGTTAAAATCAATATTGACTATTATTTTAATTTATATTTTAATTTTGATGAAAACTAGTCGAAACGATAGAATTAGCTTACAATACATATCCCATTGTGTTCGGAATGGGGGTATTACATTAGAGGCGACAGTCGTTGGGATTGATTTGGAGTTCTAATTTAAAAGTTACTTTTTTGAAATTTAAAATAATTTAAAATATATTAATATATACTTCGTCAACCTCTATACTCTCTCTCCCCCTCATTCTTCGATCAAAAAAAAAGAGAAAAAAAAACCCGCTCTTCAGATCGAGGTCGCCCCCCTTTCCCACGTCGCTCTCCCTCCCAGGCTACGCCGGACCACCGTGCCCCTCCCCCTACCACCGCCGCCTCCGGCGAGACCCATCCCCCTTCTCCGACCATCGCCCCCTTCCCTCCCTCCTTCTCCGCCATTTTCCCTCTCTCCCCCTGTTTCTAACAACGAACCACCACCACCCGACCTCCTCTCAGCCTGCGCCGTCTTCCCCCTGGCCAGCAAACACTCCTCCGCCGCATGGAGTCATTTCGATCGTGGAAGAAAGGTGATTCTTTTTTTTATTATTATTATTAAATACACTGTTTTAATATCTGAAAATTTAGAGAAAATAAAAACATAGTTTAAACCAGTTTTTATTTACGGAAAACATGGTATAAAAATTTGATTTTTAAAATATATAACATTGTCTGAACATATGATTTTTATTATATGAATAGCGAAATAAAATTGTGATTTTTATATGTAAAATCTTAGAATAAAAATATGATCTTTTATATATAATAGCGATATAAGGACTAGATTTTTAATCGTATAAAGATTAGATTTTTAGTTTAGAAAAGATTAGGTTTTTAATTGTATAAAGATTAGATTTTTAGTTTAGAAAAGATTAGATTTTTAATCGTATAAAGATTAGATTTTTATTTATGAAAAGATAGGATTTTCACATATGAAAAGATATGATTTTTAAATATGAAAAGATATGATTTTTAATTGTGTAAAAATTTGATTTTTAATTATATATAACATTATAAAAATATGATTTTTATAATATAATGGCGATATAAAAATATGATTTTAATTTATGTGAACAACATATAAAGATACGATTTTTATTTATACAGCAGCATATAAAGATATGATTTTTATTTATACACTAGCAATATAAAGATATGATTTTTATTTATACATTAGCAATAAAAAATTTTGATTTTTATATGTATTGTAGCGGTATAAAAATTTGATTTTTATATATATTGTAGCGGTATAAAAATTTGATTTTTATATATATTGTAGCGATATAAAAATTTGATTTTTATATATATTGTAGCGGTATAAAAATGTGATTTTAATCATGTATAGCTTAGATAAAAATGCGATTTTTAAATATATAAACATCGTATTAAAAATGTGATTTTTACTATGGACAGCGTGAAAAAGATTACGTTGGAATTTCGGGCAAATCCAAACTTTTCAGAAATTCAGAAATAAAATTGGCGGAGTGGATCCCAAAGGTGAGAACCCCTCACTCTAATTTATTTTATAGTTAAATATATATACTAGGGGGAAGACGGTGCTTAGAAGCACCCAACACCTTTGATTGAAACCATGGATGTTTGGTTGTTTGCTTGACTGGTTTATTTGTTTGAATTTGGTTTGGGAAGTGAAATGGATTAATTAGAATTGGTATGTGTATGGAGCGAGCTAGTATTAGGTGAGGGATAAAGCTAGACCTTATTCCGATTCTAGTATCGCGCCGTTATGCGGCTGAAATTTTCTACAAATGTTAGAACAATAAAAATATCATTTTTACTGTATAAATGAACTGTATAAAATATTCATGTGTCGCAATAAATATTTTATCGTTAAAAATATAATTTTTAATGAGTATATGAATGAAAATAAATACTCATTTACAAATCGGATGATTTGTTTATGTATATTCATTTGACTAATAATGATTGGGACGATATATTTTACACTTCACCCAACTGCACAAGTAAAATTGGTATGTGTTGATTGAAACCCCACACGGGTATTGGGATGATATTTGACATACACTAATCCCAATTGTTTAGTTATATGTCAATCAATTGGTTGACAGACTGTTGTAAGCATTAATTATTTATATTTAATGCTTATGCAGTTGCGTAATGCACTCTGGATGATGGTTGCCTGTGTTTGATTATTGTTGTGTACATGTGTGAATGAAATCCATATAAATAAAATTATATGGTAATTGACTGTGTCTAATTCCAATTCGGAAAGAACGAATATTTTAAATTGACGAATAATGAATATTTAAAATAACTAATATTTTAAAATAATGTTTAGTAATGGATCAAAATATGATTTTGATGTCCGATTTGGGATGGACACGAAAATATTGAAATATATGAAGTCGTGTTGATTAGATATGCGTCATTTTGACGCGAACGATATTTATATCGATTTTATTCATTTTTATAATGAATATCGAAAAGGAAGTGATTTCAAAATCTAATGTTTTGAAAAAAATAATATCATTTATATATTAATGATATGAAATATTCAATTTTGATTTAAAATTGAATATGAAGTTGAAATCGTTTTTAAAACGAATTTATAATGATTTGTAAAATACTTTTTAAAATGGAAATCAACGAAATATATATAATATATATTATATATATTTAATGGCCTGAATAGAACGCGTCACGCCGCGGTCGTTCGCGAATTTCGATCGTTGACTTTGAATTGATATTACGGAAGATCTGACCGTCGGATTCTTCTAAAACCGAAACCGTTGGGTTCGTATCGAAAAGAGCTTTCCAACGAATATAAGAGATTTGAAATCTAACGGGTGGATTTGGAATTATGTCCAAATCAAATTTGGAAAAGGTTGTTGTAAGTGCAGTTCGATGACCATTTATGGAAATCAACTGAAAGGGCCTTAATAAAATTATTAAAAATATTGATATTTTGTGTAAAATCATAATAAATGATTTGAAAAGATTTAGGATGAAAAATTCCATATTTGAAAAGATAAAAATATTTTTTTATCGAAATGAACTAGTTATTAACTAGAATTATAATCCAACTATTTTTAAATAAATAAATTGGATTGAGAATGGGTTTTAATATAACCAGAATTTCCAGTATATGAATTGGAGTGGATTTGAATGGAAATCATCTTCGTAATATTTCGATGTTGGATTTCGTGATTATACGGATATTGTTATGGAAATTTGGAAGATATATTTATATCGTTATTTCCAATATGATATTTGTTGGTTTCATAATTTGATATTGAATATAAGCCAATATAATTTCTATTTAGAGTGTTGTATTTAATATTGAATTGGATTTTGGGTTTGTCTTGAATGGTGTCTTCATTAACACTGTTCTTAAACCCAGTAAAGGGAAGAATAAATCTTTTAATTACGATTTAGTGAAGTTTCCAATTAATTAAGATTTAATTGGAATTGAATAAAAGAATTGGATTTTGGGTTTGTCGTGAATGGTGTCTTAAATAACACTATGCTTAAACCCCGTGTAAAAATAATAAATCTTTTAATTAAGATTATTAGTGTTTCCAGTTAATTAACATTTAATTGGAACTAAAATGGAATGTGAATTGGGTTTATTGTGAACTGTGTTTTTAATGACATTCGTTCTTTAACCCAATCTATAGTAAAATGTGATCTGGAATATGTAAATCTTTTATTAAGATTTAATGGTATTTTCCAAAGTAAAGTTTTCCAATTAATTAATATTTAATTGGAATGGAATGGAATTCGATTTGCTAATAATCGAAATAAACTTCTGTGGAGGAAGACTGTTAATATATATGGAATTTAAAAGGCTTTGTCATTATTCCATTTATATTATTGGTCGGATACGGAAATTGATATCAATTATATATTGATTTGCTTTTCCGTGAAGATTCCATTTTTATGGAAGAGGATGTGGGTTTATCGTGAACTGTGTTTTAAATGACATTAGTTCTTTAACCCAGTTAAAGACAGGATTACATATCTATCATTGTATTTCGAACTATATGGTTGATCTCTGCTAAATATATATCTGTTTGGTGGCGGAGAATTTATTCTCTTGCTTAACACCCTTCTCTAAGATGTACGATCTTAGAGGTTATATATAGGCAGAAATCAATAGTACGGTGTAGATTGTCAGTGTGGCATGTTTGATTTCCCAAAGTTAAATAATCATTAATATTGATTTTTGGGAAGATTAAAACTAAGTGGAGTTTAAATGAATCTTTAATTAGATTGAAAAGTGAATAAGATAATTTAGATTATAAAATTTGGGATATTATCGAGAATGGAGTATCGCCAGTTTTACTCCAAGCGATAATTAAATCATTAATTAGGTTTGAATTTGAAATGGTAATTAATTTTACCGAGAACGCCATGGTGTTAGATATGGAGTATTACCTGTTTTGCTCCATGGGATATAGGTCGGGATTGGGAAATTAAACAAATGATTACTTCGGTGAGGTGCATTAATCCTGACTAGTTTGGATAAACCTTAATTTTGTCTGAATTGATATCCAAAGGAAGATTAAAGAATAAATTTAAAGAATTTATCTTTGATAAAATTGATGGGAACCTTTCCCAAATAATATAAGAATATTTGAGTAAAAGAATATTCTGGATTGGAATGAGGCATATGTTGTGTTTTTATAGCACTTGTTTATTATATACGCGAGTTATTCGGAAATGCCGGGTCTATACCCATTCTGAGTAACTGATTCGACGATAAGTCGACGATGAAGATGGTGGTTGAAGACCAGAGGTTTTCACATAGTTTGGATGATTACTGATGTCTTGATTGGGCTGTACACCCAAGACGAGGCAATAAGTGGTGATCGTCCAGACGTACTTGGAGATCGACCGGATATGCGAGGACCTCTCTCCTATATTGGACATATGGGATGAGGAATAAGGTGCCTCTGGTTTCATTCAGACCCAGAACGAACTTGTAAATGGATGTGTGTCTGACATTGGATTTTATTCTGTGTTGATTGATCTCTATTAAATATATATCTGATTGGTGGCGGAAAATTTATTCTCTTGCTTAACACCCTTCTCTGAGACGTACGAGCTCAGAGTTTATATATCGATAGACATCAGTCGCATGGCGTGAATTTCCTGTGTGGCATGCTGTGATGCAAGTGATCAAGGCTTCTGTTGAAAAGCAGAGTCTTGTGGTTGATGATTAAAGCACGGCCTTAAAGGGCATAGCTTTGTGTATAGCGTTAATTCGCGAGCCCCACACCTCGGTATGAGTCAAAAACGGGATCGGACCGTTTGGAGAACATGACGTTTTTTTCTAGCTATGGGTGGTGTCATGGTATGGAGCCCGGACATTTATTATATTTTTACCTATGTAGATGATTGATTGCGAGGCGCCTCGGATATATCGGTTACTACGAAGCTGATGGATAGGTCCTATAGGACCGGGAAACGTGTGTTCAGGAATAGCTAATCCTCAAACATAAGGAAGTACTGGCCTTGGAGGATCCAAGGGTCTACTGCGGGAGATCCTGAGGCATTTGCTAGAGTGTCTCGAAGCCGGCAAGGAGTACATCCCTTGCCCCGACTCATGATGGAAATCCAATTTCCAATACATGACATTTCGGTTTTGATTGTAGAGCCTAGTATAGCGACATGATATATGGTACCCATGCCGTCTATGATCGATACATTTATATTTGAAGTTGTTTTTAACACTATACACTTATAATAGTATCAAATCATTTGTTTTAAACGTACCAAGCATGTTTGGCTATTGTAAGGGAAAACCATATGCTCCGGCTTGCGTTACATTGTGTGATGGGACCTGGGTCTTATAATAGCTTCATTTTTCCAAAAAGCGTTGCACTGTTTGTTTTATGCACTGGTATTCTTGGATGTAAACCCATTCCGTGTTATACAATGTGGTCCCTTGATATACCTAACTTTAAAATCAGATTAATAACTGTTTTAGTTCTCACACCAGTCACATGACTGACCTGGAGTTTATTGTTTTAACCTAAACTCTAGGTCCCCCTATTTTCCACACGGGCAGCTACTAGTTTCGGTTTTGCAGATTTATTTTCACAGGATCCTGGTTTACAGCTGGAGCGATATTCGGAATGCTCTGTATACGTATATTTCTTTCAGTTGTGTTACGTAGATGTTTTTCATACTCACTTGTATTGGCCATAAGACATTGGTTATCACTGGAGATTTTCATACTCAATATATAGATGTTTTCCTTTCTATCTCCTTCGAATATTACTTTTGAATTTCTATCTTCCATAAAACATTTATCCTTTTCAAAGTTTATTTTATAACCTTATCGCAAAGTTAACTTATACTTAGCAAGTTGTGTTTTAAATTCCTAACTAGTAAAACATCAGAAATAGTAGGAGTTTCAAAGTTACCGATATTTCTGATTCCAATAATGTATCCTTTAGAGTTATCTACGAAGTTCACCATTCCACATCTTCATATTTCATATTATTGAGTAATTCAGGATTTCCCGTCATATGTCTCGAACAGCCACTATCCAGTATCCATTTGTCCTTTTTATTTCCACCAATTGCTTTCCAGAGTTTGAATTCTCAACAGCCATGTAACACACCAGTTCAGGATTTGAATTACCAATAGCCACCTTTTCAAAATTTGAATTTCCAAAAGCCACCCTTTTAGAATCTGAATTGCCAACAGCCACTTTACCCATCTTCTCAACTTTTGACTTTTCAGAAGTCATAAAACGCATATTTTCCTGAATTGAACAATATTTCAGTAGATCACACGACTTTTCAACATAATTATATGCAGACTCTTTCAACATTGATATAATGCATGAATTGACACTAGTGTCAACAGAAATTCCAAAATTTTCCATATAAAAATTTTCAAAAATCAGATTATGGACTTTTTGAAAGACCTTGCTCTGATACCAATTGTTAGGGATTGCGGAATGGATCGTTAAGGCAAAACAAACACTAAAGGGGGGTGAATAGTGTTTTTGAACATTTAAACAAAATATAAAACTTGTGTGATATACTATATGAATCAAACACTACAGAAACAATCACAAACACAGAATCAAACACAAATGCAAAGACAAACAAAAATAAAGTACAGAAAAGGAAAGAACACACTGGACTGTGCAAAGTTTTATTACTATATAAATATCCAATTACAACCCTCCTTGATTTCACGGCTACAAGGGATACCACCGATTCCCCACACACACACTTGATCAAGTATACCTTTCTTGATTTCACGGCTACAAGGGATACCATCGATTACCCATCCTTGATTTCACGGCTACAAGGGATACCACCGATTCTTTTACTCAACCCAAACAATTACAAATAGCCCTATAACTCTTCAGTGGAACTTGATTCAGAGAGTAATGAGTAGGGAGTGTAGAGAGTAGAAGATTAGTGAAAACAGAATTGAATTCGGTAGGCTATCAACATGTATATATATATATATATAACTCTGGGAATTCTTGAATTAAAAATAAAGTTATAAATAAATATTATAAAGTAGAAAATCATATGAAAACATAAGTATAAACTATATAAACATATTTATAAAATTATAGAGTTTAAAACTATATTAATATAAAGTATATAAAATATAAATATATAAAACTTATAAAGTATAAATCTATGAAACTTTAAGTTTAAAATCAAATAAAAATAGAAAGTAAAATAGAGAAGAAAGAGCTTTAAGATATAATTTGAAAATAGAATTTTGAAAAACATAATTTGAAATTATTTTGAATTTGAACCTGGAGTGCTATTCAGAGTCTTACATAATCTAAACTCTATAACTATTTTTATCTTGAACTCTTGAAATATTGAATACTCATGACTCTTGAAATATCTCTGAATTCTGAATCTCTAACATCTTTAAACTGTACAGTCTTCAGTAATAATTTCTGTTTATGAATCCTACATATGTGTGTGTATATATATATATATATATATATATATATATATATTCTAGATAGAGGTGTTAGTATATATTTTATAATCAGTTATAATTGAAATAAGGTTGTTGTCATCAAAACTCCATTCTCTAACAAATACTCCTTGATTTATTCCATTATGAGCATGATCAGTCAAATTTGCAAATTTCATGTACAAAACTAAAATTAGGCAAACGATTGGAGCTAATAATATAGTAAAAAAGGTTTAATTATATTATAATGGAAGTAAGATTAAAAAAAGGTAAACTACATGAAAGCTTATAAATGCTGAAAATCATAAACATGTATCCATCGTTAAAGCTTCTTTACTGGAAGCAATTATAGTCTCCAAATTAAAATGACTCTGCACATGCATGGATCCATGGTTCAACCCAACAACCCTAAAAAAACATTTGAACTCAACCCTCAATGACCGTTGTTATTAAAAGTTAAGTAACATACACTAAGTTCTCACTTTTCATGTCCTTTTAATTTTGTTATCCAATTGCAAATTATAACTGATATATGTAGTATTGTTATAATTACTACTCTCTCTATGATATTGGTACTACCCTTTTGTTTCTTTCATCATGAATAATATCTTGTTATAATAATTGATCCCCCCTAATTCTTTTTACCAACAATACACTACTGCCACAACATTCTTAAGATTTAAATGTGTCATTTTGACACTATTACATATATCATTAATAATATGATCATTAACGTTTATATTATATGGTTTCGATCCAATGAGACCGATTTCAGCACATGATTCGATTCCAATCAAAAGTTACATCTCAAGCAGTAAAAACAAAGGTAAAATTGCCATAATTAAATTCGGTAAAAAATTATAGGCATGTCTTGCATCCCCACGAACATCATACTAAAATCCGAGAATGATCCGACCATTAGGGAATAAAATATAATTATTTTATGATCCTCTGGTACGTAAAATATGAGTCGTTACATTCATCCCTTGTTAAGAATTTCGCCTCCAAAATTCTAAGCAAACATGAGCAATCGAAATATCCCATATGCCTACCATCCTTAAGTAGCCAATCTAGCATCCATCAATCCATGCAACCAAAATTCTACCCTATCATGCGAAACTCTAATAGTGCTAGACACTATGGTACAAGTTAGATACAATATATGAGACATACCATTCAAAGAATTTAGGATGGGTCGACCTCGTACTCTCTCCCGTTTCCTACATGTAATCGTCGTCGTTCTTACTCCATTGTACCTTGACTAGCTTAACACTCTTCCCCCTAAGTTGTTTCCTGTCACTCCCTACGATGTGAAGCGACTTACGAGGTCTAGAAACTTCAAGCTCGACCTATAAATCTTCGATATGACCAGAAGATATCACAACATTCGAGTCGTGCACAAACTTCAGTAGAAAAGATACATAAAACACATTTTGCACACTCGCCATATTCTCTGGTAAATCCACTCTATATGCGAGCTTTCCAATACGCTCGATAATCGAAAAGGGTCCAAAAAACCATGGTGTTATCTTTTATTTCCTTCCAAAACAAACAACATTTCTTAGATGTGCAAACATAACAAACACCAAATCTCCTACTGAGATTTCAAAGTCTTTTCGTTGCTTATCGGTATAACTCTTCTGATGATCTTAGGCTGCCTTCATTTGTTGTCGAATGAACTTGATATTATCCAACGTTTCTCTTATCATCTCAGGCCCAAGTATCAATTTCTCTCTGGTAACTAATCAACATGATAGAGAATTACACGGTTTACCATATGGTGTTGTTCCAATACTCGACCGGTAGCTGTTATTATAAGCAGACTCAACCAAATGCAAGTGAACTTCCCATGTTCCTCTAAAATTCAATACAAAATCCCTTAGGTGGTCTTCCAATACTCAATCAACCCTTTTGGTTTATGCATCTGTCTTGGGATGATAAGCTATACTCATACATAGCTTGGTTTCCAAAATCTCTTGCAAACTCTTCCAGAATCCACTGGTGAATAGCGGCTCTTGGTTGCTAACTATACTCTTCAACAACCCACAGAATCGAACTATCCACTTTAGGTATAACTTAGAAAACTTCGATGCCTTCATAGTCTATCTGACAGGAATAAACCTTGCGTTATTGATCAAGCGATCCACGATAACCCAAATACTATCATTTCCCGCCCTTATCCTGCGTAACCCAATCAGTAAGATCAATCGACACTAGCTCCTATTTCCACGGAGGAACTTCCAATGGCTGCGGTAACCCAGTCTGCTTTTTCTTCTCAGCTTTAACGAACTGACAGTTCATACACTTCGAGATAAATTTCCCTACATCCCTCTTCATACCTTCCCAGTAGTAAACTTGCTTCATATCTCGATACATCTTATTACCATCAGGATGAATTTTTAATCTAAAGTGAAGACATTCCCTCAAAACTTCATCCCTCGATCCATCCAAATCAGGAACAACCAGTCGTCCACTCTTGCGAAGCCAACCATCTTGATCGACTTTGAAGTCCTTAATTTCTTCAGGCTCCATTCTCATCTCTAATCTTCATAAAATCCTTGTAAGCTTAGCGTCTCGCTTCTGGATTTCGCCAATCCTTTCGATAAGATTTGGTCTAATCGATAGGCTTGTCAACATTTTAGGCTCTAACTCAAAATGTGGCTTAAAATGAAATCCAGCTAAATACTCGAGATGCTTCCACTCCGAAAACATGACCCCCAAACTCGAATGTCTTCTTCTTAACGCATTAGACACTACGTTACCTTTTCCTAGAGTATAAACTATATCAAAGTCGTATGATGCCGAAAACTCTAACTGTCACTGTTGTCGAAGATTTAAATCCTTTTAGGAGATAAGATACTTCAACGAAATATGATCTGCAAACAACTCGAACCTAACTCCCAACGAATAATGCTTTCAAATCTTCAAAGCAAATACAATCGTCACTAAATCCAAATCTCGAATTAGGTAATACCTTTCTTGCGGCTTCGGTTGTCGACTCGCGTAAGCCACAACTCTCCTCATTCTCACTCGGAATTGTCAACACAGAAGCACCTGTCAATCTCTCTTTCAAGATCCCAAAAGTTTGCCTACACTTCGCATTCCACGCGAAGACCTGATTCTTCTTCGTCAATCCGGTTAAATCTGCAGTCCTTGATAAATCGTCGATAGTATCCAGTTAAAAAAGGAAACTCCAAACACCTATCACACTCTTGGGTCGATCCCAATCATGTATTGCTGCCATCTTAGCGGGATCCACCGCTATTCCTTGTCTCGACACGACATGACCCAAGAATCTCTCTTCCTCCTTCTAGAAGTGACACTTCGAAAACTTAGCCTTCAACTAGTGCTTTTGTAAGAATTTTCAAAATGATTTTCAAGTGCATCTTTTTCTTCCTTATTCCTGGAGTAAACTAATATATAAACCATAAACACAAGTACAAACTTGTTCAACTAATTTATGAAAACCTGATTCATAAGATCCACAAAATATAATGGCGCATTAGTCAATCTAAATGCATCGCCATCCACTCATAAAATCCGGACGGTGTCTAGAAAGCAGTCTTCGACACACTATCTCTAGCCACTCTCAGTTGGTGAAATCCTTTTGCTAAATCCATTTAGGAAAACACCTTGGCTCCATCGATTCTTGGCAATGGATACTTTTTCTTCTTGGTCACCTTATTTAGTTCACGATATTCCACACATAAACGCAATGATCCGTCGGCCTTGGTCGTAAACCCAACCGGTGCACCCTACCCGGATACGCTTCTCCGAATGAATCCCTTAACCAAAAGATCATTTGCTTGCACCTCTTACTTGGGCTATACCTTAGGCGTCATCTGCCTAAGGGGCATAATAACATGTATGGCTACATCCACTAAATCAATCCAAAACCCGACCTCTCAGTGCACCGACAATCCTCTAATCTCATCAAAAACATCAGAAAACTCTTGAACGATTGGCGCAGATGACAATCCGTCTCATGGAAACCCAAGTGAAAATAAAAAGCTAAAAAGAACACATTCTCTGGTAAACAATGTATCCCCATCGTTCTCCCTTTCAAAGTTCCCGAGTATCACCTCGAGCCTCTCGCAATCCACAATAGTCGCATACCTCATGAGCCAGTCCATACCTAGAATAATTCCAAACCCAGCGAAGTTCATAACAAAGCAGACATACACAAAAGAGCAAGCATGACTCGATAAAACGAGACCACAACAAAGCATAAAAAGACTAGACGAACCCCTTATTAGGTTAATCACAACCAATGTCCCATCAACAACCTCAGGTTCTAAACCTAACTTGAAAACTAGCTCATTACGGATAAAAGAACGCGATGCTCCAGTATAGAAAAATGAACTGAAACACCTCTGACTGAAAGCGTACCTTAAGCAACAACTCTCTTCCCCTTCTCCTCAGCAGTTGGACACCTCGAGGAAGACGACACAACATCTAAAGCATAAACCTTCACACCCTTCTTATCCTTAGATGGTTACAGACAATTCTTCTTCGTATGCCCAGGCTCATCACAATTAAAGCACTTTCTCTCCATCTTAGGTTTCTTACAATCCTTGGAAAAATGGCCCTTTTGTTGGCAATTATAGCAAGTAACCTCACTCTTCGGCTTCTTTTGGACATTCTTCCCTTACCGTTATTGTTTCCTTTTACCATTCCTCTTTTTCTTATTACCACTACCATGTTGTGGTTTCGACTCCTCCTTATCCTCAACAACAACCTCCACCTTTTGCAAAAACAAACTCTCCTTCCTCAAAGCCTTCTCGACCAATTTCTCATAAGGATCATCAGTATGATGTATCAATTGTTTTCGTAGATTCTCATCCAATCCTAAGATAAAGTTCTCATTCTTTTCGTAAAGGTTCTTGATATACCGATGAGCATATTTGGATAAAGCTTCAACTCAGCCCCATACTCAAACATAGGTCTTCTTTCTTGCTTAAGCTCAACAAATTTCTCAAAGAGAATCGACTTTTGAACTGTAAAAATAAACTTCGCCTCAAATCTGACTTGGAACCGATCCCAAGAAATCTCGTTCTTCTAAGTCTCTAATGCGATGGAATTCCACAAGTACATCGCTCATCCTTGCAACTGCCTCGATGCGAGCTTCCACTTAGTTGCATCTTTGATCCCCAAGTCCCCGAAGATGCAAACACAAGTATCCAACCAATTCTTAATCTCAATGGTAGGTTCTGTTCCAACAAATGGCTTGCCGCCTAGAGAAGTATAGTCATTACACAACTTGGCGAAATCAACAACCCTAGGCGCCTGCATATGAGCACCAACCTCTATTATTGCTTCTGGAGTGGGCATCCTCTTTATGATCGTTGCCATCATAGCCTTGAACATAGCAAGATATTCAGGCATAGCAGCTCCAGCTCTCGAATCACTACCCTCACCTACCCCTCCAGTAGTAGGCTCATCCCTAGCAGCGTGTCTCGAAGTTCGACGACTTATTCTTACACCGAAACAAAATGATTAGTCCACATCAGAGAAAAGCCGCAACGGTTATCAAGTGCTTACTAACCTACTACATATATATATATATATATTATAGTACAATAATCTGTTGGAGAATGGAGTTTTGATGACAACAACCTTATTTCAATTATCATTAATTATAAAATATATACTAACATCTCTATCTAGAATATATAGACATTGTATATGCATGATTTGTATACAGGACTTAAATACTGAAGACTGTACATTTTTAGAGTTTCAAGAGATTTAGAATTCAAGATAGATTCAAGACTTATGAGTTATCAAGCTATCAAGATTTCAAGGGTTCAAGAAAAGTATAGTAATAGAGTCTAGTTTATATGTAAGACTCTGAATAGCACTCCAGGTTCAAACTCTGTTTTTCAAATTATCTCTTTCAAAATTAATTTCAAAATTATTTTCAATTTGATTTCAGACTTTTCTCATAATAATTTTTTATCTTCCAAGAATTTCAAATTTATGATTTCAAATGTATTTCCTAATTTATAAGTATTCTTATTTTTATAGTTTTAATAAATATGTTTTACTAAGTTTATATTTGACTATAATATTTTCTATGTTTTCGTATAACCATTTGTTTATATATATAGTTTATAAATATTTCTTTATAAATTCCTATGTATATGTTTATAATTATATTATATATAGTTTTCACATCACACACACACACACACACACACACACATATATATATATATATATAGTATTTAATCATATGTTTAAATAATATTTTCTTATGTGTTTATACTTGAAAAATAATGTTTTAGCAACTAGTTTTGTTTCAGGAATTTCCAGAATTTAAATATTGATTTAAATACTTTAAAAATGAGTTAAAAATAAAAAATATGATAGATGTCGACATATACTTATTTCTATGTCGACATATAACTGTCAGAAATTTAAATTTGAAAGAAAGTTTCTATTCACTATTTGTGACGGTTTTGAGACATTGCAACCTTTCGCACACTATAAAAAGGGCTTGAATTCGAATTTTTAATCATCTCTTATTCTCTAACTTCACTCTCTTCCATTACACTATTATTCTTAATTATTTTTATGATTTCTACACTTATACTCTCTGCCGAATTCAATTCTGTTTTGATCAAACTTCTTCTCTTCTCACTCTCTACTCATTACTCTCTGAATCAAGTGCTATTGAAGAGTTATAGGGCTATTTGTAATTGTTTGGGTTGAGCAAGCGAATCGGTCGTATTCCTTGTAGCTGTGAAATCAAGGAAGGGTAGTCGATGGTATCTCTTGTAGTTGTGAGATCAAGGAAGGTATACTTGATCAATTGTGTGGGTGGAAACGGTGGTACCTCTTGTAGCCGTGAAATCAAGGAGGGTTGTAATTGGATATTGATATAGCAATAAAACTCTACGCAATCCAGCGTTGCGTGGGACTGGACGTAGGAGCAATTCCGAACCAGTATAAAATCCAGTGTGTTCTTTCCTTTTCTGCATTTTTATTTCTGTTTATTTTGCATCTGTATTCGATTCTGTGCCTGTGATTGTTCCAGTGGTGTTTGATTCATCTAGCAATTCACATAAGTTATAGATTTTGATTAGATTCTTAAAAACACTATTCACCCCCTATAGTGTTTGTTTTAGTTTAACGATCCTTTCCGCAATCCCTAACATAATCATCCATTAAAAATTACAAGTATGTCTCTCGTACGCTTTTACGCTCGCAAACATTGGGTAAAACCGATAAACCAAAGCTCAGATACCAAATGTGACTACCGTCTCATAACTCTGCACTAAACTAAGAAGAAATGCGTTGTATGATGTGTCAGGCTGAATGAGACGATTATAAAGGAAGAATAAATCAAAACGAAACCTGCCATGTAACTCACAATGCATGGATAACATATAATAGAAAATATACAACATGATAAAGTAGTGAAGCATAATAGAACAGAAACTCCAATGTATATAACAACTCAGAGTCACCATTACAAAATCACCAAAAAATGTGTAATCCGTACATCAAGCTTTACTACATATCTTTCAGAGTGACAATAGTAAATAATATACAGCGAAAATATCAATTTATCTATATAGTAGGCAATAATAATGCATCAGCCTTCTACTCGTCATCGCACAACATCATCTACACCAAACCTATCACTTGTTATCTCGGTCTACTCACCAGCAACATTGATGAGAAACCCAAGGTAATAAGAGGAAAACATAAAACCTTGAGTCGGGAAAAAATAATCTTAGTGAGCGATAAAATAACTAACAACAGTTACATAGGATATATGAGTATAGATAGTTCGGTCATCCGATATGTCAGGCAACCATAGAATTGGCACATGATAATCATCCATTTCAGAATAAGAAATGACAACCCACAATCCCGCTTCTCTTCAGTATCCTACAGTGATAGCCTACCTAAAGAAAAATAGAGAAGAAAGCGTACAATCAACCATATCATCCAATATCTTAGCTATCACCGACCAAAGCCTTGAATACATAATTCCTCGAATGACCGACTGTGGCTTTCCATCAAGAGCTAATGGAAAACATCGGTTCTAGTCAGACGACTATATGTTGACTTACATATGTTTGCCCCCAACTGGGGCAACTAGATCACAACTCAAGCTCGATCCAGGGTACAATCCGTCTAATCCTGATGCGCATCCCCACGATACCCTTGCTCTGAGTCTGCTAGAACCTATGATAACTAACGATTCCTTGGAACTTCAAATCTTCAAGCCACCCTCCTCGACGACTTCATCTTTTAGTTCGAACGACTTCTCAAACAATCCCATTATCATCCATGATCAACTCCTGTTCTTAGTTAATCCATCATCATAATGTATCGTGCATAATGCATCGACCAACACCACATCAATCTAGCTTCGACCACTCCGTCTTGAGTTCGTAATCAAAGCACCATCCCCTTTAGAGTCGTACTTTCATCATTTGAAGTCTATTTATCACCAAACGTCACCAGCAATCCCCAAAAGACATCACAATTAAGGCTCCAAAATCTCGACCCTCGTCTTGCTTCATGACAGATCGGTATCGGTCCATCATCTATGGACCGGTACCAGTCCTCACACTTAGTCAAATATAGATAAGTGTCTTAACCACCCTGCCACCCTCCTCAAGTGCTTCCTCCCAGTCCAACTTCTTAGCCAAATTCCAAATGGGCTAAAACCTCTGTCGATCCATCCCATGCACTCTAGTAAACATTCTTCTACCCATCCAAATAACTTGAAAATTTGCGCGCTGCCTTAATTTAACACCGTGATTCCATGCCGCAAATCCTACAACAATACGACCAACTGTGATGGATCGGTGCTGGTCCATCGGCAATGGACCGATGTTGGTCCATCGGCCATTGACCGATGCCGATCCATATACTTAGTGTATTTCGAGAGCAAAACTTTTGGGTTCTTGTAACAACCCAGAAAATTAAAACCAATTTAAAAAATTATTTTAAGGAAGTGTTATTAGAAAATGTGTCAGAATTTAAAAATTCCATTTTTAAATAATAACAAAGCCCTTAAAAATAGCTATTTTGCAAACGACCTCCGTTTTCGATGAAATCACTTTTGTTGGATCTGGAATGTCAAATTATTGTTAGGTTTAAACTTTCATAATTTTTGTAATTAATATGTGAGCGTGGCAAAAGAAAACGTGTTTTGTCAATTTTAGTTGAATTGGATCGACCAGAAAATGGCCATTTTTCAAATGGTCTCCAAATTCAACGAAATTAGTTTTGTTAGGACTTTATCATCAAAACATAGTTATATTTATTTTTCTGAAATTTTTGGAGTCAGTATGTGGCCCCGATAAATTAAAAATGTGCGTTCAAATTCAATATTGACTGTTATATTAATTTATATTTTAATTTTGATAAAAACTGATCAAAACAGTAGAATTGGCTTCCGAAACATATCTCATTGTGTCAAAAATGGGGGTATTTGGTTAGGAACGACAATCGTTGGAGTTCGTTTGGAGTTCAGACGCAAAATTTCACTTTTTGGAGATAATGGATTTAAACAATAATATAAAATAGGGTATAAATAGCCCATTTTCAGCCAAAACCCTCATTACCAAAACCTTAGCCGCCGGTTTCATTTCAAGGCTGAAATAATTTGAATTTCTTTCCCTGTTTTCTCTCAATCCATCAAGAATTAGAAGATGATTTCTGCATGAAAGCTGTAGAGATTCACATGCTTTACAAATTCATACGGTTAAGATCATGTTTTGGGTAGTATTTTTCGCGAATCTCAGGCCTCAAGCGCTGCAGTTTGGCTGCAAATTCATAGCCATGAGGGGGCTCAAATTCAAAGCTATTCATGGTGAAGATGGAGAAGAAGAAGTCCTTCGATGTGGTGCATTTAGATCGGGTCCGGGAGGATTGGAATGGGGTGCGAAATTTGAAGGGAGCTGCGTGTTTTTTTTCCTGCGTGCGTGATGAGGAGCGACGGGAACGTGAGGAAGGAGAGAAATTAAGGGGAGGGAAGGTAGTTAATTAGGTTAATTACTTTATTAATTATCATTAGTTAATTAAAGTGTGTTATTAACATATAAAACCTCATAACTTTTGCATACGAAAATAGAATTCAATGATTTCAGATGCGTTGGAACCGTGGCGACGAAGGCTTCTCAATGAAATCAACTTGGACAAGATTGGATGTAGTTACAATTTTTGGTTTAATTAAAAAATCATTATTAAACGATTTCTGAACCGATCAAGGTGAGAACTCTCTCACTAAAATATTTTTTACAGTTATTTATTTCATAACTGCGTATATCAATTGTCAATGTTGATTTTTATCTGTTTTAATTATCACAAAATGTTGTATGATGCCTTTAGTTCACATTCACTGTTGTTTGAAAACCGTGATGATTTTGTGATGGTTGTATTGTGGAAATTGATTGTGATATGAATGAGTGATTGTGGTTGCAACAAAAATATTCATTGTTTGAAATAAAATATTTTAACAATAAAAAAATTACAATTTTATTTTATGTAGGAATCACAGAAAGATTCATGTTTGAAATAAAATGTTTTTAACAATAAAAATCACATTTTTATTGTATGTATAAACCAATAAAAATAATCATATGTTGAAATATGTTTTATTCACTAAAAATATTGTCTTTAACATGTTAGCGAAGATATAAAAAGAATCATTTGTTAAATATGTTTTGTTAGATTAAAATATTATCATGCTAGCGATGTTAGAAAAATATGATTTTGTTTGATTAAAATATTATCATGCTAGCGATGTTAGAAAAATATGATTTTGTTTGATTAAAATATTATCATGCTAGCGATGTTAGAAAAATATGATTTTGTTTGATTAAAATATTATCATGTTAGCGATGTTATAAAAATAATAATTTGTTAAACATGTTTAGTTGAGTAGAAAAATAATCATTGGTTAAACATGTTTAATTGAAAGAAAATGTTTTAACAATAAAAGTACATTTTTATTGTATGTAGGATCATTAAAAATGTTCATGTTTGAAAGAAAATGTTTTAACAATAAAAGTACATTTTTACTGTATGTAGAATCGTTAAAAATGTTCATGTTTGAAAGAAAATGTTTTAACAATAAAAGTACATTTTTATTGTATGTAGAGTCATTAAAAATGTTCATTTATAAAAGTACATTTTTATTGTATGTAAAGTCATTAAAAATGTTCATGTTTGAAAGAAAATGTTTTAACAATAAAAGTACATTTTTATTGTATGTGGATTCATTAAAAATGTTCATGTTTGAAAGAAAATGTTTTAACAATAAAAGTATATTTTTATTATATGTAGAATCATTAGAAATGTTCATGTTTGAATGAAAATGTTTTAACAATAAAAGTACATTTTTATTGTATGTAGAATCATTAAAAATGTTCATGTTGGAAGGAAAATGTTTTAACAATAAAAGTATATTTTTATTGTATGTAGAGTCATTAAAAATGTTCATGTTTGAAATAAAATGCTTTAACAATAAAAATTATATTTTATTGTATGTTTGATTCATTAAAAAGATTCATGTTTTAAATAAAATGTTTTTACAATAAAAATTACATTTTTATTGTATGTTTGATTCATTAAAAGACTCAAGTTTGATAAAAATGTTTTAACAATAAAATAGTGTCATTTACATATTAGCGATGTTAATATAAAAAAAGGATCATTTGTTAAACATGTATTAATTCATTAAAATAATGTCATTTACATGTTAGAAAAGTTAGAAAAAAGGATCATTTGTTAAACATGTATTGATTCATTAAAATAATGTCATTTAAATGTTAGAAAAGTTAGAAAAAAGATTAATTGTTAAACATGTATTGATTCATTAAAATAATGTCATTTACATGTTAGAGAAGTTAGGAAAAAAAGGATCATTTGTTAAACATGTATTGGTTCATTAAAATAATGTCATTTTTAACATGTTAGTGAAGTTAAAAAGAACTATATGTTAAAACATGTTTGTCATTAAAATAATGTCATTTTTAACATGTTAATGAAGTTAAAAAGAATTATATCTTAAAACATATTTATCATTAAAAATGTCATTTTTACCATGTTAAGTTAAAATAAAAGAATAATATGTTTAAAATGTTTTGTTAGATAAATAACATGTTAGTGAAGTAGTATAAAAGAATCAAATGTTAAAATATTTTTATTAGATACAAATATTATTTTTAACATGTTAATGAAGTGAATTAAATAATCATGTCTTGAAATATATGTTTGTATGTTAAAAATATATTTTATAACATAAATAGAAATTGTACAAAAAAAATCATGTCTTGAAATATATGTTTGTATGTTAAAAATATAATTTTTAACATGAACATGAGTTGTACAAAATTTACATGCAATAGAACAAATGGAGTTGAAATCGTCGAATGAATTTTATATATATATATATATATATATATATATATATATATATATATATATTAAAATTAAATGAATCGCGCGCGGTAGTTCACGTTTTGAAATCATAACTTTAAACAATTATACCGAGAGATCCGACCGTCGGATTTTTCCAAATCTGGAACCGTTGGGTTCGCTTTGGAAAGATCTTTCCAATGATATTAAATTTGTTAAGATCCAACGGTTAGATTTCAAGAAATACGTAATTCAAATTTGGATAAAAACAGCGCCAGAGCCGCGTAATGACCTGAAGCGTAGTTCAAATTAAATGGGCTATTTTTATATAAATGAAAATAGCGATAAATCGTTATAAAATATTATAAACGATATGGAATGAAAATAAACCAATTTCCCTTGGTTTATAAAGTAATATGGACGGTTAGATTTATTTGACATTAATCTATAGAATTGAATTAAATTTAACCAAAGAAAAGAAATGAATTGAATCATATATATTCGAGAATTATTTGAAAAAGCCGAGTTAAATCTCATTTCAAATAATTATACGACAACTAAAAGTCGAAGACACTGAAGATGGTGGTTGAAGACCGACGATCTTCACATCGAATGGATGACTACTGATGCCCTGGACTGGTTAGCTCCCAGGAAAGGGTTAAAGTGGTAGTTGTCAGGACGTACTTGTTAATTGTCTGGATATGCGAGAAACTCTCTTCCATATTAGACATATGGAATGAGGAATAAGGTATCTATGGTTTCGTTTAGACCCAGAACGAGCTTGTAAATGGATGTGTGTCTGACATTAGGTTTTATTATGTGTTGATTGATTTCTATTGAATATATATCTGTTTGGTGGCGGAGAATTTATTCTCTTGCTTAACACCCTTCTCTGAGACATATGAGCTTAGAGGTTATATATCGATAGACATCAGTCGCATGGCGTGGATTGTCAATGTGGCATGCTAAGATGCAAATGATCAAGACTTTTGTTGAAAAGCGGAGTCTTGTGGTTGATGATCAAGGCACAACTTTAATTAGCATAGCTTTGTGTATAGCGTTAATTTGCGAGCCTCACACCCCGGTATGAGTCAAAAACGGAATGAGGATGGCAGGGAGTGCATGCATTTCTTTCTAGCTAGAAATGGTGTCATGGTATGGAGCCCAGACATTTTTACTTATGTGGATGATGGATTGCGAGGCGCCTCGGATATTGGTCGCTACTGGCCAAAAGATAGGTTCGATAGGGATGGGAAACGTATTGTTCAGGATTAATTAATCCACTAAAGTTTGTGTGGACCGGCCCTTCTGCTAACCAGGGCTCGCTAGCATCCGAGTCCTGAGGTATTTGCTAGAGTGCATCGAAATCGGTGAGGATGATTTCTAGCCTCGACTCATGATGGAAACCCAATTTCTGATACGACATTACAGATTTGATTATAAACCTATATATGGCGACATAGTATATGGTAGCTATGCCGTCTAGGATTGACACATTTATATTGAAAGTGTTTTAAACTGATTAGACACTAGCAATAATATCAAATGATTATTGTTTTATACGTATCAATCAAATTTGGCCATTATAAGATAAAACTCTATCCTCCAGCTTGCGTTGCATTGTGTGATGGGACCTGAGTCTTATAATGACTTCATTTTTCTAAAAAGCATTGCGTGGTTTAAATGATTTACTTTATTTATGCACTGACAATCCAATGGAGAAAACATGTTCCGCGTTAGCGGCGTGGTCCTGTGATTAGCCTTACTATTAAATAAATTAAGTAGGATTTCTCATACCAGTCCCATGACTGACTCGTAGTTTGTTTCACTTGCAAACTCGGGTGCCCCTATTTCCACACGGGCAGTCGAGTGGTTTGTTTTGCAGATATTTATTCATTGAGCAGGATTCTGGATTGAAGCTTAAAGTTGCGTCCATAGCATTGATAGTCTTCCGTTGTGTTAGTTTATTGGTTCCGCTGCATTGTATTAAATTTATTGTAAATTAATCTTCCGCTGTAGTATTATTTTTATATGTACTATGATATATTCTGTACTCTGATGTAACATTATTATGATGTTTATAAAAGTCTTCTAATATTTGTGCTGATGTGTTGTATGCCCAGAGTTAGCGTATCTGGGCTTCGAACGGTCTTGGTTGATTTAGTGATCGATTTGGTCCGAGCGAAATCCGTATTGTTATAGTTCCTTTCTTGCATCATCTAGAGAACCTCCGCCAAGTTTCACCCTAATTCGATCATCTAAACCTCTAAATTGTTCTGTTCTTCAAACACGAGGAATGCGGCAACCAATTCTAACAAATAGCTCAAGCAATGCATTCAATTCAATCAAACCAAGCAGCGATTCATTAAATCTTGATCATACAAGCTTGAATATATCATAAATTTATCATAAGCATATCGAAATTAAAGGGATCTAAACATATACAAGAACATGATTAAACTAACAAATTACTGGTTCATGTGATTAAATTAGGTTTTCCTAAGATGTCCAAATCTGAATTAAACATATATGATCAGATCTAAGGTGAGCTTAACGTATAAAACATGAATTTGATCCTAATTTACCCATATAATCTGTAGTTTCAGTGTGAGAGATATCTGTCACTCACCAATTTCAAGATCCATTGCAAAACCAATGAAATCAGATTTAGACAGCGATGCAACCCCCAAAACTGATTAAATATGACCCCGAATGATGATCTAGACTCTTGATGCAATAGATGGTGAATTAGGATGAACAAAATTAAGAACTAGGGTTTAGATTAAATTTGGAGAATCGTAGACACAAGCCTGTACGTTTGAATTAAGAGAGATACCTTAACTCTCTCCCAAACCCCCTATTTATAGCAGTAGGTCATTTGCCTAATAGGTTACACTAATCATCCCACTGAGCCAAATCTTTAATGTGACAGCTCTATGAAATTACCAACCACCATTCTGATCCAATAAGGCCGATTTCAACACCTGAACGATCTCAATCAAAAGTTACAGCTCAAAAAGCAAAACAACGGGCAAAATGTGTTGGGGAATGCGAATTAAGGATCTTAAGGAAAATTAAATACTAGAGGGGGTGAATAGTGTTTTATGGATTTTATTAATTTTTTGAAATCATTTTAAGTTTATTATAATGTTATGAAAATCACAGATATGAATAATCACAGAATCAAACACTGATGCATAAAATAATAATAATAAAAACAGTAAAAGGGAAGAACATATCGGGATTTTATACAGGTTCAGAGTTACTCCACATCCATTCCCATACAATGCTGAGTTGATGTGAATTTCTTTTCAAATAATATCCAAATTACAACCCTTGATTTTTGTGCTACAAGAGCACATCCCAACTGTTTCCAAAGTACAGTGAGACTTAGTTGATTTCCGAGCTCCAATCACACCTAGTCGATTTATACGGGACACAACCATACCTTTTCAATATCAGTTTTGAAAGATAATCTCGATAGGACTTTATCATGCAATCTTTGATTATAGATAGCTTATAACTCTTGAGTAGCACGTGCAACTTTGAGAGAGTTTGACAGAGAATTGAAATAGAAAGTGTATGATATGATTCTCTTTGAAAATTGGTAGAGTATAAGTGTATATTTTAAGAATTAAGGAGTATTAATGGAGAGAAGAGAAGGAAGAAGAAGATGATGAAAAGTTAGTTAAAAAGTCGAATTTAGAAGCCTATTTATAGCCTCCCAATAGTCAAATCCTTTCAGAATAGTTTTAAATTCAAAAGACACAACTTTTCAAAATTTGATTTTGAAAACAAATGGCAACTATGTCGAATGCATATTTTCATATGTTGACTTACCTTATAAACTTTTCAAAAAATAAATTTTTGATTCAAAGCAAATAATGGTTAAATAAATTATGGTGATTCTTGAGCTAAAACAAACTATATTCCTTTATATTAAAATATAGTTTTACACATACAAATTTTTTTAAAAACATATATTAAGATGATTTAAAAAAGATTAAATACCATCTATAAAATGATATTAAAGCATATATACAAAACTATGAATATAAGGAATACTTTAGAAATAAATATAAGTAAGGAAATTTAAAACTTAAGTAATTATAATGAAACTAAATATAAAATATATAAATATGAAATATTTGAATCAGAAGTTAAAAAGTATTTAGGAAATAAAATATATTTAGAAAAAAGAGTTAGAATTTGTGAACAAAGAAATATATTTAAAATAAGAAAGTAATTTTGAAATCATTTTGAATTTAAGATGCGGAAAAAAGTGAGAAAAGATTAAAATAAGGATTCCGTGCTAATCGGAGTTTTGACAAGAAATCCAGACTCAATTACTTTTTATTTCTTGAACTCTTGTTACTCACAACTCTTGTGTCTTGAACTCTTCTTCTTTGAAATCTTGATTCTCTAAACTATACAGTCTTCAATAATCAGTACATGCATATATTTCCTATATATATATATATACATATATATATATATATATATTCTAGACAATAGTGTTAGTATATATTTTATAACGATAATAGTTAAAATGAGGGTGTTATCATCAAAACCATCATTACAATCATCTCAATCCCTAACAATCTCCCATTTTTGATGATGACAACCTTGGTATATAAAATGCTCATACCTGATGTCTTGATTCTCCAGTTACTCCCCCTTACTCCATTAACTCTTTCTGAAACTACTAACTCCCCCTTAATATAAGTCTTATTTTATAATTCTTCCCCTTCATCATCAACAAAAACTATATATTCCTAACTATACTACTGTACTCTCCCTAAAACTGAGACATAATTCTAACTAACATAGTGCTAATTACATAATACCTAAAACTAATCTAGTTTAGAACAAGTTCCAATATCTAATACTATCCTTAAGATAATAAACTAGAAAAATGCCTTAATATTCTTTCTACGACTATAATTTAAACACATGAATATTAACTTTATTATAAATTTTTGTTACAAATTCAATATATGAGAACGTACAACAAATTTTTACGAATATTACATGAATATACGATACCTAAATACTAAGTGTTTTTGACAATTGAGGACTTGTGAACTGGACAATTAGGGTAATGGAGGTAGAATTCTCCATTTGTCTGATCACATTTCCTTCCTTACCAAAACACACTTCGCTTATGCAAATTACTTGATCGTCTTCCTCCATATCTTGATCTTCTTCTTCTTCAACTTCTTATTCTTCTTCTATAGGATTATGGACTTGAATATTGGATGAATCCTCTTCAATAATAATTGGATTAGTCTGATTATCCATTATGAATTTTTGAAGATTCCTAATGATCTTCCCTTATTTTTCTTGATCTTTTGCCATATGAAGTTGTATTTCAGCGAATAATTGCAGGGTATCTTTCATTGATTCCTCTAATTTGATAACCTTTGCAAGCGTAGATCATTGAAAAGGGCCTTGAGTAGAAGTAGGAAACGAATGTTATTTTTTTGGTTGTTATTTGAAGCGGAAGCCATTATTTATTTATTTTAAAATTTTATTACTGAGAAAAATGAGCGGGAAGAGAAGAATTTTCGAAATTGAGAGTTTAAATAGGTGTAATAACTAATTTTTTAGGGAGTTTAAATTTTGGAATTTTACTGTTATATTTTAACATAATAATTTAGGTATGTCGACATACATCTTAAAATTTTGAACATTTTGAACTTTCCTATATTTTATTATATATTTATACTAATATGACTAATTATATTACTTCGATGAATAAACAAATGCCTAGTTCTCTTCTTAATTTAGTAAACATTACTTCGTTCGATGATTTAGTTAATGTATCTGCAATTTGATTTAGTTTTAATAAATTCTAGTGAAATATTTTTTTATTTACGTTATCTCTAAGAAAATGATGTTTAATATCAATATGCTTTGTTCTAACATGTTGTGTAGAATTTTTAGATAGATTTATAGCACTCGCATTATCATAGTA
The DNA here is from genome assembly GCA_030737875.1 of Allium sativum. Taxonomy (NCBI): domain Eukaryota; kingdom Viridiplantae; phylum Streptophyta; class Magnoliopsida; order Asparagales; family Amaryllidaceae; genus Allium; species Allium sativum. The sequence continues at coordinate 11,427,700 of JASFAX010000033.1, forward strand.
AATTAGTGATTTAGTTATATTTGATCCGAAATCTCTTAGAGTTTGTTGCATATATATATATATATATATATGTTACTTGAAAACATGCCAAAGTTGTAGATATGTACTCGACTTCAGTTGTTGACAAGGAAATGATATTTTGATTTTTACTAGACCAGAGAATGACCCAAAAAGCGACAAGTTTCACTTGTACTTTTTCGGTCCGATTTACAACCAGCATAGTCAGCATCACAATATGAAATTAAATCAAATGATTTTTTTAGGATAAAATAGACCAAAGTATAATGTATGTTTGACATATCATAGAATATGTTTTACAGCTTTTAACTGAGTTTCCTTAGGTTGTGATTGATATATTGCGCAAAAACAAACGCTATGCATTATGTTTGGTCTGCGCCAGCTATATATATATATATATATATATATATATATATATATATATATATATGATAAAGAACCTATCATACCCCTATATAATTTTTGATCTACATCTTTTGATGAGTCGTCTTCACTTAATGCTTCATTGGTGGTCATGGGTGTGGGTTTTCCTTTAGTATTAGCCATGTTAAATCTTTTGATTAAATCCCTAGCATATTTTTCTTAATTATTAAATTTTACATTACCTAATTGCCTTATTTGTAACCCTAAAAAGAAAGTGGTTTCTCCCATGTGCCTCATTTCAAACTCTTTCGTCATGATTATAGAAAATTCTTGATTTATTTTATTATTTGTTGATCCAAAAATTATATCATCTACATAGATTTGTACTAATTGAGTATCATTTTTGCTTCTTTTAATAAATATTCTATACTTTTAAAATTTAAATTTTTGATTGCAACAAATAAGTTCTTAGTCTATCATATTAGGCCCTAGGAGCTTGTTTTAATCTATATAAAGCTTTCTATAACTTATAAACATGGTTTGGAAAATTTTCATCTTGAATAATGGGGTTGTTCAACATAAACATTTCCTTTAACAAATCCATTTAGAAAAGAACTTTTTAAATCCATTTGAAATAGTTTGAAATTATTATAATTAGCGAAAGCAAGTAGAATTCTAATAGCCTCTAATCTATCTACGGAGGCAAAGATTTCATCGTAATTTATTCCTTCTTCTTGATAGTATCCTTGTGCAACCAATCGAGCTTTATTTCTAATGACTTCACCAAGTTCATTCATTTTATTTTTATAAACCCATTTAGTTCATTTTATAGTTTTATCCTTTGGTCTAGGAACAAGTTCACATACATCATTTCTGGTGAATTGATTCAATTCTTCTTACATAGAAAGGATCCATGAATCATCAGACGATTCTTCCTTTGGATTTTTAGGTTCAATAGTTGAGATAAAAGATACATTACTCGTGTTGTTTAATTGATTTCTATTTCTAACTGCAGATTCAGTATCTCCTAGTATATTTTCTACAGGATGATCTCTTAGAAATCTAATTCTTTTATTGGTTGATTAATTTCATTATTTAATTCATTATCACATTCATCTTCATTATGTTTTTTATTTAAATTTTTATAATTTTGATCAAAGGATACATTTAGAGGTTCTTCAATAGTATTATTTTTTAAATTAAAAACTCTATATGCTTTACTTCTATTTGAGCATCCAATAAAAATTCCTCTATCTGATTTAGATTCAAACTTATCAAAATTTTCTTTACGACTTAAAATAAAACATTTACTTCCAAAAATCTAAAATAAGTTTCCTTTGGTTTCTTATTATAAAGAAGTTTGAATGGAGTTTGTTGGTTAATGGTCTAGTTGAAATTCAATTTAAGATATAACAAGCTATTGCAATTGCTTCAACCCAAAAACTTCTTGGTAAATTACTATCAGAAAGCATTGTTCTCATACACTCTTGGATCGTTCTATTTTTACGCTTAGCTACTCCATTTGTTTTTAGGAGCTCTCCAAAAACAGAAATTGTGAGTAATTCCCTTTTTATTACAAAAATTCTTAAAAAAATTATTTTCAAATTCTCCACTATGGTCGCTACATATAGTTTAATTTTTAAAGATAATAGATTTTGAATTCTTTTAGCAATTTTTTTTAATAAATCAAAAGCAACACTTTTATGTTCGAGGAAAGAATCCAAGTAAATCTAGAGAAATTATCGATAATTACGAAAACATACTTACTATGATTTATTAATTGTGTTTGAGATGGACCAAATAAATTAATATGAAGTAATTCTAATTGATTTGAAGTGAAAATCTCATCTTTTAATTTAAATGAACTTTTTCTTATTTTCCCTAATTACAGGCGTTACATAAATTATTTAATTTAAAATTCATTTTGTGAAGCCCTCTTACTAAATCTAATTTAGAAATTCTAGATAGGTGTTTGAAGTTTAAATGACCGAACCTTTTATGCCAAATCCGTGGATCACTTGCGTTGGTCAAAAGACATAAGTTATCGTTTGAAATTTTTACACTTAAGATGTAAATATTTTCTTTCTAATTCCTTCAAGAATTATGTTTGAATTATTATCTTCGAAACAGTTATCTTTTTCAAATTTAATTTTGTAACTTTTATCACATAATTGACTTATATTAACTAGTTATGTTTTAAATTCTTAATTAATAAAACATCAGAAATAGCAGGAGTTTTAGAATTATCGACATTATCGATGCCAATCACATATCCTTTCGAGTTATCACCAAAATTGACCTTTCCTCTATCTTTATTTATCATATTATTTAGTATGACTATATTTCCAGTCATATGTCTCAAACAACCACTATTAAGTATCCATTTATCTTTCTTGATTTGCACCATTTGTCCGTTAAGTTTTGAATCATAAAGAGCCATGTAACACATCTGTTCCTGTACTATACACCAACTCGGTAGATAATTTATTTTTTCAAAAAAAGTAAATACAAACTTATGAAATAATGACGAAATGAATATTTTTGATTTAGTGTTATAAAAAATTCCAAAAATTGCCATTTAAACTTTTCAAAAATTCAGATTATGAAATATTTGAAAACCAGTGCTCTGATACAAATTGTTGGGGAATACATATTAAGGATCTTAAGGAAAACTAAACACTAGAAGGGGGTAAATTGTGTTTATGGATTTCATTAATTTTTTGAAATCTTTTAAGTTTACCAGAATGTTATAAAAATCAAAGAATCAAACACTGATGCAAATAATAAAAATAAAAAGCAATGAAAGAAAAGAACACACCGAAATTTTATACTAGTTCAGAGTTATCCTACATTAAGTCCCACACAACACTCGATTGATGTGGATTTTTTTTTCAAACAATATCCAAATGAAAATCCTTGATTTACAGGCTACATGGGTACACCCCAACTGTTTCCGAAGTACAGTGAGACTCGGTTGATTTCTGGGCCACAACCTACACCCACTTTATTTAGGGGCTCCAATTGCACCTAGTCGATTTATCCCGTATGACACGACCATAAATTTTCAGTAATAGTTTTGGAAGATAGACTTAATAGAACTTGGTCTTGCGATATTTGATTATATAAAGCCTATAAATCATGAGTAACACTTGTATCTTTTAGAGAGTTTGACAGAGAATTGAAATAGAAAGAGATCGATATGATTCTCTGTGAAAATTGACAGAGTATAAATGTACAATTTAAGAATTAAAGAGTATTAAAGAAGAAAAGAGAAAGGAAGAATAAGATGATGAAAAGTTAGTTAAAAAATCGAATTTAACAGCCTATATGTAGTCTCCCAATAGTCAAATCCTTACAGAATAGTTTTGAATTCAAAAGACCCAACTTTTTAAATTTTGAATTTGAAAACAAACGGCCCATATGCCGACATACATATTTTCATACATCGACATACCTTAGAAACTTTGCAAAAAAAATTTGATTTAAAGCAAATAATGGTTAAATAAATTATGGTGATTCTTAAGTTAAAACAAACTATATTCATTTATATTAAAATAGATATTTTCAAGTACATACATATATTAAAAACATATATTAAGATGATTTAAATATGATTAAAAAACAATATACAAAATGATATTAAAGTGTATATATAAAACTGTGAATATAAGAAATACATTAGAAATAAATATAAGTAAAGGAATTTAAAACTTATGTATTTATAATGAAACTACATATAAAAAAATGAATAAGAAATGTTCGAATTGGAAGTTAAAAATTATTTAGGAAATGAAATATATTTAGAAATAGGAGTTTTTAAGAACAAAGAAATATATTTAAAATAAAAATGTAATTTTGAAATCATTTTGAATTTAAGACAGGAAAAAGAGTGAGAAAAGATTAAAGTAAGGATTCAGTGCTAATCAGAGTTTTAATAAGAAACCTAAACTCAATTCCTTTTTATTTCTTGAACTCTTGTTACTCATGAGTCTTGTATCTTGAACTCTTCTTCTTTAAAATCTTGAGTCATTAAACTATACAGTCTTCAATAAACAATGCCTGCATATATTTCCTGCGCACACACACACACACATGCACACATATCTATATAATAAAATCCCTTGGGTGGACAAATCAAGGGACAAAGAGTGGTTTAGATTAAATACAAGGAAGGATAAAGTATGGTTAGGATTTTTCCAGCTGTGCGTAAACTGCTCCCCCTTTTCTTCCTATGATTAAGATAAAAGAGGGCTGAGATCTATTCTCAACATAGATATCTGATGGCTACAAATTATTCATGGGTATCGTCTTCTCCCACTATCTCCTCGATTACGCTTATGGTTCCACATTCCCATATTTTTGCGGCCTTCCCCAACAACCTCCTTTCCCAGTTGTTTTGTTAGTTTTCTCAAGCTGTAATTTCGATTGCTTGAAATGACTGAGAATCGAGACGAGGACAACAACATCATTTTTTATTCATCTCAATTCTTCGATTTATCGGTGTATTAGCTCAAATTTACAAGTTTATCTACTCACTTTATTGCAGGACAAATTATCTTCAATTGATGTTGTTTATCCTCACCGTAGTCTCAGTTTTGCTCAAGTTCAGATCTAACACTACCATAAGAAGGTTATATCATCTACCTTCTAATTATGATTATTTCTTACTAATCTGGCGTTGACTTGAATTTTTTTTATACTACCTTCGGATATTTGATTGATTCAACCCTTAGTTTACAATTCCCGATTTGATTATCTTTCATAATTTTCTATTTTGATTTCTTTTTTTTCCATTAGTTTTATTCCAGTCAATTATTCTGTTGTCAATCGCACCATGAGTTCTTACAAATTTTAGGTCTGATTTTTTTTAATGTTCCGCCCTTTTTCTTATACCAACGCAATTGATTTCCTTTTACTAAATTGTTAAAGATAGAGGTTAACACTGACAATAATTTCTTTAATTTAAGTGCCTTCTGATTTGTTTATTTTCCAAATATTGGTTTAAGTGGTTTTAACGCTGTGATTTTTCATGTTTATTACATAAAACTTTTAACATAGGTTTTTAAATTTATGGATGTTTCTTAACTTTTTTCATCTAAATCACATGCATTATATAAATAATTCTTAAGAGACGCTGCATACTTTACAAATTAACATATTATACTAGGTGTTCTTCTTGGTGTATGGTAGACAGACTTATGAATTTTTCCTGGTGCGGGATATGCAGATCTAGGTGTAGGATATGGAGCTACTAACAGTCACCCTTGAATGAGGTTCTTAATATAACCCTTTCTCCTTTTCATATTATTTTAATTATGAAAAGACTGTAACATGTATGTTATAATATCAAATGCACACAACTCTTACTTCTACTGTTTACTGTAATATACATCCTAACAAAATGAATATATTCAATATTTTGACCTATTAAGTATCCATGAAAAGGCTATCTCTTTTCATGCAAGATTCGGCTATGATCAACTTTAACATCATTATACTTAAGTACATGAAGCAGATCAAGATTGTGCTTACAGTTTAGTACTGCCCAAAGTTGTTGAAATATTTTAAGTATGTTTATTTCTGTAATCCTATATTTTTGTGACTTTGTCTGCATTGCGATTGATCTACATAACTTCAGTTTAGATATGAGTAGACAAGGTTTGTAGATGCCACAACATAAATAGAATCATACTATAAATTATTGGAATAAAAGCTGTATATTTGTTTAAATGTTAAAAAATTCAAAGCAAATGTTCGACTTTCATGAACGATTAATGGTTTTAAGTAGTTTACGCCTGACAGAGTAAAAGTGAAAAAAAAGAAACACAGAATGAGGACATATATTTTGCTACACTCACTGTAATAGAACTTAATAACTTCATTATTGAGTGGATGATGATAAATCAGATTATTATGTTTTTTTAACTATTGCCATGACCTATATTAATTGTTTTGAATTTTCATTCTATTGAGAGACTGTAGTATTTTTGGATTATGGACTTCTGAAATATTCAATTTACTTTGCTGCCTTAGTTTCTTCTTTATATTTGGAAATTTGCCAATCAATGTGCGACATTCTTCGCAGTAGTAAAAACTGCCATTTACTTAGTATAATATATAGGGGATTTTCACATGGCATTCTTCTAATATCTACCAACTACTTATACGTTCAAGGTTGGTGATTACTTTATTAATTTTGGCTCATAATCTAACGCATACAAAGGGGTCTTCACTGCTATTCATTTTCCCGAATCCTTTTTAACTTCATCACCAATTTCATATTTTCTTCTTTTCCCGTTTTTAGTTTAGCGGAAAAATTGGGATTCACTTTGCTAAAACAAATCACTGAACATTATTTTTTAACTTTTTGTGGTGTTTATCAAAGTATATAAAAATCGTCGCAGGAAATTTGGTATTCGTTGCAGTGTTGACTATTTCATTAACGTTCAGGTTGGATTATCATGTCCATTTATGACTGATGCATTAATAGTTTGGTGCACAATTTTTGTTTTATCTTTTCTCTTTTGCTTGCTTCTGCCGCCACAGTGATTTGTCTGAATCATTTTTTTTCCTTTTTTTTTACAACAATCGCACCTCCATGGATTAAGTATTGAAGCATGTTACTTTTATATTGATTCCTTATTCATGCATGAAACCGAAGCTTTTTCCTTCCTCCTTTTATGTAAATTTGAATGTGAATAAATTCCATCAGAATGCTAACTCTTGTATAATGGTCTCATTACTGATAAAGTGAAGCTTTCTTACTCAATTTGTTTGCATTTTAATCTTAACTTCTATACCTTTTTCATGTTATATGATAGATAGCTTCTAAAGTTTCAAGCAAATTAGTTGATCATGGAAAGTTTATCCTCTTTTCTCAATAATCAGTGGGTTTTTTTTACTTGCTTTTGACATCGATCTTCGTGATAGAATTTAATGGTTGAAATATTTATATGTGACTGGTTTGGTTACATAGATGTCTGGCTGTTCATATTACCGACCCTTTATTGTAGAAATTATTTTTGAGTTAAGAAAGTAAAATTTAACACTCATTGGTTATATTTCTTTCTCCTCAAGTTATTTTTATTTTGATAAAATTGATTTTTTTGATGTTTAGTGAATGACATAGACAAAAGTTGCATGTTTTTACATATGCTTAATCGAGCAACCCAATAGACAACTCATAAGGATATATATATGTTGTTTATGTTGTCCGCTTGGATTTACCTTATATTTCACTAATTGCTTTTAAAGGTAACCAGAGTAGAATTGGCAGCTTATTGAATTATGTTGCAAATTCGTATTTCATTGGTATTCCTATATTTCATTTGCCAACAAACTGTGTTTTTTAATCTTTTCTGCATTTCAACAAAAATCTTCTTTTAGACATGTTTTGTTGTGCATACATTTTTATGGAAAGGTGAACAACTTCATAGATTCATCGACAGCATTCGGGAAGTTTTTTTTCTTTTTTCTTTTCTTTTTTCTAATTTTCTATAAAGAGATAACATGGGTTTCACTTCTACGTTGATTGTGATTAACTAGAAAGTATGGTTTCGCCCTTGATCAATAGGTTGCTTTACGATAAAATTTAGGAATAACTGTTATCTAAATTACATGTCTAATGTTTGATGCAATAAACACACTATTTTCCCTAACCATTTCTATTTAACTTTTTACCACTATTTTGCAGGATTCGCGATATCAAATTAGCAAGCTTACGTTGAAACTCATTTTACTAATTTACATTTTCTATGTTGGTAAGATCAATACTTCTCGCGACTTTTATATTATATATTATTATCCTAACTCAAGCTTCAGTAATTAATTGTTCATATATTTTTAAATTATCGTATTTGAATTGAAAATTTATCTAATTTGCAGTGTTTTAGTTAACATCCATATACAATGATATTTTTAGGGATTGTTTCCAGCTGCTGTTATAGCAGGTGCAGGTTTTCAGATCTACAATTCATGCTTTTATGGAAACACATGTTGTCAAATTAAGTTTCAACGGATCAGGAGGACAAATAGCATATGACGGTTGTACACCCATATACAATAAATGTTAGTACAAGCTTACCTTCAAATATCAAATTTTGTGATAGTATATTTAAAGTTTTGTTTGTCCAATGAACATTGGATTACATTTTAATCTCCTAACTCCTAAAATGAATAGTAAAATACTGGACAGATACAAAGTATGATAATCACACATTTAGGAACATGACTAATTTTCAAACTAGGTAGCTTCTGCATAAACTCCATATTTCTTCACTGTAATTTACTTGAAAAAGAAAACCAGTTCACATTTTGTTATAGATTAAAAATTCTTTTCATATTAACTAAAAATAATAATGAGGGTTTGGGAAACTATAATAACTTTTGTCCTGTTAAACATAATATTAGATGCATTCTCATATGTTTATTCAGAATGTATATATGCATTTTGCAATTAGATAATGGAACGAGAATTAAAGCTATGCATATAATTTTAACCAAAGAAAACTCATATAACATTATATTTGTTCTATTTTATTATAGGAATAGTTTTTTTTTCTTCAAACTATTCATTCATGCATTGCATAATGTGCTATAATGTTAAACATAATGTTATGTTTTGATATATTGAGATTTATGGGGAGAGTTCACGTGCAATATAAGAGGTGTAGCGGAACGCTGCCTATATATATATATACATATATATATATATATACATATATATACATATATACATATATATACATATATATATATATATATGTGTGTGTGTGTGTGTGTGTGTGTTTTACATAATAATAATATTTAAATTTGAAAAAAATACATAATATTTGTGGTACAATGGTGCACGCGCGAAGCGCGTGCCATCATCACGTGCGAAGCGCGTTCCTTAATCACACGCGAAGCGTATGGAATCATCACACGTGAAGCGCGTTTCTTGATCATGCGCGAAGCGCATGCCATTATACTCGTATATATATTCTTGATAATAGTGTTAGTACACATTTTATAACAATAACAATTAAAACAAGGTTGTTGTTATCAAAACAATCATTACAACCATCTTAATCCCTAACAAAATGATCACAATTAAGTTCAATAAAAAAACATGGACATGTCTCTTATCCTCATGAATAACACAATAAAATTTGAGAATGATCTGAAGACTAGGGAATAAAACATAATTATTTTACGATCTTCTGATACGTAAAATACAGACTGTTACATAAATATTCTTAAATTCTTTGTGCCAGTGTTAATTTAAGGGAATGAGTACAACATTTCACCCTATCGAGTCCCATCCTTCGTGCTTTCTAACTACAATACTTAGTATTGCTCTTGATTGGCATAAGTATAGGGGTCGAGCATTACTGGTATGATTTCTCCATGATCCCGAATTGGTGCACATCTAATAACTCGAATCGGAACAACTTCAAGAATCCAGATCGACCCACGATGATGCAATCACTTGAATGTCATGTATCGTGGTCCGACCCGAAATGTAACAGAGTCCTTAGCTTGCATGCATGCATACATACATATAATGTATATATGTATATGTGTGTATGTGTAGTTGAATGAAAAAGTTATAAATATATATTTCCATTCAACTACACACATATATGTAAAGTTTATTTTGACACAAATTTAGACACAAGCAATCTCAACCATTATATCTCCTCTTGAATTTCATCTTTCATATAAAGGTAAATAAATCAAATGATTCAGAATTTATGTCAACTTGTGTCTTAGTTGTCTCTCCTATATATATATATATATATATATATATATATATAGAGAATCATATATATATATATATACATATACATATACATATACATATATATATATATATATATATAGAAAATCATATATATATATATACACACATACATATACATATGAGGAGGGTTATAGGGCACCCCTATTTTATAGTACCCCTTTTGCATCTCAACTTGAGCCACTCATTTACAGTAAATAAGTTAGTTAGAGGAAAGAGAGTTAGTGGAAGGAGAGAGAAACCAGGATGTGGTGGATATCAGAGAGACTAAAAGGGTAATGCACTATTTGGTGTGCTTTTAATCCTATCCCTATATATATACACACATATATGTACATATATATATATATACACACACACATATACATATGTAGAGGGATACATAGCACCCCATTTGCATCTCAATCATAACCACTCATTTATATTTAGATAATGTGTGAGTGGAATAGATAGTTAGTGATAGGAAAGAGAAAGAGGATTGGTTGGTGGAAATTTGGAAAGCTAAAAAGGTGATGCACTATTAGGGGGTGCTCTTAATCCTATCTCTCTCTCTCTATATATGTGTGTGTATATATATATTTATAAAGGGAGAGAGAGATAGAGAAAGGAGCATTCTGGGGCACCCCTGTTTTACGACACCTCTTTAGTACTCATATCCTACTGTGAGCTACATTAATCCAAATCCACTAAGATTTAATAGATGTTCAATCCATGTATATATACATATATAAAATCATTTATCCAAAATTTGAGTTCGTTCTGACATTCATTCAAACAGTTAAATTTAAACACAAAAAATATTATTCTACAAATGTGGGAGTGAGCCACTACGCCATAAACAACCTAACGAAACGGAAAAAAATTGGTTGCACAGGCCCAAAAAATGTTGGCATAGGTCTTTGGCAACGTTTTTAGGGTGGTGCAATTTTCACCGCTGCTGCAGACCTCAAAGGCAACATTTTGGCTATCTACGTCAACACAACAAATATTGTTACAATGGAACCCTATTTAGGTCTATAGCAACATCCTTAGGTGTCTATAGTAACATCCAAAAATGTTGCTAGAGATATTAATTTTCTTAATTTGTTTGGGTGAGCTACTTGCAGAAAACCACATACAATAGTACGACAGCTACTTGCATAGTAACACATACAATAGTACTACAGCTACTTGCACAGTAACACATACACCATTTGCATAAAACACAATTCGTATATTCGTTTCAAAACATACAATAGTACACATCACAATCCATCATCAACAGCTTCAAAAAGACGAAACATGGAGAAAAAATTATGAATAAAAACTATGAATAAAAACTGTCCATACATGCTATTTCACTTGGATGCTACTTCACTCCACTACATTGCCATAAGTATATACAAAACAATCCCAAACATGATCCAGGACATAGATAAAGTTCTTGCAAAGAATTTTTCTCATTTCTCGTGCTTTCCACATTTAACGCGCATTATGGTCAACTCTACCTTCATATCGGCCACAAATTCATCGGCTTTTGCCCTCTTTTGCTTTTGCTTCAGCAGCTTGTCTTCAAATGTCTTCCTTTCAATGAGCAACTGCGATATAGTATTTTCTTTTTCCATCAATTTAACAGTAGTATCTTTCATTTCATCATTGCTATTGATTTCATACACTTCGTAATGCCACATAAAATACCCACAATCGTCATTCAACACATATGTTAAATTCTGGACTAAAACATCACTGAAAAAAACGATACTCGACAAAGCAACCAAAAATACCTAATTTATACTTACAAGCCGTATGGAGTGTAACAACCCGGAAAATCCGAGCCAATTTAAAATTTTTAATTTGGTTATTTTAATGAGTTTGGAGTAATTTAATTGATTTATTTCAATAAAATAACAAGTTAGAAATAGTAAAGCAGTTTAAAAATTTGAATTCGAACTTTGACTGAACGTGCAAGATGCAAAATAAAATGGATTTTAGGGAAACCAAAAATATTTAAATCTGTTTAAGAATATCTTTCTAACGAATCTGAAAAATCGAAATTTCATAGCGGGAATCAAAAGTTATGGCCAGGTGAATAATCAGAACGGTCTCTATAGAATGAGTATGCCCTTGAAAATTGACATTTTGCAAACGACCTCCATTTTCGACGAAACCACTTTTGTTTGGATCCGGAATGTCAATTAATTGCTATGTTTCAAATTCCATAATTTTTGGAATTAATATGTGAGCGTGGAAAAGGTAAATGTGTTTGGTTGATTTCAGTCAAATTTGATTGACCAGAAAATGGCCATTTTTCAATCGGTCTCAAAATGCGACGAAATCAGTTTTGTTGGGACCGTATCATCCCAACATAGCTAGATTAATTTTTCGGGAATTTTTTGAATCAGTATGTGGCCCCGACAAATTAAAATGTACGTTCAAAATAGAATTTGAATGTTTTATATTTTAATTTGAAGAATAACTGACCGTAACAGTCGAACGGGCCTAAGAAACATATTCCATTGTGTTTGGGATGGGGGTATTTGGCTAGGGGCGACAATCGTTGGGTTTGGATTGGAGTTCGTTTGAAGAAACCCTAATTTTCAAAAATATATATAGACTAATTAAATAAATCCTTTCATTATTTAATTTTATAAAAAAGCTCAGAAAACCCCTGATTACCCTCGTTCGAATGGCGTTGGAGCTTCCTACCTTCTCTCCTCCTTAAATCCTAATCCGCTTAATAAAACTTAATGGCCCTTCAGAGCTTTTTGTAGTTCTCCTCTCTGCCTTCAGATCCATATAAATTTTGACCTCCATCGATTAGTATTTCTCGAGTTCTGCCCCACGAAGGAGTGCCGCGTCGGCCTCTTTTTCTGCTCCACCGCTGCATCGAGTTCAGCGCCACCCACCTCCCCCTGAGCGCCTCTCCTAGCTCTAGAGCGTGGCACCACCTGATCGGCCTAATGTTGCACAGATTTCGAGAAAACCCGAAACCTAGTTTTGAACATTCAAAGAAGGTAACGACCTGATGTTAATTTAATGGTTTATAACACTTTTAAGTGTTGCAAATCATGATTTTCAAATAAAGATCATATCTTTTAGCTATGTTGACGAAATTCGATGAAACAGGAAACATCGGACCCGTAGCGACATCATCTACATTTTAGAAGAAGCTAGAACGTGTTCCGAGCTCGCTACAAATTTCAGAAGGATTAAAATCAATGTGAGACATCTAAATTCAATATGGAATGAAAATGTGTTGCATAAATTATATGAGCGAAATATAAATTATATATGCGTTGTACACCTCATGTATGAGCGTTGTATACATTATATGAGCGATGTATAAATTATACATGCGTTGTAAAAATCATATATGTGTTGAAATGGAAATGAAATATATATATATATATACTCCCCTCGTCCACAGACCATGGATGTAACGCCCCGCCTCTATACCCACTATCGTGCAGTTCATTTCAGAGAAATGTCGTAGACCATAACGGAGAATGAGGTTTTTGAAGGGCGACCGATTGTATGATTGCTCCAAGTGAGGAATGCACATCGAATTCTGATACTGATTAAAATTTCGACATGACCATTCGACACATAGGGCAACTACACAACGGCTATATGCAATCCGGAAAGCAGTATAAAATAGACAACAACAATAATATAAATATGGTATATCTCAAAGCCAGACACAGAGTAATCATATCACAAAGGCATAATAGATATGAATAAACCAAGGATGTGTACAAAAAGATAGTGGTCAACAAAGATCCACTAATCCCAAAAGAATAAATACATGCACCATGATCTAAACAAAAGAATATGTACACAACAAGTGATAATGACATGGGTACAAAAGTACATAAAACTACGGAGATAGAGTAGCAAGCTGAAAGCGGAAGATCAATCCTGCGAGTAGTCCCAGAGGAGTACCTAAAATGACTCGGCCTGACCCGAGTATTATTTATAAGGGAATAAACAATAAACGGATCAGTCTAGCTGTACTTATCAAATAAACTGAGATAACAAGAGATATAACACATGATGACATGATTCTACTAATACATCTAATCATAACTAAATATGAAACGTGGCATGTCAACGCAACTATCTCTAAATGATCTCTTAGCTAATGTAGAATGTAACATTCCAATAATCATAAATCAACAAGAAATCATAAATCATCAAGTAATCATAAATCACCAAGTAATCGTAAATCACCAAGTAATCGTAAATCACCAAGTAATCATAAATCATCAAGAAATCATAAATCATCAGGACATCATAAATCATTTATCAAATTGACGCGCATTGTGTTAAAGTACTCAAGAATCCAGAAATCACCCGAAATCCAGAAAACATCACCAAGAGGCAGGCCTGTTCACCAAGATGAGATACGATCTCTAGGTAGAGAACCCATAAGTTTGAGCCGAAGCTTTCCACGGTGCCGGGCTGCCGAAGCTCCCCACCGTGCTCGGGTTGTGACCCCGGAGAGAGGAAATCATAAATCATAGAAAATCATATAAAGTTGGACCGAAGTCTCATAGATGAAGGTCACAAATCGTATATTCCCACTCGGGCGATCGCGAACCAAACAACTATGTCATAAAGGCGGATACCATGGATCCGGGCGAATAGACATTACTCCGAGCTAGTGAATATAAGAAAACAGCAACATGTCCCATAACCACACGCTATTCTCGGATATTTACGAACCCGTAATTGGTTTCTATTCAAAAAAGAGAAAATCATAGAAGGAGCATTGCCACGGTTTTCAATCGGACGAGTCCAAGAATTAACCACCGAAGCAAAAGCAAGGGTTCATAGTCCTTGATTTTACTAAGACGTTTAATTAGATTTCTCATACGAATGAGGAAAAGGTTTATAAAATATATACTAGTAGATTTGAAGAAGGTTCATAAAACGGTTTCATAAATTAGCTTCGTATAATGAAGTAAGATTGGAAACCATTTTAGTACAAGAATTTGATATCTACTAATAACATAAAATCTCTTTATATAACTTCAAAGTGGCAATAAACAATAGTACGATTGCCGAGGCAATCGATCAAGGGGGTTCACGTCACAATGACGTGATCTCAAATCATAAATCATAAACTCACATCACGACAACATACATGAAATCAAGGGATAACGGTTGTAATTTCGATCAATGAACGAATCGAAATCCCAAACTAGCACCCGAAGGCTTTTAAACTACATCAGAACAGACTCGAAGGACATCGAGTCGATAATTCACGTTTTAGAGTCGTGAATCATATTAGCAAGAGTATCGAATAAACTCTTCATACAAAGCGAACGGGCTTTAGAATGATCACTTATTCAATTCACATCATAAACAAATGCTAATCTACCAAGAAGGATCAACATTGGAAGAATCACATGAGAATCAAAGTCGAGAAATCGAGATGCAGAAATCTGCGAACCAAAGAAACTGACAAGTCACAAACGAAGTCGAAACGGGCCAAAACTTGGCCGGGAATGAGCTCAAACGATACCAAACTATTGACCGTGATCCACAGGTCAATATCAGTTTCAGGCAGATAGACGTCTGTCACTACAGTGACAGACGTCTGTCACTGCAGGAAGCAGTTTTTTTATTTTTCCAGAGAGTCGGGACAGACGTCCATTTGGTCATACGTCTGAGTTGTAGCAATTATTTATTTTCTCCCCCAAACATTGACAGACGTCTGTCCCCCTCCCGGACAGACATCTGAGCTGTAGTATGGCCATTTTTGCTTAGGAAATGAGGTGCAAATGGTTCTTGGACGAGCTCGGATCATTGGTGATGGCTTATAACGTTTTCTAATTGAAAATGAAGCCTCCTTAGCTCACCGGAAACACTCAAGAACACATACACACACATGCAAGCATTCATACAAGAGATTTGCGATGGTTTCGATCATAAGTTCAAAGGTGAACTAAATCTCAAACCAAAGTTGTCAAACGCGATTCAAACTAGAACAAGATGGTTTGGCAATACTAAAGGGAAGCTACAAGAGCATGGGTGCACACAATAACTTCACCTATAACATATACAAACATTCACACAAGGTATTTGCAATGATTCTTGGTTATAAACTTCAAAACGACCAAATTATCTAACCAAAGCAATCAAATGCAATATAAATGAATTGTGAAGTCTTAGAACTTTGTCGGGGGACAATGGAGCTTCACAACCACGCCAAAACAACACGCAACATATGAATGGATCATATGAGCACTCCAAATCATAATTTTCCAACTCAATGAAACATGAATACATGAAATCAACTTAGTTACACTAGCTTAACCAACTCACTAGCATACGCAAACTCAATGAACACTAAATTACACTTGTGCAAGCCATAAACTTGCGGCATAGATGTGAGTTCAACAAAGAACTCACCTTTGATTTCAAACAATGAAGAACAAGCTCCAATTCGAGCAAGAACCCACTTTCCTTCATTAGAAACAAAGGATCAACCCAAAAGCAAGCTAGAGCAACCTCTCTTCAAGCAACACACAATAATCTCCAATCTAAGATCATATAAATGAATTTCCTAAGAATTAGGTCATAGTAATTCTCAAAATTATAAGAGGAGATAAGCTAGAGATGATGGAGAAGATGAAGAGGAGGCTTACCAAAGCTTCTATGCTTGATTTCCCTCAAAAATTGGAGCTCCAAGGATTAAGCTAGGTTTAGGAATTTTAATTTCCCATTCCCTTCTCCAATTTTCTATTTCTTTGATTAGGGTTGAATGAATGAAGAGGAAGAGAGCTATTAGGGGTTATAAGGTAGGCTAGGTTAGCCAAACCAAGACCTAACCAAAGTCCCAATTTTCCGAATCTCGTAACATATCGATGCTTATAGTCAAAAAGTTCGTAAACGACGTTTTGAACTCAATGGAAGTGGTCCCGAGTCCTAATTTTATCATTTGTGAAAAACGACTTTTTGAGTGATACATGAGATACGACGATATATTTAAATAAAATATTTAAATCTAAAATCGTTGAATGAGCGGGTTGTTACAGACTTCCCCCCTTAAAAGAATTGCATCCCCGCAATTCCTTAAGAATGAAGTAATAAGTAGCAACCAAAAACAATACCACAGAGTGGTACCACAAGAACCGACACGGAATGTAAAGATCACACCAACGGCTAGGTGAAATCCCAATTTCATCTCGCAAGATCATAAAAGCCAGAGTTCAATCTCGAACTTCATTACCCATGAAGGTAGTCATCCCAAATGGGTAAAATAATTCTAGAAAATTTCATAAGCATTATGAATTCAAATAGACTCGCCTTCTTCATATGCTTCCCAAAGGAATGAGAATCAATAGAATGCACAAAAACCAAACGAATCTAACTTGGAATTTCAAGGAGCAACTAGGCTGCGTCCTACGAACGCGAGATATAAATAGTAGATATTTCTCTCAGGAGATGAAATGGGAATTTACGATGGTTGACTAATCCATTCCCAAAACTCAATCATGACGATGTAGCGAACATCGAGCTCGAGCACTTTAGTCCTACAACAAGGTGGCTGACACCAACAAAAGCACAACACAGAGATTCCAACGAATTTAGCTAAGGAAAGCAATTTTCGAAGGAATAATCAATTTCAATATCAATGATTCAAGGTTGTTAACGGAATACCAACCAGCTAAAAACCGATAAACAAATATTGGTAACGGAATACCAATGAACTACAAGTCGATAATCAATTATTGGTAACAGAATACCAATGAACTAGAAATCGATAAAAAATATTGGTAATGGAATACCAATGAACTACTCGGGGAAATCAATTTCTAACCTGGTACTAAGTATCATTTAGTAACCATAAAGACGAATCATTAGGAATTATACGAAATTCCCAATATTCAGAAACTCGAGTATCAATTTTAGAAAATCAGAAGCATCGAGAAGGTGATGGATAAGTAGTGCACAACTTATCACTTCGGAATAACATGATTCAAGATAATTTTCCGCCAAAAATCTCAAATCGCAGAAACATCAGCAATTAATCAAAGAAGCAATAGACAACTTCTCTAACAAGACGAGATTAAACCAAAGAGGTTGTAATCCCCAAAAATTTTGATTCACAAGGGTTAACAAACATGCGGAGATAATTGTCGACCCATATGATTCAAACAAACAAGGGATGAATATCAAAAGAGCTCATCCTTTCGATATTCATTTCTAAGAACAACGCAAGGCTAAGTCCATAAGTGAATTGACTATAGCACTTCCGGGTGATCGACTAGATCATAGATTCGAAGAAAGGAATTATTGGGTTTGTCGTGGATCGCACAACACAAATATCCCCTTCCCCCACGGGACTCCCAATCTCTCAAGTGATCGTTCGCTAAAGAAAATTGGGGGACCCATGGAATCACAAGAATACTAAATTCTTTTTAGCAAATCGAAACAAGGATTAAGAATTAGGCGAGATTCTCAATCACTAAGAATTCTCGAAAATCAAAGATCTGAAATCCAGAAACAAGAGACATAAATGAATAACTCTTTGGGTTGTTCCTGGAGTTATTTAATTTACTCAAAGAAAAGATTCAAGATAATTCTTAATTGAAAATCTTGAACCACTCAAATTCTTGGAATTGTTCCAAGGGAATCTAGAAATAAATTATCTAGAAAAATAACAAACGACTACGAAGAATCGCAAAAATCCAAAATATTATTATTTTGATTAACTTATTAGAAGTGAATTTTAATTTCAGGAATCATTTCGAATGTCGGATTGTCACATAATGGTTTTTAGGAATTCCGAACTACAACTTGGCGTCCCACGTCTCGTTCGAGATCCTTAACGCACCCGATGGACAAGTTAACACAAGAAAGTCCTCATAATTTCTAACGTTCGCACAAATCTTGCGAAAATATAAAAATTCCACAAATCATTCGGGATGGCATAAAGGAAATAAAATTCCTTTATCAACTTACGAATAAAACACAAATGATATCTTTTGATAACGAAGAACACGATCGACGTATATCAAAAGAACATAAATAAAATAATCTCTAAACAAGGTAAATGACATTAAGGGATTAACGACACGTACCCCGACTCAAGAAGAGGGATCACAAGAAGTGGGATGCTTTCCCTCTTTCTTGATCTTAAGTTTCGAACACAACGAGGTAACACAAATGTATCGTTGTGCATTCGTTGAGTTAATTTAGCACAAATGCTTGGTAACTCATACCGGCACAACGAGGTAACAAATGAGTTGTTTTAGCCCGAAGGCTTGGTGATCTCACGCCGAACTATAACTACGTAGCTGGCAACAAGGGAGTAGATTTAGTCACAAAGACATGGTATCTCAATACCGAACGACAAGTGATCAATAGACCATGCTAGGTACGTAACGACGTACGAAACAATCTCAGCTAGAAATCAAGAAACATCGGGATCAAAGGCGCTTACAACGTGCGTACGACACATGGGCAAGATATCCAATGACCAATCAACTACAAGGATCATAAATGATCAACGAGATAAGTGTGATACACAATAGGCCAGTTAATAAATAAATTTAGCTGAATGTCCCATACCGCTAGCTTAACTCAAGAATTAACGAACGAATTGTTGAATCCCACTCGAATATTCAAAATACGATCACCGAAGTGATCGACAACATGAAATTTACGTTTTAATAACGTAATTTATTCAAAGACAGGCATTGATTAGTAACTTGAGTCAAAGAATGAAACAGAAGCACCACTAGAGCACACGAGCCCTAGATAGACTATAGAAATCAACCCGAAGGAGAACGAGTCGATAACTATTCTAAAAGACTAAAAATAGGCGACTTGAGACATAATCACCCCTCCCGTAGGAGGTACACTAGGTGGACCGACACTTGAACGGCTACGACCAACTATTTCGCTTCTTTAAGGAAAAAGAAGGAGGAAAAAGTTAGTCTCAAGTTGAATTCAAACGACTCGAATTAAATCGAAATGGAATCGTATAGGAAGATAAGCTATGACGGGTCTTAGGACTCTAACTAAAACCATAAGGCACGATTCTCGAGAGAGGCTTAAGACAATACCATCGTCATAATATCTTACACTGTTCTGGAAAGTTGCTCTGATACCAAACTGTAACGCCCCACCTCTATACCCACTATCATCCAGTTTATTTCAGAGAAATGTCGTCGACCATAACGGAGAATGAGGTTTATGAAGGACGACCGATTGTATGACAGCTCCATGTAAGGAATGCACATCGAATTCTGATACTGATTAAAATTTCGACATGACCATTCGACACATAGGGCAACTACACAACGGCTATATGCAATCCGGAAAGCAGTATAAAATAGACAACAACAATAATATAAATATGGTATATCTCAAAGCCAGACACAGAATAATCATATCACAAAGGCGGAATAGATATGAATAAACCAAGGATTTGTACAAAAAGATAGTGGTCAACAAAGATCCACTAATCCCAAAAGAATAAATACATGCACCATGATCTAAACAAAAGAATATGTACACAACAAGTGATAATGACATGGGTACAAAAGCACATAAAACTACGGAGACAGAGTAGCAAGCTGAAAGCGGAAGATCAATCCTACGAGTAGTCCCAGAGGAGTACCTAAAATGACTCGGCCTGACCCGAGTATTATTTATAAGGAAATAAACAATAAACGGATCAGTCTAGCTGTACTTATCAAATAAACTGAGATAACAAGAGATATTACACAGGATGACATGATTCTACTAATACATCTAATCATAACTAAATATGAAACGTGGCATGTCAACGCAACTATCTCTAAATGATCTCTTAGCTAATGTAGAATGTAACATTCCAATAATCATAAATCAACAAGAAATCATAAATCATCAATTAATCATAAATCACCAAGTAACCGTAAATCACCAAGTAATCATAAATCATCAAGAAATCATAAATCATCAGGACATCATAAATCATTTCTCAAATTGACGTGCATCGCGTCAAAGTACTCAAGAATCTAGAAATCACCCGAAATCCAGAAAACATTACCAAGAGGCAGGCCTGTTCACCAAGATGAGATACGATCTCTAGGTAGCGAACCCATAAGTTTGAGCCGAAGCTTTCCACGGTGTCGGGCTGCCGAAGCTCCCCACCGTGCCCGGGTTGTGACCCCGGAAAGAGGAAATCATAAATCATAGAAAATCATATAAAGTTGGACCGAAGTCTCATAGATGAAGGTCACAAATTGTATATTCCCACTCGGGCAATCGCGAACCAAACAACTATGTCATAAAGGCAGATACCATGGATCCGGGTGAATAGAAATTACTCCGAGCTAGTGAATATAAGAAAACAACAACATGTCCCATAACCACATGCTATTCTCGAATATTTACGAACCCGTAATTGGTTTCTATTCAAAAGAGAGAAAATCATAGAAGGAGCATTGTCATGGTTTTCAATCTGACGAGTCCAAGAATTAACCATCGAAGCAAAAGCAAGGGTTCATAGTCCTTGATTTTACTAAGACGTTTAATTAGATTTCTCATACGAATGAGGAAAAGGTTTATAAAATATATACTAGTAGATTTGAAGAAGGTTCATAAAACGGTTTCATAAATTAGCTTCGTATAATGAAGTAAGATTGGAAACCATTTCAATACAAGAATTTGATATCTACTAATAACATAAAATCTCTTTATATAACTTCAAAGTGGCAATAAACAATAGTACGATTGCCGAGGCAATCGATCAAGGGGGTTCACGTCACAATGAGGTGATCTCAAATCATAAATCATAAACTCACATCACGACAACATACATGAAATCAAGGGATAACGGTTGTAATTTTGATCAACGAACGAATCGAAATCCCAAACTAGCACCCGAAGGCTTTTAAACTACATCGGAACAGACTCGAAGGATATCGAGTCGATAATTCACGTTTTAGAGTCGTGAATCATATTAGCAAGAGTGTCGAATAAACTCAATATATAAAGCGAACGGGATTTAGAATGATCACTTATTCAATTCACATCATAAACAAATGCTAATCTACCAAGAAGGATCAACATTGGAAGAATCACATGAGAATCAAAGCCGAGGAATCAAGATGCAGAAATCTGCGAACCAGAGAAACTGACAAGTCACAAACGAAGTCGAAGCGGGCCGAAACTTGGTCGGGAATGAGCTCAAACGATACCAAACTATTGACCAAGATCCACCGGTCAATAGCAGTTTCAGGCAGACAGACGTCTGTCACTGCAGTGACAGACGTCTGTCACTGCAGGAAGCAGTTTTTTTAATTTTTCCCAAGAGCCGGGACAGACGTCTGACCCATTTTGGTCAGACGTCTGAGCTGTAGCAATTATTTATTTTCTCCCCCAAACATTGATAGACGTCTGTCCCCCTCTCGGACAGACGTCTGAGCTGTAGTATGGCCATTTTTGCTTAGGAAATGTGGTGCAAACAGTTCTCGGACGAGCTCGGATCATTGTTGATGGCTTATAACGTTTTCTAATTGAAATTGAAGCCTCCTTAGCTCACCGGAAACACTCAAGAACACATGCACACACATGCAAGCATTCATACAAGAGATTTGCGATGGTTTCGATCATAAGTTCAAAGGTGAACTAAATCTCAAACCAAAGCTATCAAACGCGATTCAAACTATAACAAGATGGTTTGGCAATACTAAAGGGAAGCTACAAGAGCATGGGTGCACACAATAACTTCACCTATAACATATACAAATATTCACACAAGGTATTTGCAATGATTCTTGGTTATAAACTTCAAAACGACCAAATTATCCAACCAAAGCAATCAAATACAATATAAGTGAATTGTGAAGTCTTAGAACTTTGTTGGGGGACAATGGAGCTTCACCACCACGCCAAAACAACACACAACATATGAATGGATCATATGAGCACTCAAAATCATAATTTTCCAACTCAATGAAACATGAATACATGAAATCAACTTAGTTACACTAGCTTAACCAATTCACTAGCATACGCAAACTCAATGAACACTAAATTACACTTGTGCAAGCCATAAACTTGCGGCATAGATGTGAGTTCAACAAAGAACTCACCATTGATTTCAATCAATGAAGAACAAGCTCCAATTCGAGCAAGAACCCACTTTCCTTCAATAGAAACAAAGGATCAACCCAAAAGCAAGCTAGAGCAACTTCTCTTCAAGCAACACACAAGAATCTCCAATCTAAGATCATATAAATGAATTTCCTAAGAATTAGGTCATAGTAATTCTCAAAATTAGAAGAGGAGATAAGCTAGAGATGATGGAGAAGATGAAGAGGAGGCTTACCAAAGCTTCTATGCTTGATTTCCCTCAAAAATTGGAGCTCCAAGGATTAAGCTAGGTTTAGGAATTTTAATTTCCCATTCCCTTCTCCATTTTTCTATTTCTTTGATGAGGGTTGAATGAATGAAGAGGAAGAGAGCTATTAGGGGTTATAAGGTAGGCTAGGTTAGCCAAACCAAGACCTAACCAAAGTCCCAATTTTCCGAATCTCGGAACATATCGATGCTTATAGTCAAAAAGGTCGTAAACGACGTTTTGAACTCAATGGAAGTGGTCCCGAGTCCTAATTTTATCGTTTGTGAAAAACGACTTTTTGAGTGATACATGAGATACGATGATATATTTAAATAAAATATTTAAATCTAAAATCGTCGAATGAGCGGGTTGTTACAATGGACGATATAAATTTATTGTGATTGACGTGAAATTGATTGATAATGCGAATGGTTGAAATTAATTGATAATGCGAATGGTTGGAAATAATTATTTGTGGTTGAAAGAAATTGGTTGTGGTTGAAACAATGAGAATTATTGTGGAAAATTCATATGATATGAAATTGATCTTAGATCATTTAGATAAGCCCCTTATGGAATGCCGCGAGGCCTAAGGTAGTGCGAGGAGCTGTACTCGGGAGGGTGCCGGTTACCGTTATGCTGCCGGAATTTTCAATAATATATATGTGTTTGAATTATTTTCATGTATTGAATTATATTCATGTGATAAATAAATTGTTTAGATAATAAAATCACATTTTTATTATGCGTATGAAGTATATGAAATATTCGTGTGTTGAATAACATTCATATGTTAAATAAATTCTTTGAAATGTAAAAATCTCATTTTTATCAAAAATGTGGACTATACAAAATACAAGTGTTTCAAATAAATTATTTTAGCTTCAAAAATAACATTTTTATCTTATGTATGAAATATATAAAATATTCATGTTTCAAATAAACTGTTTTAACAATAAAAATATCAATTTTATTATATGTAGGAACTATTTAAAATGTACATGTGTTGAAAAGAATTCATGTGTTGAATGAAAGGATCGAACAATAAAATTTACATTTTATTGTGAATATGAAGTGCTAAAAACATTCATGTGAGTAATAAATATTTATAATGATAAAAATATCATTTTAATCATGTATACGACTCGCTAAAAATACATGTGTATTGAAACATATTTTTATTCGCCAAAAATATCATTTTTATCATGTATACGACTCGTTAAAAATACATATGTGTTGAAACATATTTTTGTTCGCCAAAAATATCATTTTATCCTACGTATGATGTGTTAAAAATAAACGTTTGTTGAAACAAACATTGGTTCGCTAGAAATATTACTTCTAGTTTAGTTCTGCATATATATACATATGTTGAACATGAATATGGATTAGCTATTGAGTAAAGAATATTTGCATGCCTGACAAATAGGTAAGCCTTAATGAGTTGGCCGCGTGATTTTATTATTATATAAACTCCTGTGAATGTCATTGGATGCGGAGTGCTGGTTGTTCTGTGTGAAATAATAAATGTCGCCAAATGATAGTAACGATTAATTTTGAACTACACTACATGGCATACTTCTTGAAGATAGCATACCCTATCATATACCATATAAGCGTTTGGTGCTTATGTGACGAGGTGGAAGATTTACCATACAAGCATGAGGCTTGTATGGCGATGACTATATTTCCGGTTGAACTGAAGACTGATATGAACTATATAAAATATAACGATAAATTGCCAGATTAATAAAAACCCCACACGGGTCTGGAGATGACAATAAACACGTCTCTCTAGTCATTAAGGCACAAAAACCATTTATAGGGTGACGAGAATTTATTCTCTGGAGTTATGATCTATGCACACTCCCCTCTGGACACCGGAATATATCACTATAAATATGTGCATGCTTTTTAGGATTTATTGGGTACCTAATACGGCGCAATAGATTTCCAAACCCCTCCCTGTACAACAGAGGTTATGGCGAAAATTTCTGAAACTTAAAGGCGTTAGTGAAATATTTGAAGTGAAAACGATATGGAAATCGCCGAATGAATTATATATATATATAAAAATTAAATAAAACGAATAACGACGCTGCAATTCATGTTTTGGAATCATAATTTTAAACGATTATATAGAGAAATCCGACCATCGGATTTCCCCAAAACTGGAACTGTTGGGTTCGCTTTAGAAAAAATCTTTCCAACGATATAAAGTTTGTTAAAATCCAACGGTTGGATTATGTGAAATGTTTAATTCAAATATAAATAAAAAAAGTGCCAGAATGAATTATATTTATATATATAAAAATATAAATTAAATAAAACGAATAACGACGCTGTAGTTCGTATTTTGAAATCGTAACTTTAAACGATTATATCGAGAGATCCAACCGTCGAATTCTCCCAAAACCGGAACCGTTGGGTCTGCTTTGGAGAGATCTTTCCATTGGAATCAACTCCATTAAGATCCGACGGTTAGATTTTGAGAAATGTGTAAATCAAATTTAGAGAAAAACAGCGCTAGAGCCACGTTATGGCCTGAAACGTCATTTAATTAAATGGCGCTATTTTTAAATAAATAAAAATAGCGAAATAACGTTATAAAATATTATAATCGATATGGAATGGAAATAAACCGATTCTACTTGGTTTGCTTGATATTTGACGGTTGAATGTGTTTGACATTAAAATTATATAAAGAACGTAAATGTGGATGTCGAACAATTTAACCATGGACAACATTGATTTGAATTCTAATATACGCGAATTATTTGAAAAGGCCGAGTAATTCTCATTTCAAATAATTGATCGACAAATAAATGTCGAAGATATGAAGATGGTGCAAGAACGGTGATCTTCGCATCGTGTAGATTACTACTGATGCCTTTGAAATGGGTAGCTCCCTTGATGAGGTTACAGTGGTAGTAGTCTGAACGTGCTTGTTGATCGTCCGGATATGCGAGGGCCTCTCTCCTGTATTGGACATATGGGAGCAAGAATAAGGTGCCTCCGGTTTTGTTCAGACCCAGAACAGACTTCTAAATGGATGTGTGTCTAACGTATATTATATGCTGTATTCGTTGATCTCTACTAATATACATCTATTTGGCGGCGGAGAATTTATTCTCTTGCTTAACGCCCTTCTCTGAGACGTACGATCTCAAAGGTTGTATATCGGTAGATATCAGTGGTATGGTATGGATTGACAGCGTGGCATGCGAAGATGCAAATGATCAAGGCTTTTGTTGAAAAACAGAGTCTTGTGGTTGATGATCAAAGCAAGGCTTTAAGATAGCGCAACTTTGTGTATGACGTTGATTCACGAGCCTCACACCTTGGTATGAGTTAAAAACGGGATAAAGACTGTAGGGAGTGCACGACGTTTCTTTCTAGCTATGGGAGGTGTCAGCGTTTTACTAGCCCTGACATTATTGATTATTATACCTTTATGGATCTTGGAATGCGATTCGCCTCGGATGCATCGGTCTCTATGAAGGCGATGGATAAATCCGATAGGACCGGGAAACGTGTGTTCAGGAATTTCCAATCCACTAACGTAAGTGTGGACCGGCCCTGAAGATCCAAGGGCTACCCAGAGTGTGTAGTCCTGGGGCATTTGCTAGAGTGTCCCAAAGCCGGTGAGGAGCTTGCCTCTTGCCTCGACTCAGGACGGAATCCAAATCTCCAATACGAAATTATGGATTTGATTGTAACTTATATATGGCAACATGATATATGGTACCCATGCCGTCTAGGATTGATATTTATGATTGAATTTGCTTCTGAAATGTATATGCACTAGCAATAATACCAAATGATTTCGCTTACACATATGAAGCATATTTTGGTCATTATAAGGTAAAACTCTATCCTCCGTTTGCGTTGCATTGTGTGATGGGACTTGAGTCTAATAACAGCTTCATTGTTATAAAAAGCATTGCATTGATTCAAAAGGTTTATTTTATTTCATGCACTGGCAATCACCGGAGTAAACCCATCCTGCGAAAGTGGCGTAGTCCTATGATTTGCCTTGTTATTGTTGTTTATCCAGTTAAGCAGGTTTCTCATACCAGTCCCTTGACTGACTCGTAGTTTGTTTCACTTTGCAAACTCGGGTGCCCTTTTTTCACACGAGCAGCCTAGTAACAGGCATCAGGATATATTTTGGCTTTTGATTTACAGCATGGAGTGCATCTTTTGGTTTGTATGGCGAGGACTTGAATTCTCAGTATTTTGGCTATGTGATATTCCGCCATTAGTACTTTATGTATATGATTCCGCTTATCGCGATGTAGACAGATTTACTTACATTATGTATCTATGATGTATATGTACCGGTGATCTTGATGTAGACTGATCATTTCCCTTCTTGCACTAAGTTGTATCCTACGCTGTGCTACTCTGATGTTGTTACATATTATGATTCTGCTATCATATTGATGTAAATTATTCTGTTTTCTGTTTATGCTATTATATGTTCTCTGCTAATGATGATTAATGTGTTATATTCCAATGATTATCCTTAATTCCGTCGTACGGAGTTTTGAGATCGTCACAGGTGGTATCAGAGCTTTGGTTAATCTTAGTTCTGGAATTAAACACATTAAACACCTTGTCAAGATAGAATCAATAGTGTTATAAGACGAGTAGCACATTAGAGATAGGATTAGTAATGTCCTAGAATGAGCTAAGCAGAATAACAAAATAACTTGATCAGTACATTGTTGTCTTTTCATATATTCTTCTGCTTTTACCATGTCTTAAAATTATCATTTCTGTGAGCTTGACTCTTTTCTTTCTTGTACAGAACTTGACTGGATGGCTACCCGAGCAGCTGCAGCTAGAGGTAGAACGGGCTGAGGAGGCCGAAGCGGAGGACGGGGAAATATCCCCGTTGTTCCAGGGCCTTTGGTTCAGCCACAACCACCACAACCCCCTCAACCATTTGAGTTAGACCGAGCGGGAAAAACATATAAGAATCTAGGAGGCAAGCCATTCTTGGGCACAGGTTCTGCGATTGACGCTTTGGGTTGGTTGAATACATGTGAGGAAATCTTTAGGGGCATGGGTCTTAAGGATCATAGGAAAAGCTTTATGGGTGCTTGGCTACTGCAAGACGAGGCCCAACTATGGTGGGACGCCATCACCTTGAATGATGAAGAGATAGTGATGACATGGAGTGAATTCAAAACACTATTCAAAGAGAAGTTCGTTCCAGAGCAAGAAATGGAGCGCTTGCATGATGATTTTGCCAATCTCCAGCAAGGAGATTTTACCGTCTAGGAATATCTTAGCAGGTTTACTCAGCTATCCCGCTATGCTCCAGAGCTCATTCTGACAGTTAAGGCGAAGAATAAGAGGTTCATTGTAACAACCCGGAAAATCTGAACCAAATTAAAAATTTTAATTTGGCTATTTTAGTGGATTTTGAATATTTAAAATAAATTATTTTAAATAATAACAACCAAAAGCCTATTTGAATCGATGTTGGAAAATAAATATATTTATTTTAATTATAAAACAAGGCCTGAAATGGCGCGGCAGTTTGAAAATTTGAATTCGAACTTTGACTGACTGTACCGGATGCAAAATAAAACGGATTTTAGTGAAATCAAAAATATTTAAATCTGTTTATGAATATATTTCTAACGAATCTAAAAAATCGGAATTTCATAGTGGGAATCAAAAGTTATGGCCAAATGAATTTTCAGAAAGGTCGCTATGGAGTTTATATAGCCCTTAAAAATAGACATTTTGCAAACGACCTCCGTTTTCGATGAAACCACTTTTGTTGGATCCGGAATGCCAAATTATTGCTAGATTCCAAATTCTATAATTTTTGGAGTTAATATGTGGGTGTGGCAAAGGAAAATGTGTTTGGTTAATTTCAGTCAATTTGGATCCATTAGAAAATGGACATTTTTCAAACGGTCTACAAATTCAACGAAATAAATTTTCTTGGGACCGTATCTTCAAAATATAGCTAGATTTATTTTTCTGGAATTTTTGGGATCAATATGTGGCCCCAGCAAATTGAAATGTATGTTCAAATCAAATATTGAATGTTTTATATTTTAATTTGAAGAAAAACTAACTGAAACAGTCGAATGGGCCTACGAAACATACTCCATTGTGTCCGGAATGGGGGTATTTAGCTAGGGGTGATAGTCGTTGGGTTTGATTTGGAGTTTGTAAGGAGAAAGGGGTATTTTTGGAAATAAATAACTAAATAAATATATGGGCCAATAATATTTCAGCACCATTTTCTCTCTCCCCGACTTCCTTCAAATCGCGCACGACGGAACCGAACTCCCCCTTCTCTTCTCTTTACCTCACAATCCACGCAATAAAATCTAGTGACCCAGTTGGGGTTTTTGTAGATCGTTCCTTCCTCTTTAAATCCATACCAGATTTGCCCTATATAGTGGTGTATTTTGTGAGATCTGCTCCTCCGAAATCCCATCGTTCGAAGCGTCACCGCCATCACCAGAGACCACTGAAGTGCACCCCACCACCGTGAGTAGGTGCGCGACTCGACCCTCTTCAACGCTGCACCTCCCGATCCTCTCATTGCTACATGGATTGGAAGTTATTCGCTGACCTAATTTTGAACATTTCTATGAGGTAATGGGTTGGTTAATTTTAACGGTGCGTTTTTTACAGGTCCCTATAAAGTTTCAAAATTAGGCTCACATCCGGTCATAGTTTATAATATAAACCGGCCACCTATTTTTGAATTCCCGCCTCCTTTTTTGTAGGATCCGCATCCTACTTTCATGGTTCCACCTGCTACTTATTTTGTTACGCCTCCAGCATTTTCTTCCAGAAAAAAGTGCGTCGGTGATAAAAAAAATTAACATCTGGAAATAATAGCAGAAGTCCACATCAAGAAAAAAAGTTGCATATATGTATGCAAGTATTGCCAATACTTGCATACATATATGCAATTATTGCTTAAATGGAATTATGCTAACGGTTTGCCTGCAGGTATGTCGAACACATATGTGCATGTTTCGGATTTACTTACACACTTGAATGCAAATAAAAATGAACTGAGTTGCACTGTTATGAAATATTGCATATTTTTATGCAATACTTGCACAAAAATATGCAAAAAAAATCAAACGCGAATGCAACTCTGGAAATACTTGCACATATATATGCAAGAAATTGGAGTTCTTGCATAACATTATGCATATAACTGATTTTTTGCTATTTTTTGCTTTTTTGATTTTTTTGATCTATTTTTTCGTCGAATGCATAATTTATTTAAATAATAATTTTCGTATTTTTTTATTCATTTTTTTCGCTACTTTTAAAAAATAGGGACCTAATTTATAATAAGTTTATGACCTGATGTGAACCTAATTAAGTTTGTTTTTAGGGACGTGTGCCTAATTTTCACTAATTTTAAACTGAAAATGACACTTTAAAGCGTTGCAAACTTGTAAAAATCATATTTTTTGCTATGTTGTCGAAATCCAGTGAAACTAGAGACATTGGACTCGTGAGGACGTCTTCTACATTCTAGAAGAGACCGGATATTTTTCTGAGCTTCCTACAATTTTTGGAGGAGTGGAACCCAATGTGAGATTTCTGAATTATACACGATATGGAATGACGATGTATAAATTATACGATCGATATATAAGTTATATAGGCGTTGTACACCTCATATATAAGTGTTGTATAAGTTGTATGTGCGATGTATAAGTTATATATGCGTTGTAAAAATTATATGTGAGTTAAAATGATAGTGAAATATATATATACGTATATCTATATATATACACTCTCCTCGTCTACAGACCATGGACAATATATATTGGTTGGGATTGGGATTGTTTGACGTGAAATTTGGTGAATATGACGAATGGTTGATTTGATTATGGTTGTTTGTGGTTGAAAACAAATAGGATTAGTTTGTGGAAAAATTCGTCTGCGTACTAACTAGATTATTGAAATCCCCATTGTCAAAAGCTGCGAGGCTTTAAGGTAGAGCAAGGAGCCGTACTCGGGACGGTGCCGGTGTAACACCCTATGTCCATTAATGTCACTCACAAAAGGAATGCATCAATGTCCATGAAGCGTTATTGTTGTATATAACAGATAAATTACAAGAATAAATAAATAGAACAACACAGCGGAAGATAAAACTTATTTCATAGCATCATAACTCAGAACAAGCTTACATAAGTAGTCTCCAAAACCATTACAACAGGATCAATAGTCTTTTCCAAAAACTTCAAAGTACATAATGAAGCAAATACTTAAAATAACATAAATGCATAAATCCCCATTGAGCATAAGCAAAGCCATAAAGATGAGAGAGTCCAAAGCGATACATCTACTCTTTTCAAGCAACTGAAAGAAATCGGCACTAAGCTGTAGTATTTCCTCCTTGCAAACCTGAAGGGGGGAAAGAAAAGAAAAGAGATGGAAACAAAACGGATCAGACATAAAGTCTGGCGAGTCCAATAATTTTAACAAATAATAGGTAAGGTAAATGATCAAGACATAAATAGGCATCATGATATGGCTGTAACATAGATAAAGTAGATAAAAAGGATGGACAAGATGATTCTGTTCCTAAGTACTAAGACAATCCTACACCTTGGCTAAGCGAACAACCCTCCAAGTACTAACCCCGAAGACCAAAGTCAACATCAGACTAGCACCCAAAGGACTATCCAACTCAACCAACATGTATTTCGTTACAACGCACTTTTGCTAAGTTACACCACATTACTTAATTACACCGCACATATACTAGTCTCTATTTACTAAAGGTTGATCCCTTCCCACATGAAAACTTGGTAGTTACTTGTACCTAGCTGCTATCGTAGGTGCCGGCTTGGTCCTACCACCGCTAAGGTACCCGTACCCTATCCATTCGATCGGCTCCCTAAACCTCGTAGGCACCCGTGCTGGCCCCACATTGGGGTATATCACTCCCCAAAGTGGCAACCCTGATACCAACATAAAATGCATGGCCATACCTACACGATGCAACAACGTCTTACCTACCAGCCCGGACCCATGCACGCACATGAACCCGTTGTACTCGTGTTGCCATCGCTATTCACGTTTTGACCTCTTACATTCAAGTCTAGTAAGCGTGCCCCAACCCCAGCCTAGTACCGGGCCCAATTAGATACTCAAACGGGTTACTGGTTGAAACGGGTCCCCTATCCGACACAAGTCTCCCACCTATGCTTGGTCCCTACTAGGTTTTTCTCCCACTTAACCATTTTAATTTAAATGTCCATGTCTTACACATGCTATGGTTAAGTCCATACTTACATGTCTTATCTTATACCGGTTAAGTCCATATTTACATGTCATAATTTACATGTCACCCCACTTAACCCTCTAACCATACCCATGTCTTATTATGCTTAGTATGCCTTAATTCATTCCTTATGACGAACGGTGCATGACCTCCCACATTAGACCGAATGCTTTGTGGCCGCTGGATTTTCCGGGCGGTTCCGGGCAGTCTTACGCCACAAACCGGGTCTAACCTCGTGTCATTAACTGTTTTGCCTACAATTCATTCCTTTGACCTCTCACATTAGACGTCCAATTGTGACAGTTGGATTTGTCGGGCGGTTCCGGGCAGTCTTACGCCACAATTGCGCCTAACCTCGTGTCAAAGGTTTATTAATAATCGTATTTCACCCATACCTAATTTTCATGTCATGTATATCCAATTAAACATATAATCATGTTTATAATATTGCCTATTCCAAATTGCCACTAATTACATATTAATTAGCCTCAATTACAAATTTACAATTATAGGCAATTTCATCAATTCCATGTAATTCATACCCAAATATGCCAATTTCACATATTATCCAATTATCCAAAATATCCAATATTATCCAATTTTCCATATTTCACATATTCCCATCGTTCCCACATATTTGCATTCACGCGTATTTTTAACATAGGCTCGAAGGTAGCCTAGATCCAAAAGTAAAAGGAATAGGGATAAGAAGAGAGAATCAAATCATAAAAAATTGGAATTAACACAACATCATGAAATAAAAAGGCATGTAAACTGGCATAGAGGCATAATGATAGATTCAACATGAATAAACTGATAAAGGTATGAAATTTACATAGAAACATAGGCATATGATGACATGAATCAAAAAGGTGAAGACTTGGATGAGATTTAAATTACATACATACATATGAATCCTCTTTATAACTTCATCATGTTACTTTTAATCCCATTATATTGTGAAAATCACCGTACTCACCTTTCGTGGTTAAAGAATAGAATTATGCACTGAAATTGGTGTAGAAACGTTGCGGTGTTGCTGATTTATCTTCTTGAATTATTGTAGAAGCTCTAATCTTTAATTTGAGTTGAAGTTGAGTACTTGAGATTTGAATTAGAGGCGGCGACTAGGGTTTAAGAGAGAGTTTGACAGCATAATGGTGTCATAGATAATATTTATGAATTAGGGTTAGGTCTTAGGGTGTATATATAGGTGTAGGAAGTTATTTATGACCATTAGATTAACCCTCAACCATGAGAACCAATCAGATGCCACATCTGCCTTTGAGCGAATCAACCCACGGGTTGACAGCCAAACACCCTGAATCAACCCCTAGTCGATCCAGCAGAGCTCGGGTCGACCTCAAAAATGGGCCGGTTTGGTTATTCCCCCTCCCAATTCGCTGTTTTGAATTTTTTTGCATATTTATTTATTTAATTATATATATATATATATATATCTATATATATATATATATATATTTTTCTCTCATATGCATACAAACTTCAAGGGTTAATAACATCTTCATAAGGTATCCGTTTTGTGCAAACCAAATGTCTATCTTGACCCAAAATTTTGAAATGAACATAATAGCGGAACCCATTTCACTTAATTCTTTTCTAAAAATTAAGTATACTTTAATTTGTGAATTTTAATGTTATAAAATTACGGGGTGTTACATTCTCCCCTCCTTAAAGGATTTCGTCCCCGAAATCTCCAAGTTAAGAAGAATGTATCCTACTATCCAATCATCTATCTACTCAACCATCATCCATAAGCATCCATTGTCCTTAAAAGATTTCTAATGCTTTTCATGTACATATGCATAGTGTGTGTATATGTCCGTATACTAATGCAAAATCAGGCGGTCCACTGATTTAGTCGACCTCCTTAATGCAAATAATGATAGTGCCATGTATCCATCATGTATGTAAAGAGCCCTATACATATCATTACTACATGTGTGCACAACCATTCATTTAAATGCAACATCCATATGATACACACATTCAATGTACATTCATTTTACTAAATACATCCATTTATATGCAATATGCAATATGAAAGTGACTGAGCCAATCTAGTGCCTAAAGTGTGTGTATATGCATTCACGAGCAAACACTTGCATCCACATGCATCCACCATACATAACATATCTCAAACACATGTTTCAACCATGGGACCACCCTATTTAAAGGTCAAAGATACTAGCAAGAGGACATGCTAAAGATAGAACAAGTACAAGCTAAGCGATAAAGGAGAAATTAAAAGACATACCCTCAAAAAGAAAAGGGTACAATGAACGCATCTTCTCTTCCGTCTCCCAAGTAGCGTCGCTCTCATCATCTCCCCATTGCACTTTGACTAGCTTGACCTCTCGATTCCTCAACTTCTTAATCTCCGGCCCAAGAATGCATGTAGGAGCTCATCGAATCATCGCATCACGCTCTATCTCCACATCTCTAAGCAAGCTCGGCTCTACCACTTCCACGGTCTCATGTAAGCACTTCCTCAAATGTGATACATGGAATACGTCGTGTACACCACTAAGTCTCTCAGGCAACTCCACTCTATACGCCATCTGTCAAATCCTCTCCTTAATAGGAAATGGCCCTACGAACCTTGGTGCTAACTTCCCAATGGACCCAAAGCGAATAACATTCCGTAATGGAGACACCTTGATAAAGACCATGTCACCAATATCAAACTCAAGATCTTTCCTCCTCTTGTCCACGTACGATTTCTGCCTATCTTGTTCCGTCTTCATCCTCCTTCGATTCAAATCAATCTTTTCCGAAGTCTCTCTACTCATATCGGGCCCAAGAAAGATCTTATCCGTAGATTCCCACCAACATGTAGGTGAATGACACGACCTTCTATAAAGAGCCTCGAAAGGTGCCATGCCAATGCTAGAATGAAAACTATTATTATACGCGAACTCCACCAAAGGGAGATGCACCTCCCATGTACCTCCGAAGTCTAAAACACAGCCTCAAAAGGTCCTCTAGAATACGATTCACCCTCTCGATCTGGCCGTCCTTCTGAGGATGATATGCGGTGCTCAAACATAACTGAGTCCCTACCGCCTCTTGCAAGCTCTTCCAAAACTCGCTAGTAAAGATAGGATCGCGATCGCTCACTATGCTAGAAGGAACACCGTGCAAACGAACTATCTCTCGAATGTATACGGAGGCTAACCATGGAGCAGTCCTCTTACTCTTCACGGGAATGAAATGGGCGCTCTTAGTAAGTCTGTCTACCACGACCCAAATCCCCATATTACCCTTCCTCGATCTTGGTAACCCATCAACAAAGTCCATCGAGACACTCTCCCACTTCCAATGTGGGACCTCCAATGGGTGAAGCAACCCACCAGGCTTCTTTTGCTCTGCTTTTTCTTGTTGGCACACCAAGCATCTAGCGACAAACTCGGCCACATCCCTCTTCATACCGGCCCAAAAGTAAACTCGTCTCATGTCCATGTACATCTTGTCCCCACCAGGATGAATGGTCATCTTCGAATGATGTGCATCATCAAGAATGGTCTTCCTCAAGTTCTCGTCTCGTGGTACACAAAGTCTACCGTCCCTATGTAACCAACCCTTATCATCTAGGGTATACCTACTGAGATGGCTCGATGACTCCCCCTTATGAGCTTCTCTACTAACCCAACCAACTGTGGGTCATCTCGATGTGCCTCACCAATCTATCCCAAAAGCGTAGGTATGACCTCTAAGGATGCTAGCAAAACAGGTACAAAGTCAATGGAAGGTCTAAAGTCAAACGTAGAGATGAACTCTAAGCTTCGCCGTTCAACAAACAATGGACTCAAGGACAACCTTTTCCTACTTAAGGCGCCTGCCACCACGTTACCCTTGCCAGGGGTATATGCTATCTCGAAATCGTAGGACGCTAAGAATTCCATCCACCTTTGCTGCCTTAAGTTCAAGTCCTTCTGAGAGAACAAGTATTTTAGCGATTTGTGGTCTGTGAACAATTCGAATTTCTCACCAAGAAGATAATGGCGCCAAGACTTATGCGCGAAAACAATAACGACCAACTCTAGGTCATGTGTAGGGTAATTTCTCTCATGCACTCTCAACTGCCTTCCTCCATAGGTTATTACCCTCCCCTCTTGCATTAAGACTGCGCCTAGTCCTGTCCCACAAGCATCGGTATAAACGGTAAATGAATTACTCCCATCTGGCAACACTAAGACTGGGGTTGTGGTCAAAGCTCTCTTTAAACGTTGGAACGCATCATCACAATCTACGTCCCACGTGAAAACTAGGTTCTTCTTCGTCAAGCGTGTCAATGGGGCTGATATCTTTGCAAAGTCCTTGATAAACTTCCTATAGTAGCCAGCCAACCCCAAGAAACTCCTCACCTCGGTAGCATTTTTAGGGACCTTCCAATCTTAGATGGCCACCACCTTCGCGGGATCCACAGCTATCACTTCTTTGGAAACCACGTGCCCTAAGAATCGCACTTCCTTCCTCCAAAAGTGACATTTAGAAAATTTAGCTTTAAGGTTATGCACTCGAAGGGTCTCCAACACTTCCCTAAGATGTAGGGCATGCTCTTCCTCGCTCTTAGAAAAGATCAAGATGTCATCCACAAAGACCACCACGAATTTATTAAGGTACTCCCTAAACACCCTACTCATCAAGTCAACAATGTATGCGGCGGCGTTTGTCAAACCGAAGGGCATCACAAGCCACTCATAGAAACCTTCCGGAGTCCTAAAGGCAGTCTTGTCTATGTTATCCTCAGCCACTCTCAATTGGTGGAAACCAGTGGCTAAGTCCAACTGCGAAAACACTGAAGCTCCAACTAACTGATCGAAGATATCGTCAATCCTCGGCAGTGGGTGCCTATTCTTCTTAGTAAGCTTATTAATTTCTCTATAGTCCACACAAAGTCTAAGGGACCCATCCGCCTTCGTGGCAAATACTACTGGAGCACCCCACTCCGATATACTACGTCTTATGAACCCTTTCTCAAGCAACTCCCCTACTTGCTTATTGAGTTCCCTCCTCTCACGAGGAGCCATGTGGCGTACTGGCAGAGATACGGGTTATGCATTGTCTACAAGATAAATACGAAAGTCTATCTCACGTTTTGGGGGTAGACCCCTCACCTCATCGAAGACATCAACATATTCACGGACTATACGAACAGAATGTAAATCATCATTGGATGCGTCAAGTGACTCAAGATAACTAAGCATCACCGATCCTCTAGGGTCACAAGAAATATCAAGGGTCTTTCCACTACAAGTCAACAATTTTACTACCCTTCGTTCACAATCTTGGATGGCACCATGTCTGGCTAGCCAATCCGTCCCTAGAATCAACCCATAGCCCATGAAACCAAGCACAAAAGCATTACATTCAAAACCAACGCCTAAGATAGACAATCTCAAATCCCTACAAACCATGGATAAATGAGCCGACCCACCAATAGGATTTGAGACTACAATGGGATCCACAACGAGACTAGTATTTAAGTGCAGTGTTTCAACTAATGATGTAGAGATAAACGAATGTGATGCGCCAGAATCGAATAAAGTACGGACAGGATGATCAAACAAGAAAATCAATCTTTCGACAGAAATTTTTCTACCTCCTTCCTGTCCCGGAGCCATGAGAGCGTGAACCTGCCCTCCCGAAGTAGAACCTGCCCTCTGCCCTTGCTTCTTAGGACAGTCCTTGACAGCATGACCTGGATCACTGCAATGATAACAAGCGAACTTCTTCTTCTACCTACAGTCTTTCTTCAAATGGTTGGGTATCCCATAGTTGTGACACTTCCTCTTTTCTTTACCACCTTTCTTTTGTTGTTGGGCTTTCTTTGGATCCTCCTTCTTATCTTGCGGCCTAAAAGTACTTACACCCTTCTCTTCTTCATGCATGTATGCCATATCAATAAGCTTTTCGTACGTAGCCCCCATTGGAATGTGGGACATAGCCAAACTGTGAAGCGGTTCATTTAGGCCCTTTGCAAACCTCAAGGTCTTCTTGTGAGGCGTATTCACCAACTCTAGTCCAAATCTCACCAACTTATTAAATTCGGTCACATACTCCTTCACGGTCAAGTTTTTCTGTTTCAATGTCAAGAACCTCTCCATGTACATACTCTCCTCAGCTTGAGAAAGGAATTTCAACTCAAACCTTCCCCTAAAATTTGCCCACGTCTCTACAGCACATTCTCCATTAGTAACCTCCCACCAAAACGAAGCTTCGTTCTTTATCAACCAAGCAGCCAATTGGACCTTCCTACAATCGTCCAAATCGAAAATGCCAAACAGATCCTCCGCTTCTTTCAACTAATTTCTAGCTTCAACGAACGTTTCAGACCCACTAAAAGGTTTTCCACCCATCGAACGAAAGTCTTTACATATCTTGGAGAAAGCATCTCCACGTGGAGGAATGACTGGAGATGGGGGAAGAGGAGGAGGAACGACGGCCGGACCCGCGACATCGGCCCTAGCCTCGAGATATTGACGAAACCAACCGGGTACATGAACACCCTTTGGTATCTCAGATGCTCCAGACATGCTGAAAAGAAAACGAAAGAGTTTCAAAACAAGGGAAATGGAAGAGAGATGTATATCTTGCGGGGATTATGCTCTTTAAAGTAAACTTTCCTTGAAAATAACTTCTTTAAAACAAGTTTTTTTTTTGAAAATACTTTCTAGGAGAATAATACCTTTGAAAACACTTTTCAAAACTTTTTATCTGTTCTTGTAACCATAGCTTCGATACCACGTGTAGCACCCTATGTCCATTAATGTCACTCACAAAGGGAATGCATCAATGTCCATGAAGCGTTATTGTTGTGTAGAACAGATAAATTACAAGAATAAATAAATAAAACAACACAGCGGAAGATAAAACTTATTTCATAGCATCATAACTCAGAACAAGCTTACATAAGTAGTCTCCAAAACCATTACAACAGGATCAATAGTCTTTTCCAAAAACTTCAAAGTACATAATGAAGCAAATACTTAAATAACATAAATGCATAAATCCCCACTGAGCATAAGCAAAGCCATAAAGATGAGAGAGTCCAAAGTGATACATCTACTCTTTTCAAGCAACTGAAAGAAATCAGCACTAAGATGTAGTATTCCCTCCTTGCAAACCTGAGGGGGAGAAGGAAAGAAAAGAGGTGGAAACAAAACGGGTCAGACATAAAGTCTGGCGAGTCCAGTAATTTTAACAAATAATAGGTAAGGTAAATGATCAAGACATAAATAGGCATCATGATATGGTTGTAACATAGATAAGGTAGATAAAAAGGATGGATAAGATGACTATGTTCCTAAGTACTAAGACAATCCTACACCTTGGCTAAGCGAACAACCCTCCAAGTACTAACCCCGAAGACCAAAGTCAACATCAGACTAGCACCCAAAGGACTATCCAACTCAACCAACATGTATTTCGTTACACCACACTTTTGCTAAGTTACACCACATTACTTAATTACACCGCACATCTACTAGTCTCTATTTACTAAAGGTTGATCCCTACCCACATGACAAACTTGGTAGTTACTTGTACCTAGCTGCTATCGTAGGTGCCGGCTTGGTCCTACCACTGCTAAGGTAACCTTACCCTACCCATTCGATCAGCTCCCTAAACCCCGTAGGCACCCGTGTTGGCCCCACAGTGGGGTGTATCACTCCCCAAAGTGGCAACCCCGATACCAACATAAAATGCACGGTCATACCTACACGATGCAACAACGTCTTACCTACCAGCCCGGACCCATGCACGCACATGGACCCGTTGGACTCGTGTTGCCACCGCTATTCACGTTTTGACCTCTTACATTCAAGTCCAGTAAGCGTGCCCCAACCCCGACCTAGTACCGGGCCCAATTAAATACTCAAACGGGTTACTGGTTGAAACAGGTCCCCTATCCGACATAAACCTCCCACCGATGCTTGGTCCCCACTAGGTTTTTCTCCCACTTAACCATTTCAATTTAAATGTCCATGTCTTACACATGCTATGGTTAAGTCCATACTTACATGTCATAATTTATATGTCTTATCTTAAACTGGTTAAGTCCATATTTACATGTCACCCCACTTAACCCTCTTACCATACCCATGTCTTATTATGGTTAGTATTCCTTAATTCATTCCTTATGACGAACGGTGCATGACCTCCCACATTAGACCGAACGCTTTATGGCCGTTGGATTTGCCGGGCGGTTCCGGGCAGTCTTACGCCGCAAACCAGGTCTAACCTCGTGTCATTAACCGTTGTGCCTACAATTCATACCTTTGACCTCTCACATTAGATGTCCAATTGTGACAGCTGGTTTTGCCGAGCGGTTCCGGGCAGTCTTACGCCACAATTGCGCCTAACCTCATGTCAAAGGTTTATTAATAATCGTATTTCACCCATACCCAATTTTCATGTCATGTATATCCAATTAAACATATAATCATGTTTATAATATTGCTTATTCCAAATTGTTACTAATTAAATATTAATTAGCCTCAATTACAAATTTACAATTATAGGCAATTTCATCAATTCCATGTAATTCATACCCAAATAGCCAATTTCACATATTATCCAATTATCCAAAATATCCAACAATATCCAATTTTCCATATTTCACATATTCCCATTGTTCCCACGTATTTGCATTCGCGCGTATTTTTAACATAGGCTCGAAGGTAGCCTAGATCCAAAAATAAAAGGAATAGGGATAAGAAGAGAGAATCAAATCACAGGAAATTGGAATTAACACA
This sequence comes from Allium sativum, assembly GCA_030737875.1. Classification (NCBI taxonomy): domain Eukaryota; kingdom Viridiplantae; phylum Streptophyta; class Magnoliopsida; order Asparagales; family Amaryllidaceae; genus Allium; species Allium sativum. The sequence continues at coordinate 11,469,267 of JASFAX010000033.1, forward strand.
ACATCATGAAATAAAGGGGCATGTAAACTGGCATAGAGGCATAATGAAAGATTCGACATGAATAAACTGATAAAGGTATGAACTTTACATAGAAACATAGGCATATGATGACATGAATAAAAAAGGTGAAGACTTGGATGAGATTTAAATTACGTACATACATATGAATCCTCTTTACAACTTCATCATGTTACTTTTAATCCTATTATATTGTGAAAATCACCGTACTCACCTTTCGTGGTTAAAGAATAGAATTATGCACTGAAATTGGTGTAGAAACGTTGCGGTGTTGCTGATTTATCTTCTTGAATTGTTGTAGAAGCTCTAATCTTTAATTTGATTTGAATTTAAATACTTGAGATTTGATTTAGAGGCGGCAGCCAGGGTTTAAGAGAGAGTTTGACAGCATAATGGTGTCATAGATAATATTTATGAATTAGGGTTAGGTCTTAGGGTGTATATATAGGTGTAGGAAGTTATTTAGGACCATTAGATTAATCCTCAACCATGAGAACCAATCAGATGCCACATCTGCCTTTGAGAGAATCGACCCACGGGTTGACAGCCAAACACCCTGAATTAACCCCTAGTCGACCCAGCGAGGCTCGGGTCGACCTCAAAAATGGGCCGGTTCGGTTATTCCCCCTCCTAATTCGCTGTTTTGAACTTTTTTGCATATTTATTTATTTAATTTTATATATATATTTATATATATTTATATATATATATATATATATTTCTCTCATATGCATACAAACTTCAAGGCTTAATAACATCTTCATAAGGTATTCGTTTTGTGCAAACCAAATGTCTATCATGACCCAAAATTTTGAAACGAACATAATAGCGCAACCCTTTTCACTTAATTCTTTTATAAAAATTAAGTATACTTTAATTTGTGAATTTTAATGTTATAAAAATACGGGGTGTTACAGCCGGTTTTAACAACCCTGCCGTTATGCTGTCAAAATTTTCTGAAATATTCATATGTTTGATTATTATTCATGTGTTGGAGAAAAATTCATGTATGAAATGAAATTGTTTGAATGATAAAAATAACATTTTTATTGAATGTATGAAATAAATTGTTTGAATGATAAAAATAACATGTTTATTGAATGTATGAAATGAAATTGTTTGAATGATAAAATAACATTTTTATTGAATGTATGAAGTAAATTGTTTGAACGATAAAAATAACATTTTTATTGAATGTATGAAATAAATTGTTTGAACGATAAAAATAATATTTTTTAGTGAATGTATGAAATGAAATGGTTCGAACGATAAAAATATCATTTTTATAGTATGTATGAGGTATATAAAATATTCATGTTTGAAATAAATTGTTTTAACAATAAAAATCACATTTTTGTAATATATATGAATCGCTAAAAATCTTCATTTTTAAAATAAATTTTTTTAACAATAAAAATAACATTTTATCTATATATGAAGTGTTAAAGATAGTCATATGTTGAAATGAATATTTGTTGGCTAAAAATATTATTTTATCAAATATATGAAATGAATATGGTTTGGAAATCGAAGAACAGATTATATATATATATATATAATTAATTAAAATAAATCGAATAACGAAGCTGTAGTTCGTATTTTGAAACCGTGATTTCAAATGACTGTACCGGAAGATCCGACCATCGGATTTTCCGGAAACCGAAACTGTGGGTTCGCTTTGGAAATATCTTTCCAACGATACCAACTTTGCAAAGTTCCAACGGTTGGATTGTCTGGAATGTTTAATTCAAATCTGAATGAAAACAACGCCAGAATGGATTATATTTTTATATATAAATATAATTAAAATAAATCGAATAACGATGCTGCAGTTCATATTTTGAAATTGTAACTTCAAACGATTGTACCAGGAGATCCGACCGTCGGATTTTCCCAAAACTGGAACCGTTGGGTCCGCTTTGAAAAGATCTTTCCAATGATATAAAATATGTAAAGACCCAACGGTTAGATTTTCAGATACGTGTAAATCAAATCTGGAGAAAAATAGCGCCATGGCCGCGTTATGGCCTGAAGCGTCGTTTAAATAAATTGGCTATATTTAAATAAATAAAAACAGCGATAAATCATTATAAAATATTATAAACGATATGGAATGGAAATAAACTAAATTTACTCAGTTTATAGGATATTTGATGGTTTAATGTGTTTGACGTGAAAATTACATTAATGAACTGAATTATGAATGTCAGATAATTTAACCATTGAAATGAATTGATTTGAAATTCTAAATATACGTGAATTATTTGAAAAGGCCGAGTTAATTCTCATTTCAAATAATTGGTCGACGGTTAGAAGTCGAAGATATGAAGACGGTGCAAGACCGAGAATCTTCACATCGAATGGATGGCTACTGATGCCTTTGATGGGGGTTGCTGCCCTGAAGGAGTTACAGTGGTGGTCGTCCGGACTTACTTGTTGATCGTTCGGATGTGCGAGGGCCTCTCTCCTGTATTGGACATACGGGAGAGGAATAAGGTGCCTCTGGTTTCGTTCAGACCCAGAACGGACTTGTAAATGGATGTGTGTCTGACGTTGTAGCTTGACATCGTGGCATACATAGATGCAATGATAAGGTATTTTGATTCGCGAGCCTCACCCCCCGGTATGAGCCAGAAACGGGAGAGGACTTCAGGGAGGACATGCATTTCCTTCTAGCTAGGAGTGGTGTTTTGGGTTTTACACGCCTAGGCATTTTACTTATGTGGATGATGGATAGCGAGGCGCTTCAGTTATGTCGGTCTCTTCGGAGCCAATGGTTTGGTCGGTATATGACCAGTTGACGCCCCATAGGGCGGGGAAACGCATTGCTCAGGCATTTTAATCCACTCTGTATGGACCGGCCCTGGCGATCCAAGGCTTGACTGAGTACTTGCCTGAGACACGGGCTAGAGCGTTTCGAATTTGGTAAGGACGATCCCTTGCCTTGGTTCATGACGGAAATCCAATTTCCAAATGCGACATTGTGCGGTTTTGATTGTATACCTATATATGGCGACATAGTGGTATGGGGCATTTATGCCGTCTATGATTGATACTTATGATTGAAATTGTTTTTGAAACATATAAACAGTAGTAATAATATCAAATCCTTTCGTTTTATATGTACCAAGCATCTTTTGGCCATTATAAGGTAAAACTCTATCCTCCGGTTTGCGTTGCATTGTGTGATGGGAACTGAGTCTTATAATGGCTTCATTTTTATAAAAAAGCATTGCGATGTTTTAATGATTTACTTGTTTTGAGCACTGGCAATCCAATAGAGAAAACCCATTCCGCGTTAGCGGCGTGGTCCTGTGATTGGCCTTATTATAAAATAAGTTAAGTAGTAGATTTCTCATACCAGTCCCATGACTGACTCGTAGATTGTTTCACTTGCAAACTCGGGTGCCCTATTTTCTACACGGGCAGGCTTGTATTCAGGTTTTAGCAGGCTCTTTCTGGATAGATATGGAGCTGAAGATGGATTCTATCATTTCTTTCTTTTTAAGTTGTTTAGCTCCTGTTGTACATATTATGTTTCGATTCCGCTGTAGGCATTTTATGTAAAGCTAAAACTATATTTTGTACTAAGTATGTTCCTATATATTGTGTAACTTTGATGATTATTATTTCTAGTATATTTTGATGTACATTATCTGGTGTATTTATATATTTCTGTTCTGCTATTATTTGTTTATGTGTTATATACCAAAGATTACCCTTGCCACCGTGGAACGAGGTTTGGGGTCGTCACATTCATACATGGGCTTCAGCGCAAGTATCAGAATAGGGCCAAGAGTCACGTTATGCTTACATTCGCCGACATGGTGGATATGGTCTGAAATTATGAGATCTTGGACTTGAGGAACATGCAAGTAGATCGCGCAAAGAATCAAACGGGCAACAAGCGCAAGACTTCAGAAAGACAGCACAAATCAAGCAATGCAGCAGCAAATGCCAAACCACAAACAAATAAGCCACCCAAGGGAAGTTGCTACAACTGCGGGCAAGCTGGCCACTACTCCAATTTATGCACCGCTCCAACGCGGAAGAAGACCAACCAACCCAGCTCGAGTCAGAAAATCCACAACCTAGTTGAGTGCTTCAACTGCCACCAGAAGGGGCACATCAGAAGGAATTGTCCATTGCTTAAGAATGCTCAGGTTGCACATGTATATGACGGGGTGAACCCGCCAGCGGCTACTCCAGGAGCAGGTAAACCCGATGTTTTGGGAGGTACCCTTACTATTAAAAGTATTCCTGTTTCCGCACTATTTGACACTGGTGCATCACAAAGTTTTATTACAAGTAACACTGTTAAAAAGTTAAAATTAAATCTAAGAAAGCTTAAATAATTGGTTAGAGTTCATAATCCGATAGGGGGCTTTATTGTTCTCAGTTCATATTGTAGAGTGCTGGTCTCCTATTCTTGTTATAAGTTTTCCTTTGATCTGATCGTCATGAACCTTTCCGAATTTGAAATCATACTTGGAATGGATTGGTTAACCAAATACGAGGACGAAGTAAGATGTGCCGAAAGAGAAGTAAAGATTAAAACAAAGCTTGGGCATATCACTGTACCTTGCTGTGGCTCAGACTCAGATAGAAAAGAGTTTTGGTCTGTGCTAGAAGTTACTCCCACCTTATTAGAAAACATTCTTGTCGTTAAACACTATGCGGATGTATTTGAAGAAGTCGATAACTTACCTCCACAAAGAGAAATTGAATTCAGGATCGATCTAATTCTGAATGCCAGGCCCATAGTACATCCAATTCGAAGAATGACTCTGAAAGAATAAGAAGAATTAGGTGATCAAACTCGTCAACTGCTATGGAAGGGCCTGATCAGACCTAGCCTTTCTAATTGGGGTGCAGCTGTAGTGTTTGTTCCAAAGTCAGACGGTACTCTCCGATTGTGTGTTGATTGCCGAGATCTCAACAAGCATACGCTCAAGAACAAATATCCATTACCCCCACATTGATGATTTGTTAGACCAATTGAATGGAGCGAGAGTATTTTCTAGAATGGACCTAGCTACATGTTTCCATCAACTGAGAATTGCCGAAGAATGCGTTCCTTTGACAGCATTCAGAGGTCCAGACATATTTTATGAGTGGTTAGTAATGTCGTTCGGCTTGTGCAATGCTCCAGCATACTTTGTCGATTTAATGAATAGAGTGTTCAGATGAGTCTTGAATAAATTTTTCCTAGTATTCATCGATGATATTTTAATCACTCCAAGTCAGAAAGCGAGCATGAAAAGAATTTAGAACAAGTATTGGGGATTCTGAGAAAGAACGTCTTCAAAGTTAAATTCTCTAAATGTATCTTCTATCAAGACGAAGTGAAGTTCCTTGGCCATGTAGTGCCAAAGGAAGGGATTTCTGTAGATCCAAGCAAAATTACAGTAATTCAAGAATGGAAGCAGCCTACTACACCCACGGAAGTCCGAAGTTTTCTGGGATTCGCTAGTTATTTTCAGAAATTCATTAAGGATTTTTCGAAGATATCCGGTTCATTAACCAAGCTTACAAAGAAGCACAAAAGATTTAAGTGGACTCCCGAATGTGAGGAAGCTTTCCAGGAACTGAAATTAAAATTGACAACTGCTCCAGTATTAACCATTATCGATGGCAATCAGGATTTGATGGTTTGGACGGATGCTTCTATCAGAGTTCTTGGTGCAGTATTAATGCAAAGAGGCCAAGTAGTCGCTTACGCTAGCTGTCAATTGAAGCCGCAAGAGAAGAATTATGCAACCCATGATCTTGAGTTGTTAGCCAGCGTGTTTGCTATGAAAATATGGGGGCACTATCTATTGGGTGAGAAATTTGAATTATATATTGATCACCAATCATTGAAGTATTTGCTCACCTAGAAAGACTTGAATATGAGACAACAACATTGGCTAGAATTTCTTGCAGCCTATGATCTAGATATTCTGTATACGCCGGGAAAAGCCAATGTGGTGGCAGATGCGCTTAGCAGAAAAACCGCAATCATCGCTAATCTTATAATTACGCCTTTATTGATTGATAAAATTTCTGCTCTTCAGAAGAATGATCACTTTATTCAGAGGATCAGAGAGAGAATTTAGAAAGGCGAGCCCTCGAGTTTTCAGGTTGATAATGAAGGAGTTCTGAGGCTAAAGGGCCGAATGTGTGTTCCGAACATTTCTGAACTCCGGAGAGAAGTACTTGACGAGTGTCACAACTCTAAACTTAGCATCCATCCAGGAGTGATCAAAATGTATAATGATATCAAGCGCACCTTCTGGTGGAGGTCCATGAAGAGGGATATTTCTTTATATGTTAGCAGGTGCTCTACTTGCTAACTAGTCAAAAGCGACCAACGAAAACTTACTGGATTATTGCAACCGTTGGAAATTCCAAGCTGGAAGTGGGAACAGATTTCCATGGATTTTATAGATGGTTTACCCCGAACCAGGAAAGGAAACGACGGTGTTTGGGTGATCGTAGATCGTTTCACGAAGATCGCCCATTTCATACCTGTCAGATCCAATAGAACCGCTCAAAGTCTAGCACAGATTTATCTCAAGGGCATTGTTAAGCTACATGGAGTGCCGATCAGCATAGTTAGTGATAGAGATCCATTATTTACTAGCAAATTCTGGGAGGCATTTCAAGTAGAACTGGGGACAAAGATGAACCTGAGCACCGCGTATCATCCTCAAATGGATGACCAAACTGAGAGGGTGAACCGTATTCTAGAATATTTACTGCGTGCTTGTATTATTGATTTTGGCGGATCATGGGAAGACCACCTGCATTTGGCTGAGTTCTCGTACAACAACAGCTATCAAGCAAGCTTGAAAATGTCGCCATTTAAAGCATTATACGGTAGACCGTGTAGATCTCCCGCATGTTGGGTAGAACCTGGCAATAGACTTGTATTGGGACCCGATATGATTCGCGAAGCTTCAGACAAAGTCGATTTCATCAAGAAACGATTGCAAACCGCTCAAAGCCGACATAAAAGTTATGCAGATTCTAGAAGAATAGATTTAGCATTTGCTGTTGGTGATTATGTTTATTTGAGAGTTTCTCCGATGAGAGGAGTAATCCGATTCGGTAAAACTAGGAAGTAGGCACCCAGATTTATTGGTCGTTTTCCTATACTTGAACGAATTGGAACTCTTGCTTATAGGGTTCAATTACCTGATTGGTTGCCTAGGGTACATAATGTATTTCACGTATCTCAACTCAAAAAACATGTGCGTGATCCATATCTAGTTGTAGAAGAAGCAGCGCAACAGGACTTGGAAATTACTCCAGAATTATCAATCAGAAGAGAGCCGATAAAGATTATTGGCAAAGAAACTAAAGAGCTAAGGAACAAGAAGGTTCATTTAGTTAAAGTGCAGTGGAGTGGAGATCCTAGAGACTGTACTTGGGATACAGAAGAAAGCGTTAAGCAAGCTTATCCTAGTTGCAGAGTGGACATCTTTGACTAACTACGGTGCAAGGTACATTTACAATAATTTGTGTTTCCGTTTGGTTTCTTACTTTACTGTTGTTTCCTTTTCGGGGACGAAAAGTTTTAAGCGGGGGAGATTGTAACAACCTGGAAAATCCGAGCCAATTTAAAATTTAAAATTTGGTTATTTTAACGAGTTTGGAGTAATTGAAATGATTTATTTCAATAAAATAACGAGTTAGAAAGAGTATAGCGGTTTAAAATTTTGAATTTGAACTTTGACTGAACGTGCAAGATGCAAAATAAAACGGATATTAGCAAAACCAAAAATATTTAAATTTGTTTAAGAATATCTTTCTAACGAATTTGAAAAATCAAAATTTCATAGCAGGAATCAAAAGTTATAGCCAGTTGAATAATCCAGAATGGTCGCTATAGAATGAGTATAGCCCTTGAAAATTGACATTTTGCAAACGACCTTCGTTTTCGACGAAACCACTTTTGTTGGATCCGGGATGTCAATTTATTGCTATGTTTCAAATTCCATAATTTTTGTAATTAATATGTGAGTGTGGCAAATGTTAATGTGTTTGGTTGATTTCAGTCAAATTGGATCGATCAAAAAATGGCCATTTTTCAAACAGTCTCAGAATTCGATGAAATCAGTTTTGTTGGGACCGTATCGTCCCAACATAGATAGATTAATTTTTCGGGAATTTTTGGAATCAGTATGTGGCCCCGGCAAATTAAAATGCACGTTCAAAATAGAATTTGAATGTTTTATATTTTAATTTAAAGAATAACTGACCGTAACAGTCGAATGGGCCTACGAAACATATTCTATTGTGTCCGGGATGGGGATATTTAGCTAGGGGCGACAGACATTGGGTTTGGATTGGAGTTCGTTTGAAGAAACCTTAATTTTCAAAAATATATATAGACCAATTAAATAAATACTTTCATTATTTAATTTTATAAAAAAACTAAGAAAACCCCCGATTACCCTCGTTCGAACGACGCTGGAGCTTCCTACCTTCTCTCCTCCTTAAATCCTAATCCGCTCAATAAAACTTAATGGCCCTTCAGAGCTTTTTGTAGATCTCCTCTCCTCCTGAGCGCCTCTCCTAGCTCTAGAGCGTGGCACCACATGATCGGCCTAACGTTGCACAGATTTCGAGAAAACCCGAAACCTAGTTTTGAACATTCAAAGAAGGTAACGACCTGATGTTTATTTAATGGTTTATAACACTTTTAAGTGTTGAAAATCATGATTTTCAAATAAAAATCATATATTTTTGCTATGTTGACAAAATTCGATGAAACATGAAATATCGGACCCATAGCGACATCATCTACATTCTAGAAGAAGCTAGAACGTGTTCCGAGCTCGCTACAAATTTCAGAAGGATTAAAATCAATGTGAGACATCTAAATTCAATATGGAATGGAAATGCGTTGTATAAATTATATGAGTGAAATATAAATTATATATGCGTTGTACACATCATGTATGAGCGTTGTATAAATTATATGAGCGATGTATAAATTACAAATGCGTTGTAAAAATCATATATGTGTTGAAATGGAAATGAAATATATTTATATATATACATACATACATATATATATATACTCCCCTCGTCCACAGACCATAGACGATATAAATTGATTGTGATTGACGTGAAATTGATTGTTAATGCGAATGGTTGAAATTGATTGATAATGCGAATGGTTGGAAATAATTGTTTGCGGTTGAAAGAAATTGGTTATGGTTGAAACAATGGGAATTATTGTGGAAAATTCATACGATATGAAATTGATCTTAGATCATTTAGATAAACCCCTTATGGAACGTCGCGAGGCCTAAGGTAGTGCGAGGAGCCGTACTCGGGACGGTGCCGGTTTTTATCCCCCTAACGTTATGCTACCGAAATTTTCAGTATTATCTATGTGTTTGAATTATTTTCATGTGTTGAATTATATTCATGTGATAAATAAATTGTTTAGATAATAAAATCACATTTTTATTATGCGTATGAAGTATATGAAATATTCGTGTGTTGAATAACATTCATGTATTAAATAAATTCTTTGAAAGGTAAAAATCTCATTTTTATCAAAAATGTGGACTATATAAAATACTAGTGTTTCAAATAAATTATTTTAGGTTCAAAAATAACATTTTTATCTTATGTATGAAATATATAAAATATTCATGTTTCAAATAAATTGCTTTAACAATAAAAATATCATTTTTATTATATGTAGGAACTATTTAAAATGTACATGTGTTGAAATGATTTCATGTGTTGAATGAAAGGATCGAACAATAAAATTTACATTTTATTGCAAATATGAAGTGCTAAAAACATTCATGTGACTAATAAATATTTATAATGATAAAAATATCATTTTTATCATGTATACGACTCTCTAAAAATACGTATGTGTTGAAACATATTTTTGTTCGCCAAAAATATCATTTTAATCATGTATACGACTCGCTAAAAATACATTAGTGTTGAAACATATTTTTGTTCGCCAAAAATATCATTTTTATCATGTATACGACTCGCTAAAAATACATATGTGTTGAAACATATTTTTGTTCGCCAAAAATATCATTTTATCCTAGTATGATGTGTTAAAAATTACCGTGTGTTGAAAAAAACATTGGTTCGCTAGAAATATTACTTCTAGTTTAGTTCTGCATATATATATATATATATATATATATATATATATATACACACGTGTTGAACATGAATATGGATTAGCTGTTGAGTAAAGAATATTTGCGTGCCCGACAAGTAGGTAAGCTTTAATGAGTTGGCCGTGCGATTTTATTATTATATAAACTCCTGTGAATGCCATTGGATGCGGAGTGCTGGTTGTTCTGTGTGAAATAATAAACGTCGCCATAGGATAGTAATAATTAATTTTTAACTACACTACATGGCATACTTCTTGAAGATAGCATACCTTATCATATACCACATAAGCATTTGGAGCTAATGTGACGAGATGGAAGATTTACCATACAAGCGAGAGGCATGTATGGCGATGACTATATTTCAGGTTGAACTGAAGATGGATATAAACTATATAAAATATAAAGATAAATTGCTAGATTAATAAAAAACCCCATACGGGTCTGGAGATGACAATAAACACGTCTCTCTAGTCATTAAGGCACAAAAACCATTTATAAGGTGACGATAATGTATTCTCTGGAGTTATGATCTATACACACTCCCCTTTGGACAACGGAATATATCACTATAAATATGTGCATGCTTTTTAGGATTTATTGGGTGCCTAATACTGCCCAATAAATTTCCAAACCCCTCCCCGTACAAAGGAGGTTATGGCGAATTTTTCTGAAACTTAAAGGCGTTAGTGAAATATTTGAAGTGAAAAACGATATGGAAATCGCCAAATGAATTATATATATAAATATAAATTAAATAAAACGAATAACGATGCTGCAGTTTGTGTTTTGGAATCGTAATTTTAAACGATTATATAGAGAAATCCGACCATCGGATTTCCCCGAAACTGGAACCGTTGGGTTCGCTTTGGAAAAAATCTTTCCAACAATATAAAGTTTGTTAAAATCCAACAGTTGGATTGTGTGAAATGTTTAATTCAAATCTAAATAAAAACAGCGCCAGAATGAATTATATTTATATATATAACTATAAATTGAATAAAACGAATAACGATGCTATAGTTCGTATTTTGAAATCGTAACTTTAAACGATTATATCGAGAGATCCGACCATCGGATTCTCCCAACCGGAACCGTTGGGTCCGCTTTGGAGAGATCTTTCCAATGGAATCAACTCCATTAAGATCCGACAGTTAGATTTTGAGAAATGTGTAAATCAGATTTTGAGAAAAACAGCGCCAGGGCAACGTTATGGCCTAAAACGTCGTTTAATTAAATGGCGCTATTTTTAAATAAATAAAAATAGCGAAATAACGTTATAAAATATTATAATCGATATGGAATAGAAATAAACCGATTCTACTTGGTTTGCTTGATATTTGATGGTTGAATGTGTTTGACATTAAAATTATATAAAGAACGTAAATGTGGATGTCAAATAATTTAACATGGACAGAATTGATGTGAATTCTAATATACGCGAATTATTTGAAAAAGCCGAGTAATTCTCATTTCAAATAATTGATCAACGAATAAATGTAGAAGATATGAAGATGGTGCAAGAATGGTGATCTTCGCATCGTGTAGATTACTATTGATGCCTTTGAAATGGGTAGCTCCCTTAATGAGGTTACAGTGGTAGTACGTAGTCTGAACGTACTTGTTGATCGTTCGGATATGCGAGGGCCTCTCTCCTGTATTGGACATACGGGAGAAGGAATAAGGTGCCTCCGGTTTCGTTCAGACCCAGAACGGACTTCTAAATGGATGTGTGCCTGACGTGTATTCAGTGTTGTATTCGTTGATCTCTACTAATATACATCTGTTTGGCGGCAGAGAATTTATTCTCTTTCTTAACGCCCTTCTCTGAGGCATACGAGCTCAGAGATTTTATATCGGTAGATATCAGTGGTATGGTGTGGTTGACAGCGTGGCATGCGAAGATGCAAATGATCAAGGCTTTTGTTGAAAAGCAGAGTCTTGTGGTTGATGATCAAAGCAAGGATTTAAGATAGCGCAGCTTTGTGTATGACGTTGATTCGCGAGCCTCACGCCTCGGTATGAGTTAAAAACGGGATAAGGACTGCAGGGAGTGCACGACTTTTCTTTCTAACTATGGGCGGTGTCAGCGTTTTACTAGCCCTGACATTGTTGATTATTATACCTTTGTGGATGTTGGAATGCGGGGCGCCTCGGATGCATCGGTCTCTACGAAGCCGATGGATAGGTCCGATAGGATCGAAAAACGTGTGTTCAGGAATTGCCAATCCACTAACGTAAGTGTGGACCAGCCCTGAAGATCCAAGGGCTACCCAGAGTGTGTAGTTCTAGGGCATTTGCTAGAGTGTCCCGAAGCCGGTGAGGAGCTTTCCCCTTGCCTCGACTCAGGTTGGAATCCAAATCTCCAATACAAAATTATGGATTTGATTGTAACTTATATATGGCGACATGATATATGGTACCCATGCCGTCTAGGATTGATATTTATGATTGAATTTGCTTTTGAAATGTATATGCACTAGTAATAATACCAAATGATTTCGCTTACACGTATGAAGCATATTTTGGCCATTATAAGGAAAAACTCTATCCTCCGTTTGCGTTGCATTGTGTGATGGGACTTGAGTCCTATAACGGCTTCATTTTTATAAAAAGCATTGCGTTGATTCAAAAGGTTTATTTTATTTCATGCACTGGAAATCATTGGAGTAAACCTGTTCCGCGAAAGTGGCGTGGTCCTATGATTTGCCTTGTTATTGTTGTTTATCCAGTTAAGTAGGTTTCTCATACTAGTCCCATGAGTGACTCGTAGTTTGTTTCACTTTGCAAACTCGGGTGCCCTTATTTTCACATGGGCGGCCTAGTGACAGGCAACAGGATATATTTTGGCTTTTGCACTACAGCATGGAGTGAATCTTTTGGCTTGTATGACAAGGACTTGACTTCTCAGTATTTTGGCTATGCGATATTCCTCCATTAGTACTTTATGTATATGATTTTGCTTATCGCGATGTAGACAAATTTACTTCCATTATGTATCTATGATGTATATGTACCAGTGATCTTGATGTAGACTGATCATTTCCTTTCTTGCACTAAGTTGTATCCTACGCTGTGCTACTCTGATGTTGTTACATATTATGATTCCGCTGTCATATTGATGTAAATTATTTTGTTTTCTGTTTATGCTATTATTTGTTCTCTGCTAATGAAGATTAATGTGTTATATTCCAATGATTATCCTTAATTCCGTCGTACGGAGTTTTGAGATCGTCACATGGAGCAACCAAAAAACTTCTTCCCCGTTTTCGACTCTACCTTCACAGTCCTCATCGCCGCTGGGATTTTGTGGTGGCAATACTTACTTCCTGCCTCTTTTGTTGAAGTTGAAGTAGGAAATTATTGAGTGATCATTGAACTCGAAGATGGATAGATCAACTACATACATATACACATACATGTGAATATGAATATATGCATGCATATTTGTGTGTAAGAATTCATTTTTTAACAATTATACATGTTCAAGAAGATGGACAGATCAATTACACAAGCCCTCGAACAAGAAACAGGGCAATGGACAAACAACATATATCCAAATATAGTCACCACAATCATTATAATATCCAAAACTAACAGCATATATCCATGAACAAGATTCAGATCATACTATATACAGTTCAAGTTAAAACCCACAAACGAAATTAAAGCCTCAAATCCTTACAACAACATCGAACTGATACCAATCCTTACAACAACATTTTAAGGATTGTCACTGTTAGTACCAGCAAACCCACAAACGAAATTAAAGCCCCAAATCTAACAATTTAAATCCAACAACAAAATTCATACCCTATTCAGAATGATCAAAAGATGCAGTAATAACAAATTTGTTCTATCGAAGATCAGTTGGGTGAAATGGAAATCCAGCAGGAATTTGGAAGTTGACTACGCTGAATAACTCAATTTCTCTAATGCCTTGACCTCGATTTTATTTTCGAAACAACTATTGAAGCACTAAAAACCCATATCTTATTTCGCTAAGGACCGATTGGAAATGGGCACCCCCCAGATCGAAGATTAGGGATTGAAAATATTGAAATGTAGGGGGTTAGAACAAAATGAAAATTAGGGATTGAAGATTTTAAAATTTTGGGTGATAGAACGAAAGTGAGTGAATGAAAATAAAACCGGGAAATGAAAATAGGTGAGATTTGGACTGATGGCATGGATGAGCGGCTGGGATATTGTTTTAACTAATGGTGCGGATAGCCACGAAGGATATGGAAAGTCTACTACTACAACACAGTACAAAATATTGCATCATGTTACACTTGTTTACCTAGAGCAACACATTATTATGGCTAAGGTAACACTAAATATAAAACGTTGTAGTAGGACCTAAATAGTATAGTTATCAGGACATTTTGGCTAGCAACACCTTACAAATTCGTTGCATTAGGCCGTTTATGGCGTAGTGAGCTCAAATTTTGGATAGATGGTAATAATTTTTGTAACGACTTGGAAATTTTGATGTTTAAGAATACAGATTCAATTAAGGATTTAAGTTAATGATCAATATTTATACTTGATTTAGAAATTTAAAATCTATTTTATTTTATTTCTTTTAAATTCGATTGTGTATAAAACCTTTAGTGTAAATTAAATTTTGATATATATATATATATATATATATATCGTTGGCCAAATCGAACATGATTAATTATTTGGAAATTAGTCCATCGAAATTAATTTGTGTAATATGAATTTTGTAACTTAATTTAAAAATCGAATTTAATCGTTATCTATTTATTATGAACCTGAATTTATTTGGAATGGTGTAATTAAATATTAAGTAACTTATGTATCCATTAAATTTAAACTTAACCTCTATAAAAACGTTCAATTTAATGTTGATGAAGTTGAAACCAAACAATTCTTCATGTGTACGATCAGTGCTAAAATTAAACAACGTGTTTTCTTTTGGTGTGAAAATAAACATCTGTCCATCTCCTTCTGTCTAGCCAGCCACGCGTTTTTTTCTTCTGCGCCATGTTCTTTTTCTCACTTTGCACAATGAAAAGTTTCACCGTTCCCTACATTCATTTCTTTACCCTAATTTATTTCCTTTTCTTTATTTTTCCTCCAGCCGACGTCATCCTTTCCCTAAAAATAAAAGTACGTTCTTCCCATCTTACTTTGTTCCATCTAAAGCTTCCCCAAAATCACCTTCAAATCCATCAATGTCCACTGGAAAAGTCGCAAAATCATACCCCTTGAATCACGCCCTCGCTCCATTAAAATCGCCACCTGTTGCTTCCCATTCGACGCGCGCCACCATCGAATCCCAAGCCTTTATTGCTCTTAACATCAAGCCCTAACCCTGCTCGGCTTCAGTCAATAGCAACCACAACGTCCACCACCTCGTCCACTTGCTTACTCGACCCGGTTGTTGTAGCCCTTCCTCCTTCAATTGAAAGCTCCAAATTCTCCAAATCGTTCGAAGTCATCCTTGCTACATCGTTTAAGGTAAATTTCAACTTACGATTAACTTATTTCAAGGATTTTAATTTCAGTAAGAACATAAATTAAATAGCTAGTTTGGTTTTTGTTTTATTGTCGTGTTGAACTTCCCGTTCGCTTGCTTTATTGCACCCCTGTTGCATGTTTGCGCGTTGAGCCCTATGATCTTGCTTACCCTATCATCTTTCATTTTGCTCTTGTTCATGCTTCACTTTCATATTGTGGTCTCTGATTTGTTTGGAACCTGAATATATATGTATACGTACATATATTTGTCTTTTTTGCACCTTAGGACATTTTGTTTTATGATTGGAATGTGTTTTTACATCCTCAGCCCATCCAGTTTATCACAAAATGCTTTACCATGCTAGCCTGTGTATGCCCAAGGCTTGTCCTATATTCTTGAGAGCGTGCACTTTGATTTTGCACAACACTTTGTAATAAACAGAAGATTTGGCATATACTCAAACTCTATTAAGTCTATAACCTTTGTTCCCGTAAGTGTTGATGCTTGATCATACACTAAAATGGCTGGCTCGCTATTTTTGTCGAAATAAGGATGCTAACACTGTCCTTTTGTTGCACCCGTTCAAGGATTGAAATGTTAACGTTGACTCATATACTTTATCCTACGCCTTGCATCCTGAATGTACATGTTGTTTTATTCTCGATCCTGAATAATTTCATGAGCCTCGTTGTGAACACTTTGTTGTTGCACTGTTGTTTCCATGGTCTGGGTGCCCTTGGCACTTACAATATATTGTTGTTTGCTGCGGTGTGTATAATCGGTACCCATGCATTGACCTCGATGCCCATTTATAGACTTAGCTCACTTGTTATGCATTGTTAGCATTCAACTTCAGAATTGGATATATTAACTAAATTAGCTAATGGTTAGATATTCTGCAACTTGTTACTTTGAACATATGTGTGTTGTTGAAACACCCCACCTTCGTTAAGGTCACTCACAAAGGGAATGCCTTAACTTCGATGGAGCATTATCGGTAAAAGATTCAGATAATTTACAAACAGACATATAAACAACGGAAAAACTAAATTTATTTCATAAGTACGTGGTTCAGTCAAAACATTACAACAACTGCCTCAAACCTACTTCCAAATCATTACAACAAAATCTTTGTCTTGATTAAAACATAAAGAAGCATAAAATAACAATAAGGCAGCATAAATCCCCAATAAGAGTGTATCCAAAGCCATAGCCCAAGGAAAGAGAATCCAAGCAATACATCTACTCTCTTCAAGCTGAAAATGGCCTGAACTAAGCTGAAGTATTCCCTCCCTGCGGACCTGGGGGGGATGGAAGAAAAAAAGACGAAAGAAAAATGGGTCAGACATGAGTCTAGTAAGTCCAGTGATTATTTAGCACGGAAACAGGAAAAAAGATCATGACATGAATAAACTGAACCTAGGACAGCACCCTAGAAATAAGATAATAAAAATGAATATGCTATCGCACTCATTACTATTTCTCTGCACCCACTTACAAGTGTTTCAACTAGCACCATGTGTTCAAGATAAATGATCCCCTTTATCGATCGGCTCTTACTCGTATACGTTTTCTACCTATGTCATTCGGCCCCGCTTGATTGTAGATACCTGTGCTGGTCCCACCATGGGGTGTATCAAATACTATGGTGGCAACCCGACACAATTCAAGATGCACAGTGTATAACTACTGATGCCCAGTGCCTACTTTTTCCACTCCGGAGTACGTGCACGCCCGCACTCCGTCGGAACCTACACTGACGCACCACCTGTCGTTTTTTTGACCGCTTATAATCAGCCCAGTAATCGTGCCCCACCCTGCCTAGTTCAGGGTATCATGATACATCTATGTGGGTTACTGCTGAAATGGGTCCCCGTTACTAGGGTTTCCTAATCAACATGTTAAAATGGTTAAGTGTTCTCAAATTTACCTAACCCACCCATCAGTTTAGTTAAAATGTTGTATTGGTTAAGTGTTTCCTTAATTAACTTAACCCTACCATTCCTGTCTTAGCTTTAATTCATTCATTAAAACACCAACCACTCACATTAGATATGTATTGTTGCGGTCGCTGGATGTGCCGATCGGTTCCGGGCAGTCTTACACCGCAACTCAATCTAACCTCGGGTTCTTTTGGGCTTAATGCATTAACCTTTCACATTAGATCTATATTGTTACGGTTGCTAGATGTGTCGGGCGGTTCCGGGCAGTCTTACACTGTAACTCAATCTAATCTCAGGTTAGGCGTATTTGTCTTTTACTTAATTTACATATTTACCCTTCATATTTGTATGTAAATTATCCACAATTATTTCCAATCAAGTCATGCCCCATTTACCCTCTAAATCATGTTAATAATTTTTTAGGTATATAAATTATACCATTTTATGTCACTAATCATTTATATGATTATGGGCCAAACTATGCTAATAATATGAAATTTAAGGGTTTTCCCAATGTTACCTTCATTATACGTTCGCATAATTCACATAGAACGTTAGGCTCGCAACTTAGTCTAACTTATAAACAAAAGGGAATAGAAAGGAGCATGTACCATTCCTACAACATAAAATAATAAGGATCTAACTAAACATGTGTCATATAAATTTAGATTTGTTTTCTGGGATCTGTTTTCTGAAACTGAAAAGCTATACCTTGACGTAGACTATCGATTCTATAATTTAGATTTGATTCGTAGCTTCTAACTTGCTTTCTAGTTTTCTTCCTAGTTGGAGAAGAATGGTGGCTATGCTAGGTTGACCATGGACAGAATAACGACTCCTTGGAATGAAATTTTGTGGTTTAGGGTTGTTTATATAGAAGTTTAGATTTATGTGAGCCGTTAGATCAACCTAAGAGCAATCAGAACCATCCAGACAAGATAGAGCTATCCAGAAATCTCCACCTATGCCCTAGTGACTCAGCAACAAGTCAGAAATCGTCATTGTTTGGATATGGGCGAGGGGTCGACCCCTACAGAGGGGGTCGACACCCCTATTGGGGAGGGCCGACACCCATGTCGACCCCCTGGGGGGAGTCGACCTCTATGGGAGGAAATTTTCCCGCCCAGCTGATTCACGTGATTTTGAAATTCGAACTGTTTTTGTTTATTTAATTATTTAATTTTCTGTTTAAACATGAAATCTTTTGAACTCCATAACTTCTTCATAAGGAGTCCGATTCACGCAAACTCGGACTCTATCTCAAGCAGAATTCCGAGACGTATGCAATGGTGTAACCCATTTCCCTTAATTCTCACTTTTACAATTAAGTATTCTTTAATTCGTTACTTTAGTAAACATAGAAAATACAGGGTGTTACATTCTCCCCTCCTTAAGGGATTTCGTCCCCGAAATCTTCAAGTCAAGAAGAATGTATATCCTACCATCCAATCGTCCATCTACTCAACCTTCAAACACCGGCATCCATTGTCCTTAAAAAGATTTCTAATGCTTTCATGACTATATGCATAGTGTGTGTATATGTCCTTGTCTAATGCAAAATCAGGCGGTCTACTGATTCAGTTGACCTCCTTAATACAAATTATGTCGGTGCCATGAGTCCATTATGTATGCAATTATTCCCAATCATACTTTCTACATGAGTGCACAATCATTCATACAAATGCAATGTCCATATGATAACATGCCAGGTTTCAATCCATATACAAATACATATATGCATATGCAATATGAAAGTGACTGAGCCGATCTAGTACCTAATGTGTGTGTGTATATGCATCCACGAGCAACCACTAGCAACCACTTGCAACCATCAACCATAACATGTTTCAAATACGTGTTTACATCCATTGGTTTCTACCTAAGGATCAAGAATAGGACCGAGGAGATATACTTAAAAGGGAGATACAAGCATGTATAAACTTATGGAAAAAAAAGAGATCAAGGATGTACCCTCAAAAAGAAAAGGGTAGGCTGTGCGTATTTTTCCCTCAGTTTCCCAAGTCGCATCTTCCTCAGCGTCACTCCATTGAACTTTAACAAGCTTGACTTCACGGTTGCGTAGCTTTTTGACTTCCGTACCCAAGATACGAGTTGGAACTCTTCTCACAGTCGCTTCTCGTTCCACTTCTACTTCCTCTAGTATACTTGGCTCCACTACTTCCGCAAACTCATGTAAGCACTTTCGAAGTTGAAAAACATGAAAAACATTATGAACTCCAGCCAGTCTTTTGGGTAGCCCTACTCTGTAAGCCATCGTCCCATTCCTTTCAATGATAGGAAATGGTCCTACAAATCTTGATGCCAACTTCCCTACGGACCCAAAGCGAATGACATTCCTCAAAGGAGATACTTTAATGAACACCCTATCTCCAACCTCAAACTCAAGGTCAGACCTTCTTTTGTCTGCGTAGGACTTCTGTTTATCTTGGGCAGTTTTCATTCGTCTTCGTATCAAGTCCACCTTTTCTGAAGTTTCTCTGATCATGTCTGGCCCAAGTAGGAGCTTGTCAGTAGACTCCCACCAACAAGTTGGTGATCGGCATGGTCTTCCATATAAAGCTTCGAAAGGTGCCATGCCTATGGTGGCTTGGTAGATATTTTTGTAAGCGAATTCCACCAAAAGAAGATGATCCTCCTATGTTCCTCCAAAGTCAAGAATGCACAATCTCAAGAGGTCTTCTAATACGTTGTTCACCCTTTCCGTCTGACCATCGGTTTGGGGGTGATAGGTCGTGCTTAAGCATAGGTGTGTGCCTACAGCCTCTTGCAAATACCTCCAAAACTCGCTTGTAAAGATAGGATCTCGATCACTCACTATGCTGGAGGGTATCCCATGGAGTCGAACTATCTCTTTAAGATAAATGGATGCTAAGGACGGGGCAGTCCTTCTACTCTTAACAGGTATAAAGTGAGCGCTTTTAGCGAGCCTGTCCACTATTACCCAAATACTAGTATTGCTCCTTCTTGACCTAGGCAACCTATCAACAAAGTCCATCGAAATGCTATCCCATTTCCACTATGGGACCTCTAGAGGATGAAGCAGACCACCAGGCTTCTTCTGCTCCGCTTTGACTTGCTGGCATATCAAGCACTTAGCGACGAACTCAGCTACATCCCTCTTCATGCCATTCCAAAAGAAAACCCTTTTTATGTCTTTATACATCTTGTCTCCATCTGGGTGTATGGTCGGCTTAGAATGGTGTGCTTCTTCGAGAACCGTCTTCACTAAATCCCTTGCTTGTGGGATGCATAGCCTTCCATCCCGTCTCAACCAACCCTTATCATCGATGGAGTATCTATTGAGGCGACTAAAAGTCTCACCCCTAATTACCTTATCCATCATATCAACTAGCTGAGGGTCTTCACGTTGCGCGGTTCCTATTGAGTCCAAAAGTGTAGGCCGCACCTCTAGCGATGCTAACAAACCAGGTACAAATTCAGAGGAGGGTCTAAAGTCAAAGTTTGCTATGTACCCCAAGCTTTTCCTTTCTACAAAGAGAGGACTTAAGGTCAGCTTCTTTCTACTCAAGGCGTCTGCTAATACATTGCCCTTGCCAGGGGTATAGGAAATCTCAAAATCGTATGAGGCCAGAAATTCCATCCACCTTTATTGTCTTAAGTTAAGATCTTTCTATGAGAAAAGGTACTTTAACGATTTATGGTCAGTAAACAATTCAAACATTTCTCTTAGTAGATAATGACGCCATGACTTAAAAGTGAAAACAATGTAGCTAGCTCCAAATCATGAGTTGGGTAGTTCTTCTCATGTACCTTCAACTGCCTTTCCCCATAACAAACTACCTTGCCTTCTTACATCAAGACAGCGCCT
The DNA here is from genome assembly GCA_030737875.1 of Allium sativum. NCBI lineage: Eukaryota > Viridiplantae > Streptophyta > Magnoliopsida > Asparagales > Amaryllidaceae > Allium > Allium sativum. The sequence goes on from JASFAX010000033.1 coordinate 11,490,717, forward strand.
AATCCTGTACCGCATGCATCCGTGTATACTGTAAACATTTTGCTCCCGTCAGGCAATGTCAGAACTAGGGCTGTTGTAAGAGCCCTTCTCAAACGTTGGAAGCAACATTGCAATCCTAATCCCAAGCGAAAGTTAGGTTCTTCTTCGTCAACCTTGTAAGTGGGGCGGAGATTTTCGCAAAGTTTTAATGAACTTTCGGTAAAAGCCTGCTAGCCCGAGAAAGCTTCGGACTTCGTTTGCATTCCGTGGAACCTTCCAATCTTGCACCGTAACTATTTTTGCGGGGTCCACAGCTATCCCCTCTTTGGACACAACATGTCCAAGAAACCTTACTTCTTCTCTCCAGAAATGACATTTGGAGAATTTGTCTTTCAGCTGATGCGCACGAAGAGTATCCATGACTTCCCTTAAATGCAGAGCATGCTCTTCTTCATTCTTCGAGAAAATCAAAATGTCGTCTACGAAGACCACCACAAACTTATTAAGGAACCCCCAGAACACCCTGCTCATCAAGTCAACGAAATAAGCGGGTGCGTTTGTCAAGCCGAAAGGCATGACAAGCCATTCGAAGAAACCATCCGGGGTTCTGAACGCGGTCTTATCAATGCTGTCTTCAGCCACTCTTAGCTGATGAAACCCGGTAGCCAGATCTAGTTGGGAGAAAACCGATGCACCTACAAGCTGATCAAACAAGTCGTCTATTTTCGGAAGTGGATGCCTATTTTTCTTGGTCAGCTTGTTTAGCTCCCTATAGTCAACGCATAGGCGAAGTGAACCATCCATTTTGGTTGCGAATACTATTAGAGCACCCCATCCAGAAATACTCCGCCTTATGAACCCCTTTTCGAGCAGCTCTTTAACTTGCTTGCTGAGCTCTTTCCTCTCCCTTGGAGCCATGTGTCTAACGGGTAGAGCTACAGGTTTTGCATTATCAACAAGGTATATGCGGAAGTCTATCTCCCGCTTCGGAGGTAAGCCCTTCACCTCTTCAAATACATCTGAGTATTCACAGACTACTCTAACAAACTGCAAGTTTTCCACAGAAGCATCAGGAGATTTTAGGTAGCTAAGCATAACAGAATTCATGGAATTACAAGAGATTTCGAGAGTGTTACCGAGGCGAGTCATAAGTCTAACCACTCTCTTTTCACAATCGAGGATGGCACCATTACTAGATAACCAATCCATGCCTAGAATCAATCCATAGCCCGTGAAGCCCAAAACATAGGCATTACATTTAAACCCAATGCTTAGTATAGAAATTTCCAAATCCAAACAAATCATTGACAAATAAGCCGAGCCCCCAATTGGATTTGAAACAACCAAGGGATCCTCTACTATACTGGTGTCTAGGTGCAGAGATTCAACTAAAGCAGTAGATATAAAAGAGTGTGATGCGCCAGAATCAAAGAGTGTACAAACAGGATGATCAAAAAGATAAACTAAACTCTCAACAAAAATATTTCTACCTCATTCTTGCAGAGGTGCTATGAGAGCGTGAACCTACCCTCTAGAAGTAGATCTAGTTCTCTGCCCTTGCTCTTGCTTTCTTGGGCAGTCCTTAGCCATGTGTCCTGTCTCGCCGCACTGAAAACAACCACCCATCTTCCTCTTTTTCTTTTTGCAGTCCTCAATCAGATGTCCAGGAATGCCACAGAAATTACACTTCCTTTTGTCATGGGGTTTGTTGTTCTTCCCGTCCTTCTTTGAATCTGTCTTCTTATTCTGCGATCCCTCCACTTTCTTATCTTGAGGTACTTCCACCTTTGCCTCTTTCTTTCCATCCTTGTCTTCCTCCTGTAACAATGCCATGTCCACCAGTCTCTCAGAAGTTGCACCTATAGGTATATGGGACATAGCTAGGCTGTGCAGTGGCTCATTCAACCCCTTAACAAAACGGAGAGCCTTCTTATGTGGAGTGTTCACTAACTCCAGTCCGAATCTAGCCAGCTGATTGAATTGGTTGACGTATTTCTTGACCGACATACTTCCCTGTTTGAGATCTAAGAACTTCTCCATCTGTAGGCTTCGTTCAGCTTGTGAGAGGAATTTCATTTCAAACCTCATTCTGAAATCCACCCAAGTTTCAACTGGTCTCTCAGCATTAGTAACTTCCCACCAATAAGAGGCTTCGTCTTAAAGCAACCATAAGGCCAACTGTATCTTCTTCCAGTCGTCCACTTCGAAGATAACAAACAAATCCTCAGTTTCTTTGAGTCAGTTTCTTGCTTCCACGAATGATTCAGTTCCATTAAAGTTCTTTCCACCCATGGCTCAAAAGTCTCTACATATCTTTGAGAAAGCATTTGCACATGGAGGAGGAGGAACGACTGCAACTGGGGGAGGAGGAACGTCTGCTGGGCCTGCATCATTAGCCCTAGCCTCTAGGTACCTTCTGAACCAGCCAGGTACCGGTACGCCCTTTGGAAGGTTAAGATCCCCAGACATGCTGAAACTAAAAAGAAAAGATTCAAAACAAAGGATAGAAAGATAGTGCATGTGGCTTTGGGGATTATGCTTTTTAAAATAACACTTTTTCTTGAAAATGCTTCTTTAAACTTCTTTTTGAAAATTTCAAAAAAATTTATCTGATCTGGCAACCATCGGCTCTGATACCAAGTGAAACACCCCACCATCATTAAGGTCACTCACAAAGGGAATGCCTTAACTCCGGTGGAGCATTATAGGTAAAAGATACAGATAATTTACAAGACAGACATATAAACAGCGGAAAAACTAAATTTATTTCATAAGTACGTGGTTCAGTCAAAACATTGCAACAACCGTCTCAAACCAACTTCCAAATCATTACAACAAAATCTCTGTCTTGATTTTAACATAAAGAAGCATAAAATAACAATAAGGCAACATAAATCCCCAATAAGGGTGTATCCAAAGCCATATCCCAAGGAAAGAGAATCCAAGCAATACATCTACTCTCTTCAAGCTGGAAATAGCCCAAACTAAGCTGAAGTATTCCCTCCCTGCAGACCTGGGGGAGGGGGGAAACGGAAGAAAAGAAGACGAAAAAAAATGGGTCAGACATTAGTCTGGGAAGTCCAGTGATTATTTAGCATGGAAACAGGAAAAAAGATAATGATATGAATAAACTGAACCTAGGATAACACCCTAGAAATAAGATAATAAAACTGAATATGTTATCGCACTCATTACTATTTCTCTGCACCCACTTACAAGTGTTTAAGATAAATGATCCCCTTTATCGATCGGCTCTTACTCGTATACGTTTTCTACCTATGCCATTCGGCCCCGCTTGATTGTATATACCTGTGTTGGTCCCACCATGGGGTGTATCAAATACTATGGTGGCAACCCGACACAATTCAAGATGCACAGTGTATAACTACTGGTGCCCAGTGCCTGCTTTTTCCACTCCGGAGTACGTGCACGCCCGCACTCCGTCGGAACCTGCACTGACGCACCACCCGCCGTTGTTCTGACCCCTTATAATCAGCCCAGTAATCGTGCCCCACCCTACCTAGTTCAGGGTACCATGATACATCTATGTGGGCTACTGCTGAAATGAGTCCCCGTTACTAGGGTTTCCTAATCAACATGTTAAAATGGTTAAGTGTTCTCAAATTTACCTAACCCCACCCATCAGTTTAGTTAACATGTTATATTGGTTAAATGTTGCCTTAATTAACTTAACCCTACCATTCCTGTCTTAGCTTTAATTCATTCATTAAAGCACCAACCACTCACATTAGATATGTATTGTTGCGATCGCTGGATGTGTCGATCGGTTCCGGGCAGTCTTACACTGCAACTCAATCTAACCTCGGTTTATTTTGGGCTTAATGTGCTAACCTCTCACATTAGATCTATATTGTTATGGTTGCTGGATGTGTCGGGCGGTTCCGGGTAGTCTTACACCGTAACTCAATCTAACCTCGGGTTAGGCGTATTCGTCTTTTACTTAATTTACATAGTTACCCTTCATATTTATATGTAAATTATCCACTATTATTTCCAATCAAGTCATGCCCCATTTACCCTCTAAATCATGTTCATAATTTTTTAGGTATATAAATTATACCATTTTATGCCACTAATCATTTATATGATTATGGGCCAAACCGTGCCAATAATATGAAATTTAAGGTTTTCCCCAACGTTACCCTCGTTATACGTTCGCATAATTCACATAGAACGTTAAGCTCGCAACTTAGCCTAACTTATAAACAAAAGGGAAAAGAAAGGAGCATGTCCCATTCCCACAACATAAAATAATAAGGATTTAACTAACCATGTGTCATATAAATTTGGCATAAAACAATGAACTTGCATTTTGGATCCAATTAACATGAATCTTAAGCATATGAACGGGGACTTACATAGAATTACACAAATCCAATTAGGCAGGTAAATGTGAACTTGCATTTGAGTTGGATCAAATTAACATAGATCTAAACATATAAGAATGTAGATCTAAACATATAGGCATACATGACTTAGCGTAAAAACTTGTATGTAACATAACATGAAAGAATCACCAAACTTATATATATAACATGATAGGCTCATCACCAATTTAGCATACAACATGATAAGTCCAATAAACCACAATAGTCTCATAGGCATATATGATAGAATCGTCACAAGAATAGACGTGAATTAGCAATACCATTATCTTACAACAAGACACAGTTCTAGTTTTGCTTTATTACAAATCATGACTTTTAATTGTTCACATCTAAAGAATGACTGAACTTACAAACAAAAGAAAAATCTTATTTTCTGGGATCTGTTTTCTGAAACTGAAAAGCTATCCCTTGACGTAGACTATCGATTCTCTAATTTAGATTTGATTCATAGCTTCTAACTTTCTTTCTAGTTTGCTTCCTAGTTGGAGAAGAATGGTGGCTATGCTAGGTTGACCATGGACAGAATGACGGCTCCTTGGAATGAAATTGTGTGGTTTAGGGTTGAGGGTTGGGGTTGTTTATATAGAAATTTAGATTTATGTGAGCCGTTAGATCAACCTAGGAGCATTCAGAACCATCCAAACAAGATAGGGCTATCCAGAAATTGCCACCTATGCCCTAGTGACTCAGCAACAAGTCAGAAATCGTCACTGTTTGGATCTGGGTGAGGGGGTCGTCGACACCCCAGTCGACACCCCTATTGGGGGATCGACACCTATGTCAACCCCCCCGGGGGAGTCGGCCCCTATGGGCGGGAATTTCCCTGCCCAGCTGATTCACGTGATTTTGAAATTCGAACTATTTTTGTTTATTTAATTATTTAATTTTCTGTTTAAACATGAAATCTTCTGAACTCCACGACTTCTTCATACAGAGTCCGATTCACGCAAACTCGGACTCTATCTCAAGCAAAATTCCGAGATGAACGCAATGGCGTAACCCATTTCCCTTAATTCTCACTTTTACAGTTAAGTATTCTTTAATTCGTTACTTTAATAAACATAGAAAATACAGGGTGTTACAGCTGTTATATAAAAAGTAGAAAAAAATGACCAGCCTGTTTTGCCATATGTGCCTTTAAACTTATGTTGCCTTTCTGAAAATTTTCCTTTGGCCTATTTAATTTCGTACTTTCTGCATAGGAACTGTGATTTAGTACCTGCTATGCATATATTTATAACCGTGTTGTACCCTGCCTGTTTACTAGTTGTGTGTAACATTACTTGTTTGGTCACTTAATCTTTTTTTGACTGTGTGATATTTAACATGCATGCTACCTTGCTTATATAATAAAGTTATAAAAAAGGGGTTAAACATACATACCTAACATTGCTTGGGTGCACCATTTTGCATGCATATGCCTTGAGACCCCATTGTTTTGACCATGCACCTTGTATTCCTGCAAGTTTATGTCACTGCCGTGTGCTAAGCGCATGTAGATTTTAACCCATATATTTATACTGTCTTGGTATGTTACTTGGATTTATATGCAAATTATTATGTTAGCTGTGAATACTTAAGTTGGGTACATACTCGAATTTTAGAAGTGAATGTGAATTTGAATCAACTATTATATTTTAGTATCTTACTGAAATTGATTTACTTGAACATAAGATTAATCCAGACTCAAGTGTTTTATGTTTTTGCATGGAATGCTCTGGTCAGATACGAGTGTTGTAGATCTAAAGATCTCAGCTATCAAAGCTTGAAGCATGTGAAGTCGCGCTCGCTTTGGTTCATCCTTTTGTAAATTTATTTGATTTTATCTAAACTATATGTATTAATTAAATCTTCTACTGTAAAATATAATTTTGTAAAACTCTGATACTTTTGTAATAAAAATTTCTGTTTTGAGATATTGTGGTCTTTTCTGTTATGTGATTCTGTGTGTTTTTTCTATTTAAACCCTATAAACTAAATAACTATCTGTCGTTTTGAACGTTTCGAGTTGGTTTAATTTCCGACTTGAGGCGGTCAAATGGGCAGGTCGTTACATAGTGGTATCAGTGCTTTGCTTTGACTGAAGCTTTGCTTCTCAGGTTTAAAAATTCATTAGAGATAGGGTAGCAATACCTTAGAATGAGTGGAATTATCACTAGAATTACTCTAGAGAGAGCATATTTTGAAAACAAAGTATTTTGAAAATAAAGTACTTTGAAAATAAAATATTTTGATAATAAAGTATTTTGAAAATAAAGTATTTTGAAAATAAAAATTATTTTGAAATATATGGTATTTTGAAATTTAAAATCCTTTCCAAATATCCCCACTCTTCGAATTTGTTTCCTTGATAGGTCTCTTAGATAGGGTTCCTTAGATTTAAATCTTGATCCCATTCGAAATTCTTCTTCGAGTTGTCGTGGTTTGTCGAGAATATGAGTGAAATTTAAGTGAATAAAAAAATTTAGTCATCCACGAATTAAATTTGAATCAAGTATATTAGTTATAAAAACAAATGGTTGTTGAAATTTGGGAACTGTTACCTTGTTGAATATTTATGATGAATGGTTGAATAAATTGAAGAATGTTAAACCATTGAAATGTAATAAGAAGTATTCCTAATAAAGATATATTGTTGAATAAAATGAACTTTAGTCATAACTAAGGAGGTCGTTTGACAAAAACTTGAGAATTTGATTTCGAAATATTCTGAAATTGATTTCTAAGGTTTTTTAAAAAATACTAGTAGTCTATACAAGTATTTTCGAATAGAAATGTTTGAAGTGATTTTCTAAAACATTTTCAATGTGTGTGTGTGTGTGTGTGTATATATATATATATATATATATATATATATATATATATATATATATATATGAACGGAGAACCAACTGTTGTCGCAAGAAAATAATTTCAATGATAATTTTATGTCACTGGAATTTATTTTCAGTCTCAAAGTGGGGGAGACCACTTTGGTGGATTTGCAACTTGTCTATTTTGATCAAACAATGTTGATTTGTGACGCATGATTTGATAAAACAACGTTTGATTTGTGAAGCATGATTTGATATGCAAATATATGTATATGCATATTTTTAATGATTGAAAGAAAAATTCGAAATTGGTTCTCGAGTTTAGTGAATGATAATCCTGCATATTAGGATAATGATATTATACATCATGAAGAGATGTCTTGAAAAAATGATTGAATTCATGATTTCCAATTATTGAATTGAAAAATAGATTTTTCGACTATTTGAATAATTTAATCTTTGACAACAAGATTTAAATTTTAAGTTAAGTGTAATCTAAATAAGCTCAAAAGCAATTAAAACACAAAAAAGGAAATAAAGAAATTATAAGTATGAAAATTCGATATATCTTGAAATAAAATTTTGTTTTAAGGAATATTTTAACAAAAGCAATAATTGAGGAAAAATTTTATTTTAGCTTGACTATATGAATCAGATGGTTTTGATATCAAATTGCAAGCTTATATTAATGCATTAAGATATTTAATTTTAAGAAATAAAATTTAACTAACTAATTCAATGAATTATTTATTTAATGAAAAAATTAGTTAGTGTTTGACAATTGAAGATGAATGGAAGGATTAAACGGTGTTTTAATTTAAATTTTGAATTGGTTAACTTAAGGGTTCTATTAAGTTAATGGTTTAAAAGATTAAAAGGAAAAATTTAACTTGTATTTTTTTTTATTTAAGGGATGAACTAAATATTTGAAAAATTGAAAGTTGGTTTAAAACTAATGATATGGAATGAATGAAAACACAAATTTCAAATGAAAATTAAAAATGAGAAATTTGGGTTGTGATCTAATTTGAACATTTAGTTCAAATTAAAATGTTTCAGATTGAATTTTGAGTTAAATTTGAGTTTGGTTTCGACATTGGAATCTGTGTTAACTAAAATTTTGAAAGTTTGGAAAATTGATTTGGATTGAAATATTTCTTGAAATTAGTACTGTTTATTTTACAACTATTATATGTTTTACCATTGTTTTATTTGTACTAAAATATTAATTTTATTTGATTATTCTATACAAAGTCTATTTTTGATTCTGAACAAATTTTGCAACCTTACTTTATATCAAAACCTATCTACTTTAATTCTAACCTATTTAATTTACTTAAACTATTTTATATCATAATTTATTTAATTTATTCAAATCCTATTTTTCCAAAGACTTATTTATTCAAACCTATTTTATTTCAAGCTTACTATTTTTAAACTATTTAGTATCTAACTATTTTGTGATAAATTATTTATTTCCAATTCGAGCAATTTAAGTCTGAAATGATTAAATATAAAGATTCATTTGAATAATGATATTTGTGATGTGTAACCCAAATCATATGTGAAGTTTTGAAATTGAATTGATTTGTGAATATGAACTAGATTTGAAGTGATATTGAATGTTCAAATCGATTGTGAAATCAAAACTGAATTGATATTGAAATGGAATTTCAAAGAATCTTTGATTTGAAATATTTGATATGAAGTATTCGAACCTTATGGAAGATTTATTTTTTGAAGGTAATTGATTTGAAATGAAATCTTATATAATGAATTTATATAAGAATGACATGTTTGGAAACATGATTTGGAAAATAAATCTTATGTAAATTAATATTTATATAATTATGATATATGCGAAAATGAAATGAAGTACCATATGTATATAGTCTCTTATGTTTTCAAAACCAAAGATATGAGGAAGTACCTTCCAGTGCGTGCCTACTCAGTAGGTAACGTGTGGGACCTCGGGTCCATTGAAAACCGTAGCTATGTTGGAACTCGGTTGATTGGAGTGTCCATTGAAATCAGAATCTCACTCGGTGAGATCGTGTTTGATATATTATTATGATTGATTTTCTAGAGTAATTCAAGAGGCACGATGCCTATATTTACAAGTGATTCCAGTGGGATAATGGCTTAACCGCCATGTAACTGCGATCTATGACAAACAACCATGGCCAAATTCGAGGGGGTGATACCTACAGTCACAAGCGATTCTACTAGGATAGTACCGTAACCGCCGCGTGTCTACGGTCCATGGGGAAGTGAAGTACTTCCTATATCTATTTTTTTATAAGAATATTTTAAAGTATTTTTACTGGAAGTTGAAATAATTATATTTAAGTACTTAGAAATTTTTGTTATGCGCTTGGCCAGCATATGTCTAACGTCTATGAGAATGACAATAACTTGGTAAACTTCGAGTTATCAAGTATTTTTAAACTTTAAATAACAAATCAATAATCTAAATTAAAACTTATATAACTTCAACAAATAAACTAAGAAAGAGGGTTTTAATGGTTTTACAAGTCCACAACTTTGAAATATAACAAAATACCTTTTTCAAAATTTCCAACATGGGAATTTTGTTTAAATCTAAGTTTTGTAAATCAAAATCTTATAAAAGGTTTATAACAAATTTAATAATAAATGAATTTTGTAAATTAAAACAAACTGAGTAGAATTTTCCAGTTTTGAACCTGTAGATTATTTCAAGTAAATTATACGTATATTTTGTTAAGTATAAATTTGATATGAAAAATATATACTTTGAGATTTTAAATGTTTTCAAACTTACTATTTTAGAATATAGCAAAGTACTAATCTTCTTATTTTAATTCCAAAGCAAAGATTTTATATCCAAGTATAAGTATAACAAATAGAAGTTTTAATAAAAAGAAGAGTTTTGACATTTAAATAAAATTTTGGAAGACTTAATAAATTTAATAGCAAACGAGTTTTGTAAAAGTTATATAACCAAAAGAACGTAAAACGAGGTGGTTCACTAATAAATTCAACATTTAATGGAAATATGAATTATGGATTGAAAGCAATCTAAATGGAATTGAATAAGATCAATCCAAATGAAAATAAATTGAATAAAACGTGTATATGGATGTAATGATTCAATGTAAGAACATATGAATTCGGAAAAAAATTATTAAGCGGCTAACATCGATAACTAAATCAATTGCAAGTGAATTGAATGAATCGACAAGTAAACGAATGGTATAAAAATCCATTTAACAATAGCAAACTTAATGTGAATAACATAAATGACAAGCATATATGGAATAATAAGAATAACATTAGCTTTTGTATGGATTTGAATGTAAAATAAAAGAACTTTTATCAATAAATTTTGTTGCATGTACATGAAAGTTGACATATCATGCTCATTTATATCTTGTTTATGCTTTGTCTATTAAATTTTACTTTATATGCATTAGTCTCATACATTTGTTAAGTGTTTTAGTAGGAAACCATGGCGTGCACTTCGCATTAGAGCTCGTTTTTGCGCCAAATGTTAAATATTAAGCAAACATGCAAATAAACACTAATATAACGCATCTCGGATTTAATACCCTACTTGAGTTTATTTTTTTGTTTTCCCTTGGTTTTGGGATGTCTCATCATGTGGATGAGAAGTATATTCATATATTTACGTTTTGTAAAAAAAAATCCGATCGAGCCGTACAAAGGAGACGCCGCCGAAATTTTCGTAAATTCAGGCATTAGAAAAATTTTGAATTTTCAAATCCTATAAATTATTTTGTTTCTGATAAGATTTAAAACCTAATTAAAGTTGTATAAATAGAATATGTTGTTTAATCTTAACCAAAGCATGTTTTGGCGACATTCCCTTTTCGAGGATGAAAAGCTTTGAGTGGGAGAGATTGTTACGACTTGGAATTTCGATGTTTAAAAATACGGATCAATTAAGGATTTAAAGTTAATGATCAATAATTATACTTGATTTAGAAACTTAAAATCTAACTTATTTTATTTGTTTTAAATTGGATTGTGTATGAAACCTTTTAGTGTAAATTAAATTTTGATATATATATATATATATATATATATATATATATATATATATATGTATATATATATAAATCGTTGGCCAAATCGAACATTATTAATTAGTTGGAAATTAGTCCGTTGAAATTAAATTGTGTAATATGAATTTTGTAACTTAACTAAAAAACCAATTTAATCGTTATCTATTTATTTTGAAGCTGAATTTATTTGGAATGGTGTAATTAAATATTAAGTAACTTATGTATTCATTAAATTTAAACTTAACCTCCATAAAACGTTTAATTTAATGCTGGTGAAGTTGAAACCAAACAATTCTTCAAGCGTATGATTAGTGCTAAAATTAAACAACGTGTTCTCTTTGGATGTGAAAATAAACATCTATCTCCTTCTGTCTTGCTGCCATGCATTTGTTTTTTCTGCGCCATGTTCCTTTTCTCACTTTACAAACCGAAAATTTTCACCGTCCCCTATATTCATTTCTTTATCCCAGTTTCTTTCCTCTTCTTTATTTTTCCTCCAACCGACATCATTCCTTCCCCAAAAATCAAAAGGCAAATTCTATTTCAACCCAGAAATTTAGTTAGTAGCCCCATTTCATCAAAAAAATATGATGACCAAAATACCCTTTTTCCGTTATAATTTTTTTCCAGTTTTTTGAATACCTCGTAGTTGTACTACGTGGTTTTTCGGCGAAGCTCGTAGTAACCCTACGTGGTCCATTAATGAACCACGGAGATCATCTACGTGGTACTTTGACAAACCACGTAGAACAGTTACGAGGTACACTGAAAAACCACGTAGTCCCCCTACGTGAAAGGGTATTTTTTTTTTTTTTTAAAAAAACGGGGGGCTACTAACTAAATTTGGGGGTTTACCAACTATTTCATGATTTGGGGTGCTACTAACTAAATTAGTGGGGTGAAATAGAATTTGCCAAATCAAAATACGTTCTCCCCATCTTACTTTATCCATCTGAAGCTTCCCCAAAATCATTTTTTTTTCCAAAATCGTCTTCAAATCCATCAATGTCCACGAAAAAATCGTGAAATCATACCCGTTGAGTCGCGCCCTCGCTTCATGACATTCGCTACCTGCTGCTTCCCGTTCGCCACGCGCCACCATCGAAGCCTGAGCCTTCATTGGTCCTAACGTCGACCCTAACCCTGATCGTCTTCTGTCAATAGCAACCATGATGCCCACCACCGCGTCCACTCTCGAACTCGATCCGGCTGCCGTAGACTTTCCTCCTTCAATCGAAAGCTCTAAATTCTCCAAATTGTTCAAAGTCATCGCTGCTACACCGTTTAATGTAAGTTTTAACTTACGATTAACTTATTTCAAGGATTTTAATTTCAGTAGGAACTGAAATAAAATAGCTAGTTCGGGTTTTGTTTTGTTGTCGTATTGAACTACCTGTTCATTTGCTTTATTGCATCCCTGTTGCATGTTTGCATGTTTATCTCTGTGATCTTGCATACCCTATCACCTTTCATTTTACTCTTTTTCATGCTTCCACTGTCATATGGCGGTCTCGGCTTTGTCTAGAACATGAACATATATGTACACGTATATTTGTCTTGTTTGCACTTTAGGAAATTTTGTTTTATGACTGGAAGGTGTTTTGACATTCTCAGCCCATCTAGTTTATCACATAATGCTTTAGCATGCTAGCCAAGCCTTGTCCTATATTCTTGAGTGCATGCACTTTGATTTTGCACAACATTTTGTACTAATCAGAAGATTTGGCATATATTTGAACTCTATTAAGTTTGTAACCTTTGTTTTGGTATGTATTAATTGTTGGTCATACACTGAAATGGATGGTCTCGTTATTTTTGTCGAAATAAGGACACTAACACTTTATTTTGCTGCACATGTTCATGGGTTGAAATGTAAAAGTTGACCCATATACCTTATCCTATGCCTTGCACCCTGAATTTGCATGTTGTTTTATTCTCGATCCTGGATAGTTTCAAGAGTCTCATTGTGAACACTTTGTTGTTGCCATGGCCTAGGTGCCCTTGTCACTTACAATATATTGTTGTTTGTTGCAGTGTGTATAATCGGTACATGCATTGACCTCGATGCCTATTTGTAGACTTGGCTCACTTGTTATGCATTGTTAACATTCAACTTTAGAATGGGATATATTAACTAAATTAGCCACTTGTTAGATATTCCGCACCTTGTTATTTCAAACATATGTATGTTGTTATATAAAGGTAATTTTTATTCTAATCCACAATATTAGTAAGTTAATCCACCCTATTTTTATAGGATCGTTTACTTTTACTCAAATTTAGATTTTAATTAGTGTATCCACAAAAAAAAAACATATTTATTTTCTCTTCTTCTCAGTCTTTTATTTCTGGAATCCTAGCATCTAAATCCAAGCTTAAAAGGAGTAATTCAACGTAATAACAGTAAGTAGTTTGTTTAATTTTTTTTGAAGTTGATTAATTGTATACAGAATTGTATTTTTCTTTAGTATCACCATTATCACATATAATTGTAGCTAGCTATTTTCTGAAATTTTGAAAAAATTGTACATTAGTAGAATATCATTTTATTCAAATATTTGTAATAGGAGTATAAGCTGTTTAGATAACATTCACTATCTAGACCTCCTAAGTAGTTATGCTCTCAAGCAACTATAATATACAATTTTATCTTTTATTAATTTGTTAGTATTGTTTAATTACTTGCTATTTGTCTAATATGTAGATCTTGAATTCGATTTTAGTTCTTATTTACTGTTGTTGCCCGGTTCAATTGGTGATGTATCTTCAAAATATTAAGCTATTTGAAAATATTTGATGAGAACTCCTTTGCTGGAATCTTGATCTTAGTTTTTATTTTTGTAATCATCTACTACCATATCATGTCTGATCATATTCGGAGATAATTAGTGAACTAATTGTATCTAATAGATTGCTTCTTTGCTGAATTCAAGTGATCTATTTTTAACACATATTTATTTATTACTATTTTATCAAATGGGAGGGATAATTCAGCACAAATGATTGTGAAATAACGCAGAATTGTGAAAGAAGAAGCATAAAATCGATTGTTAGCTATATAATAGGGTGAAATCTTTGAGTTAATCCACTCGTGGATTAACTTACAAAATAGTTGCGGATTAAGTTATTAAAGTAAAATGGTGGATTAACTTATTAAAACCGTGGATTAGAATAAAAATTACCTTATATAAAAAGTAGAAAAAAATGACCATAATGTTTTACAATATGTGCATTTAAATTCATGCTGCCTTTTAGAAAATATTCCTTCGGCCTATTTCATTTCGTACTTGCTGCATGGACACTGTCATTTAGTACCCGATGTGCATATATTTATACACATGTTGTACCCTGCTTGTTTACTAGTTGTGTAACATTACTTGGCTGGTCACTTAATCTTTTTGTTACAATGCAATATTTAATATGCATGCTGCCATGTTTATATAATAAAAGTTATGAAAAAAGGATTAAACATACATATCTAACGTTGCTTGGGTGCACCATTCTTCATGAATATGCCTTGAGACCCTTTTGTTTCGACCATACACCTTGTATTCCTACGAGTTTATGTCACTGCCCTATGCTAAGCGCGTGCAGATTTGAACCCATAGATTTATGATGTCTCAGTATGTTGCTTGGATTTCTATGTAAATTATTATGTTAGCTGTTAATATTTATGTTGGGTACATACTTGAATTTAAGAAGTAAATGTGAATTAGAATCAACTATTATATTTTAGTATCATACTGAATTTTATTTATTTGAACATAAGATTATTAATCCTAGCTCGACGATTTTATGTTTTTGCATGGAACACTTGGGTAAGATACGACGAGAGTTGCAGATCTAATGATTTCAACTATCGAAGCTTGAAACACGTGAAGTCGCGCTTGCTTTGGTTTGTTCTTTTGTAAATTTATTTCATTCTATCTAAACTATATGTATCTAATGTATGTATTAATTAAATCTTCCGCTGTAAAATGTAATTTTGTAAAACTCTGATGTTTTTGTAATAAAAATTTCCGTTGTGAGATATTATGGTCTTTCCTGTTCTGTGGTTCTGTGTGTTTGTTCTACTTAAACCCTGTAATCTAATTATCTGTCGTTTTGATTTGGTTTAATTAGTGATTTGAGTCGGTCATAAGGGCAGGTCGTTACATATGTGGATTGAACATCTACAGAATCTTGTTGGTTTTGAATTAGTGTAGCTCACGGTAGGGTATGAGTTTTAAAAGGGGTGCTGCAAAATAGGGGTCCCAGAAGGCTCCTCATACACACACACACATACATACATACATACATACATATGTATATAGGGAAATGTTCTATTACACTTCTTAGGCTACACGTGAATCTCCCCCTGAATTCCAACCACTCATTCCGATTTTAATATTCATTATATTTCTCTCCAACTGAATTGAATAATACAGTGTAGTGGAAAGAGAGAGTAAGAATTAATATTAAAATCGGAATGACTGGCTGAAATTCAGGGGAAGATTCACGTGTAGCCTAAGAGGTGTAGCAGAACATTATATATATATATATATATATATATATATATATATATATATATATATATATATTATAACACACTAAATTATGTACATAGGCGATAATGATAAAGTTAATTTGAAATTAATTACAATCATTTATCTAAAAAAATTGGTCATGCGTTGCATTATAACCTTGTGCCTACCACTCTTAATTGTAATTTAATGAAAATTCCTATTGAGTATTTTGGTTTTCTCATTAGGCCTCAGAAATTAAAACATGATGATTGGAACGTCATAATTGATAATATTAGCAATAAACTATTTAATTGGAATAGTAGATTTCTCTCGAGAGGTGGTAGAGTAGTCTTAATTAATTCGGTGTTATCTACTCTACCTATTTATTAGATGTTTTTTTTACCATTCTCCTAACTGCATCATTGAGAAAACAGATACTATTAGAAGAAACTTTCTCTGGTGTGGTGATAGTTCTTTTTCACTCTCAAAATGTTTGGTTTAGTGGGATACTATTTGTAAACCTAAAAATGAGGGATGTTTAGGTTTCTTAAATCTAAATAATCTTAATACTTTTTTACTATGCAAATAGTTGTCGAAATTTAATGATTGTAATGCAAAAAAAAATTATGAAAAAATTAATTTCTAATCAGTGGTAAAATGGTAATTTTAATCTTAGTCTTGGTTCTTTTAATAATCCTAATAACGTATGCCATATTTTTGGAAATCTATCATTTATAATGTCGAGATCTATAAGTTAGGCATTAACTGTATAGTTAATTCTGGTAATAATGTTTCATTTTGGAATGATTGTTGGATTTCTGTCATTCCCTTAAAAATTGAATTTATATACTCATGTGATATTTGTAATTTTAAAAAGGCTTTGATTTTTGACATTTACATTCAAGATCAGGTTTTTCCTTGGAATTTTAGTTTCAATTGTACTCTTGTTGGTATTACTCTTAAACAGTTTGTCTTACTTTGTACTAAACTTGATTTATTTAAGTTTGACAATAAAATAGATGTTTACCGATGGTACTAGGATAGTAGTTGTTTTTTAACTTCTAAATCTATCTATAATTTTCTTTGTTTTACTGGGGTCAAAAATAAAGTTTTCGATTACCTTTGGAAAGCCAATGGTCCTTCTAAAACCAAATTACATATGTGACTCATTTTTCATTATAAACTTAATACTATTGAATTACTTAAGATGAAGAAAATGTCAACTAATAAAAAATGCTACTTTTGCAGTAATTATTTAGAAGATATTGCCCATTTGTATTTCGGTTGTTGTATTACTAAGTCTATTTTATGTAGTATTTTTAACCTTTTCTGCTATCCCTTTAACTTTAATCACTTCGATTGTGATTTTTATTGGAATTCTTGTAGATTTCTTTTTAATGGTAACAGCAGATATTTATGTTATATTATTTTTTTAATCGCTTGTTGGTATATTTGGTTTGAAAGGAATCAGTATGCTTTCCATAATCATAATGGTAATATTAACAATTTGATTTATAGAATTTCTTTTTCTTGTTTTAATTAGATTTCAGATCCTTCTTATAAACTTAACTAATTTGTTGATTTCAAATTTTATCTTACTTTCATTAGATCTCGCATTTATAATTTTAAACCCACCTGTGCTTCCATTATCAATGCTTCATCTGCACATGTAGCTTCCAGTTAGTTTTCTGTTCCTTATTATTTTTGTTCCCTCTATTGATCTATATGTAATAAAGCAAGTTGTTTACCCTATTCGATCATCCATTCAAATTATACCCACACCGCTTGACATATAGGCTGAATATAATGGGCTTTGGGCTGTAATTATTTATTTTAGGCATACATGTATTTTAGGCAAATTTGTACTAGCATTTTATATTCTTCTCTATATATATGCCAATTATATTAAAATTATATCTCCATCAAAGTATTACAATAACTCCGTAATAAAGCTTTTCCTCAATCTTTCAATTTGGTATCAAAGCTCATCGCCGAAAGGCTTATTCACAATCAGAAAGTTGGTGTTTTTATTTTTTTTAGTTTTCTCCTCATATTATATCTTCATCACCGGAGATTTTGCCGAAGGGACATCCAACTATCCTCTTGATTGTCTTGGATCATGGATCTGAAATCAGCCATGCCTAGTGTGTTCCAACAACTGGCTACTCGATCTCTAATCTCGCTGTGATAACCCCTAACTTCCGTAGTATGAAAGCAAGGATAATCATTGGAATATAACACATTTATAGCAACAGCAGATTTCAGATAACAACATAACACATAAATAATAGCAGCGGAAATAAAAATGTCATCAACGTCACAATATCAGAACATCAGAGTGGCACAGTTACATGATACAACTCAACATATAAAAGTCTCAGTGAATAGAAATAGGTCTAAAACACCATCAAGTACAAGATGAACAAATGATGTCTAATTGTTTTCAAAACAAAAATAAAAGATGGAAATGATCTTCGTCTTCTGTCCAAGAGCATGCTCCACTTCAGTACATATCCAAATAACCTGATACCTGTCACTCGGTTGCCCGTGTAAAAATAAGGGCGCCCGAGTTTGCAAGTGAAACAAACTACGAGCCAGTCATGGGACTGGTATGAGAAATCTTACTTAACCTGTCTAATAATAAGGCTAATCATAGGACCACGCCGCTAATGTGGAACGGGTTTACTCCATTGGATTGCCAATGCATAAAATAAGTAACTCTTTTATTCAGAAACAACGCAATGCTTTTTAGAAAATGAAATCATTATAAGACTCAAGTCCCATCACACAATGCAACGTAAACCGGAGGATAGAGTTTTACCTTATAATGATCAAACATGCTTGATACGTATAAAATAATATTTAATATTATTATTAGTGTCTAGTCAATTTTAAAACACTTTCAAAATAAATGTATCAATCCTAGACGGCATAGTATCCAATCCTACTATGTCGCCATATATTAGTTTACAATCAAAACCGTAATGTCGTATCGGAAATTGGGTTTTCCATCATGAGTCGAGGCTAGGGATGACTCCTCACCGATTCGAGACACTCTAGCAAATGTCTCAGGATCCCCCGCAGTGAACCCTTGGATACGGTAGGGCCGGTCCACAAATATACCTTAGTGGATTAATTATTCCTGAACAATACGTTTCCCAATCCTATTGGACCTATTAATTGGCCACTATCGACCAATATATCTGAGGCGCCTCATAAAATCCATCATCCACATAAGTAAAAATGTCTGGGCTCCATACCATGACACCACTTCTAGCTAGAAAGAAACGCATGCACTCCCTACGGTCCTTATCCCGTTTTTGACTCATACCGGGGTGTGAGGCTCGCGAAGTAACGCTTACACAAAGCTATGCCTAAATAATCTGTGCTTTGATCATCAACCACAAGGCTCTGCTTTTCAACAAAAGCCTTGATCATTTGCATCTTGGCATACCACGTTGACAATCCACGACATGCGATCAATAACTATCAATATATAACCTCTGAGCTCGTGCGTCTCAGAGAAGGATGTTAAGCAAGAGAATAAATTCTCCGCCACCAAACAGATATATAATAAATATAATCAATTCACATGGAATGAAATCCAATGTTAGACACACATCCATTTACAAGTCCGTTCTGGGTCTGAACAAAACCGAAGACACCTTATTCCTCGTCCCGTATGTCCAATACGGAAGAGAGGTGCTCGCTTACCCGGACAATCAACAAATACGTCCGAACAACTACCACTGTAATCATTTCAAGGCAGCAACTCCAATCAAAGGCATCAGTAGTTGTCCATTCGATGTGAAGATCGCCGGTCTTCAAAACCGTCTTCAGTATCTTCGATTTAAATCGTCGTATAATTATTTGAAATGAGATTGAACTCGTTCTTTTCAAATAATTCTCGAATATATATAATTTAAATCATTTCATATCATTAATATTATTTTATAATGATTTATCGCTATTTTTATTTATATAAAAATAGTCCAATTTAATTTAACGACGCTTCGGGTCAATAGGCTGCCCTGGCGCTATTTTTTCCCAAATTTGATTTTACATTTCTCAAAATCTAATCATTGGATTTAAACAAATTTTATACCGTTGGAAAGATCTTCTCAAAGCGGTCCTAACGGTTTCAGTATTGGGAAAATCCGACGGTCGGATCTTTCGGCATAATCGTTAAAAGTTACGATTCCGAAACGCAAACCACCGCGGGTGATTCGTATAATTTAATTTATATTTATATATATAAAATTATATATAAATATAAATTATTCGACGATTCCACTAACGTGTTTAACGTGTCAAATAAAAGAATGCTTTATTTGCATAACATATCTACATGTTTATAATATCAAATAAAAATGTATTTTATTTGCATACATTTCTACATGTTTCTAATATTAAATAAATATGTATTTTATTTACATTAATTCACTACATGTTTCTAATGTCAAATAAAAATGTAATTAATTTACATTAATTCACTACATGTTTCTAATGTCAAATAAAAATGTAATTTATTTACATTACAATGTCACTAATGACAAATAAAAAGGATAATTTTTATTTTCATTATTTGTATGCAATTTCTGTTTTTAACTTTAACAAATAGAAAGAAATATTTTTAGTTGTATATAATGTCGATGTATAACATGACACATAAAAATGTTTATTTTAATTTGTATACAATTTCAATGTATAACATGAATATAAAAATTTCTCTTTTAATTTGTATACAATTTTAATGTATAACATGACGATAAAATTGTCTCTTTTAATTTGTATGCAATTCTAATGTATAACATGACGATAAAAATGTCTCTTTTAATTTGTATACAATTCTAATGTATAACATGACGATAAAAATGTCTCTTTTAATTTGTATACAATTCTAATGCATAACATAACGATAAAAATGTCTCTTTTAATTTGTATACAATTCTGATGTATAACATGCAACATAAAAATGATATTTTTAATTTGTATACAATTCTAATGTATAACATGTAACATAAAAATGATATTTTTAATTTGTATACAATTCTAATGTATAACATGTAACATAAAAATGATATGTTTAAGTGTTTTACAATTCCTGCATTAACATGTAACATAACAAATAAATTGACATTTTCATTTGGATACAAATCTAATTCTAACAATAAATGATATTTTTATTTTGTCGACCATTCTATTTCGACAAAACAAATAAAAATGATAATTCTATTTTGTTGACATTCTATTTCAACAAAACAAATAAAAATGATAATTTTGTATTGTTGTCAATTCTATTTCAACAAAACAAATAAAATAGGTACTTTTGTTTTGTCGACAATTCTATTACAACAAACGAATAAAAATGATTCTTTTATTTTGTTGACAATTCTATTTCGACAAAACAAGTAAAAATGATAATTTTGTTTTGTTGACAATTCTATTTCAACAAAACATATAAAAATGATAATTTTGTTCTGTCGACAATTCTATTTCAACAAAACAATATAATTTTATTTTTGTTAACAATTCTATTTCAACAAAACATATAAAAATGAAAATTTTGTTTTTGTTGACAATTCTATTTAAACAAATCAAATAAAAATGATAATTTTCTTTTTGTTGACAATTCTATTTCAACAAAACAAAAAAAAAAGATAATTTTGTTTTTGTTGATAATTCTATTTCAACAAAACAAATTCAAATGATAATTTTGTTTTGTTGGCAATTCTATTTCAACAAAACATATAAAAATGAAAATTTTGTTTTGTTGGCAATTCTATTTCGACAAAACAAATAAAAATGGTAATTTTTTTTGATAATTCTATTTCGACAAAACATATAAAAATGAATATTTTTTTTGTTGACAATTCTATTTCGCAAAAATGATAATTTTGTTTTAACACAAATCTATTCAACGAAAATAATATTTTTGTTTTAACACAAATCTATTCAACCAAAATAATATTTTTGTTTTAACACAAATCTATTCAACAAAAAATAATAATTTTGTTTTAACACAAATCTATTCAACAAAAATAATATTTTTGTCTTAACACAAATCTATTTAACAAAAAATAATATTTTTGTTTTAACACAAATCTATTCAATAAAAATAATATTTTTGTTGTAACTATTTTATTTCAACAAAAATATTATTTTTGTTTTGACTATTTTATTTCAACACAATAATCCATCAAATCAACAGATCGACATAACGACATCAATCAACCCAAATCAAATCACGTATAACAACAAATTGAATTTAACAGCGGATTGGTAAAGATTTCTAAACACAATCATAATTAATTAATTTTAATTATTTAAAAAGAATTCTCATAGTGATTCTGAATTCTGTATAATTCAGAATTGAATTTGCCCAAATTCTGATTCGCTCCAAATTTGTTCTAGTATGTTCTGAAATGTACATCTCGGATTTACGGTCCCAACGGTTCTGAAATTGTCCAATTCCGTATTCGTATGAATAAGATATGAATTTATTCATGTAAATAGTAATTTAAATTTAATTAATTAATAATTAAATCAATATTTCACCTTTCTTCCTCCTTCAGATTACAAGCCGACGATGTTCTCTATTTTGCTCAAACCTAGGTCAAGATTTTTGATCCAACCACTCAGTTTCGCGACGATCCGGCACCACCGCGTCGAAGAGGAGAGGGAGGCGCACGAGGGGGACCCCACGAGGTGGCGTGCGATCGAGATAAGGGGTGCGGCAGCGGCATGAACCCGATGAGTTCAGGGACTCGATTCTCCCCGAATTTGCAACGATAGGTCACAAAATCTGTATGGATCCGGGAAGGGGAACAATCTCTTCAAAAACTTCAACTGGATTGAGAGATTTCTAGGTATGGATTGGGACTTATTGGAGGGAGAAGATTTGAAGAATTCTGGCCATGGAATGATGATGGCGGCGGCTTACGTTCGAAATTAGGGTTAGGTTAAACTAATATTTATAATAAAATATTATTAAATTTCTAGTTTGCAAATAAAATCTCGTTAATTCCTAATAGCTACCAATTCAGCCCAACAAGAGCTGCCCCTAGCCAAATAGCCCCATTCCGGACACAATGGGCTAGGTCCCGTCAGCCCATTTGATCGTCTTCAGCTTCTTTTCTTCAAATTAAAATATAATTCATTTAATTATTTAATTTGATCGTACATTTAAATTTACCAGGGCCACATACGAACTCCAAAAATTACCAAAAAATAAATCTAGCTATGTTTTGACGATACAGTCCTAACAAAATTAATTTTATCAAATTTGGAGACCGTTTGAAAAATGGCCTTTTTAACGGTCGATTAAATTCAATAAAAATTATCGAACATAGTTTAATTTACCACACTCACATATTAATTTCAAAAATTATGGAAAATTAAATTTAGCAATAATTTGACATTCCGGATCCAACAAAAATGGTTTCGTTGAAAATGGAGATTGTTTATAAAATAACTATTTTTAATAGCTTTAATATTATTTAAAAATGGAAATTTTAAATTCTGGCACATTCTCCAACAAAATTTGTTAAAATAAATTTTTTTAAATTGGTTATGATTTTCCGGGTTGTTACAATCTCCCCCACTTAAAATCTTTTCGTCCCCAAAAAGGAAACAATAGTAAAGTAGGAAACAAAACGGAAAATGCAAAGTATTGTAAATGTACCTCTACACAAGAGCTACTCGGAGATATCCACTCTGCACTTGGGATAAACCTGTTTGACACTATCCTCAGTCTCCCATGTACAGTCTTTAGGATCCCCTCTCCACTGTAATTTGACTAAATGGATCCTCTTGTTCCTCAGAATTCTGGTTTCTTTGCCAACAATTTTCACTGGCTCCCTTCTTACTGCTAAGCTCGGGGTAATCTCCAAATCTTGTTGTGTCTCTTCCTCCACAATCAAGTCTGGATCAAGTACATGCTTTCGGAGTTGAGGCACATGGAATACATCATGCACCTCTGGCAACCAGTCAGGCAACTGAACTCTATAAGCGAGAGTACCAATTCTTTCGAGAATAGGAAATGGACCAATGAATCTCGGCGCCAACTTTCCAGTCTTCCCGAAACGAACTACACCTCTCAGTAGGGAAACGCTCAAGTACACATAATCGCCAACAGCAAATTCCAAATCCCTTCGTTGGGAGTCTGCATAGCTCTTCTGTCGGCTCTAAGCAGCCAGTAGTCGCTTCTTAATGAAATCGACTTTATCTGATGCTTCACGAATCATGTCGGGACCCAATACTAACCGATTGCTTGGTTCTACCCAACATGCGGGAGATCTGCATGGCCTGCCATATAATGCTTCAAATAGCGACATCTGCAAGCTTGCTTGGTAACTGTTATTATAAGAGAACTCAACCAAATGCAAGTGATCTTCCCATGACCCGCCAAAATCAAGAATGCATACTCGCAACAAGTCTTCCAGTATACGGTTTACCCTCTGAGTCTGGCCATCTGTCTGAGGATGATAAGCGGTGCTAAGATTCAACTTTGTCCCTAGCTCCTCATGGAATGCG
This sequence comes from Allium sativum, assembly GCA_030737875.1. NCBI lineage: Eukaryota > Viridiplantae > Streptophyta > Magnoliopsida > Asparagales > Amaryllidaceae > Allium > Allium sativum. The sequence goes on from JASFAX010000033.1 coordinate 11,515,025, forward strand.
TCCCAGAATTTACTAGCAAATATCGGATCACGATCACTAACAATGCTACTGGGAACTCCATATAGTTTGAAAATCTCTTTGAAATAAAGTTGCGCTAGACTTCGAGCTGTTCTATTAGATCGGATATGAATAAAATGGGCGGTCTTCGTGTAATGATCTACAATCACCCATATACTGTCATTCCCTTCCCTGGTCCGGGGCAAGCCATGAATGAAATCCATAGAAATTTGATCCCATTTCCAACTTGGAACCTCTAGCGGTTGCAAAAATCCTTCCAGCTTCTATTGATCGCTTTTAACTTGTTGGCAAGTGGAACATCTGCCAACATATATGGAAATGTCTCTTTTCATCGCCTTCCGCCAGAATGTGCGCTTAAGATCGTGGTACATCTTACTTACTCCTGGATGGATGCTAAGTTTAGATTTGTGACATTCATCCATAACTTCTCTTTTGATCTCAGGAATATCTGGCACACAGATTCGCCCTTGCAATCTAAGAGTCACCTTGCTGTCAATTTGGAAGCTTGAAGCTTCGCCCTTTCGAACTCGTTCGCTAATCATCTGAATAAACTTATCGTCTTTCTGAAGAGCAGAGATCTTATCAATTAATGAAGGCGTAATGATAAGATTGGCGAAGACCGCATTCTTCCTGCTGAGCACATCGGCTACAACATTGTCTTTCCCTGGAGTATACAAGATGTCTAGATCATAGGCCGCAAGAAATTCTAACCAACGAGGCTGCCTAAAATTCAAGTCCTTTTGGGTGAACAGATACTTCAAGGATTTATGATTTGTATATAATTCGAGCTTCTCACCCAAAAGATGGTGCCTCCGTATCTTTAAAGAAAACACGATGGCTAACAACTCAAGATCATAAGTTGGGTACCTCTTTTCATGCAGCTTCAATTGACGGCTAGCATAAGCAACTACTATACCCCTTTGCATTAACACTGCACCAATACCTTCAATAGAAGCATCAATATAGACTGTCAAGTCTTGATTGCCATCAATAATGGTCAACACTAGAGTAGTGGTCAACCTCAATTTCAGCTTTTGGAAAGTTGCCTCACATTCAGACGTCCAATTAAACTTCGTATGCTATTTGGTCAGCTTTGTCAACGGACAAGATAGCTTCGAAAAATCTTTAATGAATTTCTGATAATAGCCAGCCAATCCTAGAAAACTTCTGACTTCTGTAGGAGTGCTAGGCTGCTTCCTATCTCGAATGGCTGAGATCTTGCCTGGGTTTACTGAAATACCATTCTTCGATGCTACATGACCAAGGAACTTCACTTCTTCTTGCCAGAATATGCATTTAGAGAATTTGGCTTTTAACACATTCTTTCTCAGAGTTTCCAAAACTTCTTTCAAAAGCTTTTCATGCTCAGTAGTGGACTTAGAGAAGATTAAGATGTCATCGATGAAAACCAGTACAAATTTATTCAAGACATCGCGGAATACTCTGTTCATCAGATCGACAAAATAAGCAGGAGCGTTACATAAGCCGTACGGCATTACTAACCACTCGTTGAATAAGTCTGGCCCTCTGAAAGCTGTCAAAGGAACACATTCTTCGGCAATGCGCAATTGATGGAAACCTGTAACTAGGTCCATTCTAGAGAATACTAGCGCTCCATTCAAACGGTCTAATAGATCATCAATACACGGAAATGGATATTTGTTCTTCAGCATTTGCTTATTGAGGTCACAGTAATCCACACATAGTCTGAGAGTACCGTCTGACTTTGGGACAAACACCATTGCTGCACCCCAATTTGAGAAGCTAGGCCTGATCAGACCCTTCCACAAGAGCTGCTTAGTTTGATTGCTCAGTTCTTCTTTCTCTTTCAGTGTCATTCTCCGAACAGGATGCACAACTGGCCTTGCATTCGGAGCTAGATCGATCCTGAAGTCAATTTCTCTTCGTGGAGGTAAGCTATCAACTTTTTCAAACACATCCGCATAATCCTTGAGGACTGGAATATTCTCAATAGAAGCAGGAGTAACTTCTAGAGAAGACTAGAATTCTTTCCTATCAATTGCTGAGTCGTGGCATGGTATAAATATATCTCAGAGTTTCGTTTTAACTTTGACAATTCTTTCGGCGCATCTAACTTCGGCCTCATGCCTTGTTAACCATTCCATCCCAAGGGTAACATCATACTTAGAAAAATTCATGACAATCAAATTGATAGGAAATTGGTAATGAGAATATGAGATCGGCACTCTACAATATAGACCGAGAATAAGAGAACCCCCTATCGGATTATGGACCCTAATCGATTCTTTTAGATTTCTTGGTTTGAGTTTTAACTTTTTAACCGTGTCACTAGAAATGAAACTTCGTGATGCACCAGTGTTAAACAATAATGTAACAGGAATATTCTTAATAGTAAGGATACCTCCCAAGACATCCGGTTTACCTGCTCCTTCAGAAGAAGATGGTGCACTAGCTCCATCATGTACATGAGCCACTTGAGAACTCTTCAGCAATGGACAGTTTGGCTTGATGTGCCCTTTCTTATGACAATTGTAGCACTCCCTCTGATCATGAGAACTCTGACTAGGCCCAGACTCGTTCCTCTTTGGCTTCTTTGGAGCTCTGCATTCATAGTCATAGTGTCTCATCTTTTGGCAGTTAAAGCATCTGACTTTGGCCTTTTTACTTCCTTGAGGCTTGGCGGCTGCAGTGACATTGCTTTCCCCCAGCTTCTTGTCAGACTGCTTCCTCTTGTTATTAGTTTGACTCCTTTACCAATCCTGCTGAGAATTCTTGTCATTTTCTTCATATCAACATGCCATCTCATTAAATGGAAGCTTAATATGTGTTGTCACTCTGTTGAGATACTTCCTTGAAAGGCCATTAATGAATCTCTTATTCTTGTGGAATGGGTCTTGAATTAATTCAGGTGCATATCGTGAAAGCTCCTCAAATTTCTGCACATACTCAGAAACAGTCTGATCTCCTTGTTGCAGGTTAGAAAATTGATCATGAAGATGCTCGACTTCTTGCCGAGGAATGAATTTCTCATTAAAAAGCTCCTTGAATTTTGCCCAAGACATGTCAGCATCAGTTGCTCCAATCATAACTGTCTCCCACCAATTTTGAGCCTCATCCTTTAGTAGCCATAATGCCATGAATCGCTTATGGTGGTCTTAAAGTTCCAAGCCCCCAAATATCTTTTCACATGTCTTGAGCCACGCCTGAGCTTCCATCACTGACTCTCGGCATGTGAACGACACGCCATCCAAATTTCTGAATTTCTTGGCTACTTTGTCTAGGTCAAAAGGCTGCGGGGGTGGTGGTGGTGGTGATGCTACTACCTCTGAATTGGGCTGATTCTGAGCAGTGGGGTTTCACCCCTTCTTTGTCCTCTGCCTCCGCCCCTTCCTCTGGCTCTAGCTCTCGTACACATTTTTCAGTCAGTTCTATACCATCAAGGAAAGAGTCAGACCAACAGAAATGATAATTTTTAAGGAATGGTAAAAGTAAGGGATATATGGAAAGATGATGATGTAATAATTGGTTAACATGTGCTATTCTACTGTGCTCATTCTAGGACACTACTAATCCTACCTCTAATGAGCTACTCGCCTTAGAATATTGTTGATTCTATCTATATGAATTGTTTTAAATATATTATACTCCGAAGATAAGGTTAACCATTAACTCTGATACCAACTGTGATAACCCCAAACTCCCGTAGTACGAAAACAAGAATAATCATTGGAATATAACACATTTATAACAACAGCAGATTTCAGATTACAGCATAACACATAAATCATAGCAGCGGAAATAGAAATGTCATCAACATCACAATATCAGAACATCAGATGGCACAGTTACAGGATACAACTCAGCATATAAAAAGTCTCAGCGAATATAAATAGGTCTGAAACACCAACAAGTACAACATGGATAAATGATGTCTAACTGTTTTCAAAACAGAAATAAAAGATAGAAATGATTTTCGTCTTCTGTCCAAGAGCATGCTCCACTTCAGTACATATCCAAATAACCTGATACATGTCACTTGGTTGCCCGTGTAAAAATAAGGGCACCCGAGTTTGCAAGTGAAACAAACTACGGGTCAGTCATGGGACAGGTATGAGAAATCTTACTTAACCTATCTAATAATAAGGCTAATCACAGGACCACGCCGCTAACGTGGAGTGGGTTTACTCCATTGGATTGCTAGTGCATAAAATAAGTAATTCTTTTATTCAAAAACAACATAATGCTTTTTAGAAAATGAAATCATTATAAGACTCAAGTCCCATCACACAATGCAACACAAACCGGAGGATTGAGTTTTACCTTATAATTATCAAACATGCTTGATACATATAAAATAATATTTAATATTATTATTAGTGTCTAGTCAATTTTAAAACACTTTCAAAATAAATGTATCAATCCTAGACGGCATAGTACACCATCCTACTATGTCGCCATATATAAGTTTACAATCAAAACCGTAATGTCGCATTGGGAATTGGGTTTTCCATCATGAGTCGAGGCTAGGGATGGCTCCTCACCGATTCGAGACACTCTAGCAAATGTCTCAGGATCCCTCATAGTGAACCCTTGGATGTGGTAGGGCTGGTCCACAAATATACCTTAGTGGATTAATTATTCCTGAACAATACATTTCCCGGTCCTATTGGACCTATCAATTAGCTACTATCGACCAATATATCCGAGGCACCTCATAAAATCCATCATCCACATAAGTAAAAATGTCTGGGCTCCATACCATGACACCACTTCTAGCTAGAAAGAAACGCAAGCACTCCCTACGGTCCTTATTCCGTTTTTGACTCATACCGGGGTGTGCGGCTCGCTAAGTAACGCTTATGCACAAATCTATGCCTAAATAAGCTATGCTTTGATCATCAACCACAAGGATCTGGTTTTTAACAAAAGCCTTGATCATTTGAATTTTGGCATGCCACATTGACAATCCACGCCATGCGATCAATAACATCAATATATAACCTCTGAGCTCGTGCGTCTCAGAGAAGGGTGTTAAGCAAGAGAATAAATTCTCCGCCACCAAACAGATATATATTAAATAGAAATAAATTTACATGGAATGAAATCTAATGTCAGACACACATCCATTTACAAGTCCGTTCTGGGTCTGAACGAAACCGGAGACACATTATTCCTCGTTCCGTATGTCCAATACGGAAGAGAGATGCTCGCTTATCCAGACAATCAACAAGTACATCCGGACAACTACCACTGTAATCCTTTCAAGGCAGCAATTCCAATCAAAGGCATCAGTAGTTGTCCATTCTATGTGAAAATCGTCGGTCTTCAAATACCGTCTTCAATATCTTCGATTTAAATCGTCATATAATTATTTGAAATCAGATTGAACTCGGTCTTTTGCAATAATTCTCGAATATATATAATTTAAATCATTTCATATCGTTAATATTATTTTATAACGATTTATCGCTATTTTTATTTATATAAAAATAGTCCAATTTAATTTAACGATGCTTGGGGTCAATGGGCGGCCATGGCGCTGTTTTTACCCAAATTTGATTCTCACATTTCTCGAAATCTAACCGTTGTATTTTAACAAATTTTATACCGTTCGAAAGATCTTCCCGAAGCGGTCCTAACGGTTTCAGTCTTGGGAAAATCCGATGGTCGGATCTTTCGGTATAATCGTTAAAAGTTACGATTCCGAAACACAAACTACCGCGTGCGATTCGTTTAATTTTAATTTGTATATATATATATATATATATATATATATATATATATATATATAATTATATATAAATATAAATTATTCGACGATTCCGCTAAAACATGTTTAACATGCCAAATAAAAGAATGCTTTATTTGCATAACATATCTACATGTTTATAATGTCAAACAAAAATGTATTTTATTTGCATACATTTCTACATGTTTCTAATGTCAAATAAATATGTATTTTATTTACATTAATTCACTACATGTTTCTAATTTCAAATAAAAAATGTAATTTATTTACATTAATTCACTACATGTTTCTAATGTCAAATAAAAATGTAATTTATTTACACTACAATGTCACTAATGACAAATAAAAAGGATAATTTTTATTTTCATTATTTGTATGCAATTTCTATTTTTAACTTTAACAAATAGAAAGAAATATTTTTATTTGTATATAATTTTGATGTATAACATGACACACAAAATGTTTATTTTAATTTATATACAATTTCAATGTATAACATGATGATAAAAATGTCTCTTTTAATTTGTATACAATTCTAATGTATAACATGACGATATAAATGTCTCTTTTAATTTGTATACAATTCTAATGTATAACATGACGATAAAAATGTCTCTTTTAATTTGTATACAATTCTGATGTATAACATGTATCATAAAAATGATATTTTTAATTTGTATACAATTCTAATGTATAAGATGTAACACAAAAAATATATTTTTAATTTGTATACAATTCTAATGTATAACATGTAACATAAAAATGGTATTTTTATGTGTTTTACAATTCCTATATTAACATGTAACATAACAAATAAAATGACATTTTTATTTGCATACAAATCTAATTCTAACAATAAATGATATTTTTATTTTGTCGACCATTCTATTTCGACAAAACAAATAAAAATGATATTTCTATTTTGTTGACATTCTATTTCAACAAAACAAATAAAAATGATAATTTTGTTTTGTTGTCAATTCTATTTCAACAAAACAAATAAAATGGATACTTTTGTTTTATCGACAATTCTATTACAACAAACGAATAAAAATGATTCTTTTATTTTGTTGACAATTCTATTTCGACAAAACAAATAAAAATAATAATTTTGTTTTGTTGACAATTCTATTTCAACAAAACATATAAAAATGATAATTTTGTTTTGTTGTCAGTTCTATTTCAACAAAACAATAAAAATGATAATTTTATTTTAGTTGACAATTCTATTTCAACAAAACATATAAAAATGAAAATTTTGTTTTTGTTGACAATTCAATTTCAACAAATCATATAAAAATGATAATTCAATTTTTGTTGATAATTCTATTTCAACAAAACAAATAAAAATGATAATTTTGTAACTTTTGTTTTTGTTGACAATTCTATTTCAACAAAACAAATAAAAATGATAATTTTTTTTGTTGATAATTCTATTTCAACAAAACATATATAAATGAAAATTTTGTTTTGTTGACAATTCTATTTCGACAAAACAAATAAAAATGATAATTTTGTTTTGTTGACAATTCTATTTCAACAAAACATATAAAAATGAAAATTTTGGTTTTGTTGACAATTCTATTTCGACAAAACAAATAAAAATGATAATTTTGTTTTGTTGACAATTCTATTTCAACAAAAAAAAATAAAAATGATAATTTTGTTTTAAGACAAATCTACTCAACAAAAATAATATTTTTGTTTTAACACAAATCTATTCAACAAAAATGATATTTTTGTTTTCACATAAATCTATTCAACAAAAATAATATTTTTGTTTTAACACAAATCTATTCAACAAAAATAATATTTTTGTTTTAACACAAATCTATTCAACAAAAAATAATATTTTTGTTTTAACACAAATCCATTCAACAAAAATAATATTTTTGTTTTAACTATTTTATTTCAAAAAAAAATGTTTTTTTGTTTTGACTATTTTATTTCAAAACAATAATCCATCAAATCAACAGATCAACATAACGGCATCAATCAACCCAAATAAAATCGTGTATAACAACAAATTGAATTTAAAAGCGGATCAGTAAAGATTTCCAAACACAATCATAATTAATTAATTTTAGTTATTTAAAAAGAATTCTCACAGTGATTCTGAATTCTGTATAATTCAGAATTGAATTTGCCCAAATTCTGATTCGCTCCAAATTTGTTCTAATCTGTTCTGAAATGTAGATCTCGGATTTACGGTCCTAACGGTTCTGAAATTGTCCAATTCTGTATTCGTATGAATAAGATACGAATTTATTTGTGTAAATAGTAATCTAAATTTAATTAATTAATAATTAAATCAATATTTCGCCTTTCTTCCTCCTTCAGATTAGAGGCCATCGATGGTCTCTATTTTTCTCAAACCTAGGTCAAGTTTTTTCGATCCAACCACTCAGTTTCGCGATGATCCGGCACCACCGCGTCGAAATGGAGGGGGAGGCGCATAAGAGGGCCCCACAAGGTGGTGTGCGATCGAGATAGGGATGCGGCAGTGGCTTGAACCTGATGACTTTAGGGACTCGATTCTCCCCCAATTTGCAACGATAGGTCACAAAATCCGTATGGATCTGGAGAGGAGAACAATCTCTTCAAAAATTTCAACTGGAGTGAGAGATTTTGAGGAATGGATTGGGATTTATTGGAGGGAGAAGATTTGAAGAATTCTGGCTATGGAATGATGGGGCGGCGGCTTACGTTTGAAATTAGGGTTAGGTTAAACTAATATTTATAATAAAATATTATTAAAATTTCTAGTTTGCAAATAAAACCCCGTTAATTCCTAATAGCTCCAAATTCAGCCCAACAAGAGTTTTCCTTAGCCAAATACCCCCATTCCGGACATAATGGGATAAGCTCTGTTAGCCCATTTGATCGTCTTCAGCTTGTTTTCTTTAAATTAAAATATAATTCATTTAATTATTTAATTTGATCGTACATTTAAATTTACCGAGGCCACATACGGACTCCAAAAATTCCCGAAATATAAATCTAGCTATGTTTTAACGATACGGTCCTAAGAAAATTAATTTCATCAAATTTGGAGTCCGTTTGAAAAATGGCCTATTTAACAGTTGATTAAATTCAACAGAAATTATCAAACACAATTTAATTTACCACGCTCACATATTAATTCCAAAAATTATGGAAAATTAAACTTAGTAATAATTTGACATTCCGATTCCGACAAAAATGGTTTCATCGAAAATGGAGGTCGTTTATAAAATGACTATTTTTAATAGCTTTAATATTATTTAAAAATGGAATTTTTAAATTTTAGCACATTCTCCAACAAAATTTCTTAAAATAAAATTTTTAAATTGGTTCTGATTTTCCGGGTTGTTACACTCGCCTTATTTTCGGATCTAAGGTGAAGTATTATAGTGGCTGCAATATCAGTTCGTCTTGCCAAGCACAAAAAGGCGGCTACGAAACCGAGTATTGTCGTTCCAAGCATATATATTTTTGCACCATCCTGTGGTTTTTATTTCCTTTCTGTCTAAGAACCTGCTGAAGTCTTTTTACTGCCTCGTTGCATTCTCACTTTTTGATCGTTGATGGCTAATGATAATGAAGCCACGTCATCCCTATCTGGCAACAGGAACAATTGTGCTTCACCCAATTGCCCAAACCTGGTCAAACCAAAGAGCCATATCATTAGATGAAGATAATTGCATATTATGGAAATATCAAATCGAAATTTCTTTAAGGGGATACAGACTACATAAATATATCAATGGAGCTATAACAATTCCTCTAGTTACGGTGATAAATCCAGATGGTAACATCCAACCGAATCCAAATCACATTAAGTTTCAGAAGCAAGACAGTCTCCTATCATCATGGCTTTTATCATCAATTAGCTCAAATCTATTATCATAAATAGTTGGATGTAACACGTCACACGAAATATGGACAGCCATGGAGCAAATTTTCAGTTCTCAAATGGCAGTGAGGATTATACACAAGAGAACTGCAAAATTCTAAGAAGGAAAATACTAGCATGAAGGAATATTTAGGCAAAATTAAAAGCATTTGTGACAAACTAAATCTTGTTGGACATAAAAGCATTGACAATGAGAAAATACTATTCTTCACTGGAGGACTAGATGAAGAATATGAATCTCTAGTAACTGTCATTGTTACACAACAGGCATTACCTGATCTGCAATTTGTTCAATCTGCACTCCTTGCTCATGAAGGCAGAATTGACCAAAGAAAGATAACATAGTGTGGTTTTTCATCCAACCATGCTGCATCTAAAAATAAGCAATCACAAGGAAGCAACAACAATAGCAAAACAAACATACAAGAAATTCAACCACAGAGAGGAGGATTTCAGCCTCAAAGAGGTCGCGGGAGAGGCAAATGAAACAACAACAATCGAGTGAAGTGCCAAATATGTCAAAAATTTGGTCATATGGCAAATAAAAGCTATTTCAGATACAATTTAAAGGGTAATAGACCACAAAATAATCAAAGCAATTTTGTACATAAAGGGGCATAAGCAAATCTGGCTACAACAGGGAAATCAAACAGAACTAGCAATGATACAAACAGAAATCAAAATATCACCAGTGATGATGCATGCAAAAGTGAAGACAACAACTTTGAAGAATGGTATCCAGACTCAGGTGCCACTCATCACATCACCAACACCCTCTAGATTTTAAACACTGGAAGTAAGAACTACTCAGGTATGAAAACTCTACATATGGGTAATGGTGAAACCGCTAGTATCACTCATATTGGTAAAGGCACTATAATGGGGAGAAGACAATTCAAATTAAATAATTTACTTAGAGTACCCACTACAAATAAAAATCTATTGAGTGTGTCAAAATTTTCCAATGATAACAAAGTGTACTTTGAGTTTCACCCGAAGTATTGTTTAGCTAAAGACTCACTAAGTCAAGAAGTATTTCTACACAGTAGTCTACATGACGGTTACAAATTCGAAAACTTGAAGACTACAAATTCAAGTGAAGTATTTTGGTTCAGTAACATAAATGCTAGTGGTAATAATAATTGTAATAGTAGTATCAACAAATGTAATGCCATTGAACCATGGCATATTAGATTGGGACACCCAAACTTGGAGGCTGTAAAAACTGCTTTAAATAGTAATATACTTCTTTTACTGACAATATACCTGTCAAGCACACATGCACACACTGCAAACTTGGCAAAAGCCACAAACTTCATTTTAATGATTCTGAAACTAGATACAGTGAGCCATTGGAACTCATAGTCACTGACTTATGGGGACCAACATTGAATTCATAACAGGGACAAGTGTACTTTCCTTTATAGATTCTTATTCAAGATACACTTAGATATACATGCTAAAAGCTAAATCAGAAGCATGCAACATAGTTACACAGTTCATAACACATGTAGAAGAGCAAAGCAATCATAGTGTTAAAATCATACAGACAGATGATGGGGCTGATTTTAAACCATTATCTAACTATTTTATCAAAGAAAGCATCAAACATAGACTGAGTTATCCTCGCATATCTAAGCAAAATGGATTGGTTGAAAGAAAACACAGACTATAAATTTTTGAAAGCATATGGGTGTCTATGTTTTCCATGCTTAATAGATTATAATAGCATAAACTAAGCATGAGATCAAACCCATGTACTTTCATTGGGTATGCCTAAAGTCAAAAAGGGTATAAATGCTTAGACAAAAATGGTAGAATTTATATTTCTATACATGTGATATTTGATGAAAAAAACTTCCTTTTGCAGGAAGGAAAGAAATCAGAGAAAATAGCGGGGAAGATTCAATCAGGAGTGGACAGTTTGAACCGCTCTTCACTGAACCACATGTAGATAGCATCAGCCAAGAATAAGAAAACATAATCAATGCAAGTATACAAGAGGAATTCATGGGAGAAACAAGTGCACATACAAATGAATCAGGAAATGATTTAGAAAATATGCACATGAGTCAATCCAATCAAGACATGCATGGAAAAAGTAGTGCAGAGAGCAGCAGTAATGAAGACACAAACAACAGTAGTGTAAACACAATAATGCAACAGCAGGCACAACAAACACACACTGGACATCATATGACTACAAGGTCAAAGAGTGGTATTTTCAAGCCCAAAGTGTATAATGTTTCAGCTACTGAAACTGGACCAGTCAACTATACTCAATCAATAAAATCAAACAAATGGAAGAAGGCCATGGACACGAGTATGAAGCGCTCATGAGAAACAAAACCAGGAGTCCAGTGACACTGCCAAAACATAAGAATTTCATTGGTTGCATATGAACCTACAAGATAAGGAGAAAAGCAGATGGATCTATTGACAAATACAAGGCCAGATTGGTTGCTAAAGGTTATGTACAACAATTTGGCTTTGATTTCAATGAAACCTTCTCCCCAGTCATAAAACCCAAAACTATCAGAATTATATTAACTATAGCATTAAGCAAAGGGTGGAATGTAAAGCAACTAGATGTTAACAATGCTTTTTTGAATGGAGAGTTGACTGAAAAATTATATATTCAGCGGCCTGAAGGTTACAACAATGATGACAAATGAGTATGCAAGCTACACAAGGCAATATATGGACTAAAAAAGCCTCAAGAGCTTGGTATGAGAAACTCAAATTAACTCTATCCAAATTAGATTTTACTCAAGCCAAATCAGATGATTCATTATACATGAAGAAGAGCGTGCAAGGAACCATTTTTATCTTGGTATATGTGGATGACATGTTAATAACAGGAAACAACAACTAGGAAATAAAAAGAAGCATATAGATGTTAGATCAAAATTTTGCTATTAAAGACTTGGGGGAACTAAAATTCTTTCTTAGAATACAAATCACCAAGAAAAGTGACAGAGAATTATTTTTATCCCAACAGAACTGCATCTCTGAAATTCTACATAAGGCAAACATGCATTATACAATGCATCTACCAACACCAATGATAAGCAATTTACGACTCTCTAAACATAGAGGAGAAGCTATCGATAATGCAAAACAATACAGAAGCATAATAGGAGCACTACATTACGCAACAATTACACGTCTAGACATATGCTACAATGTTAGCAGACTTGGTCAATATATGTAGAATCCCTTATCAGAACATTGGACGGCATTAAAAAGGGTTAAGAGGTACTTGTAGGGAACAAAACATCACGGCATAATCCTAAATTCTGAAAAAGAATTTAACTTGTTGTGCTTTATTGATGCCGATTGGGCAAACGACAAGGACGATCGAAGATTTTTGTCTGGCTAGTGTGTTTATCTCGACACCAATATAGTTTCATGGCGTACGAAAAAGCAACAAACTACATCTAGGTCCAGCAGAAAACCGAATATAAAGCAGTTGCAAGTGCAATAGCAGAAGTGTCATGGATAGAATGACTGATGGAAGAACTAGGGTTTGCTTTAACACGAATGCCAAACACCGGATGTGACAACAGGAGCACAGTCTCGCTAGCTCTCAGCTCAATCCAACATTCAAGGACAAAACATCTAGAAATTGACCTCCATTTTGTCAGAGAGAGAACGCAAGCATGAAAGCTAGCAATTTGCCACATTCCTACCTACTACCAGAGAGCCAACTTTGACACGAAAGCTCTTTCAACTATTATTTTTTTCAAATTAAGAGAGGAGCTTAGAATCAGTGACGGAGGCAGAAATGGAAAATGAAAATAGGCAAACCCTAGATCGAATCGAGGAAGGATAATAAAGCAAGCAGTTTACACCATTCGATCATCCATTCAGATTATACTCGCATCGCTTGACATATGGGCTCAATATAATAGGCTTTGGGTTGATGCGTTATTTATTTTAGACATACTTGTATTTTAGGCAAACTTGTACTAGCCGTTTCTATTCTTCTCTATATATATGCCAATTGTATTACTATTATATTTGTATCACAGTATTACAATAATTCCGCAATAAAAATTTTCCTCAACCTCTCAATTATATGTATATCAGCTGATGTTTGTGATATCTGATTTAGTATTTCTCTGCTTTTGTCTATGTAATTTGTTGCAGTTTTATGTTAACTGTCTTTTGTCTCTCGTTATTTCTGTGTTGTTTTGCTCTTGCCTTCCTATTGTTCTTTATTATTCATTTTCTGTGAGCTTTTTTTTTTACAGCAACAGGTTTATGGTGGTTGTTTTTCTTTTTTCTGGACTGTAGTTTTATGCCTTTGTATTTGTTATTGTTGTAATTTTCTTTTCTCTGGAATCTAGTTTTCACGCTTGGGCTTTTTAATTTTACTATTTATCATTGTAAGGGGAGACTATTGCTATCTGTCAGGCTTGTCGATAACTTCTTTTTTTAATATAGAATAAAATTACATTTGCGCACTCCTCCTTGCGAGTGTAACGGCCCGCAAATCCATACCATCTTAGTTGACTAAAACAACACACATCCAACCAAATTGCATTGAAATACGAGTCATTAGGGTTAAAGAAATAGAAACAGATAGAGGATAGAACTAAAAGAAACATTAGAATCTCACAGCAGAACTGAACAAAATATAATATCATATATCATAACTTTTTGAGTACAAATTTTTTGTATCATATATACATACCATTATCAAAGTACAACACAACATTTTGATATAGAGGAAATAACTCTAAATAATTAACTGTGAAATAACTCTACTTACCACTATCAAAGCTCCCATTAGAAAACTATTATTCAATAGGTTTGGATGTTTCTTGTTTCATCAAATTTCGACTTATATTGAGTACTATATACTCAATTGAAGTTCGAATCGTCATATTACGAACTACCACGCTGTGGCGAGTTCCTTTTAATTAAATTTAATTCTAAACGTTTAAAACTTCGTTTATAAATAAATTCCAACTCCGTTTTCTAATATTTAAATACAAATTAAATTAGTTTTTCAAATCTAACTTAAACATCTCAATTTTCCACGTTCATAACTCGATTATGAATTTATTCAAAACTCAAAATTCTATATTCGATTCCAATCCACCTGGAGTTAAATTATTTATAAAATTCGATATAATCGAATTCCAATTATAAATTTATTTTATGGGAATAATCAATTAATTCAACATCCTTTATGATTACAAACTAATATCATCCCTTGATAATAGTGAAGTCGTTCAAGTTGGGGTATTTTATTTATTTCTTAGACCTTGACTGAAAACGTTCTTATCTTGTGATTGATAAAAGCTTGTAATACAAAAACTCGATTTAAATCTAACCTTTTATTCCATTTCTTACATTTGGAAATCTATTTTCAAATTACTCGATGAAAATTATATCATCATGTTTATAAACGTTGTTTATAAATTAACTTCCTTATAAAAACTTCCATTTTAATAATCTATTTGAAAACTCGATTCCTATTTGGAATATTTTATTTTTATAACCTATATATATATATATTAATATGGAATCTATTTTCATATTTAAATTTTAGTTTCTATCCAATATAATCCCAATATCTTATCTAGAAATGATTTTTTTTAATTCGACATAGTTGAATTATAATCATAAATCTGTATAGATTTATTTAAATTCATTTTACATTCCAAACATCAAAAAAAATTTCATCGTTTCCTTTCCTTGAAACGATTCAAATTATAAATCCCTTTTTAAATTCATACTTGAATTTAAATTATAAATTATCTAATAAAAATTCCCCTCTTTTATTTATAACTATCATTTATAAATTTCACTTCTTGTTTAAATATGTAAAAAAAGTTTCTTTTTCAAATTCCATTTGAAAACTAATTTCCACTTTGGAAAATAAATTTTCCTTTTTAAATCTAAAAATCCCTTTTAATGATATTTTTAAAAATCAATATCTAGGACTGTGATGTTCAAACACCGAAAACTCCCAATTATCAATCACATTTTTTCTAATACATCATATATGAATATATATATGTGCATGTGGAACAAACAATAATAAATTTTGAGGAATCTAGTTGATGCCTCCAACCTGTTTTCCTGCATTCACAGATGCTAGACAACATAAATAATACCAATCCTGCTTTAAGGCAGGATATCGCGGTATAGAATGTCATCCACTCAATATATCGTGGGGCGATAGGGTCATCCGCTAATGGTACTGTGGGAAATATCCTATATATATATATATATATATATATATATATATATATATATAATTGCCATAACCACCAAGCCTAAATATAACTAATATATAATAACCACAATGCATCAATGAACAACAATGCAACCAATCAACCAACAAACAACATACAAATATTTGTATTAAATAAGAATTCGATTATAATAAATTGTAATCGAACTAGAGAGTGATTTTACTCACCTTGATTTTCGTTTGTCGAATATCCAATTTAATTCCATATCGTCTTAGCTACGAATCTTCCGAATCATCTTGAATGAATTTGTTTCTACGATTATTTAATTTTATTAATTGATTAAATTCTATTGATTTAAATTATCTTACAAAAATAAATAAATTATCCTATGTATTTTAAATTAATAAAAGGTATACCTTGCTGCTTTCGACCAACTTACGAAGCAACATCAACAATAGCTGACTTTGATCAGCCAAAAACTTGCATTATACCATTTTGACAATTCATTGAACACTTTACTTACAGTTGCCATTCCCAAAATCCCAAACCAAACTCCTTCAGCTCGGTATTCTCCACAGTTACACCACTTCAATGCCTCCCCTCATCAGTCCCAAAACAGAGTCTCGAACTCTCTTATACTTCATAGTCGACCCCCCCCCCCCAATAAACCATCTCAATCCATCCATTCGAACACCACTATCCTACTTCGCCTCATCAATGCTACTACCCAGAAACTCAAAAAGAAATAGATCGAACTTTCCCCAAAAATCCATTTCGAGCTCCAGGTTACCCTACTGCCAAACCCAGTTCATCGCACCACTCATTTCCACTATAAAAACCAATGGGAACTTCCTCCTTTTTTAAACTGTCGAACCAAAAAAGAACAGATCGAACTCCTCTACTTGTATACGCAGTCCACGACACCAAAACCCTTCGCATCCATCCTTAAGTGATCAGGCCCCTTACTAAAAATCACCTCCGACTCTACAGCTCATTTCCGACCCTCGATTTCCCCCTCGTCCTTCCTGCAACACTCGACTAAAGAACACCATTCGAGATGCAATGACTGGCATTTTTAGGGTTTATTTCGTAGTAACAAACACTATTTGAGACGCAATGACTGACATTTCTAGGGTTTAACCACTATTCTGGACACACTGGAACAGGTTCCAAAGTCTAATTCGATCGTATGGAGGAAATATCAATTTAAATCAATGATTTAAATTAAGTGAAAATTAGGGACACATATCTAAAAAGTATCAAAATACAAACGGCATCCAGTCCAAGTTTCAAATTCAAAGTGGGCCCCTATTTTGGCAGTTACGTGTTTTAAAAGAAAAAAAAGCATTGGCACATAAAAGAATCAAAAATCGCAAATATTCCTAGAAGTAGTCTGGAAAAAATCAGAAATGTATGCAACTATTACCAATATATGCATATGTATGCATATATTATGCAGACATGTATGTATATAATGATGAACTAATATTCATTTGCTACGAATTGTTGTAGAAATGTATGCATATATTTTGTTTAAATGCAGAAACGTATGCATAAAAGTTAAAAAGGATGAAGGCTTACGAAAATGTGCATACATGTATGCATTTATTGACTACATATGCAGAATGTATGCATAAAAGGCGTATGCTTGAAAAAACAGGCTAGGATTGAATTAATGCATTGAAGGATGCATGTATTGCAGTTTAACTGCATAAATTTCAGCATAAATAGTGCAGTTTGATGCATAGCTGCAATTTATGCTGAACTGTATACATATATTGCAAATACATGCATCTTTTGATGCATAATACTGTTGTTTCACTGTTTTTTTTTGTTCTTTTTGTTTTTGATGCTTTTTTTGGTGATTCTAACGCATGATTTTGATGATGATTAGTTGTTGTATTTAATTACGAATTTACGTGATTTTTTGATGAATTTTCGAAAAACAGAGACCTAATTCATATCAAAATAACACAGGGATGTGAGCCTAATTTCCAAACCTATTAGGGATGTGAGCCAAACTTACCCATAAATTAAATTCAGTTTAATTATTTCTATGTGTTTTCTAACCGTACGATTAAACGATTAATCTAAATGCTACAAAAATTGAAAATCAATAATAGTATGCTATTACAGGTCTGATGGAATTGGTTTTGTTGAATTTTGAGACTGTTTCAAAATTAGCTATTTTTATGTATTAAATTAAATCGATTAAAATGTAAATTGATTTCAAATAAGTTAATTCATCAATAATAAATAATTATTATTGTTCTAATTCAATGTAGAATTCATATTAATCGATTGAATTGTTTTAATCCAGTTTTAACTCTGAATTCAATTGTTTATTGTTCCCATATATGATAATTCAATATCTTTTAAATTAAATCGTATATCGATTATTAAATCGATAAATCCATTTATTATTCCAATCCAACATTTAAAACTACTTTAAATGTTCAATACAAATCAACTAAAAATCTAGTATGTTACATTCCTTCCCCCTTAAAAGAATTTCATTCCCGAAATTACTAAGGCAGAAGAAATGCTACAGACCGTTTACTTTTCAAAAGCCCACTTTGTCATAACTCATTACTACATATTCTATAACTCAAGTCCCATACAATTTTAAGTTTCCGTGGAAATATTTAATTTCCCATTTCCCATTCAAAAACCTTCAAATTGAGTTCAATTTGAAAACCGTCCCTTATAGCTTTGCAAAAAAATTCAAAACTTTTGAAAAAAATTCTAACTCCCAAAATTTTGAGAAAAAAATTGGCAGAGTCTCTCCTGTACAGAGGAGATTTTGCAATATACCAAAAGAGATGGAAAAGTATACATCAACCCACTCAATCGAAAAATAGTTCATATATCCTAATTTCGTATTTTTGCGTAGGCGTACCTTGTATAAGCATTTATTAAGCACGCATGCTTAGAATATAAGCAATCTACATATCCAAAATCAACCCGGGTAGCTCCATGTACCTGTACTTACTCAATTTAAATTTATAAGTTTCATAACTATAAAATTTCAATAACTTTTATTCATTTTAAACGGTTAAACACACAAATTCAACTCAAACATATCATACTATTCATATTTATTAAATATATGCTAAAACAAGTTCCAATATTTAGTTTTTACCATATTTCACATCAAATATGCTTATATTCATTGAATTCGAATGATTTACGATCAATATATTCACGTCTAATTTATATTCCATTCACATGCATTCAAATTTATTCAAATTGATTTTAATCAATTTATTTATTTCAATCCATTTAACTTGCTTAAGTCAAATTCCACAATTCAAATACCTGGTATTTATTTCAAATTCCTTTGAAATCACATAAATATATATACATATATTTATTTCCATCTCAAATTCAAAACATTCGAATTTTCCAAAACAATTGTTTTCTTTCAACAAATTTCCATTGAGAAATTTTCCCAAAGTAGCAATCCATCACTTAGAAATCCGAAAATGAAAACTGATGTTGATGCAGCCATCATCAAAATTATTTTCCAGTGACCGAAGTGAGTTCAGTGCCTTATCACTTTCAAAATCCATTCAAAATGATTTTTATTCAAAAATCCTTCCAAAACAAGGCTATATTGTTTTAATATACTTTGGAAAAATATTTTTCAAATTTCCAGGATTTAAATTCCAATTCTAGCATGAATTCAGTTCAATTTCATCTCATTTGTATATATTATTTATATACAAGTTCTATTTGATTATATATAGCCATTCCAATTTTATAACCTCATAGCGACGAACTCATCCATATATAAATAATTCTAGAAAATTGTTCATCTTTATATCAAAATATAATTTTGGGTAAAATTATTTTATTTACCCATTTTAAACAATATTATGTCGAACTATTTTGTTCAAGTGTTTAGAAATTCCTACCGACGTTGTGGCCTCCCACGATTCGACTAGAATTCATAAACCGCTCAAAAGACAACCTAACACGATATAAAACAAATTTTATATCAATTTAAAAGTATGTTCTCTCATATATATTCAGTCAACTCATTCTAGGGTACTACTGACCCTATCATTAATGAGCATACCCCATCAAAGCCTAGGTGTTCGCTCAACCTAAGCTTTCATACCAACTGTAACAGCCCGCAAATCCATACCATCTGATTTGACTAAAACAACACACGTCCATCCCGAATTGCACAGAAATACAAGTCATTAGGGTTAAAGAAATAGAAACATATAGAATATAGAACTGAAAGAAACATTAGAATCTCACATCGGAACTGAACAAAATGTAATATTATATATAATAACTTTTTGAATACAATTTTTTTATCATATATACATACCATTATCAGAGTACAACACATCATTTGATACAGTAGAAATTACTCTAAATAACTAAGGTGAAGCCTTCTGCTTCAAGCTCCTCCAAATGTATCTATAAAAGCCTGAACCACTTGATTGCCTATACAAATTTGGGCACCCAAGTGTTTAGGGTAAAACAAACAAAATAAACTCTGGGTCGGTCATGGGACTGGTGTGAGTAAACTCCAACCACATTGTCTAATTTTGAAAAAAATACTTTTAAAAGAAAGGGTAATCATAAAACCGATCCACACATAAATACAGATGGACTTTTACCTTACGATAACCAAAACATTTTTGATATCAAATCTGGTGATATTATAATAATGTCTAATCAAATAAATAACCATCTAGTAGAACGCTTACATCTCACGCTCTACATACATAGTATAAAATCAAAAACTGCAGGGCGCTTATTGAAGATTGGATTCCAACTATGACAAGGTACGGGACCACCTCCCGATCAGTGTAATCTAGAGGGGATACACTGGGGTTCAACAAGAACATTTTGCAACTCGGCCACACATGACCGATCACTCATTCAGCTTGAGTGGACTGAATGTATTATCACCCACGGTTGTTGGTCATCCAACCGTAATCTATAAGATACAGAAGCGAAAGAAGAATAAATGAATTTTCTCTACATCGGTGATAATACACCCTGCTTGGGTATGACCCAACTAGCCATATTGCCTGCTCGATTTTTGTCATTTCCTGGTTGTGAGGCTTGAGGCACTACAAGAAAACTTCACATAGACAACAGCTAAAAAATGATATCTCCATTTTTTGGGAGTGAAGTTGATGTCGGTGATATCTAAAGTGCCAATTTTTTTACATTAGTTTAAAAACGATGTCGAAGCAGCAGTAAGACATCATAAATTAACTAATTAATTGTTGTAATAAGTTTTTTACCATAGTAGCTTTTGGCTGATGTCAATAAATGGATTTATACTGATGTCTATGATGGCTTGTTTATGTTGTTTTCTCATCTCATATATAGAAATAAATATTTATTAAATGAAATACTATTGCACATAATTTAATATTCAAATAATATTTATATTTAATTAAATATTTTATCAATAGAGTTTTACATTCACATTTCTCATACACAATTCAATACATTACACAATCATTTTAACACTGCCACATCGCTGCAGCACTCATCACTCTAGCTGACTTGATCTTTATTTTCATTGTCTAGCTTGTGCTCCAGCTGTCCATTCTTCTGTACCTGTCACGTACATTTAAAGAGCAGTAAAATGTAAATACAACAAGTTCAACAGTGCAAATAATAACATGAGTGCAAAACAGAATGGCTTGGTCAAGTCTGGACTCAACAATGAACATTGTGTTAGGTAAAGCACTAGTGGTGAACAAAAGTAAACAAGCATCTGGCAGCAGAAAGTTCGAACTTGCATAGTACAAACAACAGATCAATGATATTTATTGTTTAGAATTGTAAATGATAGTAAATTTGAAAGTGGTAGTGAAGAAGTTGATATAGAACATAAGTATGCATAGAAAAGGAGTTATTCCTTGTGTTTAACATGACTATCAAACAACTTGAATACTCACCGCTTTTTCACGAGAACCGCGACCGAAGAACGATTCAGCATGTGTACGAAGCCTTGAATGCATAAAACTGTTGTATACAACATCACAATTAACAGCGCAATTAACAACATATCAAAATACATCTTCTCCACTTCAGACCAATTTCCAGCTCAAAATCGAAATCACTAATTAATTCCCAGCCCATTTCATTATTACAGGGTATCACAATAATTATTAAAGAATCTACTTGGAATAACAATGTCTATATAGCACTATAACTTATAAGCGGAGCAAAATAGCTCACCAAATAATATCGACAAAAGGCTTAACCATTTCATTGACTTAACTTGATAGATCCGTTAACCAACCCACAAGAGGAGTACAAAATATATTGTTGGACATCACATTTTATAATCAATCGGATAAACTGCAAGTGTGTAGTACATTTGACATTGCCTCTAACACCCGTGACTTCATCCCTAAACAAGGGAATGAATTCAGATTGCTAGTTTCAGTGAAGAAGATGGAGTTGACATTCCGTCATGTATTGTTATTTTTACATTATACTAAAAGAAGACAAAGTTAACTAGAATTATCCAAGTCAAACCTGTAAAAGCAACAATATAAACATAAGTGTTGATATCATTGTCTAGTTAAAGTTATTAAATTTTTTTACATGTAGAGGAAAAATTCGCATGGCTCCGAGATGATGAATTTTCCATACAAACATTAGCAGGCATCAATCCAGTTAACATCGAACATGTAAAAGTACATTTATTTCAATATCAAATATGCAATAGAAGTTTAAGCATGTACTTTGTTAGTAAGTACAGAAGATACTTTCAACCACTGGTATTCCCACCAGTTAAAAAAGCTTAATCCAACAATCTATGGCCCATCATAGTCAGCACTGAAGGAAGAACACATTATCAATCAGCTTGGTGGACTCACAGTCAAACGGGTAACCGCATGATTGCATAAATCAGAAAAAACATTGAGTGCCCTTTACCAATTATGTACTAAATTTGGGAATAACCAAGTTCTAATTATCCTTAAAGGCTATGGAAAAGGGAAATCCTTTCATGCTAGACTACCATGACATCTATCTTCTTTCCTGAACCTTATCAATGACATGGAAAATCGAAAGGGGCAGATTACATGCTATAGTGAATGATTGCGGTTTCTATGATAATGAAACAAGGCATCCGAAGTTGCAAACAAGCAAAAACTTACTACATGAAAAAGAAGATTGAGAAAAGGTGATTCATAGATAGATTAGATTTTTTCCTTTCTTCAATCATTTCTAATCCCTTCTCGAATTGTTCTTTCCGTCTTAATTGCTGCTGCAGAAGTTGAGGACTACGAAATGGAAACATGATAATGAGGGCGAAGGAATCGAAGCTGAAATAAATCGGAAAGCTTTATAAAGAAAGCTGGCGCAACTTCTTTTGATTAAGGAAAAAACATCCACCAGATTTAGTTTTTGGGAAAAAAAAATTGGAGAGGATTTAAATTCTGATTTGGGAAATAGAAAGCGGGAGTGTTAAATGTGGAGAGGGAAATTAAAGATGACGTGGAAGAAGCTAATTGGAGGGTTTTGTTGGTTGCGGATTAGAGAAGTGATCAAGGCTAGATATAGCCAATTATGGGGTGTAACGACCCACTTTTTATGTACATTTTAAGCCGACATTAATCAAACCATGTCAACTCAAATTGCACGGGAAAGCAGATAGTTACTAGAAAGAAATTAGAGGGTGAGATATGAAAGAAAGAAATGTTAGAATTGAAGAAGAAGAATCCGCACAACACAGAGTCTCACATCGCAGTGAAACAAAATATAATATGAAAATAAATCTTTATCGAGAGCTTTTAAAAATACTTACAATCATCAAGGTACATCAAAACATCTGGACAGTTATAATAATCTGTCCTCATATACAACACACAGGGGAATACACACTAATATATATATATATATATATATATATATATATATATATATATCTTAAATCTGAACTTCTTTAGCTTGTCTTCTGAAATTCGCAACGTTCAAATCTAAACCTGTAAAACTTGGGGTAACCCGAGCATTATAAACATCGGACTAGTCTGGGGAACCAGAGAAATAAAAACACACTAAGTTTAAACGTATCATCCAACTTGATTTTAAAGTCAAAATCTTTTTAAAAGAAAAGGATAATCGTAAGACCGAATTCACACATAAATACAGACTGTTTTTACCTTACGATAACCTAAAACATTTTTGAAATCAATATCTTCTTTGATATTGCAATAATGTCTAAATACAAATAAATAACAATCTAGCGGAATGCTTGCATCTCACGCTCCACATAAATAGTATACAACCAAAATTGCATCGCTTATTGGAGAATGGATTCCCATGGCAAGGTATGGGCAACCATCTTTCCGACAGTGTATCTTTAGAGAGGAATACACCGAGTTCAACAAGAACATCTTACAACTCAGGCCAAACATAACTGGCCCCTCATTTCGCTAGAGAGTACCGAATATATTGTCACCTACGGTTGGATCCAACATAACCGTTTCAGGAGATACAGAAGCGAAAAGAAGAACAAATATGAATATTCTCTAGATCGTGACAATACAAACTAATGGGAGCGACCTACATAGTAATGTGACCTGCCCGATTTTTACCATTTCCCGGTTGATGACGCTTGAGGCTACGCTTTACCTTTGTAATCAGCACATCACATTCACTTTGAATGCCACATCGCCAGATCCATCGAAATCACTAATTGACGTCCACAATAATAATTTACGTGTTAGCTAAAAGAAGTTTCCTTCTCCACCTCCACTCTTGGTACGGTTGAAGAAATCAATGTACGTGACCTTTCTGGAAATACTCTGTCAAACATCCATCCATACACGTCACCTAGGAATAGGATGAACTAAAGGCACCCTCCTACTGCATCCTAGGAATCACCCTAAGAATCAGTAACGAGGAGTCCTAGCGAATCCGTAGATTTCCAACGACGACAGAATCACCGTCAAGTAACTCTACTTACAATCAGAGAGATTCGATAAGCAGTCCTTTCGCTTATGAAGATAAACGGTCTTCAATGCTCCATCTCGAATCAGCATCTTTAACGTATATGTATTTGCTGGATGGAATGGTTTTTCGAATATAAATTTGATCCTGGTCTTTCCATACCAACAACTGTATGGGCCAAATTTGATAGTCGGTTATTTAACTACCAAATAAAACACCCACTCATCCATAAAATAAAATGGATTCACTAACTCGATACTTAGTATCATTTAGCCTCTTTAATGAACCGTCTGTTAATTATATTCTTTAAAATTTTCAAAATTTGAAACATCTCTTTTACTTCTTATTATAAAATAAAAATATTCTCCAAATTCAACTTATAAACTTTTCAAAGAAAAAAATAGTTTATAATGTCATTTACGGAAATCATAACTTATGTTTCCCTCAACTACACTCGTTTATAAACTAATATTATCCTTGGATAATCATGGGGTCGTTCATGTTAGGGTATTTTATTTACCTCTCAGACCTTGACCAACAACATTCATATCTTCAGAATATAGAAGTGTATTAACCACACGTTCCTTTTGAAAACCTATTTAAATCTCGAACACGTTTACTTAACTAATTATTAAGTAAAACTCTTATTAAACTCTTTATATTTACGTTAATAATCCTTTACAGTATTGTATATGAACTTCAATTCTATTATAAATAGAATCTGTAACGACCCGCATTCTACGTATCGGGGGATCGTAGAATATTTATTTCTTTTTCGAATGAAGTCTTATGGTCGTGTAACTTTGAGAAACGGCTATTGAGGCCATTTCCCATGTGCATGATTTTTCCCAATTTTTAAATGACCATTTTGCACCTGGAGAATCTTGTTTTGCCCATAGCTTTTGATTGCTAAGGAGTTTTGACCTGAAACCACTTCTATTGGATTCAGATGATGGTTTACCTTTCTGTAGAGTGGTCAAATTGACCAAACGGACTTACCGTTTGGGAGATATGGCTGAAATAAGGAGATGATTAATTTTTTTCTCTTTACAGATTGAACGATGAGTCGATATACGAGGAGTACGGGTTCAGGAGAAAATCATAGGGATGTTCCTGATATGAGGACGATGTTTACCAACTTCACGAGAGAGTTGCTTATGGATGTTTAGGGAGCAGTTCCTAATGCTGTTAACGGTGGTGGTGCAGTAGTGCAAGCGCCTAGGGCCGATTTCGCCAAGCTTAACAAAGATTATACTAGCTTGGGTGGGAAGTCGTTCCACAGAACGGAATTGACTAAAGAGGTTCAAGATTGGCTTGATAGTTGTGAGTGCATCTTTGAGGATTTGTGAATTGAAGATGCAATAAAGAGAAAACTCGCATCCCGTCAACTTCAAGGACGAGTAATGAATTGGTGGAATGCTATTAAAGCAGCTACTCCCGAGGATCAAGTTACTTGGAATCAGTTTAGGACTCACTTCAGTGATAAATTTATCCCAGCTGCTTAGAAATTAGAATTGTTTAGGAAGCTTTTGGAATTTAAGCAGAGTGGTAGGGCAGTCTCAGAATATATTGCTGAGTTCGATACTTTGTCGAAATATGGATTATCTCTTATTGATACTACTGAGAAGAAGAACGAGAAGTTCACAACTGACTTAGATAGGTACTTGGGAGAAATGTTGGATCTAGAGTAACCCTAGAGGGGGGTGAATAGGGTTTATCACAGTTTTTCACTGAATTAAAAAACTGACAGGGTATTAGAATAATAAACAGATCACATAATGCAACAAAAATAAAAGTGTAGAAAATAAATCACACACAGATATACCATGCTTTGGCAAAACTCTGCCTACTACTACATTTCTAAGGTTTCTATTAGGTAAAAGAACAGATCTCGCATACAAGACCATGTACACTCCCGAACCCCTCGCTCCAATTCTAATCCTGCACTCAAAACCCTAGGCTAGTCTATATCCACTAGACCAGATTTTCTCCTAGTTTTAAAGACACTAGTAAATTGTCAGTTAAACCCTAACTGAATCGCCTAGAATTTTGCAGACTCTAGAAAACTGTTTTGACGGTTTACAGAACAAATTGAAACAACACAAAAAGTAAAATCAATTAAAACCCTAGGAGTTTAAAATTAAAAGGTCATCCCCTTTTCAACATTTAAATGGGCTAAGCCAAAGGGAAACATGACCAGACCATTTGTAATTCATTTACCCCAATCACTTTTCTTTCTGGAATTGAAAATGGCCGCGCCTCCTAGGGATTTTGAAATCCTTCAAATCGATTCGATTACTATATGGATTCCTTCTACAGTTTCTTGCTTCTTCGATTGAATGTTTTCTGACTTGAGGAACTTTGTGGCGATCGAAACACGCAAGGAAAAATTGTGAGTTCTCTTAAATTTTGTTACTGATTTCTTTTGATTGTTTTTGGTTTCGATCAATCATGCCAGTAATGAATTGGTGTCACTATACAGGGTAATTCGAAATCCTAGATTCTCTGATTTTAGTAAATTGTCTTGTTTGATTAATTAGATGATTTCCCCTTTTGCTTGCATGATTTTTGGTTTTGAATTTTGGTCTTCAATTTGGCCTTCGATGAAACTGTAGATTTAAATTGCCCCTTTTGAAACCGAATTTGTCCCTTGTGTAATTTCTGACTTTGATGTACGCTGATTTTCTGAAATTACATTTCGAATTATTCCTTTTCCAATATGATATGTTATTTCTAAAAAAAAGGAATATTTTAAATTCTGAAAACATTTAAAAAAAACTTTTATAATAATTCGAATCAGAATTGGATTATAGTCAAAACAAGAAGCTTATTTCTAGAAAAGAAAATTGTTGTCCCCATTTAATTTATTGCCAAATCTGATATTCTTGTTTCCATGAGTCCCATCTTTGATTGGTTGAATTAAAGCCGAGAAGTATTCTTTGAACAACTTGTTCAT
The DNA here is from genome assembly GCA_030737875.1 of Allium sativum. NCBI lineage: Eukaryota > Viridiplantae > Streptophyta > Magnoliopsida > Asparagales > Amaryllidaceae > Allium > Allium sativum. The sequence goes on from JASFAX010000033.1 coordinate 11,542,783, forward strand.
TTCTGGAAATTTATTTGAATGGCCGGTTTGTCTAAACTAAGATGTCTGAATTTCTCCATAACATATTCGAGTCTTTACTTGTCCCGCTGACTTGTATTTGAACTATTTTTGCATGCTCCATTCATGTATAATCTGTATACACATAGCTTGTAGCCTTGTTTGCACTCAACAAGCATTTGCTGTTTCATTTACACACATTGCTATACTGAAGTGTTTGTGTACTAGTTGTCATCTTAAATGTTGAGTCCACCCATTGTGTATATACATGTTGTGTGTATGTGAACACATACATGTCCACTTGAAACCAGAAAGCCACCATGTTGATGCTTTTTATCCACTTGATCTCTTGAGTTGGACCTTGTCCATACTAGTTTTGCACTGATCTTGCCACACTCCTTGATCTGCACATTTGATCCGTGTTGCTTTAGATGTGTACACTGTCCTTATGAATTCGCCATACACTTGTGTATTTAGTCATATGTTTGAACTAGGTTATTCATGCTACGACTTTGTTTGAACTTCACTATACTTGTGTAGTTGCTGTTAGTTTTAACTCATGGAAAACACCTCACATTGAAAAACTGCTTCCTTGTGCATTTAAAAATGAATCATGCATGTCCTGAAATGTTCACTCATTTGCACTGTGTTGCACTGACCTGAAAACACTTGAACATTTTGATCTGCCATATATGAACTGTGCCATCTTGGTTGTGTGTACACTATGCTGCTTTGTTCCTTGGGTTGTATTTGCACACTTCGGAACCAAAATGTATTGTACATGCTTGACTATGGCTCGGCACATGGGCTGCTTACTTCACTAGTAAATGCTGCTACTTCATCCATGTTACCTTGAATTGACCATTGTCCACGTATGCTTGTAATTCAAATCTGTTGTGTCATGTATATCAAATTATGTAGCTGCTATCTACGTTGCTAAGTTTGATGCTCCACCATGTTGTTGAGCATGATCTGGACTGTGTTGACTTGAACTTGCTGCTACCGTTCACTTGTTTACATGTTGCCCTGCATATGCTCGGCCATGATCGAATTTGTGCACTGTCTTCTTATTGCACCATTTACTCATGCATGTATCACCATATTCACCTGTACATATGTCTATATATACACAAGAGTGTGTACACATATATCGTGCACATGAAATTTATTTATCAGAAGACTGCTGCACTGTGTTGTGGCTGTTCAGAATCAGCTAATGGTTCTGATTAGCAAACCAGTGTAGTATGTTGAGGCTGATCGGTGGGTATTAGTTGGATAAATACAAATCAGATCAAGTCATGAAAAATGATGAGAAACACACCAGAAAACTAAGGCAAATAAAATTTTAAAAATAAAATTTATATTTGCATGAATTTGAATATTATTTCTGTTCCATATACTGTGTGTATGTTTCTGTATATGACAGGTATGAAGACTGGACAGACTGAAGACGCTGTGAAGACAGAAGACAGAAGACAGAAAACAATGTGTAAAAGTGTATATGAGTGAATGTATAAATGGAATTGTAAATGAGTGAATGTGAAATGTATGGGTGTTGTATTGAATATGAAAATGAATATAAATTGAAATGTGTATCAGTGATGTATTCAAATAGTGGAGTTAAAAAAAATGTACTGTTTGAATAATTGAAATAAAATATTATATCTAAATAAAATACTGATATTTGAATTTCTGTACAGTCGTATTTATTTAAATATAAATATTATATTCCTATCTGTGATGTATTAATGAAACAGTACAGTAACAAACACATTTAAAATAAAATATATTTGTTTGTTATCATCAAACAAAAATCATATAATTGTGTATACAACACCGTTATATACAACAATCTCCCCCTTTTGATGATGACAAACAAATGTTAAGATTTTGAATCCAACAAATGTGTTTGACAATGAAGAACTGAACTCCCCCTATTTGAAAGCTCCCCCTACAACAGAAACCCCCCTATAACTGTGCATGAGTGAAAAATTAAAATTGAATTAATTTTTAAAATTGAAAATATTTATAAAATATTCACTCATAATTCAAAATCTCAACCCATTCTCCCCCTTTTGTTATCATCAAAAGGATTAAGAATTTAAAATATAGATGAAAAATGATTGACAAATACAATATCAGCTTAAGAGGAAGAATGGTCATCATAAATCTTAATCAGTCAAACAAAAATTATAATAAACTAAGAACTAGTTGCATATTTCACATTGCGGAGAATGACAGATTTACGATTATAATGGGCAGAGTTTCAAAAATATGATTTCCAATTATTTTCAAAAGAATTTTGTAAAATTGAGCAAAAAAACAGTGATGGATTTGGACTATAATCATAAATTCGACTTAAGTGACAAAATGGTATAATCTCAAATCCCAATAGCTATCAATCAACAAATCATAATACTTCATAAGATTTCAACACATTTCACATATTAGAAAGATGGATTGATATGCTGGATTTTATACACCAAGGAGAATTTCAGATCAATTTCAATTTATAGCACATTATTTCCTTTTCTTTTATTTTTTATTTAAGAGCACACTGATCACACATAACCAGAGCTTGGATTTTTAAACGAGGTCGGTCGCAGCTTAAATTATAAGTTGTTTCATAACCATGCATAACCAGAGCTTGGATTTTTAAATGAGGTTAGAGACACACTTATAAATTAATTATATTTTCATTATTTTCATTTTCAAAATGAAAACTCCTTAGTATATAAAACCAATATGGATGATAGAAATGTGGTAGGTACATAAATGGACTGTGAAATAAATTTCTAAATTAATTATATTATGAAATATGCTTGATTGTACCGGGATCATTGAAAGTTTTCAATTATCACTAATTCTGAATAATAACATAGTCCTATTTCTATCACAAATATTTCCACTGTTTTTTAAAAAAAACATATAAACTCTCCACATTAATATAAAATTATCATGGATGGCAGAATGATGATAGATAAAGGAGATGGTCCTGAAATAATTGCCAATTCAAAGATATTATAATAATTGTTCAACCATCATGAAAATCTAAATAAAATCTCCTCTTGTTGTGAAATATACTTCAGTCACAATTCATCGCAATTACAAAGTCTGATAATAATTTTGATGAATTATAAATACAATTCAATTGGGTTATTGATTTCAATTTCTAAATTAATAATCAATAAATAATCTTAAAATTGAAAATCCATTACAAGAGGGATATGGAGATCTATACAAAACAAAAGGGAAAAATATATATATAGCAAGACAAAAACAAAACAGCGCATCTGATACCAATTAGTGTCTCAATAAATGAGAATTTTGACATGATACTAGAGATGAACAAGAATATCATAGACAAAAGAATTTTAAGTACAAAGCCCAAGAAGACAAGATAACATATTATGCACATGTATTAGAGCAACAAACCGATGATTCCATAACAAACATTTTTCAAAACGGTATCAGAGCAGCACAGAAACCAATAGTACAACAGACTTGTCCGCAGATGTTTCTAATGGTCACAAAATATATTCCATGATCCAAGATTATAAAATTTAGTTCATTTTAAATCATTTGAAGAAATGTGAAAATATCAGGATTTAATGAATCAATCACACCAGATTATGTTTCAGATTCAAGACGTGTGAGATTCAATAAATCAATAATTTCAAATGATTTTAAACAAACAAATATTCAAATCAAATCATCATGAAATAAAAGTGAGATTTAAGACCAGATATTCAAATAATTTTCAAAATTATCTCTGACAAGTATAAGAGAATTTTAGATCATTTACATCAAATTTGAGAGGTATTCATGATCCAGAAAATTAAAAATATTTTATTTGTAATCTCTTGAGTCAATGTCAAGTTTGAGATATAATGAATTATTCACACAAGATTGATAATTTGAAATTTAAGTGGTGTGCGATATTCAAAATATCTAGAATTTCAGATGATTTCAAACAAAAACTAATTTCAATCATAATAATCATTAATAATGATGAATTTCAAGATGTATCACTGATTCAAGACAACTTAACTTATTCAAGCCAATCTGAAAATTTCTGAAATTATCACAACTGATAAATAACAGAGTGCTATAATGAGTATAAATTTTCAAGACTTCCCGAAATGAATTAGAAGATACTCAAAACAGGAAAGGTGTGTGAAATTCCACAAAACTTTCGGATCTTCAAAAATTTAGAATTATAATCAACAGTGTTCAAGATATGACAAGAATACTTCAACACTGTTATGAATTCAGAGATCAGAAAATAAACTTCAAAACAACTGCAGATATTTACAAATTTTAATTCAAGCTCTGGAAATGATTAAAAAATCAGAATTTTATTCAATTGAAGTGAATTTCCAGAAAATCATGAATTCTGCAATTTAAAGCTAAGTAAGCTCAGAGAAGAAAGACACAAGTATATGGCAGTGTCAAATCAAAAACAAAAAAATAGAAGGAGTAGAATTAAAAAACAATATTTACAAAGATGATTTTAGAGGTTATACCTGAAATTGACATGAGTAAATAAATCTCTAACTCAACAGATGTGGCTAAGGAACTGTGAATGATTATGTGATATGTAGTAGTTTGAATCCAATTTTTCTTTAGCTATGCAGTTCCTCAGCCTCCTTTGGTACCTAACTGTTAAGAGGATTGATGGTCTAACAAAAGTAGTAAAACCACTCACAGTTTTGTTCACATCTTTTGCTACCCAAATCTGTTTGAATAACAATCCGTTAGAATCAACTAGAGTACCCTTTAGAACCCAAATTCGTTTAGTTTTTCCAAAAATCATTTTATTTCTTTTTGGGGTCCACAACCATTCAACTGGATTGTTATCAAACCAATTCTTGTCTCGTTTGTGATTCAAAAACCTTTTGGAATTTTCAAAAATCAAATTTTCAGAATGACCCATCTTGTAGCAGTTTGAAGGATTTTTAAAATCCCAAGAGTTCAAATTTTCAAAAACACTTCTTTTCCCAAAACCAAGAACATTTTTATTTTCCGAAGAAAATTGGTTTTTCAACAACATATTCAAAGATTTTTCACTGTTTGAAAATTTAACCAATGTTATTTTAAGTTGTTGAATTTTAAATTCAAGATCACCATTTTCTTTCATTAGATCTAAACAATGGTTTTCCGTGATCTTACTCTTTTCAAAAATAGTTTTCAAAAACAAAATTTCATCATTAAGCAATTTAATTTTGGCTTGGGACTCAGAAATTTCAAATTCAAAATGTTTTCGACTTTCAGATTCAAATTTCTTGAGTTTTTCAATCTCAACTTCTAACTCATTCAGAATAAACTCAGTTTTCAACAAGCTTTGTTTTTCAGCAAAAATATATTTGGAATTTTCAGTTGCCTTGAAATTTTCAAATTTTTTTTGCAAACAATTGTTTGTGCTTTCAAGCTCTATCTTGTTCTCTTTTAAATTCAGAATTTCATTCTCAATTTTTTGAATATTTTTATTTTGACGAACAAGATCATTTTTCAAATTTAAACAATTTTTGCAATTTGAATTTGAAAACTTCTTGACATTTTTAAGCTTTGATTCCAAAAGATTATTTTTGCAGATCAACTCAGGTTTTTCAGATTTCAGAATTTTATTTTTAGACTTTAGGTTCTCAACAGATTCAGTTAAATCACTTAAGCGAGAAATTAAATCTTTACAAGAAAGATCTCCTGTTGAGTCTCCATTTGGATTTCATCTGTGCAACCTGTTAAGCACAATCTGAAGCTGAGTTGACTTCCTGAGGTTTTGAGCAGTTGTCAATTTTTCCCTACAGCGCGTTGAGAGTCTGCCAGATTTCCTACGCAGTTAAACAATAGGAAATAAGGCTATATTGTACATCATCAATATAAGAATATAAAATATGAGTAGCGTGTAAATTAAATTCAATATCAACCCTATTTACAATATCATACCCATTTATAATACTATTCCAACATTTAATATCAACATACTTAAAATAGGATTTCATTTCAGATTTCCAATTTAAAAAATTTGTACCATTAAAAATAGATGGAATATCACTGGACTGACTCTCTATGGATTGATAACTAGGGATCATCATTACTCTATAGTTAAACAAAAATACCTTCTCTGATACCAATTGTCGGATCTAGAGTAATCCTAGAGGGGGGTGAATAGGGCTTATCACAGCTTTTCACTGAATTAAAAAACTAACAGGGTATTAAGATAATAAATAGATCATATAATGCAGCAAAAACAAAAGTGTAGAAAATAAATCACACATAGATATACCCAGCTTCGGCAAAACCCTGCCTACTAATGCATTTCTAAGGTTTCTACTAGGTAAAATAACAGATCCCACATACAAGACCATGTACACTAGCGAACTCCTCGCTCCTATTCTAATCCTACGCTCAAAACCCTAGATTGGTCTATATCCACTAGACCAGATTTTCCCCTAGTTTTACAGACACTAGTAATCTTACAGTTACCCGCTAACTGAATCCCGTAGAATTTTACAGACTCTAGAAAACGGTTTTGACGGTTTATAGAAAAAATTGAAACAACACAAAAAGTAAAAACAACTAAAACCCTAGGAGTTTAAAATTAAAAGGTTATCCCCTTTTCAACATTTTAATGGGATAAGCCAAAGGGAAACATCACCGGCCCATTTGTAATTCATTTTCCCTGATCACTTTTCTTTCTAGAATTGAAAATGGCGGCGCCTCCTAGGGTTTTTGAAATCCTTCAAATCGATTCGATTGTTGTATGGATTCCTTCTGGAGTTTCTTGCTTCTTCGATTGAATGTTTTCTGATTTGAGGAACTATGTGGCGATTGAAGCACACGAGGAAAAATTGTGAGTTCTCTTGAATTCTGTCTATTGATTTCTTTTGATTGTTTTTGGTTTCGATCAATCATACCAGTGATGAATTGGCGTCACTATATAGGGTAATTCGAAACCTTAGATTCTCTGATTTTAGTAAATTGACTTGTCTGATTAATTGGATGATTTCCCCTTTTGCTTGCGTAATTTTTGCTTGTGAATTTTGGTCTTCAATTTGGCCTTCGATGAAACTGTAGATTTAAATTGCCCCTTTTGAAACCGAATTTGTCCCTTTTGTAATTTCTGGCTTTGATGTACGCTGACTTTTTGAAATTACATTTCAAATTATTTCTTGCCCAATATGATATATTATTTCTAAAAAAAAGTAATACTTTAAATTCTGAAAACATTTAAAAAAAACTTTAATAAGAATTCAAATCAAAATTGGATGATGTCAAAACAAGAAACTGATTTCTAGAAAAGAAAATTGTTGTCCCCATTTAATTTGTTTCCAAATCTGATATTTTTGAAAATTCTTGTTTCCATGAGTCCCATCTTTGATTGGCTAAATTAAAGCCGAGAAATATTCTTTGAACAACTTGTTCATTTCTGGAAATTTATTTGAATGGCTGGTTTGTCTAAACTTGGATGTCTGAATTTCTCCATAACATATTCGAGTCTTTAGTTGTCCCACTGACTTTTGTTTGAACTATTTTTGCATGCTCCATTCATGTATAATCTGTATACACATAGCTTGTAACCTTGTTTGCACTCAACAAGCTTTTGTTGTTTCATTTACACACATTGTTGTACTGAAATGTTTGTGTACTACTTGTCATCTTAAAATGTTGAGTCAAACCATTGTGTATATACATGATGTGTGTATGTGAACACATACATGTCCACTTGAAACCAGAAAGCCCCCATGTTGATGCTTTGTATCCACTTGATCACTTGAGTTGGACCTTGTCCATACTAGTTTTGCACTGATCTTGCCACACTCTTCGATCTGCACACTTGATCTGTGTTGTTGTAGATGTGTACACTGTCCATATGAATCTGCCTTACACTTGTGTCTTTAGTCCATATGTTTGAACTGGGTCATTCAAGCTACGACTTTTTTGAACTTCACTATACTTGTGTAGTTGTTGCTTGTTTTAACTCATGGAAAACACCACACATTGAAAATTTGCTTCCTTGTGCATTTAAAAATGAACCATGCATGTCCTGAAATGTTCACTCATTTGCATTGTGTTGCACTGACCTGAAAACACTTGAACATTTTGACCTACCATATATGAACTGTGCCATCTTGGTTGTGTGTACACTATGCTTCTTTGTTCCTTGGGTTGTATTTGCACACTTCTGTACCAAAATGTATTGTACATGCTTGACTATGGCTCGACACACGGGCTGCTTACTTCACTAGTAAATGTTTCTACTTCATCCATGTTACCTTGAATTGACCGATGTCCATGTATGCTTGTAATTCAAATCTGTTGCATCATGTATATCAAATTATGTAGCTGCTATCTACGTTGCTAAGTTTGATGCTCCACCATGTTGTTGAGCATGATCTGGACTGTGTTGACTTGAACTTGCTGCTATCATTCACTTGTTTACATGTTGACCTGCATATGCTCGGCCATGATTGATTTTGTGCACTGTCTTCTTGTTGCACCATTTACTCCTGCATGTATCACCATGTATATATGCACAAGAGTGTGCGTACAAATATATCGTGCACGTGAAATTTATTTATCAGCAGACTGCTGCATTGTGTTGTGGCTGTTTAGAATCAGCTACTGGTTCTGATCAACAAACCAGTGTAGTATGTTGAGGCTGATCAGTGGGTATTAGTCGGATAAATACAAATCAGATCAAGTCATGAAAAATGATGAGAAACACATCAGAAAACTGAGGAAAATAAAATTTTAAAAATAAAATTTATATTTGCATGAATTTTGAATATTATTTCTGTTGCATATACTGTGTGTGTGTGTGTTTCTGTATATGACAGGTATGAAGACTGGACAGACTGAAGATGCTGTGAAGACAGAAGACAGAAAACAAAAACAGTATGTAAAAGTGTATATGAGTGAATGTATAAATGGAATTGTAAATGAGTGAATGTGAAATGTATGGGTGTTGTATTGAATATGAAAATGAATATAAATTGAAATGTATATCAGTGATGTATTCAAATAGTGGAGTTAAAAAAATTGTACTGTTTGAATGTTTGAAATAAAATATTATATCTAAACAAAATACTGTAAATATTTGAATTTCTGTACAGTTGTATTTTATTTAAATATAAATATTATATTCCTATCTGTGATGTATATATGAAACAGTACAGTAACAAGCACATTTAAAATAAAATATATTTATTTTTTATCATTAAACAAAAATCGTATAATTGTGTATACAACACCATTATATACAACAAGAAAGACTTATAAACCACATTGATGATACTTTCAAATCCATTATGGGGAAAGCATTGAGATCAGAGAGCTTTTACCCTAAGTCAAAGACTAAGGTTGCTATTACATCTGCAAAGGAGCCAAAGCCGCAGGCAAGCAGTGGAGGCAAGAATAAATCCCAGAATAAGAGGAAACAAGACCTAACCAAGGATGGTCAGAAAAAGAAGAGTAAGAAAGGTGGCGAGTGCTTTAGTTGTGGCAAGAAGGGCCACTATGCCAGAGATTGTCGGGAAAAGCCTGGGGAAAGAAAGTGCTTCAATTGCGGCCAAGCGGGACATCACAAGGATAAATGTCCGCATCCTCCTAAAGAGAAGAAGATCATGAAAGCATATGCTATCAACACTATTCCTTCTTCGTCAAATTCCCCAACTGCGGTACAAAAGTGAAAGGGTGTCGTTATTCAAGGTATGCTTTCCATTTATGAAGTTTCTGTTTGAGTTTTTTTGATAGGGGGCATCCCATTCCTTCATATTTAGTGACCTGGTGGATAGGTTGAGATTGGAACCCAGGATTGTCGATAGACCTTTAGTTGTGACGAACCCGATTGGTGGTTCGACTAGCCTTTGCATGATTTGTCGTGATTTGGTCTTGTCGAGTCATGGATGTAAGTTTTCTCGTGATTGCTTTGTTTTGGGCTTTACTGGGTTTGGCATTAATTTGGAAGTCAATTGGCTCCAAAGGTATAGAGTGGTATTGGGTACCTACCTAGTGATGGTGATGATAGCTAGAGTTAGGGAGGCAGAGAGATATAAGTAGTTGTTGTGACTTCCATTAAATGATATCTTAGTTTACTCGAGGAATGATGTGCAGCCGTGACAGGATAAGACTGTTCGATGATATGGACTACCCCGAGTGGGACTCGGTAAGGCTATGAGATGACTCGAGTTGGACTCGAGAAGGCTGCAAGAAAGCGGATTGGCCTCGGTGGGACTCGAGTTGAAGATGGAATTTTGGATAGCTCTTCGGATGGAGTGCCAAGGAATCGTCGATAGTTTGGAGTGTTCTAAGCAGACTCGAAGCAGGGGTATCTGGGAACGCCCAATTACCTTGGATCCATTAGACGTGATCTAGTTTTCCTTGGAGGATAAACGTACATTGTACATACGGTAGTCCGTTTGGAGGCAGGGCTTCCATTAGCCCTTGAGATTGGTTGGACCAGTTATATGGATATTGACGTATTCATGGTTTTAGCAGGTGATGGATAGGACTTATTCAATGAATGCTATAGACTGTTTAGGACTTTATATTGATGCTCTCTTTGATTCAAGAATGGCAATAACTTCGGAGGGAATTCAGTTGGGAAATCTCGAAGTGATAAGAGGGGTTCGTTGGATGGAGATGAAACGAAAGTTAGGACGATTCAAATTGGACTTGAACTCCTAAATAATGGTTGTTCGTTAATCTAGGAGATCCAACGTGTAGGAAGACGACTCATATTGCACTTGAATTGGTGCGTAATGGATACTCGAGACTGGGTCTGAGTTTATGGATAGTCGCCAGCGATGCCGACGAGAGTTATGAAGGATTATCGTTGTCGTAAGTTTTAACGGGCTCAAAGCAAGGGTACAGTAGGGGCACGACAAGTTGGACTAGTCGAATACCCTGGACCTATTAGATGGGCATAGTTTTCTCTGGAAGGCAAATGTACATTGGACGTGCAGTAGCCTGATTAGAACTGGGGTCATCATTAGCCCTTGACGGATGGTATGGTGACATAGCCAGTCATATGATTAACGATGGTTTAAGTAGGATTCACAGTGATGGCCAAAGTCAGTTATGAGTGATTGGTTTCTTTGTTGAACCGTCTCACGTGGATTGTCCAGTGTCGAAGGAGGCGTTTCTTAGGTGTTTTTCTGATATTGGTTTAGGCTTCTGGGGATTGTACTTGAGGGATGTTGAATTCGGTTAGGATGGTTCATGTGAGATGTATAAACTGGACATAATGATTACTGTTGTTTGATTGCTTTTGATTGCTAGGATTGAATATGTCATTCTGGTTTTATCTTGATGTGAGGTTGAAATGTTTCATTATAAAGGCTTTCACTGTCGAATGTGGGGTCTTGGGCTTGGAGTTCTTCTCTAGTAATGTGACTGTTAGATTGATGGTTAATCTGCCTATTCTCGTATACTTTATTGATGATGTTAGTTAGCTGTTTTATCGCTCACGAAGACTAGTTGTACCTAATGGTAATGGATTGAGGGGGTGAGTCATGTATTCGACGATCTCTAGAGAGCTTATATGTTGGATTTTGGAGGATTAAGGAATGACCATTTGCATCTAGTTGAGTTCGTATATAATAATAGTTATCAGTCCAGTATTGGTATGACTCCATTTGAAGCTTTGTACAGAAGACCATACAACTCACCATCATGTTGATTGGAAACCGATGAGAAAATTTGTGCTTGGATCAGAGGTAGTAAGAGAAACCTCAGATAAGACCAAGGTTATTCAACAACGAATTAAGGCTGCCCAAGATAAGCTGAAGAGTTATGCTGATAAAAGACGAAGAGATTTGGAATTCTTCGTTAACGACTTAGTATTTATCAAGATCTCCGTTGAAAAATGTGATTCATTTTGGTAGGAGAGGTAAGTTAGTACCAAGATTCGTAGGTCCATTTCCCGTTCTCGAGTGAGTAAGGGATTTGGCGTACGAAGTTGGATTGCCTGACAAGATGGCGAGAGTTCGCAACATATTTCATGCTTCCCAGTTAAGAAAGTTTGTGCATGATCCTAATGTGACTATTTCACCGGATCAGTTGGATGAGATCGAGGTAGAACCCGAGGTCCTTGGGAACCACAAACTGATTCGTATTGTCGGGTATGATACAAAGTTCCTTCGAAGGGAGACGGTGAAACTAGTTAAAGTCCAGTGGGGTGATAACGAGAATGACTGTACTTAGGAAATAGACGAGAACATGAGGGAGTCGTATCCAGAACTCTTTGCCTGGTAATAATTTAAAGCGATAGTTATTTCCCTTGTTAGTAAACCACATGCTAGGATAGGCTTTTTGTGTTGTTATGTGCGTTTGATTGTTTGTAAATGATTGATAGGCATGTGGGAACCTTTCTATGTTTTGATTAAGGAATTTCAGGGGCGAAATTTCTTAAGAGAGGGAGAATGTAACGACTTGCATTCTACGTATCGGGGGAACATAGAATATTTATTCTTTTTTGAATGAAGTCGTATGGTCGTGTAACTTTAAGAAACAGCTATTGAGACCATTTCCCATATGCATGATTTTTATCAATTTTTAAATGACTGTTTTACCCCTAGCGAATCTTGTTTCGCCTTTAACTTTTGATTGCTAAGAAGTTTTGACCTGAATCCACTTCCATTGGATTCGGATGATGGTTTACCTTTCCGTAGAGTGGTCACAATGATCAAATGGACTTATTGTTTGGGAGATATGGCTGAAATAAGGTTTGAAGATGGAAAAACTGCTTAAACGGGCTTAATAGGGTAATTAGCAGCTAGGCCCATTAGGTATTTCGGGATTAGGGTAATATAAAGGCTGATAGGACTAGAGAAACTCTCCTTTGTCATTTTTCAGCCGCCACAAACTTTCTCTTCAACCCTATCAATGGTTTCCACCTTCAAAACCATCTCTAATCACTTTGTAATCAAGGATTAAGCTAATCAACATCAAATCAAGTCAAAATAGCATCAAATCAGAGTTGGAGCTGCTGTGTTGTATAGGAATTTGTCCCAAATCCGTGGAGACTTCAGAGCTGTAAATTATTGGTGGCTAAGGTGGGTGATTAGCATGTTTCTTCACTAATTACGACTAATTAGGGGTAATTAGTGATAATTAGAAAAATTATGCATGATAAAAATATGGAAAAATATGAAAAAATCCTTAAATATTATTTTATGGCTCTGATAAAAATTTGGGTTAATTTGGACTTGTTTTGCTAATCATATGATTAAGGGGAAACATGGGTTTTGGGTATGTTTGATCCATATTAACATGATAAATTGTTGTTTTGGTGTTTATGGTTAGTTATACATGTTGCTATTACTGTATGGTATGCTTTGTGATTGCTTAGTAAAGTTAGAATAGTCGAAAACGCCGTCATATGGCATAAATAGCTCGCTGGAAAAGTTATAGGAAATTGGTCAGTAGCCCGTTCGTGAAGCACATATCACGACCCGACCCGCTTGCGACCACGAGAACACGAACCGATCCCACTCGTGTTCAACCACTAGTCGCTCCAACCGGAATAATGAGCATGGACGTTGGTCACGAACCGACGTCACGAGTAGTAGGACCACAAGCCGGAGGGCTATGAAGCATCATGAACCAATGGCCACAAACCACGATCGAGAACCACGAGCCGTGCCAGAGGGCGAACCGCGAATCGGGCTGGAGTCCTCACGAGCCGAGGAAGAAGTCACGAACCGCCTGCTTGCACGAGTAGTTGTACCTGAGATGAGCAGGAAGCTTCCACGTATGATATATATATATATATATATATATTCTCCCTATGTTGTAGCTGGTCACTACTTTGGGAATTAATAGTGCACCCTTTCTATTTTGCTTTAGAGACAATATTCTGAAGTTGTAATAATGGTATTGGATCATAAGCTGTATTTTAGATTTCGTTGCTATGATGGTTTAGTTTTCAGCTTATGCACTGTCTTGCCTGTTTTATGTCAAGTTATGTTATTATTATATTTTATTCCATGCGCTGTGAGATATACTATAGGTTCTTTGATAGTTCTTCATCTTGCTTCTTTTCTTTTGACGACCATCACGTGTTGGTCGGGCATCGCCACAACGCATTTCGGAGAAATGCCGGCTGGTTCGGGGCGGGCCGTCACAGAATCGTTATGACAATTCCTTTATATCTCTTTATTATTATATTACAAATTATTTTCGACAACTCAATTTCATTCGTTTGAAACCACATAAACAAAGCTTTTATAAATCTTATATTAATATCTTACACAATTATTATATTGATATCTTTTCAAATTCTTATATTGATATTTATCAAAACTATTAAATTTATCATCTATAAAAAATGTTGCAGATTTCATTTCAAAGCCATTTTACTTTCATTTATCACATTTTCTTTAAATCAAACTTTTCAACTTATTTGTTTTCTAAAAACACATAATAATCCTTTGGAAATCTTATATCTAAAAATAGTTCATCTTGCTTGTAACAAATGTTACAAAACATATTTACAAACCATTAACTTTATTTACTAGTTCGATTCCATTTCCAAAACTTTAAATTTCCATTTACAAAATCATTTGTAAATTAATTATGACAAACTACCATTCATTTTTGTTTCCACCTCTTTAACTTCATTTAAACTCCTACCTTCAGTTAACCTTCCAAACTTTAGAATATCACATTCCGAATCTCGGGATAAAATTCACTTTGATTAATCATTCCGAACTTTGGAATACCACATTCCGAACCTTGGAATAACACTTACTTAACCATTTCATATCATTTCCCGACCACATTATATTATCCAATTCTTTTATCTTAGGAATTTATTTTACAACTCTTTCACTATAAATCAACTCATACTCATGTATCCAATTATTTTATGTTTTGGGAAAATCTTGATTTAATAATCCATTTTAAGTATCATATTTAAATCCAATTATAAATTCATATTTGTCATTCCAATCGAAACCCCATTTATAAATATCATTTATAAATCTCATTTATATATCCATATTCATATTTTCAACTTCGTTTTCATTAAAAATCTGAAATCTCATTCTCAAATCACTACTAATTCCAATTTTGTTGATGGGTTAATCTTAGTCACGAAATGTTATTTAATCACATTTCGTATATTTCAAAACATTTTTTGTTAAAAACAATCATTTATTACGAAAACACTACTCCTTAATCCCTTTTATATATTCTTGTATATCCACGATTTAATTATTCCATTTCGATATTTTGAAATCCATTTAAACTTCCTTTACGATCATTAAGGCCTTTACAAAACCATTTCAACATTTAAATAGCCAACACCATAAATTTATATCGTTTAAACGTTTATTTACTAATATCTTACATCCCTAGCAGTTATATTTTATGTATATAAAAATTGTAAATTTAACTTGGCCTATTATCTTTACAAACAAAATCGTATTTCAAATCCATATAAAAGTATACTCATATTTTTGAAACTCCTCGAAATCCATTTAATATTGATTTCGAAAAATCATTTCATTTAGTTTATGGTACTAAAGAGGCAAATGACTATTATAGTACCAAACCGTGAAATATAAACCAATTTCACGTTCCATAACAAACATATAATCATATTAATAAACGTTATCAATATTAGTTAGGAATCTTGTTGGATTCCTCCAACCTGTTCTTTACTGCAATACAATGGGTTACCACAATTCAAACCATTCAGTTAAATATGGTCAATTAATATTCTTTTTCCATTTAATTAGATGACAAAAACAGTTTAATAATAACAGTAAATAATAATTGTAACAGTTAATACTAGGCTAATAAGAGAAATTCAAGCATTCAAATATTTATTTATAACGTTTATATTATTATAAACGTAACCACTGAGGTAAGTTACCTCAATTGAATTCAATCGTTAGATATAACGATTAATTTATTGAATTAAACAAACGTTTAACTATTTCATCCATGTATGAATATAAAATTAACAAGAAAATAAACACCCATTAACAATCATAACACACAATTATAAAACCCGACTCATATAAAATACAAGTGGAAGAACTGAGTGGGTTTAACTCACCTTGAATCGATACCGTTGTTTAAACCATTCAATTACAGTTTAAATTGAATAGTCGTTTAATTTAACTATAAAACCCTATTGACTCCATTTCTGTCCCGAACAGTTCCAGAATGTAGTGCACATCAATGAGATTCCAATGGCCTCTGGTTTGTTTAATTTTGATGATACATGAATATGGATAATATAAGTTTCTTTTTAAATTAATAATAAATTCCTTGATTATATACTTTATCAAACTTAATTAATTACTTTCAAATTTGAGTGACCAGGCCCGAACTATTTCTATTGCACCATATGTTTGTTTTCATTGCCTGCATATGGTTTGTTTGTTTTGGCCGTACCCTTCATTCCGCTGTTGGAAGGACATGTTATAACATCTTTTTAATACATACATTTTTAAAGTAATGATAACCCATCCCTTAATTACTTTAATTAACTAAAAAGAAATCTTAATTACTTTTGGTTTGATCATAGAAACAGGTCCGCTTATCCTTCTTTCCCCAGTCTTTTCTCGTTGTCTTCTGCATTGATCAACCTAACTCAGTTATATAATTTAATAATTAACACTATTAATCCCTTATTTAAAAACTAATTATATTACATTAGTTAAATCTGAAACGGGCCGAAGTGCGTCTCTTTCGTTCCAGGCTCGAGCATCTTCATCTTCCCCACTCCAGAATTCATTTCATATTCCTCCTTTTCCTTTTTTTTCTACCGCAAGTAGATGTTGCCTTCTTCCTTTATACTGCTTTAACACACTTCGCTCCAACTATGGTCTCACACAAGGACACCATCCCACTCTCACCGTTCCAAAGCAACCCCATTCTCCTCCTGCTCGACCACCCTACTGTGAAACTGCACCACCCAAAACTCAGCACCCCATCCTCCTGTCTGACTCCAAAACCCCGTGCCTTCCCCCTGCTCAAACGATGTACAACGCCACTTGACACACACTCTTCATCAAAATATCTAGCTATCGAAAGAAAATGTGCACTGCATAACCCATCACAACACCGCCTTGATCATCACTTAACCTCTGGAAAACTCCCCTGTCACTTTCAAAATGAACCCACACC
Organism: Allium sativum; assembly: GCA_030737875.1. Taxonomy (NCBI): domain Eukaryota; kingdom Viridiplantae; phylum Streptophyta; class Magnoliopsida; order Asparagales; family Amaryllidaceae; genus Allium; species Allium sativum. The sequence goes on from JASFAX010000033.1 coordinate 11,559,925, forward strand.
ATGATAGAACACCTCGAGCTCCTTCACCATCTGCACTACAGACGACGTCCTCACTAGTGGTCTAACTCACAGCCACCATCTCAACACACTCGCGCCTCTATCGTACAGTGTTCGTCTCTTCGACTAAATAACGTTGAGCGGATTTGTTTTGTTTATTGTAGAGAAGTGGTTTGGTTCTAAAAATGAATGGAGCACGCAAGTGTTTCTATTAATTGAGAAGAAAAAGAAAAGGAGAGTTTGTTTTTCCTGTATGCAGAACAAAGAAGAAAAAATGGAGCAAATCGATGTGTTTTTATAGGGGAGATACAATGTGGAGACCAAGCTGTCATAGTGTATAGGTTTGCAATAATTTGTTAGGTAGCTATTGTGTGTGTCAATTCCAATAAAATACTTGGCTATCACGATTTTAGAAGAATTGGCAGCCAAGGCATTTAAAGTTTGGGAGCCAAGTAATCAAATATTTGGGATCCAAGGATCAAAAGGAAAAAAACATGCTTTGTACACAGGTAGTCGTCATATATTTAAATCATTTTGATTAGGGTTAAACTATTTATTTATTTTAAACGGTTAATTTTACCTTACTGCTATTTAACGTCCACTGTTATATTCGTATTGACACACACCAATTATAAATACAACGAAAACAGACACACTGTTATGACTAGACGTTATGGTCCCAATGAAATTCATTTTGTTGAATTCGGACTCCGTTTGCACGACGGTGTCCTTTAGTTTCAATTATATGCACCGGTTCACTTTTAATTTTCGTCTACCGACAAAACGACTCTAAATGGCTCCAAACTGGAAATTTAGCAATAATTAGCTATACGCATTCCAATAAAATTTGTTTCATCGAAAACAAAGGTTGTTTGAAAATCGGCTATTCATATGGCTTATATAATATTGATAAAATATTATATAAATTTCATAATAATAATAAAAAAATTATTATTATCGAAAATATCGAAATAGAATAATATATGCAGCTTCAACTATAATTTATACAACTTAATATCTACAAGTTAAAACGACGCCCAATTTATATTAGAACCCTTTTAGATTTATTAATAAACGTTATATTTTAATAACGATTTTCATAGCGACTATTGTAAAATTTGATTTGGACATTACTAACAATTTATGACATGAAATCTGGATTTTTCTCTTTCATATGAAAATTTTAATCAACAAGATTCAAACGTTTCTAGTTTCACGGAAATCCGACTTATAACGGATCTTGTATACTCAACTGAAGTTCAAAACTCAATATTACGAACTACCGCGCCATTTCGAGCTCATTTTATATTATATATAAATTTAACGTTCAAACTTCGTTTTATAAACGAATTAAACATTAAAAATCCATTAATATTCCAAATATAATATTTAAAATAATAAGAAAAATTAAATATTTGACTACCAAAAATACGGAACATTACATTCTTCCCCCTTAAAAGAATTTCGTCCTAGGAATTACTAAGGCAGGAAAAATGCTACAAATCCCATTATCTTTAAAATCCAATTTATTTTAAGTTGAAAACCAATTCATAATTGTTAATATAAATTTTCAAAAATATCAAAAAAATTCCAACACATTACCCGGAAAAATTCGGTAGAGTCTCCCTTGCACAAAGGGACTTCTGCGATATCGCAGGAGCTAATAATATATATATATATATATATATATATATATATATATATATCGACCCACACGGTCGAAAACAAAAACCAAAAAACCAAAATTTATATTTTCACGTAGGCGTACCTTTTCGAGTGCTATTGAGCGTACTTGCTCAATTTACGTGTAGTGTACACAACTAAAATCGATCCTTAAAGTCATTTGGCACTTGTACTCAACTCAATTCATCATATAAGTAACAATGTCATGATATATAAAGTAATACTTCACTAGTTATCAAATATATCAACACGAAATCCAAAATAAAACATGAACATCAATTTAATTTCAAATACAGGGTTTAAATCATTAATTTCAATTCATAGCCGGTTTTATTCCACTTTATAATGTCGGAATTTGTTTTTAATTCATTCAACTCTTATTTAAACCATTGATGAATTTATTCAATGAATCAAATAATCAGTAATCAATCAACAACCAATACACAACCAACTCAATCAAATCAATTGAACATTTAGTATTAATATTTACATTGATTTCATATATTTGAATCTCAATCGATTAGTATCCGATTGATTTTTATTTAATTATAATTCATTTGGTTCCCAAATTTATTTTATATATTATCATTCTTAACTCCACTTAGCCAAGTTAAGTTTCAATTTCAAGTCCAATTAACTAATTGGATTTTCTAACCAAATCCAAATTCATTCTGTTTTTAACATGTCTTAAGTTGAATCCTGGTTCATTCAATTCATATTACAATACATATTCGCAGACTCCATACGTGAAATTTCTTCTGGTTATATTAAACCATTCCAATTCATAATCCAATTTGAATCTCATTCAAATCAACCAAACACGTCAAATACACCATAATCTCAAAAATTTGAGAAAATTATTTCTTCTCTATACAAAAATATATTTTGGGTAAAATTATTTCATTTACACCCTTTACAAAATAATATCGTGTCCATTGTCAGTTCAAAAGCTTCTCAACATTTGAATCGATCAAACAATACAAAATGTTTGTATATGAAATTTACAAATACGCTCTCATATATATATACGCTCAAATTCAATCAAGGGTATTTCAAACCCCATCTCTATCGAGTTACACCACAGAGCAAAGATTATTACTAAACCTCACTCTGATACAATGTGTAACGACCCACTTTTTACGTACATTTTAAGCCGACATTAATCAACCAATGTCAACTCAAATTGCACCCAAAAGCAGATAGTTGATAGAAAGAAAGTAGAGGGTGAGATAAGAAAGAAATATTAGAATAGAAGAAGAAGAATTCACACAACAAAGAGTCTCACATCGCAGTGAAACAAAATATAATATGGAAATAAATCTTTACTGAGAGCTTTTAAAAATAATTACAATCATCAGAGTACATCAACACATCAGGACAGTTATAATAATCTGTCCTCATATACAACACACAGCGAAACACACTAATATATATATATATATATATATATATATGTATATGTATCATAAGTCTGAACTCCTCTAGCTTGTCTCCTGAAATTCGCAGCGTCCAAATCTAAACCTGTAAAACTCGGGCTAACCCGAGTATTACAAACGCGGATCAGTCTGGTGTACCGAAGTGAGAAAAACATACTAAGTTTAAAGGTATCATCCAATTTGAATTTGAAGTCAAAATCTTTTTAAAAGAAAAGATAATCGTAAGACCGAATCCACACATAAGTACGGACGGTTTTTACCTTACGATAACCCAAAATATTTTTGAAATCAATATCTTCTTTGATATTATAATAATATCTAATTACAAATAAATAACAATCTATCGGAACACTTGCATCTCATGCTCCATATAAATAGTATACAATCAAAACCGCGGTATTTATTAGAGAATGAATTCCCATGGCAAGGTATGGGAAATCACCTTTCCAACAGTGTATCTCTAGAGGGAAATACACCGAGTTCAACAAGAGCATCTTACAACTTAGGCTAAACATAACTGGCCCCTCATTTCTCTTGAGAGTACCAAATATATTGTCACCTACGGTTGGATCCAACATAATCGTTCCCGGGAGATACAGAAGCGAAAAGAAGAAAAAATATGAACATTCTCTAGATGGTGACAATACACCCTAATGGGAGCGACCTACATATCCATGCGACCTGTCCGATTTTTACCATTTCCCGGTTGATGAGGCTTGATGCTACGCATTACCTTTATAATCAACACATCGCATTCACTTCGAATGCCACATCGTCAGATCCATCGAAATCACTAATTAACGTCCACAACAATATTTTACGTGTTAGCTAAAAGAAATTTCCTTCTCCGCCTCCACTCTTGGTACAGTTGAAGAAATCAATGTAGGTGACCTTTCTAGAAATACTCTGTCAGACATCCATCCATACACGTCACACGGGAACAGGATGAACCGAAGGCACCCTTCTACTGCATCCTAGGAATCACCCTGAGAATCAGTAATGAGGAGTCCTTGCGAATCCGTACCAACCACGACAGAATCACCGTTCGACTTGCAATTAGAGATATTCAATAAGCAGTCCTTCCACTTATGAAGACCAACGGTCTTCAATGCTCCATCTCGAATCAGCATCTTTAACGTATTCGTATTCGCTGGACAGAATGGTTTTCCGAATATAAATTTGATCTCGGTCTTTCCGTACTAATAATCGTATGGGCCAAATTTTATAGTTTGTTATTTAACTATCAAATAAAACATCCATTCATCCATAAAAGAAAACAGATTGACTAATTCGGTACTTAGTATCATTTAGCCTCTTCAATGAACCTTCTGTTAATTATATTCTTTAAATTTTCCAATATTCGAAACATCTCTTTTACTTCTTATTATAAAATAAGAATATTCTCCAAATTCAACTTATAAACTCTTTAAGAAAAAAAATGTTTATAATGTCATTTACGGAAATCATAACTTATGTTTCCCTCAACTACTCTCGTTTATAAACCAATATTATCCTTGGATAATCATGGAGTCATTAGAGTTGGGGTACTTTATTTACCTCTCAGACCTTGACCAACAACATTCATACCTTCAGAATAAATAGAAGTTTATTAACCACACGTTCCTTTTGAAAACCAATTTAAATCATGACCTCATTACTTAACTAATTATTAAGTAAAAATCTTATTAAACTCTCTATATTTGCGTTAATAATCCTCTACATTATTATACATGAGCTTCGATTCTATTATAAATAGAATCTTTATGACAATTCCTTAATATCTCTTTACTATTATATTGCAAATAATTTTCAACTACTCAATTTCATTTGTTTAAAATCACATACACAAAGCTTTTATAAATCTTATATTAATATCTTACACAATTATTATATTCATTTCTTTTCAGTTTCTTATATTGATATTTATCGAAACAGTTAATTTTTTCATCTATAAAAAACGTTGCACATTTCATTTCAAAGCCATTTTACTTTCATTTGTCACATTTTCTTTAAATCATACTTGTCAACTTATTTGTTTTCTAAAAACAAATCTTATATCAAAAATAGTCCATCTCACTTGTAACAAATGTTACAAAACACATTTACAAAACTTTAACTTTATTTACTAGTTTGATTCCATTTCCAAAACTTTAAATTTCCATTTACAAAATATTTTTCAAATTAATTACAACAAATTACCATTCGTTTTTATTTCAACCTCTTTAACTTCATTTTAACTCCTACCTTCATTTAACCTTCCAAACTTCAGAATATCACATTCCGAATCTCGGGATAAAACTCACTTTGATTAATCATTTCAAACTTCGGAATACCACATTCCGAACCTTGGAATAACACTTACTTAGCCATTTCATATCATTTCTCAACCTTTCAATTTATACTATCCAATCCCTTTATCTTAGGAATTTATTTCACAACTCTTTAATGTATAAATCAACTCAAACACACGTATCCAATTATTTTAAATTTTGGGAAAATCTTGATTTAACAATCTGTTTCAACTATCGTATTTAATTCTAATTATAAATTCATATTTGTAATCAAACCCCCTTTTATAAACCTCAATCTCATTTATAAATCCATATTCATATTTTCAACTTCGGTTGCATTAAAAAATCTGAAATATCATTCTCAAATCACTACTCATTCCAATTTTGTTGATTGGTTAATCTTAGTCACGAAAAGTTATTTAATCACATTTCGTACATTTTAAAACAATGTTTGTTAAAAACAATCATTTACTACGAAAACACTACTCCTCAATCCCTTTTATATATTCTCGTATATCCAAGATTCAATTATTCCATTTTGATATTCTGAAATCCATTTAACTTCCTTTACGATCATTAAGGCCTTTACAAAACCATTTCAACTTTTAAATAGCCAACATGATAAATTTATATCGTTTAAACATTTATTTACTAATATCTTACATCTCTGATAGTTATATTTTTTAGATATATAAAAATTGTAAATTTAACTTCTTATATTGTCTTTACAAACAAAATAATATTTCAAATCCGTATAAAAATATATTTATATCTTTGAAACTCCTCAAAATCCATTTAATATTGATTTCGAAAAATCATTTAGTCAACGGTACTAAAGAGGCAAATGACTACTATAGTACCAAACCATGAAATATAAACCAATTTCACGTTCCATGACAAACAATATAATCATATTGATAAACATTGTCAATATTAGTGAGGAATCTTGTTGGATTCCTCCGACCAGTTCTCTCCTGCAATACAATGGGTTACCACAATTCAAACCATTCAGTTAAATATAGTCAATCAATATTCGTTTTCCATCTAAATAAATGACATATACAGTTTAATAATAACTATAATAGTTAGTACTGGGCTAATAACAGAAACTCAAGCATTCAAATATTATTTATAACATTTATATTATTATAAACGTAACCACTGAGGTAAGTTACCTCAATTGGATTCAATCGAAAGATGTAACGATTAATTTCAATTAAATTAAACAAACGTTTAATTTAACTATTTCAGTCAATGTATGAATATAAAATTAATAAACACACAAACGCCCATTAACAACCATAACACACAATTATAAAACCCGAATTATCTAAAATATAAGTGGGAAGAACTGAGTGAGTTTAACTCACCTTGAATTGATACCGTTGTTTAAACCGTTCAGTTACAATTTAAATTAAATGGCCGTTAATTTAACTATAAAACCCTGTTGACTCCATTTCTGTCCAGAACAGTTCTAGAACGTAGTGCTCATCAGTGAGATTCCAACGACATCTAGTTTGTTTAATTCTGATGATACATGAATTGTGGATAATATAAGTTTACATTTTAAATTAATAATGAATTCCTTGATTATATACTTAATTAATTACTTTCAAATATCAGTGACTAGGCCCAAACTATTTCTATTGCACCATGCGTTTGTTTTCATAGCCGGCACTTGCTTTATTTGCTTTGGTTGTACCCTTCATTCCTCTGTTGGAAGGACCTGTTACGACATCATTTTAATATATATGTTTTAAAGTAATGATAACCAGTTCCTTAATTAATTTAATTAACTAAAAAGAAATCTTAATTACTTTTGGTTTGATCATAGAAACAGGTCCGCTTATCCTTCTTTCGCCAGTCTTTTCTCGTTGTCTTCTGCATTAATCAACCTGACTCAGTTATATAATTTAATAATTAAGGCTATTAATCCCTTATTAAAAAACTAACTTTATTTAAATCTAAAATGGGACGAACAACATCTCTTTTATTCTAGGATCGAGCATCTTCATCTTCCCCACTCCAGAATTCATTTTGTATTCCTCCTTTTCCTTTTTTTCTACTGCAAGCTGATGTTGCCTTCTTCCTCTATACTTCTTTAACACACTTCACCTCCAATTGTGGTTTCACGCGAGGACACCATCCAACTCTCATCGTTCCGAAGCAACCCCATTCTCCTTCTGCTCGATCATCCTGTTATGAAACTGCACCAGCCGAAACTCAGCACCACATAATCCTGTCTGACTCCAGAACACCATGCCTTCTCCCCCTGATTAGATGATGTACAACGCCATCTGACGCGCAGCCATCATCAAAATCTCCATATATCGAAAGAAACTGCGCACTGCGTAACCCATCACAACACCGCCTTGATCGTCACTGAACCTCCGGCAAACTCCCCTGCCACTTTCAAAATGAACCCACATCATACCAGAACACTCCGAGCTCCTGCACCATCTCCACTACAGATGGCGCCCTCACTAGTGATCTGACCCAATGCCATCATCTCAACACACTCGCGCCTCTGTCGTACAGTGTTCGTCACTTCGACTAAATAACGTTGAGAGGATTTGTTTTGTTTATTGCAGAGAAGCGGTTTGGTTTTAACAATGAATGGAGCACGCAAGTGTTTCTATTAACTGAGAAGAAAAATAAAAAGAAAAGGAGAGTTTGTTTTTCCTGTATGCAGAACAAAGAAGAAAAAATGGAGTAGATCGATGTGTTTTTATAGGGGAGATACAACATGAAGACCAAGCTGTCATAGTGTGTAGGTTTGCAGTAATTTGGTAGGTAGCTATTGCGTGTGTTAATTCCAAGAAAATACTTGGCTATCACGGTTTTAGAAGGATTGGCAGCCAAGGCATTTAAAGTTTGAGGGCCAAGTAATTAAATATTTGGGATCCAAGGATTGAAAGGAAGAAAACACGCTTTGTACACAGGTAGGTCGTCATATATTTAAATCATTTTAATTAGGGTTAAACTATTTATTTATTTATTTTAAACGATTAATTTTACCTTAACTTTATTTAACGTCCACCGTTATATTCGTACTGACACACCAATTTTAAATACAACAAAAACAGACACACTTTTAAACCTAGACATTGTGGTCCCAATGATATTCATTTTGTTGAATTCGGACTCCGTTTGCACAACGGTGTTCTTTTAATTTGAATTATATGCACCGGTTCACTTTTAATTTTCTTCTACTAGCAAAACAACTCTGATTGGCTCCAAACTGGAAATTTAGCAATAATTAGGTATACGCATTCCAATAAAATTTTCTTTATCGAAAACGGAGGTTGTTTGAAAAAGGCTATTCATATGGCTTATATAATATTGATTAAATATTATATAAATTCCAAAATAATCAAATAAAATAAATATAAATTATTATTGTAAATATCCAAATAGAGTAATATATGCAGCTTCAAATATAAGTTATACAACTTAATATCAACAATTCAAGTTAAAGCTGTGCCCAATTTAAATTAAAACCCTTTTAAATTTATTAATTAACGTTATATTTTAATAACGATTTTCAAAGCGACTATTTTAAAATTTATTTGGACATAACTAACAATCTATAACACAAAATATGGATTTTTCTCTTTCATATGAAAATTTTAATCAGCAAGATTCAAACATTTCTTGTTTCGCGGAAATCCGACTTATATCGGATCTTGTATGCTCAATTGGAGTTTAAAACTCAATATTACGAATTATCGCACCATTTCGAGCTCGTTTTTATGTTATATATAAATTTAACGTTCAAACTTCATTTTATAAACGAATTAAATATTAAAAATCCATTAATATTCCAAATATAATATTTAAAATAATAAGATAAATTAAAATATGACCACCAAAAATACCGAACATTATACAGGGGGTGCGGATTGACAAAGAGACCTTTAACATCACGCAAGAAGCTGATGTAAATGATGCATAAAAACTGAAGTTAAAGCACATTTCAATTTATCTATTAATGTAAGATCTTTTCTAATTTGTATTTTACTATAAAACATAATTAATAGATATTAACTATAGTTACTAAAATTTTTTTACTAATTATAATATAATTAGTAAATGTTAACTATAGTTAATAAATATTAACTATAATTACTAGAAAATATTAACAGTATAATATATTTAATGTTAAAGCACAATTCAATTTATTTATTAATGTAAGATATAATTTTACTATAAAATATAGTTAATAGATATTAACTATATTTCATAAATATTAACTATAATTACTAAAAACATTAACTATAATTTACTAATTATAATATTAACTATAATTAATAAATATTAATTATAATTACAAAAAAATATTAACTCTAATTTACTAGTTATAATATAATTAATAAATATGAACTATAATTACTAAAAAATATTAGCTATAAAATATAATAAATAAATATTAACTATAATTTACTAATTATTAATCGTTAACAGTAATACATTTAACAAGTGATGCAAAAGACACCAACTATTTTAATAAGTGATGCAATAGCAAATATTTTTTGTATGGCATATAAGTTCAATTTTTTAAAAGTGTATTTAAAACATCAGTCGTTCAATAAATCGATGTATGAGAAACCAACAACATCACTTTTAAAATGAGCGATGTTAAAAATATGTTTTGACATCAAGTGAATTTATAACGATGTTAAAACTGAGATGTCTATTCTACCTTTTCTTGTAGTAAGGCTACATTTATCTTTTTAGAACATCTGGTCACCATTCACTTAGAATACCACATAGTCAAGCCTGTCAAATCACTAGTTTATCTTCCCAAAAATATTACGGGTATAAAAAGATGAGAGGAAAAAATTCCTCCACCACCAGATGTAATATCTTGAAAAGATCGTCTTATGTGATCCGTTAGGCATACTCTATCAGACATTCGTCCATAAAAGTTGTCTTGGGTCTGGATAAACTGAATGCACTATTCCATCAATCCATCTTAGGCAATTTCTACCTAGGATTAATAGAATAGTCCTTGCACTTTACTCTATCTTCAATCATTTTCATCATATCTAATCCGCAATACCTATGCCTAAACGGAGTGGTTTTTGGATAATAAATCCAACTAGTCTCTCCATATTGACAACAATGGTCAAAAACTTGGATAGGCGGTTACTTAACAATCGAAGAAAAAGAAAACATCCATCAAACAATCACCCCCTTTCTAATAATTCATTAATTAAATCAAATCCCAAATTCCTTTCGATATTCTATATATATTGATATACTTATTTCTAGTTATCAAAATTTCTTAAAAATATTTTAACTCCTTAAATTTTCCAAAAATTTCGCCAGCGTCTCCTTTGTATGGCTAAGTCGGTACAACTACAACTCGTCTTTCTATGCCATTTCCATTCAAAAAGAAAATCAAAAAGCTAAGCGGCTTGCCCAATAGGCTCATACAATCTCATATGGAAATTTAAACATTTACAGTTTTGTCGGGCATTCACTTATATGATCTTCATTCTCTTCATTTCATACCCGTCTAACATATATCCAACCGTTCACAAATTATTCCAGATCAATTCAACATCTTTTTCTTTCCATTCACTAATTAATTTTCTAAATAGCTTCATTGCTTAATCTGCTTTTAATTTGAACATATCACATTCAAATATATTTGTATTCAATTATACACAAATCTATCTTAAACTCCTTGCTCGCTTCCAAAATCAAATCCAAGCTTCATATTTGAATTCAATTTTGAATTCACAAATCCGATTTAGTTAACAAAGGTTAAGTTCGATTCAAAACTTCTTCAACTAGTTACTTTTTAAATAGTAAACTTCCTTTCATAATTAAAAATATGATTTCTGCTTTAAAAATCAATTCTACTCCGCTTGAGTTCATATTTAATTTATAACTCAAGTTAGGATTAATTTTTATGGAAATTCGGCTTTTTATTTACTCAAAATACTTTTATTTCATTTAATAAACCGTTATGGTTTTAAAACGATCATAGCGCCGTTTTCTGAAATTTGTTTTTGACATAACTCAAAATCTATAAGACGAAATAAAGATTTTTCTCTCCCGTTAGAAAACTATTATTTAATCTACCGCCCTGTGACGAGTTCGTTTTAATTAAATTTAATTCTAAACGTTTCAAAATTCGTTTATAAATAAATTCCAGCTCCATTCTCTAATACTTAAATACAAATTAGATTAGTTTTTCAAATCGAACTTAAATATCTCAATTTTCCACGTTCATAACTAGACTACGAGTTTATTCAAAATTCAAAATTCTATATTCAATTCCAATCCACCTGGAGTTAAATTATTTATAAAAGCCGATATAAATGAATTCCAATTATAAATTTCTTTTACGGGAGTAATCAATTAATTCAGCATCCTTTACGATTACAAACTAATATCATCCCTTGATAATAGTGAAGTCGTTCAAGTTACGGTATTTTATTTATCTCTTAGACCTTGACCGACAACGTTCTTATCTTGAGATAGATAAAAGCTTATAATACAAAAACTCGATTTAAATCTCACCTTTTATTCCATTTCTTACATTTGGATATCTATTTCCAAACTACTCGATGAAAATTACTTTATCACGTTTATAAACGTTGTTTATAAATTAACTTCCTTATAAAAACTTCCATTTTAATAATCTATTTGAAAACTCGATTCCTATTTGGAATATTTTATTTTCATAACCTATATATATTAGTATGGAATCTATTTCATATTTAAATTTCAGGTTCTATCCAATGTAATCCCAATATCTTATCTGGAAATGATTTATTTAATTATTTTAAATTGGACATAGTCGATTTCTAATTATAAATCCATATGGATTTATTTTAATTCATTTTACATTCCGTACGTCGAAATAAATTTCATTGTCTCCTTTCCCTGAAACTATTCAAATAATAAATCCCTTTTTTAATTCACACTTGAATTTAAATTATAAATTATAAATTATCCAATAAAAAATCCCCTCTTTTATTTATAACTATCGTTTATAAATTTCACTTCTTGTTTTAAATATTTAAAACAAGTTACTATTTCAAATTCCATTTGAAAACCAATTTCCACTTCGGAAAATAAATTTTCCTTTTTAAATCTAAAAATCCTTTTTATGATATTATTAAATATCAATATCTAGGGCTAGTGATATTCAAACATCCAAAACACCCAATTATTAATCACAGTTTTTCTAACACATCATATATGAATATATATATATATATATATATATGAAACAAACAATAATAAATTTTGAGGAATCCAATTGGATCCCGCCAACCAGTTTTCTTGCATTCACAGATGTTAGACAACATAAATAATACCAATCCTGCTTCAAGGAAGGATATCGCGGTATAGAAGGTCATCCACTCAATATATCATGGGGGCGATAGGGTCATCCGCTAATGGTACTGCGGAAAATATCCAATATATATAATAGCTACTACCACTAAGCCTAGATATAACTAATATATAATAACTAAAATTTATCAATATACAGCAATGCAACCAATCAACCAACAAACAGCATATAAATATTAGTATTAAATAAAAATTCGATTGTAATAAATTATAATCGAACCATAGAGTGAGTATACTCACCTTGATTTTTGTTTGCTGGATATCCAATTTAATTCCATATCGTCTTAACTATGAATTATCTTGAATGAATTTTTCCTACAATTATTTAATTTTATTAATCGATTCAATTATATTCATTTAAATTAGCTTACTAAAATAAATAAATTATCATATGTATTTTAAATTAATAAAAGGTATACCTTGCTACTCTCGACCAATTTACGAAGCAACATCAACAACAACTAACTTTAATCAGCCTAAAACTTGCACCATCGCATTTTGACAATTCATTGAACACTTTACTTACAATTGACATTCCCTAAAATCCTAAACCAAACTCCTCCAGCCTGATATTCTACAAACTCACTTCTGCTACACCACTCCAATGTCTCCCCTCATCAGTCCCAAAACAGAGTCTCGAACTCCCTTATACTTCACTGTTGAACCCTCCCCCCCTCAGACCGTCTCAGTCCATTCATTACTGTCCTGCTTCACCTCATCAATGCTACTATCCAGACAAACTCAAAAAGAAATAAATCGAACTTCCCCAAAAAATCCAGTTCGAGCTCTAGGTTACCCCACTGCCAAACCCAATTCATCGCACCACCCATTTCCACTATAAAAACCAACAAGAACTTTCCCCTATTTTTGATTGTCGACCCAAAAAAGAACAAATCGAACTTCTCTACTTGTCTCTGCAATCCATGACACTAAAACCCTTCGCACCCATCCTCAAGTGATAGGACCCCTTACTAAAGATCACCTTTGACCCTGCAGCTCATTTCCGACCCTTGACTTCCCCATCTTCACTCCTGCAACACTCGAGCTCGAACCCTAGGTCAACTGACATGGTCTCGCGCGCGTTGTATCTTCATTACTCACAAATCCCCACATTAATCGAATTTGATTTCTCTTTTTTGAGCGTAAATCGACTTTGAATTGAAAGAAGGGGACGGGGAAAAATTACTGAGGAATGAAATGGAGGAAAAGGGGTGCGACTTATTTATAAATGAGGGAAGGGGAGACAGACGTACTTGCGCCGATAATTTGTTGTCTTCCTTCGTTGTGAAGCTAGGAGACACTAATTTGTTCTCAAGAAAATATAGATGCGTGATGTTAATCCATATGTGTGCGTATATTTTAAAGGAATATGTCAGCTTATTTTATAATTTAGTTTTATTTTTATTAAGGTTCGATTATATTTTAACCAAAATATTTCGTGGTAACGAGCAACATTCGAGATGCAATGACTGACATTTCTAGGATTTAACCACTATTCTGGACACACTGGAATAAGTTCCGAAGTCTAATTCGATCGTATGGAGGAAATATCAATTTAAATCAATGATTTAAATTTAATTCAATTTAATTATTTCCATGCGCTTTCTAATCGTATGATCAAACGATTAATCTAAATGCTACGAAATTTGAAAACCAATAATAATATGCTATTACGGGTCCGATGGAATTGGTTTTATTGAATTCAGAGACTGTTTAAAAATTAGCTATTTTTTATATTAAATTAAATCGATTAAAATATAAATTGATTTCAAACAATTTAATTCATCAGTAATAAATAATTATTATCATTCTAATTCGATGCAGAATTTATATTAATCGACTAAATCATTTCAATTCAATTTTAACTCTGAATTCAATTATTCATTGTTTCCATATATGGTAATTCAGTATCTTTGAAATTAAATTGTATATTGATTATTAAATCGTACATCGATTATTAAATCGATAAATCTATTTATCAATCCATTCCAACATTTAAAACTACTTTAAATGTTCAATATAAATCGACTAAAAATCTAGGACTTTACAGTGAGGGTCACTCATTTCTCTCAAAAAAAAAACTATTTACTATTAAACCTATATATTTGAGCTAATTGCATAATTTTAGATAAGCATATTTAAAAAATCATTTACATAATATATAAATAGCATTAGTTCTTGTATGTATACAATAATACAAACAAAAATGATAAAACCGTTTTTCACTCAAATATAAAGATATATAAATTATATAGCATAAATTATACATAAATAGTAATAATTTAATTTATAGTTAATTTACTTTGCTAAATATATCATTATTTGCATAACAAAGTTATAATTTCAACACATAAAATATATATACCATAGTTTACAATATTATGGTGTGCAACATACGATTTTCTTTTTAGCGTATCAAAAAGAGTACCATAAATGCTCTTAGCAGACCCTAATGATAGGTTTGTTAAAAACTAAGTCAGATCAAAATATATTTTGTGATACATACGTCAAACACCAGAGTAAAGAACCAAAATATAATCAGTTTTTCTACATGTGATCCCCGGAAACTCCACCAACACTGCTCGTAGTGCTATAAAACTATAAAAGTGCTTTTAATTTAAAAGATTTGAAGTTGTAGCATCTTTCATGACAAGCAAATCACACGGTCCCAATTTCTTCTATTTCTAGTGAAGATTTTTACAAAATGAAATTTATAAAAATTTACATAAAAAATTCATGTGTAAAAGATTTTTACATAAAATGATATTTTCTCTTTTAATGAAGATTTTATGTGCAAAATTTACAAAAATTACAGAAATCCTTATGTTGCAATTGTGTGATAGGAGTTGCAGTAGAGAAGGGGAGATAGGGGATTCAAGAGGAAGAAGACATGGCAAAACAGAGAGAAATTTGCATTAACTTTTCCATACATTACCTTCCAATACAAGTACATTGTATCTTCCAATACAAGTACACTATATGATCATTCTCATAACAAACTTCTGACGTGGCTATGCCTAGGGTATTCTAGATACAACTTTGGTGACTAATTGTCATCATTGTAACCGAAAGATATAATTTCTAAATAACAAAATAAGTAAAAGATAATGGTAGTACGTCTGCATGTGCCCCCTTGTATCATCGAATTTGCAGAATGCATATTTCTTTAATCCGACAACCTCTTTGGTATTGTTAACGATATTTTTCGCCAACATCGAGGATGGGTTAACAGGGACGGATCTAAAGGGAAATTAGGTGGATGGGTTTACTCTTCTGATCGATTCAGGTGTCTATTTTAAATAATGATGCTCAAAGGTGCGGGATCGCTGAGGACTATCAGGTTGGATCTAAACTCGGTGAGTGATGTACGTTCCACTACTCGAGGATATTTAGAGGTGAAAACCCATGCTTACTTGGAGAAAGAATGATAAACTACAACATATATGATTAGAGAAGTGATACTACAAACTCATAGAGTAGCTTTCATATAAGAAGATCCACTTTTTATTGAATTTTCATCGGGAGTACAAGGATACAATAAGGAGAATTCCTCCATTAATCTTAGATCTTAGCCTATTTTTAAGAGTGTACAATGTAGAACAAAAGATCCCCTTGTGTGTGACCCCTGGGTCGTACTTATAGTGGTTTAAGGCTCCTTTCGCTGATGGGCTATTGGAACTGTGGGGGTCTTCGTTCGTTGCTTTTTCCTCAGTTTCGGGTGCTTGCCTTTCGACCGTCCTTGGAGTATCAGTCATGGTCCTCGAATAAGATTTCAGTTTTTTGGTAATAGCTCCAAATATAGGCTCTCAGACGTAAGCTCTCGGATGTAGGCGTCCGGCTTTATCGTGAATACTTAGAGAGGCCTGCCCTCATGATGTATGTTGATAACTGCCGGTTCGAAGTCGCCACGGGCTTCGGTACTAAGTGAATTAGTACGGGTAGCCTGTATATCCGCTTGGGTCTCGGTTAGCCTTTCGGTGGAGCTTTTGTGGTAGCCTGGATTCCCAGAGGATGGATTTTGATGTCCTTCCTGTTATTTGTGAATTCGTCCTTTCGGTATCCGTTCAGTAAGTGCTTCGGAAGTTAGTTCTGGATGGTCTTTGCATTTCTCACAGTTTAGTACCTTCGATGCTCTCGCTTCCAGATGTATTTGGTTTCGAGTTAGGATGGTTCTTTGCCACAGAATTCTTTTGTCGGACTGATGCTGCTAGGAGAATGCTTATCGGATTGACCCCGGCGGGTAAGTCCTGCCAGCTACATCCTGTAGCTTTCACGATCCTTTCCCCAGGAGGGTTCCGGTTGGTGAAGCTTTTCGGGTTATTCTTTCTTGCTCTTAGCCCTTCCTAATACTGGTCCCACTTTCTGTTGAGCCCTTGGTGAGCCTCCAGTTGTCTGGTACTCCTTCACCGCCAGCTCGCTTCATTGTTAATTTTGGTAGTAACATTTTCCCCTTTGTGAAGGGGTATTTTCGACTTTACAAGTCAAAATTTTGTTATTTCTTTGGAGTGTTACTCTTGTGTCTCCTGCCTTCCTTCGATCAGGCACGTTGATTGGTCACCTTTTGAGTGGTCCAGATTTTCTCTGGATTCTGAATTCAAATTCTATTTTCTTTTACTTTTTACCCCCAGGGTAGTATTTCCACTTTCCTCGTATGAATCTTGTTCGTTGATCCAGTCTTAGGCATGCAGCTGAGAGGCAAGGTAGATCTTTTTCTCTTTCTCTCTCCTCCTTTTCCTGCATAGCATTTCACTAAAGCAAGATTACTGTTCATCGAAATTTGTCGTATTATTTTCCCAGGATTTCAGCTCTATCTTATAGTAAGTTTCTCTGCTCGAATTTTAATTACCGATTTGGATCATGATTTGAGTTAGTAATTGATAGTTCTAATGTAGATTGAACCCTCATTAATCATCTGAATTGACAATTAATGGCCAACCTCTACGAAGTCATACCCATCCCCGTTCATTACCAGGGTTTTGGGAAGTAAAGCCTGTATAATGAAAGACGCGTAACCGTAGGTAACTTATCATGCCAGTATCAATTCTCCTAGCTAGGATTGTTGTCCCATAGGATAATGAAATTCCAAATTGCTTGTATGCCCATGTGTTGTTTGTGTATAACCATCAAGTAGAAATTAGATTAAACTACATGTTTATGTTATGGTATCACCTGGTAGGACTATGTTCGAGTTCATACGAATTGGCGATTCCACTCCGAGTAAGTCCGCATTTTGTTTGACGGAGGAGGAGCTTGGAGTGAAGGAATCCCAAGTGAGCAATGTTATAAGTGAAATCCCAGGTGTTTTGAACTATCATTCCAAATTGTTATTCTCAAACTTTCCTTACAGGAATGTCCCTTCATTTTTGGGACAAAATCTTCCAGAACAAACTTCTCCCCCTTATTTTGTGTTTCTTGGAGATGGTTCATTCCGACCTTCTGTGGTTTCTTCTTCTCCTGAATTTTTGCCTTAGAAGAGATCTGCTTCAGTTTTCAGCAGTGATCCCTTTTGGGATCATAAAAGGGGAAACTCTATTTCCCATTCTTCTGGAGGTGAAATTATTGAGTTGCCTTGTCGTCGGCTACTGCATGCCCCTCTCGTACTTTCTCCCGGAGGTTTTCATGATGTCTGTCCCTCTTTTGCAGAGACTTTGGGAGTGATTTTGTTACTGGTTTCCTAAGATTCGATTCTCAGGGAGATTCGGATTTCAGAGAGTGTGGGCCTTCCCTTTCCCCTTATCGGCTGTGAGACCCCGTGGGTCCCTCTTTTCAGGCCTTAGACTTTGATACAATTATCGGATATGTTTTACCCTCTATTGATGTCTCTAATGTTCTGGAACTTGCTTCTAAGGGATGGTTTAGGTTTTACCTCAACTTCGTTAAACGACAACTTCTGGTTCGTATTTTTATTCTCCTATGGCTCTTTATACGCCTTATTGATGTAAGGACTAACATCGTATCGTTCTTGCCTTCCTCTCCCCCTTTTTCCTTTTTTTCTTTAGATATCCAAGAATTGGTATGTTGTGGGGTCTACAGCTTCCTCTTTATTCTGGGATAAGGAAGAACTCCAGAGAGAAAAGGCCGCATTGGAGTCTAAGCTTCACGATCTAACCTTCATGAAGAGTAGCAACGAAGAGGTTTGTAGTCAACTGAAGGAGTCTTTTGAGAGGGAAAGGGCTACCAACAATTCCTTAACTGTCAAAGTTTCAGCCCTCAGGCGTGAGCAGTCGGATATACTGATGAAACAGACGGGGAGACTAAAAATAAGGGTAACAACTCTTTCCGATGCCAGGCGGAGAATTCACGAAACTCGGGACCGGATTTCTTTGTTCCTGAAAGTGCATTTTCCAAACATGATGTCTGACCGTTATGAAAAGGTTCTCCTCTTAGTTTATCGTGATAACTATGACAAGTTCCCTGACATGGACCTTCCTTCTCTTCCTTCGTCCCTTCGGAACAAGATCTTGAAGGGTGTTATTACTTTAGTTTAGGGTACTGGAGGTTTTGAAAAAAATAAAGCGAAGATTGAGGATCTTTTGTTCGTCGAAAAGATGTTTGATTGCCAATCATCCGAGGAGATGAAAATCTGATCTTGCATAAAGAAGGTGGTAATGTTGGCGACTCACGTGGAGATGATGGATTTGAGAAGAGGGTAAACCCCTTGGAGCTTGACGAGAGAGAGCAGGCAGTGCACACAGCCTCCCCCATTCTCCAAGTATAAATCCCAGCTTCTAAATTTTTTCTTTACTTGTTCAAATTGACCCTTGATGACTTGTTCTTGTGGTGGTGGGAATTCTGTCCTTGCTAATCACCCCTCCCTTTTTTTTCAAGGATGAACTTCATTCTCTCTCTAAGCTGAAGAGGGAATTTCTCACAAAGCTCCCTTTCAGATCTAGCAGAGAACGCTTCTTGAAAGAACTCAAACATATTTATATGAAGTATCCTCAGTATCTTTCAACTTCTTGGGGAATGACAAGGAGATAATACTAAAAAGAACTTAGGGCTCATCATGCAAAGTTAATATGTAACATGAAGGAAAAGAATACTGGGGGAATAAGATGACTTGTTGTGTATATATATATATATATATATATATATATATATATATATATATATTATTTTTAACAATGCATGTGAATGTGAATTGTATTTATTTTTACCTCCTTTTTGTCACATGCTTTTCCTGGGTTCAAATAATGATGTCTTCTGGTAATAAATTTCGCAAAAGATAGCTCATCTGCTTATTTAAACAGGGAGATTTACCCGAAGACACTTCCTCTTTCGTTGATGGAGGTACTTTGTTTCCTTTACGTTTGGGAGATTTTTCAGGAAATTCTCCTGCCAACATTGGTGGCAGATGTGCCCTGTTCGGGGAACTAATTGCCCAACATTTGGCAGAACAAATAAGTGTGCTGGAGGCTCAAATAAGGAAAAAAAGATAAAGACATCCTTGAGTTAAAGAGGAGCATAAAAACGAATCCTTCTTTCGATTTTGATGAAGAAAGGGATGAGCTGCAGTGTCAAGTTATGGACTTAGAGGCGAAATGCAAAGGCATACTAGTAAAATGCAAAGAATGGGAGACTGTATTTGGATGCGCTCTTGGATCTCTGCCTCTAATGTGTCACGGGCCTCGATGGAATCCATTTCTTCAGAATTTGAGATTAGGGACCCTCCCCCGGGATGGATCATTCCTTTGTTGACAGGTGGCATAGACGGGTTAAGGCAAGCGTGAGAAGTCTTTATGACAGGAAGAAGATTGATGGCAGCTCTCGTCGTGCCGACTTTTATACCTCCAAATTTAAGCAATTACAAAAGGAGAAACAGTTCTTGCGCGGAGATGCTTTCGACTTGAGGAAGGAGAACAAAAACCTCCGCGTGATGAGCAAGGCTTTCAATCAAGCTTTAAAGTGGCAACCTAAACCTTCGGACGGCCCTTGCGTGGTTATGAAAAAGGTGCAAAAGGTCTAACGAGCTTTTGCGTGTTGCGATTCATCGCGCTGCCACTTCTTCCTGGTTCCATGAATAAAGCGCATCCAATCGGGGGTTAGTCTATTGCTCACACATAAGTTGTTGTGTCAGGTCGTGTTTTTCTTCCCCTTTCTCCTCTTTTAAAAGAAAGTATTTTCGTTCCTCAAGCTTTCTCGTAAGCAACTATGTAATGCACGAAGTACCTTGAATTTTGCCAATGGAGTGTAGCATTTTATATAAACAGCACACACGGATAAGGGTAGGACCTATAATGATGTGACTTAGCATGCAGTTGTGTATTTCGATCTAAACGCTTTCCCCTTGGCCATCGCTATATCGTGATAAGGTGCAGAATGCTATGTTAGGAGTCTGTCTTGTGGCCCTTTAAACAGTGTCCCGTACTCTTTTAGGGATTAACCGTATCATAGTGCGTTCAATCAAAAGGGGTCCAAAATGCTCGCTCGTGTAAATCAAAGATACTCTTCTGAGCACAAAGGAGAAATGATGAAGGCTACCGGTGTGTGCTTAACAATGATGGAAATGCACTCTCAAAGTCGAATCTGAACTGGGACAAGGGTTGACTAGTTTCTCCTTGTCCAGCTCTAAGAATTTGAACTGATCCAGGTCTGGACGCCTTGTATTGAGACTAACATTCTATATCCGATTGTGATTTGCACCCTGGTCCGATGTCGAGACAGAGTTGGATTGCTTCTCCCAGCATTTGTAAAGAATTGGGTCGACCCTGATTCGAGTGTATATATGTAGAAGACCGGAACCTCCTTCGGTATTTGTGGTGAATCGACCTAGATTCGGGTAATAGAATAGAAGACCGGAACCCCCTTCGGTACTCGTGGAGATCCGAATCGACCCATATTCGGGAATTAGCATAGAAGACCGGAACCCCCTATGATATTGGTGAAGTGCCGAATCGACCCAGATTCGGGTATTAGTATAGAAGACCAAAACCCCCTCCGGTATTAGTGGAGAGATGAATCGACCCAGATTCGGGTATTAGTATAGAAGACCGGAACCCCCTCCGGTATTAGTGGAGAGCCGAAACGACCCAGATTTGGTTATTAGTATAGAAGACCGGAACCCCCTCTGGTATTAGTGCAGAGCCGAATCGACCCAAATTAGGGTATTAGTATAGAAGACCGGAACCCTCTCCGGTATTTGTTATTTCGGTATCCCTTTTGGGATTCAGTTGGTGAAGCAAAGGTTGTACGTGCTTCTCGAGCCTCTTCTTGTGCTTTCGATATCAAAGCAGAGGATGTACGTGCTTTGTTGTCCACTCTCTGGGACTGTGCGTCCGGAGCGCTTAGCTAGCTTATCCAAAGCAGGGCCCAAGGACTTACCCGACCTTCCTCCAGGAGGCGCCTTATCTTGGCCATTGTAGACACAGAACTAAGGTTTACTCTTTTGACGCTCTATATGGACCATCGTAGGTTCTGATAGAGGCTTGTACACCACCACCCCCTCCGAGGGGTGCCCTATTCTGACCATCGTAGGCGATTATAAGGATTTGCATTCCTTTCTGCAAGTAACGCGGAACATAAGAAGAGGTAGGACGTGCTATTCTGTGAGCAGAAGTAGGACGTGCTTAGTTCTGGATAAGGAAGTCGTACTCTTCCGCGAGCAGAGGCATGACGTGCTAATTTTGGATGCACCGCCACAACCATTTCTGGTGTGAAACGGCGGCTTATGCTTTTGACGCTTTAACCCTACCCCCTCTAGTTTGGGCATGGAGAAAGACTAACACACCATTCCCCTCTGGGCGATGCCTCGCCCCGGCCAATTTGACGATGAACGAGGGATTTAATCCATTTGTAATTGGACCCCTTTGGGTTTTCCTTTTAATTTTCTAGAGATGAGTTCTCCGTACCCTGGTACACACTTATTAACCCTTTTCCTGAGAGTTTTCCCGAATTCATCCTTTTCTTATAAACTCTTGTAATCGGCCTTGGCTGACGAATCTAACGATGATTTCCCTGAGAGTTCTGCAGTGATTAATCCCATATCCATTCATCAAGTGGTAATGGCAGTAAGGCCCTCCTATCTTTCTTTCGTATTTAGGCTTCCTCTTCGTGGACGTCCAATAGTCGAGTTCGTGTTATGTTAGGAAGTAAACATCCTCCATCGAAGTAATGAGGTAGCATTCCTTGGGTATCTTTGGCGTAAACTCTTCTTTTTGTTGTCGGGGTCTAATCCTCCTGCAACTCATCCCAGTTGTGGTGCCTATACTTTCGTCCTTTCTTTTCGGAACATACTGGAACCGAGTTGACATCTTGTTAGACCATTTGTTGGCGAAGCGGTTGAAATCATCCATTGTTTCTCGTTCGAGTGTCATTCCCTTAACTTGCCCGTAGAGAGCATCCTTTAAGTGGAAGAAAATGTTAGTGTCCTCTGATGTAGATCCACTGGGTGGGAACGCCACGATTTGTCCTATATGGGAAGAGCTATTATTCCCAATATCATAGGCATGTAGTTCCATCTTTCTTTTCGCTTTATCACCCGCAAGGCTTTCTCTCTTAATTTTTTCTCATCCTTTACCCTGGGATTGGTGGTTTTTGACATATCCACTCGAGATCCTGAAAGCCTCTGTTGGGGTCTCATACTTATAACCTTGCTTCTTCAAATTTAGTCTGGTCCGGGACAGAACAACTCAAGTAGATATTTGTGGCTGTTAACCACAAGGTTGAAGGTTCAAGCCCTCCTTCTAGAGCCAAAATGTTAACGATATTTTTCGTCAACACAGGAGATGGATCAACAGGGGCGGATCTAAAGGTGAATTTGGTGGATGGGTTTACTTTTCCGATCGATTCGGGTGTCTACTCTAAATACTGATGCTCAGAAGTGCAGGATCGCTGAAGACTATCAGGTTGGATCTAAACTCGGTGAGATGTACGTTCCACTACTCGATGATATTTAGGGGTGAAAACCCATGCTTACCAGGAGAAAGAATGACAAACTGCAACATATATGATTAGAGAAGTAATAATACACACTCACAGAGTAGCTTTCGTATAAGAAGATCCGCTTTTTATTGAATTTTCATCGGGAGTACATGGATACAATAAAGAGAATTCCTTCATTGATCTTAGCTCTTAGCCCATTTTTAAGAGTATACGATATAGAGAAAAAAAAGATCCCCCTTGTGTGTGACCCCTGGGGTCGTATTTATAGTGGTTTAGGGCTCCTTTCGCTGATGGGCTATTGGGCTTGTGGAGGTCTTCGCTGGTTTTTTTTTTCTAAGTTTCAAGCACTTGTCTTTCGGCTATCCTTGGAGTATCAATCATGGTCTTTGAATAAGATTTGAGTTTTTTGGTAACAGCTCCAAATATAGGCTCCCGGACGTAATCTCTCGGATGTAGGCCTTCGGCTTTACGGTGAATATTTAGAGTGGCCTGTTCTCATGATGGATGCTGATAACTGTCGATTCGAAGCCGCCATGGGTTTCGATAGTAAGTGAATCAGTATAGGTAGCCTGTATATCCGCTTGGGTCTCGATTCGCCTTTCGGTGGGGCATTTGTGGTAGCCTGGATTCCCAAAGGATGGCTTTTGATGTCCTTCCTGTTATTTGTGAATTAGTCCTTTCGATATTCGTTTAGTAGGTGCTCCAGAAGTCGGTTCTGGATGGTCTTTGCATTTCTCATGGTTTAGTACCTTTCGACGCTCTTGTTTTCAGATGTATTTGGTTTCGGGTTAGGATGGTTCTTTGTCACAGAATTCTTTTGTCGAACTGATGCTTCTTGGAGAGTTCTTGTCGGATTGACCCCGGTGGGTAAGTCCCGCTAGCTACACCCTGTAGCTTTCACGGTCCTTTTCCCAGGAGGGTTCCGGTTGGTGCAGCTTTTCGGGTTATTCTTTCTTGCTCTTATCCCTTCCTAATACTGGGTCCCACTTTCTGTTGAGCCTTTGGTGAGCCTTCAGTTGTCTGATAACCCTTTACCACCAGCTCGCTTCATTGTTAATTTTGGTAGTAACAGGTATATTTATATAGGACGTGTATTGTTGTCTGGTATTCCTGCCTATGGTATTAGTGCAGATGTACGTATCAATACCCACTCCTTCGAGATTGACCTTGTCCTCAAGGTCATTTATGTTAGAGTTTATCGGCAGTGGCTGTGTTGTAGCTGTGGACGGATTAGGGTAGAGCTTTAACAGCGAGACATGGAATACTGGATGGATGCGAGAATCTTGTGGTAGCGGCAGTTTACACTACACCAAAACAGGTGATTCCCAACGAGTATAACCGTCGCAAACGATTTCCACAACGCTTATAAGCGTTGCTATGAGGGGGTGGCAATTTAGTACCAACGCTTATAAGCGTTGGTAGATTTTCTTTAGCAACGCTTATAAGCGTTGGTAGATTTTCTTTAGCAACGCTTATAAGCGTTGGTAGATTTTCTTTAACAACGCTTATAAGCGTTGGTAGATTTTCTTTACCAACACTTATAAACGTTGTAAGATTTTTGTGCGCAACGCGTATACATGTTACAAAATTTTAATTCACAAGAAATATAAATTTTAATAATAACAGAAATATGTATTCGCATCTCGTATATTCTAACATTAATAGTCAATTAATAACCAACATAATGATAATATAGACGATATTTAATATGAATCAAAAACTAATATTAAACTCAATGCATACTAATAGATAACATTCATAATCACATAACGACATAGAATATCAGTTAACAATAAACAAACACAATACATAATTAAGATGTCAAATTCAATACATAATTAGTTTGCTAAATTCAACACATAAATGAGATTCTACAAATACCGAATACGAAACTCTGGCCATATAACGAAGCCTCCATCTGAAAACTCTGGCCATATAACAAAGCCTCCATCTGAAAATTCATAAAAGTTGAAGTAATTGAATTGATGGCGTTACTAACTTGAGTAGCTACTCGCCGTTCTATCTCCAATTTCCAAAAAGACAAAGCCATATAGCTTTTACAGCTCAAGCCACCTTTACTTGTTTTATAGAAGAAGTAGAACTAATTGCTCGACAATAATTTTTCTTCTTGTCGGAACCAAAAACTTCTGCAATTGGATAATTATCAAGATCGTCTACTGCACCATTAGAACTACCATCTAATTTTCTCTTTTCTTCCGCTGCCTCTAGAAGTGCCTGCATTTAATGAATATCATATTAAATTGAAAATTTCGATTTCTTGTTAAAAGCAGAAAAACATGAATTTGCATCTCGCACAACAGAAAATTTCGGAGTGACTAAATAATACCAAACGGCCACGACTCGGTTTTTCTAAGCCATAAGGCTCAGCAAAACTGAGCCATACGGCTCAGTTTTGCTGAGCCACAGGCTCAGTTTTTCTGAGCCGATAAGCTCGGAAAAACTGAGCGCTATAGGCTCAGTTTTTCTGAGCCTTACGGCTCAGTTAACCTGATCCATAGGCTCAGTTTTTCTGAGCTTATGGCTCAGCAAAACTGAGCGCTATAGGCTCGGCTTTTCTGAGCCGATAAGCTCGGAAAAACTGAGCGCTATAGGCTCAGTTTTGCTTGGCCATAAGGATCAGCAAAACTGAGCCTTACGGCTCAGTTTTTCCGAGCCCTAAAGGCTCATAAAAACCGAGCCATAGGCTCAGTTTTGCTGAGCCATAAGGCTCAGCAAAACCGAGCCTTACGGCTCAGTTTTTCTGAGCTTATGGCTCAGCAAAACTGAGCGCTATAGCATGCTAAACCTCAATACTCATAACTCAAATCACAATATAGTGCCACATAAAAGATGAACATAATGTATGATTCTCAGATTTGCAACAAGGTAAACTGGTATACAAAGCTCAACCACAGAACAGGGCATGTGTACAAATTTATCACCACTCATAACAATCGGGTTATCAAACAAAGTGTTATAGAAAGGCTCGATGCAAGTATCAAATGCTTGTCATTGTAGTATAATCAATATGATATCAAATGCTTGTCATGCAGTATAATTAATATAACACCAAATGCTTACTGTCTCAAAATTAGTTAGTAATAAAATCAGGTCCCTAAGGGTATAACGATGGATATGAGTGCACCAATTCGTCAACATATAAGTGGAACTGCCATGGAATAAATGATTTTTATAACCGATAGACATTAGACAGATCAACAAATGGCATAGCAAACTCTTCAATGTTGTGTGTATATGTTTCGAAGGTGCCAGCAAAAAAAATGGCCAGCTTCTAACATACATCGTCATGAAATAAGGGTTGAGATAAATCAAATACAAACTTATGGCTAGACACATATAAGTACAGGGTTTGGAATCAGGACAAGGCATCAGCTAGTACAGGTATAAATTTGGTGTACATTCAGGTTCACAAGTGATTTAAAACAGATGTACCAAACCCATTTATATCAATGTCAAAACAGACGTTATCAACAGGATGTATATTAAGGGCATAAGTTTAAAAGGGTTGAGTACCTAACAATACATTTATTAATATAAATAAGACTCCATTGACTATTCGATTAAAATATCTAAGGGTCCAGCATGCATCAGATTGACATAATGCTGAATGCAACGAGACACTATGGTACTTTGACAAGCTTATTTGGTACAACATACACACTATGGTCCAATTAAAATATCTAAGGGTCCAACATACACACTATGGTACTTTAACAAGCTTATTTGGTAGCAGGAATGAACATGTACATGGTAGAGAGATGAATGCCAAAACAATAAAGGAAATCATATGAGGCAACATATGTTTGAGGCAGCATAGGTAAGGCACCCAGCATGATCTTAGAAAATGTTAAACAATAGATAATGTACATAATCTCTGTTTTCCGAAAAACGTTGTATTAGTGTTGAAAGAAATACAAAAATTACAGAACATTTACCTGGTAGTTATCTCTGTATAGCTTAACAACTGCAGCATGAGCTAACAATTGATGATGGGCTGTGATATAGGGCTCAGTTCCTGAATTGCCCAGGCTGCACAAACTATTTTTCCAACCCGAGCATCGACCAGGAACATGAACGCCACTTGAGTATCCACATACTGAAAAAGTCCATGGTTCGTGTAGCGTGATCCAGTTCTTCTTTTTTGTCTCCAAACATTGCAAAACATACATTGGCATAATTTTTGAAGTCCTCCCTGCAAAAATACAAGGTTTGATAATTTTATTTGCTTACAGTTAAAAGCAATATAGAGACCGTTCGAAATCAACATGCTTAATGTAATGATGGTACTTTTTGGCTTAATTTATGAACTAAGCATACTATATTTTAAATCTTTGATATAAACTTACACGATAAGGGGCTAAGGAAACCGTCATATTCATCAAGAAGCAGTGGCCGATCATGCCCGCTCATCATTCAGGCAGTGTCGACTTTTACCAGTATAAACTAATCATTCAGTCAGTGTATGTTCGCATCAACACATTAAACCAGCCCACTCGTTGGTGTACCCAACAAATATTATCATTAAATGCCCTTGGACCCATTACTGACATAATTTCTTCCAAAGCTTCATGACCAAAATACATACCAATATCATATAGTAGTGTCAGGCAGTATACTTCAGCTATGAATAGAATACCACACCGTGCTATTTCAATCTGAAAAAGCCTGTTTCATGATTGTATAACAATCAAATAATTTTATAAGCAATGTATATTCATCTATGAATAAGAAAAACTGCATGTAATTTATGATATGCAGTAAGATACATATACCTTCACGTTGATACTTGCAAGTTGTTCAACAAGTTAAGGATGGTCGAAGACAGTGGAATTTTTTAGAGCCGCATTTTGTTTTCACCGGCTGGCTTCGTTTAAAGGAATTTTTGAATAATTTTGCACTTTTCAACCTTGTAGAAGGTTTCATTTGATATTGCCTCCTGTTTCAACAAGCAAATGGAAAAAATGTTTAAAAAATTATTGAATAAGATTTATGCATGTTGATGAAGTAGTCGAATAAAAATAGCTTTACTAGTTGCATACTTTTTAACTCAAAACTGGGCTAAAAGATGCCAGGAACTAAGCAAAAAACAGTACATAACCTTAATGAAAGGAACCCATACAATCCAATATTTTTTTTTACAAATTATAAGTTACAACTATCCTGGGTCCTCTTCTCAAGGGTTATTCTCTTCCAGCCCTCTCATGCAAACCATGTAAGTCATGTAAGCATAATTTTCCTAGCTTTAGGAAAACTGTTAAAAACTCATCTCTAGTAGGATCACTTTCCCTTAGTACAGGTCCAATATATATCTAGAATAATAACTTTCCTTTACAGTAGCCTTAAAAGTCAGGGAAGGTTAATGATATACTAAAGAATATATATAACAATCTACATCTTATTCAATTAAATCACAGATTCTTGCACTTTGCAATTTCCTGTCATACTAGGTTCTAATAGGTACTCATGACAGTTCTCAGCTAATATTTAAATAGCAGTTACATTATCAATTTTGGTATATTAAGCATAGCCTACACTCTACACTTCTTATTGGCATATACCTACAGAAAAACTAATACACAGTTTCCTTCATATTTCACTTATATATACTTCTTGTACTGGAGTTAAAAATAGCAAAGAGATTACATTTCTAAACATCCCACTGGGTTTTAACAGAAAGATATCCAAAGCTATATTTTCTTATTTAAAAGGAATTTTGTCTTTAACATAAACATCATGTTGCAAAGTTAGAATACAATTGCTCATATTCTAACTAATCCAGACTTATCATGTACAAACTCTTGCTATGTAAACCAAATCGAATCTAAACATTCGTATCTGTTTCAGTTATTAATTTAGAGTTGTATCCTTTACAACTAGCACTACGAGTAAAAGTAAGAATACGGTCATACTTGTTTCAGTAATATTCATATGTATATATCCTCATTGATTCATATACTAGCTTATAATTTCCTGTTACCCACATAGGTTTTGATGATGTCCATATTAACATAGCCTGATGTATGTGATCCATAGCATCTTAATATAGACAATATTTACAATCAATAAATCAAACAAGCTCTGTTAACCTATATAAATACTTGTTACCCAAGGATTATTCAATTAAGAACTTTTATGCGTAATTCATCACATTAGGAAAACAATAACTCACAACGTGTATGTCATAACCTCTTTCAGTTCAGGAGATACAACAAGTCCAAAGGATGCATATACACAACAGTTAAATGAGCTTATAATAATGAAAGAAAAAATTAACCACATAAAATAAAACATACTAATTTTGTGCCTCTTAGCCTTGGTTCTAACAGATTTCTCCAGCGAGTTAGGGCATACATCGATCTCCTACAAATGCACAAAGCAATTAAAAGGTTAGATCTTAACCGCAGTTTACCAATCGGAGCCCAAACTTCTAAACTCAGTACGATTTTCACCTTAATAAAACCAAATATGTTCATTTCAGGCACTATATAATCAGGAGTACTACAAATCAAATAAAAATGGTCAACCCTAACAAGACATTTACCTGAAGACAAAATCCAAGAGCTGAAATCGCGTCTCCTCGAACTCAACATCGAGTAGCCTGTTATCGGTACACACAAATCAAAAGTCGAAGTTGAGGAGTCGATTCTCTAAAGCCATAGTCGATTGCCCAGCTTCGAAGCCAAGGGATCTGAACCCCACATCCCTAGATTTGCAAAGCGCAAGTCGTGGAGTCTGAAGGCGATGTCGATTGCCCCGAGTTCGAAGTTGATCAGAAATGGTTGGATTGAGAAATTAGGACAGAAATCGATCAATTAGTTGCGCCATCGCTCTTTTCTGTTTTCAAAGAAGAAGTCGCTCTTTTCTATTTCTAAAGAAGCGACCTTGCAAGTGAAAAGCGTTTAGAAAGGGGATGTTAGAGGAGTTAGGGTTTACGGATTGAAAATAGCTGGCAATTTACATTTTTGCCCCCGCGAACCATGCCTACCAACCCATATAAGCGTTGCCAATAAAGAAATTATAATTATGTATTTTTGGCGACACTTTTTTCATATACCAACGCTTATTATTGTTATTACCTTACAACATAAATAAGTGTTGGCGATTGTGAAAAAAAGGGTTGCCAAATGACCATTATGGTGTAGTGTAGTAAGCAACAGCCCCTATTTTCTTAACAATTTGGTATGGACCAAAATACTTCTTCGATAGTTTATGTTAAGTGTTTCTCACTGATGTTAGACGATATGGCTGCAATTTCACATAGACACATGAGCCGGGGTCAAATTGTTTGTCCTGCCTGTGTTGGTCAGCATAAGACTTCATTCGTGCTTGGGCTTTTTGCATATTTGCTTTGATAACCTGAAGTAGCTGGTCATGGGAAGATGTCCAGTCATTGAGTTCGGTTATAAGTAAGGGATAATTGATGTAGTTTGCAATTACAGACAGGGGTATGCCATAGAGTACCTGAAATAGTGACATTTTCAGGGACGTTTGCGTGGTTGTGTTGTACCACCACTCGGCCCACGACAAATATTTCACCCATTTGGTTGGTACATCACCAGCTATGGCTCTCAGGTACTTTTCTACGCATCGATTGACCATTTCAGACCGGCCATCGGTTTGTGGGTGGTACGCACTACTCATTTGGAGTTTTGTGCCGTGAAGACGAAATAGTTCTTTTCAAAACAAGCTTGTGAATAGGCGATCTCTATCTGATACTATCGAACGAGGAAACCCGTAGAGTCGAACGTATTCTAGCAAGAAGTGAGAAGCTAACTGAGTGGAGGAGACTGGTGTTGGAAGTGCGCAGTAATGTTTATATTTGGATAAGCAATCGACAATCACCCAAACTATCGTTTTCCCTGCTAATGGTGGAAGGTGCATTATAAAATCCATAGTTATGTCTTCCCATATTTGCATCGAAATAGGTAGTGGCTGCAGTAACGCTTTGTATCGATCATTTTCTGGTTTGGTTTGAAGGCAGATGTTGCATTGCTTGACGGACTTTTGAACAACAATGGAGAGTTTTGGCCAAAAAAATTACTGGAAATTCTTGAAATAGATCCCTTAATACCGAATGACCTCTGGTTCTCGAATTTTGAAGTATATTAATAACTACAGTTTGTAACTCCTCATTGTTAGGTACGAAGATCCTATTTCCCCAAAATAGCAAATTATTTCGAAAGTGGTATTTAGGGTTGAAACATGTACCTGTGTTTATCTGGTTTATGATTTCTTGAGTTGTTATGTCTTCAAGTAGTGCGCGTTGAATGTCTGCTAGCAAGGAGAATGATGGTCCTGAAATTGCTGCCATTGTAGCTTCGATGGAGAACCGCAACAGTCCATCAGCTACCACGTTCTGCTTCCCCGAGCGGTAGTGGATAATAAAATCAAACCTTAAGAATTTTGTAAGACATCGTTGTTGTTTCGGTGTTTGCATTGTCTGCGACGTTATTTCTCTCAAACTTTGGTGATCAATGACGACTCTGAATGGTCAACCGAGCAGATAATGAAGCCATTTTTTTATGGAAGAAGTTATTACAAACATCTCTTGAATAAGTGGAGGATTTTTGGAGGTGGCGAAATAATTTGAGGCTGAAATTGGCTAATGGGTGATCAGATTAGGACAAGACGGCGCCGATCGCTATGGCCGAGGCATCGGTGGTAATTGTGAATGGTTCGGTAAAGTTGGGAAGCGATAGAATTGGGGTAGAAGAGACGGCTTGTTTTAAGGACTCGAAGGCCAACTGGGCCTGTTGGTTCTAATTAAAACTATATGTTTTAATAGATCGGTAAGTGGGCTCGCAATTTGGGCATAATTCCTGATAAATCTACGGTAATACCCTGTTAAGCCCAAAAATCCGCGAACTGTTGTTATTGATTTTGGTGTAGGCCATTGTAACATTGCATCAATTTTTGTTGGGTCAACGCGTACACCCGCGTGAGAGATTAAGTGGCCCAAATAATCAATTTCGGTGAGGCCGAATTTACCTTTGGTTAAGTTGGCAAAGAATTTGTTATGGTTGAGTATGTCTATTGTAATACGAAGGTGGTTTAAGTGTGAATCCCAAATGAGTCGTAGACGATAATGTCATCAAAGAAAACGAGGATGAATTTGCGTAGGTGAGGCCGAAATATGTTGTTCATTGTGGCTTGAAAGGTTGATGGAGCATTGGTTAAGTTGAACGGCATGGCTAAGAATTCTAATGGCCTTCATGTGTTTGAAATTCCGTTTTTGGGATGTATGGGGAATGGACTCGGATTTGGATATATCCACTTCATAGATCCAGCTTTGAAAAAAATATGGCTCCATGTAATTCATCGAATAATTTGTCCATCGTTGGAATGGGAAATCGGTCCTTGATGGTGACTGTGTTGAGTGCTCAGTAGTCAATACAAAAGCGCTATGAACCGTCTTTCTTTTTAACTAACAGGACAGAGGAAGAAAACAAACTAGTTGATGGTTGGATTATTTTTGAGTTGAGATGTCTTGAATTGATGCTCGAATCTAGTTTTTTTGTAGTATGGATAGCGGTATGGTCGTATGTTTACCGGATTGGAATTTGATATAAGGTTATTGTGGTATTGGAGGTCACGTTGCAGTGGAAGTGAGGTAGGCGTGACGAAGGTATGTTTGTAGGAAGTGAGTAGTAGATCAAGTTTTGGGTCGGATTGTGGACTAAGTGGGCTTTGGGCCGAACTAGAGGGTAGCTGGAATTGCAAGTATAAGTAAGGGTGAGCATTACTCGGTTAAGCCAAATAAACCAACCAAACCAATTTGTTTTGGTCGGTTTGATTCGGTTCGGTTCGATTTTGAAATTAAATCGGTTTATAATTAGCTCGGAAAAATATTAAGTTTGGTTATCGGTTTAAACAAATTAACCGAACTTTTACTATATTTTCAAAACTATCGATCTTATGATAAATACTTTAGGTTAGTTTAATTATTTGAGTAAATTTTAATCATTACCTATGTGTCAAAATTAATATTAGAAAGCATAAAAATCATAAATAATCATACACTTATAATTTATTTCAAATTATAGTGAATATTTCAAACACAAACTGTAAAACTTTTTTAGTTCGGTTTAATAGAATAACCAACCGAACCAACGAAACTTAATTTGCTTATTTCAGTTTGGTTTTCATTTTTATTGATTTAGTTTGGTTTGACAAATTTCGTCATCGGATAAACCAAACTAACCAAACGTTCACCCCTAAGTATAATAAGGTAGAAATAGCAGATGTGCTTTCGAGCCTTTTTAATTGTTGGAGGGAAATTTGGGATGGGTTGCAGGCTTGGCCCAGTCCAGTAAGGCAAATAGGCTTGTTGCGGTGGGTAAAAGACATAGTAAGTAATTTATGATCCATGGTAAACCATTGGATACCAATAACCCCATCAGATTCGACAATTTCAAGAAGGCAAAAATCGATAGAAAACTTGTGCCCTTTGATATCTACTCGTACATTGGGGCAGCTGCCAACGCTTCGTAGTTTATCACCATTGCCTACTCTGACAATAAAGGCATTTGCGGTGTCAATTTCCAAGTCCAGAAACTTGACTGTCCTCGGGTGGAGGTAATTGTGGGTAGAGCCAATGTCGACGAGAATGGAGATCAGTTTGTTATTAATTGAAGCGGGTAGGCGAAGTGCTCGTGGGTGAGATGAACCAGTGAAGGCATGGAATGAAATTTCTTGAGGAGTTCCGAGAATATCCTGATATCTTGGGGGAAGTAAAGGGGTTACCCCTAGACGTGGGATAGATTTCCGCATTATCTGGTTGGTAATACCAAGCCAGTTTCGTGGCCGGTTAGGCACATGACCTCACGAGATGAGAGTTAAGAAAGCAAGTCAAGGAGTTGCTTGAGAAGAACTTCCTGAGACGAAGCATTTTTCGAGTAAGGTGCTCCAGTAGTATTCGTTACTAATGTGGACAGTTTGCTTCGCTTATGTGTTGATTATCATGAGAAGAATAGACAACCGTTACCAAGGATCGGTGATTTGTTTGATCAGCTTGTAGGAGCATCTGTTTTCTTTTGATCTAGCTACCGGATTCCATCAGCTTAGGATGGCTGAGGATGGAATTGACAAGACTGCGTTTAGGACTCTAGATGGATTTTTAGAATGGCTAGTCATGCTACTTGGTTTGACTAATGCACCCGCATATTACGTGAACTTGATGGGTAGGGTGTTTAGGGAGTCCTTGAACAAGTTTGTCGTGGTCGTCGTAGACGATATTTTGATCTCCTTAAAAGAACGAGGAAGAGCATGCTAGACATCTCAAGGAGGTGATGGATACGCTTAGAGCCACCAGTTGAAGGTCAAGTTCCCCAAATGTCACTTTGGGGGAAAGAAGTTGGATTTCTTGGGCATATAGTTCCTAAGTAAGGCTTAGCGGTGGATTCCGCTAAAGTGGTTGCGGTTTAAGACCGGAAAACCCTGAGGAGGGCAATTGAAGTAAGAAGCTTTCTCCGTTAGCATTCCCTGAGCTTAGACTTACTCTTCTGGATCAAGAAGGGGGTTTCACAGGAAGAAGACCCGCAGTTAGTCAAGAACATGGACCAGTTGATTCGAGGCGAGATGTTAAGTCACCTCGCTAGATATATTATAGATGACAAGGGATGACTAAGGCGCGATGAGAGATTATGCGTTCCTCGAGTGGAAGACTTGGTAAAGAAGGTTCTTGAAGATGCGCATCACTCGAGGAGGTGGCCGAGTTGGTCTCAGGATGCATGTTGTGCCACCAGGTTAAGGCCAAGTCATAGAAGCCCGGCGGGTCATTACCTCCATTGGAGGTTTCGCAAGGGAAGTGTGAAAACATCTCGATAGATTATGTGGATAGATTACCTAGATCAAAGAAAGGGAATACGGGTAGGCGGGTCATAATAGGTAGACTCACGAAGAGTGCTCATTTCAGTCCGGTGAAGAGCGAGAGGACTGCATCATGGTTAGCAACGGTTTACCCTCAAGAAGTTGGCCAGTTTTGAAATAGCCTACAGGAAGCCATGGGTAGGCAACTGAATCTAGGTAGGGCCTATCACTCATAGGCGGACAGTTCATTTCGATTAAGCATGAGTTATAGAAAATCACGTTTGTAAGGGCAATTGGCAACGTGGATTGGTATTTTCAAGAAAAGTTCTGCTGCGTGGAATACTTTATAGTAAGTAGACGAGATCCAGGATTCACTAGTGAATTTTGGAGAGCTTGCATGAAATCATGAGGTTACAGTTATGTTTAAGCCAAGTGTACAGAAAGAAGAATAAGAGGAAAAGGAAGACGAGAGGCGATAATGAAATGAGTTCCAACTCGAATTTGGGAAATAGGAGTTAGGAAGCCAAGAAATCATGAAGTAAAAGACGGTCAAAGCACAGTGGAGTTAAGCTCAAGGAAACGTGACTAAGAAGAGTGAAGACTAGATACACGCATCATATCTCTTTGTAAGAGTGCATCCTTGATCCTTGTTTTCCTGTGGAGCTTGCTTGCAAGTTATCTTTTGTATATATATCCTCTCGGTCCCATTCTCGATCTTATTTCTGTTGTAAACTCCATAAGGGGGATATGACTCATCGGTTAGTACTATATGTCAGAGTTTGAATGGATTTATTGTAATCCAAAAAGGAGTTTATCTTGCTTATCTTCTAAGACCTCTTTTTAGCATATCTCTCTGTCCATGTTTATCTAGTTTATCTAGTTTATCGTGTTTATCTTGTCATGAGAACCTTAGGTAGAAACCCTTTGGATGAAACATGTATTTGAAACATGTTATGCTTGATGTTTGCAAGTGGTTGCAAGTGGTTGCAAGTGTTTGCAAGTGGTTACTCGTGGATGCATTATACACATTAGGCACTAAATCGGCTCACACACTCTTCATGTTGCATATGCATGAGTGCTTACACTTATTCATGGTTGAAACTTGTTGTGCTACCACATGGATGTTGCATATGGATGAATGTTATGTGCACTCATATAGATACTATGAATTATGTTAGGAATTTGCATACATATGGATTCATTTCACTGACATACATATGCATTAAGGAGGTTTACTGTATCAGTAACCGCCTGATCTTTGCATTAGATAAGTACATATACACACACTTTTGCATATGTTCATACCACATTTAGAATCTTGTAAGGACAATGATTGCTCGTGGATGATGCTTTGAGTAGATGGATGGTAGGATACGTTCTTCCTAACTTGAAGATTTCGGGGACGAAATCCTTTAAGGAGGGGAGAATGTAACAACCCGTATTTTCAATAACCTGTTATAACATAAATCGAGGCAGAATTTAATTCTAAAATCTGAATCAAGGGAAACGGGCTATGCCATTGCGTTCGTCTCGGAAAAATACGCGAAATAGAGTCCGAGTTTTCGAAAATCGGAGTCCGTATGACCCAGTTAAGGCCCATTAAAGTTTTCAGAAATTTCCATGTCAAAAACAGATTTGAATTTCAAGTTCAAAGTTGGAAATTAGGGCAAACTGGCGCAGGCGGGAAAACTCCCGCCAGGACCCCCATATCGACAGGCATGTCGACAGGGTCCCCAGGGTGTCGACAGCCCTGTCGACAGCCCTGTCGACACAGGGTGGCCGGGCAGTTTTGCCTGGCGCACCATTTTGGGTCTTGGTCTGGTCTTGTGGCTTGGTTCTAGAGAATTCCGAAATCTGACGGACCTAAACTAACCTAGGGTTAATCCTAGGGCTAAAAACACTCTAATCTTCTATAAATAAGACCCTAATCCTACCCTAAAACCTCATTATTCATTCTAACAACCAAACTATGCCAAATTGATTTCTCAAATGGCCTCCACTTAAAAACCCTAGCCTCTACCCTCTTCATAAATCATTCCTATGAAGATTTTGATGTTCATACAAGCATTTCTAAGTTGTATGAATGATCATTAGCTTGCATACATCATCAAGTTGCAAGATTTATTTGCTAAGCTAGAGTTTTTGGGATTTTTGTTAATTGGAGCTTTGTTTTGGGTTTTTATATGCTTGCATAAAAGGGCTTCTCAATCTTTATTAGTAGATTTGTGTCTTCATAATATTGGTAAGCCCTCTTACCTTCATTTTAGAAACTCTAAAGTTAATATGTGATGCTAGTTGGGATTTTTGCAAGTTTATTGAGTTATGCATGTTTATGCAAGTTCACTATGCCATGATTTGCAAGTTTATTGAGTTATGCATGTTTATGCAAGTTCACTATGCCATGATTTGCAAGTTTATTGAGTTATGCATGTTTATGCAAGTTCACTATGCCATGATTTGCAAGTTTATTGAGTTATGCATGTTTATGCAAGTCCACTATGCCATGATTTGCAAGTTTAACACGTTATGCATGTTTATGCAAGTCCACTATGCCATGATTTGCAAGTTTAACACGTTATGCATGTTTATGCAAGTCCACTATGCCATGATTTGCAAGTTTAACAAGTTATGCATGTTTATGCAAGTCCACTATGCCATGATTTGCAAGTTTAACAAGTTATGCATGTTTATGCAAGTCCACTATGCCATGATTTGCAAGTTTAACAAGTTATGCATGTTTATGCAAGTTCACTAAGCCATGATTTGCAAGTTCATTGAGTTATGCATGTTTATGCAAGTTCACTATGCCATGATTTGCAAGTTTATTGAGTTATGCATGCTTATGCAAGTTCACAATGACATGTTATGCATGTTTGACAAGTTATGCATGTTTATGCAAGTTCCATATGCTATGTTAGGCAAGTTTAACATGTTATGCATGTTTATGGTAATATGCAAGTTCACTATGCTAAGTTATGCAAGTCTAACATGTTATGCATGTTTGTTGTGATATGCAAGTTCATCATGTATGTTATGCCAAGTTCCCTCTTCCTATCCTTTATGCGTTATTACGAATATGTAAGCGATAGAATGACGTGGGGGGGGGGGTTGGGTAAACTTAAAAAACATGAAAATATAAGATTGGGAATTTACCTATTAAGTTAGGTCTACCCCTTGGGAATTTACCTATTAAGTTAGGTCTACCCAAGTATTTGTTGACTTGTAATTATGTTTTGAAATAAAGTGGACATGACACTTAGAAAACATAAGTGTGGCCAACTCGAGGTTGGGTTGAGTTTGTAGCGTAATTCTACCCGGAACCTACCGGCTTAACTAGTGGCTACAAACAATAGGACCCAATGTGAGAAGTTGGTCATGTGGTGCCAAGACCCGAGGTTAGACCAAGTTGTGGTGTAAATCTACCCGGAACCCACCGGCTTAACTAGGTAACCACAACGAAGTCTAATGTGAGAGGTTAAGGTGCATTAAACTAATTAATGCCTCATGATTAGGGTTAAGTCAGGGTCCACTAATACTTAACCAATTTGGGGATTCGAGGGATTGAAATGGGGTTAAGTTGTGAACTGTCGGTTACACTTAACCAATTTAATCCATTTGGGGGTTTGAGGGATTGAAATGGGGTTAAGTTGTGGACTGTCGATTACACTTAACCAATTTAATCCATGATTAGTGGAGGGTTAAATCGCACTTAACCCTCTTAGGAAACCCTAGCAACGTTGTCTGTTCCAGCAGTAATCCCAGTTTGGTATCATCACAACCCTAGAGGCTGGGCTAGGGCGGGGCACGATTACTGGACTGATGTAAGCGACCAAAGCGACGGCTGAGTGGTACAGCGGTGCGGGTCCAGGCGGGCTACGGACGTGCACGTAATCCGGTATTGGACAAACTCGAGGCACGGGTACCAGTAGGTTTAGACTGTGCATTATTGCTTCAGTGTCTGGGGTTGACACCCGAGGGCTTGATACACCCGAAGGTGGACCCAGCACAGTCTGACTACATCCATATGTGGGCCGTATGGACACCAACACTTGACGTGTTAGGCTTATAGGGAGCCGATCGACTAGACCGTTTGGTTGGACCTTATATTAAGGTCACTTCATGTTATTGGGTCAAAGCTTGGGCCAAGGGATCAGTACCTGTTATGTTGGTTTGCTAGTACACCGTGGTGCAGAACTTAACCT
Source organism: Allium sativum (assembly GCA_030737875.1). Classification (NCBI taxonomy): domain Eukaryota; kingdom Viridiplantae; phylum Streptophyta; class Magnoliopsida; order Asparagales; family Amaryllidaceae; genus Allium; species Allium sativum. The sequence continues at coordinate 11,599,618 of JASFAX010000033.1, forward strand.
TGTTTATGCGATGACACCTCTATCTATCTTGTAGTTAATTTACCATGCCAGTATGTTGTTATCTATGATCATCTCAGTTTCCATCATGCTGTTAAATTTATTAGTTTATAGACTGATCGTAGCAGGGCTTACTCAGTCTTTTTGACTGACCTGTTTTCTTTCGCCTCTTTTCTTTCGTTCCCCCCCCCCCCCCCCCAGGTTCTCAGGGAGGGAATACAGGAGCCTAGCTTGGATCTTAGCTGCTTTCTTGGATAGCTCATGTATGCTTTGGACTTGAGCTCGCTATGGTTTTTCCACTTTGGGGATAGCTACTTTTATGTTTTCCTTTTCAGTTTCAGATGATGTTATTTTATGTACTAGACTTGTTTATTTGGGAAATTGACATTATGATGTAGCAGACTTGTTTTTGAAATGGTTTAAAATTCTTCCGCTGTTTTATCTATCTACTTACTCTGTTTATTTACATATATATATGTCATTTCCTGCCTTGTTATATCATTATGCATGTTTACCTTGTTTTAAAAACGCCCCACCAAAGTCAGAGTTGCTTGCAAGAGCCACCTTGGCGGAGGTGGGGTGTTACATTTGGTATCAGAGCCTATGGTTTACGAGAAGGGATAAAAAAGGTTTTTAAAACTTTTGAAAAACTATTTTCAAAACCAAGTATAAAGTATTTTCCAAAGAAAAGTCTAGTTATTTTTAAAGGCTATTCCCCAAAAGCCATTAGCACTATCCTTTGACCCCTCGTTTGAACTCTTTTCTTTTCGTTTCCAGCATGTCTGATAATCTCATCTTGCCCGAAGGAGTAACCATACCCGATTGGTTTCGTCGGTACTTGGAAGTCACGGTACCGGTCCCGGGTGTCTCTAATGTTGTCTTTCCAGTCAAGGCCGCTGTTCCTCCTCCTCCTTCCGTAGCTGATGTTCCTCTTCTCCCTCAGTCTCCACAAGCGGATTTTGCGGAAACTTGTAAGAACTTTAAGATGATGGGTGGCAAGAATTTTAGTGGAACAGAGACTTTTGTAGAGGCAAGGAATTGGTTGAAAGAGACCGAAGATCTTTTAGCCACCTTTGATATAGGCGACCGCAGGAAGGTTTTATTAGCAGTATGGTTGCTAAAGGAAGAAGCTGCACGTTGGTGGGTAGTCACCACCGCTACTAGGCCAATTGAGACTTGGGATGATTTTAGAGGAAGGTTTGGACTGAGGTTCTTATCACTGAAGCAAGGGGACATAACTATTAGGGAATACATAGATAAGTTTAATCAACTGGCTCGGGTCGATTTAGACTTGGTTAATACAGCTCAGAAGAAGGCCCTACACTTTGCTCTAGGATTAAACGAGCCATTGCACGGTTTGGCCATGTCTCACATACCCTTGGGGGCGACTTTCGAGAGTTTGGTGAATATGGCCCTACTTCAAGAAGAAGATAACAATGACAAGAAAGAGGTCAAGGCGAACGAGTCTCAAGGCAAGAGGGTAAATTCCGGGAAACGAGGCAAGAATAACAACAACCGCAAGGACAAGCCAAGAGAGAATAGGAAATGCAACTTCTGTGGTAAAGTTGGACATATATCCAGGGAATGTAGGAAGAAGAAGAGAAAGCGGGGCGAATGCTTTCATTGTGGTGAGTTTGGACATCTCAGCAAGGATTGCCCGAAGAAAACCAAGGCAAGGTCAGACTCAGTGTGCGGGACTATCTGGAGGGCGAGTTCATCCCCTCAACACCGTTCTTCCAGCTCATGATAGAGGTAGTATTTCTGTTGAAAGACTTGTTTACATTTTCTGATTTTCCCTGTTCGTACTTTGTTTGATTCTGGCACATCGCATAGTTTTATTTCATCTGATCTAGTTGAAAGTTTGCACCTAAGTACTAGTCTAGTTGATGATCTCGTATGTGTTTCAAATCCAATTGGGGGTTCCGCCCAATTGTCTGTGGTCTGGGTGGATTTGAAAATTTCTATCTTGAGTATAGAATTTTCGTGGGATGTTTATATTCTCGGTTTCAGGGGATATGGGTTGGTTTTGGGCATGGAATGGTTGTCCTGTTTTGGAGCCATTCTTGGTTTTTGTGCATAGGGTTGTGAGGCTCATGATCCGCCTCGGTAATACCCTAGAAATTTCTAGTAACCCTATGGATCCCGTCATGTTATGTTATCTTGAAATCCCTCGACTCGTCTATCAATAGTTTGCAATCTGTGAGGGTGGTCCGAGAATATCCTGATATCTTGGGGGAAGTAAAGGGGTTACCCCTAGACGTGGGATAGATTTCCGCATTATCTGGTTGGTAATACCAAGCCAGTTTCGTGGCCGGTTAGGCACATGACCTCACGAGATGAGAGTTAAGAAAGCAAGTCAAGGAGTTGCTTGAGAAGAACTTCCTGAGACGAAGCATTTTTCGAGTAAGGTGCTCCAGTAGTATTCGTTACTAATGTGGACAGTTTGCTTCGCTTATGTGTTGATTATCGTGAGAAGAATAGACAACCGTTACCAAGGATCGGTGATTTGTTTGATCAGCTTGTAGGAGCATCTGTTTTCTTTTGATCTAGCTACCGGATTCCATCAGCTTAGGATGGAATTGACAAGGCTGTGTTTAGGACTCTAGATGGATTTTTAGAATGGCTAGTCATGCTACTTGGTTTGACTAATGCACCCGCATATTACGTGAACTTGATGGGTAGGGTGTTTAGGGAGTCCTTGAACAAGTTTGTCGTGGTCGTCGTAGACGATATTTTGATCTCCTTAAAAGAACGAGGAAGAGCATGCTAGACATCTCAAGGAGGTGATGGATACGCTTAGAGCCACCAGTTGAAGGTCAAGTTCCCCAAATGTCACTTTAGGGGAAAGAAGTTGGATTTCTTGGGCACATAGTTCCTAAGTAAGGCTTAGCGGTGGATTCCGCTAAAGTGGTTGCGGTTTAAGACCGGAAAACCCTGAGGAGGGCAATTGAAGTAAGAAGCTTTCTCCGTTAGCATTCCCTGAGCTTAGACTTACTCTTCTGGATCAAGAAGGGGGTTTCACAGGAAGAAGACCCGCAGTTAGTCAAGAACATGGACCAGTTGATTCGAGGCGAGATGTTAAGTCACCTCGCTAGATATATTATAGATGACAAGGGATGACTAAGGCGCGATGAGAGATTATGCGTTCCTCGAGTGGAAGACTTGGTAAAGAAGGTTCTTGAAGATGCGCATCACTCGAGGAGGTGGCCGAGTTGGTCTCAGGATGCATGTTGTGCCACCAGGTTAAGGCCAAGTCATAGAAGCCCGGCGGGTCATTACCTCCATTGGAGGTTTCGCAAGGGAAGTGTGAAAACATCTCGATAGATTATGTGGATAGATTACCTAGATCAAAGAAAGGGAATACGGGTAGGCGGGTCATAATAGGTAGACTCACGAAGAGTGCTCATTTCAGTCCGGTGAAGAGCGAGAGGACTGCATCATGGTTAGCAACGGTTTACCCTCAAGAAGTTGGCCAGTTTTGAAATAGCCTACAGGAAGCCATGGGTAGGCAACTGAATCTAGGTAGGGCCTATCACTCATAGGCGGACGGTTCATTTCGATTAAGCATGAGTTATAGAAAATCACGTTTGTAAGGGCAATTGGCAACGTGGATTGGTATTTTCAAGAAAAGTTCTGCTGCGTGGAATACTTTATAGTAAGTAGACGAGATCCAGGATTCACTAGTGAATTTTGGAGAGCTTGCATGAAATCATGAGGTTACAGTTATGTTTAAGCCAAGTGTACAGAAAGAAGAATAAGAGGAAAAGGAAGACGAGAGGCGATAATGAAATGAGTTCCAACTCGAATTTGGGAAATAGGAGTTAGGAAGCCAAGAAATCATGAAGTAAAAGACGGTCAAAGCACAGTGGAGTTAAGCTCAAGGAAACGTGACTAAGAAGAGTGAAGACTAGATACACGCATCATATCTCTTTGTAAGAGTGCATCCTTGATCCTTGTTTTCCTGTGGAGCTTGCTTGCAAGTTATCTTTTGTATATATATCCTCTCGGTCCCATTCTCGATCTTATTTCTGTTGTAAACTCCATAAGGGGGATATGACTCATCGGTTAGTACTATATGTCAGAGTTTGAATGGATTTCTTGTAATCCAAAAAGGAGTTTATCTTGCTTATCTTCTAAGACCTCTTTTTAGCATATCTCTCTGTCCATGTTTATCTAGTTTATCGTGTTTATCTTGTCATGAGAACCTTAGGTAGAAACCCTTTGGATGAAACATGTATTTGAAACATGTTATGCTTGATGTTTGCAAGTGGTTGCAAGTGTTTGCAAGTGGTTACTCGTGGATGCATTATACACATTAGGCACTAAATCGGCTCACACACTCTTCATGTTGCATATGCATGAGTGCTTACACTTATTCATGGTTGAAACTTGTTATGCTACCACATGGATGTTGCATATGGATGAATGTTATGTGCACTCATATAGATACTATGAATTATGTTAGGAATTTGCATACATATGGATTCATTTCACTGACATACATATGCATTAAGGAGGTTTACTGTATCAGTAACCGCCTGATCTTTGCATTAGATAAGTACATATACACACACTTTTGCATATGTTCATACCACATTTAGAATCTTGTAAGGACAATGATTGCTCGTGGATGATGCTTTGAGTAGATGGATGGTAGGATACGTTCTTCCTAACTTGAAGATTTCGGGGACGAAATCCTTTAAGGAGTGGAGAATGTAACAACCCGTATTTTCAATAACCTGTTATAACATAAATCGAGGCAGAATTTAATTCTAAAATCTGAATCAAGGGAAACGGGCTATGCCATTGCGTTCGTCTCGGAAAAATACGCGAAATAGAGTCCGAGTTTTCGAAAATCGGAGTCCGTATGACCCAGTTAAGGCCCATTAAAGTTTTCAGAAATTTCCATGTCAAAAACAGATTTGAATTTCAAGTTCAAAGTTGGAAATTAGGGCAAACTGGCGCAGGCGGGAAAACTCCCGCCAGGACCCCCATGTCGACAGGCATGTCGACAGGGTCCCCAGGGTGTCGACAGCCCTGTCGACAGCCCTGTCGACACAGGGTGGCCGGGCAGTTTTGCCTGGCGCACCATTTTGGGTCTTGGTCTGGTCTTGTGGCTTGGTTCTAGAGAATTCTGAAATCTGACGGACCTAAACTAACCTAGGGTTAATCCTAGGGCTAAAAACACTCTAATCTTCTATAAATAAGACCCTAATCCTACCCTAAAACCCCATTATTCATTCTAGCAACCAAACTATGCCAAATTGATTTCTCAAATGGCCTCCACTTAAAAACCCTAGCCTCTACCCTCTTCATAAATCATTCCTATGAAGATTTTGATGTTCATACAAGCATTTCTAAGTTGTATGAATGATCATTAGCTTGCATACATCATCAAGTTGCAAGCTTTATTTGCTAAGCTAGAGTTTTTGGGATTTTTGTTAATTGGAGCTTTGTTTTGGGTTTTTATATGCTTGCATAAAAGGGCTTCTCAATCTTTATTAGTAGATTTGTGTCTTCATAATATTGGTAAGCCCTCTTACCTTCATTTTAGAAACTCTAAAGTTAATATGTGATGCAAGTTGGGATTTTTGCAAGTTTATTGAGTTATGCATGTTTATGCAAGTTCACTATGCCATGATTTGCAAGTTTATTGAGTTATGCATGTTTATGCAAGTTCACTATGCCATGATTTGCAAGTTTATTGAGTTATGCATGTTTATGCAAGTTCACTATGCCATGATTTGCAAGTTTATTGAGTTATGCATGTTTATGCAAGTCCACTATGCCATGATTTGCAAGTTTAACACGTTATGCATGTTTATGCAAGTCCACTATGCCATGATTTGCAAGTTTAACAAGTTATGCATGTTTATGCAAGTCCACTATGCCATGATTTGCAAGTTTAACAAGTTATGCATGTTTATGCAAGTCCACTATGCCATGATTTGCAAGTTTAACAAGTTATGCATGTTTATGCAAGTTCACTAAGTCATGATTTGCAAGTTCATTGAGTTATGCATGTTTATGCAAGTTCACTATGCCATGATTTGCAAGTTTATTGAGTTATGCATGCTTATGCAAGTTCACAATGACATGTTATGCATGTTTGACAAGTTATGCATGTTTATGCAAGTTCCATATGCTATGTTAGGCAAGTTTAACATGTTATGCATGTTTATGGTAATATGCAAGTTCACTATGCTAAGTTATGCAAGTCTAACATGTTATGCATGTTTGTTGTGATATGCAAGTTCATCATGTATGTTATGCCAAGTTCCCTCTTCCTATCCTTTATGCGTTATTACGAATATGTAAGCGATAGAATGACGTTGGGGGGGGGGGGGGTTGGGTAAACTTAAAATACATGAAAATATAAGATTGGGAATTTACCTATTAAGTTAGGTCTACCCCTTGGGAATTTACCTATTAAGTTAGGTCTACCCCTTGGGAATTTACCTATTAAGTTAGGTCTACCCAAGTATTTGTTGACTTGTAATTATGTTTTGAAATAAAGTGGACATGACACTTAGAAAACATAAGTGTGGCCAACTCGAGGTTGGGTTGAGTTTGTAGCGTAATTCTACCCGGAACCTACCGGCTTAACTAGTGGCTACAAACAATAGGACCCAATGTGAGAAGTTGGTCATGTGGTGCCAAGACCCGAGGTTAGACCAAGTTGTGGTGTAAATCTACCCGGAACCCACCGGCTTAACTAGGTAACCACAACGAAGTCTAATGTGAGAGGTTAAGGTGCATTAAACTAATTAATGCCTCATGATTATGGTTAAGTCAGGGTCCACTAATACTTAACCAATTTGGGGATTCGAGGGATTGAAATGGGGTTAAGTTGTGAACTGTCGGTTACACTTAACCAATTTAATCCATTTGGGGGTTTGAGGGATTGAAATGGGGTTAAGTTGTGGACTGTCGATTACACTTAACCAATTTAATCCATGATTAGTGAAGGGTTAAATCGCACTTAACCCTCTTAGGAAACCCTAGCAACGTGGTCTGTTCCAGCAGTAATCCCAGTTTGGTATCATCACAACCCTAGAGGCTGGGCTAGGGCGGGGCACGATTACTGGACTGATGTAAGCGACCAAAGCGACGGCTGAGTGGTACAGCGGTGCGGGTCCAGGCGGGCTACGGACGTGCACGTAATCCGGTATTGGACAAACTCGAGGCACGGGTACCAGTAGGTTTAGACTGTGCATTATTGCTTCAGTGTCTGGGGTTGACACCCGAGGGCTTGATACACCCGAAGGTGGACCCAGCACAGTCTGACTACATCCATATGTGGGCCGTATGGACACCAACACTTGACGTGTTAGGCTTATAGGGAGCCGATCGACTAGACCGTTTGGTTGGACCTTATATTAAGGTCACTTCATGTTATTGGGTCAAAGCTTGGGCCAAGGGATCAATACTTGTTATGTTGGTTTGCTAGTACACCGTGGTGCAGAACTTAACCTTGTTTATGCGATGACACCTCTATCTATCTTGTAGTTAATTTACCATGCCAGTATGTTGTTATCTATGATCATCTCAGTTTCCATCATGCTGTTAACTTTATTAGTTTATAGACTGATCGTAGCAGGGCTTACTCAGTTTTTTTGACTGGCCTGTTTTCTTTCGCCTCTTTTCTTCCGTTCCCCCCCCCCCCCCCCCCTCAGGTTCTCAGGGAGGGAATACAGGAGCCTAGCTTGGATCTTAGCTGCTTTCTTGGATAGCTCATGTATGCTTTGGACTTGAGCTCGCTATGGTTTTTCCACTTTGGGGATAGCTACTTTTATGTTTTCCTTTTCAGTTTCAGATGATGTTATTTTATGTACTAGACTTGTTTATTTGGGAAATTGACATTATGATGTAGCAGACTTGTTTTTGAAATGGTTTAAAATTCTTCCGCTGTTTTATCTATCTACTTACTCTGTTTATTTACATATATATATGTCATGTCCTGCCTTGTTATATCATTATGCATGTTTACCTTGTTTTAAAAACGCCCCACCAAAGTCAGAGTTGCTTGCAAGAGCCACCCTGGCGGAGGTGGGGTGTTACAGTTTGTTATTAATTGAAGCGGGTAGGCGAAGTGCTCGTGGGTGAGATGAACTAGTGAAGGCATGGAATGAAATTTCTTGAGGAGTTTCGGTTATTGAAGCTGCGGCTTCAGTTGTGGTGAGATCGATAGTGGGTTCTATTTCTGGTTCTTCGGTAGGTGGTGCATTATCGGGGTTGGTGTCGGGGAAGGATCACGAGGATATGGGTTGCAGCAGAGAAGGGGATTCAAGAGGAAGAGGACATGGCAAAAGAGAGAGAAATTTGCATTAACTTTTCCATACATTGTCTTCCAACGCAGGTACATTATATAATCTTTCTCGGAACAAACTTCTAACGTGGCTTTGCCTAGGTACTCTTGATACAACTTTTGTAACTAATTGTCATCATTGTAACCAAAAGATATAATTTCTGAATAACAAAATAAGTAAAAGATAATGGCAGTACGTCTGCATGTGCGCCCCTTTTGTAACCGAATTTGAAGAATGCATATATTTCTTTAATCCAACAGCCTCTTTGGTATATTTATAGTTCTTTTAGGACGTGTACTGCTGTCTGGTGGTGTATTGGTGTTGCTGTACGTATCATTGTGCCTCACTGAAATAAAGGAGAACATCCCCGGATGAATTGCTCTTTCATGATCATAGCCTCCTTCCTCCGATAGTCGTCGGATTTATCATGCAGATTTTAGGGCTCAGCGACAGGCACAGAGCTCTGGGGTTGTGGGAATAAACAAGACAAATAATAAAGTGTGCAAATAAGAACTACTTTTGGAACTCGGCTATCGTCATAAAACGGACCAAGATGGAAAGCTAAGAAACAGAATTGCTGGGTAATTCGGAGGGTTCCATACTTCCATATGCCCTCTGTTTGACAAAATGCCAGGCAACCAAATTTGTCATCATACATATGGGAATGACTCTGGATGTTGTGCTCACAGCTTGGCGTTTCAGATACTATGAATGCTGTTTGAAACACGAGTCTTCTGTATATAATTTGCCAGCAAAATATTACCTACCCTTTCTTTTCACCATAGACAAAAATAATCAAACAACAACGTATATTATTCAAATTACTGCTGCACAACAACAACAACAAGCAAACTGCTAAAAAGAATCAGAATAACTACCATCCAAATAAATGCCTACACACAAGCCATAAAAGCCGGAAAAGTTTATTCAGATATACAATAAATAATCAAATGTAATCACCAACCATCCAGCACAATTGTACTTTAAAAGTCCGTTTCAGACATGATCAGAAATAGGGGCAAAAAAACTAAAATATGGTAATATCTTGAAAATTTTTTCTTTTTCTTTTTTGTTTCTTCAAAGATGACGGCTCTGGTTGATCAAGATTAAGCAACGGGAGGGAAAGACTCAACATCTTGAGAAGTGTCATTAACAGCAGGTGGCATGAAAGTCCACATGGGATAGCCCGGGTAACCCACCACAGGCATCATCATCTTGGGCGGTCCTCCTTGCCCTTGCGGCATGGCAAAAGTTCCAGGCATTATTGGAGGAGGCACAAATGTTGGTTGAGGAGTGTTCAAAAGTTTGATTTGATGCTCTATGTTTTCTTTCTCTTGCTTTAGCCTCTGCTTCTCATTTCGAAGCTCCACCTTCTCAGTCTACATCCGTTATATTAGGTTAAATTCAAAGGTCGGATTGAAGCAAAATTAGAAATATGGGGTAACACATATAGCAATACAGAGCACACACAGGCAAAACAATGCACATTTTGACACGCTGGAGATGTTATAGCGATAACAAAGAAAGTGAACTAACCTTCAACTCATTAATCTTCTCTTGGAGGTCTTCATTTGAACCTTTCAAATTTCTTGCTTCAGTGCGCAACAGATTCACCATCCGAACAGCATCACTCAAAATTGCTGCTTTATCAGTTTTTGGGTTTGATGGCTCCAGGATGGAACTCAACTCCATGAATCTATTGTATGGATGAAAGAATTTGAAGGAAATGGGTTGGTTGAGAAAAATGATTTGACAAATGGGATAATATGTTTAGGTTAAACTTACTTGTCATTCAGTCTATCCCTTCTCATTTTCTCTCTACAGGCTTTGGTGCTAGGTGGCCCACTTGACTCTGATCTCCCACTAAAATTTGTATTAAGTAGTACAGTGTTAACAAAACAAATATACTGCAAATCCTGATAAAATTGAACATAAATTATTAAATTAATGAAAGAACAAACCGTTTCTTAGAATTTGTTTCTTTCTGACCAGCAGACACCGTCAAACTACCACTATTTTCCTCACTGATAGAATGAATGTTCTATGAGTAAACATAAAGACAATAATATGACTGAAATTCATATTAGCTTAAACATTGGAAAACCGGAATGTGAATTGAAAAGGTTATGACACCAAAAGCATGTGCAATTTAAGTACAAAGCCTCTCATTAGATATTATCAAGATAGAAACTTTTAGGATGAATATTTACATTGCAACCATGGAATGTCAGCATTATAACGATACAAATCATCAGCGGTATAACAGTGATGTCTCAATTACCACTGTGGTCTTCATGATCCTCTTTCTTTCCCCTCCACATATCATTTCATTTGCACTATGAAACATGGTGCAACTTAGAAACTGTTTATCCAACAAAACAATTTGCGGAACGGCATAGTACCAAGGTTTGAGATCTTGGTTTCGATTATTTGAAACTTTAGTAGTCTAGGTCAATTACGAAAATTTCGGTTGTTTCAGTTTTTGGTTTAGGTTCGAAGTTGGTGGCTTAATCTGTCATATCATACTTCAAATTATAAGTAATAAAATGATAACAAGGTGAATAACAATTTATCACTTAATTAACCCAAATCAAGTTAATTTTGTAGTAAATTATCACAATTCACTAACGTCAAACACTAAGTATTCTCTAACGGTCCATGCCAGACTAAATAGTAATAAATCAAAATTTATACCAAGACCATACCAGCACACTTAACACCAATACCCTAAGTATTCTCCAAACCCAGTCCATGAAAGATAACCCATCTTTATTCATCGTCTACATCCCCTGCCTTCACTTCCTAACAAACAATTCATTCAAATTAACACCCCCCCCCCCCCCCCAAAAAAAAGGGCATGAGATCAAGATTCAAAACATTATTTAGCTGGAGTTCCGTAAGTGTTGTAAAGAGGGCTACAACGCTTTAATTTGTGAGTTGCGATGCTTGAATGCTTTAAAGAAGTGAAATACAAAGGTTGAGATAAATATTCATATTTATTTTTCAGATATATTTGATAAGCCGCTTGATTTTGAGATTTGGATGTTTGATTTAGTCAATTTTATGGCTGTTAGTTGCCATAAATTTCCCTGGATTTGACTTGGTTTTTCCCCCCCATTTTGGAGCTGTCATATTGCTGTCTTTTAAAAGGTTCAAAATATCATCCCGTACTACGTAACTCCGGACTGTACTGCATTTGTCGTTGACAACTCTGGAATCGGGCTAAATATCCAGTTCCGGACTGGATGATTTGTTTTCTATTCTGCTTTCTTCTAGTAAGTGAAGAAACAAGAACCAAAAACAAAAGAAGGATCCAAGCATAAAAAACCTCTAATCAATTCTCATTTGTGAAAACATAAAATCAAACTCAATAAAAAGAAAAATGGTTATTCTTCTGGGTCCTAGCTTTGAATTCGAGAAGTAATCAACGTTCAATTGAAGCAGATTTCGTTTTTTTCATTGCAGTACTATGTTGATTTTTTGTATCTGCATTTTGCCCTAAGCTTCGAAACATGAAAACGACAAAGATAAGAGGAAACTACAGTCGGGATCTTATAGCCTGTTAATTATTAAGTGGGCTTGTTTTATTATTTTCTTTGAGCAGGCTGTTGCAGCCTGTTATTCTGTTAAGTGGGCTAGTATTTTCTTTAGACTAAAATTGGGCTTGATTCAATTATTTTATAATTGATGTTTTATTCAAACTAGCTAGGGATTTAGGTAATTTAAATATGAACTTGGACTGCTTAATTAAATTACTTATGAATTTGAGTTTCATTTGTCAATTGTATATTAAATTAATTATTTTCTAACTTAACTTTCAGTTTAATTTGAAAATCGTATGTACACTTCTTTAAAGACTATATTTTGCATTTTATTTACTGTTTTTATGGTTAAATAACGATATCTGAAACTGAGACCGCAAACAAGACTGAAACTTTCAAAATCTCCAAATTTAATCAAAGCTTTAAAAAAAAATCAAATGATAAAACCGAGTTCTCAAGCCTTGCTTCTAAGTTCTAACTAGCAAGAACAAAAGAGCATTTCCTTTTTATTGATTTGAAATGACCAAAACCCTGGGACATCAAAGAAGAGTGTTCTGCTTCAATTAAGTATCACTCGTGTCATTAAAAGGAACCGACTGAAACTGGAATTCATCTAGAATCACTGTTACGTAACGACGGTCAGAACAAAGACCCCCCCCCCCCCCCCCCCTTTTCCACATAGGACACACACATATGAGTTGACACACGCATCCTTGTAACAAAAGAAATCCTTGATGTTACGTGCCTACCACCTTATATTTGTACACGACTCCATCAATTTACTCCACGATGTGAGACTATTTATTCAAACCGTTATTCCTACCTTAACAACATGCGAAACAATCCTAACAGTCACAACCAATACCCGGTACGACCGGAATTCCAGGATGCCCGCCAGGTACCTTGCACTATATATCATCCACACTCAGACATGATATATGGCATCAAGAGAAGAAAAACCAATCACAGTTTAGGTACAAGAAGCCGTGAGCGCATGTATGCCTACGAAAACACATCCGGAAGTAAATGCATGTTTGTATTATCATAGTTGATGGAACACCGCACATTCTCAAGCAAGTAATATAAAAAATTACAATACATCATATACAATAGAATGATAATAAGTTATCTGAAAAATACATTATTCGTCTATTTCGCTTTGTTTCAAGTAAGTTACCCAAACACTTTTTAAAAAAAAAAAAAAATCATCACTCAGTGGAAATAATACGAAAGAGACCTAATTAAGTTCTTTAATATGGATACATCCAGCATAAATGCCTACAGGCTCACTTACAAATATATCATATACAAGGGAAGGTGTCAGAATAATTCTGCATTCATACATCAACTGATTTTGCGACACCGGATTTCTATCAAAATGGATCACATGAAACCAAAACCATTTACCTTGATACATAAACACATCGGGAGGAATGAATGATAAATCCAATTGAACACATGAAACAAAATAAACAATTCAGAAAAGAATACCAAGCATCGGGAGCAGGAGCAATTCCTTGCGAAGTCCAGAAGAAAGCACTACCAGGGACTCCGAAATCGGAACTCGAGACAGAGCCGTTGTCGATTGGGGGCAAATCGAAGGCCCAGTTGTAATTCTCCGGTGAAGTCATACCGTTTCCCTAATCCTAAAATACACGGGGCGATTTTAAGGATTCCAAATTTATATTTTATATTCTTTTTCCTCCCTTTAGTGAAGTTAGGGTTTACAATTTGGGAACGAACAGAAATCGAAATAAAAGCGGAAGAACGGATGTGCACTTCACGCGAGGAGTCGGGGTAGATAGGGACAGCAAAAACTAAGCCTGATGCAAATGTGATTCCACGTTAAGGGTCTGATAACCGTCAATCTGTGGGAGGTCTGACGCCTCCAGCTTTATAGCACTGCACAAACCAAAGCAAACCAAGTTACCGATTTAATGGGCAGTATTATTGCAGGCTTTAACTTCTAAAACCTGTTTATCCTTATGGAAATTTATTCTTATCCACCATATCTTAGTTAATCCATTCTAGGATTAGTACCTAATTTTATGATGCCTATAATTATCTAAAATTGATTAGTTCATCCATCCAATTTATTTTTTCTAATTTTATTCTTATCCACTATACCTATTAGTTAATCTACCCTAAATTTTAGGATTATTACCTAATTTTATAGTGTTTATAATTATTTAAAATTGATTAGTTCATTCATCTGATTTATTTATTTCTGTTTGCGGGTTTCTTCTTCTTTTTGGGTATAGACGTGAATTGGAGAATTATATATTGTTTATTTGATTACACCAAAAACAGTATATTGCTTTGGCTGAGTTGGTCATTACCTATCGTATAAGGGCTGTAATGGCCCTCAACTTTTCAATGTTTTATTATGATTTTCTCAACTTAGCCGACTGTGCTTCCACTCTATCTATTTATAACATTAGTATATCACAATATGTTTGGTGGTTTGTCCATGTATAAATTGTTATTTGTGAATGTCTTGTGGTTTTCTTCTTATTGTTTCTAAAATAATAATGCATAGTAAAGAATTTTTGTGAACATAAGGACATGTAGTAACTCATGAAGCATGAACCACTGTTTTCAGCACCATCTTCTGATTAGGTCGTGACTTGAATATCCTATCATTGTAAGCTAAATAACTAAAATGGGTCGATTAATTAAATATAAAAGATATTGTCATTACGACTCAAAATATAGTAGCATTTTAGATAAAATGAACTTGCAGCAAGTATAAAGCAATATTGAGTGGAATTACAGTGAAGTTTTAGACAAAAATACATACAAAACTTATCAAACTTATATAATATAATAAAGAAAGTGTTATAAGCAGTATTAGTGTACATATATGAGTAGTCAGCCCCCTACTAAAGCGTATGGAACTGCATGTATAAAGTATAATTATTCAATGTCTTTTACAGAAGCACGTCAACACTCAAGCATTATTTCATACTGCTTCAAAAAAAAAAAAAAAAAAAACAAATCATTTATATAAACAACAGAGGTGTTTTATTAAAATATAAGTAAACATCAGCTGCGTGAAGTCTCGGTGGACACTGTGTCTTCCATTCTTTATTTTGCCTCCCCCCCCCCCCCCTCCCTCCCCCCTCCCCCGTGAATCAAAACAAAAAAGTACCACATCTCATTTATTACACCATTTTTCTAAATAAGAAATGCAATTAGTGTATTCCAGGTACACATTTACAATAAGACAAGTATTAAACATGGAAAATTAGGGAATATTTTACCGAGTAAAGAACATTCCGAATTCATCAGTGTGCCCATTTGAGAATTCTACTCTTAACTACATCAAGTCATTTCTGCACATTCGGATAACACAGTTTTTCCCAACCTGGATAAATATGTGGTAGTGATGTTTCATCTTTCAAGTGGACTATCATAAATTGGTTTCCACCCATAAAAGCAATTGGTATTACTCTATATACACCTAACTTGTTGATATCTCTTCACACAACCTAGCAAGTCAGCATGTTGTTCCTTGTGCAAGCGTAATTCCTCTAACATGTTTACTCACACGGTTATCCATAAATCATCGTCTTTAAAACCCAACAGTCATGCACAACAACGATATCTGCAGTGTCCGTCTGGGAGAACATCTTCCACACTTTCAAATACATGTTCTTTAAATGGTGGACTAAAATATTTGAATGCAAATTCAGTAGGTGACAACTCATCATTTGAATTTGTAAGCTTGTACCTTTGTTTCTTTTGTGTGCCATTATTAACAGTAGGTTTTTTTTTTTTTTTTTTTTTTTTTGAGTTTTATTTTGTGTTTCCTCCTGTATTTGTGTATACTCAATAGCAGATTTATCATGTTTTGTACTATTGATTTTTGTGAAGCTCTCTTTTCTTTTGGGGCATCCTTTGAGCTTTGTATTCTTCTTTGATGGTTCCATGTTTGTACTTTCAGGATAGTTAATCTGAAAAAAAAAAAGTACAAGTGACATAAGCTACGAAATAAAAAGCAATGAATAAATAAGAAAAGTCAATACGTACGTACATCTTTTATCACTTTCAACAATTTAAGTTGTTGCTCCTCGGTAGAATTATAAAATTTACATAAAAATGTGGATGTGACTCCTACTATCTCTAATAATGGTCTACCGTGACGATTAGTTTTATAGGTGCAATCCATAATCAAAACATGCAAAAAACATCTAATAAGTGTTATGGAATATGGATGTGTAAAAAATAAATCTAACACCTCTTCTGTATTTCCATCTCTTCGATGAAATTTAGTAAACTTGTTTTCATCCAACATATACAACATTTGTTGCATATAAGTCTTTCCTTCCATTTCAGTAAGTTGATGTTTAGTCTTAAAATTATAAATGGTTTGAATCGTAGAGGCATTATTTGGGTTATTTTCTTTGAGAATACGGAGCACTTCTCTTAGTTTTACACCACATGCACACAATTTGGTTAATTCGATCTCTTCTTTTGTGGTAAGTTTACCAACATATGAATGTCCTTCAAAATTTGTATTTTTTTTCCACTGGATGATTATGAAATCCACATACAACTTCTACCCTCCATTGATCTAGCATTTGCAGTTAACCCATTTCAATAAGAAAGGACAACCACATTTCCTATCTTTTTAGCTTTTACAGGTTTATTAGTAATTGTCATTTTTTTTAATTCCAACATAAAATCCACTTCTCTCACACCAACAAGATATTCGACATTTATGTCTATTTTTTGGATTTTCACATTGTTTAATTATAACAACTACACCACACGACTTTCCAATATTTTTGCACTGTTCAGTAAGTTCATCACATGAGTTAAAGATCTGAGTTATATAGGAAAAATTAATTAGTTTTATATCCTATTTGTAATGTTAAAATAAATAAATAAATTGTCATACCTTAGTAATTTGAAATGCAAAAGTGCAATCCCTGTCTAATACTTGATCTTTGGAGAAAAGTAGTGAACTATCTTAGATAACAAAATACCAAAGTAAACGTAAGAAAGCAAAATAAAACTTTATGTAAAATAATCAAAAAAATTAAACTTAAAATTTACCATGTTGAAAGTTGAGTTTTCGAGATTACCAATACAATGCTCCACAACATCATTTTTTGTGTGTTTTCTTTTTCTGCTGTTGTTGCGTTTAGCCACTCCCCACCCCCCTCATTACTTTTAATTTTTGAATATGCTAACCACTGTTCACTTTAATTTGTACTAAAAATGTTGATGTTTTCATTTGCATGGGAAGAACTATTATTTTCAGACATATTCCTGTTGAACCTAGATCAAAAGATATATAAAACTTTAAAAAAATAATTTTTTTATGATTAAATTTTCAGCAGCTGTAACATTCCGTAAATTTTGACCATTTAAGTTATGTAATTTAATTTAATATTCAATATAAAACGGTTTTAAAATAAAATTTATGATAATAATGAATTATTCAATATGATTTTTAATAAGAAATTATCATAAAGCCGAGTGTCAACGATATAAGATACATTTGATTCGAAAATAAAAATTAAACGATAAAATTAATTTAGTGTATTTATTTGGAAATTAAAAACATGGAATTGATTTATAAGGAAACTTTGATCCCTAAAAAAATTATTTTTATATAGAAGCGATTTAAACGGTACGGAAATAATTTAACATTGAACTTGAACTTAAAATTTTGAATTTGATTTTGAATTTGAGATGCGTGTGTGTACTTTAATTTAAACAAATTAAATTGATCGTTGATAACAATGAAAAGTTTCCAGATTTAAATAATGTGCAGTTTAAATAGCGTAGTTAACGGAAATTAACGTTAAAGATTTGCAATCAAATTTAATTTTATTTGGAATGCGTCTAATCAAATAATAGCAGTGGAAGAATTTCCGTATTAATATGCGGAAGTTGTTCTGTCAACAGTGTAAATATATTTCCCCTTCTGTTCTAATATCCATGTTCTCTCAACCTCTTTATTTTCAAAATTTAGCCTCATTCATTCATTTTTTTTAAAGCCAAAGCAATTAATTAAAAAAAATGGAAACAAACAAACAAATGAAAAGCACGTTTCTTTTATTCCGATTGCACTTTTCAAACTTCCCTCTTCTTTACCTTCTTAATGTTCAGCACGCTACTTAATGTGCAGCTCGTTTCGTTACTTAATGTAGACGTTCCTTCTTTCCTAATCTTAACGTTTCTTTTCCCTTTTATTTTCACACATTTCATTCATTTCTTATTTCATTCTTTATTTTCAATGCATGTGTTTCCAGTTTTATTCATTTCAATGCATAACCAGAAGCATTTATGGAAAAGAAAAATGGGAAAGTCGCCTCCTTCATAAAATAAATAAATTTTGAAATCATATTCAACAGAAATTAAAGACGTGTCATTCATTGCGAAGAAAAAAAAAAGAAAAAAACATAATGATAATAATAATAATTGTCGCATGCGTTTCATTCATGTCCTTTATTTCTTTTATGTTCTCTCTCTTCCTTTCACATGCTTATATGCCATATTTTATGCTTTTTATAAATACAAAAAAAAAATCAAACGACAAATATATTCAAGTCTTTCAAGTGTCATGGTTTCATTAGTTCCCACCACGTTCCATGCATGCATTCCTCCCTCTCTTCCACTTCTCTTTCCTTCTCTCTTATTCTACACAAGCAGTGCGTTTCATAAATAAATAAGTAAGGGAAAGTCTAGATGGACATAAAATGTTGACACAAAATTAAACACACAAATCTAAGCCATTAGGTCTCCCTCTGAATTCCACCCACACATAAAGACAAATAAATCTTGTGGTCCAGATTTTGTGTACATAAATTTGTATCCAACTTTGTGTCCCTATAGCCGCTCTTATTAAAAAAAATTAAATAAATAATAATAATGAAAGTCATAAATGCATGCACCATGCATGTTTCAATTATGCCTCAATTCCTCTTGGAATTTTCATTAACGTTTCATTCATTTACCATCCAAGATTGTCATTTTCTTATATATATATATATATATATATATATATATATATATATATATAAATGAAACAACATGTTCCTCTTATTAGCAGTAAAGATCCAGCTTGAATTAGTTTAGCCCAGTCAGCATTCTATGCCTATTTACCAGTTTGAAGTAGCTTAACTTAGATTTTTGAATTAGTCTTCGTTTGTTAATATCGTGGGGATAATATCTCAATGCATTTGAAAAATGCTGTACATATATACTGCAATGACTGAATAAGGAATACACAACTTTATTTATCCCTTTCATGGTATCAGAGCCATCAGCTATCCTGACATCCAAACAACATTTCATTTGATTTATGGCTAACGAAACACCAGTAAACCTCTCTAATCAATACGATGCTACAAAACCTTTCCTTGTGGTCACTCTTGCCCACATCATCAAGCTTGAACCCACAAACTACCTGACATGGATAATTCAGATCCAAACTACACTTGAGGGATACGAATTGTTTGGCTACCTCGATGGAACAACTCCAATTCCTGAAGCTACCATCAGCTCTGCAGCAACTCCACATGTGTCCACCCCAAACCTAGCCTACCATACTTGGCGCCGTCAAGACCATCTCCTCTATGGAGCCATTTTAGGCACACTTCACCTGTGGCGTCTCTTGTCACTAAAACAACAACATCAGCAGAGGTCTGGTCGGTGCTGCAGCAAACCTTTGCAAAAGCATCTCGTGGGCACGTTCAACAATTGAAAGCCTGCCTGCGCTCATCGGATAAAGGAACTCAGACCGTCACGGAGTATATGCGATCATTGAAGATTACGGCGGATCTCCTTGCTTCAATCGGGAATCCAATCCACGCTGAGCATTTGACTGACCATGTTCTTAATGGTCTCGACGACAACTAGCAGTCCGTGGTCGATGTTGTCAATGCAAGAGATACCCCAATCTCATTCGAGGAGTTGCACGAAAAATTACTCCAACGTGAACTTGTCATCCGAGCTGGTACGAAGTGCAGCCCCGGTCCGACCACCGCTCTTAATGCCGAGACCCACCCAAACCGCCCACGCAACCGTAACTCAAATCGTCCCTCTTTCGGTGTCTCCACTTATGGTGCACCCAAGACCTTTCTCGGGTGATGTCAGTGGTGCAAACAGGTCGGACATGTGCTGTCCCAGTGCTCGACTTTTCATGCTCTGCACCCCGGCATTGATCCTCCATCTTTTGCCTGCTTCCCTTCTCCCGCTAATCCAAGGCCACCATAAGTTCAAAATCTGCAGACCGCAACCTCCACCAATCCCTGGCTTGTTGACTCGGGCGCCTCATATCACATAACAGGTGACCTACAAAACCTTGCTCTGCACTATCCATATAATGGACCAGAGTCTCTCTTTATGGGCAATGGTATGGGCTTATCTACTAAACATACTGGTACACTTAAGCTTGATAAGTTCAATTTACAAAATATTTTGCATGTGCCTTCCATGTCTAAAAATATTATCTCTATTTCTCAATTTACAAAGCCAAACAAATATTGTATTGTATTCTTATCTACCAGTTTTCTTGTGAAGGAAATTCGAACGGGCAAGACAGTTCTTCAGGGTCCATGTCTTGATGGAGTTTATGTGTGGCCATCTTCTTCTTCTCCCATCGCAAATAACATGAGTGTTGCATCTTCATCCATTTGGCATCACAAATTAGGACATCCATCCACTGGTACTTTCAATTTTATTCATAGGAAATTTAATAAGAATTTTCATCATTCAGATTGTCATTCATGCTACATTAATAAAAGTCAGAAACTTCCTTTTTTTCTACTATTGTATCCAATCATCCTCTAGAAATTATATTTTCTGATGTTTGGTCTTCTCCTATAATTTCTACTGATGGCTTGAAACATTATTGCATTTTTGTGGATCATTATACACGATATGTTTGGTTTTATCCAATGAAAAAGAAATCTGACACAAAATCTATTTTCATCAAATACAAAAATCTCGTAGAAAATTTCCTCAAACACAAAATTAAAGTATTATATTCGGATAACGCAGGAGAATACATTGCCCTCCGTCCTTTCATACAAACCGTCGGCATTAGTCACTTCACAACACCACCCCACACTCCTGAACACAATGGCTTATCCAAACGATGTCACCGTCACATAGTCGAGACATGTCTCTCTCTCCTCACTCATGCAGGCCTACCCACATCATTATGGCCTCTTGCCTTCACTACTACTGTCTATCTCATCAATAGACTCCCCACTCATGTCCTACAAAATGTCTCTCCATTCTCTAAATTATTAAATAAAGAACCCGAATATAATAAGCTAAAGTGTTTTGGTTGTTTATGCTTTCCATGGATACGTCCTTACTCTAACCATAAATTGGAACCTTAGTCTATTATGTATGTTTTTGTAGGTTATGCAGCAGAACAACACACCTATCAATGCCTTGATCCCCAAACAGGTCGCATATACACATCCCATCACGTTCGTTTTCTCGAAAATGAATTTCCCTACAAAACACTAACTAAACCCATGAAACAACCTACTTCTGCAATTGAAGAGTGGGTCCCCTTCTCCATTCCACAAATCAGTCAACCCTCACCATCTAATCCGCAACAAACTTCATCAACAATTCCTACTTCCAGTCCTCAAACATCAGCTCCCTCAAATAACCAGCCCTCACCCTCTTCTCAAAATCCGACTCACTTTACAAACATCCCACAATCGTCGGCTTCCCTGTCTCTACAAGCCCGTTCCACTCCAACATGCTTAGTCGACAACCCCAACTTACTTTCCACCACCAAACAGGCCTCAACCATGGCTGTCCCGACACTCCAAGCCCACCAACCCACACATCCAACCGAATTTGCACCAATTCAGCCAACCCAATCCGGTGTCATAACTAGATCCAAAAATAATATCAGAAAACCCATCACTCGACTAAATCTCCATCTTACCACAACTCCTTAACTCGAACCAACCACCATTACTCAAGCCTTCAAACAACCAGAATGGATGGTTGCTATGCAGGAGGAGTTTGACGCATTACAACGAAATCAAACTTGGGATCTCGTGCCTTCCACTACATCACAAAATTTAGTGGGATGTAAATGGGTCTTTCGAGTCAATTATAAAGCCGACGGATCTATTGACCGTTATAAGGCTCGACTAGTGGCAAAAGGATTTTACCAACATCCCGGTTGGGACTATAATGAAACTTTCAGTCCTATTGTCAAACCGATTACGGTACGAATCGTTCTCGCCATTGCAATCCAAAGAGGGTGGTCTCTCAAGCAGTTAGATGTAAACAATTCCTTCCTCCAAGGCAGTCTCAGTGAAGAGGTTTATATGAGTCAACCGGCTGGCTTTATTAACTCTACTTTTCCCGACCATGTCTGCAGATTGCGAAAAGCTATTTATGGGCTCAAGCAAGCACCAAGGGCATGGTATCATGAACTCAGAGGCATCCTCCTCTCTCTTGGCTTTAAAAATTCTATTGCAGGTGCATCTCTTTTCATATCTCAACACAAACAAACCACTATGTATCTCCTTGTCTATGTCGATGACATCATTGTCACCGACAACTCATCAAAGGTTGTGGCTGATCTTATCAAAATTCTTGCATCCCGGTTCTCCCTCAAGGATCTAGGCAACCTAAGTTATTTTCTCGGTGTAGAAGTTCTCCCTTAATCGGATGGAATTTTCCTTAGCCAATGACGATACATCAAAGATCTCCTTGCCAAAGCAGGTATGGAAAGTGCACAGTCACCGATTTCAGCATCCCCCCATTGCGATCAGACAATGGCACCATTCTTCCTTGTCCTACAAATTATCGAACCCTTGTGGGGAGCCTGCAGTATCTAAGTTTGACCCGTCCGGATGTTTCCTTCGGTGTAAACCGCTTGTCTCAATTTATGCATCGACCAACCACTCTTCACTGGTCTGAACTCAAGAGAATACTACGCTATTTATCCGACACTCTTGACCGTGGCATCAACATCTCCCGATTTACATCGCTGGTGTTCCACGCTTTTTTTGATGCCGATCTTGCTGGAGACAAGGATGACTACATTTCTACAACTGGATATCTTCTATATCTCGGTAAAACACCAATATCCTGGAGTTCTCGAAAACAAAAAAAAATCGCTCGATTGTCAACCGAGTCTGAATACAAAGCATTGGCAGATACCACTGCTGAACTAATGTGGGTTTTGTCCTTGTTCGCCGAGCTAGGCTATAGTCATAATCAGCCTCCAGTTGTCTATTGTGATAACATTGGTGCAGCGAACCTCGGCTCTAACCCTGTTTTCCATTCAAGAATGAAACATATTGCCCTCGCGTACCATTTCGTCCGCGAACAAGTTCAAAAAGGTGTCCTTCGAGTGTCTTATGTATCCACAAATGACCAGCTTGCTGACATTCTCGCAAAACATCTGCACCATCCTCGATTTGATTATTTGGTGTCCAAGTTGAATCTCTCCATAAAGTCGTTCAACTTGCGGGAGTGTATTAGCAGTAAAGATCTAGTTTGAATTAGTTTAGCCCAGTCAGCATTCTATGCCTACTTACCAGTTTGAAGTAGCTTAGCTTAGATTTTTGAATTAGTCTTCATTTGTTAATATCGTTGGGATAATATCTCAATGCATTTGAAAAATGTTGTAAATATATACTACAATGACTGAATAAAGAATACACAACTTTATTTATCCCTTTCACCTCTCTGTCTGCATATCCTTCTTTCCTCCTCTCTTCATTTTAAAACCAATCGTTCCCTTTATTTTCTCCAACCAAAATAAATTTCCCAAATCCAAAATAATGGCCTCTTACTAGAATTGCCTCCTTCTTCATCAAATAAAATCACTCCCTCCCTAAATTTGGAGCCACCACAAGCCTCACTGACTGCAGCCTTCTCCGAGCATCATTCTCACCACTACACAATTTCAGAACGGCTACCACTCCTTTCTCTCGCCATTACAGGTGAGTTATCTCACGCTAAATTCATTCAAGTATATAAAAAAATGATTTTTGGGTGTTTTCTAGTTTAATTAAATTTGCATGTATTGTCTGAAATTATTTTGAGTTTAATCCCTAAGTTACGTTCTTGCAGTTTCACTTTAGTATGATGTTGATTTTGATTTCATTCGTGTCCATGCCTTGAATTGCATAGTTGATTCTGTTATTGGTTTGTCTGTGTTTCACCGTCTTGTTCAGTCACTGATTACACCTGCATTGTGCTACTCATTGTTGCACTTGGTATTAGGTGGTCTGACTTGAATTGCTACACTGTTTACTTTCTAAACAAAAAGTTGTGGAATTTTATTTCGTGCTAATATTTAGTGGT
Source organism: Allium sativum (assembly GCA_030737875.1). Lineage (NCBI taxonomy): Eukaryota > Viridiplantae > Streptophyta > Magnoliopsida > Asparagales > Amaryllidaceae > Allium > Allium sativum. Next base: position 11,623,781 of record JASFAX010000033.1, read on the forward strand.
TGTCCTTTTTGGTTTATCTATTTTGATAGTGTAAATATGGGTGCATGTACCATGTTTAGTTAAACCTAATATATATGTCTGTACTCATACTCTGTTTGAACCAAGAATTTAAGTATGAGTATGAGTGCCCTTTTGCATTTACCATGTCATGGTTTATTTGATAATCTGGCATGTTTTGGGAAGTTATGAAGCATTTTGCATTTGAATATAAACGTATATTACCCATGCACATACTTGACATTTACCATTGTAATAACCCGGAAATCCGAGCCAATTTAAAATTTTTATTTTGCAATTTTAGTGAATTTTGAATATTTAAAATGAATTATTTTAAATAATAACGACGAGAAATATATTTTGAATGGAATTCAAACGTATATATTTATATACGTCGTCGTTAGAATATAAATATTTATTTATAATTATAAAAGGAATCGGAAATGGCGCGGTAGTTCGATAATTCGATTTCAAACTTCAATTGAATATACCGGGTGCAAAATAAAACAGATTTTAGCGAAACCAAAAATATTAGAATCTATTTGATAATATCTTTCCAACGAATCCGAAAAATCAAAATTTCATAGCGCGGATAAAAAGATATGTCCAGTTGAAAATTCAGAATAGTCGCTATGGAATTTCAGCCCTTAAAAATAGCCATTTTGCAAACGACCTCGGATTTCGACGAAACCACTTTTGTTGGATCCGCGATGTCAAGTTATTGCTAGGATTCAAATTTCGTAATTTTTCGAATCAATATGTGAGCGTGGCAAAGGAAAACGCGTTTGACCAGTTTCAGTTGATTTAAATCGACTGGAAAATGGCCATTTTTCAAACGGTCTCAGAATTTGACGAAATCAGTTTTGTTAGGACCGTATCGTCAATACGAAGCTAGAAAATATTTTTTTGGAATTTTTCGAGTTAGAACGTGACCCCAGTAAATTGAAATGCGCGTTCAAATTCAATATATAGAGTTATATGTTGATTTTGACGAAAACTGATCGAAACGATCGAATCAGCTTATGATACATATCCCATTGTGTTCGGAATGGGGGTAATTAGCTATGGACGACAGGCGGTGGGTCCCGTTTCGAGTCCGAAATTTTAAGTTGCTTTTTGAAATTAAAAATAAATAAAATAATATAAAAATTTACAAACCCCCCTTCTTTCTTTCTCTTCCCCCGATTACACTTTCAACAGAAAAAAAGGGGAGGAGCTCGACGATGAGCCCCCTCCCCCCCTCCCCCCCAGTGGCGCGCCGCCGCGCCTCAGGTAGCCGCGCCCCCTCCATCTTCCCCTCCTCCTCCCTCTCCATTTCCCCCCCTTTTTTTTCCGTGCCCTAGCCCCCCCTTAAGCCCTAACCCACCTGTTAACCGCACCCAATCGACAACCCCCTCCCCTGAGCAGCCGCGGCCACCAATGGCCCCACCCCGACCACGCCTCCGGCGAACTCAGCCCCTCCTCCTCAAGCCGCACCCCCTCCACTACAACAAAATGACCCTATTATAACGGTGGAAAACAGTTGTAAAAGACTTTTTACAACGGTGGAGCCACCGTCGTGTATTAAGAAGTTGTAATAGACTGAAATCTTTTACAACTTTTATACACCGTTGCGACACCGTTGTTAAATGTTTATTTTACAACTGTTTTCCACCGTTGTAGTAATACATATTACAACATTTTTGCACTGTTGTAGTAATACATATTACAACTTTTTTCACCGTTGTAGTAAGTCCTACTACAATTAATTATAATAATATGATTTTTGTTTCGTTATACATTACATTTCATATAAAAATAAATATTTATATTGAATAAAATGATACTACACAGAACTGAAATAATCAATTAAATATTTTATTTCAATATTTGAATTAGCACAACTTTGTGATCCACTACCGTACAACTCACTTTTACATAATACAGTTATAACAATACATACATTCCTCACTACAAACTGATCCTCAATACACTCAGTTACATACACACTTTCGTATAAATATACATACACACTGACATACACCGAGTCTTTATGCTCTAGCATCCAATCGATCATCCATTTCAACATCATGCTCAGCATCAGTGAGCAACACACCGCATATTTCAAGCGACTTGAGATTCTTGAACCTGATAATATCAGGTAAGAACTTAGTCTGTAAGTAAAGAAGAAGACAAAGTAGAAGAGAAAGAGTACTTAAAACATCAAATGAATAGTAATTTGCAAAAAGTTATCACCTTTACTGGTTTCCTAGGAAATGACCATGGCATGTTTGCTGGTTTCCCAGGAAATCAAATGAATGCTTAAAACATCAAAAAAAAGGAAGGCAAAAACTTGTGATATGTGCTTTGCCCTCTAACGTAACAGTGGACTTTTTGTAATGTAAGATATATAATATGGTTTCTGTTACAACTAACTTTTTTGGCTTATTACCTTCTTGCTGAATCCTTGTTTTCTCACAAGCTTACATTGTTAACTAGGCTTTTACGAATTTTAGTTGTAATACCATCTCTATTTCGAAACTACTAGTACTTATTTGAAGATTTTGAATGGTAGTAAATTGCTTTCAGTGTGTCGGTTAATTGGTCGCATTCGACTTGCTGAACCATATGTGCATCTATTGGTGTTTGAATGCTTAACCCATGATCATAACATAGCAGATAGAAAGTAAACATATGGTTCTAAGTTCTAACCGCATTAGAATGCATTTCTGTTTATTGTATGTATTGCTCCATCTTGTCATTCCAATGCCAAGTTGTGATATAGGTCATATATTTGGGAACTGTATGCATACAATGGTATAAATGGTTTTTGAATCAAACAACAATCAGTTATCTTGTCTATTTTGAGTGACACAAATTTGACAAAATATGCTGTTTAAATTACATTTCAAGCAAATAATGATATTTGTTTTCTACCATGGTACTTGTACGTAGTAATGAATGTCAAACTGCATTAACTTTTGGAATTACAAGCCAGAAATACTTATTAAGTAACTTTTATAACAATAATACGACAGATCAGAAACTTTAAAATGAATCTGCTTTAAAATTTTGATGGTAACGCTGCAAATTATAACTTGACAGCCTCTGGCATAATAATTACTTACCAGCTTGGCTACAAAAAGCTTATTTTTTACCGTCAAGTTTATCCTTCAAACTATATCTATATTTAGCCCAACCAATTTTTTATCCTTCAAACTCGTATAACAGAGACTTAATTGAACCAAAAAAGGGAATTAAGCCAATTGCTAATACAGTTCATGACAAAACCAAAAGAGAACGAACCAGGCAAACACAAGTGCTTTTGTGACATCTAAGTAGTGCAATATTTTGTGCAGTATTTCAATATAAAAAACTGAACAAGGAAAGATCAAAGAATACGTACCTTTCAACCGATTTGTCCCTGCAACTGTAATCCGTGCTCCAAAAAAATCGACATGAGTCAAAGTAGTAAGGGCTACAACATCGGAAGGGCGCAACATCGGATTCGCTGCAGATCGTCGTCGAAGAAGGAGGTGGTGCTGTTAGAAGTGATGTTGGGTATCGTGAGTTTAATTGGGGTGGTGATGTTGGGTATCATAAGTTTAATTAGGGCGGTGGAGTTAGAGGCTGGTAGAGATCGCATGGGCTAGGGTTTTCATTGTTTGAGGCGGCCATTAAAGAATCGTGAGATAGGGTTTATTGTTTGAGACGGATCTCGAAATTTAATTGGGTTATCTGGACCGTTCAGTTAGAAAAGCGGGCATGTGGAGGGAAGATGAAAATTTAGGGACATACTAGGCTGGCTGGTGGAGGGAAAAAAAAATCGGTGTATAGGAAACGAAAATTGCAGTGTACGTACAAGATATTACTTTATAATTATTGAATGTTATTTATTATTTTAATTATTGAACGGTAATTATTAATGTTAATTATTTCATGCTAGGGTGATCTAATTGGAAAAGAAGAGCGGAAGTGTTATGATTTTCGTTTGAAGCCAAAAAGCATTTTGTTTCGGAGCCTAAATGTTTTGATTTTCGAATAAAAAAAGTGTATTTAAAAAAACAATCGGGTACAGTCTATAATTGAAGAAAACGGCCTAAATATTTTTTTACAACGGTGCCGCAGCGCAGTGGCCAAAAATGATTATTAAGACTTTCAAAGAAAAAAAAATTCGGCGACGAGCAGTGCAGCTGGAGAAATAGTGATCTGGATCAATCGAGCAGTGGCGATGTGAAGTGGAGGAGATCGCTATGGCGACCGGATTATCGAAAGGGGAGTTTGGGTTTGCGGTGGAATACGAGAAAAAGGAGAAAGGGAAATCGAACCGATGGAAAAGGAATAAATATTGGATTGAACCGATGTCAAAAGGCTCATGTTACTATTAATACTTATAAAAAGCTTATGTTACTATTAATTAATAAGTAGTTAACATACATTAACTATTAAAAATAAATTACTACTTATTAACTATTAATTATTTAATAATAATTGATAAATATTATTGATTCCCAAGTTTATTATTAATTATTATTATTAAGTATCAATATAATTAGTTGTTAAATATAGATATTATAAACATGAAGTTTACACTAGGCATCTCAATTACAACGAATAAAATGAAAAGTTGTGATATATATGTTTATTACAGCAGTGCGTTTTGCAAGGTTGAAAAAAAGGATCTAAGCACCGTTGTAAAATTAAAGTTGTAATATGGTAATATATATGTTCTTTACAACAGTGATTATTGCACCGTTGTAAAAAAGAATCTATTACAACGGTGCTTAATGCACCGTTGTAAAATTAAAGTTGTGATAGGTAATATATATGTTCTTTACAACAGTGATTATTTTACCGTTGTAAAAAACATTTATTACAACAGTGTGTTTTGCACCGTTGTAAAAAAGGATCTATTACAACGGTGCTTTATGCACCGTTGTAAAATTAAAGTTGTAATATGGTGTTTTTGTTGTAGTGCTCCTCTCAGCAAACTCCCCATTTTCTTCTTCGCTGCAGAGCAACACCCCTCCCCTCCTCCTTGATTCGCGCAGACAACACCACCAGTCCCCCTCTCTCATCGTGGATCAACAATGAGCTCTTCCTTTCTTTTCTATTTTAAATAACGTTGTATTTCTTTTTAAATTCAGTTTTATTTATATAAATTTTAAGCAACGAAAAAGAGAGAATTTTTAATGTATAAAAGAGCGAATTTTTAACGTATGAAAGAAGTGATTTTATATATATACAACAGTATTAAAAATATGATTTTTATAAAGTAGAAGTATTAAAAATATGATTTTTATAAAGTAGAAGTATTAAAAATATGATTTTAATATAATAGAGGATATAAAAATATTATCTTTATAGAAGTAGCAAGGTAAAAATTCGATCTTTATTATGTAGGAGATATAGATTTTTGTTCATGTAGAGTAATAAAAATATAATTTTTATTATATTGCTAGCAAGATGAAAATATAATTTTTATCATGGAAGAAGCGCTGTAAAGGAGTGATTTTTACATATGAAGCCGTGATATAAAAATACGATCTTCATATATAAAAATATAATTTTTATATAGAGAATAGCGATGTAAAAATAGAATTTTTATCTATATAGTAGCGATGTAAAAATAGAATTTTTATCTATATAGTAGTAGTATAAAAAATATGATTTTTATATACATAGCAACAATATGAAAATGTGATTTTTATATATGTAGTGGCTACGGGCAGTGAAATTGACAAAGGGGAGAGCACGACAAAGATTTCTACAAAAGAAGAGTCGTGGTGTTTGGATTAGCTTTGGTGAGAACTCCTCACCTTTAATTTATTTCTAGTTAAAATATGTACTAGGATGCAGACGGTGTTTAGTAGCACCCGACACCCATCGTCCACAGACCATGGACGACTTGTATGCTTGTTTGTTTGATTTTGATGTGTAGTTGATTGTGCGATGTGATGTGAAATGAAATAAAATATTTATGTAGTTAAAAATATTTTATAGTTGAAAATATAAGTTTTAACATGAATGTGAATAAATAAATATAAACAAATATGACGATTTGTTTATATACACACATTTGATTGATATTGATTGGGACGATAAATTTTACACATCGCCCAACTGCACAAATAACACATGTGTTTGATTGTTTGAAACCCCACACGGGTATTGGGATGATATATGACATACATTAATCCCAATAATTAGTTGTATGTCGATCGATTGATTGACAGACTGTTATAAGCGTTAAATATTTATATTTGATGCTTATACAGTGTAGAATGCACTATGGATGATGGTTGATTATTTGTCATTGTTGATGTATACATGCGTTGTATGTAAATCCATAGAGGTAAAATCTATGGTAATTGTTTGGGCCTCATTCCAGTTTTGAAAAGGAAATATTTGAATAGAAATATTTGAAATAGAATATTTGAAAATAGAAATATATGAAGCCATGTTGATTAGATTGACGCCATTTTGACGTGAACGATATTTATATCGATTTTATTCATTTTTATAATGAATATAGAAAAGGAAATGATTTGAAATCTGATATTTTGAAATGATTTGAAATTCGAATTAAATTAAAATGATTTGAAAATCGAATTAGATTGAAATGAATTGAAATCGATTTGAAATGAATTTAAAATGAAATTATATTGCAAAATTCAATTTTGATTTGAATTTGAAAAGGAAGTTGAAATCGTTTTGAAGACGAATTTAAAATGATTTATATAATACGTTTTGAAAGGAAATCGATGAAATATATATAATATATATATTATACATATATAATGGCCTGAATAGAACGCGCCGCGCTGTGGCAGTTCGCGAATTTCGACCATTGACTTCGAATGGATATTGCGGGAGATCCGATGTAACACCCCGCCTCCGCTAGGGTCACTCGCAAAGGAATGCACAGAAATATCACAAGACAGAACATATAAAATAGCGGAAGTAAAATCAAACTTTCATAACATGAATAAATAAGGTCTAAAGCCTTTTACATCAGAGTACATCAAAACCTGTCTTGCAATAGTAAAGAAGCATAAAGACATTTTCGGAAATTATTCCCCAAGTAAAACAGTAAAGTAGCCATAGCCAAGAAAAGTCCAAGCCATCCATGATGACCTTCAAGCAGAAGAAGTCCGAATTAAACAACAGTATTTCCTCCCTGTAACCTGGGGGGGAACGGAAGACAAGAAGCGAAACAAAACGGGTCAGTCAAAAAGACTGAGTAAGCCCTATCTACTATCAGCATAAAAACTAGTAAAGTTAACTGACATGAGAAACTGAGATGAACATAAGCATGATGACAAGATAAATAAGCTAAATCAAAATAACAGGATGAACTACTGAACTCAGATAAACTAAGGTGTCATGATAAATTACGATGTCAAGATAAAACAAGGTATCCCATCGTCAGGTTCCTATCAAGTATAATATCCCCAAGATATCTATCACGTATAACGTCCCATGGTATCTATCCTGTATTTTAGCTCTGCACCTACCATACTAGTATCCCCACCGTATCATGTGTTAACCATGAATGACCCTTACTCAAAAGTCGTGTAATGGTTCATGTCAACCTAATATATCGCATTTATAGGTTACTCAACTCGTATGTTTCTTTCCATGTAAATGTTCAGTTCCTTGCCGTAGACCGTACGGGCTTTCCCATGAGGTTCTATACTACTCCAATGTAATTTCATGATCCTTAAGCTCGTTTGGACTGTTACCCTAGACCTAGCTAGGCTTTCCCAACATGAATCATCGTTTGTGCAACTAGGACTTATGCCACCTAGGACCACTAGTGATTATGCTTACCTATTGCACGTTTTCGTATTTCGGTTTGGGTTCAACCACCCAGGGCCACTAGGAATTACGCTAACCGTCAACCGCGCCCTTTTTCCCACGCATTCATCGTGAATCGTTTTTCCATGACTGTATGCACATGTATTACATCGTGCCATCCGAGTCCTGTCACAGGGCAGATCAAGAAATACAGGACTCGGTCGGGAGCTTTCGATTTATCTGCCGATGCAGATGCTAAGGTCTGTTTTTCATATACGTGGCTATGGTCCCACGAGACCACTCCCTCAACTAGTGAAAGACAAGACAGGATAAATCCTGTATGAGAACACACTACTGGCCAACCCACAATTCTAGCCTTACCGCAACCATAATTAGATAGCAATTATGGTCTTTTGGGTGTTCTCTTCCTTTCCGTACGTACACGCTTGACCAAAGATGGTAGGTAGCCTGACGAAATGCTATCTAGGGCACTACCGTGTATCGTCGACTATCCCCTATCCATCCCCGTCTTTAGGTCGCTCGTATAGCAACCAAGGCATACTCTTGGTTCTTCTAACGCAGACCTTAACCTCTCATGAGCCTAGTGTGATCACCTGGCAGCTCACAGAGGGATACCAAGAATATCCTCACGTTCCCCGAAGCCGCTGCTTCGTTACCCAGTTCGCTGGAGCCTTTATCTAAATCAGATAACTTGCTCCTACTCGTGTGCTTAAACGATGACCTACCGTATCGGGTTACTCATCCAATCTATGAACTGGTCCAAAATTCCTTGACTAAGAATTATTACTTAGCTATTCTCCAACTAAGGTTTACCACTTAGCTTATTCCCATTACTCTTGTTAATTACGGTTATCCACCTAATTTTCTGAACTAGGGTTTATATAATGGATTAAGTGTCACTTAAGTTCATGACTTAATCCGTCTACAAATCATGTCAAAATTGGCTAAGTATCCAAGTTCAAGACTTAACCCTACAAACCATGTGTCAAGTTGGTTAAGTATATTAAGCAATTCACGACTTAACCTCGTCCAATTATCATTCTAGATTGGTTAAGTATATATTAACTTGACCCTATCAATTTACTTAGTCAAATCGGTCAAGTGTATTCAAGCGATTCGTGACTTAGCCTTATCATGTTTTCACGTTATATTGGTTAAGTATTGGTTAACTTAACCACATCAAATTAACGAGTTAGATTGGTTAAGTATAGGTCACTTAACCACATCAAATCATCGTGTTAGATTAGTTAAGTGTTTAACTTAACCCCCTTAAACTACCAAGTTGGATTAATTAACTCTAGGCTAACTTAGCCCCATCCGATTTTCATGTTTAGATTAGTTAAGTCTAAGTTAACTTAACCCCATCCATTAACTGTATTATACAGTTAAGTGTCATTAAGGAAACTTACTTAACCTTATCATGTGGCATTAATTACTTAATGCACCTCAACCTCTCACATTAGACTTTGTTGTGGTTACTAGTTAAGCCGGTCGGTTCCGGGTAGCTTTACACCACAACTTGGTCTAACCTCGGGTTCAAGCACAACATGACCAACTTCTCACATTGGGTCCTATTGTTTGCAACTACTAGTTAGGCCGGTCGGTTCCGGGTAGCTTTATGTTGCAAACTCAACCCAACCTCGAGTTGGTCACTTTCATGTTTAGTCTAGTGTCATGTTCATATTCAAGTTTTCTTAAGAATATGGGTAGACCTAACTCAATAGGTAAATTCCTAATTCCATCGTATGGGTAGACCTAACTTAATAGGTAAATTCCCAATTCCATCGTATGGGTAGACCTAACTTAATAGGTAAATTCCCAATTTCATATTTTCAAGCATACTTACATGTCAACTTCCATGTTATATTTCAAGTCATGTTTTTAAGTTATATTTTCATGTCATTAGAAATTACCCATAACATAACCCAACGCTTTTAAACTCGCATATATGTTCGCAACAACGTAATGGATTAAAAGAAGAGACTTGGCAAAGGCATGACAAAAATGGATATTAAGCCACAAGTTAATCATGGTGGCAAATGAGGCACAAATGTGTTCATTAACTTGCATGTTACATTCTTAAGCCTCAAAAACATGCATAAACCCAAACTTGGCACATAAGCGAATCATGGTTACAAAAGACATGGAATGATGACTAGTAACTCGCATATATCATCATAAAAGGGTTATGACTTCATATGCAAGTTGACATAAAGGTTATGAGGGTTCTCATGTTGCATAATGCAACATTTCAACATAAAGGTTGTAGCTTTTAGCCCACAAGATCAAGATAATGACTTCATAAACTTGCATGACATGATAGCATGTATCATACTTAATGATCAAACCCAAACTTGCAACATGAACATTTAACTTCATAGTTAATATCTAAGAGTAGGGAAAGAGCTTACATTGCTATGAAGGCACAAATCGAAATGCAAAACAAAGATTGAGACGAAGCTCTTATGCAATCAAATAAACCCAATATGAAAGCTCCAAATCAATAAAAACCCTTGCTTTGAAATAGAAATGTTGCAACTTGACTTGAATGCAAGCTAACAACATCCATTCATGCTTGAAAACACTTGAATGAACATGAATCTCTCATAGGAATTTACTTAGGAATTTTGGAATGAGAGTGGAGGCCATGAGAGTAATAATTTTGCCATAGTTTAGTTGCATGAATGAATAATGAGGATTTAGGGGTAGGTTAGGGGCTTATTTATAGGGATTAGGATTAGTTAGGACCCTTAGATTAACCCTAGGATCAACCTGAACCATCAGATTTCGAACCAGGCCCAAAAACCTAGCCAAAACAGAAAGCAGGTGCACCAGGCAAAACTGCCCGGCCACCATAAGTCGACACCCAAGTCGACAGGGCTGTCGACTTGGGTCATGCCATGTCGACTCCCAAGTTGACAGCCCTATCGACTTGGGGTGGCTGGCGGGAATTTTCCCGCCTAGCCTTCTAGGCCAAATTTTCGAAATTAGAACTCGTTTTTGAACTTGAATTTTCTGAAAACTTCGTCGGACCATAACTTGGTCAAATGGACTCCGATTCTCGAAAACTCAGACTCTATTTCGCGTATTTTTCCGAGACGAACGCAATGGCATAGCCCGTTTTACTTGATTCAGAATTTAAAATTAAATTCTGCCTTGGTTCTCGTCTTAACATGTTATCGAAATACGGGTTGTTACATTCTCCCCACCTTTTAGGATTTCGTCCCCGAAAACTCCAAGTTAGGAAGAACATATCCTACCATCCATCATTCATCTACTCAAAACATCATCCACAAGCAACCATTGTCCTTAGATGATTTCTAATGTTGTATGAATATATGCAAAACGTGTTTGTACATGTTCCTTAGCTAATGCTAATGATCAGGCCTGAATAATCTTTCTAATGCAAAATATGTATAGTGCCATGAATCCAACATGTATGCAAATAGTCCTAGTCATATAGATACTATATGCGTGCACAATCATTCATTCATATGCAACAACCGCATGATAATACATTCGATTTCATCCATAAACAAGTATAAATACTCGTGCATATGCAATATGAAATGTGACCGAGTCGAGCTAGTATCTAATGTGTATTCGCGCATCCACGAGCAACCACTTGCAACTACTTGCAACCATATCAATCATAACATGTTTCAAATACATGTTTACATCCATAGGGTTCTACCTAGGATTCCCTGAAACAGGGTCGAGAAGATAAACAAGACAAACTCCTTACGGGGTTTGTAACAGAAAATAGGACCAAGAGGATGTCCACAAAAGATAGCCTACAAGTAAGCTCTACAGAAAACAGGGATCAAGGATATACTACCAAAAAGAGATATCATGCGCGTATCTAGTCTTTGACCATCAAAGTCGTATTTCCTTGAGCTTAATTCCATTGTGCCTTGACCGTCTTTTAACTTCGCGATTTCGTAGCTTCTTATTTCCTTTTTCCATAACATGAGCTGGAACTCATTTCTTCGTCGCCTCTCGTTCCACTTGCACTTATCCTTTTTCTAGAATACTTGGCGCAAACATGACTGCGTACTCATGATCTCATGCAAGCTTTCCAAAATTCACTAGTGAATCTTGGATCTCGTTTATATACTATAAGGTATTCCATGTAGAAGAACTTTCTCTTGAAAGTAAATAGATGTCAACCAGGTTATCAAGCGCACTTACTAGGGTGATCTCTATAACCCATGCATAAATGAAGTAAACCATCCGTCTTATCGGCGAACACCACTCGATCGGGCTTCAAATTTCCATTAAAGGCATCAAGGGATTCTAAGTAACTAGTCATGACTGAACCTCAAAAAGGTTACATGATACTTCGATGGTATTACCAAGGCTAGTCAAAAGGTCTAACTACCCTCCTATCAAAACCGAGAGTGGCACCCCCTACTGGATAACCACTTCATCCCTAGAATCCATCCATAGCTTATAAACATAAGCATTATTTCCAAACTCAACACTTGGCATAGACATTCTCAAATCCGAACAAGTCATGTATAAATGGACTGATTCTCCAATAGGACTTTGAGACAAAAATGGGATTCTCTATTACGCTAGTACTTAAGGTGCAGAGACTCAACTATCGAAACAGACGTAAATGATACGAAAAACGAAGTCCTAACGGGATGATAGAGAAGAAAAGCTAAACCTTTAACAATATCGTTACCCTCCTTCCGAGGTACCCTAGAAATGAGAGCATACTATTGCCCTCCCGATGATCTTGTTCTTGTCCCATAATACTTAATTATCCGCCCCGTTTTACCATGCCAAAGGTACTCTCTCGTCATGGGTTTCATTGTTCATCTTTCTCCCTCCTTTGAGGACTAAGCCATACCAACAAGTTGCTCATCCTTAAGCTCGTATCCTTTATCCTCTTTCTCACTATCCTTTCTTATAACGCGACCACTGGTCTCTCGAGAACCACCTCCATCGTATGGAAAGCACTTTCGTAGATAGAAAAGACTAGTCGCAGTTAAAACCACTGTGACTACAGATGGAGGAAAGAAAGGAAAAGAGATTCAATTAAGGAAACAAGGATAGTGCTAATGGCCTTTGGGGAATAGCCTTTTTCTTTTTAAAAGAAAATTTTCTTGAAAAATGCTTCTTTGTAAACGATTTTCAAATAGTTTTCAGAAGGTCTTTAAAAACTTTTGCCCAGTCTGGTAACCTTCTGCTCTGATACCACGTGTAACACCCCGCCTCCGCTAGGGTCACTCGCAAAGGAATGCACTAGCTTTAGAGGGGCATTATTGGTAAACATGCACAGAAATATCACAAGACAGAACATATAAAATAGCGGAAGTAAAATCAAACTTTCATAACATGAATAAATAAGGTCTAAAGCCTTTTACATCAGAGTACATCAAAACCTGTCTTGCAATAGTAAAGAAGCATAAAGACATTTTCGAAAATTATTCCCCAAGTAAAACAGTAAAGTAGCCATAGCCAAGAAAAGTCCAAGCCATCCATGATGACCTTCAAGCAGAAGAAGTCCGAATTAAACAACAGTATTTCCTCCCTGTAACCTGGGGGGGGGGGAACGGAAGACAAGAAGCGAAACAAAACAGGTCAGTCAAAAAGACTGAGTAAGCCCTATCTACTATCAGCATAAAAACTAGTAAAGTTAACTGACATGAGAAACTGAGATGAACATAAGCATGATGACAAGATAGATAAGCTAAATCAAAATAACAGGATGAACTACTGAACTCAGATAAACTAAGGTGTCATGATAAATTACGATGTCAAGATAAAAAAAGGTATCCCATCATCAGGTTCCTATCAAGTATAATATCCCCAAGATATCTATCACGTATAACGTCCCATGGTATCTATCCTGTATTTTAGCTCTGCACCTACCATACTAGTATCCCCACCGTATCATGTGTTAACCATAAATGACCCTTACTCAAAAGTCGTGTAATGGTTCATGTCAACCTAATATATCGCATTTATAGGTTACTCAACTCGTATGTTTCTTTCCATGTAAATGTTCAGTTCCTTGCCGTAGACCGTACGGGCTTTCCCATGAGGTTCTATACTACTCCAATGTAATTTCATGATCCTTAAGCTCGTTTGGACTATTACCCTAGACCTAGCTAGGCTTTCCCAACATGAATCATCGTTTGTGCAACTAGGACTTATGCCACCTAGGACCACTAGTGATTATGCTTACCTATTGCACGTTTTCGTATTTCGGTTTGGGTTCAACCACCCAGGGCCACTAGGAATTACGCTAACCGTCAACCGCGCCCTTTTTCCCACGCATTCATCGTGAATCGTTTTTCCATGACTGTATGCACATGTATCACATCGTGCCATCCGAGTCCTGTCACAGGGCAGATCAAGAAATACAGGACTCGGTCGGGAGCTTTCGATTTATCTGCCGATGCAGATGCTAAGGTCTGTTTTTCATATACGTGGCTATGGTCCCACGAGACCACTCCCTCAACTAGTGAAAGACAAGACAGGATAAATCCTGTATGAGAACACACTACTGGCCAACCCACAATTCTAGCCTTACCGCAACCATAATTAGATAGCCATTATGGTCTTTTGGGTGTTCTCTGCCTTTCCGTACGTACACGCTTGACCAAAGATGGTAGGTAGCCTGACGAAATGCTATCTAGGGCACTACCGTGTATCGTCGACTATCCCCTATCCATCCCCGTCTTTAGGTCGCTCGTATAGCAACCAAGGCATACTCTTGGTTCTTCTAACGCAGACCTTAACCTCTCATGAGCCTAGTGTGATCACCTGGCAGCTCACAGAGGGATACCAAGAATATCCTCACGTTCCCCGAAGCCGCTGCTTCGTTACCCAGTTCGCTGGAGCCTTTATCTAAATCAGATAACTTGCTCCTACTCGTGTGCTTAAACGATGACCTACCGTATCGGGTTACTCATCCAATCTATGAACTGGTCCAAAATTCCTTGACTAAGAATTATTACTTAGCTATTCTCCAACTAAGGTTTACCACTTAGCTTATTCCCATTACTCTTGTTAATTACGGTTATCCACCTAATTCTCTGAACTAGGGTTTATATAATGGATTAAGTGTCACTTAAGTTCATGACTTAATCCGTCTACAAATCATGTCAAAATTGGCTAAGTATCCAAGTTCAAGACTTAACCCTACAAACCATGCGTCAAGTTGGTTAAGTATATTAAGCAATTCACGACTTAACCTCGTCCAATTATCATTCTAGATTGGTTAAGTATATATTAACTTGACCCTATCAATTTACTTAGTCAAATCGGTCAAGTGTATTCAAGCGATTCGTGACTTAGCCTTATCATGTTTTCATGTTATATTGGTTAAGTATTGGTTAACTTAACCACATCAAATTAACGAGTTAGATTGGTTAAGTATAGGTCACTTAACCACATCAAATCATCGTGTTAGATTAGTTAAGTGTTTAACTTAACCCCCTTAAACTACCAAGTTGGATTAATTAAGTCTAGGCTAACTTAACCCCATCCGATTTCCATGTTTAGATTAGTTAAGTCTAAGTTAACTTAACCCCATCCATTAACTGTATTATAAGGTTAAGTGTCATTAAGGAAACTTACTTAACCTTATCATGTGGCATTAATTACTTAATGCACCTCAACCTCTCACATTAGACTTTGTTGTGGTTACTAGTTAAGCCGGTCGGTTCCGGGTAGCTTTACACCACAACTTGGTCTAACCTCGGGTTCAAGCACAACATGACCAACTTCTCACATTGGGTCCTATTGTTTGCAACTACTAGTTAGGCCGGTCGGTTCCGGGTAGCTTTATGTTGCAAACTCAACCCAACCTCGAGTTGGTCACTTTCATGTTTAGTCTAGTGTCATGTTCATATTCAAGTTTTCTTAAGAATATGGGTAGACCTAACTCAATAGGTAAATTCCCAATTCCATCGTATGGGTAGACCTAACTTAATAGGTAAATTCCCAATTCCATCGTATGGGTAAACCTAACTTAATAGGTAAATTCCCAATTTCATATTTTCAAGCATACTTACATGTCAACTTTCATGTTATATTTCAAGTCATGTTTTTAAGTTATATTTTCATGTCATTAGAAATTACCCATAACATAACCCAACGCTTTTAAACTCGCATATACGTTCGCAACAACGTAATGGATTAAAAGAAGAGACTTGGCAAAGGCATGACAAAAATGGATATTAAGCCACAAGTTAATCATGGTGGCAAATGAGGCACAAATGTGTTCATTAACTTGCATGTTACATTCTTAAGCCTCAAAAACATGCATAAACCCAAACTTGGCACATAAGCGAATCATGGTGACAAAAGACATGGAATGATGACTAGTAACTTGCATATAACATCATATAAGGGTTATGACTTCATATGCAAGTTGACATAAAGGTTATGAGGGTTCTCATGTTGCATAATGCAACATTTCAACATAAAGGTTGTAGCTTTTAGCCCACAAGATCAAGATAATGACTTCATAAACTTGCATGACATGATAGCATGTATCATACTTAATGATCAAACCTAAACTTGCAACATGAACATTTAACTTCATAGTTAATATCTAAGAGTAGGGAAAGGGCTTACATTGCTATGAAGGCACAAATCGAAATGCAAAACAAAGATTGAGACGAAGCTCTTATGCAATCAAATAAACCCAATATGAAAGCTCCAAATTAATAAAAACCCTTGCTTTGAAATAGAAATGTTGCAACTTGACTTGAATGCAAGCTAACAACATCCATTCATGCTTGAAAACACTTGAATGAACATGAATCTCTCATAGGAATTTACTTAGGAATTTTGGAATGAGAGTGGAGGCCATGAGAGTAATAATTTTGCCATAGTTTAGTTGCATGAATGAATAATGAGGATTTAGGGGTAGGCTAGGGGCTTATTTATAGGGATTAGGATTAGTTAGGACCCTTAGATTAACCCTAGGATCAACCTGAACCATCAGATTTCGAACCAGGCCCAAAAACCTAGCCAAAACAGAAAGCAGGTGCACCAGGCAAAACTGCCCGGCCACCATAAGTCGACACCCAAGTCGACAGGGCTGTCGACTTGGGTCATGCCATGTCGACTCCCAAGTCGACAGCCCTGTCGACTTGGGGTGGCTGGCGGGAATTTTCCCACCTAGCCTTCTAGGCCAAATTTTCGAAATTAGAACTCGTTTTTGAACTTGAATTTTCTGAAAACTTCGTCGGACCATAACTTGGTCATATGGACTCCGATTCTCGAAAACTCAGACTCTATTTCGCGTATATTTCCGAGACGAACGCAATGGCATAGCCCGTTTTACTTGATTCAGAATTTAAAATTAAATTCTGCCTTGATTCTCGTCTTAACATGTTATCGAAATACGGGTTGTTACATTCTCCCCACCTTTTAGGATTTCGTCCCCGAAATCTCCAAGTTAGAAAGAACATATCCTACCATCCATCATTCATCTACTCAAAACATCATCCACAAGCAACCATTGTCCTTAGATGATTTCTAATGTTGTATGAATATATGCAAAACGTGTGTGTACATGTTCCTTAGCTAATGCTAATGATCAGGCCTGAATAATCTTTCTAATGCAAAATATGTATAGTGCCATGAATCTAACATGTATGCAAATAGTCCTAGTCATATAGATACTATATGCGTGCACAATCATTCATTCATATGCAACAACCGCATGATAATACATTCGATTTCATCCATAAACAAGTATAAATACTCGTGCATATGCAATATGAAATGTGACCGAGTCGAGCTAGTATCTAATGTGTATTCGCGCATCCACGAGCAACCACTTGCAACCATATCAATCATAACATGTTTCAAATACATGTTTACATCCATAGGGTTCTACCTAGGATTCCCTGAAACAGGGTCGAGAAGATAAACAAGACAAACTCCTTACGGGGTTTGTAACAGAAAATAGGACCAAGAGGATGTCCACAAAAGATAGCCTACAAGTAAGCTCTACAGAAAACAGGGATCAAGGATATACTCCCAAAAAGAGATATCATGCGCGTATCTAGTCTTTGACCATCAAAGTCATATTTCCTTGAGCTTAATTCTATTGTGCCTTGACCGTCTTTTAACTTCGCGATTTCGTAGCTTCTTATTTCCTGTTTCCATAACATGAGCTGGAACTCATTTGTTCGTCGCCTCTCGTTCCACTTGCACTTATCCTTTTTCTAGAATACTTGGCGCAAACATGACTGCGTACTCATGATCTCATGCAAGCTTTCCAAAATTCACAAGTGAATCTTGGATCTCGTTTATATACTATAAGGTATTCCATGTAGAAGAACTTTCTCTTGAAAGTAAACAGATGTCAACCAGGTTATCAAGCGCACTTACTAGGGTGATCTCTATAACCCATGCATAAATGAAGTAAACCATCCGTCTTATCGGCGAACACCACTCGATCGGGCTTCAAATTTCCAATAAAGGCATCAAGGGATTCTAAGTAACTAGTCATGACAGAACCTCAAAAAGGTTACACGATACTTCGATGGTATTACCAAGGCTAGTCAAAAGGTCTAACTACCCTCCTATCAAAACCGAGAGTGGCACCCCCTACTGGATAACCACTTCATCCCTAGAATCCATCCACAGCTTATAAACATAAGCATTATTTCCAAACTCAACACTTGGCATAGACATTCTCAAATCCGAACAAGTCATGTATAAATGGACTGATTCTCCAATAGGACTTTGAGACAAAAATGGGATTCTCCAAAGGAAAGAATGTTGTTATTCAAGGTATGCTTTCTATTTATGATATACCAGTTCGAGTTTTGTTTGATACTGGGGCTTCCTGTTCCTTCATATCTAGTGACCTGGTAGATAGGTTGGGACTGGAACCCGAGATAGTCGATAGACCATTGATTTTGATGAACCCGATTGGTGGTTTTCCCGCCTAGCCTTCTAGGCCAAATTTTCGAAATTAGAACTTGTTTTTGAACTTGAATTTTCTGAAAACTTCGTCGGACCATAACTTGGTCATACGGACTCCGATTCTCGAAAACTCAGACTCTATTTCGCGTATTTTTCTGAGACGAACGCAATGGCATAGCCCGTTTTACTTGATTCAGAATTTAAAATTAAATTCTGCCTTGATTCTCGTCTTAACATGTTATCGAAATACGGGTTGTTACATCCGACCGTCGGATTCTCCTAAAATCGGAACCGTTGGGTTCGTATCGAAAAGAGCTTTCTAACGAATATTAGAAATTTGAAATCTAACGGTTGGATTTGGAATTATGTCCAAATCAAATTTGAAAAAGGTCGTTGTAAGTGCAGTTCGATGGCCGTTGATGGAAATTGACTGTACGGGCCTTGATAAAATTATTAAAAATAGCAATAATTTGTGTTAAATCATAAGAAATGATTTGTGAAGAATTGGGATGAAAAACTCCATATTTGAAAAGATAAAAATATATTTTTATCGAAATGAACTAGTTTCGAACTAGAATTATAATTCTATTTATTTTTAAAATAAATAAATTGGATTTGAAATGGTTTTGAAAACAACCAGAATTTCCAATAATTGCATTGGAATGGATTTGAATCGAAATTGTCTTCGGAAGATTTCAATGTTGGATTTGGTGATTATACAGATATTGTTATGGAAATTTGAAAGATATATTTATATCGTTATTTCCAATACGATATTTGTTGGTCGTAGAATTTGATATTGAATATAAGCCGATATATTTTCTATTCAGAGCCTTGTATTTAATATCGAATGTGATTTGGGTTTGTCGTGAATGGTGTCTTCATTAACACTGTTCTTAAGCCCAGTTGAGAAAAAGATTAAATCTTTTTATTTAGATTTAATGAAGTGTACCAATTAAATGATATTTAATTGGAATTGAATTGGTATTGATTTTTGGGTTTATCGTGAACAGTGTTTTAAATAACACTTGTTCTTTAACCCGAAAATTGATGGAATGTGATTTTGGGTTTATCGTGAACCGTGTTTTAAATGACATTGATTCTTTAACCCAGTCAAAGATTAAAACTAAGTGGAGTTTTAATGAATCTTTAATTAGATTGAAAAGATCGAGAATGGAGTATCACCAGTTTTGCTCCAGGTGATAGTTAAATCTTTAATTAGATTTAAATGTGAAATGGTAATTGAATTTACCGATAACACCGTGGTGTTAGATATGAAGTATTACCAGTTTTACTTCATGAGATGAATAGGTTGGGATTGGGAAATAAAATAAATGATCACTTTGGTGTGGATCGCTAATCCCGACTAGTTTGAATTGATATTCAAAAGTAGATTAAAGAATAAATTTAAAGGAATTTATCTTTGATAAAATTAATGGGAACCTCTCCCTAAGAATGTGAAATTTAGAACTAACTGTAGGTTAGCTAAGCAGAATGGTTTCCTGGGTACTGATCTGATGTTGGTTTCGGCCTTTGGGGTTAATATTTGGGGAATTATTCTCTTGATTAATTTACGGTTAGTGACTGATGAACTGGAATGAGGCGTATGTTGTGTTTGTGTAACACGTATTTATTATATACGCGAGTTATTCAGAAAGACCGGGTTTATCCCATTCTGAATAACTGATACGACGATAATCGAAGATGAAGACGATGGTAGAAGACCAGAGTCTCACGTCATTTAGATAATTACTGATGATCTTGATTGGGCCGTACACCCAAGAGGAGGGAATCAGTTGGTGATCGTCCAGACGTACTTGGGGATCGATGGATATGCGAGGTACTAGGTGTCTCCGGTTTCGTTCAGACCCAGAATGAACGTGAAAATGGACGGTGTGTCTGACATTGGATTTTAGTCCGTGTGATTGATTTCTATTAAATATATATCTGTTTGGCGGCGGAGAATTTATTCTCTTGCTTAATGCTCTTCTCTGAGACGTACGAGCTCAGGGGTTATATATTGATGGATATCAAACCCATGGAGTGAATTGCCTGTGTGGCATGCCTAAGTGGCAATTGATCAAGGCTTCTATTGAAAAGCAAAGTCTTGTGGTGATGATCAAAGCACCGCCTGTGTGGCATAGCTTTGTGTAACGTTGATTCGCGAGCCTCACACCCCAGTTGTGAACCAGAAACGGGAGAGGACACCAGGGAGGGCATGTGTTTCCTTCTAGTTAGAAGTGGCGTCAGTGGTTTTACACGCCCTGACGAGTTTGACTTATGTGGTTGTTGCTGTTGCGAGGCGCCTCGGATATATTGGTCGATCCAGGACCGATGGAGTAGTCATTCTTTGGCTTACTCACGCCCCAAAGGGTGGGGAAACGTAGTGTTCAGGCATTTTAATCCACATCGGTGGACCGACCCTGACGATCCAAAGACTTGACTGAGTACTTGCCTGAGGGGCGGACTAGAGCGTCTCGAATTCGGTTGAGGACTATCTTTTGCCTCGGTTCACAGATGGAAATCCAATTTTCAGATACGTGACTTTGCGGTTTTGATTGTAGAGCCTAGTATGGCAACATGATATATGGTACCCATGCCGTCTATGATTGATACTTATGATTTGAAATTGTTCTGACACTATACACTTATAATAGTATCAAATGATTTGTTTTAAAACGTACCAAGCATGTTTGGCTATTATAAGGGAAAACCCTATCCCCCGGCTTGCGTTGCATTGTGTGATAGGACCTAGGTCTTATAATAGCTTCATTTTTCCAAAAAGCATTGCGCTATTTAGTTATATGCACTGGTATTCTTAGGAGGAAACCCGTTCCGTGTTATACGGCGTGGTCCCTTGATATATCTGATTTAAAGTAAAGTTTTAAATAACTGTTTTAGTTCTCACACCAGTCACATGACTGACCTGGAGTTTATTGTTTTAACCTAAACTCTGGGTGCCCTTATTTTGACATGGGCAGCTAGTAGTTTTGGTTTTGTAGATTTATATTCACAGGATCCTGGTTTACAGCTGGAACGATATTCGGAAAGCTTTGTATCCGTATATCTCCTTCAGTTGCGTTTTGTATTATTTTCCGCTGCTATGTAATGTATTGTAATCTCTGATATTTTATAAGGTGTAATATTTATTTATACTCTGTATATTCTTGTATTCTGATGGAATTTTTGAAATTAACAAGGAAATGTTCTTCTATGTGAGTTCTTTTGTGTGTTTTCCTCAAAGTAATTCGTTCTTTCCTTACGGGGGAAGTTCGGGTCGCTTCAACCATGTCATGAATTTTGAGTTCACGTAAATGTTAAAATTTTATTATTGCATTTGAATATTTAATTATAGTGATTTACTTGAATGCAACCTGACCTGAGTTTTTTTTTTTTGCTCGGGTCGGGGTCAGACCTAAGTAATTACAGCTTAGATTTGAAGCAAATGACGATAAGGATTAGTGAAGGCACGTGAAGGCGCACTCACTTTTGGTCCAACTAAAATTCGCAATTTTTTTTTTGATAAATAAATTAATGTATATTTTTCTTTCGCTGTGTGTATAAATTTTGTAAACTCTGATATTCTGTGAAAAACGCTTCCACTGTGAGATATTTTAGTTATTTATTTTGTGATTTCTGTGTCTGATTCTGTTTAAACATTGTCAGCTAAATAACAATCTATCGTTTCGAGTGGTTTAAGTTGGTTTATATACCAACTTAAAATGGTCGAAAAGGCAGGTTGTTACAGTAGCAAACACAGTAATTTCATTCATTTGTTTCACATTAGTTTTAATTGTCAATAAATCAATAATTGATTCTGCAAAATGATATCATTTTGAAAAACAACTAAATTTACAATAAAACTCCATTGCATATCGAATCATCTTTAAAAAAAGAATATCCTTTTCCTTTTGAAAATAAGGTATCTTACCTCAATTGTCTACTTTACTGCTTCAAATCTGGATTTACTCTTCTTCATAGAGCATTATAATTAGAAGAAAAAGAGAGTAGTTTTGACAATTTTTCTTTTATTTTTTGATTTATATGTATTTGAGATTTGATTATAAGAAAAAATGAAGAAAGAGAAGCAGATAAAGAGAAATGCGAGAATGAAAAGGGGAACGTGATAACAAATAGAAAGTATACGTTGTGTGGATAAACTAATCAACTTTTAAAATTCAAATAACCCACAAAATTAGGTAATTATCCTAAAATTTAGGGTGGACTAACTAATAGGTATGGTGGATAAGAATAAAATTTCCCAAAATTAAATTGGGTGCATTAACTAATCAATTTTAAATAATTATGGATACCATAAATTTAGGTACTAATCCTAAAAATTAGGGTGGATTAACTAATAGGTATGGTGGATAAGAATAAAATTTCCCTTATCCTTGTTTATTTTCCTATACAATTTTTTTGGCAAATTCTAAACTTAGGAATATGCTGAGTAGCCACCCCAAACTTGAAAAACCGTTAAACCACCAATTTTGCTGAATAGCCCAACCCCCCCCCCCCCCCACCCCGCTAATTAAAAAAATCCCAAAAATACCCTTTCTAGGGTGACTACCTGGTTTTATAGAGTATCTCGTAATAGTATCACGTAGTAACACTTTGTGGTTCCTTCAAAGACCACGTAGGGCTACTACGTGGTACACTAAGAAACCACGTAGCGTTGCTACGAGGTGTGCAGAAAACTGGAAAAAATATAATACCAAAAGGGCATTTTCGTCCTCGTATTTTTTGATAAAATGGGGGCTACTCAGCATATTCCTGGGTTCGAGTAGAATTTGCCTTTTTTAATCATCAAAACAACAAAACCAGCCTATCCTCCCACTCTAACGTACATTCACTATCTTACAACATTAATTTAGCACAAAATGTTAGATAATGGAAAAAGAAAAAACAAACGAAATCATTGTACCGTACCTTTTGATTAATCAATCAGTTAAACTAATACAATAATCGAAATTTCCAACAATGGTCTCAGATACGTTCTCATCAAATCTAACAAATAAGTCATGTCACTACAAGAAAATATGCTATATACACAGCAATATTGGACAGCGTTTCTGCCCACAATGTTGTCAAAAGTATATGCTCAACTAGAAATTAAAAAGGAAACACTGCCTAAGTTAATGCGCTTCATTTTGAGGGTTGCCGCCTTCTTTTCCTTTCTGTCTTTAGTTAACGCACTTCATTTTTTAGGGTTGTCGCCTTCCTTTTCTTTCTCTAACGTACGACAAACTACCCACTTTCATCATCTCCCTACTCACATTTCAGGTGTTTTCATCTTCTACAACCTCTGGTATTTAGTTTCAGATGGTTATTGGATAATTTGTCGATTGAGTGAGTGACTTAGATATTATCTTAGAGATCGTTTTGTGATTATTATATCATATACATCTGTAACGATGGAAACATATTGATGCAAGGGTGATTCTTTTAACTACTTAAAGTTTATATATTTATATCTGCATTTTGGTTACTTGTTGCCAACTGTAAGGAGACTTGTTTATTGTTTGTTCAATTTTTTTACGTAGCTTAGCAATGATCTGTAAGTGAAACAATCGACATCCTTGCTTGAAATAGGTTATGCTTTAGAATTTGTATCTAATGAGTTAATTTATGTTGTTTGTGAGGTTTGGATTGATTAACGATAAAATTTAGTTTTAGAAAAGTGCTAGCTGAAATGATTAGATTTGTGTGGAAAACATATGAAACATGAAGTAATTATGTAACAACAACATGAACAATAATTGTAGGCACGTAGTTGAAATGAAGTGAAGTACAAATATAATGTGGATATGAAGTTTGACAACAAGCTTACAACAGTGATAGTCTAATATAATGCCTCGTAAGGATTTACGTATACAGGAATAACAATAACATTGGCCTGATCGATGAACTATCAATGAGAATTATTACAACATCACTTATTACTTTCTTTGTCATATCTACGTTATCTAACTTATTATGTTCTTTGTTATATTTATGTTAAATCCAACTCATTATTTTCATGGTATATACTTCTTAAATGATTGTTTTCTTTGATATATATATTTAGAACTTATTATTTTGTTTTAATTAAAACATGATGCATCTAATAACATCAGAGAGTGCATGTCTAAGTAATGTTTCTGTATTTCATGATATAAACATGTGAAAGTATTTTGACTGCAGTGGACTTTATTTTCTTTATCGCTGAAGTTTTTCATCTAAAGATATAGCTATTATTTGAAGGGTTTAAAATGTAGATATAAGCGGTTAGAATTATACATAGAAATCTTATGCATATATCTGTACCTTGCAGGTTGACGTATATGAATGGTTATATCATTACTGGTAAAAATAAAGCATTGGAGGTGGGAAGGTTATCAAGGTTAAGGCACATTAGACTCTAAATCATCGCTGATAATGCAGGTATTCCTAACAATCAATTGATATAAAATGTAATTTGTCCATTAGCTTCTTGATATTTAAATGCATCATCCATTTATGACATGACATATTTCACATTGTATATGTTTCATAGATGAAAGCCATTCTTGATTCTAATGATATGATAGATCATAAATAACTAGCCTTAAACTATGAGTCTTTGACTTCAAGGTTTTAACATTATATGAATTTTGATAATCTCCAGATTACTCACTTGTATTATGTCTATTAGTTTCATTCTATTATACGTTCATTGATTCATTGGTCTCAATTTTCATCCTATTCTAGATACTTCGCCTGAAATTGAATTTTATTAGCTCATTTTGCCAGAATTCAGAAACTTAACAAAAAGCCGACGAGTTTTTCTCTAATTAAAACACATGATAATATACGTATGTAATGTGTTAATTTGTTTTTCACAATTACTCCAATTAGTATGTTGACAGAGATGCTTTAATTTACTTAATTTTAGCTAATGAGATGCTTCATGAACTTCATCCAAATATTATAACAATCGCTGAAGGTGCAAGCAGCTTTAACTTTAATATTATAATAATCGTCGTATGCAATCTGGCTTTCTTTTTTGGAACAGCTAGCGTGGGATTGTTGTTTTGGAAGAGCAAGCCTGCAAGCTTGCTGTTTCAGACGGCAAGCTCGAAATAACAAGCCCGTGCTGGCTGTTTCGAAACAACATGCGCTTTGAAACTCATGTTATATCATGTGCTTGCTGTTTGAAACAAGCACTTTGAAACTCATACTGTATCACAATTTGTTATTTGAAACTTTGTAGTAGTTTATTAGTAGAGTTTTCAACAAAAACACGACATATTCAGCAAACACATACAATCGAAATTATGAGAAATAAAATCATGATTGTCTCAGTTTCATTATGTTTCTTTTCAGTTCAGTGCTGGTGGCTCCTCCTGTATCTATTTATGTACATGTATTTTTGTTGAACATGAATATATTATAGACTTCAGGTTTGCTCATTTTGTACACCATTCATTTGAATCAATTTAGTTGCAGAAAGCATCTGCTATTGAGTTTCTCATTTGTTTCTAATTTTTCTGTCTAGAGTCAATTAATAGTAGTCGTTCGCTTCTTCTACAAAACTCGGGGCACGTACAAGATCGATTTGATTAGAGAAAACCACTTCGATCAATCAAACTAAAGCAGTTCTTTGTCTGTCACTTATTGGTAACATCGTTGTTTATTTGAAGGTATTTAATTTTCATTCTTCTTTCCATTTCGCACTTATTTATTTTTCTGACACGTCATGGATGAAGATTCAGACTTTATTTACCTTCCGGCATAAAGGAAATCTAAATGATGCTGATGAGGCAAAGTTGAATAGCATAAAAATTGGGAACATTCCTAAATTTTATGTTGTTCAACTTCTTCCTTATCAATATTAGGTAATCTGGAAATTGTGGACTTTGGTTAAGCGCCTTTACTGGGTTGGATGTGTTGTTTCACACTACGTGTGGGACTCCGGCTCGTGAAATCACACTAAACTCTGCAATAATAATAACACTCTGAAAAGTATTGCAAGCCTGCATATGATAATTGATTACCATTCTACAATAATAATAATAATAACACTTTGGGTGATTAAAAATGTTGTGTTTGGTGAAAAGACTGGAAATGGTTGTTAAAGGCAATCTAGTTGCTCATTGTATATGGTGTTGTATGGTGAGGAGGTGGCAGTGCATTCAGGTAATTGCTTATATTGATCAATATGCTTTTATGTTCTAAATTTCCACGCCTCGTGCACCTATACTACGCCAAGAATATAATATCACATGTACAGTCTGCATAGTAATTAGATTAAAAGATACATCAATCTTCGAAGTGTCCTTTGCATCACAGAAATCATTTTCTTGTTCTCTCACGCTAATATTCCCCTCTGTCTAAACTACTGGGTAAAAGATTGTATAATGCCAGCATGTTGTGATGAGAGTAAAAAAATTGGCCTTATTAACACTATCTGTGATTAAATGATTTTTAGTCACAACATATTGTTCATAAATGATGACGAAGACCTTTCCATGGAAACAGAGAACAAGGAAGAATGAATTGATGGTGATTCACATACAAAAACAGACAGCGATAGCTTTGAACATACAAACGGATTGCAATCAGGAATAAAGGATGACACGATAGTTGCACAAAATAAGAAGAAGCCTCTCTTGCATAAATTTGGTAGCATGCTCAAGAAAAAGAGTCCACTGAAGTCATAACCTGATGCAGGTAACATTTCATCTTTTAAGTGTGTGCTATGTTACTGTTTATTGGAAAAAGTACCTGGCATGATAGATATACTTAAACTATAGAAAAGTTGAATTTCCAAATTCAACGTTTGTTACTAATAGAGGCGCAGTGATCAGTGATCATACTTATAGACGAACCCAAAAATGCATGAGATCTCTGTGATGCCAAGACATAGGAAACCTTTTAGTTACACAACTCAAGTATACCTACAAATTATAAACTCGCCGTTCAATGGGAAAAAAGCCTTGATTCATTTGATGTTGTTGCGCCAGAATCTCAACAGACTGAGTGGTCAGGGGTACCCACAAGTAAGGATCCCAGCAAACTTCTTGCTTACAAGAGCTTCTACACTGTAGTAATAGTGTCCTTTACAAAGTGCACTAAAATTTGGAACACTGGTCCAATATTATGAGCTTAGATTATCCTTGTTGGTCCCTGGTCACAGTCTCTTTTAGATTCATATTATTTTAAATCCAATTCATTAGCCATTGTTCAATGGATTGAAGCTATATGAATACTTCCTAACTTCTGTTTTCTAGCTATGTGCCACTGATTTGAGAGAGCCTGCAAAACCAATCTGCAATATGAGCAAATGACTATTTCTTTTTATGAAGTAAAATTATCAGAAATTCCTCCCAATATTTCTGCCAGGTGGTTAAGAACATAAACACTATTTCCAAGCCAAACATTACCTAAATTTTTCAGTGTTGGACTACTATGAGCAACAAGAGCGGCGTGATCTGCAATACCACTGTCCATATATTTCTTTGTGGCTAAGCTATTTATATATTTATACTTTAAGGTCCAATTCAGCTGCATATTCTGGAAAAAATGAGATATTTTGTTTGGATGAAAGAGTCCATTAATCATATACAGGTGTTACTTTATAGCATTGACATTGGTCATTCCTTTCGGTATAATACAAACTCTTTGTGATGCATAGGCAAACCAGTGTGCTTTGTGAAGGAGGTAGCTGTGCATGCTCTTAGTTGATGGTAATGTATTTTTCATGTCATTTCCTATTGATCTTCTCTCACAATTTGCACTATTATTATCTACTGCACATTAAAGAGAGAAATATAATGTGCAAATTACCATTAAATAAATTGCTAATATTCAGAATATGGTATCTGTGTAGAAGAAATGTCATGTGAATCTTACTTCTAGTTTGAAAGAGATTTTATATTAATCATTGGGACTTGGGTTATTCTTGGTCTTGTTTTTACTAAGCTCACATGGTTAAAAAGCACTTACATAGTCTTAGGTGGTAAGTAACCCTTTCGATTCCCAGTTCATAAAGAAACTTAAGAATAATTCTAAACCAATTTATATGAAAAGATCATATAATAAGGGTCAACAGCAAAATCATTTTTTTGTGAAATTACAATGGCAATAAGCATGGATGCATATGAAAATATTATGCAAATAATATCAAAATAAATTGTTTTAATTTGAACCCTTCCAGAAGTTCTCTTATATCCAAGAATAATTGTGTAACATTTTCCGTGGAAAAGTTTGAAAGAGTTATCACGAACAATGAGTGTTTGATTGATTTCTTAATATAAATATGTTTTGTAACTTGATAATTTTTTTACTTGAACGAGTGTGGGATATTTAACTTTTTGTCTGTGTGGAGTTGATTATGTCATAATCCCTCTAATCACTTTCCTCCCCTAAACTTTCAGGTATGAACAAGCAGAATTTATATAGAGTGAGCTAAGATGGGAGAGCAAATTAAAATGATCACTGAATGTAAATGTAAAACAGGAAAAATTATTTCATAGAAAATTGTTTAGATTTTTCTTTGGCTGTCAATCTTACAAATGTCATTGTCACGGTGGCGACTTTAATGCAATTGATAGCATGAAACCAATTGATGTAGTTGTCCATATCCTGAATAACCAGCTTAGTTCTTTAATGTGGATTGACGAAAAGGTAAGAAATAAATGTTTTATCCCCTTTTATGCCATTTTCTTTGGTGTATCTTGTATTTTGACAAGCTTCGGTATTTGATACCAACGGTATAAATAAAGTGGAAATTGACCAAAAATATGGGTAGAGAAGATTAAAATGTTTTAGGTTTATCTGACATATGGAGGAATAACAAAGGAGATGGTGAATGGATTGTTTTATGTTATTTTGTTATTTTTTAAAACAAGAAAAACAAAATTAATTTCTAATTCGTTTTGTATGTCAACTTCAATTTTAAAATTGATCATTTGTTATTTTAATACTGGTTTGCTTTTTTCCCACTAGAAGACTGTAATTATATCATCTTCTTTTGACAAGTGAGTTGAGCAATGAAGTCATTTGATTGGGGATAATCAATCACGTAAGTGCTTTTAGCTTTGACATTAGATCATTTTTGTTTGCTTTGCATTTTGCGAGAAAGCATGTTTCTTGTTACTACTAGTTATTTTCTGCTATGCGGGTTTGATTGGGCTGATTGCTGTTGTATGAACTTGGAGTTATAGCTAATATTTGTTGCTAAATTGTTGATTCCTCAGGATGTTGTTACCCATTATTTTCTGACTCTTCTTAAGCACTGGATAAGTGGACTTGAAGCATTAAAGAGAGGAACAATGGAGCAATCTGCAACGTGGACTAAAAGGAAGCAATAAACGACATGCTTAAGCGATATGTTCCAGACCAAAGTTTGAAGGGATAAATATGTATGTATTTAACATGCATCATAAATATGTTTGTTTTCATAAGTTTGTCTAATGTTGTATGATGTTTGTTTATGAATTTATGTAAATTTTGTCTACGGATATTGTATTCCTATTAATTTTTGAAAATGATTAATAATTATATTTTCATATGGTAGTTTCTAGTTTGGTACGATGTTAAGTATATTGTTTAATTGAAATATAATGAAATGAGTGTAGATTATTGATATAAATATTGCAATGGAACGTGACAGTAGTGGAGTAAAAATATCAGGAACTAACGACAATGTTTATATAACGCTGCTAGTTCTATGAAAAGATAAAGTATATTCACTATAACAGCATAAGAAAAATGCTGTGAAATATTAGTAACAGTATTTATAATCCGCTGTTGAAAATGGAAGCAACATACACATGAAAACTATTAACATCTCGTTATAAACGCTATGCATAAAGTATTAACAGCTCAGAAATAACGCTGTGCATAAACCATCAACAGCACACAAAAAACGCTGTGAAACTCAGTTTTTAATAGCGTTTATTTTCTGCTGTTGAAAAATAGGGCCCTATGACCACATGTCGTTATACATCATTTATATTAATGCTGTTATAACTATTAACAGCGTTTTTGAAACGCTGTTAAAAGCCTTATTTGTTATAGTGTGTATACAATGATCAATCAACCGGTCAATAATCAAATATTTGTCCAAAATATCGATCGGGAAATTATAAGGTAACTTGCAAGTTAACCATAATCAACTCATGTGCAAATTTGAATTGTCAAGTTGATGCTCATTATGGGGTCCTTGGTCAAATTCAAAATGATTTTGCAGAGTTGGAATAACATATCAATTTATGATGTGGAAATAACGATCCTGGTTGACCCAGAGAAGGAGCAAATACAAAATGATTAACATCATAACATTAATTCTTGAAAACAAGGAATTACCATTCAGAAATTCAAATCAAAGAAGATGGATGGCCAATGAGCAAGAACTTATTATATGCGGAAAAGAGTGCTTATAATATCCAAATAAGGACACACACAAGTCGAGTTTGCATTTTGAGAATGTATTTCCATTTTGATAAATTCTTGTCTTCTCAACTTTCTTTCTAAAACATTAAATCTTTGAAAACTCGATGGAGAAGGATGAACACAACATGCTAAAAATGAAATGAGATAATATCATGTTGATAAGTAAACCATATATGTCAGTATGGTAAGTTTCTAGCAGCAGCCATTTACATAGTAAACTATAATACGACAAACATATAATAATAAAAATTTAGCTTGAAAAGGCCCACTAGATAGAAGAAAATAAGAGAGTTTCCTTCAACCTTCTACATTTACAATTGCACAAAGAAGGATGATAAGTAGAGCAAAATTATCAAATTAAACATCGCCTTTTAATTTTCTTCAAGAACGAATACCGACTTAATTACATGTTTATTTTGATGTTCCTTAAGCAATTAATGCTCATGATCTCACTCCATTCCGCAATAGTAGTGCTAGAACATCATCAGAAAAGCAGAAATTAAAGAATAAAATATATTATAACATGCAATACGAAGGAATGGTGCTACGTATGTTAGTTGTACAAAATGAAAAAAACTTGATAGAAGATGAAAGAGAGAAAAATAAAAAGAGAAATGGTTAGAGAGGAAGAGCAAAATGGAAAAAGAGAAGATATAAGGTGATAGCTGAAACATCATTGTGACGAGTTTATGGAAGTTCAAAGAGAAAACATATCAAAAAAGAAGCAGCCATTATGACTATGTTAAGCTTTGACCTTTTTAAGCTAGAACTTGATCAACAAGAAGAAATGAAACAAATGATTACAAAATATCATGTGAAATGTGTCAAAACGTTTTCACTTTCAATATAAATTTTTAGTCGTTAGTATTCCATTATAACGTTATTTATTTTGAATTGTTTTATTTATTTTCTAACTTAATTGATGAATTATCTAAACATTACTTTTGTATTGTCAATCAGCTATATAACATGGGAGTTTTTTTTTAAATTATTTGTATTGTTAAGTCAGTCAAAATTTTAAGTAGGCATTTTATATGACAAATTATTGTCCTATTCGATGTGCTATAGTTGGCTCTTTGTCATGCAATGCTAATACTCTAAGATCTTGTCAATTAACTATATAATATATTTGTAACATCCCTCATTATGGGACTCAAAGATGGAGCCCCAATGTGCTACAATCACACTAAAATCATCTTTTAACAATAGAGATAAGAACAGTTATATCAAATAGTTTTAAGTAAACATAGCATACACAATAAAATGATGCACAACATTACAAATTAAAATTTACAATCTTATGACACTATCATGCAAACGAGGAGAAAAAATTTAATATAACAAAGCTAGTAGTGTCATGCTTAACATATGAAGATGATGACATGAACATTGATAAAGTAGAAACAAAACATACTAGAACATTGATGCCTTCTACTTCGTCTCCAGCTTATATCATTTGGTCATCCAGAAGAAACCTATCTATAATCAGAAACTCAACCTACTTATCTAATACTTGTATGTTTATAGGGAAAAGAAGAATAAACATACGGGTCTGAATAAGATTAGGTACGAGTAACATATTACCCCATGCAAGAAAATAAAGTGAGCCTGCTTCACTAATGTAGGGTATGTATTCCTTTTTTAAAATTGAGATTAACCATTGAGATTAAGCGAGTACAACACACTAGGATGTGTCGCACATTAAAGAGAACTACGAGTTTCACATCAATATATAAAAAAAAGACCTTAGTTGTCAATACGCAATTAAGAGTACTACTTCTACAATATGTACAATATGGATTGATGCACAAATCCAAAGTGGATTCCAACATTATCAAATTTATATTTTGATAATTGTATCATAAGGAATAAGATTTATCGACCATATGAAAAAAATGTAGTTAGAAAATAGTAATCTACGTTGATAGAATTACATCGTAA
This sequence comes from Allium sativum, assembly GCA_030737875.1. Classification (NCBI taxonomy): domain Eukaryota; kingdom Viridiplantae; phylum Streptophyta; class Magnoliopsida; order Asparagales; family Amaryllidaceae; genus Allium; species Allium sativum. Next base: position 11,656,844 of record JASFAX010000033.1, read on the forward strand.
TTTTTAATTGTTGAAATTTATGGAATAGATTCATCATTCAACATAGTTAAGTTAGTTTGGAATTTACTTATAAAATTATCGCTTGATATGATTTTTATGGAGAAATCGAGTAGTTTGAATTATAGTCAAAATTCATGTGTATTTATAAGAAAGCATAACAAATGTGTTACCCGACCTTTAGACATGACTATTTCTAACTATCCAAACAATTAAAACTCGACAATAATGCACTGGAAGATCCATAATGAAAATCTGGAATCCCTAATAACAAGGCAGGACATAACTATGAAATAGTGATTAAACATACTTGAAAGCACAAATGACAAGATGCTTAGAATAAGCTTAGGAGGGCATAGTACCAGGATCGATATACCCGAATCCATAATCCCAAATCGACATATCTGGATCGTCCACCCTGGCTCCTATTATAACTCAAAGTTACCACATCAACTCAGATCGATTTCCTCAAAGATATCACTATAACTTTGGTTTGATATTGCTAAAAATTTGAGCTATCATACTCGGATTGACATGAAGAAACAACTAATGCGACAACTCACATCATTTGATCCACCTTCGACTTAGTCATATTAAAGGAAGTGCATCGTTGCATGTGAATAAAGCCATGCATAGGCTAGGATATCATGTGATAAAACAAAATAACATCACAACAGTGGAATAATACATTGTACAGAAACTGAATAATAAACTATTTTCTGGAAATACCACTTATTTCATATCATAAATGCCATAGTCTCAAAATATTAATACATACTTTTAAAATAAACATCAGAGTGCATTAAGTATCAAGTATCCCTCCCAAAAAAGGTATCAATAAAACAAAATAAGAGCTACATGGAAACGGTGAAGCAATCCGGCTAAGCTCCAAGTCACACTATCCAAATGCAAAGATCGACCGGATCCTTATCCTCACTAAGGTGAGGAAAAATGAATGAGTTAGACATAAAGTTTGATGAATGAGAAATAAACTGAAAGGAAAAGGTTAAGTGCAATCAGTCTCAAGTCTACTGTGCAGATCCGCTATGCTCCACGGGTACTTATATAGCTCAATAACGCATTGTACAAGCATCCGATCGATATAAAACAGTTGTCAAGAGAAAGAAATAGTAGAAAAGAAGATAAAAGGGAAAGAAAAGAAGAAAAAAGAAGAGAGAGAAAGGAAGGAACAAGACGTAAACATAATCACAGAACATGGCGTATATCTCACAGCACATCAGATAACATATAATAGTAATAATCAATCATAAGTGTAATGCTAAACGAACAAGTCAAGAGCTCGTCTACTGCTAGTTAATGGGATCTAGGTTTTCCTCCAGCCGTTGCCTCATACTCTGATCTTTTCTCCTCTTTTCTCGTTTTCTTCTCTCTTCTTCACCTTTGTTCTCTCCTCCTCTTCAAGTTCTTCAACACTCCTAGCTTTTCCTGTTACTGGTAGTAGCAAGCTCGAATCTCTTCTCCTCAACCGCCTACTTTTCACTTTTACCAGATCTGCTTCTTTGGTGGTGTTTTGTCAATTGAAAACTTAGTGCTCTTGAGCTCTTGCCATACTGTCGCATTGACAATAGTATACGTCTTCCTGTCTTAGATCTGACGCCATCGCAATTTCGTCTTGAAGCTGCATCTGTCTTTTCGTACTGGTATATTAAGGTTTGATGGTTTGTCAATGTTGGATGCCTTTATGGACAATTCATCTCAAAATTTTGCTATCGACCCAATGAGATCTGACTTGCAACGTGATGCTCCTGAGCCTTGAACTTTCCATCCTCATGTTTGAGTGTCCGAGTGAGCTTCCAAAGGCAGGCCCAAGTCTTCTATCTTTTTCTTAGACTTGGATTTGCTTGAGATACTCGATCCTTGTAAGCGCTTGGTTATTTTCCTTGTTGGTGGATTTATGTTTCGGTATAGCAGTTTTACTGTTACGCGTGGCTCGCCTGGGTTTTGTTTTGTTGATGTTTTGGTGCTTTTGTGGTTATTTATGGGGGAGAGTTTCTGACATTATGGGATGTCTTTGCAGCTCCTTGGTCTTGTCAAAGGCTGCTAGTTTTTATGGTCAATGTTAAAGAGACATTTTGGGTTATGCTTTGGTCTCTCGTGGTGTTCTGTTCCCGACTGGTTCTGTTTATCTCTTATGTTTGTTGCTTCCTTCGAAGCATGCCTTGTTGCATCTCCTTGTTACAGATTGCCTTTCCTTTGAGGTGTAGCTTGTTATCTAGGTTATTTTGTTGGTTTTGGGTCCGGTGCTTAGCCTATTGAATCCCCGACCTTCCAAAGTCTGAGGTTTGTTCCTGCTGCTTGTTCTTGTATCCACTCTGCAAAGTCATGCTCTTCGGTAATTGCTTCAGATTTCCCTTCTTGTACACTACTTGGTGGCCACTTAAGAAATTTTCGAATTAAAGGGATTCTTGGTGTGCAGCAATGCCAACTACCACGATTTTGCTAGTGTATCGTCCTTCCTTGTCTAGTTAGCCGAATGTCTTGCTCTTTGTATTTAGCTCATTACCTTGATTGGTGGGATAATACTTGGACTCTCGGTTTCTACAACCATTAGATTGACGGTGTTGGTCTTACTGTGGAGAGGAGGTGTTCAATGTACATCACGATGTCATCTTCTTCTTTTCTATTTGAGGTCTGATTTGTGTTTATGGAGATATTGGTTTTTGTTTGGTGATGGATTATATTCGGATTCCACTGCTTCGGTTTTGGTTAGTTTGGGATTATTACTTGCAGTTGGCACTTGGCATTAGGCCCTGCTTTCTCGATGCTGCTTTCTGCTTTGTGTTTCAATGTTAGGTGGTCGGTTTTTCTTTCTTTTTGCTTTTGTGTTTAAGTTGTTTCAGTTTTTTATTTTTGGCTTTGCATGTGTTTGTAAGCCGTTGGAGAATGGCTTGATTCTCTCCTTTTGGTATATTAGTTTCCTTTCAATATATATATATATATATATATATATATATATATATATATATAGTAACAATCATAGATATAAAATAGGCGAGATAGTAATAACTATATAAACCACATAATCAGATTATATAGGCTCATACAGTTATACAGAACATCAATAAAGTCTATACAAGTGGTAAATAAACTCAAACTGATAAATTGTATCTTATAAGAATATATAACATGGTCAAAGCTCTACTGTGTCACACAGCTGAATAAACAAAAATGATACAAGTATAAATAGGAATGACGTCACCTCATACTAATCCAGTTGCACAGCTCCAAATAATAATCATACCTATCACCTAGTTTGCTCATCAGCATCGTCGATTAGCATCCAAGGTAATACGAGGAAATACAACCTAAGGTCAGATAACAATATGTAATGAGCGATAAGTTAATCTCAGAGTACTATAAAAGTCACAGTAGTATATATGATACAGAGGGTATGGAGAATCATACATGTCCTACTCCTACATCCACAAGGTTAGCACATAATAATCAATATATGTTATATTATGATAAACATCATGTATAGACGGTGTGATAGATGCCTAATTAATGAACAGTGATAAACAGATAAACATCCATAGGATCCATCATCCATCCTTGCATTCACTCACTCAGAGCATAAAACATACGACACTCAGTACTTCGGCCACTCTATTCATAGAGGCACTGGTAGGTTCTACGTTGAGGAGCTCCACCAGACAATCACTACGTCCTACATCGGCGGTCTATAACATATAACCCTACCTACTCCAAAACATCGACAGGCTTTAGGGTTCTCGAAGATCAGGTTCTACACAATGGAACTCTAATTCATCCTTGTGTTACTCCCTCAAAGGTGTACCGAAGTCACGAATACAAAAATACACACATTATCTGCAGCAGGATCCACTTTTAGATTGTCCATAAGACTCCCATCTGAAATCGTCACAACCTGGGAACTATCCCTGTGCTCATCGTAAGTCGTAAGATATCATCTCGTGTCTCCCATCTCTCTCTCCGACAGTTACTCCAATACGACTTAATATTGTATTTTTTTTGCGTCTTGGAGTAAACTATCCATCGCAACAGTCTTGCTTCCGATTATAGAATCACCATCATCGAATGCCGAACCACTACATAGAAACATCACATCCTCGTTTCACATCGAAGCCACTGATCGAAAAGCCATCATATCAAAATCCCTATCAAACGAACCATCATATCCTGCTCCTCGCAATCGCACATTATCCATGTGAAATTGGCCAATAACAATGGTAATCAATATCGACTACTTCATAGTAATCGATAACGACTACTCGGATCAACAACTTAACCAAAATTGGAAAAATACGCATCTAGAGAAAATGCCCAGTATTCATCGTGAAATCTAGCTCATCACCAAGTCCATCCACCATCTTTGGATCGGCTATCAAGCTCCAACATCGCTCCGTCTTCAAATTTATCGCCAAGCGCCGACGTTGCTCTGTCTTCGAATCCATCCAAGCGTTAAGAAGCTCCTTCGTAAATTTATCTCATCTTCTTGAGTTATCATCCTTGTGCGCTCAATCAATATACTCCAACCTTGCATTTGATCGACAAGCAAAACTCTCATGAGTTAGATTTTTCCTAATACCATATCTGTTAGGTTTTTAACGATCTAATCAAAACAAAATTTTATAATTTTAACAAACTATAAAACTAGATCTATGCGAAAATAGTAAACTGAAATTAAACATCCAATTAACTTTTGTAAACTTACAAAATAAACCCATGAACTCAAACGATGAATCGAATCATTCAGGAGTGCATTTGGCGATGGCAGAGCCTCTATTGGTATCCACAAACGCCTCTTCGAAGTCGTCAAGTGGATCGAAGGAGAAAACAAAGGAATCAGGTACTATCCCTAGACATGGATTTCGATTTCCCTTTTTTGCTTTTTATCTCGTATTTTTTTGATAAAAAATAAAAGGGTCGGCACCACTTTTATCTATATGAGAAGAAAAGGGATAAATCAGAGTACACGGTTTATACCATTTCAAACGTATAAAATCAGTGTTTGATATTTTTATTCATTAACGGTTCTTCCTTTTTCAAACGTTCTATTGTGTCAACCTATATGTTATTACAATGTTGGAAACAATTTTAAATTATATTTAAAATTATAAACAGTGAGCGACATCTAGTAATACATCGTTGTTACCCAGTTATAATAAAATCAATGATTCGATACAACCTTTTCAGTGTTTCAACATAATTTAATCCTTTTAAGCATCATATCCAAGATTAAACTCGAGGCATGGAATGCATCATCCTCTTCATAATTTAATCATTTTATCTTGATCGATGAGTAGATTATATAAAACAAATCACTATTTCAGCATGACCGTGCATTTCATAATCATGCTCAATCAATAGGCCCATGGATATCTCTACTTTTATTGTAGGTTAAATCCCACCTAGATCATTCATATTATATAATCGATTCAAGATGTATTTGATAATCACCTTTAACGTCTACTCGGTTAAAAGTAACTTTTGATGATATCAAAACACAAATATCCTTGAATAAAATATATAATAATTTCAGGTTTGAGGACCATTACATCATTGTCACTATGAGAATTACTTATGACACTATTAATTATATTCCATAAAGTTTTCTCAAGTTGGGTCATCCCAATACACTATTCTCTAATACGTATTTATGTATTGACATTAATATCACACATATTAATGATCAATGAAATATGATCATCAATCAATCAACATGATAGTCTCAATGTTTTATTGTTGTCCTATATTTACAATAAAACTTGACTAGGGACATTTAAGAATTATAATACTTATTATTATATTATATAACCTCATGTTCAAGTCACTTACTTGAAACTATATAATTATGTATTGTTATTCTAACGACTTCTATTATGTTAATATTTATATTACGCTGTAAATATAACATAACATAATATTTTATTCAAAATAAAATATAACATCAATAGCGTTATTAATCACATCAAATGGATTTCCTTTAGGCACTAACTCTAACAATCTTCTACTTGCACAAGAGTCAATCATTCATGAATCTTGTACCCATGAAACTAGTGTGACTATCATTATTATGCTGCGACAGAGTTTAAGTCAGTGGATCTACAACATTATTATCTATTAACACATTGCAAATATGTATATCTCTTTTGCGAACAGTTTCATGGAAGAAATTGTATTTCTTAAATATGTTTTTGGATCGTTAATGAGATCAAGATTTCTAGGCCTGATCAATGGCTCTATTGTTATCACAATGTAAATTCATTTGATCAACAATGGATAAAACTAAGTTCAATAACGAACTTCTTAATCCAAACATCCTCCTTCGTAGAATTAGTATCTATTTCTTGTTTTAAACTAACATCACTCCCAATAAGTAATATGTTATCAACATATAACATTAGGATATTGTGTTACTCCTACTAAATTCCCTATCCATACAAGGTTCAATGGTATTTTGTGGTTCCCGATACGTTTCGAGTTCTACTTTATTCTCATTCGTATTTCAGAGACTAGTTCTCCTTTCAAAAGGTAACAATTCGAGCAATAAACATTTTATTCTCAAAGGATTTGTAGAAATAATATCCTTTTGTTTTTTTGGATCTTCCAATTTTTCTATTATCATATTTGGGTCCAAGCTTGTCAAAGGCAAGACGTTTAAAAAACGCCTCACATCCCATATCTTCATAAAAGACACACTAGGATGTTTCCTAGTTCATATCTTATATGGCGTCTTTAGAATCGTTTTAGCAGGATTATAATTTAAGTATGAATGCAATTGTTACAAGGGCATTACAATAAAATTCATTAGAATATTTGTATGACTCATCATTGATCATACCATATCTTATAAGGTGCGACATCTCCTTTCAGACACACCATTCCAATGTGGTGTTCTAGGTGGAGTAAGTTGTGAGACAATTCCATACTCTTTTAGATAGTCATTAAATCATTGGCTTAATTATTCTCTTTGATCTGTTCGAAGAGACTTTATATTCTTTCAAAATAATTCAGTTTATCCTTCTTAAGGACCAATTTTAGTGATAAAATATTGGTGTTATTTACCATTTAATATCTACGGGAGATAAATAATAAAAAAAATGATGAATGATATTGCACCATTTGTGTTCAATATAAACACAAATTTTGATAATCAAAATTTGTACAGAACATTACATATTAATATATATGTATTAATTAAACTAAAGTATGCTCCCACTCAAATCATCATAATCTCTCTCTCTCTCTCTCTCTATATATATATATATATATATATATGTGTGTGTGTGTGTGTGTGTGTGTGTGTGTGTGTGTGTGTGTGTCAGTATACATATATCTTAGTGATCCAAGATTCATATCTAACATGCCTTGAGTTAGCTTTGACTAATCCCCAAAACACAATCTTTTAGATAAACATTTTATGTCAATTATTCACATATATAATTCTTGGATAGCATGATAAACAATTTTATTCATTTTAAATACCGAATGTTTTATGCTCTTTATCTCTAACCCCATAATCTTATTATGACAGCCTAGTTAAGTCAGATCCAATTATACAGTTGAGTATCACATTTACTCTATCGCATATAACCAAAAAAAATAGTGCACTAATGCTTTGGAATTACCTACATCTATTGATTCTGCCATTGATGAGTGTGTTTATTGGAAGGCGTCACCATAACTTAATATAAATTATTAGTTTAAAGGGGTTTTATACTTCGAGGTGGCAAAACATATTAGTGGTATTTATACATTTCAAAATGCATATATTTTACATTGGTAATTTTAAACTAGAGGTGCTAAATCAATATTTATTTGAGTTTATAAATTTTATATATATATATATATATATATATATATATATATATGTATATGTATGTATGTATGTGTATACCATAGATTTGTGAACATTTCAAGTATGGTCATCATAAGTTTTTTGTACACATTTCTTGCATCGGACATGCATACTTAAGTATTACAATAACATAGCATATGCATAATTAATAGCAAATGGCAAATCCATGAAAAATTCGTGCCTAGATATTACAATAATATAGCTTGCAGATAGCATATAGCATATTACAATAATATAGTTCATAGGCCATATATGCAGAAATACATGAAAAGGTCATGCCCAGATATTAATGGAATTGCGCTTTGCCCATTCCAAGAATACAACTCAATAAACCAAAAATGTGCACAACCCATTTCCATTAGTATAAAATCTAATTGTATTCATATAAAAAAAATTTCTTACAGCTCATTTCGGTAGATAAGCATATAAATATGTCCACAATGCATATTAAAAAATTACAAACTAACATAACTGGATACTTGTTGCAATATATCTATATACAACTGCAGTTCAGTTTGTTGCATAATTTTTGTGGTAATTATACATGCAGGTGGAAATACACAACACTCATACACTGTAATATAAAATTCTATATAAAATATATATATACAGTTCAGATTAAGAAATTGTGCAAATTGACAAAGTACACTTGCTTCAAAGGTTGCAAAACATCTTTTCTCCAAAATGTTTATCCAAGTGCAAAGACTAGAATCAATCACACTGACCCATATCTTAATTCTTTAAAAACATTTCAGTATCTTTCATGTTGGCCCGTCAAAATGAAAAAAAAGACAATATCTAGAAGTCAGGTATATGCAACCAGTATGCATCATCCATGTCAAACATAGATATCCAAAGTAGTATTAAATTGCATGCTGGTGCTTTATTTGCAAAGATTCTATAGCCATATTCACTGGCATATCTCCATACATCTAAGTGAATTTAAAATTTCATATATGTGTGTGTGTGTGTTCAATACAAACATCTTGTATAGTTTGAACCATGGTCACTTTTAAAGCAACTTTATATATATTAACCATACAACCATATACTCTCACAAAAGATAAATATGCAGTAAATTATTAAATTATTTTCAAAATAAATTAAGTATTCAAATGTTTTTGTTTATACAAACAATATAAAATTGAACAACAAATCATATTTTTTGTAACTATTTATTCACATTTGGAATATATACGTTTATCAATGTAAACATACAATCAATACATCAATATGAACACAACAGTTTGCAAATATCATATTTATATATATATATATATTCATCACCTATTCGATAGGTTTCAAACTTAATTAAATAATCAAAAGGAATATTTTGTTCTGAAATAATGCATTGTGTAAAATTCAATAGGGAATGTTGTTGAAATCACATCCCGGTATGTGTAATAGTCACTAGAATCCATGCTTACTTATATTAGACATATTAGTATACATCAATTTGATGCATAAAAAAATGTAAGCAACTAGAAACTTAAAACACAAGTCCTGGTCTTGTATTTCAAGCATGTACAACATATAAAATGAATCACTTGCATATATTATATACAATCAACTACATGTGACTTTACTGATTATTTATTAGTTCATATATATAAACACACACACACACACACACACACACACACATATATATATATATGCAATCATAAATATGTACATATATCCATGAAGACATATTCAAACATATAAGTACAACTAAGTATCAAATACACACACACACACACAAAACAGTGTACAGGTCACTAACTATATTTTAAAATGCAAACTACATGGGAGTTTAATTGCAAATCAAATTTGCAGCAAACCTAATGATCACTAATATATGCAATACATTAATAATAATCAAGTTAAGCAAACCATATCAGGCATACAGTTGAGAGTGAAATATATATATATATATATAACACATTTGTCAACTTAAATTTTGTATAACTAAATTATACAAATTTCATTAGAATGTGTTTATGTATCATTGTGACTACAAACTGTTTTGCAGTTTTTTTTTTTTTTTTTTTTGGTATATAATGGCATGACAAAATTCAAAAACATGGCTAGCATCATCAAGTAGAGTGACACTAAGACATGCAAAGACAAAGATCGGTACAATACCAAACACTTCAAGATGCAAATGCATGCAGGCAATACACTAATAGCAGGTGTATCTTATACAACAAATCAGGTATGGAGTTGGATATTATATATATACATGACTTACATATACATATATACTACCTGCATGTACTATATACATACATACATACATATATATATATATATATATATATATATTCCAGGATATGTATATGATACCAGTCTATAATAAAGCATATCACCCAATACACGTAAACAACACTATTTTAACTCAATGGGGTGTGTGTGTGTGTGTATATATATATATTAGCAGTATACTTTTATACCATTTATATATTCAATAATGCATCTTTTAGATACAGTTTTATATCATAAAGTCTTTCTAAATCATTTATCCTACTTTCAACCATACAAGGATGTGATGTATACATAAAAACGGATTTTATACCCATCAAACTTTCTAGATGCAAACAACATGAGGAGAATAAAAATAAATATATATATGATCAACATTAGCTTATTATATAATACTGCAGAATTAAAATATTGACCCATTAAGAAAGACAATATTTTGATATCAATAAGTATGCAATTATTTTAAATTTAGGTTATGCTTCATGCACATAACTATTATGTGATTAACAATGCATTAACAAGACATAATATTTCATAAAATAATGAATACAAACACTGTTTCTTACTGGTAAGAATTTACAGTCATAGTAACTGGCATAAGTTAATGCATCTTTGTGAATTTAAGACCTTACATATATTTATATTTTGATCAACACAGTAGTATATATATATATATATGTATGTATGTATGTATGTATGTATGTATGTATGTATATGTGTGTGTCTCGGAATTGATCAAACAAACCCATTGAACTAAAGCAAAACAAAATCAAATCAAGTCCAATTTTCTAAACTAACCGGTCAGGTTCAAAATTGTTAACCTACATGATAAGTTTTGGTCTTATACTGATAAACTAATTAAACAACGGTGTTGCTACAATCAAACATTTTTGATACACTATCTAATAGATACTATATCAGATCCAAAAACTTATATAAGACACACATTCATATTAAATAGATAATCCATGTACACAAGGTCAACCAGTTTAATCTTTTAATAATTGTGTGTGAAAAAAAATTACATAACATAAAACATCCATTGATTTATTTCACACTTTGTATCATATACAAATTTTATTTATAGTGGAACAATTTCACTTTAAAAATGTTAATACATTGAATTCTTGCATCTGTGTTTTTCAATACAGTCTATTTTGCTAGAATTAAAGATATATGCGTCCAAATCAAAGTTGAAAATAGTAATTTTCACAAGCCATAGCTTTGATACCATTGTTAGGTTTTTAACGATATAATCGAAATTAGATTTTATAATTTTAACAAACTATAAAACTAGATCTATGCGAAAATAGTAAATCGACAATAAACATCTAGTTAGGGTTTGTAAACTTACAAAATGAATCCATGAACTCGAACGCGAATCATCAGGAGCGCACCTGGCGATGGCAGCGCCTCATTGGTATCCACAAACGGCTCTTCGAAGTCGTCGAATGGATCGAAGGAGAAAGCTGTAACAACCCGGAAAATCAGAACCAATTTAATTTTTTTATTTTGGCTACTTTAATGAATTTAGAATATTTTAAATAATAATGACTAAAAATTTATTTGAATCGAAGTTAGAACGAATAAATTTATTTTAATTATATAACGAGCCTGAAATGGCGCGGTAGTTTGAAAATTCAACTTTGAACTTTGACTGAATGTACAGGATTCAAAATAAATCGAATTTCAGAAAAACCAAAAATATTTAAATCTTTTTAAAAGTATCTTTCTAATGAATCTGAAAAATCAAAATTTCATAGCTGGAATCAAAAGTTATGGCCAGGTGAATATTCAGGATAGTCGCTATGGAATAAATATAGCCCTTAAAAATAGACATTTTGCAAACGACCTCCGTTTTTGATGAAACCACTTTGGTTGGATCCGGAATATCAAATTATTGCTAGGCTTAAAATTCCATAATTTTGGGAGTTGATATGTAAGCGTGGCAAAGGAAAACGCGTTTGGCAATTTCAGTTTGAATTGGATCGACTAGAAAAAGTTCATTTTTCAAACGGTCTCCAAATTCAACGAAATTAATTTTGTTGGGACTGTATCATCCCAACTTAGCTAGATTTATTTTTCGGGAATTTTTGGAATCAGTATGTGGCCCCGGCAATTTAAAATATACGTTCAAATCCGAATTTGAATGTTTTATATTTTATTTTGAAGAAAAACTGACTGAAATAATCGAATGGGCCTATGAAATATATTCCATTAAGTCCGGAATGGGGATATTTAGCTGGGGCGACAGTCATTGGGTTTGATTTGGAATTTGGATAGGCGAACACTATTTTTGGAATTTAAATATATATCGGCCAATAATATTTTTCCATTCATTAATTAATTTTCTAAAAAATCGATAAAAACCTGATACCCTCTCTCGACGAACGGCGGAACCTCTTCCAACCTTCTCTCCTCTTTATCTCCTAATCCACGCTATAAAATCTCTTGCTCTAGTTGAGGATTTTGTAGATCTCGCCTTCCTCTTCAAATCCATACCTGTTTTGTTACCTATCGTGGAGTAAATCGAGATAACCACCTCCTCAAAATCCGCGTCTTTGAAGCGCCACTTAGCCCTCACCTCGCCGTCGAGTTCACCTTGGCCTCCACCGTCCAACGCGCCATTCGAAGCCCTTTCACGTGGCATTGGTCAATCAACCTCTGGTGCTTCGGATTGAAAGTTATATCAAAACCTAGTTTTAAATCGAAAACTGAAGTATACGGCTAAGTTCATTTTAAAGGTTTACGACACTTTTTATTCGTTGCAAATTCATTTTTATGAATAAAAATCATATCTTTTTCGTATGTTGTCGAAATCCAGTGAAACAAGAGACATTGGACTCATGACGACATTTTCTACATTCTAGAAGAGACCGGAGAATTTTCAGAGCCCTCTACAATTTTAGAAGGAGTGGAACCCAATGTGAGCAATCTAAATTCAAACTGGAATGTATACGTGTTGTATAAATTATATAAGTGATGTATAAATTATATACGCATTGTATATCTCATATATGGGCGTTGTATAAATTATATAAGCGATGTATAAATTATACATGCGTTGTATAAATCATATATGCGTTGAATGGAATTGAAATGGAAATAAATATAGTTATATACATACATACATATATATATATATAATACACTCCCCTCGTCCACAGACCATGGGCGATATAAATTGTTTGGGTTGTGATTGTGAATGATTGATTGTAGTTGCAACAAAATTGGTTGTGTTTGTGGTATATTCATTGTGTTGTGAAAATGAATGATATTGTGGAAACCATTGAAATGAAAGTATTGTAATGCTGCAAGGCCTAGGATAGCAGAGGAGCAATGCTGGACACGGTGCCGGTGCTAAATACCCTACCGTTGTAATGCTGAAATTTTCTGAAATATTCATGTGTTGAAAAATATTCATGTTTGAAATAAATTGTTTGAACGATAAAAATAACATTTTTTCGTATGTATGAAGTATATAAAATATTCTTGTTTGAAAAAAATCGTTTGAATGATAAAAATAACATTTTTAATTTATTTATGAAGTATATAAAATATTCATGTTTGAAATAAATTGTTTGAACGATAAAAATAACATTTTTATTGTATGTATGAAGTATATAAAATATTCATGTTTGAAATAAAATTGTTTGAACGATAAAAATAACACTTTTATTGTATGTATGAAGTATATAAAATATTCATGTTTGAAATAAATTATTTAAATGATAAAAATAGCATTTTTATTGTATGTATGAAGTATATAAAATAACCAAAGGTTGAAATAAATATTTGTTGATGAAAATAATATTTTTAACATGTATATGAACTGTTAAAAATAACGAAAGGTTGAAATAAATATTTGTTGATTGAAAATAATATTTTTAACATGTATATGAACTGTTAAAAATAACGAAAGGTTGAAATAAATATTTGTTGATGGAAGATAATATTTTTAACATGTATATGAACTGTTAAAAATAACGAAAGGTTGAAATAAATATTTGTTGATGGAAAATAATATTTTCAACATGTACATGAACTTGTAAAAATAACAAAAGGTTGAAATAATATTTGATGATGGAAAATAATATTTTTAACATGTGTATGAACTGTTAAAAATAACGAAAGGTTGAAATAAATATTTGTTGATTGAAAATAATATTTTTAACATGTATATGAACTGTTAAAAATTACGAAAGGTTGAAATAAATATTTTTTGATTGGAAATAATATTTTTAACATATATATGAAGTGTTAAAAATCATCAGGTATATAAATAAATATTTGTTCGCTAAAAATATTATTTTTAGTTTATATATGCACATATATACATGTACTGAACAGGTAAATGGATTTGCTGTTGAGTAAAGAATTTATTTGCGTGCCCGACAAAGAGGTAAACCTTAATGAGTTGGTTGCGCAATTTTATTTATATATCAACTCCTGTGAATGCCATTGGATGCAGTGTGCTGGTTATTCTGTGTGAGATTATAAACAACGCATAGGATAGTAACAATTAATTTTAAACTACACTACATGGCATATTACGTGAAGAGAGCATACTTCATTATATACCACATCAGCATTTGGAGCTAATGTGATGAGGTTGGGATTGGCATATAGGAAAGACGCTAGTATGATGTTGATTGAATTACAGGTTGAACTGAGGACTGATACGGAAAAAATAAATATAACGGCTAATTGCCAGATTGAATAAAAACCCCACACGGGTGTAGAGTTGACAATAATCACGTCTCTCTAGTTATTAGATACGACACATGGATTATTTATTTTCCAACACTGGATGAGGTGACGAGATTTATCTCTGGAGTAATTTTACACACTCCCTCGGGGATAGATAGGACACTAAAAATTGTATGTGCTTATACTGGATTTATTGGGTACCTAATACGGCCCTATAAATTTCCAAACCTCTCCCCGTACAAAGGAGGTTAAGGCGAAATTTTTCGAAATTTAAAGGCGTTAGCCAAATTTTTGAATTGAAAACGATTTAGAAATCATCGATTAAATTATATATATATATATAATTAAAATAAAACGGATAACGACGTTGCAGTTTGCGTTTTGAAATCGTAATTTTAAATGATTATTACGGGAGATCTGATCGTCGGATTTTCCCGAAACCAGAACCGTTGGGATCACTTTGGAAAGATCTTTCCAATGATATAAAATTCGTTAAGATCCAACGGGTAGATTTTTCGAAATGTTTAAATCAAATTTGGATGAGAGCAGCACCAGGGCCATCGAATGACCTGAAATGTCGTTCGATGGAAATGGACTATTTTTAAATAAATAAAAATAGTGAAATATCGTTTTAAATATTATAAACGATGTGAAATGGAGATAAACCGATTTTACTTGGTTTATCAGATATTTTGATGGTTGGATGTATTTGACATGAAAATTATACAAATGGACTGAAATGTGGATGTCAAATAGTTTAACCATAGAAAGAATTGATTTGAATTCTATACATGTGTGAATTATTTGAAATGGCCGAGTTAATTCTCATTTCAAATAATTGATCGATGATGAAAAAGTCGAAGATATGAAGATGGTGGTCGAAGACCGGAGATCTTCACATCGTTTGCATGATTACTGATGTCTTGATTGGGAGATATCCCAAGACAAGGTAATAAGTGGTGATCGTCCAGACGTACTTGGAGATCAACCGGATATGCGAGGACCTCTCTCCTGTATTGGACATATGGGACGAGGAATAAGGTGCCTCCGGTTTCGTTCAGACCCAGAACGAACTTGTAAATGGATGTGTGTCTGAATTGGATTTTATTCTATGTTGACTAATCTATATTAAATATATATCTCTTTGGTGGCGGAGAATTTATTCTCTTGCTTAACACCCTTCTCTAAGACGTACGAGCTCAGAGGTTATATATTGATAGACATCAGCCGCATGGCGTGAATGTCAATATGGCATGTTGAGATGCAGTGATCAAGGCGTTTGTTGAAAAGCAGAGCCTTGTGGTTGATGATCAAAGCACGGCTTTAATATAGCATAGCTTTGTGTATGGCGTTACTTCGCGAGCCTCACACCTCGGGTATGAACCAAAAACGGGAGAGGACCTTAGGGAGGACATGCGTTTCTTTCTAGCTAGGAGTGGTGTCAAGGAATGGAGCCCAAACATTTTTACTTATGTGGATGATGGATGGGGTGCGTCGGATATATCGGTTACTACGGAGCCGATGGATATTGAGTCATCTGGCTCATTTACGCCCCATAGGGCAGGAAAACGTATTGTTCAGGCATTTTAATCCACTTTGGCTGGACTGGCCCTGACGATCCAATGGCTCGACTAAGTACCTGCCTGAGACATGGTAGGCTAGAATGTCTCGAAGTCGGTAAGGACAATCCCTTGCCTTGGTTCATGATGGAAATTCAACTTCCAATACGACATGTGCGGTTTTGATTGTAAACCTATATATGGCGACATGATATATGGTACCAATGCCATCTATGATTGGTAGATTATGATTGAAATTGTTTTTGAAACATATATGCACTAGTAATAATATCAAATGATTTTGATTTATAAGTATCAAGCATATTTTGGCCACTATAAGGTAAAACTCTATCCTCCAATTTGCGTTGCATTGTGTGATGGGACCTAAGTATTATAATGGCTTCATTTGCTATAAAAAAGCATTGCGTTGTTTAAATAATTTACTTTATTTATGCACTGGCAATTCAATGGAGTAAACCCGTTCTGCGTTAGCGGCGTGGTCCTGTGATTGGCCTTATTGTTAAATAGGTTAAGTAAGATTTATCATACCAGTCCCATGACTGACTCGTAGTTTGTTTCACTTGCAAACTCGGGTGCCCCTATTTTCTACACGGGCACCCTTGTGTTTAGGTTTTAGCAGGCTCATTCTAGATAGCTATGGAGCCGAAGATGGATTCTATCATTTCTATTATGCTGTTCAGACTTTGTTATGTATATTATGTTTTATTCCGCTGCAGACATTTTATATAAAGCAGAAACAGTATTTTGTACTAAGTATGATCCTATTATACTGTGTAATTTTGATGATTATATTTGTTCCAGTGTAATTTTTTGTACATTATCTGGTGTAATGATATATTTTTGTTCTGTTGGTATTGTTAATGTGTTATATTCCAAAGATTATCCTTGCTTCTGTGGCACGGGAGTTTAGGGTCATCACATCTGGTATCAGAGCTCTGGTTAATCTTAGTTCTGAAATATAAATAGTAACGAACTCGTCAGAAATAGAATCAGAAGTATTCTATGACGAATAACTCATTATAGATAGGATCAGTAATATCCTAGAATGAGTTTAGCAAAATAAAATGCACTCCAATAGATGCATATACATTTAAATATTTGCCTCTATGCTTTACAATACCTTTTTTGTTGGCCTGACTCTTTGTCTGCTATTTGCAGACATAACAGAAAATGAGTGGTAGAAGCAGAAGAGGTAATTCTATGGTTCAATAATCTAATGAGCCAATCGTGCTCCTACAGCTAGAATCAGATATAGAGTTCTAGTAAAGAAGTATCGAAATCTGGGTGGATTGTCAAAGAATCCATTATTGAAACACAAGCATGGATGCGTTCTGCTGAGAGAATTTTAGAAGGTTTAAAGCTGAGAGATGATCAGAAAAGATTAATGGTATCCTGGGCACTCAAAGACGAAGCTTTAATCTAGTGGGAAACGGTTACTAAAAATAATCGAGAAGGTAATATTGCCTGGGATAGATTTAAAGAAATTTTCAATGAAAGATTTATTCCTCCAGAAGCAAATGATGGCTATATGGTGAGTTGTACTATCTGAAACAAGGAGATACGACCATTCAGGAGTATCAGGATAAATTTAACAAACTTTCTCGTTTTTCCCCAAAGCTAATTGAAAATCCTTTGAGGAAGAATCTGAGGTTTATTGATGGGCTTCAAAGAAGGTACAAAAATTGCGTAATGGCACATGTGAAACTTCCTTTTTTCTGAAATGATATACATGGCTTATCACGATGAGGATCTTGATAAGCAAGGTCTTTTGGAGGACGAAGAGGAAGGCAGTTCTAGCAACAAAAGGAAGTTTGAAATTAATAGCCCAGAGACAAGTACGCAGCTAGAGGCAAGTACAAAGTCTGAGGTCAGTAAGAGGCCAAAGGCCAGTCAGAAAAAGGTAAAGGCAGTCATATGTCTAAAGTGTAATCAGCAAGGAAATTCGATAAGGAACTGTAAATCTTCGAACATATGAAAGGATGATGGATCTAAACCCAATAAGAAGAAAAAGAAATCTCATGGTACAAGGGAATGCTATAAGTGTCACCAAATAGGTCATGTTGCAAGGGATTGCCTGCTATTAGAGAAATCTGAAGTAGTGTGGGTAAATGAAGTGGTAGAAGTTCCTACACCCTCAGCCAGTCAAGTAAGGCCAAATGTTTTGGAAGGCACGCTTACTATCAAAGACATTCCAGTTAAAGTACTGTTTGATACAGGCGCGTCACGAAGCTTTATATCAAGTAATGTGGTTAAGAAATTGGATTTGAAATCGAAAAAGCTCAAAGAGCCCATCAGAGTCCATAATCTGATTGGGGGTTCCCTCAATCTTAGTTTGATTTATGGGGTGCTTGTCTCTTTTTTCCGTTATCGGTTCCCTACCATCTCGATCGTCATGAATTTTACCAAATATTATCTTATTTTGGGTTGGATTGGTTAACCAAATATGAAGCCGAAGTTAAATGCGCCGAGAGATTTGTTAAGTCAAAGATTAAATCAGGGGACTATATAACCATACCATGTGAAGGTCCAAATTCGGATAGAAAAGACTTTTGGTCAGCTCTTGATGTTTCTCCTGCTTCAATAGAAAATATTCTTGTCATCGAGAATTATGCGAATGTGTTTGAAAAAGTGGATAGCTTGCCTCCGCGTAGAGAAATTGATTTCAAAATCGATTTAATGTCGTGCACCCTATTCGAAGAATGACTTTAAAGGAGAAAGAAGAATTGGGGGACCAGACTCGACAATTACTATGGAAAGGTCTGATCAGGCCTAGTTTCTCTAATTGGGGAGCAGCAGTGGTGTTTGTCCCAAAGTCAGACGGTACTCTCAGACTATGTGTAGATTATCGTGACTTTAATAAGCAGACATTAAAGAATAAATATCCATTGCCGCGAATTGATGATTAGTTGGATCGTTTGAATAAGGCGCAAGTATTTTCAAGAATGGACCTAGCTACAGGTTTCCATCAGCTGCGAATTGCCGAAGAATGTGTTCCTTTGACAGCACTCAGAGGTCCAGACTTATTCTATGAGTGGTTAGTAATGCCGTTTGGCTTATGTAACGCTCCAGCATATTTTTTCGATCTAATGAACTGTGTATTCAGAGAAGTCTTGAATAAATTCGTACTGGTCTTCATTGATGACATATTGATCTTCTCTAGGTCAGATAGCGAACATGAAAAACATTTGGAGCAAGTTTTGGAAATCCTCAGAAATAATGTATTAAAGGCCAAATTTTCTAAATGTATATTCTGGAAAGAAGAGGTCAAGTTCCTTGGTCACGTTGTATCAAAGGAAGGAATCTCAGTAGATCCAAGTGAAATTTCAGCTATTCAAGATTGGAAGCAGCCTAGTACACCCATAGAAGTCCGAAATTTTCTAGGATTGGCTAGTTATTATCAGAAATTTGTCAAAGATTTTTCGAAGCTATCTAGTCCATTAACGCAGCTTACTAAGAAGCACGCAAGATTTAATTAGACTCCAACATGTGAGGCAGCTTTCCAAGAGCTGAAATTAAGGTTGATTACAACTCCAGTGTTGACAATTATTGATGGCAATCAAGATTTGACAGTCTATACAGATGCTTCTATTGAAGGTGCTGGTGCGGTATTAATGCAAAGAGGCCAAGTAGTTGCTTATGCTAGCCGTCAGTTGAAACCACATGAGAAAAGATATGCAACTCATGATCTTTAGTTGTTACCCATCTTGTTTGCTTTGAAAATCTGGAAGCATTATCTATTGGGTGAGGAGTTCGAACTATATACAGATCACAAGTCGTTACAGTATTTGTTCACCCAGAAGGATTTAAATCTGAGACAGCAGCATTGGCTAGAATTTCTTGTAGCATACGATCTAGATATATTGTATTCTCCGGGGAAAGCCAATGTTGTAGCTGATGTGCTTAGCAGAAAGAACTTGATCATCACCAGTCATATTATTGCGCCTTCATTGATTGATAAGATATCTTCTCTTTAGAAGGATGATCACTTCATTCAGAGGATCAGAGAGAGAATTCAGAAAGGCGAACCCTCGAGTTTTTAGATTGATAACAATGAGATTCTGAGGTTAAAGGGCCGAATTTGTGTTCCAAACATTCCTGAGCTCCAGAGAGAAGTAGTGGATGGATGTCACAAATCTAAACTTAGTATCCATCCAGGAGTGAGTAAAATGTATAATGATATCAAACGCAACTTCTGGTGGAGATCTATGAAAATATACATTTCCTTATACGTTAGCAGGTGTACTACTTGTAAACAAGTAAAAAGCGATCAATAGAAACCCGCCGGATTATTGCAACCATTGGAGATTCCAAATTGGAAGTGGGAGCAAATTTCCATGGACTTCATAGATGGTTTGCCCAGAACCAAGAAAGGAAATGAAAGTATATGGGTAATCGTAGATCATTTCATGAAGAACGCTTATTTTATACCTGTCAGATCAAATAGAACGGCTCAGAACCTAGTGCAGATTTATTTCAAACAGAACGTTAGACTACATGGAGTTCCCAGTAGTATTGTTAGTGATCGTGATCCGATATTCGCTAGTAAATTCTGGGAATTATTCCAAGCAGAGCTGGGAACGAAGTTAAACCTTAGCACCGCATATCATCCTCAAACAGATAGCCAAACTAAGAGGGTGAATCGTATACTAGAAGATTTATTGCGGGCATGTATTATTGATTTTGGTGGATCATGGGAAGATCATTTGCATTTGGACGAGTTCTTATATAATAACAGCTACCAAGCAAGCTTGGGAATGGCGCCATTCGAAGCATTGGATGGTCGCCCATGTAGATCTTCCGCGTTTTGGGTAGGATCAGGCAATCGATTAGTAGTGGGTCCCGACATGATTCGTGAAGCTTCGGATAAAGTCGATTTCATTAAGAAGCAACTGAAAACAGCTCAAAGCCGACAGAAGAGTTATGCAGATTCTAGGAGAAGAGATTTAGCATTCGCTGCTGGTGATTATGTATATCTGAGAGTTTCTCCGATGAGAGGAGTAGTCAGATTCGGGAAGACAGGGAAGTTGGCACCTAGATTTATTGGTCCATTTCCTATACTAGAAAGGATTGGAACTCTTGCTTATAGGGTTCAATTACCTGACTGGTTGCCAGGAGTGCATGATGTATTTCACGTGTCTCAATTTCGAAAGCATGTGCATGATTTAGATTCAATTGTAGAAGAAGCAGCACAACAGGATTTGGATATTACCCTAGAATTAGCAATGAGAAGAGAGCCACTGAAAATTATTGGTAAAGAAACCAAAGAGCTAAGGAATAAGAAGGATCATTTAGTCAAAGTGCAGTGGAGCGTAAACCTAGAGACTGTACATGGGGGACAGAAGATAGCATGAAATAGGCTTATCCCAAGTGCAGAGTGGACATCTCTGATTAGCTCTGGTGCAAGGTACATTTATAGTATATTCTATTTTCCATTTTGTTTCCTACTTTATTATTGTTTCCATTTCGGGGACGAAAAGTTTTGAGTGGGGGAGATTGTAACAACCCGGAAAATCAAAACCAATTTAAAATTTTTTTTTTGGCTACTTTAAAGAATTTAGAATATTTAAAATAATTTATTTTAAATAATAATGACTAAAAATTTATTTGGATCGAAGTTAGAATGAATAAATTTATTTTAATTATATAACGAGCCTGAAATGGCACGGCAGTTTGAAAATTCAACTTTGAACTTTGAATGAATGTACCGGATTCAAAATAAATCGAATTTCAGTAAAACCAAAACTATTTAAATCTGTTTAAAAGTATCTTTCCAACAAATCTAAAAAATCCAAATTTCATAGCGGGAATCAAAAGTTATGGCCAGTTGAATATTCAGGATAGTCGCTATGGAATAAATATAGCCTTTAAAAATAGACATTTTGCAAACGATCTTCGTTTTTGAAGAAACCATTTGGTTGGATCCGGAATGTCAAATTATTGCTAGGCTTAAAATTCCATAATTTTTAGAGTTGATATGTGAGCGTGGCAAAGGAAAACGCATTTGGTAATTTCAGTTTGAATTGGATCGACCAGAAAAAGTCCATTTTTCAAGCGGTCTCCAAATTCTATGAAATTGATTTTTTTGGGACCATATCGTCCCAACATAGCCAGATTTATTTTTCGAGAATTTTTGGAATCAGTATGTGACCCTAGCAAATTAAAACATACGTTCAAATCTGAATTTGAATGTTATATATTTTAATTTGAAGAAAAACTATTTGAAACAGTCGAATGGGCCTACAAAAAAATTCCATTGTGTCCGGAATGCGGGTATTTAGCTAGAAGCGACAGTCGTTGGGTTTGATTTTGAGTTTGGATAGGAAAACAGTATTTTTGGAATTTAAATATATATCGGCCAATAATATTTTTCCATTCATTAAATAATTTTCTAAAAAATCAATAAAAACCTGATACCCTCGCTCGACGAACGGCGGAACCTCTTCCAACATTCTCTCCTATTTATCTCCTAATCCACGCTATAAAATCTTTTGCTCCAGTTGAGGATTTTGTAGATCTCGCCTTCCTCTTCAAATCCATACCTATTTTGTTACCTATCATTGAGTAAATCGAGAGAACCACCCCCTCAAAGTCCGCGTCTTTGAAGCGCCACCCAGTCCTCACCTTGCCGTCGAGTTCACCTTGGCCACCACTGTCCGGTGCGCCGTACGAAGCCCTTTCACGCGACATTGGCCGATCAACCTCTCGTGCTTCGGATTGAAAGTTAATTCAAAACCTAGTTTTGAATCGAAAACTGAAGTATACTGCTGAGTTTATTTTAAAGGTTTGCGACACTTTTTATCGTTGCAAATTCACTTTTATGAATAAAAATCATATATTATTCGTATGTTGTCAAAATCTAGTGAAACAAGATACATTGGACTCGTGATGACGTCTTCTACATTCTAGAAGCGACCGGAGAATTTTTGGAGCTCTCTACAATTTTAGAAGGAGTGGAACCCAATGTGAGCAATCTAAATTCAAATTGGAATGTATACGCATTGTATAAATTATATAAGTGATGTATAAATTATATACGCGTTGTATATCTCATATATGGGCGTTGTATAAATTATATAAGCGATGTATAAATTATACATGGGTTGTATAAATCATATATGCATTGAATGGAATTGAAATGAAGTTGAAATGGAAATAAATATATTTATATACATATACATACATATATGTATATATGTATACTCCCCTCGTCCACAGAACATGGACGATATAAATTGTTTGGGTTGTGATTGTGAATGATTGATTGTGGTTGCAACAAAATTGGTTGTGTTTGTGGTATATTCATTGTGTTGTGAAAATGAATGATATTGTGGAAATCATTAAAATGAAAGTATTGTAATGCTGCAAGGCTTAGGATAGCAGAGGAGTCGTGCTGGACACGGTGCCGGTGCTAAATACCCTGCCTTTGTAATGCTGCAATTTTCTGAAATATTCATGTATTGAAAAATATTCATGTTTGAAATAAATTGTTTGAACGATAAAAATAACATTTTTATTGTATATATGAAGTATATAAAATATTCATGTTTCAAGTAAATTGTTTGATCGATAAAAATAACATTTTTATTGTATGTATGAAGTATATAAAATAACCAAAGGTTGAAATAAATATTTGTTGATGAAAATAATATTTTTAGCATGTGTATGACCTGTTAAAAATAATGAAAGGTTGAAATAAATATTTGTTGATTGAAAATAATATTTTTAACATGTATATGAACTGTTAAAAATAGCCAAAGGTTGAAATAAATATTTGTTGATGGAAAATAATATTTTTAACATGCATATGAACTGTTAAAAATAACGAAAGGTTGAAATAAATATTTGTTGATGGAAAATAGTATTTTTAACATGTATATGAACTTGTAAAAATAATGAAAGGTTGAAATAAATATTTGATGATGGAAAATAATATTTTTAACATGTATATGAACTGTTAAAAATGACGAAAGGTTGAAATAAATATTTGTTGATTGAAAATAATATTTTTAACATGTATATGAACTGTTAAAAATAACGAAAGGTGGAAATAAATATTTGTTGATTGGAAATAATATTTTTAACACATATATGAAGTGTTAAAAATCATCAGGTATATAAATAAATATTTGTTCGCTAAAAATATTATTTTTAGCTTATATATGCACATATATACATGTACTGAACAGGTAAATGGACTTGCTGTTGAGTAAATAATTTATTTGCGTGCCCGACAAAGAGGTAAACCTTAATGAGTTGGCTGCGCAATTTTATTTATATATCAACACTTGTGAATGCCATTGGATGTGGTGTGCTAGTTATTCTGTGTGAGATTATAAACAACGCCATAGAATAGTAACAATTAATTTTGAACTATACTACATGGCATACTACGTGAAGAGAGCATACTTCATCATATACCACATCAACATTTGGAGCTAATGTGAAGAGGTTGGGATTACCATACAAGAAAGACGCTCGTATGACGTTGATTGAATTACAGGTTGAACTGAGGACTGATATGGACAAAATAAATATAACGACAAATTGCCAGATTGAATAAAAATCCCATATGGGTGTAGAGTTGACAATAATCATGTCTCTCTAGTTATTAGGTACGACACATGGATTATTTATTTTCCAACACTGGACGAGGTGACAAGATTTATCTCTGGAGTAATTTTACACACTCCCTCGGGGATCTATAGGACACTAAAAATTGTGTGTGCTTATACTCGATTTATTGGGTACCTAATACAGCCCAATAAATTTCCAAACCTCTCCCCGTACAAAGGAGGTTATGGCGAAAATTTTCGAAATTTAAAGGCATTAGCCAAATTTTTGAAGTGAAAATGGTTTAGAAATCGTCAATTAAATTTATATATATATATATAATTAAAATAAAACGAATAACGACCCTACAGTTCGCGTTTTGAAATCGTAATTTTAAACGATTATTATGGGAGATCCAACCGTCGGATTTTCACGAAACCGAAACCGTTGGGATCGCTTTGGAAAGATCTTTCCAACGATATAAAATTCATTAAGATCCAACGGGTATATTTTTTTGAAATGCTTAAATCAAATTTTGATGAGAGCAGCGCCAGGGCCATCGAATGACCTGAAACGTCGTTCGATGGAAATGGACTATTTTTAAATAAATAAATGAAAAATCGTTTTAAAATATTATAAACGATGTGGAATGGAGATAAACCGATTTTACTTGGTTTATCAGATTTTTTGATGGTTGGATGTATTTGACATTAAAATTATACTAATGAACTGAAATGTGGATGTCGAATAGTTTAACCATAGAAAGAATTGATTTGAATTCTATACATACGTGAATTATTTTAAAAGGATGAGTTAATTCTCATTTCAAATAATTGATCGATGATGAAAAAGTCGAAGATATGAAGACGATGGTCGAAGTCCGGAGATCTTCACATCGTTTGGATGATTACCGATGTCTTGATTGGGAGGCATCCCAAGACAGGGTAATAAGTGGTGATCATCAAGACGTACTTGGAGATCAACCGGATATGCGAGGACCTCTCTCCTGTATTGGACATATGGGATGAGGAATAAGGTGCCTTAGGTTTTGTTCAAACCCAGAACGAACTTGTGAATGGATGTGTCTCTGACATTGTATTTTATTCTGTGTTGATTGATCTTTATTAAATATATATCTGTTTGGTGGCGGAGAATTTATCTCTTGCTTAACACCCTTCTTTGAGACATACGAGCTCAAAGGTTATATATCGATAGACATCAGTCGCATGGCGTGGAATGTCAATGTGGCATGCTGAGATGCAGTGATCAAGGCTTTTGTTGAAAAGAAGAGTCTTGTGGTTGATGATCAAAGCACGGCTTTAATATAGCATAGCTTTGTGTATGGCGTTAATTCGCGAGCCTCACACGCCGGGTATGAACCAGAAACGGGAGAGGACCTCAGGGAGGACATGCGTTTCTTTCTAGCTAGGAGTGGTGTCATGGTATGGAGCCTAGACATTTTTACTTATGTGGATGATGGATAGAGAGTCGCCTCGGATATATCGGTTACTACGGAGCCGATGGATATTGAGTCATCTTGCTCATTTATGCCCTATAGGGTGGGGAAATGTATTGTTCAGGCATTTTAATCCACTTCGGGTGGACTGGCCCCTGACGATCCAAAGGCTTGACTGAGTACATGCCTGAGACATGGTAGGCTAGATTGTCTCGAAGTTGGTAAGGACGATCCCTTGTCTTGGTTCATGATGGGAATCCAACTTCCAATACGAAATGTGCGGTTTTAATTGTAAACCTATATATGGCGACATGATATATGGTACCCATGCCATCTTTGATTGATAGATTATGATTGAAATTGTTTTTGAAACATATATGCACTAGTAATAATATCAAATGATTTTGATTTATACGTATCAAGCATATTTTGGCCACTATAAGGTAAAACTCTATCCTCTGGTTTGTGTTGCATTGTGTGATGGGACCTGAGTCTTATAATGGCTTCATTTTCTGTAAAAAGCATTGCGTGGTTTAAATGATTTACTTTATTTATGCACTGGCAATCCAATGGAGTAAACCCGTTCCGCGTTAGCGGCGTGGTCCTGTGATTGGCCTTATTGTTAAAGAGGTTGAGTAAGATTTCTCATACCAGTCCCATGACTAACTCGTAGTTTGTTTCACTTGCTAACTCGGGTGCCCCTATTTTCTACACGGGCAACCTTGTGTTCAGGTTTTAGCAGGCTCATTCTGGATAGCTATGGTGCTAAAGATGGATTCTATCATTTCTATTATGATGTTCAGACTTTTTTATGTATATTATGTTTGATTCCGCTGCAGACATTTTACATAAAGCAGAAATTGTATTTTGTACTAGGTATGATCCTGTTATACTGTGTAACTCTGATGATTATATTTGTTCTAGTGTAATTTGTTGTACATTATCTAGTGTAATGGTATATTTCTGTTCTGCTGTTGTTGTTTATGTGATATATTCCAAAGATTATCCTTGCTTCCGTGGCACGGGAGTTTAGGGTCATCACAAAAACTGAGGAATCAGGTACTAGGCCTAGCCATGGATTTCGATTTCCCCTTTTAGCTTTTTATCTCATATTTTTCTGATAAAAAATAAAAGGGTCGACACCACTTTTTTCTATACGAGATAAAAAAGGGACAAATCAGAGTACACGGTTTATACCACTTCAAATGAATAAAGTCAATGTTTGATATTTTTATTCGTTCAAAACGGTTCTTCCTTTTTCAAACGTTCTGTTGTGTGACCCTATAGGTTATTACAATGTTGTAAATAATTTTAAATCATATTTAAAATTATAAACAGTGAGCGGCATCTAGTAATACATCGTTGTTACCCAAGTTATAAAAAATTCAATGATTCAATCAACCTTTTATGTGATTAGTGTTTCAACGTAATTTAATCCTTTTAACCATTATATCCAAGATTAAACCGAGGCATGAAACGCATCATCCTCTTTATAATTTAATCCTTTTATCTTGATCGATGAGTAGATTATATAAAATAAATCAATATTTCAGCACGACCATGCATTTCATAATCATACTCAATCAATAGGCCCACGGATATCTCTACTTTTATTGTAGGTTAAATTCCATCTAGATCATTCATATTATTTAATCGACTCGAGATGTATCTGATAATCACCTTTATCGTGTACTCGGTTAAAAGTAACTTTTGATGATATCAAAACACAAATATCCTCGAATAAAATATATAATTATGATAGGTTTAAGGAACATTACATCATTGTCACTATGATAATTACTTATTGCACTACTAATTATATTCCATGAAGTTTTCTCATGTTGGGCCAGCCCAAACACTATTCTCTAATACGTATTTATGTACTGACATTAATATCACACATATTATAGATCAATGAGATATGATCATAAGTCAATCAACATACTAGTCTAAATGTTTTATTGTTGTCTTATATTTACAATAAAAATTGACTAGGGACATTTAAGAATTATAATACTTATTATTGTATTATATAATCTCATGTTCAAGTCACTTACTTAAACTATATAATTTTGTATTATTATTCTAAGGACTTCTATTATGTTAATATTTACATAATATTTTATTCAAAATAAAATGTAACATCAAAAGTGTTAGTAATCACATCAAATGGATTTCCTTTAGGGCACAAACTCTAATGTGATCGCAAACAAAAGGCGTTTTAAGTTAAACTAAGCAAACAATTCAACCATGCAATCCATTGTCATACGAAATCCTAAACTAGCATACAAGCATCCATAATAGGAATAATAAATTAAATAAAAGCTATGTAATGACCCGGGTTTTTGTCGACCTTGGTTATCGCCATAAACTCAATGATGACTAACCAAACATCGAAAAATACCGGATGATAAATGAAAGAAATTAGAGGGTGAGGAAAGATAAGGTAGAAACTTAGAATAGAAGAAGAAGAAGAAGAACACAACATCAGAGTAATACGAACCTCACGGCGAAACGAATAACATATAATAGATAACATATCTTTGAAATAAAAGATTTTACTTGAATATACATATCATCATCAAGTACAGCACTTACAACACAGCGGAAATAAACTATAGCTATATGATCCTGAAGCCTCCTGCTCCAGCACTTCAAGTATCTGTAAATCCCGACTACTTGACTGCCCGTACAATTGGGCACCCAAGAGTTTAGGGAAAACAAAACAAAATAAACTCCAGGTCAGTCATGGGACTGGTATGAGTAAAACAGTTTAAAACAGTTCGAACAAGTAAACGATATCTCATAAGACCACGCCGTATAACGGAACGGGTTTTTCCCTTATGAGAATCCAAAATATCTTTATATCAAAAACCTTTTGATATTATAATAATGTCTATCAACCACAATTATATTAATCATCTAGCAGAAACGCTTTCATCTCACGTTCTACATATATGGTATACAATCAAAACCGCAAGCACCTATTGGGTAATGGATTTCCAACTATGACAAGTATGGAACCACCTTTCGCTAGTGTACCTCTAGAAAGGAATACATTGGGTTCAACAAGAACATCTTGTAACCCGGCCACACATGACCGACCACTCATTTTGCTTGAGTGTATCGAATGTATATCACCAACGGTTGGGATCAGCAACCGTTTCCCGAATGGGACAGTATCGACAATAGATTTTTTTGAAGTAAATGAAACTCTAGATCAAGTGATTATACACCCTAATAGGTGCGACCTACATAGCCATGCTACCTGCCCGATTTCTGTCATTTACCGGTTGATGAGGCTTGAGGTTACGCCTTATCATCGCATCAGATTCACTTCGAATGCCACATTATCAGATCCATCGAAAATCACTAATTGACGTCTACAGCAGTACATTATGTGTTAGTTAAAGAAGTTTCCTTCTCCGCTTCCACTCTTGGTACGGTTGAAGAAATCAATGTACGTGACCTTTCAGGAAATACTCTGTCAGACATTCATCCATACAAGTCATCCAGGAACAGGATGAATCGAAGGCACCATTCAGTACATCCATCTTAGGCACTGTTATCTAAGACTTATACAATCGCCCTTGCACTTTACTCCGTCTTCAATTATCTTTGGCATATATGATTCGCAACGCTTATGCCAATACAGAGTGGTTCTTTGGATAATAATCCAACCGGTCTCTCCATATTAACAACGTTAAAATGGTCAAAACTTCGATAGTCTGTGATTTAACTATCAAAGAAAAACACGTGTGCAAACAACGATATTATTTCCAAATGGAAATTCTATCAATCATTCATCAATCATATATATATATATATATTTCCTTATTTTCTATGTTTAGAAAATATATGTTAACGCTGGAAAACATTTCCATTTATTTATTTACATATCACTATCATTTCACAACTATCAGTCCCTGACTGTAAACTAGTAGGAGAACAATTATCTAAGTATAAACCCTGAAGGCCGAAACCAACATCAGATCGGTACTCAGAAAACTATTCAACTTAACTAATCTCTAGTCAGTTTCTAATTTTTCTTAACTCTATTTCTTTTTCTCTATTCGATTAACTCGATTCGATTAACTCCTATTGAATAACTCTAAATGAATAACTCTATTCCGTTTTAACTTTATTCCGAATAAAATCGAATATAAACTATATTCGATTTAACTCCTTCGAATATAAACTATATTCGATTAACTACTTCGAATATAAACTATATTCGATTAACTACTCCGAATATAAACTATATTCGATTAACTACTTCGAATATAAACTATATTCGTTTAACTACTGCTTGATATACTCTAATCGAATAACTTTATTTGATTAACACTATTCCCTTTTTATAATTCAATTTGTTTTCTAAATATTCTCCTTTATAATATCCTATTTATTTTCTAATAATATTCCTTTATTCTATTCTATTTGTTTTATCAACATTTTTCCCTTTTATAAAACTCAATTCGTTTTATAAACATTTTCCCTTTTATTTACTTTCGAAATATTTCCTTTTATAAAATCTGTTGATTTTATAAAATCTTTTTATCTCAATATACATTGAAATAATTCTTTTTACATCCCAAAGTCTTTTTATGATATTTAAAATATCGAATAACAAGGATCAATATCATTCCAACACACATAATCCATAACAGATTATATAACACATCATATATCACAATATATGAAAAACAGTCAAATAAATGTTGAGGAATCCAGTCGGATTCCTCCAACCTGTTTCCCTGCATCCACAGATGTTACACAATAAAATC
This sequence comes from Allium sativum, assembly GCA_030737875.1. NCBI lineage: Eukaryota > Viridiplantae > Streptophyta > Magnoliopsida > Asparagales > Amaryllidaceae > Allium > Allium sativum. The sequence continues at coordinate 11,688,029 of JASFAX010000033.1, forward strand.
AACATCACTTTCAGTTCCATATGATATATTCTGTTAAACATAATCAATATAGAAATTTAACTAACTGACTAGCTGTTCAATCAAACAGTCAACACACAGTCAATCAGCCAATATTTTACAGTTCTAAGAATACAACATGAAATATAAACTGTTCAGAGTTAGTGAGATTTACTCACATTTGCAGTTCATCGTTAAAGAACGATAAACTATTATTTGATTTGAATCAAACAATTTATTTCACCATAAATTTTAGCGAGCTTCAATCCACTCCAACTTAGTTCCATGGTATAGCCTACTCTCATACGATCCTGACGGGTCTAGTTTCATCAAATTCTGTTCATGTTCGAGCGAGTTATGTATTTTATAATACAATATTTTAATTTAAAATTAAACTTAATTAATATAAATTTTGGGCTTTACCCAATGGATTCCAGGCCCAACAGAATAAAACCGCACCCAGACTAATTCCTTCTTCTTCCCGTCCCTCATTCACGCTCCAGAAAACAACCCAGACATTTCTGCACCTTCCCACACTCCATGATAAATCAAAACAAACCCATACTTTAACCTCACCAATCACTTGATTACCCTGGTAAACTCCTTCCCTATTCCCGATGTATTCTGAACAGTATGCACCCCCTTCAGTTCACTGCAACCTCCACCTTAAGGTAGACTGCTCGCACCAACCACTGCTAGAACTCACGCTCCAGAAAATCCCACTTCATTTGTTTCCAACCTGCTACCCTGCTTCCTCTTCACAGACTAAAAATCAAAACTAAAAATATCACACTCCTCCCCTTAATCTCCTCTTCTCACTCATCTGCGATGACTGCTAATCCACCTTCCTTCTCCGTTCCTCAAAAGAGAACCCAACTAAAATCATTCTCCTCCAAAACAACTCAGCGCTCGAATTCCTTCTCCCTCCTTTCTCTTTAACATCATACACAAACTGAATGACTCGCGTGTCGCTCTTCCGTCGCAGCTTACTTCTTCTCACCATTTACACAGTGTAGGTCACGAACACTTTCAACACCGAAATTCCCAAATCTTTGCACACAAGTGCGTTTTCAAACGATAACCGCAAATCTAACCTTCAAATCAGGATTCAATGCTTCGATTCTCGGCGAGCCTTAACCCTAGATGTCGCTGTCCTTTTTGGAACCTACGGAAAATGCATCGCAACACATAAAAGTGGTACGAGGTTGAAGTGTAAGCTAGCAGGAATCATAATACATTAGTACACTACAACAAAAACACCATATTACAAATTTAATTTTACAACGGTGGTAAAATCACCGTTGTAATAAATGTTTTTTACAACTTTTTTCCAGAAAAGTTGTAATAAACTTATTTTTAACAACTGTGTTATTTTGACAGTTGTAATAAAAGCCTATCACAACTTTTATTTTTTGACTGTTGTAATATATGACTACACTACAACAAAAATACCATATTAATAATTAGTAAAAATTCGATAATTAATAAAAATATTAATACTCAATAACTATTGTTTAATAATAATAATAAATAGTTTATTTGAAAATATGTAATAACTAATATTAATAATTTCTTTTCGCTATATAATAATTAATAAATAATAATTATGTACTATTGTTAGAAATTAAAAATAAATAAATAAAAATTAGTTTTTAGTAATGAATAATTAATTTTAGTAATCAATAAATAAGAAGTAAGAATCACTAATTAAGTAGTTAAAATTAGTTTTTAAATAATGATTGTTAAGTATTTAATAACGAATAATTATTGGTAAAATATACATAATAAACTTTTAATAAGTTATATTTAATTATAAATAAGAAGAAATAAGGAATAGTTAACAATAGCTATTATTAATGAGCAATATCTAATGCTTAAGCAAAATATTTCCTAACACGTCCTGTGAGAACCCAAAATTTTATGACCCTAAAATTATATTTGTTTTAATTAAATCTATATAAATATTTGGGGTGAATAAATAAATAAAAATCATTTGTTTGAGTATATGATGAAAATATAAAAATTTGTACATGGTTTACAATTGTGGAAAAACATACATGTTTATTTGTGTATGTGTGTAACATAAACAATTTGCTTAAGGATTATAAAGTCAAATATAACACCTAGGGGCAAAATTGTCAATTGGTAAGGAGGAAACCCTAGCCTTTGTATAGTATAAACAAAGAGAAATATCGGCCAACCCTTTTCCATTTTCTCTCTCTCTCGTTTGAACAAATAAACCTGATAATGGCCGAATGCCCTAGAAATATAAATTAGGGGAAAATCAAAAGGGGATCGTCTCACATCAATGAGAGTGGACTCCAGAGGGATGGCATCGGTTCTCCTCCGCAACAGTATGAATCAACAGACGAAGAACCAAAATGTTTGCAAACCTGTTCCAAGTTCGATTTCCATATTTATTTAGCAATTCAGTATTACGATTGATTTTTGTTTTATTGTATTCTACTTCTCTCTGGATTGAGCTTTAATTTTGACCAACGTTTTTCTATTACAGGTCGTTTTGATTTGGCGACGATACAGATCTGATGATCCATACATCGATGCTCTCTTTTTCGTTCGACTCATGTTCAACTTTAGGTAATTTGTTTCTTTACTTTTATCTTCATTGTAATCATCTCCGCTTTGATTAACTTCAATTTTGGGAACGTTCGTTAACATTATGTATTAGAAAAATCATATAACACTGCAATCTCATAACAGATTAATTGGTAAGGGTTATACCTTCAGGTGGCCTTCTGCAGTTCTTTAACTCATATTTACTCAATAATTTTATTACATCTTCTTTAATTTTCAATGAAAACTGGTCCTCTCAGCAAAGCACTTGGTTTTTGTCCACCGAAAGGACATAACAGTAAAAGAAAATGGACAACATAATATAGGAGAAAATGGACAACATAATATAGATAATTGTTTGATATTAATTACATACATATAATTGTTTGACAATTGTAAAGAATAGAGGGTGGCATGCTGAAGATGTGTTGCTTGCAACTGTTGCCTGATGATGGTTAGCAATTGCATGTTAATGAATTAGCAAAATAAAGAAGAATGGAACGAAAACATGCCATAATTTGGTTGAAAATAATGTAAACCATCTACCTATCCCATTGACAGCATGTAAAGCTGACACAAGACTGTCAGTTTGTAACATTTTTAACTAATATGGTTTTTAATTACCATCAACTTCAACTTTACATTTACTCTATTTTGCAATAGTTACTCTAAACACAGGCTATTTGGTTTGCAGTTAGTCGGCATTTCGAGATGTCTTAATGACTAACCTAGCGCGATTATGCAGTTGTTGATTGCTTGTGTCATTAGCTATTTGCACATGTATTGATTTTCTTTTCTGAAAGTTTCTACTGTTTCTATTGGAAATCCGAATGCACTTGATTGTTCCTGCCCTGGGTACTTGTCTCTAACTTCGCTCATTGATTTCCTTCTTTATGCAGAACTTTTAGTAGATAATACATTCATACTAAGAGGTCAAAGAACTGAAATACTCCATGTTATCATTCACATATTCAGTTTTTATTTGTAGCATTAGTTTTTAAGTTAACATTTACATATTCACTTTCAGTTTACTCTTTTAGCAATATTGTAAAAAATTATTATGTTTAACTTATTAGTTTTCTAATAAAATATGTTTGTTTAAGCGATATTACTCTTATATGTTGTATTAAGGTGAGCTCCTTGCGACTATATCCTCACTATGTGCATAGACAAAACTTTTGAATTTAATTTACTACGCTACATGTTCATTTACATTTCCAAACTGAAATTGATTTTTACAGGTAGGAAAGCACCTTAATAATTGGGTCGAGGGGCAAAAAGTTGGTTGTTAGGCTGCTTATTGTTGCTGTTAATATCCGGGTCCTTTCGGCAGGTAGGCAATTCTTAAATGTTTGGGTTGTTTATCAAGTTTTGCTGATTATTCAAGAAGAAGTTTTTCAAAAACTGAATTTGATTAAAACATATCTAATGACTACTATATTACTTGAAAGGTTGAGTGGAAGAACGATGATTTCAATTGATAAAAAGTACTTATATGCATAACTATGAAGAGATAATAGTTTTTTTTTTCAAATAATGCGAAAATGAATTGTTTTTGTTAAAGGCTAAATGATATAAATCATTTTTACAAAATCATTTTTGATCCTTTGCATAACTATGAAGAGATAATAGATTTTTACAAAATCATTTTTGATCCTTTGCAGCGTTCTTCCCATACTCGAGCGACCAACAAGGGGTGAGCAGCGGAATTCTTGCACCAAAAAGATAAATGGCGTAAAGATTTCCTTGTCTTCGACTAGTGTACTCCCGTAGGATATGCATTTTTGTGTGGATAACTTGTGCTTGTACTAAGTTGCTTTGTAATGGTCAAGTATGTAATAATGTACGAAATGTTGTCTAAAACTTATTGTTTGTAATACTGAAGATTTGAGTATTTTAATAAATTAGTTTGCAAATAACTGTAATATCAGATTTGCTTATGCAGCATTGTTATATTTAGTGTATTGTTCTTTTCAGTTGCAAAAGATTTTTTTAAAAGAACCCAAATGTCAATCACAACGGTGCATAATAGTTGTAGTATATTTTATTACAACGGTGCATAACTGTTGTAATAAAGTTTATTACAACAGTGGAGAAAAGTTGTAAAATATACATATTACAACAGTGCAAAAAAGTTGTAAAAGATATTAGTCTATTACAACTTCTTAATACACGACGGTTTGCCCACCGTTGTAAAATATATATTACAACTGTGTTCCACCGTTGTAATAGGGTCATTTTGTTGTAGTGGTAATATGATTATAGGAATTTTGTTTGAGTTTGTTTTGATTTTTGAGGTGGATATCTCTTTCACGTTTTCATTTCCTGGAAAGAACGATGAAGGCGGAATTCTTGTTGACCGCGGAATGAAACAAGTTAGGGTTTAGGAATGTTGAGATGTATTTATAGTGATGGGAATAATACTTTTATATTCTTTTTATTTCAACCGTTGCTTATGTTTAGCTTCTAAAAATCGGTATGATTTCATATGATACCCAAAAACCATGAAAATGTACATGCAGCTACAGTTCGACATTACGGTCCCTACAAAACTGGTTTCGTCGAATTCCGACTCCGTATGCTCACACAGCGTATTTTTAACCGACAAAATACTGACTGTTTTTCACATTAAAATCCCGTACGGCCACACACTGACTCTAAAAATCACGGAAATTGAAATCTAACAATAATTTAACATTGCGGACCCAACAAAATTAGTTTCGTCGAATTCCGACTTCATTTGCAAAAGTGGCTATTTTTAAAGCCCTAAATAGCCCATTTAAATATATAAATATATTTAAATATAATTAAATTTAGTATTTAAAAATAAATATTATCGTCTATATTCCTGAATACCATACAGCTCTAGAATATTCTTATATGAATTTCTAACTCGATATTTCAAATCTGGGTCAACCCGATATTCGATTTATATTGAAATTCCTTTTTAAAATATAAATAATTCCTTTATAAATTATAAAGGAATTCCACATCGACTTTTCTAAAATTTGATTTGGACATAAATCAAAATCTACACGACGAAATCCTGATTTTCCTCTTCCACTAGAAAGATATACTCCACCAGCTCCACACGTTTCTTGTTTCACAGAAATCTAGCCTAAAACGAATCCTATACATTCAGTTGAAGTTCAAATCGCCAAATTACGAACTACATCGCTATTTCAAGCTCGATTTTAATTATAATATAATTATACGTTCAAACTATCGTTCAAATAATATATTCATTATTCTAATCAAATTCTAAACTGAATTAAATATCACAGATGTTCCAGTTCACACCATATCGCCATTTCAGCCAATTCTGATTATTTAGAATTATATATATTATTTAATATATTATTTTAATTAAATATTCACCATTATTTAATTCCACGACCATTAAATTCACTATATCACTATTTATATAATTCAATAAATTAATTATAATACCTCTGCAAATGCGGTTCATTACAATCTTCCCCACTTAAAATAATTTCGTCCTCGAAATTGCTAAGGTAGAGAACGACCCTATCGACTGGATAGAACATATTTGTTCACTTTTTAACTCTAGTTTTCAACTGGACCAATTTAAATTCAATTAAATTATTAATTATTTCTTATCAACGAAAATTTACAAAAATCCTGAAAATTTTCTAACACCTTAACTTTTCGAAAAATTTCGCCAACACCTCCTTTGTACTGGTTAATACATCAAACTCCAACTCGCCTCTCTGGGCCATCTCCAACCCAAAAGAAAATCTAACAGCCAAGCGGCTTGCCAATTCGGCTCATAAGTCTTATATCCAATAGAAATATAAACTTGTACCTTTTGTCGGCATATCATTATATCCTTTCCACATGTTATCAATTCAGCGGATACAAGGGTCATCCCAATCAAATTCCAATCTGCTTTTATCCACAACGCAACCATTCGCTTATATCCAAGCCAAATATCATTTCAACTCGAGTTTCTTCTCGATTCCCAACCCTTAACTTGATTATCACATTACGCTTCACATTTGAATCTCACAATCCAATTTGTCTTGATATCATTCTAATTCAATCTCAGTTACCACTTTACTGGCTTTACTTTAATTCAAATTTGCTTTCACAAATTTCTGTTAAATTTGTTTTTAATTCAAACAGTCTTTCCCTGGGAGTTTTTAAACAGTTTACTCTTTTCAAAAATCAAATTTTCCTTTTTGAAATTCAACACAACTTGACTTTCCCAAAACAAATTCAAAACCGTATCTCTGGTAGTAATTCGTCACTTACAACTCGAAAATGAATACTGATGATGCAGCTGTCATCATCAGAATCTATTTTCCAGCGATCGAAATGAGTTCAATACTATAAAACCATTTCTAAACATTCCACTTTGAAATTCATTTCAAAATATAATTCACACTACATGTAAAACAATTTAAAATCTCCCAAGATCTTAAATTTTCCTTATTTTTAATCCAAATCCATTTACAAACACTTATCCAATTTTCTAGAAATTTAATTAAATTTCTGGTTTAAATTTTAGATTTAACTCATCTGATTTCACGTATTTTACTTATATGAATTCTGATTGGTTATTTACATAACCATTTCACATTTTTATAATCTTATTCGATTATAATATCAACCAATATATCCAATATGTATCAAAATATACTTTGGGTAAAATGATTTTCATTTACCCTCTTTTCAAAACATATCATGCCGACCCATCGTATTTGAGTGTTTATAAACTCCTACCGATACAATGGATCAAACTGATCGACCAGAACCCATAAACTACTCAACCAATAAATCTCCACAATATAAAAAAAAAATTAATATCAAATAATAAATACGTTCACTCGTATATATACACTCAAACTCAATCTAGGGTATTACTAACCCTATCTCTACCGAGTCACGCCACAGAGCCAAGTTAATCAATTAACCTTCTGCTCTGATACCAACTGTAATGACCCGGGTTTTTGTCGACCTTGGTTATCACCATAAACTCAATGATGACTAACTAAACATCGAAAAATACCGGATGATTAATGAAAGAAATTAGAGGGTGAGGAAAGATAAGGTAGAAACTTAGAATAGAAGAAGAAGAACACAACATCAGAGTAATACGAACCTCACAGCGGAACGAATAACATATAATAGATAACATATCTTTGAAATAAAAGGTTTTACTTGAATATACATATCATCATCAAGTACAACACTTACAACACAGCGGAAATAAAATATAGCTATATGATCCTGAAGCCTCCTGCTCCAGCTCTTCAAGTATCTGTAAATCCCTACTACTTGACTGCCCATACAAAATTGGGCACCCAAGAGTTTAGGGAAAACAAAACAAAATAAACTACGAGTCAGTCATGGGACTGGTATGAGTAAAACAGTTTAAAACAGATCGAACAAATAAACGATATCTCATAAAACCACGCCGTATAACGGAATAGGTTTTTCCCTTATGAGAATCCAAAATATCTTTATATCAAAAACCTTTTGATATTATAATAATATCTATCAACCACAATTATATTAATCATCTAGCAGAAACGCTTTCATCTCACATTCTACATATATGGTATACAATCAAAACCGCAAGCACGTATTGGGTAATGGATTTCCAACTATGACAAGGTATGGAACCACCTTTCGCTAGTGTACCTCTAGAAAGGAATACACAGGGTTCAACAAGAACATCTTGCAACCCGGCCACATATGACCGACCACTCATTTCGCTTGAGTGTATCGAATGTATATCACCAACAGTTGGGATCAGCAACCGTTTCCTGAATGGGACAGTATCGACAATAGATTTTTTTGAAGTAAATGAAACTCTAGATCAGGTGATTATACACCCTAATAAGTGCGACCTACATAGCCATGCTACCTGCCCGATTTCTGTCATTTACCGATTGATGAGGCTTGAGGTTACGCCTTATCATCACATCAGATTCACTTCGAATGCCACATTGTCAGATCCATCGAAAATCACTAATTGACGTCTACAATAGTACATTATGTGTTAGCTAAAGAAGTTTCCTTCTCCGCTTCCACTCTTGGTACGGTTGAAGAAATCAATGTACGTGACCTTTCTGGAAATACTCTGTCATACATTCATCCATACAAGTCACCCAGGAACAGGATGAACCGAAGGCACCATTCATTACATCCATCTTAGGCACTGTTATCTAAGACTTATACAATAGACCTTGCACTTTACTCCGTCTTCAATTATCTTTGGCATATATGATTCGCAACGCTTATGCCAATACAAAGTGGTTCTTTGGATAATAATCCAACCGGTCTCTCCATATTAACAACGTTAAAATGGTCAAAACTTCGATAGTCTGTGATTTAACTATCAAAGAAAACCACGTGTGCAAACAACGATATTATTTCCAAATGGAAATTCTATCAATCAATCATATATATATATATATATATATTTCCTTATTTTCTATGTTTAGAAAATATATGTTAACGCTGGAAAACATTTCCATTTATTTATTTACATATCACTATCATTTCACAACTATCAGTCCCTGTCTGTAAACTAGTAGGAGAACAATTATCTAAGTATAAACCCCGAAGGCTGAAACCAACATCAGATCGGTACTCAGAAAACTATTCAACTTCTAATCTCTAGTCAGTTTCTAATTTTTCTTAACTCTATTTCTTTTCCTCTATTCGATAACTCAATTCGATTAACTCCTATTGAATAACTCTAATTGAATAACTCTATTCTGTTTTAACTTTATTCCGAATAACTATATTTGAAGTAACTCCTTCGAATATAAACTATATTCGATTAACTACTTCGAACATAAACTATATTCGATTAACTACTTTGAATATAAACTATATTCGATTAACTACTTCGAATATAAACTATATTCGATTAACTACTTCGAATATAAACCATATTCGATTAACTACTGCTTGATATACTCTAATCGAATAACTTTATTTGATTAACACTATTCCCATTTTATAATTCTATTTGTTTTCTAAATATTCTCCTTTATAATATCCTATTTATTTTCTAATAATATTCCTTTATTCTATTCTATTCGTTTTATCAACATTTTTCCCTTTTATAAAACTCTATTCGTTTTATAAACATTTCCCTTTTATTTACTTTCGAAATATTTCCTTTTATAAAATCTGTTTATTTTATAAAATCCCTTTATTTCAATATACATTGAAATAATTCTTTTTACATCCTAGGGTCTTTTTATGATATTTAAAATATCGAATAATAAGGATCATTATCATTCCAACACACATAATCCATAATAGATTATATAACACATCATATATCACAATATATGAAAAACAGTCAAATAAATGTTGAGGAATCCAGTTGGATTCCACCAACATGTTTCCTTGCATCCACAGATGTTACACAATAAAATCAACATCACTTTCAGTTCCATATGATATATTCTATTAAACAGAATCAATATAGAAATTTAACTAACTGACTAGCAGTTCAATCAAACAGTCAACACACAGTCAATCAGCCAATATTTAACAGTTCTAAGAATACAACATGAAATATAAACTGTTCAGAGTTAGTGAGATTTACTCACATTTGTAGTTCATCGTTAAAGAACGATAAATTGTTATTTGATTTGAATCAAACAATTTATTTCGCCATAAATTTTAGCGAGCATCAATCCACTCCATCTCGGTTCCATGGTATAGCCTACTCTCATACGATCCTGACGGGTCTAGTTTCATCAAATTCTGTTCATGTTCGAGCGAGTTATGTATTTTGTAAGACAATACAATATTTTAATTTAAAATTAAACTTAATTAATATAAATTTTGGGCTTTACCCAATGGATTCCAGGCCCAACAGAATAAAACCGTACCCAGACTAATTCCTTCTTCTTCCCGTCCCTCATTCACGCTCCAGAAAACAACCCAGACATTTCTGCACCTTCCCACACTCCATGATAAATCAAAACAAACCCATACTTTAACCTCTCCAATCACTTGACTACCCTGGTAAACTCCTTCCTCATTCCCGACGTAATCCCAACAGTATGCACCCCCTTCAGTTCGTTGTGGCCTCCACCTTAAGGTAGACAGCTCGCACCAACCACTGTTAGAACTCACGCTCCAGAAAATCCCACTTCATCTGTTTCCAACCCGCTACCCTACTTCCTCTTCACAGACTAAAAATCAAAACTAAAAATATCACACTCCTCCCCTTAATCTCCTTTTCTCACTCATCTGCGATGACTGCTAATCTACCTTCCTTCTCTGTTCCTCAAAAGAGAACCCAACTAAAATCATTCTCCTCCAAAACAACTCAGCGCTCGAATTCCTTCTCCCTCCTTTCTCTTTAACATCATACACAAACTGAATGACTTGCGTGTCCCTCTTCCATCGCGGCTTACTTCTTCTCACCATTTACACATTGTAGGTCACAAACACTTTCAACACCGAAATTCCCAAATCTTTGCACACAAGTGCGTTTTCAAACGATAACCGCAAATCTAACCTTCAAATCAGGATTCGATGCTTCGATTCTCGGCGAGCCTTAACCCTAGTTATCGCTGTCCTTTTTGGAACCTACGGAAAATGCATCGCAACACATAAAAGTGGTATGAGGTTGAAGTGTAAGCTAGCAGGAATCATAATACATTAGTAATATGATTTTAGGAATTTTGTTTGAGTTTGTTTTGATTTTTGAGGTGGATATCTCTTTCACGTTTTCATTTCCTGGAAAGAACGATGGAGGCGGAATTCTTGTTGACCGCGGAATGAAACAAGTTAGGGTTTAGGAAGGTTGAGATGTATTTATAGTGATGGGAATAATACTTTTATATTCTTTTTATTTCAACCGTTGCTTATGTTTAGCTTCTAAAAATCAGTATGATTTCATATGATACCCAAAAATCACGAAAATGGACATGCAACTACAGTTCGACATTACGGTCCCCACGAAACTAGTTTCGTCGAATTCCGACTCCGTATGCTCACACAACGTATTTTTAACCGACAAAATACTGACTGTTTTTCACATTAAAATCCCGTACGGCCACACACTGACTCTAAAATCACGGAAATTGAAATCTAACAATAATTTAACATTGCGGACCCAACAAAATTAGTTTCGTCGAATTCCGACTTCAATTGCAAAAGTGGCTATTTTTAAAGCCCTAAATAGCCCATTTAAATATATAAATATATTTAAATATAATTAAATTTAATATTTAAAAATAAATATTATTGTCTATATTCACAGAGGAATACCATACAGCTTTAGAATATTCTTATATGAATTTCTAACTCGATATTTCAAATCTGGGTCAACCCGATATTCGATTTATATTGAAATTCCTTTTTAAAATATAAATAATTCCTTTATAAATTATAAAGGAATTCCACAGCGAATTTTATAAAATTTGATTTGGGCATAGATCAAAATCTACATGATGAAATCCTGATTTTTCTCTTCCACTAGAAAGATATACTCCACCAGCTCCACACGTTTCTTGTTTCACAGAAATCCGGCTTGAAACGAATCCTGTACATTCAGTTGAAGTTCAAATCGCCAAATTATGAACTGCAGCGCCATTTCAAGCTCGATTTTAATTATAATATAATTATATGTTCAAACTGTCGTTCAAATAATATATTCGTTATTCTAATCAAATTCTAAACTGAATTAAATATCACAGATGATCCAGTTCACACCATATCGCCATTTCAGCCAATTCTGATTATTCAGAATTATATATATTATTTAATTTATTATTTTAATTAAATATTCACCATTATTTAATTCCACGACCATTAAATTCACTATATCACTATTTATATAATTAAATAAATTAATTATAATACCTCTGCAAATGCGGGTCATTACAAGCTATATATAGCAGTCAAAGTGAAATAAATGTCAAAATATCCTAAATCTAGTAATATGATTAAAACTGCGTGCAATAGCACGTAAACAGGTAAATTGTGCGCAATCGGGTAAAATGTAATAATTAGAAAAACTACTTAAATCACTTTCTAATATTTTTATTTGTTATTTACTAGGTTCAATCATCCTAAAAATTTTGTTTTATAATTAGAAATCAATCTAACACATCAAATCTATACTATACGAACCACAGTTCAATGAGAGACAATATTACTCACATCAACATATCAGTCCAAACTCCTCCATAGTGTAGAACTCGCCAATACGAGTCCGGTAGAAGAAACGACATCCAATGTACCTCGTATTCACAATATATAATGTGTATTGTTGAACAATTAAATAGTTAATTAATTTATGATAACGAAAATCAGTTTAATTAACTAACTTGTTTATAAAATTCCCTTTCTTCTCAAACATGAATGCACGACCATGTCAATACGTTGAAAACCCAAGGCCGCATATTTCAAAATTCAAAAGCTCCCAATTTGCTCAACGAATTATGTCACCGCTTTTTCCAACATGTTTGTCTTCAAGTCCTCTCTGCGATGGAGCCCGACTTGTAAAACTTGGTCCCTTAGGTAAAAATCTGATCTGTGTGCCTCCCTTTCGACAGTGAAACATCGCATTTCATTAGACATGACCAGACGACACTGGAAAATTAGGGAGTGTGCGTCTTCGAGTGGTGATCGCAATGCACCCGTTAGTTTCCCCTAAGTCTCCTCCCTTGTTGATGATGTCAAGGCCAAAATGGTCGGCCACTCAAACCTAATGCAGAAACCATCATCGAGTCTTTAAAGGTGTAATGGATGCGAAGCCCACATCGAATGGTGCTCAACGCAAGTGATTGGAATTTATTATTAAGGATATTATTTTATTTTGACTTTTGAAGAAAAGGGGAAAATCAACCATGAAAAGCAATGAAACAATATCCATGGAATAGAATCGAAGAATGGATCAGGTTTGAGAAAATACGGGATAAGGTTTTGGCTTGTTTTAATAGCATTTTATTAATTTATTCTCCAATAAACTCAAAAATTCAATATCTCCAATCGACATGTGTCGCCCATCGTTATCTATATAAAAATATTTTCTCAAAACAATGAGACTAGTTTCGAGATCACATTCAATTGTATACAGAAGTTAGCCTTTAAAACTCAAATTATACAATTTAATTTCTTTATAGAAATTGACAAGCATTTTAGTTATGCATGATCAAACGATACACCCGATTGCTACAAAACTTGGCGACGTACGATAAATCACTACAATGATTTCATAAATAAAAGCTCCCTCGCGATCTGGTGTCGAATTCCCAAAACGACAATTTACACGTATTTCAAGATTGATTTGACCACCAAATGGTCTAAACTAAAAACATAGTGATCTTTATAACTATTATTCATGTAATGAACAATCCAAACTCAATGGAACTTTTATCGAGTCCTGATTTTATTGTTTGTAAAAAATATCATTTTGGAATCGTCAACTAAATAATTAATGATCAATATTTAAATATCCAATCGCTAAAATCTAATAAGTGACAACACAAGATAAACCATCACTTAACCCCCTCAACGACGGCCATTGAAAGAGATCACAACAAAGGAAATAGACTCAATATATGGCGTGAAGCTAATATTTCCATTTCTAAGTACAACCACAATCAAATCCAAGATCGATGTAGCTAACCCAAACACCTAATTGTACACTTATTTTCCAAGCAAATGAATAATGGAAAATAAGAATGACAACTCACTAGTTGGAAGGTAATTCAACTTAACATTGCATATCAAATTTCTTTCCAAATTTGAAAAAATTCACGGAATTTTTTTGCAGCACCTCCTTTAAGCGTCTTGATCTCGAAAAAACTACAGCTCGCCAAATATTGCTCATCCCAACAAAAGAAAACAAAGTCTCAAAAGTGGCTACTCATATCAGGGCATAATCACCAGAAATGCAGCAACGGCAAAAACCACAACTCTACATATACAACATACCTCTTTTTAAGCAACCTTAGCATTTAGATGCAAATAAAAGCATTATTAGCATCCAAACAATCAAATCTACTTCTGTGTACCTGGGTATGCACTAAACAAAGAGGACTACACATAATAGCAGAAATAGCAATACAAAAAAATAAGCATGTTAAATAAATAGAATTTATCTGACATGAGCATGTCAAGTCATGTATGATTTTATCTCAAATAAAAGACTATACAACAATATAATTATCCTACATGCCTAATAATCATAAAAGCATAAATAGTCATGTCAAACATCAATAATCAAACACGCATAAGGAAAAAAAGAACAATCATAACAATAACATACATATCTACCTTAGCATGCATGATATTATCTAACTAATATGACACATCAAATATTATATTCAATCCATATATCACTCGACAACTTGATCGTCATTCCAAAAATAAGGAATATTAATCTAGCGTCTCTGTTCGATGAATCGGGTATGACTTGAGAGCTTTCATAGTATTCACAATTCCACGTGAACCAATCGATGGAAACCATCAATAATTATTCCCGCATTCATTTTGGAATCTCCAATAGTTATTGGGAACTATGTGATCCATCTTATTCAGCGTTTTCTAGCTGAAGTCGCATTCATTATGAAACAAATGCCTAACCAACCGCTTCTAATGATGCCGAGAATAACAATAGCTCTTCCATACAGAACCAATCACTCCGATTAGGTCCTCCCTACTTCATGTTGAGTTATAGTTTCATGACCAATAGCAAGCATAAGCAACACTCACGAATCAGATGTTGCTTTCGAGCTGGTACATTCCTAATTTGACAGACGAAAACAACTGGCTCTTCCCATTTGTACATATGGGGAATAGTAAGTTGTAGCATACTAGGGATTCCGATCGTCGACACCGGCGGAGGTCAAAATCTCTCATGAAGAAGAGAAACTTTAGTGATACGACATCACTAAACAACTCTAACTCCTTCGCTAATAAATAGTGCCTCCGCCTATCCAAAGCAAGCTTTATCGCCATCGACTCCGAATCGAAAGTCGAATACCCCTTCTCCACGGTTTAGTTATCGATTAGAATACAACAACCTTTCATTTGGAAACAAACCTCACTTAAACCATCTACACGACCAAGTGAGTACTATCGGACCTCGTTCCTGTTTGGAACAAGAAATCGGCCTAAAAAGAGTGCTGGAGTAGGATCGAGTAATATTGATTGATATTTATATGCGGAAGCTTAGATAATGTGATATGTATTAAACTTATGCAATAATTATGCAAGTAATAATTTAATGATCAAAATGTAATGATATCACATATAAGCAATAGTTAAATGCAGTTTAGTAAAGTAAATGACACCAGGAATTTTTATACTGGTATGGAGCACCGTCTTGCGTCTAGTCCAAGACTTCTTCTGGATTTTCACTGGCAACACCCTCACTTCACCCGGAGGAACATGTTAACAAGACATCCGCGCAACCATAATTGAATTTCATGCCTGAGAAAACCGAACAGGACTTCAACACCACGCCTAAGCAACCGAACAAGACTTCAATAATACAATAAGAGTTTTGACTTCTGATTGTGTTCTAAGTAACACTGATTAGCCAACGATTTGAGTACACCCTTCCTATAATCTTATCCTCAAATATTGAAAGTGTTTGTGAAGATTGGAGGAAGAAGAATGCTTATTGAATCAGGAGATATGAAATAAATTCAATGATTCAAAAGCAATTTGAATATTTAGAACGTTTTTAGAATGCAAGAGTATTCAGAAATTAAGATCAGAAAGTAGAAGAAGAATTGGTGATTTGGAAATCAAGTTTGTGATGTATAAATAATAGTTGAAGAATTATAACCTTTCATGAAAAATTCTGATGAAAAGAACCAGCCATTTCTATTCAGAAATGAATAGAAAACCTTTGACGAAAGGAAGTGTCTTTTCATAAAAATGACCATGATGGTCGGGTCAGTCGATTGGCCAAAAATTCACCAGTCAAATAGTTAAAAATATGTGTGTGTGTGTGTATATTATATGAACACAAATGCTAAAATTAGAGGGTTTTTACCTTACTAGTCGACTGGTTTATTTTGAACCAATGGACTGGTAGGTGTAAACACCTCTAGTCAAGGCACTTGTGTGCCTTCAACATATATATCATTTTTCGTTTTTTTGTATTTGAGTTCTTGTGTTAATATATGAGGATAGATTTTGATAAATTCTAACACAACTAAAACACAAATAAATATACTAACTAAATTTTCATTTGATCTTTATTTCTTCGTTGTCATGAATCAAAAATCTCATGAATCAACATTCTCCCTCTTTTTTATTGATGACAACCTCTTGCAATCTTGTAGAAATTTATTTTCTCCCCTTGAATGTATGTTGTATATTCATTATCTTATCTCCCCTTAAATGCATGATTATTACTTTCCTGCAGCAGTTTATCAGTGTACTTACCATTTTCTCCCCCTTTGTCATCGATTAAAAATAACATGTAATATGATAAATAAGAAATCACACAGTAGAGTTCATAACCAAGTAGTATATAAGGTTCATAAAGCAAGATAATAGTGTTCCAAGGAATACTAAATAAAGTTCGAAGTTTTAGAGACACTATTTAGTACAAGTCTTTTTTATAGTTCATAAAATAAAGTTCAAAGCAAGATAATTTATTGCCATAACCATCATCAAAAGGTATCTGAGCTCGTGCTCGCAGATGTAGTCCAGTCAAATGGTGACACGGGCCTTTTTCCTGTATCATGCGCCTGGGTGGATGAAGAAGTCGTGCATACCATATCATTCCGCATATTTCCAAGAAAGGTCTCAATCTTGTCGAATTTCTTATCCATCTTCCTATCCATACGCTTAAGGAGCGCTTCTAGTAAGAGTTGATTCTGTGCCACAACATCAACGACCTTACAAGTAGTTTGAGATTGTGTGGTAAGTCGCACATCTTCCAGATTTGCATGAGAGGCGGTACCAGACGATTGTCCTCTATCCCTTTGTTTTCACTCTTCTAAACTCGTGATGCTATGAGCCGGTGGTGGTAACTTCATCATTTTCATTTTTATGGTGCCCACAATCTTTAAGTCTATCTTACTGGATGCCAGTTCAGGTACTTCGACATTAGTAAGAAGTCGCACAAGATATTCTCCATAGTAAAAATAAATCGGGGTTTCGGTCGCGAATAATAGTAGATGGTTCATGATTGTTTGCATCCAATTGACTAGTGTGTCACTGTAAATTGCATATAGGGCTCGAAAAGTTTCTGTGTATACTAATTCAAAAGTGCTCGTTCGTGGTAGGATAGTGTGTGTTAACGCATGGTGTAATAACCGAGCACTAGGACGCAAGCCCTTAGTTCTTGAGCTGTCCGGGTCGTCGTCAATGAAGTAGAAACTTATTTAATCACAAACATGAAGCTCACAACTTAATTCTTCAAGGTATATGCCATCGGTAGGAGAATGTAAAATATGACTCATTCAAGCTATAGAAAAGAAGACGGGTTTCCCACATACTAAACTCTACATTTTATGCCATCGTTCAACCGCGATGTCATTGTGTAGCCATTGAGCAATATAGGGATCAATTGGGTTTTGTGTTGATGAAGAAGAACCTCCCTTTGATTTTTTTGTTAAAGGATCCATTTTGAATTAGTTTGTAGGAGAAAAAATCGAACTTTTTACTGCTAGAAAACTAGGGTTTTTTGTTTGGGAAGGTAGAGTTTTTGG
Source organism: Allium sativum (assembly GCA_030737875.1). Taxonomy (NCBI): domain Eukaryota; kingdom Viridiplantae; phylum Streptophyta; class Magnoliopsida; order Asparagales; family Amaryllidaceae; genus Allium; species Allium sativum. The sequence continues at coordinate 11,706,286 of JASFAX010000033.1, forward strand.
AATGAAGAAGAAAAGGGGTTTGGGGGTTATAAGTAAAGTGCTCAGCCAGCAGGTATTTTTTGCTTGATGTCGGTTACCAGTCGACTGGTACGTTTTCACCAGTCAACTGGTAAGTATCATTCCAGTTTTCTGGAACTATTTGTGCACCATATATGTGTGTGTGTGTATGATTATATATATACTTATATGTTTTAATCTATAAATCTATGTTTTTTTTACATGCTTTAAATAACTGTACATTACTTAATATTAGTTTTATGTTATCGATTTCAAAATATTTAATTTATTTGTTTATGTAAGAAGTTAAATTAACTTGATTATATTATCGATTGATTATGTTAGATTTTTTTATTTGTTTTGTATATATATATATATATATATATATATATATATATCTTTTCGTTTAGTTTAGTTTATTTCATCTCGTTTGGAATTATATGTATATATATATATATATATATGTATGTATGTATCAAAGAGAAACTTGTACATATTTATTCTTGTAACATCAAGGAATACAATACTACTTTAATTGCATTATTTCCAATGTAATATTTATTTAAACTCTGGAACAATTTTAAACAACAAGGATAAAAATTTCTTAATCGGAGTCCGAAGATGTTGATTCTTTCTTAGGTGACTCATGTTTCGTTCCCTCGTTTGTCGTGTAGTTCTTAACCCATGAATTTGGGGTGTATTGAGGTTGAGTAGGAATATTCTTCCACGAGCTCCAAGATGTCGTAGGTTGCTCTGGAGTAGTGGAAAGTGGATGATGTCTTGGTTCGAGAACATTTGGTTTTCCACAAACTCATAGAGCAATTTGTTCCAAGAAACTTAAGCGTCTTGATGTTACTTTCTGTTCAAAGTACAGTTCATGTTGCAAGTCCAGTTGTTGTTGTTGTTGGTAATGATGGATTTCGTCAATTTTGTATTTCGTATTCGGAGATACAAAAAAGTGTCATTTGTCTTTCTTTGAATCCGGCATGTAACCGGTATGATATTCTTGCCATTTATACATCGGTTGCTTTTCCGAATTTAGTGACACTATTTGGATTGACTTAGAGTCATTTGATTTTGATGGAGAATTATTTTACGGAGATGATTTGTTTGAGCTTGTCATACTTTTGTTGCTTCTATTGTATAGAAATATTATTATGAAAGATGTATAGAAAAAGTGAAAGCTCAAGGATATTTATAAGGAAACAATCCTTAGAAGTAGCAATAGGAAAGGTTAAACGATAAGTAGATTGTTTTTCAGCCTTTTATTGATTTTTGCATGTTAGTTAGTTTGTTAAGTTCAAAAATACATTATGTAGCATATATTATAATACTTAGTCGCTTTCTATGTTTAATAAGAAATATATCATAGCTCATTTGCAAAGAACACTTAGCTTACTATCAAGGCACCTGGATTCAAGACCTATTGGAATCATAAATTTTTATTTTTCTTGGAAGGCAGAATTTTGTTCTTAAAAGTTTATATTTTTATAAATCCTTATATTAAATAATTCCTAGTTCTCGTCGAAGCTTAATTAATGTATTTCCGCGTAGTGGTTTAGTAAAAATTTCGGCGGTTTGATTTTCAGAATTTACAAACTCTAAATTTATATTTTTGTTTTTCAATGTTATCTCGTAAAAAATGATGTCTTATATCTATATGTTTAGTTCTTGAATGGTTAACTGGATTTTTAAATAAATTTATTACACTTGTGTTGTCACAATAAATAATTGAACTATTTAAATTTACGTTAAATCTTCTAGTGTTTGCAGCTTATATATTACTTGTGCACAAGCCAATGCTGCTGAATTATATTCAGCTTCACATGTAGACAGTGAAACACAATTTTGTTTCTTGCTAAACCAAGATATTAGTGATTTTCCAATAAAATGACAAGTACCACTTGTACTTTTTCGATCTGTTCATGATCCCCCAAAGTCAGCATCGCTGTATGATACTAATTCAAAGGAACAATCTTTCAGATAGAAAAGTCCAAAATCTTTGGTGTTGCTTAGATAATGCAATATACATTTAACTGCTCGTAAGTGTGATTCTTTGGGATTGGCTTAAAAACGAGCACACAAACAAACACTCATCATTATATCCAGTCGATTAACTGTTAAATATAATAATGATCCTATCATACTACAGATGTAATATTTGATCGACGCTTTTACCATCTTCATCTTTTTCTAAGTGTGTTTTTGTACTCATAGGAGTCGGTTTACTTGATGTATTTTCCATACCGAAACGTTTTATTAGATTATTACAGTATTTTTCTTGACTTATGAAAATCCCATTTGAAAGTTGTTAAATTTGTAATCGTAAAAAATATGACAATTAACCCATATGTAACATTTCAATTTCGCTAGTTATAATTTTGGAAAATTCTTGACATAACTTTTCGTTATTGGAACCATAAATAATGTCTTCGACATAAATTTAAATTATTAAAATACCTTTATTATCATGTTTTATAAATAATGTTTGATCAACCTTTTCAATTTGAAAACCTGAATTAATTAAATAATTCTTAAGACGTTCATACCAAGCATAGAGTGCTTTCTTTAAACCATATAACGCTTTTTTCAAGTTATAAACATGATCATGATATTTTTCATGTGTAAATAAATGTGGTTATTCAACGTATACTCTTTCTTTTATATAACCATTTAAGAAAGCACTTTGTACGTCCATCTGATATAATTTGAAATTATGATGACATGCATAAGCTAATGAGATCTGAATTGCTTCTAGTCTAGCGACCGGAGTAAATGTCTCTTCATAGTCTATTCCTTCTTCTTAATTTTATCATTATGCGATAAGTTTAGCTTTATTTTTAGTTATATTTCTTAACTCGTCTTCTTTATTTTTATAAACCCATTTTGTTCCTATGATAGTTTAATCACTTGGGTCTTGGAACTAATTCCCAGACTTCATTGCATTCAAACTGATTTAATTCTTCTAGCATTGGTATAATCTAGTTTTCCTTAATAGATGCTTCTTTTGGATTTTTAGGTACAATATTACATAATAAAGTGACATGACTTACTAGATTTAGCTGACTTCTAGTTCTTACATTTGAGTTTATCTCACCAATAATATTCTGAGTTGGATGATCTCATAATATTCTTGATGGTGATCTTATTTCTCTATTAATTTGAATTATATTTTCAATATTATTATTTTTTGTAATAATATTTTCAAGTTCATTGTTATTTTCGGAAATATCTTGAATTTCAGTGATATTTCCATTTGTATTATTATGAACAATGTTTTCATCTTCTCTATAATTATAAATTATATTATCTTCATCTTAAGAAAATCTATTTTTCAAAACATCGGTATTATAAGAATTTTGAATGTAATATTAATTGAAAGAAACGTGAAGTGATTCTTCTATTTTATTCGTTCTTTTATCAAAAATACGATAAGCATTGCTTCGATTGGGATATCCTAGTAATATACCTTCACCAGATTTCGAATCGAATTTTCCAAGCTGATCTTTAGTATTTAAAATAAAGCATTTTGAACTGAAAACTTTAAGATATGAAATGTTTGGTTTTCTATCATTAAAAGGTTCATATGGAGAATTTTACGTAAGTGGTCAAATGGAAACACGATTTAAAACATAATAGGCTTTTGTGGCTGCTTCTCCCCAGAAATGTTTCGGTAATGAACTTCTATTCTATAACGTTCTGGGACATTCTTGTAGCATTCGATTTTTTCGTTCTACAACTCCATTTTTTTGTGGAGTTCAAGGAAACAAAAAAATATAAAAGATGCCTTTCTTTTCACAATATAAATCAAAATTTTCATTTTTGAACTCTCCTCCATAATCACTTCGTATATTTTTAATTTTTAAATCTATTACATTTTGTATTTGTTTTACAAACATTTTAAAATTACCAAAAGTATCACTTTATTTTTCAAAAATATCATCCATGTATATCTAGAAAAATTATCAACTATTACAAACACATATCTACTGTGATTTATGGAGTGAATTTGAGTTGGCCTAAATAAGTCCTTAAGTAGTAGTTCCAATGGCTGCAAAGTTGAAATGACCTTTTTAGATTTGAACAATGATTTAGTTAACTTCTCTAACTGATAGGCATTGCATACATTTTCAGGTTTAAATTTTATTTTTGGTAAACCTCTAACGATTTCACTTTTCGAAATTTTATTAATGGTTTTGAAATTTATGTGACAAAATCTCTCGTGCCATAACCAAGGATCGTTATCATTGGCTAGTAAGCACATATCTGGATTATTATAAACTTTCATATTTAAAATATAAATATTTTTATCTCTATTACCTTAGAAAACAATATTTTGATTTTTATCAAAAATGCTACACTTATTTTTAGAAAATGATATTTTAAAACCTTTATCGCATAACTGACTAATACTTAACAGATTATGTTTTAAGTTTTTAACTAATAAAACATCGGTAATAAGAGGTAAATTATATGTACCGTAATTGTTCACATTGCCTTTTTCGATGATATATCCTTTGGAATTATCTCCAAATGTGACAGTTCCTCCTTTCGAGTAGATAAAATTTGTTAGCATCTCCTTGTTTCCTGTCATATGTTTTGAGCAACCACTGTCTAGTATCCATTTTTCTCTTTTCTTGAGTGGGACATGAAAAAAAATCTGTAATGATGTTAGTACCCACTTCCTGAAAAGTCAATGCATACGAATTAAGCAGGATCTATATGGATATAGCGGAAATTTAGATAATATACTAACTAGCTAATATACAATAGTTATGCAAGTAAATAAGAACTGATATGATATATCACAAGTAGATAAACGAAGTAAGTAAAGTAAAGTGACACCAGGAATTTTATACTGGTTCGGACTTCTCGCCCTACATCCAGTCCCAAAGCTCCTCTTTGGAATTCACTATCACGCCCTCTCTTAACCCGAAGGAATAGGTCAGTACACCCGATCCCCAAAAAGGATGCCTCTCACCTGAGCAACTATATAGGACTTCAACAATTACAAGTGTTTTGACTTTTGCTTTGTGTTCTTTGATCAACATGGATAGTCAACAATTTAAGTACACCCTTCCTATAATCTTATCCTCGAGTATATGATTTGAATGCAAAGATTGAAGGAAGATTGTTGCTTGTCGAATCAAGATGTATGAAATGTTATCAAGGATTCAACAAGTAACTTGAATTTGAGAGCTTTTTAGAATGCAAGAATCTAGAAACGAAGATCAAAAATAGAATAGATTTTTAAAGAATCGGTCATTCGAAAAACTGAGTTTGAAGTGTAGATATAATAGTTAAAAGGTAATGATCCTTCTTAAAGAGTTTAATCAAAGAGATGAACCCATTTCTTTTCATAAATGAAGAGAAACCTTTTCATGAAGAATGACAACCTTTCATAAAAATGACGGTTATGTCGAATCAGTCAACTGGTCTGAAAATCACCAGTCAACTGGTTAATAATAAAAAATATTTATATTTGAAAATTGCTTGAAAAAATAGTTGTTACTGTACATTTTTTTGTTTACCAGTCGACTGGTAGAAACTAACCAGTCGACTGGTTAGTACAAAAATATGCAGTTCTGGTTACTAGTTGATTTTTGACCAGTTGACTAGTAGTTGCTACTAGTTGACTAGTAGTTGCTACTAGTTGACTAGTATATTTTTAACTAGTTGACTAGGTCTTTCCATAGTTTCTTCGTGCATTTGTGTAGAATTATTTGAGGATAGATTTTAACAATGTTCTAACACAATAAACACACACATAAACATATATACTAACTCTTCAATCGATCTTCATTTCTTCGTTGTCGTGAATCAAAAATCTTGCGAATCAACACTTCCTCCGTTAGGGTCCTAAGGGTTAGGTCTTTGGAAACCAAATCCAAGAGGGTTCAGTTTCCCTTTTAAAAATATAATTATTATGAATAGTTTCTAAGTATGTTTTGATATATTTATTCCTAATCAAATAATTATTCGTTTTACGAACCCATATACTAACATTTTTAGGAAAAAATTTCTTGCTAAAAAATATTTCTTGCTCCTTTACAGAAAGTGTTACCGGTTTGATAGGTCTAGACTTTTTCTTGGATTTCTTAGAAATACTAGTTTTCTGTACATATCCTAATCCCTTTTTGCTAGATATAGGTTGAGAATTCTCTATAGTTTTAGATAAATTCTCTCTGCCTATATTAAAATTAGTGAAATTTCTAGTGATATCATCTAATTTAATTTTAAGGCTAGAATTTTCTAATTCTATAATTTTAATTTTAGTATTTAACTCAAGATTTTCAGAAGCAAGAAGATTGTTATTTTCTTTTTGATTTTCAATTTCTTGACTCAATAAAGAAAGTTGAGAGTTTGCATTAGATAGAGATTCTTGAAGTTTTCTAATTTCATCTTCTAATATCTCATTTTCATCTTTCAGCAAATCTCTTTCTAATTCTACCTTTTTCTTATCCTCGTTTTCTTGTTTAAATTTTCTTTTAAAATTATTTCTAGATTCTAATATTTCTGTATTAATTTCTACCATATCTTCGAAAGTAAAATCACTAATCTCGGCTTCTTTAGCCATGAAGTACACGTTAGCTTGTTTGTTATCGTTATCACTATCGCTTTAAGAAGATGAAGAGTTCGAATCATCCCAAGTTACTGAGAAAGATCGCTTCTTTTTATCCTTCTTGTTTTTATTGTGTTATTCTTTCTGATGTTCCGAGCAATATTTTTGATAATTTCCCGTTTTGTGACAACCAAAGCATTCAACCAAAGATGGAGCAGCTTTATTATTATTCTTGAGATTTCTCTTTCCATTGTTCTTGAATCCTTTCTTGTATTTCAGAAGTTTTCTGGAATTTTTGGCAATGAAGTCTTCTTCTTCATCTGAATCTGATTCATCCTTTTTCGCATGGAAAGCTAAATTATTTTTGTCTTGTGCATGAACCATTTTAGCCTGCAAATTTACATCATATGACATTAGATTACCTATTAACTCTTCGGGTTTCATGCCTGAAAGATCATTAGCTTCTTCGACAACCTAGACCTTTCTTTCCCAATCTTTCGTCAAAGAGTTTAGGATCTTTGATACTATATCAAAATCAGAGTACTTTTCACCTAAGCCCGATAATGAATGATAAATGCTTTGAAATCTAGAATACGTATAATTAATCGATTCATTTTCATTCATTCTAAAGTTTTGAAATTGATTTTTAAGCATGGATATCTTGCTTTGTTTAACCTTGCTAGTTCCTTCATACGTAACTTTGAGTGTTCACCAAATTTCATATGCAATATTGCATATACAAATTCGGTTAAACTTCATTTTTATCCAAAGCACAATACAACATATTCATAGCTTTAGCATTAGCAGTAGCTTCTGCTTTTTCATTGGTTGACAACTCGGAATAATTTGTAGTGAGGGTGTATATTTTTTTTAGTAATATTCCAAGAGTCAAAACCATATGCTTGCATATAATTCTCATTCATGTAGCTCAATAATTATAGTTCATGCCATTGAAAAAGGGAGGTGGTGCAGTAGATAGGCCTTTTGTGTGACTTGTGTTATTGCTGGTGTTAGTATTGTTATCCATATTATCGAGTATCAAATGACTATTTTACGGTTATAGGATGTCCTGCTCTGAAACCAAATGAAAAGAGTGCTACAGTAGGATCGAGTAATATGAATTGATATTTATATGCGGAAGCTTATATAATGTGATATATATTAAACTTATGCAATAATTATGCAAGTAAAAATTTAATAAACTAAATATAATGATATCACAGATAAGCAATATGTAAATGCAGTAAAGTAAAGTAAATGACACCATAAATATTTATACTGGTTCGGAGCACCGTCCTACGTCCAGTCCCAGACTTCTTCTGGATTTTCACTAGCAACACCCTCACATCACCCGGAGGAATAGGTTAACAACACACCCGCACAACCACAACGGGATTTCATGCCTGAGCAAACCGAACAAGACTTCAACACCAAGCCTGAGCAACCAAACAGGAGTTCAATAATACAATAAGAGTTTTGACTTTTGATTCTGTTCTAAGTAACATTGATTAGCCAATGATTTGAGTACACCCTTCCTATAATCTTATCCTCAAATATTGAATGTGTTTGTGAAGATTGAAGGAAGTAGAATGCTTATTGAATCAAGAGATATGAAATAAATTCAACGATTCAAAAGCAATTTGAATATTTAGAATGCTTTTAGAATGCAAGAGTATTTAGAAATTAAGATCAGAAAGTAGAAAAAGAATCAGTGATTTGGAAATCAATTTTCTGATGTATAAATAATAGTTGAAGAGTTATAATCTTTTATGAGTTCTGATGAAAAGAAGCAGCCATTTCTATTCAGAAATGAATAGCATACCTTTCACAAAAGGAAGTGTCTTTTCGTAAAAATGACTGTTATGGTCGGGTCAGTTGACTGGTCAAAAATTCACCAGTCAACCGGTTAAATATGAAATGTGTGTATATATATATATATTTAGATATGCACACAAATGCCAAAACTGGAGGGTTTTCACCTTACCAGTCGATTGGTCCATTTTGAACCAGTCGACTGGTAGGTGTAAACACCTCCAGCCAAGGCACTTGTGTTCCTTCAATAAATATATTGTTTTTCTTTTCTTGTCTTTGTGTTCTTGTGTTAATATATAAGGATAGATTTTGACAAATTCTGACACCACTCGTGTGTGGGGCGACTTAGGCCCTAGTTCAGGGGCCAGGTCATCTAGCCTTGGTGGGCCTCCCTATGATATTCTGGACTGACCCACCTTCGTTTTCTCAGCTATAAATAAATCTCCATAATTCTGAAAATGGATCTTATCTCTTCTCCTTGAATCTTCTCTTCCCCACTCGGAAGCTTTCTCATTCCTTAATGTCACCTTCATCTTCTACTCTCTACTTTCACACAAACTATCAACTATATTTGTAATCAACGGTATAACAAAGATTACTTCAAGCGAATGTAGGCCAGAGTATTTTTAACACTATAGAAGTCTTGTTTTTTATATTGCTTTCATATTATTATGTACCTATTCAGAGGCTGTGACTTGATTTTCTCTGTCATTTTCTTTGTGAATTGGATAATTGGGGTGCTAGACTTGATTGACAAAATCCAATCTAACATTTTTAATGCATCAGGTAAGGATCTACTTGAATCAAAAGGCTTAGGAAACTGGATTAGCTAAAGTATGGCTAAGAAGAAAAGGAATGATGCTCTTACTGAAGAAGCTACACAAGAAGGAAATCATGAGGCTTCCTTTAGAAGAAATCCTTCTATGTACGCTATAAGGGAGGATGTGGACTAGGTTGGGAAATAGTTACATGATAGGCTGGTTAAACAAGAGGATATACTCTGACTGTAGGAAGAAATGGTGAATAACCTCTTCCAGTGGATGGGCAAGCTGACGGAGCTAGAAATAAAAATTTGGGTGCTTGAAATACATCATGAACACAAAGGGTCGAATCTTAGAAACCAATACCTGCATTTGAAGAAGAGAACGGGGTCGGTCCGCCCCTTCTACAGGGATTAAACCTGGTTTCTCTTTGACTCGGGGCAAGGTTTCGACGCAACCTTGAACGAATTACCTTCAAGTTGGAGTTGAGATTCTGGAGCTGGCTCATATAGAGGTTAAAACATGAATTGACCAGGGTAAAACTCCTTATAGGGAGATCGGGCCGAACCCGATCCTCAAACCTTGGGGGCACGCCCCTGGATCGAGCTAATGCAAACGCTGCTAAGCTAGTAACAAATATGGATGTTCAGATAGGTATTTAGAATACTAATTGGTGACCATTTATGAATGATAATGATGATTTTTCTGACGTTATCCATGGGGCGATGGAAGGCAGATTAATGAATAGAGTGCTGATCAAGTAAATCAGAGTCTATTCACTTCGAACATACGAAATTAAAGGAATCCACCGGACTTCAAATTACCGGTACTATTAGATTATGACGGGATGAAGGGCCTGACCATCTACTTGATGAAGTATATGAAACACATGGAGACATTAGGGGTATCAAATGAAGTAATGGCTAAGTGCTTTCCTGTATATCTATCAAACATAGTCGTCATGTTGTTTAAGCAGTTGGATAATGGCTATATTGGAAGTTACGCCAAGTTAGTCGAGAAATTTATGGGTCACTTTCGAGTTCACATCACTCGACCCAAGAATGTCATGACATTGACCATTGTCAATCAGAGGAATGGTGAGATTTTGTGGAATTTTACTGAAAGATTCAATGCAGTGATGCTTAAATGGATCGAACAGATCTTCCTATACTGTTAGTGATAGTTGTATCAGGTGTCCTTGATAATTCCGATTTCAAAAAAATCTCTAGAAGGAGAACATCCAAGGGAAAGGGATCTTGGCAAATTTTACCATAAAGCCGACAGGTTTCTTAGGTAGAAAGATGCGAGGGCAGATCATGAAGCCCTTGAAGTTAATGTTGGTAAGGACGGAGGATCATTCAGTCCTAGAGTATATAAATGAAAGTACAAAGTTGAGGGCAATCATGAATACAGAAATAGAATGAAAAGAGGGCTGAAATGTGACTCGTATGAAAGACTGAATGCGAATCTGGAATGTACATTTATACGAACATTAGAGAGCGCCATCCAGCGAAAAGGCCAATCGCAATATATCCCACAAAACATGAGATAGCTTCTGGGTAATTCTGCTTGTTTCATAAAATTTTTGGGCATGATACAAATGAGTGCAAACGCATGCAAGACATAATTAAGGAGAAAGTTAGGATGGAATAGCTGCAACGGTATGTCCTCAATATAGTTGTGACAACAGAATAGGATTAGCCGTTAGCCATTGGGGAAAGTAGTGATCTTAGCTCATGTGGTGGTATTATCACTAACTGATAATTGGAATCAGATAATAAAAATGGCTAAGTTTCTTACCCATATGTGGGATCCAACGAGATCCCTAGGCATGCTCTTAGACGACGATAAACCATTAAGTTTGTTTTTGCTTTAATCGACTTGTAATAAATGGCTAAGTTGCTTTCACTTGTATGTGAATCGATGAGATCCATAGGCAAGCTCTGAGGCGATGTTTAACTTTTAGCCTTTTGTAATGAAACATATTCTTACTTATTTTAATAAAATTATTTGGTGAGTATGGCTGATGGTCATTAGGTATGAAACTGGAAAACAAATTTTAAACTTTATCTAGTTATTTTATCATTGTGTGTGGATGACGCACGAAAAGGTGTAGATAGTTTTACTAAGAACTTGACGAAGCTACCTACTTAGAATCATCAAGCACGATTGATGCTTAGCAAGGGTTGATCAGGTTAGACACGAATCCGTTCAATCAGAACCATCGAGTATGGTTGATGCTTGCCAAGAGCCTGTTGAATCTATGAATCATCAAGTATGGTTCGTGCTTGGAAAAGGTTGAGCGAGTTCGAACACGAATCTGTCCGATTGGGATCGTCGAGTATGGTTGATGCTCGGCAAAAGCTCGACGAGCCTAAGGAATGTCAAGTTTGGCTAATGCTTTGCAAGAAGTTGTTGAGGTCACTAATTGATGAGTATAGCTAATGATTGACAAGATCCTAGGGAGGCTAGGATTGCTAACTGTGGATTACGCTTGGTATGAGAAGATTTACATCGTTGAGTGTAGCAATACTTGGTAAGAGTCGGACGAGGTTAGGATTGATCAGTGCGAACGGGGCTTGTGACAACCCGTAACTTTATAATGAATATTTAATTGATTTATTTAAATATTTAATAGTTAAGCTATGGATTGCTGCTTATATTCGTATTTTTCATACAACCGAATTAGGACTTAAGATCACTTTCATTGAGTCCAGATTGATGGTGCAAACTTTTTTGGGTACAAGCACCGATATATTTTCATATGCAGATTTTTAGCTAGTAGCCTGCGTTCGATTTGTAAATCGATCAAAAAAGTTAACTTCTGCAAATGATGGAATTAAGTTCTAAAACCTTTTCCATTAGGCTCGAAATAGCTTCAAAAACTCTTTTGAGTATAAGGTTCAATATGTTTGAAGTTCGAAAATTTCAAGAATGAATAGTGTCAGATGAAGAGAATTGGGGCTTAGCCCATTAGTTGCTTATATGTGGCTAACTCCCTTCATTGTCCCTCATTCACGTTCATTTGTTCTCCACTATCCTAAATGACCTCCTAATTACCCCTTAATCCCCTAACCCTAAACCTATCAAATAAATTAATTAAAATTAAATAAAATCATCATAAATCTTCTCTCCTCATTCCCTATAAAATCCATGAAAGAATTGGCTTCACTCGGATTTTGGAGAGACATCTCAAATCTCAAGAGAGATTTGAAATGAGTTTTTGTGATTAGAGCTTGATTTGGGCTTAAGGAAGGTGAGTGAGATGTTTATACTATTTAATTTATGTATTATACTTCATTAGTGTGTACATTTATAATTATGAAGTGTTATGGAATGATCTGGAGATTCTTATGCTAGGGTTTAACTTGTATTTATGTAATAAACATGTTTCCCTTAGTTAATTAATTGTTTGAGACCCAAAAACTTTGTTTGGAGAGAGTTAATAATCCCCTAGAATTGAGTGGGCTTAATGGGTGATCTTTTGTGATGATACTGTTTGATTTGAGGTTAATGATGTAGAGTAATGTTGTGTACGTCATTAGCAACAATTAATTAATCCTCTTGAATTGATATATAAAACAGTTCGAATATTTTATAAAGAAGGTATTTAATAAAATGGATATGATATTTTATAAAATAGTTATACGAAATATTATGGAGTTAATGTATTTTGACTATTATGTATTGATATTAATTTCTCGATTTTGTTGGATCTAGATTAACCCTAGAGGGGGTGAATATGGTTTATGCAATTTATCACTGAGTTCAAAACTTACAGGATATTAAAATAATAAACAGATAACAGAATTCGGTAGAAATAAAAGTGCAAAAAATAAATCACACACAAATATACCCAGCTTCGGAAAAACCCTGCCTACTGCTGCATTCCTAAGGTTTCTACTAGATAAAAGAACACATCCCGCATACAAGACCATGTACACTTGTGAACCCCTCACTCCTATTCTAATCCTATGCTCAAAACCCTAGACTAATCTAATCCCCTAGATCAGATTTCCCCTGATTACGACCCTATAACCAGTAACCCTAGTTTTTTACAGACTCTAGAAAACTACCAGTTAACACCCTAACTGGATACTGTAGTATTTTACAGACACTAGAAACTGATTCGGACAATTTACAAAGTAATTAAAAGCCAATACAAAATTAAACATTAACAAGAAAATTAAACCAAAACCCTAGATTTAAAAGTAAAATCAGTCTCCCTTTAAAACCACTTGAACTAGGCTGACCAATTCAATATTGGTTCCACCCCTATTTCATTTTATCTGATCTCTTTCTTTTTGTTTTGAAATGGCGACGGCACTGGAAATATTTCTAGGGTTTTTCTCAAATCCTCTCCCATTCGTGAGCGATGCTTGATGAATTGTGATTCTCTGATGGTCGAGTTCGTGTTTCTCTATCGTCAATTGATTTGGACAATTGCTTGAACAAAAATCTCCAAAATATAAGTGAGTTCCTTCTGAAATTATTTGCTTGAATTTTATTGTTTGGATTTACGATAGAAATGCCAATGATGATAGGTGTGAATTTATAGGGTAATTCGAATTCCTAATCACTCTGATTTCACGCATATGACTTGATTTGGTTTGCGTTGATTTTCCCTTTTGAAATTGATCTGTAAATTTCTTGCGAGATTTCTCTTGATGAATTTAGAAACGATCTTGGCCTTCAATGAATCCTTGCATGAATTTTTTTTACTATATATTCTCTGATGGTATTTTTGGCCCCTGTGACTAATTTGAGCAATTTTGGAAATATCTGTATTGAAACGTGGCCCTTTGAACGTATGCCGTGAATTTTTCCATGCTTGATAGAACTGGAAATCAATTTTGTTGCCAAAATATGATTGTGAAAAAAAAAACAGGAGACTAATTTAATGATTTTCTTGTCTAAAATCCGGTCTTTGAATGTAGAGAAGTTTGTTTCCACGTCAAAACAATTTGTTTAATTTGCACATTAAAAACTGGAAAGAATTTGAGAAAATCTTCATGTTGATTTTAAATTTAACTTGCTAATTCTGGAAACTATTTTGAACCTTATTGAATTCCTTGCTAAGAATGACATATTTGATTTCCTGTAACTGCTACACATCTGAATTTAACATTTCCATCCTGGCTCCATCTAGTTTCATTGAATTTCCTCGGCCCATGTACATCATTCCATATATGATTAAATCAAAACATTAATCATGTCTATCACTGGTCCCATGTGTGCTTGTAAATTTTAAATTTGGATTCCAAATAAGCAAAGCACTCAATTATTCCACTAACTTGCATCTGGAGCTTGCTTTCATCATGCATTGTATGAATGCATGTTTCAAATGATTAACCTGTATTGGACTAGTTCATGCACAACTGATTATGCCATCATATACTCCCTTGTATCTGTTTTTGTGAGTCAAGCCTGCTGAACCATTTAAGATTATGTTCTTTGATCACGTACATGTATATATGTGACCAGTCCTTGTTGTCATGCACGCATGTGCTTAGTCCATTTCCGTCTGCATGCACTCACACTGTATATTCATCATGTAATTCACTTGAGCTTTGCACTTTCACCATGCTATTGATCCATGATGTTTCTTCATGTTCGCTGTGCATGCTATAGTTGCACCATTTTCATGTTTACACAGTTGCTTTGACTTTGACATTCTTGCTTTTGTGTGAGCTGTTGTCTGCTTTGTTTAAAAAAAACTTGACTTGCTGAATTGTATTCTGGTTTGTCTTGGTCTGGGCTTGACTATGCAGTATGTCTTCACCATGTTCACTTGTTTTCTTTATTCATTTGCTTGTATTTTCTTGGCCCGACCAGTTTTTGTTGCTTGACCACTTTGGCATGTTAAAACTATCTTGCCATTTGTTCCATTTCACTGTTGTGCTGACCATGTTGACTTGTATGTATACATATATGTATATATACACGTATGTGTATATATATATATATACGTGTGTGTGTGTGTGTGTCTATTCGAATATATATCAGTAGACCGCTACACAGTGTTGTGGCTGTTCAGAATCAACTGGTTCTGATCATCAAACCGGTGTAGCGTGTTGAGGCTGATCAGTGGGTACTAGAAATATATATCAGATCAAGTCATGAAAAATGATGAGAAACACACCAGAAATCTGAGGCAAATAAAATTTAAAAATTAAAATTTATATTCGCATATATTCAGATTAAATTCTATTGCAGTGTATTGTGTGTGTGTTTCATTGTGATAGGTAAGCAGATGATGACTGGACTGACAGAGAGCTGTGAAGACAGAAGACTGAAGATAAATCAGTATCGGTGTGTGTAATAGTGAAAGAATGTTTATATGAAAAATGTGTATGTATACTGTATATAAGAGGTAATAGAGTGAGTGAGTGTTGTATTGAGGTGCTGTGTATAAAAAAATTGTACTGTTATTTGTAATAAACAAGTTTGATTGAAATAAAATATCATTTTATTGTTGTCAAACAAACTTGTCTATTTTATTCAGTTTATTTACAAGTACAATATTCAGTGAATGTTTAAATAGTGGAGTTATAAATAATTGTATTGTTTGAATGTTTTAAATATAATATTCAATTTAAATAAAATACTGCATGAATGTATGAATGTTTGTACAGTCGTATTCTATTTAAATATAAATATTATATCCCTGTCTATGATGTATAAAACAGTACAATAACAAACACATTTAAAATAATATTTATTTGGTTGTTGTCATCAAACAAAAATCATATAATTGTGTATACGACACCGTTATATACAATAATATCCCCCTTTTGATGATGACAAACAAATATTAAGATTTTGAATACAATAAATGTGTTTGACAATGAAAAGTAGAACTCCCCCTATTTGAATGCTCCCCCTACAGCAGAAACTCCCCCTATAACTGTGCATGATTGAAATTAATGAATTTAATAAATTTTCAAAATTAAAAATATTTATAAAATATTCGCTCATAAATCAAAATCTCAACCCATTCTCCCCCTTTTGTATATAACGGTGTTTTATACACAATTATATGATTTTTGTTTGATGATAACAACCAAATAAATATTATTTTAAATATAATAAATGTGTTTGACAATGAAAAGTGGAACTCCCCCTATTTGAATGCTCCCCCCTACAGCAGAAACTCCCCCTATAACTGTGCATGAGTGAAATTAACGAATTTAATAAATTTTCAAAATTAAAAATATTTATAAAATATTCACTCATAAATCAAATTCTCAACCCATTCTCCCCCTTTTGTTATCATCACAAGGATACAGATTTTGAAATATAGATGAAAACTGACTAGAAATATAATTTTAGCTTAAGAGGAAGAACGGTCATCATAAATCTCAATTAGTCAAACAAAAATCATAATATTCTAAGAACTGAAAGCAAATTTCACATTGTAGAGAATGACAGATTTACGATGAAATTTATAAAAATGGAGAGAGTTAAAAAAAAATGAGTTCCAATTATTTTCCAAAAGAATTTTATAATAATGAGATACAAAAACAGTGATGGATTAGGACTATAATTAATAATTCAATTTAAGTGACAAAATCGAATAATCTCAAATTCTAATGGCTATCAGTCAACAAATCGTAATACATCATAAAATATTAACACATTTCACAGATTAGAAAATGAATTGATAGGCTGGTTTTTAAACACCAAGGAGAATTTCAGATTAATTTCAATTTATAGCACAATATTTCCTTTTTATTTTTATCTTATCTAAGAGCACACTGACCACGCATAACCAGAGCTTGGATTTTTAGATGAGGTCGGTCGCAGCTTAAAATATAAATTGTCTCATAACCATGCATGACCAGAGCTTGGATTTTTAAATGAGGTTAGATACACACTTATGAATATTATATTTTATTATTTTTAGTTTCAAAATGAAAAACTCCTCAATATATAAATCCAATATGGATGATAGAAATGCGATAGGTATAGAAATGGACAGTGAAATAAATTTCTAAATTAATTATATTATGAAATATGCCCGATTGTACCGGGATCATTGAAAATTTTCAGTTATCAGTAATTCTGAATAATAACATAGTCCAATTTCTATCACAAATTTTTTCACTGTTTATACAAAAAGATTTTTAAAAAATATTAAACTCTCCACATTAATATAAAAAACATGATGGATGGCAGAATGATGATAGATAAAGGAGATAATCGTGAAATAATTGCCAGATCAAAGATATTATAATAAATATTCAACCATCATGAAAATCCAAATAAAATCTCCTCTTGTTGTGAAATATATTGCAGTCACAATTCATTACAAATCACAATTTCAAAATCTGATAATAATTTTGATGAATTCTAAATGCAGTTCAACTTGGATATTGATTTCAATTTCTGAATGAATAATCAATAAATAATTTAAAATTGAAAATCAATTACAAGAGGAAATTGAAAAGATCTATACAACACAGGAGCGATTAAAAATATATAAAAAAAATCAGCACTTCCGATACCAATTGATGTCTCTATTAATGAGGATGATAAGACGACACTAGAGATAAAACAGGATATCACTGACAGTAGAATTTTAAAGCCCAAGCAGACAAATTTAGCACATTTATCAGAGCAGTAGACAAGAACAAGTAGTTATTTGAAAAACAGTATCAGAGCAGCAATCAGATCAAAAACAGGTAATTTCCAAAATATTTTCAAATCAACATCAGGACAACACAAAAAACAATTTCAGTTTAGACTTGACAGGATGATGGTCACAACAGTTGATTCATGATCCAGGATTAAAAATACCGTTTATTTTAAATCATTTGATGGAATATGAAGATATCAGGATTCAATGAATCGATCACACCAGATTGAAGATTTTTGATTCGAGATATGTGTGAGATTTAATAAATCAATAATTTCAAATGATTTTAAACAAACAAATATTCAAATCAAATAATCATGAAATAACAATGAGATTTAAGATCAGATTTTCAAAAAAAAATCACAAGTATCTCTGACAAGCCCAAGAGAAATTTTAGATCATTTACATCAATTTTGAGAGGTATTCATGATCCAGAAAATTAAAATAATTTATTTGAAATCACTTGAATCAATGTCAAATTTTGGGATATAATGAATCAGTCACACAAGATTGATAATTTCAAATTTAAGAGGTATGTGAGATTCAGAATATCAAGAATTTCAAATGATTTCAAACAAACAGATGTCAACCATAAAATGATCATGAATAAAGACGAATTTTAAGATGTATCACTGAGATTCTAGACAATTTAAAATTTCCAAGCCAATCTGAAAATCAATGAAATTATCACAACTGAGAAGTAGCAGTGTGCTGTAATGAGTATATTATTTCAAGCTTTTCTAAAATGAATTAGAAGACACTCAAAACAGAAGAGATGTGTGAAATTCCATTAATTATTCAGATCTTCAAAATTTTAGGATTCAGATTAACAATATTCAAGATATGACAAGAATACATCAACACTGTTATGAATTCAAAAAACAGAAAATAAACTTCAAAACAATTGCAGATATTTACAAGATTAAACTCAAGATCTGGAAATGATTAAAAAATCAGTGTTTTTATTCTAATGAAGCGAATTTCCAGAAAATTTTGAGTACTGCAATTGGAAGTTGAGAAAGCCCAAGAAGAAACAGAAATATGACAGTGACAAATCAAGAAAAAAAAGTAGACGGGGTAGAAGAAGGAATAAACAAAGAAAACAAAATATTTACAAAGATGAGTTCAGAGATTATACCTGAAATCCATGTAAACCAGAATCTCCGACTCAGCAAATCCTGGTTGGAGGAACTGTGAATGATATATAAATATATACCAGCTTGATTTCAAATTTCTTTTTGCACAACAGTTCCTCAGCTTCCACCGGTACCTAACAGTTTATAGGATCGAGTTGTCTAACAAAATTTGTAAAACCACTCGCAATTGTTTTCTTACGTTTTGGTACCCAAATCTGTTTATATAACAATACATCAGAATTTACCAAAGTTCCTTTAAGGACCCAATTCTGTTTGAATTTATATGAATTCACTTTGTTTCTTTTTGGGGTCTAAAATGGATTAGTTAGACTGTTATCAAACAATTTCTTATCACGTTTGTGATTCAAAAACTTTTGAAATATCCAGAGTTCAACTTTTCAAAACTATCCTTCTTGAAGCAACTTGAGGGATTTTTAAAACCATTTAAATTGACATTTTCAAAAACATTATTTTTCCCAAAGCCAATACCATATTTATTTCCAATAGAAACTTGATTTTGCAACAACATATTCAACGATTTTCCCCATTAGAAAATTTATCCAAAGTTGATTCTAATCGTTGAATTTTGGATTTAAGATCACTGTTTTCTTTTATTAAATCAAAACATTGATTATTAGTGATCTTCCTTTCAGCATCATATTGTTTCAAAACCAAATTTTCAGATTCAAGTAATATAATTTTTGCCTGGGACTCAGAAATTTCAGATTCAAAATGTTTTCGATTTTCAGATTCAAATTTCTTGAAATTTTCAATCTCGTTTTCAAGCTCTTTCAAAATCAAATCGGATTTCAACAAATTTTCTTTTTCAGCAATTTCAAATTTGGAATTTATATCAATCTTAAAATTTTCAAATTCCTTTTGTAGAAAATTGTTCAAACTTGATAGCTCAATCTTGTTTTCTTTTAAGATCAGAATTTCCTTTTCAAATTTTTGAATGTTTTTGTTGAGATGAACAAGATTGGTTTCCAATTTCAAACAATTTTTGCAATCTGAATTTGAAGAATTTTTAAAATATTCAAGCTGTGATTCCAAATCATCAATTTTTCTGGTCAACTCAGAATTCCTAGATTTCAGAGATTTGTTTTTAGATTTGAGTTTATAAACAGATTTAGTTAAATCAACACACATGTAAACCAAATCTTCGTATGAGAAATTTTCAGCTTCAGCATCTGATGATTCTCCATCGTTTGATCTATCTATTTCTCCTTTTAAGCATTGATCTGAATCTGAGTTGACATCCCGGGGTTTTGAGCAGCTATTGTCAATTTGTCCATACTTTGTATTGAGAGTACTCCAGATTTCCTGTGCAGTCAAACAATGAGAGATAAGTTTAAATTGATCAATACTGAGACAAGAATATATAATGTCCATAGCACGAGTATTGGTAACAATATTCCTTTTATCTGACAAATCAAATCCATTAATAATAATATTCGAATATTTAATATGAACAGATTTTATATAAATTTTCATCTTTATTTTCCAATTTAAAAAATCCGTTCCATTGAAAATAGTTCGAATATTACTGGACTAACTCTCACTAGGCTGACAACTAGAATGACCCATGACTCCAGAGTTAAAGAAAATACCTGCTTTGATACCACTTATTGGATCTAGATTAACCCTAGAGAAGGGTGAATACGGGTTATACAATTTATCGTTGAGTTCAAAACTTACAGGATATTGAAATAATAAACAGATCACAGAATTCAATAGAAATAAAAGTGAAGAAAATAAATCACACACAGATATACCCAGCTTCGGCAAAACCCTGCCTACTGCTGCATTCCTAAGGTTTCTACCAGGTAAAAGAACAGATCCCGCATACAAGACTATGTACACTTGCGAACCCCTCGCTCCTATTCTAGTTCTACGCTCAAAATCCTAGACTGATCTAATCCCCTAGATCAGATTTCCCCTGATTACGACCATGTAACCAGTAACCCTATTTTTTTTACAGACTTTAGAAAATTATTAGTTAACATCCTAACTGGATACTCTAGTATTTTACAGACACTAGAAACTGATTCGGACAATTTACAAAGTAATTCAAAGCCAATACAAAATTAAACATTAACAAGAAAATTAAACCAAAACCCTAGATTTAAAAGTAAAATCAATCTCCCTTTAAAACCACTTGAACTAGGCCGACCAATTCAATATTGGTTGCACCCCTATTTCATTTTATCCGATCTCTTTCTTTTGTTTAGAAATGGCGGCGATACTAGAAATATTTCTAGGGTTTTTCTCAAATCCTCTCCAAATCGTGAGTGATGCTTGATGAATTGTGATTCTCTGATGGTCGAGTTCGTGTTGCTCTATCGTCGATTGATTTGGACAATTGCTTGATCGAAAATCTCCAAAATATAAGTGAGTTCCTTCTGAAATTATTTGCTTGAATTTTATTGTTTGGATTTTCGATAGAAATGCCAATGATGATAGGCGTGAATTTATAGGGTAATTCGAATTCCTAATCACTCTGATTTCACGCATATGACTTGATTTGGTTTGCGTTGATTTTCCCTTTTGAAATTGATCTGTAAATTTCTTGCGAGATTTCTCTTGATGAATTTAGAAACGATCTTGGCCTTCAATGAATCCTTGCGTGAATTTATTTTACTATATATTCTATGATGGTATTTTTGGCCCCTGTGACTAATTTGAGCAATTCTGGAAATATCTGTATTGAAACGTGGCCCCTTGAACGTATGCCGTGAATTTTTCCATGCTTGATAGAACTGGAAATCAATTTTGTTGCCAAAATATGATTGTGAAAAAAAAACAGGAGACTAATTTGATGATTTTCTTGTCTAAAATTTGGTCTTTGAATGTAGAGAAGTTTGTTTCCATGTCAAAACAATTTGTTTAATTTGCACATTAAAAACTGGAAAGAATTTGAGAAAATCTTCATGTCGATTTTAAATTTAACTTGCTAACTCTGGAAACTATTTTGAACCTGATTGAATTCCTTACTAAGAATGACATATTTGATTTCCTATAACTGCTACACATCTGAATTTAACATTTCCATCCTAGCTCCATCATGTTTCATTGAATTTCCTCGGCCCATGTACATCATTCCATATAAGATTAAATCAAAACATTAATCATGTCTATCACTGGTCCCATGTGTGCTTGTAAATTTTAAATTTGGATTCCAAATAAGCAAAGCACTCAATTATTCCACTAACTTGCATATGGAGCTTGCTTTCATCATGCATTGTATGCATGCATGTTTCAAATGATTAACATGTATTGGACTAGTTCATGCACAACTGATTATGCCATCATATACTCCCTTGTATCTGTTTTTGTGAGTCAAGCTTGCTAAACCATTTAAGATTATGCTGTTTGATCATGTACATGTATATATGTGACCAGTCCTTGTTGTCATGCACACATGTGCTCAGTCCATTTCCATTTGCATGCACTCACACTGTATATTCATCACGTAATTCACTTGAGCTTTGCACTTTCACCATGCTATTGATCCATGATGTTTCTTCATGTTTGTTGTGCATGCTATAGTTGCACCATTTTCATGTTTACACAATTGCTTTGACTTTGACATTCTTGCTTTTGTGTAAGTTGTTGCCTGCTTTGTTTAAAAAAAAAACTTGACTTGCTGAGTTGTATTTTGGTCTGTCTTGACCATGTCTTGGTCTGGGCTTGACTATGCAGTATGTCTTCACAATGTTCACTTATTTTCTTTATTCATTTGCTTGGCCCGACCAGTTTTTGTTGCTTAACCACTTTGGCATGTTGAAACTGTCTTTCCATTTGTTCCATTTCACTGCTGTGCTGACCATGTTGACCTGTATGTATACATATATGTATATATACACGTATGCGTGTGTATATATATATATATATATATGTGTGTGTGTGTGTATGTGTGTGTGTTTATTCGAATATATATCAGCAGACCGCTACACTGTGTTGTGGCTGTTCAGAATTGTAATAACCCAGAAATTCTGGGCCAATTTAAAAATTTTATGTTGGCTATTTTGGCGAATTTTGAATATTTAAAATGAATTATTTTAACTAATAACGATGAGAAATTTATTTTGAATAGAATTAGAACGTATATATTTATTTGAATCGTAATTAGAATATAAATATTTTATTTTGAATATAAAAAGAATTGAAAATGGCGCGGTAGTTCGAAATTTCGATTCCGAATTTCAAATGAATGTACAGGATTCAAAATAAACCGGATTTTAGCGAAACCAAAAAAAATTTGAATCTGTTTGACGATATCTTTCCAACCGATGTAAGAAACTGAGATTTCATTTTAAAAGTTGAGAGATATGTCCAGTTTAAAATTCAGAAAAGTCACTGTGGAATTTTTTTTTTTAATATATATATATAAAGGCCTTGAAAATAGCCATTTTGCAAACGACCTCTGTTTTCGATGAAACCACTTTTGTTGGATCCGGAGTGTCAAATTATGGCTAGGTTTCAAAATTTTCTGAATCAATATGTGAGTGTGGCGAAGTTAAACGTGTTTTAACAGTTTCAGTCAATTTTGATCGACTAGAAAATGGCCATTTTTCAAACGGTCTCAGAATTTGACGAAATTAGTTTTGTTAGGACCGTATCGTCAATACGAAGCTAGAAATAATTTTCCTGGGATTTTCGTTGTCAGTATGTGACCCTGGTAATTTGAAATGTACGTTCAAATTGAAAATATATAGATTTAAATTTTGATTTGAGCGAAAACAAATCGTAATGATCGAATTGGCCTACGATACATATCTCATTGTGTTCGGAATGGGGGTAATTAGCTTGGGACAACAGTCGGTGGGTTCGATTTCGAATTCGAAATAAAAAGTTACTTTTTGATATTAAAATGGAATTAAATATATAAATAATAATAATTGGTCAACCCCCTTTATCCTTCTCTCCCCCATCCTTTGTTCAAATCAAAACCCGTCAGTTTGTAAAAAAAAAAGGGAAATCCACCGCGGAAGTGGCGTCGCTGCCACCGCCATTGGCAGCGCGAGCCACAGCATCACCACCCCCTAGCTTCTCCTACACCCTCTCTAAAACCGCAGCCCCCTTTCGATCGAGCCCCACGAGACCCGCAGCTCCCCTGCGCCACCGCGATGACTCCCTCCGCCTCCACTCCGGCGAGCAACCGCGCCAATACCGCCGCCATTCTCCACCTTCGGTCGCACCAAACCAGCCCCCTCCTCGTAGTTAAATCCGCGCAGACACCCCCTCCCTTCCTTTGGCAAACGATGTGAGTTTTCTTTTGTTACTTGATTTTCTTTTTTTCAGTTTTATATATGATATATTAATAAAAAGGTTTGATTTTTATAAATAAAAAGGTTTGATTTATATAGATAAAAAAGGTTTGATTTTTATAGTAAACAAAGACAAGATTTTTATAAACAAAGCTATGATTTCTTTTTTTATTATTTTATATAAAGACATGATCTTGTTTAAGAGAAAAATTAGATTGTTATATACATGAAGCGGAGATGAAAAAGAATGGGTTTTTATTTATGTATGATAGGAGAAGAAAAATAAATGATTTTTATTTATTTTAGAAAAGATAGAATCTTTATTTAGAAAAGATAGGATCTTTATTTTAGAAAAGATAGGATTTTTATTTTTTAAAAGATCGGATTTTTAATATGAAAAGGCGAGATTTTTTATATATGTATAACGATATAAAAATGTAATCTTTATATATTTAGTGAAATAAAAATCTGATTTTTATTATATATATATATATAGTAAGATAAAAATGTGATTTTTAATGTGAACAGCGTGAAAAAGATTGCATTGGAATTTCGGGCTGATTCAAGCCATTCAGAAATTCAGAAATGAAATGGCGGAGTGGATCCCCAAGGTGAGAACTTCTCACTTTTAATTCTTGTTTTCTAGTTAGAAATATATACTAGGATGCAGACGGTGCTTAGCAGCACCCGACACCCGTTGTCCCCAGACCATGGACGACTTGTGTGATTGTTTGTGTTGTGAAATTTGACTGTTGATTGTGATGTGAAAAGTAAATATTCATGTGTTGAAAGTATATATTCATGTGTGAAAAGTATATATTCATGTGTTGAAAGTATATATTCATGTGTTGAAAGTATATATTCATGTGTTGAAAGTAAAATAATTTCATGTGTTGAAATAAAATATATATTCATGTGTTGAAATAAAATATATATTCATTTACAAGTCGAACGATTTGTTTATGTACACAGATTTGACTGATATTGATTGGAAAGATAAATTTTACACATCGCCCAACTGCACAAATAAAACCTGTATTTGATTATTTGAAAACCCCACACGGATGTTGGGATAAAATTGGTCATACACTAATCCCAATAATTAGTTGTATGTTGATCGATTGATTGACAGGTTGTTGTAAGCGTTAATTATTTATATTTAATGCTTATGCAGTTATGTGGTGCACTCTGGATGGTGGTTGATGATTTATCATTGCTATTATATACATGTGTTGTAGGGAATCCATATAATTAACGTTATATGGTAATTGATTGGTGTAATGACCCGGGATTTTGTCGATCTTGGTTATCGCCATAAACTCAATGATGACTAACCAAGATCGAAAAATATCGGTCATAAATGAAAGAAACTAGAGGGTGAGGATAGATAAGATAGAAACTTAGAATAGAAGAAGAAGAACAACAACATCAGAGTAACACGAACCTTACAGCGGAACGAATAACATATAATATATGTAACATAACTTTGAAATATAACAGTTATGTATACAATAGCACTTATCAGAGTACAACACTTACAACACAGCGGAATATAAACAATAGCTATATGATCTTGTAGCCTCCTACTCCAAGCTCTCCAAGCATACCTATAAAATCCCGACTACTTGACTGCCCGTACAAATTTAGGCACCCAAGAGTTTAGGGAAACAAAACAAAATAAACTCCGGGTCAGTCATGAGACTGGTATGAGTAAAACAGTTAAAAACAGTTCGAACAGGTAAATGATATCTCATAAGACCACGCCGTATAACGGAACGGGTTTTTCCCTTATGAGAATCCAAGATATCTTTATATCAAAAACCTTTTGATATTATAATAACGTCTATCAACCACAACTATATTAATCATCTAGCAGAAACGCTTTCATCTCACGTTCTACATATATAGTGTACAATCAAAACCGCAAGCACGTATTGGGTAATGGATTTCCAACTATGACGAGATATGGAACCACCTTTCACTAGAGTACCTCTAGAGAGGAATACACTGGGTTCAACAAGAACATCTTGCAACCCGGCCACACATGACCGACCACTTATTTCGCTTGAGTGTATCGAATGTATATCACCAACGGTTGGGATCAGCAACCGTTTCCTGAATGGGACAGTATCGACAATAGATTTTTAGGAATAAATGAAACTCTAGATCAGGTGATTATACACCCTACTTCGGAGCGACCGACTTAGCCATGCTGCCTGCCCGATTTCTGTAATTTACCGGTTGATGAGGCTAGAAGCTACGCTTTATCATCACACCGGATTCACTTTGAATGCCACATCGTCAAATCCATCAAATCACCGATTGACGTCCTCAACAATACATTATGTGTTAGCTAAAAGAAGTTTCCTTCTCCTCTTCCACTCTTGGTACGATTGGAGAAATCAATATACGTGATCGTTTGGAAATACTCTGTCAGACATTCGTCCATACAAGTCGTCCAGGAACAGGACAAACCGAAGGTACTATTCAGTATATCCATCTTAGGCACTGTTATCTAAGATTTATACAATAGTTCTTGCACTTTACCCCGTCTTCAATTTTCTTTGGCATATATGATTCGCAACGCTTATGCCAATACAGAGTGGTTCTTTGGATAATAATCCAACCGGTCTCTCCATATTAACAACGTTAAAATGGTCAAAACTTCGATAGTCTGTGATTTAACCATCAAAGAAAAACAGGTGTGCAAACAACGATATTATTTCCAGATGGAAATTCTATCAATCGATCATCTATATATATATATATATATATATATTCTCGTTTCCTTATTTTCTATGTTTAGAAAATATACGTTATTAACACTGGAAAACATTTCCATAGCTTATTTACATATCACTATCATTTCACAACTATCAGTCCCTGATTGTAAACTAGTAGGAGAACAATTCTCTAAGTATAAACCCCGAAGGCCGAAACCAACATCAGATCGATACTCAGAAATTATTCAACTTAACTAATCTCTTGTCAGTTTCTAATCTTGTTTAACTCTATTTCTTTACCTCTATTCGATTTACTCTATTTGATTAACTCTAATCTGTTTTAACTTTATTTTCGAATAACTATATTCGATTTAACTCCTTCGAATATAAACTATCGAATAACTACTTCGAATATAAAATATTCAATTAACTACTTCTAACATAACTATATTCGATTAACTACTTCGAATATAAACTATATTCGATTAACTACTTCGAATATAAACTATATTCGATTAACTACTTCTTGATATACTCTAATCGAATAACTTTATTTGATTAACACTATTCCGTTTTTATAATTCTATTTGTTTTTGGTTTTACCCTATTTCCCTTTCAATCCTATTTGTAATTGGTTTACAAATATTTCCTTTATTCTATTCTATTTATTCTAACCAATAATATATCCCTTTATCTTTTCTATTTATTCTAACAAATAAATATTTTCTTAAAAAAAAAACTTTTCCTTTTCTATATAAAATCCATCAATTTCATATAAATAATTCATTTCAAAATACACTTTGAAAATCCCTTATATCATTCTGGTATTCTTATGGTACTTAACATACCATATCACAATGATCGATATCACTCAAACACACACAATCAACAATAGATTATATATATCACGTCATAGATCACAATATATGAATCACAGTAAAATAAATGTTGAGGAATCCAGTTCGATTCCTCCAACCTGTATCCCTGCATCACAGATGTTAAACAATATAGATAACATCACTTTCAGTTCCATATGATATATTTTGTTAAACAGAATCAATATAGAAATTCAACTAACTGTCTAGCAGTTCAATCAAACAGTCAACACACAGTCAATCAGTCAATATTAAACAGTTCTAAAAATACAACATGAAATTATAAACTGTTCAGAGTTAGTGAGGTTTACTCACATTGGACTATCATCGTTAATTAACGATAATTGTCGTTGATTCATATTGGACAATTTATTTTGCTATAAATTGTAACGAGCTCAGATGGACTCCCAGTCAGTTCCATCGTGTAGTGTCCGCTCATACGATCCCAACGGATCTGGCCGTTCGTGATTCTGATTTCGTATGATCAAGATATCATCAATATAAGTTAATACATTATTCAGACTTTAAATTAAACTAATATATTATAAATTATTGGGCCTTAACTTTTCAAACTTGAGCCCAACTACCATAAAAAGCCCGCCTCCCTGAACCTCTTCTTCCCAGAACAGAATTGACACTCCAGAACTGGTCGATGGCCATTGCAACTCCTTCGCAAGCCACGTTCTTTCCCAATCCACCACGAGAATCCAAACAAAGACCATCACTCCATTCTCCATCAAAATCTCCTTCTAACCACCTCAACATCATACCACTCGCACCCACCCACGTCCCTGCGTTCCAGCACCATTCTCGACGGCATCCAGGAAGACAGCGACATTTTTTCCCATGGAATACCCCAAATTCTTGTGTACGAATTCGAAATCATCTCCTGAACCTAAAACTAAACTCAAAAACCACCATCGAACCCTTTATACTCGAACAACCTCAACCCTAGATCTAGAACCGTGCGCTGGGTGAATTTTCAGCGAACAGAAATTGCATCGATGTCAGCAAAAGCAGCATCAACTCGAAGCGAATCCTTTTCTGAATCCAACGATATATATTCTGGAATTTTCAGGAATTGATTTGATTTTAAATTGATTTTAGAAGAGGATTTTTCACTGTGGCATTTTTGTTCGAGGTGGTGGCGCCTATTTTGAGCAGTGGAAAAACTGAATTAGGTTAGGAGGATTATTAGGGGGTGTTTATAAGTGATTGAGATATTTTTAGATATTTTTTTAGATATTTTATTTTATCATTTTATATTCGTTTTTGGCTTCTAAAAATCCGTGTGATCACACACGATATCCAAAAATCAAGAAAATGGTCGTGTAGCTACAGTTCGACATTACGGTCCCAACGAAACTGGTTTCGTCGAATTCCGACTCCGTTTACTCACACAGCGTATTTTTAACTGTCAAAATACTGACTGTTTCTCACTCTAAAAATCCGTACTGCCAAACACTGACTCTAAAAATCACGAAATTGGAAATTTAACAACTATTTGACATTGCGGATCCAACAAAATTGGTTTCATCGAATTCTGAGGTCGTTTGCAAAACCGGCTATTTTTAAAGCTCCGAATGACCCATTTAAATATATAAATATATTTAAATATAATTGAATTAAATACAAATAAATTTATATTATCATATATACTCGCAGTGGAATACCATACAGTTCTACTGGGATTTATAACTTGATATTTCAAATCCCGATTAAATCGATATTCGATTTAAATTGAATTTCCTTTTTAAAAATATAAATAATTCCTTTATAAATAATAAAGGAATTCCACAGCGACTTTTTCTAAAATTTGATTTGGACGTAAATCAAAATCTACACGACGAAATCCCGATTTTTCTCTTCCACTAGAAAGATATACTCCACCAGCTCCATACGTTTCTTATTTCACAGAAATCCGGCTTAAAACGAATCATGTACATTCAGTTGAAGTTCGAATCTCCAATTTACGAACTGCAGCGCCATTTCGAGCTCGATTTTTAATTATATTATAATTCTATGTTCAAACTGTCGTTTATATAATATATTCGTTATTCAAATTCAAATCCCAGCTGAATTAAATATCACAGATGATCCAGTTCACAACATATCGCCATTTCAGCCAATTCCGATTATTTCAAAATTAAATATATTATTTTAATTTATTATTTTAATTAAATATTCACCATTATTTAATTCCACGACCATTAAATTCACTGTATCACCTATTTAAATAATTAAATAAATTAATTATTATACCGCTAACGATGCGGGTCATTACATTCTTTCCAACTTAAAATAATTTCGTCCTCGAAATTGCTAAAGCCCGAAGACGACCCTATCGACTGGTTAGAACATATTTGTTCACTTCTTAACTTCAGTTTCAATTGAACCAATTTAATTTAATTATTAATTCTTATTATCGAAAATTTTCAAAAATCCTGAAAATTTTCTAACACCTTAACTTTTCGAAAAAATTCGCCAACACCTCCTTTGTACTGGTCAATAGGTCAAACTCCAACTCGCCTCTCTGGGCCATCTCCAACCCAAAAGAAAAATCAAATAGCCAAGAAGCTTGCCCATTCGGCTCATAAATCTTATATCCAATAGAAATATAAACTTGTACTTTTTTGTCGGGTATATCAACTCTATCACTTTTATATGTTATCGATTCAGCATATACCAATGTTATCCCCAATCAAATTATGCAATCTTTTATCTCCAACACAACCATTCGCTTTATATCCAAGCCAAATATCATTTCAAACTCGAGTTTGATTCTCGATTTCAAACTCTTAACTCATCAGTACAAGACCATTTCGGATTATTCTCTTATCACCCCAGTTTTTACTTAACAAGTTAAATTTAAATTCTAGAATTTAAATTCCTGGGCTTTTATTCCAAGTCAATTTGAAATCATAATACCAATTCAAAACATTTGAATTCTTAAACAACTTGTTTTCGCACAACAAATTTGAAAATAAAATCTTGGGTAGTAATCCGCCACTTACAACTCGAAAATCACACTGATGATGTGTACACCATCATCAGAATTATTTTCCAGCGATCAAAGTGAGTTCAATACTATATTCTTTTTCAAAACTCCAACTTAAACACTTCCATCTTGAATCAGTCCAAAATATCCTTATTAAAACAAATTTAAAACCTCCCAGGATTTTAAAATTCACATATATCCAATTCAGATTCAATTACAGACACTTATCTGAATTTCTAGTTTTAAATTTTCAATTCTGATTTTAATTTCAGATTTAATTCATCTTATTTCATATATTATACTTATATAAATTCTGATCGATTATTTACATAACCATTATATTTATAATCTTACTCGATTATAACAACATCCAATATATCCCATATATTATAATCATTTCAATAACAATCTTCTTTATATCAAAATATAATTTGGGTAAATTTATTCTATTTACCCTCTTTTCAAAACATATCGTGTCGACCCATCGTATTCGAGTGTTTATTTACTCCTACCGATACAGTGGATCAAACTGATCGACCAGAACTCATAAACAACTCAACCAATGAATCTCCACAATATAAAATTATTTTATATCGAATAACAAATACGTTCACTCGTATATATACACTCAAACTCAATCTAGGGTATTACTAACCCTATCTCTACTGAGTCACGCAACAGAGCCAAGGTAATTCTTAACTTAAGCTCTGATACCAACTGCAACGACCCGGGATTTTGTCGATCTTGGTTATCTCCATAAACTCAATGATGACTAACCAAGATCGAAAAATACCGGTCATAAATGAAAGAAATTAAAGGGTGAGGATAGATAAGATAGAAACTTAGAATAGAAGAAGAAGAAGAAGAAGAAGAAGAACATCAGAGTAACACGAACCTCACAGCGGAACGAATAACATATAATATATGTAACATAACTTTGAAATATAACAGTTATGTATACAATAGCACTTATCAGAGTACAACACTTACAACACAGCGGAATATAAACTATAGCTATATGATCTTGAAGCCTCCTGCTCCAAGCTCTCCAAGTATACCTGTAAAATCCCGACTACTTGACTGCCCGTACAAATTTAGGCACCCAAGAGTTTAGGGAAACAAAACAAAATAAACTCCAGGTCAGTCATGGGACTGGTATGAGTAAAACAGTTAAAAACAGTTCGAACAGGTAAACAATATATCATAAGACCACGCCGTATAACGGAACGGGTTTTTCCCTTATGAGAATCCAAAATATCTTTATATCAAAAACCTTTTGATATTATAATAATGTCTATCAACCACAACTATATTAATCATCTATCAGAAACGCTTTCATCTCACATTCTACATATATAGTATACAATCAAAACTGCAAGCACGTATTGGGTAATGGATTTTCAACTATGACAAGGTATGGAACCACCTTTCACTAGTATACCTCTAGAGAGGAATACACTGGGTTCAACAAGAACATCTTGCAACCCGGCCACACATGACCGACCACTCATTTCGCTTGAGTGTATCGAATGTATATCACCAACGGTTGGGATCAGCAACCGTTTCCCGAATGGGACAGTATCGACATTAGATTTTTAGGAATAAATGAAACTCTAGATCAGGTGATTATACACCCTACTTCGGAGCGACCGACTTAGCCATGCTGCCCGATTTCTGTCATTTACCGGTTGATGAGGCTAGAAGCTACGCTTTATCATCACACCAGATTCACTTTGAATGCCACATCGTCAAATCCATCAAATCACCGATTGACGTCCTCAACAATACATTATGTGTTAGCTAAAAGAAGTTCCTTCTCCGCTTCCACTCTTGGTACGATTGGAGAAATCAATATACGTGATCGTCTGGAAATACTCTGTCAGACATCCGTCCATACAAGTCATCCAGGAATAGGACGAACCGAAGGTACTATTCAGTATATCCATCTTAGGCACTGTTATCTAAGATTTATACAATAGTTCTTGCACTTTACTCCGTCTTCAATTTTCTTTGGCATATATGATTCGCAACGCTTATGCCAATACAGAGTGGTTCTTTGGATAATAATTCAACCGGTCTCTCTATATTAACAACGTTAAAATGGTCAAAACTTCGATAGTCTGTGATTTAACCATCAAAGAAAACCAGTTGTGCAAACAACGATATTATTTCCAGATGGAAATTCTATCAATCATCTATATATATATATATATATATCTCCTCATTTCTTTATTTTCTATGTTTAGAAAATATACGTTATTAACACTAGAAAACATTTCCATAGCTTATTTACATATCACTATCATTTCACAACTATCAGTCCCTGACTGTAAACTAGTAGGAGAACAATTCTCTAAGTATAAACCCCGAAGGCCGAAACCAACATCAGATCTATACTCAGAAATTATTCAACTTAACTAATCTCTAGTCAGTTTCTAATCTTGTTTAACTCTATTTCTTTACCTCTATTCGATTTACTCTATTTGATTAACTCTAATTTGTTTTAACTTTATTTTCGAATAACTATATTCGATTTAACTCCTTCGAATATAAACTATCGAATAACTACTTCGAATATAAACTATATTCAATTAACTACTTCTAACATAACTATATTCGATTAACTACTTCGAATATAAACTATATTCGATTAACTACTTCGAATATAAACAATATTCGATTAACTACTTCTTGATATACTCTAATCGAATAACTTTATTTGATTAACACTATTCCCTTTTTATAATTCTATTTGTTTATGGTTTTACCCTATTTCCCTTTCAATCCTATTTGTAATTGGTTTACAAATATTTCCTTTATTCTATTTATTCTAACCAATAATATTTCCCTTTATCTTTTCTATTTATTCTAACAAATAAATATTTTCTTTTAAAAAAAAACCTTTTCCTTTTCTATATAAAATCCATCGATTTTATATAAATAATTCATTTTCAAAATACACTTTGAAAATTCCCTTATATCATTTTGGTATTCTTATGGTACTTAACATACCATATCACAATGATTGATATCACTCAAACACACACAATCAACAACAGATTATATATATCACGTCATAGATCACAATATATGAATCACAGTAAAATAAATGTTGAGGAATCCAGTTCGATTCCTCCAACCTGTATCCCTGCATCACAGATGTTAAACAATATAGATAACATCACTTTCAATTCCATATGATATATTTTGTTAAACAGAATCAATATAGAAATTTAACTAACTGTCTAGCAGTTCAATCAAACAGTCAACACACAGTCAATCAGCCAATATTTAACAGTTCTTAAAATACAACATGAAATTATAAACTGTTCAGAGTCAGTGAGGTTTACTCACATTGGACTATCATCATTAATTAACGATAATTGTCGTTAATTCAGATTGGACAATTTATTTTGCTATAAATTGTAACGAGCTCAGATGGACTCCCAGTTAGTTCCATCGTGTAGTGTCCGCTCATACGATCCCAACGGATCTGGCCGTTTGTGATTCTGATTTCGTATGATCAAGATATCATCAATATAAGTTAATACATTATTCAGACTTTAAATTAAACTAATATATTATAAATTATTGGGCCTTAACTTTTCAAACTTGAGCCCAACTACCACAAAAAGCCCGCCTCCCTGAACCTCTTCTTCCCCAAACAGAATTGACGCTCCGGAACTGGTCGATGGCCATTGCAACTCCTTCGCAAGCCACGTTCTTTCCCAATCCACCACGAGAATCCAAACAAAGACCATCACTCCATTCTCCATCAAAATCTCCTTCTAACCACCTCAACATCATAGCACTCGCACCCACCCACGTCCCTGCGTTCCAGCACCATTCTCGACGGCATCCAGGAAGACAGCAACACAATTTCCCATGGAATACCCCAAATTCTTGTGTACGAACTCGAAATCATCTCCTGAACCCAAAACTAAACTCAAAAACCACCATCGAACCCTTTATACTCGAACAACCTCAACCCTAGATCTAGAACCGTGCGCTGGGTGAATTTTCAGCGAACAGAAATTGCATCAATCTCAGCAAAAGCAGCATCAACTCGAAGCGAATCCTTTTCTGAATCCAACGATATATATTCTGGAATTTTCAGGAATTGATTTGATTTTAAATTGATTTTAGAAGAGGATTTTTCACTATGGCATTTTTGTTCAAGGTGGCGGCGCCTATTTTGAGCAGTGGAAAAACTGAATTAGGTTAGGAGGATTATTAGGGGGTATTTATAAGTGATTGAGATATTTTTAGATATTTTTTTAGATATTTTATCATTTTATATTCGTTTTTGGCTTCTAAAAATCCGTGTGATCACACACGATATCCAAAAATAACGAAAATGGTCGTGTAGCTACAGTTCGACATTACGGTCCCAACGAAACTGGTTTCGTCGAATTCCGACTCCGTTTGCTCACACAGCGTATTTTTAACTGTCAAAATACTGACGGTTTCTCACTCTAAAAATCCGTACGGCCACACACTGACTCTAAAAATCACGAAACTGGAAATCTAACAACTATTTGACATTGCGGATCCAACAAAATTTGTTTCATTGAATTCTGAGGTCGTTTGCAAAACCGGCTATTTTTAAAGCTCTGAATAACCCATTTAAATATATAAATATATTTAAATATAATTGAACTAAATACAAATAAATTTATATTATCGTATATACTCACCGTGGAATACCATACAGCTCTACTGGGATTTATAACTTGATATTTCAAATCCCGATTAAATCGATATTCGATTTAAATTGAATTTCCTTTTTAAAAATATAAATAATTCCTTTATAAATTATAAAGGAATTCCACAGCGACTTTTTCTAAAATTTGATTTGGACATAAATCAAAATCTACACGACGAAATCCCGATTTTTCTCTTCCACTAGAAAGATATATTCCACCAGCTCCATACGTTTCTTGTGTCACAGAAATCCGGCTTAAAACGAATCATGTACATTCAGTTGAAGTTCGAATCGCCAATTTACGAACTGCAGTGCCATTTCGAGCTCGATTTTTAATTATTTTATAATTCTATGTTCAAACTATCGTTTATATAATATATTCGTTATTCAAATTCAAATCCCAGCTAAATTAAATATCACAGATGATCCAGTTCACAACATATCGCCATTTCAGCCAATTCTGATTATTTCAAAATTAAATATATTATTTTAATTTATTATTTTAATTAAATATTCACCATTATTTAATTCCACGACCATTAAATTCACTATATCGCCTATTTAAATAATTAAATAAATTAATCATTATACCGCTAACGATGCGGGTCATTACAATTGGGCTTCATTCCAATTTGGAAAATAAGGAATATAATAGAAATAAATTCATGTGTTGAATAAAAATAAAAATTCTTGTGTTGAATAGAAATAAATTCATGTGTTGAATAGAAATAAATTCATGTGTTGAATAGAAATAAAAATTCATGTGTTGAATAGAAATAAATTCATGTGTTGAATAGAAATAAATTCATGTGTTGAATAGAAATAAAAACTCATGTGTTGAATAGAAATAAATTCATGTGTTGAATAGAAATAAATTCATGTGTTGAATAATATAAATATTCATGTGTTGAATAGAATAAATATTCATGTGTTGAATAGAATAAACATTCATGTGTTGAATAAAAGCCGTGTTGATTAGATTTACGCCATTTTGACATGAATGATATTTATATCGGTTTTATTCATTTTTATAATGAATATAGAAAAGGAAGTGAATTCAAAATATAACATTTTGAAAATATTATCATTTATAGATTAATGATATGGAATATTCAATTTTGATTAGAAATTGAATATAAAGTTGAAATCGTTTTGAAAACGAATTTAAAACGATTTATAAAATACGTTTTAAAAGGAAATCGACGAAATATATATAATATATATATTATATATATAATGGCCTGAATAGAACGCGCCGCGCCGCAGCAGTTCACGAATTTCGACCATTGACTTCGAATGGATATTATGGGAGATCCTACCGTCGGATTCTCCTAAAACCGGAACCGTTGGGTTCGTATCGAAAAGAGCTTTCTAACGAATATTAGAAATTAGAAATCTAACGGTTGGATTTGAAATTATGTCCAAATCAAATTTGGAAAAGGTCGTTGTAAGTGCAGTTCGATGGCCGTTGATGGAATTCGACTGTACGTGCCTTGATAAAATTATTAAAAATAGTAATGATTTGTGTAAAATCATAAGAAATGATTTGTGAAGAATTAAGATGAAAAATTCCAAATTTGTAAAGATAAAAATAGTTTTTATTGAAATTAACTAGTTTTGAACTAGAATAATAATTTATTTATTTTTAAATAAATAAATTGGATTTGAAAGGGTTTTAAAAGTAACCAGGAGTTTCAATAATTGAATTGGAATGGAATGTGATTTTGGGTTTATGGTGAACCGTATTTTAAATGACATTGGTTTTTTAACCCAGTTAAAGACAAGATATGATTTCCCAAGTTAAACAATCATTAATATTGATTTTTGGGAAGATCAAAACCAAGTGGAGTTTTAATGAATCTTTAATTAGATTGAAATGATCGAGAATGGAGTATCACCAGTTTTGCTCCAGGCGATAGTTAAATCTTTAATTAGATTTGAACGTGAAATGGTAATTGAATTTACCGATAACACTGTAGTGTTGGATATGAAGTATTACCAGTTTTACTTCATGGGATGAATAGGTTGGGATTGGGAAATAAAATAAATGATTACTTCGGTGTGGTTCGCTAATCCCGACTAGTTTGAATTGATATTCAAAAGAAGATTAAAGAATAAATTTAAAGAATTTATCTTTGATAAAATTAATGGGAACCTTTCCCAAAGCATAAGAATATTTGAATAAAAGAATATTCTGAATTGGAATGAGGTGTATGTTGTGTTTGTGTAACACTTGTTTATTATATACGCGAGTTATTCAGAAAGACCGGGTTTATCCCATTCTGAATAGCTGATTCGACGATGTGTCGAGGATGAAGACGGTGGTCGAAGACCGGAGGTCTTCACATCGTTTGGGTGATTACTGATGATCTTGATTGGGCTGTACACCCAAGAGGAGGGAATCAGTTGGTGATCGTCCAGACGTACTTGGAGATTGATGGAAATGCGAGGTACAAGGTGCCTCCAGTTTCGTTCAGACCCAGAACGAACTTGTAAATGGACTGTGTGTCTGACATTGGATTTTATTCTGTGTGATTGATTTCTATTAAATATATATCTATTTGGCGGTGGAGAATTTATTCTCTTGCTTAACGCCCTTCTCTGAGACGTACGAGCTCAGGGGTTATATACTGATGGATAACAATCGCATGGAGTGAATTTCCTGTGTGGCATGCCTAAGTGGCAATTAATCAAGGCTTCTGCTGAAAAGCAAAGTCTTGTGGTTGATGATCAAAGCACTACCGGTATGGCATAACTTTGTATAGCGTTGATTCGCGAGCCTCACACCCCGGTTGTGAACCAGAAACGGGAGAGGACATCAGGGAAGGCATGCGTTTCCTTCTAGATAGAAGTGACGTCAGTGGTTTTACACGCCCTAACGAGTTTGACTTATGTGGTTGTTGCTGTTGCGAGGCGCCTTGGATATATCGGTGACTGTGTAGAGCCGATGGAGTCATTGGGCTCATTTACGCCCCCAAAGGGCGAGGAAACGCAGTGTCCAAGGTTTAAGTTTAATACACATTGGTGGACCGGCCCTGACGATCCAAGGGCTCACCTGTGTCTGGGTCCTGAGACATGGGCTAGATTGTCTCGAATCGGTAGAGGACTATCTTTTGCCTCGGTTCACAGATGGAAATCCAACTTCCAGTACGTGACATTTGCGGTTTTGATTGTAGAGTCTAGTATTGGCGACATGATATATGGTACCCATGCCGTCTATGATTAATACTTATGATTGAAATTGTTTTGACACTATACACTTATAGTAATAATAAAACATGAAATTTCACATACCAAGCATTCTTGGCTATTATAAGATAAAAAGCCTATCCTCCGGTTTGCGTTGCATTGTGTGATGGGACCTGGGTCTTATAATAGCTTCATTGTTCTTTATTTAGCATTGCGCTGTTGTTTTATGCACTGGTGTTCTTGGGAGGAAACCCGTTCCGTGTTATACGGCGTGGTCCCTTGATTTACCTAACTTTAAAATATAGATTAATAACTGTTTTAGTTCTCACACCAGTCACATGACTGACCTGGAGTTTATTGTTTTAACCTAAACTCTGGGTGCCCTTATTTTGACACGGACAGCTAGTAGTTTTGGTTTTGCAAATTTATATTCACAGGATCCTGATTTACAGCTGAAGTGGTATTCGGAAAGCTCTGTATCCGTGTATTTGTTTTCAGTTGTGCTTTGTATTGTTTTTCCGCTGCTATGTAATGTATTGTAATCTCTGATATTTTGTGATGTGTAATATTTATTTATACTCTGTATATTCTTGTATTCTGATGAATTGTTGTAATTAACAATGAAATGTTCTTCTGTCTGCGTTCCAATTTGTCGTGTTCTCAAAACAATCAGGGGTTTCGAATGGTCTTGGTCAGTTTAGCGATCGACTCGGATCGAGCGAAATTCACGGTCGTCTCAAGAATCGACTGGTTCTGATCAGCAAATCGGTGTAGTGTGTTGAGGCTGATCAGTGGGTACTAGAAATATATATCAGATCAAGTCATGAAAAATGATGAGAAACACACCAGAAATATGAGGCAAATAAAATTTTAAAAATTAAAATTTATATTCGCATATATTCAGTTTAAATTCTATTGCAATGTACTGTGTGTGTGTTTCATTGTGACAGGTAAGCAGATGATGACTGGACTGACAGAGAGCTGTGAAGACAGAAGACTAAAGATAAAGCAGTGTTAGTGTGTGTGTGTAATAATGAAAGAATGTTTATATGAAAAATGTGTATGTATACTGTATATGAGATGTAACAGAGTGAGTGAGTGTTGTATTGAGGAGTTGTGTATAAAAAAAATTGTACTGTTATTTGTAATAAACAAGTTTGATTGAAATAAAATATCATTTTACTGTTGTCAAATAAACTTGTCTATTTTATTCAGTTTATTTACAAGTACAATATTCAGTGAATGTTTAAATAGTGGAGTTATAAATAATTATACTGTTTGAATGTTTTAAATATAATATTCAATTTAAATAAAATACTGTATGAATATATGAATGTCTATACAGTCGTATTCTATTTAAATATAAATATTATATCCCTGTCTATGATGTATAAAACAGTACAATAACAAACACATTTATAATAATATTTATTTGGTTGTTATCATCAAACAAAAATCATATAATTGTGTATACAACACCGTTATATACAATAGATTTCTTATGCTGGAGCGGTCTCTTATATATCGTTATTCTATTTTCTGTTCATGTGTAATGTTATTATATGTTGTAATTCCATCGTAAGATCTTATCATCGTCTTGGTTTAGTGTCCTATTCTAATTTTATCCTGACAATCTATCTTTTATGGTATTTGAAAGTAAGGCGATGTTGTACGGCGGCGTCTTTTAGATATCATGAAGGGCGAGTCATTATAGCACTTGGCATGGGAAGACAATGACCATTGGGAATGGAGTACGCTCGACAAGGGTCTGGAGAGACCAAAGATAGACTCAGCAAGGTCGTGGATACCAAACATCAATCCGACTAGGTCGTGTTTCAACAATGACTCGGCATGGCCACTAACGCCAGCTTAATAAAGCTGTCAAACATACAAATGAACCAAAGAGATCGTGGATTCATTAACAGGTTGGAATAATCATGGAAGTCATGAACAATCTGAAGAGATTGCAAACTTTGGACTTATACAAAACACGTCTTCTATAGTAATATATGTTTTAAAGGGTAAGTGTTAACACGTCTTTTAACAAGACCGCTACGATTTAGACTTGGATACATAGATTACTCAACCTTTGAGGTGGATAGCATTGAAAGATGGACGGATCGCTCTAGAATAGAGTATGGATGCAAATACGAAGCTACGAATAGTTGGCAGGCCCGACCCAGGGGACAGCCCATCAAGCCCTTGGGCTAGGGCAACAAATTAGAAATTTTCGTTTTAAACATTTAATATATATGCCATAAACTAAATGGTTATCAAATTATTGTGTAGCTTGGTTGGTTGGGGTCTTGAAGTGTGTTTGGGGGAGCAGGTTCAAACATAGGCGAAGACAACTTGCTTATCTTTCTCCCATTGCTACCTTCAATATTCATTTTATGGGCTTAGGCATCAAATTTTCTGGGTCGGTACTGACAGTTGGATTCATCAAAATATCACTTTAGAGTTGGCTGAATCAGAACTCAAAATATGGCTAATCAGGGATTGGTATGACTCCAGAGCACATGAATAGATCTAGGATATTGGCTAAGTGGGGGATCGGTACTACTCTAAGGTAGAGGATTTCAAGATTCGAAAACTTGATCAAAACTGCATTAATAACTCAATTTTTAGAGGTCAAATCAAGAAATCAAGCAAATAAGGAAGAAGGCAATTCGAAGGGGTCCCACCCTCAAGGTCCCACCCCGTGCGATGCAACACCCAAATGAGACCGACTCCCCATAGGAGCCAGTACCGACCCCTCATATGTAGGGAGACCCAGGCCTTGCTTCAAGGGCTTAGTCGTCCTGTCTTGGTGGGCCTTCCTGTGATTTTCTATATTGATCCACTTCTTCTTCTTAACTATAAGCAGGCCTTTATTGCTTTAGAAAAATGGATCTTGCCTCTTCTCCTTAGATCTTCTCTTACGTGGAAGCTTTTCCATTTCCCAGAATCCCCTTCATCTTCTACTCTCTACTTTCATACAAAAAACCAACTATACTTATAAGCAATAGTATAAATAAAGATTACTTCAAGTCAACGTAGAACAGAGTGTGTTAAAGCACTATAAAAATCTTGTCTTTTTTATTGTTTTTTATTATTTTGTTACTTTTCTATGGTTGTAACTTGATTTTTTTTCTCCATGAATTGGATAATTGGAGTATTAGGCTTGATTGACTAAAATTTCGGTCTAACACATATAAACCATTAGTTGTTGTTTGTTGTTTATGTCATTTAAGTGTATGATTACACCCCTTGTATGTTATGTAAATGTCGTGTTACTTAAATTTGTTAAAGAGGAAAGGCGAAACCAATAAATGATGTCACCTTTCATCTCTTTCCCTATTAAACCTTTTGTGATTACATCTCGATCTTATCTTGCTTAATTCTGTTCATTCCCATCTATTAATTGCACTTGCTTTACATCATGCAATTTAAATTATGAATGTGTTTGATACATTCAAACGTTTTCAAATCTCACACATAGTTCATATATTACTAAGACAATGTTAAATTTTATTAAAATAACTAATTATATCTAATTAAATTCTTTAGACTTCGTATGCTTATTATGATTCAACTAAACAAATAAAATCTATCTATTTCACCCACTTTTGATCAACCTAGTTCCATCAGTTACATCTAAGGGTTGCATTTCAACACACAATGC
This sequence comes from Allium sativum, assembly GCA_030737875.1. Taxonomy (NCBI): domain Eukaryota; kingdom Viridiplantae; phylum Streptophyta; class Magnoliopsida; order Asparagales; family Amaryllidaceae; genus Allium; species Allium sativum. The sequence continues at coordinate 11,748,616 of JASFAX010000033.1, forward strand.
ATGTCAATGATGTAGTCGTATTTTCACCAAATTAATAGACGTGAAGCTCACAGAAACACATTGATCCACGAATTAGTGTCAATGTCAAGGCAAAACATGAGGTGATTACCTCATTTGGTTCTAAGCAGTCCCTGATCTATAGGTAAAAGCGCTGCATTTTCATTTTTGGAGATAACTGGAAACAAGAAATGTACTGTGACCATATAGTTAGGTCGGGTAATTATTTACCGCCCGCAATTTGTTTTGATGAAGACGCGTTTGGGAGGAGGATAACCGTTAGGAGAAAGTCCACACACCTAAAGTAAACATTTAAACATTTCGAAATGATTCTTATGCCAAGTTAAACAAAGGTCCAAGTCACATCGAAATCTAATGAGATATGGTTGTGACAAACAAGAGCTAAATCATCAAGCAGACGACATTGGAGAACGAATTCCCAAGAGAGGATGAGGGATAAGAATGTGGTCTACTATGATAAATGGTAGTTGAGAACGTTTGGAGCACAATGGAAAAAGTTTCATTGAATTTTGAGTTATAATTAATTAGATATCTTCGTCCAAAGAGATGCTAGTAAGTCAAATTATATTGAAGCATCTAATCTCTCCTTAGAGAACAAAATATTACATAATGATAAAATATGAATGATCATGAAGATACTGAAAAAATTGCACAAAAAAAATGTAGAAAAGTAGTGCAAAAGACGAGTGAACCAAAGTTGAAGAGGACATACGGAGATTTGACAAGACGAAGTGGCTTAGAATATCCAAGGTGACTTGGTTAGCTGAAGACAACCAACTCAATCAAGTTAAAGTTAAGACTTAGCCAACCCTATCCCTTGTCAGTCCACCCTCCATTTCAAACTGCCAGCCATATCACCTTCAAAATGTCGACCCACTCCACTTCCTTGGCCTCTTCGCTCCAATTCCCTAGCCTATCCACTCCGTTTACCTAATCAAGTTACTTCAAAAACAAGCTGAATCAATTAGGAAGACCGATCTTGCAACTAGATTCATGGATTTGCATAGGTCATCTTTTAGTAAAATTTGGAAGCTTCTTGAGCACAAAGACCAACTCTTAAGTCATACTAAAAGTATCCATTGGTAAGCATGTAATAACAGGAATTTCTTTTATTATATGGGAATTGTGTATCACCTCATATGTGAAGGCTTTGTTCTGACCGTCGTTACTTAACACCGCCATGCACAAATTAGAAATCAATTTGAGCATTGAGAATTCTATCGAACTCAATCCTAAATAACAAAGAAAACTTATCACAAGGGGAGGAGAGTTGGTGCAAATACCATCTCAACTACCAGTCAACTCAAGATCTTCTTCCAACCAACATACTTGTTTCAACAACAGATTTCAGGTGTCGCGACGAGTAATGCAACATACAGATTTACACATTCAACGAGATTTCAAAAATAATTAATAGTTAAACAAGTACACATATAGCAAGTAGGAAAACCAACATATCACCCTCTGGTAAAACAAAGTATTTATAACATACAAAGCCACCGCAAGTAGCTAATAAATATAGCCACCAACAAAGAAACCCTCAACTATACAATTGGCATGCAAACAACACTTGTTGACTTTAGCCATCACTCAACCTCTACTCTGATGCTCGGATATGAGTTTGTCGTCTCGCAACACCTATTTCACATGAATTCACACTAGTAGCAAACTGAAGAGAACAAAATGATTCTCCAGATGATGATGCTTCAGGCGAGATATTCACAAACATCAGGGTTTTTGACTCCCCACCAAGACATGGCTACACATAACAATCATTTGTTTGCAATTTAAATTACAAATTGTTATTTTATAATAATTTGAAATGATAGTAATATAACGTTACCTGCAGAAGGTTGGTTAATTTGGAATTTCGAAATGGCACATGATCTTTTCTATTCGCAATAGCAAATATGACATCTCGCAGGGATGATAGGCTTTTGTTAATTGCCTAAATAAATGCCAAAATATTCAAAAAGGAATGAATCTAAGAAAAAAAACAATGACATGAACGTTAAATGGGATGGGGAAAAAAAGAGAAGGATTACCTGTGTTTCTTTAAGACGGTCGCCAGTTGCACCGCTTCTACTAAGACGCTCACTACCAGCAAGGTCAATCAAATTCAGAACTCCTTGCACTTGTTGGTTAGTATTCTAAGAAGCACATAATCAATATTATAGCCAATAAGGAGCATGTTTAGTTGAACATCAAAAGGGGTATGTGTGAGCTTACTTCGTTCACTCCGGATATTTTTAAAGTAAACACGAAATGGCTTCTGGAGGAATCTTCATTCATTTGTGTTTTGCCGACAGACCTAAAATATTTATAGTATATAAAAATTCTTTAGCAAAAGGTTGTGCATTGGCACCTTATCACCAGAAATAAAAATATAGACGAAGACAATGACAACTGTTTACAAATCTGAGATGATCATATGTGATCGTATTATCTTTCCAACTGACCTTGTCAGTAACCAACATAGATATTACAGGCAATAACTAAGCTATGCCAGAGTGACACGACCGAAGCTTTCTCCATTTATGCCACATCAAGGTACCAGTACAAGAGCGGAATGTGCTTGATATAATCATATACACTGTTTATTTGGGGTGTTAGCGTTTTCTGTTTTTCTGTCCTTAGATAAACAAACCAGAAATAATACAGGTATTTTATTTCCAGGATTAATGCCAAAGAAAAAATAAATGACACATGAAAATGATAATGACCATTATGGTAGATAATTGTTAGTTTTTGGGTTGAAAGAGCATTATTAATAGCGTTATTATGGTAAACAGTGTATGAGTTAACCTGCTTTGTGCCGCCTGTTGCAAAAGACAATGACAACTGTTTACAAATCTGAGATGATCATATGTGATCGCATTATCTTTCCAACTGACCTTGTCAGTAACCAACATAGATATTACAGGCAATAACTAAGCTATGCCAGAGTGACAAGACGAAGCTTTCTCCATTTATGCCACATCAAGGTACCAGTACAAGAGCGGAATGTGCTTGATATAATCATATACACTGCTTATTTGGGGTGTTAGCGTTTTCAGTTTTTCTGTCCTTCGATAAACAAACCAGAAATAATACAGGTATTTTATTTCTAGGATTAATGCCAAAGCAAAAATAAATGACACATGAAAATGATAATGACCATTATGGTAGATAATTGTTAGTTTTTGGGTTGAAAGAGCATTATTAATAGCGTTATTATGGTAAACAATGTATGAGTTAACCTGCTTTGTGCCGCCTGTTGCAAAAGAAAAGATACTTCATTGATACTGCATACATCAACAACAGTGAGGCCAGGAACATGTGTATTGCCATGCCCATCGTGTTTGATATCAAGACCAGAAGAGCGATTGAATGATAACAAATCACGAATTGTTTCATTATATATCTCTAGCATTGATGCCTGCAAGTTTAATAAACAAAGATCAATGATTTTCTAGTACATGCGCCGAAGGAGAGCAATATGGGTTAAAAAATGACCTGCATATTATATTTCCAGCCTTGAGAAAATTTTGATTGGCTTGATTCAAATATTTGCTCCAAGGAACGAGGAATCAGGCCTTTTTGGTTACAGTTGGGCACACCCATCATGGTGTAAGTTTTTCCTGATCCAGTTTGTCCATAAGCAAATATACAAACCTAGAAGAGTTTAAACATGTTAAAAGCAGTATTTGTAGAATCTTAATCCTAGTAATCTTTACCATGTAGAATTAAAATATAAACTAAACAAGAAATATGATAATATTAACACAGACTGGCAGGTGCAAATTAGGGCTGTCAACGAATACTTTCGGATATAGATAGTTCTACATATGTATCCGAAATCATTTTTGGATATCGAATATCCGTATCTGCGAATACGAATGGATACGGATAATTATCCTATCCGCCAACGATCGATAAATCAAGAAATATAATGATTTTTTTTAATTTAACATAAATGTTTTTCAATTCCAATGATCACAAAAGTGTTAAAAATAAACATGTATGATGAAGTTAAATGGATATGAGTAGCTAATATGCATTTAGTGCACATAATATAAACCTTCAACTTAGTAAAGCAATAGTAAGTAAATCTCATTAATTGTACTAAAATACACATAATTTTAAGCATGATGTTAAAAAAGTAGGATGGATAATTTTCAGGTGCGGATATCTATGTATCCGTATCCCCATCCATTTTGTTGGATATCGGATATTTATCCGGTTTTTGGATACGGATGCGGACGGATTTCGGATTTTTCGGGTGTCCATTGACAGCCCTAGTGCAAATTTCACCATGTGCAGTAATTGGCCAATAAAATTACTCTGTAGCTTACTCTGACCTAAAACAATTAGAAGAAAATGAAATAAAACTGCTTCTGTACATTAATGGCAAACAAAAGAAATGCTTGTAAAGAACTCATCCTACAAGCATTAACTGCAAAAAAATAAGGGAAGCTTTCTCTTCTGAACTTGGCAGCGATATCTTATCATTTAGCTAACGAGGACTGCTCCCAACATACCACCTTCATACACTTAAGCATGCACGCCCGCCCCCATGCATGCACCAGATACTAGAGAAATATTCTCACCAGAGAGGAAACAGGGGTTTGGGGTGGGGGGGTATGTATATATGTGTGTGTACGTAAGTATGTAGAGAGAGAAGGGTTATACGGCACCCCTGTTTTGAAGCACTCCTTTTGCATCCAAACCACAACCACCAGTTTATATTTAAATAAAGAGTGGAAGGGAGAGAATTAGTGGAAATAGATTATGTGGTGGAAATCAGAGGACATTTAGGGGTACTACATTGTTTAACTGTTTAAGATGCAACGGAACACTCATATATATATATATATATATATATATATATATATATATATATATATATATATATATATATATATATAGAGAGAGAGAGAGAGAGAGAGAGAGAGAGAGAGCAGCATTATTCCGAGAAACCTCTGTTTTGTAGCACCCCTATGTTACCTTGAGCTACGGTAATCCAAATCCAATAAGATTTTGTAAATGTTCAATCCACATATATATTATCATCTTCAAAATTTGAGCTCGTTCCGACATTCGTAACATTATCAAAATTTTAGCTCAATTGTTCACCGTTCAGATAACGGTTCGAATAAATGTCTGAACGGTGAATAATTGAGCTAAGATTTTGATAATGTTACGAATGTCGGAACGAGCTCAAATTTTGGATAGATGATAATATACATGTAGACTAAACATCTACGAAATCTTGTTGGATTTGGATTGGTATAGCTCACGGTAGGATAAGAGTGCTACAAAACAGGATGTCGATAAGGGTGCTGCAAAACAGGATGCCCCGAAACAATTGATTTGCACCATTGGATCTCCCCCTGAATTCTACCTCCACATACTAACAAGAATACCCAACATACATAGACACACACACATACACCCCCCCCCCCCCGGGGGGGGCATACTAATGCAGTCGAATCTGTGTAGTTAAAACGCTTAGTGGTTCTATAGCGGTGGATGAGCAAAATGTTATAGCAGGGATAAAGACGAGATACAACGAAAATGCAAAGGTTTATTGGATGTAAGACTAAATATTTATAGTTAATTAATCATCATCATTCTCATAATATTTGTGTAGAAGAAACTAATATTTCTAAATTTTATATAACAAAAATTAAAGAATATCAAGGTTATGCACACTGAACTTGGTGATGATAATAGATTTCTACCGTATATTGTACAATTGTGTCTTAAAATTAGTTTTTTACACTAGCATTCTTTTATTTGTTTTAAAATAGAACTAGTCAAATCAGCCTCTAAATGTTAATGTTGCTAAAGCAAGTGATATAAAGCCTTGATTTAGCGTATGCAGCCGAAAATAATGGAACTTTAAGCGGGTCTACTATTCATTAAAGCTGAACTAAAATAGCGTAGCGGCCGACAAGTGCTATGGACTATAGCGAGCATTTTGCGGGTCTTTAACCACATAGAGCCAGATACACAGAAGTATTGATTGTTATTTGATATATATATATATATATATATATACACACACACACACACACACACACAAAATTTAGACACAAATGGTGACACAGTTGATTTGCACTGTTGGATCATCCCATGAATTCCACCCCTCCATGTAAAGACAAAAGGATTCAACGGTTGAGGCCGTATCTCATTTTGTGTTATATATATATATATATATATATATATATATATATATATGGCGAGCGTTCAATGACACCCCAAATAGTGCAGCGCCCCTTAATGCCCCCTGATTTCCACCGCATATCTCATTTCTCTTTCCCTCCACGCATTCTCTCACCTTCAACTCATTCTAATATAAATACTTGATTTATGTAGAGGGGCAAATGGGGTGCTCACTATTTGAGGTGTCATTGAACGCTGCTATATATATATATATATATATATATATATATATATATATATATATATATATATGATGTCTGCATTCAATGTAAAGAACGCAGGATCTTATAGTTTTTCAGTAATCAGGAATCAAATTCCTTGGAATATCCAATAACTACGTTTGGTATAACCTGCGTATACTACTAAAATTGAACAGTTTATTTTCTTTCAATGTTATTGCACACTTTGTAACAAGAGTCGAGAATTTAGATGATAGTAGCAAGTAATTTCAGAATGACCCAGCTAGATTCCTAACATTGTAAAATGCCACACATACCCTTACTATAAAACTAAATAACTCATGAGATATAGAAAGCATCACCTTGTAGCCATCAAGGGCACTCTGCACTAACTGGGATATCTCAACAAATACCTCATCCTGACTAGCTTCATGGTTGAAAACTTTATCAAAAGTGAACGGAATTGTTTTGGCTGATAACAGAAAAAGGAAATTAATGTATATTTTATATCATAATCATAGACATCATATTGGGAAAAATGAATAAAAATCATGTAAAGGAAAAAAGCATGGTTTATACTCCTATTTACCGTTGTACATTAATTCAATTCCACGGCCAAGGAGTTCAGTAGATGTAGGATATGAGACAACTGTGCCATCTGTACCATTAGAATCGCCATCAGACAAAACAGGACGAACTCTGCAAAAGACTCGTATATTGCCTTTTAATTCCTGCAAAAAAGCAAAATTTCAAAACTTAATGCCCTGCCAAGACTTCAACACTGATTCAAAATAGCATAGATACCAGTATGGTGTTGTGTAGCTCTTTACGCAGTTTTTCAGCCTCAAGGATTTGATTCTCTTTGTCAGCTAAACAGTTTTGTAAGTCGAATATTGTTTTCTTTTGTGATTCATAGTCCGACATTGTTTGTACAGCAGTTAAATCAGACATCTAGATAAAAGGATAATGATCAATCATCAACTGTAAAATAGTAATAATGAAGTTATGTGAATAAAAGCATTAGGAAACAAAATATAGCTTAGTTCCTTTTTACAGCTAGAACCCGATATCAGTGGCAGGTGCGATAGTCAATAGGTTTGATGCAATATCACGCATGAATGAATCATTCGCTTGTAGATAAACAAACTCAGAGGAAATATATTTTTCCCTTCAAAGTTTCTTTATAAAAAAAGGACCTCTACCAGCACAATCAATTTGACCAATGATAAAAAGGAATAGTGTAGACTTTGGCTATCACAACTGTTTGTGCTATCACATATACAACTGCAAAGAAGGCATCTTATGATTAATAGTTGAATGCTAACCTTAACCTTCTCCCTCAGTACTGCAAGCTCATGAAGCAATGCTTGTATCTTCTCTCTTTGAGAAGAACAAGTCTCCTGTTAAGTAATAGAAAAAGAGAATAGCAGGATTACTGCCATATTGAAACTAAATAGGGCAATGCAAAACTATTTTCAACTACCTCAAGAACGTTAACTCTGGACATTGTCTGATCCGCCTCCACAGCAGATTTTCCAGAAATCTCTTTGTAATTATCAATTTCATCAAGCAAACCTTGTACTTTTCCTAATTGATAGTCACGTTCATCTCTTGTTTGCTGCAGTTCCTTTCTTAGGATATCTAACTCCTTCTTTAGATTTTCATTACTTCTCACAGCCTCCTGCTGAAGCGACTAATACCAACAACAACAGAAAGTAACTACACAAGATTGCACAAGGATACAATGAAAAAATGGCTTTCAATACATAATCAATTAATAAAATACATTACAGTACGCAAAATTTAAATTCACAAGAGTATATAATATGTTACTTTCATACATCCACATCCTTAGTGTTCTAACAATTGACCAATTTAAAAGAACACCCAATTAAATATAACTAACATAAAGCTCGAGTGAATACACATAGCGATCTGAAATGCTGTCTACGATATATAATTGTTTGAATGTAAAATCAAATGATAAAATAAGTTTAGCCGTCAAACTTACTTTCGAAGTGTCCAACTGAGCTTTCATCGACGTGACATTATTACGCAAACTGGTTAAGGTACTCATCATACTGTTCTTTTCTTCATTCATTTTTGAAATTATTTCACCATTCTTTGCCACTTCAGCCTGAAGACTACAATTATATTGCTGCAAACTACCATTGTACTCTTGTAACCTTTTGTTACTTGCTTCGTGTACTTTAATCTATGGACAACAGTAATTATTTTTTATTATAATTGTTATGTACAATATCTAACAATATAATACAAAGTAACTTAATGCATCATTACTTACTTGGTCACAAAGACGTTTTCCTTCTTGTTCAGCTCTCGCAAGCTCTTCTGACACAGCACATGCTGATTTCTCTGCACCAATTCTCGCCTCTTTTTCATTATTATATAATCTAATTGCTTCCTGCGTTGGTTCAACCTCATAGTTATCTAAGAAATTTAACACAATCATACAAGTTCAAAAATAGCATTAACTTACAACTTTAGCCGTCTCCTCCTTTATAAAGCGCTCTTCCATTAGTTTGTATTGTTTTTGAAGTTCCTCAAATTTTGACTCTAATTCTTGTTTTGAAGTTATCATTCTAGACTCTGCAAAACTATTAGCATCCTTATACATATTCACCAGATGTATAATAACCATCTAGAAATGGGAACAATAAAATAATCCACAAAACAAGACATGTATTCCATTTTATTATTATTATTATTATTATTATTATTATTATTATTATTAAATACAAATAGATAAAAGAAAAATGGAAACATTTTATTACGATAATTATTTTATTGACGTAATATTATATTTTGGATATTCATTTGAAGCGGTTGTCATTTTTATACAAATCTATTTGCAGATACAAATAAATATACCAATTCTAGGTTTCCTAAAAACTAAAAATAAAAAAGAACTCGGCCAAAATAAAACTATAATTACAGAACCAGTGACCTAAATTTTGGAGACCTTAAAGCTTCAATACAAGACTAATGATCGTGAACAAATTTTAATATCACAGTTTTAACAAAATAAATATGATGAAACTGACCGTTCTCGGCATGCCTTTTCTCTTCTGATTCTATAATGCTTTGTAGCCGAGATTGTTCCATCAAATTTGTATCTTCCCTTTCCAGTAGCCATTTTATGCAAGCTCTTAGTTTTCTAATATAGTCACTCATTTGCTCACTTTTTCCCTGAAAAACAACTTAAGCAACTTATATTTTGTCCAAGTTCTAGACTTTCTACTATTTACTGTCATGTCGCGTCTCTTGCATAAATGAACTTGTGAATTTGCAAAGACAGATTATTCCAATTACCAAGCAATAGATAATGGCATTTCTACACAATCTCATGTATACTAAATGAGTTAACACAAATCATCTAACTTAGCCAAGGTATCAAAAAAAATTCAACTATTATATCCACCATTTAGACATGTCTTACTTCTTAAACATTTCATGCTACATGAAGTTTAAAAGGTTAATTATCCAGGAAGTTTAGAGATTCCACATTATATTCTGGCAGATCAATGGACAAAATTAAATGATTTGAAGTCCGATTCTGCATTCCTATACATCAAAGCTTAAATAAATAATATAAACTATGATCACAAATTGCATCAGCTACCATTTTGGTACCACAATCAACGGATTTCCTATTAACCACCTTCTTACCTCGTTTCAACATCAGCAATAACACAACGTGATAAACTGAAATGACTTTTGGAAAGTTGGCTGAAACCACATATAACGAAAACAACAATAACAGAAAAGCTCATCAACGATCCCTCTAAACTTTAAACATCCAATCCAATAGCAGTTAAATTAAACTACCCTAGGCAAACCGCTTTCTTATACGATTACCTTATAATCGAGTTTGTTTTTTCCTTTCATCTTCTCAGCCAACAATCTCTCAACATCCTCTCTGGAGCTAAACTCTATTCCATTACTCCCATCAGCTCCTCCGTTGGTAGACGCATCGTGCGGGTGAGAGGATCCCCCACCGTTAGAAGACGAGTTGTTCGACGGAGGCTGGCGGCCGCCACGTGCACCAAAGGTGGGTCCCGCCATCGCCGAAGTTGTAATCTTCGCAGTCCAAAGGATCAAGATTCTACCAACTTCAGCTGGATTTGCAAGAGAGTGTGAGTCTTCGATCTACCAACCTGGAAAAGAGAAGCGACGATGGAGAAACTAGGGTTTCCGCAGAAATTTTTGTTTGGTGACTGTTGTCCTTAGCTACCAAGAATGTATTTTTTTTTTTTTTGAATATTTTTGAATCGGTATTGAGTCTGCAAGGCGCCTTGGTGGGACCATTCATCGATTTTATTTTTCTAAAATTGTCCAAATAAAATAAAAAAATAAACTATTGCCCATTATTCAAGAACAAACCTGTCCATTCCGTTGTTTATTTCCCTCATTTGTTTCTTCTCGCTTCGAGCACGAAGAAGCTTACCGACAGTAGGCAAATAATCCAGATTCTTTCAATCATTTTGAAAATGTTGAATTAATTTAAATAAAACTGGATTATCTAATCTAATACTTTATGAGATTGAAAATAGCGACTTTCCATCTTCCCTTGTACTAATAATTTTCAGATTTTTATACCAAAATCTCCACTGCTCCTGCTATTATTGGCCTGGATTTTGATAGTTAAGTCTAACCAGATTATGTAAAAGTTAGATGGACATTCGTTAGCCCGAGCCCTATTTACTCTCATTTTATGCACTATTCTTTCCAAGAGTAAGTGGTATTTTTGTTAAACAAAATAAATCAATTTGTTCAGTTTATTTCTATGGACTTCGTTTGTTTTCAAAACTAGATTTCCTTATAATCAGTTCGTAAATTAAATTATTCCAGTTATCAGTTTCGCGAAGTTAACCGAACTTTTATTATATTGTTAGTATTATTAATATTATTGTTAGATTTTGATGATACAGTATTCAATATTCAAGTAGATTTTAGATATGTTTGAGTTTATACTGAATTATGACTCAAATTCATTATCACTTTTATAGATTTTGGTCCGCAACAATAGACCAACGATTAAGGACTTTGCGCCATGGTAATAGTGTTGTGGGTTCGAAAGCCGAAATGACATGCTATAAGAGTTTACCATATGCATTAATGCATACGCTCAGACCGGCCACTTATGTAGTGCTCGCAAACCTAGCTAGGTGCATTAAGGAGGGTTTTACGACTCCGATCGGTTTCCCTCCTGAACAAATTCAAATACTTTTATAGATTTGGTATATTCTGAAAATGATTAATTGTCTCTTTTATTGCATCAAAAAAGAAAAATAATTATTAACTGTACAGAGAATTTGCAGACATATCTGCAATTTTTTGACATATCTGCAATACACTAAGGAATTGTTGTAGATATGACAATATGTATAAACATTTCTTCACTTATTTTTTTATTTTTATATTACTTGCAATACACTATATCAATAATTGCAAATATGTCTGCACTTATAAGTGCAGATATTCCTGCACATTTTTAATTACCTGCAATACACCATGTGAATAATTGCAAATATATCTACACTTACAATAAGTGCAGACATTTCTACATCTTTTTTCTCTTATCAGTAATCTTTTTTTTTTTTTTTTTTTTTTTTTTTGAATTTTTTTAAAGTAGCAGCACAAAAAAACACGAAAATATGTTGCTATTAGAAAATAGGGACCCGCTTTATAATGAAACCAAGGAAGGGAGATCCGCTTTGAATTTAGTATGATTTTAAGTATGCCTCCCAAATTTCATTTTTCTATATCTCAATGATTTTTATCTAGCATTTGATAACAAATGTGAAAAACATAGTGATGTTCTAAATCAAAATGGAAGACTTAGAAAGAAAGGTTGTGACGACTATTCGATCAAAAAAAAAAAAAAAAAAAAAAATGGAAAATACAGTGTTTTATATTATTGCTACTGACATATCTAAAACTGAAAGGTGTTGATGCAAAAAAGAAAAAAAAAAAAAAATCTTTAATACATAGGGCTTTCTTTGTAAGTAGAGAATAGGTTAAGGACTCCCTCCGAATTTTGTCTAGGCTTTCGCGATTCTCTGTCGATGACTAGGAATCTGTTAGAAACCAATCAAGAGAAACGTTTCTATGAACAACAACGCTTAAGCGTTAGCAATATTGATTCAATGATATTGCAATTTGCAACACCAATAATCAATCACAATTTTGCAAGGGAATTAAAAGAAACAGTACTGCTTAAGTAAAAATCAAGAGAACAAGAGTAATGTTACCGATTAATGACCGAGTCCAGTTAATGTTGTTTCCTTGAAACGAAATTGCTCCCTCTACGGCGCTGGAAGGTTTGATTGAGCAATCGTTTCCCAAGGATGAAACGGTCCTTGTCTGCGATGTTTCGCTACAATCGCAGATCGACGACGAATGCAAGGAAGTTTTTAATTTGAAGAACAGAGCAACGGGGAAGAAAATAAAGAGGAGCGAAATCAGAATAAAACGATGTTTATGTTTTGATTTTCGCAGGTCTATATATAGGCTGGAAGAGGCACCTTTTTATGAATAAGCGTTTCTGTTTGAATTGCAACGGCTACGACTGCTGGAAAGGTTGCGACCCTTTACCAACAGACATTTCCATTGGCAATTTCGCGGCCAACTTTCAAAAATAGCGGTTCCACAGAGCAGCGAGCCCGGAGACTCAATTGATCACTAGACCACAAGAGCCCCAAGGCTCAAGACCCTATCTTTTGACCATTAAATATTAATATGAGTGCTTATCATGCCATAGTTCATGTCATTGCCTCTCTCTTCCATCTCCTCTTTCTTTTGTAGTAATATATCAAGCCTTAGTATAAGTAGTGGCAAAGGTGTTAGTTTTCCCCAATGTGGGACAAAATGATTTTGCCAAACACACTCACTCATTTTCCAACAATCCCCCACATGAATGAGTGGTCATCTAATCTGTTCTTAAAATTGTGAAGCATTTATCATATCGGTAAAAGTAGCACAAAGGCCTTGAACTTTTCCTAGCGTTTTATCATTATGACTAACTGGCAAATCAGTGGACTAGAATGTCTTTAAACTGTAAGACGTCTGTGTGTGTCTATAAAGATAACACATAATAAATATTCTTTAACCCTTTGGTTCTTCATAACACCACAGTATAGACATCATTAAAAGCCAAGCTTAGCCTATTCTCCGACGGATTGTGCACTGACTTATCATAGTAATGGTTTGTATTTAACAGTGTCGTCAAGTTGGGATCTCCAGTCGACTAGGTGGAGTTTCCATTTTAGAAAACTTTTAGTTCATAGGTCTTAAGCCCATTCCCATCGATAAGGTTTGAACTTTCTCTCTTGGCAAGCCTTTTTTAGTGGATCTGCAATGTTATCCTTTGACCTTAGATAGTCTATAGTGATGACTCCATTAGAGAGAAGTTGTCTTAAGGTTTTATGTCTACGACGAATATGTCGAGACTTACCATTATACAATGTACTATTTGCCCTTCCTATAGCAGATTGACTACCATAATGTATACATATTGGAAGTACTGATTTTTCCCAATTTGGATTGTCTTCCAAGAAACTCCTAAGCCAATCTGCTTCTTCTGCGGCTTTATCTAGAGCAGTGAGCTCTGATTCCATTATTGACCTTGCCATGCAAGTCTGATTAGATGATTTCCATGAGATTGCTCCATTTCCTAATGTAAACACATATCCACTTGTGGATTTTGTGTCATTTGAGCCAGTTATCCAATTGACATCACTATATCCTTCTACTACTGAAGGATACTTCTCATATTGTAACACATAGTTTTGTGCGTACTTCAGATATCCTAGGACCCTGATTATTGCTTTCTAGTGATGTTTGTCAGGATTACTGGTATATCTACTCTACTTGCTTATAGCGTATGCAATATCAGGCCTAGTGCAATTCATGACATACATTGTACTTCCTAGTATGCGAGAGTATTCAAGTTAATATATTCCATCACCGGTGCTCTTTACCCAATTTTGGTTCATATCCATTAGTGATTTTGCAATGGTTATATTATACTGCTTGAACTTTTCAAGTAATTTGGCAATGTAATGTGATTGAGATAAAGCATATCCTTATGGTGTTTTTATAATTTTTCACACCTAAGATTACATCAGCCACTCCTTGGTCTTTCATATCGAATCTAGAGGATAACATATCCTTCGTAGATTTTATTATGGCCTTATTATTCCCTAGAATTAACAAATCATCAACATAAAGACATACAATGACATATCCAATATCCGTATATTTTGCATAGACGCATTTATCTGATTCATTTATTTTGAATCCATTTGATAACATAGTCTCATCAAATTTCTCGTGCCATTGTTTCGGAGCTTATTTAAGGCCATAAAGTGATCTTACTAACTTGCACACCTTATTTTTATTTCCTGGGCTTAGAAACCCATCAAGTTGCTGCATATAAATTTTTTCTTCTAGTTCACCATTCAAAAACGCAGTTTCCACATCCATTTGGTGTATTTCCAAATTTAATATGGATGCGATTGCAATAAGCATCATAATCGATGTTATTCTGGTTACTAGTGAATACGTATCAAAGTAATCTAGATCTTCCTTCTGTCTAAATCCTTTTATCACAAGTCTTGCTTTATACTTGTCTATTGAACCGTCAGCTTTTAGTTTTTTCTTAAATATCCATTTATATCCTTGTGATTTTTATCATTTGGGTAGATCGACTAGTTCACATGTATGATTTGGTAAAATGGATTTTATTTCACAATTGAAAGCCTCCTTCCAGTATGGAGCCTCAGGAGATGACATTGCTTGTTGATAAGTCAGAGGTTCATTTTCTATCATATATGCATAGAAATCGGGTCCAAAAGTTTTAGAAGTCCTTTGACGTTTGCTCCTTCTGGGTTCATCAACCTCTGTCTCAACATTTCTCTCGTTCGAGTTTTTATTAACATTATCCTCAAGTGCATCTGTATCTCTTGATCTCTTTTGAACAATAGTTTCAATAGAGGATTTTAGAGGATAAATTTGTTCAAAGAATCTTGCACTTCGTGATTCGATAATGGTGTTTTCATGACATCAATTTCAGATTTGTACACCAAAAATTGATATGCACTACGATTATGAGCATATCCAATGAATATGCAATCTATAGTCTTTAGTCCAATTTTGACCTTTTTCAGTTTTGGTATTTCTACTTTGGCATGACACCCCCCACACTTTCAAGTATTTGTAGGATGGAGGCCTATTTTTCCAAAGTTCATGTGGAGATTTAGATGTTTTCTTTCGGAGTATTTTATTCAAAATGTGATTTGCCGAAAGAATAGCTTCTCCCCAAAATTTATCTGGCAAGCCAGAACTAATTGGTAAGGCATTCATCATTTCTTTAAGAGTTCTATTTTTTCGCTCTGCTATACTGTTGGATTGAGGTGAGTACGGGGCTGTAGTTTGATGTATAATTCCATGTTCAGCACATAATTCCTCAAACGAAGACTTGTATTCTCCTCCTCTATCACTCCTTAAAGATTTTATTTTCTTGTTGAGTTGATTCTCAACTTCTGCCTTATACTGTTTAAACATGTCGATTGTTTCGTCCTTACTTCTAAGGAGATATACGTAACAATATCTGGTACAATCATCAATGAATGTGATAAAGTACCTCTTTCCACCTCTAGTTTGACACATTTTCAAATCGCATACATCAGTATGTATTAATTCTAGAGGTTTGGTCTATCGTTCAACGTGATGAAACGAGATTCTTGTCAATTTTGCTTCTGCACAAACTTGACATTCATAGTTGGAATCTATATCGCATTTTGGTATAAATTCTAGATTTATCAATTTTCACAATGTATCAAAGCTTACATGCCCTAATCTAGAATGTCATATGTTAGAAAAGTCAACAATATAAATAGAAGATTCAATTTTATTCATATCATTTTTCAGTACAACAGTGGTTACATTTGCTTTAAACAAGCCATCACACACATAACCTCTTCCAAAATACACTCTGTTCTTTGATATAACAAACTTATTAGCAATAAATGTTAGTTTGAAACCTTGCTTGCTGGGCAACAATCCGGAAATTAGGTTCTTGCAGATTTTTGGAACGTGGAGAACGTTGTTCAATTTAAATTCCTTTCCGGAAGTTAACTTCAGTACAATCTTTCCCTTGCCTTCCACCTTTGATGCGGACAAGTTATCGATGAATAGTTGCTCGTTATCAATGGCAGGTTTGTAGGTTGTAAACATCCACTTGTTGGCACATATATGACGAGTGGTTCCTATGTCAAGAAACCACTTCTTGTTGTTGCCACCAAGGTTGCATTCAGAAACAACTGCGCACAAATCCATATCTGCGACATCATCTGAATTTCCTACCATATTGGGCGCACGACACACGTCTGCTTTTTGGCCTTTCTTCCCACAATTATGCCAAGATCCTTGAAACTTCTTTTGTTTCTTTGCATTTGGATTTTGCTCGCGCTTTCTCTTGTTCATCTTTTCATCCTCAACCACATTAGCCTTTGCCTATAACGAACTGGTAGCCTTTTTCTCTAATTTTCTGTTGTCTCCTTCGATTCGTAGATAAACAACCAAATCCTCCATGATCATTTCCTTGCACTTACGCTTCAAATAATTTTTGAAATCCTTCCATGATGGAGGTAACTTTTCGATAGCGGCAGCCACTTGGAATGACTCACTTAACTCCATCTTTTCATCATGAATGATTACTTGGAGTTCTTGAATCTGACTGACGACTGTTTTGGAATCGACCATTTTAAAGTCAAGAAACTTCTCGATAATGAATTTTTTCATTCTGGCGTCTTCAGTCTTGTACTTCTTTTCAAGTGATAACCAGAGAACCTTTGCAGTCTCAATGGTACAATATACACTATTTAGACTATTATCTGAACCATTGAGAATATAATTCTTACAGATGAAGTCAGAATTCTTCCATGTAGTAAGAGCCTCGACTTTGGTGGTGTCAGGTTCTAGTTCTTCAACAAATAGGGGATCCTCTGAAAGGTATTTGGCCAGCCCCAAGGTTGTCAGGTAGAAAAGCATCTTTTGTTGCTAGCGTTTGAAATCCTGGCCATTAAACTTCTCTAGTCTCTCGTCGTGTGAATACGGAACAGTTAGTGAAACCAGAGGCAGAGCCCGTAGCACAGTCTGTGTCAGCACAAATTTTTTGTTGCTACTTTGCAACATCGTCGTCTGCAAACAGAAGCAACAATCACAATTTCGTTTCAAGATTGTTAAAAACCAATCAAAGCAACGTTAAAAAATATTTCTATGAACAACAACGCTTATAAGCGTTAGCAATATTGATTCAATGATATTACAATTTGCAACACCAATAATCAATCACAGTTTTGCAAGGGAATTAAAAGAATCAGTACTGATTAAGTAAAAATCAAAAGAACAAGAGTAATATTACCGATTAATGACCGAGTCCGGCGAATGCTGTTTCCGTGAAATGAAATCGCTCCCTCTACGACGTTGGAAGGTTTGATTGAGGAATCGTTTCCCAAGGATAAAACAGTTCCTGTCTGCGATGTTGCGCTACAGTCGCAGATCGACGACAAATGCAAGCAAGTTTTTATTTTGAAGAACAGAGGAATGGGAAAGAAGATAAAGAGGAGCGAAATCAGAATAAAACTGTATTTATGTTTTGATTTTCGCAGGCCTATATATAGGCTGGAAGAGGCACCTTTTCATGAGTAGGCATTTCTGTTTGAATTGCAATGGCTACGACTGTTGGAAAGGTTGCGACTCTTTACCAACAAACATTTCAATTGGTAATTTCGCGACCAAATTCAAAAATAGCGTTTCGCAGTGCAACGAGCCCATCTGCATCTTGAGGCCCAATTGATCACTAGACCACAAGAGCCCCAAGGCCCAAGGCCCTATTTTTTGACCATTAAATATTAATATGAGTGTTTATCATGCCATAGTTCATGCCATTGCCTCTCTCTTCCATCTCCTCTTTCTTTTGTAGTAATATATCAAGCCTTAGTATAAGTAGTGGCAAAGGTGTTAGTTTTCCCCAATGTGGAACAAAATGATTTTGCCAAACACACTCACTCATTTTCCAACAATCCCCCACATGAATGAGTGGTCATCTAATCTGTTCTTAAAATTGTGAAGCATTTATCATATCGGTAAAAGTAGCACAAAGGCCTTGAACTTTTCCTAGCGTTTTATCATTATGACTAACTGGCAAATCAGTGGACTAGAATGTCTTTAAACTGTAAGACGTCTGTGTGCGTCTATAAAGATAACACATAATAAATATTCTTTAACCCTTTGGTTCTCTGTTTGTGTTCGTTTTTGCCATGAACACCGCCCTGGTTTCATGAGTGCTAAAGAATTCGACCTTACAATTCTTCTTGAAGCGACGCCTTCGCACTTACATATGTGATTCTATAAAAAGTATCCCAAAATATCCAACTTGGTTCTTCATAACACCACAGTATAGACATCATTAAAAGCCAAGCTTAGCCTATTCTCCGACGGATTGTGCACTGACTTATCATAGTAATGGTTTGTATTTAACAGTGTCGTCAAGTTGGGATCTCCAGTCGACTAGGTGGGGTTTCCGTTTTAGAAAACTTTTAGTTCATAGGTCTTAAGCCCATTCCCATCGATAAGGTTTGAACTTTCTCTCTTGGCAAGCCTTTTTTAGTGGATCTGCAATGTTATCCTTTGACCTTAGATAGTCTATAGTGATGACTCCATTAGAGAGAAGTTGTCTTAAGGTTTTATGTCTACGACGAATATGTCGAGACTTACCATTATACAATGTACTATTTGCCCTTCCTATAGCAGATTGACTACCATAATGTATACATATTGGAAGTACTGATTTTTCCCAATTTGGATTGTCTTCCAAGAAACTCCTAAGCCAATCTGCTTCTTCTGCGGCTTTATCTAGAGCAGTGAGCTCTGATTCCATTATTGACCTTGCCATGCAAGTCTGATTAGATGATTTCCATGAGATTGCTCCATTTCCTAATGTAAACACATATCCACTTGTGGATTTTGTGTCATTTGAGCCAGTTATCCAATTGACATCACTATATCCTTCTACTACTGAAGGGTACTTCTCATATTGTAACACATAGTTTTGTGCGTACTTCAGATATCCTAGGACCCTGATTATTGCTTTCTAGTGATGTTTGTCAGGATTACTGGTATATCTACTCTACTTGCTTATAGCGTATGCAATATCAGGCCTAGTGCAATTCATGACATACATTGTACTTCCTAGTATGCGAGAGTATTCAAGTTAATATATTCCATCACCGGTGCTCTTTATCCAATTTTGGTTCATATCCATTAGTGATTTTGCAATGGTTATATTATACTGCTTGTGGAAAAGGTGTTAGTTTTTCCCAGTGTGGGACAAAATGATTTTTCCAAACCTACTCATTCTTTTTCCAATAGAATCATAATCCTAAATTGAGATTTAGAAATTTGTTTGAGTACGGTAACTCCATAACTAGAAGTGGTTATCCCTTTTCCATATCGCTTGTGCCTTTAAAGGGCGTTGTAGCCTTTTTAGCTAGTTTGATGTAGGCCCGTCGGTTATCATTGCTTCTTGTACACCTTAATATTCTCATGGTGAAGAAACCTTTTTTAGAGCACTTGATAATCTTGTAAAATCTTATGGAACAACTGTCAATTCCTTCCATGACCTCTCTCTCTCTCTCTTGAGAATGATGTTTTCTCTTATGCTTCTATTTCAAGGATGAACAATCTGTTTGAGGGTTTGCTCGCCATGTTTCTTATACTTGCAATGGTTCGATAAGGTAATTTGAAAATGGGAGCTTTACATGTAAACCGCAGTAAATTTTCTTCTTCCAGAAGAGATGAATTGATCGAGCAACAAAATGTCGATATGGCGTATTCTGTTAAGGCTGTAGGCAATTTCTCTATAGCTGATATTGTATACGTGGCGACCTTTGATTTGCGAAAAAGAAATGTTGAACTTAAGAAAGATCATGCGAAATATTGAACTGGTGAGGTCCTATAAACATGTGATCCTTGTTTATATGAATCTAATTTCCTATTGCTTTTGCCTCGGCTAGTCAGATGTAGCTTTTAGGAAGATATTCCCCAAGCTATGGACCTCCCTTTTTTTATCCTTACCTCATAATGATGGAGATTATGTGCCTATTGATCTTGACATTGAGATGAAAAACGACAATATGGTACTGCCATGTAAGGTTATGCAAGTGGAAAAGGACTATTGTTTGGGATGGTTAGTTGACTTTTTTCTTGAATCTAACAAATGATTTTTTGTCTTGAATCTAACAAACGCTTCAAGATGCTAAAAAGTTATGTGAATATTAGGAAAACTCAAAGGTGATCTCCAAGTAAAGTATTTTGACTATGTGTATTTCTTTAAATTTTCTAATAAAGATTAACGCCGGGAGGTCCTTGAATCGGACACAACTTTTATTAATGGAAAACCTTTCACTATCAAATCTTGGTCTCACAATATTGTGAAATGACTCAATTCCTCGACCTCAGAAATCAACACTAATACATCAACGTTATTCAGGTCCCCTAGATCTGATGTTGGAGAGTTAGATGGTTTCAGGTAAAAAGAAAGTATGCATAGAAATAGAATGAACACATCTCACATTGTAATAAATTTCAATAATTTACGTCAGGAAATACGAGCAAGTTGTCTAGTACATACTAATTCAGCGAGAATGGTTATACATCTCATTCGTACAAATGCCGAAAAACATAAATGCAGCGGAATGATACCTAAGCAAAACGGTAGGACTCAAAAGCTCCATGCTCCAATAGCCTTCAAATGCTTCATGGTTTCATGCTCCATAATGATGATATCCGTCTGAATCTAGGCTGCCCGAAGAAATAAGGGTACCCAGAGTTTAAGAGAAAAACAACTTCGGGTCAGTCAGGGGACTGGTGTGAGAAACTCAAAATTTTCATTTAGAAATCAAGGGTACCCCATAAAACCATGACCCAAATAAACATGGCACGGGTTTTTACCTTATTGTAACCAAATCATTTTACGTTGAAATTGTTTGATATTATCTTTGATGACTTGTGGAATAAAATCCTTTTTAAATAAATTATAAAACTATGTGAAATTGTTTCTAATTAAATTCTGCACCCTTTATGGACTCTACAATAGAATATGCAAGCTCCTATGGAAATGGATTACGTGTGATGGCAAGGTAAGGGGCTACCATCTAAATGGTACACCTTAGATAGGATGTACCGATGACCACTTTCATCTACCTAGGTAGCAAGGTCGGAACAGTTACACAGGCCTTTACTCCAAGTGGTGCACTTCCCGAATACGTTATCACACTGATCGTAACAGACCTGTCTCCCCGAGGCTTCTTAGCATACTCCACTTCTCGATATATAATGAGAAATCTAAAAAGGTGATAAATATCTTCTTATGGGCGCTACACAAACTGACATCATTGTGTGCCTTATTTTTGCCAACACTGGTTGTTGAGGCATAGAGGTCGACGATTATCTTTTCTTCAAGAGCGTTCTTCACTTTGAATGCCATGTCGCAAAGTCCAATGCACGCCACTAATTTTTACTAATGTAAAACCTCTGAGCTCGTATGTCTCGGAGAAATGTGTTAAGCTAAGAGAAGTTGCATTCTCCGCCACCAATAGATGTACATTCATGAAGATCAACAAACATGTATTAGAAATGAAATGTTAAACATTCACTCATACAAGTCGTCTTGGGTTTGGACAAACCGATCGAAGAACTAATGCAGAACCGCCATCGATTCGTATATGAAAAAAATGTCCGCAGGGTCAATGACAACAACCCTTCATTCAATCTCTATAATTCTTCTGTCTCCAATCTTCGTTACAACGAAATATTTAACTGATCCAAAGTGGTTTTCAGATAGGAATAACCCAAATCTAATCCCGAATTCCTTGAATCAATCATCGCAAAAATATTGTTTAAGTAGATTTGGGTGTTCTTCATTTCTTAATTCATTACTTCATAAAACATCTTTAAGTGACGTATAACTTCAATTACACTTCATTTCTTAGTTTCGGATGTGTTCTTCATTTCTTAATTTATTACTTCATAAAGCATCTTTTAAGGATGTATAGCTTCAAATACTCTTCAAGGATATATATATATATATATAATCATTAAACCTCTTTCATTTTGTCATTTGGATGGTAAGTCCGTTTTAATTTAATGGATCCGAAGAAATCATACTTATCTTACTCGATATCAATTTCTGTGTTCAAAACCTACAATCCGTCGAATAACGATGAAAACACCTTTTATATTCTTATGGATAATAAGGATTCCCTCCTTGAAATCATACTTACAAACCGATTGTGGATCTTATGCAGAAACGTCATCGATTCATATGTGAAAAAGTCGTCCCGAGGGTCAATGACAACAACCCTTCGTTCAATCTCTATAATTCTTCAACCTCCATTCTTTATTATTACAAAATGTTTAACTGATCCAAAGTGGTTTTTAGATAGGAATCACCCAGATCTAATCCCAGTTTCCTTGAATCGATCATCGTAAAAATATTGTTTAAGTAGTTTTGGGTATTGGGTGTTCTTCATTTCTTAATTCATTACTTTGTAAAACATCTTTTTATGACGGATAACTTCAATTATACTTCATTTCTTAGTTTCGGTTGTGTTCTTCCATTCTTAATTCATTACTTCATAAAACATCTTTTAAGAATGTATAACTTCAAATACTCTTCAAGGATATATATATATAATCATTAAACCTCCTTCATTTTGTCATTTGGATGGTAAGTCTGTTTTAATTTAATGTATCCGAAGATATTATACTTATTATAATCGATATCAATTTCCGCATTTAAAACCTACTATTCGTCTAATAAGGATGTAAAAACCTTTTAAATTCTTACGGATAATAAGGACTCCTCCTCGAAATTCAATACTAAATACAACAAGAGAGATCCGATTTATTTTTCTTTAGAAAATTTGATCTTTTGTACTTGACTTTTTTTTCAACATTTCAACCTTATCTAGCCCTTGCCCATGAAAGGGTCGTGAGCCAGGACGCCCCTGAACATCTCCTTGGTTAAACATCCATATCGGGATCTCATAAATAGAAAAATCGGGGTTACTCGTTGGCTTATTAGAGTCAAGATTAAATCATTGTTTATAATAGCTTTTTGATTTGATTTAATAGTTTAACATCTTTTCAATTTATTTCTAGATCTTCAAAAAATCTCCAAATTACTTCATTAATTATTTAAAAACATTCATAGGATTTATTAAGTTTAGACTTTAATTTCAATCGTTATTTAAAAGTGTTGAAAAAAGTGTCATTTAGGCTTCGTTCTTTAAAACGACTTTTATATCCTAGGAAAATTCATATATTCAACTTAAATCACTTTTAAAACATATTAAATGATTTATTCCAGAATCTTTTTTGGAATTTTAAACTTTATTTTCAAAAATATCATTTTTTGGATTTTCCAAATGCAAAACCACGATGTTTTTCAAAACTTATTTTAGTCATATTTCAAAATCTATCCAATGGAATCTTGTTTTTTTATTCGTTGGAAGCTATGGTTATAAGGATTTGTACAAACCTTGCTTTAAAGAATTTGGATTCATATTTTTTCGTATACAAAAGATTCAATTTTTAAATAGTGAAATTGCAAGTTATCGATTTGCGACACACTAATATTTCTCCAAAATTCGTATTCTTTCCAAACTTAATTTAATCACTTAGAAGTGTTTATAAAACGTTTCTAAAATATTTAAAACCGTTTTTGAGAGGTTTAATCATTCCATTTTCTCCATTTCATTCAACTA
Organism: Allium sativum; assembly: GCA_030737875.1. Taxonomy (NCBI): domain Eukaryota; kingdom Viridiplantae; phylum Streptophyta; class Magnoliopsida; order Asparagales; family Amaryllidaceae; genus Allium; species Allium sativum. The sequence continues at coordinate 11,772,875 of JASFAX010000033.1, forward strand.
AAGGAAAGGGATTTCCTTTGTGCTTAACAGCGTATATTCAATGTGACTTATTACACATTCGTGCAGTCAAAAGTATAAGCATCCAAACTTGTTAAACATTCATTATGGCATTCGTAAGCAACATTTAACATACTTATAGTAATTATTTTAAATTCATTTAACTACCATTTACTTGTGTGTTATTGGGTCATTTAAGTTTAGTTTCTTGCCTTTGACTGGTTTTTTAATGCTACTGAAACTTGCTAAACTCTTCTTAAACTACCCCGAAACATTTATTCTCCTCTTTTGCTAACCCGAATGGCTTCGAGCTCCTCCCTCCTTGATTATTGCCCACATCTTAGGTGGATATGACGTGAGGTTTGATCTCCAAGTTTTCTCGAGTGGTTTTGACTTTTGAATGAAGATAAGAAGTGGTTTGGCGATAGTTTTGACGCCTTAGGGTATTTAGATGAGTAGTAAGTAAATTTCTTCTCCTTTTCTTTTCTTTTCTTAGAATGTAGAAGTTATTGGTGAGCTTAGGAGGGGGAAGAGGTGAAGGGAATGGTGTGAAGAAATTAAGTGAAAAGGGGTAGATATTTATAGAAAAAATGTAGAACTAAATATCTTAGTGCCAAATTACCAAAATCTCCCTCCCTCCACCCCTCAACACAGCCGTACACCCGCTTGTGTGGTGTCATGCGTAAGGGTGTGATGTATGTAAGTGTAATGATGGTGTGTAAGAATAATGCTGTTAGGAAGTGATATTATTTTATTAAGTGAAAATAAGTCTCACGTCCCTAAAAGTTTTCAAAATATAGACGACATCCAGTGAAGTTTTAAAATATAAAGCGGGTCCCTATTTCAGGGGTAACATGTTTTCTTAAAAAAAAGGCGCTGCTGGGTTAAAAATAATAATCTTAATCTGCAAATATTCCCAGAAGACCACGGAAACAAAAGAAAACTTGCATATATGTGTGCAAGTATTAACACCCTAACTGATATCCACCAAATCTATAGTGTTGCTACCTCAATTAATCCCTCTACTGGGCTAGATGAATAATTGTGGGTTTTAAGGCAAAATAAAGGATTTTCTGTCTCCTCTTGTTACAACTTTCTATCTCACCCAAAGCGTTGCTTCACCTTTCCACGCCTTTGAAAATGTCGACTGCCACCTCGCCTAGTCTTCTTCCAATGGTTCCTGGCCCATAATCGAATCAACACCAAAAGTAGACTCTGTAAACTGCACATCGTAACCGATTCCAAGTGTACGTTTTATAGCATACACGAAGAAACAATTGAACACCTCTTCTTTGACTGCGACTTCTCCTTCAGGATCTGGGTCACAACTAGCTCCTTTTTACTAGGCTCAACATAACCCACCAAATCAGTTGATTGACTCCTTCGTGTCGATCTATAGTTGGGGCATTTGGATCGAGTGTAACGCATACATTTTTAACAAGCAAAAAAGCACTACTTTGGTACTTGTAGTTTCATCGTTCACTAGTTTGAAACATATACACGAACTTTAGACATGCTCGCTTCAGGCACACTCTCCGGGTGCCTCCTTCGCCTGGCACACAGGGTAGTAGTTCGACCTATCGTGGATGAATGCTTATGGTGCTTTGCTGTTCTTGCTTGACAATGCTTATGATATATGGTGTTTATTAGTTATCACATGCTACTGGTATTTTGGCTTGTATTGTACGTATGCACTATGTAATATGTCCATCCTATGAACTGCTTAAGGGACGTACTATGTCCTAAACTTTAAGCCACTGGTTGGGCCTGTCAACCAGACTATTATGTTTATATTATTAAGCTAATCGGTTGTGTAGCCCCGTGCTGCACAACCGTCTTCCTCAAAAAAGTATTCACAATAGTTGCACACATGTATGCAACTATTGCAGAAGTTGTTTTCATTGAAAATCTGGACTAAAACTTGCATACAAGTGTGCAACTATTTGAAATACATGCACACATGTATGCAATTATTGCATGAAGAAAACTTAAGTGAAATTTTGTGTTCCATTCATGTGTGCAAATTTTCTGTTGTTTTTGCACACTTGAATGCAAATAAATGTGAACTAATTTGCACGATTGTGAATTATTGCACGCTTTTGTGCAAGAATTTTATAATACTTGCGTAGATGTATGAAAGAAAACCAACATAGGTGCATGCTGTAATACTTACACGGATGTATGCAGGAAAATACAAATATGTGTATATTATTATGCATTTAACCACAGTTTTGCTATTTTCCCATTTTTTGGTTTAGACGTGGTTTTTGATAGTTTTATGAGCTGAAATTTTTGTCGAATGCATGTTTAATTTAAATATGAATTTACGTGATTTTTTTATAATTTTTTTGATGAATTTTCAAAAAATAGGGACCTATTTTACAATAGGTTTAGGACCGGATGTGAGCCTAATTCTGAAACTTTCCAGGGACCTTTGCCAAACGGACCGTTTTATTAAAGTAAACTCCTTTTGTTTTTATTACTTACTTTTCCTAATCTCTTCTTAGCTTAATTAACCTCCTCATTAATTTATTATGGATATGTTATCATAATCACATATGTGTGTATATGTATATTAATATTACACCTTTGTACAACTTTTATCCAACAAACCGTTGAGAATCCGAATTTCGTTTATCAGTCACATTTTTTTGTTTTGAGTTAATATTTTCCTAGGTAGGCAAAATCTTAGAATGATTTTTCTTACAACTTATAAATAATCAGAAGATGGTAAAAACTCTATTAAATTGTTCTAATAATAATTATTATGGAATTTTAAAAGAAATCGGGATTTTTCTTTCGCTTAAATCTTTAAGTCGAGGGTTTAAATTTCTGGGTTGTTTCTTTCTCCCCTCCTTAAAAAAATTTCATTCTCTAAATTACTGATAAGATAATGGCTCAAAAAGATCAAACATTTCATCATTAAAGACATACGATGATATGTGTTTTTTTACCATAAGTGGTACATACCTTAGTTCACACCAGATTAAACTCGGGGTATGCCTTCTTCATTCTCTCCTCCGTTTCCCGAGTGCAATCATCTGGATCTCCACTCCGTTGGACCTTGACTGATTTGACAACCTTCCTCCTTAGCCGTTTCTCATCGCGATCCACAATCTGAATTGATTGTCTAATAGAAATTAAACTTGGTTCTATCTCCATATCTTCTTGAGCGACCGACTCTATTATTTGCTCAGGACATGCACATACTTCCATAGATGAAATATGTGGAAGATATTATGCATCTCTTACGATCTCTCTGGTAGCTATACTTGGTAAGTTATGAGGTCTGACATAAGGAGGATCTAACTTTCCAGGTTTATTGAATCTTACTACCCCTCTAATGGGTTAGATTTTAAAAAAATGCATGGTCTCCAACAGAAAATTCTAATTCTCTTCTTCTTTGATCAGTATAGATTTTTTCTCTATCTTGTGCTTCCTTCATTTTCTTCCTTATTTCTTCTACCTTCTCAGAAGCTTCCATAATCATCACCGGGCCAAGTACTAATCGATCGTAAGTCTCAATCCAACAAGTTGAAGATCTATAGGGTCGACCATACAATGCTTCATATGCGGCCATGCCGGTGCTTGTTTGATAAATATTATTGTAAGAAAATTCTAGCAAGTGAAGGTAATTCTTCCACGATCCTCCGAAATCTAAGACACAAGCTCTTAATTGGTCTTCTAAAATTCGGTTCACCCTCTCTGTTTCTCCATCCGTCTGAGGATGATATGAGATGCTAATATTTAACTTTGTCCCCAAGGTTGTCTATAATGCATCCCAAAATTTGCTAGTAAAGATAGTACCTCGATGGCTGACAACATTATTGGGAATTCCATGCAATCCCACTATCCCCCTCATATATAATTTTGTCAAACTGGCAGCAACTCTAGTTGATTTTACTACAATAAAACGTGCACGCTTGGTTAATCAATCGATTATAACCAGCATGCATTCGTTTCCTTTCCTTGATCGAGGCAATCCATCGATATATGTCCCACTTATAGGTCGGAACTTCAAGCGATTGGTATAATATAGCGATCTTTTGTTGATCGCTCCTAACCTATTGACAATTTGCACATCTGCTAACATGGATTGAGATATCCCGCTTTATGCTTCTCCACCAAAAGATCTTCTTTACATCCTGATACATCTTACTAACCCCGGGATGGATATTTATCTTTGACTAATGACATTCGACTAACACCTCATAACATAAGTTATCCACCATTGGAACACAAATTCTTCCTCGTAGTCTTAATACTTCCTTATCATTCTCGTAAAGCTATAGTTATATCCAAGTCGTATGCCCTTGATAATCTTTCTAAAATTTGTATCTTTATCCTGCTTATTAGCTATCTTTTCTAAAAGTGTTGGCATCACTACTAAATACGCGATGACGACATGCTTTCTTCTCAAAGCATCAGCTACAACATTGGTTTTTTCAGCTTGTACCGCATATCCAGATCATAAGATGCTAGAAATTCTAATCAACGTCCTTGTCTTATATTCAAATCCTTCTGAATGAAAAGATATTTCAAAGGCTTGTGGTTTGTGAATAGCTCGAACTTTTCACCTAGTAATTAATGTCGCCACATCTTAAGTGCAAACACCATGTCTAACAACTCCAAGTCGTGTGCTGCATAATTCCTCTCATGTGTTTTTTAGTTGTCTACCTGCGTAGGCAATGACCATCCCATGTTGCATGAGTACTTCTCTTGCTCCTTCTCCGCAAGCATCCGTATTTACAGTTACCCTACCTCTTTCATCAATGATAGTTAGAACTAGAGCCGTAGTTAACCATTTCTTTAATTCTAAAGGGATTCCTCGCATTTCGATGTCCATTCAAACTTTATGTCTTTCATGGTTAACTTGGTTAATTAGATGGTGAGAAATCTTGGTTAAGTCTTGAATAAATCTACGATAATAACCGGCCAACTCTAAGAAACTGCAAATACCCTTTTGAGTTCTTGGTTGTTTCCAATCCATAATGGTTGTAATCATTCCATGATCAACTAAGATCCCTTGACATGTCCGAGAAAGCTTACCTTCTCTTCCCGAAAATGACATTTTGAAATTGTTTCTCAATTCTTCTTAGCATCTTTAACACAATCTCGAGATGCCTCTCATGTTCTTACTCTATTTTGGAGTATATGGGAATGTAATTAATAAAGACTAACACATATTTATGGAGCACTTCTTTGAGCACTCGTTTCATTGGATCCACAAAATAGGCAGGTGCACTAGTTAGTCCAAAGGACATTACTAACCATTCATAAAAGTCATTGGGTCCCCTAAATGTGGTATAAGAAATGCATTCTTCTGCAATCCTTAATTGATGAAACCCTGTACCTAGATCCATTTTAGAAAATACTCGAGCACCATGTAATCTATCAAACAAGTCATCTATACAGGGTAGAGGACATTTGTTCTTGATTTTTTTTATTTATGTCTCAATAATCTACACATAACCTTAAGAAGACATCTGATTTTGCGACAAATATTACAATCGAGCTCCAGCTTGAGCAACTTGGATTAATCCCTTTTTCAATAATTCATCGGTTTGGTTCCTTAACTCATTAACCTCTTTGGGTGTCATTCTTCAAGAAGAATGAAAAACTAGTTTTGCATTGGGATTTAAATCAATACGAAACTTTATTTTTCTGTAAGGAGGTAAACTCTTAACTTCTTCAAACACATTCAAAAAGTTTTCATGGTTGGTATTTTGTCTGTACCCTTTTGGAAGGAATTTAGGGAGTACATAAGGCTCTCTCTTACAATGCTTAGTTCACTACATTCAACTGCAATATCCTTTACGCTCCTAGTTTCTAACTTAATAGTCATTCTCTTGCAATCTAGAAGAGCTTTATATTTGGAAATCCAATCCATATGATCTCAAACCTATCAAAATTTAGGATGATTAGGCTGTACATCTTTACAGAAGACCCTAAGCTGGTTTTGTTCTCGATTGGACTGGTTATTTGTATCAATGTATCTAACGACATGGCGGTGAGTTTTAACTTGTTAATTAGTTCCTTTGAGATGAAACTATGGGAGGCCACGGTATCAAATAATACTCTAACTAGGATATAATTTATGTAAATCTTACCTTCTAAAACTCCCTTCAGCTTAACATCCGTCGAGGTGGAAGGTTCATCCTTAATCACGAAGACCTGGACCTGCTATCCCTTTTTCATCAATGGGAAATACCTAAATATTTGTCCATCTGGTGGCAGTTATAACAGGCATTCCTTGGAATCTGGGATTTCAAACAAGTCGTCGAGAAATGTCCTTTCTGCATGTAGTTGTAACAGGTGACCTCCGTTATTGGTCCTCCCGTGGTTCGGTTCTACACCGACTTCCTACCTGGTTGGTTGAACTTTTGCTTCTTCAAGTCGTTACTATAGTTGGAAGTTGTTGGATTCTTTTTTCGATGGTTTCATAACGAAATCCCATTTATCACTTAAACATAAAAGCGCAATTCCAACAACGCTTGCGTGGATGCACATAACGCATAATTTCTTCTTTTCTGCTCTTCCGTTCACTGTTTCATTCCGACTTTTATAAAATTATTAATTAATTAAAAAATTAACGACTACCTAAGTACTCAGCGCACACGTTCGGCAAACAAATATCAGATAGAATAACTCACGTTCTCACATACCTAATAGCTACTTTCCCAATTCTAATTAACTAACCGCTATGATTACATCCCCTAATTACCATTGCCTTCGCCATCATCAACCCATCGCCAACAATCAGTCATCCTCTAACTGAATTCCCTTCTTGTTGCTGCCTTCGGCATTGTCACTAGCGACACCCGTTCCCACAAAAATCATCAATCGATCGTCCCCTAACTACTTTCCATAATAAAATTCAACCGTTTTCCAAACAAAATTGGATCGATGTTTTCTTGCATCTCTTACACCAACTAAAGGTAACTACCATTTTCAGTAATATTTGGGTACAAAGTAATTTTATTTCTGTTCCTTGATAAATTAATTAGTCTTTCAGCTAATATTAATTATTCTTTCCTAAATTTAGTCTTTTAGAACCAACAAGAATAGGTATATGATAAATCGGAAGCATGTGCTTTTGTAAATTACCAGTACATCCTAAGAATGAAAATTTTAGTTTGTCAACATCCTCAACAATTCACTTAAGCTTGAATAAAAAATCTTATGTGTTTAAAAAATAATTTACAATATGTTGGCTAATCATTCCTGGCCTGTTATTACAAAACGCATTCATGTCATATTTTCAACTAATCTGTACACCATGTCATTTGCTATGAAATGATAATATCAATAAAAAAGAACGATGAATTGACAGAGTATTCCTATTAGTATTTGCGTGTTGAACATTTGTATATTTTTTGGAAGGTTAAGTAAGTCACTATTTTATAGAAGGTAATTTTTATTCTAATCCACGGTTTTAATAAGTTAATTCACCATTTTACTTTAATAAGTTAATCCACAACTATTTTGTAAGTTAATCCACGAGTGTATTAACTTAAATATTTCACCCTATTATATAGCCAATAATCGATTTTGTGCTTCTTCTTTCACAATTCTGCGTTATTTCACAATTATTTGTATTGAATTGTCCCTATCGTTTGATAAAGTTGTAACAAATATATAAGTGTTAAAAATAGAGTTGATAGCACTTGAATTCAGCAAAGAAGCAATTAATTAAATACAATTAGTTCACTAATTATCTCTAAACATGATCAGACATGATATGGTAGTAGATAATTATGAAAATAAAAACTAAGATCAAGATTCCATAGAGGAGTTCACATCAAATGTTGTCAAATAGCTTAATATTTTGAAGATACGTCACCAGTTGCACTGGGTAACAACAGTAAGTAATAACTAAAATCAAATTTAAGATCTACATATTAGACAAATAGAAAGCAATTAAACAATACTAACAAATCAATAAAAGAGAAAATTGTATACTATAATTGTTTGAGAGTATAATTACTTAGGGGGTCTAGATAATGAATGTTATCCAAACAGCGCCTATACTCCTATATTACAATATTTGAATAAAATGATATTCTACTAATGTACAATTTTTTCAAGATTTCAGAAAAAAGCTAACTACAATTATATGTGATAATGGTGATACTAAAAAAATATACAATTTTGTATACAATTAATCAACTTCAAAAAAAATAAAAATAAAATAAACAGACTACTTATTGTTATTACGTTGAATTACCCCGCTTAAGCTTGGATTTAGATGCTAAGATTCCAGAAATAAGAAGAAGGAAAACACAGGAGAAGAGAAAATAAGTATGTTTTTTTAGTGTGGATGCACTGATTAAAATCTAAATTTTAGTAAAAGTCAATGATCCTATAAAATCGGGTGGATTAATGTAAAGATCCGAGTTTTCGTGATCCTGAGTAATCGACATATAACCCAATGTCGGCTATCAAGCATCGGAAATACCGGATAGTTAATGAAAGAAGTTAAAGGGTGAGAAAAGATAAGAAAGAAAATTAGAATTTAGAACAGAAGAAGAAGAACATACAACAACATCAGAGTAACATGAATCTCACAGCGGAACGAACAACATATAATAGATAACATATCTTTGAAATAAAATCAGTATATGTATACAGTAACATTATCAGAGTATAACACTTACAACACAATGGAATAAACAATAGCTATATAATCCTGAAGCCTCCTGCTTCAAGCTCTCCAAATATATCTGTAAAACCTGACTACTTGACTGCCCGCACAAATTTGGGCATCCAAGAGTTTAGGGTAAACCAAAACAAAATAAACTCCGGGTCAGTCACGGGACTGGTGTGAGTAAACAATTTAAGACAGTTTGAGAAAATAAATGATATCTCATAAGACCACGCCGTATAACGGAACGGGTTTTTCCCTTATCAGAATCCAAAACACTTGGTCCAACATTCAAAAATCCTATTGAAAGAAACGATAATCTTTATATCAAAATCCTTTTGATATTTTAATAGTGTCTATCAACCACAATATAATAATCATCTAGCATAACGCTTTCATCTCACGTTCTACATACATAATATATAATAAAAAACTGCGGGCGTTTATTGGTTAATGAATTCCAACTGGCAAGGTATGGGACCACCTTCCGACAGTGTACTTTAGAGAGGAATACACCGGGTTCAACAAGAACATCTTGTAGCCCAGGCTAAACATGACCAGTCACTTGTACCGAATGTATTATCAATAATTGTTTCCCGAAAGGGACAACATCGAAATAGATTATAGAAGTAAATGGAATTTCTCTAGATCAGGTAACAATACACCCTAATTTGCAGCTAACTAGTTCGCCATGCGACCTACTCGATTTTATACCCTTTCTCTGTTGTGAGGCTAGAGGCCATAACGTACAAATCATACCTTTATTTACTTTGAATGTCACATCGTCATACCCGCCATATCACAAATTGATTTCCCCAAAAATACAGCAGGTATATAGCTAAGAGAAACGAATTTCTCCGCCACCAAACGTAAATATGTTTGAAGAGATCAACTTACGCGATCTATTAAATATACTCTGTCAGACATTCTTCCATACAGGTCATCCTGGGACTGGACAAACCAAAGGTGCTATTCTGTAAATCCATCTTCGGCAATTTTTACCTAGGATCTACTGAACAACCCTTGCATAACTTCGTCTTTAATTATCTTCATCATATTTTATTCGTATAGCTAATGCCAAACGAAGTGGTTTTCAGATAATATATCTGATCCCGGTCTCTCCGTATTAACAACGGAAACGGTCAAAATCTTTGATAGTCGGTGATTTAACTATCAAAGGAAAACATCTGCACAAACAACGATCGTATTCCCAAATGGAAATCTTACCGATCAATCATCATTTCATTTCCCAATTTCCCATTTATCATTTGCATATATTCATAAATTCCTTATTTTCTATAATTAGAAAATATTCGTTATTAACTTTGGAAAATGTTTCCATTTCTGATTCACGCATCAATATCTTCCCACCTCTATCAGTCTCTAACTGTAAACTAGTAAGAGGAAAACTTCCCAAGTATAAACCTCGAAGGCCGAAACCAACATCAGATCAATACCCAGAAAGCCATCCAACTCAACTAATTTCCAGTCAGTTTCTAATTTCAATAATTCCATTTAAATTCCTAATTCAAACCCCAAATTCCTTTATAATATTTTATTTGAAAAATATTTTCTTTAATCTAATTTTTCACATAAAATGTGAATAATATTTCTTTATATAGTCAAAACAGTTTGATTTCGTATTTAAAAACAATATCTCAAACCCAAATTCTATTTATATTTTTATTTGTAGAATTATTCATACAAATCTTATTTCATTTCCAACATTTAAATCTCATTTAAAATTCCCTTTATATAATTCTATTTATTTTATATAAATCCTTTTATAAAATTCTATTTATTTCCAAAATATTTCCTTAATTATATTTTCCAATATTTGTTTTCTAAATATTATATTTTATAATATCATATTTATTTCATATATAAATATTTCATTTTCAATATTCACTTTGAAAATTTCCTTTTTACCTTCCAGTATTTCATATGGTATTTAAAATACCAAATAACATGACCAGTGTCATCACAATCAATAACAGATTATATATCACATCATATATTATAATATATGAAAACAAACAATATTATAATATTAAGGAATCTAGTTGGATCCCTCCAATCTGTTTCCCTGCATCCACAGATCTTAAACAATATAAATAACATCGATTTCATTTCAATATGAAATATTCTGATAAACAGAATCAATATTTTATTAGCGATTTAAATATATATATCGTTATCTATAATTTCAACCAATAAATCAACAATTCAACCAAACAATCAACACACAACAATTAATCATCATTTATCAATACTAGATTATATTTAAATGTAAACTGTACAGAGTTAGTGAGATTTACTCACATTGGACGATCATCGTTAAATAACGATAATTGTCGGTTGATTCAGTCAAACAATTTATTTTGCTATAAATTGTAACGAGCACTCCCAGCCAGTTCCATGGCGTAGCTGCCGTGCATACGATCCTAATGGATCTTGTTTCGCCAATTTCTGATCACGTATGCAAAAGTTGTGTGTTTTAAAAGTTTATGTACATATATATATATATATATATATATATATATATATATATATATATAAACCATTCTCCTAATCCCACATTAATCCAATCGCTCATCGTTTTCCTCTACCTCGACCGCACCCTTTCCTGAACATACAAACCTTAAATTCTCCATCTGCCATTCATTTAAAAGAAAAGAAATTATACCAAAATTCACCTCATCAAATGAGACGACCCCAAACCCCGTACTGACGGCGGCAAGGGTAATCCTTGGAATATAACACATAAATAGATAATAGCAGAACAGAATTAAATAAATACACCAGATAATGAACAGTAGAATATACTGGATAAACGCAAACATCAGAGTTACACAGTATACAGGATCATACTTAGTACAAATACAGTTCAGCTATACATAAATGACTACAACGAAAATAAACATAATGTACAATAGGAGCTGAACAACATAAAAAAAAGAATAATGATAGAATCCATCTTCAGCTCCAGCTATCTGGATAAAGCCTGCTAAACCTGAATACATGGCTGCCCGTGTAGAAAAAGGGGCACCCGAGTTTGAAAGTGAAATAAACTACGAGTCAGTCATGGGACTGGTATGAGAAATCTACTCAACACATTCAAAATATGGCTAATCACAGGACCACGCCACTTTCGTGGAACGGGTTTACTCCATTGGATTGCCAGTGCTTTAAAACAAATCATTCTTTTAAACATCGCAATGCTTTTAATAAAAATGAAGCCATTATAAGACTCAATTCCCATCACACAATGCAACGCAAACCGGAGGATAGAGTTTTACCTTATAACGGCCAAAATATGCTTGATACGAATAAAACAAAAGCATTTGATATTATTACTAGTTTTTACATGTTTCAAAAACAATTTCGAATCATAACTATCAATCATAGACGGCATGGGTACCATATATCATGTCGCCATATATATATATATATACAATCAAAACCGCACGATGTCGTATTTGGAAATTGGATTTCCGTCATGAACCAAGGCAAAAGATAGTCCTTACCGACTTCGAGACAATCTAGCCCATGTCTCAGGGTCAGAGCTCGAGTGACCCTTGGATCGTCAGGGCTGGTCCACCGATGTGGATTAAAATTCCTGAACAATGCGTTTCCCCGCCCTATGGGGCGTAAATGAGCCAACGAATGACTCCACCGGACCCGGATCGTCCGATTTAACCGAGGCGCCTCGCAATCCATCATCCACATAAGTAAAATGTCAGGCCGTGTAAAAACACCGACACAACTCCAAGCTAGAAGGAAACGCATGCCCTCCCTGAGGTTCTTCTCCCGTTTCTGGTTCATACCGGGGTGTGAGGCTCGCGAATTCACATTATACACAAAGCTACGCCACACACGCGGTGCTTTGATCATCAATAACAAGACTTTGCTTTTCAACAGAAGCCCTGTCCATTGCATCTTAGCATGCCACACCGGCAATTCACCCTATGCAACTGATGGTTATCAATCGCACAGATTGAATTCCAATGTCAGACATACAGTCCATTTGCAAGTCCGTTCTGGGTCTGAACGAAACCGGAGGCACTAAATACCTCGCATATTCATCGATTCCCACGTACGTCTGGACGATCACTACTAATTATCCATATTTCGGGATGCCTCCCAATCAGGACCTCAGTGACCATCCAAACGAGGTGAAGATCGGTCTTCAACCCCCGTCTTCATCTTCGACTTCTTATCGTCGATTCAGTTATTCAGAATGGGATAAACCCGGTCTTTCTGAGCAACTCGCGTATATAATAAACAAGTGCAACACTAACATACATACGCATCATTTCAATTAATTAGTCACTAACCGTCAATCAGTAAGAGAACGATTTCCCAAATATTAACCCCGAAGGCCGAAACCAACATCAGATCAACACCCAGGAAACCATTCGGCTTAGCCAACCTTCAGTTAATTTCTAAATTTCACATCCATATCATTTATAATATTTTATAACGATTTATCGCTATTTTTATTTATTTTAAAATAGGCAATTTATTCAAAACGACGCTTCGGGCCATAACGCGGCCGTGGCGCAGTTTTTCTTCAGATTTGATTTACACATATCTGAAAATCTAACCGTTGGATCTTCACAAAATTTACATCATTAGAAAGATCTTTTCAAAACGAATCCAATGGTTCCAGTTTCGGGAAAATTCGACGGTCGGATCTCCCGGTATAATCGTTTGAAGTTTCGATTTCAAAATACGAACTGCAGCGTCGTTATTCGATTATATATAATTATATTTATATATATATATAAATATAATCGATTCTAGAGCTGTTTTTCTTTAGATTTGAATTAAACATTCCAGACAATCCAACCGTTGGATCTTTACAAAGTTGGTGCCGTTGGAAAGATATTTCCAAAGAAAACCCAACGGTTGCGGTTTCGGGAAAATCTGATGGTCGGATCTCCCGCACTAATCGTTTGAAATCACGGTTTCAAAATACGAACTGCAGCTCCGTTATTCGATATATTTCAATTCTATTTATATATATTCATCGATTCTACAATTTCAAAACTATATTCTCTTCATACATTTTATAAAAATGATATTTTTATCTAACTGTCTTCTATTTCAACATTTCACTATTTTTAACAATTCATGTATATAATAAAAATGTGATTCTTATTGTAAAACAATTCATTTCAAAACACGATTATTTTATATAGTTCATATAGGTAATAAAAATAGGATTTTTATTATAAAACAATTTCTTTCAAAACAAGATTATTTTATATAGTTCATATATATGATAAAAATGTGATTTTTATTATTAAACAATTTATTTCAAAATATGAATACCATTCAACACATGAATTTCAATTCTACGAATGAATTTCGATTCAACACATGAAGGTTTTCTATAGTTTATATATATAGATAAAAATGTGATTTTTATATTTAAAACACGAATACCATTCAACACATGAATTTCAATTCAACGAATGAATATCGATTCAACACACGAAGGTTTTCTGTAGTTTATATATATAGATAAAAATGTGATTTTTATATTTAAAACACGAATACCATTCAACACATGAGTTTCAATTCAACGAATGAATATCGATTCAACACATGAAGGTTTTCTATAGTTTACATATATAGATAAAAAATGTGATTTTTATATTTAAAACTCGAATACCATTCAACACATGAATTTCAATTCAACAAATGAATATCGATTCAACACATGAAGGTTTTCTATAGTTTATAGATAAAAATGTGATTTTTATATTTAAAACTCGAATACCATTCAACACATGAATTTCAATTCAACGAATGAATATCGATTCAACACATGAAGGTTTTCTATAGTTTATATATAGATAAAGATGTGATTTTTATATTTAAAGCACGAATACCATTCAACACATGAATTTCTATCCAACGAATGAATATCGACTCAACACATGAAGGTTTTCTATTCAACGAATAAATATAGTTTCAACCAATGAAAATAATTCTAACACATGAATATTATTCAAAATTTCAGCAGCATAACGGCAGGGTAGTTAAAACCGGGACCGTCCCTAGTACGACTCCTCGCTCTACCTTAAAACCTCGCGGTTTTTGACAATGGGGAATCATGCATCTAGTTCGCACGCAGGCGGCATGTATATTTATTTCATTTCCACAAACTAATCCTATGTGGTTTCAACCAAATATTTCTCAACCACAAACGGGTATTTTTCAACCACAATCAATCAATATCAACCACAAACAATTCCAATCAACCATTCGCTATCAATCAATTTTCACACCAATCACAACCAATAAATATCGTCCATGGTTTGTGGACGAGGGACGTATATATATATATATATATATATATATATAGCATTTCACTTCTATTTCAACACATATATAATTTTTACAACGCATATATAACTTATACATCGAACGTACAACTTATACAACGCTTATACATGATGTCTACAACGCTTATATAACTCATACATCGACTATATAATTTATACATCGTCGTTTTCCATATCGTTTATAAATTAGAAATCTCACATTGGGTTCTACTCCACCAAAAATAGCAGAAGACTCAGAAAAATATGCGGTCTCTTCTAGAAGGTAGAAGACGTCCACACGAGTCCACTGTCTCTTGTTTCACTGAATTTCATTAAGAAACGAAAAAGATATGATTTTTATAATGAAAAACATATTAGCGACGGAAATAAAGTGTCGCAATTCAATTAAATAACCTCAGCCGTATACCTTGCTTCGAGGTTCAAAATTAGGGTTCGATTTTTCGTCGAATCCTTGTAGCTTTGTCCAGATCAGGCGGTGCAGCGTCAAGGGCTCGGAGCAGCGGGTCGATCGACGGTGGAGGCGTGGACTCCGGTGGTCGGAGGCGGCGGCGGCGGCGAGCTGAAACCCCGAACTTTCGAAGCCGATTTCTCCCTTGATTCAGAACGAAAAAATTCAAATCCTATATGGATTTGAAGATTTCGAGAAGCTCTACAAATTCCCTAACTGGAGTGTTTAATTTCGATGCTATTTATACATTTTATATATATTCATCGATTCTACAATTTCAAAACTATATTCTCTTCATACATTTTATAAAAATGATATTTTTATCTAACTGTCTTCTATTTCAACATTTCACTATTTTTAACAATTCATGTATATAATAAAAATGTGATTCTTATTGTAAAACAATTCATTTCAAAACACGATTATTTTATATAGTTCATATAGGTAATAAAAATAGGATTTTTATTATAAAACAATTTCTTTCAAAACAAGATTATTTTATATAGTTCATATATATGATAAAAATGTGATTTTTATTATTAAACAATTTATTTCAAAATATGAATACCATTCAACACATGAATTTCAATTCTACGAATGAATTTCGATTCAACACATGAAGGTTTTCTATAGTTTATATATATAGATAAAAATGTGATTTTTATATTTAAAACACGAATACCATTCAACACATGAATTTCAATTCAACGAATGAATATCGATTCAACACACGAAGGTTTTCTGTAGTTTATATATATAGATAAAAATGTGATTTTTATATTTAAAACACGAATACCATTCAACACATGAGTTTCAATTCAACGAATGAATATCGATTCAACACATGAAGGTTTTCTATAGTTTACATATATAGATAAAAAATGTGATTTTTATATTTAAAACTCGAATACCATTCAACACATGAATTTCAATTCAACAAATGAATATCGATTCAACACATGAAGGTTTTCTATAGTTTATAGATAAAAATGTGATTTTTATATTTAAAACTCGAATACCATTCAACACATGAATTTCAATTCAACGAATGAATATCGATTCAACACATGAAGGTTTTCTATAGTTTATATATAGATAAAGATGTGATTTTTATATTTAAAGCACGAATACCATTCAACACATGAATTTCTATCCAACGAATGAATATCGACTCAACACATGAAGGTTTTCTATTCAACGAATAAATATAGTTTCAACCAATGAAAATAATTCTAACACATGAATATTATTCAAAATTTCAGCAGCATAACGGCAGGGTAGTTAAAACCGGGACCGTCCCTAGTACGACTCCTCGCTCTACCTTAAAACCTCGCGGTTTTTGACAATGGGGAATCATGCATCTAGTTCGCACGCAGGCGGCATGTATATTTATTTCATTTCCACAAACTAATCCTATGTGGTTTCAACCAAATATTTCTCAACCACAAACGGGTATTTTTCAACCACAATCAATCAATATCAACCACAAACAATTCCAATCAACCATTCGCTATCAATCAATTTTCACACCAATCACAACCAATAAATATCGTCCATGGTTTGTGGACGAGGGACGTATATATATATATATATATATATATATATATATATATAGCATTTCACTTCTATTTCAACACATATATAATTTTTACAACGCATATATAACTTATACATCGAACGTACAACTTATACAACGCTTATACATGATGTCTACAACGCTTATATAACTCATACATCGACTATATAATTTATACATCGTCGTTTTCCATATCGTTTATAAATTAGAAATCTCACATTGGGTTCTACTCCACCAAAAATAGCAGAAGACTCAGAAAAATATGCGGTCTCTTCTAGAAGGTAGAAGACGTCCACACGAGTCCACTGTCTCTTGTTTCACTGAATTTCATTAAGAAACGAAAAAGATATGATTTTTATAATGAAAAACATATTAGCGACGGAAATAAAGTGTCGCAATTCAATTAAATAACCTCAGCCGTATACCTTGCTTCGAGGTTCAAAATTAGGGTTCGATTTTTCGTCGAATCCTTGTAGCTTTGTCCAGATCAGGCGGTGCAGCGTCAAGGGCTCGGAGCAGCGGGTCGATCGACGGTGGAGGCGTGGACTCCGGTGGTCGGAGGCGGCGGCGGCGGCGAGCTGAAACCCCGAACTTTCGAAGCCGATTTCTCCCTTGATTCAGAACGAAAAAATTCAAATCCTATATGGATTTGAAGATTTCGAGAAGCTCTACAAATTCCCTAACTGGAGTGTTTAATTTCGATGCGTGGATTGATCAGAAAATGAACGGGAAGCTTTTGAACAATTTCCGCCGTCGCTGGAGAATATATGGGGAGATAGAAAATATAGTCAACCATTGATTTTTTTTTATATTTATAAATTTTTAAAATCCAAAAATACCCTCTTTCACCCACAAACACCAATTCAAACCCAACGACTGTCGTCCCTAGCGTTTTACCCCCATTTCGAACACAATGGGATATGTTTCGTAGGCCCATTCGACTGTTTCAGTCAGTTTTCATTCAATTTAAAATATATAACATTCAATATTTGATTTGAACATACATTTCAATTTGCCAGGGCCACAAACTGATTCGAAAAATTCCAGAAAAATAAATCTAGCTATGTTTTGACGATACGGTCCCAACAAAACTAGTTTCGTCGAATTCTGAGACAGTTTGCAAAAAGGCCTATTTCTGGTCGATCCAATTTAACTGTAATTGACCAAAACACATTTTCCTTTGCCACGCTCACATACTAGCTTCAAAAATTATGAAATTTGAAACATAGCAATAACTTAACATCCCGAATCCAACAAAAGTAGTTTCGTCGAATTCCGAGGTCGTTTGCAAAATGGCCAATTTCACGGGCTATATAAATTCCATAGCGACCTTTTTGAAAATTCATTTGGCCATAACTTTTGCATCCCGCTATGAAACTTCGATTTTACAGATTCATTAGAAAGGTATTCACTAACAGATTTAAATATTTTTGGTTTCACTCAAATCCGTTTTGTTTTGCACCCGGTACAGTCAGTCAAAATTTGAATTCAAATTTTGGAACTACCGCGCCATTTCAGGCCTTGTTTGTAATTAGAAATAATTATATTCATTTTCCAACGTCGATTCAAACTCACTTTTCATTGCTATTATTTAAAATATTTATTTTAAATATTTAAAATCCACTATTTTAGCCAATTTAAAAATTTTAAATTGGTTCAGATTTTCTAGGTCGTTACAATCTCCCCCACTTAAATCTTTTCGTCCCCGAAAAGGAACAAAGTCGAAAGTGGTTTGATTAATCAACTCTACGTTCAATCTGGCTTCCATTCTCCAACTTTTCAATTTCTGAGAATTTTCAAATTCTTCAAAAATTTGGCTAACACCCGGAATTTTCGAAAAATTTCGCCATAACCTCCTTTGTACGGGGAGAGGTTTGGAAATTTATTGGGCCGTATTAGGTACCCAATAAATCCTAATAAGCATACACATATTTATAGTGATATATTCTGGTGTTTACAGGGGAGCGTGTATTGATAATAACTCCAGAGAATAAATTCTCGTCACCCTGTCAAAGCCTGAGGGAGTGTGTATTTTAATTGCTCCAGAGGGTAAATCCTCGTCACCTCGTCCCGTGTGGGAAATAAATAGTCCATGTGCCGTATCTAATGACAAGAGAGATGTGATTATTGTCAACTCCAGACCCGTGTGGGGTTTTTATAAATCTAGCAATTTATCGTTACAATTTTATATGGTAATATCAGTCATCAGTTCAACCTGTAAAATATAGTCATCGCCATACAAGCCTCTCGCTCGTATGGTAAATCTTCCACCTCGTCACACAAGCTCCAAATGCTTATGTGGTATATGATGAAGTATGCCTATCTTCAGAAGTATGCCATGCAGTGTAGTTCAAAATTAATTGTTACTATCCTATGGCGATGTTTATTATTTCACACAGAATAACCAGCACTCCGCATCCAATGGCATTCACAGGAGTTGATATAATAATATTTCGCATCCAACTCATTAAGGTTTACCTATTTGTCGGGCACGCAAATAAATTCTTTACTCAACAGCTATAACAAATACCTGTTCAAACCTATATAATGCACAAATATATATTTCTATCTATTTTCTAATTAGTTCAATGTGTGATTTAAATGAATAAATTCTACCATTATTCTCTTATTGATTAAATTAACTATCGTTTTAATAATTTTATTTAATCAAATCTACAATCACACAACACAAACAACAAGCAATTTGTTTTTAACTTTTCAAAAATATACTAATTAATTTCTATACTCTTTTAAAATCATTCAGACTATGGAGTTAAAAGTGCACATCCGTGGAAAGAAAATAACAACAGAGTAGAGAACTAATTGGTAATGCAAAGTATGGTAAATGTACCTTGCACCGGAGTCAATCAGAGATATCCACTTGGCATCTAGGATAGGCTTTCTGAATGCTCTCCTCAGTTTCCCAAGTACAATCTTGCGGATCCCCACTCCATTGCACTTTGACTAAGTGAACTTTCTTGTTCCTCGGCTCTTTAGTTTCTTTGCCAATGATCTTTAGCGGCTCTCTTCTCACCGCTAATTCTGGAGTAATTTCAATATCCTGTTGAGCTGCTTCTTCCACGATCAAGTTTGGATCATGAACGTGCTTTCGAAGTTGAGATATGTGAAATACATCATGAACTCCAGGCAACCAATCAGGCAATTTAACCCTATAACCAAGAGTTCCAATCCGTTCCAGAATAGGAAACAGACCAATGAATTTGGGTGCCAACTTCCCAGTTTTACCGAACCGGATAACTCCTCTCATCGGCGATACTTTCAAATATACATAGTCGCCAACCGCAAATGATATATCTCTTCTTCTCCTGTCGGCATAGCTCTTTTGTCGACTTTGAGCAGCAAGTAATCGTTTCTTAACGAAATCGACTTTATCGGCAGCTTCTCTGATCATATCTGGCCCCAACACAAGTCTATTTCCAGGTTCAACCCAACAAGCAGGGGATCGGCACGGTCTACCATACAATGCTTCGAATGGTGACATTGTCAGGCTCGCCTGGTAGCTGTTTTTATATGAGAATTCAGCCAAATGCAGATGGTCTTCCCATGATCCACCGAAATCTAGAACACAAGCCCGCAATAGATCTTCTAGTATACGATTCACCCTCTCTTTTCTGACCATCTGTCTGAGGATGATAAGCGGTACTCAAGTTCAGCTTCGTTCCCAGCTCGACTTGAAATGCCTCCCAGAATTTGCTAGTAAATATTGTATCTCTATCACTAACTATATTGATCGGCACTCCGTGTAGTCTAACAATTTCCTTGAAGTATATCTGCGCCAGACTCTGAGCAGTTCTGTTTGATCTGACAGGTATGAAATGGGCGGTCTTCATGAAGCGATCTACGATCACCCAAATACTGTCATTTCCTTTTCTGGTTCTGGGCAAACCATCAATGAAGTCCATGGAAATATGTTCCCACTTCCAGCCTGGAACGTCTAGCGGTTGTAATAATCCACCCAGTTTCTGCTGGTCGCTTTTGACTAGCTGGCAAGTAGGGCATCGGCTAACATATAAAGAAATGTCCCTCTTCATCGACTTCCACTAGAAAGTGTGTTTGATGTCAATATACATTTTGCTTACTCCCGGGTCGATACTAAGTTTTGACTTATGGCATTCATCCAGTACTTCCTTTCGGAGCTCAGCAATGTTAGGAACACAAATTCGACCTTTCATCCTTAGAATCCCCTCATTATCAACTTGAAAACTCGAGGGCTCGCCTTTCTGAATTATCTCTCTGATCTTCTGAATGAAGTGATCATCCTTCTGAAGAGCAGATATTTTATCTATCAATGAAGTCGTGATAATAAAACTGGCGATCATTTCATTCTTTCGGCTTAACGCATCGGCCACGACATTGGCTTTCCCTGGAATTTATATAATCTCAAAATCGTATGCTGCAAGGAATTCTAGCCAACGTTGCTGCCTCAGATTCAAGTCTTTCTGGGTGAACAGATACTTTAACGACTAGTGATCTGTAAATAGTTCAAATCTCTCACCCAAAAGATAGTGTCTCCAGATTTTCAAGGCGAATACTATAGCCAATAACTCAAGATCATGAGTTACGTAGTTTTTCTCATGCGGCTTCAGCTGACAGCTAGCATAAGCAATCAGTTGACCTCTTTGCATTAACACTGCGCCAAGGCCTTCTCTAGAAGCATCTGTCCAGACGTTTAAATCCTGATTGTCGTCAATAATGGTTAACACTGGAGCAGTCGTTAATCTTAACTTTAGCTCTTCGAAAGCCTCCTCACTTTCTGGAGTCCATTTGAATTTAGAGTGTTTCTTTGTAAGCTTCGTTAAGTGACCAGATATCTTCGAAAAGTTTTTAACGAACTTCCGCTAATAACTAGGCAATCCGAGAAAACTACGGACTTAAGTAGGGGTACTGGGCTGTTTCCAATTCTGAATAGCTGTGATTTTACTTGGATCCACAGCAATTCCTTCTTTCGATACGACGTGGCCCAGAAATTTCACTTCATCTTGCCAGAATATGCATTTGGACAGTTTGGCTTTCAATACATTCCGTCTCAGAATTTCTAGAACCTGTTCCAGATGCTTTTCATGTTCGGCCCTTGATTTAGAGAAGATTAGAATATCATCAAAAAAACCAGAACAAATTTATTCAGGACTCCTCTGAACACTCTATTCATCAAATCGACGAAGTATGCTGGAGCGTTACATAAGCCGAACGACATTACTAACCACTCGTAGAATAAGTCTGGACCTCTAAATGCTATCATTGGAACACACTCTTCGGCAATTCGAAGCTGATGGAAGCATGTAGCTAGGTCCATCCTTGAAAATACTTGTGCTCCATTCAGACGATCCAATAAATCATCGATTCGCGGCAATGGATATTTGTTCTTTATGGTCTGCTTGTTCAAATCACGATAATCCACACATAGCCGTAGAGTACCGTCAGATTTTGGGACAAACACCACTGCTGCTCCCCAATCTAAGAAACTAGGTCTGATCAGACCCTTCCATACTTGCTGTCGTGTTTGATTGGCAAGTTCTTCTTTCTCTTTCAAGGACATTCTTCGAATAGCGTGAACTACCGGCCTTGCATTCGGAATCAAAGAAATCTTGAAATCTATTTCTCTCTGCGGAGGTAAGCGAACAACCTCTTCGAACACATCCGCATAGTTCTTGACGACAGGAATGTCTTTGATGAGGTCAGGAATATTCTCTGTGACTTCAGGGATATTTTCTATTGAACAGGAGAAACATCCAACGCTGCCCAGAAGTCTTTTCTATTAGCATTCTGACCTTCACAGGGAATGGTTATATAATCACCTGATTTAATCTTCGCCTTAACGACTCTGTCGGCGCATTTAACCTCAGCTTCATACTTGGTCAACCAGTCTAACCCCAAGATAAGATCAAACTCTATAAAATTCATGTCGACCGCGACGGTAGGGAATCGATAACGAGAAAAGGAAACCGGCACTCCACAAACCCAACTGAGATCAATTGAACCCCCAACCGGATTCTGGACAGTCATTGGCTCCTTGAGCTTCTTCAAATTCAAATCCAGCTTCTTAGCTGCATTCTTTGCAACAAAGCTTCGCGACGCACCAGTGTCAAACAGTACTTTAACAATAATATCTTTGACAGTAAGCGTTCATTCTAAAAACATCTGGCCTTTCCTGAGCAGACGAAGATGCAGGCACTTCTGCCACTTCATTTACATGTACTGTTTCAGGTTTTCTGAATAGCGGGCAGGCCTTTAAAAGATGACCCGCCTGATGACAACCACCACGTTTTCTATTCTCTTGAAATCTCTCCTTGGATTTAGATCCACTTTTTATTCGCTTTTTCGAGGGTTTGCAATTCCCCTGAAAATGCCCTGGCTTATGGCAGTTATTGCATATGGCAGTCGTTGCTGGTTCTTTTTCAGATTTGGCCCTTTTCTGATTTACTTTGGGCTTTTTACTGACCTCAGACATCGTACTAGTCTCAGGACGATCAGTTTCAGACTCAACTCTATTACTAGAACTGACTTCCTCTTCGTCGCGCAACATGCCTTTCTTATGGAGATCTTCATACTGATAAGCCATATAAATCATTTCTGAAAAAGGAAGCTTCACATGCCCCATTACTTTATTCTGGTATTTTCTTTGCAGGCCATGAATAAATCTTAGATTCTTCCTCTTTGGATTTTGAATCAGATGAGGAGAAAAGTGAGAAAGTTCGTTGAATTTCTTATGATATTCTGGGATGGTCATATCACCTTGTATCAAATAAGAGAATTCATCACATAATCGCTCAGTCACTTCAGAAGGAGTAAATCTTTCTAGGAAAATCTCTTTGAATCTATCCCAGGTGATATCACCTTCTGGATTATCTTTGATGATTGTTTCCCACCAGATTAAAGCTTCTTCTTTGAGCGCCCAAGATGCTATTAATCTTTTCTGATCATCTCTCAACTGGATACGTTCAAATATTCTTTCGACAGAACTCAACCAAGCTTGAGTCTGAATTATAGATTCATTGCCCGAGAACTGTGCTCCGTTCAGATTTCGATATCTCTTTAATAGAGCCTCTAGATCGGGTTTTACATTTCTTCTGTTTCTGACACTCATTTTGTAGTACTTCTGCAAATAGCAGATCAAGTGTCAGGTCACAGAAAAGATATTTTAAAATATAGAAGCACATACTTCAAATGTAAATGTTTCTATCGAGGTGTAATTTCATTCTGCTTTACTCATACTAGGATATTACTGATCCTATCTGTAATGAGTTACCCGTCCTAGAACACTACTGGTTCTATTTCTGACGAGTTCGTTAATATGTTATATTCCAGAACTAAGCTTAACCAAAGCTCTGATACCAAATGAGACGACCCCAAACCCCGTACTGACGGCGGCAAGGGTAATCCTTGGAATATAATACATAAACAGATAATAGCAGAACAGAATTAAATAAATACACCAGATAATGAACAGTAGAATATACTGGATAAACGCAAACATCAGAGTTACACAGTATACAGGATCATACTTAGTACAAATACAGTTCAACTATACATAAATGTCTACAGCGGAAATAAACATAATGTACAATAGGAGCTGAATAGCATAAAAAGAGAAAAATGATAGAATCCATCTTCAGCTCCAGCTATCTGGATAAAGCTTGCTAAACCTGAATACAAGGTTGCCCGTGTAGAAAAAGGGGCACCCGAGTTTGAAAGTGAAACAAACTACGAGTCAGTCATGGGACTGGTATGAGAAATCTACTCAACACATTCAAAATATGGCTAATCACAGGACCACGCCACTTTCGTGGAACGGGTTTACTCCATTGGATTGCCAGTGCTTTAAAACAAATCATTCTTTTAAACATCGCAATGCTTTTTTATAAAAATGAAGCCATTATAAGACTCAGTTCCCATCACACAATGCAACGCAAACCGGAGGATAGAGTTTTACCTTATAATGGCCAAAATATGCTTGATACGAATAAAACAAAAGCATTTGATATTATTACTAGTTTTTACATGTTTCAAAAACAATTTCGAATCATAACTATCAATCATAGATGGCATGGGTACCATATATCATGTCGCCATATATATATACAATCAAAACCGCACGATGTCGTATTTGGAAATTGGATTTCCGTCATGAACCAAGGCAAAAGATAGTCCTTACCGACTTCGAGACAATCTAGCCCATGTCTCAGGGTCAGAGCTCGAGTGACCCTTGGATCGTCAGGGCCGGTCCACCGATGTGGATTAAAATTCCTGAACAATGCGTTTCCCCGCCCTATGGGGCGTAAATGAGCCAACGAATGACTCCACCGGACCCGGATCGTCCGATCTAACCGAGGAGCCTTGCAATCCATCATCCACATAAGTAAAATGTCAGGCCGTGTAAAAACACCGACACAACTCCTAGCTAGAAGGAAACGCATGCCCTCCCTGAGGTCCTTCTCCCGTTTCTGGTTCATACCGGGGTGTGAGGCTCGCGAATTCATGTTATACACAAAGCTACGCCACACAGGCGGTGCTTTGATCATCAATAACAAGACTTTGCTTTTCAACAGAAGCCCTGTCCATTGCATCTTAGCATGCCACACCGGCAATTCACCCCATGCAACTGATGGTTATCAATCGCACAGAATGAATTCCAGTGTCAGACATACAGTCCATTTGCAAGTCCATTCTGGGTCTGAACGAAACCGGAGGCACTAAATACCTCGCATTTTCATCGATTCACATGTACGTCTGGACGATCACTACTAATTATCCATATTTCGGGATGCCTCCCAATCAGGACCTCATTGACCATCCAAACGAGGTGAAGATCGGTCTTCAACCCCCGTCTTCATCTTAGACTTCTTATCGTCAATTCAGTTATTCAGAATGGGATAAACCCAGTCTTTCTGAGCAACTCGCGTATATAATAAACAAGTGCAACACTAACATACATACGCATCATTTCAATTCATTAGTCACTAACCGTAAATCAGTAAGAGAACGATTTCCCAAATATTAACCCCGAAGGCCGAAACCGACATCAGATCAACACCCAGGAAACCATTCGGCTTAGCCGACTTCAGTTAATTTCTAAATTTCACATCCATTTCGTTTATAATATTTTATAACGATTTATCGCTATTTTTATTTATTTTAAAATAGCCAATTTATTCAAAACGACGCTTCGGGCCATAACGCGGTCGTGGTGCTGTTTTTCTTTAGATTTGATTTACACATATCTGAAAATCTAACCATTGGATCTTCACAAAATTTACACCATTAGAAAGATCTTTTCAAAACGAATCCAACGGTTCCAGTTTCGGGAAAATCCGACGGTCGGATCTCCCGGTATAATCGTTTGAAGTTTCGATTTCAAAATACGAACTACAGCGTCGTTATTCGATTATATATAATTATATTTATATATATATATATATATAATCGATTCTGGCGCTGTTTTTCTTCAGATTTGAATTAAACATTCCAGACAATCCAACCGTTGGATCTTTACAAAGTTGGTGCCGTTGGAAAGATATTTCCAAAGCGAACCCAACGGTTGCGGTTTCGGGAAAATCCGATGGTCGGATCTCCCGCACTAATCGTTTGAAATCACGGTTTCAAAATACGAACTGCAGCTTCGTTATTCGATATATTTCAATTCTATTTATATATATTCATTGATTCTTCGATTTCAAAACTATATTCTCTTCATACATTTTTTAAAATGATACTTTTATCTAACTGTCTTCTATTTCAACATTTCACTATTTTTAACAATTCATGTATATAGTAAAAATGTGATTCTTATTGTAAAACAATTCATTTCAAAACACGATTATTTTATATAGTTCATATAGGTAATAAAAATAGGATTTTTATTATAAAACAATTTCTTTCAAAACAAGATTATTTTATATAGTTCATATAGATGATAAAAATGTGATTTTTATTATAAAACAATTTATTTCAAAATATGAATACCATTCAACACATGAATTTCAATTCTACGAATGAATTTCGATTCAACACATGAAGGTTTTCTATAGTTTATATATATAGATAAAAATGTGATTTTTATATTTAAAACACGAATACCATTCAACACATGAATTTCAATTCAACGAATGAATATCGATTTAACACATGAAGGTTTTCTATAGTTCATATATATCGATAAAAATGTGATTTTTATATTTAAAACACGAATACCATTCAACACATGAATTTCAATTCAACGAATGAATATCGATTCAACACATGAAGGTTTTCTATAGTTTACATATATAGATAAAAATGTGATTTTTATATTTAAAACTCGAATACCATTCAACACATGAATTTCAATTCAACGAATGAATATCGATTCAACACATGAAGGTTTTCTATAGTTTATAGATAAAAATGTGATTTTTATATTTAAAACTCGAATACCATTCAACACATGAATTTCAATTCAATGAATGAATATCGATTCAACACATGAAGGTTTTCTATAGTTTATATATATATAGATAAAGATGTGATTTTTATATTTAAAACACGAATACCATTCAACACATGAATTTCTATCCAACGAATGAATGTCGACTCAACACATGAAGGTTTTCTATTCAACGAATAAATATAGTTTCAACCAATGAGAATAATTCTAACACATGAATATTATTCAAAATTTCGGCAGCATAACGGCAGGGTATTTAAAACTGGGACCATCCCTAGTACGGCTCCTCGTTCTACCTTAAAACCTCGCGGTTTTTGACAATGGGGAATCATGCATCTAGTTCACATGCAGGGGGCATGTATATTTATTTCATTTCCATAAACTAATCCTATGTGGTTTCAACCAAATATTTCTCAACCACAAACGGGTAGTTTTCAACCACAATCAATCAATATCAACCACAAACAATTCCAATCAACCATTCGCTATCAATCAATTTTCACACCAATCACAACCAATAAATATCGTCCATGGTTTGTGGACGAGGAGCGTATATATATATATATACATATATATATTTATGTATTTATATATAGCATTTCACTTCTTTTTCAACACATATATAATTTTTACAACGCATATATAACTTATACATCGAACGTACAACTTATACAACGCTTATACATGAGGTGTACAACGCTTATATAACTCATACATCGACTATATAATTTATACATCGTCGTTTTCCATATCGTTTATAAATTAGAAATCTCACATTGGGTTCCACTCCACCAAAAATAGCAGAAGGCTCAGAAAAATATGCGGTCTCTTCTAGAAGGTGGAAGACGTCCACACGAGTCCACTGTCTCTTGTTTCACTGAATTTCGTTAAGAAACGAAAAAGATATGATTTTTATAATGAAAAACATATTAGCGACGAAAATAAAGTGTCGCAATTCAATTAAATAACCTCAGCCGTATACCTTGCTTCGAGGTTCAAAACTAGGGTTCGATTTTTCGTCGAATCCTTGTAGCTTTGTCCAGATCAGGCGGTGCAGCGTCCACGGGCTCGGAGCAGTGCGTCGATCGACGGTGGAGGCGTGGACTTCGGTGGTCGGAGGCGACGGCGGCGACGAGCTGAAACCCCAAACTTTCGAAGCTGATTTCTCCCTTGATTCAGAACGAAAAAATTCAAACCCTATATGGATTTGAAGATCTCGAGAAGCTCTACAAATTCCCTAACTGGAGTGTTTGATTTCGATGCGTGGATTGATCAGAAAATGAACAGGAAGCTTTTGAACAATTTCCGCTGTCGCTAGAGAATATACGGGGAGAGAGAAAATATAGTCAACCAATGATTTTTTTTATATTTATAAATTTTTAAAATCCAAAAATACCCTCTTTCACCCACGAACACCAATTCAAACCCAACGACTGTCGTCCCTAGCATTTTACCCCCATTTCGAACACAATGGGATATGTTTCGTAGGCCTATTCGACTGTTTCAGTCAGTTTTCATTCAATTTAAAATATATAACATTCAATATTTGATTTGAACGTACATTTCAATTTTCCAGGGCCACAAACTGATTCGAAAAATTCCAGAAAAATAAATCTAGCTATGTTTTGATGATACGGTCCCAACAAAACTAGTTTCGTCGAATTCTGAGACCGTTTGCAAAAAGGCCCATTTCTGGTCGATCCAATTTAACTGTAATTGACCAAAACACATTTTCCTTTGCCACGCTCACATACTAGCTTCAAAAATTATGAAATTTGAAACCTAGCAATAACTTCACATCCCGGATCCAACAAAAGTGGTTTCGTCGAATTCCGAGGTCGTTTGCAAAATGGCCAATTTCACGGGCTATATAAATTCCATAGCGACCTTTCTGAAAATTCATTTGGCCATAACTTTTGCATCCCACTATGAAACTTCGATTTTTCAGATTCGTTAGAAAATTCACTAACATATTTAAATATTTTTGGTTTCACTCAAATCCGTTTTGTTTTGCACCCGGTACAGTCAGTCAAAGTTTGAATTCAAATTTTGAAACTACCGCGCCATTTCAGGCCTTGTTTATAATTAGAAATAATTATATTTGTTATCCAACGTCGATTCAAACTCACTTTTCATTGCTATTATTTAAAATATTTATTTTAAATATTTAAAATCCACTATTTTAGCCAATTTAAAATTTTTAAATTGGTTCAGATTTTCCAGGTCGTTACATCAAACTACCTTCCGTTCCTACATTCACCGACATACACCGCTCCAGCATCCAACATGAACGCCATTTCTATGCGTTGTCTCGTCTCCTGCCCTTCATCTTCATCCATGTTTCGAACTACAACATTTTCCATGATTTACCCAGGCTGACAGTTACGTGGTCTTCACCTAAAAGCACCCAACACTTCCCCTCTCATACACCATTAAGCACTGAACGCAACCTTATAGTCTTTTCGCTACAGGCAAAAATGCCAACATGACGAAGTACCCTACGTTTGCACTGTAATCCCTCTCCCATCTCCAACTTTTAGAACCCACAACCGTAAGCAATGCTCCTGCACTTTTCAACAACCATGACCAAGCTTTGACCTTACCCCCTTAGTATTTATCTCGAAATTCCCTCCTATATGTCCACTCCTCCATCATTACTTGTCCTCATGTCCATTAGCACGTCTCCAACTATTTACTGCTTCTCATTCCTAACCCTTAGCTCACGCGGATTCAAAACCGAGAACTAAAAATCTAATCCAACTTTCAGAAAATGGTGCGGATTTGTAGAGCAGCATGCCACCCTTCGATGAGCTCTGCGCCGAAAAGAAGTTGTGCTCAGTCCTAGCTGTTGCTATGGACATGTCGAATGCTGGCATCCATTCGAGCCCATATAAACTTAGCTTGATTAACAGAAATACATCGAGATTTCAATATATATATATAGTTATGGATTTTAGAGAGGTATGATTTTTTTTATTTTTAAAGTGATCCGATTGTTTTTGGAAGCCATGAATGTTTTCGGAGCTTTCATTTCCGAAAAGAACGAAACTTTGTGTACTCGCGTAGAAGGTCCTGTCTGTATATGGGAGGAAAATAACTTGGTGATGAAGTAACAGGTATGCTGTAGGATGTATAGAGTAGTCTATGGTTTCATTAATTCTTGATTTGCCCAGCCACGTCTTTGTCAATTGATCATACATGAAAGGTAGATTAGATGGGGTATGAAGACTTAGGGACTAAGGACTTTATATTTAAATCATTTTATTCTACTTTTATTTTTGATCAGTGTGTAACATTGTTGGAGAAGCTTTGCAAATGATGTCTCAATATAGTTTATGATATAGGAACGAAGTTTATATATAATTATATTTCGGTGGTTCAGGTTAAAGACTTGGACATATGAGTTCAACTCCATTAAAGATTCATGTACCTTATTTTGTAAAACGTTGTTCCCCTACAAGATGTTATGTACAAAATAAAAATATATTCATGTCGAGGGATGTGCCATGATCCCAAAAATATAATAATATATAGTAGTAAAGTCATTTTGTGATACCCCGAAATGCTGATATAGGGTGTAAAATACTTCAAAATAAAAGTGATTATTTTTCAAAATAAAAATTACAGAAAAATTCTAAAAATTAAATTATAACTACATCTAAAAGGATTTGTCCAAATTTGAAACCGATATTTAATTAAAATTAAATGACCATTATGGCCTATAAGCAATTTCATAGCGACTATTTGCAATTTTGATTTGGACATAACTTATAATTTATAAAGCGAAATCTCCATTTTTAACCTTCACTAGAAAAATATCGTTCAGCAAATTTCAACGTTTCTTGTTTCATAGAAATCCGACTTAAAACGGAATTCATTTAAAGTTTGAATCGCCAAATTACGAACTGCCATGCCATTTCGAGCTCGATTATAATTATAATATAATTTCTACGTTCAAATGACATTTATAAATAATTTCGTTACTATAATTCAACTCTAAATTGGATTAATTATTTTAAATGATCTAATTCACACAATATTATGAATTCTACTATTTCCGACTACTTCAAAGTTATAATATATTATTATATTATAAATATTAATTAAATATTCATTTTTATTTAATTAAATAACCATTTAAATCTCTAAATCACTATTTAAATAATTAAATAAATTAATTATTATATCGTAAAAATACGGGACATTACATTCTTTCCCCCTTAAAATAATTTCGTCCTCGAAATTGCTAAGGTAGAAAAAACAAACCCTATTAACTGGGTTAAAAATTATTCGTTTGCTTTTTTAACTTCAGTTTCAATTGAACCAATTATTTCAATTATAATATTAATTCATTTCTGTTAACAAAATTTTTTAAAAATTCCGAAAATTTTCTAACACCCTAAATTTTTGAAATTTTTTGCTAGCACCTCCTTTGTACGGCTCAATCGGTACAATTACAACTTGCCTCTCTATGCCGTCTCCAACCCAAAGAAAATCAAACAGCCAAGCAGCTTGCCAAATAGGCTCATAAATCACCAAACTCATATATAAATAAACTTGTACCTTTTTGTCGGGCATATCATTATACCTTTCCATCTGCTACCCATTCAGCATATATAAATGCCATCCTAATCAATCTCCAATCGATTCATCCTCAAACTCAATCATTTGGTTCTACCCAAGCTAATTTTTTTTCAAACTCAAGTACTATTCTTGATTCC
Source organism: Allium sativum (assembly GCA_030737875.1). Taxonomy (NCBI): domain Eukaryota; kingdom Viridiplantae; phylum Streptophyta; class Magnoliopsida; order Asparagales; family Amaryllidaceae; genus Allium; species Allium sativum. The sequence continues at coordinate 11,805,058 of JASFAX010000033.1, forward strand.
AAATTCATAAATCATCAATCCAACTTACTCGACATCATTCTATTCAATTTAAATTTACTTCCAAAAATTTCTATTAAATTTGTTTTTAATTCAAACAGTCTATTATTGGAAGTTTTAAACAACTTGGATTTTTCTAAGATCAACCAATCCTTTTCAAAATTCACACAACTTGCTTTTCTTAAAACAATTCAAAACAAAACCTTTGAAAGTAATCCGTTGCTTAGAACTCGCAAATGAACACCGATGATGTCCGGATCATCATCGGAATTATTTCCTAGCGATCGAAGTGAGTTCAATGCTATATCCCTTTCAAAACTCATATTTAAACATTTCCATTTTGAAATTATTTCAAAATATCCATCCATAATGCTTGTAATACAATTTAAAATCTTCCAAGATTTTAAATTTCTCATATATTTAATCCAAATCCATTTATAAACACCTTTCCAAACCCCAGAGTTTTAAATTTCAGTTCTGGTTTAAATTCAGTTTTAATTCATTTCGTAAAACATATATGAATTTTATTTGGTTATATATGTATAACCAACACAATTTTAATCTTATTCGATTAATATAACAACCAACACATCCAATATACTATAATATATCAAATATCTATACTTTGTTTATATCAAAATATAATTTGGATAATTTTTTTTCATTTACCCTCTTTTCAAACAATACTATGTTGGTCCATTGTATTCAAGTGTTTATAAACTCCTACCGATACAGTGGACCAAACTGATCGATCAGAACCCATAAACAACTCAACCAATAAATCTCCATAATACAAAACAATTTTTATAAAATCTACAGATACGTTCACTCGTATAAATGCACTCAAACTCAATCTAAGGTATTACTAACCCCATCTCTATTGAGTCACATAACAGAGCCAAGGTAATCACTTAACCTTCAGCTCTGATAACACTGTAACGACCCGGGTTTTTCGCGATCCTGAGTAATCAACATATAACCCAATGTCGACTATCAAGCATCGGAAATACCCGGATAGTTAATGAAAGAAGTTTGAGGATGAGAATAGATAAGATAGAAAATTAGAATAGAAGAAGAAGAACATACAAAAATATCAGAGTAACACGAATCTCACAACGGAAAGAACAAAATATAAAAGATAACATATCTTTGAAATAAAATCAGTATATGTATACAGTAACGTTATCAGAGTACAACACATACAACACAACGGAATAAAAAAATAGCTATATAATCCTAAACTCTCCAAGTATATCTGTAAAACCTGACTGCCCATACAAATTTGGGCACCCAAGAGTTTAGGGTAAAACAAAACAAAATAAACTCCGGGTCAGTCATGGGACTGGTGTGAGTAAACAATTTAAGGAAGTTTGAGAAAATAAACGATATCTCATAAGACCACACCGTATAACAGAACGGGTTTTTCCCTTATGAGAATCCAAAACACTTGGTCCAACATTCAAAAATCCTTTTGAAAGAAACAATAATATTTATATCAAAATCCTTTTGATATTATAATAGTGTCTATCAACCACAATATAATAATCATCTAGCAGAACGTTTTCATCTCACGTTCCATATACATAATATATAATCAAGAACCACGGGCGTTTATTGGTTAATGAATTCCAACTGGCAAGGTATGGGACCACCTTCCGGCAGTGTATCTCTAGAGAGGAATACACTGGGTTCAACAAGAACATCTTGCAGCCCAGGCTAAACAAGACTGGTCACTCATTTCGCTTGAGTGTACCGAATGTATTATCACCAACCGTTGGGATCAGCAACCGTTTCCCGAAAGGGACAACATCGAAATAGATTATAGAAGTAAATGGAATTTCTCCGGATCAGGTGACAATACACCTTAATTGTCAGCATGCGACCTACTCGATTTTATACCATTTCTCTGTTGTGAGGCTAGAGGCCATAACGTACAGATCACACCTTTATTTACTTTGAATGTCACATCGTCATACCTGCCAAATCACAAATTGATTTCCCCAAAAATACCGCGGGTATATAGTTAAGAGAAACAAATTCCTCTACCTCCAAACGTAAATACGTTTGAAGAGATCAACTTATGCGATCGATTAAATATACTCTGTCAGACATTCTTCCATACAGGTCATCCTGGGACTGGACAAACCGAAGGTACTATTCTGTAAATCTATCTTAGGCAATTTCTACCTAGGATTTACTGAACAACCCTTGCATAACTCCGTCTTCAATTAACTTCATCATATTTGATTTGCCACGCTAATGCCTTGCGGAGTGGTTTTCATATAATATATCCGATCTCGGTCTCTCCATATTAACAACGGAAATGGTCAAAATCTTTGATAGTCGGTGATTTAACTATCAAAGGAAAACATGTGCACAAAAACGGTCGTATTCACAAATGGAAATCTTACCGATCAATCACCATTTCATTTCCCAATTTCCCATTTATCGTTTCCATATATTCATAAATTCCTTATTTTCTAAAATTAGAAAATATACGTTATTAACTTTGGAAATTGTTTCCATTTCTGATTCACGCATCAATATCTTCCCACCTCTATCAGTCTCTAACTGTAAACTAGTAAGAGGATAACTTCCCAAGTATAAACCCCGAAGGCCGAAACCAACATCAGATTGATACCCAGAAAGTCATTCAACCCAACTAATTTCCAATCAGTTTCTAATTTCAGTAATTCCATTTAAATTCCTAATTCGAACCCCAAATTCCTTTATAATATTTTATTTGCAAAATATTTTCTTTAATCTAATTTTTCACATAGAATGTGAATAATGTTTATTTATATAATCAAAACAGTTTGATTTCGTATTTAAAAATAATATCTCAAACCCAAATTCTATTTATATTTTTATTTCTAGAATTATTCATACAAATCTTATTTCGTTTCCAACATTTAAATCTCATTTAAAATTCCCTTTATATAATTCTATTATTCTATATAAATCCTTTTACAAAATTCTATTTATTTCCCAAATATTTCCTTAATTATATTTTCCAATATTTGTTATCCAATTATTACCTTTTATTATATCATATTTATTTCATATATAAATATTTCATTTTCAATATTCACTTTGAAATTTTCCCTTTTTACATTCCAGTATTTCATATGGTATTTAAAATACCAAATAACATGACCAGTGTCATCACAATCAATCACAAATTATATATCACATCATATATTACAATATATGAAAACAAACAGTATTATAATATTGAGGAATCCAGTTGGATCCCTCCAATCTGTTTCCCTGCATCCACAGATGTTAAACAATATAAATAACATCAATTTCATTTCAATATGAAATACTCTGGTAAACAGAATCAATATTTGATTAGCGATATATATATATATCGTTATCTATTATTTCAACTAATAAATCAGCAATCCAACCAAACAATCAATACACAGCAATTAATCATCATTTATCAATACTAGATTATATTTATAAAAATATAAACTGTACAGAGTTAGTGAGATTTACTCACATTGGACGATCATCGTTAAATAACGATAATTGTCGGTTGATTCAGACAGACAATTTATTTCGCTATAAATAGTAATGAGCTCCAATTCACTCCCAGTTAGTTCCATGGCGCAGCCGCCGTCCATACGATCCTAATGGATCTTGTTTCGTCAATTTCTGAACATACAAACCTTAAATTCTCCATCTGCCATTCATTTAAAAGCAAAGAAATTATACCAAAATTCACCTCGTCAAAACTACCTTCCATTCCTACATTCATCGACATACACCCGCTCCATCATCTAACATGAATGCCATTTCCATGCGTTGTCTCGTCTCCTGCCCTTCATCTTCATCCACGTTTCGAACTACAACATTTTCCATGATTTACCCAAGCTGACAGTTACGTGGTCTTCACCTAAAAGCACCCAATACTTCCCCTCTTACACACAATTAAGCACTGAACGCAACCTCACAGTCTTTTCGCTACAGGTAAAAATGCTACCATGCTGAAGTACCCCACGTTTGCACAGTAATCCCTCTCCCATCTCCAACTTTTAGAACCCACAACCTCAAGCAATGCTCCTGCACTTTTGAACAACCATGACCAAACTTTGACCTTACCCCCTTAGTATTTATCTCGACGTTCCTTCCTATATGTCCACTCCTCCATCATTACTTGTCCTCACGTCCATTAGCATGTCTCCAACTATTTACTGCTTCTCATTCCTAACACTTAACTCATGCGTATTCAAAACCGAGAACGAAAAATCTAATCCAACTTTCAAAAAATGGTGTGGATTTATAGAGCAGCACGCCATCCTTTGCTGAGCACTACGCCGAAATGAAGTTTTGCTCAGTCCTAGCTGCTGCCATGTATATGTCGAATGTTGGCATCCATCCGAGCCCATATAAACTTAGCTCGATGAACAGAAATACATCGAGATTTCAATATATATATAGTTATGGAATTTAGAGAGGTATTTTTTTTATCTTTAAAGTGATCCGATTGTTTTTGGAAGCCATGAATGTTTTCGGAGCTTTCATTTTCGAAAAGAACGAAACTTTGTGTACTCGCGTAGAAGGTCCTGTCTATATATGGGAGGAAAATAACTTGGTGGTAAAGTAATAGGTATGCTGTAGGATGTATAGAGTAGTATGTGGTTTCATTAATTCTTGATTTTCCCAGCCACGTCTTTGTCAATTGATCATACGTGAAAGGTAGATTGGATGGGGTACGAAGATTTAAGGACTAAGGACTTTATATTTAAATCATTTTATTCTACTTTTATTTTTGATCAGTGTGTAACATTGATGGAAAAGCTTTGCAAATGATGTCTCAATATAGTTTATGATATAGGAACAAAGTTTATATATAATTATATTTCGGTGGTTCAGGTTAGAGGCTTGGACATATGAGTTCAACTCCATTAAAGATTCACGTACCTTATTTTGTAAAACTCTATTCCCCTACAAGCTGTTATGTACAAAATAAAAATATATTCATGTCGAGGGATGTGCCATGATCCCCAAAAAAAATAAAAAATCTATACTGGTTAACTCATTTTGTGATACCCCAAAATGCTGATATAGGGCGTAAAATACTTCAAAATAAAAAGTGCTTATTTTTCAAAATTAAAATCATAGAAAAATTCTAAAAATTAAATAATAACTACGTCTAAAAGGATTTGTCCAAATTCGAAACCGATATTTAATTAAAATTAAATAACCGTTATGGCCTATAAGCGATTTCATAGTGACTATTTGCAAATTTGATTTGGACATAACTTATAATTTATAAAGAGAAATCTCCAATTTTCATCTTCATTAGAAAAATACAGTTAAGAAGATTTCAACGTTTCCTGTTTCACAGAAATCCGACTTAAAACGGATTCTGTATATACGTTTAAAGTTCGAATCGCCAAATTACGAACTACCGCGCCATTTCGAGCTCGATTATAATTATAATATAATTTCTAAGTTCAAATGACATTTATAAATAATTTCATTTTTATAATTCAACTCTAAACTGGATTAAATATTTTAAATGATCCAATTCACACAATATTGTGAATTCTGCTATTTCCGACTATTTCGAAGTTATAATATATTATTATATTATAAAATATTAATTAAATATTCATTTTTATTTAATTAAATAACCATTTAAATCTCTAAATCACTATTTAAATAATTAAATAAATTAATTATTATATCGTAAAAATACGTGATGTTACAATTAACTTACTAAAATTGTGGATTAGAATAAAAATTACCTTTATAGAAAGCCAAAGCCTCCGGTCATATTGAAACATTAAATGCAAATGTATTTTGAATATAATATGACTTTATAACGACAGGGTTGTATATATGTTCATTTTCAGTTGCATATATCTTTCTGGTTTTCATGTATAAACTGTGCATATATATATTTTGTTTATGTATAATCATACACATTCACATGCGATACCAAAGCGGCTTGGCCTGTGAAACTTTAGCTTGCTCTCATTTGGTACTCATAGTTTTGTTGCTTGAGATATGTGCTAAAAAATTGATACCCTTCTTATTTTTTTCTTGACAAACTCTTTTCTAACGTATATTATTATCATCTAGGTTCTAAGTAGGGCTCTACAGAATATATTCACTGATGTATGAATAGACATTTTATATTGGTTTATCATGTTTGTTTGTACGCATCACTTTACAATACAATTTGCATTTGGAATGATAGGAGCTTCAGGTAATGAACAACTATTTAACTATTTGATAAGCAGACCCAAATTTTGATTTTTTTTGTTGATAGTTACTTAATTAGATACCGATTCATACCCTTTAGGTGAGAGATCTATTTCCCTTGCCTTCAACAATAATTAAATATCGCATATTCGTAAGTAGCTTCAGCTCCGTTGTTCTATATCTTATGTTCACGGTTCTGTTAAATATTTACGGAAGTTATACACAACATTTTTCTACCAGTGTACCCATCATATGTGGAAGAGCGTATGATGTTCAAAATAACATTTTTTGGGGCTTTTCCTACCTTTAATTCTATCTTGATAATACTTTTAAAAAATTAAAATCAACACCAATGTATCCTGGCAGAAAAGATGTGCTAAAACTCAATTTTTTAAATATGTTTTCTACCATATTCTGTTACACTTCCAATACGTTGAATATGAGATTAAACTGTATCCTAATATTCTTACTCGCGTCCAGAATGATATGGAAAATATATCTTTTTTGCTATGCCGTCATAACTTTTTGTTTACACGACGCTCTTCACTCCACTGACTAAGAAATTCACTACTTTTTACTCACATTTAACATTACTGAGACTTGCAATATTGTAATCACTATAAGTTATTACTACAAAACATTATTTTAAGCATGTCGTTGCATACATATTTAATTTATTCAAATAATTCTTATGCACTTGAAAGGTATGAAGTCATACCTTTTAAGTTAATTGCTATCGGATTCATATGATCTTTTATATTTGCAAGGTTTTAAATCTCGGATATCGGTCGCATTTCATCTCGGCGATTTTAGAGACTTGATCTCGTATCGGGGGAGATCTCGGATGGGATGAGTCTAACTCGGAGGTTTGTCTCGGATTTCCATCTCGGTCCTGAAAGCTCATATCGGAATAATGTCGGGGTGTATGATGTGTTAAAAATTGATATTATGACATGATAATTTTCATGAATGCCATTACAAAAATAGTAACTTAAACTTTACTTGCATCTCGTCGTTCTTAATTTATGAAAAAACATTCATATTCATAAATCATAATATGCTTAAAATGAAAAGATTAAAAAAATCTAAATAGATTAGTGCCTACGACTTATGATTCATGAACATGAATTATTTTTAAACAGAGAACATTAAAAGGATCCCAAACACAAAACAATTCAACATAAGGGGTACACAAAATACATAATTTTATAGGTAACGTGTCAGTAAAAAATAACGAATATGAAACCATAAGCATGGTAGAACATATACGAATATAAGATATGCTCATTTAACATGCAAAATATAAAGCAGGAGATGATTATCGTGGCTGAATTTAAGTTTTCTTAATTATTGTTTTGGTTTAGGCATAAGTTTAAATTTTTACAATAAAAACCAAGATCTCGAGTGATATCTAGGTAACTCGTCGCGGTCGATACATCATTCAATATTGTAATATCTTGGACGATATATTCAAAATGAAATTTACAGTGAGATTTACTATTTTGTTTCGGGAGGAGCCCAAAACAAGATATCGGAGGAGATCTCAGGCGATATTTTTGAGATCTGAAAGTGTATATTTGAGAGAAGGATTATAACTTTGTGAAATCCTGTTGTGTTTGATGCTTAGAGAAAAGAAATAATTTTGTAACAGTACTTAAAGTAACATTTGAAATGGTTTCCAGTAAAAAAAACAACCTGTTTTACTCTATCTGTGCATGTGATATTGCATTTATGTTTTTGTTATTTATATTTGGAGTAATTTTCGTGATTAGTTGCAGCGAAGGAAATAAAACTGTAATGACCATAAATTACTTCAGAAAAAGCACGAACAAATAGAGACAAAAGCTGAGGCATTGCTAACAGTTTGTCACAGCATGCAATAGGAGCAAAATTGGTTAGTCCCGTGAATTGGAAGGTGGGGAAAAAAGCTTCAGTCAGGCAAGAACCACAAAGGTAGCTAAATTTTTCATTTTTAAGCACGAAGATGGCAAAGATGATAATTGCATGTAGGATTTTTTGTGTATTTTCCACCCAATAATTATTTAGAACCACGATATCCTTCCCTATTTGCTATTCAACGCATACATATGCTTTGCTACAATGCAACAAGATATGATGTATTAGCAGTTTTACTTACTATGTTGTCAAAATCGTAACAAGCATGAAACTATAACTAATTTTATATTTGATTTGAGACGTCGTTCATAAGGTTTCGAGTTGATCGATATTACAATGGGAGAGTGCGTATATTTCACTTTTACTTTTTGCTTCCTAATAGTGAACCCATACATGGATGACAAACTAAGCATGTTGTTTCACATTTTTGCATATCTATAGGTTGTCGACAACAAATTACATCCTCACCAGTACCCTTATTAAATTCGATTATGTCCGTTTATTACATCAACTAAACCTCGTGATGTTTACGTATGTTGCTGGTTATTTCCTACATGTGAATATATCTGATAACGATCTGTGCAATATTTGGTTAAATGTGCAAATTAATTTGTTGGGACCAACATGTACATCTATGTGGCAACTATTCCTAAATTGTTGTTTTCATACCATCTTTTCCTTTTTCATATGCAGGTTGATGAAAAATAAAAGAGGACATTCGATTGTGCACACACGGCTGTGTCAACTTCCGGTAAGGATAGTTCAAAAATTTATTCTACGCCCTATGTATTTCAAAGCTTTGCCATCCTAATTACGGACTGTTGCTGCAAATAGTAATATGCTATGAATTTTATCAAATTTTATGTTCTTCATTGTACGGTATGTCTTAGTAATGGTGTTTGAAAAAATAATATGAGGTGTCCTTATCAACACAACATTTTAAAGCACTTAACTAAATTTTGCACTAAAACCAATGTTAGTGTGAAGGGAAGAAAAGGAGAAAGACAAATGGTATATTTGTAGACATAACATATTATATCTACAAATTAAATTGGTTGGTTAACATAATTATGACTTGCAAAACTAAGGTTAAATAGCGGTAACAACAAAACCAAAATCACATAAGCTAATTAAGTCAAAAATCATGTAAATGTCCTATAACATTTAAGTGAAATAGCAGGTTCCTTAACTACTACTATGGTCAGTTTCGGTAGTACGCTATAACCTGTCTTCTATCCCTACAAACTAATTGTCAAACTCAAATTTCCCATGTCTATTATATAATTCATTAACCTTTATGCATTCTTAAACTACTGCAAAAGGAGATTGTCTTTATGAAGGGGAATCAAATCGTCAAGACATAATATTATGATACTTGGATCATAAGTTATTGGTATGTGCAATTATTGATAAAATGATATGATATACTATAAATTGACTTATACTAGAATATTAACAGCAAAGCAAACGGGGACCATATTTGACTTTAATATACTTCAATTGAATATCAATGTATTGCCTCGGCTAATCATATAATTGTTTGCCAACTCTAATCCATTCGTAAATAAACCTTGTTTCTTTTCTGTTTAGTGGAAAAATTTAATATGATGTATTTTATTTTTGCTCACCACTGCATGTCTCCTGCAAGATTGCATCCAAAATTGTATTCCGTCAATTTGTTTAACCAAACAACTCTAGGATCCTGCTATTGTATGCATATTTAAATTTAATTTACTATACTGATATAATTTAAATTTATTTGTTTACCTTTGCCGATACACTCCTACGTCATGTAATAGTATGTATAAAGCTTACTGATGAGCATATGAAACCATATTTGGAACTACTCCCATCCCCTTTCGATGGTTTATAATTAATCGAACGTGCGTTAGTATCATACGGCCGGTAATAGAACATTGCATTTAGATTATTACTGTAACAAAATAACATGAGATTTTTTGTGTAGACCTAAATTTGAAGGTGAATTCAACTGAAACTCCTTAAAGACCTCAAATAAACAACTTTGAAATAGATATGGTATGGATATTACTAAATATCGTCATTGAAGTTCATGGATGAGAAATAAATTTCTTAGTCAACGTTTCTGGTGTATGACATATTTTTTAATGTTGGGAAGTTTTAGATTCAACCTCTTTTAATTTCAAAGTAGTCTGGAATAGAATTAGAGTTACTTCTTCTATTCAAAATTGGGCAAAGTCATTTTGCATAACATAACAGCTAAGAAATTTAGTTCTATTGCTTATAAATCATGTATTTGACAATAGCTGACTAAAGCCAAACTCACTTCTTTTATAATTTAAGCCTTTTGAAAACTTGGCATGTACAAGCACATGGACAAAAGCTACAAATGGGGACTTAAATTCGATCTACTCAAACATCAAAAGAACTGTGACTTTCTGCTAGCATTGGGCTCTCCCTTTGGGATTTTGTCTCCATTTCATTTTTATAACAGGCGATTTCAAAAATCATGAGGACACAATTTGGTATTAAGGATCCAGCGTGTAAAACATTATGGCATGTAAATTTATAATTGCTCGTGGACTACTTACTGCACCTGCGTTTACAGATACAATGTCTACATGTTCAATATTACACTGTCATTAGCACTAAAAATGCTTGCAAAAATATATATTTTCTAAAATTAGCAGTATAAATTGATTTGGTTTGAGTTTAACTACTATTTTTTAATGGAGTTAGTGGTGAGGTGTGTTAAGTCATTAACGTGGTATATGTAGCAGTAGAATGCCCTGTCATGAGACTCCTTTCATAATTTAAGCCTTTTGATCTTTTTGATGGTACTTATTTCACAATTTAAGCCATTTGAAGCCTTAGCATCGCCCAAAACTGAGGACTCCCTCATCCTTTTTTTCCAATGCAAACAAATGCAAAATCAATTGGAAATTTATCGTGTCCCAGAAATTTATCATGTTATTGCCATCTATTTATATAATTTAGCTCCGTGTCATCCATAATTTTTTGTACCTATTAATTAATTAAGAGTGACATTAAATACAATAGTTCAAATGAACAAAAACATGAAATCTTTTAAGTTAATCCATGGATTAACTTACGAAATAGTTGTGGATCAACTTAATAAAGTAAAATGGTGGATTAACTTGTTAAAAATGTGTATTAGAATAAGAATTACCTTTATTAAATACGTAACTTATATGAATTCACCTCCGTTTAAATATTCGATAATTACCCTTTTATCTGTCTGTAGGGGCGCTTGTGTACGTGTATTGCTGCTTTATGTTCGTTACTGAAAATTTTATTTAAAATTTTACTTTTACTTCACAAACTTAAACAATAAAATAACAACAGTTACTGTGCCCATGAATTGTGAGTCGCTACATGAGCATTGTAAGTTTTAATTAGTTGTAAAATAGCTGCCGGTTTCTTTCTATTTTTTATGAAATGTGTCTGGAAGTTAACACAACTATTAAATGTTGCACTGAATAAGTTTTCATTGTTGTTAATGAAAATATCAAATATTGCACAAAAAAAGAGTTTATTGTTGTTAATGAAAATACGAATGGTGTAATATAATTAAAGTAGCCATTTGTATGAGATGTAACGTATTACTTATGTTTAAATGTCTAACACATTAAACACATATTGATTATAAGTTATAACTATGTTGAATGTTACCTACAATTCATATTGCTAAATACATTTTAAATCCACTTAATTCAAAGGTACAGGTATCGTTAAGGAAAGAACATCCATTTTGCTAATATTTATCTAAATTATGTGAAGTAATTTACATGAGATGACAAATATAGGCAGAGAATATCGTCCAAAAATAGCGTTGTATAATAAATATGAGCCATACATGTCAAATTAAAGGTTTTCATATATGTTACAGATCCCATGTATGTATGAATCCTCACATAATGCATAATTTATGAATAGTAACTGGTTTTCCACTATATATTAATTTTCTTTGAAATTTAGAAAATTGATTGCTTTATTAATTATTTAAATAAACATGATACCTATATATTAGATTCAAATATCTATCTAGCTACTATTCATTTTACATAAATTTTGAGATTTTACATGCATTGTTTCTCTAATTCAGTTATTCCTAATTTGAAGACTAAAAATCTTAATTTCCACAATTCTCCAAAATCAGTTATCCCAAGTTTTAAGGAATGACACAAAGTAAAAGATTTTAATAGAATTATCATCTGTCATGATCATGTTATAAACTGAAATGTCATATAGCTATGTTTTATTATCTTTGTTTATTTGACAATAGTTCTTTTGCTGCATGTCTTGGGGTATGATTGATGCTATTTACAATGATCAGTATTAATATTTACTGGTAAATGCCATGAATTAAAAGCTTATACTTGGTCCCTGTGTGTCCGACAGCCACAGAATGCCTAAATGGTACGGGTTTAGTAAATCTATTACTTGAAACTTTAACATTAACCCACTGCTGCTAACGTGGACCGACCAAAATCTATTATTTCGAAATAACTCTTCTGAACAGTTCTTCGATTATATAACAGCTTGCTTTTATTGAAATCGCGATAGCATGCATGTCTAAGTTAGCACTGAATTTGGTCAATGTATTAGTTTACATTGTTATTTATTTGTTTTCTATGCTGTTTTAAATTCATCAAATGTCTATGGTACAAATGAGACAGATAAATGGCTAAAGATTGAATAAAACTTTCAGATGTAAATTTGGTGAACCTATGTTTAACATACCACTTTATTACTGTTGAAAACAATGGCTGAGTCACGTACTTCGTCGCTTTCTTGAAGACGATTCGGCGATCTGGCCGGTGGTGCAAAACCAGTTCGTACTTCCGCCGCCGCCTCTAGGATAAAACATCCTCTCTCTGATTAATAACTGATCTGCTTTGCACAAACAAATCAGTGCAGATTTGCACTTTCTGATTTTACTGCTCGAAAATCTCTTAATATTATTTTAATGGCGGAGAAAGAGAATGCAGAATTTTTTTCTGTGTGTAGACCTCGTCTAATCTAATGATAATATATAGACGGGGATCAGGGTATTCGAAAAATCTGGTCAGTGGAGGAAAATCGGATCTGCGAAAATACTTGGTCAAAGTTTTACCGCGTCATATAAAAATCGGTTCAGAAATTATTTTCATGATTTAAAAACTGGTTCGAAAATAGCAGTGTTTTCTGGACCAAAAATATAAGTGTCTACACCACATAGCCAGGGCCCAAAGCCCGAGCCCGAGCCGGGTCGGGTCGAGTCGAGTCGGTCGGTCGGACGTGCGCGTGTGTGGTGGTCATGATGCATGGGCTCCCTCCTCACAACAAAGCATGCATTGGGAGCCCAAGGCCCCATCAAAGCTTCTTAGAAACAAGTATATAAGCTTGCCTCTTCCATATAATCCCATGATGTGGGACTATTCACAAATAGGAGCCATCATACACTTATTTCATGTTTTAAATAATTCACAATATTTCCAACAATCCCCCACTTGAATTTTTTAAAATATTATCGAGCAGTTTCTAAACACATAAGACTGTGCATAAACAAAGGTGTCATCCGACTTGAACCTTTGCGTAGTGAATAAGATTCAGTTTTTACTAGAATGACACGTAGTCTTGAACTCTATTCCTGACATCAAACCACACACAATCTTTTCCATAGTGCAATCAAATAAGCCCGTGCATTTATGGCCATACACGTCTATCCCAGTTTAGTGAACGCTCTAGAAGTTCTGCCCAAAACTCCATAGGAAACGGCCTCATTTCCACATTCACATAGGTGAGTCTATCAAGAGTACTCCTGAAGGTAGGTACTCCACTCCAAATAGAGTATAGATCTCATTAAGAGTTTCTATTAACTCATCCTCTATCACTTCAGGAATACATGCTTCTTAGTTTATTATATAGCATGTTCAACTTCTATCACTACACAACTTGTTATTACCCATTGAACCTATTTCTTGGGATCTCCAGTCATTTAGGTCGGGTTACCATTGTGCGTGAGTCAACAATCTAAGGGCAATAGTCCCATTCTTTTAGAAGAATTATGGACTTTCTCTCTTGACAGTCCTTTCGTCAAAGGATCTGCCAAATTTTCTTCACTACGTACGTAATCTACTCTAACGGTACCTGTAGAAAGTAGCTCTCTAACCGTGCTGTGCTTACGACGTATTTGTCGTCTCTTACCGTTATAATAACTGTTCTGAACTTTTGCAATAGCCGCGGTACTATCACAATGTATTAACACAGCCGGTATCGGTTTTTCCCATAAGGGAATCTCAGCTAGCAGATTTCTCAAATATTCTGCTTCTTCACTAGCTGTGGCTAGTGCTATCATCTCAGACTCCATAGTGGACTGAGCCAAAATAGTCTGTTTCTTGGATTTCCAAGAAACAGCTCCTCCAGCGATGCTAAATATATAGCCACTGGTCGCTTTAGAATCATCAGATAAAGTATTCCAGTCTGCATCTGAATATCCTTCAAGTACAGCTGGAAACTTTTCATAATGTAATCCAAGGTTCATTGTTCGTTTAAGGTATCTCATGACCCTTTCAATAGCATGCCAGTGCTCTATACTAGGTCTACTGGTAAACCTGCACAATAATCCCACGACATAGGCAATGTCGGGTCTAGTACAATCAGTGGCATACCGAAGGCTGCCAATGATGCTCGCATAATCAGACTGTCTTACACCTTCACCAGTGTTCTTAAATAACTTTACACTTGGATCGTATGGTGTACATGCGGGTTTACAGTCAAAGTAATTATATTTCTTTAGTATCTTCTCAATGTAATGAGACTGATCCAAAGAAATTCCCTTTTCTGACCTAGTAATTTTAATACCGAGGATTACACCCGCTTCACCTAGATCTTTCATATCAAAATTGGCACATAATAAGGATTTGACTGAATTTATGGCATGAATGTTTGACCCAAAGATGAGTAGGTCATCTACATAAAGGCATATAATAGTGCAAATGTCATTCTCATATTTGTAATAAATGCATTTGTCACTTTCATTAACTTTAAAATCATTTGAAATGATTAAGTTATCAAATTTTTCATGCCATTGTTTAGGTGCTTGTTTTAAACCATATAATGATTTATCTAACTTGCATACTTTATGTTCTTGACCATGTACTACAAATCCTTCAGGCTGGTCCATATAAATTTCTTCGTCTAATTCACCGTTCAAAAAGGCAGTTTTAACATCCATTTGGTGTATTAGTAAGTTATGAATGGAAGCAAGTGAGATCAATACCCGAATGGATGTTATTCTAGTTACGGGTGAAAAAGTGTCAAAGAAATCTATATTTTCTTTTTGTCTAAAACCTTTAGCTACTAGTCGTGCTTTGTATTTATCTATAGTACCATCAGGTTTTAGTTTCTTTTTAAGCACCCATTTACAGCCTATAGACTTACAACCAGGGGGTAAATCTGCCAAATGCCAAGTCTTATTGGATTCCAGAGAATCCATCTCATCATTTATAGCCTCTCACCAAAAATCGGCATCTAAAGAAGATAAGGCCTCTTGGAGGTTTAATGGATCCTCCTCTATAGTAAAAACACAAAAATCCGAGCCAAAGTTTTTCTCGGTTCTTGCTCTTTTACTTCTTCTAGGTTCAGCTTCAGAACTTTTATCAAGTTCTGTTCTTATAGGCGTACTTGATGTGCCCCCACTATTCCTTAATTTAAAAGGAAATTTAGTTTCATAAAAATCGGCATCATTTGATTCAATTATATTATGTGCATTTAAGTCATAAAATCTGTATGCTTTGCTATTAATAGCATAGCCTATAAATGCACATTCATATGCTCTACTTGCCAATTTTATTCTCTTAGGGTCTGGAATGCGAACATATGCTAAACAACCCCAAGTTCTAAAGTATGAGACATTGGGCTTATGATTCTTTAAAATTTCATAAGGTGAAATTTTATTCTTAGATTTAGGGATTCTGTTCAGAACATAGCATACAGTCAATAAAATATCCTCCCACCAATGTTTTGCTGCACCAGAATTTAGTAGGATGGCCACTACTAATTCGGTAAAAGTCCTATTTTTTCTTTCAGCTTTACCGTTCATTTCAGGTGAATAGGGTGCAGTTCTCTCATGTACAATACCATGTAATTTATAGAAGTCCAGAATTGAATTAGATTCATATTCTGTTCCTCTATCACTACGAAGTCTCTTAATCTTTCTATTTACTTGATTCTCAATTTCAGTTTTGAATGTTTTGAACATTTCAAAGGCATCGCTTTTATGTTTCATAAGATATACATATGTGAAATCAGAACAATCATCGATAAAAGTGATAAAATAACGATGTCCATGTCTAGTCAAAGTACCATCAAGTTCACATATGTCAGAATGAATCAAGTCTAAGGGTTCAGATTCTCTATTAACAGACTTGTGAGGTTTCTTAGTGATTTTTGCTTGTGTACAGAATTCACATTTATCAGATTCAGATTCTGCTATCTTAGGTATCATATCTAGAGTGCTCATGTTATTAATTATTCGTTTATTAACATGACATAATCTAGAATGCCAAATATTAAAATCACACAACATATAAGCAGAATTATTCACTTTATTCAATTCAACATTTAATTTGAACATTCCCTCACAAGCATAACCCTTTCCTACAAAGTTTCCCTTATACACTATAGTATACAAGTCAGCACCAATAAATTGAGTGAACCCCGCCTTATTGAGAAGATAGCCAGAAACCAGATTCTTCCTCATCTCTGGAGTATGCATAACATCTTTGAGGATTACAGTCTTTCCAGAGGTAAACTTGATCTCCACGTTTCCAAACCCAGCAACTTTAGTGGTGTGGGAATCTCCCAGCAGCACTTTCTGATCATCAGCAGCCGTGTATGTGGAAAACATAGCACGATCATAACAGACATGGCGAGAAGCACCAGTGTCTATCCACCAGCCATCTGATCCACCAACAAGGTGAATCTCAGAAATCATAGCCATAAGTGGCTCATCCTCAGTCAAGTTAGCCTGTGGTACAGAGCTAGGCTTGTTCCGACACTTTCGTGCCATATGACCTGGTTTGCCACAGTTGTAACATAGAAACAACTGTCCAGAGTCATTCTTTTGGGCTGGTTTTTGCTGTCCTTTTGGGTTTCCCTGCGGATTCCCATTGTTGCGTCTGTTCTGATTCTTAAAAGATTTCTGATTTGGTTTCAGAACTGCAGGCTTGGTCTTTTTAGTGTTGTTGTTTGAAACAAACAACACTTCCTCTTTCTGGTCCTGTTTGCGTGCTGCCTCCTCAATGCGAAGGCGAGTAATCAGACTCTCTAAGGAGAATTCCTTAGTCTTATGGCGCAAGAAATTCTTAAAGTCTTTCCAACCTGGGGGAAGTTTGTCAATAATAACAGCAACTTGAAGCTGTTCATCTAAAACCATACCTTCGGAGATGATCTCATGAGCTATTTTCTGCAGCTCATGAGACTGCATCTCTACTGATCTATCGTCTGTCATCTGATACTTCAGATAGCGGCTCACAGCATACTTCTTCGCCCCTGCCTCCTCTGTATCGTATTTCTTCTGCAGTGCTTCCCAGATCTGCTTCGCTGTCATGTCTTCTGAATTGTAGTAATCATACAGATCATCGCTCAATCCGTTCAGAATAAAATTTTTGCACAAATAATCCTGTTCTGTCCAGCTTTGCAACTGCTTCGATTGTTCGTTCCAGGATGTCATCTGCGCTGCGTCAGTTCCGTCAGGCTTGTCTGGCAACTGCGGTTTCTCGGTGGTAAGAGCAGCTGCCACCTTCCTCATCGTCAGATAGAACTCCATCTTTTGACGCCAGCGTTTGAAGTGCAGACCTTCGAAACGAAATGGAGCAGCAGTCACCAATGGGATCTGGAATGCAGAAGCAGGAGCAGCATCATCTACAGTTGTTGTCGAAGCCATTGTTTCTGTTCGTCTTCAAACTGTTGAAAACAATGGCTGAGTCACGTACTTCGTCGCTTTCTTGAAGACGATTCGGCGATCTGGCCGGTGGTGCAAAACCAGTTCGTACTTCCGCCGCCGCCTCTAGGATAAAACAACCTCTCTCTGATTAATAACTGATCTGCTTTGCACAAACAAATCAGTGCAGATTTGCACTTTCTCTGATTTTACTGCTCGAAAATCTCTTAAGATTATTTTAATGGCGGAGAAAGAGAATGCAGAATTTTTTTCTGTGTGTAGACCTCGTCTAATCTAATGATAATATATAGACGGGGATCAGGGTATTCGAAAAAATCTGGTCAGTGGAGGAAAATCGGATCTGCGAAAATACTTGGTCAAAGTTTTACCGCGTCATATAAAAATCGGTTCAGAAATTATTTTCATGATTTAAAAACTGGTTCGAAAATAGCAGTGTTTTCTGGACCAAAAATATAAGTGTCTACACCACATAGCCAGGGCCCAAAGCCCGAGCCCGAGCCCGAACCGAACCGAACCGAGCCGAGCCGGGCCGGGTCGGGTCGAGTCGAGTCGGTCGGTCGGGCGCGCGCGTGTGTGGTGGTCATGATGCATGGGCTCCCTCCTCACAACAAAGCATGCATTGGGAGCCCAAGGCCCCATCAAAGCTTCTTAGAAACAAGTATATAAGCTTGCCTCTTCCATATAATCCCATGATGTGGGACTATTCACAAATAGGAGCCGTCATACACTTATTTCATGTTTTAAATAATTCACAATATTTCCAACAATTACCATCTTTGTTTCACTCTACTCTTCTTTATTGTTAAAGACGCTTTTTCAATGAGCTTCAATATTGGATGATTCTTTTTTCTTCAGATTATTATCACACAGGAAATATATAGGTATACATCTTATAACATTATAAATTTGTTTATAGAACGCTTTTAGTCATAGTTTCTGATTAGAAAGATATTGCTGGTGTACTGATATCTATTTAAGCAGCATATTCTATCCGACTATAACAGCATAGTGAGTTATACAATTTAAGATTATCAACCGCACATTAACTAAACATGAAACCATTAACATGACATGTTGAAATGTTGGTTCTCCGACCCATAGACATCACCATATAGTTCAACGTCTGTTTCTGTTTTTTTTGAAAACCCAAAAACCACAACTTAAAGCTTTTATTATACTCTTTCATTTGTTTAAGATTTTTTACGCATTGATATAGAGAAAGTCTAATAATAGAGCAGAAGGTTTAGTTTAACCAAGAAGAAAAGGGTAATTCAATTAGATATTTACACCGGAAGGAGGATGGTTGTAAAACAAATTAAGTAGTTAATTGATCGTCGCTTTCCTATGAATTAGAAAAGCGCGAATTTTAATTTAAATTCTGCAAGCGTACAGGTGTGTAGTATACAGGTCGAACACAGGGAGGATAAATTAAATTTTGTTATTTATATATTCCTTGGGCGAGTTAGACAAAATTGGAGGGTGATTATAATTGAAATTGCAACTTGGTTCAAAACAAAACTAATTGAATCAACGACCAAATTACAATTATCAATAAAACAAATTAAAACTGCGATTGAATTGACAACAGATTCGAATCTATAATCAATTCAATGATTAGGAAATAAACAGATTGCTGGAAATATACTTGCAGAATAGAAATAAATTAACAGGAAAATAAAATTGCAATAACAATTGTGTTCTAGCAAATCTAATTAACTAGACAACACCACTTGTCATGAGAATAAAAATGCAGAAAAGAGAAAATAAAGAAAACTTTATTGATTCCCGGATCCTTTTTACGATGAGAGTACAACGGTATTTATAAGATAAAATGTCAACCTCAAACCTTAATCCAATATATGCATATATGACCCTTTTAATAGCAATTATTTCTCCAATTAGCAATTATTTCTCCTATATTAATCGGCACTTATTCCTCCAATCAGCAATTATTCCTCCAATCAGCAATTATTCTTCCCAGCAATTATTCTTCCCATCAGCAATTATTCTTCCCATATCTTCCTTGTTTGACATGTGATTAATTGAAGGGAGATAAGATCGCATGTGATTAATTCTTCCAAACAAGGACGTTTATTAAATTCCAAAGGCAACATAGGATAAAATATTCAAAATTGGTCTTTCTTCTTGTGTAATATCTTTGCTTTTCGGGGTGCATGAGAATTGATGAACAACCTGTGAAAATATATGAAAATACCCAATGTAAAATTTATTTATTTACAACAAAGATAAATTATAAGAATAAAAAATTAACACTTTTATATGTTAATCAAATATCCCTACACTTATCTTTTACTCGTCCTCGAGTAAAAAGAAAGAAAGATAAAAAAAATGAAAAGCTAAACTAGATAGGTCACACTTTCGTAGGAAACACGATTGCATTGAACATATGCAACAAGCCGTTAAACCTCTAAGTGTCCCTAGTAGGACGAGTGGTGTCTCGTGAGGGTTTTCAGCGGATACTACCCACAAAATCCAAATGCAATGTGCAATGATTTTAATGCAACTATATGAATACAATAGACATATACGAATGAAAACAAAAATAATGAAAACATGACTTATTTCAGGAAAATGGTACAACAACTTAAGTTGACAATTTCTAGTCAGTTGATTTTAATTTAGATACCTCAACTTGTCACAAATCTTCAACACTGCTCAAGTTTTCAAATGTTAAATTTCAGTTTGGCCAGTTGGTTCAGTCGATAACATAGTGCAACCTTGAAATAAAATCTTAGTTTGCTTGTCACAGTTCGCAAAGTGGTATTCTAATTTACTTGTGTATGACTAGTCAAACCAATAAGGTCAAGAAGTGCTTGACATCATCGCTTATTCTCTATCTTTATAAAAGTTAAAATTTATGATTAATTACATACACCTAACTTAAAGACCAAGGTATGCCACCCATGACAGATGGAACAGAGCTTAGTCGATTGTGCAGACCGACGCTGACTTTGTCAACACATGCCGTTAATCCTTAGGTGTCCAATCTCATAAAATGAGACCAAGATATTCCAACGCTGACTTTGTCAACAATATGTCGGATAGAGCTTGGCGGGTTTGCACACCAACGCTCGATATACAAGCAATGTTGGATACCCTTGGATTGTTATTATTATTATTATTGAAAATATAAGAACAAAAGAGATTTATGCGAATTCAACTTAACACAACTTAGTTTTAAAAATTCGAAAAGCCAATACAAGTATTTTAAGTTCTCCACTTATTTAAACAAAGACTACAATATAGAATAAACTTCATGTCCAGAACCTAAGAATCTCCTTATGTATCGGTTACACTATTATCCCTCAAAATTCAGCTTTTCATTATATTTCTTATTCGATCTAAGTTGAAAGAAAAAAATACTATCAACTGACTAAAAGTTGTAAACTTATTTCGTGGTATCACTCTAAAATGAGTTGTGTCTGTGTGAGTGTGGTTTTTTTTTTTTTAACATGAAGAAATGTGATGCAGACTTGACTCCCCCACACTAGATTGAGACAGTGTCCCAACTGTCTAGGGTATGCAGACCAAAATGGAAGGGAAAAATAAAAATAAAATAAAAGGAATGTGTACCACTTGATTTACGGTGGATGATCATGAAGATCGATAAGGTCATCGTCTTCGTACTGCTCGAATTCCAAAAATGGTTTCAGTCGTTGACCGTTTACTTTAAAGATTTTTCCATCCTTAGGATTTTCAATTTCAAATGCTCCATGAGGATATACTGTTTTCACAACATAAGGTCCAGTCCATCGGGATTTGAGTTTTCCTAGAAACAAATGAAGTCTAGAGTCGTATAAAAGAACTTTTTGACCTACGTTGAATTCCTTACGAAGTATGTTTTTGTCATGTTGGGCTTTGGTCCTTTCTTTATAGATTTTCGCATTTTCATATGCTTCATTTCTTAATTCCTCTAATTCGGAAATTTATAACTTCCTATGTGAGCCGGCCTTCTCTAATTCAAAATTCAAAAGTTTAATTGCCCAAAGAGCACGGTGCTCCAACTCAAGAGGTAAGTGACAGGCCTTTCCAAAGACTAACCGATATGGTGACATCACTAGATTGGTTTTGTAAGCAGTGCGAAATGCCCAAAGTGCATCAATCAGTTTTAAGGACCAATCTTTTCTATTGGAATTCACGGTTTTCTCAAGAATTTGTTTGATTTGTCTATTGGAAACCTCTACTTGTTGACTAGTTTGTGGATGGTAAGGGGTTGACAGCTTGTGTGTGATTGAGTATTTCTTGAGCAAGGACTCAAAAGCACGATTACAGAAGTGAGTGCCATTGTTGCTAATGATAGCTCGAGGTGTGCCAAAGCGTGAAAAGATGTTTTCTTTAAGGAATTTGATAACAACCTTGTTATCGTTGGTTCTGGTTGGAATGGCTTCAACCCATTTTGAGACATAGTCTACCGCAAGCAAGATGTATAGATTCCCAAATGAGTTAGGGAATGGTCCCATGAAATCGATGCCCCAAACATCGAATAACTCAATCACTAGAATGGTGTTGAGAGGCATCATGTTTCGCTTAGTAATTCGACCCGTTCTTTGACATCGATCGCATTTAGAGCAGAATTCGAAAGCGTCACAGAAGTGTGTAGGCCAATAAAAACCGCTTTGCAATACTTTTGCAGCAGTTTTTCTTGCTCCAAAATGACCGCACAAGCGTGGTCATGTGAGAAAGAGAGAATACTTTAGTGTTCATGATCGGGTACACACCTTCGAATGATTTGGTCTGGGCAATATTTAAAAAGATATGGGTCGTCCCAATAGAAGTTTCGAACTTTAGAAAGGAATTTTTGCCTATCTTGTTTCGACCATTCAGCGGGTGTTTGTTGCGTGATAAGATAATTCACAATGTCAGCGTACCAAGGGGTGTTAGAGATGGAAAAGATTTGTTCATCGGGAAAATAGTCATCGATTTGAGTGTCATCAACATTTTCGTGCACAATTCGAGAGAGATGATCAGCTACAACATTCTCAGAACCCTTTTTATCTTGTATTCCTATGTCAAATTCTTGAAGAAGAAGGATCCAACAAATCAAACGGGCCTTGGCATCCTTTTTAGAAAGCAAATATCGTAAGGCAGCATGGTCAGTGTAAACTATGACTTTGGATCCTATGAGATATGGTCTGAGTTCGAAGGTTTGTCAGGGTTGCCAATATTATTATCAATCCCCTTTTCAGATCGAAGGGTTGTAACAACATTGATCGGATTGTGGTTTTCATCCTCACAGGAATTTAAAGCACGAGAGTTATATTTTGGATTCACCTCGGGTTGACTAGGCAACTTTCCTTTATCATTATTTTTCATTAGTTCCTTCATCATATTCATCATTTGGTCCATTTTAGCGTCTTGTGAGTCCATTTTAGCTTCGTAAAAGTTCATTTGTTTCTCTAAACGCACAATTTCTTGTGACAGTTGAGAAGATTGAGAGGATTGGGTTGATGATTGAAAATTGGGGTGCTTATAAGGTTGTTTGGATTGAGGTGCAGCTTGAGAGGTTTGAGAATTGGGAGATAAAGCTTGGTAATTCGGATTTGGAATAAAGGGTTGCATGTGAGATGGGTTTGCCGAATTATTAGGATTTGACCATGAAAAGTTTGGGTGGTTCCTCCAACTAGGGTTGTACGTGGATGAGTAAGGACTGTTTTGAGTTATAGCATTAGCTTGGTCTTGAGAGTAATAGTGGGGTAGCCCTTCTCCGGCTTGAGGAGTTTGATTTTCTAAGGAAATTTGACTTGGGTCCACGACATGCACTCCGCTAGTAGAAGTACGAGTGGGAACACGAATTGACTCCCATTGCATGTCCTTTTCAGAATAATCTTCTAAGAATTGCCAAGCTTCATCGGCCGTCTTAGACATAAAGTATCCTCCACACATTGATTCTAGTTGAGTTCTAGTCTGATAGTTTAGCCCTTCATATGCAATTTGACACAAGTGATCTTGGGGAAATGCATGATGAGGACAACTATATAATAGTTGGTTGAATCTCTCAAAGTATTTTGAAAAAGTTTCCCCCTCATTTTGACAAAATTGATTTATCTCGGTTCGAATTTTGAGAGTTTTATGGAAAGGGAAAAACTTTTTCAAAAATATAGTGACAAATTCATCCCAACTTCTTATGGAATGTCTTGGAAGAGAATTTAGCCATCTTTTAGCGCTTTCAAGTAGTGCAAATGGAAGTAGCCTTAGCTTGATTGATTCTTTAGATAATTGTTGCATTTTTGTTGTGGATGCATATAGTTCAAATTCACTTAGAAATTCATATGCATTTTCAGACCCAGTAAATTTGGGCACCCCTTGAATAAAAGAGTGTTTAAGCTCAAAATTGTTTCCTTCAGCTGGTGGGAGCACGATGACAGATGGTTGAATCGTCCTAGTTGGATAACATCGATCACGAAGAGATAAGGGTCTATCTATATTGAGATTATGCAAGTTTTGATTTGTTTGATTTTGATCCATCTCGTTTTTAAAGTTTTGGTTTACTTGAGAACCTCTTGGAGAATTGTGTTGGCTAACACTTTTTTCACTCATTGATGTTAAATGCAAACAAAGAAATTCATAGACTTAAGGTTGACACAAGAAGCTCCTAATCAAAATAAATAATGAACTCAAGTGTATCTTATTAATTGACAATCTCGATTTGAAGGGGGAAGAGGGTCTTATGGCCGTTCACGTATAGTATATATACTAAGGGATACGACCAATGTTTTACGGGTAGTATGCAACCTCTTTTGCTAGAAGTTCAATAAATTGAACTAATATATATCCGCGATCAAATCCTTGAGAAGATCAATTTCACAAAATACACTCTTGTAGTTAAATATTTTGCAAATCAAATTAAATAAATAGATTGAAAAAGTTAATTTGCTAGAATGTCGAAAAATTCCCGATGTAATACGTATCACCGTCCTCTACAAAAGGAATAGAACGAATTCCACACAGCAAAATAAATTTAAAAATCTAAGCTATTTAACCTAATTTGTTTGTCCTATTGAGCTTGAGTTTTTGCTCCTAAGGCCAACGTCTAATCATTTTTTTTATTTAAGTCCAGGGAGTATGCAAATGACAAAGTTTACTTCTTTTGGAGCCAAGGAAAGGTAATGACTTCCTCACCTTATGTTTGTTAGGGATTTTCTCGTAACTAGATTTATTTCAGAATGCAGCCAAAACAACAGTCAAAAACAAATAATTGCAGAAATTAAAATTTTATAAGCAAGCCGCTGCCCCTGCAGAATTTTTTTACAAGCAATGTCTATATTTTTTAGCAACCGCAACACCTGTAGGGTTCAGAAAATTTTACAGTGGTGTATGGCAGTCCTTCCAGAAAAAATTTGAGTAGTGTGAACAATTCAAACTTCACTGCTTGCAAATCGATTGACCGTTGAATTCCCTATTTGATGCTTGACTTCTGTTCCTCACTTTGGCCTTTGATTTATTTTTGAGATTTTACTTTTGCTTTTTTTTTAGGATGAAGAAAACAAAATAGACAAAAACAAAAACAAAAAATAAAAACTAAGTTAGAAGGAGAACAAAAACTAAACAAAAAATGACCAGACTAAAAGAAAAAAGGCAAACAAAACTAACTTAGAAAGAAATTTAAACCTAAAAAAAAACTAAAAACTTACTTTTTTTTAATAGGACAGTAAACAATTAAACAAAAGAAAAGAAAAGAAAGGGGAACAACAACTGAATCTGAACTAAAACAAAAACTAACCTAAAAACTGAGTAGTCTAAGTAAATGAAAAACCAAACTCAACTTATAAAGAATTTAAGCTTAACAAGATCAGAATAAAAAAAAAAGTTGCGCTCACTAACAAATAGTCCGCTAACGCTACCAGCGTACTCAAGGGTAAATGATCAACCGCATCAGAGAAAACAAAATTTCAGTCCAGACTCACAGACAAACCAACCACAAATTGTAATTAAAAAAATAAATAAATCAACCACTCAAACCTCCCCAAAAGATCACAAACAAAAGGGCCACAAATCAATGCTAAAAATCCTAAGCTTCCAAATATAAAACTAACGCCCCTCTCAACTTAAAACAACCGCTCCTCTTAAAATTATTCCTCACGCACTCACCTCAGGTCAGAACACAATCGAACCCCAAATCTAAAATCATGCTTCCCCCTTTTTTGTACAAATATCCCCAAACAAAAAACAAATATCACTGAGCTTGCGAGATGCGGTTTTTACGTTTGATTTGGGTTCAACGTAGTTCGGTTATGATGTTCGAAAGAGGTTCTGGAATCGGCTACGGTTTTGGGGTTGAAGGAGTATGATTTGCGAGAGAGGAAGTGGGAAAGATGGTCTGAATTGTGCTGGAAGGTTGCGTGATGAAGAATTTCAGGTGTGTGGATGGTCTGAATGATCTTTTTTTTGACAGCGGTGGACTTGTGAAGATGAAAATTTATGGACTGCGTTTTTTTTTTGCGAAGTGGTGCTTGTGTTTTGGTGCGGGGGTATGGAGTTAAGGCTCAGGTGATTGCGTGATACTGCGTGAGTTGATGTGGGAGATTTGTGTGGTGCGAATAGGTTGTGAGTGGGTGATTGTTTGATTGTGGAGTGGAGACTGTTGTCGTGAAGAAGTTGGGGCAGAAGTTGTGATTCAGATCTGCTGTACGGGTTTAAGTACAGTGGAGAGTATGGGGTTCAGGACGGATGTTTATTTTGGTGAAGATGAAGATTGGGTTTTGATGAGATGAAGGACGTTGGTTTTGCAGAACAGTAGGAAGAGATGTGGAATCTGGTAGAGAACTCAAGGCAGAAGAAGTTCTACAAGATAGGAAAACAAAAGAAGACAAGGAAAGCAATTTTTTTATTGGAAATTTGTGAAAAGGAATTATGTAAATGTTAGGAAGGAAAAGAATGGAAAGAAATCAAATTGCGCGAGAAAGAATTTATTACAAGGCAAAAAAGGGAAATTTTTCAAAAGAGAATTTGTTTTTTTTTTAATTATTGAAAAGGGGGAAGAATTGTAACGGAAAAGAAATTGAAGAAAATTGCCAACTTATTTTTTTCCTCTCTTGTATAGAAGATTGCGGTATCATCAATCAATACCAAATCAACTAATTGAGATTTTTTTTTCTGTATATAAAAGAAAACAAAAAACAGAATACAAATAAAAACTAACACGAATCGGAAATTAAATAAATAATAAAATTTAATTATTACCACCACGGCAACGACGCCAAAAACTTGATCGTCGCTTTCCTATGAATTAGAAAAGCGCGAATTTTAATTTAAATTCTGCAAGTGTACAGGTGTGTAGTATGCAGGTCGAACACAGGGAGGATAAATTAAATTTTGTTATTTATATATTCCTTGGGCGAGTTATACAAAATTGGAGGGGGATTAAAATTGAAATTGCAACTTGGTTCAAAACAAAACTAATTGAATCAACGACCAAATTACAATTATCAATAAAACAAATTAAAACTGCGATTGAATTCACAACAGATTCGAATCTAATCGAATTTATAATCAATTCAATGATTAGGAAATAAATAGATTGCTGGAAATAGACTTGCAAAATAGAAATAAATTAACAGGAAAATAATATTGGAATAACAATTGTGTTCTAGCAAATCTAATTAACTAGACAACACCACTTGTCATGAGAATAAAAATGCAGAAAAGAGAAAATAAAGAAAACTTTATTGATTCCTGGACCTTTTTACAATGAGAGTACAACGGTATTTATAAGATAAAATGCCAACCTCAAACCTTAATCCAATATATGCATATATGGCCCTTTTAATAGCAATTATTTCTCCAATTAGCAATTATTTCTCCTATATTAATCGACACTTATTCCTCCAATCAGCAATTATTCTTCCCATCAGCAATTATTCTTCCCATATCTTCCTTGTTTGACATGTGATTAATTGAAGGGAGATAAGATCGCATGTGATTAATTCTTCCAAACAAGGACGTTTATTAAATTCCAAAGGCAACATAGGATAAAATATTCAAAATTGGTCTTCTTCTTGTTTAATATCTTTGCTTTTCGGGGTGCATGAGAATTGATGAACAACCTGTGAAAATATATGAAAATACCCAATGTAAAATTTATTTATTTACAATAAAGATAAATTATAAGCATAAAAAATTAACACTTTTACATGTTAATCATTAATATACTTACAACGCGGAAAACTAGAGTAAAACTGTCTTCAATCTTCATGATGAACATGAATTATATAAACTAATTAAATCAACAAAACATGTAGATATCATGTAACAATTAGCAGCAAAATTATTTTTGTACAGTATTACTGTAACGACCCGAACTTTCCCTGTCCCCGAAGAGAAGAGAAAGAACGGATTGTCTGAGAACATGACAAATCAGAACGCAAACAGAAAAACATTTCATTGCTTATTACAACAATTTACATCAGAGTACAAGAATATACAGAGTATGAATAAATATTACACATTGTAAAATATTAGAGATTAAAATACATTACATAGCAGCGGCAAATAATACATAACACAACTGAAAGAGATAAACGGATACAGAGTGTTCTGAATGTAGCTCCAGCTGTAAACCAGGATCCTGAGAATATAATATCTGCAAAACCAAACTACTAGCTGCCCATGTGGAAAATAGGGGCACCCAGAGTTTAGGTTAAAACAATAAAATCCAGGTCAGTCATGTGACTGGTGTGCGAAATAAAACAGTTATTTAAAACTTTACTTTAAAATGGAGTAAATCAAGGGACCATGCCGTATAACAAGGAACGGGTTTCCTCCCAAGAATACCAGTGCATAAAACAAACAGCGCAATGCATTTTGAAAAAATGAAGCTATTATAAGACTCAGGTCCCATCACACAATGCAACGCAAGTCGGAGGATAGAGTTTTACCTTATAATAGCCAAACATGCTTGGTACGTTTAAAAAAAAAAAAAATTGATACTATTATGAGTGCATAATGTATAAAATCACTTCAAATATAAATGTATCAATAATAGAAGGCGTTAGCGTCCCAAGCCACTATGTCGCCAATAGTATACAACTAAAACTGTAAAATGTCGTATTGAAAGTTGGATTTCCATCTGTGAACCAAGGCAAGGGATCATCCTTACCGCTTCGAAACAATCTAGTTCATGTCTCAGGGTCAGAACGAATCGACTCTTGGATCATCAGGGCCGGTCCACACAAAATGGATTAAAATGCCCGAACAATACATTTCCTTACCCTATAGGGCGTAAAACTGGTCAGTATGTCGACCAAACCATCCATCGGCCCTGTAGTGAACGATATAACCGAGGTGCCTTGCTATCCATCATCCACATAAGTAAAATGTCCGGGCTTTATACCATGACACCACTCCTAGCTAGAAGGAAATGCATGTCCTCCCCGAAGTCCTCTCCCGTTCCTGGCTCACACCGGGGTGCGAGGCTCGCGATTTAACGCTATACACAAAGCTATATTGTATTAAAGTTGTGCTTTGATCATCAACCACAAGACTCTGCTTTTCAAAAGAGGCCTTGATCATTTGCATCTTAGCATGCCACACAAGCAATTCACGCCATGCGACTGATGTCTATCGATATATTACCTTTGAGCTCGTACGTCTCAGAGAAGGGTGTTAAGCAAGATAATAAATTCTCCGCCACCAAACATATATATATATATATATATATTAAATAGAGATCAATCAACACGGAACGAAATCCAATGCCAAACACACATCCATTTACAAGTTCGTTCTGGGTCTGAACGAAACCAGAGGCACCTTATTCCTCGTCTCATATGTCCAATACAGGAGAGAGGTCCCCGCATATCCGGTCGATCTCCAAGTATGTATGGACGATCACCACTTATTACCTCGTCTTGGGTGTACAACCCAATCAAGACATCAGTAATCATCCAAACGATGTGAAGACCTCCGGTCTTCAACCACCGTTTTCATCGTCGATATATCGTCGAATCAGTTATTCAGAATGGGATAAACCCGGTCTTTCTGAATAACTAGCGTATCTTATAAACAAGTGCTCCAAAAACACAACATACGCCTCATTCCAATTCTGAATATTCTTTTATTTAAATATTCATATCCTTTAGGAAAGGTTCCCATTAATTTTATCAAAGATAAATTCTTTAAATTTATTCTTTAATCTTCCTTTGGATATCAATTCTGTAACGTCCCATATTTTTGGCAGTTAAATACTTAATTTAATTTATTGTTTTAAATATTATAATTAGAGTATTAATGGATTTTAATATTTCAATCGTTATTTAAAACAAGATCGAACGCTATATGTTTATATAATATAAATCGAGTTGGAAAATGGCGTGCAGTTCGCAATATGGAGTTTTGAACTTCAATCGAATATACAAGACCCGATATAAGTCGGATTTCTGTGAAACGAGAAACGTTAGAACCGTATTGATGACAATTTTCATATGAAAGAGAAAAATCCAGATTTCGGGTTATATTTTGTTAGTTATGGCCAAATCAATTTTTAAAATAGTCGCTGTGAAAAATCGTTATTTAAATATAGGCCTTTAAAATGGCCATTTTGCAAATGGTCTCTATTTTCGACGAAATCAGTTTCATTAGAACCGTATCGTTAAATTATTGTACGGTGTTAAAGGGCGTGGCAAATCGATGTCGTATGTGGCCACGGTAGCTGTAAACGCCCATTCAATTTCTATAGCGCGTAATTAAATTAATTTAATTTAATAAAGAGATATTTGAGTATAACTTCAGCAGACGATCGAATTAGGACGCGAAACCAATTCCGTTGAGTTCATATCGTCGATTATAGCCAGGATAGGTATATAGTTTGTTATTTTTGGAGACTGTGTAATTTGGTGTCCAAAATGGTATTGCGGTACGCGTAAAAATAGCCTACCGGGAAAACAGTCTCAGAATGCGACGAAACTAGTGCCGTTGGGTTCGTATTGAAGAATTATTTTAGAATTTCAAGATTTCAAGTAAATTTGACTTATCCAGTGACCGTGGAAAAATTAAACGCGTGTTTATTTCTGGTTTTATGAAGGAAATTTTTCATACGACCTCGGATTTCGACGAAACTTGTCCCATTGGGTCCGGAATACCTTTTTACACTAAGATTAGCCTTTCTATCAGAAGACAGAAATCGTATGTAGTGATTTTAGAGTGATTTCTCCACGACGAAGTTTAGTTATATTATTATATTAATAAAAACTTTCCCACTCACATTCCAAATATGCTTTTTGGACATGCGCACCATTTTTTCACCTTGCGTTCCAGACTGCTACCGCCTTGCGTTTCCTTGCAACCCAAACTTCTTTATTTCTTGCGCATCAATCTTTCTCAGAAACCGTGGCTATCAAGATTTATATTTATATTTTATTATATTATTATTTTTTGTCACGCAAACAGCTATTTTTAGCTCTGCAAACCTATGCTTGTTTGCTTTGTTATCCACGGTGCCTTCCCACTATATAAACACGCTGCACTGTTCTTTCTTTTCCTTCCAGCACCATTATAAATGAAAAAAAAGAAAAAAGAAAAGAGGAAGAACGTTAGAAGTATGTGGGAGGGTCAGTGCTAAACGGTAATGAAGTATGGGGAACTAGGACGAAGAAGCAAGCGGCGGGTACGGGTTACAGAGGATTGGACTTGCGAGGAAAAAGGAAGCAAATGGGAGCAATGCGTCAAAACAAAAGGGGGTAAAGCCAAGAAAAAGGGGAGGTTCCGCTCTTTATAATATATGTGATATATACATATATAATCTATGCCGAAACCAATGTGCCAAGAGTTGCTGTTTGGACGTTGATTTGCATAGAGGAAGATAATATGTGCCGGGTACAAAATATATGATTAGTTAAATTAATTTTTTATTAAGGTTTAATTATAATAATTTAAATTGTAAACTTATATTGTTTAATATTTTAATAGAGTGGAATGGTGCGAGCAGCGTTCAAAAATGAAGAAATAGTAACCGGCCTACAAATCGATTTACCAAAAGTAATTAACAGTTTAAATAAATAAATTTAATTGAGGAAAATAATCATTTCAATTCACCGTATTATTATTATACTTACGGTTTATGTCCGTGATATCAGAACTTGGCCAAATGAAATGCGCTGGAACCGTAATTGAGAATACTGCAGTTGGAGCAGTTTGAACGGAGCCGGAAGCTATTGGAACTTTTAATTAAATTAAACGCTAGTTTAATTTAATTAAATTAAACCACTTCATAAACAAGATCGAATCAAGGTGAGTTAAACTCACTCAGTTTTTCCCATTAATATTTTATATAAATTGGGTTTTTATTTTGTGTGCTCTGGTTGCAATTGATTGACTGCTCACTAGTTATATATTTATTTGTTGATTTAACTGATGAAATTAAACTGTTGTTTAATTTCAGTGAAATACCAATCGTTATTCTAACGATTGGTTCCAATAAAGGTAACTTACCTTGTTGGTCACGTTTATAAAATAAACGTGTTTAATTGGTTGAATTGTTTGAATGGCTTGAGGTTGGATTAAATGATCGTTATTTGTTATTATCAGTTAAATGGTTAAATGACCTGATTTGAGATAACCATTTGTATACAGGGAAGAACAGGTTGGAGGGATCCAACGGGATTCCTCAAATTATATGATTTATTTTCATACTATTATATGAACTGTCATGATTGGATAATTGAGTTTGGTAGTGACCATTGATTGGAAAGTCAACCCGTGTTGTGTTTAAACCAACGGGCTATATTGGTTGAGTAATCGGCAGTAAATGGCCTAAAAGTAAATTGTTTGGTTATATCGATTTATCGTCAGGTAAATCGATAGAACTGAAGTTATGAAATTTATTTTATAACTAGTGATAGATTTTGAAAAAATATACATATTTTGAATAAAACTTTATTCAAAGGAAATAAATATTTATGGCTATAATCAATTGTAAATTGATCTTATAAAGTCAAAACTGATGTTAATCAGATTTGAAAATGTGAGAATAAGGAAATTAATCAAAGGGTTAAGTTTGGATAATTGTGTTGTTGAGAAACAATTTTAAAATTAATTATATTATTAATTAATTTAAAGGTAAAAACAAATGGAAATTTGTTAATAAGGTAATCGTGTTTTAAGTGAGCAAATCGACTCTTTATTTGCATTGATTTCTGAATTAGTTTGTTCTGAATAGGAAAGAGTTTAATGAATATTGTTAGATTTTAAAAAAAGATTTACTAGTTATTTTGGTTAATAAAGAAATTAACTACCTATGTAGTTAATGGTTGAAATAAATTATTATCGTAATTAGTTATAATTTAGAAAATTACTTTTTAATGGAAAATCCCTTAAAAAGTAATCTAAGTTAAAAGGGAATTCAATTGAATGACGAAAGTAGAGTGTGAACAAGTTTTGTTTAACGCTTGAGTTTTATAACGAAGATATGAAAGGAATGGTTAAGCAAATGTGTTAGAGTAAAATAAATATTACTTAATTATCTGAATTAAGTAAAAGGAAAGTAAGATAAAGAGTTGATGATAAACCAGAGTTACATAAAAGAGATTTGAGGTGTTATAACATTAATTCTCAATTAACGTTGCTAAAAATGGGATTGAGTAAAGATGGGCAACTGAAATGAAATTTCGAGTGAGAAATAGTTAAAGGGAATTTGATTTGATATTGGATCGAGATATTGGTTTTTGGGATTACGACTTATATTTATCTTTAGGTATGAACGTTGTTGATCAAGGTCTGAGAGGTAATTAAAATACCCCAACTTGAACGACAGCGGGAGTATCTGAAGGTGATATTAGTTGTAATGATAAAAGGAAATAGTGATGGTTTATTATTTCATTAGAGAAATAATAACGCAACATTTCGATGAAGATTTGGAATATATATATATAATAAGGATTTTCAAAGTAAAAGGAATTAAAAAGGGGATTGCATAAATTATAACGATATTGTCGAGGTTTGAAAAGGAAATGCAAAGATGAGTTTATTCTACAAGAGTAAGCATGAATTATCGTTTTCAAGTAAATGAATTAAAGACATGTCGTAACTTTGTTTTAGGTATATAAATAAGTTGATTTGATTCCCCAATATTTGACAATAATGTGGATAATGTTTTTGAAAGTGAAATAGAAATCTGGATATGTATAGAACTTTCTTAAGTAGTAAATTGAATTGGTTTAAAGAGAAATCTTAAGATAAATAAGAAGCGGAAATATGTTTATAAGATCGAAATATATAAGAGTTTAAACTTACAATTGTTTTACATTAAAAGGCCAAATAATGCCGAATATGGAACCAGTGAACTCATTGGGTTGTCATGATTGAAACACTGTCTATTTTGAAAGTTAAATCACCGACTATCAAAGCTGTCCAATACGCTTGTTGGTATGGGAAGACCGTGATCGAATATATATTCAAAAACCATTCCGACCAACAAATACGTGAAGGTATCAAAAGATAGTCGAGATGGAGCATTGAAGACCGTGGAATTTCATAAACGGAAGAACTACTAATAATCTCTGGTTTAGCGGCCAGAGATAAACTGTGGTTCTATCGTGGTTGTAATCTACGGGTTGCAAGGACTTCTCGTTACTGATCCATGGGGTGATTCCATATTGGATGCAGTAGGAGAGTGCCTTTGGTTCATCCTGTTTCTGGATGACTTGTATGGACGAATGTCTGACAGAGTATTTCCAAAGGAATTACGTACGTTGATTTTCTTCAAACGTATCATAGTTGGTGGCGGAGGACGACGGTTCTCTTGGCTTAACCACTAGAGTACTTTTATGGACGTCAATTAGTGATATCTGGCGGATCTGACGATGTGGCATTCAAAGTGAATGGTGACCAGGTGTTGTAAAGGAAATTCTGACCTCAAGCCTCACAACCGGTAAATGACGAAAATCGGGCAGGCAACATGGCTATGTGGGTCGCTCCCATTAGGGTGTATAATCACCTATCTAGAGAAATCCCTTTTGTTTCTTTAATCTATTTCGATGTTGTCCCTTTTTGGAAAACGGTGGTTTGAGCCCAACCGTTGGTGATATACATTCGATACACTCAAGCGAAATGAGTGGTCGGTCATGTGTGGGCCGGGTTGCAAGACGTTCTTGTTGAACCCAGTGTATTCGCCTCTAGAGATACACTATCGGTAGGTCGTCCCATACCTTGTCATCTTCGGAATCCAATCTCCAATAAGTGGCCGCGGTTTTGGTTGTATACTATATATGTGGAGCATGAGATGCAAGCGTTCTACTAAATTCTATTTACTTGTATTTAGACATTATTATAATATCAGAAAAGATACTGATTTCAAAAATAGTTTGGGTTATCGTAAGATAAAAACCATCTGTGTTTATTTGTGGATTTCGTCTTACGATTATCCTTTTCTTTTGAAAAGATTTTTGACTTTAAAATCAAGTTGTGTGATACCCTTAATACTATGCGAGTTTTTCTCACTCTGGTTCACCAGACTGAACCGGTGTTTTGTAAATGCTCGGGTTAGCCCGGGGTGTACAGGTTCAGGTTATCGAATGCTGTGAAGTCCAGAGACGAGCTGGAGGTGTTCAGACGTATGATATTATATAGCTACCATTCCGCTATGTGTTGTATATGGGACAGATTATTATAACTGTCTAGATGCGTGATGAACTCTGATGATTGTAAGTTTTATTTAAAGCTCCCAGTAAAGATTTATTTCTGTATTATATTTTGTTCCGCTGCGATGTGAGACTCTGTGTTGTGTTGTTTCTTCTTCTTCTTCTATTCTAATATTTCTTTCTTTCTTATCTCACCCTCTAATATTCTTTCTAATAACGTTCCGGTGTTTTCGGTGCTGGGAAGATCGACATGAGATATGGTAAAGGTATTTTTGTCGATTTCCGGGGCCGAAATTGTTGGGACGTTACAATGGTATCAGAGCTATTGGTTTAGTAATAACCTTGGCTCTGTGGTATAACTCGATAGAGATTGGGTTAGTAATACCCTAGATCGAGATTGAGTGTATGTATATGAGGGCGTATTTGTAAATTTTATATACAAATGTTTTATATTGAGTCGGTTGATCGGTTCAAGTGTTGAGAAGCATAGAACTGTCATTGGATGCAATGTTGTTTTGAAAAGAGGGTAAATGAAATAATTTTACCCAAAACATATTTTTTATAGAAAAGAAAAAAAATTCTCAATTTATTCAGATACTTGTGTGTTTGATCGATTTGGATGGAATTCAAATCGGATTGAAAATTTGAATTGAAACTTAACTTTGTTAAATGGAATTAAAGTAAAGAATGATATTGAAATTAAATTAAATAAATTGGAAATTTGATGAATAAGTGATAATCAAATAGAAATCAGTCGGATATTAATCGATTGATGTTCAAATATGAGAAATCAAAGTAAAATATCGATATTGAATATAAATTCAATTAATTTGGTTGATTTGGTTGTGTATTGGTTGCCTTGATTGTGAAATGTTTGTTATTGGATGGTAGATTGTTTGAATGAAATGAATCAACGATTTAATGAAGTTGAATAAATTATAATCTAAAGTAAATAAATTCCAGTATAATTACACTGGAATGAAACTGCATATGAATTGGAATTTATAATTTAAACCTGTGTTTAGGAATGAATTGATGTTGTGTGTTTGATTTTGCAATTGGTGTAGTTATACTAGTTGATTAGTGGAATATCATCTCAAAATGTCATATATCTATTACTTATATATGAATTGAGTTAAGTACAGGTGCCAGATGGCTAGATAGATTGATATTGATTGAGTAAATCACATATACGCTGAGCAAATATGCCCAATAGCGCTCGAAAAAGGTACGTCTACGCGAAAATATGAAATTTTGGGGTTTTGATTTTTGTTTTCCGACCGTTGGTCGATGGATATATATTATCTGTTCCTGCGATATCGCAAATGTCACCCCATGCAGGGGAGACTCTGCCGAATTTTTCCGGGAATTTAAGGAATTAGAATTTTTTTGATATTTTTGAAAATATTTATTTACGATAACGAATTAGTTTTCGATTTATAATAAATTAGATTTGGAAATTAATGGGTTTGTAACGTTCTTTCTTACCTTAGCAATTTCGAGGACGAAATTATTTTAAGGGGGGAAGAATGTAACGTCCCGTATTTTTGGCAGTTAAATACTTAATTTAATTTATTATTTTAAATATTATAATTAGAGTATTAATGGATTTTAATATTTCAATCGTTATTTAAAACGTGATCGAACGCTATATGTTTATATAATATAAATCGAGTTGGAAAATGGCGTGCAGTTCGCAATATGGAGTTTTGAACTTCAATCGAATATACAGGACCCAATATAAGTCGGATTTCTGTGAAACGAGAAACGTTAGAACCGTATTGATGATAATTTTCATATGAAAGAGAAAAATCCAGATTTTGGGTTATAGTTTGTTAGTTATGGCCAAATCAATTTTTAAAATAGTCGCTGTGAAAAATCGTTATTTAAATATAGGCCTTTAAAATGGCCATTTTGCAAATGGTCTCTATTTTTGACGAAATCAGTTTCATTAGAACCGTATCGTTAAGTTATTGTACGGTGTTAAAGGGCGTGGCAAACCGATGTCGTATGTGGCCACGGTAGCTGTAAACGCCCATTCAATTTCTATAGCGCGTAGTTAAATTAATTTAAAGAGATATTTGAGTATAACTTGAGCAGACGATCGAATTAGGCCGCGAAACCAATTCCGTTGAGTTCTTATCGTCGATTATAGCCAGGATAGGTATATAGTTTGTTATTTTAGGAGACCGTGTAATTTGGTGTCCAAAATGGCATTGTAGTGCGCGTAAAAATAGCCTATCGGGAAAACAGTCTCAGAATGCGACGAAACTAGTGCCGTTGGGTTCGTATTGAAGAATTATTTTAGAATTTCAAGATTTCAAGTAAATCTGACTTATCTAGTGACCGTGGAAAAATTAAACGTGTGTTTATTTCTGGTTTTATAAAGGAATTTTTTTATACGACCTCGGATTTCGACGAAACTTGTCCCATTGGGTTCGGAATACCTTTTTACACTAAGATTAGCCTTTCTATCAGAAGACAGAAATCGTATGTAGTGATTTTTAGCATGATTTCTCCACGACGAAGTTTAGTTATATTATTAAATTAATAAAAACTTTCCCACTCACATTCCAAATATGCTTTTTGGACATGCGCACCATTTTTTCACCTTGCGTTCCAGACTGCTACCGCCTTGCGTTTCCTTGCAACCCAAACTTCTTTATTTCTTGCGCATCAATCTTTCTCAGAAACCGTGGCTATCAATATTTATATTTATATTTTATTTTATTATTATTATTTTTTGTCACGCAAACAGCTATTTTTAGCTCTGCAAACCTATGCTTGTTTTCCTTGTTAGCCACAGTGCCTTCCCACTATATAAACAAGCTGCACTGTTCTTTCTTTTCCTTCCAGCACCATTATAAACGAAAAAAAAGAAAAGAAAAGAAAAGAGGAAGAACGTTAGAAGTATGGGGGAGGGTCAGTGTTGAACGGTAATGAAGTATGGGGAACTAGGACGAAGAAGCATGCGGCGGGTATGGGTTGCAGAGGATTGGACTTGCGAGGAAAAAGGAAGCAAATGGGAGCAATGCATCAAAACAAAAGGGGGTAAAGCCAAGAAAAAGGGGAGGTTCCGCTCTTTATAATATATGTGATATATACATATATAATCTATGCCGAAACTATTGTGCCAAGAGTTGCTGTTTGGACGTTGATTTGCATAGAGGAAGATAATATGTGCCGGGTACAAAATATATGATTAGTTAAACTATTTTTTTATTAAGGTTTAATTATAATAATTTAAATCGTAAACTTATATTGTTTCATATTTTAATAGAGTGGAATGGTGCGAGCAGCGTTCGGAAATGAAGAAATAGTAACCGGCCTACAAATCAATTTACCAAAAGTAATTAACAGTTTAAATAAATAAATTTAATTGAGGAAGATAATCATTTCGATTCACCGTATTATTATTATACTTACGGTTTATGTCCGTGATATCAGAACTTGGCCAAATGAAATGCGCTGGAACCGTAATTGAGAATACTGCAGTTGGAGCAGTTTGGACGGAGCCGGAAGCTATTGGAACTTTTAATTAAATTAAACGCTAGTTTAATTTAATTAAAATAAACCGCTTCATGAACAAGATCGAATCAAGGTGAGTTAAACTCACTCAGTTTTTCCCATTTATATTTTATATAAATTGGGTTTTTATTTTGTGTGCTCTGGTTGCTATTGATTGACTGCTCACTAGTTATATATTTATTTGCTGATTTAACTGATGAAATTAAACTGTTGTTTAATTTCAGTGAAATACCAAATCGTTATTCTAACGATTGGTTCCAATAAAGGTAACTTACCTTATTGGTCACGTTTATAAAATAAACGTGTTTAATTGGTTGAATTGTTTGAATGGCTTGAGGTTGGATTAAATGATCGTTATTTGTTATTATCAGTTAAATGGTTGAATGACCTGATTTGAGATAACCATTTGTATACAGGGAAGAACAGGTTGGAGGGATCCAACGGGATTCCTCAAATTATATGATTTATTTTCATACTATTATATGAACTGTCATGATTGGATAATTGAGTTTGGTAGTGACCATTGATTGGAAAGTCAACCCGTGTTGTGTTTTAACCAACGGGCTATATTGGTTGAGTAATCGGCAGTAAATGGCCTAAAAGTAAATTGTTTGGTTATATCGGTTTATAGTCAGGTAAATCGATAGAACTGAAGTTATGAAATTTATTTTATAACTGGTGATAGATTTTGAAAAAATATACATATTTTGAATAAAACTTTATTCAAAGGAAATAAATATTTATGGCTATAATCAATTGTAAATTGATCTTATAAAGTCAAAACTGATGTTAATCAGATTTGAAAATGTGAGAATAAGGAAATTAATCAAAGGGTTAAGTTTGGATAATTGTGTTGTTGAGAAACAATTTTAAAATTAATTATATTATTAATTAATTTAAAGGGAAAAACAAATGGAAATTTGTTAATAAGGTAATCGTGTTTTAAGTGAGCAAATCGACTCTTTATTTGCATTGATTTCTGAATTAGTTTGTTCTGAATAGGAAATAGTTTAATGAATATTGTTAGATTTTAAAAAAAGATTTACTGGTTATTTTGGTTAGTAAAGAAATTAACTACCTATGTAGTTAATGGTTGAAATAAATTATTATCGTAATTAATTATAATTTAGAAAATTACTTTTTAATGGAAAATCCCTTAAAAAGTAATCTAAGTTAAAAGGGAATTCAAT
The DNA here is from genome assembly GCA_030737875.1 of Allium sativum. Taxonomy (NCBI): domain Eukaryota; kingdom Viridiplantae; phylum Streptophyta; class Magnoliopsida; order Asparagales; family Amaryllidaceae; genus Allium; species Allium sativum. Next base: position 11,845,431 of record JASFAX010000033.1, read on the forward strand.
TGAATGACGAAAGTAGAGTGTGAACAAGTTTTGTTTAACGCTTGAGTTTTATAACGAAGTTATGAAAGGAATGGTTAAGCAAATGTGTTAGAGTAAAATAAATATTACTTAATTATTTGAATTAAGTAAAAGGAAAGTAAGATAAAGAGTTGATGATAAACCAGAGTTACATAAAAGAGATTTGAGGTGTTATAACATTAATTCTCAATTAACGTTGCTAAAAATGGGATTGAGTAAAGATGGGCAACTGAAATGAAATTTCGAGTGAGAAATAGTTAAAGAATTTTGATTTGATATTGGATCGAGATATTGGTTTTTGGGATTACGACTTATATTTATCTTTAGGTATGAACGTTGTTGATCAAGGTCTGAGAGGTAATTAAAATACCCTAACTTGAACGACAGCGGGAGTATCTGAAGGTGATATTAGTTGTATTGATAAAAAGAAATAGTGATGGTTTATTATTTCATTAGAGAAATAATAAAGCAACATTTCGATGAAGATTTGGAATATATATATATATATATATATATATATATAAAATAAGGATTTCCAAAGTAAAAGGAATTAAAAAGGGGATTGCGTAAATTATAACGATATTGTCGAGGTTTGAAAAAGAAATGTAAAGATGAGTTTATTCTACAAGAGTAAGCAGGAATTATCGTTTTCAAGTCAATGAATTAAAGACATGTTGTAACTTTGTTTTAGGTATATAAATAAGTTGATTTGATTCCCCAATATTTGATAATAATGTGGATAATGTTTTTGAAAGTGAAATAGAAATCTGGATATGGATAGAACTTTCTTAAGTAGTAAATTGAATTGGTTTAAAGAGAAATCTTAAGATAAATAAGAAGCGGAAATATGTTTATAAGATCGAAATATATAAGAGTTTAAACTTACAATTGTTTTACATTAAAAGGCCAAATAATGCCGAATATGGAACCAGTGAACTCATTGGGTTGTCATGATTGAAACACTGTCTATTTTGATAGTTAAATCACCGACTATCAAAGCTGTCCAATACACTAGTTGGTATGGGAAGACCGTGATCGAATATATATTCGAAAACCATTCCGACCAACAAATACGTGAAGATATCAGAAGATAGTCGAGATGGAGCATTGAAGACCGTGAAATTTCATAAACGGAAGAACTACTAATAATCTTTGGTTTAGCGGCCAGAGATAAACTGTGGTTCTGTCGTGGTTGGAATCTACGGGTTGCAAGGACTTCTCGTTACTGATCCATGGGGTGATTCCTATATTGGATGCAGTAGGAGAGTGTCTTCGGTTCATCCTGTTTCTGGATGACTTGTATGGACGAATGTCTGACAGAGTATTTCCAAAGGAATTACGTACGTTGATTTTCTTCAAACGTATCATAGTTGGTGGCAGAGGACGACGGTTCTCTTGGCTTAACCACTAGAGTACTTTTGTGGACGTCAATTAGTGATATCTGGCGGATCTGACGATGTGGCATTCAAAGTGAATGGTGGCCAGGTGTTGTAAAGGAAATTTCTACCTCAAGCCTCACAACCGGTAAATGACGAAAATCGGGCAGGCAACATGGCTATGTGGGTCGCTCCCATTAGGTTGTATAATCACCTATCTAGAGAAATCCCTTTTGTTTCTTTAATCTATTTCGATGCTGTCCCTTTTCGGGAAACGGTGGTTTGAGCCCAACCGTTGGTGATATACATTCGATACACTCAAGCGAAATGAGTGGTCGGTCATGTGTGGGCCGGGTTGCAAGACGTTCTTGTTGAACCCATTGTATTCGCCTCTAGAGAAACACTATCGGTAGGTGGTCCCATACCTTGTCATCGTCAGAATCTAATCTCTAATAAGTGCCCGCGGTTTTGGTTGTATACTATATATGTGGAGCGTGAGATGCAAGCGTTCTACTAGATTCTATTTACTTGTATTTAGACATTATTATAATATCAGTAAAGATATTGATTTCAAAAATAGTTTGGGTTATCGTAAGATAAAAACCGTCCGTGTTTATGTGTGGATTTGGTCTTCCGATTATCCTTTTCTTTTGAAAAGATTTTTGACTTTAAAATCAAGTTGTGTGATACCCTTAATACTATGCGAGTTTTTCTCACTCTGGTTCACCAGACTGACCCAGTGTTTTGTAAATGCTCGGGTTAGCTCGGGGTGTACAGGTTCAGGTTATCGAATGCTGTGAAGTCCAGAGACGAGCTGGAGGTGTTCAGACGTATGATATTATATAGCTACTATTCCGCTGTGTGTTGTATATGGGACAGATTATTATAACTGTCCAGATGCGTGATGAACTCTGATGATTTTAAGTTTTATTTAAAGCTCTCAGTAAAGATTTATTTCTGTATTATATTTTGTTCCACTGCGATGTGAGACTCTGTGTTGTGTTGTTTCTTCTTCTTCTTCTTCTATTTTAATATTTCTTTCGTTCTTATCTCACCCTCTAATATTCTTTCTAATAACGTTCCAGCGTTTTCCGTGTTGGGAAGATCGACATTAGATATGGTAAAGGTATTTATGTCGATTTCCGGGGCCGAAATCGCTGGGACGATACAAATTCATGTTGAGTCAAAGATTTCAATGATTATTTTGATTAATGACAAGAAGAAGCTTCATGATCGACAAAAAGGAGAATCGATGGCAAAAAGAAGAATTAAAGTTTTTTTTCATAGGTTTGAAGTTGGTTATTTAGAGTTATAAATGTTAAAATCTATCCTCAAATAATCACACTTCTCATTGCTTTTAAAAATATTCATGAAAACTCTTTTCTGTAGCAAGTTGACAAAAACATGTCAATAGGTTATTTTTAACTTGTCAACAGGATTTCAAATGAAACTGTCTACTTGTAAAAATTAATCTGTCAACAGCTTTTTAAAAGGTAACGTCAAAAACCTGTCTACCTGTACATTTTACCTGTCAACAGCTTTTTGAATAGCAAAGCATATCTTTGAAGAGTCACCTTCTTTCATGAAAGGTTGCATCCAATTCTCCTCATCAGAAATCATCTCTTTTGATTGCAACTTTTCACTAATGATTATAACTTCTCAATCATTATAAATACATCATATTTCATTCATTCAAATCACCGAATTTGACTCTCTATTCTCTGATCTTTTTTGCATTCTATTTTGCATTCAAAGAGCACTCAAAATCATTATATTATCATTTGAATCTCCAAGCATATTTAATACACTTGTGATTCAACGATAATCCACTTCCGAATCTTCGCAAACATCAATTTACATTTGAGGATAAGATTATAGGAAGGGTGTACTCAATTATTGACTAATCAGTGTTGAAGCAAGAACACATTCAAAAGTCAAACTCTTGTAATTGTAACACCCCACCTCCGCCAGGGTAACTCTTGCAAGCACACTGGCTTTAGAGGGGCGTTAAACAAGGTAAACATGCATGCAGATATCACAAGACAGAACATATAAGTAAAACAGAGTAAATAAAGCAGCGGATCAAACTAGCATTTCAAAACCATAGTCATGTTACAACAAAGTACTTGATCATTATTTTCCAACAAAACAAAGTCTAGCATAAACAGAAAAACTGAAATACATAAAGTACTATCCCCAAAGTGAAGTGATAAACCATAGCTAGCTCAATGTCCAAAACCGTACATGAGCAAATCCAGTAAGCAAGCTATAAAGATCCAAGCTAAGCTCCAATGTTCCCACCCTGAGAACCTGAGGGGGGGAAACGGAAGAAAAGAGGCGAAAGAAAACAGGTCAGTCAAAAAGACTGGTAAGCCCTAACTACTATCTGTCCATGAACTAGTAAAGTTAACTGGCATGAGAAGCTGAGATGAACATTAGGATAACAACATACTGGCATGATGAGTAACTAACAAGATAGATAAAGGTGTCATCGCATAATCATGTTTAAGTTTTGCACCACGGGTGTACTAGCATTCTAACATGTCAAGTTAAAACAAGAATTGATCCCACAAGCTTGGCCCAAGCTTGGCCCAACATCACGAGGTGACCTAAATCAAGGTCCAACTACACGGTCTAGTCGATCGGCTCCCTATAAGCCTAACTCGTCAAGTGTCGGTGTCATACGGCCCAAACATGCAATGTAGCTAACTGCGCTAGGTCCACCCCAGGGTGTATCAAGTCCTAGGGTGTAGACCTTGGACACCAATCAAGTATGTACAGTCTAGATCTACTGGTACCCGTGCCTGATTTTCCAACTCCGGACTAAGTGCACGACCATAGTCCGCCTGGACCTACACCGGCGTACCTACTCAGTCGTCGTTTTGGTCGCTTACATGTCAGCCCAGTAATCGTGCCCCACCCTAGCCTAGTCCCTAGGGTCTTATGATACTATCAAGAGGGTTACTGCTGCAAAGAACCACGCAACTAGGGTTTCTCAACGGGTTAAATGTGGTTAACCCGATCCAAACGTGGATTAAATTGGTTAAGTGTACCCCAGGTTCATGACTTAACCCCGATTAACCCATCCAGCCCAAATTGATTAAGTATTAAGTGGACCATGACTTAACCCTAATCAGGAGGCATTAATTAACTTAATGTGCTTTAACCTCTCACATTAGACCTTATTGTGGTTACTAGTTAAGTCGGGCGGGTCCGGGTAGCTTTACACCACAACTTGGTCTAACCTCGGGTTCGAGCACAACATGACCAACTTCTCACATTGGGTCCTATTGTTTGTAGCCACTAGTTAAGCCGGGCAGGTCCGGGTAGATTTATGCTACAAACTCAACCCAACCTCGAGTTGGCCACACTCATGTTTTCTAAGTGTCATGTCCATTATGTTTCCAAAACATAATTACAAGTTAACATATCACGTCATGTTATAAAAACCATGTTTATGTCATAATGTTACCCAACCCCAACGTAATCCCATCGTTTACATAATCGCATCAATGCATGAAGGATAAAATAGGGAACTTGGCATAATCATGACAAAAAGGTGTTGAAGCCACAAGTTTATCATGGTGGCATATGAGATGTACATATGTTCATATACTTGCATATTGCATTATTAGGCTTCAAAAGCATGCATAAAACCAAACTTAGCATATGAGTGATACATGGTGATAAATGACATGTAGAAGTTGCTAGAAGTTCGCATTTAGCCTCACATGCAAGTTATCATAAGGGATATGATAACTTTCATGTTGCCAAAATGCAACCTTTAATATAAAGCTTGGAGCTTTATGCTCACAACATCAAGTTTAACTTGCATAACATGATAACATGTGTATAATGATCAACCCAAACTTGCATAACATAGCAACATGTGTCATACATCATGATTAAACCAACTTGCATAACATAATGATCAACCAAACTTGCATATCATGATGATCAACCAAACTTGCATATCATAATGATTAACCCAAACTTGCATCATTCATTTAACTTTAGAGTTCAATAAAAAGAAAGTAGAAAAGGGCTTACAATGCTATGAAGACACAAATGAATATTTATTATAAAGATTGAGACGAAGCCCTTATGCAATCACCACATAACCCAAATATGAAAGCTCCAAATGAAAAACCCTTGAGCCAAATCAATAAAAACCCTTGCTTTGAAATAGAAATGTTGCAACTTGACTTGAATGCAAACTAAGAACACTCATACAAGCTTGAAAACACTTGTATGAACCCACAATCTCTCATAGAAATAAACTTAGGAATTTTAGCATGAGAGTGGAGGCCATGAGAGGAACAAATTTGACATAGTTTAGTTGTAGGATTGAATAATGGTGATTTAGGCTAGGTTTAGGGGTCTTTTTATAGAAGATTAGGATAATATTAGCCATAGGATTAACCCTAGATTCAATCCAAGCCATCAAATCCCGTCATAAGCCTCCAAAACAAGTCAAAATAGCCAAAATGGGTGCACCAGGTTGCCTGGGCCGACCAGGCAGGTCGACTCCCGGGTCGACCCTGGGGTCGACTCCCCAGTCGACCTGGGGGGGGGGGGGGGGAGGTCGACTCCCCAGTCGACCCCCCTGGGTCTGGCGGGAATTTTCCCGCCACTTCTGATTTTCTGAAATTTGAATCTGTTTTGAATTTGAATTTTTCGTGAAACTTCGCGAGGCCATATCTTGGTCATACGGACTCCGATTTTCGAAAACTCGGACTCTATTTCGCGTATTTTTCCGAGACGAACGCAATGGCACAACCCGTTTCCCTTGATTCAGATTTTACAGTTTAATTCTGCCTTGATTTATGTTATAACATGTTATTCAAAAATACGGGTTGTTACATTCTCCCCTCCTTAAAGGATTTCGTCCCCGAAATCTCCAAGTTAGGAAGAACGTATCCTACCATCCATCATCCATCTACTCAAAACATCATCCACGTGCAGTCATTGTCCTTAAAGGATTCTAAATGATGTATGATCATATGCAAAGGTGTGTGTATATGTACTTATCTAATGCAAAAATCAGGCGGTTACTGATACAGTAAACCTCCTTAATGCAAGGTATGTTAGTGAAATGAGTCCATATGTATGCAAATTCCTAACATAATTTATAATCTCTACATGAGTGCACATAACATTCATCCATATGCAACATCCACGTGATAGCATAACAAGTTTCATCCATGAATAAGTATAAGCACTCATGCATATGCAACATGAAAGTGTGTGAGCCGATCTTAGTGCCTAATGTGTATCATGCATCCACGAGTATCCACATGCAAACACTTGCAACCACTTGCAACCATCAGGCATAACATGTTTCAAATACATGTTTCATCCAAAGGGTTTCTACCTAAGGTCCTCATGACAAGTTTAACGAGATAACAAGATAAACAAGATAAACATGGATAAAAGGAAAGATATGCTAATTAGGAAAGAGGTCGAGAATGTACCCTCAAAAAGGAATGGATAAAGCCCACGCATCTTCTCCTCGGTTTCCCAAGTTGCGTCTTCATCGGCTTCACCCCACTGAACTTTCACTAATTTGACTTCTCGATTCCTTAACTTCTTGATCTCTGTTCCCAAAATACGAATCAGAGCTTTTCTTAAGGTTGCCTCTTTCTCTACCTCCGTGTCTTCAAGAATGCTTGGTTCAACCACCTCAGCGGATTCATGTAGGCACTTTCGGAGATGCGAGACGTGAAAGACATTATGCACTCCGGCTAGCTTTTCGGGCAATTCCACCTTATAGGCCATCTTTCCAATCCTTTCTATGATAGGGAAGGGTCCTACGAACCTTGGTGCCAGCTTCCCCACTGCTCCAAAACGTACCACATTACGCAAAGGAGAAACCTTCACGAAAACCATGTCTCCCACTTCGAATTCCAAATCTGCCCTTCGCTTGTCAGCATAGGATTTCTGTCTATCTTGGGCCGCTTTCATCCTTCTTCTCACTAATTCAACTTTCTCGGATGTATCCCGTATCATATCAGGCCCAAGTATAAGTCTATCTGTTGTCTCCCACCAACAAGATGGTGACCTACACGGCCTCCCATACAAAGCTTCAAATGGTGCCATCCCTATGCTGGCTTGATAGCTATTATTATACGCAAACTCTACAAGAGGAAGGTGGTCTTCCCAAATACCACCGAAGTCGAGAACACAAAGCCTCAAGAGATCTTCTAGCACTCTATTCACCCTTTCGGTTTGGCCATCCGTCTGGGGGTGATAGGCTGTACTCAGATTCAATCGCGTACCCATTGCTTCTTGCAAACTGTTACAGAACTGGCTAGTGAAAATTGGGTCACGATCGCTAACTATGCTAGAAGGAACTCCATGCAACCGCACTATCTCCCGAAGTTAAATAGATGCTAGCCATGATGCGGTCCTCTTGCTCTTTACAGGAATGAAATGAGCACTCTTCGTAAGTCTATCAACTATGACCCATATGCTTGTATTCCCTTTTCTTGACCTAGGCAATCCATCCACAAAATCCATAGAAATACTCTCCCACTTCCATTACGGGACCTCCAATGGATGTAATAGCCCACCTGGTTTCTTTGACTCGGCTTTCACTTGTTGGCACACCATGCACTTTGAAACATACTCTGCCATATCCCTCTTCATTCCGGCCCAAAAGAAAATGCGCTTCATATCTCTATACATCTTATCTCCTCCCGGATGTATAGTCATCTTTGAGTGATGTGCTTCTTCAAGAACTTTATGCACCAAGTCTCCTACTTGTGGAACGCATAGCCTTCCATCACGCCTTAGCCAACCTCTATCATCAATAGTATATCTAGCAAGGTGACTAGACGTCTCACCACGAATCAACCTGTCCATGACCTCGACTATTTGTGGATCTTCCTTCTACGAAGCCCCAACTTGATCAAGAAGTGTGGGTCTAAGCTCAAGGGATGCTAATGAATCCGTCATCGACTCAACAGTCGTCGTGAAATCAAAAGTTGCCAAGAATTCTAAGTTCTTCTTTGTTAACTTAGTAAGAGGGGCCGAAATCTTAGCGAAGTCCCTGATGAACTTCCTATAGTAGCCCGCCAGACCGAGAAAGCTTCTTACTTCGGTTGCATTCCTCGGAGTCTTCCAGTCTTGAACCACAACCACTTTCGCGGGATCCACCGCTATGCCTTGCTTAGAAACTATATGTCCAAGAAACCGAACTTCCCTTCTCCAAAAATGACATTTGGAGAACTTGGCTTTCAACTGATGCGCTCTAAGCGTATCCATCACTTCCTTGAGATGCCTAGCATGCTCTTCCTCATCCTTTGAGAAGATCAGAATATCATCCACGAAGACAACAACAAACTTGTTAAGGAACTCCCTAAACACCCTACTCATCAAGTCTACAAAGTAGGCGGGTGCATTAGTCAATCCGAATGGCATGACAAGCCATTCAAAGAATCCATCTGGAGTCCTAAACGCAGTTTTATCAATGCTATCCTCAGCTACTCTAAGCTGATGGAATCCGGTGGCTAGATCAAGTTGAGAGAAAACAGAAGCACCTACAAGCTGGTCAAAGAGATCATCAATTCTTGGTAACGGGTGCCTATTCTTCTTTGTCAGCCTGTTCAACTCTCGATAATCAACACACAGACGAAGCGAACCATCCGCCTTAGTAGCGAATACCACCGGAGCACCCCATTCAGAAATGCTTCGCCTAATAAAAATTTTCTCAAGCAACTCCTTGATTTGCTTACTGAGCTCCCTTCTTTCACGTGGGGCCATGTGCCTAACGGGCAATGATACTGGCTTGGCATTATTGACTAGATAAATGCGGAAATCTATCTCTCGTTTAGGGGGTAAACCCTTACCTTCTTCAAAGACATCGGGATAGTCTCGGACCACCCTTACAGATTGCAGATCATCGATGGACGAGTCGAGAGATTCAAGATAACATAACATGACGGGACCTCTAGGGTTACAAGAAATTTCTAGGGTATTACCGAGGCGAGTCATGAGCCTCACCACCCTATGCTCATAGTCAAGAATGGCTCCATAACTGGACAACCAATCCACACCCAAAATCAACCCGTATCCCATAAACCCGAGAACCTAAACATTACACATGAATTCTATGCTCAAGATAGAGATTTTCAAATCCACACAAATCACAGGTAGATGGGCGGAACCCCCAATTGGATTTGAAACACTAACGGGACCTCAACTAGACTAGTACTTAGGTGCAAAACTTTCAACAAGATCAGAAATAAAACTATGCGATGCGCCAGAATCAAATAAGGTATGAACAGGGAAATCAGAAATGTAAACATGACTTTTTTTTCAGAAACACTACCTCGATCAAGAGTGAGGAGAGCCTGCAACCGCCCTCCAGAGGGTCCTGCACGCTGATTCTGCCCTTGCTTCTTGGGGCAATCCTTGCTAAAATGTCCAGTCTCTCCACAATGAAAGCATTCGCCCAACTTCCTCTTCTTCTTCCTGCAATCTTTGGCTATGTGCCCAATGATCCGACAGAACTTGCACTTCCTTGTTTCCCTGGTCTTGTTGTCATTGCGATTGTTGTTACCCTTGTTCCCCTTCTTGTTGTTCTTGTCTCTTTTCTCGGTATCTTCCTTCTTGCCTTGGGACTCATTTGCCTTGACCTCCTTCTTGCCACTCTTATCTTCCTCTTGAAGTAGGGCCGTATTCACCAAATTTTCGAAGGTCGCCCCCATGGGTATATGAGTCATGGCCAAACTGCGCAATGACTCGTTCAACCCTAGAGCAAAGTGTAGGGCCTTCTTCCGAGCTGTGTTAACCCATTCTAGACCTAACTGAGCAAGTTGATTAAACTTATCCACGTATTCCCTAACGGTCATGTCCCCTTGCTTTAGAGATAGGAACCTCTCCATCTGAAGGTTCTCTTCTGTCGATGATAGAAACTTTAGTCCAAACCTTCTCCTAAAGTCATCCCAAGTCTTAATTGGTCTAGTAGTGGTGGTGACTACCCACCAATAAGCAGCTTCCCCTTTCAATAGCCATACCGCCAACAGAACTTTCCTACGATCTTCCACATCAATGATAGCAAAGAGGTCTTCAGTTTCCTTTAACCAGTTTCTTGCCTCCACAGAAGTCTCCGTTCCGACAAAATTCTTGCAACCCATCGCCTTAAAGTCTTTGCAAAGCTCCGCGAAATTCGCTTGTGTATGTTGAGGTGGAGGAGAAATGTCCGCGGGGCTGGCTTCATTCGCCCTTGCCTCCATGTACCTTCTAAACCAAATAGGTACTGGTACACCCTCCGGGATGGCTAAATTATCGGCCATACTGAAACGAAGGAAAAAGATGGATAGATTTAGAACGAAGAAACGAAGGATAGTGCTAATGGCCTTTGGGGAATAGCCTTTTTAAAATAACTAGACTTTTCTTGGAAAATACTTAATTGGTTTTGAAAATAGTTTTTCAAAAGGTAAGTTTCAAAAACACTTTTTGCTCAAATCTTGTAAACCTTATGCTCTGATACCAAATGTAACACCCCACCTCCGCCAGGGTAACTCTTGCAAGCACACTGGCTTTGGAGGGGCGTTAAACAAGGTAAACATGCATGCAGATATCACAAGACAGAACATATAAGTAAAACAGAGTAAATAAAGCAGCGGATCAAATTAGCATTTCAAAACCATAGTCATGTTACAACAAAGTACTTGATCATTATTTTCCAACAAAACAAAGTCTAGCTTAAACTGAAAAACTGAAATACATAAAGTACTATCCCCAAAGTGAAGTGATAAACCGTAGCTAGCTCAATGTCCAAAACCGTACATGAGCAAATCCAGTAAGCAAGCTATAAAGATCCAAGCTAAGCTCCAATGTTCCCACCCTGAGAACCTGAGGGGGGGAAACGGAAGAAAAGAGGCGAAAGAAAACAGGTCAGTCAAAAAGACTGGTAAGCCCTAACTACTATCTGTCCATGAACTAGTAAAGTTAACTGGCATGAGAAGCTGAGATGAACATTAGGATAACAACATACTGACATGATGAGTAACTAACAAGATAGATAAAGGTGTCATCGCATAATCATGGTTAAGTTTTGCACCACGGGTGTACTAGCATTCTAACATGTCAAGTAAAAACAAGAATTGATCCCTTGGCCCAAGCTTGGCCCAACATCATGAGGTGACCTAAATCAAGGTCCAACTACACGGTCTAGTCGATCGACTCCCTATAAGCCTAACTCGTCAAGTGTCGGTGTCATACGGCCCAAACATGCAATGAAGCTAACTGCGTTAGGTCCACCCCAGGGTGTATCAAGTCCTAGGGTGTAGACCTCGGACACCAATTAAGTATGCACAGTCTAGATCTACTGGTACCCGTGCCTGATTTTCCAACTCCGGACTAAGTGCACGACCATAGTCCGCCTGGACCTACACCGGCGTACCTACTCAGCCGTCGTTTTGGTCGCTTACATGTCAGCCCAATAATCGTGCCCCACCCTAGCCTAGTCCCTAGGGTCTTATGATACTGTCAAGAGGGTTACTGCTGCAAAGGACCACGCAACTAGGGTTTCTCAACGGGTTAAATGTGGTTAACCCGATCCAAACGTGGATTAAATTGGTTAAGTGTACCCCAGGTTCATGACTTAACCCCGATTAACCCATCAAGCCCAAATTGATTAAGTATTAAGTGGACCATGACTTAACCCTAATCAGGAGGCATTAATTAACTTAATGTGCTTTAACCTCTCACATTAGACCTTATTGTGGTTACTAGTTAAGCCGGGCGGGTCCGGGTTGCTTTACACCACAACTTGGTCTAACCTCGGGTTCGAGCACAACATGACCAACTTCTCACATTGGGTCCTATTGTTTGTAGCCACTAGTTAAGCCGGGCGGGTCCGGGTAAATTTATGCTACAAACTCAACCCAACCTCGAGTTGGCCACACTCATATTTTCTAAGTGTCATGTCCATTATGTTTCCAAAACATAATTACAAGTTAACATATCACGTCATGTTATAAAAACCATGTTTATGTCATAATGTTACCTAACCCCAACGTAATCCCATCGTTTACATAATCGCATCAACGCATAAAGGATAAAATAGGGAACTTGGCATAATCATGACAAAAAGGTGTTGAAGCCACAAGTTTATCATGGTGGCATATGAGATGTACATATGTTCATATACTTGCATATTGCATTATTAGGCTTCAAAAGCATACATAAAACCAAACTTAGCATATGAGTGATACATGGTGATAAATGACATGTAGAAGTTGCTAGAAGTTCGCATTTAGCCTCACATGCAAGTTATCATAAGGGATATGATAACTTTCATGTTGCCAAAATGCAACCTTTAATATAAAGCTTGGAGCTTTATGCTCACAACATCAAGTTTAACTTGCATAACATGATAACATGTGTATAATGATCAACCCAAACTTGCATAACATAGCAACATGTGTCATACATCATGATTAAACCAACTTGCATAACATAATGATCAACCAAACTTGCATATCATGATGTTCAACCAAACTTGCATATCATAATGATTAACCCAAACTTGCATCATTCATTTAACTTTAGAGTTCAATAAAAAGAAAGTAGAAAAGGGCTTACAATGCTATGAAGACACAAATGAATATTTATTATAAAGATTGAGACGAAGCCCTTATGCAATCACCACAAAACCCAAATATGAAAGCTCCAAATGAAAAACCCTTGAGCCAAATCAATAAAAACCCTTGCTTTGAAATAGAAATGTTGCAACTTGACTTGAATGCAAACTAAGAACACTCATACAAGCTTGAAAACACTTGTATGAACCCACAATCTCTCATAGAAATAAACTTAGGAATTTTAGCATGAGAGTGGAGGCCATGAGAGGAACAAATTTGACATAGTTTAGTTGTAGGATTGAATAATGGTGATTTAGGCTAGGTTTAGGGGTCTTTTTATAGAAGATTAGGATAGTATTAGCCATAGGATTAACCCTAGATTCAATCCAAGCCATCAAATCCCGTCACAAGCCTCCAAAACAGGTCAAAACAGCCAAAATGGGTGCACCAGGTTGCCTGGGCCGACCAGGCAGGTCGACTCCCGGGTCGACCCTGGGGTCGACTCCCCAGTCGACCTAGGGGGGTGGGGGGGGGGGGGGGGAGGTCGACTCCCCAGTCGACCCCCAGGTCGACCCCCCTGGGTCTGGCGGGAATTTTCCCGCCACTTCTGATTTTCTGAAATTTGAATCTGTTTTGAATTTGAATTTTTCGTGAAACTTCGCGAGGCCATATCTTGGTCATACGGACTCCGATTTTCGAAAACTCGGACTCTATTTCGCGTATTTTTCCGAGACGAACGCAATGGCACAGCCCGTTTCCCTTGATTCAGATTTTACAGTTTAATTCTTCCTTGATTTATGTTATAACATGTTATTCAAAAATACGGGTTGTTACAGTAATTGTCCTGTGTGGGTAAGCTTGTAGCCCGTGAAATCAAGTGGGTAAGCTTGTAGCCCGTGAAATCAAGTGGGTAAGCTTGTAGCCCGTGAAATCAAGTGGGTAATCTTGTAGCCCGTGAAATCAAGTGGGTAAGCTTATGGCCCGTAAATCAAGTAGTGTTGTGAACCTGTTCCTCCGGGTGAAGAGAGGTTGTTGATTAGTGAAAATCCAGAGAGAGGTCTGGGACTGGACGTAGGACGGTGCTCCGAACTAGTATAAAAATCCCTGGTGTGATTTTTCTTTTTACTGCATTTACTATATTTACTTATCTACGAATAGGTATTACTTTATACTTGAATATTGTTTGTCATATTATACGATCCTTGTGTGTATTATACTCGGCAAGTACACGTACACACCTTCAATTCAAACCAAATTAAGGTTTTGTCCAAACTAGTCGGGATTAGCGCATCTTACCAAAGTAATCATTTGTTTAATTTCCCAATCCCAACCTATTCATCCCATGGAGCAAAACTGGTCATACTCCATATCTAACACCACGGTGTTATCGGTAAATTAAATTACCATTTCACATTCAAATCTAATTAAAGATTTAACTATCGCTAGGAGCAAAACTGGTGATACTCCGTTCTCGATCATTTCCCAAATTTGATAATTTAAATTATCAATTCCCTTTTCAATCTAATTAAAGATTCATTAAAACTCCACTTAGTTTTAATCTTCCCAAAATAAATATTAATGATTATTTAACTTTGGAAACACAAACATGCCGCATCGACAATCTACACCGTACTATTGATTTCTGTCGATATATAACCTCTAAGCTCGTACATCTTAGAGAAGGATGTTAAGCAAGAGAATAAATTCTCCGCCACCAAATAGATATATATTTAGCAGAGATCAACCATACAATTCGAAATACAATGTTAGAAATGTAATCCTGTCTTTAAATGGGTTAAAGAACTAATGTCATTTAATACACAGTTCATAATAAACCCAAATCACATTCCATTAATTATGGAATCTTCATGGAAAACTAATAAATATATGTAATCGATATCAATTCCGTATCCGACTAAAAATATAAATGGAATAACGACAAAGCCTTTTAAATTCCATATATATTAACAGTCTTCCTCCATAGAAGCTCATTTCGATTATTATCAAATCGAATTCCATTCAATTCCAATTTAATATATTAATTTGTAAAACTCTACTTTGGAAAATTCCCGTTAAATCTGAATAAAAAAAATATAAATTCCAAATCACATTTCACTGCAAATCGAGTCAAAGAACGAATGTCGTTTAAAACACAGTTCACAATAACCCAAATCACATTCCATTTTATTCGAACTAAATATTAATTAACTAGAAACACTAATAATCTTAATAAAATGATTTATTCTTTTCACACGAGGTTTAAGAACAGGGTTAATGAAGACACCACTCACGACAAACCCAAAATCCATTTCTTTTATTCAATTCCAATTAAATATTAATTAATTGGAAAAACTTCACTAAACCTTACTTAAATATTTATTCTTTTCTCAACTGGGTTTAAGAACAGTGTTATTTAAGACAACGTTCACGACAAATCCAAAATCCCATTTGGTATTACATACAAGGCTCTGGATATAAAATATATCGGCTTATATTCAATATCAAATTCTGAAATCAACAGTTATCGTATTGGGAATAACGACATATTTATCTTCCAAATTCCCCCCACAATATCCGTATAATCACGGAATCCAATATCTAAATATTTCGAAGATAATTTCGATTCAAATCCATTCCAATTCATATATTGGAAATTCTGGTTATTTTTAAAACCATTTCAAATCAAATTTATTTATTTAAAAATATCGGATTATAATTCTAGTTCATAGCTAGTTCATTTCGATAAAATATATTTTTATCTTTTCAAATATGGAATTTTTCATCCCAATTCTTTCCAAATCATTTATTATGATTTTACACAAATTATTGATATTTTTAATAATTTTATCAAGGCCCGTTCAGTCGATTTCCATAAACGGTCATCGAACTGCACTTACAGCGACCTTTTCCAAATTTGATTTAGACATAGTTCGAAATCCAACCGTTAGATTTCAAATCTCTTATATTGTTTGGAAAGCTCTTTTCGATGCGAACCCAACGGTTCCAGTTTTAGGAGAATCCGACGGTGGGATCTCCCGTAATGTCCATTCGAAGTCAATGGTCGAAATTCGCGAACTGCTGTGGCGCGGCGCGTTCTATTCAGGCCATTAAATATATATTCTATATATTTCGTCGATTTCCATTTAAAATGTATTTTATAAATTCATTTTAAAACGATTCTAACTTCATTTTAAATTTTAAATCAAAATTTAATATTCCATATCATTATAATATATAAATGATAATATTTCAAAATATTAGATTTTGAAATCATTTCCTTTTCGATATTCATTATAAAAATGAATAAAATCCATATAAATATCATTCCCGTCAAAATGGCGTTAATCTAATCAACACGGCTTCATATATTTCAATATTTTCGTGTCCATCCCAAATTGGACATCAAAATCATATTTTGATCCATTACGAATATTATTTTGAAATATTCCTTATTTTAAAATATTCATTATTATTAAATATTTGTTCTTTCTGAATTGGAATCAGACACTGTCAATTACCATATAATTTTATATATACGGATTTTATACACACATGTACACAACAATAATCTAACACAGTCAACCATCATCTAGAGTGCATCACATAACTGCACAAGCGTTAAATATGAATAATTAACGCTTACAACAGCCTATCAACCAATTGATTGACATACAACTAAATATCGGGATTAGTGTATGTCCAATATCATTCCAATACCCGTGTGGGGTTTTCAAACAACAAACACTAATTATTATTTGTGCAGTTGGGCGATGTGTAAAATATATTATCCCAATCAATATTAGTTAAATGTGTGTACATAAACAAACCGTCCGATTTGTAAATGAATATTTATTTCAACGCATCACTATTTTATATAGCTCATATATTCAATAAAAATGATATTTTTATTGCTCAAATATTTTATTTAACACATGATTGTTTTATTTTACATTTCACATCACAATCAATTTCCACAACACAATACAATCAAACAAGTCGTCCATGGTCTGTGGACGATGGTGTTAGGAGCTACTAAGCCACGTCTGCAACCTAATATATATTTTACTAGAAAACAAGATTAGACTGAGGAGTTCTCACCATTGGTTTCCACTCCGCCATTCTTTACTATCGCTCAGATTCGCTGTTCAGATTCCAACGCAATCTGCTTCACACGATTTACATTAAAAATCACATTTTTAAAACAATTCTATTTTAACGCAATCTCGTTTTAAACCGATTAATATTTATATTTTAAAAATCCTATTTCTAACAATGATATTTATATTTTAAAAATCCCATTTCTAACAATGATATTTATATTTTAAAAATCCTATTTTTATAAAATTTCAGCTTTTTAAAACAATATTATTTATAATAAAAATCATATTTTTATTTTTCTAAAACAATTCTATTTATATTTTTAAAAACAATGTTTTATAAAAACCTGAAATTTAACCAGTGTCATTATATTTAAAAATTCACCTGTATATATATAATCATATTTTTACAATTTTAAAACCATGTTATTTATATTTTACAAATCCTTGCTATTTATATTTAAAAATCATATTTTTTTTAAAATGTTATTTATATATAAAAATTACATTTTAAAATTCAATGTTAATTTATTTTTTTAAAACTGAAAATAAATTAATGCATATTACATTTACCCTAAACGTTGCCGTTCTTTCTTCTTCTTTCTAAATCGTTCTGCTCTGAAACCCGTCGAACTGCCTTCCCCCCAAACCTCACCGTCGCTGCACCAAACCCCAACGTCGGAGGTCAATCAGAGGGCGTCACCAGCGAGCCCTCAACCCCTTCCGCCGGCGCGCCAAATGACATGCATCTCGCACCTCTCTCCACCCAGAAAAACACCTCCAAAACTACCGCCTTCGACGCCAAAAATCGACCACCCCTGAGCCTTAGGGATGATCACCATCGTTGACCGGAGAGGTCTCGCTGCCCTCTAGAATTCTCGCGTTGAATTGTTCATGTACGGGTGCATGGATTTTGAGTTTTAAAGGATTGAATGAAATGAGATTTTGATCGTTCATGGTTAAAAAGGGGGCGACACGTTTTTGAGATGGGGAAAATTAGGGTTGGGGAATTTATATCTATACCCATTTTAATTTATTATTTTATTCATTTATTTCCAAATTTACTTGTTTAAAGCTTTTAACTCCAAATGAATCCCAACGAATGTCGCTCCTAGCTAAATACGCCCATTCCGGACACAATGGGATATGTTTCGTAAGCCAATTCAACTGTGTCATTCAGTTTTCGCTGAAATTAATATATATATATATATATATATATATATATATATATATATATATATACGGACTCCAAAAATTCTCGAAAAATAAATTTAGCTATGTTTTGACGATACGGTCCTAACAAAATCAATTTCGTCGAATTGGAGACCGTTTGAAAAATGGCCATTTTCTGATCGATCCAAATTGACTGAAATTATCAAAACACGTTTTAATTTTCCACGCACACATATTAATTCTGAAAATTATGAAAATTGTAATCTAGCAATAATTTGACATTCTGGTTCCAACAAAAGTGGTCTCGTCGAAAACGGAGGTCGTTTGCAAAATGACTATTTTTAAGGACTATATTTTATATTAAATTCCATAGCGACTATTCTGAATTTTCAACTGGACATAACAATTTATTCCCGCTGTGAAATCTGAATTTTTCGCTTTCATTGGAAAGATATTTTCAAATATTTCTTGTTTTACCAAAATGCGGTTTATTTTGAATCATGTACATTCATTTGAAATTTGAAATCGAATTTTCAAACTACCGCGCCATTTTCAATTCCTTTTATAATCAAAATAAATATTTATATTCTAACTTCGATTTAAATAAATTTATACGTTCTAATTCTATTCAAAATAAATTTATAGTCGTTATTATTTAAAATAAATCATTTTAAATATTCAAAATTCATTAAAATTGTCAAAATAAAAATTTTAAATTGGTTCCGATTTCCCGGGTTGTTACAATCTCCCCCACTTAAATCTTTTCGTCCTCGAAAAGGAACGGAGCTGAAAGTTGTTCAACTAATCAACTCAACTTTCATTCTGGCTTTCATTCTTCAACTTTATAGTTTTTAGGAATTTTCCAATTCTTCAAAAATTTGGCTAACACCCTATATTTTTGAAAATTTCGCCATAACCTCCTTTGTACGGGGAGACATTTAAAACCGCAACTAGCCACACAGGGCCTTAATCATCCAAAAAGAAAAAGAAAAAGCCAAGCGGCTAGCCAATCGGCTCATAAAATCATCCAAACCCAATAAATTAGTAAACATGTAACTATTTGTCGGGCATACAATTTTATTCCTTTGCTCAGCTTCCCTGCTATGACCTGTTCACATACATATATATGTACATGTATGAAATTTCAATCCAATTTTCAGTTCGGTTCAATCATTAAGTTTTATTTGGCTTAATGGTTCAAAATTTTAATTAATCAAACTAAGAGTCAAACAACACAATCAGCAATCAATTAATTGATTATCGTTTCAAACACATATATTGTTATATATATACTAAAAATCCATTTTTGATGCCAAATCACCAATAAATTCTATCTAAATTTTGGTTCTCACACCAGTCAATTGGAAATATATAGAAATCCCACTTTCAAAACTCTAACACAAATACTGATGTACTATAATAATCATCAGGATTGTCTCCGGGTGACTAGAGTGTGATTCTATATTTATCCAATATATTTGAGACTTCGTACACGCGCTAGCTAGGCGTATATGCAAAATATTCATATACTAGATTGTCCAAATCACTTTAAAATAAAATATTCAAATAAAATGGTTTAAATTTTCAAAACAAAATTTGTTTTCGTTTTTATATTTCAAAAATAACACTCTTCACACTCGTTCTAGGATACTACTGATCCTATCTCTAACGAGTCATTCTCATTGGAAATTACTAATACAATTTCTGATGAATTCTTTCGTTTGGTTCTAATGTGTCTTGTTCTCGAGCTCTGTAAACCAAAGCTCTAATACCACGTTTAACGACCCGAAGTTCCCCGGTCTCCGATGAGAAGAGAAAGAAAGGATTGTCTGAGAACACGGCAAATCAGAACGCGAACAGATGAACATTTCATTGCTTACTACAACAATTTACATCAGAGTACAAGAATATAGAGAGTATGAATAAATATTACACATTGTAAAATATCAGAGATTAAAATACATTACGTAGTAGCGGAAAATAATACATAACACAACTGAAAGAGATAAACGGATACAGAGCGTTCTGAATGTAGCTCCAGCTGTAAACCAGGATCCTGGGAATATAATATCTGCAAAACCAAAACTACTAGTTGCCCGTGTGGAAAATAGGGGCACCTAGAGTTTAGGTTAAAACAATTAACTCTAGGTCGGTCATGTGACTGGTGTGAGAACTAAAATAGTTATTATTTAAAACTTTACTTTAAAATGGAGTAAATCAAGGGACCACGTCGTATAACACGGAACGGGTTTCCTCCCAGGAATACCAGTGCATAAAACAAACAACGCAATGCTTTTTGGAAAAATGAAGCTATTATAAGACTTAGGTCCCATCACACAATGCAACACAAGCCGAAGGATAGAGTTTTACCTTATAATAGCCAAACATGCTTGGTACGTGTAACGACCCGGATTTTTTAGCTATTTAAATACGAGTATTTAATTTGGTTTTAAAAATTATATTGGAAATATTATTGGATTTTATTCGTTAATTAAACGACGACTGAACGTTTATATTTATATTTAATTATAAACGAACTTGAAATGACGCGGTAGTTCGTAATATTGAGTTTTGAACTTCAAGTGAATATACAGAACCCGTTCTAAGTCAGAATTCTGTGAAACAAGAAATGTTAGGATCGATTTGACTATAATTTTCTAGTATAGCAGAAAAATCGAGATTTTCATCGTATAGATTGTGAGATATGGCCAAATCAAAATTTAGAATAGTCGCTATGGAATCGTTTTTAAAACATAACGATGATTTAATTATAATTAAATATTGGTTTCAAATTCGGAAAGGATCTTTGAGGCGTAGTCATAATTTAATTTTTAAAATTTTACTGTAATTTTTAATTTTAAAAATAAGTAACTTTTTATTTGGAGTATTTTTTACCCTGTATCAGCATTTTGGGGTTTCTCAATATAAGTTAACCTACCGATATTATTATATTTTTGGAGTCGTGGGGCGTTGCTCGACACAACGATATTTTTATTTTTGTCGATAGTGGCCCTTAAATGATAAAATGGTGTATAGCACGGTACGTGTATGTAACGACGAACGATAAATAGCGGTACCATATAAAACAGTAATAATATATACACACATTCTTCCTGCTGTGTTTCGCCTACCTTACTCCCTTCCATCCCCAAGTTACTACCTCCGTTTCATTTCAACGTTTCAATTCAGTTGACAGAAAACACATGCTAGTCTATAGGTAGAAGCGTACAACTGCCTAAAACTAGGACTACATGTAGACGCAGGGAAATGTTTAATCAATCAATGAATGACAGTGCTATAAAAGGAAGACTACGCCTACCCTTGTGTTGTCACGTACATCACAATAGCGTGTTTTCAAAACAGCAGACTGCTCAAAACCATTGTGCATAGCTAACGGAAAAGAAAACACGAAAATCCTACCACATGCTATATAACCTTCCAACTCTGAAGCCTATATAGAATGTGTACGCATGCTATTGCATGTGAAATGGCCTATCAAACTGCTTCTACTTGTACTGCGCAAACATGAATAGCCAATCAAAATAAATGCATATACAGACTACCCACACCTATCTGCAAATTCTCGTTTTTCTTGCATGCCTATGCACATGCGAATATTATACTGGAGGAAAGTCTAGCTGCTACCCTATTCCGCCTAAGCCTTCACGATATGTCCCTTTCTTCTTGCTTAAGCTTTCACACCAGTGAGCACATGCTGTGTCTGCAAACGTATCCAAGGAAATATACACTGCTATGCTATCCAAATCAAAACCAACTATCCCACACTTCAGCTGAAGCCTACGCAGTAACATCACCAATAGAAGTGAACTCATGCCATCTCCTTTTATCTCATTTCACTTCGCACAGCTCCTTGTTATGCCAGTCTAAGGAAACCTACATCATCATAGCCTGTACCCACCGGAATTTGACATCGATCCTATCCAAAACTCCATGCCATGCTAGCCAAGTTCTCCACATTATAAATAGGACGTCTTTCCCCATTTTTTTGAGCAGAGTTTCATCAACGAGAAAAAAACGTAAATGGCAAACCGTATGAGAAAGCAACAAAGTATAACGTGTGGGAAGGTTGGAACCCTATGCCGCATGGAGGAGGAAAGCAAAAAGAACCGTGGGTCAGATGATGATGAAAAAAAAAGAGCAATCGGTTCAGCAAAGGGAGAAAGGAAGGGCAAGCAAAGCAAGGGGGTGACGTGAAAGGAACAGGTGAGAAATGGTCCTTAATTAAGTTTGCCTATTGAATATTTTATGACCAAATATTCATGAACGTGCCTAACAAATATTTAGTGTCTAAGATAGTTTATCATGCAACTAATTAGTATTAAGTACATCGCCTGGCTTGAAACAAGGATGGTGAGGAAATAATAAATGGATCGGTTGAAACAAATATAAACGGGAAGAAGAATTATTCGAACCGGATAATTATAACGTAATTAGTTGTTAAATTATAGTCAAGATTTTATTAATAAAATAAAATAAAAAGTGGTAACTTGTAGTATTGATATCTCGTCCATGTGTTAACAGAATTTAACAAGACAGAAGACGTTAGAGTCGACTGACGAGCGCTCCGTTCTAGAACAGATTCGAACACGACGGATGCAGCTGGAGTTTTCAATTAATTTGAACACGTGTTTAATTTAATTGAAAACAAATCATTATCTCGGCTAATTGGAATCAAGGTGAGTTAAACTCACTCAGCTCTCCCACTTATAATTATTATAAGTCGGGTTTATTATTTGTATGCCATGTTTGTTAATCGTTGGTTGATTTGATTGTTTGGATGTTGTTAAATATCATTATATCGTTTATTTAAATTAAACGCTGTTTAATTTAAATGAAACGACATCGTTATTTTGAACGATGGTCTCCAAACAAGGTAACTTACCTTGTTGGTTACGTTTATAATATAAACGTATTTGATTGAATTGTATGCTTGAACTGATGTTATTAGTTGACCGTTATTAGTTAAATTTATTGTTTATCATCATCATGTGAACTGTTGGACCCATATGATTGGATTATTGAATTGGTTATTGATTGTTGAACCCAAAATTCAACATTTGTTTGATTTTTAACCAATGAGTGATATTGATTAAGGAATTTATAACAGATGGCCACAATACGAACTGTTTTATAAAGATTTATTTACCGTCAGGCAGATCGATAGAAATAAAGTTATGAAATTTATTTTATAACTGAATATAGATTTTTAATATATTATTTTAATTGGGTTTACAAAAAGGAAAAATTAAACCAACCACATATGGTTGTTTTAAACATTATTTTTATATCAAAATCTGCCGTATGCGAAGCACGTGCCTCATCTTGATTATGATTTACGAAACCAGTTCTCATGTTTTGATAAGCAAGTGAACAAAAGTTAACATAACGATTAATTATTTAAAAAATAAAAAAAACAATTAAAATGAGATTTTGTTGAATTGATTATTATTTAAATAATAATCAAGTGGAATTATTTAAAATAAGTGGAAAGATAGATTAAGACTTGATTAACGATGTTAATCATGTTAAAGTCGACTAAGCCAACTGTTTTAACCAAAATGGAATTATTAAATTTGTTTATTTAGTGGAATGATAAATGGTTAAGTAAAACATTTTTAAATGTTGATATTTTTATTTAATAATGAAAGTAGAGAATTAATTCCCTTACTAATTTATGGTTATGAACTAATGAAGTTTTGGAAAGGAAATCAAACTAAAACCCAAGTTTGAATTATAGTGGCCATGTGAGTTAAGTTAATTATATGCAATATAGATTCACCGTAATGAGAGATGAGATTTCATCGAGTTATAACTAAAATGACATTTGGTTTGGTATTGGGAATAAATATCGGTCTCTGGTATCACGACTGATATCCATCTTAAGATAAGAACGTTGTTGATCAAGGTCTGAGAGGTAATTAAATACCCCAACTTGAATGACTTCGGGATTATTATAGGATAGTATTAGTTGTGATGGAAAAGATGTTATTGTAATTTATTTTGAAAATAATAGTGTAACGTTATTTGGGAATATATAAATGGGATTCCGAAATAAAGGAATAAAGAGGGGCTTGAGAATACGAAGTGATATTTTAAAATAAAAGAAATAAAAGGAGTTTTGGGAAGTATAGCGATATGTTCAAAGTAACGAGATGATATGTAAAGTGAGTTTATTCCAATGGTATAAGTGATGATTATTTTGTTAATAACGAGACAAAAGGAGATTTCGTAAGGATTGTTTTACGATGATGAGTTGGATCAACTCTGTAACTATGGATAATAAGTAATGTTGTAGAAATGTTTTGAAATGATGACAAATGGGAAATAAAAGTAGATATGGTTTTAAGACATTGTTCTTAGTATATAAATGAAATGATTTGAGAATATTTATGTATATAAATGATTTATGGATATTATATATTAAAACTGAAATATTATTTTTAATGGCCAAGTGATGCTGTATAAACCAATGGATTCGTTTTATTTATATGTTTGTTTATTTTGATAGTGAAATAATGTAAAAACCCGTAACTTCCCCGTAAAGGAAAGTGTCAGATAGTTCGAGAACAAGCCACAACAGAACGCATATAAAAGAACATTTCATTGTATATTACAACAATGCATCAGATTACAAGAATATACAGAGTAAAAACGAATATTATACAACACAAATTATCAGAGATTACAACAAATTACATAGCAGCGGAAAATAATACAATACACAGCTAGAAGGAGATATACGGATACAAAGCTTTCCGGATATCGTTCCAGCTGTAAACCAGGATCCTGTGAATATAAATCTGCAAAACCAAAACTACTAGCTGCCCGTGTCAAAATAAGGGCACCCAGAGTTTAGGTTAAAACAATAAACTCCAGGTCAGTCATGTGACTGGTGTGAGAACTAAAAACAGTTATTAATCTTTATTTTAAAGTTAGGTAAATCAAGGGACCACGCCGTATAACACGGAACGGGTTTCCTCCCAAGAATACCAGTGCATAAAACAAACAGCGCAATGCTAAATAAAGAAAAATGAAGCTGTTATAAGACCCAGGTCCCATCACACAATGCAATGCAGCCGAGGATAGGGTTTTCCCTTATAACAGCCAAAGAATGCTTGATACGTTTAAAACAAATCATTTGATACTAATATAAGTGCATAGTGTATAAAACACTTCAAATCATAAGTATCAATCATAGGCGGCATGGGTACCATATATCATGTCGCCACATATAGGTTTACAAATAAAACCGCAAATGTCACGTATTTGGAAATTGGATTTCCGTCTATGAACCGAGGCAAAAGATAGTCCTCAACCGATTCGAGACTGCCTAGCCCGAGTCTCAGGATCAGAGCTCGAGTGACCCTTGGATCGTCAGGGCCGGTCCACCGATGTGGATTAAAATGCCTGAACACTGCGTTTCCCCGCCCTTTGGGGCGTAAATGAGCCAACGAATGACTCCATCGGACCCGGATCGTCCGATCAAACCGAGGCGCCTCGCAACAGCAACAACCACATAAGTCAAACTCGTCAGGGCGTGTAAAACCACTGACGCCACTTCTAGCTAGGAGGAAACGCAGGCCCTCCCTGAGGTCCGTCTCCCGTTTTTGGTTCATACCGGATGTGAAACTCGCGAATTCACGTTACACAAAGCTGTGCCACACAGGCTGTGCTTTGATCATCACCACTAGACTTTGCTTTTCAACAGAAGCCTCGATCTATTGCCACTTAAGCATGCCACACAGGCAATTCACTCCATGCGTTTGATATCCATCAATATATAACCCCTGAGCTCATACGTCTCAGAGAAGGGCGTTAAGCAAGAGAATAAATTCTCCGCCGCCAAACAGATATATATTTAATAGAAATCAATCACACAGACTAAAATCCAATGTCAGACACACAGTCCATTTACAAGTCCGTTCTGGGTCTGAACGAAACCGGAGGCACCTAGTACCCCGCATATCCATCGATCTCCAAGTACGTCTGGACGATCACCAACTGTTTCCATCTTCTTGGGTGTACAGCCCAATCAAGATCATCAGTAATCACCCCAAACGACGTGAAGACTTCCGGTCTTCGACCACCGTCTTCATCTTCGACACCACGTCGAATCAGTTATTCAGAATGGGATAAACCCGGTCTTTCTGAATAACTCGCGTATATATTATAAAAGTGTTACACAAACACAACATACGCCTCATTCCAATTCAGAATATTCTTTTATTCAAATATTCCTATACTTTGGGAAAAGTTTCCATTAATTTTATCCAAGATAAATCCTTTGAATTTATTCTTTAATCTCCTTTGAATCTCAATTCAAACTAGTCGGGATTAGCGAACCACACCGAAGTAATCATTTATTTTATTTCCCAATCCCAACCTATTCATCCCATGAAGTAAAACTGGTAATACTTCATATCTAACCCCACAGTGTTATCGGTAAATTCAATTACCATTTCACGTTCAAATCTAATTAAAGATTTAACCATCGCCTGGAGCAAAACTGGTGATACTCCAGTTTCGATCATCTCAATCTAATTAAAGATTCATTAAAACTCCACTTAGTTTTAATCTTTAACTGGGTTAAAGAATCAGTGTCATTTAAAACACGGTTCACGATAAACC
The DNA here is from genome assembly GCA_030737875.1 of Allium sativum. Classification (NCBI taxonomy): domain Eukaryota; kingdom Viridiplantae; phylum Streptophyta; class Magnoliopsida; order Asparagales; family Amaryllidaceae; genus Allium; species Allium sativum. The sequence goes on from JASFAX010000033.1 coordinate 11,872,338, forward strand.
CAAAATCACATTCCATTAATTATCGGGTTAAAGAACAAGTGTTATTTAAAACACTGTTCACGATAAACCCAAAGATCAATACCAATTCAATTCCAATTAAATATCGTTTAATTGGTACACTTCATTAAATCTAAATAAAAAGATTTAATCTTTTCACAACTAGGTTCAAGAACAGTGTTAGTGAAGACACCATTCGCGACAAACCCAAATCACATTTGATATTCAATACAAGGCTCTGAATAGAAAATATATCGGCTTATATTCAATATCAAATTCTACGACTAACAAATGTCGTATTGGAAATAACGATATAAATATATCTTTCAAATTTCCATAACAACATCTGTATAATCACGAATTCCAACATCGAAATATTCCGAAGACAATTTCGATTCAAATCCAATCCAATGCAATCATTGGAAATTTCGGTTATTTTCAAAGCCCTTTTCAAATTCAATTTATTTATTTAAAAATAAATAGAATTATAATTCTAGTTCAAAACTAGTTCATTTTGATAAAAATCTATTTTTATCTTTTCAAATATGGAGTTTTTCATACCAAATCTTCACAAATCATTTCTTATGATTTTACACAAATTATTAGTATTTTTAATAATTTTATCAAGGCCCGTACAGTCGATTTCCATCAATGGCCATCGAACTGCACTTATAGCGACCTTTTTCAAATTTGATTTGGACATAATTCCAAATCCAACCGTTAGATTTCTAATTTCTAATATTCGTTAGAAAGCTCTTTTCGATACGAACCCAACGGTTCCGGTTTTAGGAGAATCCGACGGTCGGATCTCCCGTAATGTCCGTTTGAAATAAATGGTCGAAATTCACGAACTGCCGCGGCGCGGCGCGTTCTATTCAGGCCATTATATTATATATATAATATATACTTCGTCGATTTCTATTTAAAACGAATTATATAAATAGTTTTGAATTCGTTTCAAAAACATTTTCAACTTCCTTTTTAATTCAAATCACAATTGAATTCTTCTTTATAGATTCGTTTTAAAATTCATTTCTATTCAATTCAAATTTCAATTCAATTTGAATTCGTTTTCAATTCAATTCATTTCGAAATCGTTTTCAATTCACTTCATTTCGAAATCGTTTTCAATTCACTTCATTTCGAAATCGTTTTCAATTCACTTTGAAATCGTTTTCAATTCACTTTGAATTCGTTTTCAATTCACTTTGAATTCGTTTTCAATTCAATTCATTTCGAAATCGTTTTCAATTCACCTCATTTCGAATTCGTTTTCAATTCACTTTGAAATCGTTTTCAATTCACTTTGAATTCGTTTTCAATTCACTTTGAATTCGTTTTCAATTCACTTTGAATTCGTTTTCAATTCAATTCAATTCATTTCGAAATCGTTTAAAATCGATATAAATATCGTTCACGTCAAAATGGCGTCAAACTAATCAACACAACTTCATAAATTTCTATTTTCAAATATTCCTATTTCAAATATTTATATTTTAAAACTGGAATGAGGCCCAATAAATTACCATATAAAGTTAATTATATGGATTTTCATACAACACATGTATAATAGCATTGAAAAATAATCAACCATCAACCAAAGTGCACTACACTGTATAAGCATCAAATATAGATATCTAACGCTTATAACAGCCTGTCAATCAATCGATCGACATATTTAATCAATCAGGATGAGTGAACTTCAAATTTCATCCCAACACCCGTGTGGGGTTTCAAACAATCAAACACAGATTTTATTTGTGCAGTTGGGCGATGTGTGAAATTTATCGACCCAATCAATATCAGTCAAATCGGTGTATATACAAACAAATCGGCCGATTTGTTTATAACTATTCATTTATTCACATTCACGTTAAAAATTATATTTTTAACGATAAAACATTTTATTTCCACCTATGAATTTCTATTCAATTCATTTACACAATAAAATGATATTTTTATTTTCTAACATATTTTAGAAAATTTTGGCGGCATAACGGCACGATACTAGAAACGGGACAAGGCCTAGCCTTATCCCCGGTCTAGTGAAGGCCCACGCCATTCACACATCAATCAAATCAATTTCATTATGCAAACCACAAAATTTGGAGTAAGCGTCTAACCTAGCCTTACTCCTTCGCCTTATAACGGAGCACGTCTAATCCTAACCAATTTATCGATTCGATTTTTCACACCACAAACCACATTCACACCAATATCGCAATCAATAACCAAACAGCCAAACAAACAAGTCCATGGTCTGTGGACGATTGTGTCGAGTGCTACTAAACACCGTCTGCATCCTAGTATATATATATATATAACTAGAAAATTTAAATTGAAAGGTGAGAAGTTCTCACCGAAAGCTATCCAAGCTCCACGGCACTTCATTTGCAGAAGTCTTCGTCGTTTCGCCTTTTTGTCACCTTCGTTGTCCGCTTTCACTACATATGTAAAAATCGAATTTTTACTTCGCTATTCAATATATAAAAATCGAATTTTTACTTCGCTATTCAATATATAAAAATCGAATTTTTACTTCGCTATTCAATATATAAAAATCATATTTTTACTTCGCTATTCAATATATAAAAATCGAATTTTTACTTCGCTATTCAATATATAAAAATCATATTTTTATTTCGAAGTTCAATATATAAAAATCATATTTTTATTTCGAAGTTCAATATATAAAAATCATATTTTTAATTCGAAGTTCAATATATAAAAATCATATTTTTATTTCGAAGTTCAATATATAAAAATCATATTTTTAATAAGAAGTTCAATATATAAAAATCATATTTTTATTTCGAAGTTCAATATATAAAAATCATATTTTTAATTCGAAGTTCAATATATAAAAATCATATTTTTATTTCGAAGTTCAATATATAAAAATCATATTTTTAATTCGAAGTTCAATATATAAAAATCATATTTTTATTTCGAAGTTCAATATATAAAAATCATATTTTTAATTCGCTATTCAATATATAAAAATCATATTTTTATTTCGAAGTTCAATATATAAAAATCATATTTTTAATTCGCTATTCAATATATAAAAATCATATTTTTATTTCGAAGTTCAATATATAAAAATCATATTTTTAATTCGCTATTCAATATTTAAAATCATATTTTTACTTCGCTATTCAATATATAAAAATCATATTTTTATTTCGAAGTTCAATATATAAAAATCATAACTTTTAACTAAGAAGAATTCGATCTTTAACCAATTAAAAATCCCATCTTTTATTCATGAAAATCTAGACTTTTAGCATCATAAAAATCTCGCCTTTCTTGCGTTAAAAATCCCACCTTTTCTTGCTATAAAAATTCTAACTTTGCATGTTGTTTATACATAAACTGAAAATCAAAATAAATGTAAATAAAAACTTACTTTTTCTTTGAAGAAAGTCGCCTTACTGTTGGAGAATTGTAGGAGGTGGGGAGCTACGTCGTTCCCTGGAGGTGGTGAACTGTCGCGGCAGACCTAGGGGGTTAGGGCAGGCGGGCTTCGTCGGAGGGGGAGGTTTTAGGCGAGGTCGGGTGGCCTGGGGCCCACGGCGGCGGGGTCAGGTCTACTAGGGGGGGGGGGTGCGGTGCTGATTTAGGGCAGAGGGGGGGTGTTCGATCGCGTCCGCGAGGGAAAGGGGGGGGGGGGTTTCGTGGCGCCTGGGGGGGGGGGGGGTTTCGAGGTGGCGCCCCACCTCTGTGGAGGCGGCGGCGACTGATCGGGGGGGGGGGGGGGGGGCTCCTCCGATCCTCGTCCCTCTCTCTTTTTTTTTTCTTTTTTTCTTTTCGATTGCAAATATGAGAGGGGTGGGGGGCAGAACGGTTAAAGGGGGAGGAAGAGATTTTATTTTATTTTTTTGTTTTTTTTAATTATTTTATTTGCTAATAGTTGACTTTTACATATGACCTCGTAACGAGGCCCACCGCCTGTCGCCCATAGCGTTTTACCCCCATTCCGAACATAATGGGATATGTATCGTAGGCTGGTTCGGCTGTTACAATCAGTTTCCGTTGAATTTACATTTAAATCACTATATTGAATTTTAAACGTACATTTCAAATTACCGGGGTCACATACTAACTCTATAAATTACAGAAAAATATTTTCTAGCTTCGTATTGACGATACGGTCCTAACAAAACTAGTTTCGCCGAATTCTGAGACCGTATGAAAAATGGCCAATTTCCAGTCGATTAAAACCAACTAAAACTGGTCAAACGCGTTTTCTTTGCCACGCTCACATATTGATTCGAAAAATTATGAAATTTTAAATCTAGCAATAATTTAACATCACGGACCCAATAAAACTGGTTTCGTCGAAATCCGAGGTCATTTGCAAAATGTCCATTTTTAAGGGCCTGAATTCCATAGCGACTATTCAGAATTTTCAACTGGACATATCTTTTGATTCCCACTATGAAATTTCGATCTTTCGGATTCGATGGAAAGATATTCACAATTAGATTCCATTATTTTTGGTTTCACTAAAATCCGGATTGTTTGGCACCCGGTACATTCAATTGAAGTTTGAAATCGAATTATCGAACTACCGCGCCATTTTCTATTCCTTTTATAATTATAAATAAAATTATATATATTCTAACGACGACGTATATAATATATACATCGAATTATATTCAAAATAAATTTCTCATCGATATTATTTAAAATAATCTATTTTAAATAATCAAAATTTGCTAAAATTGCCAAAATAAAAATTTCAAACTGGCTCGCATTTTTCGGGTTGTTACAATCTCCCCCACTTATAACTTTTCGTCCCCGAAAAGGAACAAAGTCGAAAGCGGTTTGATTATTCAACTCTACGCTCGATCTGGCTTCTATTCTCCAACTCTTTAGTTTCTGAGAATTTTCAAAATTTCAAAAATTTGGCTAACACCCTAAATTTTCGAAAAATTTCGCCATAACCTCCGCTGCACCGGGAGCATCGGGGAATTTCAAATAGCTTCCCCGGTCCTTCAGATCTCAAAAAGAAAAAGAAAAAGCCAAGCGGCTAGCCAATAGGCTCATAATCATCACCCAAACAAAACAGTAAATTATGTAGTAAACATGTACCTATTTGTCGGGCAAACAAATCTTATTCTCGGCTCTAGCCTCCTTGCTATGACCTGTTCAATGATATATATGTATATGCAAGCAAATGCGACCAAATTTCAATATAATTCAATATGTGATTCAATTAGGCATAATTGGCTAAAAATTAGCAAACAAATAAACAAACAACCCAAACATCAATCAATGAGTGAATTAGAGTTTTCAAATTCATAATTTGATATATATACAAAAAATCATGTTTTGATGCCAAATCACAACAATGTATTCTAGCTATATATAAGTTTTGGTTCTCACACCAGCCTAATGGAAATATATAGAAAATCACACCTTCGAAACTCGAACATAAATGTTGATGATGCGATCGCTATCATCAATATCATCTCCGGGCGACTAGAATGTGATTCCATATCTATCCAGTATATTAAAACTTTGAATATACGTTTGCAAGGCGTATATGCAAATTCTTTATATACTGAATTGTCCATATTCAAATAAATAAATAATCAAATACGTAGAAGTGATTTAAATTTTCAAAACAAAAATTGTTTTCATTTGAAAAATATACTCTTCACACTCGTCCTAGGATACTACTGATCCCATCTCTAACGAGTCATTCTCATTGGATATAGCTAATCCAATATTTGATGAATTCTTTCGTATGGTTCTAATGTGCCTTGTTCTCTGAGCTTTGTAAACCAAAGCTCTGATACCAACTGTGAAAACCCGTAACTTCCCCGTAAAGGAAAGTGTCGGATAGTTCGAGAACAAGCCACAACAGAACGCATATAAAAGAACATTTCATTGTATATTACAACAGTGCATCAGATTACAAGAATATACAGAGTAAAAACGAATATTATACAACACAAATTATCAGAGATTACAACAAATTACATAGCAGCGGAAAATAATACAATACACAGCTAGAAGGAGATATACGGATACAAAGCTTTCCAGATATCGTTCCAGCTGTAAACCAGGATCCTGTGAATATAAATCTGCAAAACCAAAACTACTAGCTGCCCGTGTCAAAATAAGGGCACCCAGAGTTTAGGTTAAAACAATAAACTCCAGGTCAGTCATGTGACTGGTGTGAGAACTAAAAACAGTTATTAATCTTTATTTTTAAAGTTAGGTAAATCAAGGGACCACGCCGTATAACACGGAACGGGTTTCCTCCCAAGAATACCAGTGCATAAAACAAACAGCGCAATGCTAAATAAAGAAAAATGAAGCTGTTATAAGACCCAGGTCCCATCACACAATGCAACGCAGCCGAGGATAGGGTTTTCCCTTATAACAGCCAAAGAATGCTTGATACGTTTAAAACAAATCATTTGATACTAATATAAGTGCATAGTGTATAAAACACTTCAAATCATAAGTATCAATCATAGGCGGCATGGGTACCATATATCATGTCGCCACATATAGGTTTACAAATAAAACCGCAAATGTCACGTATTTGGAAATTGGATTTCCGTCTATGAACCAAGGCAAAAGATAGTCCTCAACCGATTCGAGACTGCCTAGCCCGAGTCTCAGGATCAGAGCTCGAGTGACCCTTGGATCGTCAGGGCCGGTCCACCGATGTGGATTAAAATGCCTGAACACTGCGTTTCCCCGCCCTTTGGGGCGTAAATGAGCCAACGAATGACTCCATCGGACCCGGATCGTCCGATCAAACCGAGGCGCCTCGCAACAGCAACAACCACATAAGTCAAACTCGTCAGGGCGTGTAAAACCACTGACGCCACTTCTAGCTAGGAGGAAACGCAGGCCCTCCCTGAGGTCCGTCTCCCGTTTTTGGTTCATACCGGATGTGAAACTCGCGAATTCACGTTACACAAAGCTGTGCCACACAGGCTGTGCTTTGATCATCACCACTAGACTTTGCTTTTCAACAGAAGCCTCGATCTATTGCCACTTAGGCATGCCACACAGGCAATTCACTCCATGCGTTTGATATCCATCAATATATAACCCCTGAGCTCATACGTCTCAGAGAAGGGCGTTAAGCAAGAGAATAAATTCTCCGCCGCCAAACAGATATATATTTAATAGAAATCAATCACACAGACTAAAATCCAATGTCAGACACACAGTCCATTTACAAGTCCGTTCTGGGTCTGAACGAAACCGGAGGCACCTGGTACCCCGCCTATCCATCGATCTCCAAGTACGTCTGGACGATCACCAACTGTTTCCATCTTCTTGGGTGTACAGCCCAATCAAGATCATCAGTAATCACCCCAAACGACGTGAAGACTTCTGGTCTTCGACCACCGTCTTCATCTTCGACACCACGTCGAATCAGTTATTCAGAATGGGATAAACCCGGTCTTTCTGAATAACTCGCGTATATATTATAAAAGTGTTACACAAACACAACATACGCCTCATTCCAATTCAGAATATTCTTTTATTCAAATATTCCTATACTTTGGGAAAAGTTCCCATTAATTTTATCCAAGATAAATCCTTTGAATTTATTCTTTAATCTCCTTTGAATCTCAATTCAAACTAGTCGGGATTAGCGAACCACACCGAAGTAATCATTTATTTTATTTCCCAATCCCAACCTATTCATCCCATGAAGTAAAACTGGTAATACTTCATATCTAACCCCACAGTGTTATCGGTAAATTCAATTACCATTTCACGTTCAAATCTAATTAAAGATTTAACCATCGCCTGGAGCAAAACTGGTGATACTCCAGTTTCGATCATCTCAATCTAATTAAAGATTCATTAAAACTCCACTTAGTTTTAATCTTTAACTGGGTTAAAGAATCAGTGTCATTTAAAACACGGTTCACGATAAACCCAAAATCACATTCCATTAATTATCGGGTTAAAGAACAAGTGTTATTTAAAACACTGTTCACGATAAACCCAAAGATCAATACCAATTCAATTCCAATTAAATATCGTTTAATTGGTACACTTCATTAAATCTAAATAAAAAGATTTAATCTTTTCACAACTAGGTTCAAGAACAGTGTTAGTGAAGACACCATTCGCGACAAACCCAAATCACATTTGATATTCAATACAAGGCTCTGAATAGAAAATATATCGGCTTATATTCAATATCAAATTCTACGACTAACAAATGTCGTATTGGAAATAACGATATAAATATATCTTTCAAATTTCCATAACAACATCTGTATAATCACGAATTCCAACATCGAAATATTCCGAAGACAATTTCGATTCAAATCCAATCCAATGCAGTCATTGGAAATTTCGGTTATTTTCAAAGCCCTTTTCAAATTCAATTTATTTATTTAAAAATAAATAGAATTATAATTCTAGTTCAAAACTAGTTCATTTCGATAAAAATCTATTTTTATCTTTTCAAATATGGAGTTTTTCATACCAAATCTTCACAAATCATTTCTTATGATTTTACACAAATTATTAGTATTTTTAATAATTTTATCAAGGCCCGTACAGTCGATTTCCATCAATGGCCATCGAACTGCACTTATAGCGACCTTTTTCAAATTTGATTTGGACATAATTCCAAATCCAACCGTTAGATTTCTAATTTCTAATATTCGTTAGAAAGCTCTTTTCGATACGAACCCAACGGTTCCGGTTTTAGGAGAATCCGACGGTCGGATCTCCCGTAATGTCCGTTTGAAATAAATGGTCGAAATTCACGAACTGCCGCGGCGCGGCGCGTTCTATTCAGGCCATTATATTATATATATAATATATACTTCGTCGATTTCTATTTAAATCGAATTATATAAATAGTTTTGAATTCGTTTCAAAAACATTTTCAACTTCCTTTTTAATTCAAATCACAATTGAATTCTTCTTTATAGATTCGTTTTAAAATTCATTTCTATTCAATTCAAATTTCAATTCAATTTGAATTCGTTTTCAATTCAATTCATTTCGAAATCGTTTTCAATTCACTTCATTTCGAAATCGTTTTCAATTCACTTCATTTCGAAATCGTTTTCAATTCACTTTGAAATCGTTTTCAATTCACTTTGAATTCGTTTTCAATTCACTTTGAATTCGTTTTCAATTCAATTCATTTCGAAATCGTTTTCAATTCACCTCATTTCGAATTCGTTTTCAATTCACTTTGAAATCGTTTTCAATTCACTTTGAATTCGTTTTCAATTCACTTTGAATTCATTTTCAATTCACTTTGAATTCGTTTTCAATTCAATTCATTTCGAAATCGTTTAAAATCGATATAAATATCGTTCACGTCAAAATGGCGTCAAACTAATCAACACGACTTCATAAATTTCTATTTTCTAATATTCCTATTTCAAATATTTATATTTTAAAACTGGAATGAGGCCCAATCAATTACCATATAAAGTTAATTATATGGATTTTCATACAACACATGTATAATAGCATTGAAAAATAATCAACCATCAACCAAAGTGCACTACACTGTATAAGCATCAAATATAGATATCTAACGCTTATAACAGCCTGTCAATCAATCGATCGACATATTTAATCAATCAGGATGAGTGAACTTCAAATTTCATCCCAACACCCGTGTGGGGTTTCAAACAATCAAACACAGATTTTATTTGTGCAGTTGGGCGATGTGTGAAATTTATCGACCCAATCAATATCAGTCAAATCGGTGTATATACAAACAAATCGGCCGATTTGTTTATAACTATTCATTTATTCACATTCACGTTAAAAATTATATTTTTAACGATAAAACATTTTATTTCCACCTATGAATTTCTATTCAATTCATTTACACAATAAAATGATATTTTTATTTTCTAACATATTTTAGAAAATTTCGGTGGCATAACGGCACGATACTAGAAACGGGACAAGGCCTAGCCTTATCCCCGGTCTAGTGAAGGCCCACGCCATTCACACATCAATCAAATCAATTTCATTATGCAAACCACAAAATTTGGAGTAAGCGTCTAACCTAGCCTTACTCCTTCGCCTTATAACGGCGCACGTCTAATCCTAACCAATTTATCGATTCGATTTTTCACACCACAAACCACATTCAAACCAATATCGCAATCAATAACCAAACAACCAAACAAACAAGTCCATGGTCTGTGGACGATTGTGTCGGGTGCTACTAAACACCATCTGCATCCTAGTATATATATATATATAACTAGAAAATTTAAATTGAAAGGTGAGAAGTTCTCACCGAAAGCTATCCAAGCTCCACGGCACTTCATTTGCAGAAGTCTTCGTCGTTTCGCCTTTTTGTCACCTTCGTTGTCCGCTTTCACTACATATGTAAAAATCGAATTTTTACTTCGCTATTCAATATATAAAAATCGAATTTTTACTTCGCTATTCAATATATAAAAATCGAATTTTTACTTCGCTATTCAATATATAAAAATCATATTTTTACTTCGCTATTCAATATATAAAAATCGAATTTTTACTTCGCTATTCAATATATAAAAATCATATTTTTATTTCGAAGTTCAATATATAAAAATCATATTTTTATTTCGAAGTTCAATATATAAAAATCATATTTTTAATTCGAAGTTCAATATATAAAAATCATATTTTTATTTCGAAGTTCAATATATAAAAATCATATTTTTAATTCGAAGTTCAATATATAAAAATCATATTTTTATTTCGAAGTTCAATATATAAAAATCATATTTTTAATTCGAAGTTCAATATATAAAAATCATATTTTTATTTCGAAGTTCAATATATAAAAATCATATTTTTAATTCGAAGTTCAATATATAAAAATCATATTTTTATTTCGAAGTTCAATATATAAAAATCATATTTTTAATTCGCTATTCAATATATAAAAATCATATTTTTATTTCGAAGTTCAATATATAAAAATCATATTTTTAATTCGCTATTCAATATATAAAAATCATATTTTTATTTCGAAGTTCAATATATAAAAATCATATTTTTAATTCGCTATTCAATATTTAAAATCATATTTTTACTTCGCTATTCAATATATAAAAATCATATTTTTATTTCGAAGTTCAATATATAAAAATCATAACTTTTAACTAAGAAGAATTCGATCTTTAACCAATTAAAAATCCCATCTTTTATTCATGAAAATCTAGACTTTTAGCATCATAAAAATCTCGCCTTTCTTGCGTTAAAAATCCCACCTTTTCTTGCTATAAAAATTCTAACTTTGCATGTTGTTTATACATAAACTGAAAATCAAAATAAATGTAAATAAAAACTTACTTTTTCTTTGAAGAAAGTCGCCTTACTGTTGGAGAATTGAAGGAGGTGGGGAGCTACGTCGTTCCCTGGAGGTGGTGAACTGTCGCGGCAGACCTAGGGGGTTAGGGCAGGCGGGCTTCGTCGGAGGGGGAGGTTTCAGGCGAGGTCGGGTGGCCTGGGGCCCACGGCGGCGGGGTCAGGTCTACTAGGGGGGGGGGGGTGCGGTGCTGATTTAGGGCAGAGGGGGGGTGTTCGATCGCGTCCGCGAGGGAAAGGGGGGGGGGGGTTTCGTGGCGCCTGGGGGGGGGGGGGGTTTCGAGGTGGCGCCCCACCTCTGTGGAGGCGGCGGCGACTGATCGGGGGGGGGGGGGGGGCTCCTCCGATCCTCGTCCCTCTCTCTTTTTTTTTTCTTTTTTTCTTTTCGATTGCAAATATGAGAGGGGTGGGGGGCAGAACGGTTAAAGGGGGAGGAAGAGATTTTATTTTATTTTTTTGTTTTTTTTAATTATTTTATTTGCTAATAGTTGACTTTTACATATGACCTCGTAACGAGGCCCACCGCCTGTCGCCCATAGCGTTTTACCCCCATTCCGAACATAATGGGATATGTATCGTAGGCTGGTTCGGCTGTTACAATCAGTTTCCGTTGAATTTACATTTAAATCACTATATTGAATTTTAAACGTACATTTCAAATTACCGGGGTCACATACTAACTCTATAAATTACAGAAAAATATTTTCTAGCTTCGTATTGACGATACGGTCCTAACAAAACTAGTTTCGCCGAATTCTGAGACCGTATGAAAAATGGCCAATTTCCAGTCGATTAAAACCAACTAAAACTGGTCAAACGCGTTTTCTTTGCCACGCTCACATATTGATTCGAAAAATTATGAAATTTTAAATCTAGCAATAATTTAACATCACGGACCCAATAAAACTGGTTTCGTCGAAATCCGAGGTCATTTGCAAAATGTCCATTTTTAAGGGCCTGAATTCCATAGCGACTATTCAGAATTTTCAACTGGACATATCTTTTGATTCCCACTATGAAATTTCGATCTTTCGGATTCGATGGAAAGATATTCACAATTAGATTCCATTATTTTTGGTTTCACTAAAATCCGGATTGTTTGGCACCCGGTACATTCAATTGAAGTTTGAAATCGAATTATCGAACTACCGCGCCATTTTCTATTCCTTTTATAATTATAAATAAAATTATATATATTCTAACGACGACGTATATAATATATACATCGAATTATATTCAAAATAAATTTCTCATCGATATTATTTAAAATAATCTATTTTAAATAATCAAAATTTGCTAAAATTGCCAAAATAAAAATTTCAAACTGGCTCGCATTTTTCGGGTTGTTACAATCTCCCCCACTTATAACTTTTCGTCCCCGAAAAGGAACAAAGTCGAAAGCGGTTTGATTATTCAACTCTACGCTCGATCTGGCTTCTATTCTCCAACTCTTTAGTTTCTGAGAATTTTCAAAATTTCAAAAATTTGGCTAACACCCTAAATTTTCGAAAAATTTCGCCATAACCTCCGCTGCACCGGGAGCATCGGGGAATTTCAAATAGCTTCCCCGGTCCTTCAGATCTCAAAAAGAAAAAGAAAAAGCCAAGCGGCTAGCCAATAGGCTCATAATCATCACCCAAACAAAACAGTAAATTATGTAGTAAACATGTACCTATTTGTCGGGCAAACAAATCTTATTCTCGGCTCTAGCCTCCTTGCTATGACCTGTTCAATGATATATATGTATATGCAAGCAAATGCGACCAAATTTCAATATAATTCAATATGTGATTCAATTAGGCATAATTGGCTAAAAATTAGCAAACAAATAAACAAACAACCCAAACATCAATCAATGAGTGAATTAGAGTTTTCAAATTCATAATTTGATATATATACAAAAAATCATGTTTTGATGCCAAATCACAACAATGTATTCTAGCTATATATAAGTTTTGGTTCTCACACCAGCCTAATGGAAATATATAGAAAATCACACCTTCGAAACTCGAACATAAATGTTGATGATGCGATCGCTATCATCAATATCATCTCCGGGCGACTAGAATGTGATTCCATATCTATCCAGTATATTAAAACTTTGAATATACGTTTGCAAGGCGTATATGCAAATTCTTTATATACTGAATTGTCCATATTCAAATAAATAAATAATCAAATACGTAGAAGTGATTTAAATTTTCAAAACAAAAATTGTTTTCATTTGAAAAATATACTCTTCACACTCGTCCTAGGATACTACTGATCCCATCTCTAACGAGTCATTCTCATTGGATATAGCTAATCCAATATTTGATGAATTCTTTCGTATGGTTCTAATGTGCCTTGTTCTCTGAGCTTTGTAAACCAAAGCTCTGATACCAACTGTGAAAACCCGTAACTTCCCCGTAAAGGAAAGTGTCGGATAGTTCGAGAACAAGCCACAACAGAACGCATATAAAAGAACATTTCATTGTATATTACAACAGTGCATCAGATTACAAGAATATACAGAGTAAAAACGAATATTATACAACACAAATTATCAGAGATTACAACAAATTACATAGCAGCGGAAAATAATACAATACACAGCTAGAAGGAGATATACGGATACAAAGCTTTCCAGATATCGTTCCAGCTGTAAACCAGGATCCTGTGAATATAAATCTGCAAAACCAAAACTACTAGCTGCCCGTGTCAAAATAAGGGCACCCAGAGTTTAGGTTAAAACAATAAACTCCAGGTCAGTCATGTGACTGGTGTGAGAACTAAAAACAGTTATTAATCTTTATTTTTAAAGTTAGGTAAATCAAGGGACCACGCCGTATAACACGGAACGGGTTTCCTCCCAAGAATACCAGTGCATAAAACAAACAGCGCAATGCTAAATAAAGAAAAATGAAGCTGTTATAAGACCCAGGTCCCATCACACAATGCAACGCAGCCGAGGATAGGGTTTTCCCTTATAACAGCCAAAGAATGCTTGATACGTTTAAAACAAATCATTTGATACTAATATAAGTGCATAGTGTATAAAACACTTCAAATCATAAGTATCAATCATAGGCGGCATGGGTACCATATATCATGTCGCCACATATAGGTTTACAAATAAAACCGCAAATGTCACGTATTTGGAAATTGGATTTCCGTCTATGAACCAAGGCAAAAGATAGTCCTCAACCGATTCGAGACTGCCTAGCCCGAGTCTCAGGATCAGAGCTCGAGTGACCCTTGGATCGTCAGGGCCGGTCCACCGATGTGGATTAAAATGCCTGAACACTGCATTTCCCCGCCCTTTGGGGCGTAAATGAGCCAACGAATGACTCCATCGGACCCGGATCGTCCGATCAAACCGAGGCGCCTCGCAACAGCAACAACCACATAAGTCAAACTCGTCAGGGCGTGTAAAACCACTGACGCCACTTCTAGCTAGGAGGAAACGCAGGCCCTCCCTGAGGTCCGTCTCCCGTTTTTGGTTCATACCGGATGTGAAACTCGCGAATTCACGTTACACAAAGCTGTGCCACACAGGCTGTGCTTTGATCATCACCACTAGACTTTGCTTTTCAACAGAAGCCTCGATCTATTGCCACTTAGGCATGCCACACAGGCAATTCACTCCATGCGTTTGATATCCATCAATATATAACCCCTGAGCTCATACGTCTCAGAGAAGGGCGTTAAGCAAGAGAATAAATTCTCCGCCGCCAAACAGATATATATTTAATAGAAATCAATCACACAGACTAAAATCCAATGTCAGACACACAGTCCATTTACAAGTCCGTTCTGGGTCTGAATGAAACCGGAGGCACCTGGTACCCCGCATATCCATCGATCTCCAAGTATGTCTGGACGATCACCAACTGTTTCCATCTTCTTGGGTGTACAACCCAATCAAGATCATCAGTAATCACCCCAAACGACGTGAAGACTCCCGGTCTTCGACCACCGTCTTCATCTTCGACACCACGTCGAATCAGTTATTCAGAATGGGATAAACCCGGTCTTTCTGAATAACTCGCGTATATATTATAAAAGTGTTACACAAACACAACATACGCCTCATTCCAATTCAGAATATTCTTTTATTCAAATATTCCTATACTTTGGGAAAAGTTCCCATTAATTTTATCCAAGATAAATCCTTTGAATTTATTCTTTAATCTCCTTTGAATCTCAATTCAAACTAGTCGGGATTAGCGAACCACACCGAAGTAATCATTTATTTTATTTCCCAATCCCAACCTATTCATCCCATGAAGTAAAACTGGTAATACTTCATATCTAACCCCACAGTGTTATCGGTAAATTCAATTACCATTTCACGTTCAAATCTAATTAAAGATTTAACCATCGCCTGGAGCAAAACTGGTGATACTCCTGTTTCGATCATCTCAATCTAATTAAAGATTCATTAAAACTCCACTTAGTTTTAATCTTTAACTGGGTTAAAGAATCAGTGTCATTTAAAACACGGTTCACGATAAACCCAAAATCACATTCCATTAATTATCGGGTTAAAGAACAAGTGTTATTTAAAACACTGTTCACGATAAACCCAAAGATCAATACCAATTCAATTCCAATTAAATATCGTTTAATTGGTACACTTCATTAAATCTAAATAAAAAGATTTAATCTTTTCACAACTAGGTTCAAGAACAGTGTTAGTGAAGACACCATTCGCGACAAACCCAAATCACATTTGATATTCAATACAAGGCTCTGAATAGAAAATATATCGGCTTATATTCAATATCAAATTCTACGACTAACAAATGTCGTATTGGAAATAACGATATAAATATATCTTTCAAATTTCCATAACAACATCTGTATAATCACGAATTCCAACATCGAAATATTCCGAAGACAATTTCGATTCAAATCCAATCCAATGCAATCATTGGAAATTTCGGTTATTTTCAAAGCCCTTTTCAAATTCAATTTATTTATTTAAAAATAAATAGAATTATAATTCTAGTTCAAAACTAGTTCATTTCGATAAAAATCTATTTTTATCTTTTCAAATATGGAGTTTTTCATACCAAATCTTCACAAATCATTTCTTATGATTTTACACAAATTATTAGTATTTTTAATAATTTTATCAAGGCCCGTACAGTCGATTTCCATCAATGGCCATCGAACTGCACTTATAGCGACCTTTTTCAAATTTGATTTGGACATAATTCCAAATCCAACCGTTAGATTTCTAATTTCTAATATTCGTTAGAAAGCTCTTTTCGATACGAACCCAACGGTTCCGGTTTTAGGAGAATCCGACGGTCGGATCTCCCGTAATGTCCGTTTGAAATAAATGGTCGAAATTCACGAACTGCCGCGGCGCGGCGCGTTCTATTCAGGCCATTATATTATATATATAATATATACTTCGTCGATTTCTATTTAAAACGAATTATATAAATAGTTTTGAATTCGTTTCAAAAACATTTTCAACTTCCTTTTTAATTCAAATCACAATTGAATTCTTCTTTATAGATTCGTTTTAAAATTCATTTCTATTCAATTCAAATTTCAATTCAATTTGAATTCGTTTTCAATTCAATTCATTTCGAAATCGTTTTCAATTCACTTCATTTCGAAATCGTTTTCAATTCACTTCATTTCGAAATCGTTTTCAATTCACTTTGAAATCGTTTTCAATTCACTTTGAATTCGTTTTCAATTCACTTTGAATTCGTTTTCAATTCAATTCATTTCGAAATCGTTTTCAATTCACCTCATTTCGAATTCGTTTTCAATTCACTTTGAAATCGTTTTCAATTCACTTTGAATTCGTTTTCAATTCACTTTGAATTCGTTTTCAATTCACTTTGAATTCGTTTTCAATTCAATTCATTTCGAAATCGTTTAAAATCGATATAAATATCGTTCACGTCAAAATGGCGTCAAACTAATCAACACGACTTCATAAATTTCTATTTTCAAATATTCCTATTTCAAATATTTCTATTTTAAAACTGGAATGAGGCCCAATCAATTACCATATAAAGTTAATTATATGGATTTTCATACAACACATGTATAATAGCATTGAAAAATAATCAACCATCAACCAAAGTGCACTACACTGTATAAGCATCAAATATAGATATCTAACGCTTATAACAGCCTGTCAATCAATCAATCGACATATTTAATCAATCAGGATGAGTGAACTTCAAATTTCATCCCAACACCCGTGTGGGGTTTCAAACAATCAAACACAGATTTTATTTGTGCAGTTGGGCGATGTGTGAAATTTATCGACCCAATCAATATCAGTCAAATCGGTGTATATACAAACAAATCGGCCGATTTGTTTATAACTATTCATTTATTCACATTCACGTTAAAAATTATATTTTTAACGATAAAACATTTTATTTCCACCTATGAATTTCTATTCAATTCATTTACACAATAAAATGATATTTTTATTTTCTAACATATTTTAGAAAATTTCGGCGGCATAACGGCACGATACTAGAAACGGGACAAGGCCTAGCCTTATCCCCGGTCTAGTGAAGGCCCACGCCATTCACACATCAATCAAATCAATTTCATTATGCAAACCACAAAATTTGGAGTAAGCGTCTAACCTAGCCTTACTCCTTCGCCTTATAACGGCGCACGTCTAATCCTAACCAATTTATCGATTCGATTTTTCACACCACAAACCACATTCAAACCAATAACGCAATCAATAACCAAACAGCCAAACAAACAAGTCCATGGTCTGTGGACGATTGTGTCGGGTGCTACTAAACACCGTCTGCATCCTAGTATATATATAACTAGAAAATTTAAATTTAAAGGTGAGAAGTTCTCACCGAAAGCTATCCAAGCTCCACGACACTTCATTTGCAGAAGTCTTCATCGTTTCGCCTTTTTGTCACCTTCGTTGTCCGCTTTCACTACATATGTAAAAATCGAATTTTTTACTTCGCTATTCAATATATAAAAATCGAATTTTTACTTCGCTATTCAATATATAAAAATCGAATTTTTACTTCGCTATTCAATATATAAAAATCATATTTTTACTTCGCTATTCAATATATAAAAATCGAATTTTTACTTCGCTATTCAATATATAAAAATCATATTTTTATTTCGAAGTTCAATATATAAAAATCATATTTTTATTTTGAAGTTCAATATATAAAAATCATATTTTTAATCCGAAGTTCAATATATAAAAATCATATTTTTATTTCGAAGTTCAATATATAAAAATCATATTTTTAATTCGAAGTTCAATATATAAAAATCATATTTTTATTTCGAAGTTCAATATATAAAAATCATATTTTTAATTCGAAGTTCAATATATAAAAATCATATTTTTATTTCGAAGTTCAATATATAAAAATCATATTTTTAATTCGAAGTTCAATATATAAAAATCATATTTTTATTTCGAAGTTCAATATATAAAAATCATATTTTTAATTCGCTATTCAATATATAAAAATCATATTTTTATTTCGAAGTTCAATATATAAAAATCATATTTTTAATTCGCTATTCAATATATAAAAATCATATTTTTATTTCGAAGTTCAATATATAAAAATCATATTTTTAATTCGCTATTCAATATATAAAAATCATATTTTTACTTCGCTATTCAATATATAAAAATCATATTTTTATTTCGAAGTTCAATATATAAAAATCATAACTTTTAACTAAGAAGAATTCGATCTTTAACCAATTAAAAATCCCATCTTTTATTCATGAAAATCTAGACTTTTAGCATCATAAAAATCTCGCCTTTCTTGCGTTAAAAATCCCACCTTTTCTTGCTATAAAAATTCTAACTTTGCATGTTGTTTATACATAAACTGAAAATCAAAATAAATGTAAATAAAAACTTACTTTTTCTTTGAAGAAAGTCGCCTTACTGTTGGAGAATTGAAGGAGGTGGGGAGCTACGTCGTTCCCTGGAGGTGGTGAACTGTCGCGGCAGACCTAGGGGGTTAGGGCAGGCGGGCTTCGTCGGAGGGGGAGGTTTCAGGCGAGGTCGGGTGGCCTGGGGCCCACGGCGGCGGGGTCAGGTCTACTAGGGGGGGTGCGGTGCTGATTTAGGGCAGAGGGGGGGGGGTGTTCGATCGCGTCCACGAGGGAAGGGGGGGGGGGGGTTTCGTGGCGCCTGGGGGGGGGGGGGGGTTTCGAGGTGGCGCCCCACCTCTGTGGAGGCGGCGGCGACTGATCGGGGGGGGGGGGGGGGGGCGCTCCTCCGATCCTCGTCCCTCTCTCTTTTTTTTTCGATTGCAAATATGAGAGAGGGGGGGGCCAGAACGGTTAAAGGGGGAGGAAGAGATTTTTTTTTTTAATTATTTTATTTGCTAATAGTTGACTTTTACATATGACCTCGTAACGAGGCCCACCGCCTGTCGCCCATAGCGTTTTACCCCCATTCTGAACACAATGGGATATGTATCGTAGGCTGGTTCGGCTGTTACAATCAGTTTCCGTTGAATTTACATTTAAATCACTATATTGAATTTTAAACGTACATTTCAAATTACCGAGGTCACATACTAACTCTATAAATTGCAGAAAAATATTTTCTAGCTTCATATTGACGATACGGTCCTAACAAAACTAGTTTCGCCGAATTCTGAGACCGTATGAAAAATGGCCAATTTCCTGTCGATTAAAACCAACTAAAACTGGTCAAACGCGTTTTCCTTTGCCACGCTCACATATTGATTCGAAAAATTATGAAATTTGAAATCTAGCAATAATTTAACATCACGGACCCAATAAAACTGGTTTCGTCGAAATCCGAGGTCATTTGCAAAATGTCCATTTTTAAGGGCCTGAATTCCATAGCGACTATTCAGAATTTTCAACTGGACATATCTTTTGATTCCCACTATGAAATTTCGATCTTTCGGATTCGATGGAAAGATATTCACAATTAGATTCCATTATTTTTGGTTTCACTAAAATCCGGATTGTTTGGCACCCGGTACATTCAATTGAAGTTTGAAATCGAATTATCGAACTACCGCGCCATTTTCTATTCCTTTTATAATTATAAATAAAATTATATATATTCTAACGACGACGTATATAATATATACGTTGAATTATATTCAAAATAAATTTCTCATCGATATTATTTAAAATAATCTATTTTAAATAATCAAAATTCGCTAAAATTGCCAAAATAAAAATTTCAAACTGGCTCGCATTTTTCGGGTTGTTACAAATAACCGACTATCAAAATTTGACCTAACGCGTTGTGATACAGAAAGACCGGGATCAAATTCATATTCGAAAACCATTCCGATCAACAAATACGTAAACGAAGGACATATATGATGCTGATCGAGATAGAGCAAGTGAAGACCGTAAATCTTCATGAATGGTAGGACTATTGTTGGATTTCTCTAGCTGATCCCTAGAGATATTTTGACAATGATTCTGTCAGGATTGAGATCTACGGATTGCAAGGACTACTCGCTATTGATCTATAGGGTGATTCCTAGGATGCGGTAGGAGGGTGCCTTCAGTTTATCCTGTTCCTGGGTGACTTGTATGGGCGATATGAACAGGGGCCAGATGTTCCAAAAATCAGTTATAACCTCAAGCCTCATCAACCGGGAAATGACAAAAATCGGGCAGGCAGCATGGCTATGTGGGTCGCTGCCATAAGGGAGTATAATCACCTATCTAGAGAAAATCCGTTTCATTCGTTGTCTATCGATGCTGTCCCTTTTCGGGAGACGGTGGCTAGCTACCACCGTTGGTGATATACATTCGATACACTCAAGCGAAATGAGTTGTCGGTCATGTGTGGGCCGGGTTGCAAGACGTTCTTGTTGAACCCAGTGTATTCGCCTCTAGAGATACACTATCGGCAGGAGGTCCCATACCTTGTCATAGTCGGAACCCAATATCCAATAAGCGCCCACGGTTTTGTTTGTATACTATATATATGGAGCGTGAGATGCAAGCGTTCTGCGAGATTCTATTTATTTGTATTTAGACACTATTATAATATCAGAATAATATATTGATTTTAAAAGTGTTTTGGGTTATTGTAAGGTAAAAACCATCCGTATTTATGTGTGGATTTGGTCTTACGATTATCCTTTTCTTTCAAAAGGATTCTGAACTTTAAAATCAAGTTGGATGATATTACAAATTTAGCGAGTTTTTCTCACTCTGGTTCACTAGACTGACCCGGTGTTTGTAATGCTCGGGTTAGACCGGGATGTACAGGTTCAGGTTATCGAATGTGCTGTGAAGTCCAAAGACGAGCTGAAGGTGTTCAGACGTATGATATTATCTAGTTTTATTCCGCTTTGTGATGTATATGAGGACATGTTATTATAATTGTCCAGGTGTATTGATGTACTCTGATGATTGTAAGTTTTTATTTCAAAGCTCTCTATAAAGTTATTTATATATTATATTTTGTTATGCTGCGATGTGAGACTCTGTGATGGTGTTATGTTCTTCTTCTTCTATTCTAATATTCTTTCTTTTTTACCTCACCCTCTAACTTCTTTCTTCTAGCTTTCTGGGGTTTTCGGTACTTGAATTTTGGACACGGGTTGTATTAGTGTCGAGATTCGAGTGTCGAAAGTCCCGGTTCGCTACAGTACGTTTAAAACAAATCATTTTGATACTATTATAAGTGCATAGTGTATAAAATCACTTCAAATATAAATGTATCAATCATAGACGGCTTTAGCGTCCTATGCCACTATGTCGCCAATAGCATACAACTAAAACTGTAAAATGTCGTATTGGAAGTTGGATTTCCATTCGTGAACCAAGGCAAGGGATCGTCCTTACCGCTTCGAGACAATCTAGCCCATGTCTCAGGGTTAGAACGCATCAACCCTTGGATCTTCAGGGCCGGTCCACATGTAGCGGATTTAAATGCTTGAACAATACATTTCCCCGCCCATGGGGGGTAAAACGGTCAGTATGTCGACCAAACCATCCATCGGCCCCGTAGTGACCGATATAATCGAGGCACCGCGCTATCAATCATCCACATAAGTAAAATGTCTGGGCTCCATACCGTGACACCACTCCTAGTAGAAGGAAACACATGTCCTCCCTGAAGTCCTCTCCTGTTTCTGGTTCACACCGGGGTGTGAGGCTCGCGAGTTTACGCTATACACAAAGCTATGCTATATTAAAGTCATGCTTTGATCATCAACCACAAGACTCTGCTTTTCAACAGAAGCCTTGATCATTTGCATCTCAGCATGCCACACAGGCAATTCATGCCATGCGACTGATGTCTATCAATATATAACCTCTGAGCTTGTACGTCTCAGAGAAGGGTGTTAAGTAAGAGCATAAATTCTCTGCCACCAAATAGATATATATTTAATAGAGATCAATCAACACGGAACGAAATCCAATGTCAGACACACATCCATTTACAAGTTCGTTCTGGGTCTGAACGAAACCGGAGGCACCTTATTCCTCGTCCCATCTGTCCAATATAGGTGAGAGGTCCTCGCATATCCAGTCGATCTCCAAGTACGTCTGGACGATCACCACTTTTTACCTTGTTTTGGGTATACAACCCAATCAAGACATCAATAATCATCTAAACGATGTGAAGACCTCCGATCTTCGACCACCGTCTTCACCGTCGACATATTGTCGAATCAGTTATTCAGAATGGGATAAACCTGGTCTTTCTGAATAACTCACGTATCTTATAAACAAGTGCTCCAAAAACACAACATACGCCTCATTCCAATTCTGAATATTCTTTTATTTAAATATTCGTATCCCTTGGGAAAATTTCCCATTAATTTTATCAAGGATAAATTCTTTAAATTTATTCTTTTATCTTCCTTTGGATATCAGTTCAAACCAAATTAAGGTTTATCCATACTAGTCGGGATTAGTGCACCTTACCGAAATTATCATTTGTTCAATTGTGAAAATTTCCCATTAATTTTATCAAGGATAAGTTCTTTAAATTTATTCTTTTATCTTCCTTTGGATATCAGTTCAAACCAAATTAAGGTTTATCCATACTAGTCGGGATTAGTGCACCTTACCGAAATTATCATTTGTTCAATTTCCCAATCCCAACCTATTCATCCCATGGAGAAAAACTGGTCATACTCCATATCTAACACCACGGTGTTATCAGTAAATTTAATTACCATTTCACGTTCAAATCTAATTAAAGATTTAACTATCGCTAGGAGAAAAACTGGTGATACTCCATTCTCGATCATTTCCCAAATTTGATAATTTAAATTATCAATTCCCATTTCAATCTAATTAAAGATTAATTAAAACTCCACTTAGTTTTAATCTTCCTAAAAATCAATATTAATGTTTATTTAACTTTGGAAACACAAACATGCCACATCGACAATCTACACCGTACTATTGATTTCTGTCGATATATAACCTCTAAGCTCTTACTTCTTAGAGAAGGGTGTTAAACAAGAGAATAAATTCTCCGCCACCAAACAGATATATATTTAGCAGAGATCAACCATACAGTTCGAAATACAATGTTAGACATGTAATCCTGTCTTTAACTAGGTTAAAGAATTAATGTCATTTAAAACACAGTTCACAATAAACCCAAATCACATTCCGTTAATTATGGAATCTTCACAGAAAACAGATCATACTTATAATCGATATCAATTTCCGTATCCGACTAATAATATAAATGGAATAACGACAAAGCCTTTTAAATTCCATATATATTAACAGTCTTCCTCCACAGAAGCTCATTTCGATTATTATCAAATCGAATTCCATTCAATTCCAATTTAATATATTAAATTGGAAAACTTTATTTTGGAAAATTAACATTAAATATTAATAAAAAGATTTATAAATTCCAAATCACATTTCACTACAAATCGGGTCAAAGAACGAATGTCGTTTAAAACACAGTTCACAATAAACCCAAATCACGTTCCATTTTATTCCTATTAAATATTAATTAACTGGAAACATTAATAATCTTAATAAAAGGATTTATTCTTTTCACATGAGGTTTTAGAATAGGGTTAATGAAGACACCATTCACGACAAACCCAAAATCCAATTCTTTTATTCAATTTTAATTAAATATTAATTAATTGGAAAAGCTTCACTAAATCTTACTTAAAGATTTATTCTTTTCTCAACTGGGTTTAACAACAGTGTTATTTAAGACACCGTTCACGACAAACCCAAAATCCCATTTGATATTAAATACAAGGCTCTAGATAGAAAATATATCGGCTTATATTCAATATCAAATTCTGGAATCAACAAATATCGTATTGGGAATAACGATATATATATCTTCCAAATTCCCCCACAATATCCGTATAATCACATAATCCAATATCAAAATATTCCAGAGATAATTTCGATCCAAATCCATTCCAATTCATATATTGGAAGTTCTGGTTATTTTTAAAACCATTTCAAACCCAATTTATTTATTCAAAAATATTGGATTATAATTCTAGTTCGTAACTAGTTCATTTCGATAAAAATATATTTTTATCTTTTCAAATATCGAATTTTTCATTCCAATTCTTTCCAAATTATTTATTATAATTTTACACAAATTATTGATATTTTTAATAATTTTATCAAGGTCCGTTCAGTCGATTTCCATAAACGATCATCGAACTGCACTTATAGCGACCTTTTCCAAATTTGATTTGGACATAATTCCAAATCCAACCGTTAGATTTCAATTCTCTTATATTCGTTGGAAAGATCTTTTCGATACGAACCCAACGGTTTTGGTTTTAGGAGAACCCGATGGTCGAATCTCCCGTAATGTCCATTCGAAGTCAATGGTCGAAATTCGCGAACTGCCGCGGCGCGACGTGTTCTATTCAGACCATTAAATATATATAATATATATTATATATATATTTCGTCGATTTCCATTTAAAACGTATTTTATAAATTCATTTTTAAACGATTCTAACTTTATTTTCAATTTTAAATTAAAATTGAATATTCCATGTCATTATAATATATAAATGATAATATTTTCAAAATATCAAATTTTGAAATCATTTCCTTTTCGATATTCATTATAAAAATGAATAAAATCGATATAATTATCATTCACGTCAAAATGGCGTTAATTAATCAACATGGCTTCATATATTTCAATATTTTCATGTCCATCCCAAATCGAACAGCAAAATCATATTTTGATCCATTACCGAATATTATTTAAAAATATCCCTTATTTTAAAATATTCATTATTTTAAAATATTTGTTCTTTTTGAATTGGAATCAGACACAGTCAATTATCATATAATTTTATTTATATGGATTTTATACACACATGCACACAACAATAATCAAACACAGTCAACCATCATCCAGAGTGCATCACATTACTGCATAAGCGATAAATATGAATAATTAACGCTTACAATAGCATGTCAACCAATTGATTGACATACAACTAAATATTGGGATTAATGTATGCCCAATATCATCTCAATATCCGTGTGGGATTTTCAAACAACAAACACTGATTATTATTTGTGCAGTTGGGCAATGTGTGAAATATATCGTCCCAATCACTATCAGTTAAATGTGTGTACATAAACAAATCGTCCGATTTGTAAATGAATATTTATTTTATTGCATCACTATTTTATATAGCTCATATATTCAATAAAAATGATATTTTAATTGCTCAAATATTTTATTCAACACATGAATGTTTTATTTTACATTCCACCTCAACACAATACAATCAAACAAGTCGTCCATGGTCTGTGGACGATGGTGTCAGGAGCTACTAAGCCCCGTCTACAACCTAATATATATTTAACTAGAAAAAAAGATTAGAGTGAGGAGTTCTCACCTTTGGTTTCCACTCTGCCATTCTTTATTATCGCTCAGATTCGCTGTTCAGATTCCAACACAATCTGCTTCACACGATTTACATTAAAAATCAACTTTTTAAAACAACACTATATAGAATTAGAAATCACATTTTTAAACTGTTCTATATATTTTTTAAAATCATATTTTTAAAACAGATCTTTTATAACAAGAATCATATTTTTATTTAAGCTATATATATATATAATAAAAATCATAATTTTATTTTCAAAACTATATATATATATATATAAAATCATATTTCTATAATGAAGTCATTTATGTAAAAATCATATTTTTTCCGCTATATATATACATATATATAACTCATTTTTATTTCAATGTTTAATATTTTAAAAAATCTCGTTTTAAACCAATGCTATTTATATTTTAAAAAATCACATTTCTATCAATGATATTTATATTTTAAAAATCCTATTTTAAAAAATGATATTTATATTTTAAAAATCCTATTTTTAACAATGATATTTATATTTTAAAAATCCTATTTTTATAAAATTTCAGCTTTATAATACAATATCTTATATTATAATGCAAAACCCCAGGTCAACAGTCAAAGTGAGGCCTTTTTGGGAATACCTAAATTGTCCACAGCTAAAATTCAGCGAATGCTACAAACTCAGGGTCAATTCTGTCCTTGTCGTTGCCCAGTTCCTCAGTCCACTTATCCACGTAGTATCTCTCTCTCTCTCTCTCTTATAAATCCATGATTCCAAAAAATGTTTCTCCAACTTACTCCCAACAGCGAATTCAATTTTATTTTTACAAATTGACATTACTCCTGATCTAAAACCGACGGCACGATTGCTTCCAATCCCTCCTCTGCAAGCAACGCCCAAAACTGTTAATCCGATTTCCTCCCTGCAGATTTAGCTTTCACTTACAATTTTTCAAATCTGGAATCATGGCTCAAATCTACCGCTATGATAGTAAATTATTATGGTTGAGGCCGCTGGGAAAACCAAAGTTGTGATTTGCTGAATCTGAATGAAATTTGAACAAATTCAACGAAGGTGTTTTTTATATTCGTTTTTTATTTTTGTCCATTCGAACCTTACGAAGGGCTAAAGGTACATTTTTTTGAATGTGGAAGCATGTATTAGGGATGAAGTCGCCAAGATAATCAAAGTATTCCTGAAATAAAGTTGAATGTCTAAAGAGAAGCTCGCAGGCAGTGATTCGATGATCGGTAAGTGTAATATGTATCTTATTAGTTCAGATATAAAACTGTATTAGTTTTGAAATTTGTATTCTTATAAAGGATTAAAGGTTTTTATCTGCATTTGGGTTGCCATTTTTAGTTAAATTTATTTATTTTGATAATGTCAAAGTGTACAATTAGATACTAAGGATGAAAGGACAGACTGAAAGGAGTTATTTACAGCAAATAGGTTTGCAGTTTATGATTTGTTACATTTATTATTTATGCAATATTATTTTGTTATCAATAAGAGCTTTCTCTAAGAGTATATGTTAAGTACATGTAGCACAATCATACCTTTAATTTTTTTGATGTTCCCAATGTTAGTGTTATGTCAATCTTGTAGGTACTGATTTGATTGAACATGGAACGACGACAGTCAACCTTTGGAGCATCATTTCTAGGGATTGTCATTTTGATTTACTTCACTCTAGGTATGATATTATGTTCTTTCTATTATGATTAATGATTGATACAAAAGCCTTATATAAACAGTTATCCATTCATTGATTTTCTGATCGGTCTCCTGTTATCCTTATAATCGATTTTCCTTGATCAAATTTATATCGATGTATCTATTATTCTCTGTTGGCATTTGCAGTGTATGTGTTTTTATGAAATAGGTCATATGGGTTACTGTAATTTGATGAGAAACATAGCAGTGAAGCTTATTTAGTTATTCTACGTAAAAAATTGAGGTTAACATGGAGAAACGTGGCTGAAGCAAAGCTGTATTACTTACAAGGAGCTAATGCACGAATGAAAAGTCAACAATGGTATATTTCATATACATAGCATTAGGTTGAATATGGGTTAAATAATCTTAGATTTTCCCCAAAATGTTTATATTAAGTTTCATTCTAACTTAAATAATATAGTGTTGCATTGCATGTGAGAACACAAACTTAAACGCCATCTTGCTTATGCAATATGAATTTCATTGGAATACCCATTATGCATTTTCATGATGAATCATGCTGGAATTACTGTTGATTAGATATAGATTTTTTTTTTGGATATAATCGATTACCTTTTGTTAAAGTTATTATTAAACCAGATAAACTTCCAAATATAATTGTTCTTCCTATTCGTATTAATAAGTAATTAGACTCTTTGACATAGTAAAGATATATAATTACTGCATGTTATTGTCTGCTAATTGGGAAAATAAGATTAATAGTGATTGCTGAAATGTTTTCATGTTCCCATCATAGCTCATGTTCAATAAAATGTCAAGACGACATAAAACGTGCAAAAGGCTACATTCTTCACTCTTTTTTGGACTGCATAAATTATAATAAGTGAGTTCTATTTTCCCAAAAAATTCTTGCATAAACATATTATCGAAAAGATGGACTTTCGATGCAGCTTTGTTCAAAAGATTACTTTTTTCATTAATTTTTTATATGGTTGCTTTACATTTCTGATTGCTGACAATTGTATTATGTATGCCTAACACCTTTTAAGCTCTTATCTTACTTTTGAGGTTTTATTTTGTTTTTGATTACTGACAATTGTATTGTAATAACCCGAAAATCTGAGCCAGTTTGAAAATTTTAAATTGGCAATTTTAATGAATTTTGAATATTTAAAATGAATTATTTTAAATAATAACGATGAGAAATTTATTTTCAATAGAATTCGAACGTATATATTATATAGATCATCGTTAGAATATAAATAATTATTTTAAATTATAAAAGGAATTGAAAATGGCGCGGTAGTTCGATAAATCGATTTCAAACTTCAAATGAATGTACAGGATTCAAAATAAACCGGATTTTAGTGAAACCAAAAATATTAGAATCTATTTGAGAATATCTTTCCAACGAATCCGAAAAATCAAAATTTCATAGCGGGAATCAAAAGTTATGCCCAAATGAATTTCAGAATAGTCGCAATGGAATTCTGGCCCTTAAAAATGGAAATTCTGCAAACGACCTCGGAATTCGACGAAACCACTTTTGTTGGATCCGTGATGTCAAGTTATTGCTAGGTTTCAAATTTCGTAACTTTTTGAATCAATATGTGAGCGTGACAAAGGAAAATGCGTTTGACCAGTTTCAGTTGATTTTAATCGAGTGGAAAATGGCCATTTTTCAAACGATCTCGGAATTCGATGAAATTAGTTTAGTTAGGACCGTATCGTCAATACGAAGCTAGAAAATATTTTTCTGGAATTTTTCGAGTTAGTATGTGACCTCGATAAATTGAAATGTGCATTCAAATTCAATATATAGAGTTATATGTTGATTTTGATGAAAACTGATCGAAACGATCGAATCAGCTTAAGATACATATCCCATTGTGTTCGGAATGGGGGTAATTAGCTAGGGACGACAGGCGGTGGGTCTCGTTTCGAATTCGAATGAAAAAGTTACTTTTTGAAATCAATAAATAATTAAATATATATATTTTATATATAACCCCTCCCTCTACTTATCTCCTTCAGTCAAAGGAGAGAGAGAGAAAAAAAACGCGCAGGAGATCGACGTCGGCGCCCAAGCCAACCCCGCCTCCGTCCGCCTCAGCCTCGCCGCCAGCCCCTTCCAATCGACGTCGCCGCCTCCAAGCGAGCTTCCACCTCCCCCCCTCTGCCAAAAAAAAAAAAAAAAACCGACGCCCATTCGTGAAATCCCCCGTCGCCCAACCCTATTTCCCCAAAAATCGACCGTCGTACCCTCCCCCTGTGCCACCGCCGGCCTCAGGCGAGCCGCCTCTCACCTCGAGCCTCCCTTTGCTCCGACGCTGCGACAGCACACCCTCCCCAATGCCCTACAGCCCCGCAGCGCCACCGAAGACCTCCACCTCGTCAATAGTAAACCCCCTTGTTTTCGGCAAATCAAAGTAAGCAAATTCGAATTTAATTCTTTTTATTTTTATTTTCAGTTTTTATTTATATAAATGCTGAGTTGGAAAACATGAATTCTGGAATAATAAAAAGTTTAGATTTTTATGAGGTAAAGGTTTAGTTTTTATGAGGTAAAAGGTTAGATTTTTATATATAATCTAACAAGATAAAGATTCAATTTTTATATATATCGTGTCAAGATAAAAAGAATCGATTTAAAAGAAGCGATTTTTTTTAATAAGGTAAAAATATAATTTTTATATTATAGAAAGGATATAAATATAATTTTTTTTATATAGAAAGGAAGCGTTATAAAAATATAGGAGGTAGAAATAAAATATGATTTTTATTTATTGAAATAAAGTGATAAGAATATAATTTTTATCATGAACAGCGTGAAACATTGTGTGATGGAACTGGTGGAAAGCAAACGCAATTCTGAAACGCGCAAAAATAAAGCACGGCGGAGTGGATCCTTCTGTGAGAACTTCTCACCTTTAATTTAATTTTTCTAGTTAAAATATATACTAGGATGCAGACGGTGTTTAGTAGCCCCCGACACCCGTCGTCCACAGACCATGGACGGCTTGTATGCTTGTTTGTTTGATCTTGATGTGTAGTTGATTGTGCGATGTGATGTGAAATGAAATAAAATATTATATAGTTAGAAATATTTTATAGTTAAAAATAGAATTTTTAACGTGTATATAAAATAAATATTTATAAACAAATCGGAGATTTGTTTATATACACTTATTTGATTGATATTGATTGGGATGATAAATTTTACACATCGCCCAACTGCACAAATAAAATCTGTGTTTGATTGTTTGAAACCCCACACAGGTATTGGGATGATATTTGGCGTACACTAATCCCAATTATTTAGCTGTATGTCGATCGATTGGTCGACAGACTGTGTAAGCGTTAATTATTTGTATTTAATGCTTATGCAGCTGTGTGGTGCACTCTGGATGATGGTTGATTATTTATCGTTGTTATTTTATACATGTGTTGTAGAAAATCCATACAATTAACATTATATGGTAATTGATTGGGCCTCATTCCAGTTTTGAAATAGAAGTATTTGAAATAGGAATTTTTGAAATAGAAATATTTGAAATAGAAATATTTGGAAATAGAAATATATAAAGCCGTGTTGATTAGATTTGCGCCATTTTGACGTAAACGATATTTATATCGATTTTATTCAAATTGAAATGAATATTGAAGTGAATTGAAATTCGAATTAAATTGAAGTGAATTGATATTCAAATTAAATTGAAATAGAAATGAAATCGTTTTGAACTGAATTTAAACGAATTGAAATTGAATTGAAATCAATTCAAATTGAAATCGATTTGAAATGAAATTAAAACGAATTTATATTGAAAAATTCAATCTTGATTTGAATTTGAAAAGGAAGTTGAAATCGTTTCGAAAAACGAATTCAAAACGATTAATAAAATACGTTTTAAAAGGAAATCGACGAAGTATATATTATATATATAATATAATGGCCTGAATAGAACGCGCCGAGCTGCGGCAGTTCGTGAATTTCGACCATTGACTTCGAATGGATACTGTGGGAGATCCGACCGTCGGATTCTCCTAAAACAGGAACCGTTGGGTTCGTATCGAAAAAAGCTTTCTAACGAATATTAGAAATTAGAAATATAACGGTTGGATTTGGAATTATGTCCAAATCAAATTTGGAAAAGGTCGTTGTAAGTTCAGTTCGATGGCCGTCGATGGAAATCGACTGTATGGGCCTTGATAAATTTATTAAAAATAGTAATAATTTGTGTAAAATCATAAGAAATGATTTAGAAAGAATTGGGATGAAAAACTCCATATTTGAAAAGATAAAAATAGTTTTTTATCGAAATGAACTAGTTTTGAACTAGAATAATAATTTGTTTATTTTTAAAAATAAATAAATTAGATTTGAAATGGTTTTGAAAATAACTAGGATTTCCAATGATTGAATTGGAAGAGATTTGAATCGAAATCATCTTCGAAATAGTTCGATGTTGGGTTTCGTGATTATACAGATGTTGTTATGGAAATTTGAAAGATATATATATATATATATATATCGTTATTTCCAATACGATATTTGTTGGTCGTAAAATTTGATATTGAATATAAGCCGATATATTTTATATTCAGAGCCTTGTATTTAATATCAAATGTGATCTGGGTTTGCCGTGAATGGTGTCTTCATTAACACTGTTCTTAAACCCAGTTGAGAAAAAGATTAAATCTTTTTATTTAGATTTAATGAAGTGTACCAATTAAATAATATTTAATTGGAATTGAATTGATATTGATTTTTGGGTTTATCGTGAACAGTGTTTTAAATAACACTTGTTCTTTAACCCGATAATTAATGGAATGTGATTTTGGGTTTACCATGAGCCGTGTTTTTAAATGACACTGATTCTTTAACCCAATTAAAGATTAAAACTAAGTGGAGTTTTAATGAATCTTTAATTAGATTGAAAAGATTGAGAATGGAATATCACCAATTTTACTCCAGGCGATAGTTAAATCTTTAATTAGATTTGAACGTGAAATGGTAATTGAATTTACCGATAACACCGTGGTGTTAGATACGAAGTATTACCAGTTTTACTTCATGGGATGAATAGATTGGGATTGTGAAATAAATGATTACTTTGGTGTGGTTCGCTAATCCCGTCTAGTTTGAATTGATATTCAAAGAAGATTAAAGAATAAATTTAAAGAATTTATCTTTGATAAAATTAATGGGAACCTTTCCCAAAGTATAAGAATATTTGAATAAAAGAATATTCTGAATTGAAATGAGGCGTTTGTTGGGTTTGTGTAACACTTGTTTATAATATACGCGAGTTATTCAGAAAGACCGGGTCTATCCCATTCTGAATAACTGATTCGACGGGGTGTCGAAGATGAAGACGATGGTCGAAGACCGGAGGTCTTCACGTCGTTTGGGTGGTTACTGATGATCTTGATTGGGCTGTACACCCAAGAGGAGAGAATCAGTTAGTGGTCGTCCAGACGTACTTGGAGATCGATGGATATGCGGGGTACTAGGTGCCCCCGGTTTCGTTCAGACCCAGAACGAACTTGTAAATGGACTGCGTGTCTAACATTGGATTTTAGTCTGTGTGATTGATTTCTATTAAATATATATCTGCTTGGAGGCGGAGAATTTATTCTCTTGCTTAACGCCCTTCTCTGAGACGTACGAGCTCAGGGGTTATATATTGATGGATATTAAACTCATGGAGTGAATTGCCTGTGTGGCATGCCTAAGTGGCAAATGATCAAGGCTTCTGTTGAAAAGCAAAGTCTTGTGGTTGATGATCAAAGCACGGCCTGTGTGGCATAGCTTTGTGTAGCGTGGATTCGCGAGCCTCACACCCCGGTGGTGAACCAAAAACGAGAGAGGACCTCAGGGAGGACATGCGTTTCTTTCTAGTTAGAAGTGGCGTCAGTGGTTTTACACGCCCTGACGAGTTTGACTTATGTGGTTGTTGCTGTTGCGAGGCGCCTCGGTTAGATCGAATGATCCGGGTCCGATGAAGTCATTCGTTGGCTCACTTACGCCCCATAGGGCGGGGAAACGCAGTGTTCAGGAATAATAATCCACATCGGTGGACCGGCCCTGACGATCCAAGGCTTGCCTGCGCGCTTGCCTGAGACACGGGGTAGAGCGTCTCGAATTCGGTGGAGGACTATCTTTTGCCTCGGTTCACAGATGGAAATCCAACTTCCAATACGTGACATGTGCGGTATTAATTGTAGAGCCTAGTATGGCGACATAGTAGCATGGGATGCTATGCCGCCGATGATAGATATTTATGATTTGAAATTGTTTTGACACTATACACTTATAGTAATAATAAAACATGAAATTTCACGTACCAAGCATCTTTTGGCTATTATAAGGTAAAAACCCTATCCTTCGGTTTGCGTTGCATTGTGTGATGGGACCTGGGTCTTATAATGGCTTCATTGTTCTTTATTTAGCATTGCGCTGTTGTTTTATGCACTGGTATTCTTGGGAGGAAACCCGTTCCGTGTTATACGGCGTGGTCCCTTGATTTACTGAACTTTAAAATAAAGATTAATAACTGTTTTAGTTCTCACACCAGTCCCATGACTGACCTGGAGTTTATTGTTTTAACCTAAACTCTGGGTGCCCTTATTTTCGATACAGACAGCTAGTAGTTTTGGTTTTGCAGATTTATATTCACATGATCCTGGTTTACAGCTGGAACGATACTCGGAAAGCTCTGTATCCGTGTATTACTTCTAGTTGTGCATTGTATTATTTTCCGCTGCTATGTAAATTATTGTAATCTATGATATTTATCGAATGTACTTTATTCATTCATACTCCGTATATTCTTGTATTCTGGTGGAATTATTGTAATAAACAATGAAATGTTCTTCCGTCTGCGTTCTATTTTGTCGTGTCCTCAACTCAATCCGCGCTTTCCTCACCGGGGAAGTTCGGATCGTTTCAGCTGGTATCAGAGCTTTGGTTTACAAAGCTCAGAGAACAAGACACATTAGAACCATACGAAAGAATTCATCAGATATTGGATTAGTAATATCAAATGGGAATAACTCGTTAGAGATGGGATCAGTAGTATCCTAGAACGAGTGTGAAGAGTACATTTTTAAAATGAAAACAATTTTTGTTTTGAAAATTTAAATCAATTATTCGTATTTGATTATTTATTTATATTGATTTGGACTATCCACTATATACAGATTTTGCGTATACGTCTGATCCGCGTATATTCGAAATTTTAATATATTGGGTAGATATAGGGTCACACTCTAGTCGACCGGAGATGATTCTGTTGATGACTACGTAGCATCAGCAGTTTGTGTTCGAGTTTCGAAGGTGTGATGTTTATATATTTCCTATTGACTGGTGTGAGAACCAAAATTATATAGGGCCTATTGTTGTGATTTGGCATCAAAAATATGATTTTTTGACTATATATCAAATTTATGAATTTGAAAAGCTAATTCACTAATTGATTGATGGTCGTGTTGTTTGATTAATTAAAATGTTGAACCTTTAGCCAAAATGAATCAAATCTTCAATTAGTCGCATTTGCTTGCATATACATGTATTTACACTGAATAGGTCATAGCAAGAAGGCTAGAGCAGAAGAATAAAATTGTTTGCCCGACAAATAGGTACATGTTTACCATAATTTACTGTTTTGTTTGGGTGATGATGATTTTATGAGCCGATTGGCTAGCAGCTTGGCTTTTTCTTTTTCTTTTGGATTGAAGAAGGCCATGGGAGGCTATATGAAATATCCCGAAGTCCCCGGTGCAGGGGAGGTTATGGCGAAATTTTTCGAAAATTTAGGGTGTTAGCCAAATTTTTGAAAATTTTGAAAAGTTCTTAGAAACTAAAAAGTTGAAGAACTTAAGCCGTAGTCAAAATAAGGAAAGTTGAGTTGATTTGTAAAACAACTTTCGGCTTCGTTCCTTTTCGGGGATGAAAATTTTTAAGTGGGGGAGATTGTAATAACCCGAAAATCTGAGCCAGTTTGAAAATTTTAAATTGGCAATTTTAATGAATTTTGAATATTTAAAATGAATTGTTTTAAATAATAACGACGAGAAATTTATTTTCACTAGAATTCGAACATATATATTATATAGATCGTCGTTAGAATATAAATAATTATTTTAAATTATAAAAGGAATTGAAAATGGCGCAGTAGTTCGATAATTCGATTTCAAACTTCAAATGAATGTACAGGATTCAAAATAAACCGGATTTTAGTGAAACCAAAAGTATTAGAATCTATTTGAGAATATCTTTCCAATGAATCCAAAAAATCAAAATTTCATAGCGGGATTCAAAAGTTATGTCCAAATGAATTTTCAGAATAGTCGCAATGGAATTCTGGCCCTTAAAAATGGAAATTCTGCAAACGACCTCGGAATTCGACGAAACCACTTTTTTTGGATCCGTGATGTCAAGTTATTGCTAGGTTTCAAATTTCGTAACTTTTCGAATCAATATGTGAGCGTGGCAAAGGAAAACGCGTTTGACCAGTTTTAGTTGATTTTAATCGACTGGAAAATGGCCATTTTTCAAACGATCTCGGAATTCTATGAAATTAGTTTTGTTAGGACCGTATCGTCAATACGAAGTTAGAAAATATTTTTCTGGAATTTTTCGAGTTAGTATGTGACCCCGGTAAATTGAAATGCGCGATCAAATTCAATATATAGAGTTATATGTTGATTTTGACGAAAACTGATCGAAACGATCGAATCATCTTAAGATACATATCCCATTGTGTTCGGAATGGGGGCAATTAGCTAGGGACGACAGGCGGTGGGTCTCGTTTCGAGTTCGAATGAAAAAGTTACTTTTTGAAATCAATAAATAATTATATATATATATATTTTATATATAACCCCTCCCTCCACTTATCTCCTTCAGTCAAAGGAGAGAGAGAAAAAAAAACGTGCAGGAGCTCGACGGCGGCGCCCAAGCCAACCCCGCCTCCATTCGCCTCAGCCTCGCTGCCAGCCCCTTCCAATCGACGCCGCTGCCTCCAGGCAATCTTCCACCTCCCTCCCTCTGCCAAAAAAAAAACCGACGCCCCATTCGTGAAATCCCCCGTCACCCAACCCTACTTCCCCAAAAATCGACCGTCGTACCCTCCCCCTGTGCCACCGCCGGCCTCAAGCGAGCCGCCTCTCACCTCGAGCCTCCCTTTGCTCCGACGCTGCGACAGCACACCCTCCCCAACGCCCTACAGCCCCGCAGCGCCACCGAAGACCTCCACCTCGTCAATAGTAAACCCCCTTGTTTTCGGCAAATCAAAGTAAGCAAATTCGAATTTAATTCTTTTTATTTTTATTTTCAGTTTTTATATATATAAATGCTGAGTTGGAAAATATGAATTCTGGAATAATAAAAAGTTTAGATTTTTATGAGGTAAAGGTTTAGTTTTTATGAGGTAAAAGGTTAGATTTTTATATATAATCTAACAAGATAAAGATTCAATTTTTATATATATCGTGTCAAGATAAAAAGAATCGATTTAAAAGAAGCGATTTTTTTTAATAAGGTAAAAATATAATTTTTATATTATAGAAAGGATAAAAATATAATTTTTTTATATAGAAAGGAAGCGTTATAAAAATATAGGAGGTAGAAATAAAATATGATTTTTATTTATTGAAATAAAGTGATAAGAATATAATTTTTATCATGAACAGCGTGAAACATTGTGTGATGGAACTGGTGGAAAGCAAACGCAATTCTGAAACGCGCAGAAATAAAGCACGGCGGAGTGGATCCTTCTGTGAGAACTTCTCACCTTTAATTTAATTTTTCTAGTTAAATATATACTAGGATGCAGACGGTGTTCAGTAGCACCCGACACCCGTCGTCCACAGACCATGGACGACTTGTATGCTTGTTTGTTTGATCTTGATGTGTAGTTGATTGTGTGATGTGAAATGAAATAAAATATTATATAGTTAGAAATATTTTATAGTTAAAAATAGAATTTTTAACGTGTATATAAAATAAATATTTATAAACAAATCGGAGATTTGTTTATATACACTGATTTGATTGATATTGATTGGGACGATAAATTTTACACATCGCCCAACTACACAAATAAAATCTGTGTTTGATTGTTTGAAACCCCACACGGGTATTGGGATGATATTTGGCGTACACTAATCCCAATTATTTAGATGTATGTCGATCGATTGGTCGACAGACTATGTAAGCGTTAATTATTTATATTTAATGCTTATGCAATTGTGTGGTGCACTCTGGATGATGGTTGATTATTTATCGTTGTTATTTTATACATGTGTTGTAGAAAATCCATACAATTAACATTATATGGTAATTGATTAGCCTCATTCCAGTTTTGAAACAGAAGTATTTGAAATAGGAATTTTTGAAATAGAAATATTTGAAATAGAAATATTTGAAATATAAATATTTGGAAATAGAAATATATAAAGCCGTGTTGATTAGATTTGCGCCATTTTGACGTGAACGATATTTATATCGATTTTATTCAAATTGAAATGAATATTGAAGTGAATTGAAATTCGAATTAAATTGAAGTGAATTGAAATTCGAATTAAATTGAAGTGAATTGAAATTCGAATAGAATTGAAATTCGAATTAAATTGAAATAGAAATGAAATCGTTTTGAATTGAATTTAAACGAATTGAAATTGAATTGAAATCAATTAAAATTGAAATCGATTTGAAATGAAATTGAAACGAATTTATATTGAAAAATTCAATCTTGATTTGAATTTGAAAAGGAAGTTGAAATCGTTTCGAAAAAAGAATTCAAAACGATTTATAAAATACGTTTTAAAAGGAAATCGACGAAGTATATATTATATATATAATATAATGGCCAGAATATAACGCGCCGCGCTGCGGCAGTTCGTGAATTTCGACCATTGACTTCGAATGGATACTGCGGGAGATCCGACCGTCGGATTCCCCTAAAACCGGAACCGTTGGGTTCGTATCGAAAAGAGCTTTCTAACGAATATTAGAAATTAGAAATATAACTGTTGGATTTGGAATTATGTCCAAATCAAATTTGGAAAAGGTCGCTGTAAGTGCAGTTCGATGGCTATTGATGGAAATCGACTGTACGGGCCTTGATAAAATTATTAAAACTAGTAATAATTTGTGTAAATTCATAAGAAATGATTTGTGAAGAATTGGGTTGAAAATTTCCATATTTGAAAAGACTAAAATAGATTTTTATCGAAATGAACTAGTTTTGAACTAGAATAATAATTTGTTTATTTTTAAAAATAAATAAATTAGATTTGAAATGGTTTTGAAAATAACCAGGATTTCCAATGATGGAATTGGAAGGGATTTGAATCGAAATCATCTTCGGAATAGTTCGATATTGGGTTTCGTGATTATACAGATGTTGTTATGGAAATTTGAAAGATATATATATATATCGTTATTTCCAATACGATATTTGTTAGTCGTAGAATTTGATATTGAATATAAGACGATATATTTTCTATTCAGAGCCTTGTATTTAATATCAAATGTGATTTGGGTTTGCCGTGAATGGTGTCTTCATTAACACTGTTCTTAAACCCAGTTGAGAAAAAGATTAAATCTTTTTATTTAGATTTAATGAAGTGTACCAATTAAATAATATTTAATTGGAATTGAATTGATATTGATTTTTGGGTTTATCGTGAACAGTGTTTTAAATAAAACTTGTTCTTTAACCCGATAATTAATTGAATGTGATTTTGGGTTTACCGTGAGCAGTGTTTTTAAATGACACTGATTCTTTAACCCAATTAAAGATTAAAACCAAGTGGAGTTTTAATGAATCTTTAATTAGATTGAAAAGATTGAGAATGGAGTATCACCAATTTTACTCCAGGCGATAATTAAATCTTTAATTAGATTTGAACGTGAAATGGTAATTGAATTTACCGATAACACCGTGGTGTTAGATACGAAGTATTACCAGTTTTACTTCATGGGATGAATAGGTTGGGATTGTGAAATAAATGATTACTTTGGTGTGGTTCGCTAATCCCGTCTAGTTTGAATTGATATTCAAAGAAGATTAAAGAATAAATTTAAAGAATTTATCTTTGATAAA
The DNA here is from genome assembly GCA_030737875.1 of Allium sativum. Classification (NCBI taxonomy): domain Eukaryota; kingdom Viridiplantae; phylum Streptophyta; class Magnoliopsida; order Asparagales; family Amaryllidaceae; genus Allium; species Allium sativum. The sequence goes on from JASFAX010000033.1 coordinate 11,912,318, forward strand.
ATTAATGGGAACCTTTCCCAAAGTATAAGAATATTTGAATAAAAGAATATTCTGAATTGGAATGAGGCGTATGTTGGGTTTGTGTAACACTTGTTTATAATATACGCGAGTTATTCAGAAAGACCGGGTCTATCCCATTCTGAATAACTGATTCGACGTGGTGTCGAAGATGAAGACGGTGGTCGAAGACCGGAGATCTTCACGTCGTTTGGGTGGTTACTGATGATCTTGATTGGGCCGTACACCCAAGAGGAGAGAATCAGTTAGTGGTCGTCCAGACGTACTTGGAAATCGATGGATTTGCGGGGTACTAGGTGCCCCGGGTTTCGTTCAGACCCAGAACGAACTTGTAAATGGACTGCGTGTCTGACATTGGATTTTATTCTGTGTGATTGATTTCTATTAAATATATATCTGTTTGGCGGCGGAGAATTTATTCTCTTGCTTAATGCCCTTCTCTGAGACGTACGAGCTCAGGGGTTATATATTGATGGATATCAAACGCATGGAGTGAATTGCCTGTGTGGCATGCCTAAGTGGCAAATGATCAAGGCTTCTGTTGAAAAGAAAAGTCTTGTGGTTGATGATCAAAGCACGGCCTGTGTGGCATAGCTTTGTGTAGCGTGGATTCGCGAGCCTCGCACCCCGGTGGTGAACCAAAAACGGGAGAGGACCTCAGGGAGGACATGCGTTTCTTCCTAGTTAGAAGTGGCATCAGTGGTTTTACACGCCCTGACGAGTTTGACTTATGTGGTTGTTGCTGTTGCGAGGCGCCTCGGTTAGATCGGACGATCTGGGTCCGATGGAGTCATTCGTTGGCTCACTTACGCCCCATAGGGCGGGGAAATGCAGTGTTCAGGAATAATAATCCACATCGGTGGACCGGCCCTGACGATCCAAGGCTTGCCTGCGCGCTTGCCTGAGACACGGGCTAGAGCGTCTCGAATTCGGTGGAGGACTATCTTTTGCCTTGGTTCACAGATGGAAATCCAACTTCCAATACGTGACATGTGTGGTTTTAATTGTAGAGCCTAGTATGGCGACATAGTAGCATGAGATGCTATGCCGCCTATGATTGATATTTATGATTTGAAATTGTTTTGACACTATACACTTATAGTAATAATAAAACATGAAATTTCACGTACCAAGCATCTTTTGGCTATTATAAGATAAAAACCCTATCCTCCGGCTTGCGTTGCATTGTGTGATGGGACCTGGGTCTTATAATGGCTTCATTGTTCTTTATTTAGCATTGCGCTGTTGTTTTATGCACTGGTATTCTTGGGAGGAAACCCGTTCCGTGTTATACGGCGTGGTCCCTTGATTTACCAAACTTTAAAATAAAGATTAATAACTTTTTTAGTTCTCACACCAGTCCCATGACTGACCTGGAGTTTATTGTTTTAACCTAAACTCTGGGTGCCCTTATTTTCGACACGGGCAGCTAGTAGTTTTGGTTTTGCAGATATATATTCACAGGATCCTGGTTTACAGCTGGAACGATACTCGAAAAGCTCTGTATCCGTGTATTACTTCTAGTTGTGCATTGTATTATTTTCCGGTGCTATGTAAATTATTGTAATCTCTGGTATTTATCGAATGTACTTTATTCATTCATAATCTGTATATTCTTGTATTCTGATGGAATTATTGTAATTAACAATGAAATGTTCTTCCATCTGCGTTCTATTTTGTCGTGTCCTCAACTCATTCCGCGCTTTCCTCACCGGGGAAGTTCGGGTCGTTTCATGTATTGTGTTCACCTTTTTAAGATATTATTTTACATTTAGATTTTAGGTTGCGACTTACGGGACGCGATGATAAACTGCAATGTAGTATCCTCCACGTTCTCATTTCACCACGAGCAAATGACTTCATGCATTTTTCTTCCATATTCTCCAGTATTTATTCTAATGTTTGGTCGTGGAAGGTAATTTTATTGTCTACTTTATTAATTAACATTTATCTAGGGACATGTATTAAGTAAAACAACATTTGATTTGGCAGTTACTTCTTTTGTATATTATAAAAAGGTTCGAAACACTTTGGGATAGATCGAAATTAGGTGTTTTGGATGTTAGATCAACTATTCAGTAAAATATCTGTTTTATTTCTGTAGTTTTCTTCCTAAGTACAGTCTATATAAAGTTACATAATATATTTTTTCCAAAGAAAGAGGGAAATAACTCAGGCTCAAAATAAAATATAAGAAAGCAGGGTACATTCGGAAAAAGGTGCAGTAATTTCTTAAACCATAACCATTGAATTTATTAACCTTAAGCATCTTTTGAATAAATTCATATTTTATGCATTTTATTAAATATCACATAGGTTTCTTGATGGATGGTAATCTATGGAGTACTCAAGTTTGTTGCTATTCATGAAGCTGGACATATGGAACCAACGTTAGTTCCTAAGGAAGTGAGACGACATATCAAAAAAAAAGGGAAATAGGTAATGCCTTCGTAACCAGTAAGTATTTACTTAGATATTAATATATTGTTATCTTAGATGACTGGAAAGTAGTCTTGAGGGTAAATCCCTATACACTTCGCAGCCAACCTTTGAATATGAATTGTTGGGTATGAAACCGTAAACAAATATGGTAAAAGATACTGTCCAAATTGCTGCAAAATTGCTTATTGTGAACCATGGTTATCATGTTGATCTCTCTTTTGCTGCGGATGACATTTTGTTAGAAGATTTACACTACATTACTATTTTCTTCTGTTTTTGTTTCTTTAAAAAACGATTATTCAACTTAACATGGATCTTGCAGTGTAGTGTATGTATTCATTCTTTGGTTATTACTTTTAGTTAATTATTTTTACATTCATGATCTTATCTTTTTTTTAGATGTTACAGGCCGTGAGAAGTAATGATGGAAGCACGATTTTCTTATGTAAGTGAATAAATTTGGTGTTTCATATTTGTTGTTATCAGTAATTTATTTATGTCATCCTTTTAATTTAATTATTGTTATCTACTTAAAGGTCAAAATTTTACGTTGATGCCATTGTTGTTTGTTGTTCAACCATATAGTTTGAAGCAAAGATGTCGACGATGAAGCGTTATTCCACCTGCGTTTTTATAGGAAAAATTTATGTTTGATGCTGTTAATTTTTGATAGATTTGTGTTTACAGTACCACAATAATGTGTTCATTCGGCAGACATATCAAAAGAATGGATGAATAATTAAGAGTGAACGGTGTAATAATAAAATATGATCTATTCACTTTGCTAATTATTTTATTACTGTTTTGATTATTGATTCACTTTCAAACATTTGTATGATGAGAGAAATATAATCTGGATTTGTGTATTATGTATTAAAAATTTATTTGTGATACGACTTTTAGTCCTGATGAGCATGTAACTAAAAATCCGAAATTTTATTACATTTTTTTTGGTTTTCTGCGATATATGCCAGTAATCTTATAAAATTGTTATGCTTGCACATATGTAATCACGTACAATTATATTCAGACTCATGTTGCAATATCTTAAAATCCTATGAACATAAGTCATCTTAACAACTGTCCAGTTTAAAATTTAATTTTAGCTTTGGTCAAATTCATTTATGCACACGTCCGGGATGTGCATGCGTACTGGTTATTTATAATAAAAATCATATTTTTATTTTTCTAAAACAATTCTATTTATATTTTTAAAAACAATGTTTTATAAAAACCTGAAATTTAACCAATGTCATTATATTTAAAAATTCACCTATATATATAATCATATTTTTACAATTTTAAAACCATGCTATTTATATTTTGAAAATTCTTGCTATTTATATTTAAAAATCATATTTTTCTTAAAATGTTATTTATATATAAAAATTATATTTTTAAATTCAATGTTAATTTATTTATTTTAAACTGAAAATAAATTAATGCCAATTACATTTACCCTAAATGTTGTTGTTCTTTCTTCTTCTTTCTAAACCGTTCTGCTCTGAATCCCGTCAAACTACCTTCCCCCCAAACCTCACCGTTAGTGCACCAAACCCCAACGTAGGAGGTCAATCCGAGGGCGTCACTGACGAGCCCTCAACCCCTTCCGTCGGCGCGCCAAACGAGGTGCATCTCGCACCTCTCTCCACCTAGAAAAACGCCCCCAAAACTGCTGCCTTCGACGCCAGAAATCGACCGCCCCTGAGCCTTAGGGATGATTACCACCGTTGATCGGAGAGGTCTCGCTGCCCTCTTGAATTCTCATGTTGAATTGTTCATGTACGAGTGCGTGGATTTTGAGATTTAAAGGACTGAATGGAATGAGATTTCGCTCGTTCATGGTTTAAAAGAGGGCGCCGCGTTTCTGAGCTGGGGGAAAATTAGGGTTGGGGAATTTATATTTATACCCATTTTAATTTATTATTTTATTCATTTATTTCCAAATTAACTTGTTTAAAGCTGGTTGGGGAATTTATATTTATACCCATTTTAATTTATTATTTTATTCATTTATTTCCGAATTAACTTGTTTAAAGCTTTTAACTCCAAATGAATCCCAATGAATGTCGCCCCCAGCTAAATACCCCCATTCCGTACACAATGGGATATGTTTCGTAAGCCAATTCGACTATTTCGTTCAGTTTTCATTGAAATTAAAATATAAATCATTATATATTCAATTTAAACGTACATTTTAATTTACCAGGGACACATACGAGCTCCAAAAATTCTCGAAAAATAAATCTAGCTATGTTTTTATGATGCAGTCCTAACAAAATTTATTTCGTTGAATTTGGAGATCGTTTGAAAAATGACCATTTTCTGGTCGATCCAAATTGACTGAAATTGTCAAAACACGTTTTAATTTGCCACGCTCACATAATAATTCAAAAAATTATTAAAATTGAAATCTAGCAATAATTTTACATTCCGGATCCAACAAATGTGGTCTCATCGAAAATGGAGGTCGTTTGCAAAATGGCTATTTTTAAGGGCTATATTTTATATTAAATTCCATAACGACTATTCAGAATTTTCAACTGGACATAACTTTTTATTCCCGCCATTAAATCTGGATTTTTCACTTTTGTTGGAAAGATATTTTCAAACGGATTCAAATATTTCTGGTTTTACCAAAATCCGGTTTATTTTGAATCATGTACATTCATTTGAAATTTGAAATCGAATTTTCAAACTACCGCGCCATTTTCAATTCCTTTTATATTTAAAATAAATATTTATATTCTAACTTCGATTCAAATAAATTTATACATTCTAATTCTATTCAAAATAAATTTCTAGTCGTTATTATTTAAAATAAATCATTTTAAATATTCAAAATTCATTAAATTGCCAAAATAAATTATTTTAAATTGGTTCTGATTTTCCATGTTGTTACAATTACTGAAGGAAATTATGATGGCACTAAACCGCGAATTTCATCACAGAAGATTTGCTATCAATCTCATATATATAATTCAAATTATATATATAATTTCCTTTAGTAATACTATACAAATTATCATGTAGTAATGAAATTCAAATTATAAAATTTCCTTCAGAACTATTAATCTTAATAGAGAGGTAGACATATAATTCAAATTATCAAGTAGTAATGAAATTCTAACTTGTTAGTGAATTGATCAACTTAATTTGATAGAAACAAATTTTATTTAAAAATAAACGAAAACATTCATTTATTTAGAAATCAGAGGTAAAAAAATTGAAGACTAATAACAAACCATTTTTCTGAAATTTACTGATAAATCAACCTTTGAAGAATATTGATGTGGATAGCGTAATTGTTAGAAAAACATTTTCTTTTCGTCAATTGAATGGATTTATTTCACTGGTAAACTTTAACTTCATTATTTTTAGACTTGTAGATATATCATCTTAGTATGTGAATGATAACATGTTGACAGTTGGATATTGACTGTAAAGACAATTTGAGTTCAAATCTCAAACCTTTGGAACCTATAACCAAGTATTAGTGTGTTTCCTAAATACACAAATCTTTGTGTCATTTTCAGATATTTTCAAACAAGGGTGCTACATGCACACTTTATTACTTCAAATTTTTGCTTCTCCTACTTAGTTATGTCTTTATACACAGCAGATGACATTAACTACTTCAATTATTTTTTAACCAAGCATAGCTGTTGAAAAAGAAATTAATGCATTCTGACCAAACTGTCACCAAGATCAACGACGTGGTTGAAAACATCCCCTTTTATAAATTTGGTTTCCTCGATGAAAAACTACTTCCATCCAGACTATACAAAAAGGACAAGTTGATTGGTAACTTTTATTTTTATAACATACACTGATAGCAAATTTGTTTTACAACTATTTACACGCTACTACTAATTGTTCAAACAAATATTCAGATGTATGCGGTCTTCTTCGAGGAATATCAACAATCATTCCTATAACTAAAAGAGATAGCAACCAAACTACTAAAAGAGAGATACAAATTGAATATCAAAGGTATGAAACAACTCATCTACTATTTTATTATCTAATTTATGTGCTATATAAAACTATAGCTTACCTATTTTCCAGTGGAAAAACGTATATTATTTCTTTATGGTCAGACAAAAATTACTTACTTGACGAATCGATAGTTGACGCATCTATTGATCCATTCCCAATTATCATTACCTCAACTACCATGTCTAACTTTGGACGTAAAAACCTTTAACCCAAACTTTCGCGCTTTTACACTAAAGTACTTATGCATCGAAATTTGAACAAACACAATGACAGCTAACATTTGCACTTCTGTATTGAAGCATTTTTTCTTGCAGGCTCTATCACTTTTGATTCAACATTTGCAACTAAGGTATATAAGAACATCAAGATTCCAGAGACAGAAATGATATTGAATAGGTAATCATCCTTTTTCTCTATATAGTTTCTATATTTTAGATATTAACATTTCATCCTTCATAACATTTAGCTTCTACTCACAGATCACAACAAGGTATGTCATCCCATATTGCAATTCTACACAGTAATAGTTCGCCCAATCCTGTTGGACCGATAGAAGATGTTCACTCAACCATTTCGCAAATGATGGATGATATATGAATTGCTAACTGTAGGGTACGTCACACTCTTAGTATTGCTAAATTTCGTTGTCTACTTATTCTAGACAATGCGTAATTTATTTGTCTTCAATGAATCTACGTTATTGTAATAACAATTAGTGATGATGTTTCAGGGTAAAAAAATATATCATAACCGCAACTATTTTGAAATTGACAGCAACTTCTACTTGGAGCTACTTATGTTGTGTTCTTTGCAACTCAACTGCCCGAAAGGAAGGCGAACGATAAATTTGTAACAAATGTGAATTCTCAATAACCATCAAGTGCATAGGTATTTTTCTATGTTATTTAGCATTACTATATAACACATGATCGACTTCTAACCATTTTTTTCGTATATACTGTTTGCTTGTGGATATCTTAGATGCATCAAGGTCGTCAACCATCACTGCCTTTGATCGAGAAGCAGAAGCACTTATTGGTCTAACAGTAGATGAGTTGCTAAGGATTTCTAACACGCTTATACTGCACCCTTACTCTCTTCTTTTCCACATTATAATATCCTTATTGAATCATCCTTATTATGTTTACTAAATTAACCAGGAAAAAGGAGCAGAAAAGTTTCTAAATATTTTTGAAAAAATGCCGGTGTAGATGCCCTATTTGAATTCAGGCCCACCAACCATGACTTGAACAACAAAGATACATATGTAACTGCTAATTTTTTTATCAAAAAGATTAAAGACATAGGTTTGGCACAATTGCAGTCGAGGTATGTATAGCTTTTGTACCTATATTTTACCAACATTATTCAACAAAATTATTAGTATCCATTTTTATTTTCATTTTATTATTCTTTCACAGTCCCCAATACAAACCGAGGAAAATATGATGCTCCATTAACCTTCTGACATAATAACTCTAAGCATCATCATTGGTGCATCGCTTAAGAGGAAAATAATAATCATCCATGTATTACACTACATTAAAATTACATATCAATTGTGCCTACCTACTTACTATCAGGCCTGGCCCTTCCCACAAGCAGGAAAAGCAATGGCTTAGGGAAACAAAATAATAGGGGCACCATTATCCATCATCTACTGATTACATACGAATTTGAAAAAGAAAATTTGCAATATAAATCAGCAGAATCATCCACATTGCGTTTAATTTGCTGATTCTAGCGAAGGGCCAGCACGATTCCAGCGATCTAGGAAAGCACAACAGCGATTCCAGACCAACGATTTGGATTCCAATTTTCAACAAAGTCGCGACGACGATCTAGGTAGGCAGGTATGACAACTAAGCATTCCAGCGAAGGGTCTTCTTCTAATCTTCTTGGGCGGTTAGTAATTGTATAATTTGACTATGTTTTTTTGTATGTTACTGTGATTATAATGTCTGTTTGTAGAACTCATTCGGCCATTCCTTGGAATTAAAATTTGTAACGTATGTTTTAATTTTACAGTATATACAAATTTAAAGTTTTCTTTTGTAATATGGTTGACTCTTACTCCAGTTATTGTCAGTATAAAAGCTCACATAAAAATGTTATTTGCTGTCCCATAGAGATAACTATGTTTTAATTAATTGGAATAAATTACAATATAGATGGCTCTTACTCCAGATTTAACAGTTATTGTATGTTTTATTTCGGCCATTCTTACATGGAATGTTGAATAATATTATTTGCTGCCAATTAAATATGTTTGCAAACTATTAAGTTCTATGTCAATTATTTCAAGAGTCAACCATATAACAAATAACTTTTTTATGTCAATGAAATTACTTCAGATTTAAGTTGTATGCTTTAATTGTTTTAATTTTAATCAATTCCAGAGAAAATGTATGTTTTAATCGTTCGCAAATAACCTTTTTGATTGCAATATAGTTAACTTACAATTAGTAGATAAATAACTATGTTTTTATAGGAAGTTGTAGTTAAACGATTATTATTTTTTGTTATATAACTTCAATTATTATTGCGAATAAAGTGATTTCCTCATTTTATCTTTTTGTTTTTAAAATACTATAAATTGTTTTGATATCATACATTAGCATCTATAGAAGAGCCTCTTTTTTGCTTTCTACTTTAGGTACCAAAAGCCCTAAGACTGGCCCTGCTTACTATTTATGCTTGCTAACGCAGAACAAAGCTACAAAGTACGAAAATGGAAGCCCAACAACTTCATCAACACTACGAAATGGAAGTAGGAAGAGTTCACGGCATGGAATAAGAATCGCTGTAAGTATTTAATTCTACATACTTTAATATCCAATATATGTTTTACTGTGTCACAATAAATAATTATTCTAACTTGCCCTATTGCTTCTACACATATACATTTGTAACTCTACACATAACATAAATTAGCCTACCAACCTGTATAAAATATCCAAGGAATACCAAGATGAAGTGGAATGAGTGGACTACAATGATACAAACCTAACAAAGAAACAAAAGAAAGATAAGAAGAAATTTTGATGGTCTTCTCAACTCACCATCCACCCTTCCACTTTAAACATTTCCTTTCCTTTATGTCTCTCTTCGTTTCCAACGTTAATAATTTTTTTGCAGCTGTTGTTTTTCTTTTTTACTTTTACCCATGCAGTGTAATTTTTTTATGCGTTTGAACCTCCTCTTTCTTCCACCGTACTGTACGTTTTTCCTGTTTCTACTTGAACCTATTTTTCATTTTTAATATCCTCTGCATGTGGAAAATAAAGTTGTTTCAGTTCTCACCTACTACTCATGTGTTCCTTTTCTATGTTTCACTATTTTTGCTTTCACTATTCTTTATATGCCAGTGTTACAGCACGTTGGTGGTCATACAAATTTACAGCAAATTAATGTTTAGTTCATTCCATATTATCAAGAATATGTTATTTACAGCTATTGTTGCAATCACTTTGTGCATGGAAGATCAATTTTGCATATATTGGTCAAGCAAAAGATGAATCAATTTTGAGAACAACTGTTCTTGGAATCACTATGTCACATGTTGTTTGAATAATAAGCATTCCTGCTGCTTGCATATAACTTCAAAAAAGGTAAAGCCTCGGTATGAATAAGGTTTATAGCTGCATGGGTTGTGGATCAAATAATTAGTGTGTATAAATAAATAAATCTCAAACTAAACAAAAAATATCGGAACTACACAAGCTTGTGGATCTATTGCAAACAAATATTAAGGTTGTCAAGTGAAAACCAACCAAAGTTGATTAGAATTCCTAAAAAAATCAGGGAGCAACAAAACTCGAGATTTAAATTTGTATTGTCTCAATAATCTATAATTTACTTTTTGTGTGCCCATTTTTTTGTTCTTTCAAACATTAAATAATAACCTCTTAAATCTGTGTACTATTGTACCTCATCATTACTATTCACATCTATCAATCTTCTCAAGCCATATGCCAAGCAACTTCATTATTCCATATTAGCCAATAACAAACACAAATTGATAAAAACTTATTTCCACCACATAACTATTACCCATATCTATTTTCAACCGAACTACCAACAGTATCACGTAATTACCCGTGTGCGAAGCACGGGTTTCAACCTAGTATCTACTAAGTCAACAAAAGTCCCCTTCATGTGCGTAGTTATCTTCTCGTGATATTCCTGCCTCATCCCTAGTATGAACCTTTCATTCTTCTCCAGTCTCGTGCTAATTAATTCTGGCATGTACTGCGACAACTCAATGAACTTATTTGAGTATTCCTCCATTGTCATCCCTCCCTGCTTTAGACCCATACAACTTCGATATACTCGGGATTTTCCTTCTTCCTCGTATATTGTTCTTCCAATACTTCTTTGAATCGATCTCATGTCATACCATCCTCCGGCTTGTTTTGGATAACAGTTTCCTACCAAGCCAAGACTCCCTCTTATAATTGCCATGATGCCAGAATTCTTTTTTACATATCCTCAATCTCAAGTCCTTTGAGCATAACCAAGCCTGAACTTCCATAATGAATTCAGTTACTTTGAAAGGCTTGCCTCCCAAGTTGGTAATTTTTTTGCATAGAGTGGCAAAGTTAACTCGAGGTCACATTGGTACCATTGCTTCCTCTACTATGGCAGCGATGTTTTGACCATTGATTGTGTTGCCCCCACCTACTCTGAAACCTCTTCTTCAGTTCATCCTTACTATCTGTTCACATAATAAGAAAAACACCTTAGAATAGCGAGAATTTATCTTTTAGAGTGTGTGCAACATTCAATTGAAAATTGATACTACGTGCTTTCTCAGACTAAACTCATTCAAGGGTATTACTAACCCTATATCTAATTAGTTGACCACATTGATTTTTAGATGTTCGTTTAGCCTAAGCTATGTTACCAATTAAAATGATCCAATCCACAACCTCAGAAATCGACACTAATACATCATCGGTATTCATGTGCCCTAGATCTGATGCCGTAGAGTCAGAAGGTTTGGGATAAAAAGAAAGTATAGATAGAAATAGAATAAACAAAATCTCACATCATATTAAATTTCAATAATTTACATTAACAAATAAAAGCAAATAATCTAATACATACTAATCCAATGAGAATGGTTATACATCCCATCATATAAATGTTGGGAAACATAAATGCAGTGGAATGATAGTAAACAAAAAGACAAGACCAAAAGCTCCATGCTCTAATAGCCTTCATAATGCTCCATGGATTCATGCACTAAAACGATGTTATCCACCTGAATCTAGGCTTCCCGGAGAAATAGGAGCACCTAGAGTTTAAGAGAAAACACTTTCGGGTTAGTCATGGGGCTTTTATGAGAAACTCAACTTCCCTATTTGGAAACCATAAGTATCCCATAAGACCACTACCACAAATAAACATGTTTTTTACCTTATGGTAACCAAATAATTTTTACGTCGAAATTGTTTGATATTATCTTTAATGATTTTCTAGATAAAATCCTCTTTTAAATAAATTATAAAACTATGTGAAATTGTTTCTAATTAAATTCCCCACCCTTTATGGGTTCTATAATAAAATATGCAAGCTCCTAGGGAAGTTGATTCCATATGATGGGAAGGTAAGGGACTACCTTCTGAATGGTACACCTCTAGATGGGATGTACCGATAACCACTCTCATCTGCCTAACTGGCATGGCCGGAACAATTACACAGACCTTTACTTCTGGTGGTGCATTGTCTGAATATGTTATCACCCCGGCCGTAACTGACCTATCTCCCCGAGGCCTCTTAGCATGCTCTTCTTCTCGATAGATAATGAGAAATCTGGAAAGGTGATAAACATCTTCTCATTGGAACTACCCAAACTGACCTCACTACTTGCCTTGTTTTTGCTTACACTAGTTGTAGAGGCATAGAGGTCTACGATTACCTTTTCTTCAAGAACATTCTTCACTTCGAATGCCACATTGCCAAGTCCAACACACACCACTGATTTTCGCTAATGCACAACCCCTAAGCTCGTACTTCTCAGATAAGGATGTTAAGCTAAAAGAAGTTTCCATCTCTACCACCAACAGATGTAAATTCGTAGAGATCAACAAACGAATCAGAAATGCAACGTCGGACATTTATCCATACAAGTTGTCCTGGGTTTGGACAAATCGATCGAAGATCTAAATGCAGAATCACTATCAATTGGTATATGGGAAAAATCTCCAGAGGGACAATGGCAGCAACCCTTCATTTTATCTGCATAATTATTTCGTCTTCAATCTTCATTACTTTGTAACATTTAACTAATCTGAATTGGTTTTTAGATAGGAACCACCCAAATCTAATTTTAGTCTCCTCGAATCAATCATAGCAAAAATAGTGTTTAAGAAGTTTTGGGTGTTGGGTGTTCTTCATTTCTTAATTCATTACTCCATAAAACATCTTTTAAGGATTTATAACTTCAATTACTCTTCATTTATTCATTTCTTAGTTTTAGGTGTTTCTTCATTTCTTAATTTATTACTTCATAAAACAACTTTTAAGGATGTATAAATTCAAATACTCTTTAGGGATATATATATAAAATCATTAAACCTTCTTCATTTGGATGGTAAGTCCGTTTTATTTTCAAGATCTGAAGAAATTACAATTATCTTACTTGATATCAATTTCTATGTTCAAAACCGACTACTCGTCAAATAATGGTGCAAACTGCTTTTAAATTATTATGAATAATAAGGATTTTCTCCTCGAAATTCGATACTAGATGCAACAAGATCACCCCCAAGAGATTTATTTATTTATCTTTAGATAATTTGATCTTTTATAATTAACTTGTTTTCGACATTCAACTTCATCTAGTTCTCTTCCAGGAAAGGGCCAGGTGAGCCAGGGCACTGGTTTCTCCTGAACATATCCTGGTTAAACACCCACATTTGGATCTCGAAAATATAAAAATTAGGCTTACTCATCGGCTTATTAGAACCAAGATTAAATCGTTGCTTATTATAGCCTTTTGATTTAATTGTCAAACATCTTCAATTTATTTATAGATCTTCAAAACAATCTTTAGATTACTTCATTAATCATTAAAACACATTCATTAATTATTTGGAGAGGATATATTAATTTTAAACTTCAAATTCAATTGTTATTACAAAAGAAATGCAAAAGCGTTGCAAAAAGTGTCATTTAGGCTTAATTCTTTAAAATGACTTTACTATCATTGGAGAATTCATATTTTCAATGTAACTTTTAAAAAAAAATTAATCATTTATAAGATTTATTCCATAAATTTTTGGAATTGAGAACTTCATTTTCAAAAATCTCATTTTCTAGATTTTCCAACTGCAAAACAGCGATATTTTTCAAAACTTGTTTTGTCATATTTCAATATATATCCAACGGAATCTTGATTTTTTCGATTCGTTGGAAAGATATGGTTATAATATTCGAAAACATCTTGCTTTAAAGAATTTAAATTCATATTTTTCCATATACTAAAGATTCAATTTTTAAATAGTGAAATCGTGAGTTATCGATTCGCGACACACTAAAATTTCTCCAAAAGTCTTTCCAAACTTCATTTAATTATTTAGAAGTGTTCATAATTTTTTTTAATGTTTAAAATCATTATTAAGAGGTCTAGTCATTTCGTTTTCTCCATTTCATTCAACTAAAGGAAAGTGATTTCCTTCATGCTTATCGACGTGTATTTAACGTGACTTGTTGATCATCCATACAATCAAACATGCCAGCATCCAAACTTGTCAAACATTCATCATAGCATTTATAAGCAACATTTAACATACGTGTATAGTAATAGTTTTAACTTCATTTACCATTTACTTGTGTAATTAGGGTCATCTAAGTTTTGTTTCTTACCTTTTATTGGTTTCAGTTTTTTTCCTTACCTTTGATTGGTTTTCTTAGCGCTATCGACACTTGCTAAACTCTTCTTAGACTATCTCGACACGTTCTGTAACACCTTGAATTTTCTGTGAATATAAAATTAACGAATTTAAGAATGCTTAATTTAAAATGTGAGACTTAAGGGAAAACGGTTTACACCATTGCGTTCGTCTCGGAATTCTGCTTGAGATAGAATCCGAGTTTGCGTGAATTGGACTCCATATGAAGAAGTTATGGCCTTTCGAAGTTTCAGAATTCAGATAAACCAAAAACAGTTTGAAATTCAAATTCAGACAGGCGAGCAGGCTGGGCGGGAATTCTCCAGCCCAAGGGCCAGGTCGACTAGGGGGTCGACCTACTCCCGCGGGCAGATCTGAAAGATGACGCTGTTTCGAATCATTGCTGAGTCATTAGGGATGAGGTGTAATTCTATCTTGATGGATGGTCTTGATTGCTTCTAGGGTTAATCTGACGGCTCTAAATTAATTAAAATTCTATATAAGAAACTTAAAATCACACTAATTCATACCAAGAGCCGCCATGTCGTCAATGGAGAACCTAGAGTAGCCGCCGTTCTCTTTCAACCCAAAAGCAAGATAGAAGCAAGAATCAAAAATCAAATCTAATCTAAATTAGAATAACAATTAGTCTACATCAAAGGCGAGCAATTCAATTTCAGAATACAGATCCCAGAAAAACAAGACCGTTCTTTTGTTTGTGAGTATAATTTCTTTCACAAAATTAATTAATTAATTTAATTGTGATAAGTTATAATTGGGATAACGAGAATATGACTTTGAATCATGTGATGTTATCATTGATAGTTGTGTTATTGTGGATCTATTTCATATGTTGAATTGTATCTATTCAATTTGATTCGTCTTATGCAAGTTTGAAATGTTAAATCATATGTATATGAATCTTATGCAAGTCTGTAGGTGGATTATACACAAGTTCATATGTGAATCATGTGCTAGTTTATATGCAAACATGCGACATTAATTTACATGTTTAGATCCATATGCAAGTTCACACCTTTGTGTTTAGATCTATATTTAGATCCATGGCAGTATATAGTAATGCAAATTTATGTTCTATATGCCCATTGCATATGCTAGTTTTGTATGTGAATCATATGCTAGTTTGAATGAAATTCATATGCAATTTATTGGAAATCCATATCCATATATGCAAGTTTATGAGTACATGTTTAGATCTATATTTAGATCCATGATAGTTTATGCAAATTTATGTATATCTATTGCCTATGCAAGTTATTGGCTATATAAACTTATGTCATGATTCTTAGATCTATTTTATGTGTTGTGATGTTGCTTTCCTTTTTTATAAGTTAGACTACTTGCGAGTCTAACATATGTCATATAAAAACGTACGAATAGCGTGGGGACAATGGTAAAATATTAAATATACATAATTGTGAATTAGCATAAAATGGCCTTAAAATTGTATAATTGATTGGAGACATTAATTGGTATAAATTTATATACATGAAATTATGGATATAATTTAGGTGACAATTATGGACAAAAATTAATTTGGAATTTATTGAAAAATTTGAATAGGGATATTAATCCAATTTAGGGTTAAATAATTATGTGTAAATTAACCGCCTAAGACACGAGGTTAGGCTCGTTTGTGGTATAAGACTGCCCGGACCCGCCCGTCAAATCCAGCAACCGCAAACGGTAGTCTAATGTGAGAGGTCAAAGGCACAAATTAAATGCGTAACGATTGTAAAGACACGAGGTTAGGCTCGTTTGCGGTATAAGACATGCACGGACCCGCCCGACAAATCCAGCAACCGCAAACAGTAGTCTAATGTGGGAGGTCTTTATAAGATTACGGTTCTAATGAATTAAGTGACACTTAACCAGATAAACATGTGGTGGGACATGTGGGTTAAGTGGGTGGCCTAGGGGCATGTGAAATATGATTAGAAACACTTAACCAAGTTGAAAACATGTAAGAAGACATGAATAAGAAGGGGTTAAGTGGGATGTTCTAGTGGGGACCAAGCATAGGTGGAAAGCTTGTGTCAAACATGGGGACCCTTTTCAAACCAGTAACCCATTAAGTATCTTTGTGAGCTCAAGTTAGATCGAGGATGGGACACGCTTACAGGGTTTGATTGTAAGAACTCAAAACGGGTTAACGGTGGCAGCACAAGTCTAACGGGGTCATGTACGTGCGTGGGCCCGGGCTGGTAGGTAAGACGTTGTTGCATCATGTAGATATAAGTCGTCCATCTTTAGTGGTATCGGGTTGCCACTTTGGGAAGTGATACACCCCACTGTGGGACCAACACGGGTATCTACGAGTTAGGGAGCCGATCGCATGGGGGTAGTGGGTAAACTAGTGGAGATAGGGGTAGGTGGCACCTATGAAGGCAACTAGTGGTACACGAAACCACCATTATCGTTATTATGTTCAGTAGGCGGGATCAACTTTTTGGATGACTAGTTGTGGTGCAGTATAGTAATCATCCTATAGTGATTAGGAATGAGATTAACGCCAGAATATTCCTCTTGTTTGTTTTGTCATGCCCACTTGTTTCACGGTCATACCTTGTTTTACCAGTTTATGCCTTATCCTAATTACTTTAATAATTATATTGTTAAAGTTATTATACTTGCCAGACTTTATGTCTGACCCCCTTTGTTTTCGCCTCTTTTCTTCCTTCCCCCCCCAAGGTTCTCAGGGTGGGACTAGTACTAGTGGAGCTTGATCTTGGATTTCTTTCTCTCTCTTTTGGAAGTGCTTGGATTGTTGAAAGTAAAGTTCAGCTCATCTCTTTATGGCTACTTGTGTTGGGGTTATGCTTTTTATTTTATGTACTCAGAAACAATTTTGTCAAGATGGTTACTAAGTGTACTTGGTTTTTCAGTTGGTTTATGATGTTGTTGTAATCAAACTATTTCTCCGCTGCAATAAATGTTGTTTTGAAAATTTTCAAATACCAATATATGTATCTTTCCTATTATATTCTGTTCTATTCACCAATAATACTCCATGAAAGTTAATGCATTCCCTTTGAGAGTGACATTAATGGACGTGGGGTGTTACACGTGGTATCAGAGCTGAAGGTTAACAGATAAGAGATTTTGAAAAACTGTTTTTCAAAAGCATTTTATAAAGAAATACTTTCAAAAGTATGTTTTAAAGAGAGTATTTTCAAAAGAAAAGTTTGTTTTAAAAACATAACCCCCAAGAGCCATATATCTTTCTTTCAAATTCTCCATTTTGAATCTCTTCCTTTTTCTTTTTCAGCATGTCTGGGGAACTTGAGATACTCGAGGGCATACCGATACCAGGCTGGTTTAGAAGGTATCTGGAAGCTAGGGCCACTATCGTAGGCCAAGCAAATGTTCCTCCTCCCCCAGCTGTAGTAGCTCCTCCTCCTCCCCCGCCTCGCATTGATACTTTTTCGAGAAAATGCAAAGATTTTCGGGCAATGGGCGGGTGTAACAACCCGAAAATCTGGGGAAAATCTGGGCCAGTTTAAAATTTTTATTTTTGCAATTTTAGCGAATTTTGAATATTTAAAATAGTTTATTTTAAGTAATATCGACGAGAAATTTATTCTGAATAGAATAAAACATATATATTATATGCGTCGTCGTTAGAATATAAATAATTATATATAATTATAAATAGAATTGAGAATGGCGCGGTAGTTCGATAATTCGATTTCAAACTTCAATTGAACGTACCGGGTGCAAAACAATCTGGATTTTAGTGAAATCAAAAATAATAGGATCTAATTGATAATATCTTTCCAACGAATCAGAAAAATCAAAATTTCATAGCGGGAATCAAAATATATGTCCAGTTGAAAATTCTGAATAGTCGCTATGGAATTCAGGCCCTTAAAAATGGGAATTTTGCAAGCGACCTCGGATTTCGACGAAACCACTTTTGTTGGATCCGTGATGTCAAATAATTGCTAGATTTCAAATTTCATAATTTTTCGAATCAATATGTGAGCGTGGCAAAACAAAACGTGTTTGACCAGTTTCAGTTGATTTTAATCGACTGGAAAATGGCCATTTTTCAAACGGTCTTAGAATTCGACGAAACTAGTTTTGTTAGGACCGTATCGTCAATACGAAGCTAGAAAATATTTTTCTGCAATTTTTCAAGTCTGTATGTGGCCTCGGTAATTTGAAATGTGCGTTTAAATTGAATATATAAAGATTTATACTTTAATTTAAATCAAAACTAGTCGAAACGATAAAATTGGCCTACGTGGCATATCCCATTGTGTTCGGAATGGGGGTAATTAGCTAGGGGCGACAGTCGTTGGATTGGGTTTCGTGTTCGTATAAAAAAGTTACCTTTTTGTAAATAAAATAATATAAAATAATATATATAAATATCTTAAGACCTAGTTCTCTCTCACTTTTCAAAACCGGGTCAAAACCGCTGCTGCTCCTCAACTCTCGACGGCGGATGAGCTCAGATTTTTGAGCTCAAAAATCTCGAAATCCATTCAATAAAATCTGCAACTTCTTAGGAGAATATTGTGGTCCTCCTTTCGATCTTCACAACCATACTTGGGTCATCGTATTTTGGGGAGGAAGCCGCTCGAACTCGAGCTACAAAACCGCCGCCATCGCACCTGTTTTCGCCGCGCCTCTGGCGATCGAACTCGCCCTGCTTCTGGCCCCTGGTGGCTCTTCCCAAGGACAACGTCGTGGTCACATCTGATTGTCACCTAGCTTCATGATTTTGGCGCAGAATCCAAGCCCTAGCTGCTGGGCTTCTACGTGAACAACCAGGAACCGCATTTAACAGAGAAAGGTAGTTCCTTTCTATTTTACCTTTTTTCCATTTTATTTACTACATTAATTTTTTAAAAATATATATATTTATAGCCTTATTCAAATCTGATCTTTACTTATATATATAACGTGGATTTATTTTCAGATTAATTTCGAATTTAAAGTCTGATTTTCAATATATGAAAATAGAAATACCATTGTTTTTATAAAATAAAATAGCATTGTTTTAAACAGAATTTGTTTGGAAAATTTAAATAGAATTGATTTTATAAAAATATAAAATAACATTGTTTTGAAAATAAAATTTGCATTTCTTCAATAATGAGATGAGCGTTGTTTGTGAAAATAGAAAAGATTAGATTTTTAAAATAGAAAAGATTAGATTTTTAAAATAGAAAAGATTAGATTTTTAAAATAGAAAAGATTAGATTTTTGAAATTGAAAAGGCGAAATCTTTATATGAAGAATAGCGTGATAAAAATAGAATTTTTATCTATATAACATCCTTGTAAAAATAGAATTTTTATCTATATAGTAGCGTAGTAAAAATTCGATTTTTATATATTGAATAACAAAGTAAAAATTCGATTTTTATATATTGAATAGCAAAGTAGAATTCGACTGTTATATATTGAATAGCGAAGTAAAAATTCGATTTATATATATTGAATAGCGAAGTAAAAATTCGATTGTTATATATTGAATAGCGAAGTAAAAATTCGATTTTTATATATTGAATAGCGAAGTAAAAATTTGATTTTTATATATTGAATAGCGAAGTAAAAATTCGATTTTTATATATTGAATAGCGAAGTAAAAATTCGATTTTTATATATTGAATAGCGAAGTAAAAATTCGATTTTTATATATTGAATAGCGAAGTAAAAATTCAATTTTTATATATGTAGTGGCTACGGGCAACGAAAGCGACAAAAGGTGAGAATGGCGAAGATTTCTATAAACGAAGTGTCGTTGAGTTGGAATAGCTATCGGTGAGAACTCCTCACTCTAAATTTCTTTTTCTAGTTGAAATATATATACTAGGATGCAGACGGTGTTTAGTAACACCCGACACCCGTCATCCACAGACCATGGATAGCTTGTTTGTTTGATTGATGTGATGTGAAAATTGTTTGCGATGTTGATGTGAAATCGATAATAAAATAATATATATATTGAAAGTGAAAATATCGTATATATTGAAAGTGAAAATATCGTATATATGAAAAGTGAAAATATCATATGTATTGAAAGTGAAAATATCATATATATTGAAAGTGAAAATATCATATATATTGAAAGTGAAAATATCGTATATATTGAAAGTGAAAATATCGTATATATTGAAAGTGAAAATATCGTATATATATATTGAAAATGAAAACGATATATATATATACATATATATGAAACACGAAAATGATTTGATTGTTAAAAATATAATTTTTAACATATATATATACACTGTATAAAATTGAATAGAATAGAAAATGAATTTGAATTGAATAGAATAGAAAATGAATTCGAATTGAACAGAATAGAAAATGAATTCGAATTAAATAGAATAGAAAATGAATTCGAATTGAATAGAATAGAAAATGAATTCGAATTGAATAGAATAGAAAATGAATTCGAATTGAAATCGAATTGGAATTGAAATGGAAGTTGAAATTGATTTTGAAACAAATTTAAAACGATTTATAAAATTTGTTTTAAATGGAAATCGATGAAATATATTATATATATTATATATAATATAATGGCCTGAATAGAACGCGCCGCGCCGCGGGAGTTCGCGAATTTCGACCATTAACTTCGAACGGACATTACGGGAGATCCGACCGTCGGATTCTCCTGAAATCGGAACCATTGGGTTCGTATCGAAAAGAGCTTTCTAAGAATATTAGAAATTTGAAATCTAACGGTTGGATTTGGAATTATGTCCAAATCAAATTTGGAAAAGGTCGCTGTAAGTGCAGTTCGATGACCGTTGATGGAAATCGACTGTATGGGCCTTGATAAAATTATTAAAAATATCGATAATTTGTGTAAAATCATAAGAAATGATTTGTGAAGAATTGGAATGAAAAAAATCCATATTTGAAAAGATAAAAATATATTTTTATCGAAATGAACTAGTTATTAACTAGAAAAATAATCCAATGGTTATAAATAAATAAATTGGATTAGATTTAAATTGAAATTATCTTTGGATATTTTCGATATTGGATTCCGTGATTATACAGATATTGTGATGGAAATTTGGAAGATATCGATATCGTTATTCCCGATATGATATCTGTTGGTTTCAGGATTCGATGTTGAATATAAGTCGATACTCTCTCTATTCAAAACCTTACATTTAATGTAAAATTTGATTGATTGATTGTTTGGATTGTGCTCGACCAGTTTATGAGCAAAATATGCTTTTACATTTAGCATTGGGTTGGGTTGAAAATATCTGTGTGCTAACGCCTTGTGAAACACTTCACGATTTGACGATAAGGTGATTAGCGATGTTGTGTTCATTTCAAATTTAATGAACGATTGTGAAATGATATTTTTCTTAAGTGAAAAGAAATGTATTCCCGATTTTGGACAGGGAATGTTTTATAAAAATGTTTTATAAAACAGAAAGGATTTCGAGGCCCAAAACCCGATGATTTCTAAAGTGATTTAGAAATGTATTATATGTTACATTGTGGTTCATCGCATATTCGATTAGTTGCTATTGATGATGTATCTGTTTGGTGGCGGAGAATTTATTCTCTTGCTTAACACCCTTCTTTGAGACGTACGAGCTCAAAGGTTATGTGATTAATAGTGACTGATCATATGTGTGAATTACTGATGTGAAGTACTATATTTTGAACGTACTTGTGATTATTACGTTGTGAAATGATTTTCCCTACTTTGGGATATGAAATGATTTAGTATGTGGCTAAAGAGTCGGGTAACCCTGAGACTAAAAGTATGGGTGAGAGGGCGGTGTATGCTCTCCATGTGTGGGAGGTGCATCGTCAGTGTAGCCTACTCATATGTGGGGTAGGTGCACATTTATATATCGAGTTGCGAGGTGTGTACCCTTTGCCTTGTCGATGGGGAGCACGATATTTGGTTGCATACTTGTTTGTATGCATTATTATGTTTTGGAATTCATATTTCCAAACGATTTGATTTGAGATCCCGAAGTGAAATCTACTTTGATAAAGAAAGTTAGATATGTTTTTCAAATGATTTGAAATAAGAAATCGGGAATATAATCCAAAGGAATAATTTCTGTAAATTGAATTGGATTTAGAAAATCTAAGTGTAGTGTTTAATCTAAGTGGGTAGATTGGGATATTGCATGTTGATTGATGCATAGTAGATCCATATATCTATATTGATTATTGTTTATACACTGGCATTCATGGGGGTAAACCCGTTCCGCGTTAGCGGCGTGGTCCCGTGATATACCATATTATTAAATAAGTTAATTATAACTGTTAGAGTTTCTCACACCAGTCCCATGACTGACCTGTAGTTTGCTTTTCCCTTGTGAACTCGGGTGCCCCTATTTTCCACACGAGCAGTCGAGTAGTTTTATTTTGCAGATGTATTGAGCAGGATTCTGGATTGAAGCTTTAAGCTGTGTCCAGACATTTACAGTCTTCCGCTGTGTAGTTTATATTTCCGCTGTGCATTGTATTACATTTATGTAAATTTATCTTCCGCTGTGTATTATTTCGATATACTCTGATATTCTGTACTCTGATGTAACATTATTATGATGTTTATAGAAGTCTTTTGTTATTTGTTCTGATGTGTTGTATACCCAGAGTTAGCGTATGCGGGATTCGAACGGTCTTGGTCGGTTTAGCGATCGATTAGGTCCGGGCGAAATCCGTGTCGTTACAGCGGGAAACCTTTTCACGGATGAGAGATGTTTGTTGAAGCCCGAAATTGGCTTAAGGAGGTAGAAGATTTATTTGGTATTTTCTAGATAGAAGATGGAAGGAAGGTCCAATTGGCTGCTTGGTTAATGAAGGACGAAGCCTCGTTTTGGTGGGAGTCACGAATGGAGAGCGTCCAGTAGAAACGTGGATGGATTTCAGACATAGGTTCGAGATAAAATTTCTCTCACGAGCAGAAGAGAATTTATACATGGAAAGATTCTTGGCATTGAAGCAAGGAATTTTATCAGTAAAGGAGTACATCAACAAGTTCAATCAGTTGGCGAGATTTGGCTTAGACTTGGTGAAGACACCAGAGAAGAAGGCTCTGAGGTTCGTTAAAGGC
Organism: Allium sativum; assembly: GCA_030737875.1. Classification (NCBI taxonomy): domain Eukaryota; kingdom Viridiplantae; phylum Streptophyta; class Magnoliopsida; order Asparagales; family Amaryllidaceae; genus Allium; species Allium sativum. The sequence goes on from JASFAX010000033.1 coordinate 11,935,759, forward strand.
CTGAATGAGCCGCTACACGGGTTGACTATGACCCACATTCCTATGGGGACCACCTTTAAGAAACTAGTTGACATGGAGCTTGTAATAACCTGGAAATCTGAGCCAATTTAAAAATTTTATTTTGGCAATTTTGGCGAATTTTGAATATTTAAAATGAATTATTTTAAATAAAAACAACGAGAAATTTATTTTGAATTGAATTCGAACGTATATATTTATATACGTCATCGTTAGAATATAAATAATTATTTATAATTATAAAGGAATTGAAAATGGCGTGGTAGTTCGATAATTCGATTTCAAACTTCAAATGAATGTACCGGGTGCAAAATAAACCGGATTTTAGTGAAACCAAAAATAATGGAATCTAATTGAGAATATCTTTCCAACGAATCCGAAAAATCGAAATTTCATAACGGGGATAAAAAGATATGTCCAGTTGAAAATTCAGAATAGTCGCTATGGAATTCTGGCCCTTAAAATAGCAATTTTGCAAACGACCTCGGATTTCGACGAAATCACTTTTGTTGGATCTATGATGTCAAGTTATTGCTAGATTCCAAAATTCATAATTTTCTGAATCAATATGTGAGCATGGCAAAGGAAAACGTGTTTGACCAGTTTTAGTTGATTTTAATCGACTAGAAAATGGCCATTTTTCAAACGGTCTCATAATTCGACGAAACTAGTTTTGTTAGGACCGTATCATCAATACGAAGTTAGAAAATATTTTTCTGGAATTTTTCGAGTTAGTATGTGACCCCAGTAAATTGAAATGTACGTTTAAAATTCAATATAATGATTTAAATGTAAATTTGATGAAAACTGATCGAAACGATCAAATCAGCTTACGATACATATCCCATTGTGTTCGGAATGGGGGTAATTAGCTATGGACGACAGGCGGTGGGCTTGATTTGGAGTTCGAAAATAAAAGTTGCTTTTTGAAATTAAATAATTAAAAAAAATACCTTCTCCCTCTTCCTCTTTACAGTCACCCCCCTATATAAAATCAAAACCGAATTAAAAAAAGAAGAAGATAAAGTGGCGGATCCCGACTTCCACCGTCGCCCCCCTCGATCTAGCGTCGCCGCCGCCCATAGTGGCCATCGCGCCCCTCCCTCATCTCCTCCTTCATCGTCTCCCTCTCCTTTTCCCGCTTCAGAAACCGCGCCCCCCAAACGCTCGAACCCCAAATCGACGAGCCCCCTGGCCAAACCCTAGCCTCCTCTACCCAACCGTGCCTCCACCTCTTGGCAGCAGCACCACTCCGACCCCAACCCGCGCAACACCACTCCGACCTCCCCCCCAGGTTGACCACCACTTCGAGACTCCCCACTGCTCTGACGCGATTCAAACTCCGGCACCTCAATGACCAGACTGCGAGCCCTTTTCCCCCTCTCTTCTTCTTCTTCTTGAAACACAAAGTGAGTTTTAATTTATTGTTTAATTTTCTGTTCAGTTTTATATATAAATATATATATATATATATATAGGATTTATAAATAAAAATAGCATGGTTTCTAAAATATAATTTTTATAATATAGAAAAGTTAAAAATATAATTTTTATGTATAGAAAAGATACGATTTTAAAATAAAAATAAAAAGATAGGATTTTTAGCGCTATAAAAATGTGATTTTTACTATGAAGAGAGATGAAATATTATATTTTTTTATATACATATAAAAGAAAAATATAATTTTAATATTATAGGAAGGTTAAAAATATAATCTTTATATTATAGGAAGGTTAAAAATATAATCTTTATATTAGGAAGGATAAAAATATAATCTTTATATTATAGGAAGGTTAAAAATATAATCTTTATATTATAGGAAGGTTAAAAATATGATTTTTATTAGGTGTGTAGAATAAAAATACGATTTTTATATTATATAACTAGTAAAAATTTGATCTTTATATAGTAGTGAGAATAAAAATATGATTTTTATTATATATATGTTGAAATAAAAATGAGATTTTTATAGCGATGAAATAAAAATTCGATCTTTATATAAGAAGTAGAAATATAAAAATATAATTTTTATATAGAAGGAGCGTTGTAAAAGTATATAAAGTAGAAATAAAAATATGATTTTTATTTATTGAATGAAGCAATAAAAATTTAATTTTTATTTGAACAGCGAGAAAAGAACTGCATAGGAATTTCAAGCTGATCCAGACGGTTCAGCAGTTCAGAAGCAAAGCACGGCGGAGTGGAACCCTCTATGAGAACTTTTCACTTTTAATTTAATTTTCTAGTTAAAATATATACTAGGATACAGACGGTGTTTAGTAGCACCCGACACCCGTCGTCCACAGACCATGGACTGCTTGTATGCTTGTTTGTTTGATTTTGATGTGTAGTTGATTGTGTGATGTGATGTGAAATGAAATAAAATATTTATACAGTTAGAAAATATTTTATAGTTAAAAATAGAATTTTTAACGTGTATATGAAGTGAAATAAATATAAACAAATCGGACGATTTGTTTATATACACACATTTGACTGATATTGATTGAGACGATAAATTTTACACATTGCCCAACTGCACAAATAAAATTTGTGTTTGATTGATTGAAACCCCACACGGGTATTGGGATGATATTTGACATACACTAATCCCAATAATTAGTTGTATGTCGATCGATTGATTGACAGACTGTCATAAGCGTTAAATATTTATATCTGATGCTTATACAGTGTAGAATGCACTCTGGATGATGGTTGATTATTTGTCGTTGTTATTTTATACATGTGTTGTAGAAAATCCATATAATTAACATTATATGGTAATTGATTGGGCCTCATTCTAGTTTTGAAGAGAAATATTTGAAAAAGAAATATTTGAAAGAAGAATATTTGAAAATAGAAATATATGAAGCCGTGTTGATTAGATTTGCGCCATTTTGACATGAACGATATTTATATCGATTTTATTCAAATTGAAATGAATATTAAAGTGAATTGAAATTCGAATTAAATTAAATTGATTTGAAATTCGAAATAAACTGAAATGATTTGAAATTCAAATAGAATTGAATTCGAATTGAAATTGAATAGAATTGAATTCGAATTGAAATTGATTAGAATTGAATTCGAATTGAAATTGAATTAATTAGAAATTCAAATTGAATTGACAACGAATTGAAATTGAATTAAAAATCGATTTGAATTGAAATCAATTTGAAATGAATTTAAAACGAATTTGTAAGGGGAAAATTCAATTTTGATTTGAATTTGAAAAGGAAGTTGAAATCGTTTTGAAAACGAATTTAAAATGATTTATAAAATACGTTTTAAAAGGAAATCGACGAAGTTTATATTATATATTATATATTATATATATATATATATATAATATAATGGCCTGAATAGAACGCGCCACGCCGCGGTAGTTCACGAATTTCGACCATTGACTTCGAATGGATATTGCGGGAGATTCGACCGTCGGATTCTCCTAAAACCGGAACCGTTGGGTTCGTATTGAAAAGAGTTTTCTAATGAATATTGGAAATTAGAAATCTAACGGTTGGATTTGGAATTATGTCCAAATCAAATTTGGAAAAGGTCGTTGTAAGTCCTGTTCGATGGCCGTTGATGGAAATCGACTGTACGGGCCTTGATAAAATTTTTAAAAATAGTAATAATTTGTGTAAAATCATAAGAAATGATTTATGAAGAATTGGGATGAAAAACTCCATATTTGAAAAGATAAAAATAGATTTTTATCGAAATGAACTAGTTTTGAACTAGAATAGTAATTTATTTATTTTTAAAACAAATAAATTGGATTAGAAATGGTTTTGAAAATAACCAGAATTTCCAATAATTGCATTGGAATGGATTTGAATCGAAATTGTCTTCGGAATATTTCGATGTTGGATTTCGTGATTATACAGATGTTGTTATGGAAATTTGAAAGATATATATATATATCGTTATTTCCAATACGATATTTGTTGGTTGTGGAATTTGATATTGAATATAAGCAGATATATTTTCTATTCAGAGCCTTGTATTTAATATCAAATGTGATTTGAGTTTGTCATGAATGGTGTCTTCATTAACACCGTTCTTAAGCCCAGTTGAGAAAAAGATTAAATCTTTTTATTTAGATCTAATGAAGTGTACCAATTAAATAAGATTTAATTGGAATTGAATTGGTATTGATTTTGGGCATATCGTGAACCGTGTTTTAAACGACACTGATTCTTTAACCCAGTTAAAGATTAAAACTAAGTGGAGTTTTAATGAATCTTTAATTAGATTGAAAAGATCGAGAATGGAGTATCACCAGTTTTACTCCAGAAAGTAGCTAAATCTTTAATTAGATTTGAACGTGAAATGGTAATTGAATTTACCGATAACACCGTGGTGTTTGATATGAAGTATGACCAGTTTTACTTCATGGGATAAATAGGTTGGGATTGAGAAATAAAATAAATAATTACTTCGGTGTGGTTCGCTAATCCCGACTAGTTTTAAAGTGATATTCAAAGGAAGATTAAAGAATTTATCTTTGATAAAATTAATGGGAACCTTTCCCAAATATAAGAATATTTGAAATAAAAAAAATATTCTGAAGTGGAATGAGGCGTATGTTGTGTCTGTGTAACACTTTTATAATATATACGCGAGTTATTCAGAAAGACCGGGTTTATCCCATTCTGAATAACTGATTCGACGTGGTGTCGAAGATGAAGACGATGGTTGAAGACTGGAGGTATTCACGTCGTTTGGATAATTACTGATGATCTTGATTGGGCCGTACACCCAAGAGGAGGGAAACAGTTGGTAATCGTCCAGACGTACTTGGAGATCGATGGATATGCGGGGTACTAGGGGCCTCCGGTTTCGTTCAGACCCAGAACGAACTTGTAAATGGACTGCGTGTCTGACATTGGATTTTAGTCTGTGTGATTGATTTCTATTAAATATATATCTGTTTGGCGGCGGAGAATTTATTATCTTGCTTAACGCCCTTCTCTGAGACGTACGAGCTCAGGGGTTATATATTGATGGATATCAAACGCATGGAGTGAATTGCCTGTGTGGCATGCCTAAGTGGCAAATGATCAAGGCTTCTGTTGAAAAGCAAAGTCTTGTGGTTGATGATCAAAGCACGACCTGTGTGGCAAAGCTTTGTGTAGCGTGGATTCGCGAGCCTCACACCCCGGTGTGAACCAAAAACAGGAGAAGGACCTCAGGGAGGGCATGCGTTTCTTTCTAGATAGAAGTGGCGTCAGTGGTTTTACACGCCCTGACGAGTTTGACTTATGTGGTTGTTGCTGCTGCGAGGCGCCTCGGATATATCGGTGACTATGTGAAGCCGATGGAGTCATTCGTTGGCTCATTTACGCCCCCATAGGGCGGGGAAACGCAGTGTTCAGGAATTTTAATCCACATCGGTGGACCGGCCCAGTCACTCCAAAGGCTTGACTGAGTACTTGCCTGAGGCTCGGGCTAGACAGTCTCAAATCAGTAGAGGACTATCTTTTGCCTCGGTTCACAGACGGAAATCCAATTTCCAAATACGTGACAATTGCGGTTTTGATTGTAGAGCCTAGTATGGCGACATGATATATGGTACCCATGCCGTCTATGATTAATATTTATGATTTGAAGTTGTTTTATGCACTATGCACTTATAATAGTATCAAATGATTTGTTTTAAACGTACTAAGCATGTTTGGCTATTATAAGGGAAAACCCTATCCCCCGGCTTCCGTTGCATTGTGTGATAGGACCTGGGTCTTATAATAGCTTCATTTTTCTAAAAAGCATTTCATTGTTTTGTTGTATGCACTGGTATTCTTGGAAGGAAACCCGTTCCGTGTTATACGGCGTGGTCCCTTGATTTACCTAACTTTAAAATAAAGATTTATAACTGTTTTAGTTCTCACACCAGTCACATGACTGACCTGGAGTTTATTGTTTTAACCTAAACTCTGGGTGCCCTTATTTACGGCACGGGCAGCTAGTAGTTTTGGTTTTGCAGATTTATATTCACAGGAACCTGGGTTGCAGCTGGAACGATATCCGGAAAGCTTTGTATCCGTGTATCTTCTTTAGTTGCATTTTGTATTATTTTCCGCTGCTATGTAATGTATTGTAGTCTCTGATATTTTTATGTTGTGTAATATTCATTTATACTCTGTATATTCTTGTATTCTGATGGAATTGTTGTAATAGCAATGAAATGTTCTTCTGTTTGTGTCCTGATGTGGCTTGTTTTCATCTCAATCCGGGCTTTCCTTTACCGGTGAAGTTCGGGTCGTTATAGAGCTTATGCATGAAGAGGAGAAAGTTGCTAATGCTAATAAGGCACCGGAGAAGAAAGGGGATCAAAAGAAATCACAACAGCAAAACAAGAAAGGTGGTAAGGATAACAATGGCAAGGGAAAGAGAAAGTGCTTTAATTGTGGGACACCAGGCCAACTAAGCAAGGCTGTAGGAAAAAGAAGAAGATTGGCTGCTTCCACTGTGGAGAGGCAGGACATCTAGTTAAAGACTACCCGAGGAAACAGGGGCAAGGGCAAAGGACAGGGTCCACTTCTGGGGGGGGGGGGGCAGATTCAGGCTCTCATGGCGCCAGGGTAGGCAAGAGGGCAGATTCAGGCTCTCATGGTACTAGGATAGGAGAGAGGTAGAAACACTTCTGTTGAAAGTTTGGTTTTTCTGTTTGATCATCCTGTTTGTACTTTATTTGATTCTGGCGCATCACACTCATTTGTGTCTGCTTCGTTAGTTGAAACACTGCACCTAAATACTAGTCTAGTTACAGATCCCATAGTATTCTCAAATCCTATTGGTTGTTCGGCTCATCTTTCAATGATTTGTCGGGATTTGAGAGTGTCTATTTTGAGCATTGAGTATGAATGCAACGCCTTCGTTCTTGGCTTCACGGGCTATGGATTGATTCTAATCATGGATTGGTTATCTAGTAATAGTGCCATCCTTGATTGTGAAAGGAGAATGGTTAGATTTATGAGTCGCCTTTGCAACACTCTCGAAATCTCTTGTAACCCCATACATTCTGTTATGCTTATTTACCTAGAATCTCTTGATGCGTCTGATGAAAATTTGCAGTCTGTTAGAGTAGTCCGTGAATACTCAGATGTATTTGAAGAGGTGAAGGGCTTACCTCCAATGCAGGAGATAGACTTCCGCATATTCCTTGTTGATAATGCAAAACCCGTAGCTCTACCCGTTAGACACATGGCTCCTAGGGAGAGAAAAGAGCTCAGTAAGTCAAAAAGCTGCTCGAAAAGGGGTTTATAAGGCGGAGTATTTCTGAATGGGGTGCTCCAGTTGTTTTCGTAACCAAAGCAGATGGTTCACTTCGCCTATGCGTTGATTATAGGGAGCTAAACAAGCTGACCAAGAAGAATAAGCACCTACTTCCTAGAATAGATGACTTGTTTGATCAGCTTGTAGGTGCTTTTTTTTCTCACAACTAGATTTGGCTACCGGGTCCTATCAGCTAAGAGTGGCTGAAGACAGCATTGATAAGACCGCGTTCAGAACCCCGAATGGTTTCTTTGAATGGCTTGTCATGCCTTTCGGCTTGACAAACGCACCCGCTTACTTCATTGACTTGATGAGTAAGGTGTTTAGAGAATTTCTTAATAAGTTTGTGGTGGTCTTCGTAGACGACATTTTGATCTTCTCGAAAAATGAAGAAGAGCATGCTTTGCATTTAAGGGAAGTCATGGATACTCTTCGTACACATCAGCTGAAGGCCAAATTCTCCAAATGCCATTTCTGGAGAGAAGAAGTGAGGTTTCTTGGACATGTGATGTCCAAAGAGGGGTTAGCCGTGGACCCCGCAAAAGTAGTTGTGGTGCAAGACTGGAAGGTTCCACGGAATGGAACCGAAGTCCGAAGCTTTCTCGGGGTAGCGGGTTTTTACCGAAAATTCATTAAAGATTTTGCTAAAATCTCAGCCCCACTCACAAGATTAACAAAGAAGAACCTAACTTTCGCTTGGGATTTGGATTGCGATATTGCTTTCCAACATTTGAAAAGGGCTCTAACAATAGCCCCAGTTCTGACGTTGCCGGATGGGAGCAAGATGTTTACGGTATACACGGATGCATGTGGTGCGGGACTAGGTGTTGTCTTGATGCAAGAAGGGAAGGTAGTAGCTTATGGAGGCAGACAGTTGAAAGTACATGAGAAAAACTACCCAACCCACGATTTAGAGTTGGCTGCCATCGTCTTTGCACTTAAGTCTTGGCGCCATTATCTCCTAGGTGAGAAGTTTGAATTATATACTGACTGTAAATCGTTGAAGTACCTTTTCTCGTAGAAAGATCTTAACTTAAGACAGCAAAGGTGGATGGAATTTCTAGCTTGTTATGATTTTGAGATTTCCTATACCCCAGGCAAGGGCAATGTGGTAGCAGATGCCTTAAGTACTAAGAAGCTGACCTTGAGTCCTCTCATTGTAGAAAGGCAAAGCTTGGAATATATAACAAACTTTAATTTTAGACCCTCCTCGGAAATTGTGCCTGGTCTGTTAGCATCACTAGAGGTGCGACCTACTCTTTTGGACTTAATAGGAACCACGCAACGAGAAGATCCTCAGATAGTTGATGTGATGGAAAAGCTAGTTAGGGGTGAGACTTCTAGTCACCTCAATAGATACTCATTCGATGATAGGGGTTGGTTGAGATGGGACGGAAGGTTATGCATCCCACAAGTAAGAGATTTAGAGAAGACGGTTCTCGAAGAGGCGCACCATTCCAAACTGATCATACACCCAGGCGGAGACAAGATGTATAAAGATATAAAAAGGGTTTTCTTTTGGAACGGCATTAAGAGTGATGTAGCTGAGTTCATCGCTAAGTGTTTGATATGCTAGTAAGTCAAAGCGGAGCAGAAGAAACCTGGCGGTCTACTCCATCCCCTAGAGGTCCCATAGTGGAAGTGTGACAACATTTCGATGGACTTTGTTGATGGGTTGCCTAGGTCAAGAAGGGGCAATACCAGTATTTGGGTAATAGTGGACAGGCTCACTAAAAGCGCTCACTTTATACCTGTTAAAAGTAGAAGGACTGCCTCGTCCCTATCATCCATTTATCTCAAAGAAATAGTTCGACTCCATGAGATACCCTCCACGATAGTGAGCGATCGTGATCCTATCTTCACGAGCGAGTTTTGGAAGAGTTTGCAAGAGGCAATAGGCACCCAATTATGCTTAAGCATGGCCTATCACCCCCAAACCGATGGTCAGACGGAAAGGGTGAACAGGGTATAAGAAGACCCCTTGAGATTGTGCATTCTTGACTTTGGAAGGACATGGGAGGATCTTCTTCCTTTGGTGGAATTCGCCTACAACAATAGCTACCAAGCCACCATAGGAATGGCTCCCTTCGAAGCTTTATATGGAAGACCGTGACGATCACCAACTTGTTGGCGGGAGTCTACAGACAAGCTCGTACTTGGGCCAGACATGATTAGAGAGACCTCAGAAAAGGTGGACTTGATAAGAAGACGGATGAAGGCTGCGCAAGATAGATAGAAGTCCTACGCAGAAAAAAGAAGGACCGACCTTGAATTTAAGGTTGGAGATAGGGTGTTTCTTAAAGTATCTCCTTTGAGGAATGTTATTCGCTTTGGGTCCGTAGGAAAGCTAGCACCAAGATTTATAGGTCCATTTCCTATCGTTGAAAGGATTGGGATAATGGCTTACAGGGTAGAGCTACCCGAGAGACTGGCTGGAGTTCATAATGTTTTTCATGTTTCTCAACTACGAAAATGCTTACATGAATCTGCGGAAGTGGTGGAGCCGAATATACTAGAGGAAGTAGAAGTGGAACGAGAAGCGACTGTGAGAAGAGTTCCAACTCGTATCTTGGGTACGGAAGTCAAAAAGCTACGCAACAGTGAAGTCAAGCTTGTTAAAGTTCAATGGAGTGATGCCGAGGAAGACGCGACTTGGGAAACTGAGAGGAAAATACACGCAGCCTACCCTTTTCTCTTTGAGGGTACCTTCTTGATCTCTTTTTTCGTAAGTTTATTCATGCTCATATGTACTTTTTTAAGTATATCTCCTCAGTCCTATTCTTTATTCTTAGGTAGAAACCGATGGATGTAAACATGTGTTTGAAACATATTATGGTTGATGGTTGTGAGTGGTTGCAATTGGTTGCTAGTGGTTACTCGTGGATGCATGAACACACACTTTAGGCACTGGATCGGCTCAATCACTTTCATATTGCATATAAATGTGTGTGCATATTTAAATTAATGGATGTATAATGGTTGTGTTATCATATGGATGCTGCATTCTGATGAATGGCTGTGCACACATGTAGAATTAATATGTATCGTTAGGATTCTTTCGCATACATAATGGACGCATGGCACTATCATGATTTGCATGAAGGAGGTCAACTGAATCAGTAGACCGCCTGATTTTGCATTACATAAGGAACATAAACACACACTTTTATCATATGTTCATACGGCATTAGAAATCTTGTAAGGACAGTGGATGCCTGTGTTTGATGGTTGAGTAGATGGATGATTGGATGTTAGGATATACATTCTCCTTAACTTGGAGATTTCGGGGGAGAAATCCTTTAAGGATGGGATAATGTAACACCCCGAATTTTCTGTGAATATTAAATTAACGAATTTAAGAATACTTAATTTCAAATGTGAGAATTAAGGAAAAACGGGTTGCACCATTGCGTTTGTCTCGGAATTCTGCTTGAGATGGAGTCCGAGTTTGCGTGAATTGGACTCCGTATGAAGAAGTTATGGCCTTCCGAAGTTTCAGAATTCAAATAAACCAAAAGTAGCTCGAAATTCAAATTCAAACAGGGGAGCAGGCTAGGCGGGAATTCTCCCGCCCAAGGGCCAGGTCGACCTACCCATGATACAGGTCGACCTACCCCCCTCCCCCCCAGGCAAATCTAAAAGATGACGCTGTTTCGACTCATTGCTGAGTCATTAGGGCTGAGGTGTTATTCTATCTTGACTGGATGGTCTTGATTGCTTCTAGGGTTAATCTGACGGCTCTAAATTAATTAAAATTCTATATAAGCAACCTAACTCTCAACCTAAAATCACACTAATTCATACCAAGAGCCGCCATGCCGTCAATGGAGAACCTAGAGTAGCCGCCGTTCCCTTTCAACCCAAAAGCAAGATAGAAGCAAGAATAAAAAATCTAATCTAATCTAAATTAGAATAATAATTAGTCTACATCAAAGGCGAGCAATTCAGTTTCAGAATACAGATCCCAGTAAAAAAAGGCTGTTCTTTTGTTTGTGAGTATAATTTCTTTCACAAATTAATTAATTAATTTAATTGTGACAAATTATAATTGGGATTATGAGAATATGACTTTGAATCATGTGATGTCATCGTTGACAGTTATGTTGTTGTGGATCTATTTCATATGTTGAATTGTATATGTTTAACTTGATTCGTCTTATGTAAGTTTGAGATGTTAAATCATATGTATATGAATCTTATGCAAGTCTGTAGGTGGATTATACACAAGTTCATATGTGAATCATGTAGATACATATGCTAGTTTATATGCAAACATGTGACATTAATTTACATGTTTAGATCCATATGCAAGTTCACACCTTTGTGTTTAGATCTGTACTTAGATCCATGGCAGTACATAGTTATGCAAATTTATGTTCTATATGCCCATTGCCTATGCTAGTTTTGTATGTGAATCATATGCTAGTTTGAATGAAATTCATATGCAAGTTATAGGAAAACCATATCCATATATGCAAGTTCATGAGTACATGTTTAGATCTATATTTAGATCCATGATAGTTTATGCAAATTTATGTATATCCATTACCTATGCAAGTTATTGGCTATATAAACTTATGTCATGATTCTTAGATCTATTTTATGTGTTGTGATGTTGCTTTCCTTTTTATTAGTTAGACTATTTGCGAGTCTAACATATGTCATATAAAAACGTACGAATAGCGTGGGGACAATGGGAAAATATTAAATATACATAATTGTGAATTGGCATAAAATGGCCTTAAAATCATATAATTGATTGGAGACATTAATTGGTATAAATTTATATACCTGAAATTATGGACATAATTTAGGTGACAATTATGGACATAAATTAATTTGTAATTTATTGACAAATTTGAATAGGGATAGTAATCCAATTTGGGGTTAAATAATTATGTGTAAATTAACCGCCTAAGACATGAGGTTAGGCTCGTTTGTGGTATAAGGCTGCCCGAACCCGCCCGGCAAATCTAGCAACCACAAACGGTAGTCTAACGTGAGAGGTCAAAGGCACAAGTTAAATGCGTAACGATTGTAAAGACACAAGGTTAGGCTCGTTTGCGGTATAAGACTGCCCGGACCCGCCCCGCAAATCCAGCAACCGCAAACGGTAGTCTAATGTGGGAGGTCTTTATAAGGTTACGATTCTAATGAATTAAGTGACACTTAACCAGATAAACATGTGGTGGGACATGGGGGTTAAGTGGGTGGCATGTGAAATACGATTAGAAACACTTAACCAAGTTGAAAACATGTCAGAAGACATGAATAAGAAGGGGTTAAGTGGGATGGTCTAGTGGGGACCAAGCATAGGTGGAAAGCTTGTGTCAAACATGGGGACCCTTTTCAAACCAGTAACCTTCGAGTTAGATCGAGGGCGGGACACGCTTACTGGGTTTGATTGTAAGAGGTCAAAACGGGTTAGCGGTGGCAACGCAAGTCCAACGGGGTCATGTGCGTGCGTGGGCCCGGGCTGGTAGGTAAGACGTTGTTGCATCATGTAGATATAAGCCGTGCATCTTTAGTGGTATCGAGTTGCCACTTTGGGGAGTGATACACCCCACTGTGGAACCAGCACGAGTATCTACGAGTTAGGGAACCGATCGCATGGGGGTAGTGGGTACAACTAGTGGAGATAGGGGCAGGCGGCACCTATGAAGGCAACTAGGGGTACACGAAACTACCATTATCATTATTATGTTCAGTAGGCGGGATCAACTTTTTGGGTGGCTAGTAGTGGTGCAGTATAGTAATCATCCTATAGTGATTAGGAACGAGATTAACGCCAGAATATTCCTCTTGTTTGTTTTGTCATGCTCACTTGTTTCACGGTCATACCTTGTTTTACCAGTTTATGCCTTATCCTAATTACTTTAATAATTATATTGTTAAATTTATTATACTCGCCAGACTTTATGTCTGACCCCCTTTGTTTTCGCCTCTTTTCTTCCTCCTCCCCCCCGGGTTCTCAGGGTGGGACTAGTACTTGTGGAGCTTGATCTTGGATCTCTTTCTCTCTCTTTTGGAAGTGCTTGGATTGCTGAAAGTAAAGTTCAACACATCTCTTTATGGATACTTGTGTTGGGGTTATGCTTTTTATTCTATGTACTCAGAAACAATTTTGTCAAGATGGTTACTAAGTGTACTTGGTTTTTCGATTGGTTTATGATGTTGTTGTAATTAAACTATTTCTCCGTTGCAATAAATGTTGTTTTGAAAATTTTCAAGTACCAATATTGTATCTGTCTTGTTATATTATGTTCTATTCACCAATAATACTCCATGAAAGTTAATGCATTCCCTTTGAGAGTGACATTACTGGACGTGGGGTGTTACACGTGGTATCAGAGCTGAAGGTTAACAGAACAGATAAGAGATTTTGAAAAACTGCTTTTCTAAAGTGTTTTATAAAGAAATACTTCAAAAGTATGTTTTAAAGAGAGTATTTTCAAGAGAAAAGTTTGTTTTAAAAACATAACCCCCAAGAGCCATATATCTTTCTTTCGAATTCTACGTTTTGAATCTCTTCCTTTTTCTTTTTCAGCATGTCTGGGAAACCTGAGATACCCGATGGCATACCGATACCAGGGTGGTTTAGAAGGTATCTGGAAGCTAGGGCCACTGCCACATGCCCGACAAATGTTCCTCCTCCCCCAGCTGCAATCGCTCCTCCTCTTCCCCCGCCCCGCATTGATACTTTTTCGAAGATATGCAAAGATTTTCGGGCAATGGGTGGGAAACCTTTTCACGGATCAGAGACGTTTGTCGAAGCCCGAAATTGGGTTAAGAAGGTAGAAGATCTATTTGGTATTTTCGAGATAGAAGATGGAAGGAAGGTCCAATTGGCTGCTTGGTTAATGAAGGACGAAGCCTCGTTTTGGTGGGAGGTCATGATTGGAGAGCGTCCAGTAGAAACGTGGATGGATTTCAGACATAGGTTCGAGATGAAATTTCTCTCACGAGCAGAAGAGAATTTATACATGGAAAGATTCTTGGCATTGAAGCAAGGAAATTTGTCAGTAAAGGAGTACGTCAACAAGTTCAATCAGTTGGCGAGATTTGGCTTAGACTTGGTGAACACACCAGAGAAGAAGACTCTGAGGTTTGTTAAAGGCTTGAATGAGCCGCTACACGGGTTGTCTATGACCCACATTCCTATGGGGGGCACCTTTGAAAACTAGTTGACATGGCGCTTATGCATGAAGAGGAGAAAAGTGCTAATGCTAATGAGGCACCGGAGAAGAAAGGGGATCAAAAGAAATCACAACAGCAAAACAAGAAAGGCGGTAAGGATAACAATGGCAAGGGATAGAGAAAGTGCTTTAATTGTGGGACACCAGGCCATCTAAGCAAGGACTGTAGGAAAAAGAAGAAGACTGGTTGCTTCCACTGTGGAGAGGCAGGACATCTAGTTAAAGACTGCCCAAGGAAACAGGGGCAAGGGCAAAGGCGGGGTCCACTTCTGGAGGGAAGATTCAGGCTCTCATGGCGCCAGGGCAGGCAAGAGGGAAGATTCAGGCTCTCATGGCACCAGGACAGGTGAGAGGTAGAAACATTTCTGTTGAAAGTTTGGTTTTTCTGTTTGATCATCCTGTTTGTACTTTATTTGATTCTGGCGCATCACGCTCATTTGTGTCTGCTTCGTTAGTTGAAACACTGCACCTAAATACTAGTCTAGTTACGGATCCTATAGTAGTCTCAAATCTTATTGGTGGTTCGGCTCATCTTTCAATGATTTGTCGGGATTTGAGAATGTCTATTTTGAGCGTTGAGTTTGAATGCAACGCCTTCGTTCTTGGCTTCACGGGCTATGGATTGATTCTAGGCATGGATTGGTTATCCAGTAATGGTGCCATCCTCGATTGTGAAAGGAGATTGGTTAGACTTATGACTCGCCTTGGCAACACTCTCGAAATCTCTTGTAACCCCATACATTCTGTTATGCTTAGTTACCTAGAATCTCTTGATGCGTCTGATGAAAACTTGCAGTCTGTTAGAGTAGTCCGTGAATACTCAGATGTATTTGAAGAGGTGAAGGGCTTACCTCCAATGCAGGAGATAGACTTCCGCATATTCCTTGTTGATAATGCAAAACCCGTAGCTCTACCCGTTAGACACATGGCTCCTAGAGAGAGAAAAGAGCTCAGTAAGCAAGTCAAAGAGCTGCTTGAAACGGGGCTTATAAGGTGGAGTATTTCTGAATGGGGTGCTCCAGTAGTATTCGCAACCAAAGCGGATGGTTCACTTCCCCTATGCGTTGATTATAGGGAGCTAAACAAGCTGACCAAGAAGAATAGGCACCCACTTCCTAGAATAGATGACTTGTTTGATCAGCTTGTAGGTGCGTCTGTTTTCTCCCAACTAGATTTGACTACCGGGTTCCATCAACTAAGAGTGGCTGAAGACAACATTGATAAGACCGCGTTCAGAACCCCAGATGGTTTCTTCGAATGGCTTGTCATGCCTTTCGGCTTGACAAACGCACCCGCTTACTTCGTTGACTTGATGAGTAGGGTGTTTAGAGAATTCCTTAATAAGTTTGTGGTGGTCTTCGTAGACGACATTTTGATCTTCTCGAAGAATGAAGAAGAGCATGCTTTGCATTTAAGGGAAGTCATGGATACTCTTTGTACACATCAGCTGAAGGCCTAATTCTCCAAATGCTATTTCTGGAGAGAAGAAGTGAGGTATCTTGGACATGTGGTGTCCAAAGAGGGGTTAGCCGTGGACCCCGCAAAAGTAGTTGCGGTGCAAGACTGGAAGGTTCCACGGAATGCAACCGAAGTCCGAAGCTTTCTCGTGCTAGCGGGTTTTTACCGAAAATTCATTAAAGATTTTGCTAAAATCTCAGCCCCACTCACAAGATTAACAAAGAAGAACCTAACTTTCGCTTGGGATTTGGATTGCGATATTGCTTTCCAACATGTGAAAAGGGCTCTAACAACAGCCCCAGTTCTGACATTGCCGAATGGGAGCAAGATGTTTACGGTATACACGGATGCATGTGGTAGGGGACTAGGTACTGTCTTGATGCAAGAAGGGAAGGTAGTAGCTTATGGAGGCAGACAGCTGAAAGTACATGAGAAAAACTAACCAACCCACGATTTAGAGTTGGCTGCCATCGTCTTTGCGCTTATGTCTTGGTGCCATTATCTCCTAGGTGAGAAGTTTGAATTATATACTGACCATAAATCGTTGAAGTACCTTTTCTCGTAGAAAGATCTTAACTTAAGACAACAAAGGTGGATGGAATTTCTGGCTTCTTATGATTTTGAGATTTCCTATACCCCAGGAGAGGGCAATGTGGTAGCAGATGCCTTAAGTAGGAAGAAGCTGACCTTGAGTCCTCTCTTTGTAGAAAGGCAAAGCTTGGAATATATAGCATACTTTGATTTTAGACCCTCCTATGAAATTGTGCCTGGTCTGTTAGCATCACTAGAGGTGCGACCTACTCTTTTGGACTCAATAGGAACCGCGCAACGAGAAGAACCTCAGCTAGTTGATGTGATGGAAAAGCTAGTTCGGGGTGAGACATCTAGTCACCTCAATAGATACTCCATCGATGATAGGGTTTGGTTGAGACGGGATGGAAGGTTATGCGTCCCACAAGTAAGAGATTTAGTGAAGACGGTTCTCGAAGAGGCGCACCATTCCAAACTGACCATACACCCAGGCGGAGACAAGTTGTATAAAGATATAAAAAGGGTTTGAAATTTCATGTTTGAAATTTCGCGAACATAGTCCATATGGATAAGTTACGGACGAAATATGAAAACAAATGGAAAATAAATATATAAGAATCTATAATTATTTAATACCATTTATAAACTGCCTTTATTGGGCGTTTTTCGACCCAGAGCGGTCGACCCCTCTAGTCGAAAATAGCCAGTGACGGTTAGGTTTTGCGGGTTATTTTTATTATAAAATTTCATATTAACGGATGAATCTTCATATATTTGAATCTAACGGTCTAGGGTCAGTTCTACACCTATGAATTAAGGGCTAAACCCCTACTCATTTGCTCATATTCTGGAGGCGAAAATGAAGCTCTGTCATTTCCAATTCTCCAGTCTCTTCTAAAGTTCTAAATTATAAATCTATTTAAATCAAATTAACAAAATTGGAGATATTGAACCCAGATCTGCGCAATAGGGTTGATTCTGCAAATAGGTAATTTATATCATTGTATTTCTTCCTTCTTTTCCTATTCTTGTTTCAGATCTACAAATCAAAATCTATGTTTGTAAATCTCCTTTGGAAATAAATTGTAGATCTGTACGATTTGGGAATTGTAAGCCCGAAAGCTGTGTTAGATTTAGATTTGGATAACTTTCTGGAGAGTGGGAAATATATATATGGTTTATAATAAACTTATATAATTCATTTGTGTTGAATCTGAATTATATTCCTTAAAGTTACTAGATTTGTTTATTTTTTCGAATTTGAAATATTATGAATATAGGTTAAGTATTGATTTGTAGGTCTTTTAATTTATTATCATCATCTTGCTTACAATTATTCTTAAAGTTTTTTGTGGTTATTGTAAAAGCCTTGGATCTGGAAATCGGTCCCAAAATTTTGACTAGAAATATAGTATTTTGTTCCAGATTCATAGGATTTGGGTGTTGATTTGTAGTTTGTGTATTTTTGGTTAAATTATTAATAATCCTATTATGTATTTGATATTGTTAGTGGTTTTACTTAGTTATTGTAATTTTGTCCTTTTTGTACTTTTTGCATTATAAGGCATTATTTGAAATCTACAAGGAGCATAAATAAATCAAACAAGAAGAGATGTGCAAATTCATAAATGTTGTACGTAGTTTGCAATATCTATTCGAAATTAAATATTACCTTATTTCCTTGACACAATAATTAAATTAAATAACCTTTTATAAGATTTTGAATATTAATATTCATCCCATGCTTCAATGACGACCTCGGGGACCATGCTTCTTTCCAATCAGTCGAATCTGTCCTCTAACCTTACATCCTCTCAAATAGATCCTCGAGCAACTCTTCCACCTACTACCCTTCCACCACCTCCAATACCTCCTTCCCCTGACCCACCACTGTTACCTCTTCCCTCCTATCTTCTAGAAAGAAGTGGTCTACGCTTTTTGAAACGAAGCCGAAGAACGCAAGCGTGTTCTCTCTGCAACCAATCCCACTGAAATTCACTAGAAAAGCGCTAGCGCCATTAAATGAAATTATTGCAGCTGCCAAGGAAGAATGACATGAGTATTTGGTCGGATTCTTTCTGGATCGACCTATTTCTTACTCTGTCGTTATCACGCACCTCAAGCGTCACTGGAAGTCGACTAGTAACATTAAAGCAAAATCAACTGGTAAAGTTTTTCGTTTTCTTCTTTCAAACTCTGAGGACCATGAAAGAATTATGCGTTCAGACCTAGTCATAATTAGGAAAAAAAATCTTTCTAGTCAAACCTTGGGACGAAGGAGTGGGAAGCGACACTGTTAGTAGAGTTCCCGTGTGGATTAAATTGACTAACTTACCGCTTTATGAGTGGCATAAACGTGGGATTTACCGGTTAGCATCTAGATAGGAAAGTTTCTTTGTATGGATATTTCGAAAGGGAGGATAGATAGGTTAGAATGTACCGAGTGTATGATAGATATCACCCATGTAGTGTCCTTACCCTCTAAGTTTCCTGTTTTTTTATTGGATGGAACATAGCAGATGATTAAAGTTGAATACTGGTGGCAACCCGAGATATGTACCAAGTGTAGAGCATTTGGGCATGTCAGTGATACTTGCGTTCTGCATGGTGATAAGTCTGGTGAAGGTTCACAACCAAATAATGAAAAAGGTGTTAAAGAAGCAAGCAAAGCCAAATTAGCTAGTGCTAAAACTTCTAAAGTTGGATTCATGGCCGATAATGTTAGGATTAATCCTACTGTCAAAAAGAAAGATTTATGGAGAAGAGTTATCAGTAAGAAAAGGAGCAATGTGCTTCCTGTAGGAATGAATTGGAGGAACTCAACATGGGTTAAGGATGTGAAATCTACTAGTGAAAATGTTGTTTGTATGGAAGGTAACAGGCACAAAGTCTTAAATGAGGAAGATATTGTCTTGGTAGCATCTAAGCAAGGTAGTGAGGAGAGAGAAATAGCTAACATTAATGAATTTCTCACACGAGCCTTCACTTGCAATCATAGTGACTCTGAAGTCCTGGTGGAGCAAACAGTAACTGATGCTGTTATGGAGACAGTTGAGATACCACAATCAATTTCTCCATCTACACCGGTCAAAACTGTCAAAATCAAATCACCCATGCCGTCCAAATTCTAGCTTAAGCCTAGATTCCTAAATAAACAGGCCTCCCCTACTTGCACGACTCCCCATAAAGATTCTAAGCAGGCTGCTGATTGTGATATGGAGAAAGGCACCAACTCAGGAAAAAGCAACAAGTCTAACATGGATCATCCATGCTTAAATATTACTCCACCACTTAGACACAAAGACCCTCCTCCCTGGCCTGCTAAGGAGATACCATCCAGCTCACCTCTTTCTAGTTACCTACCTGGATACATCATGAAGAGCAAGAAGAACGTGTTGTTGTCAGGGAAGCTATTTGACAATGATTAACACAGGTAACTATCTTTAGCTATGCTGATGGGGCAACATGAAAGCTTGAAAAATGCAATATTTTGTTAAGAATAGTTAGAGTTGATGCTGGAATAATGTTTGACTATGTAATTCCCATTATGTTAGACTTTCTGCTTGTTGCAGCTTATCTATCCTACGTGGTAGATGTACTGTTGTTTGTTGATATATATGTTGTGTATCACCTGCTATCCTTGTACCTTATTATTTTTGATAATAATAATCGTGTTTGCGGTCACGTTAATAATCGGTCGGCTTTGCAAAAAGAATTTGAGTCTTAAAACAAGATTAAACACAAAAAGGGATGTTTTGTTTGTTAGTTTAGACCAAAACATAAATAATAAATAAATAAAATATAAATTAGTAACTACATTAACTCCATGTTTAAATTATAAATATATATTAATCTTATCCATCCAAATCTATGTAAAAGACGCTATTATATTAAATAAATGTTTGTTTGATATTGTGTGTTTGAATTTGAGATGTTCCCATTTCATGGGAATAAATGTATCGGAATTACTCTCATAATAAATGGAAATTTAATATTTGTGACCGTGTAACAATAAACATGGAATTTGTTGCTAAAATAAAAGGTTATAAATAAGATAGCAACTATCGTAACCATGTATATTTTTGGTGGAAATTTATTGAATAGTGAATTAAATTCCTAAATGGTTACAATTTGAATTGAGATTAGGAATAGGGATTGTAACTCCAACCAGGGAAATAAATAAGTAATACATACATACATACATACATACATACATACATACATACATACATATACATATAAGAACTAAATGAAATTAAATCAATGTAGTTATAATTAAGAGTTGTAATAATTAGATTAGAATGTCAAATGGGACTGATATAAATGGCATTTAATAGGATAATTAATGCCTTAGGAAAATTTGAATGTTAGTGTCCTAAATGGCAGATTATTTAAATTATAGTAATAAGTAGAATTAAAGGGGATTGATGGGAACTGGTTGGCATAATTAATGCTAAATCCAATAAGGAAATAAATAATTAAACATCCTAGGACAGGAAGTTAATGGTTTTCCTTATTTTATTCTAGTTAATATTAATATAATTAGAAATAAGGTTTGGACTTAGTAGGTTAATGATGCGAGGTCAGTTGCCTTATTCGATAGAAGTCAGCACTTTCCAACAGTCAGATATATGTACAAATGATGTGAGATATCATTAACCATAGGAACCCATGACGATAGTTAATAGAGTAGTGAGAATTATTTCCTAAAATAAGTTATCCAAGAGAAGAAACCATCAAGGGAATAATCCATAAGCGTAGCCTATTTCAGAATTAGAGGTATTAAGTAGTTAAATCCACCCATAAAAGGATATTAAGTGATCGTGTAGCTCACCTCCCCATAAATAAGAAGTATTAAATGACTACTGCGTACGAATTTTGTAACAACCCGAATTCCGACAGACCAATTTTTATTTCAAAAAATCCCAATCTATCAAAACTCGAGTTGGCTTGTCTGGTATCCTGTAGAAAAGACAGAGATATAAAATATATTAGAGCTCAGAAAACATCTCACAACAAAATTGAATAAAATATAATATAATCAAATGTAGCCTTACCAAAGTAATAATACTATCTAACTTGTATCCAGAGCTATCATATCCCTGCCAAAATCCTAACCTGCAAGTATGTTATGAGGAGGGGGGTCAGAACACAAATTCTGGTAACTAGACTTAAATTACACATTCTGAAATAACCCTACATATACCGTTCAGTTTGTTGGGTTTCCCTCCTAATTTATTGGAATGCTCAACAAATATTGTTGAAAGGTGTGTAGACACATCAAATACTATGCATATTTATGTATGGTCAAATGGAAACATTATTTCCAAGAAGAAGTTTGAAAGCCACAACATGCATTGTGAGAGAACCTTTTGTATTCCACACACACACAAACACACGCACACACACACACACACACACACACACACACACACACACACACACATATATATATATATATAAGTGTGAGAAAGTGTGAGAAAGTGTGAGATATAATTTTTTTTATAGAAAACCATCCAATATTTGTGGTGAGTTCTTGTAATCCTACTATCATCTTATAGTGGAAGAATTGGATTTGAGTCCCGCGGTTATTCCCTCATTGGGTTTTCCACGTAAACAAATTTCTTGTGTTGCTGCTTGTTATTTTCATCTATCTGTTTTACTCCACTTCACATGAATTGTTTTACTCCACTTCACTTCTTAGCTTAACTACAAAGAGGAAATCATAAAGTTTTACTCAACAGTGGTATTAGAGCTTGGTTCAGCAATATATTTCCTTCTTGTGTAAGCTACAATGGATACCACTTTTACACATGACAGTGAAATGTTTAAGCTCACTGCAGAGAATTTTTCTTACTGGAACAAAATGATGGAAGATCATCTGTACTGCAAGGACTTGTACGAGCCAATCACAAACGCAGATAAGCCGGAAGGAAAGTTCGAAAAAGATTGAGAACTTTTGAACCGGAAAGCAGTTACCATGATCCGAAAATATATAGATCAAAGTTTATTTGACCACGTATCTACTTATACTAATGCCTACCAGTTATGGGAGAAACTTGAATCTATGATTCAAAAGAAGACAGCTCAGAACAAATCTCATCTAGTAAGACGATTGGTTAAATCAGAGTACAAAGATGGTTAAGGCATGATTGAGCACCTGAATAGCTTTAAGGGTTTAGTAAACCAGTTAACCAAGATTGAAATGAAGATAGATGATGAACTGCAAGCCTGCCTTCTTTTAAGCTCTTTACCTGAAAGTTGGGATACTTTGGTTGTTACTCTAAGTAACTCAGCCCTAAAAGGAAAACTCACTATAGATGCGGCTGTTGATAGCATTCAAAATGAATAGGCAAGAAGAAAAGAGCGTGGAACAACACAAAGCAAGGCTCATATAGTAGAGAATCGAGGCAGAAGTGAATTCAATGGAAGAAATAAAAACAAGGGACGCGATAAGTCAAGAGGATGCTCCAAATCTCGCTCCAGAATCACTTGTTATTATTGTGGCAAACTAGGTCATAAAAAATCTGAATGTTATAATCTCAAAAGAGATCAAAAAATGGAACTGTGAAGCCAGATCAAGTTGACCCGAGAAAGAAGGAAGAACAAAACACTACAATAGTTGCAGTCAAAGATGAATCAGATGTATTCTTTATTGGAGATGTCAATTATCTCAATTTGACTTATGATGACAATATATGGATTGTCGACTCAGGTGCTTCCTTTCACACTACTCCACATGAATGGTTATTTTCTACTTATCAAAAAGGTAATTTTGGTATTGTTAAAATGGGTAATCAAGTTACTAGCAAAATTATTGGCATAGGAGATGTTTAATTGATAACTAATACTGGTTGCAAGCTCATATTGAAGGACGTAAGACATGTTCCAGATATGCGCCTCAGTCTAATATCTGCAGGTAAGCTTGATTAGCTAGTTTAGTTAATCAATTTGGTTCTGAAAAATGGAAACATGCTCATTGCTCGAGGCAAAAAAGATGGCTCTTTGTATTTAACACATGGTTGCTTACATAGTGAAGCTAATGTTGTCTGTGATAATTCAGTATTGGAACTATGGAATAAGAGATTAGGACACATAAGTGAAAAGGGATTGCAAATACTTTCCCAAAAGGAGCTGATTCCTGAAGTGAAAGGCAAAACACTTGAACCTTGTTTTAATTATTTGGCTGGAAAACAACATAGACTCCTTTTATAGATCAAATAGATCATCAAGAAGAAAGCATATTCTTGATTTAGTACATACTGATATCTGCTCTATGACTGAAAAATCTCTTGGAGGTGCATTATATTTTGTAACGTTCATTGATGATCATTCAAGAAAGGTTTGGGTGTATTTTTTGAAAACAAAAGACAATGTACTTGCAGCTTTTAAGGAGTTTCATGCCATGGTGGAATGACAAACAAACAAGAAGTTGAAGTGTGTCCGTGTTGATAATGGTGGTGAATATTGTGGTCGTTTTGAAGATTGTTGCAAGAAATTTGGCATTCGTCTTGAGAAAACACTTCCAAAGACACCTCAACTAAACGGTGTTGTTGAGAGAATGAATCGAACCATCGAAGAAAGAGTTCAATATATGATATCCCATGCTAAACTCTCTAAATCATTCTGGGGAGAAGCTGTGAAGACCGCTGTTGATATAATTAATCTCTCAGCATCAGGTCCACTAAACAAAGGCATTCCAGATGAAATTTGGTCAAGCAAGAAGATTTCTTATGACCACTTGAAGGTGTTTGGTTGTCTTGCATTCGTTCATACTCCTAAAGACGAGCGGGCTAAACTTGACTCTAAAACCAAGCAGTGTATTTACCTTGGTTCACCTAAAAATGAGTTTGGATATCGGTTATGGGATCCAGTTAAAAGAAAGATTGTTAGAAGCCGAGATGCTATTTTCTTTGAAGACCAGACAGTTGCAGATCTTAAGCAAACAGAGAAGTCCAGACCTAAGCATATAATATATTCAGATCCTGCACCATCCTCTGTGATGCAAGATGCAAGTGGAAGACAAGAGAAGGAGCCTTATCATAATAGGTTTCCAAGACAACATGAAGTTACTGAACAATCAATTGAAGAGCCATCATTGCATGAACAATCTCAGTCAAATGAAGAGATGACAGATGAAACAAATGCTACAACACAACCTCTACTACGATGCTATACGAGAGAAAGACATGCCTCTACTAGATATTCTAGAGATGAGTATGTGGTAATCGCTGATGAAGGGGAGCCTCAAAGTTACGAACAAGCAATGACCAGTGAACACAAAGGAGAATGGGAGAAAGCTATGCAGGAAGAAATTCAGTCATTGTATGACAATCATACATATGATCTGGTGGAGCTACCCAAGGGTAAACGAGATTTAAAATGAAAACGGGTGTATAAATTAAAAATAGACGAAAAGAACAGTCTACCCAGATACAAAGCTCGAATTGTTATTAAGGGATGCAATCAAAAGAAAGGTATTGATTTTGATGAAATATTCTCTCCCGTGGTAAATATGTCATCTGTTAGAGTTGTAATGGGTCTAGTAGCTTGTTTAGACTTAGAAGTTGAACAACTCGATGTTAAAACAACATTTTTACAAGGAGAACTACAAGAAGAGATCTATATGGAGAAACCTGAGGGGTTCAAAGTTGCAGGAAAAGAACATCTAGCGTGTCGTCTCAAGATGAGTCTATACGGTTTAAAACAAGCACCACGCCAATGGTATATGAAGTTCGACTCTTTCATGACTCAACACGAGTTCAAGAAGACTCTAAGCGATCACTGTGCATATATAAAAAAGTATGCTAGTGGTGATTTCATCATACTTTTATTATATGTTGACGATATGTTGGTTGTTGGACAGGACAAAAATAAAATTACAGCTCTCAAGAAGGCTTTAAGTAAATCATTTTCCATGAAAGGTTTGGGTACAACATGACAGATTCTTGAAATGAAAGTCAATCGTGATAGATTCAAGGGACTATTGTGGCTATCACAAGAAAGATATATAGAGAAAATTCTTGAAAGATTCAACATGCACAAGGCCAAGCCAGTAAGTGTACCACTTGCCAACCACTTTAAATTATTCAAGGAACAGAGTCCAAACACTGGAAATGCAAGGGTTGAAATGAAGAATGTCTCGTATTCTTCCGCTGTTGGTAGTTTATTGTATGCCATGATATGTACACGACCGGACATTGCATACGCTGTTGGAGTTGTGAGTCAGCATTTATCAAATCCTGGAAAGCAACATTGGGCTGCTGTTAAATTGATATTTCGATATCTCCGAGGAACAACCAAAAGATGTTTGTGCTTCGAAAAAGAAAAACCTGTGTTGAAAGGATACACAGACGCAGATATGGCAGGAGATGTTGACTCTAGAAAATCGACATCTGGCTATTTGATTACTTTTTCGGGGGGAGCTATATCTTGGCAATCTAAAAATGTGTTGCCTTGCCTCCAATGAACCCAAATTCATTACAGCTACAGAATCATGCAAAGAGAGGATGTGGATGAAAAACTTCTTGTTAGAATTGGGCCAAAAACAAGAAAGTTATGATCTCTATTGTGACAATCAAAGTTGTAACACCCCACCTCCGCTAGGGTCACTCACAAAGGGAATGCATTAGCTTTGGTGGAGCATTATCTAGGTAAACATACACAGAAATATTACAAGACAGAACATATAAAACAGCGGAAGAAGAACCAAATTTCATTGCTTTAAAATCTAGAAAGGTCTAAAGCCTTTTACATCAAAATGCCATTAAATCCATTAAATCAAAATCTGTCTTGCAATAGTAAAGAAGCATAAAACCATAGTCATAAATCATTCCCCAAATAAAGCAGCAAAGCAAGCCATAGCCAAGAGAAATCCAAGCAGTACATGAAAGAGCCTTGGAGCTTGGTAAGATCCGAACTAAGCTGTATTCCCACCCTGCGAACCTGAGGGGGGGGGGGACGAAAGAAAAAGAGGCGAAACAAACTGGGTCAGTCATAAAGACTGAGTAAGTCCTAGTGGCTTTCAGCATAAAAACAGGTGAAGATAATATGGCATGAATAAACTGAAAGTAAACATAAGCATGATGACAAGGTAAGCTACAGGCACGATGAATCAAGTATAACATCCCATGCTTCCTATCAAGAGTATCATCACAAGGTTCCTACCAAGTATCACATTGCAAGGTTTCTATTAAGTATAACATCACAAGATTTCTAAGCTTCACCATTCCACTATTTTCTTTGATTTTCTGTATTCTCTGCACCAACTGTACTAGTACCCCAACCCGTATCATCCTTTCCATGTATATGTATAGTCCCTTGCCGTATATCGTACGGGTTTCATCACGTATTTCTATACTACTTCAACGTAGTGCCACAATTCTTGAAACCGTTTGGATCGCCACCCTTGTTCTGGCTAGGTTTCCTTATCATGAACTATCGCGTGTTCAACTAGGATTTATGCCAACTAGGACCACTAGGGATTATGCTACCTATTGAACGTTTTCTAGATTCGATTAGGGTTTATGCCACCTAGGACCACTAGGGATTATGCTACCTAACGAACAACACCCTTTTTCCACGTAACGATCTATTAATCGATCGGCTCCCTACAAGTCCTAGCTCGTTCATGTGTCTGTGTCATACGACCCAATCACGAAATGTAGTCACCTGTGCTAGGTCCACCATAGGGTGTATCAAGCCCTAGGGTGCCAACCACCGACACGAATCAAGAACACACAGTGTAAACCTACTGGTGCCCAATGCCTGCTTTTTCAACTACGGACTACGTGCACGACAATAGTCCGCCTGAACCTACAATGGCGCACCAACTCAGCCGTCGTTCTGGTCGCTTACAATCAGCCCAGTAATCATGCCCCACCCTGCCTAGTTCCAGGGTACCATGATACATCTAGTGGATTACTGCTGAAAAGGACCGTGCAACTAGGGTTTCTGTCCAGTAGGTTAAGTGTTGTCATTTAAATTCGAGACCTAACCCCATCAGTCTAGCATGTCAAGTTGGTTAAGTGTCGTCATTCAAGTTCGTGACTTAACCCGCCTACGTGTCATGTCAAATTGGCTAAGTGTTGTCGTTCTAGTTCTTGACTTAGCCCTACGATCATGTGTCAAGTAGGTTAAGTATATTCAAGCGGTTCATGACTTAACCCTATCAAATCATCGTGTCAAATTGGTTAAGTATATTCAAGCGGTTCATTACTTAACCTTATCAAATCATCGTGTTAAATTGGTTAAGTATATTCAAGAGGTTCATGACTTAACCCTATCAAGTCATCATGTCAAATTGGTTAAGTATATTCAAGCAGTTCATGACTTAACCCTACCAAATCATCGTGTCAAATTGGTTAAGTATATTTAAGCGGTACATGACTTAACCCTATCATGTGGCATTAATTCATTAATGCACCCCAACCTCTCACATCAGACCTGTTGTTGTGGTCACTGGATATGCCGGGCGGTTCCGGGCAGATTTACACCACAACTCAGTCTGACCTCGGGTTTCGAGCGCGATATGACCAACTACCCACATTGGATCCTATTGTTTGCAGTAACTGGATTTTCCGGGCGGTTCCGGGCAGATTTACACTGCAAACTCAACCCAACCTCGAGTTGGCCATTTTCGAGTTCATTCTAATGTCATGTCCATGTTCAAGTTTCATGTCAAGTTCGTGTCTAGTTTCATGGCGAGTTTCATGTTTTCACTTATGCCTATTATCAAGTTAATGATTCATATTCCTAACCAATTCATGTTTCAAGTTCATAAGCATGCTTACGTGCCTTCTAGATGTCCAATACATACCAACAACCCAAAACCCAACTTAGGCGCGTTCATATTAAACTTTCTCCAAGTCATAAATTATCGTATATGTTTCTACTCCAAATTTTACATAATTAACATATGCCCAAGTTCTAGGTTACATGTCAGTTTTACATATGCCCAATTCATACCAAATTTACATATGTTTAATTCATGTCGTTTGACATGTATGCCAATTTTTATGCCATTTTACCATATCAAGTTCTAGCCAAAATTACATGTATCAAGTTTTATGCCCAATAAACCCAAATCATGATTCATGATGTAGTTATCCCAAACTATAATCTTTTTATTATAATACATGTCAGTTGCCCAAATTCATAATACATGTTTATGCCAATTATCAAATTTACAATTGCTTTCATGTTCAAATTCCCAATTCTACATATGCCTAATTAACATAAGCCCAATCTTTTGATTTAATTTACATAGGCCCGAACTCGTGGTTTAATTTACATGCCAAATTACATACATGTTATATATACCAAATCTCATGTTACATTACATAGATCCTATTTGTGCCAAATTCCATGTATATAATATTTATGCAAATTTTTTTTCATAACAAGATTATACCAAAATTTACAGATCAAGCCCAAACTTGCAAATACAATGATAATATCCAATTTCATGTTGCCAATTATTACATCATATTCATATAGGCAATAATCCCATAATTCCCCCGTGTACATATCGTACGCAAATCGCGATTTTAGGCCAAGGTCCGAAATTGACCAAGGTTCGTGAAAGAAAATAAATTAGGGGAGATAGAAATTGAATAAAAATAAGATCAGAGGAAAACATCATCATAGGCTAAATATTACAACTTGATGATAACGTCATTACGAATCAAGAAAACTGCTGAATAGATCATAAACTTGTCATGAGCATAAAGATAGACAAGTCCAAAAACACAAGATTAAAGGAGCAACAGAAATAGATCAGAATCGATAAACATACTTAAAATCCAATTCCACTTTATTCCATGGCCACATTATAATTAAATGTTTAAATCTAAAAACAACTAGAACTTACAGAGCATGGCTAGTGAATTAGGAACTGAATTTGTTGTAAAAAAGTTGCGGCATTGTTAATTTATTGTCTTGAATCATTGTTGAAGCTTTGTTCTTCGAATTGATTTGAGTTTGAATGTTTGTACTTTAATTTGGGGGCGGCGGCCATGGTTCAAGAGGGAGTTCAGCAGCATAATAGTGTAAGAATGATTTGATATGAATTAGCTTAGGTCTAAGGGTGTTTTTATAGGTGTAGCAACTAGTTTAGGCCCTTAGATTAACCCTAGAATCAATCCGGACCGTCAAGACATGTCTCAGGCTTCAAAAATGAGTTCTGGGTCAAAACAGGCCGACCAGGTCGACCTGTAAGGGAGGAGGTCGACGCTATGGTTGACCTGGGGGGTAGGTCGACCCTATGGTCGACCTAGGGGGGGGGGGTAGGTCGACCCCCTGGTCCAGTCCTACCTAAAAACTGCTGAAACTTGTACATGCCATAACTTCTTCATCCAGACTCCGATTTTCGAAAACTCGGATTCTATTTCATGTAAAATTTCGAGACGAACGCAATGGTGTAACCCGTTTCCCCTGGTTCTGACTTTAAAATTTAATTCTGCCTTGATTTATTGTTTTAACATATTATAAAAATACGGGTTGTTACATTCTCCCCTCCTTAAAGGATTTCGTCCCCGAAATCTTCAAGTTAAGAAGAATGTGTCCTACCATCCAATCATCCATCTACTCAATCATCAATCACAGGCATCCATTGTCCTTAAGAGATTTCTAATGCTGTATGAACATATGCAGAAAGTGTGTGTATATGTTCCTTATCTAGTGCAAATGATCGGGCCTGATTGATCTTCTTAATGCAAAATATGTTTAGTGCCATGAGTCCAACATGTATGCAAATAGCCCTAATCACATAAACACTATATGTGTGCTCAAACATCCATCCATATGCAACATTCACATGATAACACATTCAATTTCATCCATAAACAAGTATAAACACTCATGCATATGCAATATGAAAATGTGTCTGAGCCGATCTAGTGCCTAATGTGTGTTATGCAACCACGAGCAACCACTTGCGACCACTTGCAACCATCAATCATAACATGTCTCAAACACATGTTTCACCCAATTGTTCCTACCTAAAGATATAGCCGAATAATAGAAGCAAGTAAAAACTTTGTGCCCATTAGGAAATGTCAAAGCTGGAAATCTACGTCACATATATACTGAATAGGAGAAGAACTCCCTAAGCACCAGCCCATATCCTATAAAACCCAAAAAGTTTAGTCAACCCAACGGACACCCTCAAGCCCCAACATGTATTACTAACAGATAAGTCATACTCCCTATGGGGTTTGCAATAGAAATAGGATTGAGAATAGGACCGAAAGGTTATACTTAAAAGATAGCATACAAGTAAGCTCTACAGGAAAAGAGGGATCAAAGATATACTCTTAAAAAGAGATATGATGCGCGTATCTAGTCTTCAATCTTCTAAGTCGCATTTCCTTGAGCTTAACTCCATTGTGCTTTGTCCATCTTTAACTTCATAATTTCTTAATTCTTGTTTCCAAAATATGAGTTGGAACTCATTTCACTGTTGTCTCTCGTCCCATTTTCCCTTATCCTCCTTCTAGTATACTCGGCTCAAACATAACTGTGTACTCATGGTTTCATGCAAGCTCTCCAAAATTCACTAGTGAATCTTGGATCTCATTCACTTACTAGAAGGTATTCCACAGAAATGAATTTTCTCTTGAAAATAAACAAATGCCAACCATGTTGCCAAGTGTACTTACTAAGGTGATTTTCTATAACTCATGCATAAGAGAAATGAACCATCCGCCATAGTGGCGAACACTACTCGAGCGGATCGTTAAATGTATCAAGAGATTCTAGGTAACTAAACATGGCAGAACCCTAAGGGTTACACTAGACTTTGAGGGCATTACCAAGGCAAGTCAAGCGTCTAACTACCCTCTTTTCATACTCGAGAATGGTACCATTTCTGGACAACCACTCCATCCCTAGAATCAACCCATAGCCCAAAACATAAGCTTTACTTCTAAACTCAACACTTAGCATAGACATTCTCACATCCAAACAAGTCATGAATAAATGAGCCGATTCCCCAACATAATTTGAGACAAAAATGGGATCCTCTACTACGCTAGTACTAAGGTGCAGAGAATCAACTGTCGAGGCAGAATTAAAAGGATGCGATGTATAAATACAAAGTTCCCACGGTATGATAGAAAAGAGAAGCTAAACTTTTAACAGAAACATTACCACCTCTCTTAGGTATGCTAATAGTGAGAGCATACAATTTCCTTCTCGACGATCTTGTTCTTTGCCCTTGTCCTTGTCCTATGATACTTAGCTACATGTCCCTTTTTACCATACCAACGATGTTCTTTCTTGTCATGGGTTTTATTATTCTTTTACTTTGACATCTCCCCTTTCACCTTTTCCTCCTTCGTGGATTACGCCTTATCAACAAGTTTCTCATCCTTAGGCTTGTGTTCTTTATCCTCGTTCTTACTATCCTTTTATAGCTTGTTGACAAGTTTCTCGAAAGCTACCTCCATCGCACGGCAACCCTAAAAAGCTTGAAATAAGATTATCCGCAAGTAAAACTACTGCGGCTACAGAAGGAGGTTGGACACTACTTTGCCCTCCGACATGTGTCGCATGCCTACAAACTATGGTGAAAAAGAAAGAGAGAAGAGACCCAAGGAGAGAATCAAAAGATAGTGCATATGGCTTTGAGGAATATGCCTTTCGTAAAACAAAACTTTTCTTTAGAAAAATGCTTCTTTGTAAACGTTTTGAAAATAATTTCAGAAGGTTTTTAAAAGCTTTTGCCTAGTCTGGTAACCTTCTGCTCTGATACCAAATGTAACACCCCACCTCCGCTAAGGTCACTCACAAAGGGAATGCACTAGCTTTGGTGGAGCATTATCTAGGTAAACATACACAGAAATATTACAAGACAGAACATATAAAACAGCGGAAGAAGAACCAAATTTCATTGCTTTAAAATCTAGAAAGGTCTAAAGCCTTTTACATCAAAATGCCATTAAATCCATTACATCGAAATCTGTCTTGCAATAGTAAAGAAGCATAAAACCATAGTCATTAATCATTCCCCAAATAAAGCAGCAAAGCAAGCCATAGCCAAGAGAAATCCAAGCAGTACATGAAAGAGCCTTGGAGCTTGGTAAGATCCGAACTAAGCTGTATTCCCACCCTGCGAACCTGGGGGGGGGGGGACGAAAGAAAAAGAGGCGAAACAAACTGGGTCAGTCATAAAGACTGAGTAAGTCCTAGTGGGTTTCAGCATAAAAACATGTGAAGATAATATGGCATGAATAAACTGAAAGTAAACATAAGCATGATGACAAGGTAAGCTACAGGCATGATGAATCAAGTATAACATCCCATGCTTCCTATCAAGAGTATCATCACAAGGTTCCTACCAAGTATCACATTGCAAGGTTTCTATTAAGTATAACATCACAAGATTTCTAAGCTTCACCATTCCACTATTTTCTTTGATTTCCTGTATTCTCTGCACCAACTGTACTAGTACCCCAACCCGTATCATCCTTTCCATGTATATGTATAGTCCCTTGTCGTATATCGTACGGGTTTCATCACGTATTTCTATACTACTTCAACGTAGTGCCACCATTCTTGAAATCGTTTGGACCACCACCCTTGTTTTGGCTAGGTTTCCTTATCATGAACTAACGCGTGTTCAACTAGGATTTATGCCACCTAGGACCACTAGGGATTATGCTACCTATTGAACGTTTTCTAGATTCGATTAGGGTTTATGCCACCTAGGACCACTAAGGATTATGCTACCTAACGAACAACACCCTTTTTCCACGTAACGATCTATTAATCGATCGGCTCCCTACAAGTCCTAGCTCGTTCATGTGTCTGCGTCATACGGCACAAACACGAAATGTAGTCACCTGTGCTAGGTCCACCATAGGGTGTATCAAGCCCTAGGGTGCCAACCACCGACACGAATCAAGCACGCACAGTGTAAACCTACTGGTGCCCAATGCCAGC
Organism: Allium sativum; assembly: GCA_030737875.1. Taxonomy (NCBI): domain Eukaryota; kingdom Viridiplantae; phylum Streptophyta; class Magnoliopsida; order Asparagales; family Amaryllidaceae; genus Allium; species Allium sativum. The sequence continues at coordinate 11,969,188 of JASFAX010000033.1, forward strand.
TTTTTCAACTCCGGACTACGTGCACGACCATAGTCCGCCTGAACCTACAATGGCGCACCAACTCAGCCGTCGTTCTGGTCGCTTACAATCAACCCAGTAATCGTGCCCCCCTGCCTAGTTCCAGGGTACCATGATACGTCTAGTGGGTTACTGCTGAAAAGGACCGCGTAACTAGGGTTTCCGTCCAGTAGGTTAAGTGTTGTCATTTAAATTCGAGACTTAACCCCATCAGTCTAGAAAGTCAATTTGGTTAAGCGTTGTCATTCAAGTTCGTGACTTAACCCGCCTACGTGTCACATCAAATTGGCTAAGTGTTGTCGTTCAAGTTCATGACTTAACCCTACGAATCATGTGTCAAGTTGGTTAAGTATATTCAAGCGGTTCATGACTTAACCCTATCAAATCATCATGTCAAATTGGTTAAGTATATTCAAGCGGTTCATTACTTAACCTTATCAAATCATCGTGTTAAATTGGTTAAGTATATTCAAGCGGTTCATGACTTAACCCTATCAAGTCATCGTGTCAAATTGATTAAGTATATTCAAGCGGTTCATGACTTAACCCTACCAAATCATGGTGTCAAATTGGTTAAGTATATTCAAGCGGTACATGACTTAACCCTATCATGTGGCATTAATTCATTAATGCACCCCAACCTCTCACATCAGACTGGTTGTTGTGGTCACTGGATATGCCGGGCGGTTCCGGGCAGATTTACACTACAACTCAGTCTGACCTCGGGTTTCGAGCGCGATATGACCAACTACCCACATTGGATCCTATTGTTTGCAGTAACTGGATTTGCCGGGCGGTTCCGAGCAGATTTACACTGCAAACTCAACCCAACCTCGAGTTGGCCATTTTCGAGTTCATTCTAATGTCATGTCCATGTTCAAGTTTCATGTCAAGTTCGTGTCTAGTTTCATGGCGAGTTTCATATCAAGTTTCATGTTTTCACTTATGCCTATTATCAAGTTAATGATTCATGTTTCAAGTTCATAAGCATGCTTACGTGCCTTCTAGATGTCCAATACATACCAACAACCCAAAACCCAACTTAGGCGCGTTCATATTAAACTTTCTCCAAGTCATAAATTATCATATATGTTTCTACTCCAAATTTTACATAATTAACATATGCCCAAGTTCTAGGTTACATGTCAGTTTTACATATTCCCAATTCATACCAAATTTACATATGTTCAATTCATGCCGTTTGACATGTATGCCAATTTTTATGCCATTTTACCATATCAAGTTCTAGCCAAAATTACATGTATCAAGTTTTATACCCAATAAACCTAAATCATGATTCATGATGTAGTTATCCCAAACTATAATCTTTTTATTACAATACATGTCGGTTGCCCAAATTCATAATACATGTTTATGCCAATTATCAAATTTACAATTGCTTTCATGTTCAAATTCCCAATTCTACATATGCTAATTAACATAAGCCCAATCTTTTGATTTAATTTATATAGGCCCGAACTCGTGGTTTAATTTACATGCCAAATTACATAAATGTTATATATACCAAATCTCATGTTACATTACATAGATCCTATTTGTGCCAAATTCCATGTATATAATATTTATGCAAAAAAAATTCATAACAAGATTATACCAAAATTTACAGATCAAGCCCAAACTTGCAAATACAATGATAATATCCAATTTCATGTTGCCAATTATTACATCATATTCATATAGGAAATAATCCCATAATTCCCCCGTATGCATATCGTACGCAAATCGCGATTTTAGGCCAAGGTCCGAAATTGACCAAGGTTCATGAAAGAAAATAAATTGGGGGAGATAGAAATTGAATAAAAATGAGATCAGAGGAAAACATCATCATAGGCATAAATATTACAACTTGATGATAACGTCATTACGAATCAAGAAAACTGCTGAATAGATCATAAACTTGTCATGAGCATAAAGATAGACAAGTCCCAAAACACAAGATTAAAGGAGCAACAGAAATAGATCAGAATCGATAAACATACTTAAAATCCAATTCCACTTTATTCCATGGCCACATTATAATTAAATGTTTAAATCTAAAAACAACTAGAACTTACAGAGCATAACTAGTGAATTAGGAACTGAATTTGTTGTAAAAATGTTGCGGCGTTGTTAATTTATTGTCTTGAATCATTATTGAAGCTTTGTTCTTCGAATTGATTTGAGTTTGAATGTTTGTACTTTAATTTGGGGGCGGCGGCCATGGTTCAAGAGGGAGTTCAGCAGCATAATAGTGTAAGAATGATTTGATATGAATTAGGTTAGATATAAGGGTGTTTTTATAGGTGTAGCAACTAGTTTAAGCCTTTAGATTAACCTTAGAATCAATCCGGACCGTCAAGACACATCTCAGGCTTTAAAAATGAGTTCTGGGTCAAAACAGGCCGACCAGGTCGACATGTAATGGGGGAGGTCGACACTATGGTCGACCTGGGGGGTAGGTCGACCCTATTGTTGACCTGGGGGGGGGGGGGGGGGTAGGTCGACCCTCTGGTCCAGTCCTGCCTGAAAACTGCTGAAACTTGTACAGGCCATAACTTCTTCATCCGACTCCGATTTTCGAAAACTCGGACTCTATTTCATGTAAAATTTCGAGACGAACGCAATGGCGTAACCCATTTCCCCTGATTCTGACTTTAAAATTTAATTCTGCCTTGATTTCTTGTTTTAACATGTTATAAAAATCGGATTGTTACAAAAGTACAATTCAACTCGCTAAAAATTCAGCCTGTCATTCCCGATCGAAACACATTGACATTCGATATCACTAGATTTGAGATGTGTTGGAAGCAAAGTTGTTGCAACTCAACAAAGTTCATACTGATGATAATTGGTCAGACATGTAGACGAAGGCCATACCAACAAAGAAATTTGATGATTGTTGCGATGGTGCTGGTATGGAAGTGCTCCCTGATTAAGTCGAAAAGGAGGAGATTTGTGGGGTTTCCCTCCTAATTTATTAGAATGCTCAACAAATATTGTTGAAAGGTGTGTAGACACATCAAATACTATGCATATTTATGTATAGTCAAATGGAAATATTATTTCCAAGAAGAAGTTTGAAAGCCACAACATGCATTGTGAGAAAACCTTTTGTATTCCACACACACACACACAGATATATATATACACACACACACATATATATATATATGTATGTATATGAGTGTGAGAGAGTGTGAGATACAAAAAATAATAATACAGAAAACCATCCAATATTTATGGTGAGTTCTTGTAATCCTACTATCATCTTATAGTGGAAGAATTGGACTTTGAGTCCCGCAGTTTTTCCCTCATTGGGTTTTCCGCATAAAGAAAACTCTTGTGTTGCTGCTTGTTATTTTCATCTATCTGTTTTACTCCACTTCACATGAATTTTTTTACTCCACTTCACTTCTTAGCTTAACTACACAGAGGAAACCATAAAGTTTTTTACTCAACACAGTTATATTTCTTATTTATTAGGTTGTTTTGGGTTAATAGCACTCAAGGCTTTACACACATGTCGTACTCATCTACCTCCCAGTAGATTAACCAACTACAGTGTATATGTAGCTACCCCTAATATCGAGGTACTTCCCATGTTACCTTTCTCGCACGGTCTCCGCCGTCACGCCACAAAAGCATCTGCAACTTTCATCCTATGCCGGAGCGACGTACGGATCTACATAAAATTACGCCATGTTTCGCACATAACCACCATCCCTATGCTGCGTAAGCGTACGGACTGCCATATCCAATCTCCTCGGTTGAATCTAGTCTCGACACGGAGTCATGGCCTAGCATCTATGATACACCACTCGGTGCGGCGTGCATGTATCCGGATCCTCACACGTACGTACTGTCTATTGTACCTCGAGTTCCATAATAGGGCTACATTTGAATGCGCAGAACTTGGTCGGGAGTCTTTCCATATCTGTATAAGTTTGCTAATGAGGCTTAAAGTACAAATATCTAAACTATGGTCTGCATTTCTACGGTGGCTATGGTCTCACCTCGACCCCTCCCTCAACTAGTGAAAGACTACATCAAGAGCTAAGTGACGTGACCCTAACAAACAATCTACATCCAAATTGTCGTGTCCCGCAACCAAATTCTCGATAGTGGAAGAACGATAGTCTCTTGGTTTAGCTTTAGGCTTTCTGCATTACACTGACTGCCGATGACAGGTATCCGACGATTACTATCCTGCGTTGGTCGTGCCCCAGCCTGTCTATAGGAAAAATCATTGAATGACCTAACATCACCAAACGGCCTTTAGACTGTCAAACTACCATTGTAGTCAAGATATACCCACTGTGTGGTTTTGCGCAGACTCAACATCTGCGAGTACAGCATGAGCGCTGCCGCCGCACAGAGGACCACCACGGAGTACCCTACCACGTCCCTCAGAAGTTGCTACTCCTTCCAGTCCCACATAGCCAGCAAGTAGAATATCAACAGAATAACCAGATGGACGTGCTCCTCTCATGCTTCTAGACACTACGATGATCTACCCCGTTGGGTTCTTCACCTTCAGACGTGCGGACTGGCCAAGCACATCATCCTAACGTGTTGTTAGACCCTATGTCTAAATGTTTAGTTACGCGCTTGCTCCACGTCATCACATTTCTAGTTAACTTGGTTATTTTTGATCATATTAACTTCTTATTCAAGTTACCAAATTCTTTCTGAGCCCATTATATCTCAAAGGAATGGACCCTCCTCGCTTGTTAATTTCAGTTATATAACTTAACCCATCTAAGTTCATTAATAAACCGATAACATGTTATTCTATAGATTATAATTCAACGTCTGTAATCTACAATCTTCTTACATTATTATCCTATCATTCATCATCCGATTTCAGGTTTACAGGTTCTCAGGTTGGCAGGTTATAATAAAATGTTCTACTTAATGTGTCATTACGTAAATCTTATCACAATCAGCAGGTTTTTATTTAACATATTACTTAATTTATAATTAAGTATAACTTATTTCATTCCATAAGTCTTCTTACTTCATTCAGTCTTATGCCGCCTAAGCGGGCTTCCACTTATTATTAATTTCTTTTATTAGACTTCATAATTTTCTTTTATGAGTCTACCAACAATAAGTCTACTTCATTCTTTTTCATTCACCATGACTTGGTTTAATACAACCACTTGTTGTTATTTACTTAGTTCTCTTAACTAAGGTTTATTGATAAGTTTCTTTCCACTAATTAATATTCGGGATGGACCTTAAGGCAAAACTAACACTGGAGGGGGGTTGAATAGTGTTTTAACGAGATTATGAAAAATTTAAACGATTAATGATTATTCAAACAAATGTATGAATCATTGAATGAATATCACAACAGAAACAATCGCAGAAGCAAATATAAACAGAAATAAAATGCAGAAAAGGAAAAAACACATCGGATTTTATACTGGTTCAGATTACTACTACGTCCAGTCCCTCGCAACGCTGGACTGCGTAGAGTTTTATTAATACTAGTATCAATCTTACAACACCCTTGATTCCACGGCTACTAGGTTAACACGATTCCACACACTTGATTTCATGGCTAAAATGTTCACACCGATTCAACACCCATGATTTCATGGCTATAAGGTTCACACTACTCCTTTTCCTTGATTTACAGTCTACAAGGAATGAGAAGATAAAGATAATGATATAATTTGTATTGAAATCGGTAGCGTATAAGTGTAGAAATTAAGAAATTAAGTTAGAATAATGGTAGTAGGAGTAAGAATGAAGAAGGAGAATAAAAGATGTTAAAAAATTCGAAAATGGCCCCTTTATATAGAGTCACAAAGGTTGCAACAGTTTTGAAACATTTCAAATAATGAAAAGACACTTCTTTTGAAAAATTAAAATTTGTAAAACTTATATGTCGACATACCAAATTATACATGTTGACATATATATTAATTTTGAATTTTTAAAATCATTTTTCAAGTATTTAAACCAATATATATATTCTGGAAATTCTTGAATCAAAACTAGTTGTTTAAAATGAATTTTCTAAAGTATAAAAGCATATAACATATAAACATATATATAATTATAAGATATAAACTATGTATTATAATTATAAACATATATATATATATAATGTAAACATAAAACTGTAACGACCTGAGGGAATTCGATTCCCGTATTCCGGAAATAATACATAAATCCCATATTACTTGCCAGAACCCAAGTATCGAAACAGAAATAGTTATTTGAAAGAAATTAGAGGGTGTGATAAGAAAGAAAAAATATATTAGAATAGATGAAGAAGAATAACCAACACAACACAGAGTCTAACATTGCAGCGGAACACTATATAATATATAAATAAATCTTTACCGAGAGCTTTAAAGATACTGACAATATCAGAGTGCATCAACACCTCTGGACAGTTATAATAATCTGTCCTCATATACAACACACAGCGGAATACACACTATATATATATCATATGTCTGAATCCTCCAGCACGTCATCTGAAGTTTGCATCATCCAAATCTAAACCTATAAAACCCGGTCTAGCCCGAGCATTACAAATGCCGGATCAGTCTAGTGAACCAGAGTGAGAAAAACATACTAAGTTTAAAGACAACTTGATTTAAAGTCAAGATCTTTTCGAAAGAAAATGATAATCGTAAGACCAAATCCACACATAAATACAGATGGTTTTTACTTTACGATAACCCAAAACGTTTTTGAAATCAATATCTTTTCTGATATTATAATAGTGTCTAAATACAAATAAATATCAATCTAGCAGAACGCTTGCATCTCACACTCTACATATATAGTATACAATCAAAACTACGGGCGCTTATTAGAGAATGGATTTCCTGGCAAGGTATGGGACCACCTTCCCGACAATGTACCTCTGGAGATGAATACATTGGGGTTCAACAAGAACATTTTGCAACCCAGGCTAAACATGACCGACCCCCCATTTCTCTTGAGAGTAACGAATATATCATTTCCATGTTTGGGGGCCAGCTAACCGAATCGATAACATACATACATAAATAAAAAGGGACAACCGAAGGCATTTGATTTCTCCAGTTCAGGTAATGAGATACCTTTTGATGGGTGCGACCCACATAGCCATGTGACCTACCCGATTTTGTGCCATTACGCGGTTGATGAGGTTAGAGTTTAAACTTACATTTTAGAACATCTGGCCATTTTTCACTTTGAATGTCACATCGTCGGATCCATCAAATCACTAATTGACGTCCACAAATATACTCTAGGTATAAAAGAAGTGCCCCACTTTGCCACCGACTTGGTATGTTTGTAAAAATCAACGTACGTGGTTTTTAGGAAATACTCTGTCAGACATTCATCCATACAAGTCATCCAGGAACAGGATGAACCGAAGGCACCCTCCTACCACATCCTTTTATAGAAATCAACCCAAGAATCAGTAGCGAGTCCATGCAATCCATAGATTTCAACCATGAGAAAACCCTAGTGTATCTCCAGGTTGAATCAGAGATTTTAAGTCGTTCTTCCGTTTTATGAAGATCTACGGTCTTCAAATGCTCCATCTCGATCGTCAATTGATATCTGCCACATTTTCATATTTATTGGTCGGAATGGTTTTTGAATATAATTTCGCTCCCGGTCTTTCCGTACCAACAATCGTATTGGCCGGATTTGATAGTCGGTTATTTAACTATCAAATAAACAATCACGAAAATAAAATGAGTTCATTGGTTCAATACTCAGCATTACCTGGCCTCTTAAATTAAACATCTGTTAATTATATTCTTTAAATCATCCAATATTTGGAGTTTGTCTTTTACTTCTTATAAATAATAAGAATATTCTAAAAAATCTTTTCATTCGCTTATAAACTCTTTCAAATACAATTTTTAATATTATTTACAGAAATCATAACTTATGTTTACCCCAATTACTCTCGTTTATAAACTAATACCATTCTTGGATAATCGTGAAGTCGTTCAAGTTAGGATATTTTATTTACCTCTCAAGACCTTGACCAATAACATTCATATCTTCAGAATAGACAAAATTTTATTTAACACCCGGTTTCCTTTGAAAACTTTATTTAAATCTCAACAATGTTTACTTAATTAATTATTAAGTAAACTATTATTATACTTCTCTATTAATATTACATAATTCTTTATAATATTATACTCGAGCTTTGATTCATTTTCATCTCTTTATAAATATTCTTTAGCTTGTTTGAAACAAAAAGGCTATATTTGTTTTAAAATCGTATATAACTGTCTTTAACAAATCTAATATACATATCTTTACCAGTCTTATATAAATATCTTTACAAATCTTAATTTATAGCTTTTGCAATTCGTATATTGACATCTCTTACAAATTTTTATATTTATTTTTATCAAAAATTTCAACTTATATCTGTAACAAACGTTACAGATTTCATTTCAAAACTTTTTATTTTCTTTTATTGTACCTTTTTCAAATCATTTCAACAACTTATGCGTTGTTTAAAATCATATAGTGATCTTTTTAAAGATCCTCAGTTTATAAATCAAGTGGTTCAATTTATCATTTATGACAATTATTACAAATTCATTTTTCAGAACTCCTATTTCATTTACAAATTCCATCTGTAAATTATTATCGACAACTATTATTTCGGCTACATTTCTAAACTCTTAACATCCATTTACAAAATCGTTTGTAAATCATTTATGACAACTAATATTCGTTGCCATTTCCGAAACTTTTTACTTAACTTATACTCTCGCCTTTGGTTAACATTCCAAACTTCGAAATATCACATTTCGAACTTCGAAATGATTTCAACTCCGCTTAACATTCCAAACTTCGGAATATCACATTCCGATCCTTGGAAAAGTCTCACTTTGTTAACCATTTCACACCATTTTCCAACTTCTCAATTTCCTTTTTCTAACTTCAAATATTAAGTATTTAATTTAAGCTATCGTATTTGCTTAAAATCCTTTTTTAACTTTGTTATAAAAACTAATATTTTTAATATAAAACCATTCATACACTCCTTTCATCATTCAATTCGATTCCATTTCAACTTCGATTACTTTTTAAACGAATTACAATTAAAAAGTAATCTCTAAAATTATTATTAATTAAAATAATAATTTACTTCATCATTAACTACTTATAAGTAGTTATCTTCTTTATTAACTAAATAGAAATTTTATTTTTAAAATCTTATTAAAACTAAACAAATATTCGTTTAGCTATTTCATTAGATTAATTCAAAAAAACTGATTCAAAAATCAATCTAGTTAAAACAGTTGACTTAGTCAACTTAAAAACACGGTTATCTCATTAAACGATTCCAATTAGTCCTTCATTTAAATTAATTAATAATTTAATATAATTAATTTAAATAATTCCATTTAATTGTTTCTTAAAACAATTACCCAACTCTTTAACCATATAGTTAATTTTCTACTCTCCTGCTTGTAAATTTGATTAACATCAGAATTTGCTTTATAAAATCATTTAATAAGTACTTATAAACTTAAATAATAAATATTTATTTCCTTTTAATATCTTTTATTTGAAATAATATAATTCAAAAAATATCTTCGGTTATAAAATAAAATTTATAACTTCACTTTTATCGATTCACCTGACGGTAAATCCATATTTGGAAAATGATTGATTTATAGGCCATATGCTGCCAATTACTCAACCAATATTACCCATTGGTTAAAACAAAACAAATGTTGAATACCAGGTCAATGGTCGACAATCAAATGATTCATCCAATCAAAACAGTCCATATGATGATAATATAAAAATAAATAACATCTAATATATTTGAGAAATCTAGTTGGATCCTTCCAACCTATCCTTCCCTGCATTAAAATAATTTATCTCACATAAATTCATTCAATTCAATTTAACTGATTATTTCCATAGCAGTAAATAACGCCTATTTAACAGCAATCAATTAACAAAACAATTCAAACATTTTAACACGTTTATTTTATAAACGTGACCAATAAGGTAAGTTACCTTCATTGGATCCAACCGTTAAAATAACAATTTGGTTTTTCATTGAAATTAAGCATTTTTAATTTCATTGGTTCAATCAATATATAAATATATAATTAACAACAACTAACCATCAGCAAACATAGCACACGATTATAAAACCCGACTCATATAAAATATAAATGGGAAGAATAGAGTGAGTTTAACTCCTTGATTTCATTCGCTGGTTAAATGGTTCGTTTTCAGTTAAATTAAACTAGTGTTTAATTTTAAAAAAATAATCCCAATTGCTTCCAACACTGCCCGTTCCGACTCCAGAGTGTAGTGCCCATCCATACGAACCCAACCGTTCTTGTTTGGTCCAATACTGATCAAATACGAGAAAGATATTAACTATACAAATTAATACATTTAATTAAAATTATCAATTTCTTAACTATGGATTTATTAGCTAAATTACGTTTTAAAACTTCTTGGCCCGCACCATTTCCCTTCTGTCCCGAACTACTGCTTCTTCCCCTGTTTTAAATTATCTGTTCCTAGTCCTTGTTTACTCCTACACGCACGACATCTAGGGCACGGAACTGCTCCCCCAACTCCACGCCGATATCGACTCGGACATCGCCAAGCTGACCAGCCCACCGCCTCCTACCTTCATCCCCATCGTCGCCCACCACAAACCACCCAGCAGTTCAAAAAAAAAAAAAACAGTAGAACTGACATCACTCCATGCCCTAATTTCCACCATCTCAGTTTGCTTGAACATCATCAGGAAGTATCACTTTGAAGCTTGAGCTTCACCCCACTATCGCCCCGGAATTCGTGATGCCCAGTTGAGCCCCAGCCTCGCAGAAGCCAAACAATGAATGCGCCTCTCATCTTTGATTTCTCACAAAATGTTGAACGGAATTCGATATTGGCCGTCCACAATAAAGATTGTGATTAGCTTAAAATGTTTTGTATTGAATGATTTTCAATTTGAACAGCGGATTAAGAGTTTTGAGAGGCCTAAAATGAATGATTTATGATCGTTTATATCGTGACTGGCGGCCTATTTTCTACGTTGACCACTAGAGAACAAAGACTAGGGTTTGGCAAACTTAGTACGGGTATATATAGGTAACCCATTAATTTAATAATATTAAACCAAACTTAAAGGTGAAGTAACACGTTGAAAAACGTACAAACGACTTCCAATCGAGATGAAACTCCTAACTCTAACATAGAAAAATATTCCGGACCTGATGGGACATGTTTCATCGAATTCCGAGCTCATTTGTGAGAATTCCTTTATAAATCACAGGCTAAAAATCACGCCTTTAAAATTTCAACGATCACAAAATAAATCCAATAAACTTGAGACCTTGCAATTCTACTTGTCGTTTTCCTTACGGATCCAATGAAATTTGTTTCGTTTAAATTGGAGTTCATTTGGGGAGTCGTTTATTCCTGAAAAGTTACCCCTGTCTAAATTGGCCAAAATAATATAAACGATTAAGGCATTTATCCTTTCCATGATCAAACGGTTAGTTCAATCGATATGAAATTTTAAATCTTATAATTATTAATTAATATGAATCCAACGGCACAAGCTTCATCGCATTCCGAGACTGTTTCCCAGTATGCTATTTTTATATGCCAAACAACGCTATTTTGGGCACCAAAATATATGATGTCCAAAATAACAAACTGCCTGCCTATTCTGAATCTAAACGTTGGTACGAACTCAACAGAATTGGTTTTGTGGCTTAATTCGATCGCTTGCTTAAGTTATACACAAATACCCTTCTATTAAATTAATTTAATTACACGCTATAGAAAATGACTGGACGTTTACGGCTGCCGTTATCACATACGACATCGGTTTGCCACGAAATTTAATATTGTACAATAATTTAACGTTATGGTTCCAATGAAACTAATTTCGTTGAAAACGGGCCAACTTTAAGGCTTATAATAATATTGATTAAAATATTATAAAAATCCAAAATAACCAAATAAAATAATAATAATAAATTATTATTATTATAAATACCCAAATGGAAATATTATATAGCTTCAAATATAAACTATACAACTCAATATCTTTCGAGTTAAACGATGTCCAAATTATATTAAAACCCTTTTAAATATATGGAATAAACGTTATAATTTAATAATGATTTCTATAACGAGTATTTTAAATTTTGAATTGGACATAACTCACAATCCATCACCCGAAATCTAAATTTTTCTCTTCCATATGAAAATTATAATCAACAAGATTTAGACGTTTCTTGTTTCACCGAAATCCGACTTAAAACGGATTCTGTATATTCAATTGAAGTTGAAAACTCAATATCATGAACTACGACGCCATTTTGAGCTCGATTTAAATTATATATAAACTTAACGTTCAAACTTCGTTTTAAATAAACGAATTCGATATAAAAAACCATTAATATCCTAATATAATATTTAAAATAATAAATTAAATTAAATATCTGACTACCAAAAATACGGGATATTACAAAAACTTTATATATAACTATATAATAAACATGAAAAACATAAGTAAGAATCATTTGAAATTATTTAGGAAGGAGTTTGAAAATAATATGATTTGAAAACATAATTTTGAAAGTGCTAACCGGAGTCTTACATATTATCTAGACTATTACTTAGATACTTTTGAGCTCTTGAAATCTTGGTTCTCATGAGTCTTGAAATCTTGAATCTCTTAAACTTTTAACTATACAGCCTTCAATATTTCTTTCATGCATATGATTCTGGCATATATATATATTCTGGATAAAGATGTTAGTATATAATTTATAATCAATAATGTTAATAATTGAAACAAGGTTATTTTCATCAAAATTCCATTATCCAACAATTATAACCTACGTTATAATTTCCACTGTCCCTAGGAAAAGCCTACTTATTATCTTCCACTCTTTCATTCATACTTAATAATAATAGGTTATTATCATTCCCCATTCATTTCAATTCTTATATTGTTGTAATCTTTCTTTCTTGATTCATTGTCATGCATGTTCCAATCTCCCCCTTTTTTATGATGAAAACCTTGGTTTATAAAATATTCATACCTATTGATCTGATTTCTTGAATACTCGATTTCTTGAATATGAATTTCTCCTGACTCCCCCTTAAACTATGCCTATCTTAAACTATAACCTATTTTATAATTTCTCCCCCTTTGTCATCAACAAAAATCTATACTAAATTAGACTATACCCCCCCTGAATTTATGGTATAAATGATCCTAATATTAACTAACTTATTATTTATCTTTCCTAAGATTATTGAACTAAATCTATATTTATCTACTAACTAAAATAGAAAATTAATGAGAACAAACATTTAATAAACTATGTAATTCAAACAATGTTTACAAACAACATATACAAAGCATACAAATAAAGTATTACAAATACACGTAATTACAACAAATTTATGAATATACGTTTTACATCATTTATACTAAAATCTAAACGTTTAATGCTTTTTGACGATTGGAGATTTGTGAATTGGACAATGGGGATAATGTAGACAAAATTCCATATTTTGTTCAATCACATTTCCATCCCTGTCAAATCATACTTCGCCCACACAAGTAACGCTATCCTCTTCATCCATATTTTCGTTTAACGCTTCTTCTTCCTCTTCTTCTTCCATGACTTCTTCCTCTTCTTCCATTTGATTACCATCTTCATTAATGATTGGATTAGTTTGGTTATCCATAACAAATCGTTGCAAATTTCTCATCGTCTTTCCTTGTTTCTCGTGCTCCTTGTTCATTCTTATTTGTAGAACTTGAATTTCAGTAAGCATTTGCGGTACATCCTTCACTGGTTCCTCCAATTTCATGACTCTCACAAGCGTAATTGGTTGAAATGGACCTTCGGATGGTCCGGGAAACGAAACTGGGGTGTTTTGATTAATATTATTAGAGGAGGCCATTGTTTTAATTATTTGAGAATTATTCCAAAAAGAAAATGAAGAGATGAAGAAGGAATTTCGAAATCAGAAGTTTAAACATAGGTTGTAACTAACTTTTGGTGGGATTTTTTTTTAAAAATCTGGCGGTTATATGTCGACATGTATAAATATGTATATCGACATATATGCATTTTTATTTTTCTTATTTTTAGTATATTATATATTAATATATTTAATTACTCTATTTCACTCAAGGAAAAAATGCCTAATTCTCTTTTAAATTTAGTAAATGTTGCTTCGTTTAAAGGTTTAGTTAATATATCGGTTATTTGTTTTTCTGTTTCTATGAAATCTAGTGAAATTTTCTCTTTACTTACGTTTTCTCTTAGAAAATGATATCTTATATCTATATGTTTTGTTCCCGAATAATGAGTTGGATTTTTAGATATATTTATTATGCTTGTATTATCATAATATATTGGTGATTTATTTATTTCTAATCCAAAATCTTTTAGAGTTTGTTGCATATATATTACTTGTAAACAGGCCAAAACAGCAGATATATATTCTGCTTCAGTTGTAGACAAGGATACTGTATTTTGTGTTTTTTACTAAACTAGGAGACTAGAGAATGTCCTAAGAAGTGACACGTTCCACTAGTGCTCTTATGTTCTGATTTACATCCCACGTAGTCAGCGTCACAATATGATATTTAATCAAACGAATCATTTTTAGGATAAAATAATCCAAAATCTAATGTATGTTTTACATATCGTAGAATATGTTTTACAACTTTCAAGTGAGTTTCCTTAGGTTGAGACTAATATCTTGCACAGAGACATACACTATGCATTATATCTGGTTACTAGCGGTTATATATAATGACGATCCTATCATTCTTCTGTATAATTTTTGATCGACGTCTTTTGACGTATCGTCTTAAGTTAGAGCTATATTAGTTGCCATAGGTGTGGTCTTCCATTAATTGCAGTTAAATTATATTTATTTATTAAATTTCTAGCAGATTTTTCTTGATTAATAAATATTCTATTCTTTAGTTATCGTATTTGTAAACCAAAGAAAAACGTGAGTTCACACATGTGACTCATCTCAAACTCTTTGGTCATAATATCTGAGATTTCTTTGTTTCTTTGGTAATTCGTTGATCCAAAGATTATATTGTCAACATATATTTGTACTAATTGAATACTGTTTTTATTTCTTTTAATAAACTGTGTATTATCTATGTTACCAATTTCAATGTTTGATTGTAATAAATATATTCTTAATCGATCATACCATGCCCTAGGAGCTTGTTTTAATCCATATAATGTTTTCTTTAATTTATATACATGTTTTAAAAAAAATTAGTCTTCAAAGAGAGGAGGTTGCTCTAAATATATGTCTTCTTTAACATATCCATTTAAAAAGGCACTTTTAACATCCATTTGAAATAATTTGAAACTATTATGGTTAGTGAATGCTAGTAAAATCCTAATTTACACTAGTCTTGCTATAGGAGCGAGGTTTCATCATAATCTATACCTTCTTCCTGACTATATCCTTGTGCAACTAGTTGAGCTTTATTTCTTACGACCTCACTGAGTTCATTCACTTTATTCTTGTAAACCCATTTAGTTCCAATTACAGTTTTTTCTTCTGGTCTAGGAACAAGTTCTCATACATCATTCCTGGTAAACTGATTTAATTCCTCTTGCATAGCAAGGATCCACGAATCATTGGATGATGCTTCCTTTGGATTTTTAGGTTCTATAGTTAAATAAATGTTGAATTACTCATATTATTTAACTGGTTCCTGGTCCTAACAACAGATTCAATATCTCTTAAGATATTTTCTATGGGGTGATCTCTTAGAAGTCTAATTCTTTTATTTGGTTGATGAATTTCATTACTTACTTCATCGATCTCATTTTCACATTCATCTTCATTATTTTGTGTTGTATTCTTATAGTTCTCGTTAATAGATACATTCAAAATTTCTTCTATAATATTAGTTCTTAAATTAAAAACTCTGTATGCTTTACTTCTCTTTGAGTATCCAATATAAATATCCCTTTATCGGATTTAGAGTCATTTTTTTCTAAATTTTCTTTAGTGTTAAGAACAATATTTTAAAATACGATAATTTTGGTTTCTTATTATATAAAAGTTCATATGGTGTTTGCTGAGTTAAGGTTCTTATCAAAATTCTATTGAATATATAACAAGCTGTTGCAACAGCCTTAGCCCAAAAATTTCTTAGTAAGTTACTATCAGATAACATGGCGCACACTCTTGAATTGATCTATTTTTACGTTCATCTACTCCATTTTGTTGAGGGGTTCTAGGAAAAGAAAAATTATGGGTTACCCTCTCTTTGTTACAAAAATTTTCAAAATTTTCGTTTTCGAATTCTCCACCATGATCACTACGTATTGTCTTTATCCGTAAACATATTAAGTTTTGAATTCTTTTTGCAAAGTTTTAAATTGATCAAAAGCATTACTTTTATTTTTAAGAAACAAAGTCCAAGTAAATCTAGAAAAGTCATCGATTATTATGTAAACATATATATATTGTGATTTATCGATTGAGTTTGGGGTGGACCGAATAGATCCATATGAATTAACTATAATGGTTTTGAATTTGTAATTTCTTCTTTTGATTTAAGCGAAGTTCTTTTCAATTTACCGAATTAATAAGCATCGCATAAATTATTTATTTTAAATTTCATTTAAGGTAACCCTCTAATTGATTCTAATTTTGAAATCCTAGGAATATGTTTGAAATTCATATGACCAAATCTCTTATGCCAGATCCAAGGGTCACTTGTATTGGCCATAAGACATAAATTATCATCAGAAATTTTCATACTTAGTATATAGATAGTTCTTTTTCTATCTCCTTCAAATATTGTTTTTGAACTTCTTATCTTCTATAAAACATTTATCTTTTTCAAAATTGATTTTATAACCTTTATCGCATAGTTGACTTATACTTAGTAAGTTATGTTTTAAATTCCTAATTAATAAAACATCAGAAATAGTAGGAGTTTCAAAAATACCGACATTGCCAATGACAATGACAACAACATATTCTTTAGAATTATCACCAAAGTTAACCATTCCTCCATCTTCATACACTAGATTATTCAGTAATCCTGGATTTCCCATCATATGTCTTTAACAACCACTATCCAGTATCCATTTTCCCTTTTTGATTTCCATCATGTGACCATCAAGATTTGAATTTCCAACAGCCATGTAACATACCTTTTCCCTAGTAGAACAATAGTTCAATAGATCACTTGATTTTTCAACAGAATGTAATGCAGACTCATTTAATACTGATGAAATGCATGAATTTAAATTAGTGTTATAAATCATTTCAAAATTTGCCATTTAATATTTCCAAAATTCATATGATGAACTTTTGAAAATCTATGCTCTGATACCAATTATTCGGGACAGATCTTAAGGGAAAACTAACATTAGAGGAGGTGAATAGTGTTTTAACGAGATTATGAAAAACTTAAACAATCAATGATTATTTAAACAACAGTATGAATCAATGAATGAATATCACAATAGAAACAATCACAGATGCAAATATAAACAGAAATAAAATGCAGAAAAGGAAAAACCACACCGGATTTTATACTGCTTTAGATTACTCCTACGTCCAGTCCCACGCAACACTGGATTGTGCAGATTTTTATTAATACTAGTATCAATCTTACAACACCCTTGATTTCACGACTACAAGGTTAACACTAATTCCACACCCTTGTTTTCACGGCTATGAGGTTCACATCGATTCAATGCCATTGATTTCACGGCTACACAGTTCACACCGCTCTTTTTCCTTGATTTACAAGCGATGAGGAACACACCTTTTCTTTTACAATTACAAAAAGTGACGACCACCCACAATTCCTGCACTTCACAAGGGAAGTAATGAGCTGAAAGATGTGCTAGACAGCTATGGACGATCATTAGGTTAGGATAACACAAGCGGAACCTGTCGTATAACTCACAACGCAAGGATAAAATATAATAAAACATATACAACAGGAAATAATAGTGAAGCATAATTGAGCATAATTTTTAACTTTCATAATATCATGAATTATCCAAACATCAATACTGGATACAACATCAAATTTTGTACAATGTGCCTCACTACAAGTCAATCAAAGAATACATCAAACAGTGGAAAAACGGAAATAGCGGATAGTAGAAAATAATACATCAGCCTCCTTCTTGTCAACATACATATCATTTCCCTCATCACTACTACCTATCACCCACTACTCAGTCTTCCCATCCACAATCGGATGAACAACCCAAGGTAATAAGAGAAAACATAAAACCTTGAGTCAGACGACAGTCTTAATGAGCAATAAAAAACTATCCAACATCATTAATAAAGTATATGAGAACAGACAAATTAATCAACTAATCTACCAACATCAACAGAGAAGAAACCAAATTCGTCTTCCCCACATCTGACAGTGATAGCCTTTACAATCAAGTAGAAGCAATTAGTATATTCATGGCACTCAGTTATCAAGCGTAAACCATCCTAATCGATATCGACACCTTCCAAGCACAATCCCCGAAGGCCTAAACCAACATTAGACAAACACCCAAGAGACATCTCCTTCGATGTCGAATAATCTACACAAGATGATACAAGTAAAACAATCATCATCCATGACTCTGGGTATCACCGCCAATCTTACTTTGAGACCATCGTTAATCGTATGACTGCTACGACATGCCATTTGTCAAGAGCAAATGGTAACCCCGGTTCTAGCCAAACTCCATACGCCTTTCCATAACACGCATGTTTGCCTTACTCAACGAAGACAACTAGATCTTTCCACGATACGGACGGTACTCCACCAACTAACATCTAGTCTTTTGGGCATCCCCATTATACCCTTGCTTTGAGTCCGCTAGAACCTCCGACTAACGATAGTTTCTCAGCCGTCAATATCTCTGGCCATCCAACCTAATGACTGCTCATAAGCTCAAACAACTTCTCGAGCAACCATTATCCACGAACTCACAACCTTGAGTCGTACCCACATTCGTTGCATTTCATTGATCAACGAACATATCACAACACTTCGAACATTCCTGCTTGAATACGCATCGAAGCTATAACCATCATCGATCCAAAAATATGCTTCGTTTGGTCGATTCTGCATTTCATAGCTTTTCCAGCCTTCACGCTATGGAAAACAGAGAATAACATCAAAATAGCCTTTTACAATGTTTTGGAAATGCTACCATATCCATGAATTCAAATCTGGTACTCTGGCACTTGGTATTATGAAAATAGTGTAAATCCCCAGTACGCGCCTTGGCAAATTACGTATTTCATCATGCGCAGCACGTTCTGGCATCTGGCATTTAGTACATGCCGAATCCCCAAATCTGGTACTTGCCACGTTCAGAAACCACACTTTGTGCATGGCCAAACCACCTTTTACCGTGTTGCGCATGTGGCAAATCACCACGCTATTTAGCCCGATCCATCCTTTACTGTAGGGTTTCACCAAATGCTATAAATACGGATTTTTCTCAAATCCATAGAGTTCCGCCGATCCTCCGACGCGCACTCAGGCAAATCTCACTTTTTCACGTGCGCAGGTCTATGTGTACTGCCCGATCCATGCGCAACAGTTTTAGCGCGATCCATCTCTTCCATAGCATTTTCAAATGCTATAAACTGCCAGAATTGATTTTTGGTCGATCCATCCACTTAGTTTTGCCCGATACATTGACCACTTTTCCGCCCGATCCACGACCAATAATTTATCCCGATCCATGCACTGAAATTGCCAAAACTTCAACTAATCTTCACGCTTGAACATGACTCGATTCCATACTCGAAAACTAATCAAACTCCAACTTTTTCAATAAGGATTCAATCAATATAACAACAACAAATCACGCAATTATCAACAAACATTAAAACAATGATTTAATAATTAATCAAATCATTAAATGGATCCAACCATAGAATTAACATATGAAATTACCATTTATAAGTTGCTAGGTTAGATCCTATGGTAATTTGAATTAAATTCATACTTACATCGATTAGATCTATACGAAATCAACTTGAAATGATGAACATATGATCATACAACTCATATACTCGATTGAATCCATGCGAGAGATGCTTATCACTCACTAGTTCTTTAAAATAACTTGAAATCGAATAATCTCAAATTCGGACAGCAATGATCAACCTTCAAACCTCTCAATTTGATGCCATTTTTCTTCACTCAATGTTGATCTAGCTTTATTTGATGTAGATCTTCAATCTTCTCACGTAGATCTAGAATTTTAATGGAGAAGGTGTATTTGATCGAGCAAAGAGAATCACAAGCTCAACTAAATGAGAGAACGAAGAAAAGTAACCCTCTCTCCATCCCTTTAACCCCCTATTTATAGCCAACAACCCACTAATGGGCCACAACAATTTATCTCATTAATGACTATCCAAACCTGAACAGAATTTTGTGAAATATTAAAACAGTGATTCCTCCCGAACCGCCGAACTATATCTTTAATGATGTCTACGGAATTGGAAACATCATTTCCTTTCCAAAGAAATCGATCCCAACACCTGATTCGATCCCAATCAAAATTATGCCCTGTAAAAAACTGACAGGGCAAAAAGGTCACAAATAAAATTGGTAAAAAATTATGGATATGTCTCACATCCCAATAAACTACATATTAAAACATGAGAATGATCTGACGCTCAAGGAATTAAATAAAAATATTTTACGATCCTTCGATATGTAAAATTTGGGCTGTTACATTCTCCTCCCTTAGGAATTCCGCCTCTGAAATTCCAAACAAACACAAGCAACCAAAACAATTCCGCATGCCTATCATCTACGAACAACCAATTTTACTATCTAAACTTGCATCCATCAAGTCATGCATTCATAGCTTTATTTAGCACGTGGAATTCTAACAATGATAGTACAAGTTACAATGTTGTAAGGTGATATGGCATTGATGTGTTATACCGACGAAGAGTTATGGACGGATCGTCTTCATACTCTCTTCTGTCTCCCATGTACGATCTTCATCATCCTCACTCAATTAATTGCACCTTGACTAGCTTAACCATCTTCCTCCTAAGATGTTTCGTGTCATTCCTCATAACGCGAAGAGGCTTACGAGGTTTCATAATTATGGTCTCGATTTCTAGGTCTTCGTACTGTTCTGGAGATACCACTACATTCAAATCATGCACACACTTCCGTGGAAACGACACATGGAAAACATTGTGCACACTCGACATCTTCTCGGGCAAATCCAACCTATATGCGGGCTTTCCAATCTGCTCGATTATCGGAAACGATCCAACAAACCTAGGAGCTAACTTTCATTTACTTTTGAATCGAACAACATGCTTTAACAGCGAAATCTTCATGAAAACCATATCGCCAACGTCAAATTCCAAATCTTTTCAACGCTTATCGGCGTAATTATTTTGGCGGTCTTAGGTTACCTTCATTCGTTGTTGAACCATCTCGATACAATCTTAGGTCTCTCTGATCCTCAGGCCCAAGTATCAACTTATCTCAATTCTATAACCAATAAGCCGAAGAGTTACATGGTCTTCCATACAACGCTTCGTATGGTGCCATCCCAATGCTCGACTGGTAGCTATTGTTGTACGCAAACTCAACTAAATGTAAATGGTCTTCCCATGATCCTCCGAAGTCCAATACACAAGATCTCAGGAGATCTTCCAAAATTCAGTTAACCCTCTCGGTTTGACCATCGGTTCGGGGATGATAATACGTACTTAAACACAACTCCGTTCCTAAAGCCTCTTGCAAACTCTTCCAAAATCCACTCGTGAATAATGGATCTCGATCGCTCACTATGCTCTTTGAGAAACCATGGAATCGAACTATCCATTTTACATATAGCTCAGCCAACTTCGATGTTGTTTAAGTCGATTTGAGAGGAATAAATCTTGCACTTTTGGTTAAGCGATCCACGATGACCCAAATTCCTTCGTTTTCTGTCTTGGTTCTAGGTAGTCCGTGGTTTAAATCCATCAATGTCTGCTCTTACTTCCATGTAGGAACTTCCAACGGCTGAAGCAATCCAATTGGCTTCTTCTGTTTAGCCTTCACCAACTGATAGTTCATGCACTTGGAAATAAATTTTCCAATATCCCTCTTCATACCTTCCCAGTAGTAAGATCGCTTCAAGTCCTGATATATCTTATTGCCACCAGGATGAATCGTCAACTTCGAGTGATTACATTCCCTCAGAACCTCATCTCTCAGTCCCCCGATATCAAGAACAACCAGTTGTCCTTGTTTCTAAATCCAACCTTCTCGATCGACCTCGAATTCCTTATCTTCTGATTCCAACTTTTGGATAATATCTACAAGTTTTGCATCACGCTTTTGGTGCTCGCCAATCCTTTGGATGAGAGTAGATCTTATCGATAAGCTTGCCAAGATTTCAGGTTCCAACTCACACCGTGGTCTGAAATCAAATCCTGCCAAGTACTCGAGGTGTTTCCACTCTAAAAACATCGCTCCCAAACTTGTGTGTTGTTGACTCAATGCATCCACCACTACATTTCCTTTACCAGGTGTATAGGCTATACCAAAATCATACGACGCTAGAAACTCTAACCACCGTTGCTACCGAAGATTCAAATCCTTTTAGGAGAAAAGATATTTCAACGAATTGTGATCCATAAATAAGTCAAATCGAATCCCAACAGGTAATGTCTCCACATCTTCAGAGCAAATACGATCGCTGCCAACTCCAAATCATGAGTTGGATAATTCCTTTCTTGAGGCTTTAGCTATCGATTCGTGTAGGCCACAACCTTATCCTTCTGCATTAGCACTGCTCCAAGTCCAGTGCCACATGCATCGGTGTATACCTCCATCTCTTCATTCCCGCTAGGAATCGTCAAAAAAGGAGCACTCGTCAGTCTCTCTTTCATGATTCCAAAAGCTTGCTCACACTTCGCATACCATGTGAACAACTGATTTTTCTTCGTTAATCTCGTTAATGGTGCAGCTATCTTGGAGAAATCCTTATAAACAAATGATAATATCCCACCAACCCAACAAAACTCCAAACATCCGTTGCATTCTTAGGTCTATCCCAGTCCTGGATTGCTACCACCTTAGCAGGATCAACCATTATTCCATTTCCATAAACAACATGGCCTTAGAACCTCACTTCACTCTTCCAGAAGTGACACTTCAAAAAACTTAGCTCTCAGTTGATGCTTTCGTAAGATTTCGAAAACAACTCGCAAGTGTGTCTTATACTCTTCCTCATTCCGGGAGAAAACCAGAATATCGTCCATGAACACAAGCACGAACTTGTTCAACTGATCTCTGAACACCCTATTCATAAGATCGATGAAATACGTTGGTGCGTTAGTTAACCGAATTGGCATCACCAACCATTCGAAGAAACCAGATGGTGTCATAAAAGCAATCTTTGGCACACTATCTTTTGCCACCCTAAACTGGTGGAATCCCATTGCCAAATCCATCTGAGAAAACACCTTGACTTTGTGAAGCTGATCGAACAAGTCGTCTATCCTTGGCAACAGATACTTGTTCTTCTTAGTCACCTTGTTCAACTCACGATAGTCCACACACAATCTCAAAGATCCATCAGCCTTCGTTGCAAACACAACTGGTGCACCCCACTCGAACACACTTCTACGAATGAATCCTTCTCCCAAAAGGTCACGTACTTGAACCATAACTCTCGTTGTTGCTTAGGCGCCATACTCATAAGAGGCATGACAATAGGTTAGCACCCTTGACCAAATCGATTCTGAACTCAATCTCGCCATGTAGAGGTAACCCTTTGACCTCGTCAAAGTCATCATTAAACTCACTAGTGATCGACACTGATGAAAAGTCTTCCCGTGGAATCACAAGCGAATCTAAATAGCTCACGAAGAAACCATCTTTGGGATTACATCGAATCACAACCATTCAACCCTTCCACATTCCCAACCGTCACCTCAAGCTTCTCGCACTCCATTTTTGCTGCATACATCTTGAGCCAGTCCATACCCAAAGTAATCCCAAACTTGTCGAAGTTCAAAACAAAACAATCACACATTAAGGAGCAACCATGACTCGAAAATACTAGATCATGACAAATCTTACACAAATTGGACGAACACCCAGCTGGATTAGTCACAACAAAAGGTCTATCACAAATAATGGGTTCTAAACCCAAGCGGCACATAAGCTCATTGCAAATGAAATATTGCGATGCTCCAGTATCGAACAACGCACGAAATGAAACATCTTTAATGGAATGAATACCTTGAACAACGACATTGTTCCCTTTCTCCTCTGCCGTAGGAGCCCTTGAAGACGATGGAATAGTTTCCAAAGCATACGCCTACACAACCTTCTTACCCTGAGCTAGTTTTGGACAATCCTTCTTGTCATGCCCAGGCTTTCCACACTTAAACCACTTCCTTTTAGTTTTTGGATTCTTACAATCCTTGGAATAATGGCCCTTCTGCTGGTAGTCATATCAAGTAACTTCGCCTTTCTACTTTTTCTGACCATCTTTTCCTTTTTGTTGTTGTTGCTTCCTCCTTTTGTTATTACCACCCTGCTGTGGTTTTGGTTCTTCCTTACTTGCAATAACAATTTCTTCCTTGGGAAACAAACTCTCGTTCCTTAGAGCTTTCTTGAAGATCTTCTCATAAGTGTCATCTAGATGATCAACTAGCTGATTCCCAAAATACTTGTCCAAGCCCATGACAAACTTCTTGTTCTTCTGATAAAGAGTCCCGACATATGAACGGGCATACTTCGAAAAAGCTTCGAAGTTAGAAACATACTCCAACACTGGTCGACCATTCTGCTTAAGCTCAACAAACCTTTTAAACAGAATATACTTTTGAATGGTAGAAATAAATTCGTCCCAAATTTGACTTGGAATAACTCCCATGAAATCTCATCTTTTGGAGTCTCTAGAGTGACAGAGTTCCTGTAACACCCCACCTCCGCTAGGGTCACTCACAAAGGGAATGCACTAGCTTTGGTGGAGCATTATTCTAGGTAAACATACACAGAAATATTACAAGACAGAACATATAAAACAACGGAAGAAGAACCAAATTTCATTGCTTTAAAATCTAGGAAGGTCTAAAGCCTTTTACATCAAAATGCCATTAAATCCATTACATCGAAATCTGTCTTGCAATAGTAAAGAAGCATAAAACCATAGTCATAAATCATTCCCCAAGTAAAACAGTAAAGCAGCCATAGCCAAGAAAGGTCCAAGCCATATATGATGATCTTGAAGCAGAAAGAAGTCCAAACTAAGTAGTAGTGTTTCCTCCCTGCAAACCTGGGGGGGGGGGGGACGGAAGAAAAAGAGGCGAAACAAACCGGGTCAGTCATAAAGACTGAGTAAGTCCTAGTGGCTTTTAGCATAAAAACAGGTGAACATAATATGGCATGAATAAACTGAAAGTAAACATAAGCATGATGACAAGGTAAGCTACAGGCACGATGAATCAAGTATAACATCCCATGCTTCCTATCAAGAGCATCATCACAAGGTTCCTACCAAGTATCACATCGCAAGGTTTCTATTAAGTATAACATTGCAAGATTTCTAAGCTTCACCATTTCACTATTTTCCTTGATTTCCTATATTCTCTACACCAATACTAGTCTAACAAGATTAGGTGTTATCCTAATGTCTAAACAGAAACGGAAACAGAAACAGAAATGGGCCTTTACCATTTGTACTAGTAACCCAACCCGTGTCATGTATTAACTATGAAATGATCCCTTGCCCAATATCATAAAATGACCCATTACTTGGTCCCACGAAACGATCTATTAATCGATCGACTCCCTACAAGTTCTAGCTCGTCATGTGTCTATGTCATACGGCCCTATCACGAATGTAGTTACCTGTGCTAGGTCCACCATAGGGTGTATCAAGCCTTAGGGAGCCAACCACTGACACGAATCAAGCACGCACAGTGTAAACCTACCAGTGCCCAATGCCTGCTTTTTCAACTCCAGACTATGTGCACGACCATAGTCCGCCTGAACCTACAATGGCGCACCAACTCAGCCGTCATTCTGGTCGCTTACAATCTGCCCAGTAATCATGCCCCACCCTGCCTAGTTCCAGGGTACCATGATACATCTAGTGGGTTACTACTGAAAAGGACCGCGTAACCAGGGTTTCCGTCCAGTAGGTTAAGTGTTGTCATTTAAATTCAAGACTTAGCCCGTCTACGTGTCATGTCAAATTGGCTAAGTGTTGTCGTTCAAGTTCATGACTTAGCCCTACGAATCATGTGTCAAGTTGGTTAAGTATGTTCAAGCGGTTCATGACTTAACCCTACCAAATCATTGTGTCTAATTGGTTAAGTATATTCAAGCGGTTCATGACTTAACCCTATCAAATCATCATGTCAAATTGGTTAAGTATATTCAAGCGGTTCATGACTTAACCCTATCAAATCATCATGTCAAATTGGTTAAGTATATTCAAGGAGTTCATGACTTAACCCTATCAAATCATCATGTCAAATTGGTTAAGTATATTCAAGCGGTTCATGACTTAACCCTATCAGTCTAGCATGTCAAGTTGGTTAAGTATGTTCAAGCGGTTCATGACTTAACCCTATCAGTCTAGCATGTCAAGTTGTTTAAGTATGTTCAAGCGGTTCATGACTTAACCCTATCAGTCTAGCATGTCAAGTTGGTTAAGTATGTTCAAGCGGTTCATGACTTAACCCTATCAGTCTAGCATGTCAAGTTGGTTAAGTATTATCTATATGTTCAAGTTGACTTAACCCTGCCACGTGTCATGTTATATTGGTTAAGTGTCATTAGTCTAGTCATATTACTTAACCCACCCATTGGTCGGATTTAACAGTTATGTTGGTTAAGCCTACATTTATAAGTTTTACATGTTCTTAACTCATAACGATTAGGTCCACATTTACATGTCAAATTTCCATGTCATCCCACCTAACCCTCTAACCATACCCACATCTTATTATGGTTAGTATTCCTTAATTCATTCATTATGACGAGCGAATCATGACCTCTCACATTAGACCGTGCATTTTGTGGCCACTGGATTTGCCGGGCGGTTCCGGGCAGATTTACACCACAAACTGAGTCTAACCTCATGTCAGTTTACATACGCCCAATTCTTGCCTATTACATGTATGCCAGGTTTATGCCATTTTATCCATATCAAGTTCTAGCCAAGATTACATGTATCAAGTTTCATGTCCAAATAAACCCAAATCATGATTCATGATGTAGTTATCCCAAACTATAATCTTTTTATTACAACACACGCCAACTACCCAAGTTCATAATACATATTTATGCCAATTATCAAGTTTACAATTGCTTTTAGGTTCAAAGTCCCAATTATACTTATGCCCAATCATAAACCTAATCTTTTGATTTAATTTACATAGGATCGAACTCGTGATTTGATTTACATGCTAATTCATTATGCTCACTTCATGCCAATTTAATTATGCCAATGGCCAAACTTGCAATTTCAATTATATTGACAATACCCCAAATTTCCAATTTCATGTTATGCCATCAATTTTATCAAACATGTATATCCATTATAGACAACATTCCCATATTTCCCCGTATTCAATTGTACGCAAATCGCGGTTTAGGCCTAGGTCCGAAATTGACCTAGGTTCATCGAAAGAAAATAAACAGGGGAAGGTAGAATTTGTATAACAATCAGCATAGAGAGAAAACTGGCATAAAAACATCATCTCTGGCATAAAAGATGGATCTTGATAATAATATCAATATGAATCAAGAAAAATGATTTACAACAGGCTGAATAGATCATAAGCTTGACATGAGAACGAACATAGAAAAGTCCCAAAACTCAAGATTCAAGAAGCAACAGAAATAGATCTGAATCAATAAACATACTTAAATCCAATTCCACTTTATTCCATGGCCATATTATAATTAAATGTTTAAATCTAAAAACAACTAGAACTTACAGAGCATGGCTAATGGATTAAGAATTGAATTTGTTGTAGAATGTTGCAGTGACGTTGTTGATTTATTGTCTTGAATCATTGTAGAAGCCTTAATCTTCGAATTAGATTGTGTATGAAAGCTTAGGAAATTGATTAGAGACGGCAGCCATGACCAAGAGGGACCTCAACAGCATTTTGGTGTAAGAATGATTTGTTGTGAATTAGGTTAGGTCTAAGGGTGTTTTTATAGGTGTAGCAACTAGTTTAAGCCCTTAGATTAACCCTAGAATCAATCCGGACCATCAAAACACGTCTCAG
Source organism: Allium sativum (assembly GCA_030737875.1). NCBI lineage: Eukaryota > Viridiplantae > Streptophyta > Magnoliopsida > Asparagales > Amaryllidaceae > Allium > Allium sativum. Next base: position 11,997,535 of record JASFAX010000033.1, read on the forward strand.
GCTTCAAAAATGATTTCTGGGTCAAAACAGGCCGACCAGGTCAACCTGTAAGGGGGGGAGGTCGACCACATGGTCGACCTGGGGGGTAGGTCGACCACATGGTCGACCTGGCCCCCTGGTCGACACCCAGGTCGACCTGCCTGGTCCTGTGCTGCCTAAAATCTGCTGAATCTTCTACAGGCCATAACCTCTTCATCCAGACTCCGATTTTTGAAAAATCGGACTCTATTTCATGTAAAATTTAGAGACGAACGCAATGGCGTAACCTATTTCCCTTGATTATCATTTTAAAAATTAATTATACCTTGATTTCTTATTTTAACATGTTATTAAAATTCGGGTTGTTACAGTTCCATAAGTCCATAGCTCTGGCCTGTAGTTGTCTTGATGCAAGCTTCCTCTTAGTTGCATCATTAATTCCTAAATATCCAAAGATCCAAATACAAGTATCAAGCCACCCTTAAATCTTTACAATTGGTTCCATTAATTTAAACGGTTCCCTCCTAGCGTGGTGAAGTCTTTGTATAACTTTGCGAAGTCCATGCCCCTAGGAACTTGCACTAGAACTCATACATCTATCGCAACTGTCTCCTAAGAAGGTACCCTCCTCATGATAGTTGTCACCATGGCCTCGAACATAACTGTGTAGTCTGGTATACCACCTGTAGCACCCACCTCCGTTAAGGTCACTCACAAAGGGAATGCATTAACTTCAGTGGAGCATCATAAGTGTATAGAACAGATAAATTACAAAACAGACAAAATTTAAACAGCGGAAAATAAATAAAACTTTACTTTATTGATAAAATAGCAACTTGGTAAAACAACTTGTACAAAGATTGTTTTCCAGCACCAAAACACCAATACCCATTACAACAAAGCATCTGTCTTGTTAAACAAAATAAAGAAGCATGAAATGACAACGATATTCCCTAATAAAGAATGAGCCAGCCATAACTGTGGAAAGGAGAGTCCAAAGCAATACATCATCTATCTTCGAGCTTGGAAAGAAAACTGAGCTAAGTGGTAATATTCCCTCCCTGTGAACCTGGGGGGGAACAGAAGAAAAGAGAGCGAAACAAAATAGAATCAGACATAAATCCTAGTAAGTCCAGTGACTTTCAGCATGTAAATAGGTAAAAGCATCATGACATGAATAAACTGGATACCAATCATAACCATGATAATAAGCATAGCAAGATAACAAATGATGATCGTTAGATATGACAAGGTAAGATACGTTGAATGTGCTTTGGTTCTTTCTCTAATTTTCTATTTTCTCTGCACCACCCAACTAGCATCCTAACTAGTGTCTTTTATATAACGATTTGTATTCCCTACTAGTGTCCCAACTAGTATCCTGTGAAAAAGGATCTGTATCCCCTACTAGTGTCCCAACTAGTATCCTATGTTATATAATAAGGTGATCCCAACCCCGCAATTGTGGTAGCCTTCAGGTGTACATCTAGTATGAGGATCATACCTTAATCATCCTAATTGCCATGAAGATGTTAGATGTACCCTTACTACCCTATCGATCGGCTCCCTACTTGTATTAATTTTCCTTGTATCTGTGTCAATCGGCCCTTTCTTGCGTGTAGATTCCCTGTGCTGGTCCCACCATAAGGTGAATCAATCCCTATGGTAGCAACCCGACACGATTCAAGATGCACAGTGTATAACTACTGGTACCTAGTGCCTGCTTTTTCCACTCCGGAGTACATGCACGCCCGTAATATGTCGGAACCTACACTGACGTACCCCTTACCGCTATTTTGACCGCTTATAATCAGCCCAGTAATCGTGCCCCACCATGCCTAGTTCAGGGTACCGTGATACATCTATGTGGGTTACTGCTGAAATGGGTCCCCATTACTAGGGTTTCCTAGGGTCTATTCGTATACCCCCCAAATTGGCTAAGTGTTATCCATCCATTCAAGTTAACTTAACTCATCCACACGTCATGTCATGTTGGTTAAGTGTTTCTTATTAACTTAACCCTTCTCATTCATCATGTTGTAATTGGTTAAGTGTTTTCTATTAACTTAACCATGTTTATTCATCATATTATATTGGTTAAGTGTTTCCCCTTAGCTTAACCCCATTCGTTCTTCATGTTATATTGGTTAAGTGTTTCCCATTAACTTAACCCCACTCGTTCATCATGTTATATTGGTTAAGTGTTGCCCTCTTGTATTAACTTAACCCTACCACTTGTTATGTTGCATTGGTTAAGTGTTGCCCTCTTGTGTTACTTAACCCTACCACTTGTCATGTTACATTGGTTAAGTGTTGCCCTCTTGTGTTACTTAACCCTACCACTCTTAGCATGTCCGTTCATTAGCATTAATTCATTCATTAATGCCTCAACCTCTTACATTAGAACTGTTGTTCGCGGTTGCTAGATGTGTCGGGCGGTTCCGGGCAAACTTCTATCGCAAACTCATTCTAACCTCGGGTTTTGGGCTTAATGCGCTAACCTCTCACATTAGATCTATATTGTTGTGGTCGTTGGATATGCCGGGCGGTTTCGGGCAGTCTTACACCGTAACTCACTCTAACCTCGGGTTAGGCACGTTCATCTTTAGCCAATTTACATATATACTATACATGTCCAAGTCTAGATTTTATATGCTAATTATCCCAAATTCACCAATTTAGTCATGTTCAAATTCCCAAGTTATTCCCAACAAATTCAATTATAAGTTATTACTCAAAATAGGTTACACCCAATCTTCCCAAATTTGCAATAATAGTATTGCCCAAAAATCGCAATATACATTATGCTTGGCATCCCAACCAATAGTTATGCCCAATCTAGATTTAATATTCCAATTTACAGTTTCCGCCCAATCTAGATTTAATATTTCAATTTACCCCAAGTTTGCGACAATAACATTTATACCCCAAATCACAAGTTACAAATTATGTCCAATAATTTCACCGAATGTGTTATGCTCAATTACTTCACCGAATACATTGTGCCTAATATTTACCCAAAATATTCCCTGTATTCCAATCGTTCGTATTTCGCGATTTCAGCCTAGGTTCGAAGGTAACCCAGGTTCATAAAAGAAAAAGGAAGTAGGGAAAGACAGAGAAGGAGCATAAAATAAGAATAGGCATAAAAACAGGCATGTAACAACAGACATAATACAAGAGATTTAGATCCAACAAAGATAGATTCTTGAATAAACTAATACAATCATTATCGCAGGCATAAGAATAACATCACGAACCAAAGAGGATTATAAACCTGATGTACAACAAAGATAGGCCTGATTTAATTGATAAAAATAACCTCTAAGGCATGTAAAGACATAGATTCAATATAAGGATAGGGATAAATCTGAAAAGATTATCTTACAATCAGGCATACACTTCGATTCATTTTATTACATGTCAAGATTACAATCAGGTATTCAAATCTGAAAATAACGTGAACTTACATTGCTAAGATTAAGAAAAGATAATTGAATCGTTGTTGTTGTAGCAAAACTAATCTTCCAATTTGATTTAAGGCTCTCTAATTTTCTTCTTGAATTTAGGTTGAAGAATGATGGTAGGCTAGTTTGGGGATGAACAGCATGACGGCACCATAGCCTTTGAGCAATAGAATTAGGGTTGGGTTATGAGTGTATATATAGATGTCTAGGTATATTAAGAACCTTTAGATCAAATAGGGTCCATCAAGCCATCTAGTCCAAGAGAATGCGTCATCAGGCCAATCAGAAGTCGCCACGTAGCCCTACGACTCAGAAATTCATCACTGCCTCGTCATCTAGATACAAAACGAAGTATTTCACCTAGATCTGGGGGGGGGTCGACACCGGGGTTGACACCCCTATAGGGGGGTCGACACCTATGTCGACACCCTTATGGGGAGGTCGACATCTATGTCGACACCCCTTAAGGGGGTCGACACCCTCTGACGGGAATTTTCCCGCCCAGCCTGTTTTTGGCTGATTTTGAATTTCGAACCCATTTTTGACTTTCTGGACCTATTTCTGAAGTACCGAACCTAATATATATATATATTCTCCCCTACATGTAACTTCTTCATACAGTGTCCGATTTACGCAAACTCAGACTTTATTTCAAGCAGAATTCTGAGATGAGCACAATGGCATAACCCGTTTTGCTTAATTCCTACTTTTAAAATTAAGTATTCTTTAATTCGTTACTTTAATATTCACAGAAAATACGGTGTGTTACACCGCCATTACCCCCTACAGGAACAGTCTCCTCCCTAACAGTGGATCTCGATGGTCGATGACTCATTCTAAATTTGTAATATAGAATGATTAGTCCATGTACGAGAAAAAATCCAAATGGATTTCAAATTCTATTATACTATACACAGATATATAGTATACATCCATCAAAAGTCTAAAAATACATCATTCATACGCAATTACACCCTCAAACTTTGGCTAAATTCGATAACCAGAGGGCCGATACCAAATTTGACGACCACCCACAAATCCTGCACTTAACAAGGGAAATAATGAGCTAAAAGACGTGGCGTGCAGCTATGGATGATCGTTAGGGTAGGATAACAGAAGCGGAACCTGTCGTATAACTCACAACACAAGGATAAAATATGACAGAACATATACAACAGGCAATAATAGTGAAGCAAAATTAAGAAGAATTTTTAACTTTTATATCATCATGAGTTATCCAAATATTAATGCTGACAACATCAAATTCTGTACAATGTGCCTCACTACAAGTCACTCAAAGAATACATCAACAACAGAAAAAAAGAAATAGTGAATAGTTGAAAATAATACGCCAGCCTCATGTTCATCATCGTACAACAGGATAGCCCTCATCAAGATCTACTACCTGTCACCAACTACTCAGTTTGCCCATCCACAGCTGGATGAACAACCGAAGGTAATAAGAGGAAACATAAAACCTTGAGTCAGACAACAATCTTAATGAGTGATAAAACAACTATCTAACATCATCAATAAAGTATATGAGAACAAGCAGATTAATCAACTAATCTACCAACATCGACAGAGGAGAACCCAAACCCATCTTCCCCACATCCGACAGTGATAGCCTTTACAATCAAGTAGAAACAAACAATACATTCATGGCAATCAGTTATCAAGCGTAGACCATCCTAATCAATATCAACATCTCCCAAGCACAAGCCTTGAATGCCTAAACCAACATCAGACATGCACCCAAGAGATATCTTATTCGATGTCAAATAATATACACAAGACGATATAAGGAAAACAATCTTCATCCATGACTCTGGCTATCACCGCCAATCTTACTTTGAGACCATCGTTAATCGTATGACGGCTACGACATGTCATTTGTCAAGGGCTAATGGTAACCCTGGTTCTAGCCAAACTCCATACGTCTTTTCATGATACGTATGTTTGCCTTACTCAACGAAGATAGCTATACCTTTCCACGATACCCAGGGTACTCCACCAGCCAACATCTAGTCTTTTGGGCATCCCCATTATACCCCTGCCTTGAGTCCGTTAGAACCTCCGACTAACAATAATTCCACAGCCTTCAACATCTCTGGCCATCCAACCTGATGACTGTTCATAAGCTCAAGCAACTTCTCGAGCAACCATTATCCATAAACTCACAACCTTGAGTCATACCCACATTTGCATTTCATCAATCAACGAACACTTCACAACACTTTGAACATTCCTGCTTGAATCCTCGTTGAAGCTATAAACATAACCGATCCAAAAATATGCTTCATTTGGTCGATTCTGCATTTCATAGCATTTCCATCTTTCTCACTATGAAAAACTGAGCATAGCGTCAAAACTGCCTTTTACAATGTTTTGGAAATGCTACCATATCCCTGCGTTCAAATCAGGTACTCTGGCACTTGGTATTTTGAAAACAGTGTAGATCCCCAGCATGCGTCTTGGTAAATCATCAATTTCACCGTTCACAACACATTCTAGCATTTGGGACTTCGTACTTGCCAAATCCCCAAAATCTGGTACTTTCCACATTCAGAAACCATGCTGCACGCATGGCCAAACCACCTTTTTTACTGTGTTGCACATGTGGCAAATCACCACACTATTTATCCCGATCCATCCTTGACTACAGCGTTTTGCCAATTGCTATAATTACAAATTTTGCTCGATCCATAGAGTTGCGCAGATCCTCCGATGCACACTCAGGCAAATCACACTTTTCCATGTGCGCAGGCCTATGTGGTACTGCCCGATCCATGCGCAACAGTTTTAGCACGATCCATCTCTTCCATAGCGTTTTCAAATGATGTAAACCGCCAAAATTTATTTTTGGCGATCCATCCACTTAGTTTTGCCCGATCCATTGACCACTTTTTCACCTGATCCATGGCCAATAATTTAGCCCGGTCCATGCGCTGAAATTGCCAAGATGTCGACTAATCTTCACGCTTGAACACAACTTGATTCCATACACAAAAACTAATCAAACTCCAACTTTTTCAACAATGATTCAATCAATATACAAAAACAAATCATGCAATTATCAACAAATATAAAAACAATGATTTAATAATTAATCAAATCATTAAATGGATCTAAACATAGAATTAACGTGTGAAATTACCATTTATAAGTTGTAGATTAGATCCTATGGTGATTTGAATTAAAATCTTACTTACATCGATTAGATCTATACGAAATCAAATTGAACTGATGAACATAAGATCGTGCAACTCATATACTCGATTGAATCCGTGCGAGAGATGCTTATCACTCACCAATTCTTTAAAATAACTTGAAATCGACTAATCTCAAATCCAGACAGCGATGATCACCTTTCAAACCTCTCAATTTGATGTTATCTTCCTTCACTCGATGTAGATCTAGCTTTGTTTGACGTATATCTTCAATCTTCTCATATAGATCTAGAATTTTAATGAAGGAAAGGTTTATTTGATTAAGCAAGGAGGATAACAAGCTCAACCAAATGAGAGAATGAAGAAAAGCCCTCTATCCATCCCTTTAACCCCCTATTAATAACCAATATCCCACTAATGGGCCACACCAATTCATCCCATTAATGACTAGCCAAACCTGGACAGAATTTTGTGAAACATTAAAATAACGATTCCTCCCAAGCCGCTGAACCAAATCTTTAATTTGACCACTCTACGGAATTGGAAACATCGTTTCCTTTCCAATGAAATCGATCCCTGCACCTATTTCGATCCTAGTCAAAATAATTCCCTATACAAAACTAACAGGGGAAAAATGGTCATAACTGAAATTGGTAAAAATTATGGACATGTCTCACATCCCCATAAGCAACATATTAAAACATGAGAATGATCTAACCCTCAGGAAATTAAATAAAAATATTTTACGATCCTCCGATACGTTAAAAGCGGACTGTTACACAAACAACCCTAGAACTCTTGGATAACACTTCCAAATAGAGAGTATTTGATAGAGATCGAGAAGAGAAAGATAATGATATAATTTGTATTGAAATTGACATAGTATAAGTGTAGAAATCAAGAAATTAAGTTAGAATAATGATGGTAGGAGTAGGGATGAAGAAGGAGAAGAAAAGATGATTAAAAATTCGAAATGATCCCTTTATATAGAGTCTAAAAGGTTGCAACAGTTTTGAAACGTTTCAAATAATGAAAAGAAACTTCTTTTGAAAATTAAAATTTGTAACAGTTATTTGTCGACATACTAAATTAGACATGTCGACATATTATTTATACTCTATTACTTAGATATTCTTGAGCTCTTTAAATCTTGATATCTTGGTTCTCATGAGTATTGAAATCTTGAATCTCTTAAGCTCTTGACTGTACAATCCTCAAAATATATTTCCTACATATGTATGTATGTATGTATGTATGCATATATATATATATATATATATATATATATATATTCTGGATAAAGATGTTAGTATATATTTTATAATCAATAATGTTAACAATTGAAACAAGGTTGTTGTCATCAAAATTCCATTCTCCAACAATTATATCCTACGTTATAATTTCCACTTGTTCCTAGGACAAGCCTACTTATTATCTTCCATTCTTTCATTCATACTTAATCGTAATAGGTTATTATCATTCCCCGTTCATTCTAGTTCTTATATTGTTGTAATCTTTCTTTCTTTATTCACTGTCATGCAGGTTCCTTACTTCTTTAAGGGAAACATTTCATGCACCTTATTAGTTTGATTTACAGAAAGATACAGTGATTTATTTTCATAATGTACACCTATCTAGATCCGTAGTTGCAAGTTATTTCTTTTATTTTTCGTTGTGGCTCTCTTCCAACTACGTTCTAAGAAATAGGTTACTTAGGGAAATATATCACTTTTCCTCAGAATCCAACTAACTCAGTCCACTGCATTCATTCCTTTCTTATTTTCTAAGTTAGACATTTAATTTATTTTTCACATGATATTTAACAACTGAAATCTTCTCTTTTTCACTGAAAAAAGCATATTAAGTTTATTTACTTATTGTCTATTGTATGCATTATGTTTAAGCACCAGATTCTCATATTAAGCTGACCGCTTGTGGATGTTGGATTTGCTGGTTGGTTCCCGGCAGGCTTCTACCACAAGTTGAACTTAACCTCATGTCTTAATGCAGTTATCTACAATTTCTCAATTACAGTAAATTTTACATGCAAATCAGGCATATCTATTCTTTTTCTATTATTTCCAGTTTCACTGTAATTTGATTGACTATATCCAATTTGTCATTAACAAAAATTTCTGTAACATATTCACTTTTATTGTAAATTTCACAATTCCAGTACTGCAGTGATTTTAATCCAATTAACAGATTCATAGAATAGATCTATACAATATTATTAATTTCTGTATGTTCTAAACATGTTTCATAGCCTATTTCCATAATTACCAATTGTTAATCATGTTAAATATACATATAATAGGAAATGCAAATGATAGATATACCATTATCAAAAGGTATAATTTAAATCCACTCACCTGACAACTTTCCAATTCTTGAATCTGATCCAGATTTGATATTCTATCGTCTTCCTAACTGAATATAATATTAAAACAACCATAGATTCACAAATCTGATACTAAAAGAAGAGGGAAAGTAAGGAAGAAACCTAAACAGATCAGATTCGAGAACTTACCTCACGTTGATCAGAATTCTAGACACTTATGTTGTAGATTTATATCTCTTATCTTCAAACCTTGAATCAGGACCCCAAAAAACAAAAAATTTATTTTCTGGAAAGGCTTAGAGAAGAAAGAGAATAGAAGAGCCTAGGCAGCAACTCATAAAATATGAAAATAAAGCTAGGCCCTACTAGTCTATTTATAGGCTTACTAGAAGAGTTTGGTCCATCAGGTTTAATCCACTAAAATCCGAACCACACACGTCATCAATTACATGTCACAAAACTACCCTAGACCATGCTTGGGTCGACCTCTGGGTCGACCCGGGCAAGCGTGGGTTAACCCATACGAGTCCAACGAGCATTTTTGTGACGTGATGATTAATGTTTGTTAACCTTTTTAATCAAATGTTGATTAATTGCTAAATATTCTTCTCTTGATTTATTTATTACTTTTATAAACCATAACCAAGTTTTAATTCCACTTATATACGCATATATATATATATATATATATTCATACCATTTTTTGATTTAAATGTTAATTAATAGTATATGTTCTTTTCCAAATATAACTTGGCTGATTTATGATCTTAATGTTTGAATTTTACTTATACACGTATATATATAAATACATACACACACAATACTCTGTCTATTTAATTCCTTGATACCATGCCTTTATATTCCTTGCCCTTTTAATTCAATTAACGTAGTTAATGCAATTAATTAATTCATCATCTTATTTCCAAATTAATTGCATGCATTTAATTTATTGCTGACGTATGCATTGTTTGATTCTCCTTTTTGCATGAATTGATTCATTCCTCTTTTTAATGCATTTCATTTACTTATGCATTCTAATTACTTTTCGTGCATTAGTCTCTTTCTTCATTTAAACTTTTAAATGCATGCATTGATTCCTTTTTACGCATTACTTTATTGCTTGCATTAATTCATTTCTTTTCTTTTATTTTAGCATTAATATTCATGCATATATACATATATGCATAATTACTCATTTAATTAATTTTTAATAAATGTGTTTTTTTTTACAAATTTGGTAATCCCCACGTAGGTCCGCTTCCTCTAGATAGTAAGCGATTGGGATGAGAGTCCATCTTGTAATTAGGTATTAAATGACAGTTAAGGAAGTACCATGAGTCTGCCTATCCTGCTAGAAGTATTAAGTGGCTAGAGGATTATTTAATAAGTCAGTAATATAGGGGTCTGCTAGGAGGGTCTTAGATGGTGTCGCGCTCCTACCTAAATCTGGTAATAAGTGGCTAGTTACTATCTCTTGCCTTAAGCGGGGTCAGGGTATATGCATGAATGATGAAAGCCTTAAATTAGTAGGATTTAATAGCTAGTGTCCTCTAATTTATATTAGTTTAGGGTAAACCTCCGAGTAAGGTATTAAGTGAACAAAAGGATCCACTCTTATCTTATATAGGTAATGAGGTCTTAAGTGGCTATATAGAAATAATTAACCTCCTCATGGAATATTGAGCAGTTGAGAGCCTGCCTGTTAGCCTTTGGTAATTAGTTAGATGGCGGTTTAAAAGCTTCATACTTATGCATAAACGATCTATCTCAGTATTGTAATATCATAATATTTGAGGAAGCTACCTTAGGCAATGGTAGTTAGTAGTTGTTCTGACCCTCATCCTTATAACAACTCATAGGTTTATCTTGGGGAAGGATTGGTCTTAGCAGGTGTTCAGTTTGGTCTTCGTTTCTCGTTCTCTCAAGCTCGATATTGATGTGGCGACATACTTTTAGGTAGTTGCCTTAGTCGGTATTATTTTTCCTATCTTATTTCCATAGTGAGTTAGTTTTATTGTACTCCTATTATGCTCATGTTCATTTGTGTGTAGGTACCAAATATATACTCTCACGCTTGGATAGGTTTGAGTTACAATTTTTGTCGAAATTTTGGCTCAGAAAAGCGTGGGGTGTTACATTTGGTATCAGAGCTTAGGTTTAGATTATTAGAGGAATTAATAAATTAGGATCAACGAGAGAACTTATTCGAATTTATTTTCTATTTTCTTTCATCTTTCTTACTTAACTCCAAATAATTTTGATGGTGAGATAATCGTGGGCCTACTAAATTAAGATAGGTTTTAAACGACTATGAGTTAGAAGTATTTTAAGTTCAATTATTGGGCCAACTCTGATTTACCCCATGGTGCGTTTGGAGATTTTGTATTGAAGAGCATGAGAATGACATATGGTGAATCTCATGGATTTGCGATTGGTGACTGGACGAAAAGCTAGCTACAACAGAGGTAGTCGTGATTTATTGTTTTTGATTTCATTTAGGAGTTCCACTCGATGACTTTTTCTTGGTCTTAAGGGGAAGTTCACGTTAATGTGTCGTTATAGTCCGGATGTTCTATTGATAAAATATATTATTTGGATCCTTAATTTTATATTGAAAGAGATTTCAATTTTTAAATTCCTGAAAATTAAAAAGGAGTTTCAGAAATTTCTAACTTTGGTTTTCAATATATGATTTTATAAATAAAGATTTGACTAAATAAAATAAATCTTAGAAATTTAAATCTAACCATGTTTCGGATCATCGGATTTTGAGTAATTTTAATAAATAATCCATTTTAGTAAAAAGAGAGAATTTGGAAATGACAGGAAAAAACCTCGAAATTTAGATACTATAATTGTCCATTCTTCGTGATTTTAATATTCCTCTTTTTGAATATTTTGGATGATTTATAGAAATTATTACAAATAACCTTTTTGGCATTTAAAAATCTTGACAATCCAGAGTATAAACTGGAATATATATCAGTCCATAGTATAAACTGGAATATAGAATTTTAAATATATGTTTATATTATGAGCACCTGAGTAAAAAAATAAAAATTTAATATCGAAAAATTTTCAAAAAAAATCTCTCGAAAAAGACTAAGGGAATTTCTATTCAGTTTGGGGTATTTATTTCGTAAATTGTTCTTGTTGTTTGACATATATTGTAACGGCCCGGATTTCTCCCAACCCGATCGATCGCTAGATAGACCAAGACCGTTCAAAACCCGAGTACGTTAACTTTGGGAATACAACAACAACAGACTTTTTATAAACATTACAGTAATGTTACATCAGAGTACAGAATATCAGAGTACATCGAATAAAAGTTACAGCGGAAGATAAATTACAATATTTTTATACAATACAGTGCAGCAGAAACAAAATAACTAAGGTCGCGTAAGACAACTATGCTCTGGACACAGCTTTAAGCTTCAATCCAGAATCTTGCTCGAGATAAGGACCTGTAGACAAACTACTCGACTGCCCGTGTGGAAAAGAGGGCACCCGAGTTTGCAAAGGTGGAAACAAACAACGGGTCAGTCATGGGACTGGTGTGAGAATTCTTAACTAATCTAACTACTAGTAATAAGGCAAATCCAAAGACCACGCCATTAACGCTGAACGGGCTTACCCCAATGGATTGTTGTGCATAATTTAAAGTGACATAACAAACAATAAGTAATTCGTAAAACAACGCTATGCTTTTGAGAAAAATGGAATCACCATAAGACCCAAGTCCCATCACACAATGCAACGCAAACCAGAGGATAGGGTTTTACCTTATGGTGATTAAACATGCTAAATACGATAAATACGAATATAATATTATTATTAGTGTATACAAAAACATTTCAAAATAAATGTATCAATCCCAAGGAAGCATAGCTACCATATACCATGCCTCCGTACTAGTAATACAATCAAATTCGGAGGGTCGTATTTGGAATTTGGTTTCCAACATGAGTCAAGGCTAGGGAGGAGCTCCTTACCGATTCGAGACACTCTAGCCAATGTCTCAGGATTACCCGCAAAGAACCCTTGGATCCTGCAGGGCCGGTCCACACTTGCGGTTTGTGGATTAGTTATTCCTGAACACACGTTTCCCGGTCCTATAGGACCTAACATCCGAGGCGCCTCCTTCCATCATCCACATAAGTAAAATATCAGCCAGTTTAAGCACTGAAACTACTTCTAGCTAGAAAGAAATGTGCTGCTCTCCCTGCGTTCCCTTCTCCCGTTTTAGACTCCAACCGGGTTGTGAGGCTCGCGAAGTAACGTTATAACCACAAGGCCTGATTTTCAACAAATCCTTGATCATCTTCATCTTAGCATGCCACGTTGACAATTCACGCCATGCGATTGATAACTATTAATACACAATCTCTAAGGGCGTTAAGCAAGAGAATAAATTCTCCGCCGCCAACGGTCGTATATTAATAGAAATCAATTTACATAGAACAAAATTCAACGTCAGACACACATTCCATTTATAAGCTTATGCTCTGGGTCTGAGCGAAAGCCAAATCCGTACAAATCAACACTACGTCCGGATAACTACCATCTTAGCCCCGTCTTGGGAGCAAATCAATCAAGGGCCTTGTAACGAACCGCATTTTCAGCAACAGAATAATTAATTTATTTAATTATTTGAATAGTGGTTTAGATAATTAAATGGTCGCTGAATTGAATTATAGTGAATATTTAATTGAATTAAATAATAGAATAATATATTTATTTCTGAAATAGTCAGAAATAGTTGAATTCACAATATTGTGGGAATGGACAGTATAAAATATATATAATTCAGTTTATATTGAATTTTATTGACGAATATATTTATAAACGCCATTTGAACGTATAATTTAAATTATAATTATAATAGAGCTCGAAATGGCGCTGCAGTTCGCTATTTGGCGATTCGAACTTCAACTGGTTATACAGGATTCGTTTTAACCCGGATTTCTGTGAAACAAGAAACGTGTGGAGCTGGTGGAGTATATCTTCCTAGTGGAAGAGAGAAATCAGGATTTCGTCGTGTAGATTTTGTTTTATGTCCAAATCAAATTTTAAAATAGTCGCTATGGAATTCCTTTATATTTTGCAACGCTTTATTTACGTTATAAATGGATTTTCTATATAATTTGAATATCGAATTAATACTGGAATTTGAATATCGAGTTATAAACTCTAATATAATTATTTTAAAGCTGTGGTATATCGTATGTGAATATATATGATAATATTTATTTTTAAATATTAAATTTAATTGTTTTTAAATATATTTATATATTAAAAAGGGGCTATTTAGGGCTTTAAAAATAGCCACTTTTGCAAACGAAGTCGGATTTCAACGAAACTAATTTTGTTAGATCCACAATGTCAAATTATTGCTAATTTTCAAGTTTCGTGATTTTTAGAGCCCGTATGTGGCCGTACGGATTTTTAGAGTGAAAAACAGACAGTATTTCGACGGTTAAAAATACGCGGTGTGAGCAAACGGAGTCGGAATTCGACGAAACAAGTTTCGTTGGGTCCGTAATGTCGAAATGTAGCTGCATGACAATTTTCGTAATTTTTAGGTATCGTATGTGGTCACAAGAATTTTTAAAGGGCAAATACATACTACGATTGCTTAAAATTAATATAATAATTCGAATAAAAAAATACTATATCCTTCTTATAAATATCTCTACACCATCTAAACCCTAGAGAAAAATTTCCTCCGGTCAAAAACTACGCCGCCACTTAGCAGAAAATTCCAACAGTAAAATTCATCTTCAAAAATCCCAAACAACTCAAATAAATTTCTATAAATCGTATAGCGTATATGTATGAGTTTGTATGGATGTATGCTTCAGCTCTATACCCGATTTAGAGGGTTCGACGTCAAAATCCGGGGCTCGCTGTTCTTCGAGCGTCGGCTAGGGCTGAATGTTTTGGGAGCTTGGGTGCGATTTGGTGAATTTGGAGGTGATGTTTGTGTTGAGGATGGAGTCTAGTGTCGTCTGAGTGTTTTTGGTGAGGTTCAGCGTCAAGTCGCGTCGCGAGCTCCCTGTACAGCTCGACGAGGACGGTGTGACGCATTCGAAAGAGGTCCACCGAGTTCCCTATTGGTGTGATGGAACCGAAGCAGCTCTGGAGGGGAGTTCATAGGTGAGGTCGATTTGAAGAATAAGGGAGTATAGAGGGAGGAAATGGGGGTCAATGGTTTGCCATTTGCGGTTGACTTTGGGTTTGGATAAAGCGACCGAATTCATCTGGAGTGGGAGGAAGATGGTGTATGCGGTGGTGGGTATAAGGATGGTGATGGGCTTTTATTTGGGCTTGGGCCAGCTAAATATAAAAAGAAAAAAAAAATAGGGTCCAAAGGTTCAAAGGAGAAAGGAAAAAGCAAATTGCTTGGAATTGTTTTGAGCAAACGCTGGAGATGAAACTCAATACAAATGGGAAGAAGAATGTCGGGCATGGATAGAGAAAGAGTAGTGGGCCAGAATTTAAAGTGGTGAGGCCTACTAGTTTTATTAATCTAAGTTATTTTAATTTACATAAATGTATATGCGAACTTAGAAAATTAATATCTTTGTCATATGTTATTGGAATTGCGCGAAACAAGATCCGTTGGGATCGTATGGACGGCGGCTACAGCATGGAACTGACCGGGAATGAATGGGAGCCCGTTTGGATTTACGGTGAAAATAAACGCATGAATCGAATCAGAGAACGATAATCGTTATTTAACGATCTCCGACCAATGTGAGTAAATCTCACTAACTCTGAACAATTTATATTTTTATAATGCATTTTTAGAAGTGATAAATATTGATTGAATTGCTGTGTGTTGGCTGTTTGGTTGAACTGCTAGTCAGTTGATTGAATATTATCGATAACGATATATATAAATCGTATCGAAATATTGATTCTGTTTATCAGAATATTTTATACTCATGTTATTTATGTTGACTGACATCTGTGGATGCAGGGAAACAGGTCGGAGGGACCCAACTGGGTTCCTCAACATTTATTTTACAATTTTCATATATTCTGACATATGAAGTGTTATATCATCTGTGTTGATGCTATGTGTTGGATGATGACCAATCATTTTGATTTGATATTTTTACACCATAAGTGATACGAGAAAGAGAAAAGGGAAATTTTCAAAGTATATTTTGGAAATAGATTATTTATATAAAATCAGCAGATTTTATATATGAAAGGAAAAAAGGGTTATAAAAGAAATCATTTTATAAAATCAAAGCAATAAAGGAAAATTATTTGTAAAACAAATAGAGAAGGGGAATTGTTTGTAAAACATTTACAAATAAAATAGAAAAGAAAATATTTGTAAAACATTTACAAATAGACTAAAAGGAAATAATTATCTAGAGAAATGAACTGAGTTATAAAAGGAATTATTTATTTAGAAAATAAATAGAATATTGAAGTACTAGAAAATGGATAAAAGTGTAATAAAGGAGAATTTTACACTAGGAAGAATTTAGGCCCGTGCTTCGCACACGGGTAAACAGAATATGAATTCGAAGTGAGAATTTAAGAGAGATCTGTTTTAACAGGTAAAGTGAGAAGGTTAATTTATAAATAAAGTTTTATAAATTAATTTAGTTATTTATCTTTGGGTAAATAGAGTATATAAGTCAAGACTTATATAGAGAAGTAAAAATCGATTTCCACATCGATATCTGAAACGGAATATGTATGAAAGAGAATTTATCGAATAAGAGTTAGTCGAAGTAAAGCTATCGAATATCAGTTTATTCGAAAGGGAGTTTATTGAATATTTGTTATTCGAAATGGGTTGATCCAAGAGAGTTAATCCAATAGAACAAATTGATTGAGATCAACCGTTAGAGTTAAACTGTTAGAGTTGAACTGTTAGAGTTAAACTGTTAGGGTTAAACCGGAGAGTTAAACCGATGTAGTAAACATTTAGAGTTAGTTAGTTAGAGTTAACCAATTAGAGTTAATCAATTAGAGTCTAATCGAACTAGAGTTATCCAAATGTAGTAATCGAATGAGGGATGATGGAATATTAGTTATTCAATTAGATTTGCTCGAATTTAGTTATTCGAGATAGAGTTAAACAGAAATAGTCATTTAAGATAAGTAAGCACGACTGCTAGCGTAATTCGCAGGGCTGCAGATAGCCTAAGGCGGATGGATGTTTCCTGAGGGAATCAGGCGTAACCATTGTGATCGCTGCGATCTAGAGTCGAGCGAATGGTGTCAAGTCAAATATTAGTTAATTGCCAGAAGAAATTTAGTCGAGTTAATTAAGCTGAGTTAGTCCATTTGAACTGATCAAGTAAGTGGGTCAAAACGAGTAAATCAGACCGAGTTATCTGAACAAGGGTTAGTCCAGTAAGAGTTAAATAGAATAAGAATAAATTGAATAAGAGTTACAGCTTAGAGTTAACCGAGTATGAGTTAATAATTTAGTTCGTTATTTATTCGAGTTAGAAAATCAAAGTATTTATAAAGTCATTATAATTCGGATGCAGGGGATTATAACACCATTGTTATAGTCAAGTGTTTTTCCGTACGAGAAGCGGATTTGTAAATAAAATCCGAGAATGTCGTAAAGAAGTGTTAAAGATTTAGAAAGATGAACTTTGCCTATTTCGAAGTTAGAAATGTTGTTCAGTTAAGGTCTGAGAGGTAACTATACCCCAACTTGATTGACTTCGTTTTTAACTAAGAAATGGTTAAGGTTCGATAGTGAAAGGTGTTTAAAGTGGAAACCAAATGAAGGAGATTTGGCAGAGTGATGTTTATTCGAACATCTGTTTAAAACCAAATGAAGAAGATTTGGAAATGTTTTCCAAATGAGAGTCAATAATGTTTCTGAATATAGAGAACAGATAATGGAAATGTTTCCAATATAAATAACGTATATTTTCTAAAATATAGTAAATCAGAAATGTTAAATAACAGAAAAAGGGAAATGAATATGTGAATGAACTAAAAAGGGATAAACGTTGAATGATGTTTGGTCGATAGAATTTCCTTTTGGAAATAATATCGTTGTTTACACACCGACATGTTTTCATTTGATAGTTAAATCACCGACTATCAAAGTTTTGACCATTTTAACGTTGTTAATATGGAGAGACCGGTTGGATTATTATCCAGAGAACCACTCCGTATTGGCATAAGCGTTGCGAATCAAGTATGCTGAATATATTGAAGACGGAGTTGTGCAAGGGCTATCCTGTTTACAGAATAGTGCCTTCGGTTTGTCCAGTCCCAGGACAAACGTGTATGGACGAGTGTCTGACAGAGTATATCCAATAGATCGCGTAAGTTGATCTCTTCAAACGTACTTACGTTTGGTGGCGGAGGAATTCGTTTCTCTTAGCTTTATACCCGTGGTATTTTTGGTGAAATCAATTTGTGATTTGGCGGGTATGACGATGTGGCATTCAAAGTAAGGGAGGTGTGATCTGTCAAAAGATACGTTATGACCTCAAGCCTCATCAACCAGGAAAGGACAAAAAAAATCGGGCAGGCAGCATGGCTAAGTCGGTCGCTCCGAAGTAGGGTGTATGATCACCTATCTAGAGAAATTCCTTTTGTTCTTAAATCTATCGATGCTGTCCCATTTCGGGAGGCGGTTGCTGATCCCAACCGTCGGTGATATACATTCGATACACTCAAGCGAAATGAGTGGTCGGTCATGTGTGGGCCGGGTTGCAAGATGTTCTTGTTGAACCCAGTGTATTTGCCTCTAGAGATACACGTTCGGAAGGTGGTCCCATACCTTGTCAAGTTGGAATCCAATCTCCAATAAGTGCCTGCGAGTTTGATTGTATATTATATATGTAGAGCGTGAGATGCAAGCGTTCTACTAGATTTTAATTACTTGTGATTAGACATTATTATAATATCAGATAATATATGATTTCCAAAGTGTTTTGGGTTATCGTAAGGTAAAAACCGTCCGTGTTTATGTGTGGATTGGTCTTACGATTATCTTTTCTTTTGAAAAGGATTTTGAAAGTTAAACAAAATGATTTGAGTTTACTCACACCAGTCCCATGACTGACCCAGAGTTTATTTCGTTTTGTTTTCCCTAAACTCTTGGGTGCCCAAATTTGTATGGGCAGTCAAGTAGTCAGGATTTACAGGTATGCTTGAAGAGCTTGGAGCAGGAGGCTTCAAGATTTTTCTAGCTATTGATTATTCCGCTGTGATGAAAGTGTTGTACTCTGATAACGGTATGATATACATATACTACTTTGATTTCAAGATATGTTGTCTATTATGTTTTATTCGTTCCGCTGTGAGATTCGTGTTACTCTGATGTTGTGTTCTTCTTTTTCTTCTTCTATTCTAATTTTCTATCTTATCTATCCTCACCCTCTAATTTCTTTCTTGGACTATCCGGTAATTTCGACTTTTGATTGTTCGATAGGTGTTATATATCGGATAACCAAGGTCGTCTTTTCCCGGGTCGTTACAGTGGTATCAGAGCTGGTTGCTTAATTGGTACGGATGATAGGGGGTTCTCGCTTCGCGTTAGGTGGCGAACGGGAGACTCTTACCCCTACATCTCCCGACAATGTGGGTTGGTCGAGTCGAGAGGCTGACCGTAAAAGCAGTTCTGAGGTATCTCTGTAAGCCACGCTGGGAGGTTAGCCCAGTGCCGAGGGAGGAGAGGATGGTTGAAAAGCCTACTCGAATCCCGGGTCGTTACAGTGGTATCAGAGCTGAAGGTTAGGTGATTTACCTAGGCTCTGTGGCGTGATTCAGTATAGATGGGGTTAGCAATGCCCTAGGCTGAATTTGAGTGTATATATACGAGTGAACGTATTTGTTATTTTATATAAAATGATTTTATACCGTGGAGATTTATTGATTGAGTTGTTTATGAATTCTGGTCGATCAGTTTGATCCACTGTATCGATAGGGGTTTCTAAACGCTTGAATACGATGATCCGACACAGTATGTTTTGAAAGAGGGTAAATGAAATAATTTTACCCAAATTATATTTTGATATAAACAAAGTATAGTTATTTGAAATATTATCATATATTGGATGTGTTGGTTGTTATTATAATCGAATCAGATTATAAAATGTGGAATGGTTATATAAATAACCAAATAGAATTCATATAAGTGAAATATATGAAATCAGATGAATTAAATTTGAATTTAAATCAGAAATGAGATTAAAACTCTGAAAATGTGAAGTGTGTTGAATGAATCTGGGTAAATATATGTGAATTTTAAAATCCTGGGAGATTTTAAATTTGTTACAGGCTCTGAAAGGGATATTTTGAAATAATTTCAAAATGAAAGTGTTTAAAAATGGGTTTTGAAAGTGACATAGTATTGAACTCACTTCAATAACTGGAAAATAGATTCTGACGATGATCCGGACATCGTCGGTGTTCATTTTCGGGTTTGTAAGTGACGGATTGCTACCAAAGGTTTTGTTTTGAACTGTTTTGAGAAAACAAATTATTTTGATTTTCCAAATGAATGATTTGATTTTGGAAAAGGCTAAGCTGTTTAAGAACTCCCAGAAACAGATTATTTGGAATAAACACAAATTAAATAGAAATTTGTGAAAGCAAATTTGAAATTGGATTGAACCCAGTTCAGTGGAAATTGAACTGAAATTGAATTAGAATGGTATCAAGTAGAATTGGACTGGATTAGAGATAATCTGGAATAGAAATGAATTGTTGAGTAATAATTTTGAATCGAGATTGGAATTGCAGTTTGGTTGGAATTTTGCTTGGATAAGCGAATGGGTGTGTTGAAGATAAAAGTGATTTGAGTTGATTGGGATGACAGTTGCATATGTTGGATTGGCAGCAGATGGAAGTAATATAAGGAATGCCCGAAAAAAGGTACACATTTATATTCATATGAGTTTGATGAGATTTTGATGAGCCGAATTGGCAAGCCGCTTGGCTGTTTGATTTTCTTTTGGATTGGAGAGGCCTGTGTGGCGGTTTGGGGATTTTCCCGATGCTCCCGGTACAAAGGAGGTGCTGGCGAAATTTTTTGGAAATTTCGGGTGTTAGAAAATTTTCAGGAGTTTTGGAAAATTTTCGTTTATAGAAATGAAGTAATAATTTAATTGAAATAAATAAATTCAGTTGAAACTGAAATTAAAGAAGTAAACGAATAATTTGAAACTAGTTAATAGGGTTGTTCTCTATCTTAGCAATTTCGAGGACGAAATTATTTTAAGGGGGGAAGAATGTAACGAACCGCATTTTCAGCAACAGAATAATTAATTTATTTAATTATTTGAATAGTGGTTTAGATAATTAAATGGTCGCTGAATTGAATTATAGTGAATATTTAATTGAATTAAATAATAGAATAATATATTTATTTCTGAAATAGTCAGAAATAGTTGAATTCACAATATTGTGGGAATGGACAGTATAAAATATATATAATTCAGTTTATATTGAATTTTATTGACGAATATATTTATAAACGCCATTTGAACGTATAATTTAAATTATAATTATAATAGAGCTCGAAATGGCGCTGCAGTTCGCTATTTGGCGATTCGAACTTCAACTGGTTATACAGGATTCGTTTTAACCCGGATTTCTGTGAAACAAGAAACGTGTGGAGCTGGTGGAGTATATCTTCCTAGTGGAAGAGAGAAATCAGGATTTCGTCGTGTAGATTTTGTTTTATGTCCAAATCAAATTTTAAAATAGTCGCTATGGAATTCCTTTATATTTTGCAACGCTTTATTTACGTTATAAATGGATTTTCTATATAATTTGAATATCGAATTAATACTGGAATTTGAATATCGAGTTATAAACTCTAATATAATTTTTTTAAAGCTGTGGTATATCGTATGTGAATATATATGATAATATTTATTTTTAAATATTAAATTTAATTGTTTTTAAATATATTTATATATTAAAAAGGGGCTATTTAGGGCTTTAAAAATAGCCACTTTTGCAAACGAAGTCGGATTTCAACGAAACTAATTTTGTTAGATCCACAATGTCAAATTATTGCTAATTTTCAAGTTTCGTGATTTTTAGAGCCCGTATGTGGCCGTACGGATTTTTAGAGTGAAAAACAGACAGTATTTCGACGGTTAAAAATACGCGGTGTGAGCAAACGGAGTCGGAATTCGACGAAACAAGTTTCGTTGGGTCCGTAATGTCGAAATGTAGCTGCATGACAATTTTCGTAATTTTTAGGTATCGTATGTGGTCACAAGAATTTTTAAAGGGCAAATACATACTACGATTGCTTAAAATTAATATAATAATTCGAATAAAAAAATACTATATCCTTCTTATAAATATCTCTACACCATCTAAACCCTAGAGAAAAATTTCCTCCGGTCAAAAACTACGCCGCCACTTAGCAGAAAATTCCAACAGTAAAATTCATCTTCAAAAATCCCAAACAACTCAAATAAATTTCTATAAATCGTATAGCGTATATGTATGAGTTTGTATGGATGTATGCTTCAGCTCTATACCCGATTTAGAGGGTTCGACGTCAAAATCCGGGGCTCGCTGTTCTTCGAGCGTCGGCTAGGGCTGAATGTTTTGGGAGCTTGGGTGCGATTTGGTGAATTTGGAGGTGATGTTTGTGTTGAGGATGGAGTCTAGTGTCGTCTGAGTGTTTTTGGTGAGGTTCAGCGTCAAGTCGCGTCGCGAGCTCCCTGTACAGCTCGACGAGGACGGTGTGACGCATTCGAAAGAGGTCCACCGAGTTCCCTATTGGTGTGATGGAACCGAAGCAGCTCTGGAGGGGAGTTCATAGGTGAGGTCGATTTGAAGAATAAGGGAGTATAGAGGGAGGAAATGGGGGTCAATGGTTTGCCATTTGCGGTTGACTTTGGGTTTGGATAAAGCGACCGAATTCATCTGGAGTGGGAGGAAGATGGTGTATGCGGTGGTGGGTATAAGGATGGTGATGGGCTTTTATTTGGGCTTGGGCCAGCTAAATATAAAAAGAAAAAAAAAATAGGGTCCAAAGGTTCAAAGGAGAAAGGAAAAAGCAAATTGCTTGGAATTGTTTTGAGCAAACGCTGGAGATGAAACTCAATACAAATGGGAAGAAGAATGTCGGGCATGGATAGAGAAAGAGTAGTGGGCCAGAATTTAAAGTGGTGAGGCCTACTAGTTTTATTAATCTAAGTTATTTTAATTTACATAAATGTATATGCGAACTTAGAAAATTAATATCTTTGTCATATGTTATTGGAATTGCGCGAAACAAGATCCGTTGGGATCGTATGGACGGCGGCTACAGCATGGAACTGACCGGGAATGAATGGGAGCCCGTTTGGATTTACGGTGAAAATAAACGCATGAATCGAATCAGAGAACGATAATCGTTATTTAACGATCTCCGACCAATGTGAGTAAATCTCACTAACTCTGAACAATTTATATTTTTATAATGCATTTTTAGAAGTGATAAATATTGATTGAATTGCTGTGTGTTGGCTGTTTGGTTGAACTGCTAGTCAGTTGATTGAATATTATCGATAACGATATATATAAATCGTATCGAAATATTGATTCTGTTTATCAGAATATTTTATACTCATGTTATTTATGTTGACTGACATCTGTGGATGCAGGGAAACAGGTCGGAGGGACCCAACTGGGTTCCTCAACATTTATTTTACAATTTTCATATATTCTGACATATGAAGTGTTATATCATCTGTGTTGATGCTATGTGTTGGATGATGACCAATCATTTTGATTTGATATTTTTACACCATAAGTGATACGAGAAAGAGAAAAGGGAAATTTTCAAAGTATATTTTGGAAATAGATTATTTATATAAAATCAGCAGATTTTATATATGAAAGGAAAAAAGGGTTATAAAAGAAATCATTTTATAAAATCAAAGCAATAAAGGAAAATTATTTGTAAAACAAATAGAGAAGGGGAATTGTTTGTAAAACATTTACAAATAAAATAGAAAAGAAAATATTTGTAAAACATTTACAAATAGACTAAAAGGAAATAATTATCTAGAGAAATGAACTGAGTTATAAAAGGAATTATTTATTTAGAAAATAAATAGAATATTGAAGTACTAGAAAATGGATAAAAGTGTAATAAAGGAGAATTTTACACTAGGAAGAATTTAGGCCCGTGCTTCGCACACGGGTAAACAGAATATGAATTCGAAGTGAGAATTTAAGAGAGATCTGTTTTAACAGGTAAAGTGAGAAGGTTAATTTATAAATAAAGTTTTATAAATTAATTTAGTTATTTATCTTATGGTAAATAGAGTATATAAGTCAAGACTTATATAGAGAAGTAAAAATCGATTTCCACATCGATATCTGAAACGGAATATGTATGAAAGAGAATTTATCGAATAAGAGTTAGTCGAAGTAAAGCTATCGAATATCAGTTTATTCGAAAGGGAGTTTATTGAATATTTGTTATTCGAAATGGGTTGATCCAAGAGAGTTAATCCAATAGAACAAATTGATTGAGATCAACCGTTAGAGCTAAACTGTTAGAGTTGAACTGTTAGAGTTAAACTGTTAGGGTTAAACCGGAGAGTTAAACCGATGTAGTAAACATTTAGAGTTAGTTAGTTAGAGTTAACCAATTAGAGTTAATCAATTAGAGTCTAATCGAACTAGAGTTATCCAAATGTAGTAATCGAATGAGGGATGATGGAATATTAGTTATTCAATTAGATTTGCTCGAATTTAGTTATTCGAGATAGAGTTAAACAGAAATAGTCATTTAAGATAAGTAAGCACGACTGCTAGCGTAATTCGCAGGGCTGCAGATAGCCTAAGGCGGATGGATGTTTCCTGAGGGAATCAGGCGTAACCATTGTGATCGCTGCGATCTAGAGTCGAGCGAATGGTGTCAAGTCAAATATTAGTTAATTGCCAGAAGAAATTTAGTCGAGTTAATTAAGCTGAGTTAGTCCATTTGAACTGATCAAGTAAGTGGGTCAAAACGAGTAAATCAGACCGAGTTATCTGAACAAGGGTTAGTCCAGTAAGAGTTAAATAGAATAAGAATAAATTGAATAAGAGTTACAGCTTAGAGTTAACCGAGTATGAGTTAATAATTTAGTTCGTTATTTATTCGAGTTAGAAAATCAAAGTATTTATAAAGTCATTATAATTCGGATGCAGGGGATTATAACACCATTGTTATAGTCAAGTGTTTTTCCGTACGAGAAGCGGATTTGTAAATAAAATCCGAGAATGTCGTAAAGAAGTGTTAAAGATTTAGAAAGATGAACTTTGCCTATTTCGAAGTTAGAAATGTTGTTCAGTTAAGGTCTGAGAGGTAACTATACCCCAACTTGATTGACTTCGTTTTTAACTAAGAAATGGTTAAGGTTCGATAGTGAAAGGTGTTTAAAGTGGAAACCAAATGAAGGAGATTTGGCAGAGTGATGTTTATTCGAACATCTGTTTAAAACCAAATGAAGAAGATTTGGAAATGTTTTCCAAATGAGAGTCAATAATGTTTCTGAATATAGAGAACAGATAATGGAAATGTTTCCAATATAAATAACGTATATTTTCTAAAATATAGTAAATCAGAAATGTTAAATAACAGAAAAAGGGAAATGAATATGTGAATGAACTAAAAAGGGATAAACGTTGAATGATGTTTGGTCGATAGAATTTCCTTTTGGAAATAATATCGTTGTTTACACACCGACATGTTTTCATTTGATAGTTAAATCACCGACTATCAAAGTTTTGACCATTTTAACGTTGTTAATATGGAGAGACCGGTTGGATTATTATCCAGAGAACCACTCCGTATTGGCATAAGCGTTGCGAATCAAGTATGCTGAATATATTGAAGACGGAGTTGTGCAAGGGCTATCCTGTTTACAGAATAGTGCCTTCGGTTTGTCCAGTCCCAGGACAAACGTGTATGGACGAGTGTCTGACAGAGTATATCCAATAGATCGCGTAAGTTGATCTCTTCAAACGTACTTACGTTTGGTGGCGGAGGAATTCGTTTCTCTTAGCTTTATACCCGTGGTATTTTTGGTGAAATCAATTTGTGATTTGGCGGGTATGACGATGTGGCATTCAAAGTAAGGGAGGTGTGATCTGTCAAAAGATACGTTATGACCTCAAGCCTCATCAACCAGGAAAGGACAAAAAAAATCGGGCAGGCAGCATGGCTAAGTCGGTCGCTCCGAAGTAGGGTGTATGATCACCTATCTAGAGAAATTCCTTTTGTTCTTAAATCTATCGATGCTGTCCCATTTCGGGAGGCGGTTGCTGATCCCAACCGTCGGTGATATACATTCGATACACTCAAGCGAAATGAGTGGTCGGTCATGTGTGGGCCGGGTTGCAAGATGTTCTTGTTGAACCCAGTGTATTTGCCTCTAGAGATACACGTTCGGAAGGTAGTCCCATACCTTGTCAAGTTGGAATCCAATCTCCAATAAGTGCCTGCGAGTTTGATTGTATATTATATATGTAGAGCGTGAGATGCAAGCGTTCTACTAGATTTTAATTACTTGTGATTAGACATTATTATAATATCAGATAATATATGATTTCCAAAGTGTTTTGGGTTATCGTAAGGTAAAAACCGTCCGTGTTTATGTGTGGATTGGTCTTACGATTATCTTTTCTTTTGAAAAGGATTTTGAAAGTTAAACAAAATGATTTGAGTTTACTCACACCAGTCCCATGACTGACCCAGAGTTTATTTCGTTTTGTTTTCCCTAAACTCTTGGGTGCCCAAATTTGTATGGGCAGTCAAGTAGTCAGGATTTACAGGTATGCTTGAAGAGCTTGGAGCAGGAGGCTTCAAGATTTTTCTAGCTATTGATTATTCCGCTGTGATGAAAGTGTTGTACTCTGATAACGGTATGATATACATATACTACTTTGATTTCAAGATATGTTGTCTATTATGTTTTATTCGTTCCGCTGTGAGATTCGTGTTACTCTGATGTTGTGTTCTTCTTTTTCTTCTTCTATTCTAATTTTCTATCTTATCTATCCTCACCCTCTAATTTCTTTCTTGGACTATCCGGTAATTTCGACTTTTGATTGTTCGATAGGTGTTATATATCGGATAACCAAGGTCGTCTTTTCCCGGGTCGTTACAGGCCTCAACACTAGTTACCCATTCGATGCGAAGATCATCGGTCTTCAATCGTCGTCTTCAATTCTTCGAACGTCGTATCATTATTTGGAATGGGTTAAACCCGGTCTTTCCGAATAACTCGCGTGATTTAAAATTAGGTGTTATACATAAACCACATCAATGCCTCATTCCAATTCAGAATATCCTTTTAATAAAGTATTCACATTATTAGGGAAAGGCTGCCAGAAATTTTATCAAAGATAAATCTTTCAACTTATTCTTTAATCTTCCTTTATTCACCTTCAATCTAATTAAAGATTTATTTAAAACTTTATTAAGTTTTAGCCCTCTAAAATCATTGTTAAATGACTAATCACTTTTCTGGAATTAATCTTATTTTTAATCCGGGTTTAAGAAATGATGTTATTTAAAACATAGTTCACGAGAGACCCCATTTCATGTTTCATTAATTACTAATTTAATATATAATATTAGGCATCTCTTCTTTTAGAAAAATTCATTTAATCTTAATTAAAAGATTAATTAATAACAAATCAAAATTTCACTATTGATTTGAGTTTCAAGAACTAATGTCCTTCAAAACATTGTTCACAAACAACCCATAATCAATTTCCTTTTAATTTCAATTATAATTAATAATTGAGAATCTCATTTAAATCTAAATAAAAAGATTTTCCTTAATTTTACGTATTTTAAAACGTTTATAAATTCGTTTCCAAGACAATTCTAACTTTTATTCCAACTTTAATCTAAAAATTGATTATTCTATAGGTTATCCTTTTATAATAATATTATTTTCCAAAATATTAATTTTGAAATTTCTCTTTTAATATTCAATATAAAATGGATAAAATAAATCGATAAACTCGTTCGGGTTTTTAAAATGCGTTGCTATTTTTTAAAACGGATTAAATAGCCCAACTCATTTTCTTATCCATTTGTATTTTATAATGGGCTAGACCTCTCACATTAAGCCTACGACTTGTGGATGCTGGATGTGCCGGTCGGTTCCGGGCAGACTTATTCCACAAGTTGGGCTTAACCACATGTCATGGCCCATTTCGTATTTGTGCACTTGGACATCTCACATTAGGTTCAACATTAGTGGCTGTTGGATATGCCGATCGGGTACGGGCAGACTTCCACCACAAATGTAACCTAACCTCGTGTCCAAGCACAATTATAATTTATAATTATCATTAACTTTTCCAAAACATATTATTTGAAATTATCCTTTCCATTAAGGAATCTTAATTTTAAGATATTCTTTATTTCTAAATATCTTGATTTCAAGTATCTTGATATAAATTGTAACTTTCCATATTCTTATAATATTATAATAATATTTTCAAAATGTATAATTTTGAAATTCAAACTTGAAATATTAATTAGTCATTTATTGCTACATTTATCCTTATAATATTTGAAATAATATTATAATAATATTTCAAAATGTATAATTTTGAAATTCAAACTTGAAATATTAATTATTTATTTATCACTGCATTAACCATTCTTGATAACTTAAGAAAATTCTGCATTGGAATGAGACTCAAATCAAATACCATTAATTAATGGATTCATACAACGCATTTGTGAAATAATGATAGACATTCCTTTATCACCAAATTAACATTCCAATAACATTCAGATAACATTCACACAACATTCAAAAGACATTCAAACAAAATCCAAATAATAATATATTATTTGTGCACTTGGGCGATGTGTGAAAATATCAGCCCAATCAACATATACAAGTCAGGCAACTTGTATATGGCAGTGTAACATATTTGAATTATCACAAATAATAATAAATTAACATTAATTAGCATGCTACCTATTTTCAAAATTCAACACAAATGCTAAAAATAATTTTACTTTTTTTCTATATTTTATAACGGCACTAAAATATAATTACTTCCACTTTTCATGAATACTCTAGTTTTTTTTATTTTCATTTTTCATAAAATTAGCTGACGCTAACTTTACTTCCATTTTCCTCAAAATTAATCCAACTTTTGTTTACTAACATGTAAATTTATAATAAATGAAATTAATCCAACTTTTTTTATACTCACATAAATGACATATTTTTATATTAACATAATGACAACCTTTTCTTATATTAATATAAAGACAATTTTTTTTATTAACATAAAGACCACCTTTTTTATACTTTCATAAATAACAACTTTTATATTAACATAATTGACGTATTTATATCATGAATGACAAATTGATACTAACATAATTGACCAATTTATATCATAAATGACAAATTGATATTAACATAATTGAAGTATTTATATAATAAATGACAAATTTGATATTAACATAATTGACGTATTTATATCATAAATGACAAATTTGATATTAACATAATTGACCAATTTATCAACAAAATGATACTTTAATGTTAACAAAACATTTCTTAACAAAATGATACTGTAATGTTAACAAAACATTTCTTAACAAAATGATACTTTAATTTTAACAAAACATTTCTTAACAAAATGATACTTTAATGTTAACAAAACTTTTCGTATAAAAATGATACTTTAATTCAAATTTTTCATTACCAATGGGAGTGACATTTTTATCTTAATATTCCATTACTAACAAACGTAATATTTTATTCTCTGACAAAAAGATGACATTTTATGTTTTCTAACAAAAGATAGCAATTTATGTTTTCTAACAAAAGATGGTCCTTTTATTCTTATTTAGCATTTCTAAATAAAAATGATCTTTTTATACTAACGTAAACATTTCTAATAAAAACGGTATTTTAAATCTAAATCATCATCTCAAACCAAAATGTCATTTTTAATTTGAATGAACATTTCTAAGCAAAATGTTATTTCATTTTTCTATCTAACAATAATCTAATTCAACAAATTGACATTTTCAATCTGTCAATCTTAATATAACAAGTTTTACACTTTTATGATGTCAATTCTAGAACAACAAAAATACTCCCCAATATCAACACAGTAAATCAACCAATCTAAATTTCACACAGCGCAGATATTTAGTATTACAATCAAAATCAACAAAAAAAAAATATTTATATATTTTATTCTAAATTTAAAACGAGAAATCTCACATCATTTGAATTTTTGAGCCGTTCAGATCCAAAAATCGGCCAAATTTCAACTTACTCAGAATCAGGTTCGGTTAGTGTCGTCGCGTAGATCTCGGTCTCATGATCGTGGCGCACCTGAAATCGTTCGAATTCGAGTTCGTATGAGTGAGATATGGTTAAATTAAGTTTGGTAAAATTTTGAATTAAATTAATTAAATAATCAAAGGTTGAAAAAGTCAACCTTCCTCCTCCCTCCATCACGTTTCAAGGTCGTTACTTTCATCATTATTGAACCCATTAGGTTCAAAACTAGGTCTCCACTTATCTCGGGATTGGTGAGGCTAGAGGTCGATTGGAAGGTGGCAAATCGAAGAGGAAGGAGAGGGCTACGTGCGCCGGAAGTGGTGGGGGTGCGGTGGGCCATGGTGGGCGCAGCGGGGCTGAGTTGGGCGCAGGTTTGGGGTGCTTTCCCTCGAAATCCGTGCACTTTTGGTCGATCATAACCGTATGGATCTGTAGATCTCTCCAAGAGCTTCGATTTGGTATATAATATGTTGAATTTCATTGAGCGGATTGGGAGATATTGAGGAGGGAAGTTTCGGCCATTCTAGGCCATGGAAAATGTAGGTGGCGGCTGTGTTTTGGTAGGGAAGGATTAAGGTTGATGTTAATTTATATTATTTAATTAGCCCATTAAGGCCCGATTTGACCCGAACTCGGAATTAGGCCCAATGACTGTCGTTCTTACCCATTAACCCCCATTCCGGACTCATCTAGCTATGTATCACAGGCCCAAATGACTGTCTTGACCCAGTTTTCTTTAATTTAAAATGTTTTCTTTTATTTTTAATTCAATCGTACGGAAAAATTCACCGGGGTCACAAATTAACTTCAAAAATTCCCGAAAAATATATTTAGCTATGTTTTGACGCTTCGAACCTAGGAAAATTAATTTCGTTCAATTCTGAGCCTATTTGAAAAATGGCATTTTTCAAATCAATTAAAACTGACCGAATTTGACCAAACTGAAATCTTTTTGCCACGGCCACAAATTAATTCGAAAAATTATGAAAAATTAAATTTAGCTATATTTTGACATCCCGAATCCAACAAAAGTGGTTTCGTCAAAAACAGAGGTCGTTTGAAAAATGGCTATTTTCCAGGCGTATATATTAAATATTAAAAATACATTTTTAAACAAATAATTTATGAAACTCGAAATATATAAGTGTTTACTGTTTTTCAATGCAGAAACATCATTCTGAACTCAATGGAAGTAGTTTCGAGTTCAAATTCCTTCGTATGCAAAAAGTAGTGTTTTTGACC
This sequence comes from Allium sativum, assembly GCA_030737875.1. Classification (NCBI taxonomy): domain Eukaryota; kingdom Viridiplantae; phylum Streptophyta; class Magnoliopsida; order Asparagales; family Amaryllidaceae; genus Allium; species Allium sativum. The sequence goes on from JASFAX010000033.1 coordinate 12,029,027, forward strand.
ATTATAAATTTCATAGCGACCTTTCTAAATTTTAATTTGGGCATAACTTTTGATTCCCGCTATGAAATTTCAATTTTTCAGACTCGTTAGAAAGATATTTTTAAATAGATTCTAATATTTTTGATTTCACTAAAATCCGTTAAATTTTGCATCTTGTACGGTTAGTCAAAGTTCAAGTTTGACTTTTCAAACTACCGTGTTATTTCTAACTCTTTTTATAATTAAAATTAAATTATTCATTCTAACTTCGATTTAAATCAATTTTTAATCATTATTATTTTAAAATAAATTATTTTAAATATCAAAAACTCATTAAAATTACTTAAAAATAAATTTTAAATTTACTCCAAAATTCAGGGTTGTTACAGTTTCCCCCACTTAAGAACTTTTCGTCCTCGAAAAGGAACGAAGTTAAAAGTGTTTAATTAATTAACTCATATTTCTCTTTTTTTTTATTTCAATAATTTTATTAGTTGATTAACTTTCCAAATATATATAACTTTTATATATTCAAAAATCATATTTTCTAAAATAGATTATATATAATCACAAATACGTTAATTATAAACTGGGCACTCTCAACTCATTCTAGGGCATTACTAACCCCATCTCTAATGAGTTTTCTCATTCTAGGATACTGCTGATCCTATCCCTAATGAGTATTCTTATTGGATATTACTAATCCAATCTCTGATGAGTCTTTTGTTCAGTTCTAATGAGTTGTACCCCAAAGATTTGAGCTAACCAAAGCTCTAATACCAACTGTAACGACCCGGATTTCTCCCAACCCGATCGATCGCTAGATCGACCAAGACCGTTCAAAACACGAGTACGTTAACTTTGGGAATACAACAACATCAGAACAACAACATCAGACTTTTTATAAACATTACAGTAATATTACATCAGAGTACAGAATATCAGAGTACATCGAATAAAAGTTACAGCGGAAGATAAATTACAATATTTTAATACAATACAGTGCAGCGGAAACAAAATAACTAAGGCAGCATAAGACAACTATGCTCTGGACACAGCTTTAAGCTTCAATTCAGAATCCTGCTCGAGATAAGGACCTATAGACAAACTACTCGACTGCCCGTGTGGAAAAGAGGGCACCCGAGTTTGCAAAGGTGGAAACAAACAACGGGTCAGTCATGGGACTGGTGTGAGAATTCTTAACTAATCTAACTACTAGTAATAAGGCAAATCCAAAGACTACGCCGCTAACGCCCAACGGGTTTACCCCAATGGATTGCCGTGCATAATTTAAAGTGACATAACAAACAATAAGTTATTCGTAAAACAACGCTATGCTTTTGAGAAAAATGGAATCACCATAAGACCCAAGTCCCATCACACAATGCAACGCAAACCAGAGGATAGGGTTTTACCTTATGGTGATTAAACATGCTAAATACGATAAATACGAATATAATATTATTATTAGTGTATATAAAAACATTTCAAAATAAATGTATCAATCCTAGGAAGCATAACTACCATATAGTATGCCTCCGTACTAGTAATACAATCAAATTCGGAGGGTCGTATTTGGAATTTGGTTTCCAACATGAGCCAAGGCTAGGGATGAGCTCCTTACCGTTTCGAGACACTCTAGCTAATGTCTCAGGATTCCCCGCAGAGAACCCTTGGATACTGCAGGGTCGGTCCACACTTGCGGTTTATGGATTAATTATTCCTGAACACACGTTTCCCGGTCCTATAGGACCTAACATCCGAGGCGCCTCATTTCATCATCCACATAAGTAAAATATCAGCCAGTTTAAGCACTGAAACTACTTCTAGCTAGAAAGAAACGTGCTGCTCTCCCTGGGTTCCCTTCTCCCGTTTTAGACTCCAACCGGGTTGTGAGGCTCGCGAAGTAACGTTATAACCACAAGGCCTGCTTTTCAACAAAGCCATGATCATCTTCATCTTAGCATTCCACGTTGACAATTCACGCCATGCGATTGATAACTATTAATACACAATCTCTAAGGGCGTTAAGCAAGAGAATAAATTCTCCGCCGCCAACGGTCGTATATTAATAGAAATCAGTTTACATAGAACAAAATTCAACATCAGACACACATTCCATTTATAAGCTTATGCTCTGGGTCTGAGCGAAAGCCAAATCCGTACAAATCAACACTACGCCCGGATAACTACCATCTTTGCCCCGTCTTGGGAGCAAATCAATCAAGGGCCTCAACACTAGTTACCCATTCGAAGCAAAGATCGTCGGTCTTCAATCGTTATCTTAAATTCTTCGAACGTTGTATCATTATTTGGAATGGGTTAAACCCGGTCTTTCCGAATAACTCGCGTGATTTAAAATTAGGTGCTATACATAAACTACATCAATGCCTCATTCCAATTCAGAATACCCTTTTAATAAAGTATTTACATTATTAGGGAAAGGTCCCAGAAATTTTATCAAAGACAAATCTTTCAACTTATTCTTTAATCTTCCTTTATTCACCTTCAATCTAATTAAAGATTTATTTAAAACTTTATTAAATTTTAGTCCTCTAAAATCATTGTTAAATGATTAATCACTTTTCTGGAATTAATCTTATTTTTAATCCGGGTTTAAGAACTGATGTTATTTAAAACATAGTTCACGAGAGACCCCATTTCATGTTTCATTAATTCCTAATTTAATATATAATATTAGGCATCTCTTCTTTTAGAAAATTTCATTTAATCTTAATTAAAAGATTAATTAATAACAAATCAAAATTTCACTATTGATTTGAGTTTCAAGAACTAATGTCCTTCAAAACATTATTCACAAACAACCCATAATCAATTTCCTATTTATTTCAATTATAATTAATAATTGAGAATCTCATTTAAATCTAAATAAAAAGATTTTCCTTATTTTTACATATTTTAAAACATTTATAAATTCGTTTCCAAGACGATTCTAACTTTTATTCCAACTATAATCTAATAATTGATTATTCTATAGGTTATCTTTTATAATAATATTATTTTCCAAAATATTAATTTTGAAATTTCTCTTTTAATATTCATTATAAAATGGATAAAATAAATCGATAAACTCGTTCGAGTTTTTAAAATGCGTTGCTATTTTTAAAACGGATTAAATAGCCCAACTCATTTTCTTATCCATTTGTATTTTATAATGGGCTAGACCTCTCACATTAAGCCTACGACTTGTGGATGCTGGATGTGCCGGTCGGTTCTGGGCAGACTTATTCGACAAGTTGGGCTTAACCTCGTGTCATGGACCGTTTCGTATTTGTGCACTTGGACCTCTCACATTAGGTTCAACATTAGTGGCCGCTGGATATGCCGGTCGGGTCCGGGCAGATTTCCACCACAAATGTAAACTAACCTCGTTTCCAAGCACAATTATAATTTATAATTATCATTAATTTTTCCAAAACATATTATTTGAAATTATCCTTTCCATTAAGGAATCTTAACTTTAAGATATTCTTTATTTCTAAATATCTTGATTTCAAGTATCATGATATAAATTGTAACTTTCCATATTCTTATAATATTAAAATAATATTATAATAATATTTTCAAAATGTATAATTTTGAAATTCAAATTTGAAATATTAATTAGTCATTTATTGCTACATTTATCCTTATAATATTTAAAAAGATATTATAATAATAATTTCAAAATGTATAATTTTGAAATTCAAACTTGAAATATTAATTAATTAATTATTACTGCATTAACCATTCTTAATAACTTTAGAAAATTCTGCATTGGAATGAGACTCAAATCAAATACCATTAATTAATGGATTCATACAACGCATTTGTGAAATAATGATAGACATTCCTTTATCACCAAATTAACATTCCAATAACATTCAGATAACATTCACACAACATTCAAAAGACATTCAAACAAAATCCAAATAATAATATATTATTTGTGCACTTGGGCGATGTGTGAAAATATCAGCCCAATCAACATATACAAGTCAGGCAACTTGTATATGGCAGTGTAACATATTTGAATTATCATAAATAATAATAAATTAACATTAATTAGCATGCTACCTATTTTCAAAATTCAACACAAATGCTAAAAATAATTTTACTTTTTTTTCTATATTTTATAACGGCACTAAAATATAATTACTTCCACCTTTCATGAATACTCTAGTTTTTTTTATTTTCATTTTTCATAAAATTAGCTGACGCTAACTTTACTTCCATTTTCCTCAAAATTAATCCAACTTTTGTTTACTAACATGTAAATTTATAATAAATGAAATTAATCCAACTTTTTTTATACTCACATAAATGACATATTTTTATATTAACATAATGACAACCTTTTCTTATATTAATATAAAGACAATTTTTTTATTAACATAAAGACAACCTTTTTTATACTTTCATAAATGACAACTTTTATATTGACATAATTGACATATTTATATCATGAATGACAAATTGATATTAACATAATTGGCCAATTTATATCATAAACGACAAATTTGATATTAACATAATTGACGTATTTATGTAATAAATGATAAATTTGATATTAACATAATTGACGTATTTATATCATAAATGACAAATTTGATATTAACATAATTGACCAATTTATCAACAAAATGATACTTTATTGTTAACAAAACATTTCTTAACAAAATGATACTTTAATGTTAACAAAACATTTCTTAACAAAATGATACTTTAATGTTAACAAAACATTTCTTAACAAAATTATACTTTAATTCAAATTTTTCATTACCAATGGGAGTGACATTTTTATCTTAATATTCCATTACTAAAAAACGTAATATTTTATTCTCTAACAAAAAGATGACATTTTATGTTTTCTAACAAAAGATAGCAATTTATGTTTTCTAACAAAAGATGGTCCTTTTATTCTTATTTAGCATTTCTAAATAAAAATGATCTTTTTATACTAACGTAAACATTTCTAATAAAAACGGTATTTTAAATCTAAATCATCATCTCAAACCAAAATGTCATTTTTAATTTGAATGAACATTTCTAAGCAAAATATTATTTCATTTTTCTATCTAACAATAATCTAATTCATCAAATTGACAGAACAAATTGACATTTTCAATCTGTCAATCTTAATATAACAAGTTTTACACTTTTATGATGTCAATTCTAGAACAACAAAAATACTCCCCAATATCAACACAGTAAATCAACCAATCTAAATTTCACATAGCGTAGATATTTAGTATTACAATCAAAATCAACAAAAATATATATTTATATATTTTATTCTAAATTTAAAACGAGAAATCTCACATCGTTTAAATTTCTAAGCCGTTCAGATCCAAAAATTGGCCAAATTTCAACTTGCTCAGAATCAGGTCCGGTTAGTGTCATCGCGTAGATCTCGGTCTCACGATCGTGGCGCACCTGAAATTGTTCGAATCCGAATTCGTATGAGTGAGATATGGTTAAATTAAGATTGGTAAAATTTTGAATTAAATTAATTAAATAATCAAAGGTAGAAAAAGTCAACCTTCCTCCTTCTCCCTCTATCACATTTCAAGGCCGTTACTTTCATCATTATTGAACCCATTAGGTTCAAAACTAGGTCTCCACATATCTCGGGATTGGTGAGGCTAGAAGTCGATCGGAAGGTGGCAAATCGAAGAGGGAGGAGAGGGCTACGTGCGCCGGAAGTGGTCGGGGGGTGCGGTGCGCCATGGTGGGCGCGGCGGGGCTGAGTTGGGCGCAGGTTTGGGGTGCTTTCCCCTGAAATCCGTGCACTTTTGGTCGATCATAACCATATGGATCTGTAGATCTCTCCAAGAGCTTCGATTTAGTATATAATATGTTGAATTTCATTGAGCGGATTGGGAGATATTGAGTAGGGAAATTTCGGCCATTCTAGGCCATGGAAAATGTAGGTGGCGGCTGTGTTTTGGTAGGGAAGGATTAGGGTTGAGGTTAATTTATATTATTTAATTAGTTAATTGGCCCATTAAGGCCCGATTTGACCCGAACTCGGAATTAGGCCCAACGACTGTCGTTCTTATCCATTAACCCCCATTCTAGATTCATCTAGCTATGTATCGCAGGCCCAAATGACTGTCTTGATCCAGTTTTCTTTAATTTAAAATATTTTCTTTTATTTTTAATTCAATCGTACGAAAAAATTCACCGGGGTCACAAATTAACTTCAAAAATTCCCGAAAAATATATTTAGCTATGTTTTGACGCTTCGGACCTAGGAAAATTAATTTTGTTCAATTCTGAGCCTATTTGAAAAATGGCATTTTTCAAATCGATTAAAATTGACCGAAATTGACCAAACTGGAATCTTTTTGCCACGGCCACAAATTAATTCGAAAAATTATGAAAAATTAAATTTAGCCATATTTTGACATCCCGAATCCAACAAAAGTGGTTTCTTCGAAAACAGAGGTCGTTTGAAAAATGGCTATTTTCCAGGCGTATATATTAAATATTAAAAATACATTTTTAAACAAATAATTTCCAAAACTCGAAATATATAAGTGTTTACTGTTTTTCAATGCAGAAACGTCATTCTGAACTCAATGGAAGTGGTTTCGAGTTCAAATTCCTTCGTATGCAAAAAGTAGTGTTTTTGACCTTTATAAATTTCATAGCGACCTTTCTAAATTTTAATTTGGGCATAACTTTTGATTCCCGCTATGAAATTTCAATTTTTTGGATTCGTTAGAAAGATATTTTTAAATAGATTCTAATATTTTTGGTTTGCCTAAAATCCGTTAAATTTTGCATCTTGTACGGTCAGTCAAAGTTCAAGTTTGACTTTTTAAACTATCGTGCTATTTCTAACTCTTTTTATAATTAAAATTAAATTATTCATTCTAACTTCGATTTAAATCAATTTTTAATCATTATTATTTTAAAATAAATTATTTTAAATATCAAAAACTCATTAAAATTACTTAAAAATAAATTTTAAATTTACTCCAAAATTCAGGGTTGTTACATCTATGTAAGGGGAAAATCTGGTTTTAATTTTATTTCGGATTTCTAGCTGAATTTTTATTTGTTTCGGGAATTCGTTTGGTTGTTGTGTGGTTGCAGCCTTTTGTTGAGACTACCACTACACCAGAAATGCCAATTAGGCAGTGCTTTGGACCGTATCTAATTTGATTAGGCAGTGCTATGGTCCGTATCAATTCCTGGCATCCTTATCAATTAGATACGGCCATGAGCCGTATCTAATTTTCAATTAGCTACGGCCATGAGCTGTATCTAATTCATAATTAGATACGGCTTAAGGCCGTATCTAATTTATAAAATATTAAAAAAATACAATTAAGATAAAGATACATTAAAAATATATGAGCACATTGAATTACATCCAAAATTTGTGATACCATAGAAATACATTTAATAGACTAGATGTAATAAGTTCATAATACATTCAATTGTAGACTGATTTTGATCTTGCATTTTCATCACCTTATGTAAGGATTGACTGCACTTGTAACACAACGGCTTCTGCCACTCTTGCGTGTAATTTTTCTATCGCATGGCACCTTCAACCATGAAACCAGGCTTGGATATTTAGCGACTTCAAAGAATATGCTTGGATCCATCAATATAGGTTCTTGTGTATGATGGATATTTAGCAAACCATGAAACCGTGATTGCTTGTCGTTGCTTTGCGATTCCTACTCCTCCTAGGTACTTGGATTCTGCTTCAGCCTCTACTCTTTTTACCATTAGCACTTTCTCTATTTTTCCTTTGTACACGCTTGCAAGCTGAAGCTTTTGAGCTGCAAATGTTATTTTACATGATGTTAGAGCACGTTAGGAAGCTCTTTTATAAATAGACAAAACTATTTATGTCATCTATTTCAATTTTGATGTTTCCCTTGCAAACTCGAGTGCCCTTATTTTCCACACGGTCAGCTAGTAGTTTTGGTTTTGCAGATTTATATTCACAGGATCATGTTTTACAACTGGAATGATATTCGGAAAGCTCTGTATCCGTTTATCTCTTTCAGTTGTTTTTTGTATTATTTTCCGCTGCATTGTAAATTGTAAATCTCTGATATTTATCAAATGTGTATTATTTGTTCATGCTCGGTATATTCTTGTACTCTGATGTAAATTGTTGTAATAAGCAATGAAATGTTCTTCTGTTTGGGTTCTGATTTGTTGTGTTCTCAATTCAATCCGGGCTTTCCTTTACGGGGAAGTTTGGGTCGTTTCATTTTGGTATCAGCTTGTAAACAACGTGCAGAAGTAGCTAATAAATAGAATTTCGAAAACCAACCATTTTTTGCTTATGGCTTGCGAAGCAGTATTGAATAAATGTTCTTATTTAGTACTTATATTACATCCAAACACTTCTCCGGTTCTACCTATAAGTTGTTATTTAAAATTCTTTATGAGATTTCAAAATAAGTAGTATCCAGATTGTTTTTTAATGAAATAGCACAATGAGCATGACAGGCTCCATTGAATTTTTAGGGAAAAAATGTGACAATTTCGATAGTGTGATATATAGGAACAAAAGAGCATTTTATAACAATACAACAGTGGACAAAATGATTGACGATGGACAACATGATCAGCAAAGTTTACTACATCTATTAAAAAAAATGTAAACCCACAAGGGGTGTAAAATAATATAAAATTAACTTCGAATTGTAATTATTAATAGCTTGTAGACTGCGAAAAAATACACCTGCATTTTTCTCATTCATTGCTTTACGTATGGAAGGATTAGGTATAATACTAACCATGAGTATTTTTCTCTATGTAATAACCATATTCTCCCATCACCTAATAAAATTTATGAACATTAGATACATTCCCACAAGGAGCAAAATGACACTAAATCACCTGATAAAATCAATAACCATATGCGCTATAGATTCTTAATGTTGCCTTCTATATATCCACCTGTCTTTCTTCCAGCAAGAACATCCATTAGTACTGTCAATATGGTTGAAGGTGGGGTTGAATAAAGATCCAAGCATTCACATAATCAGTCATGCAACAATAATACAACATAAGAACCTATACTGATGAATCAGGTTATACATTTTGAATTTGGGGATGAATACTTTAGCAACTTCAGCATATACCCATAATAGACACGAACTCATAATTAGACGCATAAAGCATTCACATAATCAGTAACACTACCTCACCGCAGAAAGAAAACCCATATACATAGAATTAAACTCTAACATAATACACTATTATCACTCACTGAAGCTATCACCTTAAGAAACTATACTGGAGCATAACAAAACATAAAAGTAGACTATTTACCATGACAACAAATCGAAACTTGTTCCTAACACACAAAAATTACTATAAGGATTAACTTACCCATAACTTTAATAAAAGTCAATAGCACCTCTAGTTTGCTGGATTGTTCTTTTGCTTTGTCTTTGTCTCTTTGAATTTCCACACATGCCTCGATCTTCTCTTTCTTTTACCAATACCTGAACACAAGATTATGGCATTAATATGTAGAGAAATATTTTTATTATAACAAATCACTCATTTTACAATAAAAATTGAATATTCAAATTGACCATACAAGTAGCATATACAAGTGAGAAGCACATGATTCAACTAGTATCTTCATGCTACTCTGATGGAGGTGCTGTGAGATGAAGAGCTTTTCTTGGATGATGCAGTCATAGATCAATTTAAAGTACAATAATTATATATTTATCTTTATTACGATTGAAAGTAGGCATCTGTAACACCCCACCTCCACTAGGATCACTCCTTAGAATGTACTAGCTTTGGAGGGGCGTTATTGTGAAGGTAAACATGCACAGAGATATAGCAAGACAGAGTATATAAAAATAAATATAAGTAAAGCAGCGGTAGCAGATAAAAACCCATCATCATCATCTCAGAAAACCCACATAGTCAAGTACATAATATCAAAATGTCATGATCCAAAATATAACTCCAGTCTAGATACGTGATAACAAAATACATAATAAACATCAGTACTAATCCCCAGGAATAAAAGATAAGCCACAGCTAGCTCAGATCCATACATGAGCTATCCAACAAGCAAGTCAAAGATCCACTAAGCAGATGTAGTCCCTCCCTGAGAACCTGTGGGGGGGGGGGGGGGGAAACGGAAGAAAAGAAGCGAAAGGAAACAGGTCAGTCAAAAAGACTGGTAAGCCCTACTACGATCAATCTATAAACTAATAAAGTTAACAGTATGATGGAAACTGAGATGAACATATTGGCAATAGATAAAGGTGACATCACATAGACGAGATTAAACTTTGCACCACAGTGTACTAGCAAACCCACAAAACAGATCTTGATCCCTTAGCCCAAACTTTGGCCCAATAACATGAAGTGACCTTCGTATAAGGCCCAGCCCAACGGTCTAGTCGATCGGCTCCCTATAAACCTAACACGTCAAGTGTTGGTGTCCATACGGCCCACATGGATGTAGTCAGACTGTGCTGGGTCCACCTTCGGGTGTATCAAGCCCTAAGGTGTCAACCCCAGACACCTAAGCAATAATGCACAGTCTAAGCCTACTGGTACCCGTGCCTCGAGTTTGTCCAACATCGGACTACGTGCACGTCCGTAGCCCGCCGGACCCGCACCGCTGTACCACTCAGCCGTCGCTTTGGTCGCTTACATCAGTCCAGTAATCGTGCCCCGCCCTAGCCTAGCCTCTAGGGTTGTGAATGATACCAAACTGGGATTACTGCTGGAACAGACGACGTTGCTAGGGTTTCTAAGAGGGTTAAGTGTGGTTTTAACCCCTCACTAAACCTGGATTAGATTAGCTAAGTGTAACCACTTATCCCCATCTAATCCTCGCATCCCCATTATTGGTTAAGTATTAGTGGGCCATGACTTAACCCTAATCATGAGGCATTAATTACTTAACGCACCCAACCTCTCACATTAGACATCCGTGGTTACCTGGGAAGATTTACACCACGTCTAGGTCTAACCTCGGGTCTTATGGTGCAACATGACCAACTACCCACATTAGACCCCACGTTGTGGTTACCTGGGAAGATTTACACCACAACTAGGTCTAACCTCGAGTTGGCCATATCATGTTATCTAATGTCATGTCCACTTCAAAACATATTTACAAGTTAACATATACTTGGGTAGACCTAACTTAATAGGTAAATTCCCAAGGGGTAGACCTAACTTAATAGGTAAATTCCCAATCTTTTAGTTTCATGTATTTTTAAGTTTTACCCAAACCCTCCCAACGTCATTATCTCGCTTACTTATTCGTCATAACGTATAAGGGTATAAAAGGTAACTTGGCATAACATACATGGTGAACTTCACACGTCATAATAAACATGCATACATGTTAAACTTGCAAATCATGTCATGGTGAATTCGCATAAACATGCATAGCTTATTAAATATGCATAACATGGTAAGGTGAACATGCATAATCCATTAAACTTGCATAACATGGTAAGATGAACATGCATAATCCATTAAACTTGCATAACATGGTAAGGTGATCTTGCATAAACATGCATAACCCATGAAACATGTAGAACATGACATAATAAGCTCGCATAAGCATGCATAACTTGTGAAACATGTAAAACATGGCATAGAAATCTCGCATATGCATGCATAACTTATGAATCACATAAAACATGACATAGTGAGTTCGCATAAGCATGCATAACTTATGAATCATATAAAACATGACATAGTGAGTTCGCATAAGCATGCATAACTTATGAATCATATAAAACATGACATAGTGAGTTCGCATAAGCATGCATAATCAACTAAACTCACATAAATCTCAACTTTCACCAAACATTAACTTTAAAGTTTGTAAAGTGAAGGTAAGAGGGCTTACAAATATAAACAAGCCACAAATCCACCAAATAAGATGAAGAAGCCCTTTTTAAAAACCAAAACAAAGCCTCAAATAAGAAAACCCTTTTGCAAAATCCCAAAAACACAAACTTTAGCAAATCAAACTTGCATCTTAATGAAGTATGCAAGTTATTAAGCATTCATACAACATAGAAAAGGTTGTATGATCATCATATCACCATAGGATTAAACTTTGAGGAAGGTGGAGGCTAGGGATTTTAGATGGAAGCCATTTGAGGATTTAATTTGGCATAGTTTAGTTGCAAGATTGATTAATGAGGCTTTAGGGTAGGATTAGGGGTATATATATAGAGAATTAGAGTGTTTTAGACCCTAGGATTAACCCTAGATTAGGTTTGGCCCGTCAGATCTCAGAATTCTCCAGAACCAAGCCACATGACCCAACCCAAATCAGAAATGGTGCACCAGGCTAGACTGCCTGGGCACCCCCTGTCGACAGGGCTGTCGACAGGGCAGTCGACACCCTGGGTGCCCTGTCGACATGCCTGTCGACATGGGCCCCCCTGGCGGGAATTTTCCCGCCTAACCCACATTAGCCCTAATCCCTGTTTTTAACTTGAAATTTAAATCTGTTTTTAGCATAGAAGTTTCTGAAAACTTCAATGGGCCTTAACCGGGTCATACGGACTCCGATTTTCGAAAACTCGGACTCTATTTCGCGTATTTTTCCGAGACGAACGCAATGGCATAGCCCGTTTCCCCTAATTCTGATTTTTGAATTAAATTCTGCCTCAATTTATGTTATAACAGTTTATTGAAAATACGGGTTGTTATATTCTCCCCTCCTTAAAGGATTTCGTCCCCGAAATCTTCAAGTTAGGAAGAACATATCCTACCATCCAACATCCATCTACTCAAAACATCATCCACGAGCAACCATTGTCCTTAAAGGATTCTAAATGCTGTATGAACATATGCAAAAGTGTGTGTATATGTACCTATCTAATGCAAAGATCAATGCAAAATATGTTAGTGAAATGTATCCATATGTATGCAAATCCCTATAATGTATAATGTCTATATGCGTGCTCAACCATACACCCATATGCAACATCCATGTGATTGCATACAAAGTTCATCCAAGAATAAGCATAAACACTCATGCACATGCAATATGAGGAGTGTGTGAGCCGATCTAGTGCCTAATGTGTATCATGCATCCACGAGTAACCACTTGCAAACACTTGCAACTACTTGCAACCATCAACCATAACATGCTTCAAACGCATGTTTCATCCAAAGGGTTTCTACCTAAGGTTCTCATGACAAGCTTAGCACGATGGCTAGATAAATATGGATTAGCAAAGAGAAAGATATACTAACAAAGGGAAGAGATTGAGAGTGTACCCTCAAACAGAAATGGATAAAGCCCACGCATCTTCTCCTCGGTTTCCCAAGTTGCGTCCTCTTCGGCTTCACCCCATTGCACCTTCACTAATCTGACCTCACGATTCCTTAGCTTCTTGGTCTCTGTCCCCAAGATACGAATCGGAGCTTTCCTTAAAGTTGCTTCTTTCTCTACCTCCACGTCTTCAAGCATGCTAGGCTCAACCACCTCAGCGGACTCATGCAGGCACTTTCGGAGATGCGAGACATGAAAGACATTATGCACTCCGGACAACTTCTCGGGCAATTGCACTCTATAAGCCATCTTCCCAATTCTCTCAATGATGGGGAAGGGTCCAACAAATCTCGGTGCTAGCTTCCCAACAGCTCCAAATCGGACCACATTCCGCAAAGGAGAAACCTTCACGAAAACCTTGTCCCCAACCTCAAACTCCAATTCGGACCTTCGCCTGTCAGCATAGGATTTCTGCCGGTCTTGGGCCGCTTTCATCCGTCTTCTAATCAACTCAACCTTCTCGGATGTATCCCTAATCATGTCGGGTCCAAGTATAAGCTTATCCGTGGATTCCCACCAACATGTAGGTGACTTGCACGGCCTCCCATATAAAGCCTCGAAGGGTGCCATCCCTATGCTCGCCTGATAACTGTTATTATAAGCAAATTCTACAAGAGGAAGGTGGTCTTCCCAAGTACCACCAAAATCCAAGATGCAAAGTCTCAACAAGTCCTCAAGCACTCGATTCACCCTTTCGGTCTGGCCATCCGTCTGTGGGTGATAGGCCGTACTCAGGTTCAACTTCGTGCCCATAGCCTCCTGCAAGCTGTTCCAGAATTGACTAGTAAAGATGGGGTCTCGGTCACTGACTATGCTGGAAGGGACTCCATGTAGTCGTACTATCTCACGAAGGTATACTGATGCTAGTCCAGATGCGGTCCTTTTGCTCTTTACTGGAATAAAGTGAGCACTCTTCGTGAGCCTATCCACAATAACCCATATGCTCGTGTTCCCCTTCCTGGACCTTGGAAGCCCATCAATAAAGTCCATAGAAATGCTCTCCCACTTCCATAGCGGGACTTCTAGCGGATGTAATAGCCCACCGGGCTTCTTCGACTCACCTTTTACTCTTTGACAAATAACACATCTCGAGACAAACTCCGCCACATCCTTTTTCATTCCGGGCCAGAAGAAAACGCGCTTCATGTCCTTATACATCTTATCACCCCCTGGATGTATGGTCATCTTGGAGTGATGTGCTTCCTCGAGAACTTTCCTCACCAAGTCTTCCACCATCGGGACACAAAGCCTTCCATCTCTCCTCAGCCAACCCCTATCGTCTATAGAATATCGAGCAAGGTGACTAGATGTCTCCCCTCGAACCAGCTTATCCAAGATCTCAATTATCTGAGGGTCTTCCTTTTGCGAAGCCCCAACTCGATCTAGGAGGGTAGGCCTGAGCTCTAAGGATGCCAAGGAACCGGTCACTGACTCCATTGCCACAGAGAAATCAAAGGTCGCTAAGAACTCTAAATTCTTCATCTCAACAAATAGAGGACTTAGTGTCAACCTCTTCCTACTCAATGCATCCGCTACAACATTCCCCTTGCCAGGGGTATAGGATATCTCAAAATCATAGGAAGCCAAAAATTCCATCCATCTCTGCTGTCTTAAGTTCAGATCCTTCTGCGAAAAGAGATATTTCAAAGACTTATGATCAGTATATAACTCAAATCTCTCTCCCAGAAGATAATGACGCCATGCTTTGAGAGCATATACAATCGCTGCCAGCTCTAGATCATGAGTGGGATAGTTCCTCTCATGCACCTTCAGTTGCCTCCCACCAAAGCATATAACTCTGCCCTCTTGCATCAGAACGGCACCCAATCCCGTGCCACAAGCATCAGTGTACACGGTAAATATCTTACCACCATCGGGTAAGGCTAGAACTGGTGCGGAGGTAAGGGCTCTTTTGAGTCTCTGAAAAGCAAGCTCACAATCCATATCCCAAGCAAAGACTAAGTTCTTCTTCGTCAACTTAGTAAGAGGAGCAGATATCTTTGCGAAGTCTTTAATGAACTTCCGATAGAAACCCGCAAGACCCAGAAAGCTTCTCACCTCGGTTGCATTCCTTGGAGTCTTCCAGTCCTGAACTGCAACCACCTTAGCGGGATCCACTACCAAGCCTTGCTTGGATACGATATGCCCAAGAAATCTGACTTCCCTTCTCCAGAAGTGGCACTTGGAGAACTTGGCTTTTAACCGGTGTGCTCGGAGTGTGTCCATCACCTCTACTAGGTGCCTCGCATGTTCTTCCTCATCCTTGGAGAAGACCAGAATATCATCAACAAAGACTACGACAAACTTATTCAAGAACTCCCGAAACACCCTACTCATCAAATCCACAAAATATGCGGGTGCATTCGTCAGACCGAACGGCATAACAAGCCATTCAAAGAATCCGTCTGGAGTTCTGAATGCAGTCTTGTCTATACTGTCTTCAGCCACTCTGAGCTGATGAAAACCCGTAGCAAGGTCAAGCTGAGAGAAAACAGAAGCACCAACAAGTTGATCGAAGAGATCGTCGATCCTTGGTAACGGGTGTCGGTTCTTCTTAGTCAGCTTATTCAATTCTCTATAATCCACACAAAGTCGAAGAGAGCCATCTGCTTTAGTTGCAAACACCACAGGCGCTCCCCATTCGGATATACTCCTTCTGATGAAGCCCTTCTCAAGCAATTCTTTCACTTGCTTGCTCAGCTCCCGTCTCTCACGCGGAGCCATATGCCGAACGGGCAAAGAAACAGGTTTAGCATTATCTACCAGATAGATGCGAAAGTCAATCTCTCGTTTAGGGGGCAACCCCTTAACTTCTTCAAAAACGTCTGGATAATCTCGGACCACCCTTACAGACTGAAGGGCCTCCTCTGATGAGTCGAGAGATTCTAGATAGCATAACATGACGGGATTCTTCGGATTGCATGAAATCTCTAAGGTGTTGCCCAGGCGAGTCACAAGCCTTACAACCCTATGCTCACAATCCAGAATGGCTCCATATCTAGACAGCCAATCCATGCCCAAGATCAATCCGTATCCCCTGAAACCTAGAACATATGCACTACACAAGAACTCAACGCTGAGTATAGAGATCCTTAGATCCTCACATATCATGGATAGATGAGCAGAACCCCCAATGGGATTCGAGACACAAACGGGATCATCCACTAAGATAGTACTGAGGTGCAAGCTATCAACAAGATCAGATGAAATAAAGCTATGTGATGCACCGGAATCAAACAAGGTACGTACTGGAAGATCAGAGATATAAACAAGGTTCTCAACAGAAACACTACCTCTCTCGGGGACTGAAGCGGCATTGAGAGCATGAACTTGCCCTCCTGAAGATCCAGCCTGTCCTTTCTTCTTTGGGCAGTCTTTGCTGAAGTGCCCAGTCTCTCCACAAGAAAAGCATCCACCACTAAGCTTCCTTTTCTTCTTCCTGCAATCCTTAGCAAAATGCCCAGCTATGCCACAGTAATTGCACTTCCCCTTGCCTTTGTTGTTGCCCTTCTTGTTCTTATTCTGATTTCCTTGACTGCTTTGACCTTGGTTGCCTTTGCCTTGAGAATCAGCCTTCTTTGCTTGAGTATCGCCCGACTTGACTTCCTTCTTTCCCTCTCCCTGGAGCAGAGCCATATTGACCAAACTCTCGAAAGTGGCTCCATGCGGAATATGTGACATCGCCAAGCCCTGTAGCGGCTCATTCAATCCTCTGGCAAATCGAAGAGCCTTCTTCTCCGGGGTGTTTACTATATCCAAACCAAAGCGGGCCAGCTGATTGAACTTGTTCACATACTCCTTGACAGACATATCCCCTTGCTTTAATGCAATAAACTTCTCCATTTGTAAATTCGCCTCGGCTGAAGATAGAAACTTGGTCACAAATCTAGCCCTCAAATCGGCCCAAGTCTCAACGGGCCTCGTCCCATTGGTGACCTCCCACCAATAGGCCGCCTCATCCTTCAGAAGCCATACGGTCAATAAGATCTTCCTCTCGTCATCTATCCCAAAGATGGCAAACAAGTCCTCCGTGTCCTTCAGCCAATTCCTAGCTTCAACGAAAGATTCTGTGCCTAGGAAATTTTTGCCTCCCATTGCCTTGAAGTCTTTACACACCTTTGTAAACTCAATTTGAGGATGCTGAGGGGGAGGAGGGGGAAGAGGAGCCTCAGCAACGGGAGGAGGAGGAACATTAGCAACGGGAGGGGGGATATTAGCTGCTGGAGGAGGGGGAGCAGGGACCACCGGAGGAGGGATATTAGGGATAGGATTCTCAACCACAGGAGGAGGAGTGGGAGTAGGGTTGGCGGGACCAGCTGCCGCCCTAGCTTCTAGGAGTCTCCTATACCAGAGTGGTACGTTCACTCCATCTGGGATGTCAAGATTCTCAGCCATACTGAAACAAAAGATAAGATAAGATTAGGTCAAGGGAACGAAGGATAACGCTGATGGCTTTTGGGGATTAGCCTTAAAATAATCTAGACTTTATTTTGGGAAATACTTAGTAGATTTTTGAAAATAGTTTTTCGAAAAGGGTTTTTTTTTTCAAAAGTTTTTGTTCAATCTTGTTAACCTTGTGCTCTGATACCAAATGTAACACCCCACCTCCACTAGGATCACTCCTTAGAATGTACTAGCTTTGGAGGGGCGTTATTGTGAAGGTAAACATGCACAGAGATATAGCAAGACAGAGTATATAAAAATAAATATAAGTAAAGCAGCGGTAGCAGATAAAAACCCATCATCATCATCTCAGAAAACCCACATAGTCAAGTACATAATATCAAAATGTCATGATCCAAAATATAACTCCAGTCTAGATACGTGATAACAAAATACATAATAAACATCAGTACTAATCCCCAGGAATAAAAGATAAGCCACAGCTAGCTCAGATCCATACATGAGCTATCCAACAAGCAAGTCAAAGATCCACTAAGCAGATGTAGTCCCTCCCTGAGAACCTGTGGGGGGGGGGGGGGAAACGGAAGAAAAGAAGCGAAAGGAAACAGGTCAGTCAAAAAGACTGGTAAGCCCTACTACGATCAATCTATAAACTAATAAAGTTAACAGTATGATGGAAACTGAGATGAACATATTGGCAATAGATAAAGGTGACATCACATAGACGAGATTAAACTTTGCACCACAGTGTACTAGCAAACCCACAAAACAGATCTTGATCCCTTAGCCCAAACTTTGGCCCAATAACATGAAGTGACCTTCGTATAAGGCCCAGCCTAACGGTCTAGTCGATCGGCTCCCTATAAACCTAACACGTCAAGTGTTGGTGTCCATACGGCCCACATGGATGTAGTCAGACTGTGCTGGGTCCACCTTCGGGTGTATCAAGCCCTAAGGTGTCAACCCCAGACACCTAAGCAATAATGCACAGTCTAAGCCTACTGGTACCCGTGCCTCGAGTTTGTCCAACATCGGACTACGTGCACGTCCGTAGCCCGCCGGACCCGCACCACTGTACCACTCAGCCGTCGCTTTGGTCGCTTACATCAGTCCAGTAATCGTGCCCCGCCCTAGCCTAGCCTCTAGGGTTGTGAATGATACCAAACTGGGATTACTGCTGGAACAGACGACGTTGCTAGGGTTTCTAAGAGGGTTAAGTGTGGTTTTAACCCCTCACTAAACCTGGATTAGATTAGCTAAGTGTAACCACTTATCCCCATCTAATCCTCGCATCCCCATTATTGGTTAAGTATTAGTGGGCCATGACTTAACCCTAATCATGAGGCATTAATTACTTAACGCACCCAACCTCTCACATTAGACATCCGTGGTTACCTGGGAAGATTTACACCACGTCTAGGTCTAACCTCGGGTCTTATGGTGCAACATGACCAACTACCCACATTAGACCCCACGTTGTGGTTACCTGGGAAGATTTACACCACAACTAGGTCTAACCTCGAGTTGGCCATATCATGTTATCTAATGTCATGTCCACTTCAAAACATATTTACAAGTTAACATATACTTGGGTAGACCTAACTTAATAGGTAAATTCCCAAGGGGTAGACCTAACTTAATAGGTAAATTCCCAATCTTTTAGTTTCATGTATTTTTAAGTTTTACCCAAACCCTCCCAACGTCATTATCTCGCTTACTTATTCGTCATAACGTATAAGGGTATAAAAGGTAACTTGGCATAACATACATGGTGAACTTCACACGTCATAATAAACATGCATACATGTTAAACTTGCAAATCATGTCATGGTGAATTCGCATAAACATGCATAGCTTATTAAATATGCATAACATGGTAAGGTGAACATGCATAATCCATTAAACTTGCATAACATGGTAAGATGAACATGCATAATCCATTAAACTTGCATAACATGGTAAGGTGATCTTGCATAAACATGCATAACCCATGAAACATGTAGAACATGACATAATAAGCTCGCATAAGCATGCATAACTTGTGAAACATGTAAAACATGGCATAGAAATCTCGCATATGCATGCATAACTTATGAATCACATAAAACATGACATAGTGAGTTCGCATAAGCATGCATAACTTATGAATCATATAAAACATGACATAGTGAGTTCGCATAAGCATGCATAACTTATGAATCATATAAAACATGACATAGTGAGTTCGCATAAGCATGCATAATCAACTAAACTCACATAAATCTCAACTTTCACCAAACATTAACTTTAAAGTTTGTAAAGTGAAGGTAAGAGGGCTTACAAATATAAACAAGCCACAAATCCACCAAATAAGATGAAGAAGCCCTTTTTAAAAACCAAAACAAAGCCTCAAATAAGAAAACCCTTTTGCAAAATCCCAAAAACACAAACTTTAGCAAATCAAACTTGCATCTTAATGAAGTATGCAAGTTATTAAGCATTCATACAACATAGAAAAGGTTGTATGATCATCATATCACCATAGGATTAAACTTTGAGGAAGGTGGAGGCTAGGGATTTTAGATGGAAGCCATTTGAGGATTTAATTTGGCATAGTTTAGTTGCAAGATTGATTAATGAGGCTTTAGGGTAGGATTAGGGGTATATTTATAGAGAATTAGAGTGTTTTAGACCCTAGGATTAACCCTAGATTAGGTTTGGCCCGTCAGATCTCAGAATTCTCCAGAACCAAGCCACATGACCCAACCCAAATCAGAAATGGTGCACCAGGCTAGACTGCCTGGGCACCCCCTGTCGACAGGGCTGTCGACAGGGCAGTCGACACCCTGGGTGCCCTGTCGACATGCCTGTCGACATGGGCCCCCCTGGCGGGAATTTTCCCGCCTAACCCAGATTAGCCCTAATCCCTGTTTTTAACTTGAAATTTAAATCTGTTTTTAGCATAGAAGTTTCTGAAAACTTCAATGGGCCTTAACCGGGTCATACGGACTCCGATTTTCGAAAACTCGGACTCTATTTCGCGTATTTTTCCGAGACGAACGCAATGGCATAGCCCGTTTCCCCTGATTCAGATTTTTGAATTAAATTCTGCCTCGATTTATGTTATAACAGTTTATTGAAAATACGGGTTGTTATAGCATCGATATTAAATTGCAAATGGATAAGACATGCCATTTTCGAAAATTAAGCGATACGGAGTTACGGTAAAATCAAACTACTGTTTTTTGTTGTTTTGAGCAAATGAAACTTGTAATTATTTGATATCTAATCATATTTGAGGATTTTCCTTTGTACATAATATGTAAATTGCAAATATTGATATTGTGTACTTTTGGAGATTTAAATTTTATAAAGCACGTACATTGATAAAAAAAAAATTTCAAGCCCAAATCATTCAAGCAGAACACACTAAGAAATAAAATTAGAAAAATAAAATCATACCAACTATCAACTGCAAAAATTCTCAACGAAGGAAGCAACCACATATGTTAATCACTAAAAAATTAACGTCAACAACTATCGTAAGAATAAGCAACGATAAGAATACAATTTTGTACATTAACAACTTCAAAATTGAGGAAAGTGAAATTGTAACAACTCGTATTTTTGGACGGGGGTTGTAATAGCTTAGAAAATATGAGTGTTTTGTCGAAAACAATTAATGTTAACGTTACTAGCTGATTTGGATTTATTGGGATATTCGAAATTTTAATGTTGGAAATAAATCCAAGGTTTGAAATATAAATTTGTGTTCTTACTTGATTTTGTTTATGATTTGAAATCTGGTCCATTTAAAACTTGGCATTAAATTTGATGAGTGTGAATTTAAAATTCTAGGTTGATATTAAACTTATATTAAGAAGTTTATTTAGTTTATTTTGACTTGGGTTTGAATTAATTTGCAATCTAAATTTAAAATTTTATATTGGAATTTAAAATTTGTTTCGTTAAATTTTTCGATATTAGTATTATAGAATAATCGAATTAGTTGTTTGATAAACTTTATATTTGGTTTTCTTTTGAATTGAGAATTTAATTTAAGTAATTTGGTTAGTTGCATTTGATTTTTTTTAAAGTGTGCATTTGAAATTTTGGTTGTATATACTAGCATTGTATTGTATACTAAATAAATGTGTGAACACTTAGAAAAAATAAATATATTTTTATTTGTTGGGTTGCCACCTGTTCAATTGGTTCTGGTTTCTCCTACAAGTATCCTCTGTCATTTTGTTTTCACCAACTTTCTCCCTTTACTATTTATTATTCGACAACTGTTGTTTCTGGGAGCCAACTTTTCCCAAATCTATCTCTTCCCTAGCTCTCTAAGGGTTTCCCCCAAAAATCAACGATGGTTCCACCAAAAACCAGAAATCCCCAAAATTAAAATTTTATGGTATCCCTCAAACCGCCGGTCCACCGCGGCGTTGCTCCTTCCTCCACTTATCAAAGCCGCGCCTCTCCCTTGCCTTCGTGCCTGGCCCGTGCCGCCCTGACCGTTGCTCCACCAAATTGCCAACTGTGCATCGTCACCAACTTTCGCTCACCCTCATCTATCGTCGAGCGACGACTGGCCATGGTCTGCTGCCTATAGCTCAGTAAACGGACCCCTGAAGCTCATCATCTTCGCCTATCTTTCTTTTGCGATTGCAGGTGAGTTCCTTAACTCACGATTTTCTTGTTTCAAATGTGTCTTCTTCGTTGCACTATATATAAATGATTTCTTTTTGGGTTGTTTCACTACTGTATCTGCGTTAATTACCTGATGGTTGAATTCAAGTCTTGGTTATTGGGATTTCAAATTTGATTTGGGTATATATACATAACAACTATTGATGTGCGTTTATCCTTATATGTTTGTATATGTGCTGCACCTGTCTTATTACAATTGCAATTCCAAACACACTCTGTACAGTGACTATATATTCTGGAATTTCTTTTCCTTTTTTTTCAAAAAATCGTACTTAGTTAGACTAACAGGATAAAATTATTGCTAAGGGATCGCGACTATATTTTCAAAAATAAATGAGTAATACAGTCATTGTTTCACCCAGATTGTCATACATAAGCAGTTTCATTGTATCTGATATACAAAGGACAGCCCAAGGCAAGATTAAAACTAACCCACGGCCTAAACATAAAATAACCAGAGTATCACGTTTAAATAAATGCACACTGTTGTGCATGTTTGCAATGAATGGAATTATGTTGGACATATTAGCTTGGGCAAACTGAAGCGGTGAAATCTCCTGTAGAAACAAGACTGAAGTAATGAAAACTTGGTCACAAACTGAGATGGTGATTTTTTTTGGGGAATAATAATAATATAATAATAAAACCATATAGTGTAAACAAGTACAGAAATCACCTATACTTGAGGCAAGTTAAATTTCCCTTATATTGTATCGTTGTTGAGTACCCCTTCTTTAGGCATGTGCACGACACAATATCTTAAGTATTGATTTTTGGCTTAAATGGCGGGTTATGACATCCCACTTTTTTTGTTGTCTTTTATAGCGTGCTGAATATATATATATATATATATATATATATATATATATATTTGTTTTGGTGCTCTGATATTCACATATGGTTTGCACTTGGTTAGCATATGTCGACATGTGAATGTAAAGTACACACCGCATACATGTCCCCCAAAAATTGCACCGCCTTGACTATTGCTTAATTTCTGGTCTTGCATGCTTCGTTTTCAGCATACTTGCCTTTAGGTTTACGTTGTGTATATTATCCCATTGCTATGAACATATGTACACTTGAACATGCAAACCTTTCATGAAAAGAAAAGCATAACTCATAGATTTACATGTCCCTATACATCAGAACAAAATGGGATTATAGAAAGAAAACACAGGCATATTGTTGAAACCAGTCTAACTTTGTTAGCTCAGGCTTCTATGCCATTTAAATAAGCGATTTAAAGTTAATTCAAAGAATTGGTGAGTGATAAGCATCTCTCACACGGATTCGATCAAGTATATGGGTTGTTTGTTTATATTTTCACCATTTAAGTGGTGCTTTAGTGCTGGTATGATCGCCCCCGTCTGAAAGCGGATTGGAAAAGTATTAATGTAGAAGTGAGAGTGCACAGAGAAATACAGCGGATAACGCCGACAATGTTTGAAATTATAACAAATAACGTTAAATTTTAAAATAAACTGATTTACACGGAATTGAGATGACAATATCCAGGCACGATTCAAAATGGATTCAACTTGGTAACCACTCCATATTATTTTATTTTAAGAGAAGGGCAGGGAATTTCAATGGATCGGTAAGGCTATTCGGTTTGGGGATTGGTTTCCGAAATCAACAGGAAACTCACCTCACTGTTTTCTGCATTGCTATGTTGCTACTTCATCTTTTGGGCATCTTGAAGCCGGTAGGGAAGGTAGTTTAGCATTCATGTTTGAAAATATGGCAGTTTTACCCATATATTGTTTATGGCATTGTGCACATCTGAGTATAGTTAAACACATGTACTACTTCAAGCAAAAAGGGGAGAGGGACCGTGGGTTCACTAAAACCAAAACTTAAGATTTGAACTTTTTATTACATTTGTTGTCTTATTATTGTGTTATTATTGGACTAATATATAGCTTGTTTTGTTGTGCGTGTACCTTGTAAATACGTGGACACCATGTGATAATTTTACTCGTGTTAACTATTTGTCCTTAGTAATTTGACCCATGCATTCCCTTTCATGCACATGTAGCACATAATTGTGCCCCTCTATTTCCTTTAACATTCCATGTGTGTTACATAACTTGGGAAATGCTTTTGCTATATTTCGCACCAATTCTATCCTGCCATTCATTTTATAACATGGAAGTCTTGTTACACTGGAAATACTTGTATAACATGTAGTACTGCATCCTGCATGCATTACCAATTCCGGGTTTTTGCAGTTCGAAACCCGCTGTTTTATATACATGCTTGCAGTAATTTGTTTACATATATTACTGAGGTTGCAAGACCATGCATTGCACCATGCATCAATGTTACTTAGCCTCTTGTTTGTTTCATGCATGTTTTATGATCCGTTTGGTTTGTTTATCAGCGTAATCATGGGTGTTATGCTCAAGTTATTTTAATAAGTTGTTGGGATTAAACTAATTATATTTACGTGGTTTTGGAAAAAATTACTAATTTGAAATAAGTTAATCCTGACTCCAGTGTTTTATGTTTTTGCATGGAACGCTTGGGTCAGGCCATATGTGTGCAGAAGCCAAAGTTTTAAGTTCTTAAAGAGGAGAGGCGTAAGAAGATGCATGCGCACGCAACGCTCGACTAAAAGTGTAAAACTTTTATTTCGTTTTAAATCTATGTATGCATATTATATTTCCGCTGTGTAAATTATTGACTTTGATATTTTTTGTAATATAAAAATTTCGTTTGTGTGATACAAAATTGTTATATGAGTTGTGATTCTATGTTAAATTCTATTTAAACCCTATAAGCCAATAATAATCCGTCGTTTTGAACGCTTTGAATTGTTTAATCGCCGATTTGGAGCGGTCAAAATGGCGGGTTGTTACAGAAATCTTAATCTTGAAAGAAAAGAAATATGGATGGCTCAAAATCGTAAAAGGGAATTGTGTTAATTTTGTTAAACCCATATAAACAAATATTAGGGAGGCGATTTCACCATGATACTTCGCGATTTCAGACTCAACTAAATAATAGGGTTAAGAATATAAAACCCACCAGTCCCACTAAGTTTAGGGAAATCAAACGCAGGTTCGACGAGCACTAGAAAACTAGTAAGGAAGATGCTAAGTCGAAATCAGAAATGGAGGATGAAGGAATGTGCGATTTCTGGAGCAGACCAGCTGAAATTAAAATGGATGAAAGGGAAAATGAAAACCGACAAAGAGGGAAATGAATTTGATACAGATTGGAGAAATAAAAAATAGTGGGGGAACTGAGGGAAAAAATATGGTATGGATTTGATATGGAACTGATCCAGAGCTTTGAAAATGTAGGGTTAGATTTTAGTTTTTGGAGGTGGCGCGGATTGCAAAGGAAATTTAATACGACTACAAGCTATAGAAAATTTGATAAGGCTTAAAGCCGCATCAAGTCTTCGCATCCTGGTGTGTCAAATTTGTTTGTTTTGGTATACTTTGAATATTTGAGACAGTTCAGAGTTTGACTGTGGTTCATGATGCCGTCGTGATGAGGACGGCTATTTTTTGGATTCGCGTCAAATCTTAAGAGATGACGTGGGACGATTAATATTTTAATCCGACACTTATAGGATCAAGGTTCACCTTTGTCCAAAGCCTGTTTAAAAGTTGACCGTTTAAAGTTATACCTAGAGTGGTCAACTAATTGATGGGTTTTTATACAATTTGAACCTATGACTCAGCCGTAAAAGTTGCATCCAAATTTTCCTCCATAAAATTCTTTCTTTTGTCCTTCCTTCCTCATCTGCCTGAACCATATTTTATTCTTCTTCTCTTTCTTGGTCGTCGCCTCATCTCCTCCTTTTTCTATCCTAGTTTATGCACTAGATCTCGCGCAACTATGACTCCAAGATTTAACCTCAATTTCTTCTCTCTGATCATTTCTTAGCCCATAGTACCTTCCTGCACTATCAAATCTTTCTCATGTCAATTAAGTCCCATTCTTAAGGAGAGTGACCATTTGGTTGGAATTTTTTCATCGCTTTAGGGATAAGAGAATTAGTCATAGCAGTTGGACTTGCACCGATCCTCTGCTCCAAGATTTTTGAGTAGGGTCATTGTTTATGATGCATCTGTCGTTGCAATATCTTGTTGGAATAGATTTTGACAAAGGCAATCGTCGTTTCGGAGGTGTAGATTGAGTTGTATTTGGATGGTCTTTTAGGGAGGAGGATCCCAATGAGATTTTAGAGGCATCCGTCTTGTACGCGGACTTGAATGGTCTATGGTTTGACTGGCTTTGGAAATTTTGCAGTAGATATCTTCTTCCTAAATGTTGGGTTTTTGGTATGGGAATCTATGTTCGAACTACCCATATAGATGTGTGATTCATTTAGCACATTATTCCGTAGATGTGAAATTACGGCTAGATTTGCCATATGATGCGGGAATCAATCTTTTCTTTAATCAATGGCGTAACCATCAATTTGTACCGCATCATCTTTGATTCAGCTTGTTGTTCTTGTGTGCTTGCAGAGTCACTTTTCATATTTTCACCTACCCACTTTTGTCTTTAGGCAATGTTAGGAGAATCTCCGTGAAAGCCAGTTTTGTGGTGGGTTTCTTTTGTCAGCGCTAAACCTCTCTTAAAAGAGATGTTGAAGTGGAAACCTCCAATAACACCAGTAGTGTTTACAACATGGGATTGAGCATTTTGCTACCATGACATGATTAGTCAAAGATCATGGAAATAATTCAAGCTCCAACCACGGAGCAAGACGTCTCGTTGTTTACAAGCAATGCTTTAGGAGTTTTGGTGTTATTGTGTTTGTAATTGTTACTGTTTTTGTTCTTGAAAATCGCACGACGACGTAATGAGATTTCATATGTGTTTGTCTTTCACGCTTCATGTATTTGAATTCGAAATGATATCTGATTTTTCTTATCTAACTAACAGTTGTTTAGAGCTGGAAAGTATAAAATTCCATGGCGGATAAATTTAAGCAGAGGACAAGTTTTTACGTTGTTTCATCATGGGTATATTTATCATTTGTTGCTAATTCCTTTTGAGCTAAAAAATTATTTTTTAGTTTTGTGTGTGGTTTCGGTTTTCCTATTTTCCACGCGACCGACTTCCTTTCGCACCAGCATGTAACTTGAATCATTTAAGTTTTCACAAAATATATTTTTGAAACTTTTTGCAAATGCTGTTTGAAAAAAGTCTTTTTAAAAAATTTATATCTTTGACTAATCTACTTTCTTTTAGTCTGATTTATATAAAAACACAGATTTGGGTGCGTCAGTGTACATATGTTTGAACTTCTGTTTTCTACAAAAACAGATGGTTTAAATGTAGTAAAGTACACATTATCAAAATTTTGCTTTTATGCAAATCTGATAAAAAAGTAAAACAATACCAAATGGAATTTAAAATTTTACATAAGAATTTTTAAATTGAAAATTTACTGTTATGGAAAATTTGGGTGCAGCGGTGTACATATGTTTGAACTTCTGTTTTGTACAAAAACAGATGGTTTAAATGTAGTAAAGTTCACGCTATCAAAAATTTTCTTTTACGCAAATTTGATAAAAAAGTAAAACAATACCAAAAAGGAATATAAAATTTTACATAAGAATTTTTAAATTGAAAATTTACTTTTATGGAAAATTCCGATTTTTATAGTCGGATGTAAAGGCATGGAAGATTTTAGACAATTTTTTTTGCGTGTTTTAGCAGTGCATCAGGCACGATGATGCGAAAAGACGTTAACGATAACAAAGGAAAAGTTATTTTAGCTGTGGAAACGTTGTTTCCATACCTTGTCGTTGATGCACACGAGTTATTGATTAACCCGTTTTACGTTTTAGAGTTTGTCTTAAGCCTACTTTGTGGTCTACAGATGGAAATTTTCGAAAATTTTTGGGACTATTAAGGTAAAATTCTACTATAGAATGGGAATTGAAACATTTATAAATGGAAAGAACGTTAAATTTCTCTGCTTTGATTTCCTTTTTCCAACTTAGGAGAAACTAATAGGAAACTATTTAGATGCGTTGACGTGTTGGATGGTAGGGTTTGGATGAAAAATTGGTTGCTTCACACTTCTATTCGTAGTCGTGTGAGGGTTACAGATGAAAAATATTTTCAAAATTTGCAGTCATGTAGAATTGCAAGTATATTTTAGGATGTTTGTATCGTGTTTTCAAAAGTGTTTTCAATATGAAATGCATACAAATAGGAGGATTGTAACAATCTAGAATTTTGACAATAAATAAATTACTTATTTAATTAGATTTAAAAAATAGGAATTTCTGCAAATGATGGAATTTGACTACGAAACTTTCACCGTTCCGTTTGTCACATAATTTTGGTCTACTTTCATGTTTCGAGTTTCGCGAACGAAGTCTGTATGAAAAAGTTACGAACGAAATTCAAAAAACAGACGGAAATAATAAAATAGTATATAAATATTTAATTCCATTTATAACCTGCCTTCGCTGGCTGAAATTGCTCAAGGGCTGTAGACAACCTTGATAAAGCGGTCGACCGCTGCGGGCAATTTTTGCCCAGTGGCTGTTAGGGTTTTATGGGTTTTTAATATATAAATTATTATATAAACGGATGGATGTTAATTAAATTAAATCTGATGATCTAGGGTCTTTCTAACACCTATAAATAAAGGGTTAGGCCCCCATTCTTTTTCACCTATTTATGAGAGCAGTAGAAGGGCTCTGCCGTTTCCCTTTCTCTTCAAATAAATTCTAAAGCAAAAATATGTTCATATACAATCAATCAAACATAAACCATATAGATTTGAAAGGGACAATCATATTCAAGTGGAAATGAATATGGATTGACATATAGGTCCTTCTTCATTAGATTTCTCCCCACTTTCTTATTTTCTTGCAAATCTACAAATCTGAAAGTATCCCCCTTTCAGAATAACTGCAGATCTATAAGAATTTAGGAATTGTAGGCCTAAAAGGTTATTCAGATTTAGATGCTTTCAAGTGAGTGGGAAATTTATGTAGAAAGTATATGATAACCTGATTATTTTGTTTTTATTAGATCTGAAATGTATGCCTAAATAATTACCATATCTGTTTTTAATTTTGTTAAAATGAAATAATGGCTATCAGATCTGTTTGTGAATATTGTTAGATCTGAAAAAATAAAATTCCAGTTTGAATAATATTATTATATTATAGGCTTACTTGACTATTCATATTATTTCCTACAATTGTGTTTAAATTATTGTGGTTATTGCAAACACTGTAGATCTGTAAATCAGTCTCATAAATCATTGTTAAGATGTAGTTTCGTTCCAGATCTGTAGTTTGGTGTTGAATAGTAATTTGTGTAAATTGGATAAAAAGATATAAGCATGTTTATGTTCAGTTTGTTTTGGATTTTAACTTAATTATTGTAAATTTGCCCTTTTGCTCTTTTTTAACAAAAAGACATTATTTGAAATCAGTAAGAAATATGTTGAAAATAAAAAGGAGAATGTTGTGTAAATTCATGTACAAACACAGGTTTATGTGTGTGTGTGTGTGTGTGTGTGCGCGCGCGCGTGTGTGCGCCTAGTTGACATCAACTATTCCAAAATAAACATATTACCTATTTCTTGTGGTTTGAAATATGTTTATTCCTCTTTTAAATATTCAGGTATAATTTACAGTAATAATAGTTGACATCATTTTGTAAGATTTAGAATCTTATTACAAGATTGAACGCAAAAAGGAATGTTTGGCTATTAGCTTGGACCAAACACTTAAATTTAACAATAATAATAATAAAAGAATAATAACTACGTTAACTGCACGAAAATATAAATATATGTACAGTATCCGTCCAATCCTACGTAAACAACCAAATATATATTATAATGAATGTTTGTGTGTTTGAATGGTTTTCATTTTATGGGATTATTCATGAAAATATAATCCATATTAAATTAAAATATATATTACGACTGCTGTAGCAATTAATGTAATTGATTTGCTATAAATACGGTCATAAAAAAGTAATAACTATTGTAACCATCGTTGACTAGGAAAAACAAATTAAATTAGGTAGTTAGGCCTAATGGTCACAATTTGGAAACAACGACTAGGAATAAGAATTGTAACTCCAATTAAGTAAGTAAATATTTCTCATAATATACATATATATACATACATATGTATGTATAAAGCAAATCAAATCAAAATAAATTAGAAATGGCTAAGGAGTTACAATAATTAAATTAGAAATAAAAAAGACTAATATAATAAGGATATTTCATTAAATTATTGTCTTAGTAAATTATGAATATTAGGTTTTTAAGTGACATTAATTATAATCAATGGGAATAAATGGCATTTAAGGGGTTTAATTAGCGCCTTAGAAAAATATGACCCTTACGGTCATAGATGGAAACTACCCTATTAAATAGAAATAAATGAAATAAAAAGGGGATTAATGGGTATTGGTTGTCGTTTTAAATACTAAGTCCAATAAGAAAACAATTTAATGAATATCCTAGGATATGAAAGATGTAACTTTCCTTATTTTATACTAGTTAATCTAGAACCAATAATTAAAAGTTAAAATTGGACTTAGTAGGTTAATGATGTGAGGTCAATTGCCTTATTATACAGAAGTCTGCGCTTTCCAGCAATCGAATATATGTCCAACTAATGTGGGCTATCATTAACCATAGGAACCCGTGATGATAACTAGTTTGCTTACGTGAAATTACTTCCGTAAATAAAAACAAAATGGGAATAACTCAATAACGTGGCATGCTTTGGGATTAAGGCTTTAAGTGGTTAGATCCACCTATAAAAAGGTATTAAGCGATCGTATAGCCCACCTCCTATAAATGAAAGCATTAAAGGCTAATTGGATACGAGCTTGATAATCTCCATGAATAGTCTGCTTCCTTAGGTCTTCAATGTCTCGAGTCGAGGGGTCCACCTGGGAATAGGTCTTAAAATGTCTGGTATGGTATTGCCATAGGGCTACCTATCCTACGTGAAGTATTAAGCGACTATGAGATTATCTATAAGGCCAACTAGATAGTAACGAGGGGGTCCACCATAAAAGAGTTTTAAATGGCGTGCTACGTCTACCTAATCGAGTGGTCTTAAGTGGCTGCTTACTATCTCTCGCCTTATGCGGAGGTATGGGTCTATATGCATGAATGACGAAAGCCTTAATTAGTAGGACCTATAGCTAGCATCCTCTATTTATATTAGCATTGAGTAAACCATCAAGAGGCACTAAGTGACCAATAGGTCCACCTAGGATCTTAAGTCATCAAGGGGATCTACCCTTAGAAATCATGTGATAGTGAGGTCTTAAGTGACTATATATATATATTCATAAATAACTAACCTCCATATGATTAATGAGTAGTTGAGATCCCATCTCTTAGTTTTGGTAATTGGTTAATTGATGGTTTAAAGGATTCATAAATACGAGACGTATAGGCACGCGCTTCGCGCGTGGTGATGGCACGCACTTCACGCGTGGTCATGGCACGCGCTTCCCGCGTGACTATGGCACGATATGTTCTTTCTAGTATGCTAAAAAAAACAATTTTTTAGAGTAAAGATATGCTAAAAAAACCAACATTGCAGAGAGTAAAGAATAAACTTACAATTTATAGATGTGGTAGAGGTGGTTCATATATAAAATTGTATAAACTGGTAAATATGCCTGGAAAGGTCGAAGTTGAGAAGAACTTCAAATCATAATGCTTCCTATTCCTATTTACAAACCCTAGGCTTCATCGAAACTCGAAAATTACAAACCACCGAGAAAATTAAAACTGAGGAGCCTGAAGCTTTGAAATATTCCCAAAGTTTAACAACTAAACAATAAGAAAGAACTAGAAATAAATGACTAACCATACAATATTTACTAATTAACATGCATTAATTTCTTTGTTAACAAACATTAATTAAAATTGCAACGTACATTAATTGTTATTAAATATTCCATTATTTTTCTCCTTTTCTATGTATGCGCTCGTATATAAATATATATTATATGTATAGACATACACTTTGTTTCCAATAAACTTTATTTTCAATTTTAATTACAATTAATTTAAGTTACTAATTTCATATTAATTAATCAATCAATCAAATAATCAATTGTTTTGCGACTACAATTTATGGTTGAAAATATCTAATGAACAAACTTTTAGGATTTTAATTTTTTAAATATTCTATAATGTTAAGTTTTGATAATATATACAGAGAAGCGTTAAAATTTGTAATGAAAGCCTATTTACAGATCCTCTTTTTGAGTGATATTAGCGAGGTAATTTGAATTCGTTGAAAAAGTTTATTATATCCTAATTTAAATGACATTGAATGTCTAATTTATTAGGGAGATTATGTTAAATACCAATTTAGTATAATTTAAAATTCATACATAAGGGATTTTGGGAAGTTCATCGTTGGACCAAAACTTTGCGCTTCAAAGAGAATTATTAACAAAGGTAATGATATAAATACATATTATATGTATAAACATGCACTTTGTTTCCAATAAACTTTATTTTCAATTTTAATTATAATTAATTTAAGTTACTAATTTCATATTAATTAATTAATCAATCAAATAATCAATTGTTTTACGACTACAATTTATGGTTGAAAATTTCAAATGAACAAACTTTTAGGATTTTATTTTTTTTTAAATATTCTATCTACTATTAAGTTTTGATAATACATATAGGGAAGCGGTTAAAATTTGTAATGAAATCCTATTTACAGATCCTCTTTTCGAGCAATATTAGCAGGGTAATTTGAATTTGTTGAAAAAGTTTATTACATCCTAATATAAATGACATTAATTGTCTAATTTATTGGGGGTGATTAGGTTAAATAACAATTTAGTATATTTTAAAATTCATACATAAGGGCATTTTGGGAAGTTCATGGTCGGACCAAAACTTTGCGCTTCCAAGAGAATTATAAATAAAGATATGTGTAAACATTCTATCTCAGTATCGTTATCGTTGGGAATTCTACATTGGGTATGATAGATAGAGTCGTGTGTCAATGTTTACAAGGTTAGGATATAATTATTAACCTTGGTAGGCATATGTCTTTGGTTGAACCAAACGGGATACATCTGTGTATTGTAGGCTGCGTAATACTCTTCGTGTTCACTAGAACTTATTGTTCTCACCCCTCCTCATTACAATCTCCTTGGTTTTCTTAAGAGGGTTTGGTTCTCATATGTGTTTAAGTTTGGTTTTCGACTCTCGTTCGCTTTCATGCTTAGTATTGACATCGTGACTCACTCTTGTAAGGTAGTTACCCGAGTTGACGCTTGTCTATCCTATTATGTTTCCATTGTTAGTAATTTTATCGTACTCTGATTGTGTTGATGCTCATTTATTTGCTGGTACCATACTTACATGCTCCATGCTTGTATTGGTTTGAGTTTCAATTTCTATCGAAATTTGGGCTCAGAAAAGTGTGGGGTGTTACAAGGATCCGATTTAGAATCATTATGCATGCATATTTTGTGGTTGCAACTCATTATGTACACTATGCACATGCACATGTTAGTTGTAAAATTGGATGCACACTAATTGGTTGTGTAGCTTAGGATAATTAGGCTCCAGCATTATGACTTTGTCATTAGTGTAATTTTGAAACGAAATTTCTTTTTTGGAGGGGAGAATTTAACTACCCGTAATTTTGACGATAATTAATTTAGTTATTTAATTAAATTCCCAAAAATGATTTTTTTTTTCAAACTATGGGATTTGACCACGAAACTTGCACCGTTGCATTCGTGACGAAATTCTGGTCAACTTGCATATTTGGAATTGCGAACGGAGTCCATATGAAAAAGTTACGGACGAAATACAAAAACGAATGAAAAATAAATATATATAAGAATTTGTAATTATTTAATACCATTTATAACCTGACATCATTGGGTGTAACACCCCGCATTTTTTGACAATTTAATAATTAAATAATGCATATGTCTATATATGTGCATAAACATAAATATGTATAAGAAGAATCAAATAAAGATAATATGTGATTGCATGTAATAAATGCATGCACTGAAAAAGAGAAAAAAGATTAATGGAAATAAAAATGTAATGCATGCATTAAAAAGAAGAAATGATTGGTTACATGCAGTGTAAATATGTTGCGTGCACCGATTTACAAATATTATGCATTAATAATAAAAGAGAAGTAAAAGAAAAAGATTCATGCAGTGGTTTAAATGAGACACTGTAACAAACATGAAAAAGGGGAATAAGAAGAGAACAATAACTACCATTGTTCTAAGCCTTGTTAACAATAGCCTTAGTAGTCCAGTTGGTTAGAGCATGTGGCTTGCATACAAAACGTTCAAAGTTCGATCTTCACCAGTGTCATATTTTTGTTTTAAGGGAACGACTAAAATAACACATGTTCTAAAGAGAAAATGTGTATAAACGCACATATAAGGAAACATATACATATAAGGAAGTGTAGAAAAATATATGTATACATGTATATGTAAATATACGCATATATGTGTGTGTGTGTGTATATATATATATATATATAAAAGAGATAAAATTCAAGATAAGGCTGTAATTGAAGAAGTATGGCAAGACTTAAATAACGGTACAACACCGTTTGAATTTTGAAAACGAAATAAATTTATGTGTATATAAATACGTGTAAAATGGTCATTAGAAGTTTTGTAATACATATAAGAAGATCACATGTGAATATAACAGTTAAATAAATTTTAGAAATTCAAAAGTCCAAAAATAATACTTCTACGCCAAAATAGCTCGCGGGCCCCACTATGGGCTCGACCCCCCCCCCCCCCCCCAGATGCGGCTACATTCATCCATGAATCTGGACTATTTTCTTAACTGGGTTTAATGCTGACTCAGCGCTACGTATATGCTAATATTCTGAACACCTATAAATAGGCAAGTAGAGCCTAGCCTAAATCTCATATTTCTGAGAAGCCGCCTAAGCTCTGCCATTCTTTTTCCTCTTCAAATCTCTTCAAAAAAAATAAGATAATTAGTTTAGAAAAATTGTAGATTCAAGATCTGGAGGAAAATAATGTAAATTAATAAAGAAGGTGTTCAGAATCGTATTCGAAGTAAGATAATTTCTTAGATTTGGTCTATTTCAATTTTGTCTTCATTCTTCCTTTTTTATTTTAGTAAGAATTGTGGGTCCATGGTTGCTAGGTTCTAAATTCAGTTACGAGGACCATGAAATACTAGATCTGGACCAGATTCAGGATTTGGAAAACAAATTACGTGAGTGGATTTGTAACATCCCGGAATTTTCAGGATTTAATAATTAATTAATTTAATATATTGATTTGATAATTTAAATTGTTTGAATTCAAATATTTTGAATATTTTAAATAAAATAAATAATGAGATAATATAATTTATTTTTGAAATAGTCAGAAATGGTGGAATCTGCAATATGGCAGAATTTGAATAATATAGGATGTATAATTCAATTTAGAAATTTAATTATAATAATGAATATATTATTTAAATGACAACTGAACATATTAATTATAATCAAGCTCACAATGTCGCGGTGGTTCGTAATATTGAGTTTTGAACTTCAACTCAGTGCATAACATTCGTTATAAGTCGGTTTTCTTTGAAACAAGAAACATTGGAATCTAATTAACTGTATTTTTCTAATGGAAGTGAAAAATTAAGATTTCGACATATAGATTGTTAGTTATGCCCAAATCAAATTTCCAAATAGTCACTATGAAAATGTTTATAAGCCGTAACAGTTTATTTAATATAATTAAATATTGGTTTCGAATCTAGACAAGATTTTTGAGGCATAGTTTAATTTAATTTTTATTTTGGAAAATAAACAACTTTTTATTTGGATTATTTTACACCCTATATCAGCATTTTGGGGTTTCATAGAATAAGTTTTCTTGTCTATTTTATTATATTTTTGGAATCGTGGCACATTGTTTGTCACGACCGCATTTTTATTTTTTGTTCGTAACAGTCGATAAATAAACGGAACTCCTTATAGACGGGTACGTGAATATGTATGTTTGTTGGAGCAAATATTAAATTCCATCTTCGCTGTCGTTAATGTTGTAAGTTACTCAGCTAATTCAGACATTAATGTGTTTTATGTCCAACCAAGATCTTAATGAACCAGTAAGAGAAGATTCGCATTGTAACACCCCGTATTTTCTGTAAACATTAAAGTAACAAATTAAAGAATAATCAATTTCAAATGTAAGAATTAAGGGAAACGGGTTACGCCATTTCGTTCGTCTCGGAATTCTGCTTGAGGTAGAGTCCGAATTTGCGTAAATCGGAATGCATATGAAGGAGTTATGACCTTCAAAAGATTCAAGAATTTAAATAAACAGCTCAGAATAAAGTTCAGAAAATTCAAAATCAAAAGCAGAAGCGGGCTGGGCCGGAAATTTCCCGCCCAAGGCCAGGTCGACCTCCCCCCATACAGGTTGACCTGGGGGTCGACCTCCCCCTCAAGTCAGATCTGAAAACTGACATGTTTTCTCCTGTGACAAATTGCTGTGTCATTAGGGCTTGCATGGCACGTTCTGGTTGGTTCTCTTAGGTTTGAATGGCTTTGATTTTCTCTATGTTAATCTGGCGGCTCCCATTAAATCAAACTTCTATATAAGCAACCTAAATCTAAACCATAAAGCGACACAAAAATATTCCTAAGACCGTCATGATGTCAATACTTAGCCTAGAATAGCCGCCATTCTCCTTCAACTAGAAATCAAGTTAGTACAAATCAAGTCTAATTCAACTAAGAGAATTCAACGTCTACAACAAAGGAGAGGTATTCAATTTCAGAATACAGATCCCAGAACTCAAGACTAGCCTCCTTTTTGTAAGTACAGTTATCATTTAGACCTAAACGATATTAGAATTGTGACTAAATAACTGGACGTAGAACATCGCCTAATGTAAATCTATGCCTATCCTTTTTGTTAAACTAAATTGATTAATACCATGACTCCTATCATGTTTGTGATCATGTTGTATGTAATATAATGATAAATGTTAAATGCTTTGCAATGAATCCATATGTTGTATAATTCGTCAATGACATATTATGTTGTATACTTTGGCGATGACATATTATAATTTGGCGATGGCATATCATATTGTGTAATTTGGTGATGACATACCATATTGTATAATTTGGCGATTGATGTCATATTGTGTAATTTGACAACGACATTCGATATTGTATAATTTGGCGATGGATATCATATTGTGTAAATTGGCGATGACATACTATGTTGTATAATTTGGCGATGACATTTCATGTCGCATGATTTGGTAATGACACCTATATGTTGTATGTCAATTTGGGAATTTTATGCAAGTTCAATCATGATCACATATATGACCAAAACTACATGCTAATATGATTAGGTTCATGTTGAATTTGATCCAGCTAATTTGCAAAGTTCATAATTACATGCCTAATTTTAAGTTTATGTAGTTCTATGTAAAACCCCTATTTCATGATTCATGTTAAGTAGACCTAAATTTGCAAGTTCATAATTAAATATATATTGTTCTATGCCATATTCATATGACACATGTGTAGTTAGATCCATATTTTTATGATGTTGGAATTATTACATGTTCCTCTTTTTCCCCTTTTGTGTATAAGTTAGGCTATGTAACGAGCCTAACATTTTACGTGATTTATGCGAACGTTTAACGGGGGTAACGTTGGGGACAAATATGAAATTACATATAGTTGGCATATTTGGCTCATGAACATGTAAATGTTTTATGGCATAAAGTGGTATAAATTTTTATACCTAAAATTATGAACTTGATTTAAAGGGAAAGTGGGGATTGACTTGAACGACAATAATTTACATATAAATATAAAGAGGTAAATATGTAAATTTAGAAAAGACGAATATGCCTAACCCGAGGTTAGATTGAGTTATGGTGTAAGACTACCCGGAACCGCCTGACGCATCTAGCAACCGTAACAATATATATCTAATGTGGGAGGTTAGTGCATCGAGCCCAAAGGAACCCGAGGTTAGACTGAGTTGCGGTGTAAAACTGCCCGGACCCGACCGGCACATCCAGTAAGCGCAACAATACCTGTCTAATGTGAGTGGTTGGTGCTTTAATAAATGAATTAAAGCTAAGTCAGGAATAGTAGGGTTAAGCTAATTAAGGAAACACTTAACCAATGCAACATATTAAATAAACGGATGGGTGAGGTTAGGTTAAGTTGGACACTTAACCAATTTAACATGTTGATTAGGAAACCCTAGTAACGGGGACCCATTTCAGCGGGAACCCACATAGATGTATCATGGTACCCTGAACTAGGCAGGGTTGGACACGATTACTGGGCTGATTATAAGCAGTCAAAACAACGACGGTTGGTGCGTCAGTGTAGGTTCCGACGGAGTATGGGCGCGCACGTACTCTAGAGTGGAAAAAGCAGGCACTGGGCATCAGTAGTTATACAATGTGCATCTTGAATCGTGTCGGGTTGCCACCATAGGATTTGATACACCCCATGGTGGGACCATCACAGGTATCTACAATCGAGTGGGGTCGTAGGACACAAGTAGTAAATGCGTGCGAGTAGGAGCCGATCAATGAAAAGGGATCACTGGGTTTGAACTCATGATAATGGTTGAAATATCTAGTAGGTGCAGAGAATATGGACATGAGTGCGATAATATGATTAGTTTATTTTACCTTGTTTAGCTTGCCTTATCCTATGTTACCTTATTTCCATGTTATTAGGCGTGCACGTACTCCGGAGTGGAAAAAGCAGGCACTGGGCATCAGTAGTTAAACACTGTGCATCTTGAATCGTGTCGGGTTGCCACCATAGGATTTGATACACCCCATGGTGGGACCAACACAGATATCTACAATCGAGCGGGGCCGTAGGACACGAGTAGTAAATGTTTGCGAGTAGAAGCCGATCAATGAAATGGGATCACTGGGTTTGAACTCATGATAATGGTTGAAATATCTAGTAGGTGCAAAGAATATGGACATGAGTGTGATAGTATGATTAGTTTATTTTACCTTGTTTAGCTTGCCTTATCCTATGTTACCTTATTTCCTTGTTATTGTCATGTGTCTAGCTTATTCAAGTCATGGTTCTCTTATCAGTTTACATGCTGAATAATAACCGGACTTACCAGACTTATGTCTGACCCATTTTTCTTTCGCTCTCTTTTCTTCCGGTTTCCCCCAGGTACCCAAGGAGGGAATAACTCAGCTTAATTTGGACCGTTCATCTTTCCAATCTTGAAGACTCTGTGATGTATAGCTTGGAACCTCTTATCTATGGCTATGGCTTTGGACACACTACTACTTGGGGATTTATGCAGTTTTATTGTGTTTTATGCTTCTTTATGTAATAATCAAGACAGAGATTTTGATGTAATGATTTGGAAGTTGATTTGAAACAGTTTGTTGTAATGTTTTGTTATGAACCACGTTTGAAATAAAGTTAGTTTTTCTGCTGCTTATATATGTCTGTCTTGTAAATTATCTGTGTCTTTTACCTATAATGCTCCACCAAAGTTAAGGCATTCCCTTTGTGAGTGACCTTAACGGAGGTGGGGTGTTTCACTTGGTATCAGAGCAAAGGTTTACCAGATCAGATAAAATTTTTGAAAACTGTTTATCAAAAAGATGTTTAAAGAAGCAATTTTCAAGAAAAAGTGTTTTAGTTTAAAAAGGGCATAATCCCCCAAAGCCATATGCACTATCTTTTTATCCTTTGTTTTGAATCTTTCCTTTTTCGTTTCATCATGTCTGGGGATCTTAACCTTCCAGAGGGTGTGCCGGTACCTGGCTGGTTCAGAAGGTACCTAAAGGTTAGGGCTAATGCCGCTGGCCCAGCAGACTTTACTCCTCCCCCAGCTGCTGTTGTTCCTCCTCCTCCTCCTCCTCGTGCAAATGCTTTCTCAAAAATATGTAGGGACTTTGGAGCCATGGGTGGAAAGAACTTCAATGGAAATGAATCCTGCGTGGAAGCAAGAAACTGGCTCAAAGAAACTGAGGATTTGTTCGATATCTTCGAAGTGGATGATAGGCAGAAGATACAGTTGGCGGTATGGTTGCTCAAAGACGAAGCTTCCTATTAGTGGGAAGTCACTAACGCTGAAAGACCAATTGAAACTTGGATGGATTTCAGAATAAGGTTTGAAATGAAATTCCTCTCACAATATGAACGAAGCCTACAAATGGAGAAGTTCTTAGCTCTCAAACAGGGAAATATGTCGGTCAAGGAATACGTTAACCAATTCAACCAGCTGGCTAGGTTCAGATTAGAGTTAGTAAACACTCCACATAAGAAGGCTCTCCATTTTGTGAAAGGATTGAATGAGCCACTGCATAGCGTAGCTATATCCCATATACCTATGGTTGCAACTTATGAGAGATTGGTGGACATGGCACTGTTACAAGAAGAAGATAAGGTTAGCAAGAAAGAGATAAAGGCGGAAGTACCTCAAGATAAGAAAGGGGAAGGGGCACAGAGCAAGAAGATAGACACCAAGAAGGGCGGGAAGAACAACAAACCCCGTGACAAGAGGAAGTGTAATTTTTGTGGCATTCCTGGACATCTGGTTAAGGACTGCAAGAAGAAGAAAAGGAAGATGGGTGGCTGTTTCCATTGCAGCGAGACAGGAAACATGGCTAGGGACTGCCCAAGAAAGCAAGGGCAAGGGCAGAGAGCTGGATCTACTTTTGGAGTGCAGGTTCACGCTCTCATGGCACCTCCGCAAGAACGAGGTAGAAATGTTTCTGTTGAGAGTTTAGTTTATCTTTTTGATCATCCTGTTTGTACACTCTTTGACTCTGGCGCATCGCACTCTTTTATATCTACTGCTTTAGTTGAATCTCTGCACCTAAACAATAGTTTAGTAGAGGATCCCTTGGTTGTTTCAAATCCAATTGGGGGCTCAACTTATTTGTCAATGATTTGTTTGGATTTGGAAATTTCTATACTAAGTTTGGGGTTTAGATGCAATGCCTATGTTTTGGGCTTCATGGGCTATGGGTTGATTCTAGGCATGGTTTGGCTATCCAGTAATGGTGCCATCCTCAATTGTGAAAGGAGAGTGGTTAGACTCATGGCTCGCCTCGGTAACACTCTCGAAATTTCTTGTAATCCCATGAACTCTATTATGCTTAGCTATCTAGAATCTCTTGATGCGTCTATTGAGAATTTGCAGTCTGTTAGAGTAGTCCGTGAATACTCGGATGTCTTTGAAGAGGTGAAGGGGTTACCTCCAAAGCGGGAGATAGACTTCCGCATATACCTCGTTGATAATGCAAAACCCGTTGCTTTACCCATTAGACACATGGCTCCAAGGGAGAGGAAAGAACTCAACAAGAAAGTTAAAGAGTTGCTTGAGAAGGGGTTTATAAGGCAGTGTATTTCTGAATGGGGTGCTCCAGTAGTGTTCGCAACTAAAGCGGACGGTTCGCTTCGCCTATGTGTTGACTATCGGGAGCTAAACAAGCTAACCAAGAAGAATAGGCACCCACTTCCAAGAATAGATGACTTGTTCGATCAGCTTGTAGGTGCATCGGTTTTCTCCCAACTAGATTTGACTACCGGGTTTCATCAGCTAAGAGTGGCTGAAGGCAACATTGATAAGACCGCGTTCAGAACTCCAGATGGTTTCTTCGAGTGGCTTGTCATGCCTTTCGTCCTAACAAACGCACCCGCTTACTTCATTGATTTGATGAGCAGGGTGTTTAGGGAGTTCCTCAATAAGTTTGTGGTGGCCTTCATAGATGACATTTTGATTTTCTCAAAGAGTGAGGAAGAGCATGCTCAGCATTTGAAAGAAGTTATGGATACTCTTCGAGCACATCAGTTAAAAGCCAAATTCTCCAAATGCCACTTATGGGGAGAGGAAGTAAGATTTCTTGGACATGTGGTATCCAAGGAAGGGTTAGCTGTGGACCCCGCAAAAGTAGTTGCGGTGCAAGATTGGAAGGTTCCACGGAATGCGACCGAAGTCCGAAGCTTCCTCGGGCTAGCGGGCTTTTACTGAAAGTTCATCAAAGACTTTGCGAAAATCTCAGCTCCTCTTACAAAGTTGACGAAGAAGAACCTAACTTTCAATTGGGATTTGGATTGCGATATTGCTTTCCAACGATTAAAGAGAGCTCTAACAACTGCTCCAGTTCTGACATTACCGGATGGGAGCAAGATGTTTACCATATACATGGATGCATGTGGTACGGAACTAGGTGTTGTCTTGATGCAAGAAGGGAAGGTAGTAGCTTATGGAGGCAGGCAGTTGAAAGTACACGAGAAAAACTACCCAACCCATGATCTAGAGTTGGCTGCCATCGTCTTTGCGCTTAAGTCTTGGTTCCATTATCTCCTAGGTGAGAAGTTTGAATTGTATACTGACCATAAATCGTTGAAGTACCTTTTCTAGCAGAAAAATCTTAACTTGAGGCAACAAAGGTGGATGGAATTCTTGGCATCCTACGATTTCGAGATTTCCTATACCCTTGGCAAGGGCAATGTAGTAGCAGAAGCCCTGGTTAGTGCATCGAGCCCAAAGGAACCCGAGGTTAGACTGAGTTGCGGTGTAAAACTAACCGGACCCGACCGACACATCCAGTAACCGCAATAATACTTGTCTAATGTGAGTGGTTGGTGCTTTAATAAATGAATTAAAGCTAAGTCAGGAATGGTAGGGTTAAGTTAATTAAGGCAACACTTAACCAATGCAACATGCTAACTAAACGGATGGGTGGAGTTAGTTAAATTGGACACTTAACCAATTTAACATGTTGATTAGAAAACCGTAGTAATGGGGACCCATTTCAGCAGTAACCCACATAGATGTATCATGGTACCCTGAAATAAGCAGGGTGGGGCACGATTACTGGGCTGATTATAAGCGGTCAAAACAACGGCTGTTGGTGCGTTAGTGTAGGTTCTGACAGAGTACGGGCCT
Organism: Allium sativum; assembly: GCA_030737875.1. Classification (NCBI taxonomy): domain Eukaryota; kingdom Viridiplantae; phylum Streptophyta; class Magnoliopsida; order Asparagales; family Amaryllidaceae; genus Allium; species Allium sativum. The sequence continues at coordinate 12,072,396 of JASFAX010000033.1, forward strand.
GCACGTACTCCAGAGTGGAAAAAGCAGGCACTGGGCATCAGTAGTTATACACTGTGCATCTTGAATCGTGTCGGGTTGCTACCATAGGATTTGATACACCCCATGGTGGGACTAGCACAGGTATCTACAATCGAGCGGGGCTATAGGACACAAGTAGTAAATGCGTGCGAGTAGGAGCCGATCAATGAAAAGGGATCACTGGGTTTGAACTCAAGATAATGGTTGAAATATCTACTAGGTGCAGAGAATATGGACATGAGTGCGATAGTATGATTAGTTTATTTTACCTTGTTTACCTTGCCTTATCCTATGTTACCTTATTTCCTTGTTATTGTCTTGTGTCCAGCTTATTCAAGTCATGGTTCTCTTATCAGTTTACATGCTGAATAATCACTGGACATACCAGACTTATGTCTGACCCGTTTTTCTTTCGCTCTCTTTTCTTCTGTTTCCCCCCAGGTACCCAGGGAGGGAATAGCTCAGCTTAATTTGGACCGTTCATCTTTCCAAGCTTGAAGACTCTGTGATGTATAGCTTGGAACCTCTTATTTATGGCTATGGCTTTGGGCACACTACTACTTGGGGATTTATGCAGTTTTATTGTGTTTTATGCTTCTTTATGTAATAATCAAGATAGAGATTTTGATGTAATGATTTGGAAGTTGGTTTGAAACAGTTTGTTGTAATGTTTTGTTATGAACCACGTTTGAAATAAAGTTAGTTTTTCCGCTGCTTATATATGTCTGTCTTGTAAATTATCTGTGTCTTTTACCTATAGTGCTCCACCAAAGTTAAGGCATTCTCTTTGTGAGTGACCTTAACGGAGGTGGGGTGTTTCACGCATGGCTATGTGCTAAATGGTTAAATCATTTGCACAGTTGTTCCAATTTAAATCCCAACAAGAGAAGGTTTTATTTCCAATCAACTTAACGAGATTTGTAACTATCAAGGGTACGGATTAATATATAATAATATAACATACCCACTTCTAAATCACCCATTTGTGCACATGAAATTATCATACTATTTTCTATTAGAAGCACATGCTAACTTCCCTTTTTAAGACGCAGAAAACAGTATTCCCCCTACTACTTCATCACAAATTAAAACTGCAGACCTGTACCCTATAGAATCAAATCGAAAACAGCTACTATCTTTTCCTTAGCCACGAAGGAACTAAACTATATAAATACATCAAAACAGATGAGGCTGCACACAAGAGAACCACTAAAACCGAAGCTATCACGAAAAGAAAGAATAAAAGCAAAACGTGAGAGGAAAATCGAATATTCAAATTCAAAGTCTCGTTTAAATTCATGGAAGAGAAAGAAACCAAAGTTAATGGAACTTTTATTAAATGAAATCAAAATTGGCCGCAACTGCACTATAGCACGCGGTTCGAAGTACCGCAGAAGGAACTCAAGCGAGATGCTAGTAAACGAGGTTGCGAAGAGGTGCTGCAGTGCTTCTAACTGCGTTTGTCTGGTGGTGTTTGGCAAGTATTTTTGGGTGTGACCTGTGTGCTGGATGCCACAGGAAGCTTACGAGATGCGTGAAGATGGTGCAAAGAGAGGTGGTTGCGGTCCATGGGAATAAAGAAGAAGTGGTGAACTGTTGAGTTAACGAGAGGAGGTGATGACGTGGAACACTTTCATTCGGTCATTTGCATGCATACATGAGCAACGATTAAAATGGGAAACAATTGTTTTGGGACGGACGTCAGTTAGTTGCGATGATGGAAGAAATACTGGAAACATGTTTTACAGGAAGGAGGTTAGAAATGCGAAAATAGAGAGGTTTATATATGTACTGGAAGGAAGGCGCGTTGACTTTGTGTTCTGGACTATAGCAGACCATGAAGTTGCGGCTAGTATGCATAACACAGACGTAATGGCATAGGGGTGGGTTAGAAAGCTGGAGACATGGTTTTTACGTGGGTGAATATGGCCTTGCATTGTTGTGTAGAGAGGAGAATGAGGCGCGAGGTACCTGGGGTGTTTGGTGAAGCATGGTGTGGGTTTGAAATTAATGTAAAGGCGTGATTTAAACAACATGAAAATGGAAATGGGAGGAAATAGATGTGAGAATGGGTACTGGAGCGGTAGATCTTATATCTGGAGAAGAAGACTTAAAGTGAAAACACAGGTCTGGGTATGAAGTGGGGGAATGGGCCGAGGAGAATCAAACGTTGAGGCCCAATTTATAAAAGAGAAAAAATAAATAAAAAGAATATATAAACCGCATGTACCGATCCACGCATGCACGGTCAAAGAGGGAAAGTCGCTGGCTCATTGGAATGGCTTAAGGAAATATGCCTTGGCGGGTTCGAGTGTTCATCTTGGAAGAATAAGGTAATTTGGGATGGACTAATATTATTACAATATATTTAATGACATTCTAAAACTAATTCAAACTTGTGATAAGCATATCTTGTTCATATTTAAATAGAATTCAGCGAAACAAAATCTATTGGGATCGTATGATTGTAGGCTACACACTGGAACCCGTCTGGGGCAATTTCGAGATCGGTACAATTTTAGGCAAAATAAAACGCTCGATTGAATCAACCGAATGCTAATCATTTTCAACGGTTAATGACCAAAGTGAGTAAACTCACTAACTCCATCTAGATTTAATATTGATAAAAATTATTGAACGTTGTGTGTGATGGTTGTTTAAATTATTTGCTAGTAAGTTGGTTGAAATAATATATATAGTTATACATATATAAGTCATTGATTTAATACTGATTTTTTTATTATAATATTTCATATTGATATGAAATTGATATTTTTATATTGATTAACGTTTGTGGATGCAGGAAAACAAGTTGGAGGAATCAAATGGATTCCTCAACAATTATATTGTTATTTTTCATATATTACATTACATGGTGTGACCAATAATCTGTGATTATGTATTTTGGGATGTTGAATAACATTGACCTGAAATAATTGGTATTTAAAATACCATAAATATATATTAGAAAATAATTCGAGTTTAAAATGGGGAAAATCTATTATTTATTATTTTTAAATAATAGAAATTGAATATTTATTTGATTAGAATATAATAAGTTGTTTAATTATATAAACAAGTAGTTTGATTTATTAACGATATTTTTAAATGGAATAAAATAATTATTATAAAAAAACCCATGAATGCTAATTTAAAAATGAGTGATGAAAAGGGAAATGGGAGAAATAGTTTGAAAGGAAAGCGATAAAACTATTTCGATGTTCGAAATGTATATAGAATGGAAATAAATCCACGAAGACTTATATTTAAAATTCGACTATGTCGAATGTTAGTTAAATAATATATTTATTTATTTATTTATTTTGAATTATATATTTTATAATTTTGGGATTTGACCAGATAGTTAATGTATGGCTTCAAAACCCATAATTTATTATTGAACTTGGAATCGAGAGTAGGTATAGCTTACAAACAGAGTTATGGAATGAAATATGAATATGAGTTTATAAAAGAACTAGATAAATGGAATTACAAAACTATGATGGTATTTAATACTTAAATCAAGATTTGATTTAATAAAATGAGTCCAGATTTCTGTAAAGAAATGATATTCACATTTCAAAGTGAATAATGATTTAAAAGAAAACAGTTTGAAGATTTAGAATGGTTATAGAAGGAGACTGATAAATGTTTTAAAGATGATAAATTCAGAAATGAATTTAGGAATGGAATTGATCTGAAATGGTAATTTATTCAGACGTTCCGAACGATAATTGAATAGGGATTATTTGAAAGTGAGTAATATGTTGGAATTCGATTCTATCGAATTCAGGAAAGTACCATTTACTTTTCGGATAAAATCAAGATTTATTTATTTATCAAACAAAATAATTATTTGTTTATTTATCTAAATAAAAGTTATGTTTTGAAATTAAATATTTCAAAAGCAGAGATTATAACGTTATCGTTATAATCAAAGATTTCCTTAAAGAAGTGGATTCATTAACTGAATAGAATTGCGTAAATAGTTTTATAAATAAGAAATTAAGAAATGGAGTTAAGAACATTAGAAATGGACTGGAAATTAGTTATGTTGAATGGTTGTCTGAGTATCGATCTGATGTTGGTTTCGCCCTTCGGGGTTTACACATAGGGAATTGTTCTCTTACTAGGTTACGGTTAGGGACTGATGGTTGTGGACGGTTAGTGATACGTGAACGAGAAATGGAAATGTTTTTCAAAGTTAATAACGTATATTTTTGAAATATGGGAAATTAAGGAATTGTGAATATATGGAAACGTTTTCCAAGAAATCGTGAGATGCTAAGCGAGCTAGAAAAATATTTGGGTAAAGATATTAAAGGGAAATTGGGGAATGAAATGAGGATTAATAGGTAAGATTTCCATTTGGGAATATGACTGTTGTTTGTGCACATGTTTTCCTTTGATAGTTAAATAACAGACTATCATAGTTTTTGACCATTTCCGTTGTCAATACAGAGAGGCCAGGATCAAATTTATTATCTGAAAACCACTCTGTATGGGCATTATCGTTTCAAATCAAATATATCGAAGACAATTGAAGATGAAGTTTATGCAAGGGTTATTCTTGCGATCCTAGGTAAAAATTGCCTAAGATGGATTTACAGAATAATTGCTTCAGGTTGTCCAGTCCCAGGAAAACTTGAATGGACGAATGTCTGATTGAGTATATCTGGTAGATCACGTAAGTTGATCGTTTCAAACGTATTTACGTTCAAGGCAGAGGAATTCGTTTCTCTTAGCTTATACCCATAGTATCTTTTAGGAAATAAATTTGTGATTTGACGGGTATGGCAATGTGGCATTTACAGTAAATAAAGGAGTGATTTGTTAAAAGATACGTTATGACCTTAAGCCTCATCAACTGGGAAATGACAGAAATCAAGCAGGCAGCATGGCTAAGTGGGTCGCACCCAAGTAGGGTATATTGTCACCATCCAGAGAATATTCATATTTGTTACTTCTTTTTATTTCTGTATCTTCCGGAAACGATTATGTTGGTATACCAACCATAAGTGATAATATACTCGGAACAATCAAGCGAAATGAAGGCCAGGCATGTGTGGCTGAGTTATAAGATGTTCTTGTTGAACTCCAGTTTATCGCTTCTAGAGTACACTGATCGAAAGGTGGTTCCATACCTCGTCATAGTTAGAAATACATTACCCAATAAGAGCCCATGGTTTTGATTGTATATTATATATGTAGAACATGAGATGAAAACGTTCTGTTAGATTTCTAAGTACTTGTATTAGACACTATTATAATATCAAAATAATATTGTTTTAGAAAATATTTTGGGTTACCATAAGGTAAACACCATCCGTATTTACATGTGGATCGGTCTTACGGTTATCATTACTTTTGAAAAAGATTTGGAAAAGTTGAACCAAGTGTTTGGAGTTTACTCACACCAGTCACATGATTGACCCAGAGTTTATTTTTGTTTTGTTTTCCCTAAACTCTTGGATGCCCAAATTTGTACATGCAGTCAAGTAGTCGGGATTTTACAGATACCATTGAAGGAGCTTGGAGCAGGATGCTTCAGTGTTGGATATATATATATATATATATATGTGTGTGTGTGTGTGTGTGTGTTTGTGTGTGTGTGTGTGTATATATATATATAGAGTTATTTTTGTTGTGATATTTATATTATGTACTCTGATGATGAATGTAAGTAAAAATACAGTTTTGTATTTCAAAGTATTGTTATAATGTATTTTATTCATTACGCTTTGAGATTCATGTTTCATCTATTGGGATTTTCTTCTTCTTCTTCAATTCTGACTTTCTTTCTTTTCTCTTTCTCACCCTCTAACTTCTTTCTATCAATGATCTAGTATTTCCAATGTTTGATAGTCTACATGGTGTTTATGTTGATTTTCAAGGTCGAAAATCCGCGGTCGTTACAGTGGTATCAGAGCAGAAGGTTAAGTGATTACCTTTGCTCTGTGGCGTAACTCAATAGAGATGGGGTCAGTAATACCCTAGATTGAGTTGAGTATATATATAAGAGAGAGCATATTTTTAGATTTTATAAAAACAGTTTTATATTGTAGAGATTTATTGGTCGAGTGACTTATGAATTCTGGTTGATAGTGGGGTACCAAAATATCGATAGGGGTTTCTAAACGCTCGAATATGATGAACAACATAGTATGTTTTAAAAGAGGGTAAATTAAATAATTTTACCTAAAATGTATTTCGATATAAAGAAGTATATATATTGGAATTATTATAATATATATTAGATGTGTTGGTTGATGTTATAATCGAATAACGTTATAATTGAAATGGTTACAGATAACCAATAAGAATTCGCATAAGAATATATATAAATTCAGATGAATTAAATCTGAGTATAAGTCAGAATTGAAAATAAAAATTTTGGAAACTTGGAAAAGGTTTGAGAATGAATTTGGGATTTAACATATGGAAAATTTAAAATCTTGGGGAAATTGGAAATGATTTTCGAGCATTGAAAGGATATTTTGAAGTTGTTTCAAAATTGGAAATATTTTAAAATTGAGTTTTGAAATGATATAGTATTGAACACACTTCGATTGTTGGGAAATAATGTTGATGATGACTGTAGCATCATCAGTGTTCATTTTCGAGTTTCTAAGTGATAGATTACTACCAAAGATTTGATTTGAATTGTTTTGAGAAAACGAGTTGTTAAAAAAAAATTAAAAGTTTTGAATTGCTATTGTTATGTATTAATATATATGATTTCAAACTGAATTGAAATAAAACTCAGGAATTTGAATTCTGAAATTTGAATTTGACTTATGAAGTTAAATAGACTAAAAGGTAAAAGTGAATATATAAATTAGAATTTAACGTAAACTAAATGGAACTGGAATTGAAATGATATTTGGCTTGGGGACAAAAGGATGATTGAATTGAGAATAAATTGAGTGGAGATGGATTGCCATTTGTACAAGTTGAATTGGTAGCAAATGGAAAAGATAGAGTTGATTGCCCGACAAAAAGGTACGAGTTTATATTACATTCAAATATAGGATTTATGAGCCTGTTTAGCAAGCCGCTTGGCTGTTTGATTTTCTTTTGGATTGGAGAAGGCCTAGAAAGGCGAGTTGTAGTTGTACCGATAGAACTGTGCAAAGGAGACGCTGACGAAATTTTTCGAAAATTTAATGTGTTAGAAATTATTTAGAATTTTTGAAATTTTTGTAGGAATGATTTAATAATTAATTGAAATGAGTTGGTTCAGTTGAAACTGGAACATAGGAATAAAACAAAAGATTTTAACCTAGTTAATGGGGTTAGTGGCATTTTTCCTACTGTAGAAATTTCGGGGACGATATTCTTTTAAGGGGGAAAGAATGAAAGGTCCTAGAATATTCAGGATTTAATAATTAATTATTTTAATTATTTTAATATATTGGTTTGATAATTTAAATGGTTTTAATTCAAATTTTTGAATATTTTATATAAAATAAATAATGAGATAATATAATTTATTTCTGAAATAGTCATAAATGGTTGAATTTATAATATGGTGGAATTTGAATAATATAGGATGTATAATTCAGTTTAGAAATTTAATTATAATAACGAATATATTATTTAAATGACAATTGAACGTATTAATTATATATAAATTATAATCTAGCTCGTAACATCGCGGTAGTTCGTTATATTGAATTTTGAACTTCAACTGAGTGTACAGGATCCGTTATAAGTCAGATTTCTTTGAAACAAGAAACGTTGGAATATAATTAACAGTAATTTTCTAATGGAAGTGAAAAATCGAGATTTTCGGCTTATAGATTGTAAGTTATGCCCAAATCAAATTTCCAAATAGTCTCTATGAAATCGTTTATAAGTCGTAACGGTTTATTTAATATAATTAAATATTGGTTTCGAATCAGGACAAGATTTTTGAGGCGTAGTTATAATTTAATTTTTAGAATTTTACTGTATTTTTTATTTTGGAAAATAAGCAACTTTTTATTTGGAGTATTTTACACCCTATATCAGCAATTTGGGGTTTCACAGAATAAGTTATCTTGTCTATTTTATTATATTTTTGGGATCATGGCACATCGTTTGTCATGACCATATTTTTATTTTTCGTCCGTAACAGTCGATAAATAAACGGAACTCTTTGTAGACAGGTACGTGAATATATATGTTTGTTGGAGCAAATATTAAAGTCCATCTTCATTATCGTTAATGTTGTAAGTTACTCAGCTAATTCAGACATTAATGTGTTTTATGTCCTAGAAATATCTTAACGAACTAGCAAGAGAAGATTCACATGGCTTTGTGCAGTTATAAATGGTTAAATCATTTGCACAGTTGTTCCAATTTAAATGCCAGTAAGAGAAAGTCTTATTTCCAAACAACTTAACGAGATTTGTAATTATCATGGGTATGGATTAAGTTATAATAATATAACATACCCACTTCTAAATCACCCTTTTGTACTTATGAAATTAGCATTTGAAAATACTATAGCAAACATGTTAAAACTTAAAATATAAATATTACGGTATATAAAAAAAATTCTCCATTACTTCACAACCAAGTATCATACTATTGTCTATCATAAGCACATGCTACTTTCCCTTTTCAATACACAGAAATTAGTACCCTATACTACTTCATCACGAAGTAAAACTCCAGCCCTATACATTGTAGAATCAAATCGAAAACAGATACGATCTTTTCCTTATCCACAATGGAACTAAACTGTATAAATACATCAGAATAGATGAAGCTGCACGTAAGAGAACCATTAAAAACAAAGCTATCACGAAAAGAAAGAATAAAAGAAAAACGTGAGAGGAAAATTGAATATTCAAATTCAAAGTCTCGTTTAAATTCATGGAAGAGAAAGAAACCAAAGTTAATGGAACTTTTATTAAATGAAATCAAAATAGGCCGCAACTGCACTGTAGCACGCGGTTCGAAGTACCGCAGAAGAGACTCCAACGAGATGCAAGCTCAACAAGGTTGCGAAGGGGTGCTGCAATGCTTCTAGCTGCATTTGTCTGGTGGTGTTTGGCAAGTATTTTTGGGCGTGACCTGTGTGTTGGATGCCATAGGAAGCTTACGAGATGCGTGAAGTTGGTGCAAAGAGAGGTGGGTGCGGTCCATGGGAATAAAGAAAAAGTGGTGAACTGTTGAGTTAACGTGAGGAGGTGATGACGTGGAACATTTTCATTCGGTCATTTGCATGCATATGTGAGCAGCGATTAAAATGGGAAACAACTGTTTTGGGATGGACGTCAGTTAGTTGCGATGATGTAAGAAATACTGGAAACTTGTTTTACAGGAAGGAGGTTAGAAATGCGAAAATAGAGAGGTTTATATATGTACTGGAAGGAAGGCGCGTTGTCTTTTTGTTCTGGACTGTAGTAGGCCATGAAGTTGCGGCTAGTATGCATAACGCAGACGTAATGGAATAGGGGTGGGTTATAAAGCTGGAGACATGGTATTTACATGGGAGAATATGGCCTTGCATTGTTGTGTAGAGAGGAGAATGAGGCGCGAGGTACCTGGGGTGTTTGGTGAAGCAAGGTGCGGGTTTGAAATTGATGAAAAGGCGTGACTTAAACAACATGAAAATGGAAATAGGGGGGAAGTGGATGTGAGAATGGGTACTGGAGTGGTAGATCTTATATCTGGAGAAGAAGACTTAAAGTGAAAACACAGGTCTAGTTTAGAAGAAAGGGAATGGGCCAAGGAGAATCAAATGTTGAGGCCCAATTTATAAAAAGAGAAAAAAATAAAAAGAATATATAAACCGCATGTACCGCTCCACGCATGCACGATCAAAGAGGGAAAGTCGCTGGCTCATTGGAATGGCTTAAGGAAATAAGCCTTGGCAGGTTTGAATGTTCAGCGTGGAAGAATAAGGTAATTTTGGGGTGGACTAATATTATTAAAATATATTTAACGACATTCTAAAACTAATTCAACCTTGTAATAAGCATAACTTGTTCATATTTAAACAGAATTCAACAAAACAATATCCATTGGGATCGTATGATTGTAGGCTACAAACTAGAACAAGTCTGGGGAGATTTGGGGATCGGTACAATTTTAGGCAAAATAAAACGCTCGATTGAATCAACCGAACATTAATCATTTTCAACGGTTAACGACCAAAGTGAGTAAACTTGCTAACTCTGTCCAGATTTATGATTTTATAAACGTTATTTAATATTGATATAAATGATTGAATGCTGTGTGTGATGGTTGTTTGAATGATTTTCTAATAAATTGGTTCAAATAATATATATAGTTATACATATATGAGTCGTTGATTTAATACTGATTTTTTTATTATAATATTTCATATTAATATGAGATTGATATTTTTATATTGATTAACGTTTGTGGATGTAGGAAAACAGGTTGTAGGAATCCAACCAGATTCCTCAACAATTATATTGTTGTTTTTCATATATTACATTATATGGTGTGACCAATAATCTATGATTGATTATTATGTGTTTTGGGATGTTTAACAACATTGACCTGAAATAATTGGTATTTAAAATACTGTAAGGATATATTAGAAAAGAATTCGAGCTTAAAAAGGGGAAAATCTATTATTTATTATTTTTAAATAATAGAAACTGAATATTGATTTGATTAGAATATGATAACTTGTTTGATTATATAAACAAGTAGTTTGATTTATTAACGATATTTTTAAATGGAATAAAATAATTAGTGTTAAATAATTATTATAAAAAACCCGTGACTACTAATTTAAAAATGAGTGATGAAAAGGGAAATGGGAGAAATCGTTTGAAAGGAAAACGATAAAACTATTTCGGTGTTCGAAATGTATATAGAATGGAAATGAATCCATGAAGATTTATAATTAAAATTCGACTATGTCGAATGTTAGTTAAATAATTTATTTATTTATTTAAAATTATATATTTTGTAATTTGGGATTTGACCAGATAGTTAATATATGGCTTCAAAACCCATAATTTATTGTTGAACTTAGAATAGAGATTAGGTATAACTTACAAACGGAGTTATGTAATGAAATATGAATTTATAAAAGAACTAGATAAATGAAATTACAAAACTGTAATGGTATTTAATACTTAAATAAAGATTTGATTTAATAAAATGAGTCTAGATTTCTGTAAAGAAATGATATTCACATTTCAAAGCGAATAATGATTTTAAAAGAAAACGATTTGAAGATTTAGAATAGTTATAGAAGGAGATTAATAAAAGTTTTAAAGATGATAAATTCAGAAATGAATTTAGGAATGGAGTTGATCTAAAATGGTCATTTATTCAGACGTTCTGAACGATAATTGAATAGGGGTTATTTGAAAGTGAGTTATATGTTGGAATTCGATTCTATCGAATTCAGGAAAGTACCATTTGCTTTCCGGTTAAAATCAAGATTTATTTATTTATCAAACAAAATAATTGTTTGTTTATTTATCTAAATAAAAGTTATATTTTGAAATTAAATATTTCAAAAGCAGAGATTATAACGTTATCGTTATAATCAAAGATTTCCATAAAGAAGTAGATTCATTAACTGAATAGAATTGCGTAAACAGTTTTGTAAATAAGAAATTAAGAAGTGGAGTTAAGAACATTAGAAACAGACTGGAAATTAGTTATGTTGAATGGTTGTCTGAGTATCGATCTGATATTGGTTTCGGCCCTCGGGGTTTATACTTGGGGAATTGTTCTCTTACTAGGTTACGGTTAAGGACTGATGGTTTTGGAAGGTTGGTGATATGTAAAATGGAAATGTTTTCCAAAGTTAATAACGTATATTTTCGAAATACAGGAAAATAAGGAATTGTGAATATTGAAATGTTTTCCAAGAAATCGTGAGAGGCTAAGCGGGATGGAAAAATATTTGGGCAAAGATATTAACGGGAAATTGGGGAATGAAATGATGATTGATCGATAAGATTTCCATTTGGGAATGTGACCGTTGTTTTTACACATGTTTCCCTTTGATAGTTAAATAATCGACTATCAAAGTTTTTGATTGTTTGACTCAAAAATGGTTCCACACCAAAACTGGGCTCAAACACCAAGGGTACGTGAACCGTACTTCACCGATATGGTCGGAAATTCAATGGGGCCACGAATACCGAAAGTTTAAAAGTAAAAAATGCAGAGAAAAGTTAAATGAAGATGAGTTTCAGAGTGGTTCGGCCTTCAGCTAGGCCTACGTCCACTATGAAGGTAGCTTGCATTATCATGACAATGTTTACAATACATAGAATCTCTCTTTGTACATTCATCCTCTCTTATTACAAGAAAATCTCACTTAGATCTATATAAATTGGTGGAGGAATGTTCGGACCAGTGGGGAAATGGTGAAGGAATGGTAAGATATCTTCAAATGTGAGGAGGACAAACGAGAATCTTCAATATCTATAGTACTTGGTTGATTTCAATCATAGCCATGGTGGATCAACCTCTAGATCTTTGTTTAGAAGTGTTAGATGATGTTAGAATGAGTAAGGAAGCAGTTTGGCAGCCCTTCGGGATGGTGGAAATCGATCCCTTAAAGTATGGAAGCCATGGCCTATTTATAGGTGTGCTCCCATGAAGAAATGAGCTGAAATTCATATATGCAGGTTTTGGGTCGCTCATGCAGTTATTTACAGAAATGCCATTGCCAGTTGTCAACAGCTGTAAACAGTTGTTGCTAGTTATCCTGTTCGATGTGCGACCAGGTGGTGAGCGAGCGACCGAGCCCAAAGAATAACTGGAGAGTAGGGAACGACCGAGCAGGGAGAACATGCGACCGACTAGATTATCGAAGGTGGTTCCTTCTTTCCCGTGGTCATCTGAATAGGGTGCTGACCGATCAGGCCAACGCGAACGAGCGACCGATCCCAGTATTTGGATATTGCGTTTGCGTAAGTTAGCATGAAGCTTGAGGGAATGACCATGTAGTTGGACCATGCACGAGCTTTCTTTAGGTTTGGGAATAACCTTCAAATGAGCGGGCGACCTCTAGGTTTTTTGGACCACTTCCCCATGAGATATGCATGAACGACTGGGAGGAAGGATGAGCAAATGACTCTTGGTGAACGAGCGATCCAATGAGATGGCCAAAGGGACGCACAAGCCCCATCTTTCTCGACCAATGGATATGCGCGACTATCTCACATGATGAACAAGCGACCAAGAAGTTTAAGCAAATAATGTTGAATGGTGCTCGTCTGACCCTGACTCGTGTGACCGATCCTTTGGGCTTGGTTTGCTCTCGACCGGTCCTATACTTGACAGGCTGTTCCTGTGGTTCGATCTCGGATGCTCGAGCCCTACTCTCGTGCCTGCTGGAACCTATGGTATGACCCTTGGGTGCTCGAGCCTTACCAATATTTCAATCATGCCCATGCTAGATTTATTAATGAGTATATGATTTTAATGGATAAACATTTGCCCCTCCAAGTTTGTAATTCTTGGTTAACAAAACTTACGAGCATCGAAATTAATGATTATGGCAACATTTAATATATTGAGCTATCGTATTGGATTGAATCAAATGGGTCATGATGGCTCGAGCGACCAGTGTTGGTTTGGGTGAACGATACAGATTGAGCGACTGAGCCTGCTCATGTTTCAGTGATGGAGCAACCTCGAAGTTGTGTGTGAGCATCCTGGACCCAAGCGAACGGGTCTGAGCAAGTCTATCTGTTTTCCCATGTTTATATCATTTTCTAGGGCATTACATCTGCATTTCATTTGCCTAACTGAAGAAGGTGATTTAATGGCGGTAACTTGTCTTCTTGGAAGAAATTCACACCAATTTATCTCAATCTAGCTTCTTCCCTGATCGGATTCACAACATCAATCACTTCAAATCCATCAATAGTTCTCGTTCCTTCTTGCAAAGCACTATCGGTTCCGAAGTAAATTGGAATCTTTCTTTCATTTCTGAGGCATTAGGCTCACTACAGGTGATTTTCCCCTTGTAATTTCATGTTAACTTTGTTGACTTGCTTTGTAAAACTCTAAGGTTTCGAACCGATATGTTTTGGGAATGGTTCGAACTTGAATTTAATTTTTTTGGATTGCGATCGTTGGAATTTGGAATGAATTTGGTTGAATTGGGATTGAAGATGTATATTGGAATGTGTTTGAGGAATTCAAATTGTCCAGATCACTTTAAATCTTGATATAAATTGTACACCTATGATATGTTTGATGAAATGCTTGAACTATGAAAATGCCTATATTGTCTTGTACACTTTGTACATTTGGTTTTGACTGTCTTGTGGTTTATGTTCTGGTTAAATGAACACAGTTCCAGCTGACTTGAACAGTTTAGGCTTTGATGCATGACTACTTTTGACTGTGAACGATTTTTTCTGGTTTTCCTCAACCTTGATCATTGTCATGCTAACTTCGGGTTGCCTTTTTTGTTGTGCGCTAATGTCAACTAGAACTTAGGCAATTTTGTATACAGTTAAAACATGCTCGATCACTCAGAAACCTTTGGCCACAATTCATCTCTACGAACTTGCTCGACCTGGACCCTTTTTTGGTTGCGCTTGACTCATTTGGTATTGAATTTGCTTGAACTTGTAATATGTTTGCATTTGTTCTGTCAAATTGAGAGGTTTGTACAAGTTGCTCAACACTTTAAATATACATCCGTTGTATTTGTATGAAAACTTTTATCCTTGAAGCTTTTGGTCCTACGACCGTTCACACCCTTGCTCGACCTCTGCGGTCGCATAACTTTAACCTGGCGGGGGTCATTCCTACTTGATCCTTATGTTGGATTGGTCACGAACGAGTTTTCTTTGGTTGAAATTAAGCGACCGCCTTGTGTGTGAACGCTATGAACTGTTCGAGCATAGCCAGGATTAGAGGAGTATGCATGACCGGGCCTCAGCTGTATGCGCGCGACCGGTCAGGTCTAGTTCGTTCATGTCTAATTCTGTTTGGAGGATCCTTTCTTCTTTTTCATGAAAGCTTAGATTCCGCTTGTTTACTATGGTCACTTAGATTTAACTTAGCTAGGATCGTTCCTGCTCAGCTCCTATATGAGGTTGGTCTCGAATGAGTTTGCTTTGCCTTAGGTTGGGCAGGTGCAACCGGTGTGAATTGACCATGTGCGACCAGGATTGGATTGGGTTCATGCAAGCAGACCAAATCCTTAGGTACGGGTCGTGTGCAACCAACCAACTTTGGCTCGCTCCTATTTCATCTGGCATATTTAGATAATTTTGTAGGCTTCTTTGGGTTTGGTTCCCATTAATTGTTGGATCTTTCTTTTAATGCGAATCTGCGACAACAAATATTTGCACACATTTTCGAGCTTATGATTTCACTACTGGTCGCTCATACCAATAGTGGATTAGTCTGAAACATATAGGGCAGCTAACAACTTGGCTTGAATAGCACACTTATGCAAGATTGTTTTATTAAACCATTTGTATTCCGGTTAGTCACTCCTTGCATAAGTGTTACCGGTTTTAGAGTTACCGAGACATGGAACTAGTTTAATCAGTACATACTAACCATGAGTCCCAAACCTCATATATTATTTTATTTAAAATAGGGGACGCGTACATGCGATTTGATTTTTACACATATCTATTTATGTAGAAATGCAAACTAGAAATCAGTCTCGTCAAAATCCTGATGGAACAGCTATGGCTAGTGAGGCTGGAAGTTCTTCTCAGGAAACTGGATCCACCACAACTGTTGCCCCTGGGACGTATATTAATCAAGAATTTCCCCAACCTCGGGCTCTTGAAAGAGTGTCTGCCGATAATCATAGGTCAACACTCCCTTTTGGTTTATATCAGGAAATGTGTGCTCAATTTAGGTTTTCAGAAGATGAAATTAAGTTTCCGGGGAAGGATGATTTGCCTGACCATCCACCCCCTGGGTATGTTTCAAGATATCTGTTCCCTATATGCCTTTAAAAGATGGAAGACAGATCATCCCTCTTTTATTTTTATGGAAGGCAAGTATTGTAGAATCATCACAAGCTTAGTGGCCGATGGATGGAAGAAGGTAATTGCCTTTTCCTAAAGTCCTCTTTAGTTTTGATACTAATTCTTAACTCCTTTCCTTTTCTACAGTAATCCCTTCCGATGAAGGTATTGTTCTTGATCAAACCCTTCTCGATGTTTTGACGGCCGTTGACAAAACTAACAGAAGTAGACAGGTATTGCTCGTGGAAAAGAGCCTCCGTCAGTATCAATTACTTCATCCTGCAGGTTTATTGAGAAAATCCCAGCTTATAAGAAAGGTATTCATGGTAAATCTCCTGCAAAAAAGGCTTCCTTGAAGAAATGCTTAGATCTTAGGGGTAGTAGTCAAACTTTACTGAAATCCCTATTGCCCTCAATTACCGAAGGAGATACCTCTCACCATGAAGGTAAGAAGGTTGAAGGAGGCATGACTGGCGTAAGGGATAAACTAGTTTCTGAGAAAATTATCGAAAATTCCATTGCCCCGATCTCACAGGAAGATGGTTCCACAGGAACCTTTGGAGGTTTAGGTGATTTGGATACTGCTAAAGACCTTAGTTTGGGTGACATCATGACTTTTGATCCCGCACTCCCGGCTAAAAAGTCTACCTCGGAAATTGCCCGGGAACCTGCCCAATCATCTGGGAAAACACTTGATTTGAATACTCCCCTTAAAATTGGTTCGTTACTGGTCGTGCTTTAGAAAACATAGATACCACAAGTGATTTATGTTTTCTTGCAAAGCTTATGTTTTTTCTATGCATCTTTTCATTTGAGTGCTGAAACTTTGTTTTGTCTTCTTTTCCAGGTACAGGAATGAAGCACTCATTATCAGATAGTTTCTCTCGACAAATTGGTTCTACTGACCCACAGAGCCTTTTACAATCTTGCATTTCTCGTCACTTGAAGCGTTCTCAACCATCTTTGGATTCTCAACCTCAACACACTTCTGATCCTTCATTGACTGACCCTAGAAGGAAGGAAAAACATGATCACGTAGAGATTCCTGACAAAAGCGACAAGGGCAAGCGCTTGAAGAAAGGAGAGAAAAAGAGAAACTGGGATGAACAAGATGAATATGAGGCCCAGAAACATCATAAATCAACTGAGTTTCTAGATCCTGTCATTCCTATTCCATTTGAACAATCCATTGCCCCAACTCCTACTCAGATCCAAATGATTCTTGACTGGCCTCCTTAAAGAATTCCACCTAGAAATTTGAAGCTTAAGGATCGCTTTGTAGGTTGGCACCTAAGAGGAATGTATTTTGATTTGGATTTACAACCGAACGACGGACGAGATGATGTCGAGGGGCTAAGCACTATAAAAAGCTGTATGGCCACTCAGTTTGACACTACTAAGAGCCAACTTGAAACACGGTTAGACAAGGCCATAAGTTCTACTGACCAATAGTTAGAGAAGTGGAATAAATTTGGCTACGATTTTCAGAGGTTGAATGCCCGACACCTTGATCATATTGAAACTTTGGAGAATGACAAATCTGGACTGGTCCACTTGATGAGATTCCAAGAGTCCGAAATTGCATCCCTAAAAGGTGGAAATACCCGGGTAAATAGCTTGGAAGCCGAGAACGTGAAACTTAAGAAAGAGCTCAAAGTAGCAAGAAAACAATTCTAGGAAGCTCAATCTGCCCAGGAACTTGCCGAATCTCAATTGGCTTTGGAAAGACGAGCCTCGGCTACTTATCGACAAGAAAAGGCATCACTTGATGACAAAATTACTTCTCAAAACAAGACTCTCAAAGCTTTGGAAGAGGATAATGCTAAGCTGACTAGTGATCTTGAACAAGTCAAGGCCAAGACCGAGGATACTTTGTTTAAGTTTTTCATTTACAACGTTATGAACCGCGGAAGCTTAAGCTATTTGAAAGATGACTTTCCACGAACCTTGGCCCTTCTTTGGGAACGAGTGCTTTCGTACTCCGGTGGAGCATAGGATGAATTTCTCCAGGAGAGACTCCTAGAAGAAGAAGATTGTGAAGGTTTGGCCGAGGGTAGGAAGATACTAATAGATGAGCGAGCTCAGTCTTTTAATGAAAAAGCCCCAAATGTTACTGTTATCCATGGTCCGCCCAGTCTTGCCAATGTTGAGGCTTCAAGTTCTCAAACTCCTCCTGCGAATCTCCCTGTCACTTATATTGACAAGGATGCCACTAGAACTCATCCTATTGATAAGCATGTTCAGGAGGATATAACCAAACAGTGCAGAGGGAACGGTAAAGAAAATGATGACATTTCTTTGAACGTAAATGATTATGAGATTGACATTATAAATCAACAAACTCCAAGTAAAATATATATTCGTCAGTCCATACTAGATTTGAACTATCTTATTTCTTCGCCAAGGTTTGCCGAATTTAGTGCTCACTATTCATTTGTGTCAGGTCTGCTCTCATCACCTCTTCTTCCTATTGGCGTTACCACTGCTCAGGCTGATGCTACTGACTCTGTTTTAGTATCAACTAGTATTGGTCCACATACTACTCTTCCACCAGGTGACATGTCATTACTTAATTCTCCTGATCTAGAGGCGGTTGATTAGGACTATAGTAATGATGAAGATGATGCTTAGCTCACTGGGGCTGTGTCCACTTTGAAACACAGGAGAAGGTCCACCATGAATACGTCAGGAATTATTAACCTATCCTCCCCCGAGAGTCCCTGTGCAAATAAAGCAGCAAGGGACGGAAGTCAAGCAGTTGGTACATCTCCCCTTTCCTTTACTAAACAATCTTTAAGATCTAGCGGCAGGAAGAAAAAGAAGTAGTATTTATGACTTTCATGCTTTTGTTCCAGTTCATTTTCTTTTGTGGTATACTTAGATCAGTTGTATATGCGAGTGTCGGTCCTCGCCTTGTACTTTATGCTTGTTATTTTATGCAAATTTATGTATGATACTCTTGATTTGTGATTATGTGATCTGGCTCTGTGTTGTTGTAATGGAGTTGTGTTCTGCCTGCAACACTTAAGCTTTTTATTTTAGCTTTGTCGTACTTTCTTGTTCTTCATTCCACACCTGTCTTTTCTTCACGCTTACTACAAAAATTCTCCATTTGTTTCGGCAACATATGATATTATGTTGCCTTTTCAATTATATCCAGGAACCGTTATTATTGGATTTACTTGACCGATCATATTGAATCCTCTTGATTTTGACTAGGGTAATATTCGAGAACTCCTTTTTCATGAGAAACTACTTCTTGTGTCCATCACTGAATCGACGTTCTCAAATTTGCCCCATCCATTTCAAGAGGTTCAATTTTGCTAGTCAAATAATCTTTATAGATGCCGTAACTTAACATAAAGTTGTGACAAACTTATGGTATGATAAAGAGAGCATTATTATTGGATCTCATTAATGCGGTGGTGATGCCTCCATACTAAAGCTAGTTACAACTTAATTAGGGTGGGAACGATCAACTTTCCTAGATTCCCTTAGTTATGGCTAGAATTTAGTTTAGTCGATCGATTCATAGCATTCCCCCAGTGCCTCACCCCTTTTGAGAGGTTTTATTTTGTCATGCATTTAGTCGTATTCTCACTAACCTCGTAGTCCAGCCCCTTTGGAGATTAGGCTTGAATACATGCCTCCGAAGAGGGGTTTAATTTATTATTATTATTATTATTATTATTATTATTATTATTGTGTGTGTGTTCAACCATATTTCTCACCAACTTGGCAATCCAAGTCCTTTGGAGATTAGGTTTAAACACGTGCCCCCGGGGAGTTCTTGGGTTTCAAGTTTTATCCAAGTTTCATCCTGTCTGTTCTGATGAATTCAGAATCAGGAGGGTTATATTGGATACCCCCTTTTGGCTAGGATTTCTATTAATGTTGGTTCTTACAACTTGTTGTCGGTCCCTCCGACCTAGGACTAGTACTTCCAGCCTAGGTTTTGTCGGTCCTTCCAACTTCTGGTCCTCCTAGTTTGTTGTTGGTCCTTCCGGCTTGATGCTGGTACTTCCAACATCAGGTTTTTGTTGGTCCTTCCGATATGTTGCTGGTCCTGCCAGCTTGGGTTGCCGGTCCTTCGGGCCTGATGCTGGTACTTCCAACATCAAGTTTTAGACGATCCTTCCGACATGTTGGAAATCCCATAAGGCAGACACTGGTTCCTTTATCAATTATTGTCTTGATCTATAGAACTGGTATCCTGGGTCTTTCAATTAAGAAGGTGCCTTTACGGTTGAACTCCCAATCTTTTTCTTGCTGACCAGCTCCGATTCCTTTGTTAACCACTAGTTTTGACGGGCCATCTTAATTTTGGAACTAGATCTGCCCTTTTTATGAGAGTTATGACACTCTTGTTCATTTGTGGTGGCGTTTGTTCGTTGCTTGAACTTTTGCGATTTCTCCTATTTTCTTCTCAAGGCTTTGTTTTTTTTGTTTTTGTTTTTGTATATGTTAACATTTATTGCTTTTAACGCTTGAGTATGTGTTATTAGAGTCACTATGTTTTGTTGGATTTTGAAGGAACAAGCGCCTGAACAAGCGCCTGATTGATGACCTGCAATATGAAATCATATTGATCAAGTTTTGAATAAAGATAAGGGACTACAGGCAAGGTAATCTTTCAGGCAGATATGCTTTTAATCATAGAGCTAATGTTCAGAATAACGTTTGTAAAATATTACAGATTGTTTACATGAATTCCAGATATTAGTACTAAGTAAATCACAAAGAAATGCATGAAAATAAAGTAGCAGTGGTAATGTGTGCTTATTCCGAGCCATTGAAATTAGAGCACTATCCATAGTGCTTAGTTGATGATTAGCCTTGGAATAGTTTGAGAATGAGTTCCATCACTTGAACCAAACTGATCATCTGATGCCCCTGCCTTTGGGAAGTTGCAGCGATGCCTAAAGATCGTGGATTCTTCACATATTGTTGCAGACGATTCTTCCTAGTCAGTTCCTCGATTGGTGACTTTAGATGCCTACACTCGTTGGTATTGTGGCCTAGCTGGTTGTGAAATTAACAGAACCTACCTGACTTTACTGCAACACTGTTGAACTTCATTTGCTTTGGCGGTGGATATTTCTTGGTATCCTTAGTTGCCATGAATATGTTCCCCATGGTGTCATTGAGAGGAGTAAACTCAAAACCCTTAAAAAGGCGGAGTTTCTTATTGGTCAGGTTATCCTTTTCCTCGTTGCCCCACTTTCGACTACCAGAATCCTTTTGGTTTCTTTGCACATTGCCTTTCTTTTCAGGCTATATATTGCTTTCTGGGACATCCAAGGCATAGGCCGGATCCTCATTGATACTTATATATTCTTCAGCTTTATCGAGTAGTTGCTCGAGTGTAGTTGGTTTCTTCTTCTTAATCCATCGTCCAAGCTTGGTCTTCTTGCATATGGCTCCTTTCAAAGCCATCAGAACCAAGCAGTGCTCATAATTTTCAACTTCAGCTGCCGCCGCGTTGAAGCGAGTTAGAAAGCTTTGATGGATTCCCTTGGTCTTTATTGTAGCTCATTTAGTTCTATAATATCCCGAACCTTGGTGGCAAGGAGCCTGAACTGTTCTCTGAATAGCTTGGCTAGGGTAGCAAAATCGTCCACAGACTTTGGTGGCAGCTTTGTGAACCAAAGATAGGCCACCCCTTCGAGATAGGTTGGGAAGTAGAGACACCTGAGCTCGTCTATGACACGTGCCCTGTCCATATACTAATCGTATTTGCACAAGAACACGTTGGGATCACTCATCCCGTCATAAGCTTGCACCGTTGGGGGTTTGATGTTTTATGGATATAGAGCCATCTTGATCCTCTCAGTGAGTGGGGTCTTAGTAGGAGAAAATTTCCACTCTTTTTCATTATCCTCTTTCTTCAAGCTTTCCACCATTATTTCTCGTACCATTTCCGATATGCGTTCCTTTTTGTTGCACTGATCCATGGAGTGGGAAACTTCCCCTTTATTGGATGTTCGTCTAAGTAAGCAGTCATGGTTTAGAATCCAAGGTCTTGGTTCGGAATAGTTGCATGTAGGTAGTTTTGTCTCCTTACTATTAGGGTCATTGGAATCCATAACCCTATAGGCAAAGTTTTCTCATTTTGGATTTGAAGAGGAAAAATCTACATCATTTATATGAATTGTTTGAGCAGGTTGGGGATAGACGGTGTCTAGAGTAACCTTCGCAGTAGCAGCTTGGATAACGAACATAGATTCAAGTTTTTTCATCATAGCAATGTTTGCGATATCTATTTGACTCGTTAGAAGTGCAATAACCTCATCCAATTCTCTCCTTGTTATAGTCGCTCCAGCCCCAGAAGATTCACCAACTTCGAAGCAGTCGATAGGTGGTGTGATGTTGTAAGCATTGTGGACATAGTAGTCGGTTTCATAAACAGCCTTACCAGTAGTCTCTTTTGGTCTGATCATGACTTCGAGAAAAGTTTAAAGTTTGGAAGAGGTTTGATGGTCCGTCTGGATCTTAGATCTTATATCTAGTGATCAACAATAGAAGCAGGCTTAGGGCATCAAAGCAAGGCTCTTGAGCTTGAGAGAAGTGTGAAGGAAGGAGATGAGAATAGGACACCACGGTGGGCGCCAAATGTTTGACTCAAAAATGGTTCAACACCAAAAATGGGCTCAAACACCAAGGGTACGTAAACCGTACTTCACCGATATGGTCGGAAATTCAATGGGGCCACAAATACCCAAAGATTAAAAGTAAAAAGTGTGGAGAAAAGTAAAATGAAGACGATTTTTAGAGTGGTTCGGCCTTAAGCTAGGCCTACGTCCATTATGAAGGTAGCTTGCATTATCATGACAATGTTTACAAGAAATAGAATCTCTCTTTGTACATTCATCCTCTCTTATTACAAGCAAATCTCATTTAGATCTATATAAATTGGTGGAGGAATGATCGGACCAGCGGGGAAATGGTGAAGGAATGGTAAGAAACCTACAAATGTGAGGAGGATAAAGGAGAATCTTCAATCTCTATAGTACTTAGTTGATTTCAATCATAGCCATGGTGGATCAAGCTCTAGATTTTTGTTTA
Source organism: Allium sativum (assembly GCA_030737875.1). Taxonomy (NCBI): domain Eukaryota; kingdom Viridiplantae; phylum Streptophyta; class Magnoliopsida; order Asparagales; family Amaryllidaceae; genus Allium; species Allium sativum. The sequence goes on from JASFAX010000033.1 coordinate 12,095,426, forward strand.
GAAGTGTTAGATGATGTTAGAATGAGTGAGGAAGCAATTTGGCAGCCCTTCGGGGGTGGTAGAAATCGATCCCTTAAATTATGGAAGCCATGGTCTATTTATAAGTGTCCTCTTATGAAGAAATGTGCTGAAATTCATATATGCAGGTTTTGGGTCGCTCGCGCAGTTATTTACAAAAATGTCATTGCTAGTTGTCAACAGTTGTAAACAACTGATGCTAGTTATCCTGTTTGATGTGCGACCGAGAGGTGAGCGGTTGAGTCTAAAGGATAACCGGAGAGTAGGGAACGACCGAGCAAGGAGAACGTGTGACCGACCAGGTTATCGGAGGTGGTTACTTCTTTCCCGTGGTCATCTGAATGGGGTGCTGAACGATCAGGGCAACGCAAATGAGTGACTGATCCTAGTATTCGGATATTTTGTTTGTATGAGTTAGCAAGAAGCTTGAGCGAACGACCGTGTAGTTGGACCATGTGCGAGCATTCTTTAGGTGTGGGAATAACCTCCAAATGAGCGGGCGAACTCTAGGTTTCCTGGACCACTTCCCCATGAGATATGCATGAACGACTTGGAGGAAGAATGAGCAAATAACTCTTAGTGAACGAGCGACCCAATAAGATGGCCAAAGGTACGCACAAGCCCCATCTTGCTCGACCAAGGGATATATGCGACTGTCTCACATGATGAACAAGCGACCAAGAAGTTTAAGTAAATAATGTTAAATGGCGCCCGTCTGACCCTGACTCGTGCGACAGATCCTTTGGGCTTGGCTTGCTCTTGACCGATCCTATACTCGACTGGCTGTTCTTGTGGTTCGATCTCGGATGCTCAAGCCCTACTCTCATGCCTGCTCGAACCTATGGTATGACCCTTAGGTGCTCGAGCCTTGCCAATATTTTAATCATGCCCATGTTCGATTTGTTAATGAGTATATGATTTTAATGGATAAACATTGACCATTTCCTTTGTCAATACGGAGTGATCGGGATCAAATTTATATTCTGAAAACCATTTCATATGGGCATTATCGTTTCGAATCAAATATATCGAAGACAATTGAAGATGGAGTTAATTCAAGGGTTATTCTAGCAATCCTAGGTAGAAATTACCTAAGATGGGTTTACTGAATAATTCCTTCAGGTTGTCCCATCCCAGGACAACTTGAATGGATGAATGTCTGACAGAGTATATCTGGTAGATCACGTAAGTTGATCGTTTCAAACATATTTAGGTTGGTGGTTGAGGAATTCATTTCTCTTAGCTTATACCCATAGTATTTTTAGGGAAATCAATTTGTGATTTGATGGGTATGGAGATGTGGCACTCAAAGTAAATAAAGGAGTGATCTGTTAAAAGATACGTTATGACCTCAAGCCTTATCAACTGGGAAATGACAGAAATCAGTGTGGCATCATGGCTAAGTGGGTCGCACCCAAGTAGGGTATATTGTCACCATCTAGAGAATATTCATATTTGTTACTTCTTTTTATTTTTGTATCTCTCGGGAACGGTTATGTTGGTATGCCAACCGTAAGATGATAAAACATTCGGAACATTCAAGTGAAATGAATGGCCGGTCATGTGTGGCTGAGTTATAAGATGCTCTTGTTGAACTCTAGTGTATCGCTTCTAGAGTACACTGATCAAAAGGTGGTTCTATACCTTGTCATAGTTAGAAATCCATTACCCTATAAGAGACCACGGTTTTGATTGTATATTATATATATAGAACGTGAGATGAAAACGTTTTGCTAGATTTCTAAGTACTTGTATTAGACACTATTATAATATCAGAATAATGTTGTTTTAGAAAATATTTTGGATTATCATAAGGTAAAAACCATCCGTGTTTATGTGTGGATCAGTACGATTTTCATTGCTTTTGAAAAAGATTTGGAAAAGTTAAATCAAGTGTTTGGAGTTTACTCACACCAGTCACATGACTGACCCAGAGTTTATTTTTGTTTTGTTTTCCCTAAACTCTTGGGTTCCCAAATTTGTACGGGCAGTCAAGTAGTCAGGATTTTGCAGATACCATTGAAGGAGCTTGGAGCAGGATGCTTCGGTGTTGGATATATATATATATATATATATAGAGAGAGAGAGAGAGAGAGTTATTTCTGCTGTGATATTTATATGATGTACTCTGATGATGATGAATGTAAGTAAAAATACAGTTTTGTATTTCAAAGTATTGTAGTAATATATTTTATTCATTCCGCTGTGAGATTCGTGTTTCATCTATTGGGATCTTCTTCATCTAGTCTAACCTTTTCTTTTCTATTTCTCACCCTCTGACTTCTTTCTATTAATGATCTAGTATTTCCGATGCTTGATAGTCGACACGGTGTTTATGTCGATTTTCTGGGTCGAAAATTCGCGGTCGTTACATGATTTAAGTTATATCATTTTTGATAATGATATATTATCGTTTGACATTCCCCGTCAATATGCAATGTAAATCTGCTAAAAATGATTAAAGTGATGAAACGCTAATATGACATGTTGAAATATTAATATGTTAAAATATTAATATGTTGGAAAATTCATATGTTGAAACATTTAATATGCAGAAATGTTCATATGCTGAAATGCAAACTTGTTAAAATATGTGTAACGATTATTGTTGTATACATACATGTTCTAATTACATGATTAACTTGTGGTATATTATGTATTTGAATTATTGACTGTAGAATTGAGAAAATTACATATTAATTTGTTATATTTGAACAATTACATGATTGAATGATTATATGTTAGAATAAAATTAATTACATGTTAGAAAGAACATGCGACATAAAATGGGCTTAATATGATGACATGAAAAATATAGATTACAGTAAAATTTGAAAGAATGGACATGCCTAAATTATATAGAAAATTTACAGTAAATAGAAAACTGTAGCTGCACTTAGACACGAGGTTAAATTCAAGTTTTGGTAGAAGTCTTCCCGGAACTGCCCGACAAATCCAACATCCACAAGTTGTTAATTTAATGTGAGAGGTCTAATGCATAAATATACATGTAACAGTGCTAATATACGAGGTTAAGTCCAACTTGTGGTTGATGTCTGCCCGGATCCGCTCGGCAAATCCAGCATCCACAAGTGATAGGCTTAACGTGAGTGGTCTAGTGCATAAACATATATAAAAATATATGTATATAAAAGGATAGAAATGAATGGCATTAATTGTAATTAATGAAAATGAATGGAATTAAATGAAAGTTACAACAGTAAAAAGAAAGGGAATGATAATAACCTATTATAAATATATGAGAAGGTTATATAATAGGTAGTCTTGTCCTAGGGACATGTGGAAATTATAACTTAGGTTATAATAAACGATAAAGGAAATGGAATAACTTATGTAATAAGATAAGTTGTATTAATTGTAAATTAAGTTATCTATGAGAACGAGAATCTGAAATATGCTTATAAGGACAACATAAGTTATATTTATGGAAAGGGAACTTATTAGTAAACCTTAGATAAGAGAACTACGTTAATAAGTAAACAACGATAAGTTGTAATGACAATATAAGATGGAATTATGATTAAATAAGAAAGAATGAGGCAAACTTATGAAATGAAATAAGTTATATTTAATCATAAATAACGAGTGACATGTTTAATAGAAAACATGTGAATTGAGATATACTTAATTACATATTAAGTAGAGCGTGTTATTGTAACGACGAAATCATGCAATAATATAAAGGGATTGTGGATTACAGACCTTGGATCACAACTTAGAGAATAACATGTTGTGGTCTTATTAATAAACTTAAATGGGTTATGTTATATGACAGAAATTAATAAGCAAGAGGAACTTGATAACTTGAATAAGAAATCAACGTGAATGGGAATAACCAAGTTAAATGAAAACCTAATAAGTTAGAGCAAGTGCAGAATTGAATGTTTAGACATAGGGTCCAATAACACATTAAACTGAGGCGCATGGACTAGTCTGTACGTTAGAGGGTGAATAACCCAACGGGGTAGATCATCATGGTGTCATGAGGCAAGAGGGGACTGCACGTTCATTTGATTATTCTGTCAGCTTCCAAATGACTGGAAGGGGAAGCACGCGGCTTCCTAGGACATGGAAGGTGCCCCTGGTAGTCCTCTATGGTGGTGCAGTGTTCAGGCTGTGCTCACAGAGGTTGGGTCTGCTCATAACTACCCGGTGAGTAGCCTTGACTACAAAAGTAGCTTTGTTGTCAGAAAGCTACGACGAGGTGACACTAGGGTGATTCGGCGATCGCCTCAATAGGGGGTAGGGGTCACGACCAACAAGGATAGTGGATCGTCGGGTACCCGTCATCGGCAGCCAATGGGATGCTAAAAGACTAAAGCTAAACCCAAGACGCCATTCACCTTTCACTATTGAGGTACGATAGTTGAGGGGAGAAGCCAACTAGATATTTAGATTGTTTATTAAGGGCAAGTCGCTTAGCTCTTGTAGTCTTTACTAGATGAGGGAGGGTTAGAGGTGGGGCCATATCCACCATGAAAATAGACCTGAAGGATATCTGTATTTTGAGGCTCTAAAAGGCGGTCTTCTACAGATATGGAAAAGCTCCCGACCGAGTTTTGTGTTTCTTGTACAACCCTACCACGGAACTCGGTGCACATTAGAGGTTATGTGCGGTTAAGGCATCGAGTATGATTGGCGATACGTACGTGGGAAAGTCTAGATACATGCATGTCTGCTCTGGGTGGTGTAACGTAGGATCTAGGGCATTACTCTGCGATCTGATTCGATCAAAGAAGGAAGTCCGTACGCTTACGTAGCATGGCGATGGCGGTTCTATGCGGAACATAGTGTTGTTATATAGAGGTAAGTATGTCACTTCGGTGTAGGATAAGGGACTGCGTATATTTATGTGGTGTTATGGTGGAGACCGTGCGAGCCGGGTACCATGGGGTGTACCTTAATTTGGGGGTAGCTACATATATACTTTACTAGGCTAATCCACTGGGGAGTAAATGGGTAAGACGTGTGTGTAATCCATGAGTGCTGTTAACCTAAGTAACCTAATAAACAAGAAAATGTAATTGAACGATATATGTAGGGTTATCTAGAATGTATAGTTTAAATCCAGTCACCAAAACTTGTGTTCTGACGCCCTCCTCATAACATACTCGCAGGTTAGTTTTGTGGCAGAGATATGATAGCTTTGAATACTAGTTAGGTAGTATTATTAATACTGTAAGGCTATACTTTGATTATATTATACTTTATCCATTCCGCTGTGAGTTATTTTATGAGCTCTGATATATTTTATATCTTTGTCTTTTCTACAGGATACCAAATCAACCAACACGGGTTTCAATGGATTAGAATTTTAAAAAATAATCGTTCTGTCAGAATTCAGGTTTTTATATCTCGTATCAAAGCTTTGGTTTAGGATTCCTGTATAAATAGTGAGTGAACATATTTGTATTTTTAAAAGTATAAATGTATTACATATATAACTAGATCCATAGAGGAACCCACTAAATAGAAAGAGTATAATATGATAGGAATTGGGATGACTGTTTTGTACACTAAAGGAATGAATATGAAAATTTGATACCCTTAGGAAATTTGGGTGGGAACTGTACAATATATTTTGAAATAGAGAAAGGAGGATCCCATATTTTAGTATTTCGGATTAGTGGGATTGGCGGTGAAACCTTATAGACTGGAAAAGGTTAAAAATAGAAAAATCGATTAGGAATATATATAGTTGAGAGAATTGACTTTGTAGGAGTGTCTAGGAAAGCCTAGAAAATTAGAAACCCGCTTTGAGTCTAACTCCATTTCTAACTTTTATGAACTTGAAATTATAAAAGCTTTTGGGAGATGGTTTAGGGTGTTTTCAAGTTTTAATCTTAAAGGTTATAGTTTTAAAATATGTAAAGAAGTGCATCTTGGGTTTGGAAGTAAAATGGGGTATATTTTGTAAATAATGATTTCTTGCGAAAATTTTGTCTGAAGTAATATTCTCTCAGTAAAGAAAGTTTTGCATGAAAGGATTTAAAAGCAAAACTTAGAAAATATTGCATTTTGTTAAAATTCTCAGTAAAGAAAATTTTGAAATCTCTACTCTTTTGATAATCATTTTTGATAATTTGTTTTAAAAGAGAAAATTTTGTTGGGTGGACAAAATAAGTGTAGAAATTAAGAATAGAGTAGATGTTTGCACCTTATAGGAAGTAACTGAACCAACCGTATAGGTAAAACAAGTAATAAACCCGATTGAGAAATAGTTATCCTTATCTACTCCAGTTTTTTGTGATTTGAAAAACAAAAAAATGATTTACATTTATTTAAGATGACCAGTTTTTATGGTTTGGAAAAAGTAAGTTTTCATGAGGAAAATAAAGTTTTGACACTTTTAAATTTTTGGAACAAATTTTAAATGAAAAGGCCAAACCGTGTTTTAAATGTATGGAGTAGGTAAGGAATAGTGCCTAGGGAAGAAGAAAAAAGTTTTAAGGCTATAAAGTAAATAGCGATAATTATCTTGAAATAATGGTAAGTTCCCGTAGAATGTGTAAGCATTGAAAAGCCTAGGGTGTTGCTTGAAATAATTGTTGGTACACAGCTAGGACTAGTGGTGACTACTAGATAGCAAAAGGACAAGTAAGTATTTAGATCCTATTGCTAATTTTCATGTTAGGGGTACAACCCGTTATTGCATTTCTGTTGGGATCGTTCTATTATTTTCTTGTTGGGTAGTTAAGGTAACACCTAAACCTGTCATTGATCATGTCCTTCAAGTTTGCTGCCTAAGGGGATATAGTCCCCAGATTCTTGGGCCTTAATAGTAGCTATGTAGAGTGTCTGTTTTCCTGTTTTAGTTGAAGGCTTATTTGAAATTAAACTTAGATCAGATGATTAATTAAGCTAAGAAAAAAGAAATGGTACAACTAAAAAGGAAACAACAAATTCAATAAAGCAACAAACATGACAGTCAAAGAAAAATGGAAAATAATGAGAAAAGATGGATAAAAATAAAAATTTCCAAGATAAGATGAAAAATAAAATTTGTAACATGGAAAAATTTCTTATGTGGGCTGTGCTTGGATAGGAAAATAGAGAATATATATAGAACAGTTGCATAAAATCCAAGTACGAATAGAAAAGGTACATAAAAGAAAAACGGAAGATGTGAAATTTTCCATTTTCCACCTTTTTGTAACATAAGAAATCAAATTTAGAAAATTAGATTTTTCTGAAATTCAAAAAATAAAGTTGGTTGGTAGGATTTTGAATGCAATAATTGGATGAACTACGCTGTTGCTCAGTAAGAGCGTGGGAAAATTTGGGTGAAAAAGCATTTTCGATTTTCAAAATATTGCATTCATGTAGAACTGCCAGAATATTTAGGATGTGAGCATCATATTTTAAAAGGATTTTTGAAAAACTTGCATACACATAGGAGGTACTGGTTAGGCATACATGTATTATTATGTTATATTTCACTTTGCACAAGTGCACAATGTTTGCAAAAATTGGATGCACACATGATGGATGTATATTATACGAGGGGTTAATTAATTTTTACCCTTATCAAATTTTGGAGACGAAAATTTCTAAGGGTGGGAGAATGTAACACCCCGCATTTTATGACAATTTAATAATTAAATAATGTATATGTGTATATATATGCATAGACATAAATATGTGTAAGAATAATAAAATAAAGATAATATGTGATTGCATGTAATAAATACATGCACTGAAAAAGAAGAAAGGTTAATGCAAATAAAAATGTAATGGACGCATTAAAAGGAAGAAAGGATTGGTTGCATGTATTGTAAATATGTTGCATGCACTGATTTACAAATGTTATGCATTAATAATAAAAAAGAAGTAAAAGAAAAAGATTCATGCAATGGTTTAAATGAGACATTGTAACAAATATGAAAAAGGGGAATAAAAAGAGAACAATAAAAACCATTGTTCTAAACCTTATCAACAATAGCCTTAGTAGTCTAGTTGGTTAGAGCATGTGGCTTGCATATAAGAGGTTCAGAGTACGATCCCCACCAGCGTCATATTTTTGTTTTAAGGGAACGACAAAAATAACACATGTTCTAAAGAGAAAATGTGTATAAATGCACATATAAGGAAACGTATACATATATGGAAGTGTAGAAAAATATATGTATACATATATATGTAAATATATACGTATATATGTGTAGAAATATATATATATACAAGAGATAAAATTCAAGATATGGCTGCAATCAAAGAAATATGGTAAGAATTAAATAACGATACAACACCGTTTGAATTTTGAAAATGAAATAAAAGTTGTGCATATATATATATATATATATATTTGTAAAATGGTCATTAGAAGATTTGTATACGTATAAGAAGATTACATGGGACTATAACAATTAAATAAATTCCAGAAATTCAAAAGTTCAAAAATAATACTTCTACACCAAAATAGCTCGTGGAGCCCACTATGGGGTCGACCCAGGGGTCAACACCCCTGTAGGGGGTTGACACTAGGGTCGACACCCCCCAGATCCGGCTAGATTCATCCCTGAATCTGGACTATTTTCTTAATTGGGTTCAATGCTGACTCAGCGCTGCGTGTACGATAAGATTCTGAACACATATAAATAGGCTAACAGAGCCTAGCCTAAATCTCTTATTTCTGAGAAGCCGCCTAAGCTCTGCCATTCTTCTTCCTCCTCAAATCTCTTCAGAAAAATAAGATAATTAGTTTAGAAAAATTTTAATTAAAGATCTGGAGGAAAAGGATTTAAATTAATAAAAAGGTATTCATAATCATATTCGAAGTAAGGTAATTTCTTAAATCTGGTCTATTTCAGTTTTCTCTTCCTTTTTCCGTTTTATTTTAGTAAGAATTATGGATCCATGGTTGCTAGGTTTTAAATTCAGTTTGGAGGACCATGGAATACTAGATCCGGACTAGATTCAGGATTTGGAAAGCAAATTAGGTGAGTGGATTTAAGTTATATCATTTTTGATAATGATATATTATCGTTTGACATTCCCCGTCAATATGCAATGTAAATCTACTAGAATGATTAAAGTGGTGAAATGCGAATATGACATGTTGAAATATTAATATGTCAAAATTTTAATATGTTGGAAATTTAATATGTTGAAACGTTTAATATGATGAAGTGTCCATATATTGAAATGCAAACTTGTTAAAATATGTGAAACGATTACTATTGTATACATACATGTTCTAATTACATGATTAACTCTTGGCATATTATGTACTTGAATTATTAACTGTAGAATTGAGAAAATTACATGTTAATTTGTTTGATTTGAACAATTACATGATTGAATGATTACATGTTAGAATAGAATTAATTACATGTTAGAAAGTACATGCAACATAAAATGAGCTTAATATGATGACATGTAAAATATAGATTACAGTAAAAATTTGAAAGAATGGACACGCCTAAATTATATAGAAAATTTACAATAAATAGAAAACTGTAACTGCACTAAGACACGAAGTTAAATTGAACTTGTGGTAGAAGTCTGCCCGAAACCGCCCGGCAAATCCAGCATCCACAGGTTGTTAATTTAATGTGAGAGGTCTAGTGCATAAATATTCATGTAACGGTGCTAAGACACGAGATTAAGTCCAGCTTGTGGTAGAAGTCTGCCCGGAACCGCCCGGCAAATCCAGCATCCACAAGTGATCGACTTAATGTGAGAGGTCTAGTGCATAAACATATGTAAAAATATATGTATATAAAAGGATAGAAATGAATGGTATTAATTGTAATTAATGTAAATGAATGGAATTGAATGATAGTTACAACAACAAAAAGAAAGGGAATGAATGAGGAATGATAGTAACCTATTATAAATAAACGAGAAGGTTATATAATATGTAGGCTTGTCCTAGAGACAAGTGGAAATTATAACTTAGGTTATAATAAACGATAAAGGAAATGGAATAACTTATGTAATAAGATAAGTTGTACTTAATTGTAAATTAAGTTATCTATGAGAACGAGAATCTGAAATATGCTAGTAAGGACAACATAAGTTATATTTATGGAAAGGGAACTTATTAGTAAAACTTAGTTAAGAGAACTAAGTTAATAAGTAAAAATGATAAGTTGTAATGACTGTATAAGATGGAGTTATGATTTAATAAGAAAGAATGAGGCAAACTTATGAAATCAAATAAGTTATATTTAATCATAAATAATGAGTGACATGTTAAACATAAAACATGTGAATTGAAATATACTTAATTACATACTAAGTAGAACGTGTTATTGTAACAATGAAATCAAGCAATAATATAAAGGGATTATGGATTACAGACGTTGGATCACAATCTAGAGAATAACATGTTTTGGGCTTATTAATAAACTTAAATGGGTTAAGTTATATGACTCAAATTAATAAGCAAGAGGAACTTGGTAACTTGATTAAGAAGTCAATGTGAATGGGAATAACCAAGTTAAATGGAAACTCGATAAAGTAGAGCAAGCGCATAATTGAATGTTTAGACATAGGTCTAATAACACATTAAACTGAGGCACTTGGACCAGTCCATACGTTAGAGGGTGAATAACCTAATGGGGTAGATCATTGTGGTGTCATGAGGCTCGAGGGGACCGCACGTTCATCTGATTATTCTGTCGGCTCTGAAGGACTGTAAATGGAAGCACACGGCTTCCTGGGACATGGAAGGTACCCCTGGTAGTCCTCTGTGGTGGTATAGTGTTCGGGCTGTGCTCATAGAGGCCGGTTCTGCTCGTAACTACCCGGTGAGTAGCCTTGACTGCAAAAGTAGCTTTGCAGTCAAAAAGCTGTGACGAGGTGACACTAGGGTGACTCGGTGATCGCCTCAACAGGGCGGTAGGGTACACGACCAACAAGTATAGTAGATCATCGGGTACCCATCATCGGAAACCAGTGGGATGCGAAAAGACTAGAGCTAAACCCAAGACGCCATTCACCTTTCACTATCAAGTTATGGTGGTTGAGGGGAGATGCCAACTAGATGTTTAGATTGTTTGTTAGGGGCAAGTCGCTTAGCTCTTGTAGTCTTTACTAGTTGAGGGAAGGGTTGAGGTATGTCCATAGTCACCATGAAAACAGACCTGAAGGATGTCTGTATTTTGAGGCTCTTAAAGGCGGGCCTATGCAGATATGGAAAAGCTCCGAACGAGTTCTGTGCTTCTTGTACATCCCTGCCACAGAACTCGGTGCACATTAGAGGTTATGTGCGGTTATGGCATCGAGTACGATTGGCGATACGTACGTAGGAAAGTCTAGATACATGCATGTCTGCTCTAGGTGGTGTATCGTAGGCTCTAGGGCATTACTCTGCGATCTGATTCGCTTAAAGGTGGCAGTCCATACGCTTACGTATCATGGCGATGACGGTTCTATGTGGAACGTAGCGTTGTTATATAGATGTTCGTACGTCACTCCGACGTGGGATAAGGGACTGCGTATATTTCTGTGGCATTACGGCGGAGACCGTGCGAGTGGAGTACTGTGGGGTATACCTTAATTTGGGGGTAGCTACATATATAGTGTACTAGGCTAACCTACTGGGGAGTAAATGAGTAAGACATGTATGTAAGCCATGAGTGTTGTTAACCCAAGTAACCTAATAAACAAGAAAATGCGATTGAACGGTATATGTAGGGTTATCCAAAATGTAAAGTTTAAATGCAGTCACTAGAACTTGTGTTCTGACTCCCTCCTCAAAACATACTCGCAGGTTAGATTTGTGGAAGAGATATGATAGCTGGTTAGGCAGTATTATTAATACAGTAAGGCTATACTTTGTTTATGTTATACTTTATCCATTCCGCTGTGAGATATTTTCTAAGCTCTGATTTGTTTTATATCTCTGTCTTTTCTGCAGAATACCAGAGCAACCAACACGGGTTTCGATGGATTAGAATTTAAAAAAAAAAACCGGTCTGTCAGAATTCGGGATGTTACATTGGGCGTGTTTAGGACCTAGGGCGATCGTCCCTAGGGTCGGCCCTCTGGTCGAAAATAGCTAATTATGGCTAGGGTTTAAAGGGTATTTTTATTATAAAATTTTATTCTAACGGAGGGAACTTTATATATTTAAATCTAATGGTCTAGGGTCATTTCTACGCATAGGGATTGACCACCACTCTTTTGCTCATATTTCTAGAAGCAGTAGCGAAGCTATGGTATTTCCATTTATCCAATCTCTTCTAAAATTATAAATTATAAATTATAAATCTATTCAAATTAAATTAACAAGAATCAAAGATATTGAATCCAGATCTACACAAAAGGGGCAGTTCTGCGAATAGGTAATTTATATTACTGAATTTCTTTCTTCGTTTCCTATTCTTCTTTCAAATCTACAAATCTAAATCTACACTTGTAAATTACCTTTGGAAATACATTGTAGATCTGTAAGATTTAGGAACTGTAAGCCTAAAGACTTTGTCAAATTCAAATTGGATAGCTTTCTGGTGAGTGGGAAATATATATTGTTTATAATAAACTTATATAATTCGTTTATGTTGAATCTGAATTATATGCCTAAAAGTTACCAGATATGTTTATTTTGTCGAATCTGAAACATTATGCATATAGGTTAAGTATTGATTTGTAGGCTTTTTAATTTTTTATCACCATCTTGCCTACAATTATTCTTAATGTTGTTTGTGGTTATTATAAACACCTTAGATCTGGAAATCAGTCCCAAAACTTTGATTAGAGGTATAGTATATTGTTCCAGATTCATAGGATTTGGGGTGTTGATTTATAGTTTGTGTAGTTTTGGTTAAAATAATAATAATCCTATTGTGTTTGATACTGTTTACAGTTTTACTTAGTTATTGAAATTTTATCCTTTTTGTTCTTTTGCATTAAAAGGCATTATTTTAAATTTACAAGGAACATAAATAAATCAAATAAGAAGAGATGTGAAAATTCACGTATTTTGTACCTAGTTTGCAACATCTATTTGAAATTAAATATTATCTTATTTCCTTGGTATTTAAGATAATGTCAATTTTCCTCTTTTAAATAGTTTGGGTAAAATTTACAATAATTACAGTAAATAACCTATTATATGATTTTGAATTTTAAACCAAAATTAAACACAAAAAGGGTTGTTTTGGTCGTTAGTTTATACCAAACATAAATAATAAATAAATAAAATATAAATTAGTAATTACATTTACTCCGCATTTAAATTATAAATATATATATATCCGTCCAAATCTACGTAAATGACACTATTATATTAAAAAAATGTTTGTTTGATATTGTGTGTTTGAATTTGAAGTGTTTCCATTGCATGGGAATAAATGTATGGCAATAACTTCCATAATTAATGGAAATTTAATATTTGTGACCACGTAGCAATAAACATAGAATTGGTTTCTATAATAAAATGTTATGAATAAGATGATAACTTTCTAACCATGTATGTTTTTGGGAGAAATTTACTGAATAGTGAATTAAATGCCTAAATGGTTACAATTTGAATTGAGATTAGGAATAGGAATTGTAACTCCAACTAAGGAAATAAATAAGTAATATATATACATACACATATAAGAACTAAATGAAATTAAATCAATGTAGTTATAAATGTGAGTTACAATAATTAAATTAGAATGTTAGGTGGGACTGGTATAAATGACATTTAATAGAATAATTAATGCCTTAGGAAAATATGACTATTACTATCATAAATGGCATATTATCTAAATAATAGTAATAAATAGAATTAAAGGGGATTAATGGGAATTGATTGATGTAGTAAATGCTAAGTCCAATAAGAAAATAAATGAATAAACATCCTGGGACAGGAAGTTATAGCTTTTCCTTATTTTATTCTAGTTAATCTAGAATTAATATAATTAGAAATAAGGTTTGGACGTAGGTTAATAATGCGAAGTCGGTTGACTTATTCGATAGAAGTCTGCACTTTCCAGTAGTCGGATATATGTATAACCGATGTGAGATATCATTAACAATAGGAACCGGGATGATAGTTAATTGCATAGCGAGAATTATTTCCTAAAATAGGTTATCAAAAGAAGAAACCATCAAGGGAATAATTCGTAAGCGTAGCCTACTTCAGGATTAGAGGTATTAAGTAGTTAGATTCACCCATAAAAGGGTATTAAGTTATCGTGTAGCTCACTTCCCCATAAATAAGAAATGTTAAATGGCTATTGGATACGAGTTTAGTAATCCCCGTGTAGGTCCTCTTCCTCTAAGTAGTTAGTGATGGGGGTGAGAGTTCGCCTTAGGATTAAGTATTAAATGACTGTTAAGGTGGTACCATGAGTCTGCCTATTCTACGGGAAGTATTAAGTGGCTAGGAGATTATCTAATAAGGTCATCTAGATAGTAACATGAGGGTCTGCCAGGAGAGTCTTAAATGGTGTCGCGCTCATATTTAAACCTTGTATTAAGTGCCTAGTTACTATCTCTCACTTTATGCGGGGTTTGGGTATATGTGTGAATGAAGGAAGCATTAAATTAGTAGGACATAGTAGCTAGTGTCCTCTAATTTATACTAGGGTAGGGTAAACCACCGAGTAAGGTATTAAGTGATCGATAGGTCCGCCTTGGGTCTTAAGTGATCAAAAGGATCCACCCTTATCTTATATGGATAGTGATGTCTTAAGTGGTTATACATAAATAATTAACCTCCTCATAGAATAGTGAATAGTTGAGTGCCCAACTATTAGTCTTTGGTAATTAGTTGAATAATGGTTTAAAGGATTCATACTTATGCGTAAACGATCCATCTCAGTATTGCGATATCATTTTCTTTAGGGATGCTACCTTGGGTATGGTATTTAGTCGTTGTGCACAAATCTTTAAATGATTAGGTTATAATTGCTAGCCTTGTTAGACATATGTTTTGGTTGAGAGTCTTGAGACCAAACGGGTACATTTGTGTATTGTAGACAGTGTTATACATTTTCTACTCAACAGGACTTGTTATTCTGACCTCTCTCCTCATAACAACTCACATGTTTATATAGGGGAAGGACTAGTCTTAGCAGATGTTAAGTTTGGTCTTCGATTCTCGTTTTTTGATGCTCGATATCAATGTGGCGACATGCTTTAAGGTAATTCTCTTAGTTAGTATAAGTTATCCTATCTTGTTTTCGTTGCCAGTTAGTTTTATTGTACTCTAATTATGCTCATGCTTGTTTACTTGCAAATACCAGATATGTACTCTCTATGCTTGGAGGTTTTGAATTTTGATTTTTGTCAAAATATAGGCTCCAAAAATTGTGGGGTGTTACATGTTATGTGCAAGGGTGTGGTGTGTGTAAGTGTAATGACACCGTGTAAGAGAAACGATGTTAGGGAGTGATATTATTTTATTAAGGTAGACTCTTTTTATTTAAATACTTTTTCCTAAGCTCTTCTTAGCTTAGTTAACATTTTTATTAATTTATTATGGCTATGTTATTATAATCACATATGTGTGTTACACCTTTGTACAACTTTTATCCAAAAACACCGTTGAGAATCTGGGATTCATTTATCATTACACTTTCCGATTTGAGTTAAACTATTTTCCTAGGTAAACAAAATTTGAGAATGGTTTCTTATAGTTTATAAATAATTAAAAGTTGGTAAAAACTCTATTAAACCATTCTAATAATTGCTATTATGAAATTTTGAAAGAAATCAAGATTTTTCCGTAGCTTAAATCCTTAAATTGAGGTTTTAATTTTCTGGGTTGTTTCATGTTGTTAAGGCTTGGGATTAAGTTTTTTCTATTCTATGTAGACTTATTTTTTGAACATTCCATCTGTATTACAACTATTAAAATGTTTAAATTGGTTGGTGTGCTCTATTGGTAAACTAAAATGTTTTTATGCTAACATTATGGCTCATGAGAAATTAGTATGTGCCAAAGCATTGATAGAAGTTAAGCATGATAAACTTTTTACATCTTCGGTTAAATTCTGCTTGATATTAAGCATGTTGCGAAAGTTTATGTCAGATGTGGATGGATGTCTAACATTAGTAATGATTGCCACTCTTTTGCGCATCTAGTTGCAATTTGCAAAATTCTGATCCTGGATGTTCATGCTCCCCTATGTAACAATCTATGCTCCAATAGTCTGAATTTTTATTAAAAAGCTAAAATCCAAGTCTACTGAAGTCCAAATTGGGTATTTGATATCCTACAAATAGGAAAAGATAAATATATCATATCTTAAGTGAATATCTCATAGCAGAAGAGATTTAAATTTTGATAATAAATAAATACTTGTAGGATCTAAATTAACCCTAGAGGGGGGAGGGGTGAATAGGGTTTATTACAGTTTTTGATGAGTAATTAAATAATATCAATCACAGATAATAATCAAAGTAAATACGGAAAATAAATAACACACAGATATACCCAACTTCGGCAAAACCCTGCCTACTGCTGCATTCCCCAAGGTTTTTATTAGGTATTAGTAACCAATTACAACGCTTACACCACCCGTAAACTCGCAATAATTCCTAGCCTATTTCTCATAACCCTACGCTCAAAACTTATTCCTAGTTTCTACTAGGAGCCATATAAAAGGCCTTAAAATATCGCTTTAGTTGCACTAATTACGCTCAAAACCCTGCACTGATTTCTATCCCTGAAACCAAATTTCCCCAAATTACAACCCCGTAATTCGTCTCCCAAGTTTTAGAGACAAATTAGAAAACTATAAATTTGATTAAAAATTTAAAAACAATTAAAAAAACCCTTATAAAAAAACCCTAGTTTTATTTATAAATGAATAAGATCCATTAGCCCTTATAATTTTGGTTGGCGTCTTCCATTTTCTCCAGCCCTTTTTACTTTGGCCCGATCTCCTCTCTGGAAAAATAAAAATGGCGATTGCGATTACTAGGTTTTGCTTCCTTTTCCTAAATCGTGACTTCAATTTTATTGATTTTAATTATCATCGCCAATTTGAACTATCGAAACTTGGTAAGTTTATTGATTTTAATTCTCTGGTTGCTCAGTTAATTTGCTTGGTTTCGATTTTTTTTGTACTGCTAGTGATGAATCGTTGCATATTTATAAGGTTAATTGGAAAACTCTAGAACCAATCTCTGATTTCAATTTAATGATTCGGTCTTGATATATTCGTGAATTTTGGGATTGATTCTAGATGATACTTGCCTTTGAATTTGTGTGATTTTTGGGGCTTTTGAAATAGGCTTTGAATTGGTATGATACTTCTGGATATTTCTTTGATTTGAATATAGCTAGCTAATATTGAATATTTCCAACTTGCGTAGAATTTTTGGAGTTTTAATTGGTCTTACATGTTACGTGATTTCTAGAAATAAAATTATGCCCTTAATTTCTGGAAGTAAAAAGATTTTGCTCAAAATGACTTGGACTGATTTTCGAGTTTCCCCTTGTTGCTTCTTTGATTGGAAATGAATATAGTCGTATGTTAGTACTTCAAATGAATCTGGTCGACTTATTTGTGGATGAATTTTGAAAAATTCCGAATTAAATATCTTCCCAAAGTTGATTGATATCTTCTGGAAAATAGATGAAAAACTTGCCAGTTATTTCTTGCTGATTGGCTTGATTTATCCCATAAAACATTTCCTTTGATTTCTTTCCAAAAATGCCTTTTCTGAAATAGTTCTTACATACTTTGTTACGCTGATATGTATGAATTAATCATGTCTAAAACTGTAGTGCATGATTGCCAAGTCATCTATGTTGATTTATAGAAAAACTTGAATTGTTTTCCCATTTATTATTATGCTCAAAACTGATCATGTACACCTCATTGCACTGATTTCTCCTTATCTTTTGCTGTTGAAACTTTGGCATGCACATATACATCCCTGATTAATTCACCATTTACATATGCTTGCACCAGTTGCTAAGATGTCTCCATTGCTACTGTATTTGTCATTGAGCTGCACACACTACTCATGCTCCATTCTGCTTTAGCCATGCTGCTCCACCATTTTCTCTGATCTGATGCATCCAAATGTATGTTGTGTGTAGATCCTGAACTTGTTCATTTATAAGGTTGTTGGTCTGACTTGAGTAGTCATGCATCAGTACCATATGTTTGTGCTTGTTGCATCAGTAATTGTGTCATTCCAGTTTTGCTGTGTGCATCCATTATGTTGTTAGCATCTACTTGAACCATGCTGCACTATTTGTTCATCTTGCACTTCACTGCCTTGAACCTGAAATGTGTATGCTTACATTACCTTGGCACTTGTATTTGCACCACTGCTATTTCACTGTATAGTACACTATCTATTGTTCCATGCTGATTTGTAAATATGAGTCTTCATGCTGCATTTGCCTTTGACCACATTGCTTTGATCCTTGCAAGTACATGGCTCGACCATGAATGTTGTGTTCACTGCTGAGTTTCCAAAAATATGTTAATATTGTGTTGAAACTCATTGTTGTTGCCATTTATGTTGCTCGGCCATTTGTACACTTATATACATGTATGCCATGTATTTGCATGTGTTGTTATGTTGCAACATTTACTTTGAAACACCATGTTATAATGTTTTCATTTTCACTTGCACTGGGTTGAGTTAGTCCATGTGGCTCCTCCTCAGTTGCACATTGATTAGCGAGGCAGTGAACGCGTGTAACTTTATACACGTGTGTACATGCAGCCATTCAGAATAATATTCCTATCCTTACATATCAGACTGAGTTAGAAAAATGATGAGAAACACACTGAAAATCTGAGGCAAATAAAATTTAAAAATAAATTTATATTTGTATGCACTTCAGATTTATTTCTACTGTAGTGTACCGTGTGTGTGTTTCATGTGACAGGTAAGCAGATGGTGACTGGACTGACTGTGAGGCTATAAAGACAGAAGATGAAGCAGAGTGTATATGTGTCAGTTAATGAATGTGTATGAGAGTCTATATAACTGAGTGACTGTATGAATGTTGTAGTTAGGAACAAATGTACATGATGAGAGAATTGTACTGATATTTGTAATAAACAAATTTGATTGAAATGAAATATTACTTTATTGTGTTCAAACAAATTTGTCTTTCGTATTTAGTTTATATACAAGTACAATATCATGTGAAATTTTATAACTGTGAATATACAATAGTGGAGTTAGAATGTTGTACTATTTCAGATTTTGAAATAAAATATTTAATTGAATAAATATACTGTGAATTGTGTATAATAGTATATTATTCAATAAATATTTATTTCTATGAGATGAAATATAAAATAGTACAATTACAAACACATTTAAATAATATTATATGTTTGTTATCATCAAACAAAAATCATACAACACATTGTTGTACCAAACAGTCTCCCTTTTTTTATGATGACAAACATATATAAGATTTTGAATATGTTAAATGTGTTTGAATGTGAAATATATTACTCCCCCTATTTGTATGCTCCCCCTACAACTAAACTCCCCCTATATATGTGGAAAATATAAATAATGAAATTCAGTTGACCACTCTGCCCCTTGATATTTAATTTCTAATCTTAAAATATTTTTGAATTAAATACTCATCAATCGTAATCTTAAATATTCTCCCCCTTTTGTTATCATCAAAAGAACAATAGAAATCGAAATAGTGATAAATATAAATTCATATTAAGAGAGAGAATATATATCGTAAATCCCATTTAATCAAACAAAAATCATAATTGTAACAACCCGAAAAATCAGAACCAATTTAAAAAATTTATTTTGGCAATTTTGATGAATTTTGAATATTTAAAATGAATTATTTTAAATAATAACGACGAGAAATTTATTTTGAATAGAATTAGAACGTATATATTTATTTGAATCGACGTTAGAATATAAATATTTATTTTAATTATAACGTAAATTGAAAATGGTGCGGTAGTTTGAAAATTCGATTTCAAATTTCAAATGAATGTACAGGATTCAAAATAAACCGGATTTTAGTGAAACCAAAAATATTTGAATCTATTTGAAAATATCTTTCCAACGAATCCAAAAAATTGAAATTTCATAGCGGGAATAAAAAGTTATGCGGAGTTGAAAATTCAGAATAGTCGCTCTGGAGATATAGCCCTTAAAAAATGGAAATTTTGCAAACGACCTCCGTTTTCGACGAAACCACTTTGTTGGATCTGGGATGTTGAATTATTGCTAGATTCCAAAAATCATAATTTTCCGAATCAATATGTGAGCATGGCGAAGTAAAATGTGTTTTGATAGTTTTAGTCAATTTGGATCTGTAACGACCCGTGTTTTTGGCACTCAAATATTTAATTTAATTTATTTATTTTAAATATTATATTAGGAATATTAATGGAATTTAATATTTAATTCGTTACTGAAATGAAGTTGAACGTTATAATTTATATATAATATAAATTCGAGCTTGAAAATGGTGTGCAGTTCGTAAATTGGAGTTTTGAACTTCAACTGAGAATACAGGATTCGATATAAGTTGGATTTCTGTGAAATAAGAAACGTGGAACCGTAATAATGATAATTTTCATGTGAAAGAGAAAAATTCAGATTCCGTGTTATTGGTTGCGAGTTATGGCTAAATCAAATTTGAAATAGTCGCTATGGAAATCGTTATTAAAATATCGACCTTTAAAATAGCCGTTTTGCAAACGGACTCAAATTTCGACGAAACCAGTTTCATTTGAACCGTATCATTAAATTATTGTACGGTGGTGAGTGGCGTGGAAAACCGATGTCGTATGTGGCCACGGTAGCCGAAAACGCCGGTTCATTTTCTATAGCGCGTGATTTATGTAATAAAGGGATATTTGAGTGTAACTTGAGCAGACGATCGAATTAGGCCACGAAACCAGTTCCGTTGAGTTCGTATCGTCGATTAGAGTCAGAATAAGTATATAGTTTGTTATTTTTAGAGATCGAGAAATTTAGCGTTAAAAAGGGTAGGGCGGTTCGGGGTAAAAACAGCCTATCGGGCAAACAGTCTCAGAATGCGACGAAACTAGTGCCGTTGGGTTCGTATCGAAAAGTTATTGCAAGATATCAAGGTTTCAAGTTGATTCGATTTATCTGGTGATCGTAAAAAAATTAAATGCGTGTTCATTTCTGGTTTTATAAAGGAAATTTTTTCAAACGATGTCGGAATTCGACAAAACTTGTCCCATTGGGTCCGGAATACATTTTTACACTAGGAACAACTTTTTTATCAGAAGACAGAAGTCGTTTGTAGGGGTTTCGCTGTGTTACTTTGCGACGAAGTATCGTTTAATAATAAAATAACAAAAATAAAATAAAATCTATTTTTCTTCGTTCTTAAGGCTCCATTCCCAGCCGTATTTTCCTAACCTATCCTAGCCAACGTACCAGAGTACACCAATGGGTTCAGCTACCCTAATATATATATATATATTTATGTGTTCGCAGACCTATAGGGTAATGAAATAATTAGGCTTGTATTTAAATTCACACGTCTTATACTAGCACACTGCCATCTGCTTTAGCTACCCCTCCTAACCTATTCTTCTGCAAAATAAATTTCACATGCATGTCAAGATCATCGAAACGACGCAGCAATGTTGCTTCAAAAAAAAGGTAGTACCTGTACTACCCTAGCATGCTACAGCGAACCTAGACACCGTGGGGGACAAGGAAAACATCTCCTATATAAACGAGCGACCCTCATTTCTTTCTCAAAGCATTTCAACAACAGCTTCACCATATAAATCAACGCATACTGCTCGTCAAACACTCAACAGAAAAATTTCGCCGGCCCTAACCCTTATGAACGACCGAAAGTACACCGATTCCCTCACCAAAAGTCCTCAAATTCAATCAGCTTCCTCCGAAAACTTCAACAGAAATTAGGCTCGTCCACTGAGACCCTCATTTTGAACGACGACGATCCCAAATAGGGCGTCAGGCTGACCAGCAGCTGCTTTCGAAGTGGCTGTGCTCAGGGTGATTTTGAGGGTTCGATACAGTACCGAGAGGAGAGGGGGTTCGGGTGGCCATTGACATGATTGGTGGCGTTGGGTCTGTGAAGTTTCCGGTGGGGGTCAGTGAAGGTGAGGCGCGAGGAGTTGGGTCGGCTTCAATGCTGTTGAACGAAGGACAAAAGGGTTTGACTGTTATACGCTATAACCAATAGTAATTAAGGTGTAATAGAATATAATTAAAGTATAATTAGTTATTATGATCATACACTTATACTAATTAAATTAATGATCATTATGCAGACGGAATGGAATTTGAAGATGGGAAGTCTGAGCCTGGACTTTTGAACGGAGGGGGGATAAAATCAGTTGTCCTGTTTAATAATGTAATTAACCTGCATATAGCTTATAGTAATAGATAAATTTATAAACTAGTTGGTAAGGATCGTATAACTTAGTATACCGACTGGTTTAAAACTGCTAAGCCCATGTAATTTTAGGGTATATGCATGAAAATTAAACCTTTTAATTTTAAGATATAAGCATGTAAATATTGTTAACTTAAAATGTGGTTAGGTGGATATAATCTAATTAAATCATGTTTAAGGGTAGAAGCAAACGAGTCTAGAGAATGGAAATATAGGAGTCCGACATGATATTTTTAACACTAGTACTAAAGCTATGAAGAATCGGCCTAACCTATTTGTTAACATACGTAAGTAGGGTAAATAATTCTATCAATTTAGGGTGAATTATTTAATTTAAATTATTTAAACTTAAATATTAATAACTCATGTACGTGTTATCAGAATTGGACCAAGTGAATTGCATTGAAACCATGGTTTTGGACACTATAGTCTGAAAACAACTTGGACGGTGTGGGAAGCAGCTGGAGCTTTTAATTGAATTAAACTCATGTTTAATTTAATTAAAACTGAACCGTTCAACAATGGAATAATCAAAGGTGAGTTAAACTCACTCAGTTTTCCCATTTATATTTTATATAAATTGGGTTTTTATTTTTTTGTGCTTTGCTTGCTGATGGATGCCTGTTTGCTAGTTATACCTTTGTTTGTTGATTTAACTGATGAAATTAAACTGTGTTTAATTTCAGTGAAATACCAAACCGTTATTTTAACGATTGGTTCCAATAAAGGTAACTCATCTTGGTTGGTCACGTTTATAAAATAAACGTGTTTTAAACTGTTGAATTATTTGAATTGCTTGTGGTTGATGTTAATGGCCGTTATTTATCGTTATCAGTTAAATGAAACTGAATGACCTGATTTGAGATGACCATTTGGGTACAGGGAAGAACAGGTTGGAGGGATCCAACCGGATTCCTCAAAAATATTGTTTGTCTTCATATCAATATATATGAACTGTTCTATTTGGTGTGATTGATTTGATGGTTGATTATTGAATGTTCAACATCTGTTAGTTTAAACCAATGAGTGATATTGGTTGGGTATTTGACAGTATATGGCCTATAAAATCAATCGTGTTATAAATATTGATTCACCGTCAGGTGAATCGATAGAGATAAAATTATAAAATTTATTTTATAACTGAAGTTGGGTTTTGATTATATTATTTTGAATCATAGTTATTAAAGAGAAATAAATAAATACCTTATTTATTTAAGACTTTGATTCATTTTAATTGATTTTATTAAGAAAGTTCCGATGTAAATCAGATTTATAAAGTACAAGATGAGAAATAAAGTCGCTTAGTTAAATTTGAATAATTGGTTTATTGAGGAACAATTAAATGGGATTTATTTAACTTAATTATATTTTTGGTTTATGTAAAGTGAGAATCAATTGGAGTCGCTTAACAAGATAATTGAATTTTGAGTTAATTAAATCGACCAGTTTGAATTGAAATTGATTTTCAAATTAACGTGTTTTGATTAAAATAGTTAAATGTATATTGTTAAACTTTAAATAAGGGTTTTAAAGGGATTTACTATTTATTTTAGTTAATAAAGGAATTAACTACTAATGTAGTTAACGATAGAAATAAATTATTATTTTAATTTAGAAAATTTCTATTGAATGGAAATTCATTTAGAAAGGTAATCGAATTTGGAATGAAATCTACTTGAAATGGTGAGGGGAGTTATGAACGGGTTTTATATTTAAAACCCAAACTTTTTATATCGAAGTTATAAAGAGAAGATCGAGCGAATGAAATAGCGTGGAATAAATGATACTTAATCAGTTGAATTAAGTTAGAGGAATGTAAGACAAAGGGTTTATATAAGACCAGGGTTATGTAAATGAAATTTTAAGTGTAAAAGCATTGATATTTGATTAACGTTATTTGAAATTTATATCAAGTAACAAGGGAAGATTTTTGAAATAAGATTTCAAAAATGGGAAATGGTCAAATAGATTTAAAAGGAGAATGGGTATAAGTGAATCTGGTTAAAGAAGTGGGTTATAGGGTTGTATAACCAAATCCAAGTTAAATGGAAATTTGGTTTGAGATTTGAATGGAATATTGGGTTTTGTTTACAGCTTATATTTATCTGAAGATATGAATGTTGTTGATCAAGGTCTGAGAGGTAATTAAAATACCCCAACTTGAACGACATCAGGATTATCCGAAGATGATATTATTTGGTAATCGTAAAAGAGTTTGGCGATAGTTCATCCTTTCTATTGGTGAAATAATTCAACGTTGGTGGGATTTGATGAATATATAACAAGAGATTCGAAGTGAAAGGAATGTAAAGCTAGTTTTATTTTATACTAATAAATATTAGTTATCATTCAAGGAAGGGATAAACAATATCACGTAACGTTGTTTATGAAGTAATAAGTTGAACAGATTTTCCAAGTTAATAATAAAGAAGGATGTAACAAATGTTTTGAAGGGGAAATTTAGTGAAAATTTAATTTGGTCATTTTGCTAAGTATTATATAGAACTGGTTTTGAGAACACTTGTATACTATACAAGAATTCAATTATCGTACTTTTCACGTTTAAAGGAGTTAGAAGTTTTAACTAAATATAAGTGAATTAGTGATTATAAATTAAAGGCCAAGTGGTGCTGGATACTGAACTAGTGAACTCATTGGAGTGTCATGTTTGAAACACTGATTATTTTGATAGTTAAATCACCGACTATCAAACCCGCCCAATACGATTGTTGGTATGGAAAGACCGGGATCGAATTTATATTCGAAAACCATTCCGACCAACAAATACGTGAAGATCTTAGAAGATGATCGAGATGATGCTGTGAAGACCGTGGATCTTCATAAACGGAAGAACCACTAATATTCTCTACCTGGCAAGTAGAGATAAGCTGTGATTCTGTCGTGGTTGGAATCTACGGGTTGCAAGGACTTCTCGCTACTGATCCATTGGGTGATTCCTATATTGGATGCAGTAGGAGAGTGCCTTCGGTTCATCCTGTTCCTGGATGACTTGTATGGACGGATGTCTGACAGAGTATTTCCAAAAGGATCACGTACGTTGATTTCTTCAAACGTGCTATAGTGTTGGCGGAGAATTGCCGCTCTCTTAGCTTCCAGCTAGAGTATTTTTGTGGACGTCAATTAGTGATATCTGACGGATCTGACGATGTGGCATTCAAAGTGAATGGTGATCAGATGTTCAAGAATAAACTCTGACCTCAAGCCTTATCAACCGGGAAATGACAAAAATCGGGCAGGCAGCATGACTATGTGGGTCGCTCCCATTAGGGTGTATGATCACCTATCTAGAGAAATTCCTATTTGTTCTTAAATCTATGTTTCGATGCTGTCCCTTTTCGGGAAACGGTTGTTGATCCCAACCGTCGGTGATATACATTCGATACTCTCAAGCGAAATGAGGGGTCGGTCATGTGAGGGCCGGGTTGCAAGACGTTCTTGTTGAACCCAGTGTATTCGTCTCTAGAGATACACTATCGGCAGGTGGTCCCATACCTTGTCAAGTTGGAATCCAATCTCCAATAAGCGCCCGCGGTTTTGATTGTATACTATATATGTGGAGCGTGAGATGCAAGCGTTCCACTAGATTGTTATTTACTTGTATTTAGACATTATTATAATATCAGACAAGATATTGGTTTCAAAACTGTTTTGGGTTATCGTAAGGTAAAAACCGTCCGTATTTATGTGTGGATTTGGTCTTACGATTATCCTTTTCTTTTGAAAAGATTTTGAACTTTAAAATCATGATTGGATGGTTCACCCTTATTACTGTGCGAGTTTTTCTCACTCTGGTTCACCAGACTGACCCGGTGTTTTGTAAATGCTCGGATTAGCCCGGAGTGTACAGGTTCAGGTTAGCGACTGCTGTGAAGAGACGAGCTGGAAGAGTCCAGACGTATGATATTACTACTATTCCGCTGTGTGTTGTATATGGGAACAGGCTATTATAACTGTCCCATGGTATGATGTACTCTGATACTGTAAGTATATTCAAAGCTCTCAATAAAGATTTATTTCTGTATTATATTTTGTTCCACTGCGATGTGAGACTCTGTGTTGTGGTGTTTCTTCTTCTTCTACTCTAATATTTCTTTCTTTCTTATCTCACCCACTAATTTCTTTCTAAAACTATCTAGTGTTTTCGGTGCTTGGAGGATCGGCATGAGTACGGTAAGGTATTTCTGTCGATTTCCGGGGCTGAAATCGCTGGGTCGTTACAGTGGTATCAGAGCTGAAGGTTAAGTGATTACCTTGGCTCTGTGGCGTGACTCGGTAGAGATGGGGTTAGTAATACCCTAGATTGAGTTTGAGTGTATATATACGAGTGAACGTATTTGTAGATTTTATAAAAAAATGTTTTATATTGTGGAGATTTATTTGTTTGAGTTGTTTATGAGTTCTAGTCGATCAGTTTGATCCACTGTATCGATAGGGATTACCAAACGCTCAAGTACGATAAACCGACACAGTATGTTTTGAAAGAGGGTAAATGAAATAATTTTACCCAAATTATATTTTAATATAAAGGAATGATATATATTTGAAGTGTTATAGTATATTGGATGTGTTGGTTGATTATAATTGAAATGGTTATATAAATAACCAATTAGAATGCGTATAATATAAAAGCAGATTTATTAAATCTGAAATTAAAATCAGAATTGAAATTAAAATTCCTAAATGTGGGAAAGGAATTTGCAAATGAACTTGGATTGAATATATGAGAATTTTACAATCCTGGGAGATTTTGAATTGTTTACAAGCATCGTGAATGTTATTTTGAAATAAATTTCAAAATGAAAGTGTTTAAAGTTGAGTTTTGAAATGATATAGTATTGAACTCACTTCGATAGCTGGGGAATAACTCTGAGGATGCTGGCCACATCATTAGTGTTCATTTCCGAGTTCTAAGTGACGGATTACTACAAAAAATCTTGTTTTGAATTGCTTTAAGAAAACAAGTTGTTTTGAATCCTGAAAAGGAATATTTGATTTTTGAAAGAACTGAACTATTTAAAAACTCCCAGGGAAATTGTGTGAACAAAAACAAAATTAAATAGAAGTTTGTGAAAGCAAATATGAATTGAATTGAAACTAATTAACTGGAAATTGAATCGGGATATAATGTGTCAGGAAGAATCAGATTTTGGATTGTGAGACAAGAATCTGAAATGGCATTGGACTAGTAAGCTAAGAGTTGAAATCGATAATGGGTGGAAAGTGAGTTAAGAATGGGATTTGGCTTGGACACATGAAGAATTTAGTTCGAAGGATAAAATTGGAATTTCTATTTAGGAATGCATCTGTATATGCTGATAGGGCAGCAGACGGAAAGGATATAATGATATGCCCGACAAAAAGGTACACGTTTATTTTTATATGGGGTTGATGATTTATGAGCCCATTTGGAAAGCCGCTTGGCTGTTTCATTTTCTTTTGGATTGGAAAAGGCCTAGAAAGGGCGAGTTGTGGTTGTACCGATTGAGCCGGACAGAGGAGGTGCTGGCGAAATTTTTCGAAAATATAATGTGTTAGAAAATTTTCAATATTTTTGAAAATATTTATTCACAGTATTGAATTGGTTTCTAATTTAATATAAAAATAGATTGGAAATTTTTGAGTATATAACGTCCTTTCTTACCTTAGCAATTTCGAGGACGAAATTATTTTAAGGGGGGAAGAATGTAACGACCCGTGTTTTTGGCACTCAAATATTTAATTTAATTTATTTATTTTAAATATTATATTGGGAATATTAATGGAATTTAATATTTAATTCGTTACTGAAACGAAGTTGAACGTTATAATTTATATATAATATAAATTCGAGCTTGAAAATGGCGTGCAGTTCGTAAATTGGAGTTTTGAACTTCAACTGAGAATACAGGATTCGATATAAGTTGGATTTCTGTGAAATAAGAAACGTGGAACCGTAATAATGATAATTTTCATGTGAAAGAGAAAAATTCAGATTCCGTGTTATTGGTTGCGAGTTATGGCTAAATCAAATTTGAAATAGTCGCTATGGAAATCGTTATTAAAATATCGACCTTTAAAATAGCCGTTTTGCAAACGGACTCAAATTTCGACGAAACCAGTTTCATTTGAACCGTATCGTTAAATTATTGTACGGTGGTGAGTGGCGTGGAAAACCGATGTCGTATGTGGCCACGGTAGCCGAAAACGCCGGTTCATTTTCTATAGCGCGTGATTTATGTAATAAAGGGATATTTGAGTGTAACTTGAGCAGACGATCGAATTAGGCCACGAAACCAGTTCCGTTGAGTTCGTATCGTTGATTAGAGTCAGAATAAGTATATAGTTTGTTATTTTTAGAGATCGAGAAATTTAGCGTTAAAAAGGGTAGGGCGGTTCGTGGTAAAAACAGCCTATCGGGCAAACAGTCTCAGAATGCGACGAAACTAGTGCCGTTGGGTTCGTATCGAAAAGTTATTGCAAGATATCAAGGTTTCAAGTTGATTCGATTTATCTGGTGATCGTAAAAAAATTAAATGCGTGTTCATTTCTGGTTTTATAAAGGAAATTTTTTCAAACGATGTCGGAATTCGACGAAACTTGTCCCATTGGGTCCGGAATACATTTTTACACTAGGAACAACTTTTTTATCAGAAGACAGAAGTCGTTTGTAGGGGTTTCGCTGTGTTACTTTGCGACGAAGTATCGTTTAATAATAAAATAACAAAAATAAAATAAAATCTATTTTTCTTCGTTCTTAAGGCTCCATTCCCAGCCGTGTTTTCCTAACCTATCCTAGCCAACGTACCAGAGTACACCAATGGGTTCAGCTACCCTAATATATATATTTATGTGTTCGCAGACCTATAGGGTAATGAAATATTTAGGCTTGTATTTAAATTCACACGTCTTATACTAGCACACTGCCATCTGCTTTAGCTACCCCTCCTAACCTATTCTTCTGCAAAATAAATTTCACATGCATGTCAAGATCATCGAAACGACGCAGCAAAGTTGCTTCAAAAAAAAGGTAGTACCTGTACTACCCTAGCATGCTACAGCGAACCTAGACACCGTGGGGGACAAGGAAAACATCTCCTATATAAACGAGCGACCCTCATTTCTTTCTCAAAGCATTTCAACAACAGCTTCACCATATAAATCAACGCATACTGCTCGTCAAACACTCAACAGAAAAATTCCGCCGGCCCTAACCCTTATGAACGACCGAAAGTACACCGATTCCCTCACCAAAAGTCCTCAAATTCAATCAGCTTCCTCCGAAAACTTCAACAGAAATTAGGCTCGTCCACTGAGACCCTCATTTTGAACGACGACGATCCCAAATAGGGCGTCAGGCTGACCAGCAGCTGCTTTCGAAGTGGCTGCGCTCAGGGTGATTTTGAGGGTTCGATGCAGTACCGAGAGGAGAGGGGGTTCGGGTGGCCATTGACATGATTGGTGGCGTTGGGTCTGTGAAGTTTCCGGTGGGGGTCAGTGAAGGTGAGGCGCGAGGAGTTGGGTCGGCTTCAATGCTGTTGAACGAAGGACAAAAGGGTTTGACTGTTATACGCTATAACCAACAGTAATTAAGGTGTAATAAAATATAATTAAAGTATAATTAGTTATTATGATCATACACTTATACTAATTAAATTAATGATCATTATGCAGACGGAATGGAATTTGAAGATGGGAAGTCTGAGCCTGGACTTTCGAACGGAGGGGGGATAAAATCAGTTGTCCTGTTTAATAATGTAATTAACCTGCATATAGCTTATAGTAATAGATAAATTTATAAACTAGTTGGTAAGGATCGTATAACTTAGTATACCGACTGGTTTAAAACTGCTAAGCCCATGTAATTTTAGGGTATATGCATGAAAATTAAACCTTTTAATTTTAAGATATAAGCATGTAAATATTGTTAACTTAAAATGTGGTTAGGTGGATATAATCTAATTAAATCATGTTTAAGGGTAGAAGCAAACGAGTCTAGAGAATGGAAATATAGGAGTCCGACATGATATTTTTAACACTAGTACTAAAGCTATGAAGAATCGGCCTAACCTATTTGTTAACATACGTAAGTAGGGTAAATAATTCTATCAATTTAGGGTGAATTATTTAATTTAAATTATTTAAACTTAAATATTAATAACTCATGTACGTGTTATCAGAATTGGACCAAGTGAATTGCGTTGAAACCATGGTTTTGGACACTACAGTCTGAAAACAACTTGGACGGTGTGGGAAGCAGCTGGAGCTTTTAATTGAATTAAACTCATGTTTAATTTAATTAAAACTGAACCGTTCAACAATGGAATAATCCAAGGTGAGTTAAACTCACTCAGTTTTCCCATTTATATTTTATATAAATTGGGTTTTTATTTTTTTGTGCTTTGCTTGCTGATGGATGCCTGTTTGCTAGTTATACCTTTGTTTGTTGATTTAACTGATGAAATTAAACTGTGTTTAATTTCAGTGAAATACCAAACCGTTATTTTAACGATTGGTTCCAATAAAGGTAACTCATCTTGGTTGGTCACGTTTATAAAATAAACGTGTTTTAAACTGTTGAATTATTTGAATTGCTTGTGGTTGATGTTAATGGCCGTTATTTATCGTTATCAGTTAAATGAAACTGAATGACCTGATTTGAGATGACCATTTGGGTATAGGGAAGAACAGGTTGGAGGGATCCAACCGGATTCCTCAAAAATATTGTTTGTCTTCATATCAATATATATGAACTGTTCTGTTTGGTGTGATTGATTTGATGGTTGATTATTGAATGTTCAACATCTGTTAGTTTAAACCAATGAGTGATATTGGTTGGGTATTTGACAGTATATGGCCTATAAAATCAATCGTGTTATAAATATTGATTCACCGTCAGGTGAATCGATAGAGATAAAATTATAAAATTTATTTTATAACTGAAGTTGGGTTTTGATTATATTATTTTGAATCATAGTTATTAAAGAGAAATAAATAAATACCTTATTTATTTAAGACTTTGATTCATTTTAATTGATTTTATTAAGAAAGTTCCGATGTAAATCAGATTTATAAAGTACAAGATGAGAAATAAAGTCGCTTAGTTAAATTTGAATAATTGGTTTATTGAGGAACAATTAAATGGGGTTTATTTAACTTAATTATATTTTTGGTTTATGTAAAGTGAGAATCAATTGGAGTCGCTTAACAAGATAATTGAATTTTGAGTTAATTAAATCGACCAGTTTGAATTGAAATTGATTTTCAAATTAACGTGTTTTGATTAAAATAGTTAAATGTATATTGTTAAACTTTAAATAAGGGTTTTAAAGGGATTTACTATTTATTTTAGTTAATAAAGGAATTAACTACTAATGTAGTTAACGATAGAAATAAATTATTATTTTAATTTAGAAAATTTCTATTGAATGGAAATTCATTTAGAAAGGTAATCGAATTTGGAATGAAATCTAGTTGAAATGGTGAGGGGAGTTATGAACGGGTTTTATATTTAAAACCCAAACTTTTTATATCGAAGTTATAAAGAGAAGATCGAGCGAATGAAATAGCGTGGAATAAATGATACTTAATCAGTTGAATTAAGTTAGAGGAATGTAAGACCAAGGGTTTATATAAGACCAGGGTTATGTAAATGAAATTTTAAGTGTAAAAGCATTGATATTTGATTAACGTTATTTGAAATTTATATCAAGTAACAAGGGAAGATTTTTGAAATAAGATTTCAAAAATGGGAAATGGTCAAATAGATTTAAAAGGAGAATGGGTATAAGTGAATCTGGTTAAAGAAGTGGGTTATAGGGTTGTATAACCAAATCCAAGTTAAATGGAAATTTGGTTTGAGATTTGAATGGAATATTGGGTTTTGTTTATAGCTTATATTTATCTGAAGATATGAATGTTGTTGATCAAGGTCTGAGAGGTAATTAAAATACCCCAACTTGAACGACATCAGGATTATCCGAAGATGATATTAGTTGGTAATCGTAAAAGAGTTTGGCGATAGTTCATCCTTTCTATTGGTGAAATAATGCAACGTTGGTGGGATTTGATGAATATATAACAAGAGATTCGAAGTGAAAGGAATGTAAAGCTAGTTTTATTTTATACTAATAAATATTAGTTATCATTCAAGGAAGGGATAAACAATATCACGTAACGTTGTTTACGAAGTAATAAGTTGAACAGATTTTCCAAGTTAATAATAAAGAAGGATGTAACAAATGTTTTGAAGGGGAAATTTAGTGAAAATTTAATTTGGTCATTTTGCTAAGTATTATATAGAACTGGTTTTGAGAACACTTGTATACTATACAAGAATTCAATTATCGTACTTTTCACGTTTAAAGGAGTTAGAAGTTTTAACTAAATATAAGTGAATTAGTGATTTTAAATTAAAGGCCAAGTGGTGCTGGATACTGAACTAGTGAACTCATTGGAGTGTCATGTTTGAAACACTGATTATTTTGATAGTTAAATCACCGACTATCGAACCCGCCCAATACGATTGTTGGTATGGAAAGACCGGGATCGAATTTATATTCGAAAACCATTCCGACCAACAAATACGTGAAGATCTTAGAAGATGATCGAGATGATGCTGTGAAGACCGTGGATCTTCATAAACGGAAGAACCACTAATATTCTCTACCTGGCAAGTAGAGATAAGCTGTGATTCTGTCGTGGTTGGAATCTACGGGTTGCAAGGACTTCTCGCTACTGATCCATTGGGTGATTCCTATATTGGATGCAGTAGGAGAGTGCCTTTGGTTCATCCTGTTCCTGGATGACTTGTATGGACGGATGTCTGACAGAGTATTTCCAAAAGGATCACGTACGTTGATTTCTTCAAACGTGCTATAGTGTTGGCGGAGAATTGCCGCTATCTTAGCTTCCAGCTAGAGTATTTTTGTGGACGTCAATTAGTGATATCTGACGGATCTGACGATGTGGCATTCAAAGTGAATGGTGATCAGATGTTCAAGAATAAACTCTGACCTCAAGCCTCATCAACCGGGAAATGACAAAAATCGGGCAGGCAGCATGACTATGTGGGTCGCTCCCATTAGGGTGTATGATCACCTATCTAGAGAAATTCCTATTTGTTCTTAAATCTATGTTTCGATGCTGTCCCTTTTCGGGAGACGGTTGCTGATCCCAACCGTCGGTGATATACATTCGATACTCTCAAGCGAAATGAGGGGTCGGTCATGTGAGGGCCGGGTTGCAAGACGTTCTTGTTGAACCCAGTGTATTCGTCTCTAGAGATACACTATCGGCAGGTGGTCCCATACCTTGTCAAGTTGGAATCCAATCTCCAATAAGCGCCCGCGGTTTTG
The DNA here is from genome assembly GCA_030737875.1 of Allium sativum. Classification (NCBI taxonomy): domain Eukaryota; kingdom Viridiplantae; phylum Streptophyta; class Magnoliopsida; order Asparagales; family Amaryllidaceae; genus Allium; species Allium sativum. The sequence goes on from JASFAX010000033.1 coordinate 12,129,137, forward strand.
ATTGTATACTATATATGTGGAGCGTGAGATGCAAGCGTTCCACTAGATTGTTATTTACTTGTATTTAGACATTATTATAATATCAGACAAGATATTGGTTTCAAAACTGTTTTGGGTTATCGTAAGGTAAAAACCGTCCGTATTTATGTGTGGATTTGGTCTTACGATTATCCTTTTCTTTTGAAAAGATTTTGAACTTTAAAATCATGATTGGATGGTTCACCCTTATTACTGTGCGAGTTTTTCTCACTCTGGTTCACCAGACTGACCCGGTGTTTTGTAAATGCTCGGGTTAGCCCGGAGTGTACAGGTTCAGGTTAGCGACTGCTATGAAGAGACGAGCTGGAAGAGTCCAGACGTATGATATTACTACTATTCCGCTGTGTGTTGTATATGGGAACAGGCTATTATAACTGTCCTATGGTATGATGTACTATGATACTGTTAGTATTTTCAAAGCTCTCAATAAAGATTTATTTCTGTATTATATTTTGTTCCACTGCGATGTGAGACTCTGTGTTGTGGTGTTTCTTCTTCTTCTACTCTAATATTTCTTTCTTTCTTATCTCACCCACTAATTTCTTTCTAAAACTATCCAGTGTTTTCGGTGCTTGGAGGATCGACATGAGTACGGTAAGGTATTTCTGTCGATTTCCGGGGCTGAAATCGCTGGGTCGTTACAGGATCGACCAGAAAATGGTCATTTTTCAAACGGTCTCCAAATTTGATGAAATTAGTTTTGTTAGAACCATATCATCAATACAAAGCTAGAAAATAATTTTTCAGGAATTTTAGATCCCGTATGTGGCCCCGGTAAATTTAAATGTGCGTTTGAATTTAAAATATATTGATTTATATTTTAAATTTACCCAAAACTGATCGAAATGATTAAATTGGCCTACGATATATATCCCATTGTGTTCGAAATAGGGGTAATTAGCTAGGGACGATAGTCAGTGGGTTCGATTTGGAGTTCGAAATAAAAGGTCACTTTATGGAATTAATTAAATAAATAAATAATATAATTATATACTTCCTTTCCCATCCCTTATCATCGTTCAACGCCCTTTATCCCTTACCCCTCCACATCGATAACCGATCAGAAAAGAAAAAAACGCGAACAGGGCGGGATCCGCCACTGCTGGCAGCTCACGCCGCCGCCCACCTCTGCAACCGCACCTCCCCTCCTCCCGTCCATCTCCTCCCTCCGCTCCTCCCCCAATTGAACCCAACGCCCCAGAAACCCCAAACAGGATCTAAGTCCGCCACTCCTTCCCCTGAAGCCGCCTCCGGCCGCACCCCCCCTCACCGACCATCTCAGCCCTCCCCTCCGCCTCCTCTGACCGCTAACAGCCGCGTGGGCCCCCCTTCCTCAGAAAATCCCAAAAAAGGTGAGTTTTATGTTGTTTTTATTTTATTTTTGTAGTTAAAAATAGGATTTATATGTAAATAAAATAAAATATGATTTTTATAGAGGGAATAATAATAAAGCTATGATTTTTAACTAGAGTATGCCTTGAAATTATTTTTCGAAAGGTAAAAACATGATTTTATCATATGTAAATAATATTTTTAGTTATAACATAAAGAGATGATTTTTATGACATAAAGATATGATTTTTAAACTCGAAAAGCTATGGTTTTTAGTTCATAAAAAGTTATGATTTATATTTATAAAAAGCTTTGATTTTTATTTAGGTGAAGTTATGATTTCTATTTATATAAAAAATATAATTTTTATATATAAGTAGCGTAATAAAAATATATGGATATCATTAAGATAAAAATTCATTTTTTTAATATATGTAGCGAAATAAAAATTCGATCTTTATAAAAGAAGTAGAAATATAAAAATATAATTTTTATATAGTAAGAAGCGTTGTAAAAATATATGAAGTAGAAATAAAAATATGATTTTTAATATAAATTTCGTGAAATAGATCTTATTGAAAACGCGGCGAAGATTTTCTACATAAGAAGAGTCGCGGCGTTTGGCTTAGCTTATAGATGAGAATTCCTCATTTTTATTTTATTTTCTAATTAAAGTATATACTAGGATGCAGATGGTGCTTAGCAGCCACCCGACACCCGTCGTCGACAGACCATGGACGACTTGTTTGTTTGTTTGATTGTGTTGTGAATATTGATTGTGTGATGCGGAATGGAATAAAATATTTTATAGTTAAAAATATAATTTTTACGTGTATATAAAATGAATATTTATAAACAAATCGGGCGATTTGTTTATGTACACACATTTGACTAATATTGATTGGGACGATAAATTTTACACATCGCCCAACTGCACAAATAAAATTCATTATTTGTTGATTGAAACCCCACACGGGTATTGGGATGATATTGGACATACACTAGTCCCAATAATTAGTTGTATGTCGATCGATTGATTGACAGGCTGTCATAAGCGTTAAATATTTATGTTTGATGCTTATGCAGTGTAGAATGCACTCTGGATGATGGTTGACTGTGTTTGATTGTTGTTGTATACATGTGTTGTATGAAATCCATATATATCAAATTATATGGTAATTGACTGTGTCTAATTCCAGTTCAGAAGAATAAATATTTTAAAATAACGAAGATTTTAAAATAATGAATATTTTAAAATAATATTCTGTAGTGGATCAAAATGTGATTTTGATGTCCAATTTGGGATGGACAAGAAAATATTTAAATATATAAAGACGTGTTGATTAGATTAACACCATTTTGACGTGAATGATATTTATATCGATTTTATTCATTTCTATAATGAATATCGAAAAGGAATTGATTTCGAAATATATACTATCATTTATATGTCGATGATATGGAATATTCAATTTGGATTTGAAATTGAATATGAAGTTGAAATCATTTTGAAAACGAGTTTAAAACGGTCTATAAAATACGTTTGAAATGGAAATCGATGAAATATATATATATATATATATATATATATATATATATATATATATATATAATGGCCTGAATAGAACGCGCTGCGCCGTGGCAGTTCGTGAATTTCGACCATTGACTTCGAATGGACATTACGGGAGATCCGACTGTCGGATTCTCCTAAAATCGGAATCTTTGGGTTCGTATCGAAAAGAGCTTTCTAACGAATATTAGAGATTTGAAATATAACAGTTGGATTTGGAATTATATCCAAATCAAATTTGGAAAAGGTTGTTGTATGTGCAGTTTGATGGCCGTTTATGGATATCGACTGCACGGGCCTTGATAAAATTATTAAAAATAACGATAATTTGTGTAAAATCATAATAAATGATTTTGAAAGAATTGGGATGAAAAATTCCATACTTGAAAAGATAATAAGGTATTTTTATCAAAATGAAATAGTTATGAACTAGAATAATAAATCCAATGTTTTTAAATAATTAAATTGGATTTGAAATGGTTTTAAAAATAAACGCAATTTCCAGTATATGAATTGGAATGGATTTGAATCGAAATTATCTTCGGAATATGTTGATATTGGATTCCGTGATTATACGGACATTGTGGAGGAATTTGGAAGATATATATATCATTATTCCAATACGATATTTGTTGATTTTAGAATTTGATATTGAATATAAGCCGATATATTTTCTATGCAGAGCCTTGTATTTAATATCAAATGGGATTTTGGGTTTGTCGTGAACGGTGTCTTCATTAACACTATTCTTAAACCCAGTTGAGTTAAGAAAATTAGAAACTAACTAAAGATTAGCTAAGTTGAATGGTTTCCTGGGCATTGATCTGATGTTGGTTTCGGCTTTCGGGATTAATACTTAGGGAATTGTTCTCTTACTAATTAACGGTTAGAGACTGATGGAATGTGAATTGGGTTTATCATGAATGGTGTTTTAAATAACACTTGTTCTTTAATCCGATTAACAATGGAATGTGATTTTGGGTTTATCATGAATGGTCTTTTAAATCACACTTGTTCTTTTACCCGATTAACAATGGAGTTAAGAAAATCAGAAAATAACTGGAGATTAGTTAAGTTGAATGGTTTCCTGGGTATTGATCTGATGTTGGTTTCGGCCTTCGGGGTTAATACTTAGGGAATTGTTCACTTGCTAATTTACAGTTAGAGTCTGATGGAATGGAATGTGATTTTGGGTTTATCTTGAACCGTGTTTTAAAGGACATTGGTTCTTTAACCCAACTAAAGACAGGAATAAGATTTTGGATTGTCGTGAATGGTATCTTTAACAATACTATTCTTAGACCCAATGTAGTTAAGAAAATTATAAACTAACTGGAGATTAGTTAAGTTGAATGGTTTCCTGGGTATTGATCTGATGTTAGTTTCGGCCTTCGGGGTTAATACTTAGGGAACTGTTCACTTGCAAATTTACGGTTAAAGGCTGATGGAATGAAATGTGATTTAGGGTTTATCATGAACCGTGTTTTAAATGACACTGGTTCTTTAACCCAGTTAAAGATAGGATATGATTTCCCAAGTTAAACAATCGTTAATACTGATTTTTGGGAAGATTAAAACCAAGTGGAGTTTTAATGCATCTTTAATTAGATTGAAAGGATATCCAAAGGAAGATTAAAGAATAAATTTAAAGAATTTATCTTTGATAAAATTAATGGGAACCTTTCCCAAAGTATAAGAATATTTGAATAAAGGAATATTCTGGATTGGAGTGAGGCGTATGTTGTGTTTTTATAGCACTTTTTTATTATATACGCGAGTTATTCAGAAAGACCAGGTTTATCCCATTCTGAATAACTGATTCGACGATGTGTCGAGGATGAAGATGGTGGTTAAAGACCGGAGGTCTTCACATCGTTTGGATGATTACTGATGTCTTGATTGGGCTGTACACCCAAGACAAGGTAATAAGTGGTGATCATCCAGACGTACTTGGAGATCGACCAGATATGCGAGGACCTCTCCCTTGTATTGGACATATGGGGAAGGAATAAGGTGCCTCCGGTTTCGTTCAGACCCAGAACGAACTTGTAAATGGATGTGTGTCTGACATTGGATTTCATTCTGTGTGATTGATAGACATCGGTTGCATAGCGTGAATTGCCTGTGTGGCATGCTGAGATGTAGATGATCAAGGCTTCTGTTGAAAAGCAGAGCCTTGTGGTTGATGATCAAAGCACGGCTTTAATATGGCGTAGCTTTGTGTAGCGTTAATTCGCGAACCTCACACACCGGTGTGAACCAGAAACGGGAGAGGACATCAAGGAGGGCATGCATTTCCTTCTAGCTAGGAGTTGTGTCAGCGTTTTGCAAGCCCTGACGTTTTACTAATGTGGATGAAGGATAGCGAGGCACCTCGGTTATATCGGTCGATCCGGGGCCGATGGAGTCATCTGACTCATTTACGCCCTATTGGGCAGGGAAACGTACCGTCGAAGGTTTTTTTAATCCATATTGCACTTTGATGGGCCATCCCTGACGATCCAAGGGTCACTCGAGCTCTGATCCTGAGGCTCGGGCTATAGAGTTTCGAAGCGGTAAGGACGATCCCTTGCTTTGGTTCACAGATGGAAATCCAACTTCCAATACGACATTTTGCGGTTTTGATTGTAGAGCCTAGTATGGCGACAAGTGGTATGGGGCACTTATGCCGTCTATGATCGATACTTATGATTGAAATTATTTTGACACTATACACTTATAGTAATAGTAAAATATGAAATTTCATGTACCAAGCATTTTTGGCTATTATAAGATAAAAATTCTATCCTCCGGCTTGCGTTGCATTGTGTGATGGGACCTGAGTCTTATAATAGCTTCATTGTTCTTTATTTAGCATTGCGCTGTTGTTTTTATGCACTGGTATTCTTGGGAGGAAACCCGTGCCGTGTTATACGGCGTGGTCCCTTGGTATATCCAACTTTAAAATCAGATTATTAACTGTTTTAGTTCTCACACCAATCACATGACTAACCTGGAGTTTATTGTTTTAACCTAAACTCTAGGTGCCTGTAATAACCCGGAAATTCTGAGCCAGTTTAAAATTTTTGTTTTGGCAACTTCGACGAATTTTGAAGATTTAAAATGAATTATTTTAAATAATATCGACGAAAATTTATATTGAATATATTTAGAATGTATATATTTATACGCGTCGTCGTTAGAATATAAATAATTATAAATAGAATTGAAAATGGCGCAGTAGTTCGATAATTCGATTTCAAACTTCAATTGAACATACCGGGTGCAAAACAATCCGGATTTTAGTGAAACCAAAAATATTAGAATCTATTCGTGAATATCTTTCCAATGAATCCGAAAAATCGAAATTTCATAGCGGGAATCAAAAGTTATGCCCAGTTGAAAATTCAGAATAGTCGCTATGTAAATTATACATGGCCCAAAAAGTCAAATTTTGCATACGGATGAATTTGGACTCGAAACCACTTCCATTGAGTTCAAAATGCCGGTTAGAACTCCGAAAAGTATAAGCTTCGATATATTCCGATATCCGGAATAGTGGCTATGGGCTGGAGTTGTTCGGTTAACAATACATAGCCCTTAAAAAGTGAAATTTTGCATACGAGCTCAGAATTCGACGAGATAAATTTTTATGGATTCACAATGACAAATCATTGTTGAGTTCCAAATGGTGCGTCGAACGGAGTTAGTATGTGGCCGTGCGAGCTGAAACAGTTCAGGGTAAAGCGAGCAGTCATTTTACAAAGGAGCATTATTGATACGACCTCAGAATTCGATTTCGTTTTTTTATGAATTCGCATCGTCTAATAATGGTTAAATCCAAGAGGGCTTGATTTTTTGAGTTAGCATGTGAGCGTGCGAGAAGAAAAGGTGCGCCAAAATCGCATTTTTAGAGCTTATCTGAGCATTTATATGATTTTTTTTGAATGGTCAAACGAACTCAGAATTCGACGAAACTTGTTTCGTTGGACTCGTCTTCACGTCTACTATCTCGTGTCCGAAATCCGCGGCCATCGGAGATCGCTAGCGTTCAGGCGATACGCGAGAAACTAGCATATAAACACTTTTACTTCCTTTTCTTCTTCACTTTCTTCCTCTTCCTCTTTCTTCACAAAAACTCAAAAATGGAGACCACCCTTCCTCCCGCCGCTGCCGCCCCTCCACCGCCTCCACCGCCGGCCGCACCCCATCCCCCTCCTCCTCCTCTTCCTCCTCTTCCTCTTTCTCTCTTCCAATCGGAAACCCTACGAGCCAACCACCACCACCGCGACCACCATGGCCACCACCTCCACCACCGCCGACCACCAGCGGACTCCCCATGTCCAATCCGGTCCAGCGCCCCCCTATGGCCACCCAACTCCGGCCGTGGGCCCCTCCTCCTCAAAAATCACATTTTTCACAAAATCCCGTTTTGCAAATAACACCCTGTCACCATTTCGCGAATAACTCCCAAACCGTGCGTTTTTGGCCAAAGTCTCTCTAGCCAAAGTTGTAGAGCACGAAATTCTCTTCGATTTGGCTATATGAAAGTCGTGTTTTGGACTTCGGAGCTGCTCGGAAAACGCGTTCGAAGTCTGCTATTCAAAAGATGAAAATTTCGTGTACTTTCGCGAATTCTGGCGAACTGGAGCATCTTTGGCAAAAAGTCTCTTAAGCGAAAGTTGTTCGAAATGGCGTGTTTAAGCTAAAAAAAGTTGGTGTGAAGATTAAAACTCGTTTGCAAAGTCTAGGACCCGAACAGCGAATCCGGGCGTTAGAAAAAAAAAAGTGAGTTTTCTCTATTTTAAAGCTTCTACAGTTTTTGACATATGAAGTAAATAAAAATATGATCTTTATATTATAGAGAGGATAAAAATCCAATTTTTAACTTATGGAAGATATAAAGATAAGATTTTTATATAATGTAGATAATAAAAATGTGATTTTTATATATGTAGTGACTACGGGCAACGAAAGTGACAAAAGGCGAGAACAGTGATGATTTCCTACATTGGAAGCATCCTGGAGTTTGGATAGCTTTGGTGAGAACTTCTCACTCAAAATTTCTTTTTCTAGTTATATATATATATATATATATATATATATATATATATACTAGGATGCAGACGGTGTTTAGTAGCACCCGACACCACTGTCCACAGACCATGGACTTGTTTGTTTGGTTGTGTAGTTGGTTAGATTATTTGATTTGATCTTGATTGTTTGGTGAAATGAAATTGATTTGATTGATGTGTGAATGGCGTGGGCCTTCACTAGACCGGGGATAAGGCTAGGCCTCGTCCCGTTTCTAGTATCGGGCCGTTATGCCGCCGAAATTTTCTAAAATAAGTTAGAAAAATAAAGATATCATTTTATTTAGTAAATGAACCGAATAGAACATTCATAGGTTGAATAAAATAATTTGGTCGTTAAAAATATGATTTTTAACATGAATGTGAATAAATAAATATTCATTTACAAACCGGACGGTTTGTTTATGTACACCTATTTGAAGGACATTGATTGGGACGATAAATTTTACACATCGCCCAACAGCACAAATAAAATCTGTGTTTGATTGTTTGAAACCCCACTCGGGTATTGGGATAAAATACGGCATACACTAATCCTAATAATTAGTTGTATGTCGATCGATTGATTGACAGGCTGTTATAAGCGTTAGATATCTATATTTAATGCTTATACAGTGTAGTGCACTTTGGATGATGGTTGATTATTTATCGTTGCTATTATATACATGTGTTGTATGGAAGCCATATAGTTAACACTATATGGTAATTGATTGGGCCTCATTCCAATTTAGAAGATAAAGAATATTATAAAATAAAGGTTCATGTGTTAACAGTACTCATCCGTTGAGATTAGTCATGTGTTGAACGAAATATTTTAATAATAAAATTTATATCTTTATCATTATAAAATGAAGGTTCATGTGTTGACTGTACTCATCCGTTGAGATTAGTCATGTGTTGAACGAAATATTTTAACAATAAAATTTACATCTTTATCATATAAAATTAGAAATTAACTGGAAAATAGATAAGATGAGTGGTCTCCTGGATATTAATCTGATGTTGGTTTCGGCCTTCGGGGTTAATATTCAGGGAATCGTTCTCTCACTAATTTACGGTTAGAGTCTGATTTAATATCAAACGATAGATACCTTAATTTTCATAAAATATATTAAATAACAAAAATAGTCACACGTGGACAGTACTCATTCGTTGAGATTAGTCGTGTGTTGACAAAAATATAGATTCACATATTGAATAGAATAATTATTAATTTGTTGAATAGAATAACGAATTTATTGAAATATATAAAGCCGTGTTGATTAGAGTTGCGCTATTTTGACGTGAACGATGTTTATATCGATTATATTCGTTTTTATAATGAATATTAAAAAGGAAGTGATTTAAAAATATAACGTTTTGAAAATATTATCATTTATATAGTAATGATAGGGAATATTCAATTTTGATTTGAAATTGAATATAGAATTGAAATGTTTTGAAAACGAATTTAAAACGATTCATAAAATACGTTTTAAATAGAAATCGACGAAATATATATTATATATATAATATAATGGCCTAAATAGAACACGCCGCGCCGCGGCAGTTCGCGAATTTCAACCATTGACTTCGAACGGATATCACGGGAGATCGGACCGTCGGATTCCCCTAAAACCGGAACCGTTGGGTTCGTATCGAAAAGGGCTTTCTAACGAATATTAGAAATTTGAAATCTAACAGTTGGATTTCGAGATACGTCCAAATCAAATTTGGAAAAGGTCGTTGTAAGTGCAGTTCGATGGCCGTTGATGGAAATCGACTGTATGGGCCTTGATAAAATTATTAAAAATATCAATAATTTGTGTAAAATCATAAGAAATGATTTAGGAAAAATTGGGGTGAAAAACTCCATATTTGAAAAGATAAAAATAGATTTTTATCGAAATGAACTAGTTTTGAACTAAATTTAAAACCCATTTATTTTTAAATAAATAAATTGGATTTGAAATGGGTTGTAAATAGAATTGATTTGTGGGTTTATCGTGAATGGTGTTTTAAATGACACTTGTTCTTTAACCCGATACTAAATAGAATGTGATTTGAGTTTATCGTGAACTGTGTTTTAAATAACATTAGTTCTTTTACCCAGAAAAAGGAGTTTTAAGGAATCTGCAATTAGATTGAAATGTGAATTGATAATTTAAATTATCAAATTTGGAAAATGAGCGAGAATGGAGTATCACCAGTTTTTCTCCAAAGCGATAGTTAAATCTTTAATTAGATTTAAACGTGAAATGGTAATAAATTTTACCGATAACACTGTGGTGTTAGATATGGAGTATTACCAGTTTTTCTTCATGGGATGAATAGGTTGGGATTGGGAAATAAAATAAATAATTACTCCGGTGTGGTTCGCTAATCTCGACTAGTTTGGAAAACCATAATTTGGTTTGAAATGGCATCCAAAGGAAGATTAAAGGATAAATTTTAAAGAATTTATCTTGGATAAAATTAATGGGAACCTTTCCCTAAGAATTGAAATTTAGAAACTAGCTGTAGGTTAGTTAAGAAGAATGGTTTCCTGGGTATTGATCTGATGTTGGTTTCGGCCTTCGGGGTTAATATTTGGGAAATTGTTCTCTTGCTAATTTACGGTTAGTGGCTGCTGAATTGGAATGAGGCGTATGTTGTGTTTGTGTAACATTTGTTTTTAATATACGCGGGTTGTTCGGAAAGGCCGGGTTTATACCCATTCTGAATAACCGATTCGACGATATATCGAAGATGAAGACGGTGGTTGAAGACCGGAAGTCTTCACATCGTTTGGGTGATTACTGATGATCTTGATTGGGCTGTACACCCAAGAGGATGGAAATAGTTGGTGGTCGTCCAGACGTACTTGGAGATCGATGGATATGCGAGGAAAGTGCCTCCGGTTTCGTTCAGACCCAGAACGAACTTGTAAATGGATTGTGTGTCCGACATTGGATTTTATTATGTGTTGATTGATTTCTGTTAAATATACATCTGTTTGGCGGCGGAGAATTTATTCTCTTGCTTAACGCCCTTCTCTGAGACGTACGAGCTCAGAGGTTGTATATCGATGGACATTAGTCGCATGGCATGAATTGCCTGTGTGGCATGCTGAGTTGCATGGATCAAGGCTTCTGTTGAAAAGCAAAGTCTTGTGGTTGATGATCAAAGCACGGCCTATAGGGCAGCTTTGTGTATAGCGTGGATTCGCGAGCCTCACACCTCGGTATGAGTTAAAAACGAGATAAGGACTGCAGGGAGAGCACGACGTTTCTTTCTAGCTTTGGTGGTGTCAGTGACTTACTAGCCCTGACATTTATATACTTTTCACCTATGTGGTTGTTGGATGAGGCGCCTCGATTTTAGGTCTGTAAGGACCGGGAAACGTGTGTTCAGGCATAATTAATCCTCAAACGTAAGAGAGGACCGGCCCTGAAGCATCCAGGGGTTACCCAGAGTGTGTAGTCCTGAGGCATTTGCTAGAGTGTCTCGAAGCGGAGAGGAGCTTGCCCCTTGCCTCGACTCATGACGAAAATCCAATTTCCAATACGAGATATTTCAGCTTTATTTGTAGAGCCTAGTATGGCGACATAGTAGCATGGGATGCTATGCCGTCTATGATTGATATTTATGATTGAAATTGTTTTGACACTATACACTTATTATAGTATCAAATGATTTGTTTTAAACGTATCAAGCATGTTTGGCTATTATAAGGGAAAACCCTATCCTCCGGCTTGCGTTGCATTGTGTGATGGGACCTGGGTCTTATAATAGCTTCATTTTTCGAAAAAGCATTTCTTTTTTTATTGATATGCACTGGTATTCTTGGGAGGAAACCCGTTCCGTGTTATACGGCGTGGTCCCTTGAATTACTCTCTTTTAAAGTCAAGTTTTAAATAACTGTTTTAGTTCTCACACCAGTCACATGACTGACCTGGAGTTTATTGTTTTAACCTAAACTCTGGGTGCCCCTATTTTCGACACGGGCAGCTAGTAGTTTTGGTTTTGCAGATTTATATTCACAGGATCCTGGTTTACAGCTGGAATGATATCCGGGAAGCTCTGTATCCGTATATCACCTTCAGTTGTGCTTTGTATTATTTTCCGCTGCTATGTAATTTATTGTAATCTCTGATATTTATCGAATGTAATATTATTCATTTATACTCTGTATATTCTTGTATCTAATGGAATTGTTGTAATAACAATGAAATGTTCTTCCGTCTGCGTTCTGATTTGTCCTGTTCTCAAACGAACAGGGGTTTCGAACGGTCTAGATCGGTTTAACGACTGATTCAGATCGAGCGAAATTCCTTGCCGTCACATTTGGTATCAGAGCTTTGGTTTACAGAGCTCGAGAACATGGCACATTAGAACCATACGAAAGAATTCATCAGATATTGGATTAGTAATATCCAATTAGAATGACTCGTTAGAGATAGGATCAGTAGTATCCTAGAACGAGTGTGAAGAGCATATTTTCAAATGAATTTTTTTTGTTTTTGAATTTAAATCGTTTTAAATGTATTTGAATATTTATTTATTTTGAATTTGGACAATCCATTATATAAAGGTTTTGCATGTACGCGTCATGAACGTATATTCGAAATTTTAATATACTGGATAGATATAGAATTACACTCTAGTCGCCCGGAGATAATGTTGATAATGACCATGGCATCATCAATAGTTATGTTCGTGTTTCGAAGGTGTAATATCTATATATTTCCATTAGACTGGTGTGAGAACCAAAATTAATATAGCTAAAATACATTGTTGTGAATTGGCATCAAAAACATGATTTTTTGTATATACGTCAAATTATGAATTTGAAACTCTAATTCACTAATTGATTGATGTTTGTGTTGCTTGTTTAGTTGTTTGATAAATTTTGAACCATTTAGTCTAATTATATCAAATATTGAATTGTATTGAAAATTGGTCGCATTTGCATGCATATACATGTATATCCATTGAACAGGTCATAGCAAGGAGGCTAGAGCAGAGAATAAAATTTGTTTGCCCGACAAATAGGTACATGTTTACTGTAATTTACTGTTTTGTTTGGGTGATGATGATTTTATGAGCCAATTGGCTAGCCGCTTGGCTTTTTCTTTTTTCTTTTTGAGATCAGAAGGCCTATATGGAAATTTCGGGATTTTCCCGTGCTCCCCGTACAAAGGAAGTTATGGCGAAATTTTTCGAAAATTCCGGGTGTTAGCCAAAATTTTGAAAACATGAAAATTCTCAGAAACTGAAAAGTTGGAGAATAGAAGCCAGATCGAACATAGAGTTGATTAATCAAACCACTTTCGACTTTCTTCCTTTTCGGGGACGAAAAGTTTTAAGTGGGGGAGATTGTAATAACCCGGAAATTCTGAGCCAGTTTAAAATTTTTGTTTTGGCAACTTCGACGAATTTTGAAGATTTAAAATGAAATATTTTAAATAATATCGACGAAAATTTATTTTGAATATATTTAGAACGTATATATTTATATGCATCGTCGTTAGAATATAAATAATTATATATAATTATAAATAGAATTGAAAATGGCGCGGTAGTTCGATAATTCGATTTCAAACTTCAATTGAACATCCCGGGTGCAAAACAATCCGGATTTTAGTGAAACCAAAAATATTAGAATCTATTCGTGAATATCTTTCCAATGAATCCGAAAAATCGAAATTTCATAGCGGGAATCAAAAGTTATGCCCAGTTGAAAATTCAGAATAGTCGCTATGTAAATTATACATGGCCCAAAAAGTCAAATTTTGCATACGGATGAATTTGGACTCGAAACCACTTCCATTGAGTTCAAAATGCCGGTTAGAACTCCGAAAAGTATAAGCTTCGATATATTCCGATATCCGGTATAGTGGCTATGGGCTGGAGTTGTTCGGTTAACAATACATAGCCCTTAAAAAGTGAAATTTTGCATATGAGCTCAGAATTCGACGAGATAAATTTTTATGGATTCACAATGACAAATCATTGTTGAGTTCCAAATGGCGCGTCGAACGGAGTTAGTATGTGGTCGTGCGAGCTGAAACAGTTCAGGGTAAAGCGAGCAGTCATTTTACAAAGAAACATTATTGATACGACCTCAGAATTCGATTTTGTTTTTTTATGAATTCGTATCGTCTAATAATGGTTAAATCCAAGAGGACTTGATTTTTTGAGTTAGCATATGAGCGTGCGAGAAGAAAAGGAGCGCCAAAATCGCATTTTTAGAGTTTATCTGAGCATTTTTGTGATTTTTTTTGAATGGTCAAACGAACTCGGAATTCAACGAAACTTGTTTCGTTGGACTCATCTTCACGTCTACTATCTCGTGTCCGAAATCCGCGGCCATCGGAGATCGCTAGCGTTCAGGAGATACGCGAGAAACTAGCATATAAACACTTTTACTTCCTTTTCTTCTTCACTTTCTTCCTCTTCCTCTTTCTTCACAAAAACTCAAAAATGAAGACCACCCTTCCTCCCGCCGCTGCCGCCCCTCCACCACCTCCACCGCCGGCCGCACCCCCTCCCCCTCCTCTGTAACAACCCGTAAAATGCGAGCCAGTTTGAAATTTTTATTTCGGCGATTTTAGCGAATTTTGAATATTTAAAATGAATTATTTTAAATAATATCGACGAGAAATTTATTTTGAATTGAAATTCGACGTATATATTATATACGTCGTCGTTAGAATATATAATAATTATATATAATTATAAAAGGAATTGAAAATGGCGCGGTAGTTCGATAATTCGATTTCAAACTTCAATTGAATGTACCGGATGCAAAACAATCCGGATTTTAGTGAAACCAAAAATAATGGAATCTAATAGTGAATATCTTTCCAACGAAGTTGAGAAACTGAGATTTCACTTTATAAATGATGAGATATGTCCAGTTGAAATTTAGAAATAGTCGCTGTGGAATTTATATATATTTTAATATAATATAAGGCCCTTAAAAATAGCAATTTTGCAAACGACCTCGGATTTCGACGAAACCACTTTTGTTGGATCCGCAGTGTTAAGTTATTGCTAGATTCCAAATTTCATAATTTTTCGAATCGATATGTGAGCGTGGCAAAGGAAAACGCGTTTGACCAGTTTCAGTTGATTTTAATCGACTGGAAATTGGCCATTTTTCAAACGGTCTCAGAATTCAACGAAACTAGTTTTGATAAGACCGTATCGTCAATACGAAGCTAGAAAATATTTTTCTGGAATTTTTCTAGTTAGTATGTGACCCCGGTAATTTGAAATGTACGTTTAAAATTCAATATAGTGATTTAAATGTAAATTCAAAAGGAAACTGATTGTAACGATCAAATCAGCTTGCGTTACATATCCCATTGTGTTCAGAATGGGGGGTGAAACGCTATGGGCGACAGGCGGTGGACCTCGTTTCGAGGTCGTATGTAAAAGTCAACTATATGCAAATAAAATAATAATAATAAAAAAAAAACCCTTTCCTCCTATACCTCCAGGCCCCCCCCCCATTTATTTTCAAAATTCGATTTAAATAAAAAAAAAAAGGGGAAAACAAACCCTAGCCGCCGAGTCGCCTAGCACGCTCCGGCCACCGCTCGTCGTCGCGGTCCTCCCCTCCACAGCCGCAGGTCAGGCGAAACCCCCCCTGCCTCCTCCGATGATCCCCGTCTTCTGCCTCGACCAGCCTCGCACCCCAAACCCACATCGCGCCGCTCCGAGATCGCCGCAGCCACTTCCGCCCCTCCCCTTCTCCTCCTCCGCCCTGCTGATGAACGCAAGACCCCCCCCCTCTGCTGCTCCGACGCGCAAATGTTCCCCCCCTGTAAGTTTAAAACTGATTTATTTATTTGTTTTTATTTTACTTTGATTTTTATTTTAAAGTTTTAAAACTGATTTTTACTTTAAAGTTAAAACTGATTTATAAAATGACTTAAAAACTAAATTGTTAAAGCCTTAAAAACTGCATTTTTATGAAGTATATAAACTGATTTAAAAAGATTTTAAAAACAGATTTTATAAAAGAAAAGAAAGAAAAAGAAGAAAAAAAACTGATTTTTTTTAAAGATATAAAAACTGATTTTTAAAAGATAGAAAAAAACTGATTTTAGTTAAATAGAAAAAAACTGATTTTAGTTAAATAGAAAAAACAGATTTTTGTTTAAAAGGAAAAAAAAAAAACTGAATTTGATTTTGTTTAAAATCTGAATATTATTTTGTTTTAAAAACTGAATTTTATTTACTTTAAAAACTGGTTTTTAGTTATGTTGTAAAGTTATAACAATATAATCTTTTATATCGTTGAAATAAAAATTCGATTTTTATATATTTAACTTCGAACTAAAAAATTCGATTTTTATATATTGAACTTTGAAATAAAAATTCGATTTTTATATATTGAACTTCGAACTAAAAATTCGATTTTTATATATTGAACTTTGAACTAAAAATTCGATTTTTATATATTGAACTTTGAACTAAAAATTCGATTTTTTTTATATATTGAACTTTGAACTAAAAATTCGATTTTTATATATTGAACTTTGAACTAAAAATTCGATTTTTATATATTGAACTTTGAACTAAAAATTCGATTTTTATATATGGAATAGCGAAGTAAAAATTCGATTTTTACATATGTAGTGAAAGCAGCAACGAAGGTGACAAAAAGGCGAAACGACGAAGACTTCTGCAAAAGAAGAGCCGTGGAGCTAGGATAGCTATAAGTGAGAATTTCTCACCTTTCACTTTCTTTTTCTAGTTATATATATATATACTAGGATGCAGACGGTGCTTAGTAGCACCCGACACAATCGTCCACAGACCATGGACTTGTTTGTTTGGCTGTTTGGTAATTGATTGCGATATTGGTTTGAATGTGGTTTGTGGTGTGAAAAATCGAATCGATAAATTGGTTAGGATTAGACGTGCGCCGTTATAAGGCGAAGGAGTAAGGCTAGGTTAGACCCTTACTCCAAAGTTTGTGGTTTGCATAACGAATTGATTTGATTGATGTGTGAATGGCGTGGGCCTTCACTAGACCGGGGATAAGGCTAGGCCTTGTCCCGTTTCTAGTATCGTGCCGTTATGCCGCCGAAATTTTCTAAAATAAGTTAGAAAAATAAAAATAGCATTTTATTTAACGAATGAACTGAATAGAAATTCATATGTTAAAATAAAATGTGTTATCGTTAAAAATATAATTTTTAACGTGAATGTGAATAAATAAATATTCATTTACAAACCAGACGGTTTGTTTATGTACACCTATTTGAATGACGTTGATTGGGTCGATAAATTTTACACATCGCCTAACTGCACAAATAAAATATGTGTTTGATTGTTTGAAACCCCACACGGGTGTTAGGATGAAATTTGAAGTTCACTCATCCTGATTGATTAAATATGTCGATCGATTGATTGACAAGCTGCTATAAGCGTTAAATGTCTATATTTGATGCTTATACAGTGTAGTGCACTTTGGTTGATGATTGATTATTCATCGTTGTTGATATATACATGTGTTGTAGAAAATCCATATAATTAACATTATATGGTAATTGATTGGGCCTCATTCCAGTTTCGGAAAAAAAAATATTTGAAATAGAAATATTTGAAATAGAATATTTGAAAATAGAAATATGTGAAGCCGTGAGGATTAGATTGACGCCATTTTGACGTGAACGATATTTATATCGATTTTAAAAACGATTTCGAAATGAATTGAATTGAAAACGATTTCGAAATGAATTGAATTGAAAACGATTTCGAAATGAATTGAATTGAAAACGATTTCGAAATGAATTGAATTGAAAACGATTTCGAAATGAATTGAATTGAAAACGATTTCGAAATGAATTGAATTGAAAACGATTTCGAAATGAATTGAATTGAAAACGATTTCGAAATGAATTGAATTGAAAACGATTTCGAAATGAATTGAATTGAAAACGATTTCGAAATGAATTGAATTGAAAACGATTTCGAAATGAATTGAATTGAAAACGATTTCGAAATGAATTGAATTGAAAACGATTTCGAAATGAATTGAATTGAAAACGATTTCGAAATGAATTGAATTGAAAACGATTTCGAAATGAATTGAATTGAAAACGATTTCGAAATGAATTGAATTGAAAACGATTTCGAAATGAATTGAATTGAAAACGATTTCGAAATGAATTGAATTGAAAACGATTTCGAAATGAATTGGATTGAAAACGATTTCGAAATGAATTGAATTGAAAACGATTTCGAAATGAATTGAATTGAAAACGATTTCGAAATGAATTGAATTGAAAACGATTTCGAAATGAATTGAATTGAAAACGAATTCGAATTGAATTGAAAGTGAATTGAATTGAATTCAAATTGAATTGAAATTTGAATTGAATAGAAATGAATTTTAAAACGAATTTATAAAGAAGAATTCAATTTTGATTTGAATTGAAAAGGAAGTTGAAATTGTTTTTGAAACGAATTCAAAACTATTTATATAATTCGTTTTAAATAGAAATCGACGAAATATATATTATATATAATATAATGGCCTGAATAGAACGCGCCGCGTCGCGGTAGTTCGCGAATTTCGACCATTTATTTCGAACGGACATTACGGGAGATCCGACCGTCGGATTCTCCTAAAACCGGAACCGTTGGGTTCGTATCGAAAAGAGCTTTCTAATGAATGTTAGAAATTTGAAATCTAACGGTTGGATTTGGAGTTACGTCCAAATCAAATTCGAAAAAGGTCGCTGTAAGTGCAGTTCGATGGCCATTGATGGAAATCGACTGTACGGGCCTTGATAAAATTATTAAAAATAGCAATAATTTGTGTAAAATCATAAGAAATGAGTTAGAAAGAATTGGGATGAAAAACTCCATATTTGAAAAGATAAAAATGGATTTTTATCGAAATGAACTAGTTTTGAACTAGAATTATAATTCTATTTATTTTTAAATAAATAAATTGAATTCGAAAAGGGTTTTAAAAATAACCAAAATTTCCAATGATTGCATTGGAGTGGATTTGAATCGAAATTGTCTTCGGAATATTTCGATGTTGGAATTCGTGATTATACAGGTGTTGTTATGGAAATTTGAAAGATATATATTGATATCGTTATTTCCAATACGACATTTGTTAGTCGTAGAATTCGATATTGAATATAAGCCGATATATTTTCTATTCAGAGCCTTGTATTGAATATCGAATGTGATTTGGGTTTGTCGTGAATGGTGTCTTCACTAACACTGTTCTTGAACCCAGTTGAGAAAAGATTAAATCTTTTTATTTAGATTTAATGAAGTGTACCAATTAAATGATATTTAATTGGAATTGAATTGGTATTGATTTTTGGGTTTATCGTGAACAGTGTTTTAAATAACACTTGTTCTTTAACCCGATAATTAATGAAATGTGATTTTGGGTTTATCGTGAATCGTGTTTTTAAATGACACTGATTCTTTAACCCAGATAATGATTAAAACTAAGTGGAGTTTTAATGAATCTTTAATTAGATTGAAAAGATCGAGAATGGAGTAACACCAGTTTTGCTCCAGGCGATAGTTAAATCTTTAATTAGATTTGAACGTGAAATTTAGAAACTAACTGTCGGTTAGCCAAGCAGAATGGTTTTCTGGATATTGATCTGATGTTGGTTTCGGCCTTCGGGGTTAATATTTGGGGAATTATTCTCTTGATTAATTTACGGTTAGTGACTAATGAATTGGAATGAGGCGTATGTTGTGTTTGTGTAACACTTTTGTAATATATACGCGAGTTATTCGGAAAGACCGGGTTTACCCCATTCTGAATAACTGATACGACGATAAGTCGAAGATGAAGACGATGGTCGAAGACCGGAGGTCTTCACATTTGGTATCAGAGCTTTGGTTTACAAAGCAGAGAACAAGACACATTAGAAACATACGAAAGAATTCATCAGATATTGGATTAACAATATCCAATGAGAATGACTCGTTAGAGATGGGATCAGTAGTATCCTAGAACGAGTGTGAAGAGTATATTTTTAAAGTGAAAACAAATTTTTGTTTTGAAAATTTAATCAATTATTCGTATTTGATTATCTATTTAAATTGATGTGGACAATCCAGTATATATAGATTTTGCGTATACGTCTGATCCGCGTGTATTCGAAGTTTTAATATATTGGATAGGTATAGAGTCGCACTCTAGTCGGCCGGACATGGTCCTGATGATGAAGTATACCATCACCAGCATTTATTTTCGAGTAACGAAAGTGTGATATCTATATATTTCCATTAGGCTGGTGTGAGAACCAAATCTTATATAGCTAGAACACTTTGTTGTGAATTGGCATCAAAAACAAGATTTTCAGTATATATATCAAAATTATGAATTTGAAACGTTAAATTCACTAATTGATTGATGTTTGTGTTGTTTGTTCATTTGTTTGCTAATTTTAAACCATTTAGCCTAATTGAATCAAATATTGGATTATATTGAAAATTGGTCGCATTTGCTTGCATATACATATATATCATTGAACAGGTCATAGCAAGGAGGCTAGAGCAGAGAATAAAATTTGTTTGCCCGACAAATAGGTACATGTTTACTACATAAATTCCTGTTTTGTTTGGGTGATGATGATTTTGTGAGCCTATTGGCTAGCCGCTTGGCTTTTTCTTTTTCTTTTTGAGATCTGAAGGACCGGGGAAGCTATTTGAAATTCCCCGATGCTCCCGGTGCAGGGGAGGTTATGGCGAAATTTTTTCAAAAATTTAGGGTGTTAGCCAAATTTTTGAGATTTTGAAAATTCTCAGAAACTAAAGAGTTGGGGAATGGAAGCCAGATCGAATATAGTGTTGAATAATCAAACCACTTTCGACTTTGTTCCTTTTCGGGGACGAAAAGTTTTAAGTGGGGGAGATTGTAACAACCCGTAAAATGCGAGCCAGTTTGAAATTTTTATTTCGGCGATTTTAGCGAATTTTGAATATTTAAAATGAATTATTTTAAATAATATCGACGAGAAATTTATTTTGAATTGAAATTCGACGTATATATTATATACGTCGTCGTTAGAATATATAATAATTATATATAATTATAAAAGGAATTGAAAATGGCGCGGTAGTTCGATAATTCGATTTCAAACTTCAATTGAATGTACCGGATGCAAAACAATCCGGATTTTAGTGAAACCAAAAATAATGGAATCTAATAGTGAATATCTTTCCAACGAAGTTGAGAAACTGAGATTTCACTTTATAAATGATGAGATATGTCCAGTTGAAATTTAGAAATAGTCGCTGTGGAATTTATATATATTTTAATATAATATAAGGCCCTTAAAAATAGCAATTTTGCAAACGACCTCGGATTTCGACGAAACCACTTTTGTTGGATCCGCAGTGTTAAGTTATTGCTAGATTCCAAATTTCATAATTTTTCGAATCGATATGTGAGCGTGGCAAAGGAAAACGCGTTTGACCAGTTTCAGTTGATTTTAATCGACTGGAAATTGGCCATTTTTCAAACGGTCTCAGAATTCAACGAAACTAGTTTTGATAAGACCGTATCGTCAATACGAAGCTAGAAAATATTTTTCTGGAATTTTTCTAGTTAGTATGTGACCCCGGTAATTTGAAATGTACGTTTAAAATTCAATATAGTGATTTAAATGTAAATTCAAAAGGAAACTGATTGTAACGATCAAATCAGCTTGCGTTACATATCCCATTGTGTTCAGAATGGGGGTGAAACGCTATGGGCGACAGGCGGTGGACCTCGTTTCGAGGTCGTATGTAAAAGTCAACTATATGCAAATAAAATAATAATAATAAAAAAAAAACCCTTTCCTCCTATACCTCCAGGCCCCCCCCCCCCATTTATTTTCAAAATTCGATTTAAATAAAAAAAAAAGGGGGAAAACAAACCCTAGCCGCCAAGTCGCCTAGCACGCTCCGGCCACCGCTCGTCGTCGCGGTCCTCCCCTCCACAGCCGCAGGTCAGGCGAAACCCCCCCTGCCTCCTCCGATGATCCCCGTCTTCTGCCTCGACCAGCCTCGCACCCCAAACCCACATCGCGCCGCTCCGAGATCGCCGCAGCCACTTCCGCCCCTCCCCTTCTCCTCCTCCGCCCTGCTGATGAACGCAAGACCCCCCCCCCTCTGCTGCTCCGACGCGCAAATGTTCCCCCCCTGTAAGTTTAAAACTGATTTATTTATTTGTTTTTATTTTACTTTGATTTTTATTTTAAAGTTTTAAAACTGATTTTTACTTTAAAGTTAAAACTGATTTATAAAATGACTTAAAAACTAAATTGTTAAAGCCTTAAAAACTGCATTTTTATGAAGTATATAAACTGATTTAAAAGGATTTTAAAAACAGATTTTATAAAAGAAAAGAAAGAAAAAGAAGAAAAAAAACTGATTTTTTTTAAAGATATAAAAACTGATTTTTAAAAGATAGAAAAAAACTGATTTTAGTTAAATAGAAAAAAACTGATTTTAGTTAAATAGAAAAAACTGATTTTTGTTTAAAAGGAAAAAAAAAAAAAAAAAACTGAATTTGATTTTGTTTAAAATCTGAATATTATTTTGTTTTAAAAACTGAATTTTATTTACTTTAAAAACTGGTTTTTAGTTATGTTGTAAAGTTATAACAATATAATCTTTTATATCGTTGAATTAAAAATTCGATTTTTATATATTTAACTTCGAACTAAAAAATTCGATTTTTATATATTGAACTTTGAAATAAAAATTCGATTTTTATATATTGAACTTCGAACTAAAAATTCGATTTTTATATATTGAACTTTGAACTAAAAATTCGATTTTTATATATTGAACTTTGAACTAAAAATTCGATTTTTTTTATATATTGAACTTTGAACTAAAAATTCGATTTTTATATATTGAACTTTGAACTAAAAATTCGATTTTTATATATTGAACTTTGAACTAAAAATTCGATTTTTATATATGGAATAGCGAAGTAAAAATTCGATTTTTACATATGTAGTGAAAGCAGCAACGAAGGTGACAAAAAGGCGAAACGACGAAGACTTCTGCAAAAGAAGAGCCGTGGAGCTAGGATAGCTATAAGTGAGAATTTCTCACCTTTCACTTTCTTTTTCTAGTTATATATATACTAGGATGCAGACGGTGCTTAGTAGCACCCGACACAATCGTCCACAGACCATGGACTTGTTTGTTTGGCTGTTTGGTAATTGATTGCGATATTGGTTTGAATGTGGTTTGTGGTGTGAAAAATCGAATCGATAAATTGGTTAGGATTAGACGTGCGCCGTTATAAGGCGAAGGAGTAAGGCTAGGTTAGACCCTTACTCCAAAGTTTGTGGTTTGCATAACGAATTGATTTGATTGATGTGTGAATGGCGTGGGCCTTCACTAGACCGGGGATAAGGCTAGGCCTTGTCCCGTTTCTAGTATCGTGCCGTTATGCCGCCGAAATTTTCTAAAATAAGTTAGAAAAATAAAAATAGCATTTTATTTAACGAATGAACTGAATAGAAATTCATATGTTAAAATAAAATGTGTTATCGTTAAAAATATAATTTTTAACGTGAATGTGAATAAATAAATATTCATTTACAAACCAGACGGTTTGTTTATGTACACCTATTTGAATGACGTTGATTGGGTCGATAAATTTTACACATCGCCTAACTGCACAAATAAAATATGTGTTTGATTGTTTGAAACCCCACACGGGTGTTAGGATGAAATTTGAAGTTCACTCATCCTGATTGATTAAATATGTCGATCGATTGATTGACAAGCTGCTATAAGCGTTAAATGTCTATATTTGATGCTTATACAGTGTAGTGCACTTTGGTTGATGATTGATTATTCATCGTTGTTGATATATACATGTGTTGTAGAAAATCCATATAATTAACATTATATGGTAATTGATTGGGCCTCATTCCAGTTTCGGAAAAAAAAATATTTGAAATAGAAATATTTGAAATAGAATATTTGAAAATAGAAATATGTGAAGCCGTGAGGATTAGATTGACGCCATTTTGACGTGAACGATATTTATATCGATTTTAAAAACGATTTCGAAATGAATTGAATTGAAAACGATTTCGAAATGAATTGAATTGAAAACGATTTCGAAATGAATTGAATTGAAAACGATTTCGAAATGAATTGAATTGAAAACGATTTCGAAATGAATTGAATTGAAAACGATTTCGAAATGAATTGAATTGAAAACGATTTCGAAATGAATTGAATTGAAAACGATTTCGAAATGAATTGAATTGAAAACGATTTCGAAATGAATTGAATTGAAAACGATTTCGAAATGAATTGAATTGAAAACGATTTCGAAATGAATTGAATTGAAAACGATTTCGAAATGAATTGAATTGAAAACGATTTCGAAATGAATTGAATTGAAAACGATTTCGAAATGAATTGAATTGAAAACGATTTCGAAATGAATTGAATTGAAAACGATTTCGAAATGAATTGGATTGAAAACGATTTCGAAATGAATTGAATTGAAAACGATTTCGAAATGAATTGAATTGAAAACGATTTCGAAATGAATTGAATTGAAAACGATTTCGAAATGAATTGAATTGAAAACGAATTCGAATTGAATTGAAAGTGAATTGAATTGAATTCAAATTGAATTGAAATTTGAATTGAATAGAAATGAATTTTAAAACGAATTTATAAAGAAGAATTCAATTTTGATTTGAATTGAAAAGGAAGTTGAAATTGTTTTTGAAACGAATTCAAAACTATTTATATAATTCGTTTTAAATAGAAATCGACGAAATATATATTATATATATTATATATAATATAATGGCCTGAATAGAACGCGCCGCGTCGCGGCAGTTCGCGAATTTCGACCATTTATTTCGAACGGACATTACGGGAGATCCGACCGTCGGATTCTCCTAAAACCGGAACCGTTGGGTTCGTATCGAAAAGAGCTTTCTAATGAATGTTAGAAATTTGAAATCTAATGGTTGGATTTGGAGTTACGTCCAAATCAAATTCGAAAAAGGTCGCTGTAAGTGCAGTTCGATGGCCATTGATGGAAATCGACTGTACGGGCCTTGATAAAATTATTAAAAATAGCAATAATTTGTGTAAAATCATAAGAAATGAGTTAGAAAGAATTGGGATGAAAAACTCCATATTTGAAAAGATAAAAATGGATTTTTATCGAAATGAACTAGTTTTGAACTAGAATTATAATTCTATTTATTTTTAAATAAATAAATTGAATTCGAAAAGGGTTTTAGAAATAACCAAAATTTCCAATGATTGCATTGGAGTGGATTTGAATCGAAATTGTCTTCGGAATATTTCGATGTTGGAATTCGTGATTATACAGGTGTTGTTATGGAAATTTGAAAGATATATATTGATATCGTTATTTCCAATACGACATTTGTTAGTCGTAGAATTCGATATTGAATATAAGCCGATATATTTTCTATTCAGAGCCTTGTATTGAATATCGAATGTGATTTGGGTTTGTCGTGAATGGTGTCTTCACTAACACTGTTCTTGAACCCAGTTGAGAAAAGATTAAATCTTTTTATTTAGATTTAATGAAGTGTACCAATTAAATGATATTTAATTGGAATTGAATTGGTATTGATTTTTGGGTTTATCGTGAACAGTGTTTTAAATAACACTTGTTCTTTAACCCGATAATTAATGAAATGTGATTTTGGGTTTATCGTGAATCGTGTTTTTAAATGACACTGATTCTTTAACCCAGATAATGATTAAAACTAAGTGGAGTTTTAATGAATCTTTAATTAGATTGAAAAGATCGAGAATGGAGTAACACCAGTTTTGCTCCAGGCGATAGTTAAATCTTTAATTAGATTTGAACGTGAAATTTAGAAACTAACTGTCGGTTAGCCAAGCAGAATGGTTTTCTGGATATTGATCTGATGTTGGTTTCGGCCTTCGGGGTTAATATTTGGGGAATTATTCTCTTGATTAATTTACGGTTAGTGACTAATGAATTGGAATGAGGCGTATGTTGTGTTTGTGTAACACTTTTGTAATATATACGCGAGTTATTCGGAAAGACCGGGTTTACCCCATTCTGAATAACTGATACGACGATAAGTCGAAGATGAAGACGATGGTCGAAGACCGGAGGTCTTCACGTCGTTTGGGTGATAACTGATGATCTTGATTGGGCTGTACACCCGAGAAGATGGAAACAGTTAGTGATCGTCCAGACGTACTTGGAGATCGATGGATATGCGGGGTACTAGGTGCCTCCGGTTTCGTTCAGGCCCAGAACGGACTTGTAAATGGACTGTGTGTCTGACATTGGATTTCATTCTGTGTGACTGATATCGGTTGCATAGAGTGGTTTGCCTGTGTGGCATGCTAAGATGCAAATGATCAAGGCTTCTGTTGAAAAGCAAAGTCTTGTGGTGATGATCAAAGCACGGCCTTTGTGGCGTAGCTTTGTGTAACGTTTACTTCGCGAGTTTCACACCCGGTATGAACCAAAAACGGGAGGGACATCAGGGAGGACTTGCGTTTCTTTCTAGCTAGAAGTGGCGTCAGTGGTTTTACACGCCCTGACGAGTTTGACTTATGTGGTTGTTGCGGTTGCGAGGCGCCTCGGTTATATCGGTTTCGGCCGAATGCATTCTGGTCGGCTGACGGACCAGACTTACACCCCATAGGGTGGGGGGACGTATTGTTCAGGCATAATAATCCACTCCGTGTGGACCGGCCCTGACGATCTAAAGGGTTGATGCGTTCTGATCCTGTGGCTCGGGCTAGAGAGTCACGAATCGGTTGAGGACTATCTTTTGCCTCGGTTCATAGACGGAAATCCAACTTCCAAATACGTGACATTTGCGGTTTTATTTGTAAACCTATATATGGCGACATGATATATGGTACCCATGCCGCCTATGATTGATACTTATGATTTGAAGTTGTTTTATACACTATGCACTTATATAGTATCAAATGATTTGTTTTAAACGTATCAAGCATTCTTTGGCTGTTATAAGGGAAAACCCTATCCTCGACTGCGTTGCATTGTGTGATGGGACCTGGGTCTTATAACAGCTTCATTTCTCTTTATTTAGCATTGCGCTGTTTGTTTTATGCACTGGTATTCTTGGGAGGAAACCCGTTCCGTGTTATACGGCGTGGTCCCTTGATTTACCTAATGATTTAAAATAAAGATTAATAACTGTTTTAGTTCTCACACCAGTCACATGACTGACCTGGAGTTTATTGTTTTAACCTAAACTCTGGGTGCCCTTATTTCGACACGGGCAGCTAGTAGTTGTGGTTTTGCAGATTTATATTCACAGGATCCTGGTTTACAGCTGGAACGATATCCGGAAAGCTTTGTATCCGTATATCTCATTCTAGTTGTGTATTGTATTATTTTCCGCTGCTATGTATTTAAATGTAATTTAAATCTCTGATATTTCTGTGTATTATTCATTTATACTCTGTATATTCTTGTAATCTGATGCATTGTTGTAATATACAATGAAGTGTTCTTTGATATGTGTTCTGTTGTGGCTTGTTCTCGAACTATCCGACGCTTTCCTTTACGGGGAGGTTGCGGGTCTTCACATCCTCCCCTCCTCCTCCTCTTCCTCCTCTCTCTCTCCTCCTCTTTCTCTCTTCCAATCACAAACCCTACGAGCCAACCACCACCACCGCGGCCACCACGGCCACCACCTCCACCACCGCCGACCACCAGCGGACTCCCCATGACCAATCAGGTCCGGCGCCCCCCTATGGCCACCCAACTCCGGCCGTGGGCCCCTCCTCCTCAAAAATCACATTTTTCACAAAATCCCGTTTTGCAAATAACACCCTGTCACCATTTCGCGAATAACTCCCAAACCGTGCGTTTTTAGCCAAAGTCCCTCTAGACCAAAGTTGTAGAGCACGAAATTCTCTTCGATTTGGCTATAGGGAAATCGTGTTTTGGAGTTCGGAACTGCTCGGAAAACGCGTTCGAAGTCTGCAGTTCAAAAGCTGAAAAATTCGTGTGCTTTCGCGAATTCTGGCGAAATGAAGCATCTTTGGCAAAAAGTCTCCTAGGCGAAAGTTGTCCGGAATGGCGTGTTTAAGCTAAAAAAAAGATGGTGTGAAAATTAAAACTCGTTTGCAAAGTCTAGGACCCGAACAGCGAATCCGGGCATTAGAAAAAATGTGAGTTTTCTCCATTTTAAAGCTTCTACAGTTTTTGACATATGAAGTAAATAAAAATATGATCTTTATATTATAGAGAGGATAAAAATCCAATTTTTAACTTATGGAAGATATAAAGATAAGATTTTTATATAATGTAGATAATAAAAATGTGATTTTTATATATGTAGTGACTACGGGCAACGAAAGTGACAAAAGGCGAGAACAGTGATGATTTCCTACATTGGAAGCATCCTGGAGTTTGGATAGCTTTGGTGAGAACTTCTCACTCAAAATTTCTTTTTCTAGTTATATATATATATATATATACTAGGATGCAGACGGTGTTTAGTAGCACCCGACACCACTGTCCACAGACCATGGACTTGTTTGTTTGGTTGTGTAGTTGGTTAGATTATTTGATTTGATCTTGATTGTTTGGTGAAATGAAATTGATTTGATTGATGTGTGAATGGCGTGGGCCTTCACTAGACCGGGGATAAGGCTAGGCCTCGTCCCGTTTCTAGTATCGCGCCGTTATGCCGCCGAAATTTTCTAAAATAAGTTAGAAAAATAAAGATATCATTTTATTTAGTAAATGAACCAAATAGAACATTTATAGGTTGAATAAAATAATTTGGTCGATAAAAATATGATTTTTAACATGAATGTGAATAAATAAATATTCATTTATAAACCGGACGGTTTGTTTATGTACACCTATTTGAAGGACATTGATTGGGACGATAAATTTTACACATCGCCCAACAGCACAAATAAAATCTGTGTTTGATTGTTTGAAACCCCGCTTGGGTATTGTGATAAAATACAGCATACACTAATCCCAATAATTAGTTGTATGTCGATCGATTGATTGACAGGCTGTTATAAGCGTTAGATATCTATATTTAATGCTTATACAGTGTAGTGCACTTTGGATGATGGTTGATTATTTATCGTTGCTATTATATACATTTGTTGTATGGAATCCATATAGTTAACGCTATATGGTAATTGATTGGGCCTCATTCCAATTTAGAAGATAAAGAATATTATAAAATAAAGGCTCATGTGTTGACAGTACTCATCCGTTGAGTTTAGTCATGTGTTGAACGAAATATTTTAATAATAAAATTTATATCTTTATCATTATAAAATGAAGGTTCATGTGTTGACTGTACTCATCCGTTGAGATTAGTCATGTGTTGAACGAAATATTTTAACAATAAAATTTACATCTTTATCATATAAAATTAGAAATTAACTGGAAAATAGATAAGATGAGTGGTCTCCTGGATATTAATCTGATGTTGGTTTCGGCCTTCGGGGTTAATATTCAGGGAATCGTTCTCTCACTAATTTACGGTTGGAGTTTGATTTAATATCAAACGATAGATACCTTAATTTTCATAAAATATATTAAATAACAAAAATAGTCACACGTGGACAGTACTCATTCGTTGAGATTAGTCGTGTGTTGACAAAAATATAGATTCACATATTGAATAGAATAATTATTCATTTGTTGAATAGAATAACGAATTTATTGAAATATATAAAGCCGTGTTGATTAGAGTTGCGCTATTTTGACGTGAACGATGTTTATATCGATTATATTCGTTTTTATAATGAATATTAAAAAGGAAGTGATTTCAAAATATAACGTTTTGAAAATATTATCATTTATATAGTAATGATAGGGAATATTCAATTTTGATTTGAAATTGAATATAGAATAGAAATGTTTTGAAAACGAATTTAAAACGATTCATAAAATACATTTTAAATGGAAATCGAAGAAATATATATTATATATATATATTATATATATAATATAATGGCCTGAATGAAAAATAAACTGGTTCAAGAAAACAATGGCGACGTCATGGCGATCGCTTTTTGAAAATTCAAAACACGCTTTTTCTTCTCTCAAATCGTCTCTCTCCTCACAAATCTCTTCTTTACACGTTGATCAGGTTGACAACGCTAAAAACGTTTCTGCTAATCCATCTTTTAAGGATATTCTGCTCAGGCTAGCTGTAAAGCGAAATCCAGATCCGATTTTTCTAAATAATAAAAGACCTTTGTCAAAACCGTCTCCTCGCATCCTTCGCAGCTATAATGAAAATCTCAATAATATCAAATCAAAAAATGGCTGCTTCAGATGTGGTTCGACAGATCACTGGGCGAGATCATGCCGTAATCCAGTTATTTGTTTTAAATGTCATAAGACAGGGCACAAGGGTTTTAATTGCAAATCTTTTCGTTCTCCTCCCCCAAAAATGGCTGAAAGTTCCAGAAAACAAATTTCCGCTAATCGCTTCCAAAATTCTTTTGATTGGGCTCGATCGATGGTAATCATCTCTATTGTGAGTGGATCTTTCTCGATACGGCAGATTGAGGAGATTTTGAAAGCCAGATATGGTCGTCGTGCCCCATCCTGGAACTGGAACGTCAAGCGAATGGGTGATGTCTTTGTTGTTCGGTTCCCACAACATCTGCTGACAGTAAACTTCCAATATAACTTCAATTTTACCATGGGGAGAATTAACCTGAGGCGGTGGAGTCCGCGTTTTGGCAGTGTCTCGAGGGAGAAGGAAACTTTTTGGATCCTATTGAAAAATGCTCCGCTTGTATGTCGTAAACTTGACGTCCTCCAAACAGCTCTAGAAGATTATGGAGAAGTGGAGAGAGTCCAGTACGGTGCAATTCATGATGTGGATTATACTTGTTTGCGTGCCAAATTTACGAAGGAGGTGGGCACCCCATTGCCGAATTCAGTGGCAATTCCAATTGATGGTTTTTCCCATGTTGTGCAGATTGAAAGATGCGAGGAAGATTCGCCACCGAAAATCAATGTTCCTCTTTTCAAGCAGAGGGTGTTTGCAACTGATGGAGAGGGGAAGCTTAAAATTTTGAGTAGTAAGGATGGGGGTGCCAAAATGCATGTGGAGGAAGTGATTGCTTCGGTGGCAGATTCGGTTATTGAAGGAGAAGGGGATGTTTTTGCAAGAAGGAATAATGATAATTATGTGGTTCGATTTGATGATGGGGTGGCAGTAGAGGTTGACGAGGTTGGCAATATTGTGGGTGTGAGTGCCAACTCCAGAGAGATCATTGCCGTCGATGAAAATGAGGGAGTAGGTATACAGGATCTTGGGGAGGAAGGCAACATGCAAGGCGCCAGAGAGGCGGTGGATGAACAAGTCATGGACAATGAATCACAAGACTTAAATTTGGCTGGGGATTTGGCGCTGGCTCCAACCAGCTCAGGGGAATGCTCGGCTACAGGTGGTAAAGGCAAGAGTGCATCGGATCATGGTGTGGTCATGCTACGTCGCAGCGCACGTGGTATGGGTCACCCTTTGGCAGGTAGCATTTTTGTTCCTGCTATACTTAATACTTTGTCTAGTGATCAACTTCATGATATTGCAAGTAAATCTGGTTTTGTGTTAAATGATGATGTGATAAGTGATATTAAAAATAAAGAAAATGAGACGGTTAATGGTTCATCATGATTATCGTCACTTGGAATGTTAGAGGCCTAGGAACTTTGGATAAATGCCTTAGGGTTAAAAATTACCTCAAGTCTGTAAAACCTGACATCATCATGCTTCAAGAGACCAAGCTTGAGAATCCTGAACCATTTATTTTCAAATGTCTGGGGTGGGGTGTCATTGATGATTGGGCTTTTATACCTGCTGTGGGAACCTCGGGTGGCATTTTTACTGGTTGGAATAGTAATTCTTGGTTGCTTAAGCAAGAAATCAAACAAACTTACTGTCTGCATTTAGCCCTGGAATGTAAATCTACAAATGTACTTTACTTCTTTTCTAATGTTTATGGACCCAATACAAGACGAGAAAGAATGACATTATGGGCCGAGGGCTTGGACTTTTATAAACTTATGTATGGTCCCTGGGTAATTGGTGGTGACTTTAATGTTACAAGATTTATGTCTGAACGTAATGTTGTGAAAAACGCTGGCTTGGGTGACATGAACGATTTTAGTGACTTTGTTGGAAACTGTGGCCTCATTGACCTACCCATGACTAATAGAAAATATACGTGGACTGACGGTAGGACCCCTCCTACTTTAGTTCGACTCGATCGCTTCTTCATTAATTCTGCTTTTGATGACTTGCACCCCCTAACTCTTCAAAGAGGTCTTACTTCCCTTATTTCTGACCACTGCCCGGTTGTTCTCAACACTAATGTCGATTATAAAAGGAAATCTTTTTTTAAGTTCGAGAATATGTGGTGTATTGAACCAAATTTTGATGTGATGTTGCGGGAGAAGTGGATAGAGTTTCGCAACTTTGGTGATGCAGCTAGTAATTTTTGTAGGAAAATGAGACTTTTGCGTAAATTTTTAGCCAAATGGAATAGAGAAGTTTTGGAAACATCAGAGTCAAGAAGCAGAGACTTGAATCTGAGATTATGGAGCTCAATGTGCTTGAGGAAGGGCGTAATCTAAGTGAGGACGAGCGTGCCTTGTTAAAATCAAAAGAAAAGGAGCTTCTAACGGTGATTGATCAAGAAGAGATCTTTTGGAAACAGAGGTCGAGAACTCAGTGGCTTAAGCTTGGTGATAGTAACACAAGTTATTTCCACAAAGTAGCGAACGGTAGACGGCGTACTAACACTATATGTAGCATTTGGAAAGACGGAGTTGAAATTTGTGATCATCAAAGGATAGAGGAGGTTTTTACTGAATTTTATAAGGGAATCTTTGGTGAACGCATTGAGAATCGGGTGAATGTTGATTGGAAGAAGCTGTATCCTTCGTCTGTTGATCTTAGTGGCATTGATTCGGAGTTCTCAGAAGAGGAAATCGTCGCGGCTTTAAACGAAATGCCTGGTGATAAAGCCCCTGGCCCTGATGGTTTTCCAAATTTCTTCTATAAGAAATATTGGGATGTGATTAAAGAGGATGTTATTAACATATTCAAAGAATTTCATTCTGGTTCCTTGAGATTGGACATGTTGGGATACGCCAATGTAGTTTTGATCCCTAAGAAAGGAGGAAATGTCTCGGCTGCGGATTTTCGACCTATTAGTCTCTTGAATAGCAGTTTCAAATTGATCATGAAGGTTCTCGCAAACAGACTGAAAGCGAAGATGGACAACCTGATTGATGTTTCGCAGACAGCATTTATTAGAGGAAGATTCATTCTTGATGGTGCGGCTCTTGTCCAGGAAGTTATCTCCCATAGTGATAGACATAACGTGCCTTGCGCAATCCTGAAGTTGGACTTTGCTAAGGCCTTTGACACAGTTGACTGGAGGTTTATCATGGATCTTCTAAGCGCGAGAGGCTTTCCGTGTAAATGGCTAAACTGGATTCATTGCATTTTAACTTCAAGTAGATCCAATATTTGTGTGAATGGAGTGGCTGGCAAAACTATTGTATCCAAGCGTGGGCTGCGACAGGGTGACCCACTTTCCCCACTCCTCTTTGACTTGGCTGCCGATGTATTTTGTCGGATCCTTCAGGTGGCGAGTTCTAATGAGATTATTCAAAGCTTTGGGCGTGATCACATCATTGGGGGTATTAATTCTCTACAATATGCTGATGATACCATTATTTTTTGCAACCCTGATTGCAAGAATATTGCCTCTTTAAAGTTTTTGCTTTATGCTTTTGAAAGTTTATCTGGCTTAAAGATTAATTTTCACAAGAGCAGTGTTTACACTTTGGGTTGTAGCGTTGATGTGCACAGGAATTGCGCTGAAATGCTCAACTGCATGGCTGATTCTTTCCCTCTCAAATACCTTGGTGCTTATATCCGTCCAAAGAGATTGATGAAGAGTGATTGGCAATATGTGATTGATAAAGTGGACAGGCGATTAGCGAGATGGAAAGGAAATTGTTTATCAAAGGCTGGACGCCTGGTGCTGGTGAATTCTGTTCTGGCGGCTATCCCTTTGTACTGGCTCTCTTTTTATTCGTGCCCGGGTTGGGTTGTTCAGAAGATTGATGCTGTTCGTCGGAATTTTTTTTGGACCGGTACGAAGGACACGCGCAAAACCTGCTGTCTAGTGTCGTGGGATCAGGTGTGCAAGTCCAAAGATCAAGGAGGCTTAGGTGTCATCAATTTGAAGAATATGAATCATGCATTACTTTGTAAATGGCTTTGGATTATGCTTAGCGAAAAGAAAGTTCTCTGGAAGGAGTGGATCTTAAACACTTGCTATAGTGGTAGATTTGACTGGAATGCGGACATTTCCCATTGCTCAACATTCTGGCGTGGTGTTATGGCAAATGTTCACTGGATGAAGATTGGGACTGAGATTGTAGTTAAAAACGGCCGAAGCGTCTCTTTCTGGTATGACTGTTGGTTGCTTCCTATCCCCTTGCGTAATGAATTTGCCGATTTGTTTGCTATTGCATGCAACAAAGGTGCTTCAGTCTGTGAAATGTTTAATGCGAATTCTGCCAACTTTAAATGGAACCTGTCCTTTAGTCGTATTGTGGCTGGTAATGCTCTGCTTCAACTTTGTGGACTGATTCGTTTGCTTGAAGATGTTCACCTTCATAGCAATGAGGAGGATGACTTTGTGTGGAAGATTGGTGGTAAATTTTGCGTGAGTGCACTTTATAAGTTGATGAACTTCACAGGAAGAAAGTACGATGGATTCATGAGAATGTGGAGTTTTAAAGCTGTACCTGCTAAGGTCAGGATACATATGTGGACGATCATGCACAACAAGCTCAATACAGTGAAAAGATTAAGGCTAAAAGGTGTTCATGTTACTGGGGGATGTGTTTTCTGCAATGACGATGACGAGGATTATATGCATCTTTTTCTTGATTGCGATTTCGCCTTTTACGTGTGGACGAAGTGTTTAGTTAGCCTTAATATCTGCTTAGACTGGTCTCACTTCATCTCTGACCAATTTCTCTTCTGGAATAGCACTATTATTACATTACCTGACACTGACATGCGCCATATGTTTGCTCTTTTGAACTTTGCTTATGTTTGGATCCTCTGGCATGAACGCAACTCACGAAAGTTTAAATGCAAAATGAAACGGCCCAACTCAGTTATTTTTCGCATACTTAATTTTGTTTCTCTTTGGTCAGGCAAGGAAGAAATCAGGTTTGTTGACACAATCGGAGCTAGAGTGATGGACAGGGCCCGTGGTAGCAGAGCTTGATGTTGCCATGCTTCACTTTACTGGGTTTGCATGCTGTTTTTTGCTGTAGTTTCAGAAATTTTTTGGACTCTATGTAAACATGCCTGCGTGCATGTATTTTGATTGTACATATGTATGTAAATATATGTAACTATTGTAACTAGTAGAAAGCTCTATGTATGCTGAACACGATGTACTTGCTCTATGCTTAATGAATGAATGAAGGCGTGAATCTAGCGATTCATTACCTTTTTTGCATCAAAAAAGGTAATGGCCTGAATAGAACGTGCCGCGCCGCGGCAGTTCGCGAATTTCAGCCATTGACTTCGAACGGATATCACGGGAGATCCGACCGTCGGATTCTCCTAAAACCGGAACCATTGGGTTCGTATCGAAAAGAGCTTTCTAACGAATATTAGAAATTTGAAATCTAACGGTTGGATTTGGAGATACGTCCAAATCAAATTTGGAAAAGGTCGTTGTAAGTGCAGTTCGATGGCCGTTGATGGAAATCGACTGTACGGGCCTTGATAAAATTATTAAAAATATCAATAATTTGTGTAAAATCATAAGAAATGATTTAGGAAAAATTGGGGTGAAAAACTCCATATTTGAAAAGATAAAAATAGATTTTTATCGAAATGAACTAGTTTTGAACTAAAATTAAAACCCATTTATTTTTAAATAAATAAATTGGATTTGAAATGGGTTGTAAATAGAATTGATTTGTGGGTTTATCGTGAATGGTGTTTTAAATGACACTTGTTCTTTAACCCGATACTAAATAGAATGTGATTTGAGTTTATCGTGAACTGTGTTTTAAATGACATTAGTTCTTTAACCCAGAAAAAGGAGTTTTAAGGAATCTGCAATTAGATTGAAATGTGAATTGATAATTTAAATTATCAAATTTGGAAAATGAGCGAGAATGGAGTATCACCAGTTTTTCTCCAAAGCGATAGTTAAATCTTTAATTAGATTTAAACGTGAAATGGTAATAAATTTTACCGATAACACTGTGGTGTTAGATATGGAGTATTACCAGTTTTTCTTCATGGGATGAATATGTTGGGATTGGGAAACAAAATAAATAAATACTCCGGTGTGGTTCGCTAATCTCGACTAGTTTGGAAAACCATAATTTGGTTTGAAATGGCATCCAAAGGAAGATTAAAGGATAAATTTTAAAGAATTTATCTTGGATAAAATTAGTGGGAACCTTTCCCTAAGAATTGAAATTTAGAAACTAGCTGTAGGTTAGTTAAGAAGAATGGTTTCCTGGGTATTGATCTGATGTTGGTTTCGGCCTTCGGGGTTAATATTTGGGAAATTGTTCTCTTGCTAATTTACGGTTAGTGGCTGCTGAATTGGAATGAGGCGTATGTTGTGTTTGTGTAACATTTGTTTTTAATATACGCGGGTTGTTCGGAAAGGCCGGGTTTATACCCATTCTGAATAACCGATTCGATGATATATCGAAGATGAAGACGGTGGTTGAAGACCGGAAGTCTTCACATCGTTTGGGTGATTACTGATGATCTTGATTGGGCTGTACACCCAAGAGGATGGAAATAGTTGGTGGTCGTCCAGACGTACTTGGAGATCGATGGATATGCGAGGAAAGTGCCTATGGTTTCGTTCAGACCCAGAACGAACTTGTAAATGGATTGTGTGTCCGACATTGGATTTTATTCTGTGTTGATTGATTTCTGTTAAATATACATCTGTTTGGCGGCGGAGAATTTATTCTCTTGCTTAACGCCCTTCTCTGAGACGTACGAGCTCAGAGGTTATATATCGATGGACATTAGTCGCATGGCATGAATTGCCTGTGTGGCATGCTGAGTTGCATTGATCAAGGCTTCTGTTGAAAAGCAAAGTCTTGTGGTTGATGATCAAAGCACGATCTATGGGGCAGCTTTGTGTATAGCGTGGATTCGCGAGCCTCACACCTCGGTATGAGTTAAAAACGGGATAAGGACTGCAGGGAGAGCACGACGTTTCTTTCTAGCTTTGGTGGTGTCAGTGACTTACCAACCCTGACATTTATATACTTTTCACCTATGTGGTTGTTGGATGAGGCGCCTCGATTTTAGGTCTGTAAGGACCGGGAAACATGTGTTCAGGCATAATTAATCCTCAAACGTAAGATAGGACCGGCCCTGAAGCATCTAGGGGTTACCCAGAGTGCGTAGTCCCGAGGCATCTGCTAGAGTGTCTCGAAGCGGAGAGGATCTTGCCCCTTGCCTCGACTCATGACGGAAATCCAATTTCCAATACGAGATATTTCGGTTTTATTTGTAGAGCCTAGTATGGCGACATAGTAGCATGGGATGCTATGCCGTCTATGATTGATATTTATGATTGAAATTGTTTTGACACTATACACTTATTATAGTATCAAATGATTTGTTTTAAACGTATCAAGCATGTTTGGCTATTATAAGGGAAAACCCTATCCTCCGGCTTGCGTTGCATTGTGTGATGGGACCTGGGTCTTATAATAGCTTCATTTTTCGAAAAAGCATTTCATTGTTTATTGATATGCACTGGTATTCTTGGGAGGAAACCCGTTCCGTGTTATACGGCGTGGTCCCTTGAATTACTCTCTTTTAAAGTCAAGTTTTAAATAACTGTTTTAGTTCTCACACCAGTCACATGACTGACCTGGAGTTTATTGTTTTAACCTAAACTCTGGGTGCCCCTATTTTCAACACGGGCAGCTAGTAGTTTTGGTTTTGCAGATTTATATTCACAGGATCCTGGTTTACAGCTGGAATGATATCCGGGAAGCTCTGTATCCGTATATCACCTTCAGTTGTGCTTTGTTTTATTTTCCGTTGCTATGTAATTTATTGTAATCTCTGATATTTATCGAATGTAATAGTATTCATTTATACTCTGTATATTCTTGTATCTGATGGAATTGTTGTAATAACAATGAAATGTTCTTCCGTCTGCGTTCTGATTTGTCATGTTCTCAAACGAACAGGGGTTTCGAACGGTCTAGATCGGTTTAACGACTGATTCGGATCGAGCGAAATTCCTTGCCGTCACAGTGCCCCTATTTTCCACACGGGCAGCTAGTAGTTTTGCTTTTGCAGATTTATATTCACAGGATCCTATTTTACAGCGGGAACGATATTCGAAAAGCTCTGTATCCGTATATCTCCTTCAGTTGTGTTTTGTATTATTTTCCGCTGCTATGTAATGTAATTTAAATCTCTAATATTTTTCTGATGTGTAATATTTATTCGTACTCTATATATTCTTGTATTTTGATGGAATTGTTGTAATTAACAATGAAATGTTCTTCTGTTTGTTTTCTGATTCGTCTTGTTCTCAAAGCAATTCGTTCTTTCCTTCACGGGGAAGTTCAGGTCGCTACAATAATAAACTTTGAATCAGAAGCAAATTTCACTTTTAGAGTGAATGGATTTACGATGGATTTTATAGAATGAGGTGACTTCGATAAAATTGAATATTTGAATATGAATTTCAAAGATTTTAAGTAAGCTCAAAATGTGTTAAGCCCTTGCTAACTATGCATAGCCCAAAGGTCTTTTAAATAGGGTTAGTAGTAACTTAACTTCATCCTCTCTAATGAGTTCCATCTATGCACAGCCCAAAGGTCTTTTAAGTGAGAATGGAAGCACGTAGAGATTAAGGTAATTCACCCACGCATAACCGTGAGGACTTTTAAATGGGAGTGAATACCAAGGATAAATAATATATATATGTATATATATATATATATATATATTTATTTTTCTCCTCTTTTATTTTCATTATTATTTCCAAGAATAATTTGAACTCTCCAAATTAAATAAAATCATGATGAATGACAGAAATATGGTAGACATAGATAATGGTCGTGAAATAAGCTCTAATTCAAAGATATTATAAAATCTATCCAATCATCATGAGATTTTAAAATAACATCTCCTCTAGTTATGAATTATACCATAGTCACAACTCATCACAACTTCGTAAATCTATTAATAATTTTGATGAGTTCCAAAAGCGGTTCAAATCGATCAATAATTTCAATTTTTGAATAAATAATCAAAAATAGTTTTAAATTGAAAATATCAATTTCAAGTGGGGTTTTTGAAATATCAATGCAAGTTGAAAATCAGTTTCAAAAATAAATCAGTAGTATGTGAAAATTTTCTAATATTTCTAAAATTGATTGCTCCTAGACAATTTTAAAACCACTTTCATATTTAATTCAAATTACTTATGGAATTTAAAGATATCTAATCATTGATTTTTCAACTCATCGTCCAATCACCAAGATATTCAAACGAATCAAATCAATTTCCTTATCAGAGCAGCATAAAATTATTTTCAAAGCAAGAATCACAAGTGAATTTTTTAGAGAATTTTTAAACAAGCACAAGAAACAATCAACGATCAAATTTGAAGGTAATTCTTTGAAATCACTTGAGAAAAAGTCAAATTTTATAATCCAAGAAATTTAACAATCAATCATTATTGATTTCAAAATCAATATAATCAAGCCAAGTAAAAAAAAATGAAATTTTCACAACTAATCAATTATGACTTTCAAGCAGTTCGCTGTATTGAGTTCAGTTTTTCAATAATTTTCAAAGTAAATAGGAAGAAACTCAAAACAACAATAATGTGTGAAGTTTCATTAGTCATCCAAGAGCATCATAAATTTTAAAATTCTGATGTGATCAAAAAATGCTCAAAATATTACTGCCTAGTCAATATAAATCAGCATAAAAAATAAATAAGAAGGGAATAAAATAAAAAAACACGAGTTAAGAGATCATACCTGACTTACCATAATTGATGTGAACCAATGAATCTCCAACTCAGAAATCAATGGCTAAGTTACTTCAAATAATACAATAAAATGGAACAACTTGAATTTTATCTCTTTTAAGCACAGTTATTCCTTAGCCTCCCTCAGTACCTAAATATTTATAACATCGAGTGGTCTAACAATGACTGTTTCACCACTCTTATCGTTGTTTACATGTTTTGGTACCCAAACCCATTTATATAACATTCCGTTACCGTCCACTAAAGTGCCCTTAGGAACCTAAACTTGTTTATTCTTAACCGAAATTATTTTATTATCTTATGGGATCCAAACACGTTTAACTGAATTATTTTTAAACGATTTTTTTATTTCGTTTATGATTTAAAAACACTTTGAAATTATTAGAGTTCAAAATTTCAAATCGATCTTTTCAAACCATTCAAAGGATTTTTAAAATCATTAGAATTTTGTTTTTCAACTGGATCAATTTTGCCAAAGCCAAGTCCTTTCCTATTTTCAACAAAAATTGGTTTTTTAACAACATATTCAATGATTTTTCTCCTTTAGAAAATTTTGACAAAGTTGATTCAAGCTGTTGAATTTCGGTTTTAAGATCACTATTTTCTTTCATTAAATTTGAACAACGATTAATAGCGATTTTCCTTTTTTTAAGCATTAATTTGTTTTAAAACCAAATTTTTGTTTTCAAGTGCTTTGGTTTTAGTATTAAACTTAGAAATTTCAATTTCAAATTGTTTTCGCTTTTCAAGCTCAAGTTTTTTAGATTCTCTAAGCTTTTTAATCTCCTTCTCAAAAACACGATTATCATTCTTCAAAATCACGTTATCACTTTTAAGTAACTCAAAATTCAGTTTTGAAATTCAAAAGATCATCACTCAGAAACTGACATTTTTCGCATTCAGAAAACAGTGAATTCTTAAGTTTTTCTAGTTTTCTTTCTAATCTGTTATTAAACTAGTTTTGACCTATCAGATTTCAATTTCTTAACTTTTAGTTCAAGTGAATCAATGGTTTTTGTGAGATCATGGCACATTAAAATTAAATATTTATAAGTAAAATTCGATACCTTGCTTGAATCCTCTTTACTACTTTCCGAATCAGATTGAGCCATAAGACACAAATTAGCTTTCTCTTCATCTCTTAGAGTAACTTTTTCTCCTTCCTCGTCATTCATGTAGCAGCTAAAGCCTTCTTCTTTCTTTTGAATTTTTTCTTGTTTTCATTCTTAAGCTGTGGGCAATCTGATTTGATATGTCCGGATTTCTTGCAATTGTAGCAAAACACTTAATCGTCTAAACTTTCGGACTTGTTAGTTTTTGAATTCTTCTTTCGTGGCATGTAATTTCTTTTGGCCCACTTCCTAAAAATCATGGCAAGCTCTTCAGTGGGATTTTCGTCATCACTTTCAACAGTATTATTTAGAGCTATCGTCTTTTTCTTTGATTCAGAATTCTTTCATTCTTCTCGTGCTATTAACTCCATCTCGTAAGTAATCATATTTCTGATCAACTCTTCCATGCTTATTTTATTTAGATCTTTTGATTCTTGAATCGCTGTCACCTTGGCTTCAAAATTCATCAGTAGCACTCTCAATATTTTTTTGATCAATTATACTTCAGTATAAGTTTTGCCAAGAGCTTTTGCATTGTAGACTAGTGATGAGAAGCATCCATACTTCTCTTTTATATCTTCGTTTTTTTTGCATAGAGAAATTTTCATATTCGTTGCTGAATAGAGCGAGACGAGATTCCTTAACTTGAGATGTACCTTCGTGTGTGACCTCCAACGTATGCCATATTTCCTGCGCAGTTTCACAATGAGAAATTCAATTAAATTCAGTTTTATCAAGAGCACAGATTAAAGCATTCATCCTTTGGCATTAGTTGAAAATAATTTTTTATCATCAGCATCCCACCTGTCTTTTGATTTAGGAACTTCAATACCAATAACAATAACAGTGGGAGATTTATAACCCGTTTTAATAATATCCCACACATCATACTCGAGTGAACTCAAATAAATTTTCATCCTAGCTTTCCAATAGGCATAATCAGTTCCAATAAACATGGTTGGCCTAGCTATGGACTGACCCTCAGAAAAAGCTGTATTAGACAGACTCATGACTCTAGAATTAAAATAAAATAAAAAATACCTGCTCTGATACCATTTGTTATCTCCATTGACAAGGAATTTAATACCACTCCGGTGGCTAACAAGGGTACCTCAGAGACTGATTTTACGTCCTGCCTCTCGACACATGACAACCCAAACTTCGTGGGGGCATGTAGGGACAAGAGTCAATACTTCGCCATTTGATCACAGAGCGAGAACTCCCTATCATGTTGTTACCTTATACCAGCTCCGATACCACTTGTAGGATCTAAATTAACCCCAGAGGGAGGGGGGTGAATAGGGTTTATTGCAGTTTTTGCTGAGTAATTAAATAATATCAATCACAGATAATAATCAGATTAAATACGGAAAATAAATAACAAATAGATATACCCAGCTTTGGCAAAACTCTGCCTATTGCTGCATTCCCCAAGGTTTCTACTAGGTATTAGTCAACAATTACAACACTTACAACACTCGTAAACTCGCGACAATTCCTAGCCTATTTGTCCTAACCCTACGCTCAAAACTTATCCCCAGTTTCTACTAGGAGCTACACAAAAGGCCTCAAATCCTGCTCTAGTTGCACTAATCCTACGCTCAAAACCCTGCACTAATTTCTATCCCCAAAACCAGATTTTCCCGAATTACAACCCCAAATTTCGTCTCCTTAGTTTTATATACATGCTAGAAAACTATAAATTTGATTAAAAAATTTAAAAAAAAACCTTATAAAAAACAAAGCCCTAGTTTTATTTATAAATGAATAAGATCCTTTAGCACTTATAATTTTGTCCGACCCTCTTCTATTTGCTCCAGCCCTTTTTACTTTAGCCCGATCTCCTCTCTAGAAAAATAAAAATGGCGATTGCGATTACTAGGGTTTTCTTCCTTTTCCCAAATCGTGACTTTGATTCTTGGATTTGATACTGTAATGCTTTGAAGCGTTGTTGCTCTTCTCATTACAGATTTGAACTATCAAAACTTGGCAAGTTTTTTTATTTTAATTCTCTGGTTGCTCAGTTAATTTGCTTGGTTTCGATTTTTTTTGAATTGCCAAGGATGAATCGGTGCATATTTATAGGGTTAATTGGAAAACTCCAGAACCAATCTCTGATTTCAATTTAATGATTCGGTCTTGATATATTCGTGAATTTTGGGTTTGATTCTAGATGATACTTGCCTCTGAATTTACGTGATTTTTGGGGCTTTTGAAATAGGCTTTGAATTGCTGATACTTCTGGATATTTCTTTGATTTGAATATAGCTAATGTTGAATATTTTCAACTTGCGTAGAATTTCTGGAGTTTTAATTAGTCTTACATGTTGTGTGATTTCTGGAAATAAAATTCTGCCCTTCATTTCGGGAAGTAAAAAGATTTTGATCAAAATGACTTGGCCTGATTTTCGAGTTTCCCCTTGTTGTTTCTTTGATTGGAAATGAACCTAGTTGTATGTTAGTCCTTCAAATGAATCTGGTCGACTT
Source organism: Allium sativum (assembly GCA_030737875.1). Taxonomy (NCBI): domain Eukaryota; kingdom Viridiplantae; phylum Streptophyta; class Magnoliopsida; order Asparagales; family Amaryllidaceae; genus Allium; species Allium sativum. The sequence goes on from JASFAX010000033.1 coordinate 12,172,858, forward strand.
ATTTGTGGATGTATTTTTTAAAATGCCGAATTAAATATCTTCCCAAAATTGATTGATATCTTCTGGAAAAAAGATGAAAAAGTTGCCGGTTATTTCTTGCTGATTTGCTTGATTTATCCCATAAAACATTTCCTTTGATTTCTTTCCAAAAATGCCTTTTCTGGAAACAGTTCTTTCACATTTTGTTACACATAAATATGTAAATTAATCATGTTTGAAACTGTAGTACATGATTACCAAGTCATCCATGTTGATTTATAGAAAAACTTGAATTGTTTTCCCATTTATTATTATGCTCAAAACTGATCATGTACACCTCATTGCACTGATTTCTCCTTATCTTTTGTTGTGAAACTTTGGAATGCACATATACATGCCTGATTAGTTCACCATTTACATATGCTTACACCAGTTGCTAAGTTGTCTCCATTACTACTGTATATGTCATTGAGCTACACACACTACTCATGCTCCATTCTGCTTTAGCTATGCTGCTCCACAATTTTATCTTATTTGATGCATCCAAATGTATGTTGTGTGTAGATCCTGAACTTTTTCATTTTTAAGGATGTTGGTCGGACTTGAGTAGTCATGCATCAGTACCATATGTTTGTGCTTGTTGCATCAGTAATTGTGTCATTCCAGTTTTGCTGTGTGCATCCATTATGTTGTTAGCATCTACTTGAACCATTCTGCACTATTTTTTCATCTTGCACTTCACTGCCTTGAACCTGAAATGTGTATGCTTGCATTACCCTGACACTTGTATTTGCACAACTGTTGTTTCACTGTATGGTACACCATCTATTGTTCCACTCTAATTTGTAAATATGAGTCTTCATGCTGCATTTGCCTTTGACCACATTGCTTTGATCCTTGCAAGTACATGGCTCGACCATGAATGTTGTGTTCACTGTTGAGTTTCCAAAAATGTGTTAATATTATGTTGAAACTCTTTGCTATTGCCATTTTGTCGCTCGGCCATTTGTACACTTATATACATGTATGCCATATATTTGCACAAGTTGTTATGTTGCACCATTTACTTTGAAACGCCATGTTGTAGTGTATTCATTTTCACTTGCACTGGGTCGATTTGGTCCATGTGGCTGCTCCTCAGTTGCACATTGATTAGCGAGGTAGTGCAAATGTGTAAATTTATACATGTGCGTACATGCAGCCATTCAGAATAATATTCCTGTCCTTACATATCATACTGAGTCAGAAAAATAATGAGAAACACACTGAAAATATGAGGCAAATAAAATTTAAAAATAAATTTATATTTGTATGCACTTCAGATTTATTTCTATTACAATGTACTGTGTGTGTGTTTCATGTGATAGGTAAGCAGATGGTGATCGGGCTGACTGTAAGGCTATAAAGACAGAAGATGAAGCAGAGTGTATATGTGTCAGTTAAAGAATATGTATAAGAGTCTATATAACTGAGTGAATGTATGAATGTTGCAGTGAGGAACAAATATACAGAATGAGAGAATTGTACTGATATTTGTAATAAACAAATTTGATTGAAATGAAATATTATTTTATTGTGTTCGAACAAATTTTTCTTTCGTATTCAGTTTATATACAAGTACAATATCATGTGAAATTTTATAACTGTGAATATACAATAGTGGAGTTAGAATGTTGTACTATTTCAGATTTTGAAATAAAATATTTAATTGAATAAATATACTGTGAATTGTGTATAATAGTATATTATTCAAAAAGTATTTATTTCTATGAAATGAAATATAAAATAATACAATTACAAACACATTTAAATAATATTATATGTTTGTTATCATCAAACAAAAATCATACAACACATTGTTGTACCCAACAATACTCACCAAGGGTATTAGACTTCCTAGATCAAGTGTCTCTAAGCTAAATAACATTTTCCTTCTATCTAACATGCAGGTTGTTTTGAGGAGCGGGTCAGAACTAATATTCTTGTGATTGGAAAGTTATATACATTTAAGCACAATACTACACATTCCGTTCTATTACCATCTTTTTTGTATTAGGTTTATTGAGGTTATTATACACTCATCCCTATGCGTAAATCACACACATCTACTCCTCAGTAGATATAACATAATAAACGATATATATAGTTATATTATGATGACCACCTCATACCTTCTATTGCTAAGAATTTTGCGTTATATACTGTGTTAGGACGATATGTGATGATCGCCAAGGAAAAGAATAAACTAAACAAGACTTATCGTATATCTCACAGCGCAAGGATAAAATATAATAAGGAAATATATAACAAAATAGTAGAAGCATGATAAAACAGAAATCTCGTTTCCAAATAAAAATTTCAAAATCTGTTACAACATGTCAATAATATGAGTAAATCAAACCTCGCTACAAATTCTCTTAGAGTATATAGATTAAACAGCGGAAATAAATAGATAGTTATATAGTAGAATAATATTTCAGCCTTTACTCAGCAACATCATTGAAGAGCATCCTAAGGTATGAGCGGTAAACAACTACCAATAGCTATATTATAAAATATGAACTAGACAATTCAAGTCTCACCTGACTAGTCCCTACAACCAAAGATTTAGCACATAATAACTAAATAAGACATGCTGCTCAAATAACAATAGAAACATATATTTTGCATAATAAGATTTCTAGTCCCCACTTCATTTTAGTATTATACAGTCATACCTCACCCAAGGAAAGAAGAAAGAAAACATCCAATATCAAACATAACATCCATCAAGCAATATCCTAGCTGTCACCGTCTAAAGCCTTGAATACGCTGATAACCCGTATGACAGTCCACACTTATGTCAAGGATTAAAAAAAAGGAACAACCGGTAAAATACACCCTAATGAGACATAGGTACTTAGATTAAGAATAATTAACAGTAAGTAATAAAATGATAACAAGATGAAAATATGAATATTTAATATTTGGGAATTAGGCCACAAAAATATTACCATTGTATTCATGGAAAAATTCTAGCCCGTTTATATATTTTATTTATTGAAAATGGAGTTCGTATGAGAAAAACATGTATATAATAAGTTTGAATAATAAAATAATTCATATGCAGAATTGAATTTGAATTTGAAATTAAAGGCATAAATATGGAATGAAATAATTACCATTGGCATAATGGAATATTTCACATTCAAGTTCAAAGTTTTGTGTGTGCATATACATGTAATGTGACATCCCACGTCTGTTAATGTCACTCATAAGAGAATGCATTAAGTTTCGTGAAGTACAATAGGTAAACAGTTCAGAAATTCACAAGACAGATATAAAGCAAGCAGCAGAAACTTCAACTTTATTATTGAAAATAAAACCTCATCTCAAATTAAGTTACATCATTGGTTACATCAAAAACCAAGAATCTCAAATCTGTCTCATAATGCAAAATAACAGAGTGTAATAATATAAAACCATATCCCTCATAGCCAACCATAACAGAGTAGAAAGTAAGTCAAAGTAGTACATCTTAGAAAGTCCAGATCCAAGCTAAAAGAGAACGTTTTAATCACTGAGGAGTGCATCGCTGCGAGTTCCAATGATTTTCAAATATGTATAAAATAAAGATACCAAGATAGATAAACAAGACTGAATGAGAAAGTACAGTAACATATAAGGCAATGGGTAAACAAGATAAGCATGAATAACAAGATAAACAGTGATCGAGTAAAGCTCCTCATTTATATCGCTAAAACAGGTAGTGTCTGCACCAATACTAGTATAACAGGATTAGGCGTTAACCTAATTACTTAACAGGAACAACGAGATTAAATAACATGATTAAATAGCAGGATTAGGTGTACCCTAATTACATAACAGGATTAGGTGTTACCCTAATTACGTAACAGCAGGATTAGGTGTACCTTAATTACTACGCATGTGATCGGCTCCCCAATACATAAATATCCTGTGTCAGCCCCAGTAGTAGGGTGTATCACTCCCTAACCCAGCTACTTATATAACACAAACCTATTTACTAGTGTTATAGCGGCTTAGTTTCCCTAATCAGACCCATGCACGCTCATGACTCCGTCGAAACGCGCCCGTACCCACCTTCCTCGTTTGAACCTCTTACTATCCAGTTCACTAAAGCGTGCCCTGGCCCCTACCTAGTGTGAGGCCCTCTAACAAAATACCAACAGGGATACTGACTGATATGGGTTCCACACAACAAGATTGACACAAGTCAAACCCCCTAAGCTTGTTCCCCCTAAGTAACTAGGATTTAAGAGTCCCTAAAAACCCGATAAAACAATAGAACGAGGGACCTCTTAGCTTATTAATAATCAGTTTTAACCTAGTAGATTTAGGTTTACTAATAAGCGTGGTTGCAATATTACATGTTATTATTGTGCACAACCCCTTCCCAAAACACCTGACCAGATGTATGTATAATTACTATAGTAATTCAGTTTACCTACCCTACATCTGGTACTTACATTATTTTAACATGTCATGTTACTTTAATATTTGTATTAAGTCAAATCTAACATGTTTATACATATGCATACTATTCCATTCAATTATGTCCCCAAATTACAACATGTACAGGTTTATTCATATTATCCCTTTCTATTATATTCCCAATTCACAACAAGTAGAAGTATGCATATTGTCCCTTTTTTTATTATATTCCCAAGTTACATCAAGTACAAGTATATGCATATTATCTCTTTCCCAAATTATAGTCAAACAGTCCTCAATTTATCAATATGCCCAAATTCCCATTTTTCATGTCATTTCTTATTATCCCAATTTTACTTATATGCAATCTTAAATCGGACATGGCCTAGGCTTTCCAAGGCATAGGCTTAGCGTAAACAAAAAGGAAAAATAGAGGAAGGAGAATAAAATCAAGTCAACATACATAAATAGGCATATAGACAAGACTGGAAATAAACTAAAACAATAGAAATAGGGAAAAGGAAGATAAATACACATAACTAACTACTCCACTGTTAGTAAAAGCACATATATTACTTATAACAATGGAAAAGGGGAATAACAATGAAAGAACATGTATAGAAATTATCTTATAGGCACTGTATGTTCTAGATCCAAATTTTATTTACTTTCACGATATAGTTCTAGGCATCAGATCTGAAAATAATAGGGAACTCACAGCGGGTCTTGGTAAAGAAGTGATTATATCTCTTATATATATGTCGTTGTAGAAAAGTCCACTTCTTTCTCTTTTATTGTTGTATACAGATCTTGAATTTTGAATTATCTCTGTAGATTTAGGCTTTAGCAGCATCTCCCTATTATATATATTTATTTAGAATAGACCCATGGAGGAAGAGAATATGAAGAATAATTGTGTATATTAAAATGGGAGAGAGCCACCTATTTATAGATTTACAGAGCTATTCCTAACCTTTAGATATTAGGTTTTCAATCTAAGCCATACACGTAGCGATGAGTCAGCAAATGAACCTAGCCACAAAACAGGCCAAATACAGAATTCATAATCCACCCTGCATTTGGGTGGGTCGACCCACCGACCTACAGGGTCGACCCATAGGTCGACCCCACTTGACTTGGGTCGACCTATTGGTCGACCAAGGCCCGTTGTGAATCATCCCCTAATGGTCTTTTCTGCGCATTGTTTTTCTGGTTTGAATTATTTTGAATATATATATATATATAACCCTCTTATATGTATACAAACTTCTAGGGTTCATAACTTCTTCCTACGTTATCCGATTTACGCAAAATTGGGGTCTTTCTAAACCAGAATTACGAGACGAACGCAACAGTAAAACCGGTTTTACTTAATTCTAGATGTTTAATTAAGTAATTCCCATTTTATTGTCTTTTAAAATATGGTTATAGTGTATTAAATTTTGGGGTGTTACATGTAATAGGGGACAACTTTTAAAATAAAGGAAATAAATCAATCATATTAACTACTAATTAATTAAATAACAAAACATGCGCGTGAAATAAATTCACAAGGCCCAGACACAAAGGGGATCGACTGGCCAGTCGATTGTCATCCTAGGGAGAGTATCGACCACCCCAAGCCTGGAGACGTGGGTAGTGGCTTGGTTTAGGTTAGGTTTTTGTATAATTTTATGTAACACCCCGTAAAATATACCCAAAATAGACATAGATGGTTAAATTAAGAATAAACAATAATAATTAATAAAATATTAATGGGTAGAACATACGAATACTTTATAATTGAAAATTAGGTCACGAAAATTTTACCATTGTGTTGGTCCATTTTCATATTTTACTTGTCGAAAACGGAGTCCGTATGAAAAGTTATGAATAAAATAAGTTATACGAAAACTGTATACACACAACATTTGAAATTCAAACCAAAAGAATATAAATCTAAATAAAATATACCTTTGGTATAATGGAATATTCCTTAGGAATTATGTGTGTACATATATGTCTATAAGAAGGGGACAAGAATCAAAAGAAACAGAAAGAATCAATCAGATAAATTAACGTAATTAGTAAAATAAATACAACAAAGAAATAAATCTCTAGTTGCTCGACCCTTAAGGGTGGTCGACCACTTCCCTTGAGGGGGGTCGACCACCCTTTTAGTCAAGGATGAGAGGGAGGCTTGTTTTTTCAGGGCTTTTAATATATTTTGCTAGAATGGACTATCCAGATTTTATAAAACTAACCCTACAGTCTACACACACTCTAGCATCTATAAATATGGCCTTATCCTCTCCCCTAAACCCTACATTGTATTCTCTTATATATGCCTCCATTCTGCTTCTCCGTTATTGTTATAAATTTTGGAAAATAGACAGGTTAGGATTCTTCTCCTTCTCTAATCTATTTCTATATATTTTCTAATATAGTTTCTTATTAGAATCTAGAATCGGAAATTTTATGTATATAAGACCCAAATTGGATTCTTATATATACATTGGTTTAGGAGAAAGTTTAGAATACGGTATTTGCGAGGATACAATTCAGAAACTACTTCTACATAATCTCTTCATCCTTCTCCTTGTAATATCGTGAGAGGAAATTTTATAATTTACTATTTTCTATATCTTTATAGTGTAGATTTGGATTGTTATGCCTAAAGGCGTTTGCACGAAAAAATATAAACAAATCTTTAAAATCCCTTATATATTACAGAAATGGTCAATCATTTTGATATATATTGGGGTTTGATTATGAATGTAATAAAAGATGGACTTTTGGGTGTTGTATAGTTTTGATAATGGTGTAATTTACTTTCGTGTAAATGATAAATCTCATATATGTGCAAAAACATAAGATTTGGGTGTTGTAATTTAAACATCTATTTATAAAATAAATAGTTTGAATATATTAAAACATAAGTCACCAAAATCTTTGTTTTTATATAAAATTATATGGGAAGTGAAGCAATATCAAAAGGAGATTATACATATATTTGGCATATTACACTTGTCTTCCTTTTATTGTTGCAGTAATCACTAAAACCTAGGTTACAAGTTATTTTGTTTATGTTTGTTATTTCCATGTTATTGATTTGAATGTGAATAAACATTAAATGTTATGTTAATGAAGCTAGGGAAATAAAATTTCTAAACCTTAATTTTGGTTAGGATTGACATTTCTACGTTTTAGGACATTTCTTTATGCATGCTTTTTTTGTGTTTTATTTATTAATATTTATAACGTAATTCACATATCATTAATGTGTATTAAATGCGTTTAATTAGGAATACGAAATAAAATGTTCCCATAGGAAATTCGTTATGTATGTAAGTATTAATGGCTATTAAATAATATTAATGACACATAGACACGAGGTTAACCCTAACTTGTAGTAGAAACCTGCCAGGAATTGACATGCATATCGCCATTATAATAAATACATGAAGACGCGAGGATAAACCCAACGTGTAGTAGAATCCCACTCGAAACCGCCTGGAAAATCCAGCATTTACAAGTAGTCGGTTTAATGTGGGACGTCTAAAGTACGTGTGTGTATGAAGTAGGTCTGCCTTAAGAAGGTATTAAGTTATTTGTTGGAGAATGGAATGTTGCTGATGACAACAACCTTGTTTTAATCATTATCATTATTGATTATAAATTATATAATAACATTTTTATCCAGAATATATATATATATATATATATATGCAGGATTTATATGCAGGTAATAGTCATTGAAGACTGTATAGTTAAGAGATTCAAGATTTTAAAAGAGAATCAAGACTCATGAGTATCAAGATATCAAGAGTCCAAGACTATCAGGGTAATAGAGTCTAGATATTATGTAAAACTCTAAATAACACTCAAACTCTGTTTTCATATTATCTCTTTTCAAATTGATTCTAAACTATTTTCAAACTCCTTTCAAAAAGATTTTTTCATCCAAGAATTTCAAACTTATGATTTCTATATATTTTCTAATTTATAAGTTTCTTATTTTTATAGTTTTATCATTTATACAAATATTTTATATATTGAGTTTATAATTTCAAATATTCGTATTTAACTTTAAGTTATCATAAAACCTTTTATGCTCATATAGTTTATATATATATATATAATCATATATATATATATATGTGTGTGTGTGTTTATAATTAAATTATATACTTTTTATATCACTTACAATATAGTTTTTAGTCATATGTTTAAATAATATTTTATTAAGTTTTTATATTTAAAAAACAATATTTTAACAACTAGTTTTATTTCAGGAATTTCCAGAATACATATATTAGTTTAAATACTTTAAAAATGATTTAAATTTAAATAAACAAGGTGTATGTCGACACATAACAGTAACATTTTTTAAATTTAAAATGTTGTGACTTTTCATTTTTGAAACGTTTCAGAAATGATTACACCCTTTGGAATACTATAAAAAGGCCTTAAATTCGAATTTTTCCATAACTTATCATCATCTTCTTCCTCCCTTAACAAGCCACCATTATTATTCTCGAAATTCCAAATTTATGCACTTATACTCTATCGATTTCAACAAAAATTATATCGTCCTTCTTATATTTTCGTTCTCTATCAAATAATCGTTGTTTGGAAATGCTACTCAAGAGTTCTAGGGCAATTGTAATCAGAAAGAGTGTGGAAAGGTGTGGGTGTATTCCTTGTAGCCTTGAAATCAAGGAAAGGTGAGGGTGTCTTTTTTGTAGCCCGTGAAATCAAGAAAAGAAGGTGTGTTAACCTTGTAGCCCATGAAATCAAGGGTGTTGTAATTGGATATTGATATTAATGAAACTCTGCACAATCCAGTGTTATGCGGGACTGGACGTAGGAGCAATTCGAACCAGTATAAAATCCGGTGTGTTCTTTCCTTTTTTTGCACTTTACTTTTGTTTATATTTGTATCCGCGATCATTTCAGTTATAATATTCATTCTGCGATTCATATAGTAGTTCGAGTAATCTACAATTGGTTAAGATTTCTATAAATTGTTTAAAACACTATTCACCCCTATTTAGTGTTTGTTTTGCTGTAAGATCCTTGATCCTCAACCCTAACAATTGGTATCAGAGCATAGGTTTTAAAAATTTCATCATCTGAAATCTAGAAATATTAAATGGAAAATTTTGAAATGATTTATAATACTAGTTTAAATTCATGCATTGCATCAGTATTAGATGAGTTTGCATTCTATTCTGTTGAAAAATCAAGTTATCTATAGAATTGTTGTTCTATCAGGGAAAAAGTGTGTAACATGGCTGTTGAAAATTAAAATCTTGATGGTCAAATGGTGGAAATCAAAAAGGATAAATGGATATTGGATAGTGGCTGTTCAAGACATATGATGGGAAATCTAGAACCACTAAGCAATCTAGTATATGAAGATGGAGGAATGGTTAATTTCGGTGATAATTATAAAGGATACATGGTTGGCATCAACAATGTTGGTAATTCTATAATTCCTACTATTTCTGATGTTTTATTAGTTAGGAATTTAAAACATAACTTACTAAGTATAAGTCAACTATGTGATAAAGGCTATAAAATCAATTTTGAAATAGATAAATGTTTTATAGAGGATAAAAACTCAAAAATAATATTCGAAGGACATAGAAAGAAAAATATCTATATACTAAGTATGAAGATTTCCAATGATAATTTATGTCTCATGGCCAATATAAATGACCCTTGGATTTGGCATAAGAGATTCGGTAATATAAATTTTAAACATATTTCTTTGAAAATTAGAATTAATTAGAGGTTGATATAAAATGAATTTTAAAGTAAATAATTTATGTGATGCTTGTCAATTTGGAAAATTTAAAAGAAGTTCATTTAAATCAAAAGAAGAAATTACAAACTCAAAACCGTTAGAATTAATTCACATGGATCTATTCGGTCCATCCCAAACACAATCGATAAATCATAATAGATATGTTTATGTAATAATTGATGATTTCTCTAGATTCGCTTGGACACCGTTTCTTAAAATTAAAAGTGATGCTTTTGATCAATTCAAAAACTTTGCTAAAATAATTCTAAATTTATTATCTTTAAAAATTAAAACGATACGTAGTGATCATGGTGGATAATTCGAAAATGAAAATTTTGAAAATATTTGTAATAAAATGAGGATAACTCATAATTTTTCGTTCCCTAGAACCCCTCAACAAAACGGAGTAGTTTAATGTAAAAATAGATCAATTCAAGAATGTGTGAGAACCATGTTATCAGATGGTAACTTAGCAAGAAACTTTTGGGCTGAGGCAGTTGCAACAGCTTGTGATATACTAAAAGACCCTTAACTCATAAAACACCATATGAACTTTTATATTATAAGAAACCAAAAGTATAGTATTTTAAAATATTTGGAAGTAAATGTTTTATTCTTAACACTTAAGAAAATTTAGACAAATTTGACTCTAAATCTGATAAAGGAATATTTAGTGGATATTCAGAAAGAAGTAAAGCATATAGAATTTTTAATTTAAGAACTAATACTATAGAAGAAACATTAAATGTATCTTTTGACGAAAAATATAAGAATATAACACAACATAACGAAGATGAATGTGAAAATGAGATCAATGAAATAAATAATGAATTTAATCAACCAAATAAGAGAGTTAGACTTCTAAGAGACCACCCTGTAGAAAATATCTTAGGGAATATTAGATCTGTCGTTAACAAGGAACCAATTAAATAATATTCAAATTTTATTTCAACTATTTCACCTAAGAATCCAAAGGAGGCATCATATGATGATTCGTGGATCCTTGCTATGCAAGAGGAATTGAATCAATTTACCAGAAATGATGTATGGGAACTTGTTCCTAGACTAGAGGATAAAACTGTAATTGGAACTAAATGGGTTCATAAATATAAAATGAATGAACTCGATGATGTTATGAGAAATAAAGCTCGATTAGTTGCACAAGGGTATATAATCAGGAAGAAGGAATAAATTATGATGAAAATTTTGCTCCCGTGCAAGATTAGAAGCAATTAGAATTTTACTTGCCTTCGCTAATTATAATAATTTCAAACTATTTCAAATGGATGTTAAAAGTGTCTTTTTAAATAAATGTGTTAAAGAAGACGTATACGTAAAACAACCTCCTCTTTTTGAAAACGAAAAATATCCAAACCACGTATATAAATTAAAGAAAGCATTATACAGATTAAAACAAGCTCCTAGAGCCCATTATGATAGGTTAAGAATTTATTTATTATAATCAAACTTTGAAATTGGTAAAGTAGATAATACACTTTTCATTAAAAGAAATAAAAGCGATATTAAATTAGTACAAATTTACGTTGACAAAATAACTTTCGAATCAAAAATAATAAAATGAATAAAGAATTCTTAGATATTATGACATAAGAATTTGAGATGAGTCATATGGGCGAACTTACATTCTTCTCAGGCTTACAAATAAGACAACTAATGAATGGAATATTTATTAATTAAGAAAAATACGTTAGAGATTTAATTAATCAATATAATTTAATTACACCAATGGAAGACCTACATCTATGTCAACTAATATAGCCCAAAGTAAAGACGATACATCAAAAATGTTGATCAAAAATTATATAGAGGAATGATAGGATCGCTATTATATATAACCGCTAGTAGACTAGATGTAATGCATAGTTTACATTTCTGTGTAAGATATCAATCTCAACCTAAAGAAACTCACTTAAAGGCCGTAAAACCTATTCTAAGATATGTAAAACATACATTAGATTTTAGATTATTTTACCCTAAAAATGATTAATTTGATTTAATCTCCTATTGTGACGCCGACTGTGCGGGATGTAAATCAGATCGTAAAAGCACTAGTGGAACGTGTCACTTCTTAGGTAATTCCCTAGTCTCCTAGTTTAATAAAAAGAAAAATATAGTATCTTTATCAATAACTGAAGCAAAATATATATCTGCTGCTTTGGCTTGTTCTCAAGTAATATATGCGCAATAGGCTCTAAGGGATTTTCAATTAAATATAAATAAATCACCAATCTACTGTGAAAATACAAGCGCCATAAATATATCTAAAAATCCAACACATCATTCGATAACTAAACATATTGATATAAGACATCATTTCCTAAGAGATAACATAAGCAAAGAAAAAAATTCACTAGAATTCATAGAAACAGAAAAACAAATAGCGGATATATTAACCAAACCTTTAACCGAAGCAACGTTTATTAAATTTAGAAGAGAATTAGGCATTCGCTCTTTAACCAAAGTAGAGTAATTAAATATATTAATATAAATATAGTATAAAATATAATAAAATTCTGAAAATATCAAAAAATCTGTATGTATGTCGACATACACAAAGATGCATGTCGACATATAACTGTTAGTTTTTTTAAATAGTTAATTCCTACCAAAAAGTAGTTATAACTTATACTCTTAATTTCATAATGTCTTCTTCTCCTCTTCATTTTCTCTCTGACTAAACTCTGAAATAAATTAAATAATGGCCTCCTTTCATAATACAAACCAAAACAACTCCATTTCAATCCCCAGACCCTCCGATGGTCCATTCCAACGCACTACATTAGCGTGAGTGATGAAATTAGAAGAATCAATGAAGGATTTGCTAAAATTGATGACTGAGATTCAACTTCTACAATTAAGGATGAATAGAGAACATGAAAAACAAGGAGGGATTATAAGGAATTTACAATGGTATGCGATGGATAATCAAACTAATCCTATTATCCTTGACAACGATAATCAAGCAATTCAAATGGAAGAATAAGAAGAAGAAGAGGAAGTAGAAGTGGAAGAAGCGATCAAGTTATTTGTATAGAAGAGGTGTGTTTCGATAAAGATTGGAACGTGATCGTGCAAAATGCGAAATTATGTCTTCATTATCCTTATTGTCCAATTCACAAATCCCCAATTGTTAAGAAACACTAATCGATTTGAATTTCGTTTATTCATGTATTTGTTGTACGTAAATTTGTGTTAGGACTGTCTTGTAAATATTGTTTGGATTGATTGTTTGGTTTAAAATATACAATGATTATATTGATTATACTCTTGTATAGTTTTCTTAATAGAATGACAATAGTATAGCCATAGATTTAGTGGGAGTTATAAGAAAATCATAGATTTAAGGGGAGTTATAAGTAAATTATAGATTTAGGGGGAGTTATATATATATATATATATATATATATATATATATAGAATCAGCCACTAGGATTATTCTGATAAAAGATAGATATACTTTTTATTGATGACAAAGGGGGAGAAATTATAAAATAGGTATAGTTTAAGGGGGAGTTAGAAGGAATTTATGGTTAAAGGGGGAGTAATTAAAGAATCAGATTAACAGATAATATCAGGTATGAATATTTTATAAACCAAGGTTGTCATCATCAAAAAGGGGGAGATTGTTAGAGAATGGAATGTTGATGATGTTTTGATGACAACAACCTTGTTTAAATCAATATTATTATTGATTATAAAACATATACTAACACTTTTATCCATAATACATATATATATATATATATATATATATATATATATATATATGTACATGCAGGATTTATATGTAGTTAGCAGATATTGAAGACTGTACAGTTAAGAGATTCAAGATTTTAAAGGAGAATCAAGACTCATGAGTATCAAGATATTAAGAATCCAAGACTATCAGGGTAATAGAGTCTAGATATTATGTAAAACTCTGAATAACACTCAAACTCTATTTTCAAATTATCTCTTTTCAAATTGATTTTAAACTATTTTCAAACTCCTTCCAAAAATATTTATTCATCCAAGAATTTCAAACTTATGATTTCAAATATATATTTCCTAATTTACAAGTTTCTTATTTTTATAGTTTAATCATTAATATAAATATTTTATATACTGAGTTTATAATTTCAAATATTCTTACTTAACTTTAAGTTTCCATAAAACCTTTTATGTTTATATAGTTTATATATATCTCTTTATAAAATCCTATATATATATATATATATACATATATATATATATATGTGTGTGTGTGTGTGTGTGTGTTCATAATTAAATTATATAGTTTTTTAATAACTTATATGAATAGTTTTTAATCATATGCTTAAATAATATTTTAAATTTTTTATACTTAAAAAATAATATTTTAACAACTAGTTTTATTTCAGGAATTTCCAGAATACATATATTAGTTTAAATACTTTAAATAATGATTTAAATTTAAATATACAAGGAGTATGTCGACACATAACAGTAACATTTTTAAAATTTAAAAAGCTGTGTCTTTTCATTTTTGAAATGTTTCAGAAATGATTACACCCTTTGTAATACTATAAAAAGGCCTTAAATTCGAATTCATAACTTATCATCTTCTTCTTCTTCCCTTAACATACCATCATTATTATTCTCAAAATTCAAAGTTTATATACTTATACTCCACCGATTTCAAGAAAAACTATACCATTCTTCTTCTATTTTCATTCTTTATCAATTACTCTCTATTTGGAAGTCCTACTCAAGAGTTCTAGGGAAATTGTATTCAGAAAGAGTGTGGAAAGGTGTGGATGTGTTCCTTGTAGCCTTGAAATTATGGAAAGGCAAGGATGTGTTTCCTTGTAGCCCGTGAAATCAGGGAAAGTAGGAGTGTTAACCTTCTAACCCATGAAATCAAGGCTGTTGTAATTGGATATTGATATTAATAAAACTTTGCATAATCCAGCGCCGTGTAGGACTGGATGTAGGAGCAATCTGAACCAATATAAAATCCAGTGTGTTCTTTCCTGTTTTACACTTTACTTTTGTTTATATTTGCATCTGTGATCATTTCTGTTATAATATTAATTCTGTGATTCATATAGTAGTTCAAGTAATCTATAATTGGTTAAGATTTCTATAAATTATTTAAATCACTATTCATCCCCATTTAGTGTTTGTTTGGCCGTAAGATCCTTGATCCTCAACCCTAACATTATTGACCTACATTGTTTGGGTATTAAGTGTTTAGGACTACGTCTTTACTAAGGTTCACTCCTTGGTACTGGGCCAAAGTCATGGGATCCACCCCTATTAGGTCTTAAATGGTCAATGGGTCCTCTTTTCTCTTAAAAACTTTTGAGGTACTAAATGGTCCTTTGTAAAATGATGGACGCATGAGTAAGGTAGTTCTCCGAAAGTTGTCTACTTCTTATCTAGGGGATATATACCAATATGACTTTTCGACCATCAGAAGTCGATACTAATAAAGCTATGGTATTCATGTATAAACATTTAAGTGTCAGAAATCCAAATCATTAGGGAAAAAAGAAGAAGATACATAACAAAATCTCATAGCGGAACGAATAATTTATAATATAAAAATGATCTTTTACAAAATAAAAAGACTTTTATATATATAACAATTTAAAACATACATCATATCATTAAATTATAATTAGCATGCACAATTATAACAGTTTATCCTCATAATTGCTGATAAATTCACAATCAGATACATCAGAAAATATAAGAGTATATGAGTGTACATCTTACCTTCCAGCTCTTCTCCTGAAGATTTATACTATCCAAATCTAATATGTAAATATGCTCAGTCTGACCGAGCAATTTAAGTGAAATAACATGCAGATCAGTCTGGCAAATCAGTGTAAGAAAACACACCCCAATTGAATTTAATTCATATCTTATAAGATCTTTCAAAATAAAAAATATCGTAAGACCACCCCGAACATAAATACGGATGGCTTTTTTACCTTACGATCACCAATTTTTTTTATGTCAAAATCTCATGGCATTATAATAATGTCTAAGGCACAAATACAAACAATCAAGTAGTTGTGATGCTTGTGAGTGTATATCACAATAATACTATATATATAATCAAATTCCAATATGGCACGCTCGCTAATTGTGTCGGATTTCCACAGAGTTGCCCTCAGTACTTCGAGAACGGTCCTCCTGCACAAGGATCAGAGTTACCCTTCCGAAGCATTATACCCAGCTAGCCAGGGTACTATAGGAAAAATATAGCTGGTTTTTCTAAGACCGAATGCATCGGCCATGACATGTCAAACATCTGAGAGTATTGCTTGAAAAGGGGCCTGACTTTACCCTATGGGTTTGCTAACCCTACTAACCATGTTTCATATTTCTAGTTTTAGTTATCTCTGTTGATGAGGCTATGTCCGACATTCCAGCTTACACATACCAATCAAAGATAAATCATGAAATCCCATTTGGATTCACTCACCTCAACAAGTATGGAATCACACAAGAATTTCCCATATCTCATAAGATCTTGGAATCACACGTGGATTCCTATACCCCAATGGGTCTTGGAATCTCACGTGGACTCCAATATCCAAAATAATATTGATTCTCCTCTGTATAACACGCATATGGTTTTTGGAGTGATTCTGGCTTGTGACATCTCTTACGAGTACACACTTCCATTTACCTGGCGCTCCACATACCAAATAATCGATTTTCCAGCGAGCTCAGCTCCAGTGCTTATGGAAATAAAAGGTCAATACATAAGAGCAAGGATCACCCATAACCGTTTAAATGGACGGATCTCCTTATCATTTTCCCTAAAAGAGCCATGAGTTTGTACGTACAATATGACACCACTGACAGTAATTATACAACATAATTCTCTCGTTTATCTAGATATTTCCTGAGTTAAATTCTTCAGTGTTGACTATGGAAAACGTTCCACACCACCGATTTAAAAGGATTTCTCATTTAGGTCAATATTTGATAGTCGGTAATTCAACTATCAATAAACATGCAAATAATTACATCAATCATATATTCATCAATCATATATTCAATTTCCCATGGAAATCACTAAGATTTACATATTTAATTTCTTATTAATTTAATACCTTCACATACTTAGAAAACGTTTCCATATACTTATCTTAAAGATATACCTATATTTACAACTACTATACTTTCAATACTTAGAAAATATATTTACAAAACATTAAGGAAAGTTCCTTAACTTCAAATCATTATTAATGGATTTTGAACCCATCTATTTTCAAAACATGGTTTTCTAAACCTTTTAAATAAAATACTTACTATAAACGTCATTTATAAAGTTTCTTTACAAAATATTAATTATAAGTTAGAATTTTTTATAAAAGCATTTTGCGAATTTCAACTCTTAATTAGATTTTACTCAAAACCATTATAGATAAATAATTAATAAGTTTAAAACATTTATTAATAAAATATTTAACCTACTGTTTAACCTTATTAATAAGTTAATTGAATAATATTAAGCCATTTATAATGAAATAATTTAAAAATCTTTAAACATCATTTATGATTAAGAACTTCTCCTTTTAAACCATTTTGTTATTTTAATAATAATTGACTAATATTTTTAGAACCCTATATATATATAAAAAAAAATATCTTAAAAAAATCAAGTAGTGAATCATTAAATTTTAAATCTAAATAACGTGTATAACTTAAAATTAAAAACATTATGAATAAAATAACTTAAAATTTAAAATCATTGTTCAAATAGGCTTAACAACTGCAATCACCTAATGATTATGTCTCCCTCTCAGAAAAAACCACAAGTGACTATAGACAAAAAGCCCAAAATTTAAAATATGTGAACTCGATAGATCATAGTCTCCTGACTGCTAGCATCGACCTCTCGGGTTATGCCATGACACATAATAAATTGTAGCTACGCAATGATTATGTCGATATCCAGCGAAACCATAAGTAGACTACAGGCAATCTCTGCCCATCGAATTATGTTATCTTAACAAAAACACATTCATCGCAGTTACATAATGGTTGCATTGCTATTCCAGCAAAACCATAAGAAACTGTAGGTATAACACCCCGGATTTACGCTATTGGCTTCTTAAGGATTTATAATGTTTAAAAGAAATAAAGATAATTCAGCTTTAAAACATTATTTAAATAAGGCCCTGCAATCATAATGGTATTTAAGTAAGCTACCATTTCTTCAACTCACTTTACAGTCATAACACTGGCATTTACATAAACAATCATATATGTAAATAATTATCATTTAAAAATTAACAGCTAACATTTCTCATATTGCAATTTATACTGGCAATCACATGAATAATATATCAGAAGTGGATTTGTTCTGCTTAATAGATGTCAATAGATTTTTTTTCAAATTTATTTATATAGTGTATATTTGGTCAAATAGATAGCACCAATCATATGCTCAATTTTATTATGTTATAACTAGATAACATAATTATTCAATATTATCCATAACTTCTCACGTCATCAATTATTCAACAACCTGAATAAAAGTAATCACAAAATATCTAACAGCAATCTGAGGTGCTAGCTATATCCTGATCCTAGATAAGATTTAACCAAACTAATAGCATTTCAAGATGTTATCTCTCAATCCTTGTTTTAATTCAACCGCCAATTAGTTTACCAATTCAAACATACAATTAACAATATAATTATTCTTACCAAACCAATCAACTAACAATTCACACAATAATTAGATAAAATGTTTTATCTACTTAATAACACTGGTAAATCATAAAGGTGAGTTTTACTGACCTTGGTTCCTGTTATCATTCGAGTTCCGATTTCAGTTTAATTTCAAACAAGCGTTTGAAATTAACTAAAATTCTAGCAAGCACACAATTCAATCAGTCTAGCTCCAGATGGTATTTAATATCGTTCTTAATACAACGCGATTGACCGCGTTGGATTTGGACCTAGAATGGATGAGATATACATTTTATAAGATATCGATTTATAATTAATTCACTAATCACATTTTAAATTCCATAATCGCCTTATCATTAACACTAATCTTTATTCTCTCTAATACAAATCCATGCCGATACCCGCTATTAACAAACCAACAACCCAACCTTTCTCCTTTTTCCCTACCTCCACACGCAACAGAAACCACCCATGACAACACCTAGCAATACCACATCAAAAACCCCATCGACTCATACCACTTGCTACCAGCTCATCACCCTCATCTTTACTTGTGACCTGCACCTTTCTCATTCCTGTATTGGGTGATGAAAATCACCATCGACAACTGCAAGCTCCAACACTTTAGACCAAGGTTCACTTCCCATGCTAAACACAAATCAACACTCCTTTCCGACCAACTACTCACCAATCATTAAAAATTCCCAACCCTAGCCGAAGTTGTTCATGTTGGTCTTCCACCAGTGGTAATCAAAGCCCACCTTACCCAGACCATAATGAACATCTTACCAATACAAATTCAAAGATATTAACTTTACAACTTTTATGATTTTATTTGAATTAATTTTAATTTTTGAAGGGGGGCTTGTCTTCCATTTTCCTTCTTTTTTTCATTTGCTATCGGACATGAAAAGAGAGAGAGGAGAGTAGTACTTAGATGATGAGTTGTCTAATTCTTGAGCCAAGTTTATATATATATATATATATATATATATATTGAGTTCTCATGTACCCCATTACACAATCACGATTTTGTGCATGGACTCTAAATGATAAAACAAAAATAATGTCACATTCAGCAATGCATTATGACTTAGATTCAATAATAATATGCACTAGTTATTTGATTATAGAAAACATGCAATGCTACTATTTCAATATAAAAATAAAATTATAACACTATAATTTAAATTGCCAAACGGTACGCGTTACTAGCGTGCATGATCACATATTAAGTTCAAACATCACGAAATTTGACATCCTACAATAATTTATTATTTCGGATCCAATGAAACTGGTTTTGTCAAAAATCCGAGATAGTTTGAAAAATTAATAGATTTACACGTAAATTAAAACAACTTATTATTGAATGGTTTCAATCCACTCAAATAGAAGCGACCCGAACTTCCCCGATCTCCGAAGAGATGAGAAAGAACGAATTACTGTGAGGACAAAACAAAACAGAATGCAGACGGGAGAACATTTCATTGTATATTACAACAATTCCATCAGATACAAGAATATACAGAGTATAATTGAATAAATTACATTCGATAAATATCAGAGATTACAATAAATTACATAGCAGCGGAAAATAATACAAAGCACAACTGAAGGTGATATACGGATACAGAGCTTTCCGGATATCATTCCAGCTGTAAACCAGGATCCTGTGAATATAAATCTGCAAAACCAAAACTACTAGCTGCCCGTGTCGAAAATAGGGGCACCCAGAGTTTAGGTTAAAACAATAAACTCCAGGTCAGTCATGTGACTGGTGTGAGAACTAAAACAGTTATTAAAACCTTATTTTAAAAGAGAGTAATTCAAGGGACCATGCCGTATAACACGGAACGGGTTTCCTCCCAAGAATATCAGTGCATAGAAAAGACAACGCAATGCTTTTTCGAAAAATGAAGCTATTATAAGACCCAGGTCCCATCACATAATGCAACGCAAGCCGGAGGATAGGGTTTTCCCTTATAATAGCCAAACATGCTTGTTACGTTTATAACAAATCATTTGATACTATAATAAGTGTATAGTGTCAAAACAATTTCAATCATAAATATAAATCATAGGAGGCATAGCTACCATCTACTATGTCGCCATACTAGTTCTACAATTAAAACCGCAATACACGTATTGGAAATTGGATTTCCGTCATGAGTCGAGGCAAGGGGCAAGCTCCTCTCCGCGTTCGAGACACTCTAGCAAATGTCTCAGGACTACACACTCTGGGCAATCCTGGATCTTCAGGGCCGGTCCTCACTTACGTTAGAGGATTGGCAATTCCTGAACACACGTTTCCCGGTCCTTACAGACCTAAAATCGAGGCGCCTCATCCAACAACCACAAAGGTGAGAAGTGTATAAATGTCAGGGCTGGTAAGTCACTAACACCACCAAAGCTAGAAAGAAACGTCGTGCTCTCCCTGCAGTCTGTATCCCGTTTTTGACTCATACCGAGGTGTGAGGCTCGCGAATTCACGTTATACACAAAGCTGCCACGTAGGCCGTGTTTGATCATCAACCACAAGACTTTGCTTTTCAACAGAAGCCTTGATCCATGCAACTCAGCGTGCCACACAGGCAATTCATGCCATGCGATTGATATCTATCGATATATAACCTCTAAGCTCGTACGTCTCAGAGAAGGGCGATAAGAAAGAGAATAAATTCTCCACCGCCAAATAAATATATATTTAACAGAAATCAATCAACACAGAATAAAATCCAATGTCAGACACACCATCCATTTACAAGTTCGTTCTGGGTCTGAACGAAACCGGAGGCACTTTCCTCGCATATCCATCGATCTCCAGGTACGTCTGGACGACCACCAACTGATTCCCTCATCTTGGGTGTACAGCCCAATCAAGATCATCAGTAATCACCCAAACGATGTGAAGACTTCCGGTCTTCAACCACCGTCTTCATCTTCGACATATCGTCGAATCGGTTATTCAGAATGGGTATAAACCCGGACTTTCCGAACAACCCGCGTATATTAAAAACAAATGTTACACAAACACGACATACGCCTCATTCCAATTCCACATTCTTAGGGAAAGGTTCCCATTAATTTTATCCAAGATAAATTCTTTAAAATTTATCCTTTAATCTTCCTTTGGATGTCGTTTCAAACCAAATTATGGTTTTCCAAACTAGTCGAGATTAGCGGACCACATCGAAGTAATTATTTATTTTATTTCCCAATCCCAACCTATTCTTCCCATGAAGAAAAACTGGTAATACTCCATATCTAACACCACGGTGTTATCGGTAAAATTAATTACCATTTCACGTTCAAATCTGATTAAAGATTTAACTATCGCTTTGGAGCATAACTGGTGATACTCCATTCTCGCTCATTTGCCAAATTTGATAATTTGAATTATCAATTCACATTTCAATCTAATTGCAGATTCAATAAAACTCCTTTTACTAGGTTAAAGAACTAGTGTTATTTAAAATACAGTTCACGACAAACCCAAATCACATTCTAATTATTATCGGGTTAAAGAACTAGTGTTATTTAAAACACTGTTCACGATAAACCCACAAATCAATTCTATTTAAAACCCATTTCAAATCCAATTTATTTAATTAAAAATAAATGGATTTTAATTTTAGTTCAAAACTAGTTCATTTCGATAAAAAACTATTTTTATCTTTTCAAATATGGAGTTTTACATCCCAATTTCTCCCAAATCATTTCTTATGATTTTACACAAATTATTGATATTTTTAATAATTTTATCAAGGCCCGTACAGTCGATTTCCATCAACGCCTATCGAACTGCACTTACAGCGACCTTTTTCAAATTTGATTTGGACGTATCTCCAAATCCAACCGTTAGATTTCAAATTTCTAATATTCGTTAGAAAGCTCTTTTTGATACGAACCCAACGGTTCCGGTTTTAGGAGAATCCGACGGTCGGATCTCCCGTAATGTTCGTTCGAAATAAATGGTCGAAATTCGCGAACTGCTGCAGCGCGGCGCGTTCTATTCAGGCTATTATATTATATATATAATATATATTTCGTCGATTTCTATTTAAAACGAATTTTATAAATAGCTTTGAATTCGTTTCAAAAACAATTTCAACTTCCATTTCAATTCAAATCAAAATTGAATTTTTCCTTATAAATTTGTTTTAAAATTCATTTCTATTCAATTCAAATTTCAATTCAATTTGAATTCATTTCAATTCGTTTTCAATTCAATTCGAATTCGTTTTATATTCAATTCATTTTCTATTCAAATCAAATCAAATTCGTTTTCTATTCAATTCAAATTCAATTCATTTTCTATTCAATTCAAATTCAATTCATTTTCTATTCAAATCAAATTCTATTCATTTTCTATTCAATTCAAATTCAATTCATTTTCTATTCAAATCAAATCAAATTCATTTTCTATTCAATTCAAATTCAATTCATTTTCTATTCAATTCAATTTCTATTCAATTCAAATTCAATTCATTTTCTATTCAATTCAAATTCAAATTCATTTTCTATTCAATTCAAATTCAATTTATTTTCTATTCAATTCAAATTCAATTTATTTTCTATTCAATTCATATTTAATTCAAATTCAATTCATTTTCTATTCAAATCAAATCAAATTCATTCTCTATTCAATTCAAATTCAAATTTAAAAACGAATAATCGATATAAATATCGTTTGCGTCAAAATAGCGCATCTCTAATCAACACGGCTTTATATTCAACAAATGGATCTATATTTCTTTCAATACACGACTCTATATCTTTGTCAACACACGACTAATCTCAACGAATGAGTACTGTCCACGTGTGACTATTTTTGTTATTTAATATATTTTATGAAAATTAAGGTATCTATCGTTTGATTTAAAATCAGACTCCAACCGTAAACTAGTTAGAGAACGATTTCCTGAATATTAACCCCGAAGGCCGAAACCAACATCAGATCCATATCCAGGAGACCACTCATCTTATCTATTTTCCAGTTGATTTCTAATTCTATATATGATAAAGATGTAAATTTTGTTGTTAAAATATTTCGTTCAACACATGACTAATCTCAACGGATGAGTATTGTCAACACATGAACCTTTGTTTTATAATATTAAAGATGTAAATTTTATTGTTAAAATATTTCGTTCAACACATGACTAGTCTCAACGGATGAGTACTGTCAACACATGAACCTTTGTTTTATAATATTCTTCATTTTCTAAATTGGAATGAGGCCCAATCAATTACCATATAAAGTTAATTATATGGATTCCATACAACACATGTATATAATAGCAACGATAAATAATCAACCATCATCCAAAGTGCACTACACTGTATAAGCATCAAATATAGATATCTAACGCTTATAACAGCCTGTCAATCAATCGATCGACATATTTAATCAATCAGGATAGTGAACTTCAAATTTCATCCCAACACCCGTGTGGGGTTTCAAATCAACAAACACAGATTTTATTTATGCAGTTGGGTGATGTGTAAAATTTATCGTCCCAATCAATGTCCTTCAAATAGGTGTACATAAACAAACCGTCCGGTTTGTAAATGAATATTTTATTCACTTCCACGTTAAAAATTATATTTTTAACGATAAAATATTTTATTTTAACACATGAATTTTTATTCAGTTCATTTACAAAATAAAAATGATATTTTTATTTTTCTAACTTATTTTAGAAAATTTCGGCGGCATAACGGCACGATACTAGAAACGGGACAAGGCCTAGCCTTATCCCCGGTCTAGTGAAGGCCCACGCCATTCACACATCAATCAAATCAATTTCATTTCACCAAACAATTCAATTCAACTCAATTAATCTAACCAACTACACAACCAAACAAGTCCATGGTCTGTGGACGATTGTGTCGGGTGCTACTAAACACCGTCTGCATCCTAGTATATATATATATAACTAGAAAAAGAATTTTTGAGTGAGAAGTTCTCACCGATAGCTATCCAATACCACGACTCTTCATTTAGAGAAATCTTCATCGTTCTCGCCTTTTTATCACCTTCGTTTCCCGTATTCTCTACATATATAAAAATCATATTTTTACTTTGCTATTCAATATATAAAAATCGAATTTTTACTATGCTATTCAATATATAAAAATCGAATTTTTACTATGCTATTCAATATATAAAAATCGAATTTTTACTATGCTATTCAAGATATAAAAAAATCGAATTTTTACTATGCTATTCAATATATAAAAATCGAATTTTTACTATGCTATTCAATATATAAAAATCGAATTTTTACTATGCTATTCAATATATAAAAATTGCGCTACTTCCTATCTAAAACAAATCTTCACATGATTAAAAATCCTAACTTCTAAACTGTAAATCATAGCTTCTCTTTATATATACAAATTCAACTTTATTCATATTAAAGATTATACCTTTTCATTAGCACTAAAAATCAGTTTTTATTATCACTAAAAATCAGTTTTTATAATCACTAAAAAATCAGTTTTTATAATCACTAAAAAATTAGTTTTTATAATCATTAAAAAATCAGTTTTTATAAACAAAAATAATAAAAAGAAAAGGACTTACAGCTAGTGGTGAGGGGGGTTTGAAGCGGTTGGAGGGGGCTGAGGTGCCCTAGGCGGCGACGGTGGTCAGGGTAAGGGGGTCGGCGAAGGGGAGAGGGGGGGTGCTGTCGAAAGGCAAATCGGGGGGGGGGGGGTGCTGTCGCGAGGAAAATCGAGGGGGATGCTCGTGGGAGGCGGAGGTTGATGAAGGGGGGAGGCGCGTGGTGCGGCATCGATCGAGGGGGGGGGGGGCGGCGCTCCTCTCCGCTTCGTCCTTCTTCTTCCCTTTTTTTTATCTGTAATGAATGAATCGAGGAAAAAGGGGGGCCAGAATGAATTAAGGGGAGGAGAGTTATTTGTTTTTATTTATTTATTTATTTATTTATTTATTTATTTAATTACGAAAAAGTTGACTTTTACATACGACCTCTAAACGAGGTCCACCGCCTGTCGTCCATAGCGTTTTACCCCCCATTCCGAACACAATGGGATATGTATCGTAAGCTGATTCGATTGTTTCGATCAGTTTTCGTCAAAATCAACGTATAACTCTATATATTGAATTTGAACGCGCATTTCAATTTACCGGGGTCACATATTAACTAGAAAAATTCCAGAAAAATATTTTCTAGCTTTGTATTGATGATACGGTCCTAACAAAACTAGTTTCGTCGAATTCTGAGACCGTATGAAAAATGGCCAATTTCTAGTCGATTAAAATCAACTAAAACTGGTCAAACGCGTTTTCCTTTGCCACGCTCACATATTGATACGAAAAATTATGAAATTTGGAATCTAGCAATAATTTGACACTGCGGATCCAACAAAAGTGGTTTCGTCGAAATCCGAGGTCGTTTGCAAAATTTCCATTTTTAAGGGCCTGAATTCCATAGCGACTATTCAGAATTTTCATTTGGACATATCTTTTGATTCCCGCTATGAAATCTCAATTTTTCGGATTCATTGGAAAGATATTATCAATTAGATCCTATTATTTTTGGTTTCACTAAAATCCGGATTGTTTTGCACCCGGTACATTCAATTGAAGTTTGAAATCGAATTATCGAACTACCGCGCCATTTTCAATTCTATTTATAATTATATATAAATATTTATATTCTAACGACGACGCATATAATATATACGTTCGAAATATATTCAAAATAAATTTTCTCGTCGGTTTTATTTAAAATAATCTATTTTAAATATTCAAAATTCGCTAAAATTGCCAAAATAAAATTTTTAAACTGGCTCGCATTTCCGGGTTATTACACAAATCCAACGACAATAATTTTTTATTATCATTCTAATTCACATCAATTTAATCAAATCATTAAAAACCATCCAAATTCATATTGGATTTCAAATTCAATTTATTAACAAAAATTTCAGAATTGAAATTACTATTTCGCTATCGAAATCGATAAAATAGCTTAAAACATTAGAATTCTAGTCATCTAATTTGCCTAAAAACCACTTTAATACATAATTATATTAATCATTCAATCATTAAATATCTGGGTTGTTACATTCTTTCCTGCTTAAAAGAATTTCGTCCTGGAATTAACAAAGTAAGAAAAATGTTACAAAACCATTAAACAATTATTAAATCACATATTTATGCTTATGAAAAATATTCTAAGTCTTTAATTTACGAAAATTTCGGTAGCACCTCCTTTGTATGACTTGATTCGAAAATACTCAAATGCCAAACAAGGACCAATCAATCAAAAGAAAATAAAAGCTAAGTGACTACCCATATTTGGGACATAAGAAACACCTAATCCAACATTTTATATAAATGTGTACCTATTTGTCAAGCAACAAAACTCGATTTATGAGTCCAAAAGCAAATAGTGGCTTTTGATTCCATATACCTGGTTTGACTTAAGTAGTATAAAAGGGTTATACATAATAATTAAATAATATGTTAGCAAATCCAACATATTCAAAGTAAAACCAAGCATTTCAATGACTTAGCAAATCAACATACATGAGATTGTCAAAACCAATTATGAAAATTACCCTTTTAAATGGCATAAAGCACATAATTGTATTTTAAGTTCGTATGATGTACATATGTCATTCGTACACAACATTAATTTTGTCGCATGTTCGATCACATAATTTTACTTACAAACTAGTATCAGTCGATCACTTTAGTGTGGATTTAGATTTGATTCCTTGACTGTAAACCATCATTCTCCATGCATATCCATAAACTATTGTTGACCCACTTTTTAGTCAAAGCAGTCACACATGGAATCTCTGATCAACAATTCGCTCGAGTATTGGAAGCATCGTCAGAAGACAGAAAGCGATTTGGCTGAAATCGCATCGCAAACAAAGAGTGGCCCGAAACTCCTATCCGACGACCTTTTTTGGGCCCAAAAACAGCAATTACGGAGCTGAGCTCCGTAACTCTTGTAGCACTCTAAATTAGCTTCGAATCGAGCTTTCGTTTGGCTAAAACGGACTTACGGTTTGAAAGTTACGCCTGTTTCCATGAACGCATGCAGAACCGGAAACATGGATTTTGGAGTTACCATCACCACGCATCGGTTCGGATCGGATCACCCCTGTCGGGTCGGTTTGGATGATACAAAAGCAAATAACGAAGTGGCTTGGCATTGGAAACTAAGCTCACTTCAGTTCAGATCGGGATAGGATGATCCGACCCGTTTTGGACATCTGCACAGACGTGCACACATGCACTCAGCCCGAAGGACCGGTTCGGTTTGGATCCGATCCGAACTGACTGGGCCTGTTTCCGCACGCACAGCTAACTTTGACCACTTCTTAAGGAGTAACTACCTCCTACAATCGCGGATCGGACTCCACATGGCAAAGCACGACCTAGTAACCACTTTTCCACGTTCTCCACTACTTCTGAGATCTCCTCCGGTCACGCCACGTGGCCCATCCGAACCGGAACTGCCCAGAGCTTCTCTACAGCTATAAATACACCACTCCTTGGCAATTGGACGGTCTTTTGGCTCTAACTTCTCATGGCTTCCACCATTGCTCTCTGCAAAACATTTTCAGCAGCAAAGAAGCCAAATTACACACAACAACACGAGGATTTCGTGTATAATCTTCCCTTTTCTTACTACTTTTCATTGTAAACACGAGGATTTCGTGTATAAACCACAAGCAAACTGTATTGTCATAGCTTCTTAGGATTTAAGAAACTATAAAGTGGACATAGGCTTGGTTTGAGCCGAACCACTATAAAAATCTTGTGTGTCTCCTTTTATTTTGCTGCTTTTTTGCATTCATCTGTGCTTGTGAGGTTCTCACATCGAATTTGGGTGTTAGGCCAAGATTTCGGTCTAACAACCATGACAGAGAATTTTGGATTCATCTCAAAAATCCACATATATCATTCGCCATCAAGAATCGAGTGAAAAATTCAAACTTGGATCGACGTAAATAACCATAGAATCATGCAGTCAAATCTGGATCAAATAGAAATGCAAATAAAAAGATATACGTACATCATATGTTTTTATTTGCAATCGGCTCCTTAGTATACTAATTTCTTTTATTCACATTTATCTACATATTTGTATAAAATAATTCTAAAATTTCATTTTAATTTATTCCATATAAGTCATCGCTTAGTTCAAAAATTTATACAAATATTTATAATATTTCTATCACTTTAAAACTCGAGTTCGTATTAAGTTATACTTAATAACGTTCTTATTCAACCATATCAGTTTTGAAGTAACCTTAAAGTATTATAAAAAAATTGGGCCTTCATACTTAAATTCACTTACACATATTAGCCAACGTACTTAGGTTCATTCTCCAATTTTTAATGGTTGAAAAACATGTTTTCACGAACTGGCGGTTTTGAAAACTTAATTTAGATATATCTCAAAATCTATAACATGAAATCTAGATTTTTCCTTTTTATTTGAAAATTAAACTCAAATGGATTCATAAAATACTTGTTTCAACGAATTTTGACTTATATTGAATCCTATACATCAATTTAACTTTTCTAGTTGGAAATTACAAACTGTCATTATGCAACGAGCTTGTTTTAATTATATATTTTCAAAGTTAACTATATTTATGAACCGTAAACTTATTCTCTTATGATTTCTCAACACTTTGATTAAATTTTCAACTTAAATACTAAGTTCCAACTACCCCAGTTCATTGGAATTCCGCTTCATTTTAAAATTAAATTTATCAAACAAATCTCATTATCAATACATTTCTTAACTGAGAATTTCAGAATTCAATCACCAAGATTTTATTTCAACCATTTTAAAATAATAATAATAATATAACACATATATACATTAATATAACTAAATCATATTTCTTAAATTCCAATCTTATGTCCCTAACAGCTTTTAAAAAAAAATCTCATGGTTGCAATCATTTACTTAGAAACTTGAAAATGAACACCAATGATGTTGCAATCATCACTTAATTTATTATCCAATGATCAAGTGAACTCAGTACTTTTTATAAATCCTTTCGAACCCATTTATACTAACAAATATTATCAAATTATATATCCTTCCTTCAAAAATTTTGAAAGCCTATTATTTCCAAACTCCGAAATTTAAATTCTCAAAATTTCAGTTTACAAGCCATTATTATAAATTACTCTTATAAAATTTTATTTCTTTATACAAAATCATTACAAATTTTTATATCTAATTTGATAATTCTAACTACAATTAGAATTTAATTCAACAATCATATCTTGTGAAACTAATCTCATAAGTGTTCATATTTAATCTAACAAAACAATAATTGATGATAACTAAATATTACCATCTCCTAACAACAATATATCATAAAAAACTATATAATTTATGAAAATTATCCTTTATATGTAAAATGTAATTTAGGTAAAATTATTTCATTTACCCGATTTCAAAACAACACTATATCGTTTTTCTTCGTTCAAGTATTTAAAAACCCTTATCGATAATGTAGCTCCCCGTTTATCCACAGAATTCATAAATAACTCAACAATTAAACTAACACAATATAAAACACTTTTACAACACTAAAAAAATATGCACTCTCGAGTATACACACACACATACACACTATAACGATAAGAGATTTTCAATGTTTTAATATATGAAATTATTTGGATTTTCTAAATATAGATTTTATTTAATATGGTATAAATCCAGATATTGATTAATGATCTTTTATATATTTGTTTAAGTAGATATTTTTTTCTATTTTATATAAATATGATTTTGTAATGGAAACTTATTTAATAATATGTTCAGTGTATATATAAGATTTAATAAGTAATTATTTTATATGATTCATTCAAATTTAATGTAACACATAAGATTTTACAAATCTATTTCGAATAATAGGATTTAAAACGTTATATATATGTACGTGAATAAAGATTGGTAGGTGTTTAAATTTTGAATTGTTTTTGGTTAAATATAGATATTTTGATAAAATTTAATTTAGTTAAAATAATGTTCGTTTGGCAAAAATAGTTCGTTGTTAATCGAATCGCCTCAATTGTTGGTTATTTAGTTGCTATAACGATCAGAATTAGAATATGAATTTTAATTAAAGACTGGGTTAAAACAATCGTTCAGTTTTCGTACACGCAGTCTTAAATTATTTTGTAGGGTTTTACTGTAATTTTTAATTTGAAAAATAAGCACATATTGTGGTCCTTTTGACGCTTTATAGAATTAGCTAACCGTTTGATTTTTGTTTTGAGTATTTTAGTTTGCTACCTGTAAAAAAAAGTATTTGTTGACTGTTTGGCTACTTGTTTGCGGTTTGCTAAAAATATTAGCATCCCCTTTATCCTTGTATCTACATATACCAAAGGGTACGCTCGTTTTGTGAATAGGAAATTAATGTATTCAAAATCTATTTCAACGGTTTAATTAAATTAGATCCAAAGGGACGCTTGTCTTGAACTGAAAAGAAAAACGTAACACATGTTTAGTTTTCCTGAAATCTTTCCATGTGTTACTTGCCTTTATTTACTATGCCACTTTACCGTTCCTTACAAAGCTTCCTTTCCAATTCTCAGTCTCGTTATCTTTCTTTTTTTCCTTTTACCGCAAACTTCCTTTTCCCCACTGAGCTTCCACCACCGGCTGCGGCGCTGATCACCACCTCACCGTTGGCAACACGCCCCTCGCGCCGAGCAACCCCCAGCTACACCACGCTCATCTTCCCTCTCATCTTCTCTTCCTTCCCTTATAAACTTGCGCTTCCCTCTAAAGAAAAATACATTCTTCCGTTCCCATTCTCCGCTCATCTCGGCTCCAGTTCTGGCCTCCACCACCACCGCCGCACTCCCAGAACCATCACCGCCTTCCGCACCGACCCGACAATCCATCCCGACCATGCAGCTCCACCCAGAACTTCCTTTCCTCTCGCGTGGACACACCTTATCCTTCCTCTTCCAAAATAGTTGGCATCTCCATTTTACACCACAACACCAACCTCACCTGGCACCCTCATTTTCTCATCACATTTCTCCTCTTTCCCTTACTGTTCGTGCAGCTACATAAAGTTTTCCCATCCCATATAAGTTGTCTCCTTCCCATTTGGTAACACCGCAACCAATCTGTATCAGTAGCGCATCCCCCACCTCAAAATACCGTCACATATCACCTTGCATGTCATTCCCGCACAATGCATGTTCTTTTCCGCACCATTAAGCATCCCCTCTACCTTGCCAAGCGCCTAAGCCTCACCATTTTTTTTTCTTTTCTCTCCTCAAGCTACTTGCCAAAGACTAATGTGTGTTTTTTACTGAAGCACTTCGTGCTTCTTCTGTTATAAAAAAAAGGAAAGGGGTAAAAGTACCATGCAAGAAGAGGGAAACGCGAGAGTTATAGAAAGGAAAAAGGGTGAACGCGAGCGTGGAAAGAAGAAAAAAAACTTTTGTCGTGGAGTTGGGTAATTGATTTTTCACATTTGCAGTAGTAATTTTAAGGAGTGGGTAATGTCTGGCTTTGAGATAAGGGTATATATAATTATATATATATATATATATATATATATACATGTTTGGTTGCAAAGATTTCGTATACATTCGAATAGCGTCGACCGAGAGGTTAAGCGTGATTGTCCATAAACTGGAATGCAGTGGACACAAGCCTTAGCGGTGAAGATATGGAGAGCATTCGGTGAGAATTCTAATTGAAATTTATTTTAAATTAGTTAGAATGTTAAATTTAACTAGTTGTTAATTTAAATTAGTTAATGCTCATGGATTGTTATGAATGATTGTTACTGGGTGTTTAATGGATATGCATATAGTTATAATACACTATACACCAAGCGTTATTCACTATAACGCTTTGCACAACATAAATTGGTTATTTTAAATTGCTATGATGATAATGGATGAATGCATGTTTGTTTATTGGTTATTTGGTTGATTCTGGTTGCACGAAATCACGTGTACCGTAGTGGCGGAATCGTACGGGTAATTAATTTAAATTCCCCTTTCGTATAAATAACGATTTTATTGAAATAAAATTGGGAAATGCAGTTTTAAACTTAAAATTTCCATTGTTTAAAGATCGAATTGAGTAAACAATGTTCGTATGAGCAGAAATGGTTTTGAAAACATATTCCGAATGCTAAATGGTTATTTAAATGTTGAACTAGATTTGAAATTTAGATCGGAAAATAATTCGAAATATGTATTCAACTTTAGTTTTATGCAAGCAACTTTAACGGTTAGTTGTAAATGATTAACTGAGTTTTGATAAAATTTTATTGTTTCAATTTAATTTGAAATAAAGGTGTGGAATTTAAAATGATGACTTTTGGAAAGGATTGAACAATTGGAAATATTATTATAAATTGTTCTATTTAATGTAGTATGAAGAATTTGAGAAATGGGAATAGTAGATTTTATGTGAATTCTTGGTTCCATAAGGACTGCTGAATAATAAAAATTGAACGAGTTTTAAATAAAGCATTATTTATTCAATTTGATTTGAAACAAAAATTTAGAATTCAAAATGATTTTTGAACTAAAGAAGGAATAAAAATGTATTATTTCGGAAAAGAGATTTGGAATACGGTTTTATTCTAAGTTTTGGAAATGTAATTTGTTTTTGGGGAAAAAAATTTGATGATTTATAGTAAAACGTTATAGAGCGTGAATCAAACGCTTCGCGTAGCGATAGTTCATTAATATCGTTTTTAACTTTCAAATGATTATAACTTAAACGTTTTGAATCGGATTGACTTGAAACGAAAATCGATGAATTTATATTAATGATGCTTTTTGAATAGAAAAGTATTTTTCAAATTCCAACGTATGGTTTTCGAGTTATGTTTAAATTAAAATTTGAAAAGGTCGTTATAAGTGCATTTCGGCGACCGTAATGGAAAATCGAATAAAATGGACTTATAAAAAAATTATTTAAAAATCTATAAAAATATGATAAAAGCATATGTTATTATTTAAAAGTGATTTGAGTTAAAATATGTGAATTTGGAATGATTTTGGATCCATTTGGTTAAATAACCCTTTCTCAGTGCTTTCCATAACGCTTTTAACGTTATTATACCATTTCTTTGAAAATGATTGAAATTCGAAGAATATAAAACATGAACTATTACGGAAAAAGGATTTGTTAAATATGTTAAAAGATTTTCAAAGAGTTTAAAATATATGGTATGAATTTTATTTAAATTAAATAAGATATGGGAAGTGAATTAGAAAAGAAATGAGTTGGATAGAGTTAACCTTCGGATATTCGATATGGAATTCCAGGAATGGAGGAATACTATTAGAAAATATTAGAACTTATTCATATCCAGATTCTGATGATGTTTACCTGAGTTTGTGAATCAATATCAAATAAAAGTCGATTAAATTCTATTTAAACTTATATTTCAAATTATTAATTATTTGAATTATCATAAATGAAAATTCAAATCCAAATCCAAATAAAGATTCGGTAGTTTGGGGATAACGACGAACAAATGGTTTTGGTTTTTGAAATATAAGGTTGGAAATGAACATTGAATTTCGAGAAAAGGGTTATGATGATAACGGGGGTAAGGAAATTGAATGAATCCAACCTTAGTTTGAAAGGAATTGATAACGATTTGGAAAGGGAATTTGAATTGAGAAACTCGTAAAGTCCATAGCTATTGTTTTAAAGTGCGCTTATTATTTGGAAAGTCCGAGATCGAATATATGTTCGAAAACCTTTCCAAGTAATGATACGACGTATAAAACTGGGAACTTGGAAATCGATAAGTGAAGACCGAATATATTCGAATTGTTGGGTTCATTGCTGATGTCTCGGATCGGGTCGTACACCTGATAAGAGGTTATAAATGGCATGAGATCTGAATATATTTGAATATTTTTGGGTTATTGTTCCGTTCAGACCTAGAACGGACTTGTATGGGTTGTGTGTCTGACATTGAAATTGACTGCATAGCACTGATTTCCGTTAATCTAAATCGGATTAGTGGCAATATATTTTCCTCGTCTCTAAGTCATATGAACTTAGAGGGTATGCATTGATAGAAATCAGTGATATGTCATGAATTGTCAATATGGCATACTCGATTTATGGAACGAGCTAGTGATGATCGAAGCAAGGCTTATTGAAGCGTAGCTTTGTGTATATCGTAACTTCGACGAACCTCACACCCCGGATCTGATGGTAAACTGGCGGTTAGGTTAAATACATAATCTCTAGTGAAAATCGAAAGCTTCGGCGATAGATTTACTTCGAAACCTAAGGGAATAAAGTATGTACGGTGTCTAATGTCTGGATATTATCCAGGATATATACTTTCATGCTATGTATTCGGTGTCCGTTGTTTGGATGTTAACCTGGAGATACTTAGCTTCGTGTCCTCGATTGATCTTTCGTGCCAGGAACCATCATATTGGAAACCCAATAACCAATATGAACCATTCGATTTGTTTGTAAACTATGTATGTGGGCATAGTCACTATGCTTGCTAAGATTTATATATTTATTTGCAAAACAATTTTCAACACTATGCACTAATTATAGTATTAAAAGAGAATTTTCACATATGAAAGCATTTTTGGTTATCATAAGATAAAACTCGCCCACCTCGTGTGCGCTTGCATTGTGTGATGTGGTATGAGCTTACGATAACTTCATTTTCCCAAAGTCATTACGGATTTCTGTGCATGGTAATTCACATGTAGTAAACCCGTTCCGCGTTAGCAGCGTGGTCCGGTGAATGTTCACAACTTTAAAATAAAGCCGAATAATAACTGTTTTGAATTCTCACACCAGCCCATGACTGACCTGGAGTTTATTGTTTCCTACCTAAACTTTGGGTGCCCATACTTTTGCATGGGCAGCTAGTAGTTTAGTTTGCAGGTTTAGTTTCCGAGCAGGATTCAGTTTGCAGCTGGAGTTTCTTTCTGGTCTTACTTCTTCCGCTGTGAGCATTTTATTTCCGTTGAGCTTATGGTGTACTCTGAATTATTTGTAACTCTGATGTAAAATTTTGTAATGAAATGAAAAAGTTCTGTTGTTTGCGTTTAAATATGTTATTACCATAACCATCCATCTTTTTGAACGATTGAAGTTGGTTTGATCACCAGTGAGAATCGGGCAAAAAGGTGGGTCATTACAAGGTGGTATCAGAGCTTTGGTTTATACAAAGCTATGGGCTACGGTGTATTTGAACAAGGACAGGACTCATCAGAGTTGTAATATCTCATTAGACATAGGGTCAGAAATACCCTAGAATGAGATTCTGGAGTATTATATTTGAGAGAGTGTATTTAGAAATCTATATAAATTATTTTTGAAACCAGGTAAATCGTTTTTAAAGTGAAATTATTTTAAAATATAATTTAGGATAAGCGTTTTGAGTATATTATTGACGTCGAGATTGCACTATCGAATTTGTAAGGATTTTGAATATACGCCTTGCTAACGTATATACGAAGTCCAATATATACTAGATAGATATAGAATCACACTCTGCTCGCTTGAAGATGATACTATCGATGA
This sequence comes from Allium sativum, assembly GCA_030737875.1. NCBI lineage: Eukaryota > Viridiplantae > Streptophyta > Magnoliopsida > Asparagales > Amaryllidaceae > Allium > Allium sativum. Next base: position 12,209,362 of record JASFAX010000033.1, read on the forward strand.
CTGCAGCATCATCAGTATTTGTTTTCGAGTTTTGAAAGTGGGACGACTATATGATTCCGATGGAAGCGTCTAGAAATACTTAAAACCATTTAATAAACGTTTGAAATTGTTTTGTTTATATTCCAATAAGATGTTTTATAGGTTAATATGAATTGGAATAGATAAGCAAAATGATGTATTCCTTGTTTAATATAAATCGAATTCGTAAAATGAATAAAATCTGAACAGTAACGATGTTTGAAAATAATTCTATATCTTTGCTAGTTGTCGTTTTTTGCTTTTCCTTGCCCCATCGTCATCTTTTGTTTATCGTTACATATTCGACATACTCGTGATGGTCCAATCCTATCGCTAAACCCTCCTGTTTGCCTTGCATCTACCGGTTTATGGACAAGTATGTGTAATAGCATAGTTTTAGATTTGAATATAAGTGTTTCGAATTATCTCTTACTTTGAAATTGTATTGAGTACAAATGAATTTTAAAATTGTTGAATCTACCCAATGTGCTACTTTTGCAAGATACTTTGAAATCTAATTTCATAAAAACTTGATATGGTTTATAAAACTTATTGTTTGGAAATTTTCAAAGTTTGAATTTGTACGTTGTTTGATTTAAATTAAATTGTATTGTAAATGGAGTAAATTTTGACCTCAAATATCAAATGAAACTAATTTTTTTCTAATTAATTGGAATGTGAAAATAGTTTAAGTGATTTAAACGAAGGAATTTCGACGACTTGAAAATCCCGAGATTTTGAAATATGATTTGAAAATATTTGTAACATATTATTATGAAATAATTTATAACTTCGTGATATGAAATAAAGGATTTAGTACTAAGATTCGAGTAACCCATGACTAAAGAAAGGTACGACATGATGATGATCTCCTTTGGGATCTGGAGAGACATCATTTATTTATATCGATATGTGCATAGGTCGTGCCTAGTGGCCTTGACATTGGGAGAAACCTCTCGACGTGGAACATAAATGTTTTATGTCGTTTATTGTAAAATATTTGAAATTTTCAAAATGATTTTGATTTTGAAATTCCGAAGCAAGTATGATTCGATATAAAAAGGAAAATATAGTATTTTAGATGTTTTGAAAATAAAACTGGGATTTCGAGTCAAAGAAATCACTTTGATTTCAAGTTTAATTGAAATTAGATTTTGATAAAAAATAGTTTGATGAGGTTTAAATTCTATGGTTATTTTATTTATTTAAATGTGGTACTGGTGTAAGTGTTGTTAAATATATATGCAGGTATAATTTTACCGATTTCTCCTTTTTGAGGATGAAAAGTTTTAATGGGGGAAGATTGTAACGATCCAAGATTTTCAATGTTTTAATATATGAAATTGTTTGGATTTTCTGAATATAAATTTTATTTAATATGGTATAAATACAAGTAATGATTAATGATCTTTTATACATTTTTTTAAGTAGATATTTTGTTCTATTTTATATAAATATGATTTTGTAAAGGGAACTTTTTTAAGAATATGTTTAGTGTATATATAAGATTTAATAAGTAATTATTTTATATGATTCATTCAAATTTAATGTAAGGCATAAGATTTTACAAATCAATTATGAATAATAGGATTTAAAATGTTATATATATATGTATGTATGTATGTATGTGAATAAAGATTGGTAGGTGTTTAAATTTTGAATTGTTTTTGGTTAAATGTAAATATTTTAATAAAATTTAATTTAGTTAAAATAATGTTCGTTTTGCAGAAATAGTTCGTTGTTAATCGAATCGCCTCAAAGGTTAGTTATTTAGTTGCTATAATGATCAGAATTAGAATATGAATTTTAATTAAATACTAGGGTAAAACAATCGTTCAGTTTCTATACACGCACTCTAAAATTATTTTGTAGGGTTTTACTGTAATTTTTAATTTAGAAAATAAGCACATATTTTCTAACATATTTTAGGGCAATTGTGGTCCTTTTGATGCTTTACAGAATCAGCTAACCGGTCTGTTTAATTTTTGTTTTGAGTATTTTAGTTTGCTATCGGTAAATAAAAGTATTTGTTGACTGTTTGGCCACTTGTTCGCGGTTTGTTAAAAATATCGGCATCCCCTTTATCCTTGTATCCACATATACCGAACGGTACGCCCGTTTCGTGAATAGGAAATTAATGTATTCAAAATCTATTTCAACGGTTTAATTAAATTAGGGCCAAAGGGAGGCTTGTCATAAATTGAAAAAAAAAAACTTAACACGTGTTTAGTTTTCCTGAAATCTTTCCACGTGTTACTTGCCTTTATTTACTATGCCACTTTACCATTCCTTACAAAGCTTCCTTTCCAATTCTCAGTCTCATCATTTTTTTTCCTTTTACCGCAAACTTCCTTTTCCCCTTTGAGCTTCCAGCACCGACTATGGCGCCAATCACCACGTCACCGTTGGCAGTCCCTCGCGCCGAGCAACCCTCAGCTACACCACGCTCATCTCCCCTCTCATCTTCTCTTCCTTCTCTTCTAAACTCGCGCTTCCCTCTAAAGAAAAATACATTCTTCCGTTCCCATTCTCAGCTCATCTCGGCTCCCGTTCTGGCCTCAACCGCCACCGCCGCACTTCCAGAACCATCACTGCCTTCCGCAATGACCCGACAATCCATCCCGACTATGCAGCTCCACCCAAAACTTCCTTTCCTCTCACGTGGCCACACCTTATCCTTCCTCTCCCAAAACTGTCGGCATCTCCATTTTACACCACAACACCAACCTCACCTGGCACCCTCATTTTCTCATCACCATTCTCATCTTTCCCTTACTGTTCGTGCAACTACACAAAGTTTTCCCTTCCCATACACGTTTTCTCCTTCCATTTGGTCAAACTACAACCATTCCCTCTCAGTAGCGCATCCCCCACCTCAAAATACCGTCACATGTCACCTTTCATGTCATTCTCGCGCCATGCATGTTCTTTTCCACACCATTAAGCATCCACTCCACCTTGCCATGCGCCTAAGCCTCACCATTTTTTTCTTTTCTCCCCTCAAGCTACCTTGCCAAAGACTAATGTGCATTTTTTTTTACTGAAGCACTTTGTGCTTCTTCCGTTATAAAAAAAGGAAAGGGGTAAAAGTAGCATGCAAGAAGAGGGAAACACAAGAGTTGCAGAACGGAAAAAGGGTGAACGCGAGTGTGGATGGAAAAAAAAACTTTTGTCGTAGTGTTGAGTATTTGATTTTTCACGTTTACAATAGTAATTTTGGTGAGTGGATAATGTCTGGTTTTGAGATACGAGTATATATAATTATAATTATATATATACATATATCTAGACATGTTTGGTTGCAAAGATTTCGTACACATTCAAACAACATCGACCGAGAGGTTAAGCGTGACTATTCGTAAGCTGGAATGCAGTGGACACAAGCCTTGACGGTGGAGATATGGAGAGCATTTGATGAGAATTCTAATTTAAATTTATTTTAAATTAGTTAGAACGTTAAATTTAACTAGTTGTTAATTTAAATTAGTTAATGCTCATGGATTGTTATGAATGATTGTTGTTGGGTGTTTGATGGATATGCATGTAGTTATAATACACTATACACCAAGCGTTATTCACCATAATGCATTGCGCACCATAAATTGGTTATTTTAAATTGCTATGACGATAATGGATGAATGCATGTTTGTTTGTTAGTTATTTGGTTGATTCTGATTGCATGAAATCACATACACCGTAGTGGTGGAATTGTACGGGTAATTAATTTAAATTCCCCTTTCCTATAAATAACGATTTTATTGAAATAAAAGTGGGAAATGCAGTTTTAAACTTAAAATTAAGACTGTTTAGAGATCGAATTGAGTAAATAACATTCGTATGAGCAAAAATGGTTTTGAAAACATATTCTGAACGCTAAATGGTTATTTAAATGTTGAACTGGAATCGAAATTTATATCGGAAAATAATTCAAAATATGTATTCAACTTTAGTTTTATGAAAGCAACTTTAACGGTTAGTTGTAAATGATTAACCGAGTTTTGATAAAATATTATTGTTTCAATTTAATTTGAAATAAAGGTGTGGAATTTAAAATGATGACTTTTGGAAAGGATTGAACAATTGGAAATATTATTATAAATTATTCAACTTAATGTAGTACGAAGAATTTGAGAAATGGGAATAATAGATTTATGCGAATTCTTGGTTCCATAAGGACTGTTGAATAATAAAAATTGAATGAGTTTTAAATAAAGCATTATTTTATTCAATTTGATTTGAAATAGAAATCTGGAATTTAAAATGAATTTTGAACTAAAGTTGGAATACAAAAGTATTATTTCAGAAAAGAGATTTGGAATATGGTTTTGTTCTAAGTTATGGAAATGTAATTTGTTTTTAAGGAAAAAAATTTAACGATTTATAGTAAAACGTGATATAGCGTGAATCAAACGCACCGCGTAGCGACAGTTCGTTAATATCGTATTTAATTTTCAAATGATTATAACTTGAACGTTTTGAATCGGATTGACTTAAAACGAAAAACGATGAATTTATATTAATGATGGTTTTTGAATAGAAAAGTATTTTTCAAATTCCAATGTCCGGTTTTCGAGTTATGTTTAAACTAAAATTTGAAAAGGTCGTTATAAGTGCGGTTCGGCGACCGTAATGGAAAATCGAATAAAATGGGCTTTAAAAAAATTATTTAAAAATCTAGAAAAATGATTGAAATTTGAAGATTATAAAACATGAACTATTATGGAAAAAGGATTTGTTAAATTTGTTGAATTTTTTCAAAGAGTTTAAAATATATGTATGAATTTTATTTAAATTAAATAAGATATGGGAAGTGAATTAGAAAAGAAATGAGTAGGATAGAGTTAATCTTTGGATATTCGATATGGAATTCCAGGAATAGACGAATACTATCAGAAAATATTAGATCTTATCCATATCTAGATTCTGATGGTGTTTTCCCGAGTTTGTGAATCAATATCAAACATAAGTCGATTAAATTCTGTTTAAACTTATATTTGAAATTATTAATTATTTGAGTTATCACAAATGGAAATTCAAATCCAAATAAAGATTTGGTAGTTTCGGGATAACGACGAACAAACGGATTTTGGTTTTTGAAATATAAGGTTGGAAATGAACATTGAATTTCGAGAAAAGGGTTGTGATGATAATGGGGTAAGGAAATTGAATGAATCCAAACTTAGTTTGAAAGGAATTGATAACGATTTGGAAAGGGAATTTGAATTGAGAAACTCGTAAAGTCCATAGCTATTGTTTTAAAGTGCGCTTATTATTTGGAAAGTCCGGGATCGAATATATGTTCGAAAACCTTTCCAAGTAATAATAAAACGTATAAAACTGGGAACTTGGAAATCGATAAGAGAAGACCGAACAAATTTGAATTGTTTGGTTGATTGCTGATATCTCGGATCGAGTCGTGCACCTAATAAGAGGCTATAAGTGGCATGAGATCTAAACATATTTGAATATTTTCGGGTTGTTGTTCCGTTCAGACCCAGAATGGACTTGTATGGATTGTGTGTCTGACATTGAAATTGACTACATAGCACTGATTTCTGTTAATCTATATCGGATTAGTGGCAACATATTTTCCTCGTCTCTAAGTCATGTGAACTTAAAGGGTATGCATTGATAGAAATCAGTGATATGTCGTGAATTGTCAATGTGGCATACTCGAGTTATGAAACGAGCTAGTGATGATCAAAGCACGACTTATTGAAGCGTAGCTTTGTGTATATCGTAACATCGACAAACCTCACACCCTGAATTTTATGGCAAACTGGCGATTAGGTTGTATGCCAAAGGGCACAGCAACCTGCCAATATTATTACCCAATCGGCGTAGTCGACTATAACATTTCCCTAAACTCTGACACGTGAAATATCTTTCTTTTTCTTTGATCAAGTGTTTGATCTTCCCGGATATACATAATCTCTAGTGAAAATCGAAAGCTTTGGCTGTAGATCTACTTCAAAAGCTGAGGGAATAAAGTGCATATGGTGTCCGATGTCTGGATGTTATCCAGGATATATACTTTCGCGCTATGTATTCGGTGTCCATTGTCTGGATGTTAACCGGGAGATACTTAGCTTCGTGTCCTTGATTGATCTTTCGTGCCAGGAACCATCATATTGGAAATCCAATAACCAATACAAACCATTCGATTTGCTTGTAAACTATGTATGTGGGCATTGTCACTATGCTTGCTAAGATTTATATATTTATTTGCGAAACAATTTTCAACACTATGCACTAATTATAGTATTAAAAGAGGATTTTCACGTATGAAAGCATTTTTGGTTATCATAAGATAAAACTCGTCCACCTGGTGTGCGCTTGCATTATGTGATGTGGGATGAGCTTATGATAACTTCATTTTCCCAAAGTCATTACGGATTTCTATGCACGGGAATTCACATGGAGTAAACCCGTTCAATGTTAGTGGCGTGGTCCGGTGAATGTTCCCAACTATAAAATAAAGCCGAATAATAACTGTTTTGAATTCTTACACCAGTGCCACGACTGACCTGGAGTTTATTGTTCTCTACCTAAACCCTGGGTGCCCATACTTTTGCACGGGCAACTAGTAGTTTAGTTTGCATGTTTAATTTTCGAGCAGGATTCAGTTTGGAGCAAGTGTTTCGTTTTGGTCTTACTTCCTCCACTATGATCATTTTATTTCCGCTGAGCTTATGATATACTGTGAATTATTTGTAACTCTGATGTTAAATTTTGTAATGAAATGAAAAAGTTTTGTTGTTTGCGTTCAAATATGTTATTACCCAAAACCATCCATCTTTCTAAACGATTTAAGTTGGTTTAATTACCGGCGAGAATCGGGAAAAAAGGTGGGTCGTTACACACACACACTCAGACTCATCATAGGGTCTCGCTTATCCAATCCAAATGAGTAACTCATAAATAATTCCTAGGTATTTACTTAACCTAAGCTCTGATACCAACTGTAATGATACGTCTTTTTGACCATCAGAAGTCGATACTAATACAACCATGATATTGACATGTCAAACATCTAAGTGCTAGAAAAGCAAATCATTAAGGTAAAAAGAAGAATAGAATCTCACAACGGAATGAGTAATATATAATATAAACATGACATATACCAAATAGAAAGACTTTTATACATATAACAATTTAAAACATAAATCAAAGCATTAATTATAAATCAATCTAGACTATAAAAGTCTATCCCCACAAGTGCTGATAAATACACAATCAGATACATCGGAAAATAAAAGAATATACAAGTGTATGTCTTGCCTTCCATCTCTTCTCCTGAAGCATTATACCGTCCAAATCTAATCTGTAAACATGTTGGGTCTGACTCGAGCATTATAAGTGAAATAACACCCATATCATTATGGTAAACCGACATGATAAAATACACCTCAATTAAATTTATTTCATATCTTATAAGATCTTTCAAAATAAAAAGTATCGTGAGACCACACCGTACATATATACAAATGGGTTTTACCTTACAATCGCCAAACATTTTTACATCAAAATCTCATGACATTATATTAATGTCTAAGGCACAAATATCAATTATCAAGTAGTTGCAAATGCTTGTAAGTGTACGTCACAACAATACTATATATAAAATCAAAACCTGATGTGGCACATTGGTTAATTATGTTAGATTTTCATGGAGGTGCCCTTGGTACTTTGATAACGGTGCTCCTGCACAAGGATTAGAGTTATCCTTCCGAAGCATTATATCTAACTAGACAGGGTAACATCAGAAATATGGCTGGTCCGCTAACACCGAATGCATCACCCCGACATGCTAAACATCTGAGAGTATTTCTAGAAAAGGGGCCTGACTACACCCTATGGGTTTGCCAACCCTACTATCCATGTCTCATATCTCTGGTTTTAGTCGTGTCCGTTGATGAGGCTATGTTTGACAATCTAGCTTAAGCATAACAATCAAAGATAGATCACATAATCTCATTTGGATTCACTCACATCAACAAATTTGGAATCACATGTGGATTTCCCACATCTGATAAGATCTTGGAATCACACCTGGATTCTCATGCCCTAATGGGTCTCATAATCTCATATGGACTTCAATATCCAAAATAATATCGATTCTCCTCCGTAGAACATGCATATGTTTCTCAGAATGGTTCTGGTTCGTGTCATTTCTTATGAGTGCACACTTCTATTTACCTGGCACTCCACAAACCAAACAATAAATTTTTTCGGCGAGCTTAAGTCTGGTTCTTTTAGAAATAAACAGACAATACAAAAGATCAAGGATCACTCCCTAACCGTTTAAGTGGACGGATCTCCTTATCAGTTTCTCAAGAAGAGCCATGAGTTACGTACAATATAACACCACTGATGGTAATTATACCACATAATTCTCGTGTTTCTTCTAGATATTTCCTGAGTTAAATCATACGGCGTTAAGTATGCAAAACACTCCACATCACCAATTTAAAAGGATTGCTCATTTAGATCAATATTTGAAAGTCGACTATTTAACTATCAATAAACATGCAAAAAATCACATCAATCATATAGTCAATTTCCCATGGAAATCGCTAAGCCATATTTAATTAATTTCTTATTAGTTAAATATCTTCGCATACTTGGAAAACATTTCTATATATTTATCTTAACGGTATAAGTATATTAACAACTATTATACTATAAATACTTAGAATAAATCATTAAGGAAAGTTCCCTAACTTCAAATCATTATTAATGGATTTTGAACCCATCTATTTTCAAGACATGGTTTTCTAAACCTTTTACATAAAATATTTATTATATACATCATTTGTAAAGTTTCTTTACAAAATATTAATTAAAAGGTAAAATTTCTTTATAAAACCATTTTGCGAATTTTAACTCTTAATTAGATTTTACTTAAAACCATTATAGATAAATAAATAATAAATTTAAAACATTTATTAATTAAACATTTAACCTTAATTGATTAGATAATTGATTAATTTTAGGCAATTTAAAAAGAAATAATTTAAAATTCTTTAAACATCATTAATGATTAAGAACTTCTCTTTTAAAACCATTTATTATTTAAATAATAATTGACTAATCTTTTTAGAACCCTATTAATAAAATAAATAATTTACCTAAAAAATCAATTACTAATTCTCAAACGTTTATTTATTAAGTAAATCATTAAATTTAAAAAAATAAGGTGCATAAATTAAAATAAAAAACATTATAAAAATAATAATTTATAATTTAAAATCATTGTTCAAATAAGCTTAACGACTGCAATCATCCAATGGTTATGTCTCCCTCTCAGAGAAAACCACAAGTAAGTGTAGGCATCAAAACCCAAAATTTAAAATATGGGAACCCTATAGATCAAAGTTGCCTGACTACGGGCATTAACCCCTCGACTTATGCCATGACATACAATAGATCGCAGCTACGCAATGGTTATGTTGCAATCGTAGCAAAACCATGATTAGACTATAGGAAATATTTCCCCCTCGAATTACGTTATCCTAACACAAACACATAGATCGCAATTACATGATGGTTGTGTCGCAATACCAGCGAACTCATAAGAAACTACAGATATAACGCCCTTGATTTACGCTATTGGGTTTCCTAAGGATTTATAATGTTTAAAAGAAATAAAAATAATTTAATTTTAAAATATTATTTAAATAAGGCTCTGCAATCACAATGGTACTTAAATAAGCTACCATTTATTTAGTTCACTTTCCAATGATAACATAACAGCTACATAAATAAGCATATATGTAAATAATCATCATTTAGCCATTAACAGCTAACATGTCTCATATCGTAATTTATACTATCATTTACATGAATAATATATCAGAAGGGATTTTGTTCTTCTTAATAGATGTCAATTTATCCAATCCATTTATATGGTACTTATTTGGCTAAATTGATAACACTAGTTATATACTCGATTTTATTACATTATATCTAAATAACACAATTCTTCAATATTACCTATAACTTGTCACATGATCAATTATTCAATAACTTGAATAAAAATAAGCACAAAATATCTCATAGCAATCTGAGATGTTGTATCATGATCCTAAATCAGATTCAACCAAACTAATAGTATTTTCAGATGCTATTGCGCAATCCTAGTTTTAATTCAACCGCCAATCAATTTATCAATTCAAACATGCAATTAACCAAACCAATAAACTAACAGTTCACACGAATAAGTAGATAAAAATGTTTTATCTACTTAATAACACTGGTAAATCAGAGAGGTAAGTTTTACTCATCTTGGTTCCTGTTATCATTCGAGTTTCAAATTCACTAATTACAATTTAAATTCCTTAATCACTTCTTTGCTAACTACAATCTTTCTTCTCTCTAATACAAATCCATGCTGATATCGCTTTGGACCTAGTATGGATGAAATATGCGAAGGGATGCTTCAGTGCACTGTTTCAATTTGAATATTTACTTTAATTAGTATGGGGATCCACATTATGAATGGTTTCGAAACATTTTACGTCGTTGTTGCTTTTGTAAAGGTTTTGTTTTGAATCCTTTGGCTTTGAATAATTAATTAATATTTTATTTTGAAGTTGTTGGTACGAACTTGCTTTTGAGTGTTTCAAAGATTTGTGTCAACTATTGTGGAAACCTATGTTTCTATGCTCGAATTCCTTGTTAATAAATCAAGGTGCCCCTATGCATTTTTGTTCGTTCATAGCCATGGAGGCTTGAAGCAAAGTATTGTTTCTCTTCGAATGCCATATAGGTGCAAAGCAAATGGTTTTGAATTGTTTAATTTCGAACTTATAAATCCTTATAACTTTGTTGACATGATTTTTGGTTGCTATCAAGTCCAACTCCCAAGTGAGCAGAATCTATAAGACAATAACAAAATATCTCACAATAACAAATCATAGAAAATGTAAATGAACACAAAAAATTATAGCAGTTTGGCAATATGCTTATGTCCACTGCTTGTAATTTCTTGTTTATATTGTTCCATTACAGATACAGTTGTATTTAAAGTAAGAAGTTTAAAGAGAAAAGAAGTTAGTTCCGAAATTAGCAAAGTATCGGTGTAAGAAAGTACAGGAGATATCCCAAATGATGCTTTGGATTTGTATTTATAGGTGAGGAGTTAACCTGGGTCAGCCTGGAGCAAAGATGGGAAAAATGGAGTAGTGGATATAGAGGTGAAGTAGAGATCATGGCTTGCCACATCACCCACGGTCACACATCCAGACTGAGTAATCCCGGATCAGTATGGCCATGTTGATCCGGGTCTAGATTGATGGCATCGTGGGTGCCACTTTTCTTGATCGGTCATGGGGCCATATTGATGCTTTGCCTTGTCGATTTGGATCGTATGTTCCAAGATGCTATTATAGACTTCAGTTCGTCTACGCATTGGTTGGGGGAATGTGCATATATCTTGACCCGGGCCTATGATGAATGCCAATCTGAGTCACTTGCAAGTGCATTGATCCGAAGTAGTGCGCACTAGTCTGAGTCGATCCTAAGGCCAAATGTGATGAACGAACCGAGTTGCATCATAACCATGAGGCCAGTCCGAAGATGTTCTGACCCAGGACCATGCTACCATGCTGACCTAAATTTATGTTACTCAAATGTCCAAGTCTTGTCGCTTTATTAGAGTTCTTCTTATATTATGTATGTTCATGCTTGAGTTCTGAGTGGTTCGGTGTTGATAGATCAAAACTCAGATAACCTTGTAAAAAAGGTGTATTAATAATCTCTTTTCAGTTAGAATGGCTTCAAACCAAAGTCAAATGATTTGTTTTTACTTCGTTTTGAATAGTTTCATAAGAGTTTATAGGACTTCGATAAAATAATTGTTTTGAAAGGATATTGGCTTTGATGCCAGATGTTTTAAAATATTTTTACTTCTACGATTTTAGAAAATCATCAATATTGATTTGAAAGCATATACTTAGCATAATTGTTTTCTTTTATAAAGGGTTATTGAATATACTTATTTTAAAGATGATATACAAAGGGAATGATTCATAAAGGCCTATGTTCTCAAGTAAACATTTTGTAAAGTACTTAACTGGGTATTTTACGGAATTGATAATCCCTTGACATTGGATAGGTGGAAAGAGGATGGTAATGACTTGAAAGATCAAAAAACTGGAAGAGATTGGTGTAGTTGAAAGAGTCTATATGACAGTAGGATCGTGTAGAATGGAGAACAGGATGTAGTGTATATATTAGAGTAGTAAGCAGTAAATCACACGGTCGATTTATACTGGTTCGGACAACTGTCCTACGTCCAGTTCCAGACTCACTTCTGGTATTTCACTAACACTAAAACCCTCACTTCACCCAGAGGAATAGGTTCACAATTACCCAAATAGATGAACGGTATTTTCTTGCCTCAACCATTGAAGAGTTCTTTTACAATACAGAATAATTGATGATTTGTTTGTGTTCTTGTTAACACTGATATGTCAATATATAGTACACCCTTCCTATAGTCTTTCCTTGATGATAAATGTAACAACCCAAATTTTTGGTATATTAATTTTAAATATTTAATATTTTTTTAAATATTTAATTGAGAATATAAAAGAATTTTTATATTGAGCTGTCGATTTAATAACCAAATATAATTTAATTTAGAATATATCAAATTGTCGTAAATCGAAATATAACTGATTTCGAAGATTTAAACTGAATTGAAAACAGTTCAGATAATCAATACAAACTTCTGTTTAAATTAGTATAATAACAATAATAATTTATTATCGAAGAATTAATTTGTTTTAAATTTAAATTATATTATAATATGGTTATTTTATAATATACGTTCACATTAAATTTTGTAGTTTATGCTGTTGAATCCAAAATAGTGTAATTACATTGAAATGTCGGTCGGTACACTAGAATAGCGGTTCGTGATTTAAATTACTGGACCCCGAGATATTTGATTGTGGATAGGTTTGAAATCAAATCAATATCCATCTAGAAAGAATAAAAATCCCTTTATATCGAATCATATTAAATTGGATGTCAAATCGAATTTAATTATATGTACTATACACAGACTAATTACTTCATGCTGAAGTATTCACCATCTATATAAACGCGACATCCTTCTCTAGTTTCCTTTCCTTTTGTTCTTCTGATCGATTCACAAGCTTCAAACAAATTAAATAAATGGTTGATCCTCTAAACAATTCAAGCATTCTATTCCCCAAACAAATAAGGTCGTTGCCTCCTTTTAACTCTTCCAGTCAAATCGTGGAAATCAAAATCCAAACAAAGGAAAAAAAAGAAAGGGAAAGTCGAATTCGAATCCGAATTCGAATTTTTGCATCTCGAATGGTGCTAGATCCTTGTGCTCGAAGGAAGAGAAGCTCGACACCAAATTGGAGGCACTCGCATTCACGAAAACAGAAAGGGGGATTTAGCACCTATCGTTGTCGCAGCTATATTGTAGGGGGCCGCGGTGCCTGGAGTTGCGTTCTTCGGGGGAGCAATAGAAGTAATCGTTGGCATATGAAGGTCGATGGTCATGAGCAGTGCGATTTCAGTTTTGGGATGGATGTTGAATGTTGCAGAGGGTTAGTGAGGTGCGGTAATCGAAGCTGGAAGGTTTCAAAAGGGCCTTAGTTCGCGACTATGAAGATGGGTCGATCAGAGATCGTTTTGGGGCCAGGATTGGTTGTCGAGTGCAGGAGATTGACGTTGGAATATTGGAAAGGAGAATGATGTTGATGATTATGGTGAGATTGGAGTTTGTATTTATGAAGGAGGAAGTCCGGTGTGTTGTTCAGAGTTCGTTTTAAGGTTCAACAGTAAGGATTTGGAAAAGTCACTACAAGTTTAAGGTGAATTCTTATTATGAATTTGATTAGTATATTATTTAGAATTCTAAGGTTTATACACTATTGAAAAAGGAATGACATAATCTGATCTGGAATTTGGAAACCGAAAGGGAAATTTATTTAGTAAATCATTATATGGGTCATAAATTAGATGGTGTTTTTTATTTTAATATTTAGATTAAATTGAAATAGGATAACCATTAAATAAAATTAGATATATCCTATTTATATAAATAAATTAGTTAGACTTATCTAAAGGATTATATATATATTCTTATTAACTTAAATACAATATTAAAATGAGATTAAGGTAAATAGGAAAAAAATAGTTAATATACATTAATTAATAATGTTAATTATATATATGTGTGTGTATATATATACATTTATATTCAAACCAGTATGAGGAAAAATATAATATCATATCCATGTTAGGTCAAAAATCAAACATAGTTAGTTTTGTTGATTCGCATTATCGTTATCTACGTGCAGGAGCTATACCTGATGGATATGGCGCTTAGCGGAATTTTTGTTAATTGCAAATGCAATTCAGAATCCAGTAGAATAAAATAACGCAAGATATGGAATTTAAATCAGATATTCGGCAAATAAAAACCCTGGTGAGTAAATCTCACTCACCTTTTATTTAAAATTATTTTCATCAGTTAAAAATAATTGTTTGTTGCTTGTTTGGCTGCATTCTATATTTTTATGCATCTTAAATATATTAGTTATTTTGGCTTGGTGGTTGCTATTATATATATATATTGGTGGTTGGATTTCCCACAGTATCAGCCCGCGGTACCATTAGCGAATGATTACCCTATACGCCCCACGCTATGATAGTGGATGACCTTCTATACCGCGATATCCTACCACGAAGCAGGATGGGTATTATTTCTGTTGACTAACATCTGTGGATGCAGGAGAACAGGTTGGAGGAATCCAACTGGATTCCTCAAAATTTTATTAATTGTCTGTTTTCACATATTATCATATATATAATGTGTTGATTGAAAATTGGGTTGTTTGAATGTTTAAAATCACTGGGGCCAAATTGTTGATATATAAAAATATAGTGAAAATGATATTTGGGATTTAAAAGGGGAATTCTATTTTTAAAAATAGAAATTTGAATTTTTAATGAGCTATAAAAATATTAACTTGCTTTAAACAAGTATGGAAATTATAAACGATGTTTATAAATTAAATAATACGGGAAATTGAAGTGATTAATTTATAAATGATATTTATAAATTAAATAACGTAGGGAATTGAAGTAAATTTATAAACGGTGTTTATAAATAAAATGGAATGATTTTCAGTGGAAATCAGATAATTGAAATGAAATTATAAATAGCGTTTATAGAAATAAAGTGAGAAAAATTATCATTGGATAATTCGAATATTTAAATTCAAATGTGAAATTAAAAATAGAAATGGGGAAATCGTTTTAAAGAAATAAACGATGGAATTTATACTGATGTTCAGAATATAAATATGACTAAAATAAATTCGTAAGGATTTATGATTTGAATTTGATTAATTCGAAATTTATTTAAATAGAAGTCAAATTGAAATTAGAATTTGAATAGAATTTGAATATATAGAATTTGAATAGATAGAAAATTCAAATAGAAATTTAAATGGAATTCAAAAATAGAATATGAATATAGAAAATATAAAGGAAATTCAAATGTAGAATTTGAATATAGAAAGTGAAATGGAATTTGAATAAAGAAATTTTAAATATAGAATTTGAATATAGAAATTCAAATGGAGTTTGAATATAGAGAATTTGAAATAGAATTTCAATATAGAATTCAAATAGGGTTGAAATGAAAAATGGAATATAGGAAATTCAAATAGAGTTGAAAAAGGAATTGGAATATAGAATTCAAATAAAGTTGAAATGGAAACTGAATATAGGAAATTTAAATAGAATTGAAATGGAATTTAATATAGAAAATCGAAGTATATATAAATATATTTCCGAGTAAGGAAAAATCGACAATTATAGATAATCGAAAATATTATGTTGGATTGGGAAACTGATTTGATATATATATATATTAAAAATATATTAGAATGGAGTTAGAATTTATATATAAACGAAGTTCGAACGTTTATATATATATAAATATAATTAAAACGAACCCGCCGCAGCGCGGCAGTTCGTAAATTGTCGTTTCCAACTTCAATTGAGTATACAGAACTCCATTGAAGTCAGAATTCTTTGAAACAAGAAACGTCAGGATCGATTTGATAATAGTTTTCTAATGGAGGAGAAAAATATGGATTTCATTGAATAGATTTTGAGTTATGTCAAAATCAAATTTTCATAAAAAACAGCGCCAAAACCATTTAAAAACCATAACGGTTTATTTAATTTTATAAAAGGATTTTGAGCGAATAAAATCCGAATTTCTATTTAGAAAATTTCAGATTTGAGTTGTAAATTATATGTGAACTCAAGTGGAGTAATGAATAGATTTTTGAAAATAGAAATCAGATTTTTTATTTTTGAATAGAACTAACTAATTTGAATAGTAATTAGTTTAT
This sequence comes from Allium sativum, assembly GCA_030737875.1. NCBI lineage: Eukaryota > Viridiplantae > Streptophyta > Magnoliopsida > Asparagales > Amaryllidaceae > Allium > Allium sativum. Next base: position 12,225,798 of record JASFAX010000033.1, read on the forward strand.
GAGATTTTGAATTGACATTGGGCTTTGAATAAGTGAATTAGATTTGGAAATTTTTATTCGAAATCGAAAAGGAAATTAGAATTGAAATTGGAATTCAATTTGGTTATAAGCAAGTTAAATATTTGAATGTGTTATGTTCAAACAAAGAAGTGGAATAGGCAAAATAGCTAATTAAAGAATAAATGGGCGAAATTGAATTCAAACGATTGGATTGAGTTGAATTGAAAACAGGTGAACATGTGTTAGGCAGGTATGGAATGAAGTATATGAAGAGAATGAAGTTTATAAATATAGTGCCCGACAAAAAGGTACATGTTTAAATTTCATATGAGATTTTATGCGCCGTATCGGCAAGCCGCTTGGCTTTTTCTTTTTCTTTTTGATTGGAGAGGCCTGTGTGGCGGTTTGGGGATTTTCCCCATGCTCCCGGTACAAAGTAGGTTATAGTGAAATTTTCCGGAAATTTAAGGAGTTAGAATATTTTTAAGATAATTTTGATAATTAGAAATCAATATATAGAATTCGATAAGGAAACGAACTAAATATATAATATAATAAACAAAAAGAAAATATGTGAATTTAAATCGAGTAAGGGTAGAAAGAGGAAAGTATATATGTTGTAGAAATGGAAATTTGGTTTAATATAGAGTTGATTATTCAAATTAGCAGTCTTGTCTGTTTTGAAGTTAATAATATTTTCAGTCAAGGTCTGAGAGGTAATAATACCCCAACTCGATTGATTTCATTATTAGCTGATAAATAGCAAGATTCAGTATCCAAGAGAAATGTTTAAAGAGATTTAGTCGAATGCAGTATTTTGGGTTGTTGTAACGTTGTTTTACATAACATTTGTTTTAACTCAAAATAAGTAGAATTTTGGAAATATAATAATAAACATTTCCAAAGTCTAAAAATGAACTGGCGTGAAAGAGATAAGTAAGTGGAATGTTCTCCAATTTTAAATAGAAGATATTTTCTAAATATAGAAAATAAAAGAAGTTGATATTTGGTAATGTTTTCCAAACAGCGTAAGAGACCAAGAAGATTGTTGAAAATATTTGGCTAACAAATATTGATAAGGAAATGCAGTAGTGATTTAATTAATGAATGAAATATTTATTAAAGGCCCAATGATTGTTTGATGTTTTAAATGGATGTTTGTTTTCTTCGATAGTTAAATAACCGACTATCGAAGTGTTTGCCAAAATCGTTGTCAATATGGAGAGACCGGTTCGATTATTATCCGAGAACCACTCTGTATTGGCAGTAGCGTTGCAGATCAGATTATATGAAGATAATCGAAGATGGAGTAAAGTGCAAGGGCTTTTTCTATTAATGGAAATTGTGCCTTTGGTTTCGTTCAATCCCAGAAAGAATGTAAATGGACGAATGTCTGACAGAGTATTTCCAATGATCGAATATGTTGGTATGTATAAATATATATGGTGGCAACGGATTTAATCCCTTAGCATAATATCCAGAATATATTTGTGCAAATCAATTAGTGATTAACGGATCTGACAATGTGGCATTCAAAGTGATTATGATATCAATGAATGGAAAGTGATTAGGGTGTATAATCACCTATTTAGAGATTCATTTAATTCCTTATTCTATTCGATGTTGTCCCATTCGGGAAACTGTTGCTGATCCCAACCATTGGTGATATACATTCGATACACTCAAGCGAAATGAGTGGTCGGTCATGTGTGGGCCGGGTTGCAAGATGTTCTTGTTGAACCCAGTGTATTCCCCTCTAGAGATACACTATCGGAAGGTGGTTCCATACCTTGTCATGTTGGAAATCCAATCTCCAATAAGCTCCTTGCGGTTTTTGATTTTATACCATGTATGTGGAGCGTGAGATGCAAGCGTTCCGCTAGATTGTTATTTGTTTGATTTAGACACTATTATAATATCACCGGATTTTCGTATCAAAGTGTTTTGGGTTATAGTAAGGTAAAAACCGTCCATGTTTATGTGTGGGCTGGTCTTACTATTATCCTTTCTTTCGAAAGGATTTTGAAAGTTAAACAAATGGTTGGAGTTTACTCACACTAGTCCCATGATTAACCCAGAGTTTATTTTGTTTATTTTTCCTAAACTCTTGGGTGCCCAAATTTGTACGAGCGGTCAAGTTTTCGGGATTTTACAGATTCACTTGGAGGAGCTTGAAGTAAGAGGCTTCACCAGTTAGCTATAGACTCATATATTCCGCTGTGTACTATGTGGTATCTGGAAACAGGTGTTTATAACTGTTCCAGGAATAACTATGGTGCTCTGATGATGGTATGTATATAAAGCTACTGATTTGTGTTTCAAAAGTTTTGTTATATAATATATTTTATTCGTTCCGCTGTGAGTTTGTAATCTTCGTTTTCTTCTATTCTAATATTTCTTCCTTTCTATCTCTCATCCTCTAACTTCTTTCTAATAATGATACGTATTTCTGTGCAATTTGGGTTGGACGTGTGGTATTATTAGTCAACTCAGATACTATGGTTTTTCGGGTCGTCAAAGTTGGTATCAGAGCTAAGGTTGAGCGAATACCTAGGCTTTGGTGGGATTGTGCTCATTAGAGATAGGGTAAGTAGTACCATAGAATGAGTTGAGTGTATATATATATGAGAGCGCGTATTTGTTAGTTGAAATAAAAACTATTTTATATTGTGTTGGCTAGTCTACTGAGTGATTTATGAATTCTGATCGAATCGTGGGACGCCACGACGTCGATAAGAATATCTAAACACTCGAACAGAGAAATTTGACATGATAATGTTTTAAAGCGGGTAAATGAAATAATTTTACCCAAAAATTCTATTTTTATAGAAAAGGAATAATTTTCTAAAATTATTATAATAGATGGATGTGTTGGATGTGTTGGATGTTGTTTTTATAATCAAATAAGATTATAAAATTGTATTGGTTATCTATAACCAAGTAGAATTTGTATATGAATGAAATAAATAAATAAATGAGATGAATCAAAATTGAATTCAAAGCAGAATTTGGAATTTAAATCCTGGGAAGTTTGAAAATATTTTAGAAGTATATTAGAATAATATAGCTTTGTTTTGGAAGGATTTTTGAATAAAAATCATTTGAATGGATTTTTAATTTGTTAAAGCACTGAACTCACTTCAGTTGCTGGGAAATAATTCTGACGATCACTGCAACATTGTCAGTGTTCATTTTCGAGTCTCTAAGTGATGGATTGCTACCTTAGAAAATTTTCTGATGGAAATTTGTTTGAAAGAAAACAAGCTGGTTTGAAAATTCAAATGTTTTGAATTTGAAATGAAAATAAATATGTCTATATTTATAGGATTTCAAAAGGATTTGAAATGAAAACCCAGTGATTTGAATTCTGGAATTAAAATTTAACTTAAAGCAAGTTAAATGGATTGAAGTGAATAAATTGATTAAAATCAATTTGAATGAATCTAAATGCAAATGAACGAAAACCAAGGGTATTGTGGGAATTAAAATTTGTTGAAATTTGAAGAGTTGAGTTTCAGCATAAGATGAGTTTTGTAAAGTTAATGGGCTTATAACATTTTTTTACCTTAGTAATTTCGGGGACGAAATTCTTTTAAGGGGGGAAGAATGTAACGACCAAGATTTTTGGTATATTAATTTTGAATATTTAATATTGTTTTAAATATTTAATTGAGAATATAAAGGAATTTTTATATTGAGCTAATAATCGAATATAATTTAATTTAGAATATATCAAATTGTTGTAATACGAAATATAATTGATTTCGAAGATTTAAACTGAATTGAAAACAGTTCAGATAATCAATACAAACTTCTGTTTGAATTAGTATAATAACAATAATAATTTATTATTGAAGAATTTATTTGTTTTAAATTTAAATTATATTATAATATGGTTATTTTATAATATACGTTCACATTAAATTTTGTAGTTTATTCTGTTGAATCCAAAATAGTGTAATTACATTGAAATGTCGGTCGGTACGCTAGAATAGTGGATCGTGATTTAAATTACTGGACCCCGAGATATTCGATTGTGGATAGGTTCGAAATCAAATCAATATCCATCTAAAAGGAATAAAAATCCCTTTATATCGAATCATATTAAATTGGATGTCAAATCGAATTTAATTGCATGTACTATACACAGACTAATTAGTTTATGCTGAAAGTATTCTCCATCTATATAAATGCGACATCCTTCTCTAGTTTCCTTTCCTTTTGATCTTCTGATCGATTCACAAGCTACAAACAAATTAAAAAAATGGCTGATCCTCTAAACAATTCAAGCATTCTATCCCCAAAACAAATAAGTTCGTTGCCTCCTTTTAACTCTTCCAGTCAAACCGTGAAAATCAAAATCCAAACAAAGGAAAAAAAAAGAAAGGGAAAGTCGAATTCGAATTCGAATTTTTGCATCTTGAATGGTGCCAGATCCTGGTGCTTGAAGGAAGAGAAGCTCGACACCAAATTGGAGGCACTCGCATTCACAAAAACAGAAAGAGGGATTTAGCACCTATCGTTGTCGCAACTATACTGTAGGGGGCCGCGGTGCCTGGAGTTGCGTTCTTCGGTGGAGCAATAGAAGAAATCGTTGGCATCGGAAGGTCGATGGTCATGAGCAGTGCGATTTCAATTTTGGGATGGATGTTGAATGTTGCAGAGGGTTAGTGAGGTGCGGTAATCGAAGCTGGAAGGTTTCAAAAGGGCCTTAGTTCGCGACTGTGAAGATGGGTTGATCTGAGAGAGTTTTGGGGCCAGGATTGGGTGTCGAGTGCAGGAGATTAACGTTGGAATACTGGAAAGGAGAATGATGTTGATGATTATGGTGAGATTGGAGGTTGTATTTATGAAGGAGGAAGTCCGGTGTGTTGTTCAGAGTTCGTTTTTAGGTTCAACAGTAAGGATTTGGCAAAGTCGCTACAAGTTTGAGGTGAATTCTTATTATGAATTTGATTAGTATATTATTTAGAATTCTAAGGTTTATACACTATTGAAAAAGGAATGACATAATCTGGTCTGGAATTTGGAAACTGAAAGGGAAATTTACTTAGTAAATCATTATATGGGTCATAAATTAGATGGTTTTTTTATTTTAATATTTAGATTAAATTGAAATAGGTTAACCATTAAATAAAATTAGATATATCCTATTTATATAAATAAATTAGTTAGTCTTATTTAAAGGATTATATGTATATATATATTCTTGTTAACTTAAATACAATATTAAAATGAGAATAAGGTAAATAGGAAAAAATTAGTTAATATACATTAATTAATAATGTTAATTATATATATATATATATATATGTGTGTGTGTGTGTGTGTGTGTATATATATACATTTATATTCAAACCGGTATGAGGAAAAATGTGACGACCCAAACTTCCCAGTAAAGTAAAGCCTGGATTGCTTTGTGAACAATACACATCTGAACATAAACTGAAGAACATTTTATTGCTGGTTACAACAATTACATCAGAGTACAAGAATATAACAGAGTATGAATATATGTTACACAAAAGAAATACATTAATATCAGAGTTTTAGATTACTTTTAAATAGCAGCGAAAAATAATACAAATATACAACCGAAAGGAATACACAGATACAGAGCTTTCCTAATACCGCTTCAGCTATAAACCAGGATCCTGTAAATATATCTGCAAAAAGCTACTCGACTACCCGTGTGGAAAATATGGGCACCCGAGTTTTCCAGTGAAACAAACTACAGGTCAGTTATGGGACTGGTATGAGAAATCTTAACTTAACTATCTAATAATAAGGCTAATCACAGGACCACGCTGCTAATGCGGAATGGGTTTACTCCATTGGATTGCCAGTGCATAAAATAAAGTAAAACGTTAAACAACGCAATGCTTTTTAGAAAAATGAAACCATTATAAGACCCCAAGTCCCATCACACAATGCAACGCAAACCGGAGGATAGGGTTTTACCTTATAATGGTCAAAAGATGCTTGATACGATAAAACGGATTTAATATTAGTGTGTATACCTATGGGTATATATATTTCAAAAACAATTTCAATCATAATGTATTAATCATGGACGGCATAGTACCCCATCCTACTATGTCGCCATACTAGTTCTACAATCAAAACCGCAAGGTCGTATTGGAAATGGGATTTCCATCATGAGTCGAGGCTAGGGGCAAGCTCCTCTCCGATTCGAGACACTCTAGCAAATGCCTCAGGATCCCCCGCAGTGAACCCTTGGATCTTCAGGGCCGGTCCCTACCTAAGGGTAGTGGATTAATTATGCATGAACACACGCTTCCCGGTTCCTTTGAACCTATAATATGACAACTATCGGCCTATAAAAATCCGAGGTGCCTCAAAATCCATCATCCACATAAGTAAAATGTCAGGCCGTGTTAAAGCACTAACACTACCACTAGCTAGAAAGAAACGTGTGCACTCCCTGCAGACCATATCCCGTTTTTGACTCATACCGGGGTGTGAGGCTCGCGAAGTCACGATATACACAAAGCTATGCCGTAATAAGCTATGCTTTGATCATCCCACAAGGCCCTGCTTTTCAACAAAAGCCTTGATCAATTGCATCTTGGCGTGCCACACTGACAATTCCGCCATGCGATCAATCACTATTAATATATACCAGGTTGTTAAGTAGAGGATAAATCCTTTACCACCAAACAGACATACATTAACAGAAATTGATTTAATTCACACGGAACGAAATCCAATGTCAGACACGCATCCATTTATTAGCTTATGCTCTGGGTCTGAGCGAAAACCAAATCCGAACAATCAACAATAGTCCAGACGGCCACCACCGAAACCCCTTCAAGGTAGCTACTCCCATCAGGGTCTCTGTAGCAACACATCCATTGTATGTGAAGATCGTCGGTCTTCAATCACCGTCTTCATCTTCGACTCTTCATCGTCGTAGAAAATATTCGGAATGGGTTGAACTCGGTCTTCCCGAATAACTCACGTATTTTATAATTAAAAATCAAGTACTATAAAAACACATCCAATGCCTCATTCCAATTCAGAATATTCTTTTAAATAAAATATTCACATTATTCTGTCAAAGATAGATTCTTCAAATTAATTCTTAAATCTTTTTTTCAAAGATTTACTAAAAACCCAATTTGGGTTTAAATATCAAAATCATTATTCAATGATTATTTGAATTTAAGAAATAAATCTTATCTTTAACTGGGTTAAAGAACTAATGTCATTTTAAAACGTCGTTCACGGTAAACCCAAAATCGACTCTCATTAAATATGGAATCTTCATAGAAATCCAATCAATATATAATCGTTATAAATTTCTGTATCCGACCAATAATATAAATGGAATAACGGCAAGGCCTTTTAAATTCCATATATAGTATCAGTCTTCCTTCACAGAAGCTTATCTCAATTATTATTTAATCAAATTCCATTCAATTCCAATTTAATAAATTAAATTGGAAATCTTTACTTTGGAAAATTTGCTATTAAATCTTAATAAAAGATTTACAAATTCCAAATTTCATTCTCACTGTAAATTGAGTTAAAGAACAAATGTCGCTAAAAACACCGTTCACGATAAACACAATTCACATTTATTTTTATTTCAATTGTTAAATATAATTGAAAACTCTAATAATCTTAATTAAAAGATTTATTCTTTTCTCAACTGGGTTTCAGAACAGTGTTATTGAAGACACCATTCATGACAACCCAAATCCAATTTATTTTATTTAACTCCAATTAAATATGAATTAAATGGAAAACTTCATTAAATCTTAATTTAAAAATTTATTCTAGTTCATAACTAGTTCATTTTGATAAAAATATATTTTATCTTTTCAAATATGGAAATTTTCATCCCAATTCTTTCTAAACCATTTATTATGATTTTACATAATTTATTAATAATTTTAATAATTTTATTAAGGCCTGTAAAGTCGGTTTCCAATAACGACCACCGAACTACATCCATAGCGACCTTTTTCAAATTTGATTTGGACATAATTCCAAATCCAACCATTAGATCTCAAAACTCTTATATTCATTGGAAAGCTCTTTTCGATACGAACCCAACGGTTCCGGTTTTAGGAGAATCCGACGGTCAGATCTCTCGTTACGTCAATTTAAAATTAATGGTCGAAATTCGCGAACGGTCGCTGCGCGGCGCGTTCTATTCAGGCCATTATATAAATATATAATATATATATCGTCGATTTCTATTTAAAACATATTTTATAAAACATTTATAAATTCGTTAAAAATGATTTTAACTTCATTTTCAATTTTAAAGCAAAGTTGAATATTCTATATCTTATTATATTAAAATAATAATATTTCAAGATATCATATTTTTGAAATCACTTCTTTTTAATATTCATTATAAAATGAATAAAAATCGATCGATAACCCATTCGGGTTAAAAATAGCGTTTCTACATAACACGGCTTCATATTTATATATTTTATCCTTCACTAAATATTATTCTAAAATATTAGTTATTTTAAAATATCCTTTATTTTTAAAAGATTTCTTTAAAACATACTTTATATTAAAATGTTCTTTATCTAAAATATCCTTTATATCAAAAGATATATTGAATCGGAATGTGACTCAGTCAATTACCATACAATTTCAGTTGTATGGATTTCATACATAGCATGTATAAAACAGTAGTGATAAATAATCAATACACAACCATTCACAACCAGAGTGAAATTTGTAATTGTGTGAGCGTTCAAATAAATTTATAAATAACGCTCAACACATACTGTCAATCCATCGATTGACATACAGGTAAAGATTGGAATAGTGTACGTCATCCCAACACCCGTGTGGGGTTTTCAGCCAACAACAGTTCATCCAAAAAGATTATTGGTTAATAAGTTTAATCAATCTCCACTGTTACATTATAAATGAATATTTAATTTACTTTCAACAAACCATATGTTCTAGTGTAACATGGCATGGTCTGTGACATATTTATTTGACTAACATAAATGACATGTTTATCTCTGATCTAAATGACAAGTTTATCTCTAATATAGAGAACATGTTTATTGCTAATATAACATTTCTAATCAAATGACACTTTAATCTAATAGAACATTCCTAATGGAAATGACATTTTTAATCTAAATAAACATTCCATTACAAAATGGTATTTTTATTCTAATGCAACACTGTATAACAAAATGTTATTTTATTTCTAAGATAATACTTCATACAACCAAAATGGTATTATTTTTTTTAAAAAATGCTAACATTTTATACAACAAAATGGTAATTTAATTTTGTTAACATTTCATAAAAATGTTATTTCTAATATGCTTACATAAAAAGGGTATTTCTTTTTATCTCGAACTGACATGTTAAAATGTTCCTTTTAATAACAAAATAGGTTTAACATGTATTCCTTTTTTTAATTTGTATCTAAAATGACAAATAAAATGTAATGTCCAATTCTATTCTTTTATTATCACCAAAATTGATGAATTTGTCTAATTCTTTTTTGAATGTAAACAAAATATGAATTTTGTTATAACCCTTTTAACAACAAAAATGTGATATTATTGTTTACTCTTTTTAATAAACAAAATGTGATATTTTTGCCTACCCTTTTTTTAAAAAAACAAAAACAAAAATGACAATAAAACTTATCTTACATTCTACTCTTTAAAAATAAAAAGGTAACTTCTAATTTGAAAGTAAAAATGCAGCTTTTATTTTAATGTCTTATTTGCATTAGTGAATGTAAATAAAGAACAAACCTATTTTCAATGTATATTTGCACTAGTGAATGCAAATAAAAGAACAAACTATATTTTAATGACTATTTGCATTTGTTAATGCAAATAAAAGAACAAACTTTATTTTCAATACATATTTGCATCTGTAAATGCAAATAAAAGAACAAGTTTTAAGGACAATTAAAAAGTGATTTTATTTGTAAAATAAGTTCTACATTTCTAATCTAAACAAATAAAAAGGGATAATTTTATTTGTTTACAAACTCTATTTTAATGGAACATTTCAAAATAAAATGTTACTTTATATCCTAGGGTAAGACTTATAACAAAAAGGTTAATTTCTACAAAGATGTTATTTTTCTGTTCTAGTGTAGCGTTCATAACAAAATGTTATTTTTATTCTAACATGATATAGTCTAAAATAAAATGATGTTCTAGATCTAACATAACATTAGCTAAAAAAACGGTATTTTTATGTTCTAATATAATCTTCCTATCAAATATGACATCTTTGATTTTTACATAATAATTCAAACAGTAAATATTTTACATACACAATAAAAATGAAATTTTATTATAACCTTTTTTTTTCATTATATACAATTACAACAAACGGATCACAACAACAATATCAACCAATTCGATTTACGTTCCACAAGTAATATCAATTTCTGTAATAACAAGTACAGTATATTTGTTTTTAACACAACGATCATCACATCTCTAGGTCCACATAACGATGACGATCAATTGGAATTTAACAACGAATCAGAAGAAAATGTTGTTCTTTTATCACTAATCAAATTCTAATAAAAAATGTTGTTCTTTTATTCTAAAAAAAATGACAAAAATGAGGATTTTGTCCAATTATTATAACTCTAATTCAAATTGGTCAAAAATGACAGTTATGATTTAACTATCTAGATATGACAATTATGATAATTTTAATTATCTAATCATAACAAACATGAATACACACACAATTCAAATCAGAGGCTCATCGCAATCACCAAACAATCAACATCTCAACAGATACAAACAACACCAACAGGAATTATACATAGATTAAATATATATATTTCAAAATGAAATAAATAATTAATTTTTAATTTAAAATAGAAATCTCACCGAACCGTTTAGATCTGAAATTTTCCTCGAATTTTGATTTGCTCTGTTTTTGTCGTGGATAGTTCCATCGCGTAGATCTTTCGAAGACGATTATGACGCTTCTGAAATTTCTGAATTCCGATTTAATTTGATCAAGTTATCATCATTTAAAGATCAACTATAATATTAAATATAATTACTTAAGTTAATTACATCATTAAGGAATAGATCCCTTTCTTCTTCGTTCTTTAATTCGACGCCTTCCAGAACCTAAAGCCGACCCCAACATCCTGTTGCCGTATGCACACCGGAGCACTCACGCCGATCAACGTTGACCGCCCGAAGCCCCTTCACCTCCTCTCCTCGCGCGCCAATTCTGAGGCAACTCGGTGGGGCCCCCTCATCAAAAACCAACCATGAACGGTGCCCTTTTGGGCCATGATTCCAGCCACGTCGGTGAACAATTCTCAATCATCACCGTACCAAACTAAAGAGCTCAGTTCCCTCTTCGATTCGGTATATGGTACTTGATTTAATTCTCAGTGGATTGGAAGAAATTAAAGATTGTATCCTAGAGCGTTCTGGCCATTAATTTAAAGTATACGGCGGCTGTAATATGATGTTAGGGTTTAGCGTATTCTGACCGTATTTATACTGTATTTTTCGTATTATTTATATATTTAATTCAAATAATTTCAATTTAATGTCACGTATCCCAAATCGAACCCAACAAGTGTTGTCCCTAGGCAAATACCCCCCTTCCGGACGAAATGGAATTTGTCTTGTAACCCAATTTGACTGTTACGATATGTTTTTCTTTAAATTAAAATATAAATCATTTAATTATTAAATTTGAACGTACATTTTAAATTACCGGGGCCACATACGACCTCTAAAAATTCCAAAAAAATTATTTCTAGTTATGTTTTGACGATACGGTTCTAATGAGACTAATTTCGTTGAATTCTGAGACTGTTTGAAAAATGGCCTTTTTCTAGTCGATTAAATTTGACTGAAACTGACAAAACACGTTTTCCTTTGCCACGCTCACATATTAATTCAAAAAATTATGAAAATTGAAATCTAGCAATAATTTGACATTCCGGTTCTAACAAAAGAGGTTTCGTCGAAAACCGAGGTCGTTTGAAAAATGGCTATTTTCAAGGTCAATATATTATATTAAAATATATATAATTTCTACAGCGACTTTTCTAGATTTTTAACTGGCCATAACTTTTGACCTTTAAAACGAAATTTCAGTTTTTTAGATTCGTTGGAAAGATATGATTAAACAGAATTAAATATTTCTTGTTTCGCTCAATTCTGATTTAAAATGAATCCTGTACAGTCAGTCAAAGTTCAAATTCAAATTTTCAAACTGCAGCGCTGTTTTAAACTCCTTTTATAATTAAATTGAATTTATTTGTTTTAAAATAAATTTTTAGTCGTTCCTATTTAAAATAAATTGTTTTAAATATTAAAATTCCCTTAAAATTTCTAAAATAAAAATTTTAAATTTGCCCCAAAATTCCGGGTCATTACAAAAAATATAATATCATATCCATGTTAGGTCAAAAATCAAACATAGTTGGTTTTGTTGATTCACATTATCGTTATCTACGTGCAGGAGCTGTACCTGATGGATATGGCGCTTAGCGGAATTTCTGTAAATTGCAAATGCAATTCAGAATCCAGTAGAATAAAATAGCGCAAGATATGGAATTTAAATCAGATATTCGAAAAATAAAAACCCTGGTGAGTAAATCTCACTCACCTTTTATTTAAAATTATTTTCATCAGTTAAAAATAATTGTTTGTTTCTTGTTTGGTTGCATTCTATATTTTTGTGCATCTTAAATATATTATTTATTTAGGCTTGGTGGTTGCTATTATATATATATTGGTGGTTGGATTTCCCACAGTATCATTAACGGATGCCCGTGGTACCATTAGCGGTTGATTACCCTATACGCCCCACGCTATGATAGTGGATGACCTTCTCTACCGCGATATCCTGCCACGAAGCAGGATGGTATTATTTATGTTGACTAACGTCTATGGATGCAGGAGAACAGGTTGGAGGAATCCAACTGGATTCCTCAAAATTTTATTAATTGTTTGTTTTCACATACTATCATATATACAATGTGTTGATTGAAAATTGGGTTGTTTGAATGTTTAAAATCATTGGGGCCAAATTGTTGATATATAAAAATATAGTGAAAATGATATTTGAGATTTAAAAGGGGAATTCTATTTTTAAAAATAGAAATTTGAATTTTTAATGAGCTATAAAAATATTAATTTGTTTTAAACAAGTATGGAAATTATAAACGATGTTTATAAATTAAATAATACAGGAAATTGAAGTGATTAATTTATAAATGATATTTATAAATTAAATAACATAGGAAATTGAAGTAAATTTATAAACGGTGTTTATAAACAAAATAGAATGATTTTCAGTGGAAATCAGATAATTGAAATGAAATTATAAATAGTGTTTATAGAAATAAAGTGAGAAAAATTATCATTGGATAATTTGAATATTTAAATTCAAATGTGAAATTAAAAATAGAAATGGGGAAATCGTTTTAAAGAAATAAACGATGGAATTTATTCTGATGTTCAGAATATAAATTGGACTAAAATAAATCTGTAAGGATTTATGATTTGAATTCTATTAATTCGAATTTTATTTAAATAGAAGTCAAATTGAAATTAGAATTTGAATATAATTTGAATATATAGAATTTGAATAGATAGAAAATTCAAATAGAAATTTAAATGGAATTCAAATATAGAATTTAAATATAGAAAATATAAAGGAAATTCAAATGTAGAATTTGAATATAGAAAGTGAAATTGAATTTGAATAAAGAAATTTTAAATATAGAATTTGAATATAGAAATTCAAATGGAGTTTGAATATAGAGAATTTGAAATAGAATTTCAATATAGAATTCAAATAGAGTTGAAATGGGAAATGGAATATAGGAAATTCAAATAGGGTTGAAAGGGGAATTCGAATATAGAATTCAAATAAAGTTGAAATGGAAATTGAATATAGGAAATTTAAATAGAATTGAAATGGAATTTAATATAGAAAATTGAAGTATATATACATATATTACCGAGTAAGGAAAAATCGACAATTATAGATAATCGAAAATATTATGTTGGATTGGGAAACTGATTTGATATATATATTAAAAATATATTAGAATGGAGTTAGAATTTATATATAAACGAAGTTCGAACGTTTATATATAAAAATATAGTTAAAACGAACTTGCCGCAGCGCGGCAGTTCGTAAATTGTCGTTTCCAACTTTAATTGAGTATACATAACTCAAATGAAGTCGGAATTCTTTGAAACAAGAAACGTCAGGACCGATTTGATAATAGTTTTCTAATGGAGGAGAAAAATATGGATTTCATCGAATAGATTTTGAGTTATGTCAAAATCAAATTTTCAGAAAAAACAGCGCCAAAACTATTTAAAAACCATAACGGTTTATTTAATTTTATAAAAGGATTTTGAGCGAATAAAATCCGAATTTCTATTTAGAAAATTTCAGATTTGAGTTGTAAATTATATGTGAACTCAAGTGGAGTAATGAATTGATTTTTGAAAATAGAAATCAGATTTTTTTTTTTGATTAGAACTAACTAATTTGAATAGTAATTAGTTTATGAGATTTTGAATTGACATTGGGCTTTGAATAAGTGAATTCGATTTGGAAATTTATATTCGAAATCGAAAAGGAAATTAGAATTGAAATTGGAATTCAATTTGGTTATAAGAAAGTTAAATATTTGAATGTGTTATGTTCAAACAAAGAAGTGGAATAGGCAAAATAGCTAATTAAAGAATAAATGGACGAAATTGAATTCAAACGATTGGATTGAGTTGAATTGAAAACAGGTGAACATGTGTTAGGCAGGTATGGAATGAAGTATATGAAGAGAATGAAGTTTATAAATTTAGTGTCCGACAAAAAGGTACATGTTTAAATTCCATATGAGATTTTATGCGCCGTATCGGCAAGCCGCTTGGCTTTTTCTTTTTGATTGGAGAGGTCTGTGTGGCGGTTTGGGGATTTTCCCGATGCTCCCGGTACAAAGGAGGTTATGGAGAAATTTTCCGGAAATTCAAGGAGTTTGAATATTTTGAAGATAATTTTGATAGTTAGAAATCAATATATATAGAATTCGATAAGGAAACGAACTAAAAATAGAATATTATAAACAAAAAGAAAATCTGTGAATTCAAATCGAGTAAGGATAGAAAGAGGAAAGTATATATGTTGTAGAAATTGAAATTTGGTTTAATACAGTGTTGATTATTCGAATTAGCAGTCTTGTCTGTTTTGAAGTTAATAATATTTTCAGTCAAGGTCTGAGAGGTAATAATACCCCAACTTGATTGATTTCATTATTAGCTGATAAATAACAGGATTCAGTGTCAAAGAGAAATGTTTAAAGAGATTTAGTCGAATGCAGTATTTTGGGTTGTTGTAACGATGTTTTACATAACATTTGTTTTAACCCAAAATAAGTAGAATTTTGGAAATATAATAATAAACATTT
Organism: Allium sativum; assembly: GCA_030737875.1. Taxonomy (NCBI): domain Eukaryota; kingdom Viridiplantae; phylum Streptophyta; class Magnoliopsida; order Asparagales; family Amaryllidaceae; genus Allium; species Allium sativum. The sequence goes on from JASFAX010000033.1 coordinate 12,241,252, forward strand.
CCTAAGTCTAAAAATGAACTGGCGCGAAAGAGATAAGTAAGTGGAATGTTATCCAATTTTAAAAAGAAGATATTTTCGAAATATAGAAAATAAAAGAAGTTGATATTTGGTAATGTTTTCCAAACAGCGTAAGAGACCAAGATGGTTATTGAAAATATTTGGCTAACAAATATTGATAAGGAAATGCAGTAGTGATTTAATTAATGAATGAAATACTTACTAAAGGCCCATTGATTGTTTGATGTTTTAAATGGATGTTTGTTTTCTTTGATAGTTAAATAACTGACTATCGAAGTGTTTGCCAATATCGTTGTCAATATGGAGTGACCGGTTGGATTATTATCCGAGAACCACTCTGTATTGGCAGTAGCATTGCGAATCAGATTATATGAAGATAATCGAAGACGAGTAAAGTGCAAGGGCTTTTTCTATTAATGGAAATTGTGCCTTCTGTTTCGTTCAATCCCAGAACGAATGTAAATGGACGAATGTCTAACAAAGTATTTCCAATGATCGAATATGTTGGTATGTATAAATATATATGGTGGCAACGGATTTATTCCCTTAGCATAATATCCAGAATATATTTGTGAAAATCAATTAGTGATTAACGGATCTGACAATGTGGCATTCAAAGTGATTGTGCTATCATTGAATGGAAAGCAATCGTAGCCTCAGGCCTCAACAACCGGGAAATGAAATAAATCGGGCAGGCAGCATGGCTATTTGGGTCGCTCCCATTAGGGTGTATGATCACCTATCTAGAGATTCATTTAATTCCTTATTCTATTTGATGCTGTCCCATTCGGAAAACGATTGTTGATCCCAACCGTTGGTGATGTACATTCGATACAATCAAGCGAAATGAGTGGTCGGTCATGTGTGGGCCGGTTGCAAGAAGTTCTTGTTGAGCCCAGTGTATTCCCCTCTAGAGATACACTATAAGAAGGTGGTTCCATACCTTGTCATGTTGGAAATCCAATCTCCAATAAGCGCCTCGCGGTTTTTTGATTTTATACCATGTTTGTGGAGCGTGAGATGCAAACATTCCACTAGATTGTTATTTATTTGATTTAGACACTATTATAATATCACCGGATTTTCATATCAAAGTGTTTTGGGTTATAGTAAGGTAAAAACCGCCCATGTTTATGTGTGGGCTGGTCTTACTATTATCCTTTCTTTCGAAAGGATTTTGAAAGTTAAACAAATGGTTGGAGATTACTCACACCAGTCCCATGACTGACCCAGAGTTTATTTTGTTTGTTTTCCCTAAACTCTTGGGTGCCCAAATTTGTACGGGCAGTCAAGTAGTTGGGATTTTACAGATTCACTTGGAGGAGCTTGACGTATGAGGCTTCACCAGTTAGCTATAGACTCATATATTCCGCTGTGTACTATGTGGTATCCGGAAATAGGTGTTTATAATTGTTCCAGGAATAACTATTGCGCTCTGATGATGGTATGTATATAAAGTTACTGATTTGTATTTCAAAAGTTATGTTATATAATATATTTTATTCTGTGACGACCCCAAACCCCGAACGACGGTGGCAAGGGTAATCTTTGGAATATAACACATAAACTGATAACAGCAGAACATAAATAAATACACCAGATAATGTATAATAGAATACACTGGATAAATATAATTATCAGAGTTACACAGTATACAGGATCATACTTAGTACAAAATATAGTTCAGCTATACATAAATGTCTACAGCGGAAAACAAAACATATTATGTACAATAGGATTTGAGCAGCATAAAAAGAGATAAATAATAGAATCCATCTTCAGCTCCGACTATCCAAAAAGAGCCTGCTAAAGCCTGAATACAAGGCTACCCGTGTAGAAAAAGGGGCACCCGAGTCTGCAAGTGAAACAAACTACGAGTCAGTCATGGGACTGGTATGAGAAATCTACTTAACACAATTTATAATATGGCCAATCAAAGGACCACGCCACTTTCGCGGAACGGGTTTACTCCATTGGATTGCCAGTGCTTTAAAACAAGTAAATATTTTAAACATCGCAATGCTTTTTGTAAAAATGAAGCCATTATAAGACTCAGTTCCCATCACACAATGCAACACAAACCGGAGGATAGAGTTTTACCTTATAATGGCCAAAATATGCTTGATACGAGCACAACAAATCATTTGATATTATTGCTAGTGTTTATATGTTTCAAAAACAATTTCCATCATAACTATCAATCATAGACGGCATGGGTACCATATATCATGTCGCCATATATAGGTATACAAATCAAAACCGCACGGTATCGTATTTGGAAATTGGATTCCTATCGTGAACCAAGGCAAAAGATAGTCCTTACCGAATTCGAGACGCTCTAGTCTGTGTCTCAGGCTATAGCCGCAACTGCACCTAGGAGCCACAGGGCCGGTCCACACACAGCGGATTAAATAAAACCCTGAACAATACGTCTCCCCACCCTATGGGGCGTAAATGAGCCAAATGACTCCATATCTGAGGCGCCTCGCAATCCAACAACCACACAGGTGAAAGTAATATAAATGTCAGGGATGGTAGGTCACTGACACCACCTCTAACTAGAAAGAGACGCATGTTCTCCCTGGATCCTCTCCCGTTTCTGGTTTATACCGGGGTATGAGGCTCGCGAATTCACGCTATACACAAAGCTATGCCACATAGGTCGCGCTTTGATCATCAACTACAAGACTTTGCTTTTCAACAGAAGCCTTGATCATCTGCCACTTAGGCATGCCACACAGGTAATTCACTCCATGCGACTGATTTCTATCAATATATAACCTCTGAGCTCATACATCTCAGAGAAGGGCGTTAAGCAAGAGAATAAATTCTCCGCCGCCAAACAGATATGTATTTAATAGAGATCAATCAGCATAGAACAAAATCCAATGTCAGACACACAGTCCATTTACGAGTTCGTTCTGGGTCTGAACGAAACCGGAGGCACTCAATACCTCGCACATTCATACAATCATCAACAAGTACGTCCGGACGGCTACTACTTCAGCTCCTTCAAGGTAGCTACTCCTATCATGAGCATCAGTAGCACCCCTCCATTCGACGTGAAGATCATCGGTCTTGCACCATCTTCATATCTTCGACTTCTAACCATCGATCAATTATTTGAAATGAGAATTAACTCGGCCTTTTCAAATAATTCATGTATATTTAGATTTTCAAATCAATTCATTTCAATGGTTAAATTATTCGACATCAATAATTCTGTTCTTTAATGTAATTTTCACGCCAATCACATTCAACCATCAAAAATCAAATAAACCGAGCAAATTCAGTTTTATTTCCATTCCATATCATTTATAATATTTTATCACAATTTATCGCTATTTTTATTTATTTAAAAATAGCCAATTCATTCAAACGACGCTTCAGGCCATAACGCGCCCGTAGCGCTGTTTTTCTTCAGATTTGATTTACACATATCTGAAAATCTAACCGTTGGATCTTCACAAATTTTATATCATTAGAAAGATCTTTTAAAAACGAATCCAATGGTTTCAGTTTTGGGAAAATCCGACGGTCGGATCTCCTGGTACAATCGTTTGAAGTTACGATTTCAAAATACAAACTGCAGCGTCGTTATTCGATTTAATTTAATTATATATATATATATATATATATATATATATATATAATCGATTCTGGTGCTGTTTTTCTTCAGATTTGAATTACACAATCCAGACAACCCAACCGTTGGATCTTTACAAAGTTGGTGTCATTGGAAAGATATTTCCAAGGCGAACCCAACGGTTGCGGTTTCGGGAAAATCCGATGGTTGGATCTCCCGCACTAATCGTTTGAAATCACGGTTTCAAAATACGAACTGCAGCTTCGTTATTCGATTTATTTTAATTATATTTATATAAATATATATATGTATAATTCATTCTTCGATTTCAAAACTATATTCATTTCATATATTTGATAAAAATGATATTTTATCCAACTGATATTTATTTCAACACTTCACTATTTTCAACACTTCATATTCACAATAAAAATGTAGATTTTATTGTTCAATCTATATAATTCAACACATGAATGTTTTTGACTTCACAAATACGATAAAAATATGATTTTTATCGTTCTAGTCCTTTATTCAACACATGAATGTTTTCTATAGTTTATATATATAATAAAAATGTGATTTTTATTGTAAAACAATTTATTTCAAAACACGATTATTTTATATAGTTCATACATAAGGTAAAAATGTTATTTTTGGTGTTAAAACAATTTATTTAAAAACTAATATTTTATATAGTCTATATATATAATAAAAATGTTATTTTTATCTTTCAAAGAATTTATTCAACACATGAACTTCATTCAACACATGAATTTCTATTCAACACATGAATTTCTATTCTACACATGAATATAGTTTCAACACTTGAAAGTAATTCTAACACATGAATATTATTGAAAATTTCGGCAGCATAACGGCAGGGTAGTTAAAACCGGCACCGTCCTGAGTACGGCTCCTCGCTCTAACCTTAAAGCCTCGCAGCTTTCGACAATGGGGATTTTCAATATCTAGTTCGTACGCAGACGAATTTTCCCATATACTAATCCTATTGGGATTTCAATCACAATCAATCATTTCAAATCAACCATTCAGGATATTCACCAAATTTCACATCAACCAATAATCCAAACAATATCACAACCAATATATATATCGTCCATGGTCTGTGGACGAGGGGAGTATATATATATATATATATATATATTCTTATATAAATATATTTCGATTTCATTTCAATTTATTTCAACGCATATATCACTTTTACAATGCATATATAACTTATACATCGAACATACAACTTATACAACACTTATACATGAGGTGTACAATGCTTATATAACTCATACATCGACTATATAATTTATTCATCGGTGTTTTCCATATCGTTTATAAATTAGAAATCTCACTTTGGGTTCCACTCCACCAAAAATAGCAGAAGGCTCAGAAAAATATCCGGTCTCTTCTAAAATGTAGAAGACGTCCTCACAGTCCCGGCGTCTCTTGTTTCACTGAATATCGACAAGAAACGAAAAATATATGATTAAAATTGTAAAATCATAAACCGTAGCACTTTAAAGTGCTACAAACTATAAAATAAAATAAAGGTCGTTACCTTTCTTGAATGTTCAAATCTAGGTTTAGATTTTTACTCCAATCCGCGCAATGATATGAGGATCGGGCGGCGCAGCGTCGAAGTGCTTCGAATCACCTTCCCGGCGCCGGTGATCTCGTTCAGATCGGTGGTCAGAATCGGGTGCGGCGGAGCTTCAAAGGCGCCGACTTCAGGGACCAGTAACACAAGAAATACTCGATGATAGGGGACGAGGCTGTTACTGATTTGAAGCTTGGAGGATTCTCCACAAAAACCCCAACTGGAGCTGGCCATTCCGATGCGTGGAGGTGGAGAAAACGAGGAGAGAAGGAACGAAAGTATTTCCGTTGTGCGGGAATAGGGGTGTCGGGGAAGAGAGAGGAAAAGGGAGAAATGTGATTGGCCAGTATATTTTTTTTATTTATATATTTTTAAAATTCCAAAAATACCCCTCTTCACATACTAGCTCCAATCCAAACCCAACGACTGTCGTCCCTAGCTAAATACCCCCATTCCAAAAACAATGGGATATGTTTCGTAGGCCCATTCGACCGTTTCAGTCAGTTTTTCTTCAAATTAAAATATAAAACATTCAATATTTGATTTGAACGTACATTTCAATTTGTCGGGGCCACATGCTGATCCCAAAAATTCCAGAAAAATAAATCTAGCTATGTTTTGACGATACGGTCCCAACAAAACTAGTTTCGTCAAATTCTGAGACCATTTGAAAAATGGCCATTTTCTGGTCCATCCAGTTTAACAGAAATTGACCAAACACAATTTCCTTCGCCACACTCACAAATTAACTTCAAAAATTATGGAATTTGAAACCTAGCAATAATTTGACATCCCAGATGCAACAAAAGTGGTTTCGTCGAATTCTGAGGTCGTTTGCAAAATGACTATTTTCAAGGGCTACATATTCTCTATAGCGACCTTTCTAAAAATTCATTTGGCCATAACTTTTGATTCCCGCTATGAAACTTCAATTTTTCAGATTCGTTAGAAAGATATTCATCAATAGATTTAAATATTTTTGGTTTCACTAAACTCCGTTTTATTTTGCACCTGGTACAATCAGTCAAAAATTGAATTCAAATTTTGAAACTACCGCCCCTTTTCAGGCCTTGTTTATAATTTAAAATAATTATATTTATTTTCAAACATAGATTCAAACTACTTTTCGTCGTTATTATTTAAAATAATTTATTTTAAATATCAAAAATCCACTAAATTAGCCAAATTAAAATTTTTAATCTGGCTCAGATTTTCCGGGTTGTTACATATTCGTTCCACTGTGAGTTTGTAATCTTCGTTTTCTTCTATTCTAATATTTCTTCCTTTCTATCTCTCATCCTCTAACTTCTTTCAAATAATGATTCGTATTTTTGTGCAATTTGGATTGGACGTGTGGTGTTATTAGTCAACTCAGATAGTACGGATTTGCGGGTCGTCACAGTTGATATCAGAGCTTAGGTTGAGCGAATACCTAGGCTTTGGTGGGATTGTGCTCATTAGAGATAGGGTCAGTAGTACCCTAGAATTAGTTGAGTGTGTATATATATATATATATATATATATATATATATGAGAGCGCGTATTTGTTAGTTGATATTAAAACTATTTTATATTGTGTTGGCTAGTCTGTTTAGTGGTTTATGAATTCTGATCGAATCGTGGGACGCCACGACGTCGATAAGAATTTCTAAACACTCGAACAGAGAAATTTGACACGATAATGTTTTAAATTGGGTAACTGAAATAATTTTACCCAAAAACTCTATTTTTATAGAAAAGGAATAATTCTCTAAAATTATTATAATAGATGGATGTGTTGGATGTTGTTTTTACAATCAAATAAGATTATAAAATTGTATTGGTTATCTGTAACCAAGTAGAATTTGTATATGAATGAAATAAACAAGTGAGATGAATCAAAATTGAATTCAAAGCAGAATTTGGAATTTAAATCCTAGGAAGTTTGAAAATATTTTAGAAGTATATTAGAATAATATAGCTTTGTTTTGGAAGGATTTTTGAATAAAAATCATTTGAATGGATTTTGAATTTGTTAAAGCACTGATCTCACTTCCGCTGTTGGGAAATAATTCTGATGATGACTGCAGCATTGTCAGTGTTCATTTTCGAGTCTCTAAGTGATGGATTGCAACCTTAGAAAATTTTCAGATGGAAATTTGTTTGAAAGAAAACAAGCTATTTTGAAAATTCAAATGTTTTGAATTTGAAATGAAAATAAATATGTCTATATTTATAGGATTTCAAAAGGATTTGAAATGAAAACCCAGTGACTTGAATTCTGGAATTAAAATTTAACTTAAAGCAAGTTAAATGGATTGAAGTGAATAAATTGATTAAAATCAGTTTGAATGAATCTAAATGCATATGAACGAAAACCAAGCGTATTGTGGGAATTAAAATTTGTTGAAATTTGAAGAGTTGAGTTTCAGCATAAGATGAGTTTTTGTAAAGTTAATGGACTTATAACATTTTTCTTACCTTAGTAATTTTGGGGACAAAATTCTTTTAAGGGGGAAAGAATGTAACGACCTAGATTTTTGGTATATTAATTTTAAATATTTAATATTGTTTTAAATATTTAATTGAGAATATAAAGGAATTTTTATATTAAGCTGTCGATTTAATAATCGAATATAATTTAATTTAGAATATATCAAATTGTCGTAATTCGAAATATAATTGATTTCGAAGACTTAAACTGAATTGAAAATAGTTCAGATAATCAATACAAACTTCTGTTTGAATTAGTATAATAACAATAATAAATTATTATTAAAGAATTTATTTGTTTTAAATTTAAATTATATTATAATATGGTTATTTTATAATATACATTCATATTAAATTTTGTAGTTTATTCTGTTGAATCCAAAATAGTGTAATTACATTGAAATGTCGGTCGGTAAGCTAGAATAGCGGTTTGTGATTTAAATTACTGGACCCCGAGATATTTGATTGTGGATAGGTTCGAAATCAAATCAATATCCATCTAAAAGGAATAAAAATCCCTTTATATCGAATCATATTGAATTGGATGTCAAATCGAATTTAATTATATGTACTATACACAGACTAATTACTTCATGCTGAAGTATTCTCCATCTATATAAACGCGACATCCTTCTCTAGTTTCCTTTCCTTTTGTTCTTCTGATCGATTCACAAGCTTCAAAAAAATTAAATAAATGGTTGATCTTCTAAACAATTCATGCATTCTATCCCCAAAACAAATAAGGTCATTGCCTCCTTTTAACTCTTCCAGTCGAACCTTGGAAATCAAAATCCAAAAAAAGGAAAAAAAAAAGAAAGGGAAAGTCGAATTCGAATCCGAATTCGAATTTTTGCATCTCGATTGGTGCCAGATCCTTGCGCTCGAAGGAAGAGTAGCTCGACACCAAATTGGAGGCACTTGCATTCACGAAAACAGAAAGGGGGATTTAGCACCTATCGTTGTCGCAGTTATACTGTAGGGGGCCGCGGTGCCTAGAGTTGCGTTCTTCGGTGGAGCAATAAAAGAAATCGTTGGCATATGAAGGTCGATGGTCATGAGCAGTGCGATTTCAGTTTTGGGATGGATGTTGAATGTTTCAGAGGGTTAGTGAGGTGCGGTAATCGAAGCTGGAAGGTTTCAAAAGGGCCTTAGTTCGCGACTGTGAAGATGGGTCGATCAGAGAGAGTTTTGGGGCCAGGATTGGGTGTCGAGTGCAGGAGATTGACGTTGGAATACTGGAAAGGATAATGATGTTGATGATTATGGTGAGATTGGAGTTTGTATTTATAAAGGAGAAAGTCCGGTGTGTTGTTCAGAGTTCGTTTTAAGGTTCAACAGTAAGGATTTGGCAAAGTCGCTACAAGTTTGAGGTGAATTCTTATTATGAATTTGATTAGTATATTATTTAGAATTCTAAGGTTTATACACTATTGAAAAAGGAATGACATAATCTGATCTGGAATTTGGAAACCGAAAGGGAAATTTATTTAGTAAATCATTATATGGGTCATAAATTAGATGGTTTTTTTTAATTTTAATATTTAGATTAAATTGAAATAGGTTAACCATTAAATAAAATTAGATATATCCTATTTATATTAATAAATTAGTTAGACTTATTTAAAGGATTATATATATATATATATATTCTTGTTAACTTAAATACAATATTAAAATGAGATTAAGGTAAATAGGAAAAAAATAGTTAATATACATTAATTCATAATGTTAATTATATATATATATATATGTGTGTGTGTGTATATATATATACACATTTATATTTAAAACCGGTATGAGGAAAAATATAATATCATATCCATTTTAGGTCAAAAATCAAACATAGTTGGTTTTGTTGATTCGCATTATCGTTATCTACGTGTAGGAGCTGTACCTGATGGATATAGCGCTTAGCGGAATTTCTGTTAATTTCAAATGCAATTCAGAATCCAGTAGAATAAAATAGCGCAATATATGGAATTTAAATCAGATATTCGGCAAATAAAAACCCTGGTGAGTAAATCTCACTCACCTTTTATTTAAAATTATTTTCATCAGTTATAAATAATTGTTTGTTGCTTGTTTGGTTGCATTCTATATTTTTGTGCATCTTAAATATATTAGTTATTTAGGCTTGGTGGTTGCTATTATATATATATATATATATATATATATATATATATATATATATATATTGGTGGTTGGATTTCCCGCAGTATCATTAGCGGATGCCCGCGGTACAATTAGCGGATGATTACCCTATACGCCCCACGCTATGATAGTGGATGACCTTCTATACCACGATATCCTGCCACGAAGCAGGATGGGTATTATTTCTGTTGACTAACGTCTGTGGATGCAGGAGAACAGGTTGGAGGAATCCAACTGGATTCCTCAAAATTTTATTAATTATCTGTTTTCACATATTATCATATATATAATGTGTTGATTGAAAATTGGGTTGTTTGAATGTTTAAAATCACTGGGGCCAAATTGTTGATATATAAAAATATAGTGAAAATGATATTTGAGATTTAAAAGGGGAATTCTATTTTTTAAAATAGAAATTTGAATTTTTAATGAGATATAAAAATATTAACTTGTTTTAAACAAGTATGGAAATTATAAACGATGTTTATAAATTAAATTATACAGGAAATTGAAGTGATTAATTTATAAATGATATTTATAAATTAAATAACGTTGGAAATTGAAGTAAATTTATAAACGGTGTTTATAAATAAAATGGAATGATTTTCAGTGGAAATCAGATAATTGAAATGAAATTATAAATAGTGTTTATAGAAATAAAGTGAGAAAAATTATCATTGGATAATTTGAATATTTAAATTAAAATGTGAAATTAAAAATAGAAATGGGGAAATCGTTTTAAAGAAATAAACGATGGAATTTATTTTGATGTTCAGAATATAAATTGGACTAAAATAAATCCGTAAGGATTTATGATTTGAATTCGATTAATTCGAATTTTATTTAAATAGAAGTCAAATTGAAATTAGAATTTGAATAGAATTTGAATACATAGAATTTGAATAGATAGAAAATTCAAAAAGAAATTTAAATGGAATTCAAATATAGAATTTGAATATAGAAAATATAAAGGAAATTCAAATGTAGAATTTAAATATAGAAAGTGAAATGGAATTTGAATAAAGAAATTTTAAATATAGAATTTGAATATAGAAATTCAAATGGAGTTTGAATATAGAGAATTTGAAATAGAATTGAAATAGAATTTCAATATAGAATTCAAATAGAGTTGAAATGGGAAATGGAATATAGGAAATTCAAATAGATTTGAAAGGGGAATTTGAATATAGAATTCAAATAAAGTTGAAATGGAAATTGAATATAGGAAATTTAAATAGAATTGAAATGGAATTTAATAGAGAAAATCGAAGTATATATAAATATACTACCGAGTAAGGAAAAATCGACAATTATAGATAATCGAAAATATTATGTTGGATTGGGAAACTGATTTGATATATGCATTAAAAATATATTAGAATGGAGTTAGAATTTATATATAAACGAAGTTCGAACGTTTATATATATAAATATAATTAAAACGAACTCGCCGCAGCGCGGCAGTTTGTAAATTGTTGTTTCCAACATCAAATGATTATACAGAACTCAATTCAAGTCGGAATTCTTTGAAACAAGAAACGTCAGGACCGATTTGATAATACTTTTCTAATGTAGGAGAAAAATCTGGATTTCATCGAATAGATTTTGAGTTATGTCAAAATCAAATTTTTAGAAAAACAGCGCCAAAACCATTTAAAAACCATAACAGTTTATTTAATTTCATAAAAGGATTTTAAGCGAATAAAATCCGAATTTCTATTTAGAAAATTTAAGATTCGAGTTGTATATTATATGTGAACTCATGTGGAGTAATGAATTGATTTTTGAAAACAGAAATCAGATTTTTTTATTTTTGAATAGAATTAACTAATTTGAATAGTAATTAGTTAATGAGATTTTGAATTGATATTGGGCTTTGAATAAGTGAATTCGATTTGGAAATTTATATTCGAAATCGAAAAGGAAATTTGAATTGAAATTGGAATTCAATTTGGTTATAAGCAAGTTAAATATTTGAATGTGTTATGTTCAAACAAAGAAGTGGAATAGGCAAAATAGCTAATTAAAGAATAAATGGGAGAAACTGAATTCAAACGATTGGATTGAGTTGAATTGAATTGAAAACAGGTGAACATGTGTTAGGCAGGTATGGAATGAAGTATATGAAGAGAATGAAGTTTATAAATTTAGTGCTTGACAAAAAGGTACATGTTTAAATTCCATATGAGATTTTATGCGCTGTATCGGCAAGCCAATTGGCTTTTTCTTTTTCTTTTTGATTGGAGAGGCCTGTGTGGCGGTTTGGGAATTTTCCCGATGCTCCCGGTTCAAAGGAGGTTATGGCGAAAATTTCCGGAAATTCAAGGAGTTAGAATATTTTTAAGATAATTTTGATAGTTAGAAATCAATATATCAATATATATAGAATTCGATAAGGATACGAACTAAAAATAGAATATTATAAACAAAAAGTAAATATGTGAATTTAAATCGAGTAAGGATAGAAAGAGGAAAGTATATATGTTGTAGAAATGGAAAATTGGTTTAATATAGTGTTGATTATTTGAATTAGCAGTCTTGTCTATATTGAAGTTAATAATATTTTCAGTCAAGGTCTGAGAGGTAATAATACCCCAACTCGATTGATTTCATTATTAGTTGATAAATAGCATGATTCAGTATCGAAGAGAAATGTTTAAAGAGATTTAGTCGAATGCAGTATTTTGGGTTGTTGTAACGATGTTTTACATAACATTTGTTAAATAAGTAGAATTTTGGAAATATAATAATAAACATTTCCTAAGTCTAAAAATGAACTGGCGTGAAAGAGATAAGTAAGTGGAATGTTCTCCAATTTTAAATAGAAGATATTTTCTAAATATAGAAAATAAAAGAAGTTAATATTTGGTAATGTTTTCCAAACAGCGTAAGAGACCAAGATGATTATTGAAAATATTTAGCTAACAAATATTGATAAGGAAATGCAGTAGTGATTTAATTAATGAATGAAATATTTATTAAAGGCCCAGTGATTGTTTGATGTTTTAAATGGATGTTTGTTTTCTTCGATAGTTAAATAACCGACTATCGAAGTGTTTGCCAATATCGTTGTCAATATGGAGAGACCGGTTGGATTATTATCCGAGAACCACTCTGTATTGGCAGTAGCGTTGCGAATCAGATTATATGAAGATAATCGAAGACGGAGTAAAGTGCAAGGGCTTTTTCTATTAATGGAAATTGTGCATTCGGTTTCGTTCAATCCCAGAACGAATGTAAATGGACGAATGTCTGACAGAGTAATTCCAAGATCGAATATGTTGGTATGTATAAATATATATGGTGGCAACGGATTTATTCCCTTAGCATAATATCTAGAATATATTTGTGCAAATCAATTAGTGATTAACGGATCTGACAATGTGGCATTCAAAGTGATTGTGCTATCAATGAATGGAAAGTAATCGTAGCCTCAGGCCTCAACAAACGGGGAATGACAAAAATCGGGCAGGCAGCATGGCTATGTGGGTCGCTCCCATTAGGGTGTATAATCACCTATCTAGAGATTCATTTAATTCCTTATTCTATTCGATGCTCTCCCATTCGGGAAATGGTTGTTGATCCCAACCGTGGGTGATATACATTCGATACACTCAAGCGAAATGAGTGGTCGGTCATGTGTGGGCCGGGTTGTAAGATGTTCTTGTTGAACCCAGTGTATTCGCCTCTAGAGATACACTATCGGAAGGTGGTTCCATACCTTGTCATGTTGGAAATCCAATCTCCAATAAGCGCTTTGCGGTTTTTGATTTTATACCATGTATGTGGAGCGTGAGATGCAAGCATTCCACTAGATTGTTATTTATTTGATTTAGACACAATTATAATATCACCGGATTTTCATATCAAAGTGTTTTGGGTTATAGTAAGGTAAAAACCATCCATGTTTATGTGTGGACTGGTCTTACTATTATCCTTTCTTTTGAAAGGATTTTGAAAGTTAAACAAATGGTTGGAGTTTACTCACACCAGTCCCATGGCTGACCCAGAGTTTATTTTGTTTGTTTTCCCTAAACTCTTGGATGCCCAAATTTGTACGGGTAATCAAGTAGTCGAGATTTTACAGATTTACTTAGAGGAGTTTGAAGCAGGAGGCTTCACCAGTTAGCTATAGACTCATATATTCCGCTGTGTACTATGTGGTATCTGGAAACAGGTGTTTATAACTGTTCCAGGAATAACTATTGTGCTCTGATGATGGTATGTATATAAAGTTACTGATTTGTATTTCAAAAGTTATGTTATATAATATATTTTATTCGTTCCGCTGTGAGTTTGTAATCTTCGTTTTCTTCTTTTCTGTTAGACCAAAAAGTGGTTATAACATTTTGGTGCTTTCACTGAGAAATCATCTGAATTCTTTGTTTTTCGGGATTATCGTTCTACTTTTTGGACCATTGAGTTCAAAGAAGTTAATCCTTAAGTTTCGACGCTCTTGGATATTTGTCGAAGTGATTGTTGAAGAAACCATGGCCAAAGGAAAAGGCAAAGAAGTTCAATCTGGTCGAGGAAATGGAGCTGGCGAAGATCAGCAAAATGCGGTTGTGACAAGGTCTCGTGGGCAGAGTTCAGCAGCTGGACGAACCAATGCAGGAAACCCGAACCGCCTTCAGGGGGAGAGCTCCGATCCGATCCGGGTAGGAGATTCTGAAGCAGTGCATTCCCCCAACCTGAACCGACCCGAGCAGCTTGCCACGTATCGACCCGACCAGGCTCTCCAGCTCCGAACCGACCCGATCTCCTATCTCTGATCCGATCCGACACTTGGTGATGTTGGAACCTCTACTCGAGTCCCTACGAATGCTCCGATTCCAGCCACCAGGGTCAGTGATCAGGTCAATCCATCTGCGCCCATTACTCAAGGAGATTTCTCGCGCCTACTTGACATGCTTGAGAGTACTAGGGAGGCTATGAAAGTCCACGAGGGCACCAATCTCATGATGCAGGAGAATATGAGACTCATGAGCAGGGAGATTAGCGAACTCCATAGACAGAGAACCCCCTCACCGGTTCGTCACACACCAGTGGATCAGTCTTCTTCTTCCGAGGAAGAGCGGCCCCGTGAACGAAGGTCGCTCGAACGACCTCAGAATTTGGAGCAGCTGACATTCGGATCTTTGGGGTCTCGCGAGGATATTGCACGAGCACTAGGAAACAATGATCCCACTCAGGGGCAAAGGCTCCAGTCCCCTCCTCCCGAGATCGACCGGGAGCGTAGGGAACAGAATAGAGCAGAAGCAGCTCGAAGAAGGACATCTCCTGAACAAGAGCCCAGAAGGAACCCAGATACCAGGGCCAGGGAACCTGAACGGCCCCTAACTAATGCTGATGTACAGGCAATGGTGCGCCAGATTATGTCCGAAAGCCGGAACTATACCAATGAAGATTATGGCATTGAGCGAAGACATACTTCTTTCACTGACGATATCCTCGACTTTCAGTTTCCCCGGCGTTTTAACCTGCCGCAGATGGACAAGTACAATGAGAGAACTGATCCGGAACAGCATTTGATGCGATACTCGTGGCTCATGAATGCTGCTGCTGCTGCCACTGATGCAGTGAAGTGTAAAGCATTCCCGATCTATTTAGAAGATGTGGCGCTGTTCTGGTTTACCCGACTTTCCCCTCGTTCGGTTTCGAATTATAGGGAACTGAGCGAACGTTTTATGAATCAGTTCCGACTCCATACCCGAAAGTCCAAAAGTGTTATTGAATTATCAAGAATTAAGCAGGCGCCAGGAGAGTCTTTGAGGTCATATCTTGACCGTTTTAACTTAGCTGTGACTGAAGTTAGTGACCCACATGAGCCCACCATTCTGATGGCATTAAAGGAAGGAGTCGATCCTGAATCCGAGTTTGGAGATTACCTTTCTGGGAAGACTCCCTCCACAAGAGAGATATTCTATGAAAAGGCCGATATTTATTTAAGACGAGAGGAAGCCAGGGCAAACCGAAAGAGAAAGTCTGAAGCGGCATCAAAAGAAAATGTTCAGAGTAACGTCGCCGTGAAGCAATCTGGGGAAAGTTCCAGAAAAGTTGAAGTGAATGTGGGAAACAAGAGTGGAAACGACAATTCTGGAAACGGGGGCAACAACAATAACCGTAATGCGAACGGTAACAGAAGAAATAGGAATAGGGGAAGTGATCCTAGCAAAAGGCCCCGATTCCAGATTTATGAGAACTATACACCGTTGAACGTCACTTTGGAGAATATTTACCTGGATACGTACAATGTTTTGCAATACAAAAGACCGCCACCTCGTGATTCGACCGAGAAAGAAATGGCAACTGGGAAGTTTTGTTTGTTTCATGGAACTCATGGGCATTCAACCAATGAATGTCGGCATTTGAGAGATGTGATTGAGAAGCTGCTGCGTGAAGGGAAACTGGATGAATATAAAGTTGCCCCAAGGGACAGGGGGCAAGGAGAGCAGGCTCCAAAACAGATTCTACCTGCTCCCAAGCCTACAGCGCAACAGAAAGGCAAGGGAATTGTTATCAACTCCATAGTGGGTGGACCTCACCCGGCAATCCGTAGATTTAGAGCAATGGATCAATATGTAAATGCTGCCAAACACGTAGATGTGAATGAAGGTGATGATTTGGAAGATATCGCCCCCATAAAACAATAGAAGACAATGTTTGACGACGTGGTATTCCGCAGCAGAGATAATACTGGGATTCAATCACCCACTGATGATCCGTTGGTCATTACTACCACCATTGGGCCGGCCTTGGTTCATAAGGTGTTAGTAGACAACGGAAGTTCCGTCAATATTTTGTTTAAAACGTCTTTCGATCATATAAAGCTTGAATCTGGAGATTTGAAGCCAGGTGAAGGATGGATCAGAGGCTTCAACGGGGCGTCAACAGCTCCCATGGGATACATAGAATTGCCCGTGACCTTGGGGCAAGGAGAACGCAGAAGAGTGCAGATGCTTCAGTTCGTAGTGTTGGACGTAGATTCGCCCTATAATGCATTTTTGGGGAGGCCTGCCCTTGCTGAGTTCAGAGCTTGTATCGCCCCTTGGTGTTTATTGCTTAAGTTCCCAACCGAAGCCGGAACTGGAGTAATGAGAGGGGATCAAGTTTTCGGACGGGCCTGCTATGTTGCCGAATTAAAGATGTTGATGAAAGGACTTAGCATCGAGAGTAAAGATGCCTCGCCTCCCCCAAAGGGGGGCTCGGCGTAGCAATAAGAGAAATTGACCCCGAAGGAGTTGCCCAAAGGAACGCCTGAAGACCTGGATCCAAGAAAAGACGAGGAACCAGAGACTAGAAATGCAACTCCTAATGAAGCGACAGTGGAAATTCCCATTGATGAAGCTGATCCAACAAGAGTTTTGAAGATTGGATCTCAATTGGATCCACGTCGAGCCAAAGAACTAACGGACTTCTTGAAGGCAAACTTGGACGTGTTTGTCTGGACCCACGCTGACATGTGTGGGATATCGCCATCCATTATAAGTCACAAATTAAATGTAAACCCGAAACATCCGCCTGTGAAGCAAAAGAGACGTATGCTGGGCCCAGAGAGGTCGGCTGCTCTCAAAGAGGAAGTGGAGAAGCTGAAGCAGAACGGGTTTATTCGAGATTCGACATATCCCGACTGGGTATCGAATCCCGTCTTGGTAAAGAAGCCGAATGGAAAGTGGCGGACGTGCATTGATTTTTCAGATTTGAACAAAGCTTGCCCAAAAGATAGTTTCCCACTTCCCAGGATTGACCAGCTTGTAGATTCGACAGCAGGTCATGAACTTCTCTCTTTCATGGATGCATATTTCGGATACAATCAAATTCCTATGCACGCGCCCGATCAAGAGCATACGAGCTTCATTACGAATTTGGGGTTATATTGTTATGTTGTAATGCCATTCGGATTGAAAAACGCCGGAGCCACTTATCAGCGCTTGGTGAACAGAATGTTTTATAATCAAATAGGGAAGACTATGGAAGTTTACGTGGATGATATGCTTGTCAAATCGAAACAGTCCTCCAGCCATACGCAAGACTTGGCGGAAATGTTTGGTATCCTGCGAAGGTATCGGATGAAGTTGAATCCTTTGAAATGCTCATTTGGAGTGGCATCGGGAAAGTTCCTAGGCTTCATTGTAAGCTCCCGAGGAATTGAAATCAATCCTAGCCAAATAGCAGTGATTAGAAACATTGAAGAGCCGAGGAGAATTAAAGACGTCCAAAGTCTTGCGGGGAAAGTAGCTGCGTTGAGTAGATTTATCTCTAAAGTCACAGATAAATGCGTTCCGTTTTTTGATTTGATTAAAAGAGGAAAGAAGAACTTCGAGTGGACTTCGGACTATGTTGAGGCCTTTTGAAATTTATTGGAACTACTAGAAAAACCGCCGATTTTGTCAAAGCCAGTGGATCACGAAGAATTGTTTGTTTACTTGGCAGTCTCAGCTCACGCCGTTAGCACAGCCTTGGTCCGAGAAGAAGACAAAGTGCAAAAGCCAGTATATTATGTAAGCAAGAAATTAGCAGCGGCAGAGTGCAACTACCCAAAGACTGAGAAGCTCGCTTACAGCCTCCTAATCGCATCCCGAAAACTTCGTCATTATTTCCAAGCTCATCCAATAACCATATACAATGACCAGCCCCTGAGGCAGGTGTTGCAGAGACCCGAAGCATCGGGAAGGTTGATCAAGTGGAATATAGAATTAAGTTAGTTTGATTTAAATTTTCAACCACGAAAGTCGATCAGGGGGCAAGCTCTGGCAGACTTTATAGCAGAATTCACCATCCCAGAGGAGGAAGTAATCGATGACAGAGTGGTTAAGTCCGAGGATGAGTTAAAGATAGATCCATGGAAGCTATACACAAATGGAGCCAAGAACGACCGAAGGTCCGGAGCTGGAATCGTTTTAGTCACTCCTGAAGGACGGTCGTTATATTACGCTCTACGATTAGAATTTTCGGCAACTAACAATGACTCTGAATACGAAGCCCTGATTGTCGGGCTGAAGCTTGCTAAAGACCTCGGAGTAAAAATGATGGACATATTCTGTGACTCTAAAATCGTTGTTTGCCAAGTGCGAGAGGAATTTGCGGCTCGGGGACCTCGACTTATCGCCTACCTCGGGAAAGTGAGAGAGCTATTGAGCAACTTGGAGCGGTACAACATAACACATATCCCAAGGGCCGAAAACCAGAAGGCAGACAGGTTGGCAAAGCTAGCTAGTTCCGACAATCCAGAAGAAACTAAAATAATTCCAATTGAAACATTGGAATCGCCAAGCTTTGAGTCGATGGAAATTGAGTTCGCTTTCGAAGCGGAACCGGAGAAGGAGTCGTGGATGACCCCAATTAAGAACTTCCTTAAGAATGGAACACTCCCATCAAAGAAGAGTGAGAAAAGGGCTATAGTTCGCAAGGCTACTAGATATGTCATACAAGATGATATTCTTTATAGACAAGGATTTTCTATGCCCCTGTTACGATGCATTGCACATGGCGACATCAAACGTGTATTAAAAGAAGTGCACGAAGGTGAGTATGGAGATCATACAGGAGGTCAGACTTTAGCAAAAAAGATATTGCGATATGGATACTTCTGGCCCACAATTAATAAAGATGCAGCTGATTATTCACGACGCTGCGATAGGTGCCAAAGATTCGCCAAAATCCCCAGAGCACCGTCGACCCAACTCAAGTCAATGGTGAGTCCTTGGCCATTTGCCACGTGGGGAATTGATATCATTGGAGTTCTACCGATTGCTAAAGGAGGAGCGAAATATGCAATAGTCGCTGTGGACTATTTTACGAAGTGGGTGGAAGCTGAGCCCTTGACCAAAATCACGGCAAGAAAAGTGATAAGTTTCGTGGTTAGAAATATTATATGCCGATTTGGGATCCCAAGGACCATTATAACTGACAACGGAACCCAGTTTGATGGTACTGAATTCGGAAATTTCTGCTAGAAATATAAGATCAACAAGCAATACACTGCGGTTGCTTATCCCCAGTCGAATGGGCAAGTTGAGGCAATAAATAAAGTAATAAAATCCATCCTCAAGAAACGGTTAGAGCACGCAAAGGCAAAATGGGTTGACGAGTTACCCCTAGCTTTGTGGGCATATCGGACAACATTTAAGACGGCTACTGGTCACACCCCTTTCTCTCTCTCCTTTGGCTCAGAAGCAGTAATTCCAGTTGAGCTGGAAGTTCCTTCCCACAGGGTGACGTATTATGACCCGATGACGAATCAGGCACTCTTACTTGAGTCTCTCGATGAAGTCGAAGAAAAAAGGGACGAAGCAGATTTGCGTGCGGCAAGACATCGACGTCAGATGGCACGCTATTACGACAAAAAAGTTCGCCTTAGGACTTTTGAACCAGGAGATTTGGTGCTAAAGAGAGTCTTTCCATCACTTCCTCACCTCGGTCCAAAGTGGGTAGGACCCTTTGTCATCCAACGGAAACTTGAAAAAGGAACCTTCAAGTTAACGACCGTAGATGGCGAAGAAGTCCCTAGAGCATGGAATGCCCAACACTTAATGCGATATTTGGATTAGAAATGTTGTACTTTTTGTTATTTTTCTTATGAACTTTGTAATAAGGCACGACTTGCCTTGGGAAAATCTGATGATATGAATAAAGGACTATAAAGTGGATGTAGGCTACGACTTAGCCGAACCACTATAAAAATATCGTGTGTTATTTACTTTTATGCATTATATATATACACATACATCGACTATTCTGTTGTGATTATGGAATACAAGATGATTCAAAACCCGAAAAGGTTGAAGACAGTTTAAACATAAGAAAAAGCACAACGACTATTTGTGCGACAAGACATAAAAGAATGAGAAAATGACATTCTTAACTCTAACTCTCCAGAGAGAGAGTATAAAAGCGTCTCCGACTGAGCGCTGAGAAAGATATCCTTCCCCGCTGAAAGACTGGGGAATGAATAGATTGCTGAGCTTGAACTCTAACTCTCCAGAGAGAGAGAGAGAGAGAGTATAAAAGCGTCTCCGACTGAGCGCTGAGAAAGAGATCCTTTCCCGCTGAAAGACCGGGGAATGAATAGATTGCTGAACTCGAACTCTAACTTTCCAGAGAGGCAGGGGAGTATAAAAGAAATGCCAGAAAAAACGACAGGCATTGACAACACAGAAAATGCTATCCCGTCAGAAAATCGGGAGCATTCAGATTGCTTGATTAAGCCTTAAATAATTTGTGAGAATCGACTGGGGGCATATATGTATACACATATTTCCACCCTCCATAGCTTCATTTCATAACTATAGTAAGACATGCATTTTTGCATAAGTACAGAACTACTGACAAACAGACATTGCAGAGAATGAATTATTTTTTATTTATTTACGAATGAATGAATTTGTACAGGAAAATAGCTAAAAAAGAAGGTGCAAGAGCCACTCTTGTAGCAGCAATTGTTGGTTCACTAAATGCTAAAGCGACACAAGGCAACCCACTATTTAGATTTCGAGTGAGCCTTGGACTTCTTGGCGGCTTTCTCCGCATCCTTTGCCTCTTTCTCGGCCTCTGTCAAGATTCGTTTTGATTTCTTCTTTCCTGAAGATGCGGTGCGGGAACCGGTTGACTTCTTCCCGGAGGGCGGAGCGCTGGAATCAAGAGAAGATTTTTTAGCGAGTTCCTCTGTAATAGATCTAGTTGAGAGCTTAACAACTGACCTTGATCCCGCATCCACAACTGCGAGAGGCTTGAGGGATTCAGGGTCTAGTTCTTCGGCTTTTAATTGCAAGCGTTTATCTTGATCAGCTTTCATGGCAGCCAAAGTAACATCCTCAACATTTTTTGACTCCCCGACTATTGCTACCTCTGGATCTTCCTCATGTCCTCCGTCACCGCCATCATCCTTTAAAGCTGCTATCATTTCTTCATCATAGGAAATGTCAGCCTTAGATGGCTCGCTTCCTTCTCCCAAGTCTATAGGAGCAGCTTTGTCCTTCCCTCCTTTTGCCTTTTCCGTAGGCTCTGCCCCAAAGGCGGCTCCTTGAGTCACATCAGTCTTTTCGGATGGCTCAATACCTACAGAGTGAGAAGCAACAGTTATCAACTCAGGCGAAAATAATGGGTTTTTCATCGATTGCTCAATCACGTGGCGAAAGGTAGAAATAGCCTTGGCAAATTGAGGAGAAAAGGTAGGGATACCTTCCGAAGACTTCTCAGCAGGGGTAACCGCTGTCTCTGATGCCATTTCAGGGATTGGGGATAGCAGAGTTGTTCGAGGGAATCCCGGGTGTTCAGGATCATATCCCTCTACTTCAGGAGTTGCGGGGGCAGCAGAAGAGGAACCAGTCTCGGGAATGTTTTTCTGTTTAGTCCTCCGCCTCTCTTCTTCCATAGCCTCAGCAATGAGGCGGCGCCCTTCAGCTAGGCGTTCTGGCTCATCATCCCTCAAGTATTTTTCCATTAGCTTATCTTCATCGATGGAATCGACCTTGAGCTCCTCTTTTTCCCACTCGACGATCTGATTCCATACTTGAACAAGAGTGGATGGGTAATCCTCGATCCAAGAAATGTTTCGGCGACGGATGATATGTGCGAAGAATTCAATCATTAATTCGCCGAAACCCTGAATTTCTGCCTCCGCCTTTGACAATTGTTTGCGGGCCTCCTCCGCAGATTTGATAGCACACTCAACGTTGCCCTCCGCCAGGGCAGCTTTGTTCTCTGCCTCCAGTAGCTTTGAAGCCAAGTCAGCATTTTTCTTTTCTAACTCAGCATTCCTCTTTGCTCACTCGGCATTTTTCCGTTCGAGGTCAGTGTGAGCAAGGCGCGTCTTAGCAGCTTCTGACTTAGCATCATTAGCTTGCTTTTTTAACTCAGAACGCTCTTGAGTGTGAGATTCAAGCAAGTCATGATAACGTTTTTGCATATCCTCAAATTGTTGTTTGAAGTTGGTAGCGTCCCTCTGAACAATAGCAAGCTGGGCCTGTGTGTCCTCCAAATCTTTACCTAGGTTCTTTAAGGCCTTTGCATCTTCTTCCGCGGTTTTTTGCATTGAATCAACATTCGTGATTAGAGTACGCATAATTCTGGAAAGGTTGCGTGAATATTTAAACATCTCAGAATACTTTTTTTCAACTGCGTCTATCTTTGCTTTGGCCTCGTCTGCCCACCTGGAAGAAATAGGTTCGAGGGCAGGTAAAAAAGTCAAAGTCTCGAAGTAATGTTCAGGAAATTGCTCCTCCAAATACGCCAGCTTGATTGCAGCCTCCGCATCTAGTGGTGGAGGAGCGGGGATCGTTAATTTAGTGTCCCTGTGTGTGGAGGATTCAATATTTTCTTTGTCTGTCCTAGGTCATTTAGTAGCAGGGACCTTGCGTTTACTTCGAGACTCAGTATCTTTTGGAGGACTTCTCTCTCTGCTACGCTTTCCTTGGGAAGAGGTGGAGTCTTTCGATTGTGGCCTGTCCTCTTCCTTACGGCTTTGATAACCCTTGTATTTCTCTTGATCCGACCGAACGGGAGAGCGAGAACGTGAGGGTCGAGAGCGATAAGGATCATAAGGCCTTCTCTCCTCCCTACCGCGATCATCGCGGCGATCATACTCGATATCCTGAGGTGGATTAGACATGCTGCGGCGAAGCTTCCTGATATCATAGTAAGATCGAGACATCGTGCCTGCACAACAAGATAAACGAAATTCAGAATCAATGGATTCACAGAGAAAGAGGTGCAATGAATGCTAATGCTGTTGTATAAAGTGTGTCCTAAGTGGTGTGTTTCCCCCCAACCAACCCGAGTCTGAAGCTAGACTAGTACGGGCAGGCTCTTTGGCCTTAGCAGGAGTGGTCTCTTCAGAAGAGGTGAAGACTAAAGGATCCTTCCTAAAATCCTCTGAAGTGTATATAGTTTCAGGTAAGGGGAGATCCCCCAAACCCTGAAATATTGGGTCATCAGTACTAGGGACATCTCCCTCGGAAGCATTAAGTGGCGACTCTTTGGAGGATGTTGACTTTTCCAGAGAAGTAGCCTCCTCGGGGGCAGTATATCCTTCACGATGCTTTTCAGCCAGGTTAGCCAATTCGTCATCTTGAGTAGAAGATGGAGAAGGTGAAGTTTGAAGAGGCACTGCAGGAACTCCAGAACCTTCTCCTATCTCTGGAACTACATCCACTGGAGGAATATATACGTATGGAGCCGTCCCATGACCGATTCTACGAAAAACAGATAACAGCCCATGAAAGTGAAGATATTCGTCCTTAAGGACTTCATCAATAGTCAGGAATTTCTGGTCGCCATTAAGAAGCTGGTGCATACGGTCAAAGAACACCTGATCTGATATTTGTTTCGGGTTGTCGACTACAAGCAAAAAGAAAAACAAGTTAAGGCGATGACTCGAGTGTATAGAGCCCGGATTTAGAAAATCAGTGCTTTACCTGATTTCGTCCACCTCCTAGCACATCCAGGCTGTCGCTTCACATAGAACCATTATAGTCTGGAATCTCCAGCTTTACTGCTGAATGGCGCCGAGATTATCTTCCTCTTAGGAACAGACTCAAAATAGCAGAAAGATGGAGTCTCTCGAGTCCGATGCTTGAAGTTATAGAAGAAATGAACGTCATCGAAAGTGAGCTCTATGCCTAAGATCTCATGGTATGCTATGTACAAAGTGTGCAAGTACGCATAAGAATTGGGATGCAGCTTCATGGGGGCAATCCGCATTTGTCTTAGAAAATCAATGATGAAGGGAGAAAATGGAGGGATAGCGCCGACCATACACATCAACCGAGTGAC
This sequence comes from Allium sativum, assembly GCA_030737875.1. Lineage (NCBI taxonomy): Eukaryota > Viridiplantae > Streptophyta > Magnoliopsida > Asparagales > Amaryllidaceae > Allium > Allium sativum. The sequence goes on from JASFAX010000033.1 coordinate 12,265,863, forward strand.
CGCCATATATCCTTCTGGAGGGTTGTGAGGACGGTCAGATCTTGAAGGCACTAGAGTGTCCCTTTTCATTATCCCGTATTTCAAACAAATTCGGGTAAGTCGGTCGTTATCGATAGTTGATTCGATGGAATCTTGGGGCGATTCCAATATGACAGCCGATTCAAACTCATCAGGAGCTCGGTCATCACCAATCCCTCCTTCCTCCTCAAAACCTAGAGAAACTTCATTCTCTGAAGACACCTCGTCACTTTTACGATTTCCGACTTCGTAGTCTGAACCCTCATTATTCCATTCTGGATCCGACGGAGAAGATATGTCCTCGAGAGTAATCTTGTTAGAGGTTTCCGGGGCTTCTTTCCTCTCAGCTAGTCTGGAAGAGCGTCTGGGTCTCATGGTCATAAAACTATTGAAGAAGCAATAACACAAATTAGAGAAAATTAGCCCGTATCCCCCCGTGTATGTGTGCAAACTAAAGTGTAGACAGTGTATACGGAAAGTGCAAAGTGAATGTTTAAAAGTGCGACAAAAAAGTTTGGTAAAATATAAAGAGTTGAAGTAATTCTTGATGTCCAGTTACGTTCGCAAGGCACTATCCTAACTGTCCATTAAATTGAAGATCATGCCGAAAGTTGATTGGGCCAGTTAGACGAGTTTTTATACGTTAAGGTATACTGTGCTTCGGTTCGGGTGCATTCATTGGGATCGGATCGGGGGCGTGGCCTTAGTCTTGGATATCTCATTGAAACTCAGAAATCAAAATCGGATCGGATCGGAGGCAAAGTCCCCTAACGGTTCGGATCGGATCACGTAGTTATACTTCTCCTCCATCATCTTACGGTCCGACCCGATCCGGTTAGGTAGGCTCTTTTCCCCCTTCCTTAAATACTTTCTCCGACCCGATCCGATCTCCTGGATTTTTTTTCTTTTTTCTTTTTTTTGCTTGCCCCGACCCGATCCGACCTCCTGAATTTCCTTCCTTCTTCCCTTGTTTTTTCACCTTCCATATCCCTCCGAACCGAACCAATTCCCTATTATCTTCTTCTTCTCCTTCACCCTCTTTCTTCCCTAACCGACCCCAAGGCCAATTTCGTGCCAGTCACTCAAATCAAAACCAAGCAATTATATGTTGGTGCACTCAACTACGGATTCTCATCCCCTCCGTTCCAACCTCAAGATGGCGACGAGTCTACTGGCGACGATGACGAGGGGGGTCACGGTGGCAAGGTCATCAGAATTTCATACTCAAATCATCCTAATCGCTCATGAATCCGAATCGAGAATGATTAAAGAAGGAATTGTTCAAAGTTTTATAACCTACCGATGTAATTACTTCGAGAATTAAAAGGAATTTTGATGCTTCACGAATTAGTTTTTTTTTCTCTCGTTTTGCAGAACTTCGGGAGTAAACCAGTAAAAATGAATGGAGGAAGAAGGCAGTGTTTATATAGAAGAGAAGAGTGTCTATTCGTCTCCCCCATTCGGATCGGCAGCCCAGTAGAAGAATTCTCGTTCGGATCGGATGGACAGCCCAGAAGCGAAGCTTGGCCCAACAGTCCAGTGAAAAATAGAGAGGAGAAGGGATCTGTTCGGATCGGAATCCGAACCGAACCGTGTTCTTTAGCTCAGCAACGAATTAAATTGAAATCTGAAGAAAAAGATGAAAACACAAGGAAAATCAAAAGAAAAATCACCTCGAAGAGCGCTGTGCAATGATAATCAAAGCATGCTCCATCTCCAACAGAAGCATCCTTTGAGGGGGCAAAATGTTAGCCCACTTTGTGAACTGGGCAACACAAAGTCAAGATGTGAAATATTGAAGAGCTTGAAAAACACTGAAGCAGGTCGGATCGGAGCAGTGTAGCGGTTCGGATCGGATAAAGTCTGCTGTTCGGATCAGTGAGCTATTGTTGTTGGAATTAGAGAGGCACGTCTGTTCGGATCGGAGAGCAACCTATTTCCAGCTGGAGCGGAGAGCAATAGATCTGAGCGGAGCGGAGTAAACACAGGAATTAGTCCTAAGTCAATCCGGGTCGGATCGGGTACTCCGATCCGAACCCCTTGTGCATACCCCTCTGACCTGAGCCTGTCTTCCACGTACTCTCCTGCATGAGCGCCTGGTTATTCGGATCGGCTGTGACCAGTTCCTACCCTCAACGTCCACTACTCTGATGCGTTGTCAACATAGAAATTCATCCGAACCCGAGGCTAATGGGAATGGATGACACGTGGGCTCCGATCCGGATCGGGTTCTGAGCAAATTCTCACCTATAAATACCCCGTCTGGAGGCAAAGAAAAGGATCTTTTTTCCGTCTCTCTGAGAGTTCAACCACCTTCATAACCCGAATTTCAGCACTCCCGGAAAATCCAAATCTTCTTTCATCATTTGTTTTTAGACAATTAAGTGAATATAAGTGAGTTGTGAGAGAAGTTCAGTGAATATTTCATTGTAATTTGCAACTACATCATTGAAAATAGTGAAAGACAAGTGGACGTAGGCATTTCTTCGCCGAACCACTATAAATCCTATGTGTTCATTTTACTTTTGATCTTATTTTATTCTACTTTTAGTCAATTTGGGTGTTAGAACCACTTTTTGGTCTAACATATTCTAATATTTCTTTCTTTCTATCTCTCATCCTCTAACTTCTTTCTAATAATGATTCGTATTTCTGTGCAATTTGGGTTGGACATGTGGTGTTATTAGTCAACTCAGATAGTACGGATTTGCGGGTCGTCGCAATAAACGTGAAGCTTGTGAAAGATTATAGAAGATAATGTTGAGAATAGTACGCTTTTTGGAAACTAGAGAGCTTTGAATAATATAGAGAGGGATATAATGAAATTCAGTAAGCTAATCAGTTAATCAAGTCCATATTTATAATATACAAAGAGTTGTAACTAATCACGAAGAGTTTCCATCAAGAGAAACAATCTAGAGAGTTGTGACTCTTCATAATAGGTTGCAACTTTTCGTAATCAGATGTCTGAAAATTTATTCAGATGTCTGTTATAATTTGAAAAATGAAATAGCAAAGAAATAGGGCATTTCATAGTAGATTCAGACATCTGAAAAATTCTGAATAGACGTCTGAATATTATGGTAAATTTAAATTTTGTCTCAGCAAACAGACGTCTGTCTGATTTAAATCAGATATCTGTTTTCTAGGAAAAAATATAATCTTTTCCGCTTTTGAATATGAAAACATATATATGTGATATATTTATTGTGTAATCATCAAGGAAAACTTTAACATGAATATCTAGGACTAACAGACCTTTGCAACATATTTAATCTTCATTTTGGTGTTCTTGAATCTGTTTGTCGAATATCTTCCTGCAAAACAAGGTTAGATGATAATATATATGCTTATATAAAGTTGACATAGTCAAAATGCTATGTAGCGAGATTCAACAGTAGTGTCGTGCCTTATGCTTCAACTATCTCCTATAGTCGAATTTGTTTAACATTTTAGTACATAGGACATGGTTAGAGTAAGACCAAAACTGTGGTTCACACTGAAAGGGATGCAATGAAGAGGGTTATTAGTGAGGTCATGGTTCTTAGTCAGCTTAGCAAAACTAAAAGGTACATGCACTTAGGTAGATAAATAGCCAAGAAAGAGACAAACTTTCCAGTTTAGTTCTAACAACCAGATAGATAATTTAATAAATGTAGTGTGCCTAAAATCGACTATTTGAAGTAAGACAAATAGTTAGGTGTAGACGGATAATCGGAGATTACCTTGGAGAGACAGATGGTAAAGTAAAATAAATAGTCAAGATAACCCATAAGACGGCCAGTCGAGATTAGGTTGAGACAGATAGTCAGAGTTACCCTTAAGATAGATAGTCAGATCATGTATGCATGCATTCGTTCTGGATTAATTATAATTATTTTGTTTATTTATTGTCATTGCACATGAAGCATCAACTGGTTGGCTGATTAATTGCTTTTATTAAGGATACTAGTGATGGGAAAATCAGTTCGATTAAGCGAGGTAGTCTCACTAAATTTTTGTTCATTTTTGGTTGTCATATTATTATTCAAACCAGACTGATTGTCACACCTGAAGTTTTTTCATTTTACTTTAACACTAGGGTGTTGTATTGAGCAGTTCAAAAGTAAGTTTTTAGTTTTAGCTTTTTGGCGAATAAAGCTAGTAGAGACATGTAGGAGGAAACACTAGCTATTATAGGAGCTTATATTTTATTCTTTTTTGTTTTTGAACTAATGTTCAGAAATATGTTGATGTTGCAATAACTACTACTATAAGTACTCTGATAGACCTAGAGGGATCTTCATATACCATTCTAAAATAATTGTATTTTATTTTTTTGTAAAAGCTAGGAATATTCTGGGATTATGTAATGCATGAAGATGAAATTGAAATTGTTTTGGAAAATATGTTAAATTTTGTTTCATGTTCATGTGCATATAGTATTCATATATTTAGCACACCCATGTCCAGTTACCAGAAATTAATAATATAGATGACTGCAACATCTATAACATTTAATTTCAAGTCGGACATTACAATTTGGTATCAAAGCATAAGGTTACATAAAATTAAACGATTTTTAAACTATAAAAGTATTTTTGAACAAAATCCTAATGAATCAAAAAAGAAAATGAGGGTATGAAACAATGTTATAGTAACATACTTGCATTTGTTTTATATAAGCATGTAGGTCATTTCTCTATTCTTCTCTTTCATTTGGCTTTGATGACTGTTTTCCCAAATTTTACAAAAATTTGGATGTAGATAAAGGATGTAAAATATGGAAGTAGGAAATGGAAGACCAATATCAGAGGAGGAAATATTACTACTAATGGAAATGTTCGACCAACTCCTCGGAGAAATCCAGGTCGACAACCGCTATTACAAATGTTACTATTAGGATGCCACTGGTGGATATAGGAGTTATGTACAGTTTCTTCGTCAATCTGATGAAAAACGGTAATGCTACTGGTTTTGCTAGAGCAAATTATAGAGTTGCACACCCCTAGTTTCCTGCTACTATTAAGTCGGGACTACGCAGTTCTAGGTGGATCATTGGAATTGAGGATGAAACTAAAGTGGAGAACCAGTCTCTTTATTGCAAGATTATTTTCTAATTTGGGATTGCATGATGAGTAAAAGAGAAGACTTGTCTCTGGATAGTTGTAGATTATTTGTAACACCCCGTAAAATATACCTAAAATAGACATATGTAATTAAATTAAATAAATAATAATAAAATATTAATGGGTTGAAAATAAGACTTTTGGATAATTGAGAATTGGACCATGAAAATATTACTATTGCATTCATGGTGAGATTTGATTCATCTTCATATTTTATTTGTAGAAAACGGGGTTCGTATGAAGAAATTATCAATAAAACAATTTATACGTAAATTATATACACACAAGATTTGAAATTCAAACTAAATGAATTAAATATGGAATATAATTATATATTGATTGGAATAATGGAATATTCCTTAGAGATTTGAAATTGTGTGTGAATATACATATTCGAGAGGGACAACAATAATCAAGTAATGGAAATAATCAATCACATAACCAAATTAATAAAATAAAACATACAGGGAGATAAAATCTCCCTACGCTCAACCCAGAAGGGGGGTCGACCCCCTCATAGAAGTAGTGTCGACCTAGTAGTCTACCGCCTCATGGGGAGTCAACCTAGGGGGTCGACCGCACTCCTATGGAGGAGGTCAACCCCCCCCCCCCCTCATATTTTAGGGCGGGAGAGAGGCACTATTTCTTAGGGATTTTTATATAGTTTTTCTTCCACAACTGTCCAGATAAAATCTACCTAATCCTACTGTCCACATACACAAAAGACCCTATAAAACGACCCTATAAAACCCTACATTCATCTTCCTCTACACCTTCATTCTATCCCTCTACCATTTACTTAACTCTAGAAAAAGGTTAGGTTTCTTCTCTTCTTTTAACCTATATTTTATCTCTTCTAATCAAAGTTCTTTTATATTGATTCTGGAATTAAGTATAATATATATGAGATTCTAAATCTGATTCTTATGTATATTTTTTAGAAGAATTTGGAGTACATTGATTCAAAAGGCTAATCCAAATTGCTAAATTCTACGTTGAATTAACTATTCTTCTCTTTCTATCTCTGTTAGTGAAAATTACATAAGATTACTATTTTCTATATGATGCTAGTGTAGTATTGGATTGTTTAAACTAAAGTGGTTTAGATTTGCACGAAAATAAAATATAAACAAAGTCTCCAAATCCCTTCTATCTTGCGGAAATGGTCAATCAAATGTTGTAAATTGGATTTTGATTATTAATGTAACAAAAGATAGGCTTTTGGAATTGAACAGCTTCTAATGATGGTCTAATTCACTATCTTGAAAAATTACAAATTCATATATGTGTGTGTGCAAAGGCATAAGAATTGAGTATTGTAAATTTAATAGATTTAAGAAACTATTTTCAAAATAGATAGTTTGAACGTATTATATACAAATAAAGTCTTAAGTTTTTTGCGCATATCTATAAATCATATTAAAAGTAAAGCAGTATCAAAAAAGAAATTTTACATACTATTGCATATTGTCATTCTTTTGTTATTGAAATAATCATTTAAACCATAGTTACAAGTTTTATGTACATGTTATTATTTCCCTGTTATTGATTGAATCTGAATATATTTGTTTATGCCATGTCAATGAAGTTAGGGAAATTAACATGTAAACCACATTTGTATGTTAGGATTGACATTTCAATGAATTAGGGCTTTTATTTACATTTGTTCATGTGCGCTTGATTTACATTTCATGTATTACTATTTATAGGGTAACTAACGTATTATAAATTCGTATTAATCGCGTACTAAATACGTTTAAATTTGGAAATTAGAAACTGAATGTCCCCATAGTAAATTTTTATGTATGTGAGTATTAATGGATTTTATAAATATGGATGACACATACACGAGTTTAGTCCCAACTTGTAGTAGACGCCTGCCCGGAGCTGACTGGAATATCCACTATCTGCAAGTTCGTTTGGTTAATGTGAGAGGGATAGGTGTCATGGGCCATTATATTTTTTATACAAAGACGCAAGGTTAAGCAACTTGTAGTGGAAACCTTCCCAGAACCGCTCGACAAATGCAACATCTACAAGTGGGGCTTAACGTGAGATGTCTTTTGTGTGTGTGTGTGTGCATGTGTGTGTATATATTTATATCTGTGTGAAGTAGGCCTACTTTGAGAAGGTATTAAGTAGCTAACCTATCTGGTTTGGATATTTAGTGGTTAGGACTGGGTCCATTCTTAGTTTCACTCCTTGGTTTAGGACCCAAGTCATGGGACTCACCCTTATTAAGGTCTTAAGTAGTAATTGGGTCCGCCTTTCTCTTATAAGATATTTAATGATCTTATTTAAAATGATATATGTATGAGTAAGGTAGTTCTTCGAAAGTTGTCTGATTCCTATCTAGTGGCTATGTGAGGGCACACCTGGGTATAGGCCAATAAGAGTTCCTAAGAACATGTTAAAGGGGTCGTCTATTTAAGAAGTATTAATGACATCTAGATAGTAACAAAGGGGTCCGTCAAGGGAAGCGCATAAATGGTGGTAAGTCGTCTACCATCCTAAGGCAATAAGTGACTACTTACTATCTCTCGATTCGCGTTGAGAGTATATTTGTTAAATTTAACAATTATAAGCCGAGGTCTTAAGTGATTAGGGCCCTCCATAGGGTATTCAGTGATAGGGAAATTCCACTCATAAACAAGTATAACAAATAAGTTTAAGTGACCAAATGATAGTCTACCTCATAGGATATAAAGTGATAATAGAATCTGCCCTTATAAATAAAAATGTGGACCTTAAGTGACTTTAGAATAATCCACCTAATTAATGCATGTATTTATGTGTTGAATTTGCGTAGACATAATTTGATGAATTTACAATGTCATGTATAGGAAATAGACATTCCTTAAACTTATGTGTTTTCATTCACTAGAACTTTTGTACAAACCTCCCTCCTCTTAACATATAAACAAATTAGTAGGTAGGAACACTCGATGCATGAGTTATGAACAAATGAGTTTGGACCATAAAATGCAGAATATATATATATATATATAATTAAATGGATAATATATATATGTGTGTGTGTCCAAGATAGATTAAAAATAAAGAGGGAGAATTCAAATTTTGAATTGAAGATAAGATCAGGGGACAAAGTATATTGTATATATGGAATAAGATTAAGAGATCAAGGAACGTATTAAATAAAATAAACAACTCAGCAACCCAGGCTTATTGGGTGTTCCATCCCCGAAGGGGTCGACCGCCAGTAGACCTCTAGGGTCGACTGCTCAATGGCTGGACAGCCTAATAAATCTAGTTGGTTAGGGTTTTTCTAAGAGGATATATATAAATAAAAGGCTTGGGTTAATTCTAAGTAATCCAACGGTCTATGCTCACATGGGAAACTATATATAGCCCCTTATATCACACTACGAAAACCTTAATCATTCTCTACCCCTGCCTTCATGTTGCCTTTCCACCATTGCTAAATTCCGGAGAAAAAAAAGAATTGGGTTAAGGTTTTCTTCTATTTCTCTAAATCTACACTTAATCTCTCTCTCTTTATTCTAATTTACATAAGTTTAGTATTTTGGAATTATGCATAAACATACATACATACATACATACATATATATATACATATATATGTAACAACCCGGAAAATCTGAACCAATTTAAAAATTTTAAATCGGCTATTTTAGTGGATTTCAAATATTTTAAATAAATTATTTTAAATAATAGCGATGAAAAGTATGTTTGAATCGATATTTGAAAATAAATATAATTGTTTTTAATTATAAACAAGGCCTGAAGTGGTGCGGCAGTTTCAAAATTCGAATTTGAACTTTGATTGACTGTACCGGGTGCAAATTAAAACGGATTTTAGTGAAACCAAAAATATTTAAATCTGTTAGTGAATATCTTTCTAAAGAATTTGAAAAATTGAAGTTTCATAGCAGGAATCAAAAGTTATGGCCAAATGAATTTTCAGAAAGGTCGCTATAGAATTTATATAGTCTATGAAAATAGACATTTTGCAAACGACCTCAGAATTCGACGAAACCACTTTTGTTGGATCCGAGATGTCAAACTATTGCCAGATTTCAAATTCTATAATTTTTGAAGTTAATATGTGAGTGTGGCAAAGGAAAATGTGTTTGGTCGATTTTTGTTAAATTGGATCAACCAAAAAAGGGCCATTTTTTAAACGGTCTCAGAATTCGACGAAACTAGTTTTGTTGGGACCGTATCTTCAAAACATAGCTAGATTTATTTTTCTGGAATTTTTGGGATTAGTATGTGGCCCCGGAAAATTGAAATGTACGTTCAAAACAAATATTGAATGTTTTATATTTTAATTTGAAGAATAACTAATTGAAACAGTCGAATGAGCCTACGAAACATATCCCATTGTGTTCGGAATGGGGTATTTAGCTAGGGACGACAGTTGTTGGGTTTGGATTGGAGTTCATATGAAGTAAGGGGTATTTTTGAATTTTTAAAAATATATAAAAAAAATAAAAAAATCGGCCAATCAAATCACTTTCTCCCTCCCCGCTTTTCTTCCCCGATACATCGCAGTGAACAGCGGAATTCATCCCGTGCTTCTCTCCTCTTTTTCTCTTCCATCTCTCAACGAAACCACACCCTCCTTTGGAACTTTTCGAAGATCGAGGTCCCATCTTCAAATCAGTATAAACCTCACCCCTCCTCATCGCGTCGTTCGAGAGATCCGCCCTCCTGAAGATCGCCGGCGTCGCCCTCTTTTCCTCCACCCTGGCGCGTGCGAGTTCGAGGTGATTGGCACCCCTAGGTGCGGATTTCCAAGCCATACGCTGTGGTAAAGGCCGATCATCATATCGTTACACGGATTTGCAGCAAATCAATAACCTAGTTTTGAAGATTTACAGAGAGGTAATAGCTTTGGTTTTATTAAACTGATTTCCATAAATAAAAGCATTGCAACCTTCTAAAAATCGTATCTTTTTGCTATGTCGTCGAAATCCAGTGAAACAAGAGTCGCCGGGACCGTGTGGACGTCTTCCACATTCTAGAAGAGACCAGCCATTTTTTTGAGCCTTCTGCAATTTTTGGAGGAGTGGAACCGAATGTGAGATTTCTGAATTATAAACGATATGGAAACAACGATGTATAAATTATATAGTCAAAGTATAAGTTATATAAGCATTGTACACCTCATGTATAAGCGTTGTATAAGTTGTATGTTCGATGTATAAGTTATATATGCGTTGTAAAAATGATATATGAATTGAAATGATATTGAAATGAAATCAAAATATAGTTATATATGTATATCTATATATATATACTCCCCTCGTCCACAAACCATGGACGATATATATTGGTTGTGATATTGTTTGGATTATTGGTTGATGTAAAAATTTGGTGACTATCATGAATGGTTGATTTGAAAAGATTGATTGTGGTTGAAATCCCAATAGGATTAGTATATGGGAAAATTCGTCTATGTACGAACTAGATATTGAAAATCCTCATTGTCAAAAGCTGCGAGGCTTTAAGGTAAAGCGAGGTGTCGTACTAGGAACAGTGCCGGTTTTAACTACCCTGCCGTTATGCTGCCGAATTTTTTTGAAATATTTCTATGTTTGGTTTAAATTCATGTGTTGAATAAAAATTCATGTGTTGAAATAAAATTCATGTGTTGAATAGAAATTCATGTGTTGAAATAAAATTCATGTGTTGAAAATTCATGTGTTGAAATAAAATTCATGTGTTGAATAGAAATTCATGTGTTGAAATAAAATTCATGTGTTGAAATTAAATTCATGTGTTGAATAGAAATTCATGTGTTGAATAGAAATTCATTTGTTGAATGGAGTTCATATATTGAATAAATTCTTTGAAAGATAATAATAACATTTTTATCATATATATAGATTACATAAAATACTAATGTTTTAAATAAATTGTTTTTAACAATAAAAATAACATTTTTATCATATATATAGATTATATAAAATACTAGTGTTTTAAATAAACTGTTTTAATAATAAAATAACATTTTTACCCTATATATGAACTAAATAAAATAATCGTGTTTTGAAATAAATTGTTTTACAATAAAAATCACATTTTTATGATATATATGAACTATATAAAATAATCGTGTTTTGAAATAAATTGTTTTACGATAAACATCACATTTTTATGATATATATGAACTGTTAAAAATCAAATTCATGAGTTGAAATAAAACTTATGTGTTGAAACAAAATTCATGTGTTGAATAGAAATTCATGTGTTGAAATAAAATTCATGTGTTGAAATAAATAGGTACTGGATAAAAATACCGTTTTTATCAAATGTGTGAAATGAATATGGTTTTGAAATCGAAGAATGAATTATATATATATATATATATATATATATAATTGAAATAAATCGAACAACGAAGCTGCAGTTCGTGTTTTGAAACCGTGATTTCAAACGATTAGTGCGGGAGATCCGACCATCGGATTTTCCCGAAACCGAAACCATTGGGTTCGCTTTGGAAATATCTTTCCAACGACACCCACTTTGTGAAGATCCAACGGTTGGATTGTCTGGAATGTTTAATTCAAATCTGAAGAAAAATAGCGCCAGAATCGATTATATTTTTATATATAAATATAATTAAATTAAATTGAATAACGACGCTGCAGTTCGTATTTTGAAATCGTAACTTCAAACGATTGTACTGGGAGATCCGACCGTTAGATTTTACCAAAACTGAAACCGTTGGATTCGTTTTGAAAAGATCTTTCTAATGATATAAAATTTGTGAAGAACCAATGGTTAGATTTTCAGATATGTGTAAATCAAATCTGAAGAAAAACAGCGCCACGGCCGCATTATGGCCTGAAGCGTCGTTTGAATGAATTAGCTATTTTTAAATGAATAAAAATAGCGATAAATCGTTATAAAATATTATAAACGATATGGAATGGAAATAAACCGAATTTACCCTGTTTATTAGATATTTGATGGTTGAATGTGTTTGGTGTGAAAATCATTTAAGAACAGAATTATTGATGTCGAATAATCTAACCATTGAAATGAATTGATTTAAATTCTAAATATATGTGAATTATTTCAAAAGGCCGAGTTAAATCTCATTTCAAATAATTGATCGGCGATAAGAAATCGATGATGAAGATGGTGGTTGAAGACCGGAGATCTTCACCTCGGTTGGATGATAACTGATGTCTTGATTGGGAGGCATCCCAAAATATAGATAATAAGTGGTGATCGTCCAGACGTACTTGGAGATCGATGGATATGCGAGGTATAAGGTGCCTCCGGTTTCGTTCAGACCTAGAACGAACTTGTAAATGGACTGTGTGTCTGACATTGGATTTTGTTATGTGCTGATTGATCTTTATTAAATGTATATCTATTTGGCGGCGGAGAATTTATTCTCTTACTTAACGCCCTTCTCTGAGACGTACGAGCTCAGAGGTTATATATCGATAGAAATCAGTTACATGGAGTGAATTGCCTGTGTGGCATGCCCAAGTGGCAGATGATCAAGGCTTCTGTTGAAAAGCAAAGTCTTGTGTCTGATGATCAAAGCACGGCCTGTGTGGCATAGCTTTGTGTATAACATTGATTCGCGAGCCTCACACCCCGGTATGAACCAGAAACGGGAGAGGACATCAAGGAGGGCATGCGTTTCCTTCTAGCTAGGGTGGTGTCAGTGACCTACCATCCCTGAAATTTATATTATTTTCACCTGTGTGGTTGTTGCTGTTGCGAGGCGCCTCGGATATATCGGTGACTATGTGGAGCCGATGGAGTCATTTGGCTCATTTATGCCTCAAAGGGTGGGGAAACGCAGTGTTCAGGCATTTTAATCCACATCGGTGGACCGGCCCTGACGATCCAAGGGTCACTTGAGCTCTGATGAGAGTCTCGAATTCGGTAAGGACTATTTTTCCCTTGGTTCATGACGGAAATCCAATTTGTAATGACCCGCAAATCCATAATATCAGAGTTGACTATATACATCATACGTCCAACCCAAATATCACGAAAATACGAAACATTTTTTTTACAAGAAAAAGGCAGAAGAAGAACAGAAACAACAACACAGAATCTCAAATCGCAGCGGAACAAAATATAATATATCATAACTTTTGAAATACAAAATTTCAACTATATAACATACACTTATCAGAGTACAACAATTACAACACAGTGAAACAAAACTCTATATAACTAACGCTGAAGCCTCCTGCTCCAAGTTCCTTTAGATAGATCTGTAAAATCCTGAACTACTTGACTGCCCGTATAAATTTAGGCACCCAAGAGTTTAGGTAGAACAAAACAAAGTAAACTCCGGGTCAGTCATGGGACTGGTATGAGTAAACAGTTTAAAACAGTTTCAGAAACTAAATGATATCTCATAAGACCACGCCGTATAACGGAACGGGTTTTTCCCTTATGAGAATCCAAACACTTGACTTATCTTTCAAAATCCTTTTGAAAGGAATTATAATCTTTATATCTAAACTCTTTTGATATTATAATAATGTCTAAATCAAGTAAATAACAATCTAGTGGAACGTTTGCATCTCACGTTCCACATAAATAATATACAATCAAAACCGCAAGCACGTAATGGGTAATGGATTTCCAACTATGACAAGGTATGGAACCACCTTCCGCTGGTATATCTCTAGAGGAGAATACACCGAGTTCAACAAGAACATCTTGCAACTCATCCACAAATGACCAACCACTCATTTCGCTTGAGTGTATCGAATGTATATCACCAACGGTTGGGATCAGCAACCGTTTCCCGAATGGGACAGCACCAACAATAGATTTTTAGAAGTAAATGAAACTCTAGATCAGGTGATTATACACCGTAATAGGTGCGACCTACATAGCCATGCTGTCTGCCCGATTTCTGTCATTTACCGGTTGATGAGGCTTGAGGTTACGCTTTATCATCACATCAGATTCACTTCGAATGCCACATTGTCAGATCCACCGAAAATCACTAATTGACATCTACAACAGTACATTACGTGTTAGCTAAAGAAGTTTCCTTCTCCGCTTCCACTCTTGGTACGGTTGAAGAAATCAATGTACGTGACCTTTCTGGAAATACTCTGTCAGACATTCATCCATACAACTCATCCAGGAATAGGATGAACCGAAGACACTATTCAGTACATCCATCTTAGGCACTGTTATCTAAGACTTATACAATAGCCCTTGCACTTTACTCCGTCTTCAATTTTCTTTGGCATATATGATTCGCAACGCTTATGCCAATACAGAGTGGTTCTTTGGATAATAATCCAACCGGTCTCTCCATATTGACAACAATGGTCAAAAACTTCGATAGTCTGTGATTTAACTATCGAATAAAAACAAGTGTTTCGATAGTCGATGATTTAACTATCGAAGAAAACAAGTGTGCATCCAATTATCAGACAATCACTGAGCCCTTAATTAATATTCCATTAATTAAATCACTTCTCTATTTCTTTATCAATATTTGTTAACCAAATATTTTCAATAACCATATTGGCCTTTTACGTTATTTGGAAAACATTTCCGAATATTGCCTTCCTTTATTTTCTAAACTTTAGAAAATATATGCTATTTATAATTGGAAAATATTCCAATTACTTATCTCTTTTCTGATCTCGTTTATTTTTATACTTAGGAAATATTCTTTATTATATTTCCAAGCTTACACTTATTTTGGTTAAAACGGATGTTGTGTAAAACATCGTTACGACAACCCAAATACTATATTCAACTAACTCTTATCCCACATTGATTTTCGAGCCTGAAATCTTACTATTTATTTGTTAATAATGAAATCAATCAAGTTGGGGTATAACTAGCTCTTAGACCTTGACTGAATAACATTTATAACGTCAAAACAGATATGACTACTTACTCGAATAATCAATACCATACACTACTTATTCACTTTTAAACACGTATACACTTTCTCTTTCTATTCTTACGAGATTTTATTCCCAATCTTCCTTTTTTTTGATTTTACTATTCTATTTCTAAGTTCGTTTCCTTATCAACTTCTATATGTATCGATACGTTGATTTCTAACTATCAAATTATCTTAAAAATATTCTAACTCCTTGAATTCACGGAAAAATTCGCCATAACCTCCTTTGTACTAGGAGCATCGGGATATTTCAAATAGCCTCCCATAGCCCTCACCAATCCAAAAGAAAAAGGAAAAGCCAAGCGGCTTGCCGATACAGCGCATAAAATCTCATTTATGAATTAAATACATACTTTTTGGTCGAGCATTCTATCTATATACCTTCATTATCCTTATCCCATACCTGTCTCATGTATATCCATACATTTCTAATTCATTTCAACTTAATCCAATCGTTTAACTTAATACAATCGTTTTAACTTAGTTCGCTAATTGATTTGAAAATTAATCGGTTTGCCTATTTCACCTTCATATTTGAGTATAACATGTTCAAATATATTTTAACTTACTTATAAACCAAATCTAATTCTATTTTTAAACTCGTTTCCTTATCGACTTCTATATTCAAATTCCAATTCAATTCTATTTGAATTCTCTTTTCAAATTCCATATTCAAATCTATTTGAATTCTCTTTATTCAAATTTCAAATTCAATTCTATTTGAATTCTCTTTATTCAAATTTCAAATTCAATTCTATTTGAATCTTCTATATTCAAATTTCAATTCAATTCTATTTGAATCTTCTATATTCAAATTTCAATTCAATTCTATGCATTATTTATAAACAACGTTTATAACTTCACTTGAAATCCCATATTATATATTTATAAACAAAGTTTATAAATTCAATTCAAATCCCACATTTTAATTTATAAACAGAGTTTATAAATTCAATTCAAATCGCACATTTTAATTTATAAACAGAGTTTATAAATTCAATTCAAATCCCACATTTTAATTTATAAACAGAGTTTATAAATTCAATACTCGTTTTATATATATATATATATATTCAAAACAAGTTAATATTTTCTATAGTTCATTTAAAATTCAAATTCTATTTATAAAAATAGAATTCCCTTTTTAAATCTAAAATATCCCTTTTTCCGATATTTTTATAAATCAATATTCAAGCCCTAGTGATATTTAAATACCCCTAACAGTCAGTTATCAAATCTCGGGATTTCTAACACATCATATATGACAGTATATATGCAAACAAATAAACAAACAGATAATATATTTTTGAGGAATCCAGTCGGATTCCTCCAACCTGTTTTTCCTGCATCCACAGACGTTAGTCAACATAGTAATACCCATCCTGCTTCGAGGCAGGATATCGCAGTATGAAGGTCATCCACTAATATATATTTGTGAGGCGCATAGGGAAATCATCCACTATGAAACTGCGGGCATCCGCTAATGAGACTGCGGGAATCCAACCAATCATCAACCCAATATATATATATATATATATATAATAGTCATCCGATCCTAGATAACTAATATATTTTAAGTCAACCAAACAACATTCAAACAAGCAACAACAATTATTTTTAACGAATAAAAATAATTCTAAATAACAGGTGAGTGAGATTTACTCACAGTGTCTTTTTCGTTTGTCGAACATCCAGCTTTTAAATTTGTTTAATCTTATTTCCAGCTATCCCAAAAATTCTCAATCCACTTCTAGCTCGATTATCTCACTATTACAGACTACCCCGTCTCGTTTTCAAGATTTTTGAACCTTGAATAAATTTAATACACATTATTTAAAACAACGATATATTTTTTTATTTAATGATAAAATAAAAATATCTAATCTTCCCTTAATTCATACTTCAATGGTTAGTTTATAATTTAATCTTAAATACTAGCTAACCGTACCTTAATTTGTACCAATTTCATTAATTAACTTTAATGACAAATAAAAATAAAATCTATCCTTTCTTGAATTTCCTACTCAAATTGCTAGTTTACAATTTAATTAACTAAAATTTTACCTTAATCCTCTTCTGCAATTTACAAATTCGGACTCCCAACAACACCCTTCTTTTTGCTACACCTGAACAAGTTCAAACCTGAACGCAGTGAACAAAATCCATTATCACAGTCTTTCCCCTAATCACCACTACCATCGAACTGAGATTCTGCAGCCTCGAACAGTACTGAGATGCCATTGCATAACCCTAAAACAGTTCAGCCAAACGTCACGTAGAGCTTCCATTATCTCCCAATTTCTCGAACCCTGAACACCCAAGCATCCCACTGTCGAACCCAATTCCAAGTTCAACCTCTGTCTCTTCTAACCCCAGCTCACATCTGATGCTTCGAACTCCATTTTCCCCTTCTGAAACTATCGCGGTGGACTTCCAGTTCCTGAAATTTGATCGCACCCTCCTCTGTCACTTAGAACAAATCGCGAGCGTTGCTTGTTTGGCCTCGAGCTACTGGGAGGATCGCAGTTTCGAATCGCGATAACCCTAACTTGATAAATTTGTCAATTGACCTCCCTTTTATCGCGACACCACCCATTGAAATACTGACGCTATACGAGCTTAAGGGAAAGGGTTTAAGGGATTATAAGATCTCGATTTCACTTTTGGGAATCAATGTTTGAATTTAGTTTTGAGGTTCGACCATTTTTAATTTCTTCTGAAAGCCACAAAAGAATTTGTGAAGCAAGAATAGAAAGGGGGAAATTGCGTCCGATTTTAAAGAGGAGGGTGCAGCTTATTTTTGAATAGCAAGGCCATTTAAATTTGTGGACATGAAAGGAGCACGGTATGTTTTGAATTGTGGACATGAAAGGAGGCACGGGTTCTTTTGAGATGTGGTGATGAAAGGGCCAACATGTATATTCATTTATTAAATTTAATTTATTTTTTAAACGGATATCAAATTTAAATTATCACGTTTATTCCGAACTCCTTTCTGAACCCAACAACTGTCAATTCTAGGGTAATACCCCTGTTCCGGATACACTGGGATATGTCACGAAGTCCAATTCAATCATCTGGAATAGATATTAATTTATATTAATATAAATTAAAGTTCAATCCATTTAAATTCTTCGAAAATAATTTAATATTATTATTTTAACTCAACAGAATTTTATACTGATCATCTGAACTGATTCGATTTAGTTATATATTTTTAAATTAAATTATTACTGCATTACGATAATTTAATTTATTCGACATTAAATTGAAATCGATTATTAAATTGATAACTTAATATAAAATTCCATTTATATTGTCCGCCCAATATTTAAATCCGTATTAAGTATTTAAAATTAACCCATAAGAATCTGGGTCATTACAATCTTCCCCACTTAAAATAATTTCGCCCTCGAAATTGCTAAGGTAGAAAAAGTGCTACAAACCCATTTATTTTTTTCAAAATTTATTTATGTTGATACTCAACATTTCAAACTTTCTTACGTAACTCCCTTTCGAATAAATCCCTGTTCGATAACTCCTCCCTTCGAATAACTATATTCGATAATCTCTCTATTGAATAACTAGATTCGAAAACCTTTCTTCGAATAAACTATATTCGATTTACTCTATTCAATTTACTCTTATCAATTAACTCTATTTGATTAGCTCTTTTCACTTAACTCCTTCAGAATAAGCTATATTCGATAACTACTTTAACTCTATTCGAATAAACTATATTCGATAAATTCTAATTGAATAACTAATATTCAATTAACTCTACGGATTAACCCTACCTGATTAACTCTAACTGGTTAATTCTTACTCTAATCGATTATTTCTAACTCTAATCGACTTCTCCTATTTGAATAACTCTTATTGGATAACGTTTATTCATCAATAAAGATTTACTTTTAGTAACGGTTCTTCACTTTAAAAATGTTCTCTTTAATAATGTTACTTCACTTGTACAAGTGTTGTGTACCCATTCTATTTAAAACTATCGGTGTTAAAAACCAATATCTCTTCTCTATATAAGTTCATACTTATATATTCCATTTATCGAATGATAAATATTTAATTTAATTTATAAACTGTTATTTATAAATTAATCTTTTCTATTTATCTGTTAAAAACAGATTTCCATTTTCTATTCATCTTCTAAATATTCTTTTGATTAAATTCTATTTATTTAACAAATAAATATCTCATCTATAACATTCTATTTATTTTCTATAAATAAATATTTCCATTTAATCTATTTGTAAATGTTTTTACAAATATTTCTCCTTCTATTTGTTTGCACATAACTTCCTCTGTTTTTTTTTACAAATATTTCCTTTATATCTGTTTTGCAAATATATTTTCTTTTTAACTCTTTTGGTTTTTCCTTTATTCCCACCCAATTCATATTGCATTCACATTGATTTTACTCAATTTATTCATTTCGATCCATTTAATTTACTTAAGTTAAATTTAATTTCAATCATTCACATTCCCAGTGTTTTATTTCAAAATTCCTTTGAAGTAATATAAATATATACATATATTTATCTCTATCTCAAATTCAAAACATTTGAATTTTCAAACAACTTGTTTTCTTTTCAAACAAATTTCCATCAAAAACTTTTCTAAGGTAGCAATTCATCACTTAGAAACTCGAAAATGAACACTGATGATATTGCGACCATCATTAGAATTATTTCCCAGCCACTGAAGTGGGTTCAATGCTTTATCATATTCAAAATCCATTCAAATGATTTTTATTCAAAAATCCTTCCAAAATAAAGCTATATTATTTTAATAAAATTCGGAAAATATTTTCCAACTTCCCAGGATTTTAAATTCTGAATTCTAGTTGAAATTCAATTTCAATTTATCACATTTGTATATTTGATTTCATATACAAATTCCATTTTGGTTATATATGTGATGACCCCATTTCCCGTTCGGACGGAGACAAGGGTTATCTTTGGAATATAACACAGAAACAGATAATAGCAGAACAAAATTAAATAAATACACCAGATAATGAACAATAGAATATACTAGATAAAAGTAATCATCAGAGTTACACAGTATACAGGATCTTACTTAGTACAAATACAGTTCAACTATACATATATGTCTACAGCGGAAAACAAACATAATGTACAATAGGAGCTGAACAGCATAAAAAGAGATAAATGATAGAATCCATCTTCAGCTCCAGCTATCCAGAGGAAGCCAGCTAAACCTGAATACAAGGCTGCCCGTGTAGAAAAAGGGGCACCCGAGTTTGAAAGTGAAACAAACTACGAGTCAATCATGGGACTGGTATGAGAAATCTACTCAACACATTTATAATATGGCTAATCACAGGACCACGCCACTTTCGTGGAATGGGTTTACTCTATTGAATTGCCAGTGCTTTAAAACAAATCATTCTTTTAAAAATCGCAATACTTTTTATAAAAATGAAGCCATTATAAGACTCAGTTCCCATCACACAATGCAACGCAAACCGAAGGATAGAGTTTTTACCTTATAACGGCCAAAATATGCTTGATACGAATAAAACAAAAGCATTTGATATTATTGCTAGTGTTTATATGCTTTTAAAACAATTTCAAATCATATCTATCAATCATAGACGGCATTAATGTACCATACCACTATGTCGCCATATATAGGTATACAATCAAAACCGCACAGTCACGTATCTGGAAATTGGATTTCCGTCATGAGCCAAAGCAAAAGATAGTCCATACCGACTTCGAGACGCTCTAGCCCATGTCTCAGGATCAGAGCTCGAGTGACCCTAGGATCGTCAGGGTCGGTCCACCGACGTGGATTAAAATGCCTGAACACTGCGTTTCCCCGCCCTATGGGGCGTTAATGAGCCAACGAATGACTCCATCGGACCCGGATCGTCCGATCTAACCGAGGCGCCTCGCAACAGTAACAACCACATAAGTCAAACTCGTCAGGGCATGTAAAACCACTACGCCACTTCTAACTAGAAGGAAACGCATGCCCTCCCTGATGTCCTCTCCCGTTTCTGGTTCATACCGGGGTGTGAGGGTCGTGAATTCACGTTATACACAAAGCTACGCCACACAGGCTGTGCTTTGATCATCTTCACAAGACTTTGCTTTTCAACAGAAGCCCTGATCATTTGCCACTTAGGCATGCCACACTAGCAATTCATGCCATGCGACTGATGTCCATCGATATACAACCTCTGAGGTCGTGCGTTTCAGAGAAGGGCGTTAAGCAAAAGAATAAATTCTCCGCTGCCAAATAGATGTATATTTAATAGAGATCAATCAACACAGAATAAAATCCAATGTCAGACATACAATCCATTTACCAGTCCGTTCTGGGTCTGAACGAAACCGGAGGCACTAAATACCTCGCAAACCCATCGATCACCACGTACGTCTGGACGATCACCACTCATTATCCATATTTTGGGATGCCTCCCAATCAAGACCTCGGTTACCATCCAAACGAGGTGAAGATCTCCGGTCTTCGACCATCGTCTTCATCTTCAATTTCTTATCGTCGATTCAGTTATTCAGAATGGGATAAACCCGGTCTTTCTGAGCAACTCGCATATATAATAAACAAGTGCAACACTAACATATACACACATCATTTCAATTCATTAGTCACTAACCGTCAATCAGTAAGAGATCGATTTCCCAAATATTTACCCCGAAGGCCGAAACCAACATCAGATCAACACCCAGGGAACCATTCGACTTAGCCAATCTTCAGTTAATTTCTAAATCACATCCATATCGTTTATAATATTTTATAACGATTTATCGCTATTTTTATTTATTTTAAAGTAGCTAATTTATTCAAAACGACGCTTCGGGCCATAACTCGACCGTGGCGCTGTTTTTCTTCGGATTTGATTTACACATATCTGAAAATCTAACCGTTGGATCTTCAAAAAAAATTACATTATTAGAAAGATCTTTTCAAAACGAATCCAACGGTTCCAGTTTCGGGAAAATCCGACGGTCGGATCTCCCGGTATAATCGTTTGAAGTTTCGATTTCAAAATACGAACTGCAGCGTCGTTATTCGATTAAATATAATTATATTTATATATATATATATAAATATAATCGATTCTGGCGCTGTTTTTCTTCAGATTTGAATTAAACATTCCAGCCAATCCAACCGTTGGATTTTTACAAAGTTGGTGCCATTGGAAAGATTTTTCCAAAGCGAACCCAACGGTTCCGATTTCAGGAAAATCCGATGGTCGGATCTCCCGGTATAATCGTTTGAAATCACGGTTTCAAAATACGAACTACAGCGTCGTTATTCGATATATTTTAATTCTATTTATATATATATATATATATATATATATATATCGATTCTTCGATTTCAAAGCTATATTCTTTTCATACATTTGATAAAAATGATATTTTTATCTAACTGTCTTCTATTTCAACACTTCACTATATTCAACAATTCATGTATATAATAAAAAATGTGATTTTTATTGTAAAACAATTCATTTCAAAACACTACTATTTTATATAGTTCATATAGGTAATAAAAATAGGATTTTTATTATAAAACAATTTCTTTCAAAACGAGATTATTTTATATAATTCATATAGATGATAAAAATGTGATTTTTATTATAAAACAATTTGTTTCAAAATATGAATACCTTTCAACACATGAATTTCAATTCAACGAATGAATATCGATTCAACACATGAAGGTTTTCTATAGTTTCTATATATAGATAAAAATGTGATTTTTATATTTAAAACACGAATACCATTCAACACATGAATTTCCAATCAATGAATGAATATTTATTCTTTATCGTCTGTTTGTTCAGATCACGATAATCCACACATAGACGTAGAGTACCATCAGATTTTGGAACAAACACCACTGCTGCACCCCAATCAGAGAAACTAGGCCTGATCAGACCCTTCCATACTAGCTGTCTTGTTTGAATGTCTAATTCCTCTTTCTCTTTCAAGGACAATCTTCGAATAGCGTGAACTACCGGCCTTGCATTCGGAATTAAAGCAATTTTGAAATCAATTTCTCTCTGTGGAGGTAAGCGAACAACTTCTTCGAACACATCCACATAGTTCTTGACGACAGGAATATCTTTGATGAGGTCAGGAATATTCTCTGTGACTTCAGGGATATTTTCTATTTGAACAGGAGAAACATCCAGAGCTACCCAGAAGTCTTTTCTATTAGATTTCTGACCTTCACACGGTATGGTTATGTAATTCCCTGATTTAATCTTAGCCCTAACAACTCTCTCGGCGCATCTAACCTCTGCTTCATATTTGGTTAGCCAATCCAATCCCAGAATAAGATCGAATTCAGTAAAATTCATGACGACAAAGATAGTAGGGAATTTATGGCAGGAAAAAGAGACAGGTACTGCACAAACCCAACTGAGACCGATGGAACCCCCAACTGGATTTTGGACAGTCATGGGTTCTTTGAGCTTCTTCAAATTCAAATCCATCTTCTTAGCTGCATTCTTTGCAATAAAGCTTCACGACGCGCCTGTATCAAACAGTACTTTAACTGGAATATTTTTGACATTAAGCGTGCCTTCCAAAACATCAACCCTTTCTTGACTAGCTGAGGGCTCAGCAGTTTCTGCTACTTTATTCACTTGAACTATTTCAGCTTTTCTGAATAGCGGGCAGGCCTTTGAAAGATGACCGTTCTGATGGCATTGACTGCACTTTCTATTCTCTTGAAATCCCTTCTTGGATTGAAGTCCACCTTTTAATCACTTCTTCAAGGGTCCGCAGTTTATCGCCATATGCCCCGGCTTCTAACAGTTACTGCATATGGCAGTCGTTACTTGTCCTCTCTTAGATTCAGCCCTTTTTCTCTTGGCACTGGGCTTCTTACTGACCTCGGACCTCGTGCTGGCTTCAGGAATATCAGTTTCCGACTCTTCTTTGTCACTAGAACAGACTTCCTCTTCGTCGCGCAACATTCCTTTCTTATGGAGATCTTCATACTGATAAGCCATGTATATCATTTCTGAAAAAGGAAGCTTCACATTCCTCATTACACTACTCTGATATCTCCTTTGCAGGCCATGAATAAATCTCAGATTTTTCCTCTTTGGATCTTGAATCAGATGAGGAGCAAAGTGAGCAAGTTCGTTGAATTTCTTATGATATTCTGGGATGGTCATATCACCTTGTATCAGATAAGAAAATTCATCACATAATCGCTCCGTCGCTTCAGGAGGAGTAAATCTTTCTAGGAAGATCTCTTTGAATCTGTCCCAGGTGATATCACCTTCAGGATTATCTTTGACGATTGTTTCCCACCAGATTAAAGCTTCTTCTTTGAGCGCCCAAGAGGCTACTAATCTTTTCTGATCATCTCTCAACTGGATACGCTCAAATATTCTTTCTGCAGAGCTCACCCAAGCTTGAGTTTGAATAATAGATTCATTGCCCGAGAACTATGCTCCGTTCAGATTTCGATATCTCTTTAATAGAGCCTCTAGATCGGGTTCTGCATTTCTCCTGTTTCTGACATTCATTTTTCTAGTACTTCTGCAAATGGCAGATCAAGTGTCAGGTCACAGAAAAGATATTTTAAAATATAGAAACACATACTTCAATGTAAATGTGTCTATCGAGGTGTAATTTCATTCTGCTTTACTCATACTAGGATATTACTGATCCTGTCTGTATAGAGTTACCCATCCTAGAACACTACTGGTTCTATTTCTGACGTGTTCGTTAATATGTTATATCCCAGAACTAAGCTTAACCAAAGCTCTGATACCAGTTGTGACGAGCCCATTTCCCGTTCGGACGGAGACAAGGGTTATCTTTGGAATATAACACAGAAACAGATAATAGCATAACAGAATTAAATAAATACACCAGATAATGAACAATAGAATATATTGGATAAAAGTAATCATCAGAGTTACACAGTATACAGGATCTTACTTAGTACAAATACAGTTCAACTATACATATATGTCTACAGCAGAAAACAAACATAATGTACAATAGGAGCTGAACAACCTAAAAAGAGATAAATGATAGAATCCATCTTCAGCTCCAGCTATCCAGAGGAAGCCAGCTAAACCTGAATACAAGGATGCCCGTGTAGAAAAAGGGGCACCCGAGTTTGAAAGTGAAACAAACTACGAGTCACATGGGACTGGTATGCGAAATCTACTCAACACATTTATAATATGGCTAATCACAGGACCACGCCACTTTCGTGGAACGGGTTTACTCCACTGGATTGCCAGTGCTTTAAAACAAATCATTCTTTTAAATATCGCAATGCTTTTTATAAAAATGAAGCCATTATAAGACTCAGTTCCCATCACACAATGCAACGCAAACCGGAGGATAGAGTTTTTACCTTATAACGGCCAAAATATACTTGATACGAATAAAACAAAAGCATTTGATATTATTGTTAGTGTTTATATGCATTTAAAACAATTTCAAATCATAACTATCAATCATAGACGGCATTAATGCCCCATACCACTATGTCGCCATATATAGGTATACAATCAAAACCGCACAGTCACGTATTTGGAAATTGGATTTCCGTCATGAGCCAAGGCAAAAGATAGTCCTTACCGACTTCGAGACGCTCTAGCCCGTGTCTCAGGATCAGAGCTCGAGTGACCCTAGGATCGTCAGGGCCGGTCCACCGACATGGATTAAAATGCCTGAACACTGCGTTTCCCCGCCCTATGGGGTGTCAATGAGCCAACGAATGACTCCATCGGACCCGGATCGTCCGATCTAACCGAGGCACCTCGCAACAGTAACAACCACATAAGTCAAACTCGTCAGGGCATGTAAAACCACTGACGCCACTTCTAACTAGAAGGAAACACATGCCCTCCCTGATGTCCTCTCCCGTTTCTGGTTCATACCGGGTGTGAGGCTCGCGAATTCACATTATACACAAAGCTACGCCACATGGGCGGTGCTTTGATCATCTCCACAAGACTTTGCTTTTCAACGGAAGCCCTGATCATTTGCCACTTAGGCATGCCACACTAGCAATTCATGCCATGCGACTGATGTCCATCGATATACAATCTCTGAGCTCGTGCGTTTCAGAGAAGGGCGTTAAGCAAAAGAATAAATTCTCCACCGCCAAACAGATGTATATTTAATAGAGATCAATCATCACAGAATAAAATCCAATGTCAGACACACAATCCATTTACCAGTCCGTTCTGGGTCTGAACGAAACCGGAGGCACTAAATACCTCGCAAACCCATCGATCACCACGTACGTCTGGACGATCACCACTCATTATCCATATTTCGGGATGCCTCCCAATCAGGACCTCGGTTACCATCCAAACGAGGTGAAGATCTCCGGTCTTCGACCATCGTCTTCATCTTTGATTTCTTATCGTCGATTCAGTTATTCAGAATGGGATAAACCCGGTCTTTCTGAGCAACTCGCGTATATAATAAACAAGTGCAGCACTAACATATACACGCATCATTTCAATTCATTAGTCACTAACCGTCAATCAGTAAGAGAATGATTTCTCAAATATTAACCCCGAAGGCCGAAACCAACATCAGATCAACACCCAGGGAACCATTTGACTTAGCCAATCTTCAGTTAATTTCTAAATCACATCAATATCGTTTATAATATTTTATAACGATTTATCGCTATTTTTATTTATTTTAAAATAGCTAATTTATTCAAAACGACGCTTCGGGCCATAACTCGACCGTGGCGCTGTTTTTCTTCAGATTTGATTTACACATATCTAAAAATTTAACCGTTGGATCTTCACAAAATTTACATTATTAGAAAAATCTTTTCAAAACAAATCCAACGGTTCCAGTTTCGGGAAAATCCGACGGTCGGATCTCCCGGTATAATCGTTTGAAGTTTCGATTTCAAAATACGAACTGCAGCGTCGTTATTCGCTTAAATATAATTATATTTATATATATACATAAATATAATCAATTCTGGCGCTGTTTTTCTTTAGATTTGAATTAAACATTCCAGCCAATCCAACCGTTGGATTTTTACAAAGTTGGTGCTGTTGGAAAGATTCTTCCAAAGCGAACCCAACGGTTACGATTTCAGGAAAATCTGATGGTCGGATCTCCCGGTATAATCGTTTGAAATCACGGTTTCAAAATACGAACTATAGCGTCGTTATTCGATATATTTTAATTCTATTTATATATGTATATCGATTCTTCGATTTCAAAGCTATATTCTTTTCATACATTTGATAAAAAAGATAATTTTATCTAACTGTCTTCTATTTCAACACTTCACTATATTCAACAATTCATGTATATAATAAAAAATGTGATTTTTATTGTAAAACAATTCATTTCAAAACACTATTATTTTATATAGTTCATATAGGTAATAAAAATAGGATTTTTATTATAAAACAATTTCTTTCAAAATGAGATTATTTTATATAATTCATATAGATGATAAAAATGTGATTTTTATTATAAAACAATTTGTTTCAAAATATGAATACCATTCAACACATGAATTTCAATTCAACGAATGAATATCGATTCAACACATGAAGGTTTTCTATAGTTTCTATATATAGATAAAAATATGATTTTTATATTTAAAACACGAATACCATTCAACACATGAATTTCTAATCAACGAATGAATATCGATTCAACACATGAAGGTTTTCTATTCAACGAATAAATATAGTTCCAGCAAATGAAAATAATTCAAACACATGAATATTAATCAAAATTTCGACAGCATAACGGCAGGGTAGTTAAAACCGGGACCGTCCCTAGTACGGCTCCTCGCTCTACCTTAAAACCTCGCGGTTTTTGACAATGGGGATCATGCATCTAGTTCGCACGCAGGCGGCATGTATATATTTATTTCATTTCCACAAACTAATCCTATGTGGTTTCAACCAAATATTTCTCAACCACAAACGGGTTTTTTCAACCACAATCAATCAATATCAACCACAAACAATCCCAATCAACCATTCGCTATCAATCAATTTTCACACCAATCACAACCAATAAATATCGTCCATGGTTTGTGGACGAGGGGCGTATATATATATATATATATATATATATATATATATATAGCAATTCACTTCTATTTCAACACATATATAATTTTTACAACGCATATACAACTTATACATCGAACGTACAACTTATACAACGCTTATACAAGAGGTGTACAACGCTTATATAACTCATACATCGACTATATAATTTATACATCATCGTTTTCCATATCGTTTATAAATTAGAAATCTTACATTGGGTTCCACTCCACCAAAAATAGCAGAAGGCTCAGAAAAATATGCGGTCTCTTCTAGAAGGTAGAAGACATCCACACGGTCACGATGTTTCCAGTTTCATCGAATTTCGTCAAGAAACGAAAAAGATATGATTTTTCAAAGTTTGCAACACTTTAAAACTGTTGAAATCAGTTTAAATAATATAAACCGTATACCTTTCAATATGGTTCAAAACAAGGGTCTAGATTTTCACCAAATCCGTGAAGTATGAAGAGGATCGGAGGGCGCTGCATCGAAGAGGACGGAGAGGAGTACCTGCGCCGGAAGGGGGACCCACTCCGGTGGCTCCAGTCAACCGCGGCGGAGCTCGAAAGTCGAGCACTTCCCGGGCTCGCAACTCGACGAATACTGAACGATAATTGCCAAACTTCACATGGATTTGAAGAGGACGGTTAGAGCTTCAAAATGGATCCAAGTTTGCTTGATTTCGTTTGGAATTGAAAGAGAAATCGAGTCGGGAAGTTTTGAAGGTCTTCCGCCGTATATCGGGGGGGGGAAGAGAGAGAAATTCTATTTATTTATTTTTTATTCTGATTGGCCGGGAGGTTTTATAAGGGGTTTTCTGACACGACCACCGATCCAAACCCAACGACTGTTGTCCCTAGCGTTTTACCCCCATTTCGAACACAATGGGATATGTTTCGTTGGCCTATTCGACTGTTTCAATCAGTTTTCCTTCAATTTAAAATATATAACATTCAATATTAAATTTGAACGTACATTTCAATTTGCCAGGGCCACAAACTGATTCGAAAAATTCCAGAAAAATAAATCTGGCTATGTTTTGACGATACGGTCCCAACAAAACTAGTTTCGTCGAATTCTGAGTCCGTTTGCAAAAAGGCCCATTTCTGGTCGATCCAATTTAACTGTAATTGACCAAAACACGTTTTCCTTTGCCACACTCACATACTAGCTTCAAAAATTATGAAATTTGAAACCTAGCAATAACTTCACATCCCGGATCCAACAAAAGTGGTTTCGTCGAATTCCGAGGTCGTATGCAAAATGGCCAATTTCACGGGCTATATAAATTCCATAGCGACCTTTCTGAAAATTCATTTGGCCATAACTTTTGTTTTCCGCTATGAAAATTCGATTTTTCAGATTCGTTAGAAAGGTATTCACTAACAGATTTAAATATTTTTGGTTTCACTCAAATCCGTTTTGTTTTGCACCCGGTACAGTCCGACAAAGTTTGAATTCAATTTTTGAAACTGCAGCGCCATTTCAAGCCTTGTTTATAATTAGAATTAATTATATTCGTTTTCAATTGTCGATTCAAACTCAGTTTTCATTGCTACTATTTAAAATATTTATTTAAAATATTTAAAATCCATTATTTTAGCCAATTAAAAATTTTTAAATTGGTTCAGATTTTCTGGGTCGTTACAATATATAACCATTTCTGTTTTAATATCTCATTCGATTATAATCCTAACAATCAACCCAACCATTTAAAAACAATATCGTGTCCAATCTTCTGTTCAAGTGTTTATAAACTCCTACCGACATCGTGGCGACCCACGATTCGATCATAATTCATAATTCACTCAACAGACTAGTCAACACAATATAAAACAGTTTTTATATCAATTAACAAATACGCTCTCTCGTATATATATACACTCAACTCATTCTAGGATACTACTGATCCTATCTCTAATGAGCATATGCCACACAAGCCTAGGTATTCACTCAACCTAAGCTCTGATACCAATTGTAATGACCCGCAAATCCATAATATCAGAGTTGACTATATACATCATACGTCCAACCCAAATATCACGAAAATACGAAACATTTTTTTTTAGAAGAAAAAGGTAGAAGAAGAATAGAAACAACAACACAGAATCTCACATCACAGCGGAACAAAATATAATATATCATAACTTTTGAAATACAAAATTCCAACTGTATAACATACACTTATCAGAGTACAACACTTACAACACAGCGGAACAAAACTCTATATAACTAACGCTGAAGCCTCCTGCTCCAAGCTCCTTTAGATAGATCTATAAAATCCTGAACTACTTGACTGCCCGTATAAATTTAGGCACCCAAGAGTTTAGGTAGAACAAAATAAAGTAAACTCCGGGTCAGTCATGGGACTAGTATGAGTAAATAGTTTAAAACAGTTTCAGAAACGAAATGATATCTCATAAGACCATGTCGTATAACGGAACGGGTTTTTCCCTTATGAGAATCCAAACACTTGACTTATCTTTCAAAATCCTTTTGAAAGGAATAATAATCTTTATATCAAAACTCTTTTGATATTATAATAATGTCTAAATCAAGTAAATAACAATCTAGTGGAACGTTTGCATCTCACGTTCCACATAAATAATATATAATCAAAACCGCAAGCACGTATTGGGTAATGGATTTCCAACTATGAAAAGGTATGGAACCACCTTCCGCTGGTATATCTCTAGAGGAGGATACACCGAGTTCAACAATAACATCTTGCAACTCAGACACACATGACCGACCACTCATTTCGCTTGAGTGTATCGAATGTATATCACCAA
This sequence comes from Allium sativum, assembly GCA_030737875.1. NCBI lineage: Eukaryota > Viridiplantae > Streptophyta > Magnoliopsida > Asparagales > Amaryllidaceae > Allium > Allium sativum. The sequence goes on from JASFAX010000033.1 coordinate 12,296,790, forward strand.
CGGTTGGGATAAGCAACCGTTTCCCGAATGGGATAGCACCAACAATAGATTTTTAGAAGTAAATGAAATTCTAGATCAGGTGATTATACACCCTAATAGGTGCGACCTACATAGCCATGTTGCCTGCCCGATTTCTGTCATTTACCGGTTGATGAGGCTTGTGATTACGCTTTATCATCACATCAGATTCACTTCGAATGCCACATTGTCAGATCCTTCGAAAATCACTAATTGATGTCTACAACAGTACATTACGTGTTAGCTAAAGAAGTTTCCTTCTCCGCTTCCACTCTTGGTACGGTTGAAGAAATCAATGTACGTGACCTTTCTGGAAATACTCTGTTAGACATTCATCCATACAAGTCATCCAGGAACAGGATGAACCGAAGGCACTATTCAGTACATCCATCTTAGGCACTGTTATCTAAGACTTATACAATAGCCCTTGCACTTTACTCCATCTTCAATTTTCTTTGGCATATATGATTCGCAACGCTTATGCCAATACAGAGTGGTTCTTTGGATAATAATCCAACCGGTCTCTCCATATTGACAACGATGGTCAAAAACTTCGATAGTCTGTGATTTAACTATCGAATAAAAACAAGTGTTTCGATAGTCGATGATTTAACTATCGAAGATAACAAGTGTTCATCCAATTATCAAACAATCACTGAGCCCTTAATTAATATTCCATTAATTAAATCACTTCTTTATTTCTTTATCAATATTTGTTAACCAAATATTTTCAATAACCATATTGGCCTTTTACGTTATTTGGAAAACATTTCCGAATATCGCCTTCCTTTATTTTCTAAACTTTAGAAAATATATGATATTTATAATTGGAAAATATTCCAATTATTATCTCTTTTTCGATCTAGTTTATTTCTATACTTAGGAAATATTCTTTATTATATTTCCAAGCTTACACTTATTTGGGTTAAAACGGATGTTGTGTAAAACATCGTTACGACAACCCAAATACTATATTCAACTAACTCTTATCCCACATTGATTTTCGAGCCTGAAATCTTACTATTTATTTGTTAATAATGAAATCAATCAAGTTGAGGTATAACAACCTCTCAGACCTTGACTGAATAACATTTATAACGTCAAAACTGATATGACTAGTTACTCGAATAATCAATACCATACACTACTTATTCACTTTTAAACACGTATACACTTTCTCTTTCTATTCTTACGAGATTTTATTCCCAGTCTTTCTTTTTTTGATTTTACTATTCTATTTCTAAGTTCGTTTCCTTATCGACTTCTATATATATCGATACGTTGATTTCTAACTATCAAATTATCTTAAAAATATTCTAACTCCTTAAATTCCCGAAAAAATTCGCCATAACCTCCTTTGTACCGGGAGCATCGGGATATTTCAAATAGCCTCCCATGGCCCTTACCAATCCAAAAGAAAAAGGAAAAGCCAAGCGGCTTGCCGATACGGCGCATAAAATCTCATATATGAATTAAATACGTACCATTTTATCGAGCATTCTATCTATATACCTTCATTATCCTTATCCCATACCTGTCTCGTGTATATCCATACATTTCTAATTCATTTCAACTTAATCCAATCGTTTAACTTAATACAATCGTTTTAACTTAGTTCGTTAATTGATTTGCAAATTAACTGGTTTGCCTATTTCACCTTCATATTTGAGTATAACATGTTCAAATATATTTTAACTTACTTATAAACCAAATCTAATTCTATTTTTAAACTCGTTTCCTTATCGACTTCTATATTCAAATTCCAATTCAATTCTATTTGAATTCTCTTTTCAAAATCCATATTCAAATCTATTCTTTATTCAAATTTCAAATTCTATTCTATTTGAATTCTCTTTATTCAAATTTAAAATTCAATTCTATTTGAATCTTCTATATTCAAATTTCAATTCAATTCTATTTGAATGTTCTATATTCAAATTTCAATTCAATTCTATGCATTATTTATAAACAACGTTTATAACTTCACTTGAAATCCCACATTACATATTTATAAACAAAGTTTATAAATTCAATTCAAATCCTACATTTTAATTTATAAATAGAGTTTATAAATTCAATTCAAATCCCACATTTTAATTTATAAACAGAGTTTATAAATTCAATTCAAGTCCCACATTTTAATTTATAAACAGAGTTTATAAATTCAATACTCGTTTTATATATATTCAAAACAATTTAATATTTTCTATAGTTCATTTAAAATTCAAATTCTATTTATAAAAATAGAATTCCCTTTTTAAATCTCAAATATCCCTTTTTCCGATATTTTTATAAATCAATATTCAAACCCCAGTGATATTTAAATACCCCAGACAGTCAGTTATCAAATCACTGGATTTCTAACACATCATATATGACAGTATATATGCAAACAAATAAACAAACAGATAATATATTTTTGAGGAATCCAGTCGGATTTCTCCAACCTGTTTTTCCTGCATCCACAGACGTTAGTCAACATAGTAATACCCATCCTACTTCAAGGCAGGATATCGCGGTATGAAGGTCATCCACTAATATATATTTGTGGGGCGCATAGGGAAATCATCCACTATGAAACTACGGGCATCCGCTAATGAGACTGTGGTAATCCAACCAATCATCAACCCAATATATATATATATATAATAGTCAACCAATCCTAGATAACTAATATATTTTAAATCAACCAAACAACATTCAAACAAGCAACAACAATTATTTTTAACGAATAAAAATAATTCTAAATAACAGGTGAGTGAGATTTACTCATAGTGTCTTTTTCGTTTGTCGTACATCTAGCTTTTAAATTTGTTTAATCTTATTTCCAACTATCCCAAAAATTCTCAATCCACTTCTAGCTCGATTATCTCACTATTACAGACTACCCCGTCTCGTTTTCAATATTTCTGAACCTTGAATAAATTTAATACACATTATTTAAAACAATGATATATTTCTTTTTTTAATGATAAAATAAAAATATCTAATCTTCCCCTAATTCATACTTCAATGGTTAGTTATAATTTATTCTTAAATACTAGCTAATCGTACCTTAATTTGTACCAATTTCTTTAATTAACTTTAATGATAAATAAAAATAAAATCTATCCTTTCTTGAATTTCCTACTCAAATTGCTAGTTTACAATTTAATTAACTAAAATTTTACCTTAATCCTCTTCTGCAATTTACAAATTCGGACTCCCAACAACACCCTTCTTTTTGCTACACCTGAACAAGTTCAAACCTGCATGCAGTGAACAAAATCCATATCACAGTCTTTCCCCTAATCACCACTACCATCGAACTGAGATTCTATTGCCTCGAACAGTACTGAGATGCCATTGCATAACCCTAAAACAGTTCAGCCAAACTTCACGCAGAGCTTCCATTATCTCCCAATTTCACGGACCCTGAACACCCAAGCATCCCACTGTTGAACCCAATTCCAAGTTCAACATCTGTCTCTTCTAACCCCATCTCACATCTGATGCTTCGAACTCCATTTTCCCCTTCTGAAACTATCGCGATGGACTTCCAATTCCTGAAATTTGATCGCACCCTCCTCTGTCACTTAGAACAAATCGCGAGCGTTGCTTGTTTGGCCTCGAGCTACTGGGAGGATCGCAGTTTCGAATCGCGATAACCCTAACTTGATAAATTAGTCAATCGACCTCCCTTAAATCGCGACACCACCCATTGAAATACTAATGCTATACGAGCTTAAGGGAAAGGGTTCAAGGGATTATAAGATCTCGATTTCGCTTTTGGGAATCAACGCTTGAATTTAGTTTTGAGGTTCGGCCATTTTTAATTTCTTCTGAAAGCCACAAAAGAATTTGTGAAGCAAGAATAGAAAGGGGGAAATTGTGTCCGATTTTAAAGAGGAGGTTGCGGCTTATTTTTGAATAGCAAGGCCATTTAAATTTGTGGACATGAAAGGAGCACGGTATGTTTTGAATTGTGGACATGAAAGGAGGCACGGGTTCTTTTGAGATGTGGTGATGAAAGGGCCAACAAGTATATTCATTTATTAAATTTAATTTGATTTTTTAAACGGATATCAAATTTAAATTATCACGTTTATTCCGAACTCCTTTCTGAACCCAACAACTGTCAATTCTAGGGTAATACCCCTGTTCCGGATACACTGGGATATGTCACGAAGTCCAATTCGATCATCTGGAACAGATATTAATTTATATTAATATAAATTAAAGTTCAAACAATTTAAATTCTTCGAAAATAATTTAATATTATTATTCTAACTCAACTGAATTTTATACTGATCATCTGAACTGATTTGATTTAGTTATATATTTTTAAATTAAATTATTACTGCATTACGATAATTTAATTTATTCGACATTAAATCAAAATCGATTATTAAATTGATAACTTAATATAAAATTCCATTTATATTATCCGCCCAATATTTAAATCCGTATTAAGTATTTAAAATTAACCCATAAGAATCCGGGTCATTACACTATTTCGAAATACGACACCGTGCGGTTTTGATTGTATACCTATATATGATGACATAGTGGTATGGGGCATTAATGCCGTCTATGATTGATACTTATGATTTGAAATTGTTTTTGAAACATATACACACTAGTAATAATACCAAATGCTTTTGTTTTATTCGTATCAAACATATAAGGTAAAAACTTTATCCTTCGGTTTGCGTTGCATTGTGTGATGGGAACTGAGTCTTATATGGCTTCATTTTTATAAAAAGCATTGCGATGTTTAAAAGGTTTACTTGTTTTTAAAGCACTGGCAATCCAATGGAGTAAACCCGTTCAACGAAAGTGGTGTGGTCTTGTGATTGGCCAAATATTCAAATATGTTAGGTAGATTTCTCATACCAGTCCCATGACTGACTCGTAGTTTGTTTCACTTGCAAACTCGGGTGCCCCTTTTCTACACGGGCAGCCTTGTATTTAGGTTTTTAGCAGGCTCTTTCTGGATAGCTGGAGCTGAAGATGGATTCTACCATTTATCTCTTTTTATGATGTTCAGCTCCTATTGTACATATTATGTTTTGTTTTCCGCTGTAGACATTTATGTATAGCTGAACTGTATTTTGTACTAAGTATGATCCTGTATACTGTGTAACTCTGATGTTTATATTTATCCAGTATATTCTGTGGTACATTATCTAGTGTATTTATTTATTTCTGTTCTGCTGTTATCTGTTTCTGTGTTATATTCCAAAGATTACCCTTGCCACCGTCGTACGGGGTTTTGGGGTCGTCACAATATATATGAGATTCTAATACATGTCTCTTATGTATATAATTAGGATTATTGGAGCATGTTTGAATGCAAAGAATTAGTGCAGATCTAGATCTATTGCAGATTTCTCTCTATTCTGCCTAGATCTGTGAGTGGAATTTCATTTACTTAGGCATATTCATATTTTTATTAGATTGTCATGTTGAAGGATATGCCGAGGAGGATTTGGAAATTCGATAGTATAAACACTAAAAGCCCCCAAATCCTCGATCTTGTATTTGCGTATGAATTGTCATGATTTGGGTTTTGTGGAATTTTTTGTTTTAATATTGAATTAAAGATGAAAAAGTGGTGTTACTACAGTTATTTCTATTTTATGTAATTCACCTTTATTTACCATTTTATTGTAACCTTAAAAGGTTTAGATTTGATTATTTCATGATTTGATTTGGGTGTGGATCCTATTTTGGATCCAAACGCATTCTTATTTGAAAAAGGTCAAATGTGAACATTTTTATGTACATAATGCCAAAACGGGGTGAATTAGGTGAAATAGGAATTATAAACATACAAGTACAAGTGTATTCTATTTTTAATTCAGTATTGAAATCATTTTTACAAGCCCAGGATATAAGTTGAAATTGTATGTATGTATATTTTCCATCCACTGCTATTTGGTTTTTTTTTTGTCGTTATACCATCATGCCTATGTTGTAGCGGTAAAAGTATGGAAAACATAACTTGTATACCATGAATTGGACAAATTGACAATTGCCACCTTGTTAGAACGTTTCATAGTTTATACAAATATTTACGTTAATTACGCGCTATTATTATTACACTTGTATAAACGTAATCAACGTAATTAACGATGTATTAGCGAAATAAATGAGGTTAGGTTAGGATTCGAATTTGAAATGTCCCCATAATAAATATATTTGGTAGCTTGTGTGTGCATATATAGAATGGCTTTATATATATATATATATATATATATATATATATATATTGAAAATGGGTTAAATCTTTATTATAGCCCAAAAGCCGGCTCGACCTAAATTACAGCCCGTTTATAACATACGGGTATTTTACATAAAATTCCAGCGAGAACCTTTTGCGTCTTCAAACATTCTATGAAAAAACACAAAAGAGAAATTAGTGTTCAGTCATGGAGGACGTAAATTCTCTCGTAACCTTTCTCCAGTCACTTCCTTCCAGCTCCACTTACCCAATAGCAATCGTTCTCGTTCCGTTGCACTGGTAAGTAGCTTCTTACTGATCCTCCCAATCACCATTGCAATTTCTCTATTAATAATAGCTATGTTGACTAAAACATCTCTGCTTTTTTTCTTGAAAGCACGGGAATTGCGTTCTCGCCATGTCTACCACACTGTGATTGTGAAGCAAACCTTTCCGAGCTCTACCATCAACTTCGACATGTGACTTCCATCGTTCAGGTACTCAATTTCTTCCTCTAAGTTGCCAATTTGATCTGAGTTAAAGCACTTTAGCTTTTGAATAGCCCACAACCGTTTGTTGAAACTGCACTCGAAAAACAAGTGATTGTGTGTTTCAGGTTGTCTGTTGCACAGCACGCATCTATCCTCCTCTATTATACCCCAACTACATAGTCTTTCCTTAGTAGGCAACCTTCCTAGAATGGCCTTGTATAGGGTCTGTGCCATTTTTGGTGGGGTGGATAGAGTCCAAACCACATTGCTCCAGTGTACAGTAGGGTGGATCGTCCTGGTGCTCTCCCATACATACCAAGCTTAAAATTACCATTTTGTCATCTCTATATGACTTCATTTCATTCAGAGTGTATAGGCATTAATGTAATTTCTTCATTAATATTGCGAGCTACCAAATTATTACTGCATTGCCAGTTAGAATTTGAGATAATAGAGCTAAATGTCACATTAGGTGCCCCATATGCCAAATAGCTATCCCAGCCTAGCCTATCTATTAAGCTTTGGCCATTTAGCCATGGGTCTCTCCAAAGATCTGTGTTGACTCCATTAGCAATTTCTCGTTGTATATGTGGTTTGAGTTCATTCCTGAGTTTCATGCAATTTTTCCATATCACAGAGGCATTGTTATCAATGCTTGCAGTCCAGAAATTAGTCTTCATATATCGGGCTCTCATCCATACAGCCCATAGATTATTGGAAGAGAGTACTTTCCAGGCAATTTTAAGCCCATAGGCCTTTTTCAGTTCAAATAGGTTTTTAAGCCCAACTCCTCCCTCTTTCTTAGGTCTGCAAACCAACTTGTAGCTGATTTTGTGCAAACCCCCTTTCCAAATAAAATTAGCACAAATTGAATTGATTTTGGCAATGGAACAGTCAGAAATTTGAAAAGTCTGCAGCCAGACCTTATTTTAGATATAATTACTATGAGAACTAATTCAACTGTACCTGCAAAAGACAACAATTTTGACCTCCAGCCTTGCAATTTATCTCTAATGTCATCCACTAACTTGCCACATTCAGCATCAGTTGTAGTATTGTTAGATAGTGGCACTCCTAAATACTTGACTGGAAGTGAGCCTTCTTGCACCCCAATGTCTGCTAAGTATTCTTGTTTGTGATTATAGAACTTATTAAAATAGCACTTGGTTTTAAGTTCATTAACTTTGAGTCCCACCCACTTCTCTAAATTTTGGAAAATGCATTTCAATTGGTTAATTGCTATGTGTGAGGCCTTAAACACAACTAACAAGTCATCTGCATAAATAAGATGGGTGACTTTAGGCTGGTGATTGTAGACTGGCATAATTTCATTTCTCTCAGCTGCAAGCTCCATTTGCAGTGTGAACCATTCCATTGCAACTGTAAATATATAGGGTAAAGGGGGATGCCCTTGCCTGATGCCTCTGGAACTCGAAATGAACCCCTTTGGAACCCCATTAATCAGGACACAGAAAGGGTATTTAGGCAGAATTCAATCAATTTGATAAAATTATCTGGTACCCCTATTGAGGCTAGCATGTGAATGATGAATCTTCTGTTAACTCTATCATAGGTCTTGTGCAAGTCAATTTTTAGGCAAAGCTTGTCTGCACCCTTCTTTTTGAATTCTCTAACCAGCTCATGAGCCAAGAGAGAGTTTTCTGATATAAATCTGCCTTTGATAAATGCACTTTGACATTGTGAAATCAGTTCAGGGAGTACTTTGTTCAATCTTTTGCAAATTATTTTGCTCAAGATTTTGTACACCGCATTACAATAGGCAATAGGCCTGTAATCTTCTATTTTGCCTGGGTTTTGGACTTTGGGGATTAGGGATACAAATGTGTGGTTAATTTCTCCGATGAATTCACCTGTATCCAGTGCTTCTTGATCAGCTGCTAACATGTGATGTTTCAGGTTTTCTCAGTGCAATTTGAAGAAGGTTGCCCCCATTCCATTAGGCCCTGGGCTGGAGTCATTGTGGATCGAGAAGACAACAACCTGCAGTTCCCTCTTGTCAATCTTGCCACCAAGCATCAGCCTCCCCTTAGCACTGACCTGCCTTCTACACTCAATGTGGGGTAAGTTTTCTTCATAGTTGCCATTGAACAGCTCAGTGTAGTAGGAAATTGTAGTGTCTTCAAGTTGTTTAATGTGTTGTTGAGAGTCACCCTGTTCATTGAGACAATTAAGCAAATTATTATAATGTTTTCTTTATGAAATTTTAGTATAGAAGAATTTAGTGCATTCGTCTCCCTGTGTCAGCCATTTTTCCTTGGCTTTTGCTTAATCTCCATTGCTTTGAGCTCTAGAGCTATCTTAAGGCTTCGTTGTAATTCATAAAAATCACTGTTCAGACCTTCATTAAGTGGGTCATTGTCTAATGACCCCTATGTGTGCTCTAATTGGGCTTGAATGCTTTGGATGTGGTCACCTTCTTTGGGTCTGGTTTTGTTCCAGTTTTTGAGTTTGTTTTTGCATTGCTTGAGTAACATGACCAGTTTGTACATGTCATATCCTTCTGGATATGTCAAATACTGGAAATTAACGGCTTCATCGTACCCCTGAACAAGATGCCAATGATTGGCATATCATAATGGTTTTCCCTTTGGGTTAGTGGAATTATTAAAAGTTATTAACAAAGGGGAGTGGTCACTGGTAGAAGAGGCTAAGACAGTAGCACTAAGACCATTGGTCTGGTTTAACAAATGGGAATTTGTAAGGTCTCGATCAAGTCTTGATATGATTTTTCTTGGCCGCACCACTTATCCATGTGAACTGCATACCTAAATGGGGTAGCTCAGATAATCCACTAGCCAATACACAGTTATTGAATTCTGAAACCTGGGAGAGCTTAAGGGTAAGTCCACCTTTCTTTTCACTTGTTCTAAGTACTGTATTGAAGTCACCCAGTACTAGCCATGGAGAATGCATAGTTTTAGAAATTATAGCCAAATTATTCCATAAAGTTGTTCATTCAAAGGCAAGGTTACTTGCATATATAAATGAAACATATAACTCCAAACCACCAGAGTTTTGAGCATAAATTGTAACTTGTTGATCATCACTATTGATTGAATTACATTTCCATGCTGCAATGTCCCAAAATATGGGTATACGACCTCTTTTTGATGAACTTAAATTATCAATGGTATTCCATGAGTCATGAATTTTACACTTAAAGTACTCTGAATTTTCATGAGTAAATTTGTTTTCAAATACTGCTACAATAGAGGGCTTATACTTATCCCTAAAGTTGTAGAGGTCTAATTGACGAGTGTCATTATTTAGACCCCTCGTGTTCCAGCAAAGGATAGACATTAAGACTTTGTTGCCTGGCTCCTAGTAACTGGAGCAGTGCCAACCAAAGCCTTTGTGTGAGATGCTCTCTTTCCTTTGCGTTTGAATTGTGCTTCATATTTTTCATTTACCTTTGTGAAATAGTTAACTATTGTTTCCGCATTGCTTTCCTATTCAGACTCATCATCAATCTGGATTTCTAGATTCTGAATTTCATCCAGAGAGCTTGGTTCCTTATCCTCCACCTCCTTTGTAGTGGACGCCACATTCTGATCATCTGGACATGAGTCAACCACCGCTGCCTGAACCTGTGCCAGATTTTGATTTGGATCTTTATGAGATGCTTCAGATGATCCAGAGTCCTCCTCATTCGGCGGAGGAGGTACCTGAATAGGACTAGCTGTAGTGGTAGTTGCACCAGCTTCAGGTTGTACAACACTTTTTGGCGAAGCTGGTTTTTTGGACGTGCTCGCTTCAGTAGTTATTGTTTTCCTAACCCAAATTTCCTTAGTTTGTTTTGATGTACAGTATGTAACTGAATGCCCAAAACATTTGCAAGTCAAGCATTTGGGAGGGACAAACTCGTATTCTACTGCCTGGTCATATGTGTTGTTATTTTTGTCATAGGCCTTGATAAAGTTAGGAAGTTCAGAATCGTCATTAATTTCAACTAGCACTTTTGCATAACTGATTTTCTTCACTTGCCTTGTATTTTCATCAATTTTTGGTGGTTTTCCAATGATACTGGCTAGCTTACTAATGCATCTTGTGTTCCACAACGCGAGATTCAGATTTAGAAATTTCACCCAAATTGGATATGAACTCAACATGGCTTTTTCAAAATTGAAATCAGCTTTCCATTTTCGCATAAAGATAATTATACTATCTGTGAACCACGATCCTCTGTTCAAAACCTTTTCATAGTCTTCATTCAATTGAAATTTGATTAGGAAGAACCTGTTTTCTCTGGGATATACATCCCATGATCCATTGGGTTTCCACAAACGTTTGATATAAGCATTGAAATGCTCGAAATAAGGTCTCTTACCTGCCATGTACACAAAGATTGAGTTTTGCCATATTTTATTCGATTCGGCATAATCAATCTCATTTATAACCTGATACTTAACATCGCCTATCTGAAGTGGTTCAAAGTATTATAGGTCGCCTGAGATCTGGAATTTAACATCTGAAGCTTCAGCCCATGGGCTAGGGTTTGGCCTATTTGGCCTTGGTGGAGCTCGAGGGGACTGTCTTAGGATTTCAGCAAACGTTTTCTTGCCTTTCCGACCAACCGCCTGCCAGCCACCTTCGCCTTCTTCTTCGTTATCCCCTAAGGTTTCAGGAAGGGCGGGAGAGGTCACCATTTTTTTGATATTATATGAAAATTATGATTCTTTATATATATATATATATGTATGTATATATATATATGTATGTATGTACAAATAGTGACGCATAGACACGAGGTTAGTTTCTATTTGTGGTAGAAGTCTGCCCGGAACCGACTGGCAAATCCAGCAACCACAAGTTGGCTCAACTAATGTGAGATGTCTTCGTTAAACCAACCTGTGGTAGAAGCTTGCCTGGAACCGACCGGCATATCCAGCATCTACAGGTATACGGTTTAATGTGAGAGATCTAGTGTGTGTATATAACTATATATATAAGTCTATTACATGTGAAAATAAGCAGGTTTACTACACCTTGGGAAGGTCTTAAGTGGCTGACCCTATTTTTATCTAGTTTGGGTCTTAAGTGGTTAGGACTAGGATCCCTCCGAAGGTTTACTCCTGGGAGAGGAACCAAAGTTATGGGACCCACCTTTATTAGATTTCAAGTAAGTCTTTGGGTCCTCCTTCTCTAAAAGTGGTTAGGATTATAGAGGTAACGGAGTAGGGTAGTTCATGGGGATGTCCACTTCCTCTAGAAGCTTGTAAGGGCTCAACTCGGGACAGATTGGTAATTGAAAGATGTGTGGCCATTGCATGCTCACCAACTGTCTAAGGAAAGTCTTATGTGACAAAGGTGTCCCACTGGGTAATATCAGTTAAGTAGTAATGTTCGCAATACTGCTTCTCATATTACAAATGGTAGTATAGACATAAGAACGTTAACATATTAGGATGGGATCTAAAAGGGATAGAGGTTTGCCTTAAGGTTATGAAAGATCGTAAGAATCCATCTTTAATAGGGTCATAAGTGACCGAGAATGCCAACTTGTTGGGTATTTATCCTAAAAGCACTAATGAGTGATTGACTTGGATATCCACCCCATTGGTTAGATACTTGGAGTTTGTTGTGTGATGCGTAGACATACCTTGACATATGTAACCTGCTAAAAATATAGGGTATGGACATTAAGTAGCACCATATTTCAGCCACATAAAACTTTATGTTATGATCCCTCTCCTTGACATATCCAACAGGTCAGTAAATGGGGTAAAATCCATGGATGAAGTCATGATTGAAGCTGATGAAGAAGACGAAGTTGTTATGTTATTATTAGTAGTTATCGCTTTATTTCTTTTGTAAACTTGGGAAAATGAACTATTTGATGTACCCATTGAACAGTTGTAATTGTGGCTATTGTATTTCTATGGTTTTTAAATAAGTGGTACATCTTATTTTTAGCATTATATTTTCTCTTTCCACCGTGTGAGATTTCCTTTCGAAGTATTTGTGTATATATATTCTATACAAATGTAATCCTTACAGGAACCAACGACCCATTTAGAATGACTCTAAGTTTTGATGGGCCTTTTCTGGGTCAAAATTTAGGCCTATTCTGGGTGGGTTGTTACATTTGGTATCAGAGCATAGGTTACACGATTATAAGGGAATTATACGTATGAGAGACGTACTTGTATATTGAAAAAGATTTTTCAAACTAACACACACACACACACACACACATATATATATATATATACCCCAATAAGCATACACATTTATACTAGGCATCTTTATCGTTTTCTTCCTTTTTCAGCTTAAATACTATCTCAGGAGTATCACTAAAGGATTCTTCCTTTCCTTTTCAGATAGTAGAATGGCTGAAAACCCAACTGAATAGGGTAATCAGGCAAGGCTCATATACTTTCCACAAAGGTTTCAATAGTTTCTCCATACTATTGAACAGGTCCATGTAGCCAATCCTTCCCCGGCGGCACCTGCAGCTCCAGCCACTAAGGTAGCCTTTGACTTTTCCCACCTTTGTATGACTTTCATGCATCTTGGAGGGAAATTGTTTTCTAGAAAAGTGTAACGACCCGGGTTTTTGTCGACTTTGGTTATCGCCATAAACTCACTGATGACTAACCAACATCGAAAAAATACCGGTCATTAATGAAAGAAATTAGAGGGTGAGGAAAGATAAGATAGAAACTTAGAATAGAAGAAGAAGAAGAACACAACATTAGAGTAACACGAACCTCACAGCGGAACGAATAACATATAATATATATAACATAACTTGAAATATACATCTGTACTTGAATATACATCATTAACAAAGTTCAACACTTACAACACAGCGGAAATAACTATAGCTATATAATCCTAAAGCCTCCTGCTCCAAGCTCTTCCGGTATATCTGTAAATCCTGACTACTTGACTGCCCGTACAAAATTTGGCACCCAAGAGTTTAGGGAAAACAAAACAAAATAAACTCCGGGTCAGTCGGGACTGCTATGAGTAAAACAGTTTAAACATTTTAAGCCATTAAACGATATCTCATAAGACCACGCCGTATAATGGAATGGGTTTTTCCCTTATGAGAATCAAAAATATTTTTATATCAAAAACCTTTTGATATTATAATAATGTCTATCAACCACAACTATAATAATCATCTAGCAGAAACGCTTTCATCTCACGTTCTACATATATAGTATACAATCAAAACCGCAAGCACGTATTGGGTAATGGATTTCCAACTATGACAAGGTATGGAACCACCTTTCGCTAGTGTATCACTAGAAAGGAATACACTGGGTTCAACAAGAACATCTTGCAACCCGGCCACACATGACCGACCACTCATTTCGCTTGAGTGTATCGAATGTATATCACCAACGGTTGGTATCAGCAACCGTTTCCCAAATGGGACAGTATCGACAACAGATTTTTAGAAATAAATGAAACTCTAGATCAGGTGATTATACACCCTACTTCGTGTTGAGACACGAGAATTTCGATTGATAACAACAAAATAAAGATCAATGGAAATCATGACATGGAGCTAAGATTATCGATATGTAGATGTTTAAAGGGAGACAGAGCTTATATACAGGGGGATATAGCAATAAATATTAAAATATCAAGCTGTATTGTCATCAATCAAAAAGGGGGAGAATGTTGAGTCAATGGTTTCAATGCTTATTTTGATTTATGACAAGAAGAAGCTTCTACATCGACAAAAAGAAGACGAGAACCTTCATAGGTTAGAAGTTGATTATTTAGAGTCATAAATGTTAAAATCTATCCTCAAATAATCATACTTCTTTTTGGCTTTCAAAAATTACTTATAAGACCTTTTTTATGCATATCATCAAAAACATGTCGACCTACACTTTTTTATAGGTCAACAGGTTTTCAAAATATAACGGTCGAAAAGAGGTCGACCTATAATTTTTTATAGGTCAACAGGTTTTTAAATTACAACGGCTAAAAACATGTCGACCTATAAATTTTTATAGGTCAACAGCTTTTTGAAATTTTGTGAAAAGTCATCTCCTTTCTTGAAGAGTTACATCCATTTCTTCTCAGGAATAATCACTTTTTTTAAGAGCAACTTTTCACCAACAATTACATCTCCTCGATTATTATAAATACATCGATTTTCATTCATTCAAATTACCAAATCTTCTCTCCATTCTCTGATCTATATTGCATTATTCTTAGCATTCAAAAGCACTCAAAATCATTATATTATCGTTTGAATCTCCAAGCATATTTTATACACTTGTGATTCAAAACGATAATCCACTTCCTAATCTTTGCAAACATCATATTATATTTGAGGATAAGATTATAGGAAGGGTGTACTCAATCATTGACTAATCAGTGTTGAAGAAAGAACACATTCAAGGTCAAACTCTTGTAATCGTCTTGTGGGTAAGCTTGTAGCCCGTGAAATCAAGTGGGTAAGCTTGTAGCCCGTGAAATCAAGTGGGTAAGCTTGTAGCCCGTGAAATCAAGTGGGTAAGCTTGTAGCCCGTGAAATCAAGTGGGTAAACTTGTAGCCCGTAAATCAAGTAGTTGTGAACCTGTTCCTCCGGGTGAAGCGAGGGTGTTGTTTAGTGAAAAGCCGAAGAGGAGCTTCGGGACTGGACGTAGGACGGGAGGTCCGAACCAGTATAAAAATCTGGTGTCATTACTCTACTTTATTTATTGCATTTGTAGTTATCTGTGATATATATTGCTATCATATCATATTCCGCATAGCCATATTAAAGATCCTACACAAGTCGCGTACACACCCGACTTTTCAATTGGTATCAGAGCCTGGCGTTCTAGAAATCGTAACAACATCTTAGAACAAATGGCAATAAAGAAGTCTAGTCAAGGGATTAGAAAGTGGAAGAGCAACAAAGCCGAATCAAGAGAGCAAGGAAGCAAATGTATCATGGCTAAAGTCAGATCACAATCGGTATGTGTAGATTCATTATTTAAAGATCTTTTGTTAGACCATGAAAAATTATTGAAACTCCATACAGTCGTTTTAGCTATGTCAAAAAAGTACAAGGAAGAAAATTCCAAATTAAAAGAAGAAAACAATCGTTTGGTAAAACAAGCCAAATGTTTTGAAGATACCTTAGAAGAGCTTGTTTCTCAAAAAGATTTCCTTCAAAAAGAAAATGAGCAACTAGAAGATAAAAACAATGTTCTTTTAAAGGAAATCGATCTTTTGCAAAATAGAAATATATCATTAGAAGATTCTTTAAATAATTCTAGTTCTTTAATTTCGTCTCTTGAAAAAGAGAATGGAGCTTTAACTGAAAAGAATTTAGAACTATCTAAAGAATGTGAGTTTTTAAAGGTGAATAATAATATTTTGCAAAATGAAATTTCTGACTCAAAAGAAAATTTTGAAAAGTTACAATCTTCTTTAGATAATTCAGAATCTCAAATTTTAGGTCTCAAAACTGAGAATGGTACTTTAAAAAGAAAAAATTCTGAATTAAATAAGGAAATTGATGATTTAAAGAATAACAAAATTTCTTTTGAAAATGTCAATAGCGACTTTGGAAATAAATTTGATAAAAGTGCAAATAAGTTCGCAAAATTTAATAAAGGTCAAAATGATTTAAATATGATTTTATCTAGATCTCGACCTTTACATGACAAAAGTGGTTTAGGATATAATAAAACTAATCTTAGAAATAGTACTAGATATGCTTTCATGTACAATAAAAATATTACTGCTAGTACTAATGCTCATCCTAGATCCAATTATTATAGAAATTCGAATACTTCTATGACTAGAGATCTGTATAATAGATCTAGAAGTACAAAAAGGAATATCAATAGTGATTAATTAAGTATTTGGGTTCCTGTAAGTTGGAAAAACAGAGAAAAATATATCGATGATTATTTTGATTCGGTAGTTAATAACCAAAATTTTATCTTTAAAGGTTCCGTTAAACCCTCTTGGGTATGGTTACCTTCCATCTAACCCATGGACCCAAACAAAGTAAGTGGGTACCAAAAATATACATGTCATATAATTTTTGCAGGTACACCACAACAAAGAGAAGGCTATTCGGTATCTCTAAATATATTTGAAAACACAATTCAGTTTATCAAATTGCACATGATCTCCCGAAGGTACTTTAAATTATGTCTTATATTCGATTACTGTTCTATCATGATTTTTATTCTTTTTAATCAATAACAAAGAGGGAGAAATATGCATATATAATAATAAGTGTTGTTGGAGTTTGAAAATTTAAAAAAGGAAACCAGAAAAACAAAAGTATTCAGCACCTGTCGACCGCCCAGTTCTATGCTGTCGACCGGTCTAGTCTTTTTTGGTTTTTTTATTTTTTTATTTTCAACCAGAGAATTAACCTGTCGACCGCTCCAAAAAACTCTGTCGACCGGTTAGGCTAAAAATTTAATTCAAATTTCTTCCAGAACTCTTACCTGTCGACCGTCCCAAATACTCCCTGTCGACCAATCAACATACAAATGGTGGCATATATTCTTCCAGAACTTTAAGCTGTCGACCGCCCTAATTTATCCTGTCGACCGGTCTCTCTGATTTTTTAAAATTATACTAATCTTGATTATTGAGGTTATCATGATATTTATTCTTTTTAATCGATGACAAAGGGGGAGAAATGTTTTACATATACTATTTAAAATATATGTGCTTAATATGGTAAAAGTATATGTGTGCTAACATTTGTTAATGCAGGAATCAAAAGGTAAGATTATTTACTAACAAATGTTGCAGAAATTCAGGGGGACTTTATATTCAAAGGGAGAAAATCCAAGGTGTTGTCATCAATCAAAAAGGGGGAGAATGTTGAGACACGAGAATTTCGATTGATAACAACAAAATAAAGATCAATGGAAATCATGACATGGAGCTAAGATTATCGATATGTAGATGTTTAAAGGGAGACAGAGCTTATATACAGGGGGATATAGCAATAAATATTAAAATATCAAGCTGTATTGTCATCAATCAAAAAGGGGGAGAATGTTGAGTCAATGGTTTCAATGCTTATTTTGATTTATGATAAGAAGAAGCTTCTACATCGACAAAAAGAAGACGAGAGCCTTCATAGGTTAGAAGTTGATTATTTAGAGTCATAAATGTTAAAATCTATCCTCAAATAATCATACTTCTTTTTGGCTTTCAAAAATTACTTATAAGACCTTTTTTATGCATATCATCAAAAACATGTCGACCTACACTTTTTTATAGGTCAACAGGTTTTCAAAATATAACGGTCGAAAAGAGGTCGACCTATAATTTTTTATAGGTCAACAGGTTTTTAAATTACAACGGCTAAAAACATGTCAACCTATAAATTTTTATAGGTCAACAGCTTTTTGAAATTTTGTGAAAAGTCATCTCCTTTCTTGAAGAGTTACATCCATTTCTTCTCAGGAATAATCACTTTTTTTAAGAGCAACTTTTCACCAACAATTACATCTCCTCGATTATTATAAATACATCGATTTTCATTCATTCAAATTACCGAATCTTCTCTCCATTCTCTGATCTATATTGCATTATTCTTAGCATTCAAAAGCACTCAAAATCATTATATTATCGTTTGAATCTCCAAGCATATTTTATACACTTGTGATTCAAAACGATAATCCACTTCCTAATCTTTGCAAACATCATATTATATTTGAGGATAAGATTATAGGAAGGGTGTACTCAATCATTGACTAATCAGTGTTGAAGAAAGAACACATTCAAGGTCAAACTCTTGTAATCGTCTTGTGGGTAAGCTTGTAGCCCGTGAAATCAAGTGGGTAAGCTTGTAGCCCGTGAAATCAAGTGGGTAAGCTTGTAGCCCGTGAAATCAAGTGGGTAAACTTGTAGCCCGTAAATCAAGTAGTTGTGAACCTGTTCCTCCGGGTGAAGCGAGGGTGTTGTTTAGTGAAAAGCCGAAGAGGAGCTTCGGGACTGGACGTAGGACGGGAGGTCCGAACCAGTATAAAAATCTGGTGTCATTACTCTACTTTATTTATTGCATTTGTAGTTATCTGTGATATATATTGCTATCATATCATATTCCGCATAGCCATATTAAAGATCCTACACAAGTCGCGTACACACCCGACTTTTCACTTCGGAGCGGACGACTTAGCCATGCTGCCTGCCCGATTTCTGTCATTTACCAGATGTGAGGCTAGAAACTACGCTTTATCTTCACATCAGATTCACTTCGAATGCCACATTGTCAGATCCATCAGAAATCACTAATTGACGTCTGCAACAGTACATTATGTGTTAGCTAAAGAAGTTTCCTTCTCCGCTCCCACTCTTGGAACGGTTGAAGAAATCAATGTACGTGACCTTTCTGGAAATACCCTGTCAGACATTCATCCATACAAGTCATCCAAGAATAGGATGAACCGAAGGCACTATTCAGTACATCGATCTTAGGCACTGTTATCTAAGACTTATACAATAGCCCTTGCACTTTACTCCGTCTTTAATTATCCTTGGCATATATGATTCGCAATGCTTATGCCAATACAGAGTGGTTCTTTGGATAATAATCCAACCGGTCTCTCCGTATTAACAACGTTAAAATGGTCAAAACTTTGATAGTCTGTGATTTAACCATCAAAGAAAAACAGGTGTGCAAACAACAATATTATTTCCAGATGGAAATTTATATCGATCAAACATCATTTAACATTTATCTCCTTAGTTCATTTTTCATCTCCTGTTTCCATATATTCTAAATTCTTATTTCCTATTATCAGAAAACATTTCTGATTCTCGTTTGGAAAACATTTCCAAACTTCTTAATTGGGATTTAAACAGATGTTTAAAACTATATTGCGATGACGACTCAAACCACTATACTAAATTACTAAATCCACTTAACCACTTCACACTTGAACCGTAACCATTTCTTAACTTAAAACGCAGTCAATCAAGTTGGGGTATAGCTACCTCTCAGACCTTAACTGAACCACCTTTCAAATCTCGAAATAGATAAGATTTCAACTTTTTAACACTTTAACACTTCCTTACGAACCCTCGGATTCTATTTACGAACCCCCTTCTTTTACAAGTTTACGTGATTATAACAATGGTGTTATAATCTCTTACACCCGAATTATATTATCTTTAATATGACTTTTATTTCCTAACTCGAATAATATAACGATCAACTAATTTATTAACTCCTATTTGTTTAACTCTAAGCTATAACTCTTATTCGATGAACTTTTATTCTATTTAACTCTTACTGGATTAACTCTTATTCGAATAACTTATATTCGATAATCTCTATTTGAATATCTCTGATTCGATTATCTCACTTCGAATATCTACTATTCGATTATCTCACTTCGAATATTTATGATTCGGTTCACTTCTTTGAATAACTAAATTCGATTAACTCATTTCAAATCTATTCGAATAAACTAAATTCGATTAACTCCATTTGAATAACTCTAGTTCGATTTAACTCTATCGATTAACTTCTTTCGATTAAACTAACATCGATAACTCCTTTCGATTAAACTAACATCGATAACTCCTTTCGATTAAACTAACATCGATAACTCCTTTCGATTAAACTAACATCATAACTCCTTTCAATTAAACTAACATCGATAACTCCTTTCGATTAAACTAACATCAACTCCTTTCGATTAAACTAACATCGATAACTCCTTTCGATTAAACTATCATCGATAACTCCTTTCAATTAAACTAACATCGATAACTCCTTCCAATTAAACTAACATCGATAACTCCTTTCGATTAAACTAACATCGATAACTCCTTTCAATTAAACTAACATCGATAACTCCCTTCGATTAAACTAACATCGATAACTCCTTTCGATTCTATTCCTTTTTCTATTTGTTTACTTAACAAATAACTATCCCCATTTCAGTTCTATTTATTTAACAAATAAATATTTCTTTTATCTTTCCCATTTATTTAACAATTAAATATCTCATTTATAACATTCTATTTATTTCCTATAAATAAATATTTCCATTTATACTTCTTTCCATAAATGATTCCCTTTATATTTGTTTTACAAATATTTCCCTTTTTATATTTGTTTTACAAATATTTCTTTTTCTAACTCTTTGATTTTATAATTATTTCCTTTTATAAAACCATTTTTCTTCTATATATAAAATCCCTTGATTTTATATAAATAATTTATTTTCAAAATATACTTTGAAAATCCCCTTGTCTACATCCCCATATTTCTTACGGTATTTAAAATACCAAACAACAGTGATCGATATCATTCAACACATATAATCAACAACAGATTATATATCACATCATATACACCATATATGAAAAACAGAAAAATATATGTTGAGGAATCCAGTTGGATTCCTCCAACCTGTTTCCCTGCATCACAGATGTTAAACAATATAGATAACATCACTTTCAGTTCCATATTATATATTCTGTTAAACAGAATCAATATAGAAATTCAACTAACTGACTAGCAGTTCAATCAAACAGTCAACACACAGTCAATCAGACAATTTCTAACAGTTCTAAAAATACAACATGAAATTATAAACTGTTCAGAGTTAGTGAGATTTACTCACATTGGACTATCATCGTTAATAACGATAATTGTCCTTGATTCAGATTGGACAATTTATTTTGCTATAAATTGTAACGAGCTTCGATTCACTCCCCGCCAGTTCCACTGTGTAGCCACCGTCCCTACGATCCCAACGCAACTTACGGTTCGTCAATCTGATATCGTATGATAAAGTTGTACCCATTATAACTTTATACGATTTAATTTAAATAGAAACGAATATATATATATTTATTTCCGGGCCTCACATTCATTCCTTGGCCCAACTTAAAGGCTTTAAGCCCATACTCGTTGCTCTCCTTTCTTCCACGATCTCCAGCTCCTCACGAAACAGTGTCATGGTCGCAACTTGCTCCCTCCTATCTCCACCTTCACTTCATGGAACATCAAACTAAAATTACCAACCTTCTCCTCGTTCGATCCTCCACAACCTCCACTCCACCTCGACAAACTTGCACGCCCTCATCCAGGACCGAGTTGGGTCTTTCCAGCTGAACCCGTATAGACAGCGACCCCTTTTCCCACCGAAACCACCCAGACTTCCAACGCAGCTTCTACTCAATCTCCTAAACCCAATTATCAACACCAATTCAAGAATAAGGCCTCAAAAACCCAATCGGTTTAACCCTAGCTTTACTGTACTTCCGGCTTCACCCCCAAACGCAAATCTAGTATGATGAAAACTGTGCGGAAATGAAGAGGACGATCCCATAAGCACACACAAACTACTCTCGAGATTTATGGATTTTTATCTTATTTATTTTGAATTTTCTTTGCTCATGAAATTTGGTTGAGGAAAAAGAAAATGTGGCTGCTTGAAAATATTATTTGTTGACTTCGGGAAAACTAAAATTAGGTTAGGAAAGGTAAGGCCTATTTATAGGATTTTTAGATAGATATTTGTGTTCAGATATTTATGAAGATATTTTCATTTTAATATTCAATTCTGCACTCTAAAAAACCCTACGAACACACATGATACCTAAAAATCATGAAAATTGACGTACAGCTATAGTTTGATATTCCGGTCCCAACGAAACTGGTTTCGTCGTATCCCGACTCCGTCTGCTCACACAGCGTATTTTTAACTGTAAAAATACTGACTGTTTTTCACTCTAAAAATCTGTACGGCCACATAATAACTTCAAAAATCACGAAAACTGAAATCTAGCAATAATTTGACATTGCGGATCCAACAAAATTAGTTTCGTCGAATTCTGACTTCGTTTGCAAAACCGGCTATTTTTAAAGCTCTAAATGACCCATTTAAATATATGAATATATTTAAATATAATTAAATTAAATACAAAGAAATTTATATTATCATATATACTCACAGTGGAGTACCATACTGCTCTACTGGGATTTATAACTCGATATTCCAAATCTGGGTCAACCCGATATTCGATTTATATTGAAATTCCTTTTTAAAATATAAATAATTCCTTTATAAATTATAAAGGAACTCCACAGCGACTTTTCTAAAATTTGATTTGGACATAAATCAAAATCTACACGACGAAATCCCGATTTTTCTCTTCCACTAGAAAGATATACTCCACCAGCTCCACACGTTTCTTGTTTCATAGAAATCCGGCTTAAAACGAATCCTATACATTCAGTTGAAGTTCGAATCGCCAATTTATGAACTTCAGCGCCATTTCAAGCTCGATTTTAATTATATTATAATTCTATGTTCAAACTGTCATTTATATAATATATTCGTTATTCAAATTCAATTTCAAGCTGAGTTAAATATCATAGATGACCCGGTTCACACCATATCGTCATTTCAGCCAATTCTGATTATTTCAAAATTAAATATATTATTTAATTTATTATTTTAATTAAATATTCACCATTATTTAATTCCACGACCATTTAATTCACTATATCACTATTTATATAATTAAATAAATTAATTATAATACCTCTGCAAATGCGGATCATTACAAAAAGAAAGCTTTTACTAATGCCCAGTCTTGGCTAATGGACTGTGAAAGAATCTTTGAAGCTACTGGCTTCCTGATGAAGTGAAGAGGAGAATTGCGGCCCGACATTTGAAGGACGAGGCCCTTGAATGGTGGAACTTAATATCGGTGGAAAACGAGGGCCTGATATTTACGAGGGTCGAACTCAAAACTCGTTTTGAAGCAAATTTTTTGCCAAGGGAAGAAATGACTATCCAGCTAGAGAAATTCATCCACCACAAGCAAGGAAGCTTGTGCCTGCAAGAGTATGTATCCAAATTCACCGAATTATGTAAGTTTGAAAGGGGATTGATAGACACACCTGTAACACCCCGCATTTTTAAGATAATAAAATAAGAATAACTTAATTAAATATTCAGAATTAAGTAAAATGGACTATGCCATTGTGTCCGTCTCGAAATTTTGGTCAAAATAGACACCTGGTTTGCGTAAATCGGACACCGTATGAAGAAGTTATTGTGGTTTGAAATTTGTATACGCGTAGGAAGAATATATATACATATTAGGTTCAGAAATTCAAAAATGGGTCCAGAAATTCGAAAATCGGTTCAAAATTCAAAATTTTCAGAAGGTGGCAGATTTCTCGCCCAGGTGGGTCGACACCCTCAAGGGTGGGTCGACACCAGGGGTCGACACCCTCAAGGGTGAGTCGACACCGCGGTCGACCCCCTCAAGGGTGGGTCTACCCACATGCGGCAGATTTTGGCAGATTAGGGTTTTTGAGTTTCTGGATGATTCAGATAGCTTTTGGTCAAATCTGAGGGTCCTGGTTGCTCCATACACCTATAAACAAGACCTTAGACCTAACCCTAAACCTCATAATTTGGATACGCTGGAGCTCTGCCATTACTCTCTCTCTCTCTCTCCTCTCAAATATATTCAAAAATTTAGATTTATAAATTAGAAAATCTTAAATGAAGATCTAGAGGGAAGAGATTGATGTTTTTTTAGGCGTTCAGAATTACGTGAAAAGCAAGGTAACGTTCCAGATTCGATCTATTCAATTTTTCCTCCTCTTTCTTTTCCCTTTTCTCTTTTAGTAAAAAAATAGTAAATCCATGATTATAGGTTCTGAATTCAATTAGGGTGAAATCATGAAAGATTAGATCTGGACCAGATCCAGGATTTGGAAAGCTTACAAGGTGAGTGGATTTAATCCATATTATTTTAGATAATGGTACATAATCGTTTAGCATTCCCCTTTTTATTAATTGTGAATTTGCAAGATTTATTATAAATTACTTTTGTAACAAGTTGAAATGTTAATACGAATATGTTAGGAAATTCCTATGTAGAATTGGCTAAAATATTGAATGTTTACATGTTGAAGAAAATAAACTTGTTAGGATATGAATAGCCAATTCAGTGATTGTACCTACAAGATTTACTTGTCCCTACAAGATTTACTTGTCACATATTATTGAGTAATTGACATGTAACTTGCTAGATTTGAATAATTACCCGATTAAATGCTTACATATCAAAAATTAGAATTAAATACATGTTAAAAGGGACATGCGCCAAAATATAGGCATAACTTGACAACATGTAAATTGGATTACAGTA
This sequence comes from Allium sativum, assembly GCA_030737875.1. NCBI lineage: Eukaryota > Viridiplantae > Streptophyta > Magnoliopsida > Asparagales > Amaryllidaceae > Allium > Allium sativum. The sequence goes on from JASFAX010000033.1 coordinate 12,321,655, forward strand.
AAAATATGAAGAGGATAATATGCCAAAAATTTACATGGAAAAAGGATCAGTATTAAAATATGAACATGCCTAAATACAAAGTAATTTGGAACTGTAACGCCTTAGACACGAGGTTAGATAGCACTTGTGATAGAAGTCTGCCCGGACCCGCCCGGCATATCCAGCATTCATAAGTGGTAAATATAATGTGAGAGGTCTAAGTGCATAACTAAAAATGGTGCTAAGGCACGAGGTTAAATCGACTTGTGGTAGAAGTCTGGCCGGACCCGCCCGACAAATCCAGCGTCCGTGTAGGCTTAATATGAGAGGTCCAGGCATATGTATGTACATATATATAGATATATGTATATAACAAGATATGAATAAATGGTAATAATGGTAATTAAATGTCTTACTCAGAAAATAAGAAAGGAAGGGATGTAGTGGACTGAGTTAGTGTGATGCGAAGGAAAAGTGTTGTATTTCCCTAATTGACCTATTTCTAAGAACGTAATTGTAAGTAAGCCACAATAAATAAACTAAGAAAAGAAATTACTTGCTACCACGAATTTAGATGGGAATACGTTAAGAAAATAAATCATTGATTCCTCCTATCAAAATGATAAGGTGCATGAAGTGTTTTCCTTAATTAAAATAAGGAGCATATATTACAGTGAATGAAGAATACTGGGATACAACAGTAAGAGAAAATGGTTTAAAAAGGGGAATGATAATCGCCTAATATAAATAAATAACATTAATGAAAATGTTGTATAATAGATAGACTTGTCCTAGGGACAAATGGGGATTATAACTTAGGTTATAATAAACTAATAAGTAAATTGGATAACTGGTTAAATGAGATAAGGGACACTTAATTGTAAATTAAGTAATCAGAAAAGGGGAAAACCTGAAACCGGTTAAGAAAAGGGGGAAAATATATTGTACTTAATTATAAATTAAGTAATCTGTAAACTTGGAGGTCTGAAACCCACTGATAAGAATAGCATGCTTAATTAGACTTGTCCTAGGGACAAGAGGAAATTATAACATAGGTTATAACAAATGGCTAAAGAAACTTATTAATGGGCCTTAGTTAATAGAACTAAGTTAATAAGTAACCAATGATAAGTTGTAAAGACGATGGAAATGGAATTATGATTAAATAATAAGAATGAGGAAAACTTATGAAATGAAATAAGTTATATTTAATCATAAGTGGTAAGTGACATGTTGATTGAAAACATGTGAACTAAGAGATACTTAATAACGTATTAAGTAGAACATGTTATTGTGAAATCAAACAAGAATATAAAAGAGATTGTGGATTACAGACCTTGGGCCAAAATCTAGAGAATAACATGTTATGGCTTATTAATAAACTTAAGGGGTTAAGTTATATGACTAAAATTAATAAGCAAGAAGAACTTGGTAACTTGATTAATAATTCAATATGAAATGGAATAACCAAGTTAACTGGAAACCTGATGAGGAGAGGAAAGCGCGTAAAAGAATGTTTAGACATAGGGTCTAACAACATATTAAATTGAGGCGATTGGACCAGTCTGCATGTTTGAGGGTGAATAACCCAACGAGGTAGATCATCGTGATGTTATCAGGCACGAGGAGAGCGTATGTTCATCTGATTGTTCTGACGGCTCTGAAGGACTGGAAGGGGAAGCACGCGGCTTCCTGATATACGTAAGGTGCTCCTAGTAGTCCTCTGTGCAGTGACAGATGTTATAGGCTATGCTCGCAGGGGTTGGGTCTGCGTGTAACTACTAAGTGGGTGGGCCTTGATTGTAGAAGTAGTTATGCAGTCAGAATGTTGTAACGCGGTGACACTAGGGTGATTCGCGGTTACCTCAACGGGGAGGCAGAGGGTCACGACCAACACGGATAGTAGATCGTCGGATACCTATCATCGGCAGCCAGTGGGAATGTAAAGACTAGAGCTAAACCCAAGATACCATTCACCCTTCACTATTGGGGTAAGGGGTTGAGGGGAGACGCCACGTGGATGTTTAGTTTGTTTGCATAGGGGCAGTAACGCTTAGCTCTTGTAGTCTTTACTAGTTAAGGGAGGGGCCGAGGTGTGGCCATAGCCACCGTGAAAACAGACCCTAGGAATATATGTATTTCAAGGCTCTTAAAGGCGGGCTTGTACAGGTATGGAAAGCCTCCCGACTGAGTTCTGTGTTTCTTGTATCACCTTGCCATGGAACTCGGTGCACATTAGAGGACGTGCGACTGAGGCATCGAGCTACAATTGAAGATACGTATGGTGGACAGTCTAGATACATGCATGTCGGCTCTGGGTGGTGTATCGTAGTCTTGAGGGCATTACTCCAGTATGAATTCTGATTTAAACAAAGGTGGCAACACGTACGTTTGCGTAGCATAGTAATGACAGATATATGCAAAATGTAACATTGTTATATAGAGATCCATACGTCACTATGGCGTAGGATGAGGGACTGCGTATATTTCGATAATGTTACGGTGGAGACCATGCGAGTGGGGTACCATGGGGTGTACCTTAATATTGGGGGTAGCTACATATATTATAATTCCCCGAAATCCCCCTTACGGGAAATCACGGATTGTATTGAGGACAAGACGAATCAGAACACAAACAGAAGAACATTTCATTGCTTATTACAACTATTTCATCAGAATACAAGAATATACTGAGTATGAATAAATATTACACATTTACTAAATATCAGAGATTTAAATTACATTTAAATACATAGCATCGGAAAAGAATACAAAACACAACTAAAAGTAATACACAGATACAGAGCTTTCCGAATATCGCTTCAGCTGTAATTCAGGATCCTGTGAATATAAATCTGCAAAACCAAAACTGCTAGTTGCCCATGCAGAAAATAGGGGCATCCAGAGTTTAGGTTAAAACAATAAACTCTAGGTCAGTCATGTGACTGGTGTGCGAACTAAAACAGTTATTTAAAACTTTACTTTAAATCAGATATATTAAGGGACCACGCTGTATAACACGGAACGGGTTTCCTCCCGAGAATACCAGTGCATATAACAAAACATCGCAATGCTTTTTGGAAAAATGAAGCTATTATAAGACCCAGGTCCTATCACACAATGCAACGCAAGCCGGGGGATAGGGTTTTCCCTTATAATAGCCAAACATGCTTGGTACGTTAAAACAAATCATTTGATACTATTACAAGTGCATAGAATATAATTGTATCAATCCTAGACGACATGGGTACCATATATCATGTCGCCATACTAGGCTCTACAATTAAAACCGCAAATGTCACGTATTGGAAGTTGGATTTCCATCTATGAACCAAGGCAAGGGATCACCCTTACCGCTTCGAGACAATCTAGCCTACCATGTCCCAGGAAAGTACTTTGTCAAGCCTTTAGATCGTCAGGGCCGGTCCACTCGATGTGGATTAAAATGCCTGAACACTGCGTTTCCCCGCCCTATGGGGCGTAAACTAGTCATATCCTGACCAAACTATCGACCTCAGAATGACCGATAAAACTGAGGCGCCTCGCAATCCATCATCCACATAAGTAAAATGTCAGGGCTAGTAAACGCTGACACCACTCCTAGCTAGAAAGAAACGCATGTCCTCCCTGAAGTCCTCTCCCATTTCTGGTTCACACTAGGGTGCGAGGCTCGCGAATTAACGCTACAAAAAGCTACGTTATATTAACGTCGTGCTTTGATCATCAACCACAATACTTTGCTTATCAACAGAAGCCTTGATCATTTGCATCTCAGCATGCCACATAGGCAATTCACGCTATGCAACCGATGTCTATCAATCATAGAGAATGAAATCTGATGTCAGACACACATCCATTTACAAGTTCGTCCTGGGTCTGAACGAAACCGGAGGCACCATATTCCTCCGTCATATGTCCAATACAGGGGAGAGGTCCTCGCATATCCGGTTGATCTCCAAGTATGTCTGGACGATCACCACTTATTAGCTTGTCTTGGGTGTACAGCCCAATCAAGACATCAGTAATCATCCAAACGATGTGAAGACCTCTGGTCTTCAACCACTGTCTTCATCCTCGACATATCGTCGAATCAGTTATTCAGAATTGGATAAACCCGGTCTTTCTGAATAACTCGCGTATATAATAAACAATGCTATAAAAACACAACATACGCCTCATTCCAATCCAGAACATTTCTTTATTCAAATATTCTTATACTTTGGGGAAGATTCCCATTAATTTTATCAAAGACAAATTATTTAAATGTATTCTTTAATCTTCCTTTGGATATCATTTCAACCTAATTAAAGATGCATTAAAACTCCACTTGGTTTTAATCTTCCAAAAATCAATATTAACGATTGTTTAACTTGGGAAATCATATCCTGTCTTTAATTGGGTTAAAGAACCAATGTCATTTAAAACACGGTTCACGATAAACCCAAAATCACATTCCATTCCATCAGCCTTTAACCGTAAATTAGCAAGTGAACAATTCCCTAAGTATTAATCCCGAAGGCCGAAACCAACATCAGATCAATACCCAGGAAACCATTCAGCTCAACTAATCCCCAGTTAGTTTCTGATTTTCTTAACTCCATTGGGTCTAAGAACAGCATTATTAAAGATACCATTCACGACAACCCAAAATCACATTCCATTAACACTGGAATCTTCATGGAAAACAAATCGATATATAATTGATATCAATCTCCATATCTGACTAATAATATAAATGGAATAACGGCAAAGCCTTTTAAATTCCATATGTATTAACAGTCTTCCTCCATAGAATTTCATTTCGATTATTATCAATCGAATTCCATTCAATTCCAATTTAATATATTAAATTGGAAAACGTTACTTTGGAAAATTCCTGTTAAATCTTAATAAAAAGATTTATAAATTCCAAATCACATTTCACTGTAAATCGGGTTAAAGAACGAATGTCGTTAAAAACACAATTCACATTCCATCAGTCTCTAACCGTAAATTAGTAAGAGAACAATTCCCTAAGTATTAACCCTGAAGGCCGAAACCAACATCAGATCAATACCCAGGAAACCATTCAACTTAACTAATCTCCAGTCGGTTTCTAATTTTCTTAACTCCATTGGGTTTAAGAACAGTATTATTAAAGATACCATTCATGACAAACCCAAAATCCAATTTGATATTAAATACAAGGCTCTGAATAGAAAATATATCGGCTTATATTCAATATCAAATTCTGAAACCAACAAATATCGTATTTGAATAACGATATATATATATCTTCCAAATTCCTCTATAACATCCATATAATCACGAAATCCAATATCGAAATATTCCGAGGATAATTTCGATTCAAATCCATACCAATTCATGTACTGGAAATTCTAGTTATTTTTAAAACCATTTCAAATCCAATTTATTTATTTAAAAATACTAGATTTTTTAATTCTAGTTCATTACTAGTTCATTTCGATAAAAATATAATTTTGTCTTTTCAAATATGGAATTTTTCATCCTAATTATTTCCAAATCATTTATTATGATTTTACACAAATTATTTATATTTAATAATTTTATCAAGGCCCGTACAATCGATTTCCATCAACGGCCATCGAACTGCACTTACAGCAACCTTTTCCAAATTTGATTTGGACGTAAGTGCAAATCTAACCGTTAGATTTCAAATCTCTAGTAATCATTAGAAAACTCTTTTCGATACGAACCCAATGGTTCCGGTTTCAGGAGAATCCGACGGTCGGATCTCCCGTAATGCCCATTCGAAGTCAATGGTCGAAATTCGCGAACTACCGCAGCACGACGCGTTCTATTCAGGCCATTATATATATATATATATATATATATATTATATATTTCACCTATTTCCATTTAAAACATATTTTATAAATCATTTTAAATTCGTTTTCAAAGCGATTTCAACTTCATGTTCAATTTCTAATCAAAATTGAATATTCCATATCATCGATATATAAATGATAATATTTTCAAAACATTTGTTTTTGAAATCAATTCCTTTTCGATATTCATTATAAAAATGAATAAAATCGATATAAATATCGTCCACGTTAAAATGGCGTTAATCTAATCAACATGGCTTTATATATTTAAATATATTCGTGTCCATCCCAAATCGGACATCAAAATCAGATTTTGATTCTTTTCTGAATATCATTTTAAAATATTCGTTCATTCTGAACTGGAATCAGACACAGTCAATTACATATAATGTGATTATATGGATTTCATACAACACATGTACACAACAACAATCAGACACATTCAACCATCATCCAGTGTGCGTTCTACACTACATAAGCATCAAATATAAATATTTAATGCTTACAATAGCCTGTCAATCAATCGATCGACATACAGCTAATTATTGGGACTAGTATATGTCATATATCACCCCAATACCCGTGTGGGGTTTCAATCAACAAATACAGATTTATTTGTGCAGTTGGGCGATGTGTAAAATTTATCATCCCAATCATTATCAGTCAAATGTGTGTACAAATACAAATCGTCCGATTTGTAAATGAATATTTATTTCATATACACTCATATATATATATATATATATATAATTTTCCACTTCGTATATATATTTTATTCACATAGCATACATATATAATTTTCACATCATAATATATTTAATTTTCCACTTCGTATATATATTATTTTCACAACGCATATATATATTATTTTCATTTCGCATATATATTATTTTCATTTCATATATATTATTTTCATTTCATATATATATTTATTATTTTCCACGTCACATCACATATATATTTTCAATATCGTAAGTATATATATTTATATTTTTCCATTTCACATCACATATATATATATGTGTTATTTTATATATCGCATATAAACATTTCATTTACATTTCTCATCACAATCACAACACAATACAATCAAACAAGTCATCCATGGTCTGTGGACGACGGGGAGAAGTTCATATGTGCAGTTACAAAATAAATAACTACACAGTAAATATCAGTGAGAAATTCTCACCTTGGTTCTTTTATTTCTGAATTTCTATTCAGTTCTAATTTTGAATTTTCCTGAAATACTAATCTTCTCTATTTCAGTTCTAATCTGTTCTGAAATGTAGTGTTCGTCGCTACGATCGCAACGCACCTGAAATCGTCCGATTCCAATGAGTATTGAATGAGATATTAACATTTAAAGTTAATTCTATTTTAATTATAATTAAATCCTTAATTAGTGATTAGTTATGTTTAAATTAAATGTTACCTTTCCTTTTGGTTTCCCCTTCCAGGAAAACACGTCGGTCTCAAGAGAACCCATTCGTTGAAATCGATTTCAAACAAATGCGCCACCCACGATCGACGTTCCTCCGATCCAACCCCACCACAACAACCTCCCCACTACCGCCTCCGACCGCCTTCCACGTCAGCAGGCTCGAGGTCCCCCGGTGCACTAAAATCGAGGGCAACTCCAAGCCCTTTGGGGCTCGATTTTGACCAAATTACTAAATGAAAATCGATCTTGCCCGTTGAATGATTAGAGCCCAGTCTTGGCTTTGATTTTCCAGTTGAAAGGATTCGAAAATATAAAGGGGATTGAGGGATCGGATGGAGGAAAAACGAAGCGATTTGGTTCGCTGATTTAAAGGGAAGTGGCGCGCAGAAAATTGTGGGGAGGGTGGGTTTTGACCCTTATTTATATAAATATTTTTATTATATTAATTCAAAAATAATTCGTTCAGTCTTTGAACTCCAAATCAAAGCCAACGACTGTCACCCCTAGCTAAATACTCCCATTCCGGACACAATGGGATATGTTTCGTAGGCCAATTCGACTATTATGATCAGTTATTCTTCAAATTAAAATATAAAACATTCAATTTTAGATTTGAATGTACATTTTAATTTTACCAGGGTCACATATAACTCTAAAAATTCCCAAAAAATTATTTCTAGCTTCATATTGACGATACGGTCCTAACAAAACTAATTTCGTCAAACTTGGAGACCGTTTGAAAAATGGTCATTTTCTGGTCGATCCAAATTGACTGAGACTGTCAAAACACGTTTTACTTCGCCACGCTCACATATTAATCCCAAAAATTATGAAAATTGGAATCTAGCAATAATTTGACATTACGGATCCAACAAAAGTGGTTTCGTCGAAAACGGAGGTCGTTTGCAAAATGGCTATTTTTCAGGGCTATATTTTCCATTGCGACTATTCTGAATTTTCAACTGGACATAACTTTTTATTCCCGTCATAAAATTTTGATTTTTCGGATTCATTGGAAAGATATTTTCAAATAGATTCTAACATTTTTGGTTTCGCTAAAATCCGATTTATTTTGAATCTTGTACATTCATTTGAAATTTGAAATCGAATTTTCAAACTACCGCGCCATTTTCAATTCCTTTTATAATTAAAATAAATATTTATGTTCTAACGACGATTCAAATAAATATATACATTCTAATTCTATTCAAAATAAATTTCTCGTCATTATTGTTTAAAATAATTCACTTTAAATATTCAAAATTCATCAAAATTGCCAAAATAAAATTTTTAAATTGGTTCAGATTTTCTAGGTTGTTACAATCTCCCCCACTTGAAATCTTTTCGTCCTCGAAAAGGAACGGAGCTGAAACTTGTTTAACTATCCAACTCAACTTTCATTATGGCTTAAGTCCTTTAACTTTTCAGTTTCTAAGAACTTTTCAAATTTTTCAAAAATTTGGCTAACACCCTAAATTTTCGAAAAATTTCGCCATAACCTCCTTTGTACGGGAGCACCGGGAAAATCCCCAAACCCCCACACAGACCTCGCCAATCAAAAAGAAAAAGAAACAGCCAAGCGGCTCATAAAATCATCAAAAACCCCATTAAATACAATAAACATGTACCTATTTGTCGGCCAAACAATTTTATTCCTCTTCTCTAGCCTCCTTGCTAACATCTGTTCAATGTATATGCATGTACATGTATGCAATTTCAAACAATTTTCAATTCAGTTCAACATTCGATACAATTTGGCTAAATAGTTCAAATTTTAATTAATCAACCAATAATCAAACAACACAACCAGCAATCAATAGTGGATTATCGTTTCAAACATATAACTTTAATATATAGTCAAAAATCATGTTTTTGATGCCAAATCACAATAAATAATCCTATCTAGTTTTGGTTCTCACACCAGTCTAATGGATATATATATATATATATATCCCACTTTCAAAACTCAAAAATAAATTCTGATGGTGAAGGTTCAATCATCAGAATCATCTCCGAGCGACTAGAGTGTGATTCTATATCTATCTAGTACATTCGAGGCTTCAAATACATTTGGATCAGACGTATATTAAAATCTCTATATACCTGATCGTCCAAATAAATTTAAAATAAATATACAATTATGAATGATAAAGTTTAAATTTTCAAAACAAAATTTATTTTCATTTTTTTTTTAAATATCACTCTTCACACTCATTCTAAGATACTACTGATCCTATTTCTAATGAGTCATTCTCATTGGATATTACTAATCCAATTTCTGATGAATTCTTTTGTTTGGTTCTAACGTGCCTTGTTTTCCGAGCTCTGTAAACTAAGGCTCTGATACCAAACTATAACTCCCTGAAATCCCCCTTATAGGAAATCACGGATTGTATTGAGGACAAGACGAATCAAAACACAAACAGAAGAACATTTCATTGCTTATTACAACTATTTCATCAGAATACAAGAATATACTGAGTATGAATAAATATTACACATTTACTAAATATCAGAGATTTAAATTACATTTAAATACATAGCAGCGGAAAACAATACAAAACACAACTGAAAGTAATACACGAATACAGAGCTTTCCGAATATCGCTTCAGCTGTAATTCAGGATCCTGTGAATATAAATCTGCAAAACCAAAACTACTAGCTGCCCGTACGGAAAATAGGGGCACCCAGAGTTTTGGTTAAAACGATAAACTCCAGGTCAGTCATGTGACTGGTGTGAGAACTAAAACAGTTATTTAAAACTTTACTTTAAATCAGATATATCAAGGGACCACGCCGTATAACACGGAATAGGTTTCCTCCCGAGAATACCGGTGCATATAACAAAATATCGCAATGCTTTTTGGAAAAATGAAGCTATTATAAGACCCAGGTCCTATCACACAATGCAACGCAAGCCGGGGGATAGGGTTTTCCCTTATAATAGCCAAACATGCTTGGTACGTTAAAACAAATCATTTGATACTATTATAAGTGCATAGTGTATAAAACAACTTCAAATATAAATGTATTAATCCTAGATGGCATGGGTACCACATATCATGTCGCCAATACTAGGCTCTACAATCAAAACCACAAATGTCACATATTGGAAGTTGGATTTCCATCTGTCAACCAACGCAAGGGATCGTCCTTACCGCTTCGAGACAATCTAGCCTACCATGTCTCAGGCAAGTACTCTGTCAAGCCTTTAGATCGTCAGGGCTGGTCTACTCGATGTGGATTAAAATGCCTGAACATTGCGTTTCCTCGCCCTATGGGGCCTAAACTGTTCATATCCCGACCAAACTATCGACCCCGGAACGACTGATAAAACCGAGGAGCCTTGCAATCCATCATCCACATAAGTAAAATGTCAGGGCTAGTAAAATGGTGACACCACTCCTAGCTAGAAAGAAACGCATGTCCTCCCTGAAGTCCTCTCTCGTTTCTCGTTCACACCGGGGTGCGAGGCTCGCGAATTCACGCTACACAAAGCTACGTTATATTAAAGTCGTGCTTTGACCATCCACCACAAGACTCTGCTTTTCAATAGAAGCATTGATCATTTGCATCTCAGCATACCACGCAGGCAATTTACGCTATGCAACCGATGTCTATCAATCACAGAGAATGAAATCCGATGTCAGACACACATCCATTTACAAGTTCGTCCTGGGTTTGAATGAAACTGGAGGCACGTTATTCCTCCCCTATATGTCCAATACAGAGGAGAGGTCCTCGCATATCCAGTCGATCTCCTAGTACGTATGGACGATCACCACTTATTGCCTTGTCTTGGGTGTACAGCCCAATTAAGACATCAGTAATCATCCAAATGATGTGAAGACCTCCGGTCTTCAACCACCGTCTTCATCCTCGACATATCGTCGAATCAGTTATTTAGAATGGGATAAACCTGGTCTTTCTGAATAACTCGCGTATATAATAAACAAGTGCTATAAAAACACAACATACGCCTCATTCCAATTTAGAACATTTCTTTATTCAAATATTCTTATACTTTGGGGAAGGTTCCCATTAATTTTATTAAAGATAAATTCTTTAAATTTACTTTTTAATCTTCCTTTGGATATCATTTCAACCTAATTAAAGATGCATTAAAACTCCACTTGGTTTTAGTCTTCCCAAAAATCAATATTAATGACTGTTCAACTTGGGAAATCATATCCTCTCTTTAACTGTGTTAAAGAACCAATGTCATTTAAAACATGGTTCACGATAAACCCAAAATCACATTCCATTCCATCAGCCTTTAAACGTAAATTAGCAAGTGAACAATTCCCTAAGTATTAACCCCGAAGATCGAAACCAACATCAGATCGATACCCAGGAAACCATTCAACTTAACTAATCTCCAGTTAGTTTCTGATTTTCTTAACTCCATTGGGTCTAAGAACAGTATTATTAAAGATACCATTCACAATAACTCAAAATCACATTCCATTGACACTGGAATCTTCATGGAAAACAAATCGATGTATTATCGATATTAATCTCAATATCCGACTAATAATATAAATGGAATAACGGCAAAGCCTTTTAAATTCCATATGTATTAACAGTCTTCCTCTACAGAATTTCATTTCGATTATTATCAATCGAATTCCATTCAATTCCAATTTAATTTATTAAATTGGAAAACGTTACTTTGGAAAATTCCTGTTAAATTTTAATAAAAAGATTTATAAATTCCAAATCAAATTTCACTGTAAATCGGGTTAAAGAACGAATGTCGTTAAAAACGCAGTTCACAATAAACCCAATTCACATTTCATCAGTCTCTAAATGTAAATTAGTAAGAGAACAATTCCCTAAGTATTAACCCCGAAGGCCGAAACTAACATCAGATCAATACCCAGGAAACCATTCAACTTAACTAATCTCCAGCCAGTTTCTAATTTTCTTAACTCCATTGGGTTTAAGAACGGTATTATTAAAGATACCATCCACGACAAACCCAAAATCCAATTTGATATAAAATACAAGGCTCTGAATAGAAAATATATCAGCTTATATTCAATATCAAATTCTGAAACCAACAAATATCGTATTGGAATAACGATATATATATCTTCCAAATTCCTCCACAATATCTGTATAATCACGAAATCCAATATCGAAATATTCCGAGGATAATTTCGATTCAAATCCATTCCAATTCGTATATCGGAAATTCTGGTTATTTTTTAAACTATTTCAAATCCATTTTATTTATTTAAAAATATTGGATTTTTTTAATTCTAGTTCATTTCAAATCAATTCCTTTTCGGTATTCATTATAAAAATGAATAAAATCGATATAAATATCATTCACGTCAAAAAGGCGTTAATCTAATCAACACGGCTTTATATATTTAAATATATTCGTGTCCATCCCAAATCGGACTTCAAAATCAGATTTTGATTCTTTTCTGAATAGCATTTTAAAATATTCGTTATTTTAAAATATTCAGTCATTCTGAACTGGAATCAGGCACAGTCAATTACCATATAATGTGATTATATGGATTTCATACAACACGTGTACACAACAACAATCAAACACATTCAACCATCATCCAAAGTGCGTTCTACACTGCATAAGCATCAAATATAAATATTTAATGCTTATAATAGCCTGTCAATCAATCGATCGACATACAACTAATTATTGGGACTAGTGTATGTCATATCACCCCAATACCTATGTGGGGTTTCAATCAACAAATACATATTTATTTGTGCAGTTGGGCGATGTGTAAAATTTATCGTCCCAATCAATATCAGTCAAATATGTGTATAAATACAAATCGTCTGATATGTAAATGAATATTTATTTTATATACACTCATATATATATATATATAATTTTCCGCTTCATATATATATTTTTTATTCACACAGCATACATATATAATTTTCACATCGTAATATATATATATAATTTTCAACTTCGTATATATATATTATTTTCACAACGCATATATATAATTTTCAACACATATATATTATTTTCATTTCGCATATATATTATTTTCATTTCATATATATATTATTTTCATTTCATATATATATATTTATTATTTTCCACTTCACATCACATATATATTTTCAATATCATAAGTATATATATTTATATTTTTCCATTTCACATCATATATATATGTCTGTGTGTGTGTTATTTTATACATCGCATATAAATATTTCATTTACATTTCTCATCACAATCACAACACAATACAATCAAAAAAGTCATTCATGGTCTGTGGACGACGGGGAGTAGTTCATATGTGCAGTTACAAAATAAATAACTGTACAGAAAATATCAGTGAGAAATTCTCATCTTGGTTCTTTTATTTCTGAATTTTTGTTCAGTTCTGATTTTGAATTTTCCTAAAATTCTAATCTGCTTTGTTTCACTTCTGGTCTGTTCTGAAATGTAGTGTTCGTCGCTGCGATCGCAACGCACCGAAAATCGTCCGATTCCGACGAGTATTAAATGAGATATTAACATTTCAAGTTAATTCTATTTTAATTATAATTAAATCCTTAATTAGTGATTAATTACATTTAAATTAAACGTTACCTTTCCTTTTTGTTTCCCCTTCCAGGAGAACACGTCGGTCTCAAGAGAACCCATTCGTTGAAATCGATTTCAACCAAACGCACCACCCACGATCGACGTTCCTCCGATCCAACCCCACCACAACAACCGCCCTACTACCGCCTCCGACCGCCTTCCACGTCAGCAGGCTCGAGGTCTCCTAGTGCACGAAAATCGAGGGCGACTCTAAGCACTTTGGGGTTCGATTTTGACCAAATTACTAAATGAAAGTCGATCTTGCCCGTGGAATGATTAGAGCTCAGTCTTGGCTTTGATTTTCCAGTTGAAAGGATTCGAAAATATTAAGGGGATTGAGGGATTAGACGGAGGAAAAACGGAGCGATTTGGTTCACTTATTTGAAGGGAGGTGACACGCAGAAAATTGTGGGGAGGGGTTAGGGTTTGACTGGATTTTTGACCCTTATTTATATAAATATTTTTATTTTATTAATTCAAAAATAATTCGTTTAGTCTTCCAACTCCAAATCAAACCCAACGACTATCGCCTCTAGCTAAATACCCTCATTCCGGACACAATGGGATATGTTTCGTAGGCCAATTCGATTATTATGATTAGTTATTCTTCAAATTAAAATATAAAACATTTAATTTTAGATTTGAACGTACATTTTAATTTTACCGGGGCCACATACTAACTTTAAAAATTCCCGAAAACTATTTCTAGCTTCGTATTGACGATACGGTCATAACAAAACTCATTTCATCAAATTTGAAGACCGTTTGAAAAATGGCCATTTTCTGGTCAATCCAAATTGATTGAAATTGTCAAAACACGTTTTACTTCGCCACGCTCACATATTAATCCCAAAAATTATGAAAATTGGAATCTAGCAATAATTTGACATTCTGGATCCAACAAAAGTGGTTTCATCAAAACAGAGGTCGTTTGCAAAATGGCTATTTTTCAGGGCTATATTTTCCATAGCGACTATTCTGAATTTTCAACTGGACATAACTTTTTATTCCCGCCATGAAATTTCGATTTTTCAGATTCGTTGGAAAGATATTTTCAAATAGATTCTAAATTTTTGGTTTCGCTAAAATCCGGTTTATTTTAAATCCTGTACATTCATTTGAAATTTGAAATCGAATTTTCAAACTACCGCGCCATTTTCAATTCCTTTTATAATTAAAATAAATATTTATATTCTAACGACGATTCAAATAAATATATACGTTCTAATTCTATTTAAAATAAATTTCTCATCGTTATTGTTTAAAATAATTCATTTTAAATATTCAAAATTGCCAAAATAATTTTTTTAAATTGGTTTAGATTTTCCGGGTTGTTACATATATACTATATTATGTTAATCCACTGGGAAGTAAATGGGTACGACGTGTGTGTAAGCCTTGAGTGTTGATAACCCAAGTAACCTAATAAATAAAAAAAATATGATTGAATAGTATATATAGGATTATCCAATGTGTATAGTTTAAATCCAATCACCAGAACTTGTGTTCTGACCCCCTCCTCATAACATACTCGCAGGTTAGATTTCTGGCAGGGACATGATAGCCTTGGATACTGGTTAGGCAATATTATTAATATGGCAAGGCTATATTTTGATTATATTATATTTTATCCATTCCGCTGTGAGATATTTTCTGAGCTCTGACATATTTTATGT
Organism: Allium sativum; assembly: GCA_030737875.1. Lineage (NCBI taxonomy): Eukaryota > Viridiplantae > Streptophyta > Magnoliopsida > Asparagales > Amaryllidaceae > Allium > Allium sativum. The sequence goes on from JASFAX010000033.1 coordinate 12,337,184, forward strand.
CTCTGTCTTTTCTGCAGAATACCAGAGCAACTCAATCCGAGTTTCGATAGATGGGAGTTTTGAAAAAAAAATCAGTCTGTTGAAATTGGGGTTGTTACAACACCCATGAACAAAGCCCTTACATTTGTCAAACGACTTGTACGAGGTGCAACCGCAGGCCAAGGATTGTAGGACCTCGTTGGCAAAGGAGTTAAAGGGAAAATGTTTCAACAGCCATGAAGGACACATGTCCAAAGACTGCCCAAAGCCCAAGGTTCTCAAGAGTGGCCAAAACTATGCAATAGAAGCAGCACCAATTCAAAGCCGACCCCCAAGAGACCAAGGGCATCCCGCACTTGAAGGTATAACCACTATTTTAGGAAATTTAGTATACACCTTGTTCGATTCTGGAGCAACCCATTCTTTTATCTCCAAACGAATAGAAAATCTATTGAACCTTTCCATATCTATCTCGGATAGTTCGATAGAGGCGGCCAACCTTATCAGAGGATCAAAGTATCTTGAGCTATTATGTAAAGACTTAGTGTCGGAGGTTGACAATGTCGAGTTCCACTGTGAAGCATATGCACTTGATTTTACAGGGTATGACCTTATCCTAGGTATGGACTGGCTGTCGTTTTATGTGGCCATCCTAGATTGCAATAAGAGGATCGTTTATCTTAGGAGTCGAGGAGAACGTAACCTTTCCATGTAATGTCAAAAACAAGGATAAAGCCTTATTATATTCCTTGTATCCTAGTTCAGAAGGACCATCTTCGGTCCCTATAGTTTGTGAATTCTTGGATGTCTCCGAGGAAGTCATGGGACTTCCGCCCCACAGAGAAATCTCTTTTCGTATATAACTAGAGAAAGACGCTAGACCTGTAGCACTACCCTTGAGGCAAATGGCACCTAAGGAAAGAAGGAATTCAGATAATCAGATTTCAGAATTATTACAAAAGGTTTTGTTCATCAAAGTACCTCAGAATGGGGTTCACCTATTGTATTTGCAACCAAAGCAGACGGATCTTTGAGACTTTGTGTGAACTATAGGGAGCTCAATAAATAAACCAACAAGAATAGGTACTTTTTACCTAGATTTGACGGACTTTTTGACTACTTGGGAGGATCCCATGTATTTTTCCAACTAGATGTTACTACTGGATTTCACCAATTAAGAATTGCGGAGGACAGCAAGGACAAAACCGCACTTAGGATGCCAGACGAATTGTTCCAATAGGAAGTGATGCCCTTAGGACTAATGAATGCACATGCCTTCTTTGTTGACCTCATGAGTAGAGTGTTTAAGGGCATTCTTAATAAAATTATGGTAGTCTTTGTAGGTGATATCCTTATATTCTCAGAAGACCGTAAAGAGCATGAAGATTACTTAAGGCAAGTGTTAGGGATATTAAGAAAGAACCAATTGAAAGCACAATTCTCGAAGCGCCATTTTTGGAGGAAGAAGTAATATTTTTAGGACATATTGTGTCGAGCGAAGGCTTAGTCGTAGACCCCACAAAGATCCAGGCAATCAAGGTGTGGAGAATACCTCGAAATGCTACAGAGGTAAGTAGTTTCCTTGGATTGGTCGAATATTATAGGGAATTCATTAAAGACTTTGCCAAGATTGCTACTCCATTAACCCAATTAATAAGGAAGATATTGGTGTTTACTTGGAGTAATAAATGTGATAATGCCTTTAAGAAATTAAAGGAAGTATTAACTAGCACACCAGTCCTAGTTATACCCGACGGTTCAAAATTGTTCACCGTTTACACCGATGCTTGTGGGACCGGTTTAGGAGCAGTCCTTATGCAAGAAGGAAGATTTGTTGCCTATGTTGAGAAGAGATACCCATTCATGACCTTGAGTTAGCCGCGGTAGTGTTCGCCCTTAATATGTGGAGACGTTATCTTTTAGGGGAGAAATTTGAGCTGTTTACTGACCAAACATCCCTAAAGTATTTATTTTTTGAACATGACTTAAATTTGAGACAACAAAGATGGATGGAATATATCACCTTATTTGATTTCATGATCCGGTACACCTCGGGAAAGGAGAATGTTATGGTAGATGCTTTAAGTAGAAAACATGCGACTTTGAATGCAATCCTAGAATGGAAACAATTGGAGTTCCTCACAAATTTTAATTTGCAACCCTCACCAACCACTCCTAATGGTTTACTGAGGGTTACGATAATTAGACCTACCATAAGAGAAAGAATCCAAAGAGCACAAGACATTGATGGAGAGTTAAGAGGAATAAAGGAGAAAGTGGGAAAGAAAGAAACCTTTCCTCATTCGGTTAGGTATTTGATTAGCAATGATGGGAGTTTACTTTGGGATAGACGACTTTATGCCCCTAGAAATGAAGGGTTGAGGAAAGAATTTCTAGAGGAATGCCATCGGTCAAAATTGACCATACACCCCTTTGGGGATAAAATGTACAAGGGTATGAAGAGTAATCTCCATTGGGAACAAATGAAGAGAGACGTAGCCGCGTTCGCGGCCAAATGCTTGATGTGCCAAAAAGTCAAAGCGGAGCAAGGGAAACCCGAAGGATTGTTGTTACCTTTAGAGATCCCCATGTGGAAGTGAGAACATATTTCCATGGACTTTATAGTTGGACTTCCTACAAGCAAAAAGGGGAATGAGGCCATTTGGGTTGTGGTAGATCATTTACCCAAAAGCGCCCATTTTATACCTGTCTAGAAGACAAGCTCTGCAGCATCATTAGCCCAATTATATGTCAAATAGATTATCAGACTACATGGTATCCCATCGATTATCATGAGTGATAGAGACACCTTATTCACAAGTGAATTTTGGAGAAGCCTACAAGCAGCATTGGGGACGACCCTTAACGTAAGCACAACTTATCATCCACAGACCGACGGACAGACAGAAAGAGTAAACAGAATCTCAAAAGACTTTCCCAAAGCTTGCATCATCGACATTAGAGGAGTTTGGGAGCAACACCTTCCACTTGTGGAGTTCACGTATAATAATAGTCTTCAAACAACGATTGGTATGGCCCCTTTTGAAGTGCTATACGAGAGGCCATGCAAATCGCCAACCTGTTGGTAGGAAACTACTGACAAGGTTATACTCGGACCAGACTTCGCACGTGATTCCATGAAGAAGATATCTTTGATTAGGCAGATAATGAAGGCAACCCATGACCGTCAGCTATGATACCAAGTGTGACACCCCACATCCCTTAATGTCCCCCATATGAGGATGCATTAAGTTCCGTGAAGCGCATTAAGTATACAGTTGTTAGAGAATGGAGTTTTGATGACAACAACCTTATTTCAATTATGATTGATTATAAAATATATACTAACACTTTTTGTATAGAATATATATATACACACACACATATGCAGGAATTATATACAGGAAATATTACTGAAGAATGTACAGTTTTAAAGATGATAGAAATTCAGAGTTCAGAGAAATATCAAGACTCATGAGTATTCAAGATTTCAAGAGTTCAAGATTATTATAGTTATACAGTCTAGATTTTGTAAGACTCTAAATAGCACTGCAGGTTCAGTACTCAAATTTCTGATTTTCAAATTCTATTTTCTATCCTCAATTCTCCCTATTCTATTTCTTATCTTTTCTATTTTGTTTTATTTTTGTTTTTCAAACTTAAGTTTTATATATTTATGTTTTTATATTTTAGTTTAAAACCATATAATTTTATAAATATGTTTATATAGTTTAAACTTATGTTTTCATATGTCTTTCTACTTTATAATATTAATTTACAACACTATATTTTTATTCAAGAATTTCCAGAATTGTATTTGTATCAAAACACTTGAAATATGTTTTAAAATTCAAAATATACTAGAGTATGTCGACATGTAGAAAATAGTATGTCGACATATAACCGTCAGAAATTCAAAATTGAAAGGAAGTGTCTTTTCACTATTTGAAACATTTCAGAAACGTTACAACCTTTCACACACTATAAAAAGTGCTTGAATTCGAATTTTTAATCATCTCTTCTTCTCCACTTTCACTCTCTTTCATTATATAATTATTCTTAATCATTTTTATGATTTCTACACTTATACTCTACCGAACTCAATTCCGTTTTGATCAAACTTCTTCTCTCTACACTCTCTTGTCATCTCGCTCTGAATCAAGTGCTATTGAGGAGTTATAGGGCTGTTTGTAATTGCTTGGGTTTAGTGAAGTAGGAATCAGTGTGTTCCTTGTAGTCGAGAAATCAAGGAAGTAGGAATCGATGTGTTCCTTGTAGCCGAGAAATTTAGGAAGTAGGAATTAGTGTTTTCCTTGTAGCCATGAAACGAAGGAAGTAGGAATCGATGGTATCCCTTGTAGCCGTGAAATCAAGGGGGTTGTACTCGACTATTGATATAGTAATAGAACTCTGGGCAACCCAGCGTTGTGAGGGACTGGACATAGGAGTAATCCAAACCAGTATAAAATCCGGTGTGTTCTTTCCTTTTCTGCATTTTTATTTCTATTTATTTTGCATTTGTGTTTGATTATGTGTCTATAATTATGGTTATGGTGTTTGATTCGACTTGTTATTCACATAAATTTTAGATTTGTTTAAATTCTCAAAAACACTATTCACCCCCCTCTAGTGTTTGTTTTGCCTTAATGATCCATTCTGCATTCCCTAACAACAGTAGTTGAATTTCACAAGACAAAATAAATGCAACAGAAATAGAAGTTTTATTATAGCATAAAAACCATTGTTTTAAATTCTAGTTACAACATCATATCTCATTTCTCAATTACCAAAATAAAGAGAGATAAAACCAAATGTCTTATGAAACCAATTACTAGAGTACAAAATTGCAAAAGCATACCCCTCTTCCATACCCATATAAAAGTAGAGCAAAAGTCGAAGTAATACATAAAGAATAAAAAAGTCCAAGAATCCAAGCTAAATATCATGGTCACTACTGATCACTACCTAAGAACCTGAGGGAGGGAAGGGAAGGGAAAAGGAAAAGAGAGAGGGAAAAACAAAATAGATCAGACATAAAGTCTGATGAGTTCCAGTGATTTTCAATATAAGCATGAAATAGAGGTATCAAGACTGATAAATAAGACTGATTAAGAAAGTACAGTAAAATATACAGGTACAGAGTAACGATATAAAAAAGTAAGGTAAAGATCGAGTGAGCTTCTCATTTATATCCCAGGAACAAGTTTTCTACAACAATACTAGTATTCAAGATTAGGTGTTACCCTAATTACTACCCACGTGATCAGCTTCCTACTACGTAAATACCCAGTGCCAGCCCCGGTAGTAGGGTGTATCAGTACCTAAATCGGCAATTTATAGGACACATACCTATTTATTAGTGTTACAGCGTCTTAGTTTCCCCAATCGAACTCATGCACGCTCATGACTTCGCCAGAATGTGCACATACCCACCTTCCTCTTTTGAACCTATTACTATCCAGATCAGTAAAGTGTGCCCTGACCCCTACCTAGTGCGAGGCCCCCTAACAAGATACCAACAGGGATACTGACTAATATGGGTTCCACACAAATTGATACAAGCCAAACCCCCTAAGCTTGTGTCTCCAAGTAACTAGGATTTAAGAGTCCCAAAACCTGATACAACAGCGGAATGAGGGACCTCTTAGCTTGTTAATAATCCGGTTTAACTTAGCAGGATTAAGTTCATTAATAAGCATGGTTGTAAATGGCATTTCTCTGTAAATGTTATTATGTGTACAACCCCTTCCCCAAACAAGCACCTGCCCAGATGTATACATATATTACAGTAATTTAGTTTACTTAATTTACATATAGTACTTATATTTTCCATAACATGTTCTTTACTTAATCTTAAATTAAGCCTAGTTTAACATATTTGCATATTTTCCTTTTTACTATAATCCTTAAATTTACAGTCAAAAGCCCTCTTATTACAATATTCCCCAATTTCTAATTTTTATTGTCATTTCAATTATTCCAATTGTTCCAATTATACGCAATATAAACTGTAAATGGCCTACGCTCTCGGTGGCTTAGGCTCAGTGTAAATAAAAGGAAAAAGAAGGAGAACAACAGAATCAAATCCGAACAGTATAAAATAGGCATATAAAAGACTGTAAATGAATAAAAATATAGAAAAGAGGATAAGGAAGATATATCTATATATGACATAAATTAATGGTAAAAAACATATATTAAATATAAAACAGTAAAAGAACATATATATGAAATAACTTATAGCTACTATTTATTTCAGATCCAAAATTATTTACACAAACTCGAAGTCTATTTGAACCATAATTCTGAGATGAATGCAACGCTAAATTCGATTTTACTTGATTCTGAATATTTAATTAACTAATATTCATTTTATTGTTTTTACTGTACAATTATGGTGTATTAAATCATGAGGTGTTACACCAACAACCCATACCTTCATTGTTAGAAGCATCGTTGATTTCTTGAATCTTCCTGTATCCTTTGCAGTAGTCTGATAGAGGTGTCCAACCTTATTAGAGGAGATAAGAAACTTTTACTAACCAGTAAAGGCCTAGCATTAGATATTGACGGTGCCAATTTCTTATATAATGCGTATGTATTATATTTGAGGGTTATGGTCTCATATTAGGGATGGATGGGATTTCCTATTTAGGGGCCATCCTTAATTATTATAGGAAGGTTATTTCTTTGAAAATTCATGGAGGTCGTAGCTTAGAGATCCGTTGTAAGACTGGAAATAGGTAGTCAGCCTTATTGCATTTGATATCGTATGATTTAGAAGGACCATATTAGTGCCCATTATTTGTGAACATTTGGATGTCTTAGAAGAGGTTGTGGAACTTCCGCCCTAAAGAGAGATCTCTTTTAGGATAGACCTCGAGAAGGACGCGAGACTAGTCGTATTGCTGTTGAGGCATATGGCTCCTAATGAAAGGAGAGAACTGGACAAACAAATTTCTGAATTACTACAGAAGGAATTTATTAGATAGAGTACTTCAAAGTAGGGAGCACCCATTGTTTTCTCGATGAAGGTCAATGGATCTTTGAGACTTTGCGTCAATTATAGAGAGCTGAACAAGTTAACCAAGAAGAATAGGTACCCTTTACCTAGGATAGATGACATGTTCGACCATTTGTATGGAGTCCAAGTTTTTCTCAGTTGGATTTAGCGATAGGGTTTCGTTAGTTACGTATATTCGAGGAGAGTAAATCAACGATAGCGTTAGCATGCCTAATGGGTTATTCAAGTGGAAGTAATGCCCTTTGATTTGATGAATGCACTCGCTTTCTTTTTAGATTTAATGAGTACGGTATTTAAGGGAATTCAGTACAAGGTAATCGCCATATTTATGGATGACATTCTCATATTTTCCAAAGACTTTAAAGAGTGCGAGGATCACTTAAAAAGGGTCCTAGGAATTTTGAGGGAAAACCAACTCAAGACTAAGTTTTCAAGATGTCACTTTTGGAGAAGGACGTCAAATTTATTAGACATATACTTTTGGGGAAAGACAGTTTGTAGTCCCCGCGAAAGTAGAGGTTTTTCAGGAGTGGAGGATACCCCAAAATGCATCTAAGGTTAGAAGTTCCTAGGGTTAGCGGGATACTATAGGAAATTCACTAAATATTTCGCTAGGATAGAAACCCCTCTAACTCACTTAATGAAGAAAAATCTTAAGTTTGTTTGGAGCGTCAAGTGTAGTAGTGCTTTTGAAAGGTTGAAGAAATCTCTTACAAGTGCGCTCGTCCTTATTGTTCCTAATAGTACGAAGATGTTTGCGGTTTTCACCGATGCTTGTGGGACAGGATTAGGAGCAGTACTCATGCAATAGGATAAGGTAGTTGCCTGCGCAAGTAGACAACTTAAGGACCACGAGAAGAGATACCCTATGCATGACTTGGAAGTTGCAACCATGATGTTTGCTCTAAAAATGTGGAGACATTACGTTTTAAGAGAGAAGTTTGAGCTTTTCATTGATTATAAGTCTCTTAAGTACTTGGTTTCTCAGTATGACTTGAATCTCAGGTAGCATCGGTGGATAGAGTACATAGCATCGTTGGACTTCGCTATTCAGTATCTTAGGGAAGGATAATGTCATCGTGGACACTTTAAGTTGAAGACACGCCACCCTTAGTGCAATTACCGAGTGGAAGCAATTGGAGTTTCTTTCTAACTTTGATCTTCAGCCACCATTTGAAGCATCTCAAGGGCTTTTTAGAGTTATGGAAATGAAACCAGTTTTAGTGGATCGAATTAAGCATGAGCAAAGTCTTTATGAAGAGCTAAGAGTGTTGAGAGGAAGTATAGCTAGAGGAGAGCACATTCCTCATTCTAATAGATATTCTATAGATCATTGTGGGAGTTTGAGAAGGGACGGCCGACTTTATATTCCTAAGAATAGGAATCTGCGAGAAGAAATTTAGAAAAGTGCCATCGATCGAGGATTACCATACATCCCGGAGGGAATAAAATATTTAGAGATATGGGAAGGAATTTTTATTGGGAAAGAATGAAGAAGGATGTTGTAGAGTATGTGTAAAGATGTCTGACTTATCAGAAGATTAAGGCCGAGCAAGGTAGTCCCAGAGGGTTGCTGTTACCTTTCGAAATTCCCACTAGGAAATAGGAACACATCTCTATGAATTTCATGTATAGGTTTCCGAGGAGTCATAATGGTAATGAAGCCATTTGGGTCATTGTGGATCCTTTGACGAAGAGTGCTGATTTTATCCGAGTTAAGAAGAGTAGGACTGTAGCTTCGTTAGCCTAGTTGTACGTCAAGGAGATAGACTGCATGGAATTCCAACGAGAATAGTTAATGATAAAGACCTGTTAACACCATAATTTGCACTAGCAAAATATAAAGAAGCAGAAGGACAAGGAAAAAGGTTTCGCGTATCGAAGCCGGAACCAAGTGGGAAAAGCTCCAAAAGTTGCGTAACCAGCACCGAGAGCAAGAAATTAAAGAAATGGTACTAGCAGCGAAACGTCCAGGGAATCAAGGCCAATACCAGAAGCTTTAAAGTATCGTCCGACACCGACAGTGGAACAAGAAGGCAAAGTTATGAAAGTGACACCGAGAAAGCCAACATCAAAAGGGAGATAAGATCAAGACGTAGTATTTTTACTACCAAATTTAGCACCAAAACCAGATATTGATGGAGGGTAATGGAACCGCAGCCAACTCAAAAGAATGATCCGGAGGCATGGAGCCGACATCAGGCTAAAGCCGAAAGCATAAAAAAGGTGGTTTGATCAATAGGCTATCGGTACCAACACAAGGGAGGAAAGCTAAGTACCGATACGAAAGGTGACAACAACAAAGCGGTGCCGACACTATGGGTCATCAACATGCGAATAGTTCCGAAGACATAACGTGTGAAGTTGGAGGCATGCAAAGAAGAGCTGGAGCCGGAAGCCCATGACCCAAGACCTGAAACCAGGAAAGCATTCTGTATTATCCTAAACACAACAGGAAGCATTAATCCAGACAAAAGGGGATGAAAGGGTTATTGGCACTAATTAACTTAGTGTCGGGACAAAAGAAAGTAAAGATATTAGAGCAATAAGAAGCAGGGACACAAGGAAAACATTCCAAAAGATATCTAGTGGAGTCAAAGCTTGTCGACCTCCGAAAGACAGCTCCGAAAACCATCAAGGGATGTACCTAGAACATGCTTCCGCAAGACCAAGACAACCGGAATGGAAAGGCATGAAGTGGTCGACACCATGCTACCGCATCCGAAAGGGGTTTCTACTAAGTTTACAACCAAAGTGGGCCCAATATGCCTATAAATAAGACTCCAAGGGTCTCATTTTGGAACCTTTTTATTTTCTCATTCTCAAATCTTGTACTCTTACTAGAGAGTCCATACCCTAATTTGTAAATCAAATTGGGGATTTTCCTTATAACCGCCACCATGAATAAAATCATCAAAGCCCTTAAAGTGGAGTAGGTTCAGCCAGAATCGAACCACTATAAACCATTTTGTTCTTCTAATTTTCGCATATTAGGTTGTCTACTGATATGTTTCTTATTGCATTCTACTATGTTTCTGATTTACCAAAATACCCTTTTATAAGCCGTTTAGCTTTCAAACTTTCTTTGCACTTGGGGAACTCTTATCCCAAGGTAATTATTGGTCCTTAAGTCTCGTAAGTGTGATACTCACCTCTTGAAGGAAGAGTAACTAATCTTCGAGATTAAGACTTTGATATCTAGTAAACGGTGAACTAACTCAAGCTTGTAGGAACTAAATAATCCCTAAGCTTCCTTAGGTCCACATCCATACCCTTATTTCCGGTGTTGACGAAAAATATCGTTAACATTTTGGCGCTAGAAGGAGGGCCCGAACCTCAGATCCCCATTCCTACCTTTAACCTTTTTTGATAACTGACCACATTCCTAAGCTGTTCCGTCCCAGATTGGACTAGGATTTGAAGAAGAAAGATTATAGGAAAACCGCTTGAAACATCATTGATCTAGGAGATTTGAAGAGTAACATATCCTTGAACTTTCGGCCGAACTTCTTATACCTTATCCCTTGTTGTTAACCTTTATTTCTCCTACCTTCGTCCTTAGCTTAAACCTTCCATCCCTACTTTTCCCTTCTGGCATAAAACCTTCACACTTACTCCCCTTTTCGATGTAAAAGAGACTCCCAGTATCCGTCAAATATGGCTAGACCGAGAAAGATTCGTGAACAAGGTTTTAGCGCATCATCCACCCTAGAAGATTGGATACTTCCGGACTTTAACTTAGTAAGTTTGTAAATAGGGGAACCTTCAAGCTTAATGTATGGAGCGAGTAATGATTTGGAGGTACTGCATTTAGCTTCACGAATGGATATATAGCAAGAAGATTTATTGAAGAAGACATGGTCATAAGGGCTTCTAAAGCAGAACCTTATGAAATAGGGTCAAGAGCAATGGAAACTTATGAGCTTAATAGTCAAGTTAGGGCGATACAAAGTTCGCAAGATAGTCTAGTTTGGCAAAGAAGCAATCATATCATAAGAAATATGGTCAATCCAGAAGAAGGCGAAAGCCCAGTGTCGTCAAAAAAATAAAGATTCACAAGGACTTTCCTTCTCCAATGAGATAATGTTAACTAGAGTCCCTTTGATATGAAAATACCTACACTCCCATATGATGGAACAACATACCCCAAAGAACATCTCTTCATTTTCGAATGTTTCCCGAAGCATTTAGATGCAAGATTTTCTTCATGACCCTTCGTAAAGAAGCTAATAAGTGGTGTAGACACTATCATGGCCCAGTTATCACAACTTGGAAACAATTATCCATTACCTTTACCACATAATTTCATGTGTGGAAGGACCCAACAATCAGCGTTTATGATCTATCCACTATTAAACAGGGGTCAAAGGAAACACTTAATTACAATGAAAAGATTTCATATGGAGTCGCTCAAGGTAGAAGGAGTAGTAGATAGAGAGAAGCTGATAGATGCGCATTCATGGTTACTTGCACTAACACCTTTCTGGAAGGAGCTTCTACTAAACGAATGTGAAAGCTTGAGTGGTTTCTATTATAGAGCTGACAAATTCATTCACATGGAAGAAATTCTCGACACAAGGGAAAGTTTGCAACAAATTCGGGAAGTAGGAGAGTTTGCCCCCGATTCTTTTGCAGAAGGTGCTTTAGAGCCAGACAGAGGAAAAGATCACTATTTCTAAATAAGGGAAAAAGGAATCGAACCAGTCAATGTTGCGATTTAACAAAGAGGATCCAAACCAAAAAGTAAGAAGAGCATATTCATAGAGGTTGAAAGATGACCAACTGGAGAGAATGGACGAAAGCATTCCATACTTCCAGTAGAGGATAAAAATCTAACAATAAGTTTTCCATTTCAAATACTTACATGCATTGGTCATTTCACTTAGTATCCAACTTGTAATAAAACAAATATTAATACAAGTTCAAGTGTCATTATAGGTAAAAACCAAAACCTGTTCAAGCCTGTCCATACGACAAAAGCTCAAGGGGAGTACTTTCTGCCTATGTCTCGTCCTGTAGGAGGGAACGAAAGATCAAATAGGAGCATTTAAAAAACGTAATGCATGATTAAATGCATAACAAAGTTATTAGTCAATGGAAGGCTTTGATGGAAGCCGCCCAAAGGAATATGAAACAAAGAAACAATTAAATGCCAACCATTTCCCGACTAAAATGAGATTGCTCAAAATCTTATCTACTTTATCTAAAAAAATCATAAACTATCTTTATCAAAAATGTTATACTGACATATAAAAATGCTTCTATGAAAGGTATGGAACATACAATCAATAAAACCTTTTGAAGAAGGAGCAAATCAACAAACCCTTTAGAGGGAATGACAAATAAATAAGGCCTTTAAAGGAAAAGGCACAACAAGCAGAAGCTTCGAGAGAGATAAGCCACATAAAACAAAACCTCCTAGAAGAGGAGCGTCAAACAAAAGCTTCCAGAGAGAGAAGCCATATTAAATAAAGCCTCCAGAAGAGGAGCATCAAATAAAGCTTCAAAGAAGAGAAGCAACATCTCCTACGAGGGAGTGCCTTTCAAGTGGGCATAAATACTTGCATCTTCATCAATGGAGTGCCTTACGAGTGGGCCTAAATACTTGCATCTCCAACTAGTGGAGTCACCCCCTAAGTGGGGCTAGTTATGCATTTACCCATAAAGGGACCAGTGTCGCTCTCTTAGAGAGCATTCATTCATTTGCATATTCTGTGGGTTATGAATAAGACTAGACGTTAGATACCCTATGATCAAATAATCAAACGAAACTTCTTGGTGAACGGTTGATAGCCAAATGACCTAATGGAACTTCTCGCTGAACGACTGTGGATTCAAATAACCAAACGGAACTACCTGCTGAACGATCGAACAATTGAAAATTTGGGCGATTGAACGTAACTACCTGCTGAATGGTTAAATGATGAAACAATTGAACAGAACTACTGCTGAAGGGTTAAATGGTTTGAAAACTGAATGGAACTACTGTTGAATAACTATTTGGTTCAGGATAGGATTAATTTATTTCGAAAGCAGCCCTCTACATGTGCGCCTGAGAAATTATTCCTCGATATATTTATGACTCTTTCGCTTGGGTGGTTCCTCTGATTAAACTTCCGAGGAACCCCAAAATGGTTTATGGTTGTTTGATTACTCTCAGTGATGGTTGAGTTGTTTAACATTGCTCGCATAGATAAACTTTGAATAATGTGTGATTTTTTTGTTGGATGATCTTTTATTAAACCTTTGATGGTTATTCCATGCTTTTATTAAGGCATAATTTCTAATGATTTCTGGTTCCTACTTACCCGAGTGTGGTCTCGGGGTTTCTATATGATTTCTAATTCCCACTTACCCGAGTGTGAGTCTCGAGGTTTCTATTTGATTTATGATTCCTACTTACCCGAGTGTGAGTCTCGGGATTTCTATATGATTTTTCGTTCCTACTTACCTGAGTGTGAGTCTCGGGGTTTCTATATGATTTATGATTCCTACTTACCCAAGTGTGAGTCTCGGGGTTTCTATATGATTTTTTGTTCCCACTTACCCGAGTGTGAGTCTCGGGGTTTCTATATAATTTATGATTCCTACTTACCCAAGTGTGAGTCTCGGGGTTTCTATATGATTTTTGGTTCTTACTTACCCAAGTGTGAGTCTCGGGGTTTCTATATGATTTATGATTCCTAATTACCCATGCGTGAGTCTCGGGGTTTCTATGTAACACCCCATAATTTTAACGACACTAAAGATGATAAATTAAAAAATAATTAATTAAGTATTCAGAATTCAGTTAAACGGACTATGCCATTGTGTTCCTCTCGGAATTCTGGTCAAAGTAGACACCTGTTTGCATAAAACGGACACCGTATGAAGAAGTTATTAAGGTTTGAAGTTTGTGTATGCATAAGAAGAATATATATGAATAAAATAAGTCTAGAAATTCAAAACAGTTCAAATTCACGAGGAAAAGGGGAGCGGGAAAATTCCCACCCAAGGGTGTCGACCCCTAGGTCGACACACCAAGGGGGGTCAACCCCCTCACGGCAGATCTGGGCAAAATTCTTCTGGATGAATGTGGACTCCTTTCTTGACTTGGTTTGTTGGCTTTAGGCTATAAATAAGACCCTATTTCTCTTGTTTCTCCACACCTAAAACAATGGAGAACTAGATGCTGCCTCTGCCCAGATTAAATTAAGCCTTTTCTTCTGTAGCAATCAACTAGAGTCATTCAAGTTTAGAGATATGTGATTCAATATCTGCAATCTTTCTTCTATTTTCTAAGATCCAATCACAGTGAGTCTACGTCATTTTTAGATCTAAACACAAGTTAATTTTGACATGACTATAATTTGGATCTAAGCCTGTTACTATCTGAATCATATAAGATCTGCTATAACCTGTGTATCTAAGTTATTCTGACATGACTATGAACTAGATCTAAGCCTATACCTATTGAATCATGTCAGTTCTATCATTATTTGTAGATTTAATTCACTGTTTAGATCTCATCACGATTATTTATGATGTCCCTATTATGTTAGAATCAGTTCTACTATCATGTTCATCGGATCTGTTCCTATATGCCTATATTGTCATTATGCCCAACTTTTTCACTGTATATTTATTAGTTGCTATGCTTATTTCTGCCATTATATGTCAATCTGGCAATTATGTTCATTTATGTCCTCTTCCCTTCTTTTTTCCCCTTTTATTTTTAACAGACAGGCTACCTTCGAGCCTAAGCATACTGCTGAAATATGCGAACGCAAAAAATTGGGAACGAGAGGAAAACGTTAAATTTGGGGCATAACTTGTATTGGGAAATTTGGGTATAACTTGAATGTAATACATGAATATGGATTTGGGGCATAAGCCAAATTTTGATTAAAGACCTTAATTTGGGTCATATGATTCATTATGAACATGACTTGGGAAAGGGGAATGAAAATCTATAATGACATAGGAATAATTGGTTAATTATGAAGATGCCTAGAATTACGGTAATTAGAAACTGTTATCGCGCTTAGACACGACGTTAGATTACACTTGTGGTGGAAGTCTGCTCGGAACCTCCCGGCATGTCCAACGACCACAAGTGGTAAATCTAATGTGTAGGGTCTAAGCGCATAAACACGAGACGTGCTAAAACACGAGGTTAAACCCGACTTATGGAAGAAGTCTGCCCGGATCCAACTGGCATATCCATCTTCCACAAGTTGTAGGCTTAATGTGGGAGGTCTAGTACAGTATAACCATAAATGAATATGGTAATAAACTTGAATACTTAACCAAGTCGAATCAATAGGAATTGTATATGTTAACTTGAGTAGGGGTTAAGTAAACTTGTATGAAACAGTGGGAGGGTTAAGTATATCTTGGGGTTGTGGGTAATATATATATATATATATATATATATATATATATATATGCCCACAAACTTAACCCATGGGGTTATGCAATCTTTTAGTATGGTATGGCATACCTTATGGAAAACCTAGTTGGGATGCAAGCGTAGGGGGAAGCTTGCAACATCTTGAGTGTGGGACCCGTTTCAGTCACTAACCCATATATAGGTATCAAACGAGTACTCAGAACTAGGTCGGAGTCGGGGCATGCTTACTGGGCTAATTGTAAGAGATCCAAAAGTGGGGGGACAGTGTAAGCGGCGCATTCCGACAGAGTCATGATCGTGCATGGGTCTGGAAGAGGAGGTTTAAACGTTGTGACACCTGTAGATATGGTTGTGCACATTCTGAAAATGAAGGGTTGCCACTGTAGGAAGTGATACGTCCTACTATGGGGCCAGTACAGGGTATCTACGGAGAAGGAAGCCGATAGATTGGGATAGTAATTAGGGTACATCTAGACTCCAGTATGTTTAGGATCTCGTTATTATCCTTAGGGGTAACTCCAGTATATTGGGTTGCCTGTTATTGTATGGGGTTAAAACCTCTAACTAGAAGTACACCTAAGTCTACCATCTTATACATGTTGGGAATCATCTCATTCTGGTTATACTAGTATTGGTGCAGAGAGAGAAAGGGAAAGTATTAGAGAAGCGCAATATATCCTATCATGTTTATCCTGTTTACCTTCTCATACCTGCCTTTTGTGATGTTATCTCTTTTATCCACTTTATATGCCTGTCATGATACTTTTACTTATTTACATGCTAAAAGTAATTGGACTCGCCAGACTTTATGTCTGACCCATTTTGTTTCCTCTTCTTTATCTTCTATCACACCTCCCCCCCCCCCCACAAGGTTCTTAGGGTGGGAATACTCAAGCTTGATCAGGATCCTCTTTCATCTTGGTTGGAGCTGCTTTGATGTACTGCTTGATTTCATATCTCTCTCTACTATGGCTATGTTATGGGGATTATGATTCTTTTATTATTATTATACTCTGATGGTTTAGTAAAAGACAGAATTTTTAAGTTGATGTACTTGGTTTATGTATTTTCAGACTTATGATGTTTTGAACAACGATGTTATGTTTTCTGCTTAATAAAAAGTTTTAAATTTCGGTGCTATTTTATATCTGTCTTGTAATGTTTCTGTTTACCTATAATGCTTCATGGAACTTAATGAATTCTCTTAATGAGTGACATTAACGGACGTGGGGTGTCACACTTGGTATCAGAGTTGAAGGTTACTAGATCGAATAAAAGATTTTGAAAATTATTTTCAAAAAGGTTTTAAAAGAAAGCATTTTCAAAAGAAAAGTCTGTTTTGAAAAACATATTCCCTAAATCCATTGGAAACATCTTTCGAATTTTCTGTTTGAGTCCCTTTTCCTTTTCTTTTCAGCATGTTTGGGGAACCGATCCTTCCCAAAGGGTGTCCCTATTGCGGCATTTTTCCGTAGGCATGTTAAAACTACGGCACATGTCGAAGGGTTAAGAAGTGCCCAACCTCCATCTGTAGCCGCAGTAATTTCACCTGCGGCTAATTTTCTCTCAAGCATAGTAAGGTTTTCCGTGCGATGGAGGCAGCTTTCAAGAGACTTGTTGACATGTAACACAAGGATGGTGAAGAGAAGAATAAGGGAGTTAGCTGAGGAGCACAGCCCAAGGATGGGAAAAAGGGTGGCCCAAGAAAGAACAAAAACAACAAAAGAAGGGCGGAAAGAACGACGAAGCCCGAGATAAGAAGAAATGTCATGAGCACTTGGGTCATTTGGTCAAGAAATGCAGAAGAAGGGATAACAATTTTTTCAACTGTGGCAAAGTCAGATACTAAACTAGGGAGTTCCCGAAGAAGCTAGGACAGGGCCAAAGGGCAGGATCTTTTGGAGGGCAAATGCATGCTCTCGTGGCCAGTGTACTGGATAGAGGTAGGAAAGTTTTGTCGAAGGTCTGATTTCTCTTTCCAATCATCCTGTTGGAACTCTTTTTGATTTTGGCACTTCACATTCTTTTAAATCTGATTCTGTGGTTGAGTCTCTGCATCTTAGCACTAGTATGGTTTTGGATCCCGTAGTTATCTCAAACCCCATTAGGGGTACAGCTCATTTGTCCATGATTTGTCGGGGTTCGAGAATATCTGTGTTAGGCGTCGAGTTTGAGTTGCGATGCATATGTGCTCGGTTTTATGGGATATGGTTTGATTCTAGGGATGGATTGGCTAACCATGTATGGTGCCATTCTGGATTGTGAGAGGAGGGTCATTATACTTTTGACTTGCCATGGGAAGACCCTCGAGATTTCTTGTGACCCAAAGGGGTATGCCATGCTTAGTTTCCTAGAGTCACTTGATGCATCTATCGATGATCTGCGATCTGTACCAGTAGTCCGTGAGTATCCTGATATTTTTGATGAGATTCGGGGCTTACCCCCGAGGCGTGAGATTAACTTCCGCATATATTTGGTGGACGATGCAAATCCAGTTGCATTGCCTGTGCGCCATATGGCTCCAAGGGAAAGAAGGGAGCTCAGCAAGCAAGTAGGGGAGCTACTTGAGAAAGGGTTTATCGGGCAAAGCAGATCTGAATGGGGTGCTCTGGTTGTATTCGCAACTAAGGCGGATGGTTCGCTTCGCTTATGTGTAGATTATAGAGAATTGAATAAACTCACTAAAAAGAATAGGTACCCACTCCCGAGGATAGATGATCTGTTTGACCAACTTGTTGGTGCATCAGTATTCTCTCAATTAGACTTGACCACGGGGTTTCATCAGTTGAGGGTGGACGAGGACAGTATAGACAAGACCGCTTTTAGGACTCCAGATGGTTTCTTTGAATGGCTCGTTATGCCTTTTGAGCTGACGAATGCACCCACCTATTTTGTTGATCTGATGAGTAGGGTGTTTCGGGAGTTTCTAAATAAATCTGCTGTGGTCTTTATTGATGACATCTTAATTTTCTCGAAGAGCGAGGAAGAGCATGCCTTACATATAAGGGAGGTTTTGAAAACTCTGCGTGCACATCAGCTTAAGGTGAAATTCTCCAAATGCCATTTTTGGAGAAAAGAGGTGAGATTTCTAGGGCATGTGGTCTCTAAAGATGGGATAGCAGTAGATCCCGCGAAGATAGTTGCAGTTCAAGATTGGCAAATCCCAAAGAATGCAATGGAGGTGAGAAGTTTTCTGGGCTAGCAGGCTATTATAGGAAGTTTATTAAGGATTTTGCAAAGATATAAGCCCCACTCACCAGGCTGACGAAGAAAATTTTGACATTTTCATAGGATATAGATCATGATGTTGCTTTCCAGCGATTGAAGAGGGCTCTGACAACAGCCTCGGTCTTGACCTTTCCCAATGGAAACAAACTGTTTACAGTAAACACTAAAGCATGTGGTACATGGCTTGGTGCGATTTTGATGCAAGAGGGAAGGGTAGTATGTTATGGGGGTAGACAGCTAAGGGTTCATGAGAAGAACTACCCTACCCATGACTTAGAGCTAGCTGCCATAATGTTCGCACTTAAGACGTGGCGCCATTATTTGCTTGGAGAGAAGTTTGAGTTGTACACTGATCATAAATCTCTCAAGTACTTGTTCTCTCAAAAGTATCTTAATTTGAGGTAGCAAAGGTGGATGGAGTTCCTAACATCTTATGACTTCAAGAATGCTTATACCCCTGGCAAGGGTAATGTGGTGGCAGACGTATTGAGAAGGCAGAGGATGGATTTAAGTCCTCTATTTGTGGAGAGGAAAAGCTTGGATTTTATATCGACTTTTGACTTTAGAACCTCCACAGAGTTTTTGCCTGGCTTATTTGCATCACTGGAGGTGCGACCTACTCTTATGAATCAGATAGGAGCTTCGCAGCAAGAGGATCAAAAGATTTCAGACATCATGGATAGGCTCAGTAGAGGGGAGACTTCTAGCCACCTCAGTAGATATTCCACAGACGATAAATGGTGGTTGTGATGAGATGGAAGGCTTTGTGTTCCCCGAGTTGGGAGTTTGTTGAAGATAGTCTTAGAGGAATCCAATCATTCTAAGATGACTATTCATCCAGGTGGTGATAATATGTATTGAGATATGAAGAGGGTTTTCTTTTGGGCTGGGATGAAGAAGGATGTGGCAGAGTTCGTTTCTCAATGTTTGATTTGCCAGCAATTCAAAGCTGAGCAAAACAAGCCCGGTGGTTTACTTCATCCTTTAGAGGTCCCACAGTGGAAGTGGGAAAGCGTCTCTATGGAATTATCGATGTTTTGCCTAGATTAAGGAAGGGAAACACTAGTATTTGGGTTATAGTAGACAGACTTACTAAGAGCATTCATTTCATTCAGTTAAGAGTAAGGGGACGGCTGCACGGTTGGCAGCAGTTTACGTTCGTGAGATAGTCCGTCTACATGGAGTACCTTCTAGCATCATAGGTGATCATGACCCCATTTTCACTAGTGAATTTTGGAGGAGCCTGCAAGTAGCATTAGGTACACTGTTATGTTTGAGCACCGCTTATCATCCTCGGACCGATGGACAGATGGAAAAGGTGAATAGAGTTCTTGAGGATCTTTTAAGGCTGTGTATCCTAGACTTCGGAGGGACTTGGGAAGAGCACCTTCCTTTAGTAGAGTTTGCCTACAACAACAGTTATCAAGCCAGCATTGGCATGGCACCCTTCGAAGCATTGTACAGACGACCCTGTAGATCACCAACTTTTTGGTAGGAATCTACAGAAAGACTACTACTTGGACTAGATATGGTTAGAGAGACATTCGAGAAGTTTGATCTTGTTAGACGGCGAATGAAGACCACTCAGGATAGGAAAAAATCCTATGCATATAGGAGAAGGACTGATATTGAGTTTGAGGTAGGAGACATGGTTTTCATTAAGGTGTCACCTTTGAGGAATGTGGTTCGCTTTGGATCTATATGGAAATTGGCACCAAGATTTGTAGGGACATTTGCCATAACAGAAAGGATTGTCCAAATAGCCTATAGAATAAAGTTACTAGAGAGACTATCCGGTGTTCATGATGTTTTCACGTTTCTCATTTGCGAAAGTGCTTGCATGATACCACAGAAGTACTTAAGCCAAGTATATTAGAGGAAGTAGAGGTGGAATGGGAGGCGACAGTTAGACGAGTTCCTACCCTTATTCTTGGATCAAAAGGTAAGAAGCTACGCAATAGAGAAGTCAAGTTGATGAAAGTTCAGTGGGGAAATAACCAAGAGGATGCAACTTGGGAGACCGAAGACAAGATTCGCACTTCGTACCCTTTCTTTTCAAGGGTATGTTCTTAACTTCCTTTCCAAAGTTTTTATTTATTCTTGTTTCTATCATTTAAGTATCGAATCTTTGACCTTTAGGTAGGAATCCCATGGATATAAACATGTGTTTGAGACATGTTGTGTTTGATGGATACAAGTGGGTGCAAGTGTTTGCCAGTGGTTGCTCGTGGATGCATATACACACACATTAGGCACTAGATCGGCTCAATCACTCTCATACTGCATCTGGATGTGTGTGCATTTTTCTTCTTTTAATGGATGAAAATGGGTGTATCATCATATGGATGTTGCATTTGGACGGATGATTGTGCACACATATAGAACTTACATGTTATAATAGGATTATTGCATACATGTTGGATTCATTGCACTAACATACATTGTATTAAGGAAGTCGACTGAATCAGTAGACCGCCTGATCTTTTGCATTAGCATAAGGAAATATACACACACCTTTGCATATGTTCATATAAGCATTAGAAGCCTTTAATGACAATGGATGCTCGTGATTGGTGGATGAGTAGATGGATGATGAATGGTAGGATATACATTCTTCTTAACTTAGAGATTTCGGGGATGAAATGCTTTGAGTAAGGGAGAATGTGACACCCCGTAATTTTAACGACACTAAAGATGATAAATTAAAGAATAATTAATTTAGTATTCAGAATTTAGTGAAACGGACTATGCCATTGCGTTCGTCTCGGAATTCTGGTCAAAATAGACACCTGGTTTTCGTAAAACGGACATCGTATGAAGAAGTTATTATGGTTTGAAGTTTGTATACGCATAAGAAAAATATATATGAGTAAAATAAGTCCAAAAATTCAAAACAGTTCAAATTCACGCGGAAAAGGGGAGCGCTAAAATTCCAACCCAAGGGTGTCCTGCGTCGACCCCATCAAGGGGGTGTCGACCCCTAGGTTGATACACCAAGGGGGGTCGACCCCCTCACGGCAGATCTGGGCAGAATTTTTCTAGCTGAATGTGGACTCCTTTCTTGACTTGGTTCGTTGGCTTTAGGCTATAAATAAGACCCCATTTCTCTTGTTTCTCCACACCTAAAACAATGGAGAACTAGATGCTGCCTCTGCCCAGATTAAATCAAGCCTTTTCTTCTTCAACAATCAACTAGAGTCATTCAAGTTTAGAGATTTGTGATTCAATATCTGTAATCTTTCTTCTATTTTCTAAGATCCAATCGTCTACGTTATTTTTAGATCTAAATGCTTAAAAGTTAATTTTGACATAACTGTAACTTGGATCTGAGCCTGTGACTATTTGAATAAAATCAGATCTGCTACAACATGTGTATCTAAGTTATTCTGACACGATATGAACTAGATCTAAGCCTACACCTATTGAATCATGTCAGATCTATCATTATTTTTGGATTTAATTCACTATTTAGATCTCATCATGCCTGTTTATAATGTCCCTATTATGTTAGAACCAGTTCTACTATCATGTTCATCGGATCTGTTCCTATATGCCTATATTGTCATTATGCCCAACTTTGTCACTGTATATTTATTAGTTGATATGCCTATTTCTGCCATTATATGTCAATCTGGGTATTATGTTCATTTTTGCCCTCTTCCCATCTTTTTTGCCTTTTATTTTTAATAGCCAGGCTACCTTCGAGCCTCGGCATACCACTGAAATATGCGAACGGAAAAAATTGGGAACGAGGGGAAAACGTTAAGTTTGGGGAACAACTTGTATTGGGAAATTTGAGCATAACTTGAATGTAATACATGAATATGGATTTGGTGCATAAGCTAAACTTTGATTAAAGACCTTAATTTGGGTCATATGATTCATTATGAACATGACTTGGGAAAGGGGCATGAAAACCTATAATGACATAGGAATAATTGGTTAATAATGAAGATGCCTAGAATTATAGTAATCAGAAACTGTAACCGCGCTTAGACACGAGGTTAGATTACACTTGTTGTGGAAGTTTGCCTGGAACCGCCTGGCATATCTAATGACCACAAGTGGTAAGTCTAATGTGAGGGGTCTAAGCGCATAAACACGAGACGTGCTAAGACACAAGGTTAAGCCCGACTTGTGGAAGAAGTCTTCCCAGACCCAACCGGCATATCCAGCATCCACAAGTTTTAGGCTTAAGTGGGAGGTCTAGTGCATTATAACCATAAATCAATATGGTAATAAACTAGAATGCTTAACCTAGTTCAATCCATAGGGATTGTATATGTTAACTTGAGTAGGGGTTAAGTAAACTTGTATGAAACAGTGGGAGGGTTAAGTATATCTTGGGGTGGTGGGTAATATTATATATAGGCCCACAAACTTAACCTGTGGGGTTATGCAATCTTTTACTCTGGTATGGCATAACCTGTGGAAAACCTAGTGGGGATGCAAGCGTAGGGGGAAGCATGCATCATCTTGAGTGTGGGACCCATTTCATTCACTAACCCATATATAGGTCTCAAACGAGTACTCAGAACTAGGTCGGAGTCGGGGAACGCTTACTGGGCTGATTGTAAGAGATGCAAAAGTGGGGGACGATGTGGGCGGCGCATTCCGACGAAGTCATGTGCGTGCATGGGTCCGGCAAAGGAGGTTTAGACGTCGTGACACCTATAGATATGGTTGTGTACATCCTAAAAACGAAGGGGTTTCACTTTAGGAAGTGATACGTCCTACTGTGGGGCCAGCACAGGGTATCTATAGAGTATGAGTCGATCAATTGGGGTAGTAATTAGGGTACATCTAGACTTCGGTATGTTTAGGATCCCGTTATTATCCTTAGGGTAACTCCGGTACGTTGGGCTACCTGTTATTTTATGGGGTTAAAACCTCTCACTATAAGTACACCTAAGTCTACCATCTTATACATGTTGGGGTCATCTCATTCTAGTTATACTAGTATTGGTGCAGAGAGAGAGAGAGAGGGAAAGTGTAATAACCCGGAAAATCCGAGCCAATTTAAAAAATTTATTTTGGCAATTTTGATGAATTTTGAATATTTAAAATGAATTATTTTAAATAATGACGATGAGAAATTTATTTTGAATTGAAATAGAATGTATATGTTTATTTGAATCGACGTTAGAATATAAATATTTATTTTTAATTTTAAAAGGAATTGAAAATGGCGTGGTAGTTCAAAAATTCGATTTCAAAGTTCAAATGAATGTACATGATTCATAATAAATCGGATTTTAGAGAAATCAAAAATATTAGAATCTATTTGAGAATATCTTTCCAACGAATCTGAAAAATAGAAATTTCATAGCGGGGATAAAAATTTATGCCCAGATGAAAATTCAGAATAGTCGCTATGGAATTATGGCTCTTAAAAATGGAAATTTTGCAAACGATCTCTGTTTTCGACGAAACCACTTTTGTTGGATCTGTGATGTCGAATTATTGCTAGATTCGAATTTGCATACTTTTCTGAATCAATATGTGAGCATGGTGAAGTTAAACGCGTTTGACCAGTTTCAGTGGAATTTAATCAACTAGAAAATGACCATTTTTCAAACGGTCTTCAAATTCAATGAAATTAGTTTTGTTAGGACCGTATCGTCAATACGAAGCTAGAAATAATTTTTCTGGAATTTTTGGGGTCCGTATGTGACCACAGTAAATTGAAATGTGCGTAAAAATTCAATATATTGATTTATATTTTTATTTTGATGGAAAATGATCGAAACGATAGAATTGGCTAACGGGACATGTCCCATCGTGTTCGAAATGGGGGTAATTAGCTAGGAGCGACAGTCGTTGGGGTTCATTTGGTGTTAGAGGTGTTAAACATTTTAAATGGAAATTAAATATTATTTAAATTTATATTTTATAAACCTAGGTCAAATTCAAATCGGTCAAACCCTCATTACATTATTTCATGGTCAACCCGTGAGAAAACCATCTCCCCCAGTTTCAAGTCACGACGCCTATTCCAAGAACCCGCCGCCGCCATTTCTCTCTTCCCCCCTCAGCCAGCCATCCTCCGACGATCTCCGCTCCCTCCCCCTTGGCACCACCGCCGGCCACCCAACCACTTCCCCCTCTCGTTCCAATTGAAAATCCAATCGTCCAAACCCTAAATCGCCACCATCCCGTCGCCGTAGACCACACCCCGCTAGCCGCCACCCCTCGGCCACTTTAGCAACCCCCCACCACTGTTGCGGGCCCCACACTGCCACCCCTTCCTCTCCGGCGCCTCGTTCAAGAACACCAAGCCTTGAGACACCAATTCCTTCGCTGCTTCGGCCAATGTGGCGCCGCCGCCGGCCATTGAGCCACTCCTCCGCCACCCGGCAATGCTTGTAAGTTTTTATTTTTATTTTATTCACAAATGTAAATAAAAATAGGATTTTTGTTTATAGGAGTAGCGAAGAAAGATTATATTTTTAATCATAGAAAGAATGGATTTTTATTTATATATATAGAAGATAAAAATTCGATTTTATATATATGAATAGAAGATAAAAATTCGATTTTTATATATATGAAGAGAAGACAAAAATCGATCTTTATGTATATGAAGAGAAGACAAAAATTCGATTTTTATATATATGAAGAGAAGATAAAAATTCGATTTTTATATATATGAAGAGAAGATAAAAATTCGATTTTTATATAAATGAAGAGAAGATAAAAATTCGATTTTTATATATATGAAGAGAAGATAAAAATTCGATTTTTATATATATGAAGTGAAGATAAAAATTCGATTTTTATATATTTGAAGTGGAAATAAAAATATGATTTTTATGTACATGTAGCGTTATTAAAAATGTAATTTTTATTATGAACGGCGTGGTAAGGACTACATTGGAATTTCAAACAAATCCAACCGGTTCAGGAGTTCAGAAGTAAAACTGGCGTAGTGGAACCCAAAGGTGAGAACTCCTCACTTTTATTTTAATTTCTAGTTTGAAATATATACTAGGATGCAGGCGGTGCTTAGCAGCACCCGTCGTCCACAGACCATGAATGACTTGTTTGTTTGATTGATGTATTGTGAAATTTTATTGTGTGATGTGGAATGAATAAATATTTTATAGTTAAAAATATAATTTTTAACGTGTATATAAAATAAATATTTATAAACAAATCGAACGGTTTGTTTATGTACACCCATTTGACTGATATTGATTGGGACGATAAATTTTACACATCGCCCAACTACACAAATAAAAATCTTTTTTTGTTGATTTGAAACCCCACACGGGTGTTGGGATGATATTTGGCGTACGCTAATCCCAATTATTTAGTTGTATGTCGATCGATTGGTTGACAGACTGTGTAAGCGTTAATTATTTATATTTAATGCTTATGCAGTTGTGTGGTGCACTTTGGATGAGGGTTGATTATTTATCGTTGCTATTATATACAGGTGTTGTAGGGAATCCATATAATTAACATTATATGGCAATTGATTGGGCCTCACTCCAATTTGGAAAATAAAGAATATTATAAAATGAAAATTCATGTGTTGAATAAAGGAATATTCATGTGTTGAATAAAAGAAAATTCATGTGTTGAATAAAATATATATTCATGTGTTGAATAAAAGAAAACTCATGTGTTGAACGAAATATTTATACAATAAAGTTCACATTTTTATCGTAAGTAAGAATTAATAAATATTCATGTGTTGAATAAAATATATATTCATGTGTTGAATAAAATAATATTCATGTGTTTAATAAAATATATATTCATGTGTTGAATAAAAGAATATTCATGTGTTGAATAAAATATATATTTATTTATTGAAGAAAATATTCATTTGTTGAATAGAATAACGAAGTTATTGAAATATATAAAGCCGTGTTGATTAGATATGCACCATTTTGACGCGAACAACATTTATATCGATTATATTCATTTTTATAATGAATATAGAAAAGGAAGTGATTTCAAAATATAACGTTTTGAAAATATTACCATTTATATATTAATGATGTGGAATATTCAATTTTGATCAGAAATTGAATATGAAGTTGAAATCGTTTGAAAACGATTTATAAAATACGTTTTAAATGGAAATCGATGAAATATATATTATATATATTATATATGTAATATAATGGCCTGAATAGAACGCGCCGCGCTGCGGCAGTTCGCGAATTTCGACCATTGACTTCGAATGGACATTACGGGAGATCCGACCGTCGGATTCTCCTAAAACCAGAACCGTTGGGTTCGTATCGAAAAGAGCTTTCTAACGAATACAAGAAATTAGAAATCTAACAACTGGATTTGTAATTATGTCCAAATCAAATTCGGAAAAGGTCGCTGTAAGTGCAGTTCGATGGCCGTTGATGGAAATCGACTGTACGGGCCTTGATAAAATTATTAAAAATATCAATAATTAGTGTAAAATCATAAGAAATGATTTGGAAAGAATTGGGATGAAAAATCCCATATTTGAAAAGATAAAAATAGATTTTTATAAAAATGAACTAGTTTTGAACTAGAATTATAATCCATTTATTTTTAAAATAAATAGATTGGATTTGAAATGGTTTAAAAATTAACCAGAGTTTCCAATATATAAATTGGAATAGATTTGAATCAAAATTGTCTTCGGAATATTTCGATGTTGGATTTCGTGATTATACAGATATTGTTATGGAAATTTGAAAGATATATTTATATCGTTATTTCCAATACGATATTTATTGGTCGTAGAATTTGGTATTGAATATAAGCTGATATATTTTCTATTTAGAGCCTTGTATTTAATATCAAAAGGGATTCGGGTTTGTCGTGAATGGTGTCTTCATTAACACTGTTCTTAAACCCAGTCGAGAAAAAGATTAAATCTTTTTATTTAGATTTAATGAAGTATACCAATTAAATAATATTGAATTGGAATTGAATTGGAATTGATTTTTGGGTTTATCATGAACGGTGTTTTAAATAACACTTGTTCTTTAACCCGATAAATAATGGAATGTGAATTGGGTTTGTTGTGAACTGTGATTTAACGACATTCGTTCTTTAACCCGATTCACAGCGAAATGTGATTTGGAATTTATAAATCTTTTGTTAAGATTTAAAGGAGATTTTCCAAAGTAAAGTTTACCAATTTAAATAAAATAAATTGGAATGGAATGGAATTCGATTTGGTAATAATTGAAGTGAATTTCTGTGGATGAGGACTACTAATATATATGGAATTTTAAAGGCTTTGTCGTTATTCCATTTATATTGTTAGTCGGATATGGAAGTTTATATCAATTATATATATATATATATATATATATCGATTTGTTTTCCATGGAGATTCCGTTGTTAATGGAATGTGATTTTGAGTTTATCGTAAGCTGTGTTTTAAATGACATTAGTTCTTTAACCCAATTAAAGATAGGATTTATTTCCTTGATTTGAATAATCATTAAGTAATGATTTTTGGAAATTAAAACTGAATTAGAGTTTTAATGAATCTTTAAATAGATTGAAAGGTGAATTTGATAACTAAAATTATCAAATTCAAGAAATGATCGAGAATGGAGTATCACCAGTTTTGCTCCAAGCGATAGTTAAATCTTTAATTAGATTTGAACGTGAAATGGTAATTGAATTTACCGATAACACCGTGGTGTTAGATATGAAGTATTATCAGTTTTACTTCATGGGATGAATAGGTTGGGGTTGGGAAATTTAACAAATGATTACTTCGGTAAGGTTCGTTAATCCCGACTAGTTTGGATAAACCATGATTTGGTTTGAAATGATATCCAAAGGAAGATTAAAGAAT
The DNA here is from genome assembly GCA_030737875.1 of Allium sativum. Lineage (NCBI taxonomy): Eukaryota > Viridiplantae > Streptophyta > Magnoliopsida > Asparagales > Amaryllidaceae > Allium > Allium sativum. The sequence continues at coordinate 12,365,618 of JASFAX010000033.1, forward strand.
AAATTCAAAGAATTTATCTTTGATAAAATTAATGCGAACCTTTCCCAAAGTAAAGAATATTTGAATAAAGGAATATTATGGATTGGAATAAGACGTATGTTGTGTTTTTATAACACTGGTTTATTATATATGCGAGCTATTCGGAAAGACCGGGTTTATCCCATTCTGAATAACTGAATTGACGAGAAGTCGACGGTGGTTGAAGACCGGAGGTCTTCACATCGTTTGGATAATTACTGATGATTTTGATTGGGCTGTACACCCAAGAGGAGGGAATCAGTTGGTGGTCGTCCAGACGTACTTGGAGATCGATGGATATGCGAGGAATAAGGTTCCTCCGGTTTCGTTCAGACCTAGAACGGACTTGTAAATGGATGTGTGTCTGACATTGGATTTTATTCTGTGTTGATTGATTTCTATTAAATATATATCTGTTTGGTGACGGAGAATTTATTCTCTTGCTTAACGCCCTTCTCTGAGACGTACGAGCTCAGAGGTTATATATCAATAGATATCAGTCGCATGGCATGAATTGCCTATGTGGCATGCTGAGATGCAAATGATGAAGGCTTCTGTTGAAAAGCAGAGTCTTGTGGTTGATGATCAAAGCATGGCTTTAATACAGCGTAGCTTTGTGTAGCGTTAATTCGCGAGCCTCACACCCCGGTGTGAACAAGAAATGGGAGAAGACATCAGGGAGGGCATTCTTTTCTTTCTAGCTAGGAGTGGTGTCAGTGTTTTACACGCTATGGCATTTTACTTATGTGGATGATAGATAGCGAGGCGCCTCAGTTGTATCGGTCGATCCGGGATCGATGGAGTCATTTGGCTCATTTACGCCCCATAGGGTGGGGAAACGTAGTATTCAGGCATTTTAATCCACATCGAGTGGACCAGCCCTGACGATCCAAGGGTCACTCGAGCTCTGATCCTGAGACATGGTAGGCTAGATTGTCTCGAAGGAGTGAGGACGATCCCTTGCCTCGGTTCACAGATGGAAATCCAACTTCCAATATGACATTTTGTGGTTTTGATTGTAAACCTATATATGGCGACATAGTGGTATGGGGCACTTATGCTGTCTTTGATTGATACTTATGATTGAAGTTGTTTTATACACTATGCACTTATAATAGTATCAAATGATTTATTTTAACGTTCCAAGCATGTTTGGCTATTATAAGGGAAAACCCTATCCCCCGGCTTGCGTTGCATTGTGTGATAGGACCTGGGTCTTATAATAGCTTCATTTTTCCAAAAAGCATTGCGCTGTTTTGTTATATGCACTAGTATTCTTGGGAGGAAACCCGTTCCGTGTTATACGGCGTGGTCCCTTGATATATCTGATTTAAAGTAAAGTTTTAAATAATTGTTTAGTTCTCACACCAGTCACATGACTGACCTGGAGTTTATTCTTTTAACCTGAACTCTGGGTGCCCCTATTTTCTATATGGGCAGCTAGTAGTTTTGGTTTTGCAGATTTATATTCACGGGATTCTGGTTTACAGCTGGTATGATATTCGGGAAGCTCTGTATCCGTATATCACCTTCAGATGTGTTTTGTATTATTTTTCCGCTGCAGTAATGTATTTAAATCTATGATATTTTCTTATGTATAATATTTATTTATACTCTGTTATATTCTTGTATTCTGATGGAATTGTTGTAATAAGCAATGAAATGTTCTTCTGTTTGTGTTCCGATGTGGCTTGTTCTCAACTCAATCCGTGCTTTCCTTACCGGGGAAGTTCGGGTCGTTTCATTGTGCTATCAGAGCTTTGGTTTACAAAGCTCGAGAACAAGACACGTTAGAAGCAAACGAAAGAATTCATCACAGATTGGATTAGTAATATCCAATGAGGATGACTCGTTAGAGTTGGGAGCAGTAGCATCCTAGAATGAGTGTGAAGAGTGTTGCTTTTAAAAATAAAAGTGAAAACAAGTTTTGTTTTGAAAATTTAAATCAATTATTCGTATTTGAATATTTATTTTAAATCGATATGGACAATCAAGTATATAGAGATTTTAATATACGTCTGATCCACGTGTATTTGAAGCCTCAAATATATTTGATAGATATAGAGTCACACTCTAGCCGCTTGGGGATAATTCTGATGATGTCCGGACATCATCAGTATTTATGTTCGTGTTTCGAAAGTGGGTTTTCTATATGATTCCAATTGACTGGTGTGAGAACCAAAACTAGATAGGGCTTATTGTTGTGATTTGGCATCAAAAATCTGATTTTTGGACTATGTATCAAAATTATGAATTTGAAACGTTAATTCACTACTTGATTGGTGGTTGTGTTGTATGATTATTTGTTATGTAATAAAACCATTATGTGAAAGAACGGTATATATAACCAAATTGTATCAAATATTGAATTGTATTGAAAATTGTTTGAATTTGCATGCATATACATGTACTTACATTGAACAGGTCATAGCAAGGAGGTTAGAGTAGAGGAATAAAATTGTTTGCCCGACAAATAGGTACATGTTTATTATATTTCTTGGGTTTTGGATGATTTTATGAGCCGATTGGCTAGTCGCTTGGCTGTTTCTTTTTATTTTTGGATTGGAGAGGCCTGTATGGAAATTTTGGGATTTTCCTGGTGCTCCTGTGCAGGGGAGGTTATGGCGAAATTTTTCGAAAATTTAAGGTGTTAGCCAAATTTTTGAAAAAATTGAGAAGTTTTTAGAAACTGAAAAGTTGAAGAACTTAAGTTATAATGGAAATAATGAAAGTTGAGATGATTAGTTAAACAACTTTCAGCTTCGTTCCTTTTCGGGGACGAAAAGTTTTAAGTGGGGGAGATTGTAATAACACGAAAAATCCGAGCCAATTTAAAATTTTTATTTTGGCAATTTTGATGAATTTTGAATATTTAAAATGAATTATTTTAAACAATGATGACGAGAAATTTATTTTGAATAGAAATAGAACGTATATGTTTATTTGAATCGACGTTAGAATATAAATATTTATTTTTAATTATAAAAGGAATCAAAAATGGCGCGGTAGTTCAAAAATTCGATTTCAAAGTTCAAATGAATGTACAGGATTCAAAATAAACCGGATTTTAGCGAAATCAAAAATATTAGAATCTATTTGAGAGTATCTTTCCAACGAATCTGAAAATTTGAAATTTCATAGCAGGGATAAAAAGTTATGCCCAGATGAAAATTCAGAATAGTCGCTATGGAATTTTAGCCCTTAAAAATGGAAATTTTGCAAACGATCTCTGTTTTCGACAAAACCACTTTTGTTGGTTCCGGGATGTCAAATTATTGCTAGATTCGAATTTGCATAATTTTTTGAATCAATATGTGAGCGTGGTGAAGTGAAACGTGTTTGACAAGTTTCAATGGAATTTAATCGACTGGAAAATGACCATTTTTTAAACGGTCTTCAAATTCAACGAAATTAGTTTTGTTAGGACCATATCGTTAATATGAAGCTAGAAATAATTTTTCTGGAATTTTTGGGGTCCGTATGTGACCCCAGTAAATAGAAATGTGTGTTAAAATTCAATATATTGATTTATATTTTGATTTTGACGGAAAATGATCGAAACGATAGAATTGGCTAACGGGACATGTCCCATCGTGTTCAGAATGGGGGTAATTAGCTAGGGGCGACAGTCGTTGGGGTTTATTTGGTGTTAGAGGTGTTAAACATTTTAAATGGAAATTAAATATTATTTAAATTTATATTTTATAAACCTAGGTCAAATTAAAATCGGTCAAACCCTCATTACATTATTTCGTGGTCAACCCGTGAGAAAACCGCCTCCCCCAGTTTCAAGTCACGACGCCTATTCCAAGAACCCACCACCGCCGTTTCTCTCTTCCCCCCTCAGCCCGCCGTCCTCCGACGACCTCCGCTCCCTCCCACTTGGCACCACCACCGACCAACCATCCACTTCCCCCCTCTCGTTGCAATTGAAAATCGACTCGTCCAAACCCTAAATCCTCTCCGGCGCCTCGTTCAAGAACCCCAAGCCTTGAGACACCAATTCCTTCGCTGCTCCGGCCAATGTGGCGCCGCCGCCAGCCACTGAGCCACTCCTCTGCCACCCGGCAATGCTTGTAAGTTTTTATTTTTATTTTATTCACAAATGTAAATAAAAATAGGATTTTTGTTTATAGGAGTAGCGAAGAAAGATTATATTTTTAATCATAGAAAGAATGGATTTTTATTTATATATATAGAAGATGAAAATTCGATTTTTATATATATGAATAGAAGATAAAAATTCGATTTTTATATATATGAAGAGAAGATAAAAATTCGATTTTTATATATATGAAGAGAAGATAAAAATTCGATTTTTATATATATGAAGAGAAGATTAAAAAAATTATATAAATGAAGAGAAGATAAAAATTCAATTTTTATATATATGAAGAGAAGATAAAAATTCAATTTTTATATATATGAAGTGAAGATAAAAATTCGATTTTTATATATTTGAAGTGGAAATAAAAATATGATTTTTATGTACATGTAGCGTTATTAAAAATGTAATTTTTATTATGAACAGCGTGGTAAGGACTGCATTGGAATTTCAAACAAATCCAAACGGTTTAGGAGTTCAGAAGTAAAACTAACGGAGTGGAACCCAAAGGTGAGAACTCCTCACTTTTATTTTAATTTCTAGTTTGAAATATATATACTAGGATGCAGACGGTGCTTAGCAGCACCCGACACCCATCGTCCAAAGACCATGGATGACTTGTTTGCTTGATTGATGTGTTGTGAAATTTTATTGTTTGATGTGGAATGAATAAATATTTCATAGTTAAAAATATAATTTTTAACGTGTATATAAAATAAATATTTATAAACAAATCGTACGGTTTGTTTATTGTACACCCATTTGACTGATATTGATTGGGAAGATAAATTTTACACATCGCCCAACTACACAAATAAAAATTTGTGTTTGTTGATTTGAAACCCCACACGGGTGTTGGGATGATATTTGGCGTACACTAATCCCAATTATTTAGTTTTATGTCGATCGATTGGTTAACAGACTGTGTAAGCGTTAATTATTTATATTTAATGCTTATGCAGTTGTGTGGTGCACTCTGGATGATGGTTGATTATTTATCGTTGCTATTATATACAGGTGTTGTAGGGGATCCATATAATTAACATTATATGGTAATTGATTGGGCCTCATTCCAATTTGGAAAATAAAGAATATTATAAAATGAAAATTCATGTGTTGAATAAAGGAATATTCATGTGTTGAATAAAAGAAAATTCATGTGTTGAATAAAATATATATTCCTGTGTTGAGTAAAAGAAAACTCATGTGTTGAACGAAATATTTATACAATAAAGTTCACATTTTTATTGTAAGTAAGAATTAATAAATATTCATGTGTTGAATAAAATATATATTCATGTGTTGAATAAAAGAATATTCATGTGTTGAATAAAATATATATTCATGTGTTGAAGAAAATATTCATTTGTTGAATAGAATAACGAAGTTATTGAAATATATAAAGCCGTGTTGATTAGATATGCGCCATTTTGACGCAAACGACATTTATATCGATTATATTCGTTTTTATAATGAATATAGAAAAGGAAGTGATTTCAAAATATAACGTTTTGAAAATATTATCATTTATATATTAATGATATGGAATATTCAATTTTGATCAGAAATTGAATATGAAGTTGAAATCATTTGAAAACGAATTGAAAATGATTTATAAAATACGTTTTAAAAGGAAATCGACGAAATATATATTATATATAATATAATGGCCTAAATAGAACGCGCCGCGCTACGGCAGTTCGCGAATTTCGTCCATTGACTTCGAATGGACATTACGGGAGATCCGACCGTCGGATTCTCCTAAAACCAGAACCGTTGGGTTCGTATTGGAAAGAGCTTTCTAATGAAAACAAGAAATTAGAAATCTATGGTTGGATTTGGAATTATGTCCAAATCAAATTTGGGAAAGGTCGCTGTAAGTGCAGTTCGATGGCCGTTGATGGAAATCGGTTGTACGAGCCTTGATAAAATTATTAAAAAAATCAATAATTAGTGTAAAATCATAAGAAATGATTTGGAAAAAATTAGGATGAAAAATCCCATATTTGAAAAGATAAAAATAGATTTTTATCAAAATGAACTAGTTTTGAACTAGAATTATAATCCATTTATTTTTAAAATAAATAGATTGGATTTGAAATGGTTTTAAAAATAACCAGAATTTCCAATATATAAATTGGAATAGATTTGAATCGAAATTGTCTTCGGAATATTTCGATGTTGGATTTCGTGATTACGCAGATATTGTTATGGAAATTTGAAAGATATATTTATATCGTTATTTCCAATACGTTATTTGTTGGTCGTAGAATTTGATATTGAATATAAGCCGATATATTTTCTATTCAGAGCCTTGTATTTAATATCAAATGGGATTCGGGTTTTTCGTGAATGGTGTCTTCATTAACACTGTTCTTAAACCCAATCGAGAAAAAGATTAAATCTTTTTATTTAGATTTAATGAAGTATACCAATTAAATAATATTTAATTGGAATTGAATTGAAATTGATTTTTGGGTTTATCGTTAATGGTGTTTTAAATAACACTTGTTCTTTAACCCAACAATTAATGGAATGTGAATTGGGATTGTTATGAACTGTGTTTTAACGACATTCGTTCTTTAACCCGATTCACAGTGAAATGTGATTTGGAATTTATAAATCTTTTGTTAAGATTTAAAGGAGATTTTCCAAAGTAAAGTTTTCCAATTTAAATAAAATAAATTGGAATAGAATGGAATTCGATTTGGTAATAATCGAAGTGAATTTCTGTGGATGAGGACTGCTAATATATATGGAATTTGAAAGGCTTTGCCGTTATTCAATATATATTGTTAGTCGGATATGGAAGTTATATCGATTATATATATATCGATTTGTTTTCCATGGAGATTCCGTTGTTAATGGAATGTGATTTTGGGTTTATCATGAGCTGTGTTTTAAATGACATTAGTTCTTTAACCTAGTTAAAGATAGGATTTATTTCCTGGATTTGAATAATCATTAAGTAATGATTTTTGGAAATTAAAACTGAATTAGAGTTTTAATGAATCTTTAAATAGATTGATTGAAAGGTGAATTTGATAACTAAAATTATCAAATTCAAGAAATGATCGAGAATGAAGTATCACCAGTTTTGCTCCAAGCGATAGTTAAATCTTTAATTAGATTTGAACATGAAATGGTAATTGAATTTACCGATAACACCGTGGTGTTAGATATGAAGTATTATCAGTTTTACTTCATGGGATGAATAGGTTGGGGTAGGGAAATTTAACAAATGATTATTTCGGTAAGGTTCGCTAATCCCGACTAGTTTGGATAAACCATGATTTGGTTTGAAATGATATCCAAAGGAAGATTAAAGAATAAATTTAAAGAATTTATCTTTGATAAAATTAATGCGAACCTTTCCCAAAGTAAAGAATATTTGAATAAAGGAATATTATGGATTGGAATAAGGCGTATGTTGTGTTTTTATAACACTGGTTTATTATATATGCGAGCTATTCGGAAAGACCGGGTTTATCCCATTCTGAATAACTGGATCGATGAGAAGTCGACGATGAAGACGGTGGTTGAAGACCGGAGGTCTTCACATTGTTTGGATAATTACTGATGATCTTGATTGGGTTGTACACCCAAGAGGAGGGCTCAGTTCGTGATCGTCCAGACGTACTTGGAGATCGATGGATATGCAAGGAATAAGGTTCCTCCGGTTTCATTCAGACCCAGAACGGACTTGTAAATGGATGTGTGTCTGACATTGGATTTTATTCTGTGTTGATTGATTTCTATTAAATATATATCTGTTTGGTGGCGGAGAATTTATTCTCTTGCTTAACGCCCTTCTCTGAGACGTACGAGCTCAGAGGTTATATATCGATAGATATCAGTCGCATGGCATGAATTACCTGTGTGGCATGCTAAGATGCAAATTATCAAGGATTTTATTGAAAAGCAGAGTCTTGTGGTTGATGATCAAAGCACGGCTTTAATACAGTGTAGCTTTGTGTAGCGTTAATTCGCGAGCCTCACACCCCGGTGTGAACCTGAAGCGGGAGAGGGCATCAAAGAGGGCATGCGTTTCTTTCTAGCTAGGAGTGGTGTCAGTGTTTTACACACTCTGGAATTTTACTTATGTGGATGATGGATGACGAAGTGCCTTGGTTGTATCGGTATATCCGGGACCGATGGAGTCATTTGGCTCATTTATGCCCCCATAGGTTGGGGAAACGTAGTGTTCAGGCATTTTAATCCACATCGAGTGAACCGGCCCTAACGATCCAAGGGTCACTCGAGCTCTGATCCTGAGACATGGTAGGCTAGATTGTCTCGAAGCGGTGAGGACGATCCCTTGCCTCGGTTCACAGATGGAAATCCAACTTCCAATATGACATTTTGCGGTTTGATTGTAAACCTATATATGGCGACATAGTGGTATGGGGCACTTATGCTGTCTATGATTGATACTTATGATTGATGTTGTTTTATACACTATGCACTTATAATAGTATCAAATGATTTGTTTTAACATACCAAGCATGTTTGGCTATTATAAGGGAAAACCCTATCCCCCGGCTTGCGTTGCATTGTGTAATAGGACCTGGGTCTTATAATAGCTTCATTTTTCCAAAAAGCATTGCGCTGTTTTGTTATATACACTGGTATTCTTGGGAGGAAACCTGTTCCGTGTTATATGGCGTGGTCCCTTGATATATCTGATTTAAAGTAAAGTTTTAAATAACTGTTTTAGTTCTCACACCAGTCACATGACTGACCCGGAGTTTATTCTTTTAACCTAAACTCTGGGTGCCCCTATTTTCTACACGGGCAGCTAGTAGTTTTGGTTTTGCAGATTTATATTCACAGGATCCTGGTTTACAACTGGAATGATATTCGGGAAGCTCTGTATCCGTATATCACCTTCAGTTGTGTTTTGTATTATTTTTTCGTTGCAGTAATGTATTTAAATCTCTGATATTTTCTAATGTATAATATTTATTTATACTTTGTTATATTCTTGTATTCTGATGGAATTATTGTAATAAGCAATGAAATGATCTTTTGTTTGTGTTCCGATGTGGCTTGTTCTCAACTCAATCCATGCTTTCCTTACTGGGTAAGTTCGGGTCGTTTCAGAAAGTATTAGAGAAGCGTAATATATCCTATCATGTTTATTTTGTTTACCTTATCATACCTGCCTTTTATGATGTTATCTCTTTTATCCACTTTATATGCCTGTCGTAATATTTTTACTTATTTATATGCTAAAAGTAACTGGACTTGTCAGACTTTATGTCTGACCCATTTTGTTTCCTCTTCTTTCTCTTCTGTCCCCCCCTAGGTTTTCAGGGTGGAAATACTCAAGCTTGATCAGGATCCTGCTTTCATCTTGCTTGGAGCTACTTAGATGTACTGCTTGATTTCATATCTCTCTCTACTATGGCTATGTTATGGGGGTTATGCTTCTTTTATTATTGTTGAACTGTAATGGTTTAGTACAAGACATAAATTTTAAGTTGATGTACTGGGTTTATGTATTTTTAGACTTATGATGTTTTGAACCACGATGTTATGTTTTCTGCTTAATAAAAAGTTTTAAATTCCACTGCTATTTTATATCTATCTTGTAATGTTTCTATTTCTGTTTACCTATAATGCTTCATGGAACTTAATGCATTCTCTTAATGAGTGACATTAAGGGACGTGGGGTGTCAAGTTCTATACGATTTTTGACTTCTGCTTACCCAAGTGTGAGTCTCCGGGTTTCTACATGGTTTCTGATTTCTACCTACCCGAGTATGAGACTCAAAGTTTTTATTGTTTCCAAATGATTTAAGATTTCTACTTACTCAAGTTTGAGTCCTGAAGTTTCCATGTGATTTCTGATTTCTATTTACCCGAGCGCGAGCCTTGTGATTCTTTCTATATTCAAGTTTCCGGATTTCTATGGCACAAGTTCAAGTCTAAATCTTGAACCCCTTTTTCTTTGCTATTCCAAAGGAGTACTTTTAAACCTACAAATACTTTAGAAAATGATCCTATAGATCTGCATTATTCTAACAATCATGTCTAACTTATGAATTTTCTATGCTCTTTTCCAAAGAGACTGTTTAGTTCCTTTTTGTCATGTTCACATGTAGAGTTCGGATATGCTACTATTGTTCCAGGGTAAGGGTATTTAAATTAATGCCTAGGTTGCTACTTTGGGTCTCTCATTCGAAGTCGTCCAGATAAGGTTATGATCCTTTGGTGTTTTACACAGGGGAGTTTTCCATACTCATGACATACTTACCATTAACATTCATTACTCTGATTTCTAGTCAAAATATTGTTTAGTACACTATGCAAGTCATAGTACTTCTACTGATACGTTTTGCTTGTCGAAATTGAACTCTTATTTTTCTGTTGCAAGTATCCAAATATATATTTTGGGTTTGCTATCTTACTTTTCCAAGAGAAAATTCTTGTTAAACTGGATAGCTAAGTAAGAACACTAGTTTCCCAATCTGATGTTGTTAGAAAATGTTAAACCTTAAGACCATAAAATCACACACATATACATAATTGAGTTGGTACATCATGTGTAGTTAAGTTTATAAGAGTTCATAATTTGGAATTTCTACTCGAAGCCCTATTTATCGTGAAAAAATATGCTTCCCTTTGTATCCCTATTTTGGGTTATTCAAAACTAATGCTGAAATCTCTCTAATGTTTCTTAAAGTGCAGAAAAACAACTCAGGAACTACATGCTTTTATCTTAAAGAACAAAAGCTTCTTTATACTAGGAGGCTAACTGTAAATACCAAAATTTGCACTGGCCAAATATGAAGATGCAGAAGGACATGGAAAAAGGTTTCGGGTAGCGAAGTCAGAACCAAGTGGGAAAAGCTCTGAAAGCAAGCTTCGAAAGTTGTGTAATCGGCACCGAGAGCAAGAAATCAAAGAGTTGATACTGGCATCAAAAGGTCCAGGGAATCAAGGACAATACCGAAAGCTCGAGAGTATCGGTCCGACACCGACATCGGAACAAGAAGGCAAACTTATGAAAGTGACACCCAGAAAGCCAACATCAAAAGGGAGATAAGACCAAGACATAGTATTGTTACTACCAAATTTAGCACCAAAACTAGATATTGATGGAGGGGTATCGGACAGTAGCCAACTCAAAAGAATGATCTGGAGGCATGGAGCCGACATCAGGCTAAAGCCGAAAGCATAAAAAAGGTGGTTTGGTCAATAGGCTATTGGCACCAACACAAGGAAGAAAAGCTAAGTACCGATGCGAAAGGTGACAACGACAAAGCGGTGCCGACACTAAGGGTCATCAACATGGGTTTAGTTCCGAATACATAATGTGTGAAGTTGGAGGCAAGCAAAGAAGAGTAGGATCCAAAAGCCCATGACCCGAGACCCGAGACCCGAAACCAGGAAAGCATTCTATATTATCTGAAACACAACAGGAAGCATCAAGCTAGGCAAAAGGGAACGAAAGGGTTATCTACACTAATCAACTTCGTATCGGGACAAAAGAAAGTAAAGATGTTAGAGCCATAAAAAGCAGGGATACAAGGAAAACATTCCAAAAGATAGCTATTGGAGTCAAAGCTTGTCGACCCTCAAAAGACAGCTCCGAAAGCCATCAAGAGATGTACCGAGAGCATGCTTCCGCAAAACTGAAACAACCGGAACTGAAAGACATGAAGCGACCGACACCATGCTACCGCATCCGAAAGGGGCTTCTGCTAAGTTTACAACCAAAGGGAGGCCAATATGCCTATAAATAAGACCCTAGGGGTCTCATTCTAGAGACGTTTTTTCTCATTCCCAAATCTTGTAATCTTACTAGAGAGTCCAAACCCTAATTTGTAAATCAAATTAGCGATTTTACTTATAACCGCCACCATAAATAAAATCATCAAAGACCTTAAAGTGGATGTAGGTTCAATCATAACCGAACTACTATAAACTATTGTGTTCTTCTTATTTTCGCACGATGTCTACTGATACGTTTCTTATTGCATTCTACTATGTTTTCGAGTTACCAAAATACCCTTCTACAAGCCGTTTAACTTTCTAACTTGCTTTGCGCTTAGGGAAACCTTATACTAAGGTACTTGTTGGTCCTTAAGTCTCGTAAGTGTGATACTCACCTCTTGTTGGAAGAGTAACTAATCTTAGGCCATAAGACTTTAATATCTAAGAAACAGCGAACTAACTCAAGCTTGTAGGAACTAAATAATCCCTAAGATTCCTTAGGCCCACATCCATACCCTTATTTCCAGTGTTAACGAAAAATATTGTTAACAAGACCCTTTGTTCACAAGAAAAATTTGGAGGAGCCTACGAGCAATCTTAGGGACGACTCTTAATTTAAGCACCACATACCACCCTCAGACCGACGGACATACGAAGAGAGTTAATCGAGCTCTTGAAGATTTGCTTAGATCCTGCATTATGGACACGGTTGAGCTTGGGAGCAACATTTAGTGCTAGTGGATTTTTCACCCAACAATAGTTTTGAAGCAACGGTTGATATGGCCTCTTACGAAGCATTGTATGGGTGGTTGTGCAAATCGCCTACTTGTTGGTGGGAAACTACTGACATGATTCTACTTAGACCCGACCTTATCTGTGATTCTATGGAGAACATTCTTTTAATATGACAAAGAATGATGGCATTCCAAAACCATAAGAAATCATATGTTGGTAGAAGGAGTAAGGAACTTGAGTTTGACATTGATGATTTAATGTTCGTGAAAGTTTCTCCTCTTATGAAAGCTCTCCGGTTTGGAAAGACTGGGAAATTAGCTCCCATGTTTATTAGGTCGTTCAAGAACAATGATAAGATAAGGAAACTAGCTTATCATGTGGATCTTCCCGAACGCTTATTGAGAGTCCATAATGTTTTCCATGTTTCTCACCTTAGGAAATGCCTTTATGACTCTACCATTAAACCCGACCTTGATCAGATTGGGGACTTAGGGAGCTTTAAGTTGGAGTCTAGGGTGCCCTATGCAGCTGTAAGAATTGTGGAGCATGGAATCAAAAGGCTTCATAATAAATCTACTTGCCCGGTCCGAGTGCAATGGGGAGATAATCCCATAGAAAGCATATGAGAGACAGAAGAAAAGATGAGGCAAACTCATCCAGAGCTTTTCACCGGTAATTATTTCCTCTAAAAATTTCCTTTACGATTGCACGAAGCACTCATATAAAAATTATATGCATATTAGGGTGTTTTGCATACATTCAGCATCACATGTTACACTTTCACGCTAGAACTAAGCTCATTATTGCAAGTCTGTAGTGCATAACTACATCGAGTAATGGAAGTTTTTATAAATAACATAGGTGCATAACATGTTTGCGTGTTGTGCTTTCCGCCCCTTCAAAATTTCGGGAAAATTTCAAAAATAGATAATTAAATAAAATATAAACGTTAATAAATTAATAAAATGTTAATAGGCTAACAATAATAATTTTGAATAATTAAGAATTGGGCTACAAAAATATTACTATTGTATTCAGGCGAGATTCTGATCTGTTTCATACTTTATTTGTCGAAAATGGGGTTCGTCTGAAGTTATTAATAAAACAAGTTATACGTAAATTATATACACACAAGAATGGAAATTCAAACTGAATGAATATCAATTGGGAATATAATTTTATATTGATTAGCATAATGGAATATTCCCTAGAGAATTGAAATTGTATGTGAATATACATATGCAAGAGGGACAAGAATAATCAAATAACAGAAAGAGTGAATCACATTTAATAACCAAATTAATAAAATAAACCATACAGGGAGATAAAATCTCCCCAAGCTCGACCTCGATGGGTGGTCGATCATCCCATTGGAGAGGGTCGGCTGCCCTTCTGTTCGAGGGTAGGAGAGATGCACTATTTATGACGGATTTTTATATAGTTTTACTTCCACGGACTATCCAAATTAAATCTAACTAATCCTACGATCCACATACGCACAAGCAATTACAAAAAGACCCTCTTCTCCCATAAACCCTACATTCATCTTCCTATATGCCTCCATTCTATCTTTCCGCCATTTTCTTAATTCCAGAAAAAAGTTAGGTTTCTTCTCTTCTTCTAACCTATGTTCTATATCTTCTAATCAGAACTCTTCTATATAGTTATTTTTAATAAATATATATATATAACAAAGAGGAGAATCTAGCCATTCTCCAACGGCTCACAAAAGCAAATTATGTAGAAATGACTACATAATCTGTGCACACACAAAAGCAAGACGATACTATATATAAACTCTTCTATATAGATTCTGGAATTAAGTATAATATAGTATGAGATTCTAAATCTGGCTCTTATATATATATATATGAGTTCGGAGTACGTTGATTTGAAAGGCTCAATCTAGATTGCTAAATTCTACAATAAATTCTCTATTCTTCTCTTCCTATCTTTGTGAGTAGAAATTACAAGAGATTACTATTTTCTATACGATGTAAGTGTAGATTTGGATTGTTATGCCTAAAGGGGTTTGGATTTGAATGAAAATAATATAACCAAATCCTTCAAATCCCTTATATTTTGCGAAAATGGTCAAATAATTGTTGTAACTTGGGTTTTGGTTATTAATGTAATAAAATATAAGCTTTTATTGCTATACAGTTTCTGATAATGTTTTGATTCACTCTCTAGAAAAATTACAATTTCATTTTTTTTTTTTTTTTGCAACGGCAAAAGGTTTGAGTATTGTGAATTTAATATGTTTAAGCATCTATTTTCAAAATAGATAGTTTGAACGTATTATATATAAGTCACTAAAGTCTTAAGTTTTTGTGCATATATACAAATTATATAAAAAGGTACATACCATTGCATCTTGTCTTTCTTTGTTTATTAGAATAATCATTCAAACCTTGGTTACAAGTTCAATATACATGTTATTTCCCTGTTATTGATTGAATATGAATATATATGTTTGTGCCATGTCAATGTTGATAAAGGAAACAAACTTGTAAGCCTCATTTTTATGTTTGGTTGACAATTAAACTAATTAGGACGTTTATTTATGTTTATTCATGTGCGCTTGATTTGCGTTTTATTTATTACTATTTATAATGTATTTAATGTATTATAAATTCATATTGATGGCATACTAAATACTTTTAAATTAGAAATTAAATGTCCCCATAGGAAGCTGTTATGTGTGTGCGTATTAATGGCTTTTATAAATATTAATGACATATAGACACTAGGTTAATCCCAACTTGTAGTAGAAGCCTACCCGGAACTGACCAGCATATCCAGCATTTACAAGTTAGTTGGGTTAATGTGAGAGCTAAATATGTCGTGGGCCATTATAATTATTAAACAAAGACGCGAGGTTAAGCCCAACTTGTAGTAGAAGTTTGCCCGGAACCGCCCAACAAATCCAACATCTACAAGTGGTCAGTTTAATGTAAGATGTCTTGTGTGTATGTGTGTGTGTGTGTATATATATATATATATATATAAAGTAGATCGTCCTTGAGAAGGTATTAAGTAGCTGACCTACCTGGTTTGGATATTAGGTGGTTAGGACTAGGTCTTTTCCTAAGGTTCACTCCTTGGTTTATGACCCATGTCGTAGGACCCGCCCTTATTAATGTCCTAAGTAGTCATTGGGTTCGCCTTCCTCTTATAGGGAATTAAATGGTCTTAATTAAAATGATAGACATATGAGTAAGGTAGTTATCCGAAAGTTGTCCGCTTGTTATCTAAGGGCTATGTGAGGGCATATCTACGGATGAGCTGATAATAGTTCCTAAGAACATGTTAAAAGGGATAACCTATCTAAGGAAAGTATTAAGTGGCTAGGAGTTCATTTGTAATGATAGTTGATAGTAACAAAAGGGTCCGCTAGGGGAAAGCCATAAATGACGGTTAGTCGTCTACCATCCTAAGGTAATAAGTGACTGCTTACTATCTCTCGATTTACATTGAGAGTATATTTATAATGTTAACTATTGTAAGCCAAGGTCCTAAGCGATTAGGGTCCGCCATAGGACATTATGTGATAGGGAAAGTCCACCCATAAACAAGTAATAACAAATGTCTTTAAGTGACCAAATGGAAATCCACTTTGTAGGGTATTAAGTGATAATAGAATATGTCCTAACAAATAAACATGTAGGCCTTAAGTGGCTTTAGAATAGTCCACCTAATTAATGCGTGTATTTGTGTGTTGAATTCGCATAGACGTAATTTGATGAATTTATACTGCCATGTATAGGAAATAGGCATTCCTTAAACTTATGTGATTTTCATTCACCAGAACTTTTATTTTAACCTCCCTCTTCTTAAAATATAAACAGGTTAGTAGGTGGGAATACTCTATGCATGAAGCCATGGAGATAAGAGCTTGATGAAGGAGGAATTATAGTTATTATTGTTATTACTATGTTTGGCAGTATTGTTGTACCCTTTGGATATTATTATTATTATTGATGTACCCTTATGACAGTTGGGATTTGATATAATCAATGTTTCTATGGTTTTTTATGGTACATCTATTTTCTGTTATTATATTTTATCCCTTCCGCATTTAGATTCTGATGTCGCTTTTAGTTTGGCTCTGTTTATATAATCCTTGTAGGAACTAACGATTCATTTAGAATGGGTCTAAGTCCCAATGGGCCTTTTCTGGGTTGGAATTCAGACCCATTCCGGGTGGATTGTTGCGTAGCCACTCTTTCTTGGTGGACCAGTATGATAGTTGTAGCGGCGGAGGATGAAATGGCATGAGCTAAATTTAGAAGGATATTCGAGGAAAGATTAATTTGAAAGTGTTCAATAAGTTTTCTCTGCTCATGAAGTTTACCGAGCTTGATTAAGGAGACATGTCTACTCTTAAATATGTTACAAGATTGGAGGATCTTTCTCGATATGGTTATGCTGTAGTGGACATTCTGCCGAAGAGAAATGTGGAGTTCACCATAGGATTAAAACCGGAGTTGCTAAGGCTACTTTGCTGCATATCAGGAGTATATATGATGTGGTAATAGAAATGGCATTAAGGAAGGAGGAAATGGTTGTTTTTCTTGATAGTAAGGCTAGGAGAACTCAGGGAAGGCTGAGTCAGAAACATAAGTTAAATTCAAAGAAGGGGCTTGATAGGACGAATATACCAAGAAAAAAACAGAACTGGTTTATTTCAAGTGCAACAAAAAGGTCGCTATACGAATGATTGTCGATCAGGAGATAGCAAGGCTATTATCGGGAAGAAGTATATCAAGTGCTTTGATTAGAATTAAATATGGCACTATAAGAATAAGTGTCTGAAGCTTGTCAGAGGGAAAGTATTTACATTGGAGCCTTCTACCTCGAAATCAAATGTCTAGGACAAGAGAACGTCTATGATGATAGATATGCTTTTGATTCATAACTTACCTGTTAAGTATTATTTGGTATCGGTGCATCGTATTCTTTTATATCGCGTTGTTTTGTAGATAAGTTGTATTTTGAGCTAACATAACTTGTTATATCCTTTAGGGTAGCTACTACTATAGGAGGTTATGCAACTCCGAGTAAGAGGTTCCATAATCTAGAACTTGAGTTGCTAAGGTACACTTTTGCATATTATTTGTATGTGTTTGATTTCATTGTCTTTAGGATAATTTTAGGTAAGGATTGGTTAAACAAGTAAAAGGCAAGGATATTTTTTCAAGGTAGGAAACTATCAGTAAGACACCCTAGTTGTAATGATCGATTGTGTAATCAGTCAAGGATGCAAGTACGGAGATGTATCATTAGTAAGAACAACATAATTGGATGTCAGAGTAATTCAAGTTCCTATAATGAAGGGTTTGTATATGTTTTTGAACCAGTTACAGGATTACCATTGAAGAAAGCCATCAAGTTTAGAATAGATAGTGTATCTAGAGCAGAACCCAAGAGTAAACTGCCTAGCAGAATGACACCAATCGAGATGAAAGAGTTAAAGGTGTAGCTAGTGGCCCTAGATGAAAAGAATTTCATTGGGTCGAGTGGTTCATCTTAGTAAATGTATTTGTGAAGAAGCTAGATGAATCATTGTGGTTATGTATTAACTGTCGGAAGATGAATGACAAGGCAGTGAAGAATAAGTATCCTTTGCCAAGAATCGAGGATTTATTTAGTTAGTTGAGTGGAGGCAAAGTGTTTTCTAGATTGAATTTGGCTACAAGGTTCCATTAATTGAAGGTTGTTAAATAAAATGTCCAGTTGATAGCTATCAAAGTTATATATGGATCATACGACTGGTTCGTCAGCAATTTGTATTGATTAATACACCCTCTTCTATTGTAAATTTGATGAACCAATTTTTCCGATAGTAGTTGGATATGTTCACGTTGGTATTCATATATATTTTGGAATATTTTAAGAGAGAGTAGGATCATAAAGTTCATCTTAGGATAATGCTTGAGAGCTTGATAAAACATCTTTTGCAGGCTAACTTCTCAAAGTGCCACTTTTGCAAAACGAAAGTGAAATTTATTAGTCACATAGTTTCAGAAAGAGGTTTAATACTGAATTCGGCTAAGCTAGGAGATATTAATAGTTGGAAAAGATCTAAGACGGTAACAGTGATAAAGAGTTTCCTCGAATTAGTTGGCTATTACAGGGGATTCATCAAGGATTTCTCATGTATATCAGAACCTACAACTAAGTTAACCATAAAGGATGCGAAGTTTATTTGGATGGACAAGTGTGTGGAAGCATTATAGAGATTGAAACATTTGCTGACCATTTCACATGTGTTGGTTGTACCTAAAGTCTACACCGATGTTTGAGGAACCAAATTAGGAGTTATGTTAATGCAATATGGAAAGTCATTAATTAGGTTTCTCGACAGCTCAGGTCGCATAAATCCAGATATCATACTCATGATTTGGAATAAGATGTTGTTAATTTTTTCCTTGAACTTTTAGAGATCACTTGTTGGGTGAAAGATTCGAGTTTTCATGGGTCATAATCTTTAAGATATTTGTTCTTTTAAAATGAGCTGAACATGAGACAACAATGATGATTAGTGTTCATTGTTGCCTATGATTTTGAAATAAAGTATACACCCAGCGAGGGAATAAATTCGCAGATGCACTTAGCATAAAATAACAGAATGTGTTGTTAACTATGCTACAACAGTGGGAAGATCTGGAAGCATTGACTACTTGTGCTTTACAGTTAAGATCGATGGCTAGATCCAGTCAGAGTACTATTTTGTTTTCATGTCTGGAAGTTCGACCAATTTTGATTGACATGGTTGCTTAAGCTGGAAGAGGACCTAGTATTGTCTCAAAGGATTAGAAGGCTTAGAAAGGGAACTGAGATGGATGACTTGAAATATTTCAGTCTTGTCCATAAAGGATGGTTAATAAGGAGGGAAGATTACGTGTCCAAAATATTAGGAACCTAAGAAAGGAAGATCTTGGGGAATTCCATTGATCGAAGTTCACGATTCATCCAAGAGGAGGTAAGACATATCAAGATATAAAAAGGGGTTTCTTCAAGAAGGAATGAAGAAAGCTGGATTTTATTGATAGGTTGTCAATGTCAAGGAAGAGAAATGAAAGTCAACCAGAACAGTAGGAAGAGTTGTTCATGAAAAATATAGTCTAATTTCATGGGTTTCTAGTGATATGGTAAGTGATAAAGATCATTTATTCACTGGCAAATTACAAGAAGTTTTAGGTACCAAGCTAAAAATGAGTACTGCCTATTATGCCCAAACAGACAGGCATATGGAGAGAAAGTTAACAGAATCTTGAAAGAATTGTTAAAAGCTTGTGTGCTCCATTTTGGACGTTCATGGGAGGATTATTTGCATCATTTAGAATTTTCCTACAACGGTTTTTATGTAGCATAGGAATACATCATTTGAGGCATTGTATGGAATGTTGTGAAAAACACTAGTTTGTTGGATAAAAACTAAAGATAGAGTAATGCTTGGACTAGATTTGGCAAGAGATGCTACAGATAAGATTGAGCTGATTCGAATATAAAGAGAGAAGCACAATCATGGTGGCAAAATTATGCAGATAAGTGATAGAAATGCTTAGAATTCTTAGCTGGGAATCACTTTTTCGTCCTAGTATCATCGATCAAAAAGGTGTAATACAAGTTTGGAAATTTAGAGAAACCAGTGTTGAGGTTTGTTGGACCATTCCCTATATTGGAGATGATTGAGAAATTCACATGTCGAGTAAAGTTGCAAAGTAGATTAGATGAGATCCATAATGTTTTTCACGTTTCTCATCTTAGAAAGTGCGTTGGAGATTGGAAACTACTATAGATATGGTGACATTGGAAGACTTAGCAGTGGAGCCAGATTTGACTATTATTAAACATCAAGACAGGATTGTCACCAGAGATGAGAATAAGCTAATGAACAAGAAAATCAGGTTGGTAAAAGTATAGTATGTGACGATGATGCATGCCGTATTTAGGAAACTAAGGTCGGGATGATCGCTACTTATCCTAATTTTCTTTATGGTATGTTTACCTTTATGCATGTTTGATTGAAGTGTGTCTCCTTATTGAAATTTTGAAGAGAAATTCTTTGTGGAGGAGAGGATGTAATATCTCTAATTTGTCTATACATTATTATTATTTAATTGGGTAAATTAAACAGAGAAATATAAGATAATAATGAAAATGAGAGTTGATTAATTACTAAGCCAAGCCATAGCTAATGAACTGATTAGACCAATTAGAATTGGATAAATAAAAGGAGGAATACAAAAGGGGTAAAATAGGAAAATGACATATCCTATTCATTTAACCCTTACCACCTTCCATTTTTCGCTTTACTCTTTCGTTTACAAACTAAACAAAGAAAAGGGAGTCGGTTGTTACTTTGGAAGATAAGAGAAAATACAAGCTAAAGATGGAATCAAGCATAAGAAATTATAGACATTCAAATCTCGAGCATTTGCTTAAACCATTTACGGTGAATAATGATGTTCACTCCTTTTTTTGTTTGTTGATTCATATATGTAACAAAATTCGAGTTGTTGATGTGTTCATACATCTATTATGCCATGTTCTGATGGTAGATATTCACAACTATATACTTGTTGATGATTACATTTTCATGAAGTTTCCATGTAGGATATGCATAGAAATTCTATTATATTACACCCAAATGCCTTGAGATTTTTGGATAAGGCAAGGAGTATTATTTTGGACATGAATTTTAAATTTTAGAATTTTCCAAACAAGTATAATATATTATAGTTGTCTAAGTCCGAAAAAAATCAATATTTTCGATTTTAATTATCGAAAGGGATGAAATAATTTCTTTTGGTTTTGAAAGTTATATATATATATATATATGTATATATATATATATGGGAGCGACTATAGGAACACAAATTTATGTACACAAAATCATGACCACAAGATTTGTTTGTCTTCATGTGTGATATGGAATTCAGGAGGAGATCTAATGGCTTAGATTTTATGTGTTTAATTTTGTGTCAATATTTTGTGTCCATTTAGACTTTCTCTCTCTCTCTCTATGTATATATATATATATATATATATGAAAATTGATTTATTACAATTTTAGGAGATTCTTCGCATATTTTTGTGATTCAATATGAATCTTATAAGCTAGAAATGCTGAAGTATTAAATTGAGAATAATTAAGTAATTAGTCTTAAAAATTACTGTTTACAATATTAAAATACTATAAATATTCTAATCTATGACACAAATTCGATAAGGAAGTTCTTTAACCAATAATATTTTTTCAATTAATAAGAGGCTGGTGAAAAGCATTTCTTTAAATAGAAATTTTGTTGTTTTCATATTAATTACAGTTCTACCACTCGAAAGCAATGGTTTCACTTCGTATAAAGGTTTCGAATGAAGTCACTTCATCGCTTCGACTTGTGGAGAAGTGAAAGATGCTACGGCAACTTAGCATGGAGCATTTTAAGGCAATAAGGTGTGAAAGAGTGATTCAAATTATTGTTTCAATTTGAAGCTTTGCTTACTTCCACAAGGGGATCCTTATTTTAAATGGTTTCATAATTATCAAACTCCCTTATCCGCTTCGAATCCATTTGCTTCATATTTTCTTTTGTAAATGGATTCAGTTCGAGGCTTTTGTATTTGAGAC
This sequence comes from Allium sativum, assembly GCA_030737875.1. Taxonomy (NCBI): domain Eukaryota; kingdom Viridiplantae; phylum Streptophyta; class Magnoliopsida; order Asparagales; family Amaryllidaceae; genus Allium; species Allium sativum. The sequence goes on from JASFAX010000033.1 coordinate 12,387,838, forward strand.
AATTAATGGTTTGCTTTGAGGTTTTCGATTCAATCCTGCTTTTGATTATTTTGAAGAATTTGTGTCAACTGTTTCGAAAGCCTATATTTCTTGGCTTGAATCCCTTATTCATAAATCAAAGACCCAATGAGTATTTTAATTCACTTTGAAGCTTTAAACCCAAGTATTGTTTCACTTCAAATACCATATAGGTTTGAAGTAAATAGTATCAAATTGTTTTGTTTCGAACTTATACATCCCTATAATTATTTTGTTTAGAATGGCTTCTGTAACGACCCGTATTTTTGGCAGTCAAATATTTAATTTAATTTATTATTTTAAATATTATATTTGGCATATTAATGGATTTTAATATTTAATTCGTTATTTAAAACGAAGTTTGAACGTTAATTTTAATTATAATATAAATCAAGCTCGAAATGGCGCTGCAGTTCGTATTATTTGGTTTTGAACTTTAACTGGTTATATAGAGTCCAATATAAGTCGGATTTCTGTGAAACAAGAAACGTTAGAACCGTGTTGATGATAATTTTCATATGAAAGAGAAAAATCTAGATTTCGTGTTATAATTTGTTAGTTATAGCCAAATCAAAATTTAAAATAGTCGTTGTGGAAATCGTTATTAAAATATACACGTTAAAATAGCCGTTTTGCAAACGGACTCAGATTTAGACGAAATTAGTTTCATTAGAACCATATCGTTAAATTATTGTACGGTGTTGAATTGCATGGCAAACCGATGTCGTATGTGACCACGGCAGCCATAAACGCCCGTTCAATTTCTATAGCACGTAATTAATTTAACAAAGGGTTATTTGGGTATAACTTGAGCAGACGATCGAATTAAGCCACGAAACCAATTCCGTTGAGTTCGTATCGTCGATTAGAGTCAGATAGGTATATAGTTTGTTATTTTTGGGGAACGTGAAATTTGATGTCCAAAATGGCATTGCGGTGAGCGTAAAAATGGCCTACCGGGAGAACAGTCTCAGAATGCGACGAAACAGGTGTCGTTGGGTTCGTATTGAAGAATTATTTTAAGATTTCAAGATTTCAAGTTGATTTGATTTATCTGGTGATCGTGAAAAAATTAAACGCGTGCTTATTTCTGGTTTTATAAAGGAAATTTTTTCATACGACCTCGGATTTCGACGAAACTTGTCCCATTGGGTTCGGAATACCTTTTTATTCTAAGATTAGCCTTTTTATCATAAAACGGAAGCTGTTTGTAGTGATTTTACTGTGTTACTTTAGGATGAAGTTTCGTGATAATAAAATAAATATTAAATTCATCCCATTCCTTTATAAAGCAGAACACAACCCTATTTTGGGGTCAAAACTTGAATCCCGTGGTCAAACAATTGTATGGCCGCCGCCACATTAAACTAACGGACAAACGATCCCCCTCTTCTTCTCAAACTTCCGTTAAATTCACTAATTGTTTTCAACATCTTCTACTGAAATCTTATTCTCCTCGATGCGTTCTTCAATCGGATCGGTCACGATCAGTTTTCGAGCTCAATGGAAGCCGGAATTTCATCATGAAGAGGTGGCAGTTCGAGGCCTTTACTGGAGAATAGAGGGGTTCTGGTGAGGAGCCACGGCTGTCGAAGATGGAGTGGGACGAGGCGGTCAGTTTGCCAGCTTCCGATGGCACTCCGGTCATCAACGTTGGCCGCGACAATGAAGAGGACGAGGTCAGATGTGAAGTCCAAGCCGGTTGCGTGGTTTTCTGAAGCTCAACAACGAAGGGTTGGATGTAGGAGATATGGTGGGTGCGTGTAAATCGTTGGATGGAATTCATTTGGAAAGAGGCTGTTGCAGTTTTAGTTCCAACGAGAAGCAGTAGTGCAGAGCCTTGTGGAAGAGCAGAAAGGGTCGGCCACCGTTGCTGAAGGGAAAAACAATTAGCTTTGGTTATAAAATAGTTAACAAAGTAAATGGCTTAATTAACGTTATAATTAATAACCTTATTATGTTTTATTTAAATGGTACTAATATATGTTTTGAACAGGGTTTGTTTCACAATCCTGGAAATGGAAACGGGACAGGAAAAGTTTCAGAAGTAAAAAGGATTGGGCCTCTTATTTTAAGTAATTAACATCTTTATTTATTCTTAAGTAAAAGATTTACTTAACTAGTACCTGTTAATTTATTTATTAAAACTTATATTAAATCTTACTGTTGTCAGTTAAACAGGTAAGGCGTTTTAGAACCAAAGGGCAACTATTGAACAAAGACCGTGGTGAATGGGACAATGAATCAAAATGTTCGTCCCATACTACCTTAATGTAACAAATAAGTTCTAAGATATTTAGGAGTTGACTAATTAAATTTAAAACCCGCGTACTAAAACTCGGATAACATTTTACTGTGTAATCAAAATAGGATGATTCAAGGGGCGTTACGGTCGTCTTGACGAGATCTAAATTTAGGGAGCTAAGCTGGACAAGTTTGAGATCAACCGGGATTTTTAATTAAATTAAGCGACTGTTTAATTTAATTAAAACCAACCATTTAACCGTGAATCAACTCAAGGTGAGTTAAACTCACTCAGTTTCCCTATTTATATTTTATATAAATTGGGTTTTTTTATTTTGTGTGCTCTGCTTGCCAATGATTGATTATTTGCTAATTATATATTTATTTGCTGATTTAACTGATGGAATTAAACCGTCGTTTAATTTCAGTGAAATAACAAATCGTTATTTTAACGATTGGTTCCAATAAAGGTAACTTACCATATTGGTCATGTTTATCAATAAACGTGTTTAATGGTTTGGATTGTTTGATCTGTTGAATTGTTTTAAAACTGTGTGGAGATAACCGTTTGTATACAGAGACGAACAGGTTGGAGGGATCCAACCAGATTCCTCAAATATATTATTTATTTGATATTATCAACATTTGAACAGTCCTGTTTGGGTGATTGATTTGATTGTGGGGTGTTGACTGAAAATTCAACATCTGTCTAGTTTAAACCAATGAGCAATATTGGTTAAGGATTTGGCAACATATGGCCGATAAAATAAATCGTTTAATATTGATTCACCTCAGGTGAGTCGATAGAGATGAAGTTATAAAATTTATTTTATAATTGGAGATAGAGTTGTAAATATATTATCTTGAATAAAAGTTTATAAAAAGGAAATAAATATTTATTTCTATAATAAATTGTATATTGATTTTATAAAGGCAATTCTGATGTTTATCAGATTTGTAAATGTGAGATTAAGGAAATTAACCTAACGGTTAAAAAGTGAATAATGGTTTTGTTGAAAACATTTAAATGGGATTATTTAAATTAATTATAAACAAATTTAAAGGGAAAACGAATTAGAACTGGTTGATGAGATAACCGTGTTTTGAGTTGAATAAATCAACCGTTTTAGATTAAGATTGATTATTAAATTAGTGCGTTTTGAATAAAATAGTTTAATGAATATTGTTTTAATTTTGATAAGAATTAAAAGGGGATTTACTATATTTATTTTAGATAAATAAAGAAATTAACTACTAACGTAGTTAATGATTAAAATAAATAATTATTGTAATTAATAATGATTTAGAAAAATACTTTTTAATGAAAATTCATTTGAAAAGTAATCCAAGTGAAATGGAATCCAATTGAATGGTGAAAGAGTTTATGGACAGGTTTGGTTTAAAACCTGAGTTTTATAACAAAGTTATAAAAGGAATTTTTAAGCGAATATTATAGCTTAAATAAATGTTACTTAATTATTTGAATTAAGTAAAAAGAAAATTTATATAAAAGAGTTTGTTGATAAACCATAGTTATATAAAGGAGGTGAAATGGTAAATCATTAATTTTATATTAACATTACTTAATAATGTTATTAAGAAGAATTGGGGAATTGAAATGAGATTTCCAAAGCGGAATATGGTTGAAGGGACTTAAAACGGGATTGGTAAAGGTGAATTTGATAGGAGAAGTGAGTCATAAGATTTGTAAATCAATCCGAATTATAAAGTGGATTTGTTTTGAAAGAGGAAGGTGTTAAAAGTGGCATTTTTATAAGAAGTTACTTAATTATTAAATTAAGAAAGATGATTATATCTGAGAAAGAGAATGTCAAAATAATAAGAAGAGTTTTGAAATCGTATTTTTGATATTGAGAGATTTAAGAGTTTTGAATTTACATTTGTTTTAAATTAAAAGGCCAAGTGGTGCTGAATACTGAACCAGTGAACTCATTGGGTTGTCATGATTGAAACACTGTCTATTTTGATGGTTAAATCACCGACTATCAAATCTGTCCAATACGATTGTTGGTACGGAAAGACCGGGATCGAATTTATATTCGAAAACCATTCTGACCAACAAATACGTGAAGAGATCAGAAGATGATCGAGATGGAGCATTGAAGACTGTAGATATTCATAAACGGAAGAACCGCTACTAATCTACGGTTTAGCGGCCAGAGATAAACCGTGGTTCTGTCGTGGTTGGAATCTACGGGTTGCAAGGACTACTCGCTACTGATCCCTGGGGTGATTCCTATATGAGATGCAGTAGGAGAGTACCTTCGGTTCATCCTGTTCCTGGATGACCTGTATGGACGAATGTCTGACAGAGTATTTCCTGAAACCACGTACGTTGATTTTTACAGATATACCAAGTGGTGGCAAAGAAGGGCACTTCTTTTATACCCAGAGTATATTTGTGGACGTCAATTAGTGATTTGACGGATCTGACAATGTGGCATTCAAAGTAAATGATGGCCAGATGTTCCAAAGGAAAATCCTAGCCTCAAGCCTCATCAACCGGGAAATGACAAAAATCGGGCAGGCAGCATGGCTATGTGGGTCGCTCCCATTAGGGTGTATAATCACCTATCTAGAGAAAATCCATTTTCTTCTTTAACCTGTTTTGATGTTGTCCCTTTTCGGGAAGACGGTGGCTAGCTACCACCGTTGGTGATATACATTTGATACACTCAAGCGAAATGAGTGGCCGGTCATGTGAGGGCCGGGTTGCAAGACGTTCTTGTTGAACCCAGCGTATTCGCCTCTAGAGATACACTATCGACAGTTGGTCCCATACCTTGTCATAGTTGGAATCCAATCTCCAATAAGTGCCCACGGTTTTGATTGTATACTATATATGTGGAGCGTGAGATGCAAGCGTTCCACTAGATTCTATTTACTTGTATTTAGACATTATTATAATATCAGACAAGATATTAGTTTCAAAAATGTTTTGGGTTATCGTAAGGTTAAAACCGTCCGTGTTTATGTGTGGATTTGGTCTTACGATTACCCTTTTCTTTGAAAGATTTTAACTTTAAATTCAGGTTGTGTGATACCCTTAATATTGTGCGAGTTTTACTCACTCTGGTTCACCAGACTGACCTGGTGTTTTGTAAATGCTCGGGTTAGCCCGGGGTGTACAGGTTCAGGTTATCGAATGCTGTGAAGAGACGAGCTGAAGGTGTTCAGACGTATGATATTATGTCGCTACTATTCCGCTGTGTGTTGTATGTGGAAACAGGTTATTATAATTGTCCCGTTGTGTGATGTACTCTGATGTTGTAAGTATTTTTAAAGCTCTCAATAAAGATTTATTTCTGTATTATATTTTGTTCCGCTGCGATGTGAGACTCTGTGTTGTGTTGTTTCTTCTTCTTCTTCTTCTATTCTAATATTTCTTTCTTATCTCACCCTCTAATTTCTTTCTAATAACGTCTATTGTTTCGGTGTTTGGAAGGTCGGCATGAGTTACGGTAAAGGTATTTATGTCGATTCTCAGGGCCGAAAATTTCTAGGTCGTTACAGTGGTATAAGAGCTATTAGTTTAGTGATAACCATGGCTCTGTGGTGTGACTCAATAGAGATTGGGTTAGTAATACCCTAGATCGAGATTGAGTGTATATGTATATATATATATATGAGAGCACGTATTTGTAATTTGATACAAGATTATTTTTGATATTATTTTGCCCAATTTATTTTATAATAAAAGTAATGATTTTCTCAAATTTATTATAATATGGGAAATCGATTGATTTGTTAATGTTGATTTGAATGATATGTTTGGATTGCATTGTTGATTGCTTGAATATAAATCTGAATATGATAGACGTGATTTAAAACCAATCTGAAATAAATAAGTTGGATAAATCAATCCAGATTTATAAACCTGAATGGATAATTAAAGGAATAAATGAAGTAATTTTAAATAATTATAATCTCAGGTGGATTAGATTATGTGTAGAAATGGTTGGATCGTATGGTATGGGTATTTGAGATTAATTGATGTTGTTTTGGGGACTAATGAAATTTAGTTGAGTTGAGAACAGGTGCAGAAGTGCCAATTCAACTTTAAAATTCATCCAAGAGAAAATTCTGGAGTTAATTGAATCCAGTTTGAATAGAGCTACATAATAACTAAGCAAGCTCGAATATAAAATATTGCTTACCGCATAATAACGCTCGCAAAAAGGTACGCCTATGAAGAATATGAAATTTTGGGTTTTATTTGGGTTTTGAGTTTGGTTTTTGAATTTTTCCGACCCTATTGGTCGATGGATAGATATATCTTGAACCTGCGATATTGCAGATGTCCTCCGTACAGGGGAGACTCTGCAAAAAAATTCCAAAATATAAGGTGTTAGAATTTTTTTAAAGATTTTTGGAAATTTCTTTTATTTGAATCAAATTGGTTTTAAAACCAATTAGATTTGATTTGGAAATAAAAATCTAGTTTTAAATTTATTTTTGTAAAGATAATGGGTTTGTAACGTTCTTTCTTACCTTAGCAATTTTGAGGACGAAATTATTTTAAGGGGGAAGAATATAACGACCCATATTTTTGGCAGTCAAATATTTAATTTAATTTATTATTTTAAATATTATATTTGTCATATTAATGGAGTTTAATATTTAATTCGTTATTTAAAACAAAGTTTGAAGGTTAATTTTAATTATAATATAAATCGAGCTCGAAATGGCGCTGCAGTTCGTAATATTTGGTTTTGAACTTTAACTGGTTATACAGAGTCCAATATAAGTTGGATTTCTATGAAACAAGAAACGTTAGAACCATGTTGATGATAATTTTCATATGAAAGAGAAAAATCTAGATTTCGTGTTATAATTTGTTAGTTATGGCCAAATCAAAATTTAAAATAGTCGCTGTGGAAATCGTTATTAAAATATACGCGTTAAAATAGCCGTTTTGCAAACAGACTCAGATTTCGACGAAATCAGTTTCATTAGAACCTTATCGTTAAATTATTGTACGGTGTTGAATTGCGTGGCAAACCGATGTCGTATGTGACCATGGCAGCCACAAACGCCCATTCAATTTCTATAGTGCGTAATTAATTTAACAAAGGGTTATTTGGGTATAACTTGAGCAGACGATCGAATTAAGCAACAAAACCAATTCCGTTGAGTTCGTATCGTCGATTAGAGTCAGATAGGTATATAGTTTGTTATTTTTGGGGACCGCGAAATTTGATGTCCAAAATGGCCTACCGGGAGAACAGTCTCAGAATGCGACGAAACAGGTGCCGTTGGGTTCGTATTTAAGAATTATTTTAAGATTTCAAGATTTCAAGTTGATTTGATTTATCTGGTGATCGTGAAAAAATTAAACGCGTGCTTTTTTCTGGTTTTATAAAGGAAATTTTTTCATACGACCTCAGATTTCGACGAAACTTGTCCCATTGGTTCCGGAATACCTTTTTATTCCAAGATTAGCCTTTTTATCATAAAACGGAAGCTGTTTGTAGTGATTTTACTGTGTTACTTTAGGATGAAGTTTCGTGATAATAAAATAAATATTAAATTCATCCCATTCCTTTATAAAGCAGAACACAACCCTATTTTGGGGTCAAAACTTGAATCCCGTGGTCAAACAATTGTATGGCCGCCACCACATTAAACCAACGGACGAACGATCCCCCTCTTTTTCTCAAACTTCCATTAAATCCACTAATTATTTTCAACAACTTCTATTGAAATCTTATTCTCCTCGATGCGTTCTTCAATCGGATCGGTCACGATCAGTTTTCGAGCTCAATGGAAGCCGGAATTTCATCATGAAGAGGTGGCAGTTCGAGGCCTTTACTGGCGAATAGAGGGGGTCTAGTGAGGAGCCACGGCTGTCGAAGATGGAGTGGGACGAGGCGGTCAGTTCGCCAGCTTCCGTTGGCACTCCAGTCATCAACGTTGGCCGCGACAATGAAGAGGACGAGGTCAGATGTGAAGTCGAAGCCGGTTGCGTGGTTTTCTGAAGCTCAACAACGAAGGGTTGGATGTAGGAGATATGGTGGGTGCGTGTAAATCGTTGGATGGAATTCATTTGGAAAGAGGCTGCTGCAGTTTTGGTTCCAACGAGAAGCAGTAGTGCAGAGCCTCGTGGAAGAGCAGAAAGGGTCGGCCACCATTGCTGAAGGGAAACACAATTAGCTTTGGTTATAAAATAGTTAACAAAGTAAATGGCTTAATTAGCGTTATAATTAAGAACCTAATTATGTTTTATTTAAATGGTACTAATATATGTTTTGAACAGGGTTTGTTTCACAATCCTGGAAATGGAAACGGGACAGGAAAAGTTTCAGAAGTAAAAAGGATTGGGCCTCTTATTTTAAGTAATTAACATCTTTATTTATTCTTAAGTAAAAGATTTATTAAACTAGTACCTGTTAATTTATTTATTAAAACTTATATTAAATCTTACTGTTGTCAGTTAAACAGGTAAGGCATTTTAGAACCAAAGGGCAACTATTGAACAAAGACTGTGGTGAACGGGGCAATGAATCAAAATGTTTGTCCCATACTACCTTAATGTAACAAATAAGTTCTAAGATATTTAGGAGTTGACTAATTAAATTTAAAACCCGCGTACTAAAACTCGGATAACATTTTACTGTGTAATCAGAATAAGATGATTCAAGGAGCGTTACGGTCGTCTTGATGAGATCTAAATTTAGGGAGCTAAGCTGGACAGGATTGAGATCGACTGGGATTTTTAATTAAACTAAGCGACTGTTTAATTTAATTAAAACCAACCATTTAACCGCGAATCAACTCAAGGTGAGTTAAACTCACTCAGTTTCCCTATTTATATTTTATATAAATTGGGTTTTTTATTTTGTGTGCTCTGCTTGCCAATGATTGATTGTTTGCTAATTATATATTTATTTGCTGATTTAACTGATGGAATTAAACCGTCATTTAATTTCAGTGAAATACCAAATGGTTATTTTAACGATTGGTTCCAATAAAGGTAACTTACCTTATTGGTCAAGTTTATCAATAAACGTGTTTAATGGTTTGGATTGTTTGATCTGTTTGATCTGTTGAATTGTTTTAAAACTGTGTGGAGAAAACCGTTTGTATACAGAGACGAACAGGTTGGAGGGTTCCAACCGGATTCCTCAAATATATTATTTATTTCATATTATCAACATATGAACTGTCCTGTTTGGGTGATTGATTTGATTGTGGAGTGTTGACTGAAAATTCAACATCTGTCTAGTTTAAACCAATGGGCAATATTGGTTAAGGATTTGGCAACATATGGCCGATAAAATAAATCGTTTAATATTGATTCACCTCAGGTGAGTCGATAGAGATGAAGTTATAAAATTTATTTTATAACTGGAGATAGAGTTGTAAATATATTATCTTGAATAAAAGTTTATAAAAAGGAAATAAATATTTATTTCTATAATAAATTGTATATTGATTTTATAAAGGCAATTATGATGTTAATCAGATTTGTAAATGTGAGATTAAGGAAATTAACCTAACGGTTAAAAAGTGAATAATGGTTTTGTTGAAAACATTTAAATGGGATTATTTAAATTAATTATAAATAAATTTAAAGGGAAAATGAATTAGAACTAGTTGACGAGATAACCGTGTTTTGAGTTGAATAAATCAACCGTTTTAGATTAAGATTGATTATTAAATTAGTGCGTTTTGAATAAAATAGTTTAATGAATATTGTTTTAATTTTGATAAGATTTAAAAAGGGAATTTACTATTTATTTTAGATAAATAAAGAAATTAACTACTAACGTAGTTAATGATTGGAATAAATAATTATTGTAATTAATAATGATTTAGAAAACTACTTTTTAATGAAAATTCATTTGAAAAGTAATCCAAGTGAAATGGAATCCAATTGAATGGTGAAAGAGTTTATGAACAGTTTTTGTTTAAAACCTGAGTTTTATAACAAAGTTATAAAAAGAATTTTTAAGCGAATATTATAGCTTAAATAAATGTTACTTAATTATTTGAATTAAGTAAAAAGAAAATTTATATAAAAGAGTTTGTTGATAAACCAAAGTTATATAAAGGAGGTGAAATGGTAAATCATGAATTTTATATTAACATTACTTAATAATGTGATTAAGAAGAATTGGGGAATTGAAATGAGATTTCCAAAGAGGGATATGGTTGAAGGGATTTAAAACGGGATTGGTAAAGGTGAATTTGATAGGAGAAGTGAATCATAATATTTGTAAACCAATCCGAATTATAAAGTGAATTTGTTTTAGAAGAGGAAGGTGTTAAAAGTGGCATTTTTATAAGAAGTTGCTTAATTATTAAATTAAGAAAAATGATTTTATCTGAGAAAGAGAACGTAAAAATAAAAAGAAGAGTTTTGAAATCTTATTTTTGATATCGAGAGATTTAAGAGTTTTTAATTTACATTAGTTTTAAATTAAAAGGCCATGTGGTGTTGAATACTGAACTAGTGAACTCATTGGGTTGTCATGATTGAAACACTGTCTATTTTGATGGTTAAATCACCGACTATCAAATCTGTCCAATACGATTGTTGGTACGGAAAGACCGGGATCGAATTTATATTCGAAAACCATTCCGACTAACAAATACGTGAAGAGATCAGAAGATGATCGAGATGGAGCATTGAAGACGTAGATATTCATAAACGGAAGAACCGCTACTAATCTCCGGTTTAGCGGCCAGAGATAAACTGTGGTTCTGTCGTGGTTGGAATCTACGGGTTACAAGGACTACTCGCTACTGATCCCTGGGGTGATTCCTATATGAGATGCAGTAGGAGAGTACCTTCGGTTCATCCTGTTCCTGGATGACTTGTATGGACGAATGTCTGACAGAGTATTTCCTGAAACCACGTACGTTGATTTTTACAGATATACCGAGCAGTGGCAAAGAGGGGCACTTCTTTTATACCCAGAGTATATTTGTGGACGTCAATTAGTGATTTGACGGATCTGACATGTGGCATTCAAAGTAAATGATGGCCAGATGTTCCAAAGGAAAATCCTAGCCTCAAGCCTCATCAACCGGGAAATGACAAAAATCGGGCAGGCAGCATGGCTATGTGGGTCGCTCCCATTAGGGTGTATAATCACCTATCTAGAGAAAATCCATTTGCTTCTTTAACCTATTTCGATGTTGTCCCTTTTCGGGAAGACGGTGGCTAGCTACCACCGTTGGTGATATACATTCGATACACTCAAGCGAAATGAGTGGTCGGTCATGTGAGGGCCGGGTTGCAAGACGTTCTTCTTGAACCCAGTGTATTCGTCTCTAGAGATACACTATCGACAGGTGGTCCCATACCTTGTTATAGTTGGAATCCAATCTCCAATAAGTGCCCACGGTTTTGTTTGTATACTATATATGTGGAGCGTGAGATGCAAGCGTTCCACTAGATTCTATTTACTTGTATTTAAACATTATTATAATATCAGACAAGATATTAGTTTCAAAAATGTTTTGGGTTATTGTAAGGTAAAAACCGTCCGTGTTTATGTGTGGATTTGGTCTTACGGTTATCCTTTTCTTTGAAAGATTTTAACTTTAAATTCAGGTTGTGTGATACCCTTAATACTATGCGAGTTTTACTCACTCTGGTTCACCAGATTGACCCGGTGTTTTGTAAATGCTCGGGTTAGCCCGGGGTGTACAGGTTCAGGTAATCGAATGCTATGAAGAGACGAGCTGAAGGTGTTCAGACGTATGATATTATATCGCTACTATTCCGATGTGTGTTGTATGTGGAAACAGGTTATTATAACTGTCCCGTTGTGTGACGTACTCTGATGTTGTAAGCATTTTTAAAGCTCTCAATAAAGATTTATTTCTGTATTATATTTTGTTCCGCTGCGATGTTAGACTTTGTGTTGTGTTGTTTCTTCTTCTTCTTCTATTCTAATATTTCTTTCTTTCTTATCTCACCCTCTAATTTCTTTCTAATAACGTCCAGTGTTTCGGTGTTTGGAAGGTCGGCATGAGTTACGGTAAAGGTATTTATGTCGATTCTCAGGGCCGAAAATTTCTGGGTCGTTACAGCTTCAAACTAAAGTTAAATGATAGGTTTTCCTTCATTTTGAATGGTTTTGAAAGTGTGTGAAAGACTTTGATAAAATACTTGTTTCCAAATGATTTTAGCTTTAATGCCACATGTTTTGAAGTATGTTTACATCTAAGATTTTAGAATATCATCAACATTTATTTGAAGCATATACTTGACATAATTGTTTTGTTCAATAAAGAGTTATTGAATTTTCTTATTTTAAAGATGATATGCAAGTGGGTTAAATTATAGTGGCCAATGTTTTAAGGAAACTGTTTGTAAAGCATTTAACTCGGTATTTTACTAAATTGATATGGTTCACATTGGATATATGGGAAGAGGATGATAATGACTTATACGGTTAGAAAATCAGATGGGACTGGTGAAGGGTTGTGCCCTATACTTCACCTATCGTCCCTAGCTGAGTTTTGTCCCGTGCGTAGGGTATGGTTATGGTAATAACAAAATTGTGGTACATACAGAAAGGGATGCAATGTTATTGGTAAGCCCAGAAAACATTTAGTTTCTTACTCAACCTATATAAACTAATAGAGATAGGTAGTTGGGTTGAGAGATTGTCAGGAATGAGTAAAACTTGAACAAAACTGTCTAGTTTAGTTCTAAGCTATATAATTTGGTCAATCTGATAGGCCTGAGTCAACCATTTGAAGTAAGACAAATAGCCAGGGGTAGATAGATGGACAAAAATTACACAAGAGAGAGATATAGTTAGAGTTAAAAAAATAGTCAGATAACCTATGAGACGGTCAGTTAGGATTAGGTTGAGGCAGATAGTCAAAGTTAATCTTGAGTTATATAGTCAAAACATGCATGCATATATTCATTGATGATTAATTATGATATTATATTTATTAACCTTCATGACTACATGTGAAGCATTGGTTGTTAATTAATTGATTTTTTTATTAAGGATACTAGTGAGGAAAAACTCTTTCTACTAAACGGTGTGGTCTAATTAGACATATGTTTATTTAAGTTGGCAAATTATTATTCATACAAGATTGATTGTCTGACCCTAAGTTTTTTATCTCCATTAACTCCCAGGTGATTTGTTGACCAGTTCGAGAGTAAGTTTTCGGGTTTAACTCTTTTGGCGAATAAAGAATCGTAGTTTGAGACAATGCTAGCTATTGTAGGAACTTATTTTGATTCCGCTGTGTTTCTGAACTCATGTTCGAACTTATGTTGATTTTGTAATAATTATTATTATGAGTATCTGATCAATCAAGAGGGCATCTTCATAGGTTACTCTAGAAGTATTTTGTATTTATATTTTAATTGAAACTTAGGATCATTTTGGGATTATGTAATGCATGAATATGAGATGTAAAAGCTATTTTGAAAATATATTAAAAAAATTCATTTTTACGTGCATTATGTAATGATATCTTAACACGTCCATGTTCGAACATGATATCAATACTATAGACAACTGCAACATCTATAACGTTTAGTTTCGAGCCTCATAATGAGGGACATTATAACTTATTAGACCTCCAAATATGATCTTGACTTTTATAAATAAAGATTCACTAGCACTTCGTACAAGAATTAATTATTATTTTCTTACATCAAATGATAGTTCTGGAAATTGATCTCTAGTAACCGATACAAATAAAATAAAATTAGATAACATAGTTCACGTAGATTTTCGTCAAGATTAGACGACTCTAAACTTCATGTTATCTATCTTTCTACATTGTAGTTCATATATCCTCATTTTACATTTTTTAGATACAGCATTCATGATTGACCTTTGCTAACACCATTTTTAATTACCTTTTGTATATTGGCTAAATACCTATTTTTAATTACCTTTTCTATATTGGCTAAATACCTAGTCAACACACTCCATTTATCCTCTTCAACATACCACAAAATCACTGAAACAAAAATACCATATTTCGTCCTTTTATTTCTAAACCTCTAACAGTTTATCCCTCTTCTCTTTTTATTATATTTCCCAGACCAAATTATTTAACAAATTAGATTTACTTCTTTAAAAGCCATATCTAACTCAAATGCTTTTCTTTTAATGACCCATAATCATAATTTCGGCTTGAAATCCATTTTCCTAGATAATCATCTCATTTTTATCTATTTATTTGTTTTTTAATGTTGAAATTTACATGGTAATTAAATACTCAGTGTTTGATGTCGTGAAATTTGTTCAATCAATCGATGAAATAATGAGAAACACATGTCTAGTTGTGCTGTTGTCTGAAAGTAAATGTATCAGTGAATTGGTATAGAAATTGGAAGAAGACAATATCCACATTGATGATGGTTGGATTGCCTTATAGAGCAGGCTATGGTCTAACACAATCTTAATGTAACCATACATTGTGGTTACGGTACATCTCATGCCAACAAATGAGACTACTATTTCACTCACTCTGCCATCAGGGTTGAGGGTGCCCGTTGCGAATTTCATTTTTATATTCTTGAAGAAAAAACTGAAAATTTGGCCAAATGTTTAAAGATTGAAAAAAACAAATTCTATTGACTTGAAAGGAATAAACAACAATGATACCAGAATGTGGGATGAAAATAAAAACATAATGGAAATTTTGGATTGAAAGTAGTGCATGTAAATATATGACAATCATGATTGGTTTCTACTTTTATTCCTATTTTATTCATGCTTAGAAATCAGAAAAAATGGAGGGTATTCGTGCAGGGTATTTGAGTGAGATATTTGAGCGGGTAAGATGGATGAACATGGTACGCATTTGCGACCACGAACCGATGTTCGAACAGAACATTTGAAAGGGGTTTTTAATTTTTCTTACTTAATTTAATTTTATTAGTTAATTAATTGTTTTACTGTGTAATATGCAATTAATATTGAAATATTGGTACAGTAATAAAAAGTACTATAATAAAATGCATAGATTATCCAATGCAAATGAATTTATAAAGAAAGGGAAATCAAGTTTTGTGATAAGATTTGTAAATGATTTTTATAAAAGGATTGTTAGGAAGTGATTTTTATAGATAAATCCAAGTTTTGTAAATGGATTTATTAAAGAGTTTTAAAACTAATTAAATGGTTTAAAATAAGAATTTACACATTAAATGAATTACGTAAAAATGAGTATATTGGAAAGAGATTTCTAACGAAAGGAAGGGTTTTTAAAACCCTATTTAAATTGGATAGCAAATGGAACTTATTGTGACATTTACTAAATACCAAGTTTTGCTTAACAAACTTTTATTTATCTTGAAGATAAGTGTAACACCCCACATTCCTTAGTGTCACCCATATGAGGATTTCATTAAGAAAATATGGATCATTGTAGGTATAAAGAAATAAAACATAACAGAGACTAAGATTTCACAATACATAAGAAATTAATTTTACAGTGAAAGAAGAAACTTTCATTTTACAAAATCAAAACCGTCTTTGATTCATTTAACAAAACAGTTACAAATGGACATATATCAAAATCTTAGTTAAAAACAACATCAGAGTAAACAATATTATCCTCCAAATATAGTCAAAAAGATACAATCTAACCTTGAAAAGAGAATAGGAAGTAATCCAACTCACAGGGATCCATCACAACAAAGCTAACAAAGAAACCTGAATTATACACTTTTCCCTGTAAGACTGGGGGAAATAAAGAGAAAGGCAGAAAGGAAGTGGTTCAGACATGAAGCCTAGTGAGCCGCTGTGATTACCAGCTCGACTTGCTAAGTTAAGTAAAACAGATAAATAATGGTTCTAGTGTCATAAAAGGGTAGGTGTCTGTACATGTCTAAAGGTGAACAATGGTTGAAATGAACTGATAATAAGGACTAGTAATTCTTATAAAAAGACAATGATGATGATGATGATGATAATAATAATAATAATCAAATCAGGCAGATTGACTATTTTGCACTCCTATAGATTCGGATAGAAACAAGTAATTAGGAGGTATTTATCCTAATGTTACCATCGATCGGCTCCCTACTACGTAAGTATTATGTGCCAGTCCCGACAGTATGGTGTATCAGTCCCTAACCCCGCAACTTATAGGACACAAACCTATTTACTAGCATTACAGCGTCTTATCTTCCCCATTCACACTCATGACTTCGCTGAAACGCGCCCGTACCCACCTTCCTCTTTTGAACCTCTTACTATCTAGATCAGTAAAGCGTGTCCTGGCCCCTACCTAGTGCGAGGCCTCTAACAAGATACCAACATGGATATTGACTGATACGGGTTCCCAACAACTCGACACAAGCCAAACCCCCTAAGCTTGTGCCCCCAAGTAACAAGGGTTTTAAAAGTCCCAAAACCTGATAAACAACAAGACGAGGGACCTCTTGGCTTATTAATTAACATGTTTAACTTATTAGGTTTAATTTCATTAATAAGCATGGTTGTAAATGACATTTCTTCTAAATGTTATTATGTGTACAAGCTCTTCCCCAAAACAAGCACCTGCGAAATGTATACATATTACAGTAACTCATTTTACTTAATTTACATCTAGTACTTACATTTTCCATATTATGTTCATACTTAATATTAAATTTAGTATAATTCACATGTTCTCTATTTGCATGTTAATTTTCAATTAAATACCACTTATTCCAATTAACATGTTTTCCCATACTGATTACTTAATGTCATATTAAGTATAATTAAAGTGTTTTTCGTACTAACGTTAAATTAACGTACTTTCCAAGTAAATGTTGAATGAACGTGTTTCCCATTTTAATGACAAATTACATGTTTTCCGATATAAATGCCAAATTGTCATGTTTACAAATCAGTGTCAATTAACATGCGATTCCAATATCAGTGCCATGTTTACCCAATCAAATTAACATCATCAAATGAACATAGACATCCAATGAACTTAAATGTTTAATTAACATTTTCCCAAAGTAACATTAAATGATCATGGATGACTTATTGACATATTTTTCCCCAAATGAACATAAACATTTAACTAAATGTTTTCCCAAATTAACATGAAATGAACATAAACATTTAATTACATGTTTCCCAAATTAACATGAATGCTCATGCACATTTAATTACATGTTTTCACAAATTAACATGGATGTTCATAAATGTCAAATTGATATGTTTTCCCCAATTAACATATTCTCCCTAGTTAATGTCAATAGGTGACTAATTATCATATTCCACGAATTAGCATATCCTCTTTAATGTTGATTAACATGAATGACAACTTTCCATATTCTTCAAATTAACATATCCTCTTTATTGTCAATTAATATAAGTGACAAATTACCATGTTTCGTAAATATGTACTATCCTTGAGGTCAAATTACTATGTCTAACATATTCTTTTTAATGACATCATGATTCTCAATTTAACATATACAGAATAATGTTAGTTACATGTTTTCCAATCAACACTTAATTGACATATCTACAAATTAATGCCAAATAAATGTTCACTAATCAATGTCACATTAATATGTCTATAAATTAATGTCAAATTTATGTTCATCAAATCAATGTGATATTAATATGTCTAGAAGTTATGTTCACAAATCAACGTCAAATACCATGTTCTTCTTATTCAATGTCATATTAATGTCAATTACATGTTTACAAATGACATTTCTCCTTAATAAAAAAAAATAAAGTTAAACCTATTCATGTTTACAAATTCCTCCTTAATAGTCCCAGTTAACAATACTAATTCTTATACGCCCAATTTCCCTTTTTAACGTTATCTCGTACTTTTCCAATTCTATGCAATTCAAAAAGGCATATAATAATGTAAGACAAACAACAGAAAAGGGGATAAGGAAGGGATATGTACGTACAAACAGATAATAACTAAGAATGAATAGGTAATTGACAGTAATTAAAATAACAGATATGAATAAACTTACAAACATTGTTATTACTCAAATCTAAAATATTTTTACTGTCAAAGTTCTTTTTATTTAGATTACAGCAACAACTGCTGTATCTATTTAACTTTAACTTAGAAGAAATCTGAAAATCACAGTAGTACTCACTTAGGTTTGTTGTAGATCCAGGAAATCATCTAAAATAGTTGTTGTAGAAGAAAAACTTGAATTATCCTTTTTAATATATCTTCTAGCAGCACCTCCTCATTTTTCTTATTTTAATTTTAGAACATAGATTGGAGGAAGCAAGAAATGAAGAATTTTTTTGTGTAGGAAAATGAGAGATATAGACACCCTATTTTTAGATTAACTAGGACAATCTCAAACCGTTAGATATTAGGTTTTTAAATCCAACCATACACCTCAACGAATGAATAATATATATGAAAGTGTAACACCCCGTGTATTCTATAACTGTGGAATTAACAAATTAAAGTATAATTAATTTGAAATCAAAGAACTAAGGGAAACGGGATACGCCATTGCGTTCGTCTCGGAAAAATACGCGAAATAGAGTCCGAGTTTTCGAAAAACGGAGTCCGTATGAAGAAGATATAGCCTCCGGAAGTTTCTGAATCAAGTTTAAAATTAAAAATCGGGCCCAATTGGCCAGGGCGGGAAAAGTCCCGCCTAAGACACCCAGGTCGACTGGGCTGTCGACCTGGTCTAGCCAGGTCGACAGGGCTGTCGACCTGGTCCAGACCCAGGTCGAACCCAGTCCACCCTGGCTGGCCTATTCTATGTTGGTCGATTTTCTGTGGTCTGCTTTGTCATTAGGGCTAGGTGGCAGGCTCTAATTGGTCCCTCTTGCGAATGAATGGCTACGATCAATCCAAGCAACATCGATGGTCCTAATCAGTTCATAAACTCTATAAAATAACCCTAGGCTCTACCTAGGTTTCTTACACAATTCTCTAGCCTCCATTGCTCTCTTCTTCTAATTAAAAATAAAAATGGCGTCTCTGCTCTGCTGGAATTAAAACTAGAAGATAATCAACATCAGCCTAAGCAACTCAATTCAAACTAGAGATTAAAGTTTCTGCAAAGATTCTACAACAAGTTAAAGTTCTTTCTTTAATCCAATCAAGGCAAGTACAGTTATTCTCCGCTATAAACGTTAATTATAATTTTGATATGTTTTTAATTCTGAATCTGAGATTGTATATATATTCTCTTCTGTCAGATATGTTTTTCTGTGAGTGTTCTGTATTCCTTTCTTCTTTTCTGTTTCTATAGCCAGGCTACCACGAGCCTGTGCCCAATCTCATAAAGAGATTAACGTATGAACGCAAAATTTGGGACAGTTAATGAATGATGCGAAATTTGACAAGACTGAATTGAACGTATGACTTTAGATTTGAAGCATAAAATATATTGGACATGTGACTTGGGATTGGATGTATAAATTTGGCTATGAACATGTAATTTATATATTGCATGCATAGAGTATGTTGTAATTTAGATTTGTAACTAATTAGAGAAATGAACATATGTTATTTAGATCTGTAATTAATTAGAAAAATAAGCATATGTTATAAACTAGTTTTAGACCTATGCATATTCTGTGATAAAAGAAGAAGAGGAACCACTGTAAGATTACATATGATTTGAGACTTTGGACAAAATGCATATAAAAGTCAAGATTTGATTTTTAGAAGATATGATTTAAAGATTTAGATTGTTGGGTATAGTTTGCATAATGATTCATGACTTAAAAAGAAGAAGATATGGAAGCTTAGGTGTAAAAGATTTGCATTAATTAGGATATCTATTATTGTGATTACACCTAAATAGGGATTTTTGGATATATGGCATGCATTGGAATTAATGGTTATATTTGGTATAATTTACATGTGAATCTGCTGTAAAATGCTAGTTTAACAAAAACTGGAACATATGTTATAGGGTAAATTATGTCCATATTCTGCGCTATGTAAATGTATGCCAATATGGAAGTATATGATCATATTGTGAATCATGACAATTATTTAGGCATATGAATTTAGGCCTAATTTATGTTTAGGCAAGGCATGTAAATAGAACCTTTAGAAATATTAAATTTGCTAAATCTGCTAATTTGCCAAGTTGCCTAAACTGCTAGTTTTGTTATATTGCCTAGACTGCTAATTAGATTGAAATGCCTAATTTGTTAAATTTGTCGGTTGAAATGCCTAACTTGTTATATGCCAAAATCTGCTAAGTTGCTAAATCTGTTAAATCCGTTAAGTCATGTAAAATCTGTTATCTGCTATGTTGACATAATCATCCTGTTATTGATATAATCTGAATTGGCATATGTATTGGGCATGCGCATAAACGGTAAATTATTAATTAATTGGCCGCAAAGATAAACATGGCTAACTCGAGGTTAGAATGAGTTTGCGGCGTAAATCTGCCCGGAACCGCCCGGCACATCCAGTGGCCGCAAACAATAGGTTCTAATGTGAGAAGTTAGTCATAACATGCGTAAGACACGAGGTTAGGTCTGGCTTGTGGCAGAAGTCTGCCCGGAACCGCCCGGCATATCCAGCGGCCACAAGCTACCGACCTAATGTGAGAGGTCTGTGCATTAATAATTAATTAATGCAAATCTAAGATAAGAATGACGTCTAAAACGTATTGGGGAAAAGAGGGTTAAACCAACGGGATTAATAGATGTAGTAAAACCCGTCCATGAATCTGTAGGCCCAATACAAAGTTAGACAAATCTGAAAAATCTGTACATCTGACCCGTTAGTCTGAAAACTTGTTAACTTAATCTATGAACTAGTAAATCTGAATTCTGTATGTCTGAACTTGTAAACAAGTTAATCTGAGATCTGTTAGTCTGGGGACACAAGGTTAGGAGGGGAATTACTTGTGTCATCTGTTGTTTGGGACCCATATTAGTCAGTAACCCTTTCTGGTATCAAAACTTTGACCCAACAGTAGGTAGGGTCCGGGCACGCTTACTGAACTAATTATAAGTGGTTCATTCTGATAATGGCGAGGGGTGTTGATGGTGCGTTCCAACCGGGTCATGTGCGTGCATGGATCCCGGTCTGCCTCTGAGGATGTAAGACGTCGTGACATCTGTAAATAGGTCTGTGCCAATTGGTTGTCACTTTAGGAGTGATACACCCTACTGTGGGGCCGAC
This sequence comes from Allium sativum, assembly GCA_030737875.1. Classification (NCBI taxonomy): domain Eukaryota; kingdom Viridiplantae; phylum Streptophyta; class Magnoliopsida; order Asparagales; family Amaryllidaceae; genus Allium; species Allium sativum. Next base: position 12,409,219 of record JASFAX010000033.1, read on the forward strand.
ACAGGATATTTATGTATTAGGGAGCCGATCGCTTGGGGTAGGGTTTTAGGGTACGCTTAGTTCTGTCTGGTTCTGTTGGTACCGTCTGTTTCTGTTGGGTGGTAACACCCGTCTGTTTCTGTGTGGTACCGTCTGTTCGGGTGGTAAAGGCCCATTACTAGTGTACACCTAATTCTACATTCTGTTTCCGTAGGGATTAATCTGTTTCTGCTTCTGTCTGTTTCTGATCGGGTAGTAAAGGCCCATTATTAGTATTCTGTTTCGGTTAAAGTATTCTATACCCGTTCCTGCTCCAATTTAGACATTAGGGTGACACCTAATTCTGATATACTATTATTAGTGCAGAGAAGTGTAAAGCAATAGTTTATGTCATTCTGTTCTTCTGTTATATCTGCTACACCTGTTACGGTTATCTCTCATCCAGTTTTAAGTTCATGTCATATTATTATTATCTGTTCATATGCTGAAAGTCACTGGACTTGCCAGACTTTATGTCTGACCCTTGTTGTTTCGCCTCTTTTCTTCCGTTCCCCCCCCCCCCCCCAGGTTTTCTAAGGAGGGAATACTCTAGCTAGATCCGGACTTCTTCTGCTTGAAGTGCTTAAAGTATGGCTTGTCTTCTTCTATGGGGATTATGATTTTAAACCATGCATTTTGAAAGCTTTTGTACAAGACTGATATTTTGTACTTGGATTCTGAGATTTGAAAGGATGTAACCATATTGATTTCTGTTTCCGTTGTAATAAAGTCAAAAATTTTCAAGTACTGTTTTATCTGTCTTGTAAGTTTCTGTTCTGTTTACTAAAATGCTCCACCAAAGTTAAGGCATTCCTTTTGTGAGTGACCTTAACGGAGGTGGGGTGTTACACTTGGTATCAGAGCTGAAGGTTACCAGATTGGGTAAAGTTTTTGAAAACTATTTTCAAAAAGGTTTTGGAAAGGAAGTATTTTCAAAAATAAAGCTTATTTTGAAAAACATGATCCCCAAGAGCCATATATCTTTCTTTCAGTCCTTTTTGTATTGAACCTTTCCTTTTTCGTTCCAGCATGCCTGAAGCATCTGAGATACCAGAGGGTGTTCATGTACCCGGTTGGTTTCGTCAATATTTTGAGGCTAGGACCGCCGCTGCAGGTCCAGCAAATGATCCCCCTCCTCCACCCCCTCCTCGTGCTATTGCTTTCTCAAAAATCTGTAGAGATTTTAGGGCCATGGGTGGGAAGGATTTCAAAGGAACTGAACCATTCGTAGAAGCAAGGAATTGGCTCAAAGAAACTGAGGATCTATTCGTTATCTTCGAGGTGGACGATAGGCAGAAGGTACAGTTGGCAGTATGGCTACTCAAAGACGAAGCTTCCTACTGGTGGGAAGTCACTAACGCCGAGAGGCCGGTTGAGACATGGATGGATTTCAGAACAAGGTTTGAGACAAAATTCCTCTCGCAAGCTGAACGAAGTTTACAACTGGAAAAGTTCTTATCTCTTAAGCAAGGAAGTATGACGGTCAAGGAATACGTCAACCAGTTCAACCAACTAGCTAGGTTCGGATTGGATTTAGTCAACACTCAACATAAAAAGGCTCTCCGCTTTGTTAAAGGATTGAATGAGCCACTGCACAGCTTAGCCATGACCCACGTACCTATGGGAGCGACTTACGAGAAATTGGTGGACATGGCACTACTGCACGAGGAAGACAAGGGCCCGAAAGAGACAAAGAAGGAAGAACCACCGAATAAGAAAGCGGGGCCCAAAAAGGAAACACAAAAGAAGGATGAGAAGTCTGAAGATAAGAAAGGGAAAAAGTGCTTTACTTGTGGGAGCTCAACTCATCTGAACAAGGATTGCAGAAAAAGGAAGGGCGCTTGCTTCAACTGTGGGGAGATGGGACACTTCACTAGGGACTGCCCGAAGAGACGAGGACAAGGAGGGCAGGCGAATAATCTTGAGGCTAGTGGCTAGGATAGAAATAGGAAAGTTTCTATAGTAGGTTTAATTTCTTTATCTGATTATGGAGTTAAGACTTTTTCTGATTCTGGTATTTTGATTTTGTAATCGATACTCTGCACTTTAATACTAGTATTATTTCTGAATTTCGCTGTAGGCTCAGACCCATAAGGGTTATGGCCCATCTGTTTGAGACTAAGGTTTGAGGGATATCTGTGTTAGGCGTCAGATATGACGCATACATTCTGAGTTTTCGTGGGGTATCAATTTGATGTTGGTTCCGGTCTTTGGGGCCAATACTTAGGACCCATGTCTAATGGGAACCAAATTTTCGTTCTATCTGTACTCGCTTCCATCATTCGACTGTATCCTATCGATCGAATCTTCGAACTTTAGGTAGAAACTAATGGGTGTAAACATGTGTTTGAGACATGTTATGTTTGATGGTTGCAAGTGGATGCAAGTGGTTGCTAGTGGTTGCCCGTGGATGCATATACACACACTAGGCACTAGATCGACTCGAAAACACTCTCATACTGCATATGGATGAGTGAGCATTTTTCAATTCTTGTGGATGCAAAATGGTTGATTCAGCACATGGATGTTGCATCTGAGTGAATGGTTGTGCACTCATATAGAAATAATATATATCATCAGAATTCTATTGCATACATGTTGGACTCATGGCACTGACATAATTCGCATTAAGGAGGTCAACTGAATCAGTAGACCGCCTGATCTTTGCATTAGGTAAGGAACATATACACACACTTTTGCATATGTTCATACAACATTAGAAGTTTTCTAAGGACAATTGATGCTTGTGGATGATGGTTGAGTAGATGGGTGATTGGATGGTAGGACACATTCTTCTTAACTTGAAGATTTCGGGGACGAAATCCTTTTAAGTGGGGGAGAATGTAACACCCCGTGTATTCTATAACTATGGAATTAACAAATTAAAGTATAATTAATTTGAAATCAAAGAACTAAGGGAAACGGGATACGCCATTGCGTTCGTCTCGGAAAAATACGCGAAATAGAGTCCGAGTTTTCGAAAAACGGAGTCCGTATGAAGAAGATATAGCCTCCGGAAGTTTCTGAATCAAGTTTAAAATTAAAAATCGGGCCCAATTGGCCAGGGCGGGAAAAGTCCCGCCTAAGACACCCAGGTCGACTGGGCTGTCGACCTGGTCTAGCCAGGTCGACAGGGCTGTCGACCTGGTCCAGACCCAGGTCGAACCCAGTCCACCCTGGCTGGCCTATTCTATGTTGGTCGATTTTCTGTGGTCTGCTTTGTCATTAGGGCTAGGTGGCAGGCTCTAATTGGTCCCTCTTGCGAATGAATGGCTACGATCAATCCAAGCAACATCGATGGTCCTAATCAGTTCATAAACTCTATAAAATAACCCTAGGCTCTACCTAGGTTTCTTACACAATTCTCTAGCCTCCATTGCTCTCTTCTTCTAATTAAAAATAAAAATGGCGTCTCTGCTCTGCTGGAATTAAAACTAGAAGATAATCAACATCAGCCTAAGCAACTCAATTCAAACTAGAGATTAAAGTTTCTGCAAAGATTCTACAACAAGTTAAAGTTCTTTCTTTAATCCAATCAAGGCAAGTACAGTTATTCTCCGCTATAAACGTTAATTATAATTTTGATATGTTTTTAATTCTGAATCTGAGATTGTATATATATTCTCTTCTGTCAGATATGTTTTTCTGTGAGTGTTCTGTATTCCTTTCTTCTTTTCTGTTTCTATAGCCAGGCTACCACGAGCCTGTGCCCAATCTCATAAAGAGATTAACGTATGAACGCAAAATTTGGGACAGTTAATGAATGATGCGAAATTTGACAAGACTGAATTGAACGTATGACTTTAGATTTGAAGCATAAAATATATTGGACATGTGACTTGGGATTGGATGTATAAATTTGGCTATGAACATGTAATTTATATATTGCATGCATAGAGTATGTTGTAATTTAGATTTGTAACTAATTAGAGAAATGAACATATGTTATTTAGATCTGTAATTAATTAGAAAAATAAGCATATGTTATAAACTAGTTTTAGACCTATGCATATTCTGTGATAAAAGAAGAAGAGGAACCACTGTAAGATTACATATGATTTGAGACTTTGGACAAAATGCATATAAAAGTCAAGATTTGATTTTTAGAAGATATGATTTAAAGATTTAGATTGTTGGGTATAGTTTGCATAATGATTCATGACTTAAAAAGAAGAAGATATGGAAGCTTAGGTGTAAAAGATTTGCATTAATTAGGATATCTATTATTGTGATTACACCTAAATAGGGATTTTTGGATATATGGCATGCATTGGAATTAATGGTTATATTTGGTATAATTTACATGTGAATCTGCTGTAAAATGCTAGTTTAACAAAAACTGGAACATATGTTATAGGGTAAATTATGTCCATATTCTGCGCTATGTAAATGTATGCCAATATGGAAGTATATGATCATATTGTGAATCATGACAATTATTTAGGCATATGAATTTAGGCCTAATTTATGTTTAGGCAAGGCATGTAAATAGAACCTTTAGAAATATTAAATTTGCTAAATCTGCTAATTTGCCAAGTTGCCTAAACTGCTAGTTTTGTTATATTGCCTAGACTGCTAATTAGATTGAAATGCCTAATTTGTTAAATTTGTCGGTTGAAATGCCTAACCTGTTATATGCCAAAATCTGCTAAGTTGCTAAATCTGTTAAATCCGTTAAGTCATATAAAATCTGTTATCTGCTATGTTGACATAATCATCCTGTTATTGATATAATCTGAATTGGCATATGTATTGGGCGTGCGCATAAACGGTAAATTATTAATTAATTGGCCGCAAAGATAAACATGGCTAACTCGAGGTTAGAATGAGTTTGCGGCGTAAATCTGCCCGGAACCGCCCGGCACATCCAGTGGCCGCAAACAATAGGTTCTAATGTGAGAAGTTAGTCATAACATGCGTAAGACACGAGGTTAGGTCTGGCTTGTGGCAGAAGTCTGCCCGGAACCGCCCGGCATATCCAGCGGCCACAAGCTACCGACCTAATGTGAGAGGTCTGTGCATTAATAATTAATTAATGCAAATCTAAGATAAGAATGACGTCTAAAACGTATTGGGGAAAAGAGGGTTAAACCAACGGGATTAATAGATGTAGTAAAACCCGTCCATGAATCTGTAGGCCCAATACAAAGTTAGACAAATCTGAAAAATCTGTACATCTGACCCGTTAGTCTGAAAACTTGTTAACTTAATCTATGAACTAGTAAATCTGAATTCTGTATGTCTGAACTTGTAAACAAGTTAATCTGAGATCTGTTAGTCTGGGGACACAAGGTTAGGAGGGGAATTACTTGTGTCATCTGTTGTTTGGGACCCATATTAGTCAGTAACCCTTTCTGGTATCAAAACTTTGACCCAACAGTAGGTAGGGTCCGGGCACGCTTACTGAACTAATTATAAGTGGTTCATTCTGATAATGGCGAGGGGTGTTGATGGTGCGTTCCAACCGGGTCATGTGCGTGCATGGATCCCGGTCTGCCTCTGAGGATGTAAGACGTCGTGACATCTGTAAATAGGTCTGTGCCAATTGGTTGTCACTTTAGGAGTGATACACCCTACTGTGGGGCCGACACAGGATATTTATGTATTAGGGAGCCGATCGCTTGGGGTAGGGTTTTAGGGTACGCTTAGTTCTGTCTGGTTCTGTTGGTACCGTCTGTTTCTGTTGGGTGGTAACACCCGTCTGTTTCTGTGTGGTACCGTCTGTTCGGGTGGTAAAGGCCCATTACTAGTGTACACCTAATTCTACATTCTGTTTCCGTAGGGATTAATCTGTTTCTGCTTCTGTCTGTTTCTGATCGGGTAGTAAAGGCCCATTATTAGTATTCTGTTTCGGTTAAAGTATTCTATACCCGTTCCTGCTCCAATTTAGACATTAGGGTGACACCTAATTCTGATATACTATTATTAGTGCAGAGAAGTGTGAAGCAATAGTTTATGTCATTCTGTTCTTCTGTTATATCTGCTACACCTGTTACGGTTATCTCTCATCCAGTTTTAAGTTCATGTCATATTATTATTATCTGTTCATATACTGAAAGTCACTGGACTTGCCAGACTTTATGTCTGACCCTTGTTGTTTCGCCTCTTTTCTTCCGTTCCCCCCCCCCCCCAGGTTTTCTAAGGAGGGAATACTCTAGCTAGATCCGGACTTCTTCTGCTTGAAGTGCTTAAAGTATGGCTTGTCTTCTTCTATGGGGATTATGATTTTAAACCATGCATTTTGAAAGCTTTTGTACAAGACTGATATTTTGTACTTGGATTCTGAGATTTGAAAGGATGTAACCATATTGATTTCTGTTTCCGTTGTAATAAAGTCAAAAATTTTCAAGTACTGTTTTATCTGTCTTGTAAGTTTCTGTTCTGTTTACTAAAATGCTCCACCAAAGTTAAGGCATTCCCTTTGTGAGTGACCTTAACGGAGGTGGGGTGTTACAAAAAGAGTCCAAATTCAGAGCCACAGACCGAACATACATGTAGGTGGGTCGACCCACCACAAACCATGTCGACCTTTGGGTCGACCTACCTTATACTTGGTTCGACCCATGTGTCGACCTAGTTCGGTCTGGGCCGCCCACTTACCGTTGCTTTTCTAAGCTGATTGTTTATTTAATTATATAAATTATGTTCAAACTTCTTTAGCTCATAACTTCTTTGTTTCTTGTCCGATTTACACAAACTAAAAGTCTATCCGAATTAGAATTTTGTAACAGACACAACGGAAAAATTCATTTTTTTAATTCTCAATATCTTTCTGATTAATATTTATTTTATCAGTTTATTCCTCAATTAACTAATCCATTAATTAATTATTATTTTGTTAAAAATTTAGGCTGTTACATTCTCCCCTCCTTAAAGGATTTCATCCCCAAAATCTCCATGGCTAGAAGAATGTTATGAATGCTAACACCCATATACTCAATCACCATCCACTAACATCCATTGTCCTTAGAATTTCTAATGTTTTGTATGAACATATGCAAAGGTGTCGTGTATACGTCCCTATGCTAATGCGAAAATTAGGCGGTCTACTGATCTAGTTGACCTCAATGCAATATATGTCTGTGTCATGTATCCAATATGTATGCAAAAGAATCCTAATGATACATTTAAATTCTATATGTTTGCACGTCCATTCACCAAAATGCAACATACATGTGATGATTAGACCATTTTCATCCATTGAAAATTAAAATGTGCATGCATCCATATGCAATATGTAAGTGTTTAAGCTGATCTAGTGCTTAATGGGTGTGTGTATGCGTCCACTGGAAACCACTAGCAAAACTTGCATCCACTTGTAACTATCACACATATAACATGTCTCAAACATATAACATGTCTCAAACACATGTTTCAACCATATCCTATCATCTATAAGCTCAAATCCTAAGATCTACACTTCCTAAGGATATACTAGAGGAATCCCCCAATAAAAGGAAGAAGCGACAGATAGAATATCAAAGAGGAAATACTTGTCAAAAAAATGCGGGTTAGAAACTTAAATCCCTTAGTGAAGTTCTTTCATCTTACTTTTCTTAGTTACTTCGAGGAAAAATTCTCAAGTGAACTAATCAAAATTCTTGTTCTTTAAAACTTTACACATATGGGGTTTCGACTCAAAGTAGTTCCACAAGTTTTCATAAAACACCTCCTTGTTACACTCTTTTCTAGGAACACGATTATTTCAAAAATTCATTTACTTGGCATTTTCCGAATACCGTTCCAATATAACTGAAGTCCAACTACTTCCTTAAAACACATGCAGAAAGTTCCAACACAAGGGCCACACTATTTTTTTCAAAAGATAGGGTTTAGGGAGTAAAATATTCCAATCAAACTAATCCTTTACAAGTCAACACTCAAGTTTGAGTACCTCTAGAAAAACCTACTTTCCTTCCAATGCCTGAGATGACTTATTACACTGATAGCTTGCCTAAGCTTCCAACCCATCCATTGATTATATATTCTCATAGTTAGGAAAGATTTTATTCAAAACCATGAAACTCAATTCATATACACCATGTGCTTTATCAAAAAATGCTACAAATTTAGCATTGCTGCAAATACAGATCCGAAAACCAATCTCTCTCTCTCCTATAGATAATCTTTCAATCACTTATTATTCGAAATATAAAAAGCACAAAGAGAACTGAACCGATACTTCCTAGATATGCATTGGAAAAAATAGGAGTTTCAACATGACTAACCCTTCAGGTCACAAGAAGTCAAAAATTAGTCCTAGCCCGATTGTTTTCTTCTTACAGTCAAAACAGCCCCAGAAATACTTAATAGATATTAGGCCCGTAACTTTACCCTATAAGTCAATATGTCATATTAAAGCCTATGCCATCTTTTAAGCTCATATTTACCCTCTTTTTGTAAATCAATATGTCATATGAGGCCTAATCATGACAACCTAATCCATACCGGGAAATTCCCCAAACATCAAGATTTTAGTTTCAACCGCAACTCATCATAGATAAACAGATAATCAAGCCGATCCTACGGGGATCAAAAACTATCACTGGGCCTAAGTGCAAAACAGTCACTAATGTTATCATCACACCCTCAGGGATTTACCCTATTTGTAAAGGAATGCTCCATTAAGCCTACAATACAGACATTCTACAAGATTCAACTTATTGTGGCTATAGCCTCACGCAACCAATACATCAAAGAAGAAAAAAGGGACAAAATATTCATAAATAAAATAGAAGAACTAAAAAGAAAAAAGATAGATAACGATCTTTTCTTTCACCAACCCTTATCTTTTTCTTGATCATTTTTGACCAGCAGCCTTACTCATAATCCTTTCGACACTAATATACTCATACTGATCTTTTACTTGCTATCCTTAAATTCACCTTTTTGGAAGTTCCCAAATTAATTGGTTACTGAAAATGTATTAAAATCTATTTCCATAGTATCATTAAATCTATTTTATATAAACTCATGATTGCAATATATTTCTTTTTAATTATCTTTAAGTTAGCAGTTAGTGCATGATACGGTAAAATTCGTATTCCGCACCAACCTGTTCATTCTTATAATGACATTTTATATGTTAAACCAAACTATGTAAATACACCTCCCTTTCTTTAACTAATCAATCAAGGTTTTTCTTATCTTCCAAATTATTCTTTTTTCACTTAAACTAATAAGGTTGTTCCATCCATGATTAACCCTTTTTAATATTCGTCTAGCAATAGGTTCCTTTTTAACATCGACTCTTCCCAATTACTAAGCTAAACATATTTATCCATTATTCAAATTTTAAACATATAAAGGAAAGCTTAGATAGAATGCCTTATAACACGACTAAAAAGATAAATATTTAGAAAGAGTTAAAGGAAGGTTGTAACTAACTATAAGGGATGTTTTATTTTCAAATGTAACTTTTGATTTCTGAAAAATGCGTTTTCTTTTGAAAAATCTTTCTTTTAAACAAAACTTTAGTGATCTTGGTAACCTTAGGCTCTGATACCAAATGTAACACCCCACATTCCTTAATGTCATATTAAGTATACTTAACGTGTTTTTTGTACTAATATTAAATTAACGTACTTTCTAAGTAAACGTTGAGTGAACGTGACAAATCACATGTTTTTTGATATAGATGCCAAATTGTCATGTTTACAAATTAGTATCAATTAACCTGTGATTCCAATATCAGTGCCATATTTACCCAATTAAATCATAAACATCCAACGAACACAAATATTTAATTAACATTTTCCCAAGCTAACATTAAATGATCATAAATGACTTATTGACGTATTTTTTCCCAAATGAACATAAACATTAAATTACATGTTTTCCTAAATTGACATGAAATGAATATAAACATTTAATTACATGTTTCCCAAATTAACATGAATGCTCATAAACATTTAATTACATGTTTTCCTATATTAACATGGATGCTCATAAATGTCAAATTTATATGTTTTCGCCAATTAACATATTCTCCCTAGTTAATGTCAATAGGTGACAAATTATCATATTCCTCGAATTAGCATATCCTCTTTAATGCTGATTAACATGAATGACAATTTTCCATATTATTTTTTGAAAATTGGTTAATATGTCAGCATGATGATCAAGGTAGGTCTTGAACTCCTGACATCTTATCAGGTAGAAGCATGTCTTTCCATATTCTTCAAATTAACATATCCTCTTTATTGTCAATTAATATAAATGAAAAATTACCATGTTTCTCAAATATGTACTATCTTTAAGGTCAAATTACTATGTCTAACATATTCTTTTTAAAGTCAATATGTTTCTCAATTTAACATATACAGATGAATGTTAATTACATGTTTTCCAATCAACGCCTTATTGACATATCTACAAATTAATGCCAAATAAATGTTCACCAATCAATGTCATATTAATATGTCTACAAATTCATGTTCACTAAATCAATGCTATATTAATATGTCTACAAGTTATGTTCACAAATCAACGTCAAATACCACGTTCTTCTTATTCAATGCCATATTAATGTCAATTACATGTTTAAAAATGACATATCTCCTTAATAAAAAAAATTAAGTTAAACCTATTTATGTTTATAAATTCTTCCTTATAATAGTCCTAATTTACAGTACTAATTCTAATATGCCCAATTTTCCTTTTTAACGTTATTCCATACTTTTCCAATTCTATGCAATTCAAAAAGGCATATAATATTGTAAAACCAACAATAGAAAAGGGGGTAAGGAAGAGATACGTACATACAAATGGATATTAACTAAGAATGAATAGGTAATTGACAATAATTAAAATAGCGTATAAGAATAAACTTATAAACATTGTTACTGTTCAGATCTAAAATATTTTTACTGTCAAAGTTCTTTTTAATTTGATTACTACAACAACTATTGTATCTATTCAACTTTAATTTAGAAGAAATTTGAAAATTAAAGTAATACTCACTTAGGTTTGTTGTAGATCCAGGAAATCATCTAAAATAGTTGTTGTAGAAGAAAAACTTGAATTATCCTTTTTAATCTATCTTCTAGCAGCACCCCCTCATTTGTCTTATTTTAATTTTAGAACATAGTTTGGACAAAGAAAGAAATAAAGAATGCTTGTGCGTAGGAAAATGAGAGTGATAACCACCTTATTTATAGATTAACTAGGACAATCTCAAACCGTTAGATATTAGGTTTTTAAATCCAACCATACACCTCAGCAAATGAATAATATATATAAAAGAGTCCAAATTCAGAGCCATGAACCGAACCTGCATGTAGGTGGGTCGACTCACCACCAACCGTGTCAACCCTTGGGTCGACTCGCCGTAGACCTTGGTCGAGTCACGTGTCGACCTAGTTCGGGCTGGGTCGCCCACTTAACATTTCTTTTCTGAGCTGATTATTTATTTAATTATTTAAATTATGTTCAAACTTCTTTAGCTCATAACTTCTTCGTTTCTTGTCCAATTTACCCAAACTAAAAGTCTATCTGAATTAGAATTTTGTAACGCACGCAACGGAAAAAAATAATTTTATTTAGTTCTCAATATTTTTCTAATTAATATTTATTTTATCAATTTATTACTCAATTAATTAATCCATTAATTAATTATTATTTTTGTAAATAATTTAGGTTGTTACAGTAAGACTGTTGTCTAGTCAAGATCTGAGAGGTAAATTAAATACCCTAACTTGAACGGCTTCATTGTTATCTAAGAGATGATACTAGTTTGAAAACGAAAGTGGATGTTGGAAATCAAATTATTATTTCCATAAGTGTTATAATAAACTTTAATTTGCAAAATTTAGAAGTTAAATAAAACTGTTGGGTTTTATTATAAACAATGTTATCTCATGACTTTGTTTGGCCCAGGTATGATGTTTGATTGTACTTATACCATTTAGTTAAGCATATAGCGCTACTTTCTAAGTAATGAAAATAATAGGATTTGTGAATGCATTTATTTCAAATGGGATAAGTATATGGCTATGGTTTTCAAAGTAATGAAAACAAGAGATTTGTGAATATACTTATCCCGTTGAGATAAGTATATGGAATCGATTTTTACGAATCGATGAAATGATTTTTATTAAAGGGGCTTGTGCTGCTAATGTACTTAACTATACAAACATAGATTGATAGTTAAAGAACCGACTATCAATAAATTTCCATTTAACTTATAATGTGTTGGTTCGAGAAACCGGATTGGAATGGGATCCAAAACTACTTCGAATCGACTATGCGTTCGAACTAGAATCTACATGTATACTTCTGTAAAAGCAAAGTATTGAGTGGCAAGGTGTAATGACCCGTATCCTACGTATCGGGGGATCGTAGAATATTTATTTCTTTCCCGTATGATGTCGTATGGTCGTGTAACTTTGGGAAACATCCATTAGAGTCATTTCTCATGTTCATGATTTTTGTTGATTTTTAAATGACCATTTTGCCCCTAGTTGGTACTGTTTTGGCCATAACTTTTGATTGGAAAGGAATTTTGACCTGAAACCACTTCCATTTGATTCGTTTGATGGTTTATCTTTCCGTAGAGTGGTTACATTAGCCAAACGGACTTACCGTTTGGGGGATATGGCTGAAACAAGGTTTGGAGAGTGAAAAACTGCTTAACCAGGCCAAATCGGGTAATTAGTGAGTAGGCCCATAACCCATTTCGGGATTAGGGTTATGGGAGGGCTGAAATGAGATGGAGAATCATTCCATTTCAGTTTTCTAGCCTCCACTTATCACCAAGGATCCCTAAAAATGGCCTCTAACCTCTAAATCACCTTTTGGTCAAGGATTTGGCTTAGCAACCCCTAATCAAGGAGGATCTTCACCAAATCAACAAAGAAGCTGTTGTTTGGCATTGAGATTCACATCAAATCAGAGAATTATTTCAGATTTTAGTTTATTTTGTGGCTAAGGTGAGTGATTTGCATAGTTTTACACTAATTATGGCTAATTAGGGGTGATAATGCTAATTAGCGAATTTAAGCATGATAAAATTCGGGAAAAATGTTCATAAATTCCTAAATGATGTTTTAGACCTCTGATATGAATTTGGGTTAATTTGGTTAAGTTTTGCTAATCCTATCATTAGTTTCACCTAAACATGCTTAAGGGGAAATATGGGATTTTAGGTATGTTTGATCCATTTTAACCTATGATATTGATGTGAATGATGTTTGTGGTTGATTATGCATGTTGCTATGACTGTATGAAATGCTTTGCGATTGATTCCAATAGTTAGAATGGTCGAAAACGTCGTCGAAGGGCGTAAACACTTGCTGGAATAGTTTCAGAAAACAGTGCAGGGTTCGGATCGGATCGGATAAGGGGGCTCGGATCGGATATGTTGAACTGAGCAAAGAATCTGATCGGATCGGAACCCAACACTTGGGAAAAGTGGCGAAAAGGAAGGCCACGCTAGCTGAACTGGGATCGGATCGGATAGAGGAAAACGGATCGGATCGAGACGAACGGATCGGATCGAGGAGGACGGATCGGATCGGAAGCACGAAGACGAATCAGAGCAGGAGCACGGAAGCGGATCGGATAGGAGCATATGAAGGGAGCATGAAGACGGATCGAAAACGCGAACCAAGAAGGGATACCCGACCCGACCCGAAGGGAAGCACCCGACCCGACCCGAAGAGAAGCATCTGACTCGAATACAGAGGAGTACCCGACCCGAACCGCACCAGAAGGAGACCCGACCCGAACGGATGAAGGACACCGACCCGAACCGATAACTTGAGGAGGAACCCGACCCGACCCAGTATTGACCAATAACCCGAGATGCAAAGGTAGTCCAATAGGGGAAGTTAGAGCTCAGGATCCCGGAACCAGTTGGGAACCAAGGAGTTCACTTCATGGTTGGACTTTGCTGCGGGACGTGTGCTAAGGAGTTGCCGACGTTCATAACTTCGATTCACCACCAAGAATGAGTGATGGCTACTTATTAGTGCAGTAGGGTCATTATGACCTGAGGGGCAAAGTGATGGTAGCAAGACTACGTTATCAGTGCAGTAGGGTCATTATGACCCGAGGGGCAAGGTGATGCGTAGTAAGACTATGAGCCAGTGCAGTGGGGTTCTTGTGACTCCATGGGGCAAAGTGGACATATTAAGGATTAGTAAGGCTATGAGCCAGTGCAGTGGGGTTCTTGAGACTCCATGGGGCAAAGTGGACATAGCAAAGGATTAGTGGCTACGTTATCAGTGCAGTGAAGCCATTTATGACTTCATGGGGCAGAGTGATCGTAGCAAGGTATGTTGGGTGATCAAAGTGGTGAATATCGTATGCTTTACGCACCGAGTGAGAGATGTGAGGATGGATGCTATGCTTGATTGTTTGCCATCATTATGACATGCACACCTCCCCTACCTCCGTATCTTTACACCGTTTGATATGGTACCTTAGAGTGTTGTACAGTATGTAGTGCTAACTCTTTGGTTGCAGGTTCAGGTATGTTTTAGTCTACCTGTTATTGTTCACTTTAGATGCTTATCGCTCATACCAGGCTTTATGTCTGACCCAGAGTTTTATGTCTCCTCTTATTACTCTGGGTGCTCACACGAGCAGACTAGAGACAGGTTAACTGGTGATGCGCGAGTAGCTGATTCGGAGGCGGGCATGAGGCTTCCACGTATGATATATATATATACACATTCTCCCTGTGTCGTTGGTGGTCGCTACTTAGGCATTAGTAGTGTACCTCATTTATCTTACTTTTGCTTTGAGACAGTTTGAAAGTTGTAATAAGCTGTATTCTGAATTTCCGCTGCTATGATGTTTAGTTCTGATTTTCAGCTTATACACTGTCTCTCCTGTTTTATGTCAAGTATGTTACTATTATATTTTGTTCTATGCGATGTGAGACATTCTACAGGTTCTTTGTATGTTCATTTCCTTCTTCCTTTTCCTTCTGGCGACCCGTTCCGTGCTAACTGGACACGTGTACAGCGCACTTTTGGAGTAAATGTCGGTTGCTGTGGGGCGGGCCGTCACACAAGGGTTACATACTACTAATCCTATGGATGTAGTAGAGGAAATCCCTTTAGTTTTTCCTGTTCCTGGACAACATGTATGGATGGATGCCTGACATTGCATTTCTTAGACCACATACGTTGATTTTTATAAATGTACATTTGTTTGGTGGCGGAGAAGACAACTTCTCTTAGCATAACACCTATCTCTAAGACGTATAATCTCGGAGATTGTATTTCTGTAGACATAAATTAGTAACTGATGAAATGACGATGTTACATCCAAAGATAGATATGTGCCATGTATGAAAGATAAAAGCGTAGTTTCTAACCTCATCAACCGGTAATGACTAAAACAGGAGCAAAAGTAGTAGCGCTATGGGGGTCGCACCCATTAGGGTATGACCACTACCATATTAGATTCGTTATTGACAAGTATTTCCATGTTCGCTTTGGATTTGTTTGGAGATATAGGAGAGGGGCTGGAATAGAGAAGTATTCCCGTAATTCTTGTATTAATTCATTTCTACTATGCGTGTTGTATTAATTTATTTCTACTGTATAGGCTGATCTAGTTGAGTTACTTTGATTATTTATTCATGTATATATATACAGTTTCTATTCGTATAAAGAGTATTGATATATTATATTTTCTTCATTCCATTGTCACATTCTGATCTTCTCTGATCTGTTATGTTGGTATTCTCCTTTTTCTTCTATTCTACCATTTCTTTCTTCTTCCTCACCCTCTAACTTCTTTCTTCTAACTTTCTGGCTTTTCGATTCTTGTGTTTAAGCACGTGAATACAAAGGATGTATTAGTGTCAAAATTCAGACATTGAATTCCTCGATTTGTTACATTTGGACAATAACCTCTACAATGTATATTGTAATGTAGCGACATCTAAGCAACTTTGGTTGGTTTTGGACAAAAAGTACAAAACTGAAGATGCTAGAATGAAGAAATTCATCATTGGAAAATTCTCGACTTCAAAATGGTGAATTAAAATACTGTGATCAACCAGACTCAAGAACTACAAGTCTACAACTAATCATTTATCAACTAGAAGATGAATGAATGACTCTTAGCGAATCTTTCCAAGTTGCTGCAACCATTGAGAAACTGCCTCCTTCTTGAAAGGACTCCAAGAATTACCTTAAGCAAAAGCATATGGAAACGACAATGGAATAACTCATAGTTCGGTTAAGAATTGAGGAACATGACAGGAATTCTGAGAAAAAGATTTCTCGGAATATGGATGCTAAAGCAAATGTAGTCAAGTCAATCAAACCAACAAAAGAAAATGGGGAATTCTACTAAAAAGTCGAAGAAATTCCAGGCTTCCTGCCATAACTGTGGGAAAAAGGGGCACAAAGCAGCCGACTGACACGCACCCAAAAAGAAGAAGTCCAAAGCAAATATGGATGAAGTTTCATATGGCATTGCTGATATGGATTTATGTGCAGTAATACCAGAATGCAACCTTGTTGGTAACTTGAAGGAGTGGTTTGAAGACACAAGAGCCACTCAATACATATGTGCTAATAAGTGGATGTTCACAACCTATAAAACTGCTACTGATGATGCACAACTTTTCATGGGAAATTCATCTGCATCAAAGGTAGAAGGCTAAGGGAAAAATTATGTTGAAACTAACTTCTGGAAAAGAGCTTACCTCGAGTGACGTTCTTCACATTCCAGAAACTTGCAAGAACTTGATTTAAGGGTCCTTACCTAGCAAGCATAGTTTCAAATTAACCTTTGTGGCTAACAAGTTTGTATTATCAAAGAATGAAGTGTGTGTTAGAAGTGGATATGTGTATGATGACATAAAGCAAATGTAACCACTATTGTACCAAACAATGATATAAATAAAAGTGAATCTTCTAATATACGGCATGTTAGATTAGGGGACATAAATTTTGTTATATTGCGAAAATTGATTAATCTAGATTTTATACCAAAATGTACCATAGATTTCAACTATAAACGTCAAATTTGTGCAGAAGCAAAATTGACAAGAACCTCGTTTCACCATGTCGAATGAGAAACCGAACCTCTAGACTTAATACATGCAGATGTATGTGATTTAAAAATGTGTCAAACTAAAAATATAAAAAGTAGTTCATTACCTTCATTGATGATTGTATTAGGTAATATCATGTGTATTTCCTTAGAAGTAAGGATGAAGCATTCAACATGTTAAATAAGTATAAAGTGGAAGTTGAGAATCAATTCAATAAAAAAATTGAAGCTTTAGGAAGTGACAGAGGAGGAGAATACGAATTTCCCTTCGAGAAATTCTGCGCTGAGCATGGAATTATATACATCAAACTATAGCACCATATTTACCTCAATCCAACGGTATTGCCAAATGGAAAAGTCGAACTCTTAAAGAAATGATGAATTATTTAACCAGATAACTTTTTGGGAGAAGCTATTCTTTCGGCAAAGCACATTTTAAATAAAATACTCTTAAAGAATAGACCTCCATCCTATAAATATTTAAAGTGTAGGGGTGTCTTGCAAAAGTAGAGATACCTATACCAAAGAAGGTCAAAATTGGACCAAAAACTATTGATTGTGTATTCATTGGATATGCCAAAAATAGTGCGCTTATCAATTTTTACTACATAAGTCTGACATTGATAATATTCATGAAAAATACCATCATTGAGTCGAGAATTGCTAGATTTTTTAACATATACTCCCTTTTAAATAGGGTATTGAAAATTATACTCCTAAGAGACCAAGGGAAGATGAAATTCCCAATTCTCTTGAGGATGCAAAATAGAATAAATATAACCTTCAACAAACCAATGCTGATCAATAAGTGGAGGAACCAAGAGGGAGTAAAAGTTCAAGGAACTCAAGAACATTTGACCAGATTTATGTACTTTTATGTTAGAAGGTGATCCATTAACATACAAACAAGTTATGTCCTCCAACATGCCCCTTACTGGAAGGAGGCCATTGATAATGAAATCGAATCCATTATGGATAACCACACATGGGAGTTAGTTAATTTACCTCAAGGATGTAAGACCTTAGGTAATAAATGGATATTTAAAAAGAAATGAAACCAGATGGTTCAATAAACACGTACAAAGATTGTCCTGTGGTCCAACACTTCAGACAAAAGGAAGACTTAGACTATTTTGATACATATTTTCCAGTAACGAGAATAACATCAATTAGGATGCTTATTGCAATCACATCCAAACTGGACTTAGAAACACATCAAATGGTTGTTAAAATCACATTTTTGAATGGTAAACTAGAGGAAATAATCTATATGAAGCAACTCGAAGGTTTTTTGAGCTCAGGAAGTGAGAATAAAGTGTGCAAATTAGCAAAATCACTTTATGACCTTAAACAAGCTCCAAAACAGTCACATAGGAAGTTTGATGAAACTATGTTATCAAATGGATTCACAATAAATGAATCAGATAGATGTGTCTACGTAAAACACACACATATTGGATATAACAATGCCATAATAACATCTACAAAGGATATGTTATCCTTTAGATTTGATATGAAAGACCTAAGATGGCTGATGTGATATTAGACGTCAAAATTGCGAGAACACCTCAGGAATATGCGTTATCCCAATCACATTACATCGCTAAGATACTTGAAAAATTAAAGCAATATAATATAACTACTGCAAAATCACTAGTAGATATGAACCAAAATTGGGTAAAGAACATTGCTGATGGTATTTATCAATTAGAACTGTCGTATACTAGGAAGTACATATATGTTATGAACTGCACTAGGATAGATATTGCATACGCTGTGAAGAAGCTAAGTAAATTTACCGGCAATCCTGGTAAACATCATTGGAAAACGATAATCAAAGTTTTAGGATACCTAAAGTATATGTAGAATAATTGTCTACACTATACAAATTATCCTTCAATAGTGGAAGGATACAGTGATGCAAATTGGATAACTAGATCACATGACACAAGTCCATAAGCGGATATGTATTGACATTAGGAAATAGAACAATACGATGGAAATTATCCAAACAGACTTATATAGTTAGATCTACAATGAAATCAGAGTTTATTGCACTAAATAAGACCGTAGAAGAAGCAGACTGACTTCGAATTTTCTTGGAAGATATTTAAAATTAGAGCATGCCCATGCCTCCAATATGTATACATTGTGATAGTCAAATAGTTATTGGAAGAGCTAATAGTAACTATACAGTGGTAAATCTAGGCATATTCGTCTAGACATAAAATAATAAGACAACTTCTCTTTAATGGAGTTACCGTTGAATATAACAGTATGATTTTTGTTTCATGATAACAAACATATATTATTCTATAAATGTGATTGTAATTGTACATTTCTATATTTCATCTCATACAAAAATAAATATTTAATTTGAATAAAATGTTATTGCACAAAATTTAATATTCAAACGGTGTTTTTTTTAAATAAGTATTTTATTTCAACATTTGAATTAGAACATATTTCTAACTCCATTATTGTACATTCCACTGTGATATAATTCATTCAAATTCGCATTTACACCGATTCCTCACTACAACACTTATTCACTCAATTACATATTCACTCTCTCATGTACAGACACATTAATACGCTCATACACTGACACACTTTGTCTTCAGCTGCTTCAGTCTCAGTCCAATCACCTGTATACCTATCACAGAAAGACACACAGTAAACTGGAATAAAAATAATTTTAAATTCTAGCAAATACAAATTTATTTTAAATTATATTTGCCTCGGAATATTTGGTGTGTTTCTCATCATCTTTCTAGACTTGTTCTGATATATATAAATTTGTTTGAGTCAAGATTGCTTGTGATATTCACAATGATTCGCTGTAAATACCACAAGGCAGACTGTATACCAATTACCGCAGATTAGCCACAACACAGCTATAGTGGTCTGCTAATCAAGACTAGCCTCAATTCGCATTTGTGGTCCGCTGATCTTGACTAGCCACGACCCATCATATAGTGGTCTGCTGATGTAAATAGAAAATATAATTGCACATGCACAATACGTGTATACACACATATATATTGATAATGTGAAGGGGTATGCATGAAGCATGCATGGACAGGATGGCAACAACACATGGATCAGATGTACACTTAAACATACATGACAGGTCAGCATCACTACTACAAAAGTGGGCATATTCGACACTAATTTGTATGTGTTGCGTGATAAGTATGGCGAAAGCTATGCTTTCTTTGATCTTTTGCAACAACATTCATATGTTGTTGCATTAGACGTGAATACAGTGTTGCGGCTGAAATTCTTATGTCGTGACGTGTAGCATCAGTTCAAAGCGTTGCTTTACATAAATACATGCCAAGTCAGTGATCCATGCTATCAGTTTAAACAAATAAATAATTGTAAATGTTGATTAGTCCAATAGTTCAAACCGATCCCTACATCAGTTTACTGAAAATTTGGCGTGATGTTTTCCCCATTCATGAAATACTTCCCCCCAAAACAGTTTTCTCCTGTACTCTTACTTCTGTACGTTTCTCTCTCCACGAAATCTATCCACGAACACCTCTGATTGATACTCTACCTCCGGTTACAAACTATAAACCTCTGATTTCTCCTTTTTTACAAACTTCACACCTCCGATTTGGATCATTTAGGACAATTATAGGTAGTTAAGGCTTCATCATTTTGGTTTTATTTAAATAATTTCATATCTAACTTATTTTGGTCTACATTTAGGGATGGCAATGGGACGGGTTTAGGGTCCAAACCCGCTTGACCCGCCCCTATTTTGACCCATTTAGACCCGCCCCATAGGGTCTTCGGGGCGGGTAGACCCGCGACCCGCTTTTGGAGGTCCGGGTCTAGGGTCGGGTCTGGGGCATGGCTAACCCGCCCCAACCCGACCCTAATGATCGAAACATCATTCAAACACTTTATAACTATAACTATTACTTGTTAATATTCTGAGATTTACATGGTTATAACTTGAATATTATATTCTTTCAATTGACAAACTATAAAATTTTCATTGTATTAAGTTGCATCAATGATAATCATGCAATAACAAATGCATACATTTTGAACTATTATCTTACAACTCATTTTATAATATTCTCTTGCCATTGTGAACACATTATAATATGCATATAACTTATCATTTAGTGATAAAAAATTATAAATATATAAATTTGTGTACACTAGAATATAATATCACCAGGTCGCGGGGCGGGTCGGGTCTACCCTGACCCGTACGGGTTTCGGGTACGGGGCGAAATTCCAGACCCGCACCGGGTCTACGGGGCGGGTCTGGGGCGGGTTTTAAAAAGTCCGGGTCGGGTTTGGGGCACGAGAAACCTGCCCCAACCCGCCCCATTGCCATTCCTATCTACATTCAAAGTCTCTGGGTGATTTGGGTATACCGATTGCCTTAAATTAGGGTTTTTTATACTTGAAGTGTTGTATTTATATGTTTGTATGTGTTGAAATTGTGCAAGTTCTATATTTTTATGTTTGTCAAACCATTGATGTATTGGTAAATAATGCCTATTTCGAAAAGTGGAAAGAAAATTTAGAGGACAAAAGAAATCCAATTTAAATGTTTAAATGTCTATTTCTATTTGTAGTTAAATAATCCCTATTTCTCTTCCTACATAGGAAGATTACGAAGATACCTTATGGGTGATCTACGACTCTCAAACCCATCATCACCAGAAAACTCCTATTGATTTTTATATAGAGATGCAAGAAAGGCAATATGATGATTTGCGTGAGTATGAAATAGAGCAAGAAGAACTCCAAAGATAATGATGAGAAGAAGAACGACGTGAAGAAAGGGCAATGCGACGACATAGTCGTGGTGCCTTGCGTCGTCAGCATCAAAACAACCAAGTGGTTAACGAATAACAAGCCGACTCACCAATATAATGTGTGATTGTGGGTATGCCGCTATAGAAGATGTTATTTCCATTGGATTCAACATTGGTCGTTGTTATTTTAGATGTCGTATTTATCCCACAGTGTGTACCTTTTGGTAGTGGATTGACGATTAGTTTCCAAGTTGAGCAGCTGAGTACGCAAATGAATTACAACATCAACTTACAACGCTGCAAAATCAAGTTATTGGTTTTCGAACTGACATTAATAGACTTAACGACCAGCTTCAAGGGCTAAACATTAGAAGACAAAATTAAATTATTGCATCGTTCTTTGTATTAGGTACAACTGTATCATCTTTGTATCACCTGTATAGTCTTTGTATCTGTACTGTTTTGTTTTGGAGTAGCCATGTAATGTTATGAATTTGTGTTCAGTATCCTTAGTTGCTTTTTTATGTATTCTCCTGATGATTCAGTTCCAAAAGTTAGTGATAATTCAAATCAAAATAATCGTCTTTGTATCACCACACTGATTATGTATATTTGCAAATTATTAACTTGTTTTGTTTTTATTTCTAATTTAATCAACCTTATAGGATAGCCCTTGTTCGTGTCTTGAAACTGTTAGTTGTATCAAATTTAGTTTTACTAGGCTGTGGTTAGATTGTGGCAATGGATAGTGAGTATTACATATGGATAGGACTTCCGAGATCGAGTGCAGAATATGTAAGAGGGGTAAAAACTTTTCTAAGAAATGCATTTCCCGTTTATAAAGTAGGTGATGAGATGAAGTGCCCCAGCAAAAAATGTACATAACATAATTTGTATTGTGAAAATTTCATATACGATCATCTTATTTTTAATGGCCCTTCTCCATTACATACCGGGTGGATTTGTGAAGTTTCATAGATGAAATTAATAGGTGTTGATGACCATGTGTATTGTGCAACGGAGATGGATTTTGAGGATAATTTAGATGTGATGTTCAAATGTGCGGGTTACAAATTTGATCGAAATCCCAGGGACATTGAAGTAGAACCAAATCCAGAGGTTGAGAAATTTTATCGGCGTGTTAAAGAAGGAAAAAACCGTTATATCCTGGCTGCACTAAAATTTTCTCAGCTAAGTTTCTTGATCAGGCTTTATCATTTAAAGTGTTCTTATGGAATTAACGAGTATGCATTTGGGGAATTACTAAAGCTTATAAAAGAAGTCTTTCCTGATGCCCAACTGCCTTTGTCTTCCTATGCTGCAAAGAATGTCATTAAGGATTTAGGTCTTGATTACCACAAAATACATGCCTGCCCAAACCATTGCATATTATATTGGGCATAGAATAAAGATAAAGAGGCTTGTGACATTTGTGGTTTTTTGACATGGACTGTAAAAGAAAAAGTAAACATCGTTGATAATAATGATCCACCAGAGTCAATTCCCAAAGTGTCGGCAAATGTTATGAGGTACTTTCCACTAAGACCAAGGTTACAATGGACGTCTATGTGCAATGAATTTGCCAAACTTATGAGATGGCACCAAGTGGAACGAAAAGAATAAGGAAAACTAAGACATTCGGCTGATGGCGTGGCATGGAATGTAACAACCCGTATTTTTAATAAGATGTTATAATGTAAATCAAGGCAGAATTAAATTCTAAAATCTGAATCTAGGGAAACAGGCTGTGCCATTGCGTTTGTCTCGGAAAAATACGCGAAATAGAGTCCGAGTTTTCGAAAAACGGAGTCCGTATGACCAAGTTATGGCCCAATGAAGTTTTCAGAAAATTCTAAGCCCGAAAACAGTTCAAATTCGAATTCAGAATCGAATTTCAGCCAAAACAGACTGGGCGGGAATTTTCCCGCCCAGGCAGGGTCGACATAGGTGTCGACACTAGTGTCGACCCCCCCCCCCCCCCAATGGGTCGACACCCATGTCGACCCAGGGGTCGACCCCCCCGGTCGGACCAATTTTTTTGGTGCACCATTTCGGCATGTTGGGTCCTCTTTTGTTGGTTTCTGACGGGAGTTAATGGTCCAGATTCGTTTTAGGGTTAATCCTATGGTCTAAACTACCCCTAATCTCTATAAAAAGACCCCTAGACCTAGCCTAAACCTTCATTAATCATTCCTACAACTAAATGCTGCCCAAATGTTCACTAATCATGGCCTCCACCTTCTTCATGAGAGCATGAGTGTCTCAAATCAATCTATGTCATAAAGGAGCCATCTTTCTTAAGTAAAAGAGCCATCTTTCTTTGTCTTTGGGGTTATTCCTTCTTGTTCTCAAGTCTTGAAGTGGAGTTTATCGTCTTTGGTTGCGGATTTGCTAGTGTGGCTTCGTCTCAATCTTATTTTATATTTATTCTAGTCTTCATAGCATTGTAAGCCCTATGCTACTCTTAGATTCTAACTATGAAGTTAAATATGACATGTTGCAAGTTTGAGTTTGGGCCTAAGTATGATATGTGCTTTGATTCTATCATGTTATGCATAGATTTATTCTATGCATGTTTGTAAAGCTATCACCTTGACCTTGTGGGCTAAAAGCTATAAGCTTTATGTTGAAATGTTGCATTATGCAACATGAGAACTCTCATAACCTTTATGATAACTTGCATATAATGTTATATGCGAACTTCTAGTCATCATTCTATGTCATCTAGGACCATGTATCACCTATTCGCTAAGTTTGAATGTTATGCATGTTTTGAGGCTTATAATGTAATATGCAAGTTTATGAACACATTTGCCTCATATGCCACCATGTTTAACTTATGGCCAAAGCACCCTTATACTATTATGCATGCTTGTGGCCAAATCACTCTTATGCTATTTGATATGTATGAGGCCAAGTCACCTTTTATGCCATCATACATGTTGAGGCCATATGCTAGTATGTTGAACACCTTTGCCTCAAATATCACCATGTTTAATTTGTGATAGACTTTACCACCTTACGCCCACCTTGTCATACCGTTATGTTCCCTCTTTAATCTATTTGCGTTGATGCGAATTTACGTACGATGGGAATACGTTATGGGTAGTTGGGCAAACTTAAATAACATGAAAGCATGACTTGAAAATATGACATGAAAGTTTGACATGTGTTTATGCTTGAAACATGAACGTGGACATGACACGTAGAAAACATGAAAGTGACCAACTCGAGGTTGAGTTGAGTTTGTAGCATAAATCTACCCAGAACCGACCGGCTTAACTAGTGGCTACAAATAATAGGACTCAATGTGAGTAGTTGGTCATATCGCACTTAAAACCCGAGGTTAGACTAGGTTGTGGTGTAAAGCTACCCGGACCCGCCCGGCTTAACTAGTAACTACAACAAAGTCTAATGTGAGAGGTTGGGGTGCATTAAGTTAATTAATGCCACATGGTAGGGTTAAGTCATGGACTACTTGAATACTTAACCAATTAAACACGATGGATTGGTAGGGTTAAGACATGGACTACTTGAATATACTTAACCAGTTGAACACGATGTATTGATAGGGTTAAGTCATGAACTGCTTGGACACACTTGACCGACTCAATACATGGTTAGGATAGGGTTAACCACACTTAACCCATTTAAAACCCTAGTTACGTGGTCCTTTTCAGCAGTAACCAACTCGGGAGTATCTGGACACCCTGGACTAGGCTAGGGTGGGGCACGATTACTGACTGATTGTAAGAGACCAAAAGAGACGGCTGAATGGTGCACCGGTTGTTCAGGCGGACCATGGTCGTGCACATTAAGTTCGGAGTTGAACATGGGCACCGGTAGGTTTAGACTGTGCATACTTGAATTGTGTCTGTGGTTTACACCTTAGGGCTGGATACACCCTAGGGTGGACCTTGCACAGTTAACTACATTCCATGATTAAGCCGTATGACACCGATACACGACGAGTTAGGCTTATAGGGAGCCAATCGACTAGACCGAGTAGTTGGACCTTGATTTAGGTCATCTCATGGGTTTGGGCCAACATTGGGCTAAGGGATCATTTTTTGTTTATACTTGACATGGATTGGAATACTAGTACACACCTGGTGCAACTTAACCTTGAATATGCGATGCCACACTTGATCTATCTCGTTAACTTTTCACCATGCCAGTTATCACCCTATGTTTCATCTCTGCTTTACATGTCCAGTTAACTTTATTAGTTTTTATACTGATAGTAGATAGGACTTACCAGTCTTTTGAATGACCCGTTTTCTTTCGCCTCTTTTCTTCCGTCCCCACCCCCCCAGGTTTACAGGGTGGGAACACTGGTACCTAGCTTGGATCTTTAGCTGCTTTTCTGGATAGCTCATGTACGGTTTGGACTTGAGCTCGCTATGGCTTTATTCTACCTTGGGGATAGTTACTTTATGTTATTTCCAGTTTTCAGTTTATGTTTTTAGACTATGTTTTGTGGAAAATAATAACCAAGTACTTTGTTGTAACTTGACTTTGGTTTTGAAATGTTAGTTTTATCTGCTGCTTTATTTACTCTGTTTTACTTACATGTTCTGTCTTGTGATATCTGCATGCATGTTTACCTTGTCCAACACCCCTCCAAAGCTAGTGTGCTTGCAAGAGTGGCATTGGCGAAGGTGGGGTGTTACATTTGGTATCAGAGCATAAGGTTTACAAGATTTGAGCAAAAGTGTTTTTAAAATTTACCTTTTTGGAAAACTATTTTCAAAACCAATTAAGTATTTTCCAAAGAAAAGTCTAGTTATTTTAAAAGGCTATTCCCCAAAAGCCATTAGCACTATCCTTCGTTTCCTCGTTCTAAATCTATCGTTTCCTTTTTCAGCATGGCCGATCTTAACCTTCCCGAGGGAGTAACCACTCCCGGATGGTTCCGGAGGTACTTGGAAGCTAGGGCCAACGATGCGGGCCCAGCAAATACCCCCACCGTAGCTGAGGTTCCTCCTCCTCCTCCCCCTCCTCAGCATCCACAAGCAGATTTCGCAAAGGTTTGCAAGGACTTTAAAGCGATGGGTGGCAAGAATTTTATTGGGACGGAGACTTTTGTGGAGGCGAGAAATTGATTGAAAGAAACTGAAGATCTTTTCACTATCTTTGATGTGGAAGACCATAGAAATGTTTTATTGGCAGCATGGCTATTAAAAGAAGAAGCTGCTTATTGGTGGGAGGTCACCAATGCTACTAGACCTATAGAGACTTGGGCCGACTTTAGGACAAGGTTTGGGCTTAAGTTTCTATCATCAGCTGAGGCGAATCTGCAATTGGAGAAGTTTATATCTTTGAAGCAAGGGGATATGACAGTGAGGGAGTATGTGAATAAGTTTAACCAGCTCGCTCGATTCAGTTTGGACATGGTTAATATTCCCCAGAAGAAGGCTTTACGCTTTGCACGAGGGTTGAATGAGCCATTACAAGGTTTAGCCCTGTCTCATATACCCATGGGAGCCACTTTCGAAGGCCTAGTAGACATGGCATTGCTTCAAGGAGACGATAAGAATGGCAAGAAGGAATTCAAGACTAATGAGACTCAACCCAAGAAGACAGACTCCAAGTGGGGAGGAAATCAGAGCAATCAGAACAACAAGAACAGCAAGGGCAACAAGGCCAAGGCAAAGGACCCAAGAAAATGCAACTTCTGTGGGATTGTTGGGCACATAGCCAAGGATTGCAGAAATAAGAAGAGGAAGCGGGGCGAATGCTTTCATTGTGGAGAGACTGGACACTTTAGCAAGGATTGCCCCAAGAAGCAAGGACAAGGGCAAGGGCAGAATCAGCGTGCAGGACCTTCTGGAGGGCAAGTGCATGCTCTCAACACTGCTCCAGTTCAGGACCGAGGTAGTATTTCTGTAGAAAGTCTTGTTTATATTTCTGACTTTCCTGTTCGCACTTTATTTGATTCTGGCGCATCGCATACCTTTATTTCCTCTAACATTGTAGAAAGTTTGCACCTAAGTACTAGTCTAGTTGAGGATCCCGTCAGTGTTTCAAATCCAATTGGGGGTTCCGCCCATTTATCTATGATTTGTTTGGATTTGAGGATTTCTATCTTTAGCGTAGTATTCATGGGTAATGCTTATGTTCTCGGGTTCATGGGATACGGGTTGATTTTAGGCATGGATTGGTTGTCCAGTTATGGAGCCATTCTTGATTGTGGGCATAGGGTAGTGAGGCTTATGACTCGCCTTGATAATACCCTAGAGATTTCTTGTAACCCTAATGGGTCCCGTCATGTTATGTTTTCTTGAATCCCTCGACTCGTCTTTTGACAATCTTGAATCTATGAGGGTGGTCCGAGAATATCCTGATGTCTTCGATGAGGTGAAGGGGTTACCCCCAAAACGCGAGATAGACTTCCGTATTTATCTTGTTGACCATGCCAAGTCAGTTTCATTTCCAGTTAGGCACATGGCCCCTCGTGAAAGAAGAGAGCTTAGTAAGCAAGTTAAGGAGTTGCTTGAGAAAATTTTATTAGGCGAAGCATTTCTGAGTGGGGTGCTCCAGTGGTATTCGCTTCGTCTGTGTGTTGATTATCGTGAGTTAAACAAGCTGACAAAGAAGAATAGGCACCCATTACCGAGGATTGATGATCTCTTTGACCAGCTTGTAGGTGCTTCTGTTTTCTCTCAACTCGATCTAGCCACCGGATTCCATCAGCTTAGAGTGGCTGAGGATAGTATTGATAAGACTGCGTTTAGGACTCCAGATGGATTCTTTGAAGGGCTTGTTATGCCATTCGGTTTGACTAATGCACCCGCATACTTCGTGGACTTGATGAGTAGGTTGTTTCGGGAGTTCCTTAACAAGTTTGTGGTCGTTTTCGTGGATGATATTCTGATCTTCTCAAAAGACGAGGAAGAGCATGCTGCACATCTCAAGGAAGCTAGGGATATGCTTAGAGCTTACCAGTTGAAAGCCAAGTTCTCAAAATGTCATTTTTGGAGAAAGGAAGCTCGGTTACTTGGGCACATAGTTCCTAAGCAAAGTATAGCTGTGGATCCCGCGAAAGTGGTTGTAGTTCAAGACTGGAAAGCTCCTAGGAACGCAACCGAAGTAAGAAGCTTTCTCGGTCTTGCAGGTTTTTATAGGAAGTTCATCAAGGACTTCGCTAAGATTTCAGCTCCTCTTACTAAGTTGACGAAAAAGGACTTAGCCTTTGAATGGGAATTGGAGTGTGAGCCTGCTTTTCAAAGGCTTAAGAGGACTCTTACCACAGCTCCAGTTTTGGCATTACCCGATGGCGGTAAGATGTTTACCGTGTACACCGATGCATGTGGCACGGGGTTAGGTGCTGTTCTAATGCAAGAGGGAAGAGTGATATGTTATGGGGGTAGGAAACTTAAAGTTCATGAGAAGAACTATCCCACTCATGATTTGGAGTTGGCGGCGATCGTCTTTGCACTCAAATCCTGGCGCCACTATCTTCTAGGCGAAAGGTTTGAGTTGTATACTGATCACAAGTCACTTAAGTACCTCTTCTCGCAGAAAGATCTGAATCTAAGGCAGCAAAGGTGGATGGAATTCTTGGCATCATATGACTTCGAGATAGCTTACACCCCTGGCAAGGGTAATGTTGTGGCAGATGCACTAAGCAGAATTAGGTTGACTTTGAGTCCCTTGTTTGTTGAAATGAGGAGCCTAGAGTTCTTGGCAACCTTTGATTTCACGACGGCTGTTGAGTCGATGACGGGTTCGTTAGCATCCCTTGAGCTTAGACCCACACTTCTTGATCAAGTTGGGGCTTCCCAGAAAGGAGACCCGCAGATAGTCGAGGTCATGGACAAGTTGATCCGTGGTGAGACGTCTAGTCACCTTGCTAGATATACTATTGATGACAAGGGTTGGCTAAGGCGTGATGGAAGGCTATGCGTTCCACAAGTAGGAGACTCGGTGCATAAAGTTCTTGAAGAAGCACATCACTCGAAGATGACTATACATCCTGGAGGAGATAAGATGTATAGAGATATGAAGCGCATTTTCTTTTGGGCTGGAATGAAGAAAGATGTGGCAGAGTATGTTTCAAAGTGCATGGTGTGCCAACAAGTGAAAGCCGAGTCGAAGAAACCTGGTGGACTATTACATCCATTGGAGGTCCCGCAATGGAAGTGGGAGAGTATTTCTATGGATTTTGTGGATGGATTGCCTAGGTCAAGGAAAGGGAACACGAGCATATGGGTCGTAGTTGATAGACTTACGAAGAGTGCTCATTTCATTCCTGTAAAGAGCAAGAGGACCGCATCATGGCTAGCATCTATTTATCTTCGGGAGATAGTGCGGTTGCATGGAGTTCCTTCTAGCATAGTTAGCGATCGTGACCCAATTTTCACTAGCCAGTTCTGGAATAGTTTGCAAGAAGCGATGGGTACGCGATTGAATCTGAGTACAGCCTATCACCCCCAGACGGATGGCCAAACCGAAAGGGTAAATAGAGTGCTAGAAGATCTTTTGAGGCTTTGTGTTCTTGACTTTGGTGGTACTTGGGAAGACCACCTTCCTCTGGTAGAGTTTTCTTATAATAATAGCTATCAAGCCAGCATAGGGATGGCGCCATTTGAAGTTTTGTATGGGAGGCTGTGTAGGTCACCATCTTGTTGGTGGGAGACAAGAGATAGGCTTATACTTGGGCCCGATATGATACGGGACACATCCGAGAAAGTTGAATTGGTGAGAAGACGGATGAAAGCGGCCCAAGACAGACAGAAATCCTATGCTGACAAACGAAGGGTAGATTTGGAATTCGAAGTGGGAGACATGGTTTTCGTGAAGGTTTCCCCTTCGCGTAAAGTGGTACATTTTGGAGCAGTTGGGAAGCTGGCACCAAGGTTCGTAGGACCCTTCCCTATCATAGAGAGAATTGGGAAGATGGCCTATAAGGTGGAATTGCCTGAGAAGCTAGCCGGAGTGCATAATGTCTTTCATGTCTCGCATCTCCGGAAGTGCCTACATGAGTCCGCTGAGGTGGTTGAACCAAGCATTCTTGAAGACGTGGAGGTAGAGAAAGAGGCAACCTTGAGGAGAGCTCCGATGCGTATCTTGGGAACAGAAATCAAGAAGCTAAGAAATCGAGAAGTCAAATTGGTGAAAGTTAAGTGGAGTGAAGCCGATGAAGATGAAACTTGGGAAACCGAGGAGAAGATGCGTGGGCTTTATCCATTCCTTTTTGAGGGTACATTCTCAATCTCCTTTCTTAATCAGCATATCTTTCTTTTTGCTATCCATGTTTATCCCGTTTATCTTGTTAACCTTGTCATGAGAACCTTAAGTAGAAACCCTTTGGATGAAACATGTATTTGAAACATGTTATGCTTGATGTTTGCAAGTGGTTGCAAGTGTTTGTAAGTGGATACTCGTGGATGCATGACACACATTAGGCACTAAGATCGGCTCACACACTTTCATATTGCATATGCATGAGTGCTGATACTTATTCATAGATGAAACTTGTTGTGCTATCACGTGGATGTTGCATATGAATGAATGTTATGTGCACTCATGTAGAGATTATAAAATATGTTAGGAATTTGCATGCATATGGACTCATTTCACTAACATACTTTGCATTAAGGAGGTTTACTGAATCAGTAACCGCCTAATTTTTGCATTAGATAAGTACATATACACACACCTTTTGCATATGTTCATACAGCATTTAGAATCTTTTTAAGGACAATGGTTACTTGTGGATGATGTTTTGAGTAGATGGATGATGGATGGTAGGATACGTTCTTCCTAACTTGGAGATTTCGGGGACGAAATCCTTTAAGGAGGGGAGAATGTAACAACCCGTATTTTTAATAACATGTTATGATGTAAATCAAGGCAGAATTAAATTCTAAAATCTGAATCAAGGGAAACGGGCTGTTCCATTGCGTTCGTCTCGGAAAAATACGCGAAATAGAGTCCGAGTTTTCGAAAAACGGAGTCCGTATGACCAAGTTATGGCCCAATGAAGTTTTCAGAAAATTCTAAGCCCGAAAACAGTTCAAATTCGAATTCAGAATCAAATTTCATCCAAAACAGACTGGGCGGGAATTTCCCGCCCAGGCAGGGTCGACATAGGTGTCGACACCAGTGTCGACCCCCCCCAATGGGTCGACACCCATGTCGACCCAGGGGTCGAACCCCCCGGTCGGACCAATTTTTCTGGTGCACCATTTCGGCATGTTGGGTCCTCTTTTGTTGGTTTCTGACGGGAGTTAATGGTCCAGATTCGTTTTAGGGTTAATCCTATGGTCTAAACTACCCTTAATCTGTATAAAAAGACCCCTAGACCTAGCCTAAACCTTCATTAATCATTCCTACAATTAAATGCTGCCCAAATGTTCACTAATCATGGCCTCCACCTTCTTCATGAGAGCATGAGTGTCTCAAATCAATCTATGTCATAAAGGAGCCATCTTTCTTAAGTAAAAGAGCCATCTTTCTTTGTCTTTGGGGTTATTCCTTCTTGTTCTCAAGTCTTGAAGTGGAGTTTATCGTCTTTGGTTGCGGATTTGCTAGTGTGGCTTCGTCTCAATCTTATTTTATATTTATTCTAGTCTTCATAGCATTGTAAGCCCTATACTACTCTTAGATTCTAACTATGAAGTTAAATATGACATGTTGCAAGTTTGAGTTTGGGCCTAAGTATGATATGTGCTTTGATTCTATCATGTTATGCATAGATTTATTCTATGCATGTTTGTAAAGCTATCACCTTGACCTTGTGGGCTAAAAGCTATAAGCTTTATGTTGAAATGTTGCATTATGCAACATGAGAACTCTCATAACCTTTATGATAACTTGCATATAATGTTATATGCGAACTTCTAGTCATCATTCTATGTCATCTAGGACCATGTATCACCTATTCGCTAAGTTTGAATGTTATGCATGTTTTGAGGCTTATAATGTAATATGCAAGTTTATGAACACATTTGCCTCATATTCCACCATGTTTAACTTGTGGCCAAAGCACCCTTATACTATTATGCATGCTTGTGGCCAAATCACCCTTATGCTATTTGATATGTATGAGGCCAAGTCACCTTTTATGCCATCATACATGTTGAGGCCATATGCTAGTATGTTGAACACCTTTGCCTCAAATATCACCATGTTTAATTTGTGATAGACTTTACCACCTTACGCCCACCTTGTCATACCGTTATGTTCCCTCTTTAATCTATTTGCGTTGATGCGAATTTACGTACGATGGGAATACGTTATGGGTAGTTGGGCAAACTTAAATAACATGAAAGCATGACTTGAAAATATGACATGAAAGTTTGACATGTGTTTATGCTTGAAACATGAACATGGACATGACACGTAGAAAACATGAAAGTGGCCAACTCGAGGTTAAGTTGAGTTTGTAGCATAAATCTACCCGGAACCGACTGGCTTAACTAGTGGCTACAAATAATAGGACTCAATGTGAGTAGTTGGTCATATCGCACTTAAAACCCGAGGTTAGACTAGGTTGTGGTGTAAAGCTACCCGGACCCGCCCGGCTTAACTAGTAACCACAACAAAGTCTAATGTGAGAGGTTGGGGTGCATTAAGTTAATTAATGCCACATGGTAGGGTTAAGTCATGGACTACTTGAATACTTAACCAATTAAACACGATGGATTGGTAGGGTTAAGTCATGGACTACTTGAATATACTTAACCAGTTGAACACGATGTATTGATAGGGTTAAGTCATGAACTGCTTGGACACACTTGACCGACTCAATACATGGTTAGGATAGGGTTAACCACACTTAACCCGTTTAAAACCCTAGTTACGTGGTCCTTTTCAGCAGTAACCAACTCGGGAGTATCTGGACACCCTGGACTAGGCTAGGGTGGGGCACGATTACTGACTGATTGTAAGAGACCAAAAGAGACGGCTGAATGGTGCACCGGTTGTTCAGGCGGACCATGGTCGTGCACATTAAGTCCGGAGTTGAACATGGGCACCGGTAGGTTTAAATTGTGCATACTTGAATTGTGTCTGTGGTTTACACCTTAGGGCTGGATACACCCTAGGGTGGACCTTGCACAGTTAACTACATTCCATGATTAAGCCGTATGACACCGATACACGACGAGTTAGGCTTATAGGGAGCCGATCGACTAGGCCGAGTAGTTGGACCTTGATTTAGGTCATCTCATGGGTTTGGGCCAACATTGGGCTAAGGGATCATTTTTTGTTTATACTTGACATGGATTGGAATACTAGTACACACCTGGTGCAACTTAACCTTGAATATGCGATGCCACACTTGATCTATCTTGTTAACTTTTCACCATGCCAGTTATCACCCTATGTTTCATCTCTGCTTTACATGTCCAGTTAACTTTATTAGTTTTTAAACTGATAGTAGATAGGACTTACCAGTCTTTTGACTGACCCGTTTTCTTTCGCCTCTTTTCTTCCGTTCCCCCCCCCCCCCCCCCAGGTTTACAGGGTGGGAACACTGGTACCTAGCTTGGATCTTTAGCTGCTTTTCTGGATAGCTCATGTATGGTTTGGACTTGAGCTCGCTATGGCTTTATTCTACCTTGGGGATAGTTACTTTATGTTATTTCCAGTTTTCTGTTTATGTTTCTAGACTATGTTTTGTGGAAAATAATGACCAAGTACTTTGATGTAACTTGACTATGGTTTTGAAATGTTAGTTTTATCCGCTGCTTTATTTACTCTGTTTTACTTACATGTTCTGTCTTGTGATATCTGCATGCATGTTTACCTTGTTTAACGCCCCTCCAAAGCTAGTGTGCTTGCAAGAGTGGCATTGGCGGAGGTGGGGTGTTACATGGAAGAAGATGGATGCTCGCTATCCTAATTTTTCATCAGAAAATCGTAATGTTAGATTGGGTCTAGCATCTGATGGATTTAATCCATATCATTCAATGAATTCAAGTTATAGTACATGGCCAATTGTGTTGGTAAACTACAATCTTCCGCCTTGATTATGTATGTAACAAGAGAATTTGATTCTTTCAACATTAATATCTAGTCCAGATTCTCCAAAGAACAGTATTAACGTATATATGTAGCCTTTAATTGTGGAATTGAAAGTGTTATGGAATGATGGCGTCGAAACTTATGATTCCTTGACTGATGGGAATTTTAATTTACGTGCAAGCGTCTTATGGACCATTTGTGATTTTCCGGGATATGTCATGTTGTCAGGTTGGAGCACGAAGGGGAAACTAGTGTGTCCAGTATGCCATTATGAAACTTCTTCAAATTATTTGAAGCATAGCAAAAAAATGTGTTATATGCACCATAAAAAGTTTCTTGAACAGACACATAAGTGGAGGCTGGATAAGAGGAGATTTAATGGAGAAACTGAAATGGGGAGCATTCCAGAAATATTATTAGTAATAGATATTGAAGAGTTATTGCAGGGGTTCAAAAATCAGTTTGGGGATAAGACCAAGAAACCAGGTAAAAGTGATGGCCCTTTTAAAAAAAAGGTCAATACTGTTTTACTTACCATATTGGTGTCATAATCCCCTTCGATATAACCAGGATGCCATGCACATAGAGGAGAACATATGCGAAAATATTAGGTACTTTACTTAATATAGGTTGCATGTCAAAGGATCACCTAAACGCTCATTTGGATTTGCAAGAATTGGGCATAAGGAAGGCCCTTCATCCTGTTGAACGTGGTGATGGAAAGAATGTTGAAATTAGAGCTGCAATATTTGATATAACAAATAAGGAATAAGAAATCATTTGCTCTGTATTGAAGAATGCCAAACTTCCCCACGATTGTGCCTCGAATGTTAGTTGGTACGTGCACATAAAAGAGAGAATGATTGTGGGATATAAGAGCCATGATGCTCATTTCATACTCCACTATTTGTTACAATTTGTCATGAAGTAAGCGTCAAAACCTGAGGTTGCATTAACAATGATCAGATTTTAGTGCATTCCTTAGAGGACTATGGAGCAAGGTTATCGAAGTGGATGATATCAAGAGGTTGCAAAAAGAAATTGTCGAGATACTTTGTCATTTTGAAATGATTTTTCCACAGGCTTTTTTCGATATAATGGTACACTTGGCTGTTCATTTATGTAGAGAAATCGAATACGGCGGGCCTGAGCACCTTAAATGAATGTATCTAATTGAGCAATATCTAGGAAATTTGAAATCTTATGTGCGAAATAGAAACAGATTGGAAGGTTCGATTGCAGAAGGTTACATGGCAGAAGAGTGTGTGACCTTCTGTTCAAGATTTTTAAGCGTTGATGGAGGAACAGAAAACATGTCAGTTGATTTTAAAAGATATCCAATAGATTTGGAATATCAAATTGGAACAAAGAAGAATAAAGATGGAAAGATGTTCAATTTGAAAGATGTAAGATTGGAGAAGGCAACGCATCGCTATATTCTGTTCAATTCCGGTAACAAAGAAATTAAGAGTTTGATCGAGTAAGTTCTTAAGTTCCTATATAATTTTCCTTAACTATAAATTAATATCTGCATTTCGTAGTTTTTTTACCTTAATTATTATTTAGGGTTCATCGAGCTTTTGTGGATGGTCTTGCAAATCCAAGAACATACAAGAGGGAACGAGAACATTTCGAAGAGTTTTAGAATTGGCTAAAAGAAGAGGTTTTGAAAAAGGATAATATTTCAAGAGATTTAAAGGTGTTTGCATTAGGTCCTAATCGAGTAGCTAGAAAGTTTACCGGTTATATAGTAAATGGATATAGAATCCACACAAAATTTAGAGATTCTCGATGTATCATACAAAACAGTGGTGTATTTTTGACTGCCAAAACCACCAACTTTGCAAGTTTGAAAGACCAAAACCCAATAGTGGGTGATGTCAATTACTATGAATCAATCGAAGAAAGTTTTGAGCTTCATTATTGGGGAGCATTCAGAGTGTTCCTTTATAACTGTTGCTGGTACTAAGAGGAAAAAGATTCACATGGTCTTACTCATGTAAATTTTAGCAAGTGCCATAAAACTGATCCTTATGTCCCGTCTTCGCAAGTGCAGCAAGTATTTTATGTAGAAGATGCAGTTGAAAAGAACAGTCATTACGTTATTGAAAAATTGCCGAGAGATTGGTGTGTTACTAAAAATCAGAATGCAATGGAAGAAGACATGAGCAATACGCATTCACATGATAAGGACATAGGTGGTGAACTAGAACCGGAAGTTGTTGATGGGGGTTGGATTACGGATGATGTCCCAGTAATTCAACTAGAAACAGAAATTGAAATAGAACTAGAAGCAGAAGTTCTTGATCCTATTCCGTCTCGTTAGGACAAAATATTCCTCTTTCTTATTGCTTTATTTTGGTCTAATCTATTGTCTAATTTATGATGTATTTGGCACTTTTTGTTTTAGCTGTAAATTATTATCTTTGATGAATGTATGTGGCACTCTTTTATCATAATGCAATCCACACTGTTCACATGTTTTATGATTTAATGTATTTCTTTAGTGTCATCTAAATTGGTTTAAGACCAAAATGTTAATTGTTGTTTTTTGTCCACTTTAACATGCATGTACCTTGTTCTAATGTATTCATTTTGTACAAGATGGATGAACTTATAAATATCCGACTGCACCATGGTGGAGAGTTTCGAAGGACATGTTACGTCGGTGGAGAATCCTTCGTAGTAACAAAATATGATGTAGACCGCTTTTCTTACAGTGTGCTTATGGACTTTTTTAAAGATTGCCTCCGTTACACTGAAATAGGAGGAATCTATGTCAGCAAAGGAACGAGGGGTGGCTGGAAGCTGATATTGAATGACAAGGACGTAAACAAATACGTACAGGGCCGCAATAAAGAAAAAGAAGTGGTTTTTTACATTGACAAAACCGTTGACAAAGATAGTGAGCCATCAATTCAACTATAACCACATGTAATCATACGGCCAAGGAAAAACATAATTCAAGATATATATGCATATGTAATATAGATCCATTCTTGTGTATATATATATATATATGTGTGTGTGTGTGTGTGTGTGTGTGTGTGTGTGTGTAAAGAACTATGTAGGAGGCCATAGTTATTATTTTTATTGTTAAAGGCTCTGCTAAGAAGCCGGTTGCAAAGCACAAGTATATAACGCACATAGACTTCAGCATCAATGTAAAATGATGAAAAACAACCCAACTCAAGTGGGTCAAAAGAAACTATTAATTGAGCCTAACATGAATAATGATGAAGAAGATGCTACTGTGACGGACAAAGGAACCAGGAGGAAATTAAATGTAGAAAATGAAACAGATAATGATGATGATACCCGAGAGAATGAAGCTGATGTTCAGATATTTTTCAGTTTTCATTTCAGTTTTATTAATCATGATGAAATCTTGTATTTCAAACTACTTTTTATTAAAATTCTGCACGTAAAAGTAAGAACTGTGTTTTAGTGTTTTCTATTACTGTGTCGATTTCCTATTCCGACCATGAAGACTGCAGCTAATTCAAGTAACTATTGGTTCTTTGTGCATGCATTATGTCGAAATAGCAAGAACTGTTTATACATCGACTCTATTTGGTTAACTAGCTTAAATTTATCATCCATGGTGAGTAATAATGCTAATTTGCTTGCAGTTCTCACAACCATCAGTTTTGATGAAGTATGAACAAGAGAGAATTGCGTGAATGCAAGAAAATGATGCAGTTAGCAGATCACTTGGGGCGCCTTCATTGGTTAGTAGTATGCAAGAGGTTGCCGC
This sequence comes from Allium sativum, assembly GCA_030737875.1. Lineage (NCBI taxonomy): Eukaryota > Viridiplantae > Streptophyta > Magnoliopsida > Asparagales > Amaryllidaceae > Allium > Allium sativum. The sequence goes on from JASFAX010000033.1 coordinate 12,447,778, forward strand.
ACGAAATAGGAAAGAAAAAGGTAAAGATATTGCTGGACGTGATAAATACATCCCAGAAAATGCTGGTGAAGATGTCAGTGATGACTCATCGGATTCGGAGGTACAAAAAAGTTATTTGTTTGTTACTTATTATCTTTGCCTTTATGAACGTAAAAAATCTTGAACTTCGACTTAATTGTAAAGAATCAAAGTTGTTAAGTCAAAGGATCCATTACCTGAACCAAGAACTCGTTCGCGAACCAATGCAGCCATTGAAATTAAGAAGAAAGCGATGACCCACACCCCTCCTCCAAAGAAAGATGGCTCCAACAAGGAGTTGATGACACACATTCCCACTCCAAAGAAACTCGGTAACTAGGAGAAATTCGCAGAAACATTAAAGAAATTGACGAAACTTACATTGTCTTATTCAGGAATTTTAAAATCTATAACGTCTCGTCCACCAGTTTTAAAACCTACATGTAGCAAAATGTTCAAACAATCAACCAATTCATGTGAAGCTGCTGGTTCAGTCACTGCTTATTTAGCGATGCGGAAACGTCAAAAGAAGAATGTTGAAGCGGCTCCAGCAATGGAAAATCTTACCGATCGATTAGAGCAGGAATGGATTGCATAGGAAGATGAAGCAGGTACAAGTACAATGTTTCTTTACCTGTGCACTGCATTGTTGAGTGTGTCTATTTTAAGTTTTGCATGCATATTATGTTTCTGTAATGCCAACATTAATTTTCTATTCATTTTTTTGAACCTGGTATATAAAGTATAAGTACAAAAAAACCTAGAGAGAAGTCAAAAATGACCAAGGTGCATGCTAGAACCCCTGGTGATAAAGTAGTCATTGAGTTGAATGAAGATGGTCAGCCAATATCTGATATTACGAAGTTAAGCAATTTTCTTGGGACACTAGCAAAGGATAATGTGTCTCTTACTTATATCAATTGGAATGTTTGTTCCTGATCAATTAAAGCGACAAATGTTGGAATATGCTCTGGTACAATCTATCACCCTAAATCATAGTTCAACTGACTTCCTAAATGTTTGGTTTTAATTAATTAGTTTGTTTCTTGAATTTTGTGTTTAATATATTGTAGGCTAGGTATATCATTTCGGAAGAAGGACACAAGTGGGTCTTGAACACGCTTATTGACTCTTGGTGGCAGTACAAGTCTCGCATCAGAGTAAGGTATTATAAAAAATATTCAGCTGATGAGGAAAGGCTTGCGAATAGGACCAATACAATTCCGTTGGAGGATTTTAAAATGATATTGGAATACTGGGGGATGAAGCAGTTCAGGTACGTCTTTAATGTGACCACAAAAGAAAACTAATTTGTATAATGCTAATTAAATAATCATGCAATAGATGGAATAAATAAATAAAATGATATTCACATTTTCTTGTTTAGTGCTAATCTTTTCGTGTTTAGTGCTAACTTAATAATCATGCAACAGATGATTTTTTTAATGATATTCACATTTGTATAATGTTTAATAGTTCACATTATGTTGTTTAGTGCTAATCTTTTGTTTAGTAGTTCGCATTATCTTGTTTAGTGCTAATCTTTTCTTTAGTAATTCACATTATCCTTGTTTAGTGCTTTTTTTTTTGGATTTCCAGGCCCTAGTTGAGACTAATTCTGCACATTATAATTCATTAAATGAGACATATACCATGGGTCCCAAAACTCATGCAGTAGCCAAAGAACAGATAGTATGTGTTTTTTTTGGACTTAAGTTAATTTTTTTGTGATTGAGTTGAATTGGCCACATGATAATTCTAATTTGTTATATCATTGAAGTATATCTTATATCATTGTCACAATGTTCATAGGCAACAGATAGAATTGTAAATTCTTAACTTTGAATGTTAAAAATTCTGTTTAATTTTTGGTAATCCTAATACTTGGTAGAGAAAGAAGGACCCAGAAAAAGCCACCCCATCCGCTGCCTTGGTTTATTTGGAAACGTATAAACGAGAACCTGGGATAACTTACAAGACTAACACGGATGAACTAATGGCCAAATACGTAAGTACATTAGATACTGAAATAACCATACTTGTGTCAATATAACTGGCACATTGTACGTTTGTTGGAGCTGCTTATCAAATCGAACACATAGTTAGTTTGAAAGAAAACCAGTTCTGTTAATAAATTCATTCCTGCCAGCTGCCTGTTTATATATATATATATATATATATATATATATGCTTGCCTGGTTTTCATTTTACAGGCGAAAATTCAAGCAATGTTGGATGCAGGAAACATTGTTGAGGCAGATGCACTTGTCTCTGGTGGGAAGAGCCACACACGGAACTGGCTTGTAGGAAGGTGAGGTAAATGGCTGAAAATTCTCCAACAACTCCTGGTTCTTCAGACAGTTATGAGCAAGAGCTGACCAAAAAAACAAGGTAAGAGCTTGAGGCGGATTTGGAAGAAAAGGTGAACGGAAAATTGAAAGAGAACGTGTCATGGGTGTTAAAAAAGCTAGGTGTAGCCAAGATCTTAATTTAGATGTCGGAGACTTTTATGTCACCACAACAAGTGATGAAGATGACATTGGTACTCCTGCGACCCCGACAACTGAATGAAGTATTTGAATGGTATGTGTTAGCACTTGTGATATATTCAAATTGTTCTTTTAAATTATGGCACTTGTGGTTTGTGTTTGTGATGACACTTGTGTAATGTTTTGGTGATGGCACTTGTGGTATGTGTTAGTGATGACACTTGTGAGTTGGTATATATAATTGGTTGGTCTGATTGTGGTGATGAATGTTTTGGGAGGATTTATTGTATGAATATTTTAGTATATATGTATGAATGTGGTACAATGTTTTGGATTATATATATATGTACTGCAGAATTTGTAATTACAGGATTGTATTACAGTTGCAGTTGATTTTTTTCTGGTGTTGTATTTGATTTTTTTACTATTGCAGTTGATTTTTTTGGTGTTGCATTAGATGGTGTTGTGGTGTTGCATTACAGTGTTGTGGTGTTGCATTAAGTGCAATATTATAAATTCCACTATGGTATGGCACGTGGGCTCCACATCTTACGTGGTGCCACGTGGATAGATGACATGGCATGTGACACAAGTGCAGCTGAGTGGAGAGCTAACATAGAAAGTTCATGTGGTCCCCACTACCATAGCCTGGAAGCCAGACTTTGGCTTCTGCTTAAGGCAACGTTTGCATGTTGTTGCATTACTTGCATATACTGTTGCAATAGGGTTATAATGCAATACTTTATTTCCATGGCAGTAGATGGGCAAAAGCGTTGCCTTAGAGGGCTAAGGCAATGGTCGCGGATGCCATGCCCCTCTGGTGTTGCCTATTTGAAAAAATGGCCTACGACAACGCTTTTTTGATCTATGGCCTCATAAAACTAGTGTCGAATATGTCCACTTTTGTAGTAGTGATGGACCAAATGTACATAGCCTTTCAAGTACTCAGCTGATGACAACAATCACAACATGGTACAACAAGTGATAACTCAGCACAAACAAGTGTACATTGTGCACACAACAATTGTTTCGGGTTCAAGCAAATCGAAATGGACAACCAGCAGAGGCCATTATGCATTACAACATGATACAAGTAAACAAGTGTACATGGCAACATGGTGTCACGAACAAGGGTGACACAACAGTTGTGCAAGAGAAGCAAGATAAGGCAAAACTAGGAAGTAATCAAGAGCAAGAACATTTCAGAATGCACAACTATGTGCAATAATAATGGAGCACAACAGGTTTGTTTCAAATACATGGTTATGAGCACAAGTCAAGCTAGTGGCATGACACAAAGTACACATGCATATTCATAAGGGAAGATTTAATAAGCACACAGTGGGACATAAATGGACAGAGATCAAGCGCAGTATCAAAGCGCAAAAGACACGATCAAAAACACAAGGTCAGATCAACAAAGAGAAAATGCAGTTTGAGGTTCACACACACACACACACAAATATATATACACACAACTGTGTATATATACATATATATAGCTAAAAATCTTCATGATCGTACCTCAAGCAAATGCTAAATTGGCACTGAACACATACGTATATAGGCAGTGTACAAGCTTAAGTAGAAAAGGTGAAGACATGCATAACATTCAAAGACTGTGAGCAAGCTCGAGCTAAAGAACATCAACATGCAAGATGAGGGATGTACAAAAGCAACACCAAATTCAAGCATGTAATGGATACACACACAAGTGTGCACAAACTTATAACAATGCCAAAACCAAATGAGAAATGCGTAGTATATGTGTGTGCATAAATGTATACACACACATACACAATGTACATGTGCAGAGGCATGATGCGCTGCAAAGTGAAATTGTGCAGCTACTTAAGTAAGGTCAAACAACATTTTCAGCAAGGGCATGAAAGATAAGGAAATGCTACAGTGGCAAAGCAAAAAGGTAGGGGTAACCAAAAATGCGCAAAATACTCAAACATTCAAATGCTTGGTTACAGCAAGCAGTGGAACAACAGGTGCACAAGTTCAACATCCTATGCGAATATAAACATGTGGACCAAGCAAAGTGCATAACCAGCAATTTAAAAGAAAGGTGTTCAAGCAAAGTGCACATGTACAAGAGGATTTTCAGTTCGAACAATTACAGGGCAGTGTGATGAATCATATATACGCAACAACTATCAACGAGGAATCAAAGCTTTTATTTTTGGCAAGGGTAAAAATCAGTGTTTCCAGAAATAACCGAATGCAACATTTCTTATTTTCGGCAAGTAAAATGGATTAAATCTTTCTAGAATTCGTGGAATTCAATATTGTTATTTCAGGCAAGGTGTAAACAAAATTCATTAATGGAAAGGATGCAAGAAAATATCAACGTGCTCAAAGTGGCAAGAATTAATTCTCATTTCAAAACATTCTAGAAAATCGCAAGGCATTTTTGGGGAAGAATTTTAATCGAGAATTTCCAAAATTAAATGGGTACTCACGGCATTATCAAGGAAAAATCTATGCAAATGAAATCAAAGAATTAATGGGTTCAAACCCGGTAAATACACCACATCATCACTAACATTGGGTATCAAAACAAAATAAATTCATTCAAGCATCAAGAAAAACAAGTCAGAGAATACTCACAGTTTCGATCTCAAAGCCAAAGCCAAATCGATTGACCATAGAATAACAAGTATTCGAGGCATCAGAGAATCAAATAGCATCAGAATTCAGAGTCGCAATTTGGCGGGTAGCGCAAAACCCTAACGCGAAGAGGGTCGGTCACCATTGACAAAGAGGAAGCCAACATTTCAAGTTAAACAAAATAAAAGGTGACTGACCATTTTTATTAAGTTTAAAAAGGGGTTTTGTTTTATATTTTATTTTAAGTTGTTTTAATTTTTTTTAATCGATCCATTGTTTTCTAGTTTTCTATAATATAGGGTTTTAGCTACAGGGTTGTAGTTAGGGAAAATTTTGATCTTAGGATTCGAGATCAGTGCAGGGTTTTGAGCATAGGATTAGAATGGTTAGGAGTGGGCGTCACGAGTTTACAGGGAATTGTAAGTGTAAAGATTTCTTTAATTCTTAGTAAGAAACCTCGAGGAATGCAGCAGTAGGCAGAGGTTTACCGAAGTTGGGTAAAATCTATGTCATTTATTTTCTGCATTTATTTATTCTGCTATGATCTGAGCTGTGATATTTTTTATATTCCTTAAAACTGCAATAAACTCTATTCATCCCCCTCTAGGGTTAATCTAGATCCTACAGTTATCACTATAGACAACATAAGGTTTAAGGATAACATAACGGATCTACCAACAAAAGGCTTTCCCAGAGAGAGAGAGAGAGTTCAAACCTTGTCGATGGGAATGAGGTTAAGGCATATAAACTAAAAAAATTTCTAAAATGGAAAATCCAACTAGTTGACTAGAGATCCCAAAATCTAGGTTCAAAGGGACAACTAAGATTGAGAGAAACTTGATAGCATTGTTACACATAAACCATTCCTATGATAAGTCAGTGCATTGTTTTGAAAAAGTAGGATAAGTATTGATACTTTTAATGATGTTTGTACTTGAGTAGTTAGAGAATACTCTTTACATAATCACCTACGTAAGTGCGAAGACACCGCTTTAAAGAGAATTATGAGGCCAAATTCTCTAAGCACGTATGAGACCAGATATGTGTTCAAGAAAAAAAATGAACACATATAGAGAACGAATGATTATAAGAAATCGTGGGTTATCTATTTTAGAATTATTCAAAGGGTTTACACTTCAGGGACACCATATGTCTATTGATTGACCTGTAACTGAAATAGGTAATCACTTGGAAAGTTCAAGGCCCATATGCTACTTTAACCGATACAATAAATGGATCATGAAACTAAGAACAACTACTTATTCATGCAGGGGATTATTATTAAAAATAAATATGTAGAGAGAGATTTGGGAAAAGGAAGCATTGTGGCATTATACAAAGTCCCACATCATGCAATGACTATTACTACTTCTCTGTATATATGATAACCACATAGACTATATCAAATAAAAGAGAATGAGGACATAAAAGAATAAGGCATGTAAGGGTGTAACGACCCGCATTTTACGTATCAAAGGATCATAAAATATTTTTATTTAATCCCCAAGGGTCGCATCATTCTCATTTTCTGATATGTTGTTCATGGGGTGTGAGACATGTCCATGACTTTTACCAATTTTTTTGTGACCATTTTTCCCCTTTTGTTTTTATTTATGGAATAACTTTTGAATGGGATAGAATCAGGAGCTGGAATCGATTTCGTTGGATAGGAAATGGTGTTTCCAATTCCGCAGAGTGGTCACATTAAAATTTTGGTTCAGCTGTTTGGGAGGAATCATTGTTTTAGTGTTACACATTATCTGGACAGACTTATTAGTCATTAGTGGGCTGATTAGCGAGGCCCATTAAGGCTAAGGGCTGTTGGTTATAAATAGGAGGGTAAAGGCAAGGAAAATTGTTTATTTTCTTCATTTCTCTATTTGGTTGGGGTTTTTGATTCTCCCTACTCCAGCAAATACCTCTCCACTTTATTCCATTCATAGATCTACATAAGAAGATTGAAGATCAACATTGAAGAAAGGTAGATCGCATTAAAGTGATTAATTTAGAGGTTGTTCTTTGTTGTTCGAATTAGAGATTCATTGATTTCAAACTATTTTGTGGATTTTGTGAGTGATAAGCATCTCTCACACAGATTCAATCGAGTATATGGGTTGTTTGATCTTAATTTCATCATTTCAAGTCATTTTCACCTAGATCTAAGCAATGTGAGTATATTTTCAATTCGAATCTCCATAGGATCTAATCTAGCAAGATTGTAACGGTGAACACATGTGCTAATTCTTATGTTTATGCATGTTTAGATCCAATCATTGATTCGTTTACTGTTTTATCATGATTTGGTGAATTCTATATGATTGTATGATGATTATTGATGTACGAATGTTTGTTTGATCATTGCTTGATTGTGTTATTGATTGGTTGTTGGAATTGGTCGATTTTGGTCACGATATGTGCATTGATTAATAGGATCGGACTGAACTTGGGGGAATCGGCAAGTGACAAATGTGGCAACTCGATGGATCGACTAACTTTTACGATGGATCGACAATGGGTGATTGAGTGGATCATACGAAGTTTGGAGATGGATTGACAAAAAGGGGTAAACATGGCAAAGTGGATGGATTGATGGTGATCAGGCATGGATCGTTCAAATGGATGGATTGGAGCCTACACACGTGAAAACATGGATCGGTCAAGGTAGCAGCTGATGGATCGCGTGTAAAGAGATGGATCGAATCGAAGGCCTGGATGATTGATAGAGAAAGAGATCTAATGATGTATCGGTTGAGGTGCTCAATGGATCAGCCGCATATGGTTGGATCGGGAAAAGGCTTCGATCGTTGCGCAATGGAGCGTGGATCGGGCAAATGTGGAAACTACGGATCTGATGATGTGCGCACGGGGAAACATGTGATCCGATCGATGCGATTCGATGGATCGGGTGAATGAAACATGGATCGGGTAATGCGTAAAAGATTGGATCAGGGTGATTGCTGCATGGAGAAATTAAAAGATCCAACGATGGATCTGTGTGCTATCAAGTGTGGATCGTATGTGGACAAGGTGAGCGATCCATGGATGGATCATGAGTGATCCATCACATAAGTGACCAAACGATGTTTATTTTGGTTCGACGATGGACGAAGCTTCGAGGTGAATTCTGATGGAATGTTCGAAGCGTCGTGAAGGGTTCGTTGATCGATGAAATGCAACGAATGTGAAGACATCTCAAGGATGTTTGAGTTCGTGGATAATGGTCGCTCGAGAAGGCGCTTGAGCTTATGGATAATCGCCGATGATGATGAAAATAGTTATTGAAGGACGAGGGATTATCGTTAATCAGAGGTTCTAGCAGACTCAAAGTAGGGGTATAATAGGGACGCCTAAAAGACCAGATGATTAGTCGAATACCCCGGGTATTGATGAAAGGCTTAGATACATAGATGGCATATGAGAGTTTTGCTAGAACCGGGGTTACCATTAGCCCTTGACGGATGACAAGTTGGTCAGTCATACGATTAACGATGGTTTCAAGGCAAGATAGACCGTGATAGCCAGAGTCATGGATGTTGATTGTTTTACTTATATCGTCTTGTGTGGATTGTCCGACGTCGAAGGAGACATATCTTGGGTGATTGTCTGATGTTGGTTTAGGCCTTCGGGGCTTGAGCTTTGGGGACATTGATCTCGATTAGGATGGTCTACGCTGGATAATTGGTTGCTATGTCTGCTACTGTTTTTTTTTTCTGATTGTTTGGGAAGGCTATCACTATCAAATGTGGAGGAGACGAGTTTGGGTTTCTTCTCTATTGATATGTTGGTAGATTAGATGATTGATCTGCCTACTTCTCATATACTTTATTGATGATGTTAAATAGTTGTTTTATTGCTCATTAAGACTATTTCCTGACTCAAGGTTTTATGTTCCCTCTTATTACCTTGGGTTGTTCATCCATGATGTTGTGGATGGGCAGACTAGGTAGTAGGTAGTAGGTAGTAGATGTTGATAAGGACGATAATGCTGAGCGACGAAGAGCTAGAGGCTGACGTATTATTTTCTACTATACATACTTGCTATTTCCATTGTTATGTTAGATGTATGCTGCTCTGAGTGAACTTGTAGTGAGGCTTTTTGTACAAATTCTGATGATGTAATCTAGTGATGTATGGATATTCTTTTCATGATGATATGAAAGTGTTATATTTTGTTCAATGATGCTTAACTATTACAACCTGTTGTATATGTTCTATTATATTTTATCTTTGCGCTGTGTAACAACCCAAGTTCCGACAGACCGATTTTTTTTCAAAAATCCAATCTATCGAAACCCGAGTTGGGTGCTCTGGTATCCTGCAGAAAAAGACAGAGATAAAGAAACATGTCAGAACTTGTAAAGCATCTCACAACGGAAGGAAATAAAGTATAATATATTCAAATATAGACTTACCTTATTAACAATACTGCTAAACCAGTATCCAAAGCTATGCCATCTCTGCCATGAACCTAACCTGGAAGTATTTAATGAGGAGGGGGTCAGAACATAAGTTCTGTGTGACTGGACTTAGAATAAACTTCTGTATAATCCTACATATACCATTTAGTTACATTTTCTTGGTTATTAGGTTGTTAACAATGTTAGCTCTTTAAGTTATACTTATCCATCCACTAGTAGATTAACCTAATACAATGTATATGTAGTTACCCCCTGCTCGTGTCCTCTTTTCATGTGTACGCAGTCCCTTATCCAACTTGTGTCATCTTGTCATATGTACGCAGTTCCTTATCCAATGTCGTACGTCGTACGGGCTTTCATGTATATATATATATATTCTCACTAAGTCTGCGTAAAACCACCATTCCTGTGTTGCTTAAGTGTTTGAACTGCCAACCTAGGTCTTACTAGGTTCTGTTATCGAATACTACCTAGATCCAACTAGGGTTTACCATCGAGTGTTACCTCGGTCCAACTAGGGTTTACTTTATCGAACGCTTCCTAAGTTCAACCAGGGTTTACGCTACCTAGGTCCAACTAGGGTTTATGCTACCTATCGAACAATGCCCTCTAGTCTAGGACACACTACCCCGAGCGATATGCGTTCCTAGACCTTTCGTCCCAACCTATCGTTAATCGTGCTAGATACCTAGTTGCATATGTCCTCTATATGTGCAACCCGAGTCCCGTGGCAGGGCAAATAAAGAAACATGGAACTCGGTCGGGAGCTTTAAGTTATCTGCCGATGCAGATGCCAAGGTCTGTTTTTACTGTGGGTATGGTCCCACTTGACCCCTCCCTCAACTAATGAAAGGCACCCAAGAATATCAAGAATGAGAACTATACGCAGGCCCTCTATGCCCCCACAAACCTATTGGCTAACCTCACCCATAACTAGATAGCAAGTATATGGTCTTTTGGAGTTCTCCGCCTTTCCGCTTTTCGTGCTTGACTGACTCAAGATGGTAGGTAGCCGACGACGTGTTATCACAGGGCCAACTGGTTATCGCCGACTCACCCTGGTCCCTGGTCTTTAAGTTGCCTTATTATTGTAACCAAGGCATACTCTTGGTTCTTCTTACGCAGATCTTAACCTCTCTGATCCCAGGCGGATCATCTGCATTCTCACAGAGGGATACCAAGAGTATCCTCACGTCCCCTCGAAGCCGCGTGCTTCGTAACCCAGTCCGTTGGAGCCTTCTATATGATCAAATGGATGTACGCTCCCCCTCGCGCCCTACGACACCGTGATGATCTACCGAGTTTGGTCATTCATCCCCTATCGTATGGACTGGTCCAAGCGCCTTATCCTTTCATACTATTAGATCTTATGTCTAAACTTCTGATTACGCGCTTGCTTTGTCTTATTAACTTGGTTATCCTCGTTTATGTTGTCCTTCAATTCTTATTACCAAGTTTCTCTTTAACTAAGGTTTATTACTTAGTCCTCTTCAACTAAGGTTTACTTACTTAGTTATCTTTACCGTTGCCTACTTAGTTCTCTAACTAAGGTTCGTTACTTCGGTTGCCATTTTACTTAGTTTTCTAACTAAGGTTCATTACCTAGTTGCCATCATCATTATTTACTTAGTTCTCTAACTAAGGTTCAACACTTGGTTAACTCCATCTTTATTTACTTAGTTCTCTAACTAAGGTTCAACACTTGGTTGCCTTTATCATTATTTACTTACTTCACTAACTAAGGTTTACCAATGAACTCAAACATGACTTAAGTTTTCTTTATCAAACGATAGCGTACGGGTGCTTTCCCACCTTTTCAGCTTAGATTAACTTATTTCATAGTATAAGTCTTCCCACCCTTCAAGTCTTGTATTACGCTTAAGTCATAATCTTCCCTTGTCCCTAGGACAAGTTTACCTATTATTTAATTTTACATTACCATAACTCTGGTTTATAATAGGTAGTTACCATTCCCCATTACTGTGTTGGTTAAGTTTGTCCATATGTCAAGTTTTACTTAACCCTACTTTCCCGCTCATGCATTACTCGTATATTCCACAAATTTGGTTAAGTGTTGTCTTTCAGTTCATATTGACTTAACCCACCCACGCATCATGTCAAATTGGTTAAGTGTTGTTAACCTAACCTTACCATACTAGCATGTGTCATTAGCATAAATTGATTATTGATGCACCAACCTCACATTAGAACTATTGTTGCGGTTGCTGGATGTGCCGGGAGGTTACGGGCAGTCTTACACCACAACTCAATCTAATCTCGGGTTTAAGCGCGTTATGACTAACTTCTCATATTAGACCCTATTGTTTGCGGCCACTGGATATGCCAGGCAGTTCCGGGCAGAATTACACCACAACCTCATTCTAACCTCGAGTTAGTCATGTTTCATCTTTAGCCAATTAACAATTTTATGAGAACGTTAAGCATCAATTTCAGGTTATGAGTTTGGTTTCATAATCACATAAGAGGTCTCATAATCGCATAAGCTAAGTTTTATCCGTTCCTTTATTAACTTAGGATTCTTACCTTTAGATTCGTTTTTCCCGAAACCCAAAATTTAAACTTATAGTTTAAAAACTCAATCCCGCAATATTAGATTTGAAATAAATCACTTCTTCCCAATCCCATTCCATATTCAATAATTCCAATTAAATTTACACAATTTCAGGCTAACATTATAAATTGGAATTCATAATTGCATACTATTCAGCATAGATTCATGTTTCCAAAACATACCCAAAGATTCATTATTGAAATACGCTCCAAAATTCCCAATTCAAACTTTATTTCATTGAATAATCCCAATACACAATTCGCCAATTGTCCCAATATTTGCAATAATAATTGTTATGCCACAATCCCCAAATTACATATTATATTCCTCGATTGCATAAAATAAATTATGCCTCAATATTCTCATATTTCAATCGTACGTATGTATAATAAGATTTCGTCTAGGTTCGAGATAACCTAGATCCAAAAATAAAAAAGGGAAGGAGAATAAAAGGACAATTATTATAACATGAATCTTGAATTGAATTTATAACTGGGGAATGACAAATGATATAATACTATTATGCAACAAGTTTATTGTAATTCCACTCACTAATTAAAGAACGGATCTTGAATTCTGGGATCTGATTTTCTGAATTTGAATAGCTATTCCTTTGATGTAGAATCCAATTCTTATTATCCAATTCGTGAACTCCAATTTGAAAGCTCTAACTTTGATTGTTGTCTTAAAAACTCTAATTTGATTTGATTTGATGGAGGCTAGATTAGATTAGAGTTGAGTAGCATGGTGACGCCATTACTTTGATTAATGAATTTGGGGTTAGGTCTAGGTGTGTTTATATAGGTGCTCAAGACCTTATCGTATACGCAGCGCTGAGTCAGCATTGAACCCAGTTAAGAAAATAGTCCAGTTTCACAGATGAATCTAGCCAAATCTTATCGTACACGCAGTGCTGAGTCAGCATTGAACCCAGTTAAGAAAATAGTCAAAGTTCGCAGATGAATCTAGCCAAATCTTATCGTACACGCAGTGCTGAGTCAGCATTGGGTCCTACAAGCTGTTTTGGTGCAGAAATTTGAATTTCGAACTATTAAATTTCTGGAATTTAATTAATTGTTTTATTCACATGAAATATTCTTATATGTATACAATTCCTCTAACGACCATTGTACGCGTATATATATACGCACAACTTTCGTTTTATTTTCAAAATTCAAACGATGTTGCACCGTTATTTGATTCTTGCCATATTTCATTGACTGTAGCCTTATCTTGAAATTTTATCTTTCATATACATATATTTTCTGCATATATATATATATATATATATTCTCATATATATACATATATTTTTCTTTATTTCCTTATATGTACATTCTTATCCTTTCAAATTTTGAATTTGTATACGTACATATATTTGCATGTTCAGTTGGCCCTCTCTAAAACAAAGATAAAAATTATGCCACCGCCAGGGTTCAAACCCCTGACCTCTATGTTATAAATCCAATGCCTTAACCAACTGAGCTATGAAGTCTTTTGTTAATACGTCTTAGAACAATGATAATCATTGTTCTCTCCTTACTTCTCTTTTTCATGTTAGTTACAATACTTAAATTAAACCATTGCATGAATTTTTTTCTTTTATTTTTCTTTTAATATTAATGCATTATGTTTGCAAATCAGTGCATGCAACATATTTACATAGCATGCAACCAATCCTTTCTTATTTTTTCAATGCATGCATTACATTTTTTCTCTTCTTTTTCAGTGCATGTATTTATTAAATGCAATCCTTATCTTATTCTTTATTTTATATTTTAATTTGTTTGTATATATATATCTTATGCGTATACAAACTTCGAACCTTAACAACTTCTTCATATGGTGTCCGATTTACGCAAACCAAGTGTCCATCTGAACCAGAATATCGAGGCAGACGCAATGGTGATGTCTGTTTTACTTAATTCCTGATATTTAAATTAAGTGTTTTTATTTTATTTTCTCTTCTATTACATATATCGTTAACGTATTAATTTTTCCGTTTCTTCCACTAATTTAAATTGCACATCACCATTATTTATATATCCATGCATATATATATACACATTTTTAATTATCTTAAAATTGTGGGGGCGTTACAAGCTATGAGTTATACGACAGGTTTTCTCTTGTGTTATTCTACCCTGATGATCGTCCATAACTGCCTGACACGTCTTTCAGTGCATTATTACTCTCATTAAGTGTAGGGGTTATGGGAGGTTGTCACATTTCGTATCTTAGCTCCGGTTAATCGATTTTAGCCAATGTTCAAAGATGTAATGACGTATGAGAGATGTATTTGTATTTTCTGATGGATGTATACTATATATTAGTGTATAATATTGTAGTGCTTGAACTCCATTGCAGTTTTTCTCAGGTATGGACTAATCATTCTATTTTTCAGATTTAGAATGAGTCATCGATCGTCGAGACATACTGCTAGGGAGGAGACTATTCCTGGAGGGGGAGATGGCGGTATAATGGATTACCCAGCTATGTTCGAGGCTACGATGGCAACGATCATGAGGAGGTTACCAGCTCCAAGAGCAGCAGCGGTAGATGTTGGTGTTCAGGTGCAGGTACCGAGGGTGGTTGATTTCACTAACCTGTGTAAGAATTTCACTGCTCTTGGTAGGAGACTGTTCAAAGGGACAAAGCCGACAGTCGAGATTCAAGGATGGCTTGATACTTGCATTCGGATATTCGGAGACATGGTTATTGAGGATGTGACTAAGAGGAAGCTTGCATCAAGGCAGATACAGGGCAGAGCTATGGATTGGTGGAACTCTATCACTTTAGACACTCTAGAGGATGAGATCACCTGGGATCAGTTCCGAGTCAAGTTTGAGACGAAGTTCATCTCTACCGCCCGGAAGTCGGTTCTGTTCAAGAAGTTTATGGGGCTGAAGCAGAATAGTCAACCGATGTTGGATTACGTTTCTGAGTTCGAAGCTTTTTCCAAGTATACTTGTTCTTATATTGAGACTCTGTATTAGAAGAATGAGAAGTTCATCATCGGCTTGGATACATATCTTGAGAATCAACTAATTGATCATCTGGATGACCTTTACAAGAAGATCGTTGAGAAAGCTTTGAGGCACAAGAGTTTGTTTCCCAAGGAAGAAGTTGTTGTTATAGCCAAGGAGGATACGAAGCCACAACTGGGTGGTAATAACAAAAAGAGAAAGTAACAACAACATAAAGGAAAGGATGGCCAGAAGAAACCGAAAAGTGAGGTGATTTGCTTTAACTGCCAACGGAAAAGTCATTTTTCCAAGGATTGCAGGATTCCAAAAATTGAGAGGAAGTGCTACAACCGTGGTAAGCCTAGACATAACATGAAGGATCGTCCAGAACTGGCTAAGGGTAAGAAGATATTGAAGGTGCATGCTTTGGAGGTTGTGCCATCTTCTTTGAGAGCTCCTATGGCAGAGGAGAAAGGGAAGAGTGTTGATGTTCAAGGTACGCTTTCTATTGGAGGTGTTTCAGTTCCAGTGTTATTTGATACTGGAGCATCTCATTCTTTCATTTGCAATGAGCTTGTGTGCCACTTGGGTTTGGAACCCGAGATTTGTTATAGACCATTAGTTGTGACTAATCCTATTGGAGGTTCGTCTAGTCTCTATATGTTTTGTCATGATCTAGTGTTATCGAGTCATGGTTGCTCCTTTGTGTGTGATTGCTTTGTTTTGAACTTCACTGGGTTTAGGATCATATTGGATATGGACTGGCTCAAGAGGTATGAGGCTATAGTGGATTGCGAGAAGCTCTAGATGATAGTTAGGAATGTGGAAGGACGAATGGTTGTGATTCGATGTAAGCCAGAAGATGGTGTCTTCGTAAGCTTTTTGTATTCGCTTGTGATTCCACGGGAAGATTTGTCATCTATGCCAATCGCTAGTGAGTTTGATGATGTCTTTGAAGAGGTCAAAAGTTTGCCGCCTCATTGCGAGATTGTGTTCAGGATTGATTTGGTCGAAGGTGGTAGACCTATCGTTATGCCCCTTAGGTGGATGGCGCCTAGAGAACAACGAGAGTTAGCGGTGCAAGTACGTGACCTTTTGGGAAAAGGATTCATTCGAAGAAGCATGTTCGAATGGGGTGCACCAGTTGTGTTTGCAACTAAGGCTGATGATCTTTGAGATTGTGTGTGGATTATCATGAACTGAACAAGGTAATCAAGAAGAACAAGTATCATTTGCCGAGGATATATGACTTGTTTGATCAGCTTCACGAAGCTAAGGAGTTTTCTCAGATGGATTTGGCAACAGGATTTCACCAGTTCAGAGTGGCGAAGGATGGTGTGCCGAAGGCAGCTTTTAGGACACCATCTGGTTTCTTTGAATGATCGGTGATGCCATTTGGATTGACTAATACACCAACATATTTCATGGATCTTATGAATAGGGTATTCAGAGATCAAGTGAACAAGTTCGTGCTTGTGTTCGTAGATGATATCCTGGTTTACTCCCGGAATGAGGAAGAGCATAAGACGCACTTGTGTGTTGTTTTGGAAATCTTCCGAAAGCATCAGTTGAGGGGTAAGTTTTCGAAGTGTCACTTCTAGAAGAGCGAAGTGAGCTTTTTAGGCCATGTTGTTTCTAGAAACGGAATAGCGGTAGATCCCGCTAAGGTGGCAGCAGTCCAAGACTGGGATGGACCTAAGAATGCAATGGACATTAGGAGTTTCCTTGGGTTGGCGGGATATTATTGTCAGTTTATCAAGGATTTTTCCAAGATAGATGCACCATTAACAGGATTGACAAAGAAGAATTAACTGTTTACATGGGATGCGAAGTGTGAGCAAGCTTCCGGAACCCTAAAAGAGAGACTAACAAGTGCTCCTATTTTGACCATTCCGAGTGGGAATGAGGATATGGTTGTATACACGATGCATGTG
Source organism: Allium sativum (assembly GCA_030737875.1). Taxonomy (NCBI): domain Eukaryota; kingdom Viridiplantae; phylum Streptophyta; class Magnoliopsida; order Asparagales; family Amaryllidaceae; genus Allium; species Allium sativum. The sequence continues at coordinate 12,464,791 of JASFAX010000033.1, forward strand.
GTACTAGACTTGGAGCAGTGCTGTTGCCAAAGGATAAAATTATGGCATGTGCGAGTCGACAACTAAAGCCGCACGAAAGGAACTGTCCAACTCATGATTTGGAGTTAGCTTCAATAATGTTTGCTCTGAAGATGTGGAGACATTACCTATTAGGAGTTCGATTCGAGCTATTTATGGATCAAAAGTCAATGAAGTATCTCTTCTCCCAAAATGATTTGAATCTTCAGCAGCAGTGGTGGGTAGAGTTTTCGGCATCTTACGATTTTGGTATAGCCTGTACTCCTGGTAAAGGTAACACACTGGCAGATGCATTATGTCGCAGACATGCAGGTTTGGGAGCAATGTTTTCGGAATGGAAGCATCTCGAGTACCTGGCAGCATTTGATTTCAGGCCTCGGTGTGAGTTAGAGCCTGAGATGTTGGCAAGCTTATTGATATGGTCTACTCTCACCGAAAGGATTGGCAAAAGCCAAAAGCATGATGGAATGCTTATCGAGATTATCCAGACGTTGGAACCATAGGATAAGGAATTCGAAATTGACCGAGAGGGTTGGCTTCGAAAGAAAGGACAACTGGTTGTTCCTGATATTGATGGATTGAAAGATGTGGTTCTGAGGGAATGTCATCACTCGAAGTTGACGATTCATCCTGATGGTAATAAGATGTATCAGGACATGAAACGAGCTTACTACTGGAAAGGGATAAAGAGGGATGTTGAAGTTTGTTTCCAAATGTATGAACTGTCAGTTAGTGAAAGCTGAACAGAAGAAGCCAAGTGGATTGCTTCAGCCATTGGAAGTTCCTACGCGGAAATGAGAGCAAGTATCGATGGTTTTTTTCGATGGACTACCTAGAACCAGGGCATGAAATGAAGGAATTTTGGTCAAGGTGGATCCCTTGACCAAAAGCGCAAGGTTTATTCCTGTCAGATCGACTAGGACAACATCGAGGTTGGCTGAGCTATATATAAAAAGGATAGTTCGATTCCGTGGTATCCCGAAGAGCATAGTGAGTGATCGAGATCCATTGTTCACAAGTGGATTTTCGAAGAGTTTGCAAGAGGCTTTGGGAACCGAGTTATGTTTGAGTATGGCTTATCATCCCCAGACAGATGGCCAAATCGAGAGAGTTAACCCAGCATTAGAAGATCTCCTTAGAGCATATGTATTGGATTTTAGGGGATCATGGGAAGACCATCTAAATTTAGTTGAGTTTGCATACAACAACAGTTACCAGTCGAGCATCAGGATGGCACCACACGAGGCGTTGTATGGTATACCGTGCAATTCGCCGACGTGTTGGTTAGAGACTGGAGATAAGTTGATACTTGAGCCTGAGATGATAAGAGAAACATCGGATTGTATTGAGATTGTTCGGCAACGAATGAAGGTAGCCCATGATCATCAGAAAAGTTACACTGATAAGCATTGAAAGGATTTAGAGTTCAACGTTGATGACATGGTTTTCGTGAAGATTTCACCATTGAAGAATGTTATTCGGTTCAGAAATAAAGGGAAGTTCGCCCCAAGATTCGTTGGACCATTTCCGATAGTCGAGCAGATTGGAAAGCTCGCGTATATATTGGATTTACCCAAGAAGATATTGAATGTGCACAATGTTTTTTATGTTTCTTTTCTAGGGAGGTATGTGCACGATTCGAATGTGATGATATCTGCAGATCAGTATGAAGACCTAGAAATCGAGTCCATAGTTTTGAGACCTCGTAGGCCGCTTCGCGTTGTGGGGAATGACACAAAACAACTTAGGAGGAAGACGGTTAAGCTAGTCCAGGTGCAATGGAGTTAGGATGATGATGATTGTATGTGGGAAACGGAAGAGAGTATGAAGACGATCCATTTAGAACTCTTCGTTGGTATGACCCATTAATATCGTGTCACCCTTACACCATTGTAGCTTATTAGAGTTCCGCGTACTAGGTTAAGGCTATGGATGCATGGCTTGATGAATGCTAGTTTGGATGGTAAATTGATTGCTCGTGGATGGTAGGCATGTAGAATGGTTGCGGTTGCTTGAGATTTCGGGGGAGAAATTCCTAAAGGGGAGAATGCAACGACCCACATTTTACATATCGCAGGATCGTAAAATATTTTTATTTAATTCCCCAAGGGTCATTCTCATTTTCTGATATGTTGTTCATGGGGATGTGAGACATGTCCATGATTTTTACCAATTTTGTTTGTGACCTTTTGCCTATGTTGTTTTTGTTTAGGGCATAACTTTTGAACGAGAATGAATCAGGAGCTGGAATTGATTTCATTGAATCACAAATGGTGTTTCCAATTCCGTAGAGTGGTCACATTAAAGATTTGGTTTAGCAGGTTTGGGAGAAATTGTTGTTTTAGTGTTACACATTTTCTGGACAGACTAATTAATCATTAATGGGATGATTAGTGAGGCTTGTTAAGGCTAGGGGCTGTTGTCTATAAATAAGAGGGTAGTGGCAAGGAGAATTGTTAGTTTCTTCATTTCTTTTTTTGGTTGAGGCTTGTGATTTTCCCTACTCCACCAAATACCTCTCCACTTTATTCCATTCATATATCTACATAAGAAGATTGAAGATCAACATTGAAGAAAGGTAGATCACATCCAAATGATTGATTCAGAGGCCGTTCTTCGCTATCCAGATTAGATATTCATTCATTTCAAGCTATTTTGTGGACTTGGTGAGTGATAAGCATCTCTCACACGGATTCAATTGAGTATATGGGTTGTTTGATCTTAATTTCATCATTTCAAGTCATTTTCACCTAGATCTAAGCAATGTAAGTATATTTTCAATTCAAATCACCATAGGATCTATTCTAACAAGATTGTAACGGTGAACTCATATGATAATTCTTATGTTTATGCAAGTTTAGATCCAATTGTTGATTCGTTTATTGTTTTATCATGATTTGGTGAATTTTATATGATTGTAAGATGATTATTGGTGTACAAATGTTTGTTTGATCATTGCTTGATTGTGCTATTGATTGGTTGTTGGAATTGGTTGATTTTGGTCATGATGTGTACATTGATTAATTGGATCAGATTGAACTTGGGGGAATCGGCAAGTGAGGAATGTGGCAACTCGATGGATCGACCAAGTTTTACGATGGATCGACATTGGGTGATTGAGTGGACCACACGAAGTTTGGAGATGGATCGACAAAAAGGGGTAAACATGGCAAAGTGGATGGATCAGTGGTGATCAGGCATGGATCGTTCGAATGGATGGATCGACGCCTGCACACGTGAAAAACATGGATCGGTCAAGGCGGCAGTTGATAGATCGCGTGAAAAAAGATGGATCGGATCGAAGGCCTGGACGATGGATCGTGCAAGAGATCTAATGACGGATCGGTTGAGGCGATCGATGGATCAACCACATATGGTTGGATCGGGCAAGGGCATGGATCATTGCACAATGAAGGGTGGATCGGGCAAATGTGGGAACTATGGATCTGTTGACCTGCGCGCGGAGAAACATGTGACCGGATCGATGTGATCCGATGGATCGGGTGAATGAAACATGGATTGGGCAACGTGCAAAAGGTTTGATTGAGGTGATTACTGAATGGAGAAATTATGTGACTCAACGATGGATCGGTATGCGATCCAGTGTGGATCAGATGTGAATAAGGTGAGCGATCCATGGATGGATCATGAGCGATCCATCACACAACTGACCAAACAATGTTTATTTTAGTTCGATGATGGACGAAGCTTCGAGGTAAATTCAGATGGAATGTTCGAAGCGTCGTGAATGGTTTGTTGATCGATGAAATGCAACGAATGTGAAGACGACTCAAGGATGTTTCAGTTCGTGGATAATAGTCGCTCGAGAAGGCGCTTGAGCTTATGGATAGTCACCGATGATGACAATTAGAGTTATTGAAGGCTGATGATGGATAATTGAATATTTTGGGTATCGACGAAGGCCTAGATAAGCATATGGCATATAGGTGTTTGACTAGAATATGGGTTACTATTAGCCCTTGACGGATGACAAGTTGGGCCAATCATACGATTAAAAATGGTTTCAAGACTAGATAGGCGATGACAGCCAGAGTCATAGATGTGATTTTTTTGCTTGTATCGTCTTGTATGGATTGTCCGACGTCGAAGGAGACATCTCTTGGGTGCTTTTATGATGTTAATTTAGTCCTTTGGGGGTTGTTGATCTCGATCAAGATGCTCTACGCTGGATGATTGGTTGCTATGTCTGCTGTTGTTTGTTTCTTTTCCGATTGTTTGGGAAGGCTATCACTGTCAGATGTGGAGGAGACGTGTTTGGGTTTCTTCTCTGTTGATGTTTGGTAGATTAGATGATTGATCTGCCTACTTTTCATATACTATATTGATGATGTTAGATAGTTGTTTTATCGCTCATTAACTATTGTCTAACTCAAGGTTTTATATTCCCTCTTATTACCTTGGGTTGTTCATCTATGATGTTGTGGATGAACAGACTAGGTAGCGGGTAGTAGATCTTGACGAGGTCGATGATGATGAGCGACGACGAGTTGGAGGCTGACGTATTATTTTTCTACTATACATACTTGTTGTATCCGCTGTTATGTTTGATGTATGCTGCTCTGAGTGAACTTGTAGTGAGGCTTCTTGTACATATTCTAATGATGTAATCCAATGATGTATGAATATTCTTTTCATGATGACATGAAAGTTTTAGATTATATTCAATGATGCTTCACTATTACAACCTGATGTATATGTTCTATTATATTTTATCCATGTGCTGTGAGTTATACGACAGGTTTTCGCTTGTGTTATTCTATCATGATGATCGTCCATAGCTTATTGGCATGTCTTTCAGTGCATTATTCCTTTCATTAAGTGCAAGAGATATGGGAGGTCGTCGCAAGGGGTATGTAGGGCTTTAATACTAATATTAATATGTCATAGAAAGGGTCTTGGACCTTGGGGTCTCGTGATTAAATGGGCCACCGACTTCCACTTGGGCCTGCTGCGTTGGAACAGCCTTTTTGGTCGGTTGTATCAATTTGTTTGAAAAGATGCGGATGTTTCCCTCTAGAGAAAACAAACCCAGATGCGCACGCGTGGCTGCACCGCTTAGTTAAAGGGTCGCAATCTTTCCAAGGGTCACGACTACCCGAATAGGCTCCTCCTCCAGTCTATAAATATGCATCATGAAACCGAAACAGAGTCATTCAATTCTTCTTGTGTTTTCTTCATTTTTCCTGCAATCTCTGCTCTTGGTTCACAATCATCTTCAGTTCGTCGTTGCTTCGTTTGCACGAACTACGCTTCAGGGCTGGTCCGTTTCATCCTGAGAAACAAATTGCTGACAAGCTAATCAGTGCATATATCGACAATATTGTTTCAAGGAAACAATTTACACTGCATTCAGACAACACGACTTGGTAAAACATTATTTTGTTTTATATTTGGTAAACTACACGGTGATATTTGTCATGATCTTCTGACTATTCCGTGACAGTTTTTTTTTTTTGACAAGGCCGACTGGTTTTTATAGTGGACCGACAACTTATTTTATTCATGAAAATAAAGTACAGGTGTTAAGCAACATACTTAACAACTAGTGCTAGCAGTTTCCACGTAGGAAAAGACCTAGCACGCCAAAATACATAATAAAACATTTCTTTTTCTGCTTACATCCCAAAACTCATTAAGATACATCAAAACCTGCATGCTGCATAAACCTATGAAACTGCAGCCATGTACAAAAGGTTTAGTCGTTGTCAAAGAGGCTCCCCACACCCATAACACTCTTCTTGCTCCTTGTGATGTATCCAGTGTATGAAGTCGAGCTAGGAGAGTGAGGTAATTGACCAGAATCAATCCACAGAGGTAGAGGTTTGTATGCTGAACGAGCTGCGATGTGAGCATAAGGATTTACAGCTTTACCTTTCAGTTTCTTCTTCTCACTACTTGCAGTTGATTCGTTCACATTGTCCGTTTCAATTTTATTCTCAACACCCAAAACATTTGAAGTTGCCTCCTTTGAAGGACTTTCTAAAAGCCAGGTTCTAGTGCAGATGAGGCATGTTTGTTGCTTAAGTCTTTTGCTTTGTTCTCTGCGTCAGTTGCTTGAATGTTATTATCGACTCCTATAGTTTCATTCCCAGTACCACACTTATCAACATTATCTAGTGTATCTTCATTTTCTTCCAAGACAGTACATTCCACATTAGAACCGAAGATAGAAGAAAGCATCTCGTCAAGTCGTCTTATTTCTCCCTTCTCGTACTCTGTATCAAAGCATTCAACAGAAGAAAGCATCTCATCAAGTCGTCTTACTTACAGTTTATTGTTACTGTAAGTAACAATATAATTGCAACAGTAATAGTTAAGACGTTTCTGATTGCTGTGCCGAAAGTACAATAGTTTTTGTAACTGTTTGCTAACGTTTCTATTACAAATTGGATAATACTCCTACCATTTACACGATCACTCCACCGTCCATCGTCGCCTGTAACAGTTTACTTTCAAAGATTCCAACCAACACCAATTTTATTTCACAAAATTTCTTATTTGACCCAATCTCTTCTAATACATCATATTTATGATGAATTTTAACTTTATATATTGGTTCAATGCCCTAAATGTCTTTGATAGTTCGATCAAACTTTTCCGTTATATCCTTGTGCACTTCCTTTTTATAGTTATTCGACGGAATATGCTTTTACAAATATTTAGCGTAATTCAAGTAGCGGCGGACAATTGATGACGAGAAGCCCTTATGTTTACCATTTTGGATGCAAAACATTCTCAAAAAAACTAATAAATGCGGTGCAAAAAAATAGTTGAATGATGTTGCGGATGGATGGAAATAAATTTGGGAATTGTTGTTGGCTTGGAGTAAAAGGGGGAAAGAAAGAGGAACCAGAGAGTAGGGCTGTCAACGGATGCTTTCGGATACAGATAGTGCCGTATCCGAAATTATTTTCGGATATCGGATATCCGTATCCGTTTAATTTTCGGATATTCGGATACGGACGGATATCAGATATTTATCCGCTCTGCCTGTAATTAATAAATTTTAGAGTATAAATAAAAAAGTTTGGATCAACATAAAATAATTTTTGTATTAATGTTTATAAAAAACAAGGAAATAAAGAAGTATAATGAGGAAACATTGTTTTATACTAATATCCATAAGCATATCCAAAAATATTCCAAAATTAAACACTAAAACTATAAATTTTCACTAAAAATTGACAAAGACTTATATCATAGTAACATCCAGCAGTTACAAAATAATTATTAACTCTATTTTTCTGTTTTGAGTTATATATATTACATCAATCAGTCGGACGGATATTTTTCGGATACGGATATCACTATAACCATATCCGTATCCGAAATGCTTTTCGAATATCCGTATCCGCTTTTCGGATAATGCCGGATAACGGATATTTCGAATACGGATTCGGACGGATATCGAATTTTTCGGGTATCCGTTGACAGCCCCACCAGAGAGGACCTTTGGATAAAACCACAAAAACATCTGGAGCGTCGGTCAGACGACAATCACAACAGCTCAACCAGTTGGTGCATCCGGCGTCCTTCAAAAACGATAACTTGTCAAGATTGCCTCGAAAGGCACCTTAGTCTCTTACAGCGGAAAGTCGCACTTGGTTTACCAGACCCAACTGAGCATGCTTTTACAGTTTTATGTCTGTTTCCTTTGTTCATCCTTCGTCCTCGTCTCCCTCACCCCACGATAATATGCTAAATCAATATAAAATCTAATACAAGTATCATCGAATAAAAAATAAATGGGTCGATTGCAGTCATCGCCATCAGAATTGGATCTAGATCGACCCAACATCGAAGAGTATCTCACTTCTGAATCTATTCAAGACAGCCCTAAACGCCTTCACTTGTACGTGATGCATATTCTCACTCTCCCCTTTCACTTTTTCCTTTTTACATTGCTTCTGTATTTGTCCTTATTATTTTCTGCACCAGGAAAGACTTGCTGGATATTTCTCCTACACTTACTGAAGCTGCTGGCGCTATAATAGATGTAATTTTCCCTATTCATATTTATTTTCCGATGAATGATAGCATATAATCATATTTGCATGGTGTTATATATATCCAAATTTTATGAACAGGACTCGTTCACCCGCTGTTTCAAATCGAATCCTCCTGAACCATGGAACTGGAACGTGTATTTGTTTCCTTTGTGGTGTTTGGGAGTAATTGTTAGATATGGAATTCTTTTTCCGGGGAGGTAATTTACTGACCCTGAATTTGTTTGAAAGTATAAATTTTATGTAAGCAATAATAGCGTGAATCAGTACTATATAACATACAAAGCACTTGCATTTGTTTTCAATAATCACAAGTGACTGATATTTTTGAATACTCTTTGCGTTGTTGACAAATAATTATCATTTGATTCGTCATATGACTTGCTGACCAAATTTTATAATGCTTTTATATTTCAATCATACTAAGGACAAGCTCTATCTTGATCAGTAATGGAAAATCCACTACGAGATGAACCTAAAACTTATCTATCACTAAGAAATAAAATAATAATGATCATGTATGATATACCCAAAGGAATAATCATCTAATTTACACTAGAGTAGTACAACGATGGGAAGATGATATTAGCAAAATGACTAGTTTTTCTATATTCTATGGCAGTCTAATGCTCAATACTGATGTTTGGTTCTTTTAGGCGGCCAAGCCAGCATGTAGTATCTTGCTTTGGATCTACCTTGAATATAAGTTTATACCAGATACTTTTTTTAGCAATTCACTAGAACTATGACTAAACTCTTTGCCTGAATTTTTTTTCCCTGTGTTCTTTACATTTTATCACATTACTCCCAATTTTTTTTTAATTTATACTACTTATTTTTTAACCTAACTTATATACTCTTGTATACCATGCAGGGTTGCTATCTTAGCAGCAGGATGGATGTTCTTTTTTTCAGCCTTCTTTCCTGTACATTTCCTATTGGCTGGGCATAGTAAATGGCGACGTTATCTTGAGGTGGGAACTCCCGTAATCTTCTACAATTAATTTCACATGAATGTGTATGTAGTGTGTGAATTATTAACAACCAAGCCTCTTTTTAAACAAAAAAAGCGAACTATACATCAAATCCTCGTACTTTTAAGAACTTCAAGATTGTAGTTTGAGTAGCTTTTATAAACTTAAGTAGTTTTTAGTTTTTCTATACATCAAATTTTTCGCTTAACACGATTTTCAAGATAATTAATAAAAGGTAATCAATTCATTTATCTAGATAAATTTCAATTACAAGGTTACTAAACAAATTGTACACATCACTATTTAATTTGGCTGTAACTTTTGTCATCTTGTTTGGAGGCATGATTAATTTGCTCTATACACAAGTTAACCTTTTCACTGATAGTAATTATCATCATGATTGATCATATCAGCAAAATGATGTAATACATTGTTTTCGGAAGAATGGTCAATCATTCAAAGATGTTTAGTTTTTAAAAAGCAGTATGAATGGAGCATGGTTAAAAAAGAATCAAAATTCACGACATCATAAATGAAATGAATTAAAATTTCCACTTACCGGTTGATTTCCGAATGAAACGACCCGAACTTCCCCGTAAAGGAAAGCATGGATTGCTTTGAGAACAAGCCACATCGGAACGCAAACAGAAGAACATTTCATTACTTATTACAACAATTACATCAGAATACATGAATATACAGAGTATAAATCAATATTACACATTCGATAAATATCAGAGATTTACAAATTACAATGCAGCGGAAAAATAATACAAAACACAACTGAAGGAGATATACGGATACAGAGCTTTCCGAATATCATTCTAGCTGTAAACCAGGTTCCTGTGAATATAAATCTGCAAAACCAAAACTACTAGCTGCCCGTGTCGAAAATAAGGGCACCCAGAGTTTAGGTTAAAACAATAAACTCTTGGTCAGTCATGTGACTGGTGTGAGAACTAAAACAGTTATTAATCTTTATTTTAAAGTTAGGTAAATCAAGGGACCACGCCGTATAACACGGAACGGGTTTCCTCCCAAGAATATCAGTGCATAAAACAACAGCGCAATGCTAAATAAAGAAATAATGAAACTATTATAAGACCCAGGTCCCATCACACAATGCAACACAAGCCGGAGGATAGGGTTTTACCTTATGTTATACCAAAAAGTGGTTCTAACACCCAAATTGACTAAAATTTCGATAAAATGAGATCAAAAACAGAAAAGAGACAAGATTTATAGTGGTTCGGCGTTAAAGAGCATACGTCCACTTTATATCACTTTGTTTGATGATGTAGATGAAAATACAACAAGATATTCACTCAATCTCACTCACTTTTCATATACATTCACTCAATTATCTCAAAATACACTATGTATGATGATTTGAATTGTTTGGGAGTGCTGGAATTCGGTTCTCTAAGATGCTCAAGCTCTCAAAGTGCCAAAAGATCCATTCAAATGACCCTTGGGGGTCTATTTATAGGTGGAAAGTCTTCCTGGATTCGGTTCAGATCGGAGCTACGTGGCTTTCTCTCCGCTACTTTCGGGATCGGGTGAGTTCTGGTGTTGCCAGCGCATCAAGTTAGTGGCCGTCGTGGGTAGAAAGTGGTTGTAACTGCCCCGAATATCCAGGAGATCATGGAGTGAAGCGGTTGGAAACTTCTGGGATCGGATCGGGTCCTTCTAATGACATGGGGTTCGGATCGGTGTGTTCTATCCGACCCGGTCCGATCTGCATCAATCTTCGAACTCATCTATACTCTGTTCCGCTCCGTTCTGGTAACAACAATCCGATCCGATCCGACTCGTTTGGAAGTAGTGTTCCTCAATATTTGATATTTTAACTTTTTGACTTTGTGTAGCCTAGTTCACAAAGTAGGCTAACACCTTATAATAACCAAAGAATGCTTGATATGCTAAATTTCATGTTTTATTATTACTATAAATGTATAGTGTCAAAACAATTTCAATCATAGACGACATGAATACCATATATCATGTTGCCATACTAGACTTTACAATCAAAACCGCAAAGTCATGTATTGGAAGTTGGATTTCCATCTGTGAACCAAGGTAATGGATCGTCCTTACCGAATTCGAGACGCTCTAGCCCGTGTCTCAGGCAAGCGCGCAGGCAAGCCTTGGATCGTCAGGGCCGGTCCACCGATGTGCATTAAAATGCCTGAACACTGCGTTTCCCCACCCTATGGGGTGTCAATGAGTCCAATGACTCCATCGGCTTCACACAGTCACCGATATATCCGAGGCTCCTCGCAACCCAACAACCACATAAGTCAAACTCGTCAGGGCGTGTCAAACCACTGACGTCACTTCTAGCTAGAAGGAAACACATGCCCTCCCTGATGTCCTCTCCCGTTTCTGGTTCACAACCGGGGTGTGAGGCTCGCGAATCAACGTTACACAAAGCTATGCCACACAGACGGTGCTTTGATCATCAACCACAAGATTTTGCTTTTCAACAGAAGTCTTGATCAATTGCCACTTAGGCATGCCACACAGACCATTCACTCCATGCGATTGATATCCATCAATATATAACCTCTGAGCTCGTACGTCTCAGAGAATGGCGTTAAGCAAGAGAATAAATTCTCCGCGGCCAAACAGATATATATATTTAATAGAAATCAATCACACAGAATAAAATCCAATGTCAGACACACAGTTCATTTACAAGTTCGTTCTGGGTCTGAACGAAACCGGAGGCATCTTGTACCTCGCATATCCATTGATCTCCTAGTACGTTTGGACGATCACTAACTGATTCCCTCCTCTTGGGTGTACACCCCAATCAAGATCATCAGTAATCACCCAAACGATGTGAAGACCTCCGGTCTTCGACCACCGTCTTCATCCTCGACACATCGTCGAATCAGTTATTCAGCATGAGATAAACTCGGTCTTTCTGAATAACTCGCGTATATAATAAACAAGTATTACACAAATACAACATACGTCTCATTCCAATTCAGAATATCCTTTTATTCAAATATTCTTATACTTTAGGGAAATGTTCCCATTAATTTTATCAAAGATAAATTCTTTAAATTTATTCTTTAATCTTTCTTTGAATATCAATTCAAATTAGTCGGGATTAGCGAACCACACCGAAGTAATCATTTATTTTATTTTCCAATCCCAACCTATTCATCCCATGAAGTAAAACTGGTCATACCTCATATTTAACACCACGGTGTTATCGGTAAATTCAATTACCATTTCACGTTCAAATCTAATTAAAGATTTAACTATCGCCTGGAGCAAAGCTGGTGATACTCAATTCTCGATCATTTCAATCTAATTAAAGATTCATTAAAACTCCACTGGGTTTTAATCTTCCCAAAAATAAATATTAATGATTGTTTAACTTGGGAAATCATATCCTGTCTTTAACTGGGTTAAAGAACCAATGTCATTTAAAACACGGTTCACGATAAACCCAAAATCACATTCTAATCCAATTCCAATTAAATACCATTTAATTGGTACACTTCATTAAATTTAAATAAAAAGATTTAATCTTTTTCTCAACTGGGTTTAAGAACAGTGTTAATGAAGACACCATTCACGACAAACCCCAAATCCCATTTGATATTAAATACAAGGCTCTGAATAAAAAATATATCGGCTTATATTCAATATTAAATTCTACGACCAACAAATATCGTATTGGAAATAACGATATAAATATATCTTTCAAACTTTCATAACAATATCTGTATAATCACGAAATCCAACATCAAAATATTCCAAAGACAATTTCGATTCAAATCCATTCCAATTCAATTATTGGAAATTCTGGTTACTTTTAAAACCATTTCAAATCCACTTTATTTATTTTAAAAATAAATGGAATTATAATTCTAGTTCAAAACTAGTTCATTTCGATAAAAATCTATTTTTATCTTTTCAAATTTAAGAATTTTTCATCCTAATTCTTCACAAATCATTTCTTATGATTTTACACAAATTATTACTATTTTTAATAATTTTATCAAGGCCCGTACAGTCGATTTCCATTAACGGCCATCGAACTGCACTTACAGCGAACTTTTCCAAATTTGATTTGGACATAATTCCAAATCCAACCGTTAGATTTCTAATTTCTAATATTCGTTAGAAAGCTCTTTTCGATACGAACCCCACGGTTCCGGTTTTAGGAGAATCCGACGGTCGGATCTCCCGTAATATCCATTCGAAGTCAATGGTCGAAATTCGCGAACTGCCGCGGCGTGGCGCGTTCTATTCTGGCCATTATATATATAATATATATTATATATATTTCGTCAATTTTCTTTTAAAACGTATTTTATAAATCGTTTTAAATTCGTTTTCGAAACAATTTCAACTTCGTATTCAATTTCTAGTCAAAATTGAATATTTCATATCATTAATCTATAAATGATAATATTTTCAAAACGTTATATTTTGAAATCACTTCCTTTTCTATATTCATTATAAAAATGAATAAAATCGATATATATATATCGTTCACGTCAAAATGGCGTATATCTAACCAACACGGCTTTATATATTTCAATAACTTCGTTATTCTATTCAACAAATGAATATTTTCTATTCAACACATGAATTTATATTTTGTTCAACACATGAATATTTATTAATCTATTCAACACATGAATTTTTATTCTATTCAACACATGAATTTTTATTCTAGTCAACACATGAATTTTCTCTTATAATATTCCTTATTTTCCAAATTGGAATGAGGTCCAATCAATTACCATATAATGTTAATTATATGGATTTCCTACAACACATGTATATAATAGCAACGATAAATCATCAACCATCATCCAGAGTGCACCACACAACTGCCTAAGCATTAAATATAAATAATTAACGTTTACACAGTTTGTCAATCCATCGATTGACATACAACTAAACAAACGAGATTAGTGTACGTCAAATCTCATCCCAATACCCGTGTGGGGTTTCAAATCAACAAACACATATTTTATTTGTGCAGTTAGGCGATGTGTAAAATTTATCGTTCCAATCAATATAAGTCAAATTGTTATACATAAGCAAATCGTCCGATTCGTTTATAACTATTTATTTTATATACAAGTTAAAAATGATATTTTTAACCATAAAATAATTTATTTCATTCCACTACACACAATCATTTTTCACAACACATCAATCAAACAAACAAACCATCCATGGTCGGTGGACGACGGGTGTCGGGTGCTACTAAGCACCGTATGCATCCTAGTATATATTTCAACTAGAAATCAAAATAAAAGTGAGGAGTTCTCACCAAGAGCTAAACCAAACGGCACAACTCTTCATATGTAGGAAATCTTCGTCGTGCTCGCCTTTTGCCACTTTCGTTGCCCGTATTCACTACATATATAAAAATCACATATTTATACTTCGCCTTCAAGACGATAAAAATAGCATCTTTAACACGATGTTTTCATTATAAAGATTATATTTTTATTCTAAACCTTTTCTATAAAAATCACATTTTTATATGGTATTCATAGAAATAAAAATCACATCTTTATATGGTTTAAAAATCTAATCTTTTTATATTTGAAAATATAACCTTTTCTAAATAAAATGAAATCTTTCTCATGTTAAAAATCATAACTTTATGTTAATCAAAATCATATCTTTCATATATTTATAAATCACATTTTTATATCGCCACCTCGTATATAAAAATCGAATTTTTACTACGCTAAAAATCACATCTTTATATAGCTACACATATAAAAAGATCACATTTTTATGAAGTCATTCACACGATATAAATCAAGTCTTTATAATGTTCAAAATATCGTCTTTACAAGGTTAAAATATCGTCTTTACAATGTTAAAAATATCGTCTTTACAGTGTTAAAAATATAAACTTTAACATCAGAAAAATATAAACATTATAAAAGAAGAAAAATCGGATTTTAGATCAATAAAATAAAAAAAATTAAATTATAAAAACTTACAGTGGTCAGAAAGAAAGGGGAGGGGGTCGGGGTTTTTGAATGGGGACTGAGAAGATAGAGGAGAAGCGGAGGAGGATCATCGGAGGGCTGGGGGGTGCGGTCCTTCAAATCGGCGTGGGAGGGGCTTCGACGGGGTTGGGGTTCGACGGGTCAAGGGGAGAAAGGGGGAGATGGAGGGGGGGTTTCTGGCGGTCCTCGGCGGAGGCTAAAGGGGGTAGGCGACGCTCGAGATCGGCGGTGGCGCGACGTGGGGGATGGCGGATCTGGACGAGGTCGACGTGCTCTTTTTTTCTTTTTCTTTTTTTTCTTTCCTGTTAACTGAGAAGAATGAGAGGGGGGGAAGTTTTATTTATTTTAATTTTATATTATATTTAATTCCAAAAGTTGACTTTTAATCCGAACACCAAACAAGACCCAACGACTGTCGTTCCCAGCTAATTACCCCCATTCCGAACACAATGGGATATGTTTCATCAGCTGATTCGGCTGTTTCGATCAGTTTTCGTCAAAATCAAAATATAAATCTATATATTGAATTTGAATGCACATTTCAATTTACCGGGGCCACATACGGACTCTAAAAATTCCCGAAAAATATTTTCTAGCTTCGTATTGACGATACGGTCCTAACAAAACTAATTTCGTCAAATTCTGAAACCGTTTGAAAAATGGTCATTTTCTAGTCGATCAAAATTGACCGAAACTGTCAAAACACGTTTTCCTTTGCCACGCTCACATATTGATTTCAAAAATTATGAATTTTGGAATCTAGCAATAATTCGACCTTCCGGATCCAACAAAAGTGGTTTCGTCGAAAACAGAGGTCGTTTGCAAAATTTCCATTTTTAAGGGCCAGAATTCTACAGCGACTGTTCTAAATTTTCAACTAGGCATAACTTTTTATTCCCGCTATGAAATTTTGATTTTTCGGATTCGTTGGAAAGATATTTTCAATTAGATTCTAATATTTTTGGTTTCGCTAAAATCCGGCTTATTTTGAATCTTGTACATTCATTTGAACTTTGAAATCGAATTTTCGAACTATCGCGCCATTTTCTATTCCTTTTATAATTAAAATAAAATATTTATATTCTAACGACGATTCAAATAAATATATATGTTCTAATTCTATTCAAAATAAATTTCTCATCGTTATTATTTAAAATAATTCATTTTAAATATTCAAAATTCACTAAAATTGCCAAAATAAAAATTTTAAATTGGCTCGGATTTCCGGGTTATTACAGTCTTCCCCACTTAAAACTTTTCGTTCCCGAAAAGGAACGAAGCTGAAAGTTGTTTAACTAATCAACTCAACTTTCATTATTTTAATTATGGCTTAAGTTTTTTAACTTTTCAGTTTCTAAGAACTTTTTAAATTTTTCAAAAATTTGGCTAACACCCTAAATTTTCGAAAAATTTCGCCATAACCTCCCCTGCACCGGGAGCTTGGGGATATTTTAAATAGCCTCCCATGGCCCTCACCAATCCAAAAAGAAAAAGAAACAGACAAGCGGCTAGCCAATCGGCTCATAAAATCATCAAAAACCCAAGAAATACAATAAACATGTACCTATTTGTCGGACAAACAATTTTATTCCTCTTCTCTAGCCTCCTTGCTATGACCTGTTCAATGTAAGTAGGGCTGTCAATGGGTCGGGTCGGGTTCGGGTCGGGTCAAGTCGGGGTCAGGTCAATTTTTAAACGGGTCAACCTGTTTCATAAACAGGTCATATTATGCCAACCCGAACCCAACCCATTTATAAACGGGTCGGGTCGGGTCAACCCGTTTTGACCCGTTTAATTTTGCAGATATCCCTTTATCACCTACATTTTGCAAAATAAAAGCATACCGAAATAGAATAATACATTGCTAAAAAACACAACACTTAAAAAGGCATATACATGGTTTTACACTTAAAAATACCTCTCTGCTGGGCGTATGAATTCCATAAAAATGGTTTTTTACGGCTTGGGCTTGATATGTTTTATGTTAAACGGGTTAGGACGTGTCAACCCACGGGTTCGCGGGTCAACCCGTAACCCACCCGTTTATTAAACGGGTCAGAGGGGGTTGACCCGAAAATCACCCGTTTATAAATGGGTCGGGTTGGTTTTTTTTCGTGTTGGTTACGAGTCGTGTTTCGGGTCGTGTACGAAATTGACGGCCCTAAATGTAAGTACATGTATATGCATGCAAATGCGATAAATTTTCAACACAATTCACTATTTGGTTCAATTTGGCTAAATGGTCCAAATTTTAATTAATCAAACAATATAATTAGCAATCAATTTGTTGATTAGCTTTTCAAATTCATAATTTTGATACATAGTCCAAAAATCAGATTTTTGATGCCAAATCACAGCAATAAGCCCTATCTAGTTTTGGTTCTCACACCAGTCAATTGGAAATATATAGAAATCCCACTTTCGTCACTCGAAAATAAATACAGGTGATGGTATACTTCATCATCAGGACCATGTCCGGGCGACTAGAGTGTGACTCAATATCTATCCAGTATATTAAAACTTCAAATACACGTGGATCAGACGTATACGCAAAATCTTTATATACTGGATTGTCCAAATCAGCATAAAATAAATAATCAAATACGAATAATTGATTTAAATTTTCAAAACAAAAATTGTTTACAATTTTATTTCAAAAACACTACTCTTCACACTCGTTCTAGGATACTACTGATCCTATCTCTAACGAGTCATTCTCATTGGATATTACTAATCCAATCTCTGATGAATTCTTTAGTTCGGTTCTAACGTGCTTTGTTCTTCGAGCTCTGTAAACCAAAGCACTGATACCAAACTGAAACGACCCGAACTTCCCCGTAAAGAAAAGCACGGATTGCTTTGGGAACAAGCCACATCGGAACGCAAACAGAAGAACATTTCATTGCTTATTACAATAATTCCATCAGAATACAAGAATATACAGAGTATAAATCAATATTACACATTCGATAAATATCAGAGATTTACAAATTACAATGCAGCGGAAAAATAATACAAAACACAACTGAAGGAGATATACAGATACAGAGCTTTCCGAATATCATTCTAGCTGTAAACCAGGTTCCTGTGAATATAAATCTGCAAAACCAAAACTACTAGCTGTCCGTGTCGAAAATAAGGGCACCCAGAGTTTAGGTTAAAACAATAAACTCCTGGTCAGCCATGTGACTGGTGTGAGAATTAAAACAGTTATTAATCTTTATTTTAAAATTAGGTAAATCAAGAGACCACGCCGTATAACATGAAACGGGTTTCCTCCCAAGAATACCAGTGCATAAAACAACAGCGCAATGCTAAATAAAGAAATAATGAAGCTATTATAAGACCCAGGTCCCATCACACAATGCAACACAAGCCGGAGGATAGGGTTTTACCTTATAATAGTCAAAGAATGCTTGATACGTTAAATTTCATGTTTTATTATTATTATAAGTGTATAGTGTCAAAACAATTTCAATCATAGACGGCATGGGTACCATATATCATGTCGCCATATTAGGCTATACAATAAAAACCGCAAAGTCACGTATTGGAAGTTGGATTTCCATCTGTGAACCAAGGCAAGGGATCATCCTTACCGAATTCGAGACGCTCTAGCCCGTGTCTCAGGCAAGCACACAGGCAAGCCTTAGATCGTCAGGGCCGGTCCACCGATAAAATGCCTGAACACTGCGTTTCCCCACCATATGAGGTGTCAATGAGTCCAATGACTCCATCGGCTCCACACAGTCACTGATATATCCGAGACGCCTCGCAACCCAACAACCACATAAGTCAAACTCGCCAGGGCGTGTCAAACCACTGACGCCACTTCTAGCTAGAAGGAAACACATGTCCTCCCTAATGTCCTCTCCCGTTTCTGGTTCACAACCGGGGTGTGAGACTCGCGAATCAACGTTACACAAAGCTATGCCACGCCGACGGTGCTTTGATCATCAACCACAAGACTTTGCTTTTCAACAGAAGCCTTGATCAATTGCCACTTAGGCATGCCACACAGGCCATTCACTCCATGCGATTGATATCCATCAATATATAACCCCTGAGCTCGTACGTCTCAGAGAAGGGCGTTAAGCAAGAGAATAAATTCTCCGCCGCCAAACGAATATATATTTAATAGAAATCAATCACACAGAATAAAATCCAATGTCAGACACAGTCCATTTACAAGTTCGTTCTGGGTCTGAACGAAACCGGAGGCACCTTGTACCTTGCATATCCATCGATCTCCAAGTACGTCTGGACGATCACCAACTGATTCCCTCCTCTTGGGTGTACAACCCAATCAAGATCATCAGTAATCACCCAAACAATGTGAAGACCTCCGGTCTTCGACCACCGTCTTTATCCTCGACACATTGTCGAATCAGTTATTCAGAATGGGATAAATCTGGTCTTTCTGAATAACTCGCGTATATAATAAACAAGTGTTACACAAATACAACATACGCCTCATTCCAATTCAGAAAATCCTTTTATTCAAATATTCTTATACTTTGGGGAAAGGTTCCCATTAATTTTATCAAAGATAAATTCTTTAAATTTATTCTTTAATCTTCCTTTGAATATCAATTCAAATTAGTCGGGATTAGCGAACCACACCGAAGTAATCATTTATTTTATTTTCCAATCCTAACCTATTCATCCCATGAAGTAAAACTGATCATACTTCATATTTAACACCACGGTATTATCGGTAAATTTAATTACCATTTCACGTTCAAATCTAATTAAAAATTTAATTATCGCCTGGAGCAAAACTGGTGATACTCCATTCTCGATCATTTCAATCTAATTAAAGATTCATTAAAACTCCACTGGGTTTTAATCTTCCCAAAAAATCAATTTTAATGATTGTTTAATTTGGGCAATCATATCCTGTCTTTAACTGGGTTAAAGAACCAATGTCATTTAAAACACGGTTCACGATAAACCCAAAATCACATTCTAATCCAATTCCAATTAAATCTCATTTAATTGTTACACTTCATTAAATCTAAATAAAAAGATTTAATCTTTTTCTCAACTGGGTTTAAGAACAGTGTTAATGAAGACACCATTCACGACAAACCCCAAATCCCATTTGATATTAAATACAAGGCTCTGAATAGAAAATATATCGGTTTATATTCAATATCAAATTCTATGACCAACAAATATCGTATTGGAAATAACGATATAAATATATCTTTCAAACTTCCATAACAATATCTGTATAATCACGAAATCCAACATCGAAATATTCCAAAGACAATTTCGATTCAAATCCATTCCAATTCAATTATTGGAAATTCTGGTTACTTTTAAAACCATTTCAAATCCACTTTATTTAATTTAAAAATAAATGGAATTATAATTCTAGTTCAAAACTAGTTCATTTCGATAAAAATCTATTTTTATCTTTTCAAATTTAGAATTTTTCATCCTAATTCTTCACAAATCATTTCTAATGATTTTACACAAATTATTACTATTTTTAATAATTTTATCAAGGCCCGTACATTCGATTTCCATCAACGGCCATTGAACTGCACTTACAGCGACCTTTTTCAAATTTGATTTGGACATAATTCCAAATCCAACCGTTAGATTTCTAATTTCTAATATTCGTTAGAAAGCTCTTTTCGATACGAACCCAACGGTTCCGGTTTTAGGAGAATCCGACGGTCGGATCTCCCGTAATATCCATTCGAAGTCAATGGTCGAAATTCGCGAACTGCCGCGGCGCGGCGTGTTCTATTCAGGCCATTATATATATATAATATATTATATATATTTCGTCGATTTCCTTTTAAAACGTATTTAATAAATCGTTTTAAATTCGTTTTCGAAACGATTTCAACTTCGTATTCAATTTCTAGTCAAAATTGAATATTTCATATCATTAATCTATAAATGATAATATTTTCAAAAGGTTATATTTTGAAATCACTTCCTTTTCTATATTCATTATAAAAATGAATAAAATCGATATAAATATCGTTCACATCAAAATGACGCATATCTAACCAACACGGCTTTATATATTTCAATAACTTCGTTATTCTATTCAACAAATGAATATTTTTTATTCAACACATGAATTTATATTTTATTCAACACATGAATATTTATTAATCTATTCAACACATGAATTTTTATTCTATTCAACACATGAATTTTTATTCTATTCAACACATGAATTTTCTCTTATAATATTCCTTATTTTCCAAATTGGAATGAGGCCCAATCAATTACCATATAATGTTAATTATATGGATTTCCTGCAACACGTGTATATTATAGCAACGATAAATCATCAACCATCATCCAGAGTACACACACAACTGTCTAAGCATTAAATATAAATAATTAATGCTTACACAGTCTGTCAATCCATCGATTGACATACAGCTAAACAATCGGGATTAGTGTACGTCAAATCTCATCCCAATACCCGTGTGGGGTTTCAAATCAACAAACACATATTTTATTTGTGTAGTTGGACGATGTGTAAAATTTATCGTTCCAATCAATATCAGTCAAATCGGTGTACATAAACAAATCGTCCGATTCGTTTATAACTATTTATTTTATATACACGTTAGAAATGATATTTTTAACCATAAAATAATTTATTTCATTCCACTACACAATCATTTTTCACAACACATCAATCAAACAAACAAGCCATCCATGGTCTGTGGACGACGGGTGTCGGGTGCTACTAAGCACCGTTTGCATCCTAGTATATATTTCAACTAGAAATCAAAATAAAAGTGAGGAGTTCTCACCAAGAGCTAAACCAAACGCCACGACTCTTCATATGTAGGAAACCTTCGTCGTGCTCGCCTTTTGCCACTTTTGTTGCCCGTATTCATTACATATATAAAAATCACATATTTATACTTTGCCTTCAAGATGATAAAAATAGCATCTTTAACACGATGTTTTCATTATAAAGATTATATTTTTATTCTAAACCTTTTCTATAAAAATCACATTTTTATATGGTATTCATAGAAATAAAAATCACATCTTTATATGGTTTAAAAATCTAATCTTTTTATATTTGAAAATATAACCTTTTCTAAATAAAATGTAATCTTTCTCATGTTAAAAATCATAACTTTATGTTAATCAAAATCATGTCTTTCATATATTTATAAATCACATTTTTATATCGCCACCTCGTATATAAAAATCGAATTTTTACTACGCTAAAAATCGCATCTTTATATAGCTACACATATAAAAAGATCACATTTTTATGAAGTCATTCACACGATATAAATCAAGTCTTTGTAATGTTCAAAATATCGTCTTTACAAGGTTAAAAATATCGTCTTTACAATGTTAAAAATATCGTCTTTACAGTGTTAAAAATATAAACTTTAACATCAGAAAAATATAAACATTATAAAAGAAGAAAAATCGGATTTTAGATCAATAAAATAAAAAAAATTAAATTATAAAAACTTACAGTGGTCAGAAAGAAAGGGGAGGGGGTCGGGGTTTTTGAATGGGGACTGAGAAGATAGAGGAGAAGCGGAGGAGGATCATCGGAGGGCTGGGGCGGTGCGGTCCTTCAAATCGGCGTGGGAGGGGCTTCGACGGTGTTGGGGTTCGACGGGTCAAGGGGAGAAAGGGGGAAATCGGAGATGAAGGGGGGGGGGGGGGGGTTCTGGCGGTCCTCGGCGGAGGCTAAAGGGGGTAGGCGACGCTCGAGATCGGCGGTGGCGCGACGTGGGGGATGGCGGATCTGGATGAGGTTGACGGACTCTCTCTTTTTCTTCTTCTTTTTTTTCTTTCTTGTTGACTGAGAAGAATGAGGGAGGGGGGAGTTTTATTTATTTTAATTTTATATTATATTTAATTCTAAAAGTTGACTTTTAATCCGAATACCAAACGAGACCCAACGACTGTCGTTCCCAGCTAATTACCCTCATTCCGAACATAATGGGATATGTTTCATCAGCTGATTCAGCTGTTTCGATCAGTTTTCGTCAAAATCAAAATATAAATCTATATATTGAATTTGAACGCACATTTCAATTTACCGGGGTCACATACGGACTCTAAAAGTTATCAAAAAATATTTTCTAGCTTCGTATTGACGATACGGTCCTAACAAAACTAATTTCGTCAAATTCTGAGACCGTTTGAAAAATGGTCATTTTCTGGTCGATCAAAATTGACCGAAACTGTCAAAACACGTTTTCCTTCGCCACGCTCACATATTGATTTCAAAAATTATGAATTTTGAAATCTAGCAATAATTCGACATTCTGGATCCAACAAAAGTGGTTTCGTCGAAAACAGAGGTTGTTTGCAAAATTTTCATTTTTAAGGGCCAGAATTCCACAACGACTATTCTGAATTTTCAACTGTGCATAACTTTTTATTCCCGCTATGAAATTTTGATTTTTCGGATTTGTTGGAAAGATATTTTTAATTAGATTCTAATATTTTTGGTTTCGCTAAAATCCGGCTTATTTTGAATCTTGTACATTCATTTGAACTTTGAAATCGAATTTTCGAACTACCGCGCCATTTTCTATTCCTTTTATAATTAAAATAAAATATTTATATTCTAACGACGATTCAAATAAATATATACGTTCTAATTCTATTCAAAATAAATTTCTCATCGTTATTATTTAAAATAATTCATTTTAAATATTCAAAATGCACGAAAATTGCCAAAATAAAATTTTTAAATTGGCTCGGATTTCCGGGTTATTACACCGAAACCATAATTTTGATC
This sequence comes from Allium sativum, assembly GCA_030737875.1. Classification (NCBI taxonomy): domain Eukaryota; kingdom Viridiplantae; phylum Streptophyta; class Magnoliopsida; order Asparagales; family Amaryllidaceae; genus Allium; species Allium sativum. The sequence continues at coordinate 12,488,582 of JASFAX010000033.1, forward strand.
ACGCATCTTGTTAAATTGATGAAGTATAAAGTCGTCTTGCTCAAGATGCCATTTGTATATCTCAAAATTTCGCTTTCTTCCTCACGTAAACGTCCATTTGATATTTTTACACATGTAGAAACATAAAAAATTAACCAATATTTGTCATTCTATTACAATTATACTTATAAATAATCTGAAGATCTTTGGTGCACCCGTATTATTAAATAATAGTAAAGCAGAAAAATTTCTGGCTCTCTCCTTGATTATAGGAGTTCTCCCGCTTCTGCTTAATTCTCTCTTGATATTTAATATTTGAATTAATTTATCAATTAAATTATTTAGCTAAACATCTCATTATTTCACAGTACATTGCACATATATTTAAAATTTGTATAATCACCTACAAATAAATCATGAATTAAATTATAACATTTACCTTCGGCTCCTTATATTTATATTAATTACATAATACAAAATATAACCATCTGAATACATTTAATCGACTAATGGTTATTAATACTTCTAATAGATATTAAAGAACCATAATTTAATATATTTATGAATATTATACCGATAAAAAGGGTAAAATTTATTTTTTTATTCAATTACGATATGTAAATCGCATAGAACAACAATAACAAATTTAGTTTGTTATTCTTTTACCATTTTATTCAAAGTACTTGTATTTAAAATGGTAAAATATATTTATCATGCATTGGATTATAAAATTCTACATTGAACTTAGCTTACCTATATTTAGAACTACCCCAATTATTAAAAAAAAACACATCACTTTCTCTTATGTTTTACGTTTTAATCCGTATATTCAAGTTAATTATGTAATGTTAAGTTTAAAATAATAAGATAACAGTAACTAAGCGATATTCGTTGGTTCGATCACTAATGATGATATGAAAATTTCAATAATATACATCATATCCATCAGTGAAATATGATAAAATTGCATTTTCATTAAACCAGAATACGTAAGACACACAACATACGGTAACATAACAATACAAAACTTTTGTAAATACACTCTTTAAATATCAGAATACATGGATGTTCTTTTTCAAAAACATGTTTAAAAAAATATTGTTACTTTCTAGCCAATCTGTAAATAATTGCAGCAAAAAAAGAAATATTTCGCTCTTTCAATTAAAAAAATGCACTTTCGCAAAGAAAATTCAAAAAAACAAAATCGTGTATATAAATTTGAGATTAAGTATAAATTTAATTTTGAGATAAAATAGAAAATAGTTGCAAAAAAATGTAAAAAGAAAGTATAGATAAATTAGTCATGCATTACAAAATTATGTTTTTTTTTTCAACAGAAAAACCTTAATTTAAAATTCCTACAACTTTTACCGAAGCATCTGAATTCTCTTCTAATATTTTATAGTTGACTTCAAATATTAGAGTTAATCAAAAATCTTAAAACTATAATTAAATTTAGCAAACTATTAGTTGATGTGTCAAACAAATCATAAAAATACAAAAGTTTCAATTATTGCATGATAATCATGTTAACAAAAAAGATATAAAATTCATTTGGATATACGAATACATCCGTCACATAATTATATACGAAAGCAATAATTGCAAATTTAATTTATGATTCATATGTAATGATATATTAATGCATTATATTGTAAAATTCTTATTTTAGCTTAAGTGCCTACATTTTGAAATTTCTACAGTTGCTTACAAAACCTATCTCAATATCACATAATTTTGTACAATTACATCAATAAATTTTTAATTAATCATGTAATATTGGTTTTAATTTATTCAAGTAAAATTAATTAATAATATTCATTAATTTATCTAATAAATCCTTAAATGTGATGTTTTCAATATGTATATTATAATCGTATTAAAAAAAGTAGTCAAATAGATTATTCACTTAAATATAATCATAAACAATAAGTTTATTATTCATTTATCTCAATAAATTTATTTGTGTTGTAGAATTTTATTTTTAACTTCAAATGTTCATATTTTAACTTCTTATAATTATGTACAACTTCATCGACTGTTTCCTTTCCTTTCATGTTTAGATCTATGTATCTATATGAATCACGAAATCTCAACTCTAAGATATTTTAATAAGGGGTAATTAGATAGAAGGACAAAGTTTGCCGAAAAATTAGGCTGAAGGACAAGTTTTATTTTTGGTCTGAAGGACAAACTTTGAACCAAAATTAAGCTGAAGGAAAATGCTAAATGTAATTAGCATTATATTCAGTTTTTTACACTACACGAAAATGCTAGTTTTAACTAGTATTATTCAGTTTTACACTGCAGAAAATACTAATTATATTTAGTATTGTCCTTCAGTCTAATTTTTTTTAAAGTTTGTCATTCAACCTAAAAATAAAACTTGACGTCCTTCAGACTAATTTTTTTTCCAAAGTTTGTCCTTATGCCTATTTTCCACTTTTAATAATCTACATCAGTCGTATATGTACACATACATACTAATAAAACTACAACAAAAAAATTTGTGTTTAACTATCTAGATATACAATTTACATACATACTTTCATGTACACAAACAATAACAACAAAGTTAATTTGTAATTTAACCGTAATCATTTGTGTACATAAATGATAAATTTATTATGCACTATGTTAAAAAAAGAAAATCATTTTTTAACTTCAAATAACTTCATGTTAAGATCTCTGCAAAAAAACTTACAAAATCCTTTTCAATTTATTCACATTATTCACTCTTAAATTAATATAATTAACTAATTACATGATTTCAATTTTAACACGTTTGAAAGAAATAAGTTAAATAATATTCGTTAGTTCATATAAAATAATTAAAATATGTCAGTGTCAACATGAATATTTGCTCATAGTAATAAGAAAAATAAAATTATTGTTTTACTTTAGAGGAATAGAAGTTACATAACTCATACCATGTATAAACAAAGACGACATAAGTATATTCATTTTGCCGGATTCATCGTATGCTGTGTGTGTGTGTGTGTGTATATATATATATATGACATTAAAAATTTAAATATTATATTTTATAACATTATCGTGTGCAACACACGGGTTAGATACTAGTATATATTATGTCTCCGTCACTGTTATCACGTCGACGACAAGTCGACCAGTCGGTCGATTAAGTTCGATGACAACCCGACTTTTTCAATTCGACGAGACTAGAAATCGGATCGCGATTTCTGTTAGCAGATCGAAAAATCGAAAGTAGAAATCAGATCGTGATTTCTGTTTAAACAAAAAACTTGAACCCTAAAATTCAAAACGCCATTTTTATCGAGATTTGGAAGCGAATTTCTGCTTCATCTAAAGATAAAACATCATCACAACCGGAAACTTCGAAACAGAAGGCAAAATCAAAACAAAAAAAGAGCATTCAAACAGAAATTTCGAAGTTGAGAAAAAGATTAAAAAAAATCAAAACAGAAGGCACCGTATTTGATAGTCTGGAAAGCAAAATCAAAAGGTAACTCACTAATTTTAGCTTTTTGTTTCTTGTTCTTTCTTTCTGCTTCTCTCGTTTTTTTAACCTTATTTTAGCGTAGAAAGAAAAATAAGTGCTATTTCAAAAGGCGCTACAGTAACTTAGTATACTATTTCTTGTATTCGCTTGAAAACAGCTGTAGCAAATGAGACGAAAAAACTACTGTACCTCTGTACTATTTTCCCCACTATTCTAGTATATGTAATAAAGAAAGTGTACTATTTTACTCCTATTTAGCATAGAAAAAAAAGTGCACTAATGTTGTTGTTAGATCAATAATATGGACAACATAATATTTGTTGAATTTGAACCTATTATTACGTTGTCTTTGTTGAATTTGAACTTGTTATAAATTTATAATTATATCTAATTATATTATATATTTAAATCTAATAAATATATGTATATAAAAGACTTGTCAACTAGTCATGACTAGTCGGGCGATTTGTCGACTAGTCTTCTAGACGGTAGTGGCTCGACTTGGCGTCGTGATAACCTTGGTCTCCATTATCATCCTCCTCCTTGACCGTATAAATTCACGAGTACACCTCCATAGTCCATATAAGTGGGACCGCTTCCTCAATCTGTTAGGTTGAAACAAGTCAAATTTTGTGATGAGGAGTATAGTTTTATTTCTTTAATTCAATGGTGAAGAATAAGATGCCAAATAAAGTTCAACGCACATTAGGAAACCATATCTATGTTACTGAAGGGAACAAGGGACTGAAACGATGATGCCAAAGTAAGGCTTGTTCCTTAAGTTTGTTGTTCAGGAATCAGGTGCCAAATACAACACCATAATCGTAACACGATACTTGATATTCATATAAAAAATACCTACACGTAGCACAAAAAGTACATAGAAATAATTTACGCATGTGAACATCAACTGAATATCAATTGAAAAGTTAACAAATAATTTAATGGTTAGCTAATACTCTCCAAAGTATTCGGTATGAGTTGAGTTCCAATACATATTTTCACATATTACCTTCTTCATGTTCCATCAATAAAAAGTTTGCATGAGGCGCAGCTCGGCATGTAAACTCTTCAAATAGTCAATCTTCCTTAATGCAGCTTCAGAATTCAGATACGGGGTTATTATTCCATTTTATTTCCATGCTTTGGTCAGTAAATTTAGGATGCATGATCGACACCATAAATGGTAAATTAATAGCTTTCTTTGTTAAAATGCTCACTAGTCTTATCCCACCTTCACATCCTAAAAGTTTCTACATCGCGATTATTTTCAGTTTATTAAAATATACATTTAATGGATCTTTCACTTCATTTTTATGACAAACAAGAAACTTTTCTCTTTAGTACTCAGAGAGCCAAACACACTCTTTCTACTTCTCCGTTAGTATATATATTTTTGTTATCTCACATGGTCAGCGAACAGTCTAGATGAAAAAATAGTCATTCAATGAATGGACTTGGACATAGCCTAAAGAAAATACATGCCTTCCTGGTCAGTGCAAATATAATGTGCAAGCAGTTGCAGTTCTTCGAAATCCTGCATTCTTATTGGCAGGTGCTCCATTTTGATCCCAAAAATTTGCACACTATCCACAAAAGAGAATGAATACTTGTAAAAATTTGCAAAACTTTAAAATGTTTGACCATGTGAAAAGAAAACTACCCCTAAAATATATCTGCAGACTGTAAGTACTTAAACACGCCTGAGATTGTACATCAGTTTCACGAAATCATGCTCAAGCTCAGACGATTCTATTGCACAAATGAGAGCATCAGACGGTGACGAGAAGTCAATAAAAGAATCCATTTAGTTGAAATAAAAATATGCACTCCATAGTATATACCCAAAAAAAAAAATCCATTAATATCGTACCTCGAGTTGAGCAGAAAATTGTTGCTCCAGGAAATAGAATGCTTGCGATTCTGAGAGCTAAAAATAGAAGGAACATGGAAGACAGATCTGAAGCATATGAACAAAAATTGAAACAACTAACATTCAATCATTAAACAAGGAATCTAAATGTGTGATCTGCGCGATTAATTCTAAATAAACACAATTACTCGATTTTCGTCTTCTGCTGCACGTTCTTAACAAAAGATGCGATCTTGACTGAGAAGACGGCAACTGAAGCTTTGCTAGGGTTTTGTGTTATGTAGAACGAAAAATTTAAAAGTTAAAAGTCTTATCGATTCTGTTGAAGGTTTAAAAGTTGTGTTGGTCCTGATGATTGAGTGTTATAAGTTGTTGACTTGTGCATCAAGAATTATTGTTTCAGCACAATTTTTATCTAGAGCATAATTCAAGTCCATTATAATACCTTTAGAAATTTCTAATACAGATTTCAAAAAGCTTCGACAACTATTATTCTGACGATAGTTATCATCACCATTGACAAAAACAATTTGTATATTTTTTTTGCAGCTTCCAAAAAACATCGCTAAATTGGTAAATGTAATATGGTTTTTCCAATGTTTTTGTTAATTTATTTGCAGAACATTAAAATGTAAAATAGATCATTATTTTGTTGGTATTGGGATTCACAACGTCCTTTTTCCATCGCCGTTCTTCGTCACTATTTGTTATGGTTCTAGCACTGTATGTTTAAATCATGGATGATAGATTCAATGAATTCTTACCGTAACATGCGTATATGCTTATAGTTTAAAACTATAATGTTCCGTGTAGGTTACCATTACTAAAGATACGATGTGGAATCGTTGCCTCTTCTTTCAATAGCTACAGCTTATATTTTGAAATTGATTTTAACGTTTGAATATACATCTCTAACCCAAAGCTTAATTTTCTCTGCAGGTGCCGTTTTCTTTATAAATTGAATGTTCTTTTTCCTCACTTGCAATTTAAATTGAGCTTTGCATAGATAAATATATAAAGTTGCTTGTAAGGAGTCTTGAAAATCGGTACATGTTTTTACTTTCAAAATAAGGCGTAAGCAACAAAATTTTGAATTGTTGCATTTTCTTTTCACTAACATTTGATGTTTGCAGACTAAGTATTTCTTTAAATTGACATATGCATTCTGATAAACGATTTACTGATATCATGATGTAATGCAGAGGAAGTTAGTGGAGATGATGTGCAGTATCTTTGTTGCTTCATGGACAGGAGTGGTTAGATACCATGGCCCTCGACCAAGCATGCGTCCTCAACAGGTTCCTATTTCTTTCGACTCCATTGGTTAACCGATTAGAATACCCAATATTTCAGTCTTTAATCTGGTAAATATTGCAATATAACTCGATATTTTGAGCAGGTATTTGTTGCTAATCACACTTCCATGATAGATTTCATCATTTTAGAACAGATGACAGCTTTTGCTGTTATCATGCAAAAACATCCTGGTTGGGTTGGTAAGGATACATCTAATGACTAATATTCGCAGCCTTGCTTGTGATGTTAATTTTGAAAGTTCTTATTTATGTTGCTGAGAACTTACTGTACTTTTGACAATGCAGGATTTCTTCAGAAAAACATTTTAGAAAGTGTAGGTTGTATTTGGTTTAATCGCACAGAGGAAAAAGATAGAGAAATTGTTGCCAGGAAGTAAGCAGTATAATTTTTGGGTGAAATGTATTTTTTTAACCTTTGTAAAAGCAATATCAATGTAAAAGGAGGTTCGACTCCCCAGGTTGAGAGAACATGTTCAAGGTTCTGATAACAATCCTCTTTTGATATTTCCAGAAGGAACATGTGTTAACAACCAATACACGGTCATGTTTAAAAAGGTCATTATCTTATGTTTTTCAATACTTTGATTTCTATATGAATTAGTTTTCCTTTTGTTGCATTGTTGAATTCTACGTCTGACATAATTAAAAAAAAACACGATTTGCTAGCAGTTGAACATCCATTTGTTTTCAGTCTTCTCTGAAATTTAAGTTTTCAATTGCAATATTATGTTCAAAAAGCTCAGGCTATCACTTCTGTAAAAATTCCTTATTTAATTAAGTGGCTTGTTACATGCATAACTGGATAAGTTTGCAGTTTAGAGCATTTTTTTTTATCCTTCTACTGCTATTAAATTTCTAATGACGAGGGGTAAAACAAAGATAATCATGCTTCTAAATTGCTGGAAAACTGATTATCATGGTTGGCTATGAACGTGGTAGCAGACATGTATTCCGGGGAGTTTGAACGAACAAAAGCCTTCTCTGCTATACTCCTAACATAGATAACTACAAACTTTTTACTCGTATTATACTCTGTATTCATTAATCATATTTAGTCTCAGTACAAAATCATTAATTTTCTCTTGTCATCATTATCTTGGGGGTTAGCTTGGGCTGCCAGTGATCAGAAATTTACAATACCAGTTGATATACATGTAATTATATACTTGCTTTGTTGTCGACAACTTTTTATTGGTTTGGCTTTATGCATAGAGTTTGAATTCAAACAAATCAAATCAAATTATTTGAGCTATTTTTGCAGGGATGTTTTGAACTTGGTTGTGCTGTTTGTCCAGTAGCTATCAAATACAACAAAATATTTGTGGATGCTTTTTGGAACAGCAAGAAGTAAGAGCTGTCATATAATTCTGTATTGTTGCATCCTTACTACATATTGTTTTATACGAGCTTAGATACTTGACAGTTTTAAATTAGCTTGATGCTACCTAGTAGTTGAGAAATCTAGCAATTTCGATCGGTAAGGATATTTTGTAATTCTTAACAAGTGCTCGAACCATGGAAAAAACCGTCATCATAATCATCGATGGAATGGTTTTGGTGTTCCTGATATTCTTTTTTATCAAGCCTTTTGATATATAAAAAATAAATTCAAATGTTTCTTCAACAGATATAAACATTTGATACTGTAAAAAATTCCCTTTCCGACCTAATAATCTATATGTTTAGATACCTTATGTTTGATTGGTTTTTTGTCTTGAAATGCCGACATTTAAAGTAGTAATAAACAATCCAATTGTTCATCTATCTTTAGGCAATCTTTTACAATGCATTTAGTTTGTCTTATGACATCGTGGGCTGTTGTCTGTGATGTTTGGTATCTCGAACCTCAGTATCTAAGACCAGGAGAAACAACAATCGAATTTGCGGAAAGGTGATATTTTCCTCACATCTTCTATCTTTCTGCGTTTATCGAATATAATGATTACAAGTTTAAAAAAATATCAATACTGTTCTTCTATTATGTAGGGTTAGAGATTTGATTGCTGTTAGAGCTGGTTTGAAAAAGGTCCCATGGGATGGATATCTTAAATACTACCGACCGAGCCCGAAACTCACGGAGAGAAAGTATGTATCTTTGCATTTTGCGTTCAAACCATTGAATAGAGTTTGATTTGAATTATTTACCACTTATGTTACTGAATGTGGACTGAAACTAGGAACTAAGACTTAATGTGAGACTTATAAGTTATAATAGTAGGGAGTCGTAGCACATAGTTTGTAGTGTACCTAAAAATAAGATAGTTTTGGAAAATGAAACCTGATATTAACTGAAGAAGTACGGTCAAGTTATATAAAATTCTGTGCGTCTGCACCATAATTGCTATCCTGGAATATAAGTGTCATTAGTATAAGCTATATAGCGGTTATCTATATATTTTGCAGGCAGCAGATCTTTGCAGATTCTGTTCTCAAGAGGCTTGATGAGAATAAATAGACATTTAATTAGCTCTTATTTTGTTTATATTTTATTTTGTAACCTCTCATGTTTAACTTCACATTTGGTTTCATCACTTCATGTATGATAAATGTATCTTCTTTAGTGTTACAATTCAAGTCATAATGGAGTATCATTTGTAAATACAAATTTTCTGACAAGTCATGAGCATATTACATTATTGCATATATTGCCGACTGCAGGAAACAATTTCCTATGTAGATGGTGGGAACTGTTTGATACAGTGCCAGTGAATTTGAAATTTTGAATGGCACATTTCATTTCGTTTTAATTTTATGCTTCAAAATTTTGGTGATGATTTTTGGACCTGCAGGCATACCATCTGTAACTGTGCAGTAACCTACAAAATTCTATATTTCCACAAGCATTATTGAAGTTCCAATGAATAATCTTTGATCGCTCAACATAAATATCCTAATTTGGGCAAACTGGTTTGTCTTTATTTAAATTTGTGTCAGCACTGTTAATAATTATATAACCATATTTATTTTGGTTCTACTCACAATTTTTTTTAACTTCTAGAGCAACTACTCTAGACTAGCAATTATAGGATGTTCCTGCGCTAAGGAACATTCAACCAAGAGGACAAATTAACCACATGCATTAGAAAAAACAAAATTTAAACTGATCACCTTTGTACAGAAACATGGAGCTAACTTGGAATCTTTTACGAAGCAGACACTGGTCTAAAACAGAAGGAACACTGCATACGATATTTTCACATGGATAGGAAATTATGGACAACTAATCAAAACACTCCAACCCCCCTTAAAGGCCAACCATTTGATCGGAATGTTTATGTGTATGTGTCCGTGTATAAGATTCTCAGTAGTTTTAAACAGCAAGCATACAATTAGCAGCTATAACTTCACATTTCGAAGAAATTGAAAACTGGATTAGATTCATATAATTTATCGATATCTACATTAAATGTAGATATTATCGTTGTTTTCTTCAATTACAGGCAACATTGTTGCGTTTTGTTTGGAGCAACCTAGAAGATATGACCGGCAATGAGTAGGAATACCCTAATGCCTGTGTGTATGAACTGAAGAATATATTACTGTTACATATGGACAATGCCCATATGTATGCTATCACTGTCATCAATAATTCATAATTGCTTTAATTTTATATGTGCATGACTGCAAAATTATACTAGACGTTTGTAATATAGTACATTGTCACATGTATTTTCGGTATTTCATGTAAATAAGACTGATAATTTTGGATTAACAGCGCATGCATATGAGATTGGCTGAAGTTCACATATATAACCAAATGGTCACCTACCAAACTCTGCATGAAGATATACGGCCATGCTTTACAACGATGATTATCTCTTTATTTCTATAATATAATAGCATCATATGTGGATGTCTAGTCTCTGGACCTCAAGTTCAATTGTGTCGTGTTTTGAAGATTTTAATTAGAGGAGATGGTCCCTCCGGACCCTCCCTGGCTAGCTAGGAATGATCAGATTTTATGAGTGAGGGACGAGTTTGAACAACCATGTACATAGAAACACACAAACGAATTTATTTATGTATCAGCTCGTTTGGAAGCAGCCTATTTATTATATTATATGTTATGTTATATATGGGACCTCACCACAATTTGACACAAGAGCTATGCTAATCGGTAAGCCGACTAGGTTCGCCAGTTTCAAACGTGTGTTCTCCATCCGTCAATTATATGGGTCCGCCGTTCAAGTTCAATTGAATTGTTCTATGTATTATTCTCCATCTCTATCTCATTTTCTACTCTTTTTTTTACACCATTGACAATGAAAGTTCTTAAAATAATGTTTTCATCATCCTTTTTTTTTCTTTTTTTTTTCTTCCGAAAATACTGTTTATATTGCATATCTTCTCCAATAATTATCCCTACTGATGACTTCTAATGCGCATCTTCATCCTCTTGATCAGTAGAATATAATTATAAAACTATAATATCCACCATCCTTAGGTACTATTCGCTGTCAATTCTGAGCGGTTGACCAGCGCTGTCGCATCTCGAACGCTCGGTAATAACAATAATTCCAACCAGCAGTTGAAATTTATGTATTGACACCCAACGCGTCAGACGTCAACGGTTATATCAAACCTCCCATATAAAAAATCAATCCGCTCAACGCAGACTCCGCAACTTCTCAGCACCATTCCAACTCCACACAAACTCAACACAACTCCTCAATGCCACTCCTGCTATGTACAGACTCAACACCACTCCATAAAATCAACTTACAAACACATAATGTTTGACTCTGAACATGATTTCAATTTTAATGATTTGGAGGGTTTAATCGTTTTGAGAGAGTACAACCTTAGAAGAAGGACTCGTATCCGATAAATACATGTGTCAACTTTCATTGACATATAGTGGGTAGAAGAAACTCAATGAAAATGTTGAACGATGTCAAAGAAATTTCCGTATGAAAAGAGTTTGCTTTCTCTCGTTGTGTGATTTGCTGCAAAACTACGATTTGGTTACAACACCACATATCCATATTAAAGGAGTTATCATTTTTTTTATGTACAATTGTCGTGTCGCTACCAAACAAACAATTATGTGAAATGTTTTAAAGGTCCAAAATTTCACTATATTTTCATACTGTTTTAGAAAATGTATTGTTACTTGCTAAAGATATTATCAAATCCGTTGAAACTGAAGTTAAAGTTGTTGCTATAATGATTATACATAATTTTATAAGGAAACACATTGATGACAATCTAGATTTTATGGCATTTTATGATAATCCTGATCTTGTACAGGATGAGTATCATGAAGGATATCAAAATATGAGAAATAAGAAAGAGAACGATACTCAACAAGTGGAAAGGGGAGTTAAAGAAGTGACCGTACTCAGAAACTCGGCAAGGATTGAATTAATTGTAGCAGGAATGATATAATAGACATGTATAAATATTTTATTTAGTTATCAATGCGTTTGCATTACTTTTATACATACATATGCATTTATTTATCCATGTATTTCTATCAGTTATTAATATTTAAAAGTATTCTACATAATATGTTTTGTGTTATAAATTCTCTATTATAAAAAAATACAAACATTTTAACCGCTCAATACTCCGTTACTATTAACGCTCATTTTCCGTTCAAATTAAAAAAACACATCATCTGCTCACTCAACTTTAATCGCTCAATTCTCCGATCGGTCAACCAGTTTATTTCATCCATTTGCCATCGCTATGAACGGGCCCTTATTTTTCAATGTTAACCATATCTTAAATAATAAATAAGTATATTTTTTTGATAGAGCCGGCCGGTTTTTATAGTGGTCCGTAACACTTTTTTATTATAACAAATAATAAATACAAAAAGATACAACAATTAGACCGATTACATAACTACTAATTTCGATTTGTAGAGTGGATTGTCCACTGCAACTATCTTAACTTAAAGAACATAAGCTTGATCAAGTGTCAAGACTACTAAAATAGATTGTCATATTAATTGTTCCATGTAGAGAGTGATACAAGATATAACATTACACAACCACAAAACAAAAATTTCATCACCACGCAGGGTGAGAAATTTCACAATAAAAATTACGTATGGTAGAAGCCATCACAAGCAGCAATAAAACCTGTACAATTCAAACCAACACTAAAGCCTGACAATGGCTAAACCATCACCATGAAACATTACTTCTAAACTTCGCACAAACATAACACGAAAACTGGAATCAGAGCTCTCCCATGCTCTTGTAGCAATCACATCCACTCAATGGCTAACCATGGCAACTACCACACTAGCACATACAAAGACAAGACACAAATGGGATCGTCAATGAATCATCGGCTCCACTAGCGAAGACATAGCACAAAACATCCCATGTACAACACAACACGTCGACATAACAGAAGTGAAACCCCACTATTGTAACAATCCGTCCGGAATGAGCCTAAATTTCGAACTAGAAAGGCCCATCGGAATTTAGAGCCATTCTAAACAGATCTTTGATTCCTATAAGGAAATACTAAAACAGTACAACAAAGCAATCTAAAATGAAATTAGAGTCTCTCACAACGAAAACGATAATATATAATATCTCCTAATAGATGTACCATAAATAAAACCACCATAAATGTCAAATAAAACGAGTCTCAAAAATAAAAGGTACATCAACAACTATCACAATAATATAATAATACTGCCATAAATAACTAAAAGCCTCCATCGTCGGGGTCCATCTCCAAAGCATCACTAATCCCAAGTGTTTCCACCTATTAATATGTTTATGTTACGAGGAGTGAGGCCATAACATAAAGTTCTGGTGAATGCAAATCACATACGTTTAAGGAGTAATCATTTCCTATATTTGGCACTATAAATTCTTCATATTATTTTTACACAATTCAGCACACAATCAATCACATAAATTTATAAGGCCGACTACCCTACAGTCACTTAAGACCTACTACTGCTTATTTATTTTAGAGTGGGCTCTCTATCATCACTTAATACCATATGAGACAGACTACCATTCACTTACTTAAGATCATTATTTTATATTTATTCTTGTGCGGATTTCCAGTACCACTTAATACCCTACGGAGGACCCTAGTCACTTAAGACTCCATCTTATAATCGTCAATGCTATTAAATATTCTCTCCATTGAATAGTAATCTGCCACTTAACAACGAGCTATGATAGACCCTCATCGTCATTTAAGACCCCTTTTGTTGATCCATGCGTCACTATTTAACTGGTATTACGGGTTAACTCTAACCCTTAGGCGATTCCCCTTACATAATCGACAGAACTCTTAGTAGCTCATCCCCAGGTCAGCCCTCACTTAGCCCCTAGATAAGAAGCACACACTTGCAGAGAACTACCTCACTCATACTCCATTGTTTATTGGGACCATTTAATACCTTATTAGAGAAAGGGGGCAAAATGACCATTTAAGACCTAATAGGGTAGGTCTCGTGACTCTGGTCCAGAACCAATGAGTGAACCTTAGGAACAGACCTAGTCCTAACCACTTAATACCCAACAAGGTAAGCCAGCCATTGCCTTCTCAAAGCATGCCTACTTCACACATACACACATATTGAAAATTATATGTATACACACACTAGACATCTCACATTAAACTGACCACTTATAGATGCTGGATTTGTTGAGCGGTTCCGGATAGGCTTCTACTACAAGTTAAGCCTAATCTCGCGTCTTAGTGAACTAATTATAATGACCTATGACACCTAGACCTCTCACATTAACAGTACTTGTAAATGTTGGATATGCCGGCTGGTTCGTGGCAACCTTCTACTACAAGTAATGGTTAACCTTGTGTCTATGTATCATTAATTATAATAAAACCCATTAACTCACACACATACAAATTTTCTATAGGGACATTTGAATTCTTATTACCTAATTTAAATACATTTAGTATGCAATTAATAGTATTTATATTACGTTATAAATATATAAAAAAATAGATGTAAATTTAACATACGTGGATAATGACCTAATACGTTTGAAATGTCAATCCTAATAACCACAATTAATGTATACAAGTTATTTTCCCTATCAATTAACATGGTCCAAAATATGTATTCTCATTCAATGATAAAAAGGGAAATGACGATATATTCAAATAAAACTTGCAACCTAAGTTTGAATAATTATTAGATAATAAATGTATAGACAAAGTGTCATAATTCAATTACATATACAAAACCTTACTTTTGGCGTTGCTTCACTTTTTATTTTTATACCGCATACAAAACTTTAAGATTCTAGTATACTGTATATAATACGTTCAAAAAAATCTATTCAAAATTAAACCTACTAATTTAACACTCATATTTTATGTTTTAGTACACAAACACATACAAATATTTAAAGTAAGAATCAAATGAATCAGACCAAAAACTAGGAATTGCACCTCACCTAAAGCCTAACTTCCATTATTTCAATAACACAAACCTAAATATATCAGTTTTGATTGACCATTTCCGCAATAATAAAATAGGGATTTGGAGTATTTATAGTGTTTTATTTTTGTTTTAATCCAAATTCCATACAGGCATAAAAATCCAAATCCATACTACAAAAGATAGAAAATAGCGATTTACAAGATTTCCACATACAGTGATTTGGGAAGGAAGAATAATAGGATTTGTGTATAATCAGATCTAGATTCAGCCTTCGAATAATCGTACTCTAATCCTCATAATATAATATATATAAGAATAAAATATTAGAATCTCAATATATATATATAACTAAATTCCAGAATCTAAATCTAAATGAATCATGATTAGAAAATGTAGGTTAGAGGAATAGAAGAGAATCCTAAGCTTGTTTGGAATTCAGCAATGGTAAAAGGACATTATGGAAGTTCATAATGAAATGAGAAAAGGGTTTAGAGTGAGGCTAGGGGGCTATATTTATAGTAGCAAGTGTGTGTATAGACAGTTGGATTAGTTTGATTTAATCTGAACGCTCTATTGATGCAAAGTTATAAAAAATCTCCCTATAAAAACACAACCTCTCCACCCTTCCATCAGGAGGGCGGTCGATCCCCCTCCTATAGGGGCGGTCGACCCCCATTTATGGGATTGAGCCAGGAGATTTTGAATCTCCTGTTATATTGTTTTCTGTTAATTTTTGAATTAATGACTTTGATTTGTTTCCTTGTGTTTATTATTCTTGTCCCCTTTGCATATAAATATGTACACACAAATTCAAACCCTCGTGGAATATTCTTTTATGCCAATTAATATATTTTATATTCTAGATTTGTATTCATTCAATTTGAATTTCAAACCTTGTGTGTAAACAATTTACATCTAACTTGTTTTAATAATATCTTTTTCATATGGGCTCCGATTTCAGTAAAAAATAATATGAAAATGGATCAGAATCTCGCCACAAACGCAATAGTAATACTTTCGTGGCTCAATTTCTAATTATTCAAAATTCTATTTCTCATCCCATTAATTTATTACTGATTATTGTTATTTATTTTAAATTAAATTAACTTATGTCTATTTAACGTTTATTTTACGGGGTGTTACAACCATGAAACACCATGACACACGAACACAACTCCTGGCATACCTTACGTACCTAGCAAGAATGAAAGACCAAAAACAAGGAAACACCCAAACTCACCCACGTTAAAACAAAACCGACATCACAGACGGTTTCAAGCGAAGGCTATAACACTAACAACCGCAAAAGCATCTCTAGTCGAAACACTCAACACACCTAACACTCGCCCAAAAAACAAACAAACGATAATAGCCAAACCAACCAAACCATCATCAAAACTCCCCATAACCAATTATTAGAAAATAGAACAAAGAAGAACTCACCAGCACGTCGCCAAAGCAATCCATAACTTAAAAGGATCTTCCTTTCGCTGAGTTACAAAGCAAATGATGAGATTTATAGCAGCAAGGGGTGAATAAGTTAAGGGGGTCATGATATGTCAATGACTTCTGCAATTGGATAGACAGTCGACAGGGGAAGAGGAACACCACGAGAAGAAGCAGTTACAAACTAGGATTTGCAAATGAGAGAGCTGCGCGGACGAAGTCGATGATGAGAAATGGTCGAGGGCGAATCATTTTTTTTTTGCAACATTAAGGTTAAGGTATTACAAGCGAATATGCCATGATAGTTTGGATGCATGCATTTATAAAAGTTTTTTATAAAGGAAATTTATTGTGATATTTTGAAGTTTCATTAAAATCATCCTTGGATCTTTTCATTTGTAATCGTGCTTAATCTAGTTGGGGAAAATATGGTTTTAAAGTATATATGATTGTCCGATGTGTAAATCAATCCGAGTTAGTACGAAATTCGGTCTGTTTCTGTATGATTTACAATACGAATTAGGATAAAAAATTAATATTAAAAAATATATCTATTTTAAAATGTTCGATTTTTTCTATTGCTCGAAGATTGTTTATTCATTGTCAGGTACGTACGAATAATGTTCGAATTTAAAGCTTCTCCGGTCCATATTCATCTGAATTTCATATAGGACCAGACAAGGACACACATATGTCCGTTCCAATCAGATATATTCATATTATTTATATTAAAAGGCATATACGAATCCATGAGCCATGAATCTGTTTCTTTCCTTTTTTTTCATTCTCCATTTTTTTCCTTCTTACTAGTTATAGTTTGTCAAGTTGTGAAAAATTTAGGTATCGTATAGAATATAAATTAGGGCACTTCTGACTTACGTCTCACCATTGGAAAAAATTAAACACACATCTCTTAAACTTGTCATACAAACTAAATTCTTAAAGTTACTACCTTTATTAACATTTTTCGCACACGTTTATGTGTTGTTAAATTAAAATATTAAAAGTGTAATATCTTTTAGTTCATTTATTGGATTCCAATTTCATTTCCACCTAAAACCCAAATTTTATTCTCTCTCCACTGACTGCCATATGCAATATGTTTTATCGATTTTTATTTACAAAGTCAAATATTTACCTGTATGACAAAAACTTATGTGGAAAATCTTGGTTCCAAGACAAATATTTTTAATGTAGGACAAATATTTGATCATATGGAAGTATATTCAACCACAATAAATATTTTCTTAATAAATATTTGTTTGTGAACTTCAAAATTGCACTTGACTTCAATTGTAAGGCAGTGTAACCTCATTAATACTTATGTTTTATCCCCCACCTTAGAGAGGCAATGGAATTGTTTGGTGTACATTACATGGACAAATCAAAACATGCGCCAAAAAACACATACATGCAATCCCTTTCTAAATAACAACCCTCATTAATTTGCATGTGCTGAAACATATGTTTTGACAAATAAATACACTGTCATATATTTAAATGTTTAAACACACTGTCATATGTTTTAACTCTTCAGTAAAGTCGTGCGTAAACATTTACAAGATTGGGTTAGAATCACTAACCTTGGTAGGCATACATCTTGGCTTGAACCAAACGGGATACATCTATGTATTATAACCTATGTTGTACATTTCCTGTTCACCAGAATCTTGTCGTTCTGACCCCCCCTCATTACAAACTCCTAGGTTTCTAGAGAAGGTCGGGTTCTCACAAGTGTTTTAGTTTGGCTTTTGGTTCTCGTTCTCTCTCATACTCGGTATTGGCAAAGTGACTTACTTTATAAAGGTAGTTGCTTGATTTAATACTATTTTATCCTATTTTGTTTCCGCTATGAGTTATCCTATCATAGTCTGATTATGCTCATGCTCATTTATTGCAGGTAATAGATTTACATGCTCCATGCTTGGATGTGTTTGAGTTTCGATTTTTATACAAATTTGGGCATAGAAAAGTGTGGGGTGTTACATTTGGTATCAGAGCTTAGGTTAAATGATCAGAGGAATCAGTTAAATTAGGACTCATGAGAGAATGTAATTTTATTTTATTTTCCGTTTTTCTTCGTCTTTCTTACTCGACTTAAATTTATTTCGACGATGAATTAGTCCTGGGCCTAAGTATATAAAGTAGGCTTTAAACGACTAAGAGTTGAAATATATTGAGTTCGTGTTTCTAGCCAATTATGTCTTACCCCACAGTACATTGGCAATCTCATCATGAAGAGTGTGAGGATGACGTATTGTGGATTCTATTGATTCAAGTTTGGAGACTGGACAAAAATTTAGCTACAACCGAGACAGTCGCAATTGCTGGTGTTTGATTTCGTTGGTAGTTCTGGTTAAGACTATTTCACGATCTAAAACAGAAAAAGGTCACGTTAGTATGTCGTACCTATTTTGGAAATATAATTACGAAGTATATCCATTCATTACTTCGTTAAATTTCTGAATCTACCTTTGTAAAAATTTGGGGACAGAAAAGTGTGGGGTGTTACAGGATCGGTTTACTATTGTGAAGTCCCGCTACATAAGTGGTTTTTGCTTGGCAAGGACCGCAATTTGCCCCCTTGGAGTGCTTGGGAACTGGAGAAGGCAAGAAATAAGTCGCTTTACGGGAGAGTGATTGGACAAGTCTATTATTGCAGAGTTTCCATTATATAAGTGTTTAGGAACCAGTAAGGATTGCATTTTATCCCACTAAAATGTGTGATAGGCCAAAGTGCAAGCAGTAAATGCTTCATCAAAGAGTGATTAGATCAAACTACTCATCGTGAAATCTCTTTTTAACAAAGAGAGAATGGATTGGACAAAGTAAGGGCCCCAAGATAAGTCATGATAGGTCCGGAGAGGTCATATAGAGATATATTCCGGATATAAACCATGGATCATCCCAGAAAGGCTAAGAATTGGTGCGTTTGAACTAACAACAAACTCGTCAGGCTGGAAAGGCTGTGGGCTCACGTAAACTAAAACCTAACAGTCTAGAGCTACTGCTCGATTAAAAATTTAAACTCTAGAACGGTTCGAAGAGGTCATTAAATTGAATCATGACTCGTACTTAACAGTATGAAGGGGATGCTACTCATATCGGAGACAATACAATGCACTGAAGTTATGACTTGGGTTGGACACAATGCACTTGAATGGATTAAAGCACCCTAAAACAGGATGACCCAGAACTAAACAATCAATATTAGAAAGTCATGATTGGTTTAGCAAAGGGATCACATGAGAGGAATTTATTCTTATTTGGTTTTGTTGGGAATCTTGAGCAAGATTAAGTCTTGGTTGGCCAGACTGGAAAGCTTTACTTTGAGTGAAACTAGGGAATTAATCTTGACTGGATTACCTTGAGCATGATTTATTCTTGATTGGCTAACCTATAGTAAGATTGGTCCTCGGTTATTTCCCTTGGGGGATAGAGTCTTGGTTGGCCCAGCTAGTAAGCTTTCCATTGATAAAGATTAATTCTCAATTGGTTTTCCTTGAACATAATGGATCTAAGTCAGTTCGTCATGAGAGAGAATGAGTCTTGGTCTGTTTGACCAGGATAACTTGGCCTTGAGAGAATTTGGTCGGCTTATCCATATGGCTTTTCCTTTAGCGAGTTCACTGGTTTAGTCCAATGATTTTGCCTTAAGTGGATTTAGTCGGCTTTACCTTATGAGGATTTTGTTGGCCTTACTTAACGGCATCACCTTAAGTAGATTTAGTCGGTTTTTCCTTCAACGAATTTGGTCGACTTAGCCAGAGAGTTTGTAGGTTGCATGCTGACTGGAAATATTGAATTTGGACTTAAAAGATGGAAAGCCTCACCATGGTAAGCTAGAAAATTTTGCTTTGGTTGATCATAGGACTTGACACTACCTCAGACTTGCCAAAGAACGCAACTGCTGGAGTTTAAATAAAGACTTGAAATGGTAAGAAACTGGGATGATCGGTTATTAGAATCGTTTATTTGAACTTGTTCTTATTTAAAGCACGTTGTTTATCCTAAATGTTTACTCACCTCATGGACAAAGAAAACTAAACTAAACACGTAGGGCTTCTACGAACTCAGACTGACTTGAAATTTTAATGGAATACTTAGAAGACATAAAAGGAGGTTGAAGAAAATTGAAGTCATTTGGAATTGATCTGATCGGTCGGTACTGATCCATGCCCCATGGATCAGATCTGACCTATCAAGATTGGGTCTCACCACCTGAGATCCATATGGTAGGTTCCTTACATCATACATAAGGCTTCTCTAAATTTCAGTGTCGATCAGATAAGTATTAAGTGAGTTACGAATGGATCGCTATTAATTTTGCTAGTTTCATGGACAAGACCCAACCTATGAGGAGTGATTCAAATGGTTAAAACTTATGTGAAAATTCCTCCTACCCATATACATTGAATGTGTGAAGTTTCATGTCATTTGGTTAAGAATTTAAAGATTTATGAAAGGATCTTCCACTTTAAATCTAAATAAACCGAAAATTTGCTAAATAGATGGATAGATGTCAATCCATCCACCATGGATAGTACCTATCCATAAATATTGTATGTCATCCACCAATGGTCATTCCATTATAACCTTCATCATTCCATTAGCATCTCCTTCAAGTTTGATTGTAATATGATGTCTCCAGCTCAAGATATTCAATGGACTGTACCATTTGAAGATAGTTCAGCATAGCTCGACTCCAATGTATGTACAAATGAAGTCCAAGTCCTACAGAACTTGGCGAGGCATCACGAGGACATACTAAGACCAAAAAGTCAACAAGGGCTGAAAATACACTAAGCCTATAGAGGTGTACCGAGCTATAGGCTATGGATTGGTACCAATCCATTGAACAAAATACAAATACAATGAAACTTAGCAGAGGGCATCACAAGGGGATATGAAGACCAAAAGAGCCAAAAATACCATAAGTATATAGATAAGTATTGAGATTTAGGCTATGGATAGGTGTCGACCCATCAAACTTACCTGGATTGGAGTGATTTCTCTAGCGTGGCATTCTACACCCTAGATAGGCCCAATGATGTAATATCTTGGGCCAACATATCTCCAAACTTCTATAAATACCATACTACCTTCAACTAGAAAAAGGGAGCATGTTGTTGACCACAGAAGACTTTACTGGATAAG
Source organism: Allium sativum (assembly GCA_030737875.1). NCBI lineage: Eukaryota > Viridiplantae > Streptophyta > Magnoliopsida > Asparagales > Amaryllidaceae > Allium > Allium sativum. The sequence continues at coordinate 12,510,229 of JASFAX010000033.1, forward strand.
ATCTGGAAAGGAAACACAATTGCTATATTGAATCATCAACTCTTTTTCACTTCTTATCTCCTCAAAATAACCCTAATCAATTGTAATCTAGATCCGAGGAAAACTACTTAAGATCCAGAGGGATCTAACTAGAAGGGCTAACAAAAATTAATTAAAGTGGATGTAGGCCGGAGATAGCCGAGCCACTATGAAATTCTTGTGTCTCTTCTACTTTTTATGCATTTTACTTGCTGTTTTTGTGAGATCTTTGTTGCTAATTATCTAGATTGCCTTTGAGGCTGGTGCTTTCACAATTATTTACGGTTAATTCCATTTTTGACGTTAATATTCACTAAACTATCCACTTTAATTGATATCAAATATCACCATCCATCATACTCAAACACTTGTTTAGAAGGAACATATTCGCTCCTACTAAAAAAACTATCACCGTCTTCTGTCTTCATCATCTCACCTTCATCACATACATGTACTTCCTGCGACTCTACCCCTTCTCTTAGCAACCAGTAACTCCACCTCCAACTAGCTATCAATAACACCCACGATACTAAACAACACTGGCCAGTTGCAGCTCATTACTTAACCACCAACATCTATCCTATTTAAACATGTATTTAGAAACAAATATTTTTTCAAAAAGAATGTTAGGCAGTGTCTTTTATGGATCATAATAGCAAGATAATGAAATTTGTGATTTAATAGTGAAGACAAAATTAAAATACAACGAACCTACTAAAAACCATGTTTTTTATATTGAAAATTTGTTTCTCATTATAACACTTGTTTGCTTGCGCTGATATTATAAATTACATGGACTTACTTTTTAATGTTGAATTCGAAGAAAAGGGACTTGCACTAAGTTAAAAATAAAAATGTATCTCAAATTTCAACTATAAATTAATCACTTGGAACTAGATATGATCAATCAAAGATTGCCAATTTTGATTAAGTTGTGCGCTTTTAATAAAATTTCAGAAAGGTTATGCAAAATGTAATACTTTTGAATAAATGATAAAATACATACATTTAAATGTAGGGGTGTTGTTAGATAGGATTTTGATCAATGGAGCCAAACTCCCTAGTTGTATGCAATCACAGAACAAATCGCAGATCACAGATCATAGTCATAGAACAATTAAAGAATAATATCAAAGTAGTAAAATAATACAAGGATTTTATATTAGTTGAACAAACGTTGGTCGGCGTTCACTTGAAATGATCTTTGTTTATATTATTGATTACAAGTACAGTTAGTTATTACATAAATGAAGAGGTCAGAGTGTGAAGTGACTCCTATGTTAAGCATAGCTTCCATGTGGAAAAGAGAAGATCCCTTTTCTGAAGCCCTGATGGTCTATGTATAGAAGAACGATGAGTTAATCAGTTGAGTAATAAAAAAAGAGGCACACCTAGGTGAGATGCCCTGATCCAAGAGGTGGGGCCAGGATCTCCCTACGGATGAGGGATCAGTGCCGACTAACGGTTGCATCCTATGGTGTATGGAATCCAAATTAGGTACCTCTTTGTTGCATATGGCTCCTTGTATGCTTGGTTTGACGAGCTGACCTCCCCAGTTTAAGTTATGGAGGTAGTTTTGAGTGAGTTTTGAAATATAGAATTATATGCCTTAAATTGGTACTGATCTGTACTTAGCCAAATTCCTAGTTCTATTCATGTGCTTTGGATAGGTACCAATCCCGTACTTAGCCAAATTTCCAGTTCTGTTATTGTGCTTCAGATTGTTACTAATCCTTTGCTCAACCAAAATTTTTGTTCTGTTTCCATGTCTTGGATTAGTACTTATCCCGCACCTATAAAAATTTTGAGTTCCAATTCAACTTGTTTCAAAGTAACATTACAATGAATCCCTCTGTTTGTAACTTCATGTAATCTAGCTATCCAAGCATTCAAATCCAAAGCTTAACAGTCTTGTAAAAAGGCTGGTTAACATTTGTCATCCAAAACATATATTTCGATGAAAGATGTGTTTTGTATAAGTCTAATGTTTGCAATCTCTCTAAATTGCTCATGAGTTCTATGGTCATTCCAAGCATTAGTGAAGTCCATGATCTCGCTGAATCATTTATATGCTTGGTATTTTGCAGAGCTGGTGCTCATGGCTTTGCCGAGCCATTATTGAATATCACAACCTCTTCAAGTTGATCCTAGGAATTCGCAACCTCATTGGATTAATGTTCATTATTCATGACCTCGTCAGGTCAAACTTTAATCTCTCCGGATTCATTCGCAGCACAACCTATGCCCAACTACCATTTCCTTTGCCAAGTACTATCCACACTTAATGATCCTAGCCTCGCTGGGCACTTATTGAGCACTTCCTCTCATTCAAAGCGTGATTCACAATTAGCGATCCTATTGACTCGTCAGGCACTTACCGAGCACTATCGCACTCGGCGATCCAAGTCCTCTCATGCCAAGTGCGATCTTCAGTTGGAGATTCTAGCCTCTTTCGATTCTTACCAAACTCTTTCATACTTGATGGTCCATAATCTTATTGGACTCTTGCTAAGACCTTCTATAGTCGACGATGCTAGTCTCGCCAAGCTCTTGCTAAGCGTTGTTGTTCTTGAAGATCTTGATCGAATCACCCTGTGCATGGAACGAGCCAACCATTTCCGAACATTACTTACACTTTATGATCCTGATCAAACCATTCCATTTAAGAGATGACTTAACCCTTGCCAAATATGGCGATGTTCGACGATCCTTATTGAACCATGCTGTAGCGACCCGAACTTCCCGACCGGCCTAAACCGAACAAGAAGGCGGACTGCTTTGAGAACAAGACTAATCGGAACACAAACGACAGAACATTTCATTGCTATTACAACAATTTACATCATAGTACAAGAATATAACAGAGTATGATTAAATAATATACAACAGAAAAATATCAGAGATTTAAATTACAAAGCATAACAACGGAAAAATAATATATAACACAGCTGAAATAAATAAACAGATACAAAGATTTCCGAATATAGCTCCAGCTGTAAATCCAGGATCCTGGAAAAGAAATATATGCAAAAACCAAAACTACTAGCTACTTATGTGGAAAATAAGGGCACCCAGAGTTTAGGTCGAAATAATAAGCTCCAAGTCAGTCATGGGATTGGTGTGAGAACTAAAAACAGTTATTAAATCTTTACTTTAAAAATAAAGTAAATCAAGGGACCATGCCTTATAACATGGAATGGGTTTTCTTCCAAGCGTAAAACAAACAGCACAATCCTTTTTGAAAAAATGAAGCTATTATAAGACTCAGGTCCCATCACACAATGCAACGCAAGCCGGAGGATAGAGTTTTACCTTATAATAGCCAAGCATGCTTGGTACGTTTAAAACAAAATCATTTGGTACTATTATAAGTGTAGAGCATCAAAATCAACTTCAAATATAAATGTATCAATCATAGATGGCATAGTACCCCATCCTATTATGTCGCCATACTAGTTATGCAATTAAAACCGAAAAGTCACGTATTGGAAATTGGATTCCATCTATGAGTCGAGGCCAGAGATGACTCCTCACCGATTTGAGACACTCTAGCAAATGCCTCAGGATCCCTCGCAGTGAACCCTTGAATCTTCAGGGCCAGTCCACACTTACATTAGTGGATTAGTATTCCTCAACACATGTTTCCCGGTCCTATCGGACCTATCCATCGGCTCTGTAGTAACCGATATATCTGAGGCGCCTCGCTATCCATCATCCACATAGGTAAAAAAATATAAATGTCTGGGCCCTATACCTTGACACCACCCATCACTAGACGGAGATGTTGTGCACTCCCTGCAGTCACAATCTCGTTCTTGACTCATACCGAGGTGTGAGGCTCGCGAATTAACGCTATACACAAAGCTATGCGTGCTTTGATCATCAACCACAAGACTCTATTTTTCAATAGAAGCCTTAATCATTTGCATCTCAGCATGCCACACTGACAATTCCCGTCATGTAAATGATGTCTATCGATATATAACCTCCAAGCTCGTACATCTCAGAGAAGGGTGTTAAGCAAGAGAATAAATTCTCCGTCACCAAACAGATATATATTTAATAGAAATCAATCAACACAGAATAAAATCCAATGTCAGACACACATCCATTTACTAGTTCGTTCTGGGTCTGAACGAAAACAAAGGAACCTTATTCCTCGTCCCATATGTCCAATACAGGAGAGAGGTCCTCGCATATCCGGTCAATCTTCAAGTACGTCTGGACGATCACCACTTATTACCTTGTCTTGGGTGTACAGCCCATTCAAGACATCGGTAATCAACCAAACGATGTGAAGAACTGTGGTCTTCAACCACCGTCTTCATCGTCGACTTACCATCGAATCAATTATCCAGAATGGGTATAAACCTAGCCTTTTCGAATAATTCACGTATCTTATAATCTAGTGCTATAAAAACACAACATACGCCTCATTCCAATTCTGAATATTATTTTATTCAAATATTCATATCATCAGGGAAAGGTTCCTATTAATTTATCAAAGATAAATTATTTAAATTTATTCTTTAATCTTCCTTTGGATATTAATTTCGAACCAAATTAAGGTTTATCCAAACCAGTCGGGATTAGCGCACCTTACTGAAGTAATCACTTGTTATATTTCCCAATCCCAACCTATTTATCCCATGGAGCAAAACTGGTAATACTCCATATCTAACACCACAGTGTTATCGGTAAATTTAATTACCATTTCGTGTTCAAATCTAATTAAAGATTTAACTATCGCTTGGAGTAAAAACATGTGGTACTCCGTTCTCGATCATTTCCCAAATTTGATAATTTAAAATTATCCCTTTCACATTTTAATCTAATTAAAGATTCATTAAAACTCCACTTAGTTTTAATCTTCTAACAATCATTATTAATGATTATTTAACTTTGGGAAATCAAACATGCCACACTGACAATCTACACCGTACCATTGGTTTTTGCCGATATATAACCTCTGAGCTCGTACGTCTCAGAGAAGGGTAATAAGCAAGAGAATAAATTCTCCACCACCAAACAGATATATATTTAGCAGAGATCAACAATACAGTTCGAAATACAATGTTAGACATGTAATCCTATCTTTAACTGGGTTAAAGAACTAATGTCATTTAAAACACAGTTCACGATAAACCCAAAATCACATTCCATTAATTATGGAATCATCACGGAAAACAAATCAATATATATAATCGATATCAATTTCCGTATCCGACTAATAATATAAATGGAATAACGACGAAGCCTTTTAAATTCCATATATTTTAACAGTCTTCCTCCACAGAAGCTCACTTCGATTATTACTAAATCGAATTCCATTCAATTCCAATTTAATATATTAAGTTGGAAAACTTTACTTTGGAAAATTCCATTAAATCTTAGAATAAAGATTTATAAATTCCAAATCTTAACTTCACTTTCAATCGGGTTAAAGAACAAGTGTTATTTAAAACACCACTCACAATAAACCCTAAAATACAATTCTTAATTCAATTCCAATTAAATATTAATTAATTGGTAAACTTCCCTAAATCTTAATTAAAAGATTTATTATTTTCTTAGTTGGGTTTAAGAACAGTGTTAGTAAAGATACCGTTCACGACAAACCCAAAATCCCATTTGATATTAAATACAAGGCTCTAAATAGAAATTATATCGGCTTATGTTCAATATCAAATTCTGAAACCAACAAATATCATATTGGAGATAACGATATATATATATATAGATCTTCGAAATTTCCATAACAATATCCATATAATCACGGAATTCAGTATCGAAATATTCCAAAGATTATTTCCATTCCAAATCCGTTCTAATTTGTTTGTTGGAAATTTCTGGTTATATTAAAACCATTCTGTTAGATCCAAAATTGGTTCTAACATCCAAGTTGTTCAATTATGCAGAAATTAATATCAGAAAAAATGCTAGAAAATCAGAAAAGACACAAGATTTATAGTGGTTCGGCGTTAACGAGCCTACGTCCACTTTATATCTATGATTATACTTGGAATCAGAGTTCAATCGATGATTTATCCCTCAATCTCACTTTTACAATGTTTATTCACTCAATAATTTCGTGACAACTCTGAATAATAATGGAGGTGTAATAATGGTGGATTCAGAACTCAGAATTGCCGAAAAAGATCCTGAAAAATGCCAAGTTCTAGGCTATTTATAGTTGATATTTGCAGGCGGATCGTGGTCATACGTGGCACAATTCCCGAGAATCTCGGACTGGTTCGTAGCTTGATGGAAAATTGGTCGATATGACAGTTGTGGACAGGTGTCATGAGATCCAACATTCTTGGATCGTGGTGGACTCAGTCATGGCCTTCATTCTCTGTCTTCTGGTGTCGGATCGGGTCGAGCTGGATTAAGTGGATTGGATCGCATGGGGGCGCGGCGATCCAGGGAGAGCATCACGAATTGAAGGAGGATGAGTGGCCGCGATCAAGTTTTCACGGACTAGGGGCATTGAGCTTCGTATTTTCTTCGTATGTGGATCTTGGTGGCTTGGTCAAAAAGCTAGCCAACATTTTTCCCCCTCGAAGTATGTTTTATCGAGGATGGAACATGCTTCGAAACTGTTGAACAGACATTTTCTTGGAACGATGCGAACCAATGGTCACGTTCATTTATAACGTCGCCCTGCTTTGGATGGTTACGTCTCTTGACGAGTATAAATATCTAATTAGACCGCCAACCATTTCTTCGCTTATCGGGCAATTTCCATCTTTTAGGCTCCCGGAGATATCATTATTAAATCGCCAAGTAAGTCTCAAATCTTTTTGTAAAAAAGTATTTACTTTATTTTGTATCTCTGTAAACTTGAAACTCCACCTTCCCGATTCATAAATCACGTTGGGGCTAGGATCATCACTTTGCACTGCGGATCGCAGTAAACTGTGCAGTACATCTGGAGGGGAGCGCCTCACATGCCAAGGACCGTTATCTGGGAGGATCTCTTCTCGGACCGCAACAGGACTCCCTAGGCGCTCCGTGGCCCATTAGGCCCAGCGGATCGAGTGGGACAAAAAAGGGAATACGAGCGGTCAACAACTCACCTATATAAACCGATCTCTTCTCTCTTTTCCCTTTCTTCTTCGTTCGTTGTCACGCCGCCATCTCTTTTGAGAAAAAACCTAGCTTTTAATTCTCCGAAAACCCAATTGTTTCCTAATTTTTAGAAAGGTAATCATATTTGAAATGTTTTCATGCGATTCTATCCTCGTTTTTCTTGGGTTCCCACTGGCTTGAGAGGAGAGAACGACGGAGTTCTGTGGTGTTCGAGGCTTTGGAGGCTGATGAGGCGCCATGGGTTTTGCTGTCCGAGTTCAGATATGAAGAGGAGGGAAGAGGAGGAAGAAGGAGGGAGAAGGAGGGTGTCAGGTCGGTTCGTGGGCGAGGCTTCGGATCGGGTCGGGGAGTGTTGGCTCGTGGGGACGTGAGTAGGAGCGGATCGGGGGGCTCTTATCACGAGCCGATGGATCGCTGTGCCCAACCCACGAGTCAACATTTCATTGCCGATTTAGCTCACTAGCGATCCGCTCTTGCAATCACGACCCTATCCGTTCCCAGAAGCCAATCTGAGGGTTATGACCCAGTCATTCACGATCCGTAGATATACCACGATCCGATCCCTGCTGCACGATCTCGCTTGATGAACTTGTTAAATAAACAATGTGACCTAACTCTGATATATCGATGGACAGTTAGGCTAGAGCCCTTAAGAGATCCTTCTGGATTGAATGACAACATAATTTGACTGTTGTTGACGACTAATCCTTCGATGATCTTGTTAACTTTTATGCTTTTCTTTAATGTATGCACAGGCGCACACTTGCACTTGCACACACGGGGAACGGGTAATTTTATTCTCATCTCTCATATTTGCTCACCAAAACAACAATGTCGGATAATCGTTCTCCTGAAAGATCTGAAACAGAGGTGGACACGGAGGTGTTGGAACACCATAATCCCAAGGTTCCTTCAATTAACCTAGAGGATGAGGATTCTGAATCCGAATATGAGGCTGAGACAGAGTCAAATTCATCTGAGAGTACCTCGCTAGAGGATGAGTCCGAAGTGGATGACCGAGCTCCCGATGAGATTCCCGGCGCTCTAGGAATTGAGAAATTTACTGACTCTTTAGCTTCCAAACTAGACGATATAAAACTTAAGAAAATTTGTTTGAAACACGAGATCCCGTGGGACGATGTGAAAACACCCGAAAGCGGAGATAGACCTCGTCTTGCTCCAGAAGGGTACATGGCAATCAGCCGACTCATGTGCTGGGTAGGCGCTATTACTCCGTTTCCTCCAATTATCATTGAAACCTTAAGACACTTGCGTATTTCCCCTATGCAACTTCATCCCAATGCTTACGCAGCCTTGTACACTCTATATGTCGCATATGCAGAGATTCTGCAAACTGAGCTTACTTTTAAAGACTTGAAATTCTACTATCTTTTCAAGCACCATTCCACAGCAACTCCAAATTTCTCTTTCTTTGAATCAGTAGCCAACAGGAAGGTTCTGTCCTATGGTTACAACAACATAGGGGATCCCAAAGCTGACTGGTTTTACATAAAACACCAGGCTGGGTGTGCGAGGAGGTGGCTCAAATCTAGTAAGTTTCGGGCCTCCAGATGCATGACTGAATTACATAATCGAAGTATTAACATGTTTCCTTTTCCTTTGCGCAGATCACACATTCCCCAAGACAGAAGGCTCAGTGTATAACGATCGATTATCCCGTCTTCTAAAAAGCAAGTCTGACTTCTTGAGAATCAAGAAATGTATTACCGACGAAAACCTTCACAAACATCATCTTTTGGACATAAGATTCAAAATTGGCGCAGGCGGCAAACCTTACAAATATGTGCCCCCAGCTGAAGGAGAAGGAACTTCTCAAGTTGCAGAGACGACTACTCTTCGCAAGAGTCCTTCGCCGATGATTAATCAGGATGACGAAGATTTAAATGTGTATAAAGGGGATGAGTGACGAGCAGATAAATCAAAGGAGGTTTCGACCTCCGAAGGGCAGTCTCCACTAAGGACTTCATCGCCAATTGAGTCTGTCGCTCACGATAAATTAACGGAGGAACAGATTTTCGGGGAATTGAGTAAAATTCCTTTGCCAAATGATATTTATACCCAAGAAGATTTCGAAGGGGAACCAATCTTTCCCTTTTCCGAAGAGACAGGTGCCCCAGTTGGAGAAAAAGAAGTTACGCAGACGAGCCTAACTTCAGGCCCTGGTCTATTTCAAAAAAAAAAAAGGATTCCACGGGATGCACAAAAGACATGCACCATTTATCATAACACTCTTTTGCTACTGTGGTTCACAGTTCTAACACGCACTTGTTTTCTTTGCAGAAAAAATGTCTCGCAAACGGTCTTATTCCTACCGTTCCCTTCGCGAGGGCACACCAAGCCTCCTTCCGGATCCTGAGCACACTCATAGCGATAGTCGGGGAAGGGATAGTCGTCGACCCCGGGATTCTCATCAATCTTATCCTGCATGACCTCGATCTCCGCCGAAGCAAAGTTATGGAAAGCCACCTAGTCGTCCAATGCCACCAGCTGGGGGGAAGCAACTTCCTAGGGATTTAACCCCTCCAAAAAGCACTCCTTCTCACGCCCAATATTCTAAGAAACATGCCGAGTCAAAGGACAAGGACAAAGATGAGGGCAGGATTATAGAGAAGGGGAAGACAGTTCCTACTTCCTCTGGTGAGCATGGCTTGGAAACTACTGCTACAAGGGATGTTGCCCCCAGTTCTGAGATCATGGCCTGGTTAGAGCGTTTACGAAAACAGTTTCCCGACATTTACTTTGAGAGGATGGTGTTCGTCCCAGATCTTGAACCGATCCCCGAGGATTGGGACATAGAGGTGGAGTGTATGTGTGCCATGCAGCCAAACAATACGAGGTAATGAAGAAGCATGCGGCTACACTTTCTTCTATCATCCGCCGGATGGAGACGGACGCAGTCAGGGCCAGAGTAAAGATTGACAATGATGCTAGGGCTAGGTGCAAAATGGAAAAAGAACTGGAGGATGCACAGACCCAATTGGCTTTAGCTCGGCGAGATGCATAGAATTACAAGTCCAAGTTGGAAAGTGCCAGGGAGCATTTTCGCAACGAGCTTGACTTAAATAGCCAGGAACGGGTGGCCCTGGGGAAAGAAGTTGAGGATCTCAGGGCGGTTAACACTGAACTGAAGACAGTTCAGGATCACTTTTCTGCTGAGAAAGAGGCTTGGGAGAAAGAGAAGGCGAGCTTAAAAAATGGCCTTTCCCTTGCCAAGAAGGAGAAGGAGGTTCTAAATGATCAACTTGCTCAAGCTGAGGAACGGGTAGCTGTCGCCGAAAGCAATGCCAATAGCGCTCTTGAGTCAACAGCTGCTGCGGCTGATAAGCTTGCCGAAAAAGAGAAGGATATAAATAGCTTCGAAGAATTGTTGTTCGATTTCTTTGGTCAAGTTATCAAGCATCGAGATATCTCTTGGATTCCCAACTACCATGTTACCTTGGCTAATATATGGGATGCAATTGTCGAGGGTGAGAAGCGACGACTCGGGGTTGAGGAAATTGACGAGCACCAGCTGATGCAAACTTTTCTCAGGGGTGAAGAGCCCGCGACTTTGGAGGAAGGTAGACGCCTTATCCACGAGGAAATGGAGAGGGAGAAGATTAGGATCAAGGGTAAGGATAAAGTTGGCGAGATCTCGAGTTCGATAGTAGAGCCCAGAACCTCTGAAGTTGAGGGATATAATCCCGATGATCCATTGATCCCCTTCGCACCTACTCCTTCGATTGTCGGGACCACCAGTACAAGTCTGGGAGATGAGTCAGCCGAAGGTATCTCCACATTTTCTCCACAGTTCATTAAAGCAATCGTAACTTGTCGTCGTCTCATGGGACAGTCAACTGACATGGCCACATCTCCTCCCGATTTTCTAACCCTTATTTCTAATGGTGTAGGTACCAAAGTGGTCGAAAAGGGTGCAGAGGAGAAGGACGAGGCTGAAAGGGTTGAGATTCCCCCGAGTTCTGGTATCGAAGCTTCCGAGGTCTCAAAGCAACCTGGGGGCTCAACCAGTGATAGAGTTACAGTAGCACCCGTGGAGTCAGGCACTGGCGCTCCTGCAAACGCCGAGATCATTGCTGCTTTGCATGACACAGATGGCGGTCATGGAGATGAGGAAGAGGAGGTAGAAATCATTGACGAGGCCAGGGGTGATGATAGCGAAACCTTGGCTGACATACAGGCTAGGAAGGAGAAGCAACTGGCTCTTAAGAGGGAGGAACAGAATCCTGTGTTCGTGACTCCAATTTCTGAAATCGACCCAAGGACCGGGTTGGTTATAAGATTATCTTCTAGTTCGATAACTTCACAGCTTGCCCCCGAACCTTCCAGTCCTTCCCTAGAGCCCCTTGTCGACAAGAGGAAGAAAAGCGACCGCTCCGGTACCGATAAAGAGGAGTTAGAAAAATAGAAGAAGGACAAGAAATCAAAGCCATCCCCCAAGCGCAAATAGAATGCAGCTATCGACTCATGTTTTAGTTTTAGGATTTCTTTTGGCCAAAAGATGTAGTAGTGAGATTGGCCCTCACTTTTTGCTTAGTTTCTTGTTTTTTGTATATCCGTTTCCAGTAAATAAGGACCTATTTCTTTTGCATCACAGTGTTCCTGCAAATTCATCATGTTAGCAGAGTTCAAGTAATCATAATTGAAGCTTTCATAGTTAAATGTTAACGTTGTAAGTAACGATCATTAATCATAACGAAAACAATCATCGGGAAATAAATGTGCTAAGTAATTGTGTAGTAATGCACGTATACATTCCTAATTGATCGTCATTGTAGTGCCTGGCCAGGGCGTGTTGGCGATCGATTGGAATTATATTCGTACTACCCCGATTTTTCCATGGGGTAATGGTCCTTGCGGTGCTAAGTCTCTAGCGCTTTTATACTCTCCCGATCCTTCAGTGGTTTAGAGTTTGTGCGGCACTAAGTCTCTAGCGCCTTTATACTCCCCCAATCCTTCAGCGGGTTAGAGTTTGCGCGACACTAAGTCTCTAGCGCCTTTATACTCTCCCGATCCTTCAGCAGGTTAGAGTTCGAGCGGCACTAAGTCTCTAGCACCTTTTTACTCTCCCGATCCTTCAGCGTGTTAGAGTTCGAACTCGATTTTTGGTCTGCTCACCGATCCTTCAGCGGGGCAGAAGTTCTGGGGGTGCTAAGTCTCTAACGCCTTTATACTCTCCCGATCCTTTAGCGGGTTAGAGTGTTGCCAAGGCGGTTTTATCATGGTGCACCTGCACGCCTCGGGGATGTCATCTTCGCATCCTTTATATTCTCTCCCTAATCTCGGGAGTTAAGTTGTAATGCAATTTGCCCTGCTGTACCTTTTAAAGCTTTAATCATCGCGAACTTTCTGATTTGCCGAACGGTATTTTAAATTAATTGCTTTTAGATTACTACATAAATTTAAAACAATTTCCTGAAATGGTAACAGTATATATATTGATCAAAATAAAAGAGTAGATAAGAAATAGTGCAGTAAGGATAAATAACACACAACATTTTTATAGTGGTTTGGTTGAATCTTGACCTACGTCCACTTTATAATCTTTTGTTCAAATAACCAGACTATTCTTAGGCAAGTCGAGCCTTTTTACATGGTTCTAAAAACAAAAGAATAAAACCGACACTTTTCATGTCAGGTAAAGCCGCAAATGCTGGGCATTCCACACTCTGGGGATTTCTTCTCCATCTACGGTCGCTAGCTTGAAGGTTCCATTATCAAGCCTTCGTAAAATGGAGTACGGTTCTTCCCATTTTGGGCCCATATGCACCGGGGGTGGGGGGGGGGGGGGGGGTGGGGGGGAAGACACGTTTCAGAACCAAATCTCCGGGTTCGAATGTGCGAGCTCGGACTCTTCTGTTGTAGTACTGAGCTACTTGTTGTTTGTGCATCAAGGCACGTAAGTCGGCTTCATCCCTTTTTTCCTCAATCATGTCCAGAGATTCAAGGAGAAACTCATTGTTGGTCATCGGGTCGTAATAAATGGTACGATGGGATGGTACTTCTAACTCGACCGGAATAACTGCTTCAGCTCCGAAAGCAAGGGAAAACGGGGTGTGACCCGTTGCCGACTTGTATGTCATTCTGTAGGCCCATAGTGCCAGGGGCAATTCATTGACCCACATAGCTTTGGCCCTCTTCAACCTTTTCTTTAGAATGGATTTGATCACCTTATTTGCCGCTTCAACCTGTCCGTTCGATTGCGGATGTACCACAGAGGTGTATCTTTTCTCGATGTGATACTTCCGACAGATACCTTGAAACTCCATGCTGTCGAATTGGGTCCCATTGTCGGTTATGATGACTTTTGGAATCCCAAACCGACAGATGATGTTCTTAACGACAAAGGTGATCACTCGTTTGGTCGTGATTGTGGTCAAAGGCTCTGCTTCTACCCATTTAGTAAAATAATCCACGGCCACAACAGCGAACTTTGCTCCGCCCTTTGCTATAGGGAGGCTTCCAATGATATCAATTCCCCACATAGAAAAAGGCCACGAGCTTATCATTGTCTTCAACTGGTTAGGTGGCGCTCTATTGATTTTGGAGAACTTCTGGCAAGCATCACAACGTCGTGCATGCTTGGCCGCATCCTTGTTTATAGTGGGCCAGAAATAGCCGTATCACAATATCTTCTTTGCCAATGTTTGACCTCCTGTGTGGTCACCACACTCACCTTCATGGACTTCCTTCAGCACACGCTTGATGTCGTCATGGGCAATGCACCGGAGGAGAGACATCGAGAAACCTTGTCTGTACAGGACTCCGCCTTGCAACACATATCGGGAAGCCTTCCGTATGACCGCGCGCCTCTCGCTTTTCTTATTTAGGAGCGTTCCATTCATCAAGAAATTCTTCAAGGGGGTCATCTATGACTCCCTTTCAGGTTCAATTTCCAGTACCGGATCAACTTCCATCTGATCCACACTGGGGAACCGTAATACTTCAATCGGGATTAGCTCTGTATGTTCTGGGTTATCGGAACTAGCCATCTTTGCTAACTTGTCCGCTCTTTGATTCTCTGCTTGAGGAATGTGAGATATATTATGGTGCTCAAAACCACCTAATAATGTTCTTACTTTTTCCAGATATGATATCAACCTTGGACTCTTAGCCTGAAATCTTTCATTAACTTGGTTCACGACCAAATCGGAGTCACAAAAGATGTCTAGCTTTGTTACCCCTAGTTCCTTTGCAAGCTTCAATCCGGCAATCATAGCTTCATACTCGGAATCATTATTGGTCGCGTGGAACTCCAATCTAAGAGCATAGTATATTATCCGTTTCTCTGGAGTTTCAAGGACCACTCCGGAACCTGATCGTCTGTCATTTTTAGCTCCATCAGTATATAGTTTCCAGGCATTAGGGTCAAGGAGTAGCTTTAGCGGATCGTCTTCTTCAGTTTCCGCGTCGTCTTCTGGGATGGTAAATTCTGCTATAAAGTCTGCAAGTGCCTGCCCTCTTATCGACCTCCGAGGTTGGAAGTTCAGATCGAATTGACTCAGTTCGATGTTCCATTTGAGCAATCTTCCCGTTGCTCCTGGCCTTTGCAGGACTTGCTTAAGCGGGTGATCAGTATAAACAATAATGGGATGAGCTTGGAAGTAGTGACGAAGCTTCCTAGATGCGATCAGCAAACTGTACGCGAGCTTTTCTATCTTTGGGTAATTTCGTTCTGCAGCTACCAATTTCTTGCTCACATAGTATACTGGTCTTTGCACCTTATCCTCTTCTCTTACCAAAGCCGAACTGATCGCGTGGGATGACACTGCCAGATACACGAATAAATCCTCGTGATCCACAGGCTTAGACAGTATCGGGGGTCTCTCCAGATGATTTAACAGATTTTGGAAAGCTTCTACACAATCAGGAGTCCATTTAAAGTTGTGCTTGCCTCACTTTATTAATTTGAAGAACGGAATGCATTTATCTGTAGCTTTCAAAATAAATCTGCTTAGCGCTGCCACTTTTCCAGCAAGGCTTTGCACATCTTTAATCTGCTTTGGTTCTTGGATATTTCGGATTGCTGTAATTTGATATGGATTAATCTCGATTCCACGCGAGCTTACAATGAGCCCTAGGAATTTTCTAGATGCTACCCCAAACGAGCATTTCAAAGGATTCAATTTCATCCCATATTTTCTGAGAATTTGAAACATCTCTGCCAAATCGTTGGTATGATCGGACGACTGTCTGGACTTTACCAACATATCGTCGACGTATACCTCCATTGTTTTTCCCAATCTGGTTTTAGAACATCCTATTCACCAACCGCTGATATGTTGCACCGGCATTTTTCAGACCGAAAGGCATTACCACATAGCAATATAGTCCCAAATCTGTAATGAAGCTGGTATGCTCTTGGTCTGGGACATGCATAGGGATCTGATTATATCCTGAATAGGCATCCATAAAGGAAAGGAGTTCATGACCTACAGTTGAATCTACCAATTGATCAATTCTGGGCAACGGGAAACTATCCTTCGGACAAGTTTTGTTTAAATCAGAGAAATCGATACACGTTCGCCACTTTCCAATGGTCTTTTTTACCAAAACTGGATTCTAAATCCAGTCAGGGTACGTCGAATCTTTAATAAACCCATTACTCTTCAGTTTCTCGACTTCTTCTTTCAATGCGGCAGACCTTTCTGGACCCAACATTCGCTTTTTCTGCTTGATAGGAGGATGTTTCGGGTTAATGCTTAGCGAATGACTCATAACCGAGGGAGATATCCCACACATGTCTGCATGGGTCCAGGAAAATACATCCAAGTTAGTTTTCAGAAAATTTGTTAATTTCTTGGCTCGAACAGGATCCAACTAGGATCCAATCTTCAGGACCTTCTCTGGGTCACTATCATCGATTGGTACATCCACAGTTGCTTCATTGGGAGTCGCCATTCTGCCCCCAGGCTCTTCATCCTCTCTAGGATCTATGTCCTCGGGCAACTCTCTGAGCGACCCTCCCAAAGGTACTTCCTTTAGTTGCTATGACGATTCCTCCCTTGGAGGGGAGGAGCCACCTTTCGCTTCTATATCTCTTCCTTTGCGGAGTAGTTTTAACTTTGCAATGTAGCATGCTCGTGCCACAACTTGATCTCCTCTAACAATACCCACACCGAAATCCGTGGGAAATTTCAACAATAAGCACCAGGGTGCAATACAGGCCCTGAATTTGGCTAGGGCTGGACGGCCCAAGAAAGCATTGTACGGCGATTCAATATCTAAGACCACGAAGGGGAGGATCCTTACTCTCTGGCGTTCCCCTTCCCTAAGGGTTACTGATAATTCCATGTATCCTATTACAGCGGTCGAGGCCCCATTAAATCCGCATATCCACCCTTCACATGGCTTTAAATCCTTCGGCTCGAGTTTCATTTGATCGAACGTTTTCTTGAACAAAATGTTGACGGAACTCCCGTTATCTACCAAGACCTTATGAACTATCGCTGGGCCAATGGTGACGGTGATCACCAACTGATCCTCGGTTAGGGAGTGTACTCCAATACTCTCTCGCTCGCGAAATATGACGTCATCGGACATCGTCTTCTGTTGCTTAATCAGAGCGCTGTCCTTAGGGTTACTGCACTCTCCCACTTCGAAATGCTGTTTAGCTGCATTTATGTATTGATCCATAGCTCAGAAACTGTGCCCTGCTAGGTGGAGCCCACCAATTATGGTATTGATAATGATATTTTTTCCTTTTTGCTGAGCCTCCAGTTTAGCAGTAAGTTGGCTTTGGTTTGGAGCTTGTACGGCTTGCCCCCTGTCTCTGGGAGTCACCTTATACTCATCAAGCTTCCCTTCTCGGAGCAGCCTTTCAACCACGTCTCTCAAGTGACGACATTCGTTTGTGGAATGACCGTGGATTTGATGAAAAAGACAGAATTTCCCAGTTTCACGCTCTTTCTCGGTAGAATCTCTCGGAGGAGGTCTTTTATACTGGAGGACATTATATGTATCCAGGAAGATGTTCTTCAATGTATTATTTAACGGTGTGAAGCTCTCAAATGGTCTGGACAGGGATCTCCTCTGAGAGTTATTTCCTCGATTTCTCTTCCGATTGTTGTTATTATTATTCCCTGATTGGCGACCGCTGTCTTGATTCTTGCTCCCAACGTTTACTTCAACCTTTCCTGAGCTATCTCCCGTTTGCTTGATGGCCACGTTGCTTTGGATATCTTCCTTATCAGTAGCTTTTCTTTTTCGATTAGCGTATATCTCCTCCCGACGCAGGCAAATATTGGCTTTTTCATAAAATATTTCTCTGGTCGGGGGAGGTTTACCAGCCAGATATCTTCCAAACTCGGTATCTTTATCAACGCCATCGATCAAGGCCATCAACACAGTTTGCTCATGCGGATCTTTGACTTCTATGACAGCCAAGTTAAAACGATCCAAATATGACCTCAGGCTTTCGTCCGATCGTTGTTTAATGAGGGATAGCTCGATCACATTCTTAGACCTCTGGGCATGAAGACGGAATTGGTTTACAAATTTCTCACTCAATTCCCTGAAGCTGGATATTGACCGTGCTGGAAGGCGGGTAAACCACAATAACGCCACATCTTCCAAGAATATAGGGAACGCTTTACATTTGACCGCGTCTGTAGCTGCAGCGGCATTCATTGACCAGGAGTACCGCATTAAATGCTGGATGGGGTTAGTCCTGCCCGTATAGCGATTCATGGTTGGCATATTGAAGCACCTCGGGAATGTAACATCCAGTATGTCGTCAGTAAAAGGTGTGTGACTGCGATATATGCCCCAATCTTCATTCCTATGTCCACGGCTATTTACCATGACTTGTCTAATCATTGCTTCAGCCTCTGCATGGGTCAGGGTAGATTCGGGATCAGCACTCCTTGCCCGACGTCCTCCTCCGTCGTTTCTTTGACGTGCTGCTATAAAATCTGGGCCCTGAGCAGAACTCCCTTGCCCCCTGTTGCCGCGGTCGATCACGCGACGGGTGGGAGGCATGCCATTCCTTGGTGGTAGAACAGGTTCATTTAAGTTGCGGTTACTAGTTCCTTGATTAAATGCCTCCTCTTCACGAGACGGAAGCGGCCCAAATCGAAGTCGTTCTATGTTTTCGATCCTTTCTAACGGGGGTCATCGTTGGTTCCTTTGGGGTTCTTCATATGACGATGTATGTTCCGGATAGAAAGGGTGAGCCGAAGGTGGCGAAACCTGCCTTGGAATATCATCAATTCTCCTGCCTAAGGCAGTAATATTTTGATGCAGTAATGAGCTCTCCTGCCTTTGAGCAGCCAGTTCATCGGTTTGCCTATCCAATGCTTCAAGTATTCGAGTTAAATGTCCCTCGGTAACTGGAGCAGAAGGATTAAATTGGTCACCAACATTCTCTCTTATACGTAAAGAGCTTGAGCCAGGCGAGAGGAACGAGCCATAACCTCCTTTCCGGGTTGGGTCGTAGTCTGCTTGTCTCTTTGGATCGCGGAATACTTACCTCGGTGGCTCGGAGCGCCCCCGGGACCGGATCGTGGAAGTGTTGGGGGGACGGTTCGTGACGAGGTCGTGGGAGCGAGTGGTAACTCCTTCAGCTGGTTGGATCGTGATCTCCTCAACGGATCGGTTTGCCCCCTCCTCTCGGCGAGTCGAGAGCTCCTCCTCGACCTGCTCGTGCACACTTTCTTCGATTGCTTCGTTTTCAGCTTCGTTCGCCTATGAAGCTCGTACTTCCTTAGACTTCTTTCCAGCCATAATATCTGAACTTCGCTGAAATCTTCAAAAACTAAAACAGTGGAGTTTTGGACTGTTTTCTTCGGACTTGAGTATCCAAACAACGGAACAACAATCCAATATACTAAGGATTCGATTCTCAGTGAAAGCACCAAAATGTTAGATCCAAAATTGGCTCTAACACCCAAGTTGTTCAATTATGCAGAAATTAATATCAGAAAAAATGCTAGAAAATCAGAAAAGACACAAGATTTATAGTGGTTCGGCGTTAACGAGCCTACGTCCACTTTATATCTATGATTATACTTGGAATCAGAGTACAATCGACGATTTATCCCTCAATCTCACTCTTACAATGTTTATTCACTCAATAATTTCGAGACAACTCTGAATAATAATGGAGGTGTAATAATGGTGGATTTAGAACTCAGAATTGCCGAAAAAGATACTGAAAAATGCCGAGTTCTGGGCTATTTATAGTTGATATTTGCAGGCGGATCGCGGTCATACGTGGCACAATTCTCGAGAATCTCGGACTGGTTCGTAGCTTGATGGAGAATTGGTCAATATGACAGTTATGGATAGGTGTCACGAGATCCAACATTCTTGGATCATGGTGGACTCAGTCCTGGCCTTCATTCTCTGTCTTCTGGTGTCGGATAGGGTCGAGCTGGATTAAGTGGATCGGATCGCATGGGGGCGCGGCGATCCGGGGAGAGCATCATGAATTGAAGGAGGATGAGTGGCTGCGATCAAGTTTTCACGAACTAGGGGCGTTGAGCTTCGTATTTTCTTCGTATGTGGATCTTGGTGGCTTGGTCAAAAAACTAGCCAACACATTCAAAATTCCAATTTATTTTATTTAAAAATTATTGGATTTCAAATCTAGTTAATAACTAGTACATTTTGATAAAAATATATTTTTATCTTTACAAACATGGAATTTTTCAACCCAATTCTTTCCAAATCATTTATTATGATTTTACACAAATTATTAATAATTTTATTAAGGCGCTTTCTGTCAATTTCCATAAACGGTCATCGAACTGCCTTTACAACGACCTTTTCCAAATTAGATATGGACATAATTCCAAATTCAACCGTTAGATTTCAAATATCTTATATTCGTTGGAAAGCTCTTTTCGATACGAAACTACCAGTTCCGTCTTTAGGAGAATCCTACGGTCGGATCTCCCGTAATGTCAATTCGAAGTCAATGGTCGAAGTTCGCGAACGGTCGCAGCGCGTCACGTTCTATTCAGGTCATTAAATATATATATTATATATTATATTTCATTGATTTTCATTTAAAATGTATTATATAAATCATTTATAAATTCATTTTAAAACGATTCTAACTTCATTTTAAATTTTAAATCAAAATTGAATATTCCATATCATTATAATATTTAAATGACAATATTTTCAAAATTTCAGATTTGAAATCATTTCCTTTTCGACATTCATTATAAAAATGAATAAATCGATATAAATATCGTTCGCGTCAAAATGGCGCACATCTAATCAACACGGCTTCACATTTTAATCGTTTACGGAATATTATTTTAAAATATTCTTTATTTTAAAATATTTGTTATTTTAAAATATTTGTTATTTCTGAATTGGAATCAGACGCATTCAATTACCTTTTAATATTATTTATATGGATTTCATACACACATGTACACAACAATAATTATACACAGTCAACGATCATCCAGAGTGCACTACTCAACTGCACAAGCATCAAATATAAATAATTAATGCTTACAACAGTCTGCCAACTAATCGATTGACATACAACTAAACAATTGGGATTTGTGTACGCCAAATATCATCCCAATACCCGTGTGGGGTTTCAACCAACAAATACTAAATATTATTTGTGTAGTTGGGCGATGTGTAAAATTATCGGCCCAATTGATATCACAAAAATAGACGAGCAAAAACAAACCATCCGACTTGTAAATGGATGTGTAGACTTATTTTTTTACTATCCAAAATTATTTTATTTATCGCAGTTATAAGCTAAAAATAATATTTTCAACTAACTAAATTTTTCTAACACTTGTTAGAAAATTTCGACAGCA
Organism: Allium sativum; assembly: GCA_030737875.1. Classification (NCBI taxonomy): domain Eukaryota; kingdom Viridiplantae; phylum Streptophyta; class Magnoliopsida; order Asparagales; family Amaryllidaceae; genus Allium; species Allium sativum. The sequence continues at coordinate 12,531,150 of JASFAX010000033.1, forward strand.
TAATGGCACGATACTAGAACCGGAATAAGGTCTAGCCTTATCCCTCGCCTAATACTGGCTCGCACCATACACAAACCAATTTCAATCCAATTCACATCCAAATCCAAACAAATAAATCAATCATTATCCAAATTTCCATAATACAAAAACAAACAACCATGGTTTGTACAATAAAATAGTGTCGGGGGCTTTTAAGCCCCGTCTGTAACCTAGTATATTTTTAATCGTAAAATAATTAAAGTGAGAAGGAGTTCTCACCTTTGGTTTCCACTCCGTCATTCTTTATTGGTCGGTTTGGACTCTGTTTGCTTTTGGTCGGTTCCATCGCAATCTGTTTCACGCGATTTATATTAAAAATCATATTTTTAACAATGCTATATATATTTAAAAAATCACATTTTCATAACGCTATCATATATACAAAAATCAAATTATTATGGCATTATCATATATATAAAAATCAAATTTTTATCATCGCTATATATATATATATATAAATCAATTTTTTTATCATCGCTATATATACATAAAAATCAAAATTTTAACATCGCTATTTATATATATATCAAGTTTTTATTTGATGTACTTATATATTAAAATCATATTTATATAACACTATATTATTATATATAAAAATCATATTTTTAACATCGCTATATAATTAAAAATCACATTTTTAACATCGCTATATATAATTAAAAATCACATTTTTATGCTATGTTCTTATTTTCAAAAATCATATTTTTATGCTATGTTCTTATTTATAAAAATCATATTTTTATGCTATGTTCTTATTTATAAAAATCATATTTTTATTTCAATGCTAGTTATATAAAAATCCTATTTTTATTTTTAAAAACAATGCCATATTTATTTATAAAAATCTGAAATTTAAACACAATGTTATTTTTATAAAAACTAATTTTAACAATGCTATTATATATATAAACTGATTTAAAATCAATGCTTTTTAATTAAATTAAACTAATTATTTAAAATAATAAATAAATAAATAAATAACTTACAGGTGGAATATGGGGAGGCTCGGCATTGAGGTGGAGCAAGGGGCGCCTGTGACCGGTGGCAGACAGGGGGGTGCGGCGATCCGGTTTGGGGAGGATGGCGGCCTAGGGCTTCAAATTGGTGGTGGAGGAGGAGCAAAGGGGCTGCGGGTCGGAGCTGGTGGCGGGGGTGATCGGCGGCAGAGTGGGAGCGGCGCCAGGAAAGCGAGGTTGCGCTGAACGAGGCTGCACGGTTTTTTATTTCTTTTTTCCTTCGATCTGAAATGAACGACCGGGGGGGGGGGGGGGGGAAGGGTTGACATTATAAATAAATAAATATATTTTTTATTTAATTAAATTCCAAAAAGTTACTTTTTAATTTGAACTCCAAAACAAGCCCAATGACTATCGCCCTAGTTAAATACCCTCATTTCGGACACAATGAGATATGTCCCGTAAGCTAGTTCGACTGTTTCAATCAGTTTTTCTTTAAATAAAAATATAAATCAATATACATTGAATTTAAATGTGCATTTTAATTTACCGGGGCTACATACTAACTCCAAAAATTCCAGAAAAATAAATCTAGCTATGTTTTGATGATACGATCCTAACAAAACTAATTCCGTCGAATTTGGAGGCCGTTTGAAAAATGGCCATTTTCAAGTTGATTAAATTCAAACAGAAATTACCAAACATGTTTAAATTCACCATGCTCACATAATAATTCCAAAAATTATGAAAATTGGAATCTAATAATAATTTGACATTCCAGATCCGACAAAAGTGGTTTCATCGAAAACGGAGGTCGTTTGCAAAATGGCTATTTTTAAGGGCTATATAATATATAAAATATATATAAATTCCATAGCGACTATTTTATATTTTAATCTGGGCATAACTTTCAATTTATATTATGAATCTAAATTTTTCACATTCGTTAGAAAGATATATTTCCACAGATTCAAATATTTCTGGTTTTACTGAAATTCGATTTATTTTGAATCCTATGCATTCAATTGAAATTTAAAATCAAATTTTCAAACTACCACGCCATTTCAGGCTCGTTTTATAATTAAAATCAATTTATACGTTCTAAATTCGTTTAAAATAAGTCTTTAGTTGTTATTATTTAAAATAAATCATTTTAAATATTCAAAATCCATTAAAATTGCTAAAATAAAAATTTTAAATTGGTTTTGAAAATTTGGGTTGTTACAATCTGCCCCACTTAAAATCTTTCTATCCTCGAAAAGGAACGGAGCTGAAGGTTGTTTAACCAACCAACTCAACTTTCATTCTTCAACTTTTCAGTTTCTAAGAAATTCTAGTTTTTCAAAAATTTGGCTAACACCCAAAATTTTCGAAAAATTTCGCCATAACCTCCTTTGTATGTGTTGATATTTAAAACCGTAACTTGCCTCACAGGGCCCTCACCAGTCCAAAAGAAAAGGAGAAAGCCAAGCGGCTAGCCAATCGATTCATAAAATCATCTAAACCCAATAAAATAGTAAATATGTACCTATTTGTCGGGCATACAATTTTATTCCTCTTCTTAGTTTCCATGCTATGACCTGTCCACACATGTACATGTATACAATTGCAATCAATTTTCAATTCAGTTTAATATTAATTCAATTTGGCTAATTTTACCTTCATTCTCATATTGGTTCAATTTTTAATTAGTCAAACAAATTATCATACAACACAACCATTAATCAATTAATTGATTAAATTTTCAAACATATAACTTCAATATATTCAAAAATCCAATTTTCAGTGCCAAATCACAACGATAGACCCTATCTAGTTTTGGTCCTCACACCAGTCAATTGGAAATAAATAGATATCATACTTTCGAAACTCGAACATAAATATTGATGATGCGGCCGCATCACCAGAATTATCCCCGGGCTACCAGAGTGTGATTCTATATCCATCCAGTATATTTGACGTTTCGAATATACGTTCATGACGCATATATGAAAAATCTTCATATTCTCGATTGTTCAAAATAAAATAAAGTAATATACTCAAATACGTATAATTAGATTAGATTTTCAAAACTAAATTTGTTTTTAATAAATAATACTCTTCTAACCCATTCTAGGATACTACTGATCCTATCTCTAACGAGTCATTCTTATTGGATATTACTAATCCAATCTATGATGAATTCTTTTGTTCAGTTCTAATGTGTCTTGTTCTCGAGCTCTGTAAACCAAAGCTCTGATACCAACTGTAGCGACCCGAACTTCCCGGCTGGCCTAAACTGAACAAGAAGGAGAACTGCTTTGAGAACAAGACTAATCGAAACACAAACGACAGAACATTTCATTGCTATTACAACAATTTACATCAGAGTACAATAATATAATAGAGTATGAGTAAATAATATACATCAGAAAAATATCAAAGATTTAAATATCAATTAATTAATTAATTTAAAACTTAATCCTGTCAAAAAATTAATTTAAAACTTAATTCCCTTTCTAATGGCGACATCCAATTCCCTTTCTAATCCGTCTTCTCCATCTTTCGCATCTGCCTTTCCACCACTTCATTCTCGCCCTCCTGATCCTCCTCCTTCAACAAGTCCTCATTCTGTCAATCCTTCTTCTGATAATCCGACCTCTACTTCAAATGGTCTTTCACCGAATCTTCAATCGACCGTTGATCCAGCCGCTTCTGCTAATGGTAATTCATCATCAAATCCGCGTGAATAACCTGTTGAAATCCGTGATTCGATCCATATTATCTCTCCAGTTACCTCTGATCCAATCGTTTCTTCTGATAATCCATCTCTTTCTGCAAACATTGCCGAAAACACCCCTAATGCATCGAACCCCTCGCGGGAAATTCCTGTTATCCAAGATCAATCTCTTCTCAGAAAAGACTTTGTCTCGCTTTTTAAGGACCTTCCGCGTAACGCAGGTAAATTCAAGCCAATTCATTTTGATATTCCACGTGATTCTTCACGTAAGAAAATTCCTGATTTTATCAAACAAGAAGGATTGAAATATTGGAATGATTATCTGGTGGATTTTTTCCTTGATGGTACACTATCCTACATCACTGTTGTTAATTATCTTCGTAATCACTGGAAATTGAATGGAGATTTTGAAGTAAAGTCAGACGGTTCTAATTTTTTCTTCAAATTTGCAAATGTTCTAGATAAAGAAAAGGTTTTACATGCTGATCCTTTATTCATTCGGGGATGAATGTTTATTATTACTCGATGGGATCCCGCCATAGGCAGTTCGCAATCTCAAATTCGGAAAGTACCCATCTGGATTCATCTCCATCGAATCCCCCTCCTGTTATGGACTCTATACGGCATCATCTGGCTCGTTTGTCACATAGGAAGACTTATTTGTTTTGATGAAAGTACGGAAAGAATGCAACGTTTCAGATATGCAAAAGCTCTAGTTGAGATCTCCCCGGATTATGAACTTCCGGATTGTATTCCTATTGATGAATTAGGAGTGAATTGCCCTTCGGTGCAGGTATCGTACGATTGGAGACCGTCTATATGCACCATCTGTAAGGTGTTTGGTCACTCCACGTTGGGGTTTGAACATAATTTAAGCAAAGAAGAAATAGATTTTGATCATCAATATGATGATAAGGAGCAGTGGTATGCAAAACAGGGTATGAATGGGCAAAGGGAGTGGAAAGTTGATAAAAAGACAAATAAGCAAGAAGAATGGAAAGAAGTGATTAATAAGAAGAAGCAGATTTGGTTTAAGAAAGTAAATGCTCAGAACGCTCAGCAGGAAGATAATCTAAAGCAGAATTTGCAGTTTGTTAATGCAACGCAGGAAAATAATCGTAAGCAGGATGTGAACCAAAAGCAGTCTGGAACAAATACACTTGCAAGTGATCTTGAATGTAACAAAGCGCAGTCTGTTAAAGGTATGCCGCGAGGAATTTTAATTGTTGACAGCAGTGGTAGAATACATGAACAAAACGAAAACTCTGAAGGGGAATATCATGGGGATGGAAAGGACGTTTCCAGCAAGAAAAGTAAAAGTGCAAATTTGTTCAAGGGGAAGCAAGTGGTTATTGATAATATGCTTGAAAATGGTGAATTTCCGACTCATAATAATTTTTCCTTATTAGAAGACTTGTCAAACGAGGAAAATGTTAATGAATCATCTAAATCCGTCTTGGCATCGGCTGTTAGTGGTGAAATTTCTACAAAGACACAATCTAATCCTGCGGATCCCTCTCTATTTTTTGACATCCCCTCCGCTTCTAAGTGTAGCAGGAAACTTAACTCTCCTTACTCGCATCTTTCATTACCACCCCATATTATCCTACCCCCTCCATCATCTCAACATGACAAAACCTCTCTTTCTTTGGATAACGTCTCGTCACATCATGGCAGTAAAAAGAAAAAGAAAGGTAGGAAAAAGAAGACGCAAAACCCTGTCATATGTAGCTTTGATGATTTGAATGATGGGAAGGAATTCTCCCCTAGTGAAACAATGCCACGGTCTATACAGGATAATCCATCGAAACGGCATACAAGGAAGCACCCCACCCCTCTTGTAAATCCTTTGTCGCAATGATGATGCCGAGAATAGCTTTTTGGAATGTTCGAGGTTTGCATTTAACCTCAAAGCAAAGTGATCTCAAAGCTTTCATTAGAGAAAATAATGTACAAATCATTTGCATTTCAGAAACGAAACTGGACTATAATTTAACGTTGAGTGCTGCTGCTTTTATCTGTCCAGGATGGAACTTTGATCATAATCTTTTGGATTCTAGCTATGGCAGGTTTCTTACTTTATGGAATCCAAAATTCTTTCATTTGTTAAAGCTTATCTCCACTGACCAATTCATTCACTACAAATGTGAACTCTTACTCACAAAAGACTTCTTTTTTCTAACTTCTGTTTATGCCCATAATTCTGTTGCTCACAGACAAATTTTTCTTGATTCCCTTCCTTCTTTGCATACCTCTCTCGATCCTTGGATCATTGGAGGCGATTTCAATTGCATGTTCTCCTCTTCTCAAAAATCTGGCGGTTGTTGTCTTTCTGTAAAGGACATTGCACCCCTTAATCAAGCTTTATCCCAGTCCTGCTTGTCTCCTGTCAGTAGCTATGGCTTTGAATTTACCTGGTCTAATAGAAGCAAAACTGGTAATCCGACTCGTTGTAGACTTGATCATATTTTTGCTAACATCCTCTTCTTCCATCTATGGCCTAATTCCTTTTATCAAACTCTTAATTCTTCCCTCTCAGACCATTGTCCTTTGCTTTTCAATTGGGGAATGGATCAAGCTATTCGCAAGGGTAACTCCTCTTTTTAATTTTTTAATTTTTGGACTAAACATGTGGATTTTCCTTCTATGTTAGTGCAGGCATGGTCGCATCAATTCCCTGGAAACCCATTGCGGAGGCTACTCTGTAAATTCAGGCATCTTAAATTTGTTTTGAAAGCTTGGGCTTCTTCTACTTTTGGAAATGGTTCCAAACAATCAAGTTTAATTCGGCAGGAGTTAGCTGGCATCCAGGAAAACTTGAACAATCAACCACTTAATTTGGACTTGCAGCATGATGAAGAAGTTCTCCAGCAGAGATTGCGAGAGGCTTTAGATATGGAATTGCAGGCGTCGAAAAAACAATGATATTTAAAGAAGGAGAAAGAAGCTGATAGAAACACTAAATATTTTCATAATGCAATTAAAATTTAAAAGGCTTTGGGTGCTGTACACATGGTGAAGGATATGCATGGAGTTATTCATGATTCACAAGAGAATATTGACAATGCTTTTGTGGACTACTTCAAATCTATTCTTGCTTCTCCTGTTCTGACAAGTTTTGATGTGCAACCGTTGTTTAATGTTAGTCTGCCTTTTCTCACTGATGATCAGTCCATGAATATCATTAGAGAAATATCAAATGATGAGATAAAGGAAGTAGTGTTCTGTCTTGATGCTACCCGTTGTGGAGGACCAGATGGTTTCAACGCATTTTTTATTCAGAATTGCTGGTCTACAATAGATGATGATATCGTTTGTGCTATCAATGTTTTCTTCATGCACAATCATTTACCTGCTACTTTCTCTTCTACTGCCATCGCCTTGATTCCTAAAAATGATAATCCAATTTCAGTGTCAGATTTTAGGCCTATAACTTGCTGCAACATATTCTATAAAATCATTTCCAAGATATTAGCCACTAGATTACAAGTAGTATTACCATCAATCATTTCCGATAATCAATCTGCTTATATCAAGGGGAGGAGCATTAGCGATAATATCTTGCTATCACAGGAGCTGTTGTATGGTTATAATAGGAAAAACATTTCACCTAGGTGTATGCTTAAGCTAGATATTAAAAAATCTTTTGATTCAGTTTCATGGTACTCTATTCTGGCAATAATGTCTCACATGAATTTTCCGCTGCCTTTTCTTGCATGGATTTATACATGCATTAGTTCTCCTCATTACTCGGTTTCAAGGAATGGTAGTCTACATGGTTACTTTAGAGGTACTAGGGGAGCAAGGCAAGGAGATCCAATCTCTCCATACCTTTTCATCATCACTATTGAGTTGCTAAATTCTCTGTTAATTGAGCAAGTGCGCAAAGGTTCTCTAGAGATTCATCCCAAGTGCAAGTACCCTCTAATCACGCAGCTTTTGTTTGCTGATGATTTGGTCATTTTCACTAAGCCATCTATTCGTAATATCCACTGTATTTTCAATACTTTGGACTGCTTTCACAATATTACAGGTCTTCAAATCAACTTTGGTAAATCGCACATCCTCATTGCAGGCCTAGATATGGAGAAGAAAATGGATATCATTAACTGTTCTAGGCTAGCTGAAATGCCATTAAATGCTTTTTACCTAGGCTTGCCTCTTCTGTCCTCATGGATCACAAAACAACAGTGCCTTCCTTTATATGAAAAGATCATCAACAAGCTTCAGCAATGGACAAATTGCAAACTTTCGCAAGCTGGACGGTTAACTATCATTCAATCTGTTGTTGCTGCCATGACAACATATTGGATGAGGCATTATATTCTTCCTACTAAGTTGGTTGACATGATAACTAGTGCAATGAACAAGTTCTTATGGCATGGTGATCCATATTCTAAGAAGTTGATACCATTTTCTTTTCATAAGCTTTATGGCAGCAAGAAACATGAGGGCCTTGGAATTACAAATCTTTACAAGTGGAACCAGGCGGCTATTTCAAGTTACATTGAAAAATTATTTGCATCTAACAAAGGATTATGGGCTACATGGGTGCACGCTAATTTAATTGGTGCAAAGAATTTTTGGATTATGATTTTTCCTCATGGATGTATTTGGAGTTGGAGAGCTATTCTGAAGTTGCGCATTACTTTCAAGCAGTATATTCAATGCAACTATAGAATCATACCAAATTTATCTTTTTGGCATAGTCCATGGGCTGGACCAGGACTAATTCTTAGTGAAATTGTTGATCAAAACATCATACATAATTCGGGTATTCCTCATTCGGCGAAAGTAATTGATTATATTCATGACAGTATGATTAATTTACCTTATAGTAGTTTGGCTAGCTTGAGGGAGCTATGGTCTCAGATTGCTCTACATTTTTATATTCCTAGTGACGATGGAATTCTTTGGATGGGTAAGCCTCACACTATTAAAACTCTTTATAACTTGATGTGCCCAACCAGAAATGACTTTCCATGGTATTCAAGAATTTGGAACTATGGAAGTTCAGCTAAAGATAATTTACTTCTATGGAAGATTATGGCCAATGCTATCAATACCAAAAATAAGTTTTTTACATACGGTATTGTGCAAGATGAAGAGTGTGTGCTTTGTCATGGTTCAACGGAAACCAATGTACACCTTTTCTTTGAATGCTCATATGTACATTGGATTTGGAAGAGGTTACTGGCAACTGGTGGATTCCATAGACCATCTACTTCAAGTCAAATTGAATGGTACAACATCTTTAAAGCGACTAGATGGCGTAACAAGAAGACTAGTGTTTTGCTGAAACTACTAAAGAAATTCACTACTGGAGTATGGAGAGAAAGGAACAATAGGATATTTGGCATTGGATCAAACACGGCTGATCAATTATACACAATCATTCATAATAGTATGCTCAAGAAGATAAATATGTAAATGCAGCTTTTTGTTTTATTTTGCATGCTTGATAGCATGTAATAAACAAATGTAATTATTTGTGTGTAAATAATAAAGTTCCACTTTGCCTTTCAAAAAAAAAAAGATTTAAATTACAAAGCATAGCAGCGGAAAAATAATACATAACATAGCTGAAAGAAATACACAGATACAAAGCTTTCCGAATATTGCTCCAGCTGTAAATCCAGGATCCTGGAAAAGAAACATCTGCAAAAACTAAAAGTACTAGCTGCCCGTGTGGAAAATAGGGGCATCCAGAGTTTAGGTCAAAACAATAAACTCCAGGTCAGTCATGGGACTGGTGTGAGAACTAAAAACAGTTATTAAATCTTTACTTTAAAAATAAAGTAAATCAAGGGACAACGTTGTATAACACGGAACGGGTTTTCTCCCAAGAATACCAGTGCATAAAACAAACAGCGCAATGATTTTTGGAAAAATGAAGCTATTATAAGACTTAGGTCCCATTAGACAATGCAACGCAAGCCGCAGGATAGAGTTTTACCTTATAATAGCCAAGCATGCTTGGTACGTTTAAAAGAAAATCATTTGATACAATTATAAGTGTATAGTGTCAAAATCAACTTCAAATATAAATGTATCAATCATAGACGGCATAGTACCCCATCCTACTATGTCGCCATACTAGTTATGCAATTAAAACAGAAAAGTCGCATATTGGAAATTGGATTCCATCTATGAATCGAGGCCAGGGATGGCTCCTCACCGATTCGAGACACTCTAGCAAATGCCTCAGGATCCCCCGCAGTGAACCCTTGGATCTTCAGCGTCGGTCCACAATTACGTTAGTGGATTAGTATTCCTGAACACACATTTCCCGGTCCTATCGGACCTATCCATCGGCTCTGTAGTAACCAATATATCTGAGGCGCTTCGCTATCCATTATCCACATAGGTAAAAAAATATAAATGCCTGGGCTCCATACCATGAAACCACCCATAGCTAGAAGGAAACGTTGTGCACTCCCTGTAATCACGATCCCGTTTTTGACTCATACCGAGGTGTGAGGCTCGCGAATTAACGCTATACACAAAGCTATGATATTTAAGTCGTGCATTGATCATCGACCACAAGACTCTGCTTTTCAACAGAAGCCTTGATCGTTTGCATCTTAGCACGCCACACTGACAATTCACGCCATGTAACTGATGTCTATCGATATATAACCTCTAAGCTCGTACGTCTCAGAGAAGGGTGTTAAGAAAGAGAATAAATTCTCCGTCACCAAACAGATATATATTTAATAGAAATCAATCAACACAGAATAAAATCCAATGTCAGACACACATCCATTTACTAGTTCGTTCTAGGTCTGAACGAAACCGGAGACACCTTATTCCTCGTCCTATATGTCCAATACAGGAGAGAGGTCCTCGCATATCCAGTCGATCTCCAAGTACGTCTGGACGATCACCACGTATTACCTTGTCTTTGGTGTACAGCCCAATCAAGACATCGGTAATCATCCAAACGATGTGAAGAACTCCGGTCTTCAACCACCGTCTTCATCGTCAACTTATCATCGAATCGATTATTCAGAATGGATATTAACCCGGCCTTTTCGAATAAATTCACGTATCTTATAATCAAGTGCTATAAAAACATAACATACGCCTCATTCCAATTCTGAATATTCTTTTATTAAAAGATTCATATCATTAGGGAAAGGTTCCCATTAATTTTATCAAAGATAAATTCTTTAAATTTATTCTTTAATCTTCCTTTGGATATCAATTCAAACCAAATTAAGGTTTATCCAAACCAGTCGGGATTAGCGCACCTTACCGAAGTAATCATTTGTTATATTTCCCAATCCCAACCTATTTATCCCACGGAGCAAAACTGGTAATACTCCATATCTAACACCACGGTGTTATCGGTAAATTTATTTTCCATTTCACGTTCAAATCTAATTAAAGATTTAACTATCGCTTGGAGTAAAAACTGGTGGTACTCCATTCTTGATCATTTCCCAAATTTGATAATTTAAAATTATCCCATTCACATTTTAATCTAATTAAAGATTCATTAGAACTCCACTTAGTTTTAATCTTCCAACAATCATTATTAATCATTATTTAACTTTGGGAAATCAAACATGCCACACTGACAATCTACACCGTACCACTGATTTTTGCCGATATATAACCTCTGAGCTCATACGTCTCAGAGAAGGGTGTTAAGCAAGAGAATAAATTATCCACCAACAAACAAATATATATTTAGAAGAGATCAACAATACAGTTCGAAATACAATGTTAGACATGTAATCCTATCTTTAACTGGGTTAAAGAACTAATGTCATTTAAAACACAGTTCACGATAAACCCAAAATCACGTTCCACTAATTATGGAATCTTCACGGAAAACATATCAATATATAATCGATATCAATTTCCGTATCCTACTAATAATATAAATGAAATAACGACAATGCCTTTTATATTCTAGATATATTAAAAGTCTTCCTCCATAGAAGCTCACTTCGATTATTATTAAAACGAATTCCATTCAATTCCAATTTAATATATTAAATTGGAAACCTTTACTTTGGAAAATTCCATTAAATCTTAGAATAAAGACTTATAAACTCCAAATCTTACTTCACTTTTAATCGGGTCAAAGAACAAGTGTTATTTAAAACACCATTCACGATAAACTCAAAAATCCGATTCTTAATTTAATTCAAATTAAATATTGATTAATTGGTAAACTTCTCTAAATCTTAGTTAAAAGATTTATTCTTTTCTCAACTAGGTTTAAGAATAGTGCCAGTAAAGACACCGTTCACGACAAACCCAAATCCCATTTGATATTAAATACAAGGCTCTGAATAGAAATTATATCGGCTTATATTCAATATCAAATTCTAAAACCAACAAATATCGTATTGGAAATAACGACATATATATCTTCTAAATTTCCATAACAATATCCGTATAATCATGGAATCCAATATCGAAATATTCCGAAGATTATTTTCATTCCAAATCCATTCCAATTTGTTCATTGGAAATTTCTAGTTATATTAAAACCATTAACAAATCCAATTTATTTTATTTAAAAATTATTGGATTTCAAATCATGTTAATAACTAGTTCATTTTGATAAAAATATTTTTTTTCTTTACAAACATGGAATTTTTCATCCTAATTCTTTCCAAATCATTTATTATGATTTTATACAAATTATTAATATTTTTAATAATTTATTAAGGCCCTTTCCGTCGATTTCTATAAACAGTCATCGAACTGCCTTTACAGCGACCTTTTCCAAATTTGATTTGGACATACTTCCAAATCCAACCGTTAGATTTCAAATCTCTTATATTAATTGGAAAGCTCTTTTCGATACGAACCCAATGGTTCCTGTTTTAGGAGAATCCGACGATCGGATCTCTCGTAATGTCAATTCGAAGTCAATTATCGAAATTCACGAACAATCGCGGCGCGTTCTACTCAGGTCATTAAATATATATATATATATATATATATTTTGTATTTCGTCGATTTACATTTAAAATGTATTTTATAAATCATTTATAAATTCATTTTAAAATGATTCTTACTTCATTTTCAATTTTAAATCGAAATTGAATATTTCATATCATCATAATATTTAAATGATAATATTTTCAAAATATCAGATTTGAAATCATTTCCTTTTCGATATTCATTATAAAAATGAATAAAATCGATATAAATTTCGTTCACGTCAAAAGGGCGCACATCTAATCAACATGGAATCACATTTTAATCCTTTATGGAATATTATTTTATAATATTCTTTATTTTAAAATATTCATTATTTTAAAATATTCCTTATTTCTGAATTGGAATCAGGCACAGTCAATTACCATATAATATTATTTATATTGATTTCATACACACATGTACACAACAATAATTATACACAGTCAACCATCATCCAGAGTGCATACTCTACTGCATAAACATCAAATATAAATAATTAACGCTTAAAGCAGTCTGTCAACCAATCGATTTGCATACAACTAAACAATTGGGATTGGCGTATGCCGAATATCATCCCAATACCCGTGTGAGGTTTCAACCAACAAATATGAATATTATTTGTGCAGTTGGGCGATGTGTAAAATTATCGACCCAATCGATATCACAAAAATAGGCGAGCATAAATAAGTCGCCCTACTTGTAAATGGATGTGTAAACTTATTTTTTTACTATCCAATAATTAGTTTATTTATCGCAGTTATAAGCTAAAAATAAGATTTTCAACTAGCTAAATTTTTCTAATACTTTTTAGAAAATTTTGGCAGCACAACGGCACGATACTAGAACCGGAATAAGGTCTAGCCTTATCCCTCGCCTAATTCTGGCTCGTGCCATATACAAACCAATTTCAATCCAATTCACATCCAAATCAATCCAAACAAATCAATGATCAATATCCAAATTTCCACAATACAATCCAAACAAACAACCATGGTTTGTACAATAAAATAGTGTCGGGGGTTCTAAGCCCCATCTGCAACCTAGTATATTATTGATTGTAAAATAATTAGAGTGAGAAAGAGTTCTCACCTTTGGTTTCCACTCCAACATTCTTTATTAGACGGTTTGTATTTTGTTTGCTTCCGGTCGGTTCCATCGCAATTGTTTCACGCGATTTATATTATTTAACAACACTATATATATATTTAAAAATCACATTTTTATAACACAATCATATATATATAAAAATCAAATTTTTATGGTGCTATCATATACATATATAAACCAAATTTTTATCATCGCTATATATATATATATAAATCAAAATTTTATCATCGCTATATATATATATATATATACATATAAATCAAATTTTCATCATCGCTATATATATAAATCAAATTTTTATCATCACTATATATATATATATATATATATATATATATATATATGTTAGACCAAATTTTGGTATTAACAACCAAATCCAAATCACAAATCACAAAAATGCAGAAACAGTAAAATAAGAGGAGATATACGAAGTTTTTATAGTGGTTCGGCTCAAACCAAGCCTACGTCCACTTTATGTTTTCTTAAGTCCTAAGAAATTACAAGTACAATTCCTTCCTACAATCCGTAGGATTCATTCATATACAACATCCTTGTATTTTTATGAAGAAGAGGAGATTAGAGATTGATTTTATACACGATAGCCTCATGTTAGATTGAGTTGAATTGGCCTTCTTGTATATACAAAGTCCTTGCAATGATAATGGTGGAATCCGTGAAGAAGAATGGCCAAAAGTCCCTTGAAATTGCCATGTGATGGTGTATTTATAGTTGTAGTGAAGCCCTAGGGAGTTTCGGTTCGGATGCCACGTGGCACACATCCCAAGGATCCTAAAAAATAGGGGAAAACATGGAGAAAGTCTCCCTAATTCGTTGTATGCCATGTGGAGTTAGATCCATGAGAGTAGGACGTAGTTATGCCATAGGAATCGGTCAAAGCTTGTGTGCAGAAGCAGGTCCAGGGGGTCGGTTCGGTCCTCCGATCCGAACCGGGTAGGCCTTTTTGATCCAAAGGCGCCATGCTTCTGAGCCGTAAATGAGAAGTGGTTTGGTTTCCACCACATACGATCCGAACCGAAGGAGTCGAGCTAGAAATCCCAGTGCCAAGCTGTTTCGAGGAGTGGGGTCGGATTCTCCTTGTTCCGAACCGAGCCGTCATCTTCAATCCGAACCGAGAGGTCAAGTCAACTCCCAAAATCCAAGTTTTCGGTTCTACATGCGTTCACGGAAATGGGCGTAACTTTTAAACCGTAAGTCCGTTTTAGCCAAACGAATGCTCTACTTGAAGCTAATTCAGAGAGCTACAAGAGTTACAGAGCAAAGCTCTATAATTGATGTTTTTGGGCCCAAAAGAGGTCATCTGCTATGACTTTCGGGCCGTTCTTTGTTTGTGATGCGACTTCAACCAAATCGCTTCTTGTCTTCTAACGATGTTCTCAACGCTTGAGTGTGTTGCTAACCGGAAATTCCATGTGTAACTTCTTTGACTAAAAAGCATGTCAACAATATATATATATATATAGAATCAAGTTTTTATTTGATGTCCTTATATATAAAAATCTTATTTTTATAACGCTATATTACTATATATAAAAATCATATTTTTAACATTGCTTAATATATAATTAAAAATCACATTTTTAACATCGCTATATATAATTAAGAATCACATTTTTATGCTACATTCTTGTTTATAAAAATCATATTTTTACGCTATGTTCTTATTTATAAAAATCATATTTTTATTTCAATGCTAGTTATATGAAAATCCTATTTTTATTTTTAAAAACAATGCCATATTTATTTATAAAAATCTGAAATTTAAACACAATGTTATTTTTATAAAAACTGATTTTAACAATGTTATTATATATAAAAAAACTGATTTAAAATCAATGCTTTTTAATTAAATTAAACTAATTACTTAAAATAATAAATAAAGAAAACTTACAGGTGGAATATGAGGAGGCTCGGCGTCTAGGTGGAGCAAGGCGAGGGGGTGGTGGCGCCTTTGACCGGCGGCAGACTGGGGGGTGCGGCGGTCTGATTTGGGGGGATGGCGGCCTAGGGTTACAAATTGGGGGTGGAGGAGCAAAGGGGCGGCGGGTCGGAGCTGGTGGCGGGGGTGATCGGTGGCAGGGTGGGGGCGGTGGCGCTGAACGAGGCTGCACAATTTTTTATTTCTTTTTTCCTTCGATCTGAAATGAACGACCGGGGGGGGGGGGGGGAGAGAATAAAGGAGTTGACTTTATAAATAAATAAATTATTTAATTAAATTCAAAAAGGTTACTTTTTAATTCAAACTCCAAATCAAGCACAACGACTGTCATCCCTAATTAAATACCCCAATTCCGGACACAATGAGATATGTCCCATAAGCTAATTCGACTGTTTCGATCATTTTTTCTTTACATAAAAATATAAGTCAATATATACTTAATTTAAATGTATATTTTAATTTACAGGGGTTACACACTGACTCTAAAAATTCCAAACAAATAAATCTAGCTATGTTTTGACGATACGGTCCTAACAAAACTAATTTCGTCGAATTTGGAGACCGTTTGAAAAATGGCTATTTTCCAGTCGATTAAATTCGAATTGAAATTACCAAACATGTTTGAATACACCATGCTCACATATTAATTTCAAAAATTATGAAAATTGGAATCTAGTAATAAATTGACATTCCAGATCCAACAAACGTGGTTTCATCGAAAACTGAGGTCGTTTGCAAAATGGCTATTTTTAAGGGCTATACAATGTATAAAATATATAAATTCCATAATGACTATTTTAAATTTTAATCAGAACATAACTTTCAATTTATATTATGAAATCTGGATTTTTCTCATTCGTTAGAAAGATATATTTCAATAGATCCAAATATTTCTGTTTTTACTAAAATTCAATTTATGTTGAATCATGTACATTCAATTGAAATTTAAAATCGAATTTCAGGATCGTTTTATAATTAAAATAAATTTATACATTCTAACTTCATTTAAAATAAATTTTTAGTCATTGTTATTTAAAATAAATCATTTTAAATATTCAAAATCCATTTAAATTGCTAAAATAAAAAATTTAAACTGGTTCTGAAAATCCGGGTTGTTACACATGTTGTTGCCAAAATGAATCAATCTTTGCCAAGCACGACCCTTGACTATCCCAATCGAACGAATCCACGTACAGAACTGTCCAACCCTTGGTAAGCGTTATCCATTTATAGCGATATTGATCAAGCAATACTTTCAAGTAATGACTTGAATCTTTCCATACATGGTGGCATTTAATGATCTTGATCGAACCATCCCGTTGACAGAATGGTCCGATCTTTTCCATTCATAAGCCACATGACGATCCAATAAGTTGTTTAAAGTTGAAATTTAGTGTCGATTTCATATTTGATGAGCATGAATAATACTTGCCAAAATAATTTTATTAAAGTTCTAGAAACAAGAGTTCATTACATCTGAAACCCTTGGTTTATCACCATCTCATAGCTTGCTTAGGGATGGAACCTGTACCCGTACAAGTGCAAGTGGGTTTGCCATTTTTATTACAAACTAAATAAATCTAAAAATAAAGAGAGAAGGTTTGTCACTAGCTAAGAGTATGCCTAAGGACCAAATCCTGATCTCATACAAAACTAAACCGACTTAGCCATTGATTGCCCTCTTTCCATGTCATTAAGTTGATGACAATCCCTTATGTGGGGCTAGGTCCACCATGTTTTGTGCAGTTAATGGCTTCTCTAATTCCATCGTTATGACTTTTCCTAGAACATATTAAGGTAATCACCCTTTCTTGACCAGTTCCTCGACTTCATATTTCAAATGTTTGCACTCATTAGTGGTGTGCCCGTTGATGTCGAGGAAGGAGCATGCAGTGTTTTCTGGAGGTCCTTTACCATTCCCAGGTCTCCCACTTTAATGGTTTCCTATATGGAAGACGATCCTGGGTCTCCCCAGGTATCCTTTCCAGAGGTGCATTTAGGTCATCCTCTTTTAATTATATTTCCATGGCCTTGATGGCCTTTAGCTTTGTGCTTTCCCTTATTTATTCTAGAATCAAACAGTCCTCCGTCCTTAACAACATTAACTTCGAGGGCTTCGTGGTCTTCTATCACATCTTTTTTTCTCATAAGCCTATATGCTTTACGGTAGAATTCATTAAATCTTTTTGGGTATCCATTTCCAAAGTTATTTTAAATTTAGAACTGTCCAAGACTCCTGATTTGTGCAGTTAAAGCGCTTAGTGGTTCTATAGCGGCGAAGGTGCAAAAGGTATAGTGGGGATGACGCGGGGAAATAGAGGGTATATATCGGAGGCGCAAGAAGGTTCATTAGATGTAAAACCAAATATTTGAAAATTAATTCGTCATCTTTCTCACAATATATGTGTACAAGAAATTAATATTATACAATAAAATTAAGGAATATCATAGTTATGCATGCTAAACATTATAAGCGTGATTGATTGTTACGATATATTATGCGCTTATACCTTAAATTTATCCCTTTATGCTAAATTTACTGAATTTTTTTAAAAGAGAACTAGTCAAATCAAGTTTTATATATTAGTACTGCTAAAGAAGACGCTAAAAACCCCTGATTTAGCGAATGCACAGAAAATAACAAGGCTAAAATTGGATATATTGTTCATTAGCGCTAAATTGAAATAGCATAGCGGTTGAAGAGCGCTATGGGCTATAACGGAGATATTGCGGGGCTTTACCGGAACTTTAACTGCATAGCTCCTAATGCTACCGCCATAAGGACCATAAATGGATTTGGACGATCTATTTAAGTGACTGCCACATAAAATCTTTCAAGAATTTTTTGTGGAGTTTCTCAGTCCTGTGCATGATGGTAGCGAGTGTCATCATGTTTTTGGATCGTATGATATAAACTCGAAATTGACCCATGTACCTTTCAACCAAATCAACCCAGCTTCCAGTGAAGCCATTGTCCAACTTACCAAACCACATGATATGTATATCAAAGAGGAAGAGTGAGAAGCATTTAGCCATTACTTAGTCTGATTCCCCTAAAACTTCCAAATTTCGCATGTATTTCATCAAGAGGACGGTCATATCCTTCATTTCGTCATATGCTTCTAACACATTAGGTATAAAGTCCAATGGATTCCTAGAATTTTGTATATTAATAGTAAATAGACTTCAGTTAATATGATCAACATCACTAATAACTAATCTGATACTCATTACCGGGCGGATAACATCTTTACAGCTATTGTTGTTGTTTAAGAATAACGACCAATCTTTAATCCAGTCTTCAGTTTGGATGTCAACATTTATTTCAAATTTAGCTACGCTTGTACCCGCTCAACTACGAGCATGCCCCAAAGGTTAAGAGATTTAGTTCTGGCCTGATCGTTTTATAGGAGGTTTTCCTTTGTCGATTTGTGTTATCAACGCCTCCCAAGCAAGTCCAGATTTAGAATCCCACGTTCTAGTCTGAAGGTGAGTAGTCCAGGTTGCATTGGGGAGATGTCCTCAGTCAAGGAGGTGTAGGGTCCAATTCTTAGAGACCGATCAGGACCAATCTAATTCCCTTCTACGAAGGCTGATCCCGGTTACTGAGGTTCGTTTCCTTGTGTTCATGATGGATTTCCAGTTCCTGTATTTAGATTTTCAGCCCCATCAGTTTGTCCAACCTATTTGAGGAAATTAGCCATTATTTCCTTTTTCCATTTAAGTAGGTTTTTCTGACGTTCCAGTGTGTTTTCAAGTTGATTAACCACCTTATCCATTTATTCCCCCATCAGATAAGCAGAGAGATTTCTAGAAGAAAAAGCCTTCTGACTTCCTTTCATAGTTGCTCTTTCTGATTGTTTATCCATCTGCTTCTTAATCGCCATTGTTTCCTTAGCATAAAGTTTTCTTAGTTCAAATAGTATCTCCCGACCTAGCACACTAAAAATGTTAGAATGGATTTTGGTCAATCAGTCCTAACGCATGAGTTGTATGCAATTACATAATAAATTGTAGAACACAATCACAGAATTGTACGAAGAAATAAAAGAACACGAAGTTTTTATGATTGTTTGGAAAATGCTAGCTTACATCAACTTGAAGTAATCTTTATTTATGTTGTTGATTACGATTACAGGTAGTTGTTATACGAATGAGGAAACTAGAGTACATATGAAGCCTCTCCAAGATTTAGTAGAGCTTCCACGTAGAGAAGAGAAGATCCATTTTTCAAAGCCTTGGTGCTCTACATATATGAGAAACGATGAGTCAGATCGGTCCAGAAATGCGTAGGGAGTCCCACTTGGGTGAGATGACCAACCTAAGAGTTGGTGCCCGGGTCACCCCACATATGAGGGATCAGTACAGATCCCCTATGGGGATCTGTACCGATCCCTTAGGGGTTGCACCCTCTGTGTTCGACACCCAAGATGGTTCCCTCTTTGTTGCATCTGGCTCCATGTATATTGTATGCTTACTTTGATGATTTGATCTCCTGATTTTAAGTTGTTAAGGTAGTTTTGAGGAAGTCAAGTAATCTGAAATTCTGCACCTCAAGTAGGTGCCAATCCCATACCTGGTCAAATTCCTAGTTCTATTCCAGTGCTCCGGATAGGTATGAATTCTGTAAGTAACCAAAATCCTAGTTTTTTTCTTGTGCTTCGAACTGATAAAATCCCTCGTGTAGCTAAAATTCTAGTTTTGATTTTATGTCTCGAATTTGATACCTATCTCGCACCTAGCCAAATTTTGAGTTCCAATTCAAATTGTTCCTAAATGATATTCCAGTGAAACCATCTATTCTTAGCTTCATATAATCATCTGTACTCGATTCTCGAGCTATCCTGACATCAAAATATAAAGAATAGAGGCCTTGTAAAAAGGCGGATTAACACAATATAAGAGAAACAGTATATTCTGGTAGTAAAAAGCCATTGGCGGCCGTTGAAAACCGACATAATAGCCATTGGAATAAACATCTCCTTTAGCAATCACTTCCAACGACTTTTTTCCGACGGTTTCCAATGTTGCTAAGTGACTGTTTCCGATGGCTAAGCTTCGACAAGGGTCGTTGAAAAACATTAGAAAATTTCGACTGATAATCAATCTCTAACCATCAGAAATACTGGGTATTTTTAATATTTTGTGGCACCCTACATCTTCTAACCTACCGCCCATTCAACAATCAATTTCATAGTTCCATTTTGGGCATACATATATAAACAAGCTCATTTAGGCGTATATACATAAACAAATATATAATAAATAGAACAACAAATTAAATATATAGAATATAAACTTTAAAACATATCCAAACCATCAATCCAACCAATATATACAACAAAATCAACCCAAACGATTCATACATATATTATATCCACAAAAACCCTAGACTATTGTCAAACAACATCAAAAGCCAACCATACTGTATCAAAACCATCTTAACCATCTCATAATATATATACAAGTCAAAAACATGTCAAAACCAACCTCTTAAGTTACGTCTAAATCACCAGAACAATTAGATTAGAGGAGTAAACAATGGCGTTCCATGTACTTGGCCAAGCACTGGCTCAGTTTCTTCATCTCTATAGCATGATGCTGGTCGTGCTCTTGTAGCTCGGCGATCTGGGCTTGTAGCTCTGTAATCTCCACTATGTTGGGTCTTCTGATACGCCTTTTGATTTTTCCTAGCCTGCGAATACAATAAGTTGATATGTGTGATAACTTGAATATTGTTTATATATCTTAATAAAATCATGTAAGTTATTATGTTTGTAAATATAAAGTTTTATAAATATACCAAAAAATTACAAATAAGTTTGTATTTATAATAGTTATTCTGCTTGTCTATAATAGCATATTAATATAGCGAAATCATGTGAGTTACGTTTACCAATTTCATATGGCAATAAACTCTTTTATTTACTGTCGATCACTACTTTTTATTTTTGCATTCCAAGCTTAAACTAATAATGTCTTTTGAGTTAGGTTGTCACAAATTAACATGACCTAATTAAATTGTTAATGCCAATATAATAAAATAATTTTAATCGCTACTAATAACTACTAAGAACTAACAAATTTTTATAATGACTACATATATATATATAACTATACATTTACATATAACACAACATGACTAATAAGAGCCGACTAAAAATATTGCGATAATATTTAGAAAGTTGTAGATGTTTGTCACCAAATTTATCACTGTTGTCACTCATTAATCGTACACAATAATTTTCGAAATATGAGATTAAATGTGTTGATTTTCGGAATATCTTTTATTTATATGAATTGATAACTAAAGCAATATTTTTTAATAAGTGTTGATTTTTGGAATATCTTTTATTTATATGAATTGATAACTAAAGAAATATTTTTTAATAAATCATGTAGAAACTAATTCCATATATTTTCATTTAATACTATATAGAAATGTTAATTATGAAAATTAAAGAGAAATATATTAAAATATTTATTACTTGGTTTCCAAATCCATAGTGTTTATTATGGGATAGTGGATCCATAATAGACTCGAATTAATATAACATCCTCATCGACTGCAGTGATTTCATCACGTCATGTATCATCCAAGTAGGACAGGCAATTAAAACTGAGAACCGAAAACCCGAACCGACCCGACCCGAAAAGACCCGAACCCGAACCGAACCCGATGGGTCTCGGGTCGGGTCTAGGTGATAAAAATACCATTAAGACCCGATCAAACCCGACCCGCATAAACCTGACCCGAAAGACCCGACCAAAAAACATTGAAATATATGTATTTTTAGTGTATTATTCACCCGGACCTGAACCGACCCGAGCTTCAACCCGACCCGAACCGAATCACGGGTCGAGTCGGGTCCAGATTTTTGAGATGTATAGTTTAGACCCGAGAAAACCCGACCTGCCTAGAACCGAGACCCGCCGGGTCGGGTCCAGGTCCATCGGGTCAGGTCTAATTGTCACCCCTACATCCAAGAGCTATGTACGTGCTTGTTGAAACCGCTGTTGTAATGAAAAACACAATTGGATTTCACACAGTATAATTTTGATTCTTATTTACACAAGTTAAAACTAATTAATTATTATATACTTACATATGAAGTGGTTGCTTTATAAGCATACTGTTATTGGTATGTTACTAGGCCACCTCATTGGTCTGCTCCTGGCATGGGTATGAGCAAATACATCCCAGTATGACATGGAAACCCCATGCAACCTTTCCTAAAATAATTAAAGGATATATATATTATTTAATAACCGATTGTTCATAAGTTACTTAAAATTTGAAAACATAATTGTGTTTTGTAATCATAATCAATAAAATTACCAAGTCCTCGTGATGATGCTGGAACGATTTGGAATCACCACAATATGTCATTAGATACTTATTCCTATTTACGGTGTTCCTCTCTGATTCTTTTTATTAATTTAAATTGAAAATTGTGTTTTACAATTCCAAATCACATAAATATATGCAACAATTTAAACTGAAATATTGTAAAATTACCTCAAACTCCTCACGGATCCTGTAATGGCTCAACTTTTACACACTGTTTAAGTTGACATTGATCACACATGTCAACTCAAAAGCACAGGAAAGCAGATAGTTATGAGAAAGAAGTAGGAGGGTGAGAAGAAGAAAGAAATGTTATAATATAAGAAGAAGAACATCAACACTCCAGAATCAGAGTAGAATAAAATCTCACCGCGGAATGAATGAAATATAATATAACCAAACTATTTACACAAAGAGAAAAAACCGTATATATGATTACAACATCAGAGTACACACAACTATATTAGTATAATACTGATCAACACAACACACACACAACATAAATAAATTAGTACCAGAAAATATGGGACTATGTCTCAATTCCGTCTCCTCTCTCGAATCTCCAAAAAAATCTAACCTGGTAAATATACTCGGTTTGACTGGAGCATGTTTTGAGCAAAGCAAAATCACCCAGATTAGTCTGGAATACTTTCAGTGATAAAACTCACAACACACTAACTTCCTTAACTTTAATAATCATTTGAAAGAATGGAACTCTCGTAAGACACGACCACACACAAACATGGCACATGTTCTTACCTTATGATAACCAAATCACCTTTTTAATCATAATATTCCGATGATAATATACTGTTGTCTATCAAACCACAAATAAAATAAGAATATAGCCGAAAAGCTTGCATCTCACTTTTCGACATATTTGGTTTACAACTAAAAATGTACAGCTCCTATTGGAGTTTGGATTACCAACATGACTAGGTATGGAACCACCTTCTGAAAGTGTTCTCCAGATATGAAACATTGGGGTTTAACAAGAACATACTGCAACCCGGCTACATATGACCGACCACTCATTCATATTGAGTGTACCAAATATATCATCACTACCATTGGAATCAACAACCATATCATTTCGAAGCATACAAATAAGGGACAATCGATTTCTCTAGATCAGGTGATGATATACCCTAATGGATATGAACCACACAACCGTGCTGCCTCCCCGATTTCAGTCATTTCTCGATTGATGAGGCTTGAGGTCACAATTAACTTTCAGAAACATCACATTCACTTTGAATACCATATTGTCAGATAAGTCCAATCACTAATTAATTTTCATAAATATACTCTGGGTGTTAAGCTAAACGACATAACCATCTCTGCTACCACACTCGGCATATTTATAAAAACCAACGTACATGATTCTAGGAAACACCCTGTCAAACATTCATCCATACAAGTTCGTTTTGGGACTTAACGAAACCGAAGATACCTCAAAACGAAGAGGTTTACTGCTACAAGTTTAATCCCAGTAATTAACCAGTAACATCAACAAGTATCCCTCTCACTCTGAAGATTTATATCTTCAAATCACCCCATAAATATACCTGCAGGTTAGTTTTTGAACGCAAAGTCGGTTCGAAGTGGTTTTGGGTCCAGTCCCCATCCCGGTCTCCTTAAACTAACATGTCAAAAGTCAAATGGAATTTTATTGATAGTCGGGGTTTTAACTGTCACATTAAAACAGTACAGATCAGTACTTCAGCAGCTCAGACCCTTTTAATTAAAACTATTCATAAAAATCATTTCATTGATTTAAAATCGATTCCTTATACTTATCTCAACAAATCTTTTTTTTTTCATTACTTTGAAAACAACATCCAACCCTTATATCTTTAGAACAAACGTATTCACTAAAACCCCTCTTTATTTTCTTAACTTTGAAAATATCGTTATATATGAAAAGATAGATAGAGTATAGGATCGAGTAATAGGGAGCTGAGCGTATATGCAGAAGTGTTGATAATGTGATATATTATTCTTTGATATAGCTATGCAAGTGAAAATTGAATGAGATAAATACTGAGATATCACAGATAAGCAATATGTAAATGCAATAAATAAAAATAAACGACACCATGAATATTTATACCGGTTCGGAGCACCGTCCTACGTCCAGTCGCGGACTCCTTCTGAAATTTTACTAAACAATACCCTCATTTCAGCTAGAGGAATAGGTTTACAAATACCCGAGCAACAGAACGGGGACGCGAGCAGTAGAATGGGATTTCTCCTCAGCAGCCAAAGATGACTTATTGCCTAAGCAGCAGAACATGATTTTGCCTCAGCAGCCGAAGAGGACTTATTGCCTGAGCAGCGGAACAGGACTTCACAAATACAACAATAGCCTTGACTATATATGTGTTCTAAATAACATGGATCAGTCACACTGTGAGTACACCCTTCCTATAATATTACCCTCAAGTGTATGAAGTGTATGTGAAGATTTTAAGGAAGTAAAATCACTTTTGAATCAAGAGGTATAAATATTAATCAAAGATTCATATGATGAAAGATAATTTGAGAGCTTTTGAATGCACAGAATATAGATAGAATATGATCAGAAATTAGAGCAAGAATTGGTTATTTGGAAAGTGATATTGGAGTGTTTAAATAGTGTACGAAGAGTAGTAATCATTTGTGAAGATATTCAATTAAAAGAAGCATCCATTTCTCTTGAATTTGGATTGGATCTTTTCATGAAAAGAAGCGTCTCTTCACTGAAAACGACAATTGGTAAAATCAGTCGACTGGTGGAAAATGATCAGTCACTATTAGAAATTCGATTGTGTATATATGTGCACAAGTGCATAAAACTGTGCACATTTCAACATATTGGTCGACTCGTATATTATAGACCAGTCGACCGGTCTGTGCTTCTTTGCACAGTTTTGGCACTTGTGTTAATATATGATATATATATATATATATATATATAAAATCTATCATGTTAGTGTGTAATAATATTTGAGGATAGATTTTAACAACATATAACACATCTAAGACACAATTAAGTAAATAATCATACTCTATGAGCTCGCATATCACTTCTTCTTGATCTTCTCTTCTTTCTTGTCATGATTCAAAAACTCGTGAACTAAAAATATATTCACAAAATCCCTTTTTATTTCCTTTGCTTTGGAAATATCGCTATGTATACTTAACCAAATGGTAAAAGTCTAATTACCAATCTTATATATTGCTTGAACGATGCCATTTGACACATCGTTTATGATACGAAACCTAAACAGTTTTAATCACTTCAAATTTTGCAGATTTATTATGATAATGTTTATGGACATAATAATTAATTTCCAATGTTCGCTTCCATTTCTAAATCAATATAACCCTCGTTACATTTCCTCGAAAGCCATAGCCATTTACTTATTTATTGGAATAAGTCTATTCCAAAAACCATACTATTTTCATTATCTAGAAAATAGTGTTATATACTTAACTGAATGGTATAAGTATAATCACACTTCAAATCTGGGCCAAACAATGTCAAATAATACATTTTTTAACATAAAACCCAATAGTTTTATTATATTTCAAAACCTAGCAAATAACGTTGCAATATTATTTCCCTTATGGAAATAATAAATTACTTCCAACATCTTTACCATTACAAACTAATATCATCCTCAGATAATCTTGAAGTCGTTTAGGTTGGGGTATTTTATTTATCTCCCAGATTTTGACTCGACAACATTCTTATCTTAAGATGAATAAAAGTTTGTAATTCCAAAAATGATATTATTTATAGTATCACACAAAATATCATTTACTAATCCATTTAAAATATGGTTTTATAGACCATTCCTTATCTTTGAAATTCTCTTTCAGATATAAACACTATTACTTAATTCGTTGATTAAGTAAATTCTTACCAAAACATTACCCTTTAACTTTGCTTCTGTAAACAATTTGTTTTATAATTCAGATTTCATTACAAAATCCATTTACCAAATCCTTTGCCCAAAAAACCACTAACATCTTATTATATAACTTAATATAGATTTTATTACTAAAATCCCTTTAACCAATTCTTTACACAAATCCTTTAAACGTATTCCTTTGCATTCTTGAAAACCTTCTTTCAGTTAAAATTATTTTACTTAATTAAGTTAACATCGATTTAAACACTTGCAATAGCTTTAAATCACTTCTATAAACCTCATTTAAGCTTGGGTTTATTATAAAATCCCTTTCAAAATTCAACTAGAACTCATTACGAACTTGACTGCCTTCTTAAATGAATTTTATTTAAAAAAGTAATCATTATAATTATTATTAATTAAATAAATAATTAAATTCAACATTAACTGAAGTAAAACTACTTTACTTCATTATTGATTAAAATAAAATAATTGATCTATTTTAAAAAAATAAAAAAAATAAGCATTAACTCTATTAATAATAAATTACTCGTTGATTACCTTTAGACACAGTTAATTAAGATTAATTAACTTTTTAGGAAATCTTATTAGGTTCAAACAACTATTTTTCATATCTATTAGATTAATTGAAAATGAATTAAACTAATAACCAATTTTGATTCAAACAGTTGACTTGGTCAACTTGAAACACCAGTTAACTAATTAACTGACTCCAACTAACCCCTCGCCTTAAATTAATTAATAATATAATTAATTTAATAAAATCCCACTCAATTGTTTCTTAAAAATAATTGTTCCAGTTTATCAACACTTCGGTTAATTTCGCGCGTATAGAACTTATTAAAACAGAAGAACCTGTTATATGTAAAATATTTTATAACTACTTTTATAAAATCTAATTATAAATATCAATTTGTATATAAAATTATTATTTTAAATAACTTATATAATAAAAATAATTTTTAGAACCTTGCTTCAGTTATAAAAATAATTTTTATAACTTCAATTTCGTCAATTCGCCTGACGACAAATCGACGTCTTAAAAAGATGGGTTTTAGGTCATCTACAGCCAATCACTTAATCAATATCGTCGATTGATTAACAATACATAAACGATGAATCTAATTCAACCACCAGTCCTTCAAACAACAACATTTAACGTTACTTATGGTTAAATAGTTCATACATAAATAATATGAAAAACAAGTATATAAAATATTTGAGGAATCCAGTTGGATCCCTCCAACGTGTTATTCTCTGCATCACAACTCATCATATCATTTAATAAATGCATATGAGATAAGAATTTTAATCTAATGCATTCAAATATGGAAATATAAATATCGACAACCATCAAACAAACAATAATCATCCATAGCTTCTAATCATCCAATTTATACTATCAACGATGAGTTATAATTATATGAATTTAATTACATCATTGAATTCCAAAAGGCATGAGAGTTAACCCACATTTCATGATGACCCGGGTCAATTTATATAATTTCAAGCAAGCGTTTTAAGTTATATAAAAATCCAACTAGCTCCTAATCCTTCCAAAACAGTTTGTATGCGTAGATATCGTCCATATGATTTCAGAGCCACTTGTTTCATGCTAATAACGTATGAACTCGTTATTACGACTACAAGATTTTATATGAATTTAATTAATATATTATTAAACTAATTAATGTCGTTAATAGTTAATAACCAAAATTAGTTTAAACAAAACATAGCGTCCTTCACTTTCTTCGCTCCAGGTTTGACTTGAACGATTCCACTATCTACAACTCCACGCCGCGCCACTAGGAGACCGCCGAACGCCGATCAATTACTACTGCTCTGTCCCCCTTCCTACGCGCCTCCAATCCCCCAGCCCCGACCACCTATCATCACGATGGCACCCCAAAAACGAATAAAATCCACAGCCCTATTCGAACCAATTCCGACCACCACACACTATCGGAGAACAAATGCTCCTACCCGAACATAGCTCTCCTCAAGACGAGCATATTCCCTATGGAAATCATCACAAGATAACATCTATAGGAGGAGATCAGTAGGAATTCATATGGGAAAGCATAGGTCGTTCATTCATTTGGTTGCGGCTGATGCGTTCCAGGGTTAGGGTGTAGGATGGATATATAGGAAATTTTTATTACTAATTTATTGCCCCTAACTACTTTATTTCGTTGATCGACATTTGTGGCATGTACGATCACATATGTCATCTGATTGACACGATAATTGACAATCCGCTATATTTCATTATTCCAGACTTGATGGATCTGGTTTTTTCGAATTTCGAGATCGTCTGAAAATTTCCTATTTTAATATCAAAACATAAATCAATATGCATTTATATCGCGCATGATCATATAATAATTCCAGTTGACTTGAAACTGTAAACCTTACAATAATTAACCATTATAGATTTTATAAAATTGTTTCGTTGAAATTTGAAGTCCTTTGTAAATTGGTTGTTCTCAAGTTCCATATTAAATCGATAAAATATAATCGATTCCAAGATAATCAAATCTATTGATAACAAATTCTCATCATCGTATATATTCAAATAGATTTTTATATAACTTCCAAATAAACTAATTTGGATTTTAAACTCAATATTAATATTTCCAGGTTAAATCTATATCCAATTCATTTAAAATATTTTTATTTTATTAAACAATCATTATGATTCATAAATGATTATTCAACGATTTTATAAAATTTTTGTTTTGACATTACTCAAAATCTATAAGATGAAATCACGATTTTTCTCTTTCATTAGAAAACAATAATCCAATAGATACGGATGATTCTTGTTTCAAAGAGTTCCGACTTATATTGGATCTTGTACATCCATTTGAAGTTCAAAACGTAAAACAACGAACTACTGCATTGCGAGTTCGTTTTTAATTAAATTAAATTTGTATGTTCAAACTCATCTAAATAAATTCTTTATTATAATTCAAATCTGAACCTAATTGGGTCTTAATAAATCATCTAATTCATACTATACCTCAAATCCAATTTATTCTCAATTATTTTAAAATTAAATATATTATTTTACTATTTAGATTAAATTAATACTCAAAATCATAGAATTTGAGTTAGTTAAATTCCCAAATCAACATTTGATACCAATTTTTAATGTTCAAACTTAATGACTATAAATTTAGGTTGTTACAGCTCCACTATGCATCTCATATATACGCTAGCGCCCATCCACTTGGGATTTTCCACGATTTTGTAATGTTGGACACGGTATCCCGGTAGTTTTTGAATCTAAGACACCCTGCAAGTTGAGAAAATGAAAGTTATACATTTATAAATAGTGTGCGAAATATAAATTGGTAATGTATAATGATATATAAATTATACTTACAAGGAAGTCTTACCAAATACCCTCTCTGATCTATGTTGGGACCTTGCTCTACCTAGGCTAATAGGAAGTTATCTATTCATATATGCTTCCTAAGAAAAAGAAAGAACAACACCGTATTGCTCAAGCTCGAAACCCCTATGTTAAAAATGTGGAACGAACATGTAATAAATTTTGACTAATATGTATATAATACCAAAATATAATATTTACAATCTATTGACCTTCAGCAACAGAGTCACCACCGGATGAGCTGCCTCCTATGTTGGGTTGCCGCCATCACCTCCAGCGACATTCTCTCTCTAAGCATAAGAGGGAGAACCATACAAAGAAGAGGCATATATCCTAAAAGAAGACACAATACCTATCACATGCATAATATCATTTATGAGAAATATATCATTTAATTTTGGAAAAACATGTATTAAGCTAGAAAAGTATGAGAAACATATTAGGATAACATTATCATTTGGTATAATATAATATTTTAGTACGGAAAACATATTTTGGCAGAACATATCACATAACGACGGGTAACATATTATGGCGGAACATATCATTAAATTAAGCGAAAAATATAACATAAATTACCTTCTATCAAATTGTGCATTATTACGACTCATTCGTCGTTGCTTTCTGATTCAGACTCCATCTCATACTCTATATTGGTTTCCTATATGGTCTCAAATGCTTATTATAGTACATTTGATTCATCATTTAGAGTTTCAAAATTGATTTGATTATCGGTTATTATTGTTCTATTGTATTCCTAGATATTTGCTTGGTATGCTTGTTCGTTTGGAATATTTTATCTATCAAATGTAAATCTTGCTTGTTTTAAAAGCAGCTAACCAATTTGCTTTATCTCTTCTTGAAGTTGAATAAAGAGCGTAACAAACTTGAAAAAGTTGTTTGGCTAGTACAAAAGGATCATATTTATGATAACATGATGTATGCTTTATTTCAGTAAGATTATAATCTGGTGCATTTTGATCTCAGAATATGGAACATTGTCAAACCATTGCATCTAAATAAATAAATAAAATCTTCCGTAGGTCTTATGAAATATGTCAATTGTAAATCATGAGTCAAGACACCATAAAAATCTTTTACACGATCATTTGGGTCATCACTACCTTTGACAAAAACACTAATATAGTTAGTTAATTTTTCAGCATCGGTTAGCAAAATATTCGCGTATTGTGCCTCCCATTTCCTTTCTTTGTTGATAGATCCAGCTCTGATCAGTAAAGTAATTGATTATTTATCCTAATTAAAGAAACACTGACATTTTATTTTCCAATTCAATCATACAGTATAATGTTTAATAATTATTTATATAATATTATTCTTTCTAAATTTAGTTTTAGTTCATTTATACGATTTAATATTCTTTTAACCATATTTTTACTTTAATTAATTTTCTGTTATAAAAATTATGTTTCACATTATGAATATAATGTTAATTTCGATGTTGTCGTTTTCTATTTTGATAGTCGGCCATGCTAATTTCTATTAACAAAATTAGATCTATTTAGGTTTCGGTAAATTACCAAATTAGGCAAGCCTAAGAGGTTGAAGATGTTGATAGTTTGAATTGGGGGAGTTGAAGACGCTTCTGGAGGCATGGCCAACATTCAACAACTGGAGGGAGGGGGTGTGTGTGTTCAGGGGAGGGGGGAGGGTTGCATGGAATGGATATTGGGAGGAAGGAAAATGAGAAGGATGAAAGTTCTCGGGTTATTGTAACTTGTTATATTCTGATGCTACCAACGACCAGTGTCAGAATAAAAAACAACGGTTTTCAGTGGTTTTGTATTTTACTTATAAATATGTCATGGAATAAAGGACCATTGCTAGCCGTTGGAAAAACTGTTGGCGGCTGTCAGATGTGATCCGTCAGAATGCACTGTTTCACTTGTAGTGACATACGTCAACTAAATCCGACCTGATGGACCTGACCTATTAGGTGTCGATTTTAGACGAAACGACCTTTGTCGGGTCCAAACTACACATTTTGAAACCCAGATCCGATCCCACTTGAGCTTCAGTTCAGTTTAGATTAGTTTATCTTTAGACGTTAAAAATACATATATTTCAATAAATATTTTTTTATCAATTTTTTCGAATTTGATCATTTTAGGTCAGGTTTAATTTGATGTTATCGTATTTTTCGTCATTTAAAGCAGATTCGAGACCCATCAAATTCAGTTTGGATTCAGATTAGCGGTTCTCGGTTCTAATTGATACCGAAAGGGCTGAAAATTAATCCTCAACTTCAAAAGGAAAAGCTAAATGCAATATCCCAATTTGAAAACAATAGATTTCGTACTGTGCAGAATGTACGCATGTGATGTATAGCTATGTCAACATAATTATGAATATAGCAGCCTAGGTGCTTAGCTGATTCAGCAAACTATGCATAAATTTTTGGCTCATGCATATAGGTTGTAATACTCTTCTATTGCCTTACATGCAGCGTATTTTTCATTAAGTTGAACTTTTGAAACCAATGTCTTGTACGATTATTTTCAAATAACGTGCATTTAGGCAGAATCAAGATCATGATCTCTATTATATCATAACTACTGGACCATCTTAATCAGATTAATACAAATAAATAATACAAATAAAACTCGACCACTCGATCGTATCCAATTCGACCACCACAGATTACACAGAATGGACAGCCTGAAATATTTAAATTAAATTCCTAAGACTGGAATAGTGTAAATATCCAAAACAAAAACCCGCCACTCTACTTATATGCTACCCATTCATGCACAGAGCATTCATTCATTCATTCCTCTACCCTGCAATTCCATTTCATTTTACTAATACTCTAATTCCAATCCATACTCATTTTCAAATGACCGCTGCCGTTCAAGATCCCGTAAGTTTCTCAACTATTCGCACGATTTCAATTATTTTCAATTGATTTATCGAGAAGTGATTATTTCTCAATTTCAGGTTTCTTCAATGACCTCATCAAGCGCCATTGCGACTGAAGCAGAAAGGGCTTCCGATTTTATCGCTCTTAATATCGCCTGCCTTGTGGATAAAGACAAATTAAGCCCTAGAACTTCGGTTTGTGAATCTTTTATTTAATTTTATTCTTATATATATATTTTGATCCGTACGACTAACATTCTACTGTTTTTATCTGTATTTGTTCAGAAAATTACTAGGAAGAAGGAGCCGTTGGAAGGAAACTCCTTCAACGGTGAGTGTACTTTTCTCGATTAACTCCACATTTCGGTTATTTTGGGGATTGACAACGATATTAAAATAGTTAAAAGTTGCAGGACTGATGTGTTTTAATTAAAGTTTCATATTACCACTCTGCTAAAAATTGGGAAACTGCCTTTTTCATTCTCGATTGAAATTTAAGTTAAAAACTGTAAAATTGTGTAAAAATGAACAGGAGGTCGGGGGTCCCAGAAACTTCAATCGGAGAAGGAGAAGGAGAAGCATTCAATAGCGATACACGTGCCAAGATCGGATGATGCAGTTGCAGTGTCATCCCGTGTTGGGACACCGACATCTGGTAAGTTTAGAAGGCTAGGCAGCAGTCGGCGGTCATTGGCTTCCCCTTGGCTAGATCCCAGAAGAGTGTTGTTTATTTTTGCCACGCTGTAAGTTTTCTTGTATACTATCATATCTTTGCAATTGCATATTGTTTTCTGGTCTACATTGGTTGGTGGACACTCCCATGCAATCTTTTAGTACCCCACATATTACCTTCATTATGAAACGAAACATGATATTTTGTGTCAAATGTTAGATTGAGGTAGCTCTAACTTACGAAGAAAAAACGAAGAGTTAGCTTACGTAAGGAGTGGAAATTTCAAGTCAAATCATCTTTCATAAAATCCCAACAAACGTGGCATTGTCATTGGGATGGACACCTAGGTTTTTTGTAATCCTATATTTCCATAGCCTTCCTTATGTGCCAAACGAATCTCAGCCAATGATGCATTATTTCTCAATACTAAGAGCATAGGTGCTTGTGCGGTGTTTTTTGATCAGTAGTTAATCGCTGACCGAACTAATGCTTGATCGGCAGTTGTTTGCCGAACGAAGTTCGATCGATGGACAATCGCCAATCAAACATTGGACTGGTGGTTCATAGCAGCGAGCTCGATGCTCTTAACAATGCACCTTTTTTTAGTGTTTTTATGAACTAGCTTATTGTCGTAAATCATAAATGGTGGAAATAATGAAGACGCAAGGGTACATGAAAAATTAAGACTATAAGCTTTACGTTCTAACCAAATAGGAGGCAAAGGATGAGCCAACCATTCTAGAATAGCTTCGAATTTATTTGTATGTCCCATTTAAGCTATATTTTTGTATTATATGGGTATCTGATTATATTGCTTAAAATGCACTATAAAAATAATATGTTTCAAACCCTTTGTTACTTGTTATCTGTATTATAATTAATATTTGTTTTAAAATCGAGATGTCCACTGTGTTGGGTTTGTGATCTTTAATCAACCATGTTTTATCACCACCGTTACAGAATACACAAATGTTGATCATTAATGCTAAAAGATTCATTATTTGTCCCTAGTTAAAGTATTGAACGCCAATATCTTCACAATGGCATCTGAATTGCAAAATTCAAAATTTAAATCGAAACGGAATTTAAATCATAAATTGTGGATTCAAAATATTATTTTTAAGTGTATACACACTTTTATAAAAAAAATTGCAACAATAAATTCAAGGACTATCGAAGGTCAGCCGATCATTATATATGTATTCGTCAGGGACGACAATACATAGATGTTGTATAAGTTAGCTAGGCTACATCTCATTAGGAATTTAATATTTTAGATTCGCTAACATCCGCACTTAGGGTACATGTTTGTTGCCAAATACCATCAAGTTGGGCCACTGTTCACGGATTTTCAATACTCCTATACCTGGAAGAGACGTAAGCCTCAAGTGAAGGATTTGAATTAATCCTATGTTCCAAAAATAAAACTAATTCTTTATTCTAAACTTCTTCAGTCAAATGATTGTTAATGGTTTAGCTAATGTTAATTATTATAATAATTTCTTCTTAAATATAGAATTTGTAGTGTTGCAAGTACGTGATATTTTATCAAGATATTTTAGGATACAATCCGAATATCATCCTCTCTTTCTCATATCTCTTCCCTAGCTTGGTATTATTAACAAATAACAGAACAAAATGTTGTGTGTCTTCATGTGGTAAGTAGGGCTATTGCATTATGGATGTTATATGCGGTGTTTATTTTTGGATGCATGCAATCATTTTTTTTTTTTTTGAAGCAAATAATGAAATAGTACCCATGTGTTGGTCAGTTCGTGCATGCTGATTTAGTTGAATGAATGTTGTACGTTTTACTCCCTAGTCCCTATATATTGCTTGCACCATACATTTTATGGTAGTTGGTGCTTAATTTTAAACCACATGCACACCTTGCTTGTTGCCTTTTATTTGGGTAATAGTGAAAATATAGAAAACTTAAATGCTAGCTAAATGTTTATGTAGTTACAAGGTAAAAAGGCTAGCTACTTTGAGGAATCTTTATAAAGAGGGGGCATAAATCAAGTTATGGACCATTTTTCTGGGTTTGTTGGAATATTTTTCACTGTATTTTTGGACTTACCGTCGTAATACCATACACTTTATCTGAATTAGTATCGTGTATGTTTCGAAATGCGATGCGCGGATATGTATAGCATTATAACTGCATATGTACTAGCATTTCTGAGCGAGTGTAGTCTTGTAAAATCATATATAAGAGAAGAAAAGTAATGTATCCTTTTATATATGTGCAGATCAAGCATGGGAACCATGATATTGTTACTGTTAACAATCTTCACAGGCAAAACAATCGGGAACAAAGCCGTTGGGTACGAGTAGCTGTGAGCAAGGGAGGGACTAAATGACTTTTTTCGTGTAATCGTGCATACAATCTGGAGTGTGGTGTATATACAGAAGGCATGGCTATAAATAAAAGTAGTCGATTGCAATCCGCAATTCGTGTGTATGTGTGAGTGTGCAAGTAGGTAGAGAGGCTCCATATATATATATGAAGAAACCCAGGGATTGGTGTTATATGTGCATATTTGTGCTGTACTGATGATTTGTTCACATTCCTCTTCTTCATTCGTGTGTGTGTGTGTGTGTGTGTGTGTGTGTGTGTGTAAGCTGCTTGTAAGGGTTTCGTTTGCTGTGTAATATGATATGATGCCCCCCTTGTGTTCTGTTTGAGTACTTGTTTTGTTTCTTTTCTCTTGGGACGTTGTTGAAGGTCCCCTGATCTCAGATTCACACTGCCTTTACTTTATAGGGAAGAAAATCAACAATAAATTCAGTGAGGACCAGACCAGACACAATTGAAAAGAAGAATATGACAGTCCACAGAGGAATGAAAAGAAATTCCATTTGTTTTCTGGTTTAGGCACATACATCGCTTGAATAGTTTATAGTCATATCTGTACATGATTACGATGTTGATTAATATTGCACTAGAAAACATGTTTCACGAATTTGCTGTCAGACTATTTTGATGGATTAAGATGCTTATAATTGATGTTAAATAGTTGAAAGATGAAAAGATCCTTTTCCTTTTTTGTTATCCATACCGTTGTCCATGCATTAGACCATGAGAATAAATAGCATGATTAAGGCTGGAGAAGTATGCAGAAAGAAACAGCAATGAAATAAACAGACGTCTAAAAAGTAAAGATAGCGATTGATATATAGTAGCTTTATACACTGCAACCATCACAGCACATATAAGCCGCATGCTTTACCAAAAATTGAATTACTATGCAACTTTAAGTCACATGAATTATTTAGGTTCAAAAGGTTAATGAGACGTTTGAACGCGGACACTGAATAGACATCAAATGCATTTGTATACTGCGAGCAGAGAAGTATTTTGAGCATAGCATTTAAAATGTGATTTTGTTGTAGTATATAAAAGCAAATATGCTTTTGTTATATTCTGTTTAGTCTCACATCATGAAGATAAGTTTAGCAACAGCTCCAAAACTTATATATAAAGAAGTCAATGTAGTAGAAATAAAATACACTTGAATCAATAGAAATAAAATGTCTCTCTCTTGTCTCTTTTGTTCACTTTAATGGCTTTTCTTTTATTATTTCTTCTTTTTTATTTTATAATACGTTATTAGCACAAAATTCTATTAAATCTATTTGTTGAAATCTTCGAGATCTACGTCAATGAATTTGCCATGTATGTAATTTTTAATTGAGGATTATTATTTCTTAGATTTCTAGATTTGTTCTACATTTATTTTCTGTTTGAGGATCTATGAATTTGTTGTATCTTCTGCTCTTTTAGATGTGATTCATACTTCTAGACCTTTCTCGCATTCTTCTTTTTCTTTTTTCTTTTTTGTAGATCTAGATTGCGTTCTAGTGGATCTAACTTTTTAGATCTAATTATTTTTATTGATCCTAACATGTATAAATTCATTCTTTTAATTCTTTGGGGATCTAATTTTGAGTTTTTCAAATCCAAATGGAGATTTGATTATATATGTGTTGTTTACATTATTGATGATGTAGAAGTAGATCTAGTTTTATCCTTTCCGCTCTACCATTGTTTTTCCTATGTAATCCTTTTAGATAGACTAAAGACAGAATATCTCTTAAAAAAAAATTCTTTATGTATACCTGACAAAGACACAATGTCTCCTTACAAAAATGTTTTTTTTCTTGTGTACTCAACATAATTATAAGTATAAAATATAATGATGTAGCATTTAAATTCAATAACAAACTGGAAGTGAAATTGTAAACTCATGATGTAAACAAAATTTTCAAATGAGTAACCTATAGTTCATATGATATGAAGTTCATAGACAAATTTTTTCAAATGAGGAACATGAAGTTTATATGCAAATGCGGTACCTGAAGTTTATATGCAAATGACCTGAAGTTTATATACAAATTCTTTCAAATGAGGAACCTGAAGTTCATATATAAATTCTTTCAAATGAGGAACCTAAAGTTCATATGCAAATGAGAAAACTGAAGTTCATATACAAATGAGAAACATGAAATAAAGCCTTAAAGCATATAAGTGCATTTAATATTTGCTTATAGTAAATGATCTATGATAGGAAAGGATTTGAAAAATCGGTGAAAGGAAAAGTTTCAATAAAGACCAAAAGGCATATATTTCAATTTTGTACCACATAATTTCTTGAAAAAGTTATTGTTAGAAGAGATCATTTAAAACAAAATATACCATTTTCTTGAAGAAAAATAGTAAAATGACTCACATATGTGAATAAAAGAACAATCTAGAGGAATTGCTTCAGTTTAAGATATAAACATTAATATGTAAATTATAATAAAACCTGAAGTTTTATTATAGTAATGTTAGAACATATCATATTTCCAGAAGAAATATTTTATCGTTTCTTAGAAAAACTATATTATAAAGAAAATATGCATATCGAAGATCATATTAAGCTAAGATATAAATATTGGTCTTAATTTGGAACACTTGAAGTGTATGCCGAAGCAATTTTTGTTATAAAAATAAATAATTTAGAATCTACTGTTTCTATAATGGTAAAAGATAGTTTGGATGTAAAAAGAAAGATATAAAAGATCTATATATGGATTGTATAATTTGAATCTAAGACATGTATTTTTTTTTTATGTTTGTGAATTTTATGTACAAATCTGCAAATTTTTCGAATCATTCATGTTAAAGATTGTAAAATCTTGGTTCTATAATTATGCACTTCTACTTAATTCTTGATCAGACATTATGCGTATATATATGGTATTTCAGAAGATTTGATTGTTGAGAAATGCAGTACAACTATAAGTTGTTTTTTTCAATTATATCGTTGATTAATACTGTAGCTAGATCCAAATTTTATTCTGTTGATTTAAGTAAAATTTATTTTATTTCCATTGTTTTTATAATAAATGCATTAAATGTATCGTTATGGAAATTGACTGTATTATCATATTACCATAAATGTATTAAATGCATTAGTTATTGTCAGTTAAATGATGTATGTTTGTATGTGGAATTAGAATAGACATATGTATTATTATTCGATGTATTTAGCAAGTAATATCCAATGTAATCGAAGAAGTTGTATAACTCAGAGTCTGAGACCTGAAGTCTTGAATTATGAAAAAAAAAGTTTTTGATAAAGTTTATAAGTTTGAAATCTTGACAATTAGCAAGAATGTAAAAGCTTCCAAATTAGAAGTATGTTAAAAGATTGAGAACCATAAGTTCGTCATAAATAAATAAACATGATATATATATATATATATATATATATATATATATACATGAATATAATGAAATGAAATATGAGGGAGCCTTGTTAATGGCGATTGGTGAGATCTCACCAGTTTTCGTCATGTGTGAGGATCCTCAACATATTTCATCACCTTACTTCATCTTATTTATAACAAATCACATTCCTCTAGCAACCTTCAACGATCTTTTCATTTGTAAGACATATGTTTTTCTTCTATTTTCCAAAACTACGTTTCAGATCTGAAACTTTATTTCACCATTTTCGAACCCGAATCACCATGGATGCCTAGATCTGCTTCAACTGTTGATAGATCTGGTTTTCTAACTCTTGCGTATCAAATGTCTTCTCCTAGTTTTCAGATCTACGCGTCTCTAGACCTACTGCAGATATATCAGATCTGATGCGAAGTTGTTTTGAGATGAGGAGCGACCTTCATATTTTCTAACCTCTTTGTGCTTCTGGTATGTCTGATTTTAGAAGATCGTGTTAGATCTGGATATGCTAATGGTTGTTTTTGACCGAGGTCTTATATTTGATTTAGCTTAGTAGTTTTAGGTACCTACTGTTTACCGTATGCTTTCTCTGAAGGTTAACTTTCACTGTTAGTTGCAATAAGACCTTGTCAATGGATATTAATGAAGCAGTTTATCTTCTTCATGTTCTCTGTTTGCTCATGGTATTACCGAAAGCTTTTATGTGATTATTCGAAGATGTACATTGCGTAACAGTGTAAGGTGTTCCGATATCTTCAACTTAATCAAGAGTTGCTCACGTTTTTCTGTGTTTGGAAAACTGTGTTTGACTCCGGATCTATTTTGTTAGAAGATTTTCTTGGATTACAAGCTTCATGAGCAGCTGGATTTCTTCCTGTTTCATGTTTTATAACCTTTCATCCAGAGCCTGTTTTTCAGATTACAGTTATATGGAGATGGATTCTTTACTGCTATGAAATTCAAAAATTAAAATGGTAATTCTAGCACCAGGATTGATTCATAGGAGTCTGTGAATCATCAACCAGACCTTGTGATTGGAATTGAATACAGTTGGGATTTCATTTGCAATGGGACAGACTGTCTATATATTTGTTAAGGGATTAAGTTAGCTTGGATGATTGTTTCGCTTAGAAACAAGACTGGAGATTGTTTTAATTCTGCATGAAGATAGTTCTTGTAATGACCCGGGGAATTTGCGATCCTGGATATCGGCATACAACACTATGTCGACTATTCAAGCATCGAAAACACCAGATAGTCCATGAAAGAATTTAGAGGGTGAGGATAGATAAGATAGAAACTTAGAATAGAAGAAGAATAAGAAGAACATACAACATCAGAGTAACACGAATCTCACAGTGGAACGAACAACATATAATAGATAACATATCTTTGAAATAAAATCAGTATATGTATACAGTAATATTATCAGAGTACAACACTTACAACACAGCGGAAATAAACAATAGTTATATAATCCTGAAGCCTCCTTCTCCAAGCTCTCCAAGTATATCTGTAAATTCCTGACTACTTGACTTCCCGTACAAATTAGGGCACCCAAGAGTTTAGGGAAAACAAAATAAAATAAACTCTGGGTCAGTCATGGGACTGGTATGAGTAAACAATTTAAAATAGTTTGGGAAAATAACGATATCTCATAAGACCATGCTGTATAACAGAACGGGTTTTTCCCTTATGAGAATCCAAATCAATTTGATTTAACTTTCAAATCATTTTGAAAGAAACAATGATCTTTTATATCAAAACTCTTTTGATATTATAATAGTGTATATCAACCACAATATAATAATCATCTTGCAGAACGCTTTCATCTCACGTTCCACATATATAGTATACAATCAAAACCGTGAGCACTTATTGGGTAATGGATTTCCAACTATGACAAGGTATGGAACCACCTTCCGATAGTGTACCTCTGGAGAGGAATACACTAGGTTCAACAAGAATATCTTGCAACCCGGCCACACATGACCGACCACTCATTTCGCTTGAGTGTATCGAATGTATATCACCAACGGTTGGGATCAGCAACCGTTTCCCGAATGGGACAACATCGACAATAGATTATAGAATGAAATGAATATCTCTAGATAGGTGATAATACACCCTAATTGGCAACCAACCACTTAGCCATGTTGCCTGCCCGATTTTTGTCATTTCCCGGTTGTGAGGCTAGAGGCCACGCTTATCTTTGACAGATCACACATTTATTCACTTTGAATGTCACATCGTCATACCCGCCAAATCACAAATTTATTTCCCAAAAAATACAACGGGTATACAACTAAGAAAACCGAATTTCTCCGCCACCAAACGCACATACTTTTGTAGAGATCAACTTACGTGATCCATTACATATACTCTGTCAGACATTCTTCCATACAGGTCGTCCTGGGACTGGACAAACCGAATGTACTATTCTGTAAATAGGACAGCCCTTGCGTAACTCCGTCTTCAATTATCTTCATCATATTTGATCGCAATGCTAACGCCCATACAGAGTGGTTTTCAGGTCATGAATCTGATCCCGGTCTCTCCGTATTTGACGACGGAAAAATGGTCAAAAACTTCAATAGTCGGTGAGTTAACTACCAAAGAAAAACACGTGTGCAAACAACGACATTATTTCCAGATGGAAATTATATCAATCAATCATCATTAACATTTATCTCTTTATATTAGATTTATTTATTTCCTGTTTCCACATATTCA
This sequence comes from Allium sativum, assembly GCA_030737875.1. Taxonomy (NCBI): domain Eukaryota; kingdom Viridiplantae; phylum Streptophyta; class Magnoliopsida; order Asparagales; family Amaryllidaceae; genus Allium; species Allium sativum. Next base: position 12,573,562 of record JASFAX010000033.1, read on the forward strand.
ACATTCCTTATTTTCTAAATTTAGAAAATATACGTTATTAATAGTGGAAAACATTTCCATTTCTTATTTTCTATATTAGAAAACATTTCTGATTCTTATTTGGATTTTTTTTCCAAAACTCCTACATTTGGATTTAACCAGATGTTTAAATAAAACATCACTATGCCAACTCAACTCATTATACTCGTTTACTAAATTCACTTAACCAATCTTCACTGTCGAACCTTAACCATTCCTTAATTAAAGACGAAGTCAATCTAGTTGGGGTATAACTACCTCTCAGACTTTAGCTGAACAACATTTCTAACTTCGAAACAGACAAGGTTCACCTTTTAAACCTTTAACAAACTTCCTTATGTAACTCTCTTTCGAATAAATCTCTATTCGATAACTCTTTCCTTCGAACAAACTATATTCGATAATCTCTCTTTGAATAACCATATTCGATTAACTCTATTCAATTAACACTATTCGATTAACTCTAATCGATTTACTCTTATCAGTTATCTCTATTTGATTAACTCTATTCTATTGACTCTATTTTAATTCTAATTCGATTAACTCTATTGGATTAACTCCACTCGATTAACTCCTTTCAATTAGTTCCTATCAATTACTGCTTTCGAATAAACTATATTTGATTAACTCCTTTCGAATAAACTATATTTGATTAACTCCTTTAACTCTATTCGAATAAACTATATTCGATAACTCCTTTAACTCTATTCGAATAAACTATATTCGATTAACACCTTTAACTCTATTTGAATAAACTATATTCGATAACTCCTTTAACTCTATTCGAATAACTATATTCGATTACTCCTTTCGAATAACTAATATTCGATAATCCTTTCGAATAACTAATATTCGAGAATCCTTTCGAATGACTAATATTCGATAACTCCTTTCGAATAATTAATATTCGATAATCTCTCTTCGTGTAACGAACTGGGATTTTCGACTCTGAAAATCAACACAAAGTTACCATGTTGACTATTCAAACATCGGAAATACCTAATCATTAATTGAAAAAAGTTAGAGGGTGAGAATAGATAAGATAGAAAATTAGAATAGAAGAAGAAGATCACCACAGAACAGAATCAGAGTAATACGAATCTCACAGCATAATGAATAAAATATAATATATAACATAACTTGGTAATAAAACAATATATATATACACAATAACATTATCAGAGTACAACACTTACACACAGCGGAAATAACAATAGCTATATAATCTTGAAGCGTCCTGCTTCAAGCTCCTCCAAGTATATCTGTAAAGACCTGAACTACTTGACTGCCTGTACAAATTTGGGCACCCAAGAGTTTAGGGAAAACAAAACAAAATAAACTCTGGGTCAGTCTTGGGACTGGTGTGAGTAAACTCAAATCATTTGGTTTAACTTTTCAAAATCCTTTTCAAAAGAAAAGATAATCGTAAGAATAATCCACACATAAACATGGACGGTTTTAACCTTACGATAACCCAAAATACTTTCAAAATCAATATTTTTCTGATATTATAATAGTGTCTAATCACAAGTAATTAACAATCTAGCAGAACGCTTGCATCTCACGTTCCACATATATAGTATACAAACAAAACCGCGAGCGCTTATTGGAGATTGGATTCCGACTATGACAAGGTATGGGACCACCCGCCGATAGTGTATCTCTAGAGGCGAATACACTGGGTTCAACAAGAACGTCTTGCAACCCGGCATACACATGACCGACCACTCATTTCCCTTGAGTGTATCGAATGTATATCACCAACGGTTGGGAGCTACCTACCGTTTCCCGAAAAGGGACATCATCGAAAATAGATAAAAGAATGAAATGGATTTTCTCTAGATAGGTGATATACATCCTAATGGGAGCGACCTACCTAGCCATGCTGCCTGCCGGATTTTTGTCATTTCCCGGTTGATGAGGCTTGAGGTCATAATATATCTTTGATACACCTGGCCACCATTCACTTTGAATGCCACATCGTCATACCTGCCAAATCACAAATTGGTTTCCCCAAAAATACCATGGGTATAAAGCTAAGAGAAACGAATTCCTCCGCCACCAACGTAAGTACATTTGAAGAGATCAATTTACGCGATCCGTTAGATATATTCTACCAGACATTCGTCCATTCACGTTGTCCTGGGACTGGACAAACCGAAGGCACTATTCTATAAACAGGATAACCCTTGCATAACTCTGTCTTCAACTATTTTCATCATATTTGATCGCAACGCTAACGTCCATACAGAGTGGTTTTCAGATAATAAATCTGATCCTGGTCTCTCCGTATCGACGACGTAAAAATGGTCAAAAACTTCGATAGTCGGTGATTTAACTATCAAAGAAAACAGGTGCGCAAACAATGATATTATTTCCAGATGGAAATTCGATCGATCAATCATCAATCAACATTTATCTCTTATAATTTAATTTATCATTAATTTATTCATTTCCCATTTCTATATATTCGTAAATTGTTATTTCTAGATTTAGAAAATATACTTTATTAATCATTGGAAACATTTCTGTATTTGCTCCATTCCTTATCTTCTATATTAGAAAACATTTCTGATTCTTATTTGGAAAACATTTCCAAAACTCCTTCATTTGATTTAAATAGATGTTTAAATAAAACATCACCAAGCCAATTCAAACCATTACACTCATTAACTAAATTCACTTAACCAGCCTTCACTATCGAACCTTACCCATCCCTTATTTAAAAACGAAGTCAATCAAGTTGGGATATAATTACCTCTCAGACCATAAATGAACAACATTTCTAACCTCGAAATAGACAAAGTTCACCTTTTAAATCCTTAACAACTTCCTTGCGTAACTTTCAGATTTTTTTTATGAATTCACTTCTTTTACACAAATCATTTGATTATAACAATAGTGTTATAATCCTATGCTTTTGAAATGTATTAACTTAAATATAACTTTTATTTATTAATTTGGATAATTAAAAAAACAACTAATTTATTAGTAAATAAATAAGTTTTGATTTAAAAACGGAAAGTACATAGTACTTTCCTACATTCGATATAATTGAATTTCAACTTACAATTCCTCTTTCGAATAATCTCTATTCGTTAACTCCCTTTCGAATAACTATATTCGATTATCACTCTTTCGAATAACTTATATTCGATTACTCTCTTCTTCGAATAACTTACATTCGATAACTCTCTTCTTCGAATAATTATATTTGATTATCAAATATCGGTTTCCAACTGACAACTAATTTTCTTGTTAAATCCTGATTTATTCAATATATAATCTTTTCAAATAAATTATTTTAAAACATCTGGCTTAGTTGAATTCTAATTACAAATCTTTACGGGTCTTATTTAATCCTTTTACATTTCGAATATCGAAATGGATTTCATCATTCCCTTTCAAAACAACACCAAATTTCCCATTTTTCCAGACTCACTATTGAATTTGCAATCTCAATTATCCACTGATAATTATATCTTAATTTATTTATAAACATTGTTTATAAATCACAGCACTTGTTTCCATCTTTAACAAGTTATTTATTCTAACCATTTCTATTTAATTTCTATTTCAAAAATCCACTTTCCTTTACAAATGTTTTTATTTGCAAAACCTTTACTTAATTCCATTATTCACATCAAATGTGAATAATATTCCTTTTTATATAATCTATTTAGTTTGATTTTGTAACGACCCGGATTTATAGCGGCTTTGGTTATCGACGTAAGCCCGACGTCGATAACCAAACCCTCGAAAAATCCCGGTAATTAATGAAAGAAATTAGAAGGTGAGAATAGATAAGATAGAAACTTAGAATAGAAGAAGAAGAAGAACACAACATCAGAGTAACACGAACCTCACAGCGGAATGAATAACATATAATAGATAACATAACTTTGAAATATAACAGTTATGTATACAATAGCACTTATCAGAGTACAGCACTTACAACACAGCAGAAATAACTATAGCTATATGATCTTGAAGCCTCCTGCTCCACGCTCTTCCAGTATATCTGTAAATTCCTGACTACTTGACTGCCCGTACAAAATTAGGCACCCAAGAGTTTAGGGAAAACAACAAGTAAACTCCGGGTCAGTCATGGGACTGGTGTGAGTAAAACAGTTTAAACAGGTATATGAACAAGTAAACGATATCTCATAAGACCACGCCGCATAACGGAACGGGTTTTTCCCTTATGAGAATCCAAAATATCTTTATATCAAAAACTTTTTGATATTATAATAATGTCTATGTACAAATAGATATCAACTAGCAGAAACGCTTTCATCTCACGTTCTACATATATAGTATACAATCAAAACCGCAAGCACGTATTGGGTAATGGATTTCCAACTATGACAAGGTATGGAATCACCTTCCGATCAGTGTACTCTAGGAACGATACACTGGAGTTCAACAAGAACATCTTGCAACTCAGCCACACATGACCGACCACTCATTTAGCTTGAGTGTATCGAATGTACATCACCAACGGTTGGGATCAGCAACCGTTCCCGTATATATATGGGACAGCATTGATAGATTTAAGAAACAAATGAATATTCACTAGATAGGTGATTATACACCCTACTTCGGTGCGACCGACTTAGCCATGCTGCCTGCCCGATTTCTGTCATTTACCGGTTGATGAGGCTAGAAGCTACGCTTTATCATGACATCAGATTCACTTCGAATGCTACATTGTCAAATCCATTGAAAATCACTAATTGACGTCTAAAACAGTACATTACGTGTTAGCTAAAGAAGTTTCCTTCCTCGCTTCCACTCTTGGTATAGTTGAAGAAATCAATGTACGTGACTGTCTGGAAATACTATGTCAGACATCCATCTTCATTCACTTAGAATTGTCACATCATCATACCCGCCAAATCACAAATTGACTTATCCAAAGATAACACGGGTATACAGCTAAGAGAAACGAATTCCTCCGCCACCAAACGTGAATACGTTTGAACAGATCAACTTACGCGATCCATTGGATATACTCTGTCAGACCTTCGTCCATACAAGTTGTCCTGGGACTGGACAAACCGAAGGCACTATCCAGTACATCCATCTTAGGCTCTGTTATCTAAGACTTATACAATAGCCCTTGCACTTTACTCCGTCTTCAATTATCTTTGGCATATATGATTCGCAACGCTTATGCCAATACAGAGTGGTTCTCTGGATAATAATCCAACCGGTCTCTCCATATTAACAACGTTAAAATGGTCAAAACTTCGATAGTCTGTGATTTAACCATCAAAGAAAAACAAGTGTGCAAACAACGATATTGTTCCCAAATGGAAATTTTATCGAACAAACATCATTTAACATTAATCTCTTTAGTTCATTTATTTACTTATCTCCTGTTTCCCTATATTCTAAATTCTTATTTTCTTTTATCATAAAACATTTCTGATTTTCGTTTGGAAAACATTTCCAAAACTCCTTTACGATCAAACCTTACCATTTCTTAGTTAAGAAGGAAGTCACTCAAGTTGGGGTATAATTACCTCTCAGACCTTAACTGAACAACGTTATAACTTCGAAATGGTCAAAGTTTATCTTTTAATCTTTAACAACTTCTTTACGCCTTTCTCGGATTCAATTTTACTAGTCCACTTCTATATTTAAAACATTGGTTATAACAATAACGTTATAATCCCTACTTTCGAATTATCTAACTTTAATTTTAACTTCTATTCATATTAGTGAATAATTTACCTAACACTTATTTATTTATAAATAAATAAATCTCTATTTAAACACTGGAAAGTATAAGTACTTTCCCGAATTCGATATAATCGAATTTGCCGATTAACTCTCTTCGAGAAATCTCTATTTGATTAACTCTTCTTCGAATAACCTATATTCGACTAACTCCTTCTCGAATAAACGATATTCGATAATCTCTCTTCGAATAACTAATATTCGATAACTCTTCCTTTTCAAATATCTCATATTTGAAAATCTCACTTCGATTAAACTATAATCGATAACTCCCTTCAATGAAACTAACATCGATAACTCCTTTCGATGAAACCAACATCAATAACTCCTTTCGATGAAACTAACATCAATAACTCCTTTCGATGAAACTAACATCAATAACTCCTTTCGATGAAACTAACATCTATTAATTTAACTCGCTGAACTTAACTCGACTAACTTAACTTGACTCGACAAACTCGACTTACTTGGTTCAACCAATTCGATTCGATTAACTAGGCTCGACTAACTTGACTAACTTAACTCGAGTTACTTGGTTCGACCAATTCGATTCGATTAACTAGGCTCGACTAACTTGACTAACTTAACTCGATCAACTCGATTAACTCCTATCGAATAACTAATATTCGATTAAACTCCATTCGCTTGACTCTAGATCGCAGCGATCATAATGGTTACGCCTGACTCCCTCCGGAAACATCCGACCGCCGTAGGCTATTTACAGCCCTGCGAATTACGCTAGCAGTCGTACGAGATGGCAACTTACCCTGAATACTATGTTTGACTAACTCTGTCTCAAATAATTATATTTGATTAACTCTAGTTCGTTTTAACACCAACCAATTAACTCTAACTAATTAACTCCAACTGGTTAACTCTAACTGATTTACTCTAACTGGTTAACTCTAACTGATTAACTCTATTTGACTATCTCAACTTGACTAACCCCTTTCGAATAACATATTCGATTAACTAACTTTCGAATACCATATTCGATTAACTAACTTCGAATGTCTATATTCGATTAACTAACTTTCGAATACTATATTCGATTAACTAACTTTCGAATACTATATTCGATTAACTTACTTTCGAATACTATATTCGATTAACTAACTTCGAATACCATATTCGATTAACTTTATTCACTTTATAAAGATTTCCTTTTTAACAACGTTTTATTTATTTGAAAAGATTTACTTTTAATATAACGGTTCTACACTTTAAAAATGATTTCCTTTTTATAATGTTCCCTTTCAAATTCTATTTGTAAATGGTTTAAAAATATTTCCTTTTCAAATTTATTCTTGAAAATATTCTAACTCCTTAAATTCCCGGGAAAATTCGCCATAACCTCCTTTGTACCGGAAGCATCGGGAAAATCCCCAAACTCGCCACGCGGGCCTTTCCATTCAAAAAGAAATGTTTTGAATTTATTTCCCTTTTCAAATATCTCCTATTTATAAATATTCCAATTTATAAATATCGCTTATTTATAAATATTCCAGTTTATAAATATTCTGTTTTCAATATCACTTTGAAAATCTCCTTATCAATATCCCGTATGGTATGGTATTCAATCAAATCAAATCACGATATTCAATCTCGTCCATACACACACAAATCAACAACAGGTTATAATTCACATCATATATTAAAATATATGAAAAACAATAAAATAACTGTTGAGGAAATCCAGTCAGATTCCTCCAACCTGTTTCCCTGCATCACAGATGTTAGACAATATAGATAACATCACTTTCAGTTCCATATGATATATTCTGTTAAACAGAATCAATATAGAAATTTAACTAACTGACTAGCAGTTCAATCAAACAATCAACACACAGTCAAATAGACAATTTTAACAGTTCTAACAATACAACATGAAATCATAAACTGTTCAGAGTTAGTGAGATTTACTCACATTGGCGCGTTAATCGTTAAATAACGGTTTGCGTTATTCGACTTCGACAGACAATTTATTTCACCATAAATTGTAACGAGCTCGGATTCACTCCCAGTCAGCTCCAGCGTGTAGTCCTCGTCCATACGATCCCAACGTGACTGACGGTTCGTGATTCTGATTTCATATGACCGAGATATTTGATTACGAAGTTAATACTATTTTAATTTAAAATAAAACATGATTTATAAAAAGAGATGGGCTTTAACTTAACTTCCCGGCCCAACAACCACTTCTATTTCCCACGGCCCGCTCCTTTCTTCTCTTCACTTTCTCCCTCAAATTACAAAGACGCTCCAGGAATACCCAAACTCCACCGTTGACCGAGACTTTGACCACCTACCTCCTCCACTTCGGTTACCAACGTAGGGCGCAACCACCACTACAACGTCCCTCACCCAAATCCGCACCCGATGACCACCCCTACACCTAGTTCGATGCCCTCTCGGACGTCTCGACCTGCTGTCTTCAATCAGCGACTCGACACCGTCGCTTCCCAATCCAAGCCACCGGAGGCCCCTTCAACGCCACTAACCGACGAGGTTCCCACCCACGAACTCAACCCCGATCACCCTTCTTCACCATAAAGCCTTAAGCTCCTTCCAACGCCAACCCTAGGTCACGCTGCATTTAGAACAGCGAACACAAATGGACATTTTCACCCACCTAACCACTTCAGACTTGAAGAGAAATGGAAACTATTGCAAAGAATTTCCTCTTGCAATTTAAAGAATTCGTTTTGATTTTCTTTTGAGTTTTCATTTTCGATTTCTTTTGCTGTTCAGGGAAACTAATGCGGTCCAAGCTTTTATCACCAGGAAAGGGAATTTGTGCGGTTGAAAAGGGATGGTGCGTGGCTTAGTTTTGATTAGAGCATTTGGTTATATTATATTATACTTGGTGTCCTGTAGGAATTAGTTTAAAGTAAATATAGGGTTTCATTTGTTTTCAACGTGTGTCCTAGCCAAGGACGTACAAGCATGTCATGATCACTTTCGTTCCTTTTGGTTTATATGTGTACAAGAAATCTGAGATGCCATCCTTCTAAACTTTGTTTTCTCTTTACGATATACGAGTTATACATTTCTTGTATTGTTGTTTACTCTTTGCCCCTTTCCGATTATAAATGGGATTTGTTTAGTAAACCTCGCTTCTTTAGTTACCGCTATCGGCACATATAAAAATACCGTTGAAACGAGCCACGTGCCACGGTCCCAAAAATATAATAATACCGGTAGTTCAACTCATATTTTGAAACCCCAAAATTTCGATACAGGGTGCAAAATACTCCCAATAAAAAGTTGTTTATTTAATTAATTAAAAATTACAATAAAATTCTAAAAATTAAATTATCACTACGCCTCAAAAGAACCTTGTCTAAAATCAAACCCGATATCTAGTTATATCGAATAAACCATTACGGTCGATGGACGATTCTATAGCGACTATTCTAAAATTTGATTTGGACATATCTCAAAATCTACACGATGAAATCCCGATTTTTCTCTTCCACTAGAAAGATATATTCCACCAGCTCCACACGTTTCTTGTTTCACTGAAATCCGGCTTCAAACGAATCCTGTACATTCAGTTGAAGTCTGAATCGCCAAATAGCGAACTGCAGCGCCATTTCGAGCTTGATTATAATTATATTATAAACTATACGTTCAAACTGTCGTTAATTGAATATATTCGTTATTATATTTCGAATCGAAACTCAACCACATCTCGTATACTATTCAATTCACACTCTATTGTGAATTCTACTATTTCTGACTATTTCGATATTTATAATTTATTATTCATTTTAAATATTAATTAAATATTCAATATTATTTAATTATGGTTCTCGATATCGCTATAACGATATTTAATAATTAAATTAATTAATTATTCCATCTCTAAAAATGCGGGTCATTACATTCTTCCCCACTTAAAATAATTTCGTCCTCGAAATTGCTAAGTTAGAGAACGACCCTACCTATTGGAATTCCTAAGATTTGTATACCCCTTATTTCTGATTCCAACTGAACCAATTAATATCGACTAAAATATTTATTCATTCCGACTAACTAAAATTTTAAAAATTCTGAAAATTTTCTAACACTTTAAATTTTCGGAAAATTTCGCCAGCACCTCCTTTGTACTGGTCAATAGCTCAAACTCCAACTCGCCTCTCTGGGCCTTCTCCAACCCCAAAGAAAATCAAACAGCCAAGCGGCTTGCCAAATCGGCTCATAAATTCCAAACTCATATAGAATATAAACTTGTACCTTTTTGTCGGGCATATCGCTGTATCCCTGCTATTCGTTACCACTTCTACATATAACAATGCATTACCAACTTGATCTCTAATCAGTTCATTCTCAAAACCAAATCATTAGCTTATACCTAAGTCGGATTCTATTTCAACTCGAGTTCCATTCTCGATTTTCAACTCTTAACTCATCAATTCAATTCTATCCTAGATTATTCTAAAATCAAATCAAGTTTTATTTAACTTGGTTCAAGTTAAATTCCAATTTATTTACACAATTTTTACCATCTCAATCTCATTAACTTCATAAGTTAAATTCTAAATTCCGAAACTAAATTTCCTGGGTCTATTTCAAATCAATTTGAAATTACAATGCCAATTCAAAACCTTTGAATTTCTAAACAACTTGTTTTATCAAAACAATTCAAAATCAAAATCTTTGGTAGTAATCCACCACTTAGAAACTCGAAAATCACACCGATGATACTGCGTAGTCATCATCAGAATTATTTTCCAGCGACCCAAGTGTTTTCAATACTATATCATTTCAAAACCATTACTGAATACTTCCATTTTGAAAACATTTCAAAATCTCCCAAGAACTTAAAATTTCCTTATTTTAATTCCAAATCTGATTTAAATTCATATTTAATTCATCTTATTTCATATACTTTACTTATATGAATTCTGATTGGTTACATATAACCATTTCACATGTTATATGTAACACCCCGCCTCCGCTAGGGTCACTCGCAAAGGAATGCACTAGCTTTAGAGGGGCATTATTGGTAAACATGCACAGAAATATCACAAGACAGAACATATATAAATAGCGGAAGTAAAATCCAACTTTCATAACATGAATAAATAAGGTCTAAAGCCTTTTACATCAGAGTACATCAAAACCTGTCTTGCAATAATAAAGAAGCATAAAAACCTTTTCATAAATTATTCCCCAAGTAAAAACAGTAACGTAGCCATAGCCAAGAGAAGTCCAAGCCATCCATGATGACCTTCAGGCAGAAGAAGTCCGAACTAAACAGCATTGTTTCCTCCCTGTAACCTGGGGGGGGGGGAAACGGAAGAAAAGAGGCGAAACAAAACGGGTCAGTCAAAAAGACTGAGTAAGTCCTATCTACTTCCAGTATAAAAACAGGTAAAGGTAACATGACATGCATAAACTGGAAGTAAACATAAGGATAACTACAAGATAGATAAACCAGTATAACCGGTTGAACTACTGTGGCAAGGTAAACCAAGGTATCATGATAAACTGCGGTGTTATGATAAGTCAAGGTATCAAATCGTCAGATTTCCATCGAGTACATTATCCCCAGGTATCTACCCCGTCTAACGTCCCACGGTATCTATTATGTATATTCTTCCTAGTCCTAACATGTATATTTGCTCTGCACCTCTCGTACTAATATCCCTACCCGCGTCATGTGTTAACCATGAATGTCCCTTGCTCAAAGTCGTGTAATGGTCCATGTCAACCTAATATCGCATATATAGATTACTCAAATCATATGTTTCTTTCCATGTATACAAGTTCAGTCCTTTGCCGTACCTCGTACGGGCTTCCTCATGTCGTATTATCCTTGAAATCGTTTGGACTGTCACCCTTGTTCTAGCTAGGCTCTTCCATATAAACCATCGTTTGAACTACTAGGACTTACGCCACCTAGCACCACTAGGGATTACGCTTACCTATTGCACGCTTTCGTATTTCGGTTTGGGTTAAACCACCTAGGCCACTAGGGATTACGCTAACCCTCAACCGCGCCCTTTTCCCCACGTATTCATCGTGAATCGTTTTTCTATAACTGTATGCACGTGTATCACATCGTGCCATCCGAGTCCTGTCACAGGGCAAACCAAGAAATACGGGACTCGGTCGGGAGCTTTAGATTTATCTGCTGATACAGATACTAAGGTCTGCTTTTCTACACGTGGCTATGGTCCCACGAGACCCCTCCCTCAACTAGTGAAAGGCAACACAAGAGAAAATCTTGCATGAGAACTACACTCCGGTCAGCCCACATCCTACGACCTACCTCACCCATAATTAGATAGCAAATTATGGTCTGTTGGGTGTCCCCTGCCTTTCCGTACGTACACGCTTGACTTAAGATGGTAGATGATCGACGAACTTGCTATCTCGGGCACCTTATGTATTCGTTGACTCACTGCTATCCACCCCCAGTCTTTAGGTCGCTCGCATAGCAACCAAGGCATATTCTTGGTTCTTCTACCGCAGACCTCAACCTCTCGTGAGCCTAGTATAATGACCTGGCAGCTCACAGAGGGATCCCAAGAATATCCTCACGTTCCCCGAAGCCGCTGCTTCGTTACCCAGTTCGTTGGAGCCTTTATCTAAATCAGATAGCCTGCTCCTACACGCATACTTAAACGTTGACCTAACGTATCGGGTTACTAATCTATCTAAGAAATGGTCCAAATTTCCTTGATTAAGAATTATTACTTAGTTTCCCTTAACTAAGGTTTACCACTTAGCCTTATTTCCATAATCCTTGTTAACTATGGTTATTTACCTAATCCTCCGAATTAGGGTTTATCTAATGGGTTAAGTGTCACTTAAGTTCATAACTTAGCCCGTCTACAAACCATGTCAAAATTGGCTAAGTATCCAAGTCCAAGACTTAACCCTACAAACCATGTGTCAAGTCGGCTAAGTATATTAAGCAATCCATAACTTAACCTCGTCTAATTATCATTTTAGATTGGTTAATTATATAAATTAACTTGACCTTGTCAAATTACCGAGTCAAATCGGTCAAGCGTATTCAAGTGATTCGTGACTTAGCCTTATCATGTTTTCACGTTAGATTGGTTAAGTATAGGTCACTTAACCTCATTGAATTACCAAGTTTAGTTTGGTTAAGTGTTTAGCTTAACCCCATCGAATTACCGTGTCGAGATCAGTTAAGTGTCAATTACTTAACCCCGTTTAATTACCGTGTTTATATTAGTTAAGCCTTAATTACTTAACCCCATCTAATTACCAAGTCGGATTAGTTAAGTGTAAATTACTTAACCCCATCTAATTGCCAAGTCGGATTAGTTAAGTGTAAATTACTTAACCCCATCTAATTACCAAGTCGGATTAGTTAAGTGTAAATTACTTAACCCCATCTAATTACCAAGTCGGATTAGTTAAGTGTAAATTACTTAACCCCATCTAATTACCAAGTCGGATTAGTTAAGTGTAAATTACTTAACCCTATCTAATTACCAAGTCGGATTAGTTAAGTATCATTAGCCTAATCAATTTACTTAACCCCTTTATCCATGTCATATTTGGTTAAGAGTCATTAATCAAATTAACTTAACCCTATCATGTGACATTAATTACTTAATGCACCCCAACCTCTCACATTAGACTTTGTTGTGGTTACTAGTTAAGCCGGTCGGTTCCGGGTAGCTTTACACCACAACTTGGTCTAACCTCGGGTTCAGCACAACATGACCAACTTCTCACATTGAGTCCTATTGTTTGCAACTACTAGTTAGGCCGGTCGGTTCCGGGTAGTTTTACGTTGCAAACTCAACCCAACCTCGAGTTGGCCACTTTCATGTTTAGTCTAGTGTCATGTTCATAGTCAAGTTTTCAAGCAATTGGGTAGACCTAACTTAATAGGTAAATTCCCAATGGGTAGACCTAACTTAATAGGTAAATTCCCAAGCTTATGTTTTTATGCATACTTACATGTCAACTTCCATGTTATATTTCAAGTCATGTTTTCAAGTATAAACACATGTCATATTTAACGTTACATGTTGTCATGTTTATACCCATTTACCCAAGTCATATTCATGTCATTATGTTTTCCCATAATGTGGACCCAACGCTTTTTAAACTCGCATGTACGTTCGCAACCACGTAATGGATTAAAAGAAGAGACTTGGCAAAGGCATAACAAAAATGGATATTAAGCCACAAGTTAATCATGGTGGCGAATGAGGCACAAATGTGGTCATTAGCTTGCATGTTACATTCTTAAGCCTCACAAAAACATGCATAAACCCAAACTTGGTACATAAGCGAATCATGGTGACAAAAGACATGGAATGATGACTAGTAACTCGCATATATCATCATATAAGGGTTATGACTTCATATGCAAGTTGACATAAAGATTATGAAAGTTCTCATGTTGCATAATGCAACATTTCAACATAAAGGTTGTAGCTTTTTGCTCATAAGATCAAGATAATGACTTCATAAACTTGCATAACATGATAGCATGCATCATTCTCAATGATCAAACCCAAACTTTCAACATGAACATTTAACTTCATAGTTAATATCTAAGAGTAGGGAAGGGCTTACATTGCTATAAAGGCCTAAATCGATTAAACTAAAGCTTGTGATGAAGCCTATGCATGCCATCACCCAAAAACCCAAAGATGAACCCTCCAAATCAACAAAAACACTATCTTTATGAACAAAGATCAAAGCTTTTGCCTTGAAATCAACTTGAGAAGCTCTCATACTAACATAGGGACTCTCTAACACTCTCATGATCAAGAAACCTCTCATAGGAATGAAGTGGAGGCTAGGATAGTTGAGTGGAGGCCATGAGAGTAGAAATTTGGCCATAGTTTAGTTACATGAGTGAATAATGAGGGTTTAGGGGTAGGTTTAGGGTCTTTTTATAGATTAGGCAAGTGTTTTAGGCCATAGGATTAAACCTAGATTCAATCCAAGCCATCAAAGCATGTCTTGGGGAAGAAGTCAAGTGTAGGAACCATCTAGGGCCTTTAGATTAAAGATGAACCATGAGAACCATCCAAATGCAAAATCTGCATTTGAGCGAATCGGCCCATGGGTTGACAGCCAAACACCCTGGATTAACCCCTAGTCGACCCAGCGGGCTCGGGTCGACCTCAAAAATCGGCCGGTTCGGTTATTCCCCTCCCACAATTCGCTGTTTTGAACATTTTTGCATATTTATTTATTTAATTTTCAATTATATATATATCAATATATATATATATATATTTCTCTGCGCAACCCATTTCACTTAATTAAGTATACTTTAATTTGGGAATTTTTCGTGAAACTTCGCGAGGCCATATCTTGGTCATACGGACTCCGATTTTCGAAAACTCGGACTCTATTTCGCGTATTTTCCGAGACGAACGCAATGGCATAGCCCATTTCACTTGATTCAGAATTTAAAATTAAATTCTGCCTTGATTCTCGTCTTAATCATGTTATCGAAATACGGGTTGTTACATTCTCCCCACCTTTTAGGATTTCGTCCCCGAAATCTCCAAGTTAGGAAGAACATATCCTACCATCCATCATCCATCTACTCAAAACATCATCCACAAGCAACCATTGTCCTTAGATGATTTCTAATGCTGTATGAATATATGCAAAACGTGTGTGTACATGTTCCTTAGCTAATGCTAATGATCAGGCCTGAATAATCTTTCTAATGCAGAATATGTATAGTGCCATGAATCCAACATGTATGTAAATAGTTCTAGTCATATAGATACTATATGCGTGCACAATCATTCATTCATATGCAACAACCGCATGATAATACATTCAATTTCATCCATAAACAAGTATAAATACTCGTGCATATGCAATATGAAATGTGATCGAGTCGAGCTACTATCTAATGTAAATTCGCGCATCCACGAGCAACCACCTGCAACCATTTGCAACCATATCACCCATAACATGTTTCAAATACATGTTTACATCCATAGCGTTCTACCTACGGTTCCCTAAAATAAGATCGAGAGGGTAAACAAAACAAACTCCTTACGGGGTTTGCAACAGAAACAGGACCGAGAGGATATCCATAAAAGATAGCCTACACGCAAGCTCAACAGAAAACAGGGGTCGAGGATATATTCCCAAAAGAGATATCACGCACGTATTTAGTCTTCAGTCTCCTGCGTCGCACTACCTTGAGCTTAGTTCCATCGTGCCTTGACCGCCCCTTTTTCTTCACGATTTCGCAGCTTCTTACTTCCTGTTTCCATAACATGAGTTGGAACTCATTTCCTCGTCGCCTCTCGTTCCACTTGCACTTATCCTTTCCCTGGTATACTTGGCTCAACCATATCTACGTACTCAAGCCAGCTCTCCAAAATTCACTAGTGAATTCTGTATCTCGTTTTCCGATGCCAATCCAAATTGCCAAGAGTCCTTACTAGGGTGATCCCCATAACTCATACATAATCGAAGTAAACCATCCGTCTTATTAGCGAACACCACTCGATCGGGTTTCTAATTTCCAACAAAGGCATCTAGGGATTCTAAGTAACTAATCATGACAGAACCCAAAAGGTTACACGAGGCTTCGAGGGTATTACCAAAGCAAGCCAAGAGTCTAACTACCCTCTTTCTAAAACCGAGAGTGGCACCCCTTACTGGATAACCACTTCATCCCTAGAATCCATCCACACTTATAAACATAAGCATTATTTCCAAGCTCAATACTTGACACAGACATTCTCAAATCCAAACAAGTCATGAATAAATGGACCGATCTTCCAATAGGATTTGAGACAAAACGGGACCCTCTATTACACTAGTACTAAGGTGCAGAGACACAACTATCAACGCGGACCTAAAAAGATGCGGTGATCCAACCAAAGTCCCGACGGGATGATAGAGAAGAAAACTAAACCTTTAACAAGATCGTTACCCTCCTTCCGAGGTACCCTAGAAATGAGAGCATACTACTGCCCTCCCGATGATCTTGTCCTTGTCCCATAATACTTAACTATCCGCCCCGTTTTACCATGCCAAAGGTACTCTCTCGTCATGGGTTTCATTGTTCATCTTTCTCCCTCCTTTGAGGACTAAGCCATACCAACAAGTTGCTCATCCTTGAGCTCGTATCCTTTATCCTTGTTCTTACTATCCTTTTATGCATAACTCTGCAACGGTCTCTCGAGAACCACCTCCATCGTACGGGAAATACTTACGCAGCTAGAAAGACTAGTCGCAGTCAAAACCACTGTGACTACAGATGGAGGAAAGAAAGGAAAAGAGATTCAATCAAGGAAACAAGGATAATGCTAATGGCCTTTGGGGAATAGACTTTTTCTTTTAAAAGAAAATTTTCTTGAAAAAAATGCTTCTTTGTAAACGGTTTTTCAAATAATTTTCAGAAGGTCTTTAAAAACTTTTGCCCAGTCTGGTAACCTTCTGCTCTGATACCAAATGTAACACCCCGCCTCCGCTAGGGTCACTCGCAAAGGAATGCACTAGCTTTAGAGGGGCATTATTGGTAAACATGCACAGAAATATCACAAGACAGAACATATATAAATAGCGGAAGTAAAATCCAACTTTCATAACATGAATAAATAAGGTCTAAAGCCTTTTACATCAGAGTACATCAAAACCTGTCTTGCAATAATAAAGAAGCATAAAAACCTTTTCATAAATTATTCCCCAAGTAAAAACAGTAACGTAGCCATAGCCAAGAGAAGTCCAAGCCATCCATGATGACCTTCAGGCAGAAGAAGTCCGAACTAAACAGCATTGTTTCCTCCCTGTAACCTGGGGGGGGGGGGGGGGAAACGGAAGAAAAGAGGCAAAACAAAACGGGTCAGTCAAAAAGACTGAGTAAGTCCTATCTACTTCCAGTATAAAAACAGGTAAAGGTAACATGACATGCATAAACTGGAAGTAAACATAAGGATAACTACAAGATAGATAAACCAGTATAACCGGTTGAACTACTGTGGCAAGGTAAACCAAGGTATCATGATAAACTGCGGTGTTATGATAAGTCAAGGTATCAAATCGTCAGATTTCCATCGAGTACATTATCCCCAGGTATCTACCCCGTCTAACGTCCCACGGTATCTATTATGTATATTCTTCCTAGTCCTAACATGTATATTTGCTCTGCACCTCTCGTACTAATATCCCTACCCGCGTCATGTGTTAACCATGAATGTCCCTTGCTCAAAGTCGTGTAATGGTCCATGTCAACCTAATATCGCATATATAGATTACTCAAATCATATGTTTCTTTCCATGTATACAAGTTCAGTCCTTTGCCGTACCTCGTACGGGCTTCCTCATGTCGTATTATCCTTGAAATCGTTTGGACTGTCACCCTTGTTCTAGCTAGGCTCTTCCATATAAACCATCGTTTGAACTACTAGGACTTACGCCACCTAGCACCACTAGGGATTACGCTTACCTATTGCACGCTTTCGTATTTCGGTTTGGGTTAAACCACCTAGGCCACTAGGGATTACGCTAACCCTCAACCGCGCCCTTTTCCCCACGTATTCATCGTGAATCGTTTTTCTATAACTGTATGCACGTGTATCACATCGTGCCATCCGAGTCCTGTCACAGGGCAAACCAAGAAATACGGGACTCGGTCGGGAGCTTTAGATTTATCTGCTGATACAGATACTAAGGTCTGCTTTTCTACACGTGGCTATGGTCCCACGAGACCCCTCCCTCAACTAGTGAAAGGAAACACAAGAGAAAATCTTGCATGAGAACTACACTCCGGTCAGCCCACATCCTACGACCTACCTCACCCATAATTAGATAGCAAATTATGGTCTGTTGGGTGTCCCCTGCCTTTCCGTACGTACACGCTTGACTTAAGATGGTAGATGATCGACGAACTTGCTATCTCGGGCACCTTATGTATTCGTTGACTCACTGCTATCCACCCCCAGTCTTTAGGTTGCTCGCATAGCAACCAAGGCATATTCTTGGTTCTTCTACCGCAGACCTCAACCTCTCGTGAGCCTAGTATAATGACCTGGCAGCTCACAGAGGGATCCCAAGAATATCCTCACGTTCCCCGAAGCCGCTGCTTCGTTACCCAGTTCGTTGGAGCCTTTATCTAAATCAGATAGCCTGCTCCTACACGCATACTTAAACGTTGACCTAACGTATCGGGTTACTAATCTATCTAAGAAATGGTCCAAATTTCCTTGATTAAGAATTATTACTTAGTTTCCCTTAACTAAGGTTTACCACTTAGCCTTATTTCCATAATCCTTGTTAACTATGGTTATTTACCTAATCCTCCGAATTAGGGTTTATCTAATGGGTTAAGTGTCACTTAAGTTCATAACTTAGCCCGTCTACAAACCATGTCAAAATTGGCTAAGTATCCAAGTCCAAGACTTAACCCTACAAACCATGTGTCAAGTCGGCTAAGTATATTAAGCAATCCATAACTTAACCTCGTCTAATTATCATTTTAGATTGGTTAATTATATAAATTAACTTGACCTTGTCAAATTACCGAGTCAAATCGGTCAAGCGTATTCAAGTGATTCGTGACTTAGCCTTATCATGTTTTCACGTTAGATTGGTTAAGTATAGGTCACTTAACCTCATTGAATTACCAAGTTTAGTTTGGTTAAGTGTTTAGCTTAACCCCATCGAATTACCGTGTCGAGATCAGTTAAGTGTCAATTACTTAACCCCGTTTAATTACCGTGTTTATATTAGTTAAGCCTTAATTACTTAACCCCATCTAATTACCAAGTCGGATTAGTTAAGTGTAAATTACTTAACCCCATCTAATTGCCAAGTCGGATTAGTTAAGTGTAAATTACTTAACCCCATCTAATTACCAAGTCGGATTAGTTAAGTGTAAATTACTTAACCCCATCTAATTACCAAGTCGGATTAGTTAAGTGTAAATTACTTAACCCCATCTAATTACCAAGTCGGATTAGTTAAGTGTAAATTACTTAACCCTATCTAATTACCAAGTCGGATTAGTTAAGTATCATTAGCCTAATCAATTTACTTAACCCCTTTATCCATGTCATATTTGGTTAAGAGTCATTAATCAAATTAACTTAACCCTATCATGTGACATTAATTACTTAATGCACCCCAACCTCTCACATTAGACTTTGTTGTGGTTACTAGTTAAGCCGGTCGGTTCCGGGTAGCTTTACACCACAACTTGGTCTAACCTCGGGTTCAAGCACAACATGACCAACTTCTCACATTGAGTCCTATTGTTTGCAACTACTAGTTAGGCCGGTCGGTTCCGGGTAGTTTTACGTTGCAAACTCAACCCAACCTCGAGTTGGCCACTTTCATGTTTAATCTAGTGTCATGTTCATAGTCAAGTTTTCAAGCAATTGGGTAGACCTAACTTAATAGGTAAATTCCCAATGGGTAGACCTAACTTAATAGGTAAATTCCCAAGCTTATGTTTTTATGCATACTTACATGTCAACTTCCATGTTATATTTCAAGTCATGTTTTCAAGTATAAACACATGTCATATTTAACGTTACATGTTGTCATGTTTATACCCATTTACCCAAGTCATATTCATGTCATTATGTTTTCCCATAATGTGGACCCAACGCTTTTTAAACTCGCATGTACGTTCGCAACCACGTAATGGATTAAAAGAAGAGACTTGGCAAAGGCATAACAAAAATGGATATTAAGCCACAAGTTAATCATGGTGGCGAATGAGGCACAAATGTGGTCATTAGCTTGCATGTTACATTCTTAAGCCTCACAAAAACATGCATAAACCCAAACTTGGTACATAAGCGAATCATGGTGACAAAAGACATGGAATGATGACTAGTAACTCGCATATATCATCATATAAGGGTTATGACTTCATATGCAAGTTGACATAAAGATTATGAAAGTTCTCATGTTGCATAATGCAACATTTCAACATAAAGGTTGTAGCTTTTTGCTCATAAGATCAAGATAATGACTTCATAAACTTGCATAACATGATAGCATGCATCATTCTCAATGATCAAACCCAAACTTTCAACATGAACATTTAACTTCATAGTTAATATCTAAGAGTAGGGAAGGGCTTACATTGCTATGAAGGCCTAAATCGATTAAACTAAAGCTTGTGATGAAGCCTATGCATGCCATCACCCAAAAACCCAAAGATGAACCCTCCAAATCAACAAAAACACTATCTTTATGAACAAAGATCAAAGCTTTTGCCTTGAAATCAACTTGAGAAGCTCTCATACTAACATAGGGACTCTCTAACACTCTCATGATCAAGAAACCTCTCATAGGAATGAAGTGGAGGCTAGGATAGTTGAGTGGAGGCCATGAGAGTAGAAATTTGGCCATAGTTTAGTTACATGAGTGAATAATGAGGGTTTAGGGGTAGGTTTAGGGTCTTTTTATAGATTAGGCAAGTGTTTTAGGCCATAGGATTAAACCTAGATTCAATCCAAGCCATCAAAGCATGTCTTGGGGAAGAAGTCAAGTGTAGGAACCATCTAGGGCCTTTAGATTAAAGATGAACCATGAGAACCATCCAAATGCAAAATCTGCATTTGAGCGAATCGGCCCACGGGTTGACAGCCAAACACCCTGGATTAACCCCTAGTCGACCCAGCGCGCTCGGGTCGACCTCAAAAATCGGCCGGTTCGGTTATTCCCCTCCCACAATTCGCTGTTTTGAACATTTTTGCATATTTATTTATTTAATTTTCAATTATATATATATCAATATATATATATATATATATATTTCTCTGCGCAACCCATTTCACTTAATTAAGTATACTTTAATTTGGGAATTTTTCGTGAAACTTCGCGAGGCCATATCTTGGTCATACGGACTCCGATTTTCGAAAACTCGGACTCTATTTCGCGTATTTTCCGAGACGAACGCAATGGCATAGCCCATTTCACTTGATTCAGAATTTAAAATTAAATTCTGCCTTGATTCTCGTCTTAATCATGTTATCGAAATACGGGTTGTTACATTATAATCTTACTCGATTATAATAGCAACAAATATATCCTATATATGATAATATATCACATATCCATACTGTGTCGGTCCATCGTATTCAAGTGTTTATTTACTCCTACCGATACAGTGGATCAAACTGATCGACCAGAACTCATAAACAACTCAGCCAATGAATCTCCACAATATAAAACCATTTTTATATCAAATACAAATATGCACTCGTATATATACACTCAAACTCAATCTAGAGTGTTACTAACCCTATCTCTACCGAGTCACGCCACAGAGCCAAGTAATTCTTAACTTAAGCTCTGATACCAACTGTAACGACCCGGATTTATAGCGGCTTTGGTTATCGACGTAAGCCCGACGTCGATAACCAAACCCTCGAAAAATCCCGGTAATTAATGAAAGAAATTAGAAGGTGAGAATAGATAAGATAGAAACTTAGAATAGAAGAAGAAGAAGAACACAACATCAGAGTAACACGAACCTCACAGCGGAATGAATAACATATAATAGATAACATAACTTTGAAATATAACAGTTATGTATACAATAGCACTTATCAGAGTACAGCACTTACAACACAGCAGAAATAACTATAGCTATATGATCTTGAAGCCTCCTGCTCCACGCTCTTCCAGTATATCTGTAAATTCCTGACTACTTGACTGCCCGTACAAAATTAGGCACCCAAGAGTTTAGGGAAAACAACAAGTAAACTCCGGGTCAGTCATGGGACTGGTGTGAGTAAAACAGTTTAAACAGGTATATGAACAAGTAAACGATATCTCATAAGACCACGCCGCATAACGGAACGGGTTTTTCCCTTATGAGAATCCAAAATATCTTTATATCAAAAACTTTTTGATATTATAATAATGTCTATGTACAAATAGATATCAACTAGCAGAAACGCTTTCATCTCACGTTCTACATATATAGTATACAATCAAAACCGCAAGCACGTATTGGGTAATGGATTTCCAACTATGACAAGGTATGGAATCACCTTCCGATCAGTGTACTCTAGGAACGATACACTGGAGTTCAACAAGAACATCTTGCAACTCAGCCACACATGACCGACCACTCATTTCGCTTGAGTGTATCGAATGTACATCACCAACGGTTGGGATCAGCAACCGTTCCCGTATATATATGGGACAGCATTGATAGATTTAAGAAACAAATGAATATTCACTAGATAGGTGATTATACACCCTACTTCGGTGCGACCGACTTAGCCATGCTGCCTGCCCGATTTCTGTCATTTACCGGTTGATGAGGCTAGAAGCTACGCTTTATCATGACATCAGATTCACTTCGAATGCTACATTGTCAAATCCATTGAAAATCACTAATTGACGTCTAAAACAGTACATTACGTGTTAGCTAAAGAAGTTTCCTTCCTCGCTTCCACTCTTGGTATAGTTGAAGAAATCAATGTACGTGACTGTCTGGAAATACTATGTCAGACATCCATCTTCATTCACTTAGAATTGTCACATCGTCATACCCGCCAAATCACAAATTGACTTATCCAAAGATAACACGGGTATACAGCTAAGAGAAACGAATTCCTCCGCCACCAAACGTGAATACGTTTGAACAGATCAACTTACGCGATCCATTGGATATACTCTGTCAGACCTTCGTCCATACAAGTTGTCCTGGGACTGGACAAACCGAAGGCACTATCCAGTACATCCATCTTAGGCTCTGTTATCTAAGACTTATACAATAGCCCTTGCACTTTACTCCGTCTTCAATTATCTTTGGCATATATGATTCGCAACGCTTATGCCAATACAGAGTGGTTCTCTGGATAATAATCCAACCGGTCTCTCCATATTAACAACGTTAAAATGGTCAAAACTTCGATAGTCTGTGATTTAACCATCAAAGAAAAACAAGTGTGCAAACAACGATATTGTTCCCAAATGGAAATTTTATCGAACAAACATCATTTAACATTAATCTCTTTAGTTCATTTATTTACTTATCTCCTGTTTCCCTATATTCTAAATTCTTATTTTCTTTTATCAGAAAACATTTCTGATTTTCGTTTGGAAAACATTTCCAAAACTCCTTTACGATCAAACCTTACCATTTCTTAGTTAAGAAGGAAGTCACTCAAGTTGGGGTATAATTACCTCTCAGACCTTAACTGAACAACGTTATAACTTCGAAATGGTCAAAGTTTATCTTTTAATCTTTAACAACTTCTTTACGCCTTTCTCGGATTCAATTTTACTAGTCCACTTCTATATTTAAAACATTGGTTATAACAATAACGTTATAATCCCTACTTTCGAATTATCTAACTTTAATTTTAACTTCTATTCATATTAGTGAATAATTTACCTAACACTTATTTATTTATAAATAAATAAATCTCTATTTAAACACTGGAAAGTATAAGTACTTTCCCGAATTCGATATAATCGAATTTGCCGATTAACTCTCTTCGAGAAATCTCTATTTGATTAACTCTTCTTCGAATAACCTATATTCGACTAACTCCTTCTCGAATAAACGATATTCGATAATCTCTCTTCGAATAACTAATATTCGATAACTCTTCCTTTTCAAATATCTCATATTTGAAAATCTCACTTCGATTAAACTATAATCGATAACTCCCTTCAATGAAACTAACATCGATAACTCCTTTCGATGAAACCAACATCAATAACTCCTTTCGATGAAACTAACATCAATAACTCCTTTCGATGAAACTAACATCAATAACTCCTTTCGATGAAACTAACATCTATTAATTTAACTCGCTGAACTTAACTCGACTAACTTAACTTGACTCGACAAACTCGACTTACTTGGTTCAACCAATTCGATTCGATTAACTAGGCTCGACTAACTTGACTAACTTAACTCGAGTTACTTGGTTCGACCAATTCGATTCGATTAACTAGGCTCGACTAACTTGACTAACTTAACTCGATCAACTCGATTAACTCCTATCGAATAACTAATATTCGATTAAACTCCATTCGCTTGACTCTAGATCGCAGCGATCATAATGGTTACGCCTGACTCCCTCCGGAAACATCCGACCGTCGTAGGCTATTTACAGCCCTGCGAATTACGCTAGCAGTCGTACGAGATGGCAACTTACCCTGAATACTATGTTTGACTAACTCTGTCTCAAATAATTATATTTGATTAACTCTAGTTCGTTTTAACACCAACCAATTAACTCTAACTAATTAACTCCAACTGGTTAACTCTAACTGATTTACTCTAACTGGTTAACTCTAACTGATTAACTCTATTTGACTATCTCAACTTGACTAACCCCTTTCGAATAACATATTCGATTAACTAACTTTCGAATACCATATTCGATTAACTAACTTCGAATGTCTATATTCGATTAACTAACTTTCGAATACTATATTCGATTAACTAACTTTCGAATACTATATTCGATTAACTTACTTTCGAATACTATATTCGATTAACTAACTTCGAATACCATATTCGATTAACTTTATTCACTTTATAAAGATTTCCTTTTTAACAACGTTTTATTTATTTGAAAAGATTTACTTTTAATATAACGGTTCTACACTTTAAAAATGATTTCCTTTTTATAATGTTCCCTTTCAAATTCTATTTGTAAATGGTTTAAAAATATTTCCTTTTCAAATTTATTCTTGAAAATATTCTAACTCCTTAAATTCCCGGGAAAATTCGCCATAACCTCCTTTGTACCGGAAGCATCGGGAAAATCCCCAAACTCGCCACGCGGGCCTTTCCATTCAAAAAGAAATGTTTTGAATTTATTTCCCTTTTCAAATATCTCCTATTTATAAATATTCCAATTTATAAATATCGCTTATTTATAAATATTCCAGTTTATAAATATTCTGTTTTCAATATCACTTTGAAAATCTCCTTATCAATATCCCGTATGGTATGGTATTCAATCAAATCAAATCACGATATTCAATCTCGTCCATACACACACAAATCAACAACAGGTTATAATTCACATCATATATTAAAATATATGAAAAACAATAAAATAACTGTTGAGGAAATCCAGTCAGATTCCTCCAACCTGTTTCCCTGCATCACAGATGTTAGACAATATAGATAACATCACTTTCAGTTCCATATGATATATTCTGTTAAACAGAATCAATATAGAAATTTAACTAACTGACTAGCAGTTCAATCAAACAATCAACACACAGTCAAATAGACAATTTTAACAGTTCTAACAATACAACATGAAATCATAAACTGTTCAGAGTTAGTGAGATTTACTCACATTGGCGCGTTAATCGTTAAATAACGGTTTGCGTTATTCGACTTCGACAGACAATTTATTTCACCATAAATTGTAACGAGCTCGGATTCACTCCCAGTCAGCTCCAGCGTGTAGTCCTCGTCCATACGATCCCAACGTGACTGACGGTTCGTGATTCTGATTTCATATGACCGAGATATTTGATTACGAAGTTAATACTATTTTAATTTAAAATAAAACATGATTTATAAAAAGAGATGGGCTTTAACTTAACTTCCCGGCCCAACAACCACTTCTATTTCCCACGGCCCGCTCCTTTCTTCTCTTCACTTTCTCCCTCAAATTACAAAGACGCTCCAGGAATACCCAAACTCCACCGTTGACCGAGACTTTGACCACCTACCTCCTCCACTTCGGTTACCAACGTAGGGCGCAACCACCACTACAACGTCCCTCACCCAAATCCGCACCCGATGACCACCCCTACACCTAGTTCGATGCCCTCTCGGACGTCTCGACCTGCTGTCTTCAATCAGCGACTCGACACCGTCGCTTCCCAATCCAAGCCACCGGAGGCCCCTTCAACGCCACTAACCGACGAGGTTCCCACCCACGAACTCAACCCCGATCACCCTTCTTCACCATAAAGCCTTAAGCTCCTTCCAACGCCAACCCTAGGTCACGCTGCATTTAGAACAGCGAACACAAATGGACATTTTCACCCACCTAACCACTTCAGACTTGAAGAGAAATGGAAACTATTGCAAAGAATTTCCTCTTGCAATTTAAAGAATTCGTTTTGATTTTCTTTTGAGTTTTCATTTTTGATTTCTTTTGCTGTTCAGGGAAACTAATGCGGTCCAAGCTTTTATCACCAGGAAAGGGAATTTGTGCGGTTGAAAAGGGATGGTGCATGGCTTAGTTTTGATTAGAGCATTTGGTTATATTATATTATACTTGGTGTCCTGTAGGAATTAGTTTAAAGTAAATATAGGGTTTCATTTGTTTTCAACGTGTGTCCTAGCCAAGGACGTACAAGCATGTCATGATCACTTTCGTTCCTTTTGGTTTATATGTGTACAAGAAATCTGAGATGCCATCCTTCTAAACTTTGTTTTCTCTTTACGATATACGAGTTATACATTTCTTGTATTGTTGTTTACTCTTTGCCCCTTTCCGGTTATAAATGGGATTTGTTTAGTAAACCTCGCTTCTTTAGTTACCGCTATCGGCACATATAAAAATACCGTTGAAACGAGCCACGTGCCACGGTCCCAAAAATATAATAATACCGGTAGTTCAACTCATATTTTGAAACCCCAAAATTTCGATACAGGGTGCAAAATACTCCCAATAAAAAGTTGTTTATTTAATTAATTAAAAATTACAATAAAATTCTAAAAATTAAATTATCACTACGCCTCAAAAGAACCTTGTCTAAAATCAAACCCGATATCTAGTTATATCGAATAAACCATTACGGTCGATGGACGATTCTATAGCGACTATTCTAAAATTTGATTTGGACATATCTCAAAATCTACACGATGAAATCCCGATTTTTCTCTTCCACTAGAAAGATATATTCCACCAGCTCCACACGTTTCTTGTTTCACTGAAATCCGGCTTCAAACGAATCCTGTACATTCAGTTGAAGTCTGAATCGCCAAATAGCGAACTGCAGCGCCATTTCGAGCTTGATTATAATTATATTATAAACTATACGTTCAAACTGTCGTTAATTGAATATATTCGTTATTATATTTCGAATCGAAACTCAACCACATCTCGTATACTATTCAATTCACACTCTATTGTGAATTCTACTATTTCTGACTATTTCGATATTTATAATTTATTATTCATTTTAAATATTAATTAAATATTCAATATTATTTAATTATGGTTCTCGATATCGCTATAACGATATTTAATAATTAAATTAATTAATTATTCCATCTCTAAAAATGCGGGTCATTACAGATTTCGTATTTCAAAACAATACCTCATTTTCCAAATTTCATTTACTTCTATTTATAGCTTTATTCGTACGAAATCTTCTTTTTATTTCTAACACGTAATACTCATTTATAAATTCTTTATAAATGTTGAGTGTACGTTCAATTTAAAATATCGGTGTTAAACCCGATTTCTACTTCTCTATATAAGTTCGTACTTGTATATTCCATTTATCAAAAGATAAATATTCTTTTTAATTTATAAACATCGTTTATAAATTTATCTACTCAGTTTATTTGTTAAAACAGATTTCTATTTAAGAATCTCCTTTAAATCCATCATCTCATAGTTCTTTAATATCTCGCCCATTTCCTTTTAAAAAATTTATTTATTTATTTTCCAAATAATCCCTTTTTAATTATATTTGTTTCCCACATATTTCATTTATAATATCGTATCTATTTCATATAAATATTTCCTTTCATATATTTCTTTACTCACTTCCTATTACTTCTATTAAGTAATTTACCCAATAACGGCCTTTGAAAACTTCCACATGACTATTGATAATTTTATATAGAGGTTTCTTATTTAGTTTTCACGTATCCCTTCTTTTAAATAAAAACCCTCTTGATTCCATAAAATTCTTATTTCAATATACACTTCACAAATTCCTTGTTATAAAACTCTTTTGATTTTATAAACTTCCAAAATTTAATAACCACTTAAAATTTCCCTTTTATATAAAACCCTTTGATTTTATATATAAATATTTTATTTCAAATTATAGTTTGAAATTTCCCTTTTCACACTCCAGTATTTCCTTTAGTATTTAAAAGTACCAAATAACAATGATCAAACACACATAATCAACAACAGATTATAAATCCATCATATATCACAATATATGAAAAATAGTAAAATAAATGTTGAGGAACCCAGTTGGGACCCTCCGACCTGTTCCCTGCATCCAGAGATGTTAATCAACATAAATAACACGAGTATGAAATATCCTGATAAACAGAATCAATATTCGATTAACGACTTATATATATCATTATCGATATTTTCAACCAATTAACTAGCAGTTCAACCAAACAGCCAACACACAACAAATCAACCTATAATTTTCAATTCTAAAAATATTTTATAAAAATATAAATTGATCAGAGTTAGTGAGATTTACTCACATTGGACGGTTATCGTTAAATAACGATAATTGGTCATTGATTTGATTCAGGCATTTAATTCCACCATAAATTCAACCGAGCTCCAATTTACTCCTGGTCAGTTCCATGGTGTAGCCACCATCCATACAATCTCATCGGATCTTGTTTTGTCCAATTCCGATACCGTATGGATAACATATGACTTATACAAATTTATATACTATTTAAAATAAATTATATTAAACCTTATTTTCACACTTGGGCTTTAGCACTCAATCCGGCCCAATACCAACCCCAACCGCACTTCATCTCCTACAAGCACCGATCACTCCTCCAGTAATCATCAAACCGCACGCCATTTCCCCCAATTTCAATGGTCCTTGCTCTTTCAATCCTTAACAAAATTTCAAGTTAAAACCAACCCCATGTTTCTCCTTCGATACACTAAACCTCCATACCATTTATCACAAACTCGCACACTTCCTCCATTTGCGTCGAACCCAGTTTTCTCGCGAACCACACACAGGAACATCGAACAAAAAAATTCCCAATTTTTCCAAAAATCCACAAATGATGCCAAACTCCTCACCAAACACCACTATATACTCGAACCCCTCAGTCGAAGTTTAAAACTTACGAAAAATCCAACCTTAGCATCACTGACGAGAAAACCCAACACCAGAATAAACGTCGAATGGTATAAAACCCATATGAAACAAAAGGATATCACCGCAGGAGCTCAAAAACACTTGTATTTTGATTTATCTATTTTTCGTTGAATTTATATTGATTTTTGGAGGTGGGATTTTCACGTTGGTTTTTCTATGGTAGCGGCGGAATGGTTTTGACGAAGGGAATATGTGCCTTAGGGTTAGGAGAGTTGAGAGTGTTATATAGGTAGGTTTTGTTAAATTTTTTTATTCATTTTATTGAATCTTTGTTTGTATACGCTGTTTAAAAATCCCTGTGATCACACACAATACCCAAAAATCACGAAAATGGGCATGCAGCTACAATTTGACATTGCGGACCCAACGAAACTGGTTTCGTCGAATTCCGACTTCGTTTGCTCACACAGCGTATTTTTAAATGTTAATTTATCGATTGTATTTCACATTAAAATCGCCCACGGCCACATACTGACTTCAAAAATCATGAAAACTGAAATCTAGCAATAATTTGACATTATGAATCCAACAAAATTGGTTTCATCGAATTTGGAGGTCGTTTGAAAAACTGGCTATTTTTAAAGCTCCAAATAACCCATTTAAATATATTAATATATTTAAAAACAATAAAATTTAATATAATCGTATATATTCACTAAGAATATCATACAGCTCCAACTGATACATATTTGGATTTCTAACTTGATATTTCAAAATTCCCAATTTTATCGATATTCGATTTATATAAAAAATCCTTTTATAATATAAATAAATCGTTATAAATTATAAAGGAATTCCATAGCGACTATTTTAAAATTTGATTTGGACATAACTAAAAATCTACATGACAAAATCTCGATTTTTCTCTTCCATCAGAATAATATGCTTCACCAGCTCCTAACATTTCTTGTTTCACAGAAATCCGATTTAAAACGGATTCTGTATATTCATTTAAAGTTTGAATCGCCAAACTACGAACTGCAGCGCCATTTCGAGCTCGATTATAATTATAATATAATTATTCGTTCGAATGGCTTCTATAAATAAATTCGTTAATATAATTAAATTCCAAACTGAATTAAATCATTTAAATAATCCAATTCACACAATATTGCCATTTCAGCTAATTCCGATTATTTCAGAATTAAATATATTATTTAATTATTATATTAATTAAATATTCACTATTATTTAATTAAACCACCATTAAATCCTCTAAATCACTATATAAATAATTAAATTAATTAATTATTATACTGTAAATATACGGGACATTACACTTCGAATAACTAATATTCAATAATCCTTTCTTCGAATAACTAATATTCGATTAATTCTAATTCGATTAACTCTATTCGAATAAACTATTATTCGACTAACTCTTGTTCGATTAACTCTATTCAATTAACACTATTCGATTAACTCTAATCGATTTACTCTATTGATTAATTCTAATTGGATTAACTCTATCGATTAATTCTAATTCAATTAACTCTATCGATTAATTCTAATTCGATTAACTCTATCGATTAATTCTAATTCGATTAACTCAATCGATTAATTCTAATTCGATTAACTCTATTCAATTAACAAATGAATATTCTTTTATCTTTCTATTTATTCAACAAATATTTCTTTTTCAATTCTATTTGTAAATGTTTTATAAATATTTCCTTTTCAATTCTATTTGTAAATGTTTTACAAATATTTCCTTTTCAATTCTATTTGTAAATGTTTTACAAATATTTCCTTTTCTATTTGTTTTCAAAAATATTCCCTTTTTATATTTGTTTTCACAAATATTCCTTTTATAAAATTCTTTGATTTTATAATTATTTTCTTTTATAAAATCCTTTTCTTTTTATATATAAAATCCATTGATTTTATATAAATAATTTATTTTCAAAATACACTTTGAAAATCCCCTTTTCTACATCCTAGTATTTCTTACGGTATTTAAAATACCCAAATAACAATGACCGATATCATTCAGCACACGTAATCAACACAGATTATATATCACACCATATATTACAATATATGAAAAACAGTAAAATTAATGTTGAGGAATCCTGTTGGATTCCTCCGACCTGTTTCCCTGCATCCACAGATGTTAAACAATATAATTAACAACAATTTCATTTCACTATGAAATATTTTGCTAAACAGAATCAATTTATATATATAACCAGGTCTATAATTTCAGCCAATTTCTTAGCAGTTCAACCAAACAATTAATACACAACAATCAATCATCATTTAATAGTTCTAAATATACGTTATAAAAATATAACTGATAGAATTGGTGAGTTTTACTCACATTGGACAGTTATCGTTAAAAACGATTAACTATCTTTGATTCAGACGGACAATTTATTTCGCTATAAATTGTAATGAGCTTCGATTCACTCCCAGTCAGTTGCAGTGTATTGCCACCGTCCATATGATCCCAACGGATCTTGTTTCACTGAAAACTGATATCGTATGATAAAGTTATAGGCTTTTCAATTTAATATGTTACTCTAAATTAAATTAAAACTAAATATGATTATATAAAAGAAATGGGCCTTACGTTTTCCCTTAGCCTAAAACAATTTGACCCACCTCACGATGTACAGTGCTTCTTCCCCCAAAATACACTTTGACTCTTGCAACCCAACTCCAAAATGCCGCTCCCTCTTCTCTCTATATTTTTGCACCAAACCAACTCCATTCCAATCCCCTTTGCGAGTGATACCACTTCCATACCTCGACATTCAACTCGCAGGTCATCTTCCTATTCACTATTTCAAACAGTCGTGCTTCCACCATGAATGTCATGACAGATATCATCACCGAGATCAACCACCACTTCTCAAAAACTTACGCAAATAATCTCATTCAACACTTCTCTCTGCGCTCGACACAACCATCACCAAATTGCTGAGCTCGAACTCACCACGGAAATCGCGTCGACTTCGACCTACTCCCTCTTCAACGACTAACTACTGTCGGTTTTCACCTCCTAGCACTGGAGGTCCTCTTATCGACACCTTTGGCTGCGCCCTGCCTCGCTGAACGACCCCATACCCGTAATTCTAACTCCGACCTCCCCAATCTTCTCCGCGTCCAAGCCCTAGATCACCCTGTCCAGATTCGAGCTCCGGTGAAATGCATCGCACCCAAAGTGAAGACCACCGAAATGAAGCTGTTTAACTCATGAGCTTAATGGATCCTAACGCGCTCGATTTCGTGGAGTTTAACTCCTGATTTAATTGTTTGAAGGAAATACAAATCGGCGGCCTCATTATTCGTTCACTGGAGAAATTAGTCTAGGTCTTAAGAGTTGGAGTTTAATGTTATTTATAGGGGATGGGTTTAGATATTTATGAGTTAGATATTTTTAGATATTTTGGTTAGGATATTTTATATTATTCATATCCGTCTTCTAAAAATTCGTACTATCACATGTGATACCTAAAAATCGCGAAACTGGACATATGACTAGAGTTCGACATTACGGACCCAATGTAACTGGTTTCGTCGAATTCCGACTCCGTTTGCTCAAACAACGTATTTTTAACCATCAAAATACTGACTGTTTTTCACATTAAAAATCGGTACGGCCACATACTGACTCCAAAAATCACGAAAATTGAAATCTAGCAATAATTTAATATTGCGGATCTAACAAAATTAGTTTCGTCGAAAACGGAGGTGGTTTGCAAAACTGGCTATTTTTAAAGCTCTAAATAAACCCTTTTAAATATTAATATATTTAAAAATAATTAAATTAAATATTTATAAATAAATATTATCTTATATATATTCACAACAGAATATCATACAGCTCCCTTTGGATTTATAACTCAATACTTCAAAATTCCCAGTTATATAGATATTCGATTTATATATAAAATCCTTTTATAACATAAATATATATTTGAAACTTCCAAAGGAATTCCATAGCGACTTTTATAAAATTTGATTTGGACATAAATCAAAATCTACACAATGAAATCCCGACTTTTCTCTTTCACTAGAAAAATATACTTCACCAGCTCCGAACGTTTCTTGTTTCACAGAAATTCGATTTAAAACGAATTCTGTATATTCAATTGAAGTTCAAATCACCAAATAGCGAACTGCCACGCCATTTCGAGCTCGATTTTAATTATATTATAATTATACGTTCAACTGTCGTTTATATAATATATTCGTTATTCGAATTCAATTTCAAACTGAATTATATATATTTTGAATTGTCCAGTTCACACAATATTGTGAATTTTACTATTTCCGACTATTTCAGAAATTATATATATTATTCTATTATTTAATTTAATTAAATATTCACTATTATTTAATTCTATGACCATTCAAATCTCTAAATCACTATTTGTATAATTAATTAAATTAATTATTATACGGTAAAATACGGGTCATTACATTCTTCCCCCCTTAAAATAATTTCGTCCTCGAAATTGCTAAGGTAGAAAACAAACCCTATTGATTGGTTAGTGTTGGATCTAGAATAACCCTAGAGGGGGGGGGGGGTGAATAGGGTTTTTCACAGTTTTTAACTGAATTAAAAATCTAATGAGATATATATAATAAACAGATTGCAGAATATAACAGCAACAGAAATGCAGAAAGTAAATCACACACAGATATACCCAGCTTCGGAAAAACCCTGCCTACTGCTGCATTTCTAAGGTTTCTACTAGGTAATAGAACAGATCCCGCATACAAGACCATATACACTTGCAAACCCTTCTCCTATTCTAACCCTACGCTCAAAACCGTATACTGACCGATATCCCCTCGATCAGATTTCCCGAATTACAACCCTGTAATCCGTAACCCAGATTTTACAGACTTTGAAACTGACAGTCAAGACCCTGACTGATTCACTCTAGTT
Source organism: Allium sativum (assembly GCA_030737875.1). Taxonomy (NCBI): domain Eukaryota; kingdom Viridiplantae; phylum Streptophyta; class Magnoliopsida; order Asparagales; family Amaryllidaceae; genus Allium; species Allium sativum. The sequence goes on from JASFAX010000033.1 coordinate 12,608,288, forward strand.
TATACAGACACTAGAAAACTGTTAAGATGATTTTTACAAAGCAAATTAAAATACAATACAAAATAAAAAAACAAAACTTGAAACCAAAGGAGTTAAAAAAGGGGTCATCCCCTTTTAACATTAAAAAAACACTTAAGCCCTTTAAAGAAAGCCGACCCATTCATTTGTATCTGATCCCTTTGTTCTCTGAAAAAAATGGAGGCGGCTTGAAAAGGAATCCGAGCTAGGGTTCCCTTGTTCTTCCCCAAATCGATCGATTGTTGTTATGAATTGCTTCTGGAATTTTCTTTGGAGGCTCGAAAGTATTGATGGCTTCTTTATCTTCCTCGATCGAATTGATTTGGATTCTCTCTCTCGATCGAAACCTTCTGAAAGACTGTGAGTTAATCTGAATGTTACTCTCTCTGTTCTTTTTAATAATTGGTGCTTGGATTTCGATAAAAGCCTATGATGAAAATGGTGTGAATAAATATAGGGTAGAAACAAAAACCCTAAACTCTGATTTCACCATAAATGGCTTGACTGATTTTGCGGTTTCAATTCTGGGCTTTACTGTCTTGCGTGAATGTTGAATTGATAAAATTTCTGAGAATTGATTTGTGAGAATATGATTCCTATTTTGACTACTACCAGCAGTGCTAAATAATAATTCCATTTTGATCGAAATGAAAAGTCTTTGTTTGATTTCCTGACTTTAGAAAACGGCACGAGTATTTCAGGAAACATTTTAAAAACTTTGCCTAATATGTTTTGTGTGATTGAATCTTGACTTTGAATGTGTGATGCCAAAACTGGAAACAATTGATTGTTTTCCAAGTCATTTGCTCGTGAGTTAATTTCTCGAACCACTGGTTATCTTTTTGGTCATGCACTGATTTCCTACTTGCCAAATAAAATACTTTGTTTCCGGAAACTGTTTTGCAATTTGTTTTATTTCTGAAAGGAATTTGGTTTCTGAACCTTTCCAAATTTCACCATCCATATAATTGCTGGAAATTTATTTTATGCCAAAAACTAATTTGCAGATTTCTTGATTTATTGTTTGAAATCCTTGATCTCTATTTTTTTTTCCAAATGGACTTGTGTGTTAACACTTGATCATATTTGTGCACATATATATATATATGAGTCCATTTTCACCACATCTATGCTGCTTCATTTGTAAAATTGCTTGCTGAACCATGTATATCATTTGCTGTGATGGATGACATGTATCCCACACTTGATTCACTATCACCATGTTTCACCATGTTATACTGTCTTGAACAAGTATGAATGATGTACCATTACTGTGCTGTTTTGACCCCTTGTTGTGCTTCATGTAAGATTTGCTCGACACTTGATCACTTTGCTTTTCACTATTGATATTGGCTTGTCCATGTTAACTTGATCACCATTGTGTTCTTGTCTCTGGTTCATGCTAACTTGAATTGTGCATATGCTGTACCATTCCTGAAAAACTTTTGCATACATATACTTTGTTGCCAATATATACCCTGTATTTTGTAACTCATATATGCACTTGAATTCCACTTAGCTCGACTAGACCATTGTGCTGCACTGCTTGACATTGACATTCTTCATTGAACCATGATTTGCTTAGCTAGAACATAATACACCTGCTCCACCATGCTTTGTACTTGTACAGATTTTGTTTGTGCATGCTGATTTGTCCTTGTCACTTGAAACCTGCTGTATACATGAGTTGACTTGAAAACATGCTGTTTTGATCACTTTGGTGTTTTTTGGGTTTTTCAAAACCATTTTAATGCAATGTTGACTTGCACTCTTGAGCTCGACCACTTGATATACTTGAACTGCTTTCACCCATACTGAAACATTTTGTCCACCCTGTTTTGCACTGTTGTACACCACCATGAACATGAAACATTATGCACAAGCAATATTCACTTTCGTGTCTCATTTGACAATGTGTGACGACCCAAACTTCCCCGTAAAGGAAAGCCTAGATTGCCTTGAGAAAAATACACATCAGAACACAAACTAAAGAGCATTTATTGCTGATTACAACAATTACATCAGAGTACAAGAATATATCAGAGTATGAATACTTATTACATAAAAGAAATACAATGATATCAGAGATTTAAATTACATTTACAAAGCAGCGGAAAAATATTACAAATATACAACTGAAAGGAATACACGGATACAGAGCTTTCCGAATACCGCTTCAGCTGTAAACCAGGATCCTGTAAATATATCTGCAAAAAGCTACTCGACTTCCCGTGTGGAAAATATGGGCACCCGAGTTTGCCAGTGAAACAAACTACAGGTCAGTCATGGGACTGGTATGAGAAATCTTAACTAGACTTATCTAATAATAAGGCGAATCATAGGACCACGCCGCTAATGCGGAACGGGTTTACTCCATTGGATTGCCAGTGCATAAAATAAAGTAAATCGTTAAACAACGCAATGCCTTCTTAGAAAAATGAAACCATTATAAGACCCAAGTCCCATCACACAATGCAACGCAAACCGGAGGATAGGGTTTTACCTTATAATGGTCAAAAGATGCTTGATACGATAAAACGGATTTAATACTAGTGTGTATATATATGGGTATATATATATTTCAAAAACAATTTCAATCATAATGTATCAATCATAGACGGCATGGGTACCATATATCATGTCGTCATACTAGTTCTACAATCAAAACCGCAAGGTCGTATTGGAAATTGGATTTCCATCATGAGTCGAGGCTAGGGGCAAGCTCCTCTCCGATTCGAGACACTCTAGCAAATGCCTCAGGATCCCCCGCAGTGAACCCTTAGAGCGGTAGGGCCGGTCCCCGCCTATGGGTAGTGGATTGGTTATGCCTGAACACACGCTTCCCGGTCACTTTGGACCTGTAGTATGACCACTAACGGCCTATAAAAATCCGAGGCGCCTCAAAATCCATCATCCACATAAGTTAAATGTCAGCGCTGGTAGGTCCCTGACATCACTCTAGCTAGAAAGAAACGTGTGCACTCCCTACGGTCCGTATCCCGTTTTTGACTCATAACGGGGTGTGAGGCTCGCGAAGTCACGATATACACAAAGCTATGCCGTGATAGGCTATACTTTGATCATCCCACAAGGCCCTGCTTTTCAACAAAAGCCTTGATCAATTGCATCTTGGCATGCCACATTGACAATTCACGCCATGCGATCAATCACTATTAATATTCACCAGGGTGTTAAGCAGAGAATAAATTCTCCACCACCAATTAGATATACATTAATAAAGATCAATTTAATTCACATGGAACGAAATCCAATGTCAGACACACATCCATTTACTAGCTTATGCTCTGGGTCTGAGTGAAAACCAAATCCGAACAATCAACAATAGTCCGGACGGCCACCACTGAAGCCCCTTCAAGGTAGCTACTCCCATCAAGGGTCTCAGCAGCAACACATCCATCCGATGTGAAGATCGTCGGTCTTCAATCACCGTCTTCATCTTCGACTCTTCATCGTCGTAGAAATTATTCGGAATGGGTTAAACCCGGTCTTTCCGAATAACTCTCGTATTTTTATAATTAAAAATCAAATACTATAAAAACACATCCAACGCCACATTCCAATTCAGAATTATTCTTCTAATGAATTATTCATATTATCTTGTAAAAGATAAGTTCTTTACATTTATTCTTAAATCTTTCTTTTAAAGATTTATTAAAAACTCCAATTTGGTTTTAAATATCAAAATCATTATTTAATGATTTTTTTTTAAGAAATTAATCTTATCTTATTTGAGTTAAAGAACTAATATCATTGAAAACATTGTTCACGATAAACTCAAATTCATCTTCCATTAAATATAGAATTTTTATAGAAATCGGACCAATGTATAATCGATATAAATTTCTGTATCGGACTATTAATATAAATGGAATAACGGCAAAGCCTTTTAAATTCCATATATATTAACGGCCTTCTTTTACAGAAGCTCATCTCGAATATTATTAAATCAAATTCCATTCAATCCCAATTTAATATATTAAATTGGAAAACTTTACTTTGGAAAATTTTCTATTAAATCTTAATAAAAGATTTAAAAATTCCAAGTTATATTCTCACTGTAAATTGAGTTAAAGAACAGATGTCGTTTAAAAACATTGTTCACGATAAACTCAATTCACAAATCATTTTATTCAAATTATTAAATATAATTGAAACTCTAATAATCTTAATTAAAAAATTTATTCTTATCTTAACTGGGGTTAAGAACAGTGTTATTTAAGACACCATTCACGACAACCCAAAAATCCAATTTATTCTATTTAATTCCAAGTAAATATTAATTTATTGGAAAACTTTCTTAAATCTTAATTATAAGATTTATTCTAGTTAACCATTAAATCATTATATATTATATACATTATATTGTCGATTTCCATTTTAACACACTTTATAAAATAGTTATAAATTCATTTAAAACGATTTTAACTTCATTGCAATTTAAAGTCTAAATTGAATGTTTTATTTTCTTTTCACATTAAAATATTAACATTCTCAAAATAGTCTATTTTGAAAATCACTTCTTATATTCATTTGAAGTGAATTAAATTGATCGATAACCCGTTTGGGTTAAAATGGCGTTGTTATATAAAACAGATTAAATAGCCCAATTACTTCTTATTCAGTTATATTTTATACTGGGCCAGACCTCCCACATTAAGCCTGCGACTTATGGATGCTGGATATGCCGGTTGGTTCCGGGCAGACTATTCCCATAAGTTGGGCTTAACCTCGTGTCATGGCCCAATTCATATTTTAATTCAACCTTTTTCATTGTAACTTTTTAACAAACAAAACAGATTAAATGGCCCAATTCATGTTTTATAAAATGGCATTGTTATATAAAATAGATTAAATAGCCTAATTACTTCTTATTCAATTATATTTTACACTGGGCCAGACCTCCCACATTAAGCCTGCGACTTATGGATGCTGGATATGCCGGTTGGTTCCGGGCAGACTTATCCCATAAGTTGGGCTTAACCTCGTGTCATGGCCCAATTCATATTTTAATTCAACCTTTTTCATTGTAACTTTTTAACAAACAAAACAAAATCTTTTGAATTCAAAACATCAAAGTCATTATTTGTTTTCTTTAACTAAATATTAAATTAAATATTTTTTTTAATTCAAAATTGGAATGAGACCTAAAACAATTACCATATAATTTAATTATATGGATTTCAAACATCGCAATGTTTTCTACACTAATGATAAGATCATTAATAACATCCAAAGTGAATATTAATACTGTATAAGCGTCAAATAAATAACGCTTATAACTAATCACAAGGGCGATGTGTGGATATCAACCCAAGACCCTTGTGGGGTTTCAACCAACACATACACATAACAAATAATTAAATAAATTATTTGTGCACTTGGGTGATTGTGTAAAAATTTATCGTCCAATCAACATAAACAAGTCAGGAAACTTGTTATGGCTGTGTAAACATGTTTTTGTGTTAATCATTTTTAATAACGAACATTGTATGTTTTGGTTTAATCCCTTTTTAAATGACAAAGTGAATGTTTTGAATTCACTCTAATAAAGTGACAAAAAGGAATGTTTTTAATTTGTAAACAATTTCTATATATATTTATAACAAATAAATGAATATTTATTTATAAACAATATGCTATGTTTTTAATGACAAATAAATGAATGGCATTTATTTGCGTACATGCTTTAATGACAAATAAAAGAGAAATTTTTTTTGTGCACTTTCTAATTCAACTTAACAAATAAAAGATGATGATTTATTTGTTTACCATTTTTAATCCAATCTTAACAAATAAAAAAAATGTAAATTTTATTTGTTTACCATTTCTATCTACAAAAATGATAATTTTATATGTCCATTCTAATTTTGGCAAAAAGTGACAAATTTATATGTTAATACTAAATTTAACCAAAGTGACAAATTTATATGTTACTACTAATCTTAACCAAAAATGACTAATTTAGTCTAGTATGACATTTCTAACCAAAGGCCATATTTTATTCTAAATAAAACTTTTGACAAAAGCAATGTTTTTATTCTAAATAAACATTTTTGACAAGAGCGGTATATTAATCTAAATGCGCATTTTTAACCAAATGCAATGTTCATTTTTAACTAAAGCAGTGTTTTCTATTCTAAATGAATATTTTAACAAAAGCGGTGTTTTAATCTAAATGCGCATTTTTAACCAAATGCAATGTTTTTATTCTAAGATTACATTTTTGACTAAATGGATGTTTTTAATCCTTACATTGCTAACATGTCATAAAAGTGATATTTTTATTCTAAATAAACATTTTATAACAAAAATGTACTTTTATTCTATTTCAACATTTTATAACTAAAATGGCATTTAATCCTAGTGTACATTTTATACTAAATGGCATTTTCACTTCTAATGTATATTTTCTAAGAAAACGTTCTTTTTAATGTCAAAAGAGAATGACGCTAGAAATGTTCTTTTTAGTTGAATCAACATGACGCTAAAAACATGTTATTTTTAATTGAAATAACATAACACTAAAAATATGTCATTTTTAGTTGAAATAACATAACGTTAAAACATGATTATTTTTAGTTGAAATAACATAACACTAAAAATATGTTCACTTTTAATATTTCAACATGACACTAAAAATATGTTCATTTTTAATGAAATGACATAACGCAAAATATAATTTCATTTTAAATGAAATCACATAACTCTAATACACAATTTTAACCAAAATTGTTATTTTTGTCTACACAAAAATATTCTAACTAAGAATGTGATTTTTTGTTTACACATTTCATTTTATAAATAAAATGATATTTTAATCCTTACAAATCATTTCATACAAAAATTATGGTTTAAATCTAATATGTCATTTTCAACATTTTATTACAACACAATAAGTATCAAATAAACAGATCAACATACAACATCAATCATCAACCTATATTAAATCACGAATAGCAACAAATACAATATCATACATCGCAGGTCTGAATAAATTAGCATTCATACATGGAATAAAATTAACGAGAGATAATTAAATTTTATTTATTTCAAAATATAGAAATCTCACCTCGATTGTCTGAATTTTCAAAGTACTCCATTTCGATTCTAGTTCGTTCTATGTTGTGGAGCTCGCCAATAGGGTTCCAACGCATCTGAAATCGGGCGATTTCGTTGCTTCTTTGTTCAGACCGTTGAAATTGAAGATCTCCTCGAGCTTAAAGTTTTTCCCCTTGGAGACGATCGAAGTTGATGAGGGAATGGAGAGAAAATTCGGGAAGAAGAAGAGAGGGCACCGGCCATTGATTTAAAGCATGGCGGCTACTATATGTTTTAGGGTTATGGGTAAAGACAAAAATGTATTTTTATAATATTTTAATTGTAAATTTTTGTGAAGCATGGTTATGTGTAGATACATATTATTAAATAACAATTGCTAATCTTCTTCCAACCATTTATTGTATCCCGTTAATGACGCATTTATTTTATTCTGGAAAGATAATCTTAATTCATGCGATTAATTACAAAATATAATATTACTACCATAATTAGAATGATGTCATAAAGAAAACAATTTTTTTTCCATGCACAGAGGTTTATACATTGCCTTCCTTTGTTTCATTTCTCTCCTTTTTTATTTTATCAAGTTAATGACAATTATTACATAATATTTCATGCCTTTATTGCCCAAAATTTATGTTAAAACAAATAAGTGATAGTAAATATTTATGCATGAGCCTGTATGTAAAATGCATTAAAAGAAATTTTACCAATAGGAAAAAGTTAACATACGTTAACCAAATGAATGGTTAAGTAATTAAAGCCGACATTTATGAAAAAAAAAAAAGATGTAGTATTTTACTTATTATTTGCACATTCATTCAAGTTAGTAATTGAACTCTAAATTATATGTATGCGTATAAAATGAAATTTAACCTTTGTCATAATTTGAAAACTGAAATTACAAAATATAATCAAGCTTTAGTTTAGGAATATTTATAAGATTAAAATTGTAGTTTCTCATAAAAGGAAAAAATTAAATTAAACCTTGAATTAAAATGACGCATGTACTATGATTAATTAATTACTTGATAGTTTAAATCATTATAAAATAACAAATAAATATGTGAAGTTTTGATTTAGTATGTATTAAAATTAGAATTTAACAAACATACATAAAAGTCTAATTATGATGATTATTTTTCTGACAAATGAATACGATAAAAAAATTAAGCATAAAACATATAAAACCATATTTATTTCTCCTATAATTTAAAATAGATATATATGAGTTGAAAAATAAAATCGTATAATAAATTATATCAAACAGGTTAATAAAGGGGACAACTTTGGCACATTTAAATTTGTATTTTTTCAAATACGAACTATAAAAACAGTATGAAGGAAAAATTGAACGAGACATAATATATGAACATAAACGTGACCCCAAAATGGAATAGTATGAAATAGATAAGAATCTTTAGATAATATAAACATATATTATAAGAGAAGATGTGATAAAAAAAGGAATAGAATCACCAAAATTATTTACAATCAATACATGCTATAATTATCAAATAAGTTAAAATTAATCACTTAAACAATTTATTTAAGTTATTCTAATTTTTTTCTTATTTCGTAAAAATAACCAATTTATACTCCATATACCTAAAAATAGTTTAATTTAAAAAAAAAATAAAAAAAATTGATTCTGAAATTCTGGGTTGTTACAGTCTCCCCCACTTAAAATCTTTTCGTCCTCGAAAAGGAACGAAGCTAAAAGTTGTTTGATTAATCAATTCAATTTTCAATTCTTATCAATTTAGTTCAATATTAAATTTGATTTAGCTAAATTTATCATTCTTTCTCATATTGGTTAAATTAATTATCATACCAATATTTTAATTAGTTAAACTAATTATCAAACATCACAACCAGCAATCAATTAGGTGATTAACTTCTCAAATATATATAACTTTTATATATAGCCAAAAATCATATTTTTAGTGCAAATCACAACAATGTGTACTAACTAAGTTTTGGGTTCTCATACCAGTCAATGGAAATATATAGAAATCCCACTTTCGAGACTCGAACATAAATACTGGTGATGGTACACCGATCATCAGAATTATCTCCAGGCGACTAGAGTGTGATTCTATATCTATCCAGTATATTAAAACTTTGAATATCCGTTAATTACTCGTATATTCGAAATCTATATATACTCGATTGTCCACATTAAAATATAATATACTCAAATACGTATATTAGGATAAAATTTTCAAAACTAAATTTGTTTTTATTTTTAAAGAAAATAATACTCTTTACGCTCGTTCTAGGATACTACTGATCCTATCTCTAACGAGTTATTCTCATTGGATATTACTAATCCAATCTCTGATGAATTCTTTCATTCGGTTCTAATGTGTCTTGTTCTCGAGCTCTGTAAACCAAAGCTCTGATACCAACTGTGACGACCCAAACTTCCCCGTAAAGGAAAGCCTAGATTGCCTTGAGAACAATACACATCAGAACACAAACTAAAGAGCATTTATTGCTGATTACAACAATTACATCAGAGTACAAGAATATATCAGAGTATGAATACTTATTACATAAAAGAAATACAATGATATCAGAGATTTAAATTACATTTACAAAGCAGCGGAAAAATATTACAAATATACAACTGAAAGGAATACACGGATACAGAGATTTCCGAATACCGCTTCAGCTGTAAACCAGGATCCTGTAAATATATCTGCAAAAAGCTACTCGACTGCCCGTGTGGAAAATATGGGCACCCGAGTTTGCCAGTGAAACAAACTACAGGTCAGTCATGGGACTGGTATGAGAAATCTTAACTAGACTTATCTAATAATAAGGCGAATCACAGGACCACGTCGCTAATGCGGAACGGGTTTACTCCATTGGATTGCCAGTGCATAAAATAAAGTAAATCGTTAAACAACGCAATGCCTTTTTAGAAAAATGAAACCATTATAAGACCCAAGTCCCATCACACAATGCAACGCAAACCGGAGGATAGGGTTTTACCTTATAATGGTCAAAAGATGCTTGATACGATAAAACGGATTTAATATTAGTGTGTATATGTATGGGTATATATATATATTTCAAAAACAATTTCAATCATAATGTATCAATCATAGACGGCATGGGTACCATATATCATTTCGCCATACTAGTTCTACAATCAAAACCGCAAGGTCGTATTGGAAATTGGATTTCCATCATGAGTCGAGGCTAGGGGCAAGCTCCTCTCCGATTCGAGACACTCTAGCAAATGCCTCAGGATCCCCCGCAGTGAACCCTTGGAGCGGTAGGGCCGGTCCCCGCCTATGGGCAGTGGATTGGTTATGCCTGAACACACGCTTCCCGGTCCCTTTGGACCTATAATATGACCACTAACGGCCTATAAAAATCCGAGGCGCCTCAAAATCCATCATCCACATAAGTAAAATGTCAGCGCTGGTAGGTCCCTGACATCACTCTAGCTAGAAAGAAACGTGTGCACTCCCTACGATCCATATCCCGTTTTTGACTCATACCGGGGTGTGAGGCTCGCGAAGTCACGATATACACAAAGCTATGCCGTGATAGGCTATACTTTGATCATCCCACAAGGCCCTACTTTTCAACAAAAGCCTTGATCAATTGCATCTTGGCGTGCCACATTGACAATTCACGCCATGCGATCAATCACTATTAATATATACCAGGGTGTTAAGCAGAGAATAAATTCTCCACCACCAATCAGATATACATTAATAAAGATCAATTTAATTCACATGGAACGAAATCCAATGTCAGACACACATCCATTTACTAGCTTATGCTCTGGGTCTGAGCGAAAACCAAATCCGAACAATCAACAATAGTCCGGACGGCCACCACTGAAGCCCCTTCAAGGTAGCTACTCCCATCAAGGGTCTCAGCAGCAACATATCCATCCGATGTGAAGATCGTCGGTCTTCAATCACCGTCTTCATCTTTGACTATTCATCGTCGTAGAAATTATTCGGAATGGGTTAAACTCGGTCTTTCCGAATAACTCTTGTATTTTTATAATTAAAAATCAAATACTATAAAAACACATCCAATGCCACATTCCAATTCAGAATTATTCTTCTAATGAATTATTCATATTATCTTATCAAAGATAAGTTCTTTACATTTATTCTTAAATCTTTCTTTTAAAGATTTATTAAAAACTCCAATTTGGTTTTAAATATCAAAATCAATATTTAATGATTTTTTTTTAAGAAATTAATCTTATCTTATTTGAGTTAAAGAACTAATATCATTGAAAACATTGTTCACGATAAACTCAAATTCATCTTCCATTAAATATAGAATTTTTATAGAAATCGGACCAATGTATAATCGATATAAATTTCTGTATCGGACTATTAATATAAATGGAATAACGGCAAAGCCTTTTAAATTCCATATATATTAACGGCCTTCTTTTACAGAAGCTCATCTCGAATATTATTAAATCAAATTCCATTCAATCCCAATTTAATATATTAAATTGGAAAACTTTACTTTGGAAAATTTTCTATTAAATCTTAATAAAAGATTTAAAAATTCCAAGTTATATTCTCACTGTAAATTGAGTTAAAGAACAGATGTCGTTTAAAAACATTGTTCACGATAAACTCAATTCACAAATCATTTTATTCAAATTATTAAATATAATTGAAACTCTAATAATCTTAATTAAAAAATTTATTCTTATCTTAACTGGGGCTAAGAACAGTGTTATTTAAGACACCATTCACGACAACCCAAAATCCAATTTATTCTATTTAATTCCAAGTAAATATTAATTTATTGGAAAACTTTCTTAAATATTAATTATAAGATTTATTCTAGTTAACCATTAAATCATTATATATTATATATATCATATTGTCGATTTCCATTTTAACACACTTTATAAAATAGTTATAAATTCATTTAAAACGATTTTAACTTCATTGCAATTTAAAGTCTAAATTGAATAATTTATTTTCTTTTCACATTAAAATATTAACATTCTCAAAATAGTCTATTTTGAAAATCACTTCTTATATCCATTTAAAGTGAATTAAATTGATCGATAACCCGTTCGGGTTAAAATGGCGTTGTTATATAAAACAGATTAAATAGCCCAATTACTTCTTATTCAGTTATATTTTATACTGGGCCAGACCTCCCACATTAAGCCTGCGACTTATGGATGCTGGATATGCCGATTGGTTCCGTGCAGACTTATCCCATAAGTTGGGCTTAACCTCGTGTCATGGCCCAATTCATATTTTAATTCAACCTTTTTCATTGTAACTTTTTAACAAACAAAACAGATTAAATGGCCCAATTCATGTTTTATAAAATGGCGTTGTTATATAAAATAGATTAAATAGCCCAATTACTTCTTATTCAATTATATTTTACACTGGGCCAGACCTCCCACATTAAGCCTGCGACTTATGGATGCTGGATATGCCGGTTGGTTCCGGGCAGACTTATCCCATAAGTTGGGCTTAACCTCGTGTCATGGCCCAATTCATATTTTAATTCAACCTTTTTCATTGTAACTTTTTAAAAAACAAAACAAAATCTTTTGAATTCAAAACATCAAAGTCATTATTTGTTTTCTTTAACTAAATATTAAATTAAATATTCTTTTAATTCAAAATTGGAATGAGACCTAAAACAATTACCATATAATTTAATTATATGGATTTCAAACATCGCAATGTATTCTACACTAATGATAAGATCATTAATAACATCCAAAGTGAATATTAATATTGTATAAGCGTCAAATAAATAACGCTTATAACTAATCACAAGGGCGATGTGTGGATATCAACCCAAGACCCGTGTGGGGTTTCAACATACACATACACATAACAAATAATTAAATAAATTATTTGTGCACTTGGGCGATTGTGTAAAAATTTATCGTCCAATCAACATAAACAAGTCAGGAAACTTGTTATGGCTGTGTAAACATGTTTTTGTGTTAATCATTTTTAATAACGAACATTGTATGTTTTGGTTTAATCCCTTTTTAAATGACAAAGTGAATGTTTTGAATTCACTCTAATAAAGTGACAAAAAGGAATGTTTTTAATTTGTAAACAATTTCTATATATATTTATAACAAATAAATGAATATTTATTTATAAACAATATGCTATGTTTTTAATGACAAATAAATGAATGGCATTTATTTGCGTACATGCTCTAATAACAAATAAAAGAGAATTTTTTTTTGTGCACTTTCTAATTCAACTTAACAAATAAAAGATGATGATTTATTTGTTTACCATTTTTAATCCAATCTTAACAAATAAAAAAAATGTAAATTTTATTTGTTTACCATTTCTATCTACAAAAATGATAATTTTATATGTCCATTCTAATTTTGGCAAAAAGTGACAAATTTATATGTTAATACTAAATTTAACCAAAGTGACAAATTTATATGTTACTACTAATCTTAACCAAAAATGACTAATTTAGTCTAGTATGACATTTCTAACCAAAGGCCATATTTTATTCTAAATAACACTTTTGACAAAAGCAATGTTTTTATTCTAAATAAACATTTTTGACAAGAGCGGTATATTAATCTAAATGCGCATTTTTAACCAAATGCAATGTTCATTTTTAACTAAAGTAGTGTTTTCTATTCTAAATGAATATTTTAACAAAAGCGGTGTTTTAATCTAAATGCGCATTTTTAACCAAATGCAATGTTTTTATTCTAAGATTACATTTTTGACTAAATGGATGTTTTTAATCCTTACATTGCTAACATGTCATAAAAGTGATATTTTTATTCTAAATAAACATTTTATAACAAAAATGTACTTTTATTCTATTTCAACATTTTATAACTAAAATGGCATTTAATCCTAGTGTACATTTTATACTAAATGGCATTTTCACTTCTAATGTATATTTTCTAAGAAAACGTTCTTTTTAATGTCAAAAGAGAATGACGCTAGAAATGTTCTTTTTAGTTGAATCAACATGACGCTAAAAACATGTTATTTTTAATTGAAATAACATAACACTAAAAATATGTCATTTTTAGTTGAAATAACATAACGTTAAAACATGATTATTTTTAGTTGAAATAACATAACACTAAAAATATGTTCACTTTTAATATTTCAACATGACACTAAAAATATGTTCATTTTTAATGAAATGACATAACGCAAAATATAATTTCATTTTAAATGAAATCACATAACTCTAATACACAATTTTAACCAAAATTGTTATTTTTGTCTACACAAAAATATTCTAACTAAGAATGTGATTTTTTGTTTACACATTTCATTTTATAAATAAAATGATATTTTAATCCTTACAAATCATTTCATACAAAAATTATGGTTTAAATCTAATATGTCATTTTCAACATTTTATTACAACACAATAAGTATCAAATAAACAGATCAACATACAACATCAATCATCAACCTATATTAAATCACGAATAGCAACAAATACAATATCATACATCGCAAGTCTGAATAAATTAGCATTCATACATGGAATTAAATTAACGAGAGATAATTAAATTTTATTTATTTCAAAATATAGAAATCTCACCTCGATTGTCTGAATTTTCAAAGTACTCCATTTCGATTCTAGTTCGTTCTATGTTGTGGAGCTCGCCAATAGGGTTCCAACGCATCTGAAATCGGGCGATTTCGTTGCTTCTTTGTTCAGACCGTTGAAATTGAAGATCTCCTCGAGCTTAAAGTTTTTGTAACGAACTGGATATTTTCGACTTCGAAAATCAACATCAAACTACCATGTTGACCATTTAGACATCGAACATTCCAGATCATTAATAGAAAGAAGTTAGGGGGTGAGAATAAATAAGATAGAAATATTAGAATAGAAGAAGAAGAAGAAACACCACAACGCAGAGTCTCACATCGCAGCAGAACAAAATATAATACAGAAATAAATCTTTATTGAAAACTTCTGAAATACTTACATTTATCAGAGTATCACACATCTGGACAGTAGCCTGTCCTCATATAAAACACAGCGGATTAGTAATATCGTACGTCTGAACACCTCCAGCTCGTCTCTTCACAACAGTCGATAACCTGAACCTGTACAACCCGGTCTAACCCGAGCATTTACAAAACACCGGGTTAGTCTGGTGAACCAGAGTGAGATAAACTCGCACAGTATAAGGGTAAATCATCCAATCATGATTTTAAAGTTCAAAATCTTTTCGAAAGAAAAGGATAATCGTAAGACCAAATCCACACATAAACACAGACGGTTTTTACCTTACGATAACCCAAAACAGTTTTGAAACCAATATCTTTTCTGATATTATAATAATGTCTAAGTACAAGTAAATAACAATCTAGTGGAACGCTTGCATCTCATGCTCCACATATATAGTACACAATCAAAACCGCGGACGCTTATTGGAGATTGGATTCCAACTATGACAAGGTATGGGAACACCTGTCGATAGTGTATCTCTAGAGGCGAATACACTGGGTTCAACAAGAACGTCTTGCAACCCGGCCCTCACATGACCGACCACTCATTTCGCTTGAGTGTATCGAATGTATATCACCGACGGTTGGGATCAGCAACCGTCTCCCGACAAGGGACAGCATCGAAACATAGATTAAAGAAGCAAATAAGATTTTCTCTAGATAGGTGATTATACACCCCAATGGGAGCGACCCACATAGCCATGCTGCCTGCCCGATTTTTGTCATTTCCCAGTTGATGAGGCTTGAGGCCAGAATTTATCTTTGAACATCTGGTCACCATTCACTTTGAATGCCACATCGTCAGATCCGTCAGATATCACTAATTGATATCCACAAAAATACTCTAGTTAGAAGCTAAGAGAACGGCGATTCTCCGCCAACAACTATAGCACGTTTGAAGAAATCAACGTACGTGACCCTTTGGAAATACTCTGTCAGACATCCGTCCATACAATTCACCCAGGAACAGGATGAACCGAAGGCACTCTCCTACCGCATCCATATAGGAATCACCCCATGGATCAGTAGCGAGAAGTCCTTGCAACCCGTAGAATCCAACCACGACAGAATCACAGCTTATCTTTGCTTGCCAGGCAGAGAGTATTAGTGGTTCTTCCATTTATGAAAATCCACGGTCTTCAATGCTCCATCTCGATCATCTTCTGATATCTTCACGTATTTGTTGGTCGGAATGGTTTTCGAATATAAATTCGATCCCGGTCTTCCCATACCAACAATTGTATTGGACATGTTTGATAGTTGGTGTTTTAACTATCAAAATATACAGTGTTTCAATCATGACACTCTAATGAGTTCACTGGTTAAGTATTCAGCATCACCTGGCCTTTTAACACTTGATTTACTTTGTTAAATTAAAACTTCTAACTCTGTTAATATTTAAAAATACGATATTTGAATAACTCTAATTCGATTTAACTCTAATCGATTAACTCCAATTGATTAACTCAAAGTGGTTAACTCTAACTGATTAACTCGACTTCTTTAACCCTATCGATTTACTACTATTTTACTTAACTCCATTCGCTTGACTCTAGATCGCGACGATCACAATGGTTACGCCTAATTCTCTCAGGAAACATCCGACCGCCGTAGGCTATCTGCAGCCCTGCGAATTACGCTAGCAGTCGTACGAAATGGCAACTCAGCCGAATAATTATGTTTGGCTAATTCTATCTCGAATAACTATATTCAATTTCCCACTTAATTCTTCCTTCAAATCATCTTTTAAATTCGGAAATCCATTAGTTTTAACAAAGAAATTTATAGCACATATGTTATAACAATAACGTTATAATTACTATTTAGATTTACAAAACAACAGGGCTATAATCGCTGTTTAGGTTTACAACCCATTTACAATAGCAAAAGCGCT
This sequence comes from Allium sativum, assembly GCA_030737875.1. NCBI lineage: Eukaryota > Viridiplantae > Streptophyta > Magnoliopsida > Asparagales > Amaryllidaceae > Allium > Allium sativum. The sequence goes on from JASFAX010000033.1 coordinate 12,625,286, forward strand.
ACAATCGCTATATTAGATTTACAAAACATATATTATAACAACAGCGCTAAAATCGCTGTTTAGATTTTCAAACCATATCCACTAACGTCTCTTACGATTACCAACTAATACTATCTTCAGATAATCCCGATGTTGTTCAAGTTGGGGTATTTTAATTACCTCTCAGACCTTGATCAACACCGTTCTCATCCTCAGATAAATATGAGTTGTAACCCAAACACCAAAATTCCATTTCGATCTCAAACCAATTCTCATCATAACTTGGATTTTTGTTATACAACCCCACGACCCATTCCTTTGTCCAAATCCCCTTTTACCAATCAACTTCCCAATCTATTCGACCATTTTCCACATTGGAAATCTTACTTAAGAATATTCCCCTTTTTCTTAACCACATTCTTAAGTAACGTTAATTTAGAATTAACGATGTAGCACTTCAGACTTCCTTTATCTAATTCTGATGTAATATAACCCTTTCGTCTTCTCTTCCTTTTTCTTAATTCAAGTTTATATTAAGAAATCGAACTCACTCAAAAAACCTCTTTATAACTTCGTTATTAAATCTCGGATTTAAAGGTATCAGTCGTTATAAACTCCTTTCATCATTTACTTTGATTCCACTTCACCATCGATCACTTTATACATTTATTCAATGAAAACAAATTTCCTAAATTACTATACATCACGATAACACCTTTCTTTAATCATTAACTATTGTAAAATAGTTAATTCCTTTAAAAACCTTATTTAAACAATATTTATTTAACCATTTAATCTAAACACATTAACCTGATAATCAAATCCAGTTCACAACAGTCGATTTAATTAACTCAAACCCTGATTATTTTATTAACCGAATTCAATTACTCCACACTTTAAATTAATTAAATATAAATAATTTAAATAATTTCCATTAATTGTTTCCTTACAAAAATAATTTCCAAAGTTTAACCATTCAGTTTATCTCTTATTCTACTACTTGTAAATCTGACTAACATCGGCATTTACTTTGCAAAATAATTTAAAAACCAATCAAAATCTTAAATAAATAAAATATTTATTTATTTTTCTTAAATAACTTTTATTCGAAATAATATAATTCAAAATCTAATCCTGGTTATAAAAATTAAATTTTCGTAACCTCAATTCTATCTATTTACTTGACGGTGAACCACCATTTGTAAACAATTGATTTAATAGGCCATACTTTGCCAAATACCCAACCAATCCCACTTATTAGTCTAAACCAACCAGATGTTAAACATGCAGCCAAATCAAATTAATCACATTCAACTGATAATAAGTAACAACCATTTAGCACCAATCAAATAACCGAACACTTCAAACAACTAAGCACGCTTATAAATAAACGTAACCAACAGGGTGAGTTACCTCCGTTGGGCCCAATCGTTAAAATAACGATTTGGTATTCCACTGAAATTAAACACAGTTTAATTTCAGCGGTTAAATCAACAGTTAAATAGATAACTAGCAAAGCAGTCAACCATTGGCAAGCAGAGCACACAAAATAAAAATACCCAATTTATATAAAATATAAAAAGCGTAACTGAGTGAGTTTAACTCACCTTGGGTTTCCATTCAACGTTAAAATGGTTCGATTTAATAAAAAACTCCAGCTGCTTCTATCTGCGATCAAACCGGTTCCAAAATATTGCGTTCGTCGATATGATCTGAACGCTTCTGATCTTGTCTAATTCTGATACCATGGAGTATGATATAGAATTTATCAGCATTTGGATTAAATTTAATACGGCAAAATAATTTATTGGCTAATCTTAACTTCTTAATAAATTACAATTATCCTATATAAATATTGATTAGTCATCTTAAACCTAGGATGAGACACCGCTTAAGATTTATTTAGGCCACACATTATTTTTTTCTGAAATCAGTATTCAATTAGGCATTACTCCTAGAACCATTTGGAACCATACATTTATTCATTTTGGCATATCAATTGATGGTAACCGTTATATAAGTAATTAGACAAGGCATGAACTTCAGTTAAAAATATTACTCGACCAGGTGGCCACGTTCTAAAGTTAAGTAATATTAGATTTAACTAACTTTAAGTATAATGATATTGGCTTACTTTTAAAGGAGCCCACCGCCCCTTATCTTGCTCCTCTCTATAGTGTTTCTTCTTCCTGTATACTTTCTTTCAGCCGATTCTTTTCTCCATTGTTCTTTTGTACACTCTTTCCATACCATATTTTTCATTTCTTTATTTATTTCGTTGGTTTTCTCTTCCTACCAACTGACAGTCGATCCCACTTCACCATTCAACTGACCACCACCTAAGCATCATGTCCACCGTGATTAACTCCCCCTTCTTCGGTCAGCGCATCTCTTCCATCCAGTCCCCTCAACCTTCCATTCGTTTCCTTCATTTAATTCATCCCATTATGCACAGCCACTTCTTTGATGTGCACCATCCCCCGAAAATATAACTCCCCCATCATACAGTCAGTACGCCTTCACCCCTCTGCATGAACCAGGCGCGAAGCCCCTGTCCACTCGAACACCACTTCGGACTTCTAGAAGGCCATCAGCGTTTACCGACGTTCACCACCAAAAACCCTCGCTTCACTTTCAGTTCTTGTTCAAAGGATAACGCTGCTTCATGCAAGAAAAACTTTGAAGACCACCCGTTGTCAGAAAATCATGTACTCCTCCTTAAGCCCAACTCCATCATCTTGTTTTGATCAGCACGTTTTCCCCAACGTCACATGAAGCCCTTTTTTTTCCGAACCCATCAGCTACTCTTGTTCTCCACACAACACTTCCCCATACGTCCATCATCCCCTTGCACTAAACGTCCCCGTGAAATTTCCCAAACCGTTGCCGACCTTTGCTCCTACCACCATCAACGCCCGCTCTTGAAACCCTCCGTAGCCGAAGTTTGAACACGACAGGAAAACTCCGCAGCACTGACGTTGGGCACACCATTCGATATATGCATGTATAGGATCTAAGAAAACCAAGAAATGTTGGATTTTGTCGAGACTTTGATTTTATATTGATCTGTGTGTGTTCGCAGTTTGCTTTGGAATTTGATATGAAATGGAAGGAAATAGGCATAGTATTTATAGATGAGAAGAGAACCGATAGGATCAACGTCTTTCGAATGAAAGGGATAGGTCGGCTTGAAATGAAAAGGAACAGGGTGGCTATTGATAAGAAAAGATTGGTGGACAGTGTGTTTTCGCTGTCTACAGGCTTTGTATGCTAAGGCTTGCAGAGAAAAAGTTTACACAGTCATGCTATCTAGGTAGCATGTGCAAAAGCTCTCTGAGTTTTGATATATACAGTACGTTGATGCCTTAGGGTAGGAGAAGACCGCTTAGCTGGTGCATGCATGGTCTTTTCATTATGGTAGCTGAAGAAATAGGATACCCTTACAGTGTGTTTTCTTTTCAATATACAAGAGACTATAGGCCTACAAAGATTTTGTAGGAGGAAAAAGGTAGGGTACTGCATTGATGGGATTATATAGGGTAGAAATTAATAAATATGTTATTAAACGAAACTTCATCGTGAAGTAACACGTAAAACTGACCACAATCGACTTCTGTTTACTGGTAGAAAAGCTAATCTTAATGTAAAAAGGTATTCTGAACCCAATGAGACAAGTTTCGTCGAAATCCGAGGTCGTTTGAAAAAAATTCCCTTATAAAACCAGAAATAAACACGCATTATAATTTACCACGATCACCAGATAAACCCAATCAACTTGAAACCTTGAAATCCTACAATAACTTTTTGATACGAACCCAACGGCACTAGTCTCGTCGCATTCTGAGACCGTTTCCCCGGTAGGCTATTTTTACCACGTACCGCGATACCCTTTTGAACACCAAATTTGCCGGTCTCTAAAAATAACAAACTATATACCTATCCTGACTCTAATCGACGATACGAACTCAACGGGACTGGTTTCGTGGACTAATTCGATCGTCTGTTCAAGTTACACTCAAATATCTCTTTATTTATTTAAATACGCGCTATAGAAAATGAACGGGCGTTTATGGCTACCGTGGTCACATACGACATTGGTTAGCCACGCCATTTAACACCGTGCAATAATTTAACGCTACGGTCCCAATGAAACTGATTTTGTCGAAATCCGAGTCCGTTTGCAAAACGGCTATTTTAAAGGTCGATATTTTAAATAACGATTTCCATAGCGTTTTTTCCAAAATTTGATTTAGCCATAACTCGCAACCAACAACATGGAATCTGGATTTTTCTCTTTCATATGAAAGCTATCGTCAACACGTTCCTAACGTTTCTTGTTTCACATGAATCCGACTTATATCGAACTCCGTATGTCCATTTGAAGTTCAAACTCGAATTTTCACACTGTAGCGCTATATTTCAAACTCTATTTATAATTATATAAATATATAACGTCGAACTTTGTTTAAATAGCGAATTAGATATTAATTCCATCAATATTCCAAATATAATATTTAAATTAAATAAATTAAATTACATATTCGAGTGCCAAAAACACGGGTCGTTACATTCTTCCCCCCTTAAAATAATTTCGTCCTCGAAATTGCTAAGGTAAGAAAGAACGTTATAAACCCACTAACTTCCAAATCCAATTTATTTTAAATTAGAAACCAATTTCAATACTATATATAGATAATTTCAAAAATATTGAAAATTTTCTAACACTTTAAATTTTCGAAAAATTTCGCCAGCACCTCCTCTGTACGGCTCAATCGGTACAACTACAACTCGCCTTTCTAGGCCTTCTCCAATCCAAAAGAAAATAAACAGCCAAGCGGCTTGCCAAATAGGCTTAAAAATCATCAACCCCATATAAAAATAAACGTGTACCTTTTTGTCGGGCATATCATTATATCCCTTCCATCTGCTGCCCTATCAGCATATACAAACGTATTCCCAAACAGAATTCCAATTTTATCCTCAAAACCAAATCCTTCACGCGTCCAAGCCAAATGCCATTCTTAACTCAATTTCCATCCATTACCCAATTTCAACTCTTAACTTACCAGTCCAAAACCATTTCAGATTCCCGTCTCACAATTCAAAATCTGATTCGACTTGATATATTATATCCCAATTCAATTTCCAGTTAATTGGTTTCAATTTAATTCATATTCGTTTTTTCTATTTAATTTTGTTTTTGTTCAAACAATTTCCCTGGGAGTTTTTAAACAATTCAGCTCTTTCAAAAATCAAATATTCCTTTTTAGGATCCAAAACAACTTGTTTTTGTCAAAGCAGTTCAAAACAAATTCTTTTGATAGTAATCCATCACTTAGAACTCGAAAATGAACACTGATGATGTGGCCAGCATCATCAGAGTTACTTCCCAGCTATCGAAGTGAGTTCAATACTATATCACTTATCAACATCATATTTAAACATTTCCATTTTGAAATCTTTTCAAAATGCCCACCTCAAAGTTTGTAAAACAAATTTAAAATCTCCCAGGATCTTAAATTTCTCATATATTCAATCCAGGTTCATTTGCAGTCACCCTTCCCACTTTTGGGAATTTTAATTCCAATTCTGATTTAAATTTCAGATTTAATAAATCTGTTTTTATATAATACGAATTCTAATGGGTTATTTATATAACCATTTCAATTATAATCAACCAACACATCTAATATACTATAATATTTCCAATATTTTTTTTTCTTTATATCAAAATATAATTTGGGTAAATTATTTCATTTACCCTCTTTCAAAACATACTGTGTCGGTTTATCATACTTGAGTTTTAGAAACCCCTATCGATACAGTGGATCAAACTGATCGACTAGAACTCATAAACAACTCAACCAATAAATCTTCACAATATAATTTTTTTTATAAAATCTACAAATACGTTCACTCGTATATATACACTCAACTCAATCTAGGGTATTACTAACCCCATCTCTACTGAGTCACGCCACAGAGCCAAGGTAATCACTTAACCTTCAGCTCTGATACCACTGTAACGAACTGGATATTTTCGACTCCGAAAATCAACATCAAACTACCATGTTGACCATTCAGACATCGAACATTCCAGATCATTAATAGAAAGAAGTTAGGGGGTGAGAATAGATAAGATAGAAATATTAGAATAGAAGAAGAAGAAACACCACAACGCAGAGTCTCACATCGCAGCGGAACAAAATATAATACAGAAATAAATCTTTATTGAAAACTTCTGAAATACTTACATTTATCAGAGTATCACACATCTGGACAGTAGCCTGTCCTCATATAAAACACAGCGGAATAGTAATATCATACGTCTGAACACCTCCAGCTCGTCTCTTCACAACAGTCGATAACCTGAACCTGTACAACCCGGTCTAACCCGAGCATTTACAAAACACCGGGTCAGTCTGGTGAACCAGAGTGAGATAAACTCGCACAGTATAAGGGTAAATCATCCAATCATGATTTTAAAGTTCAAAATCTTTTCGAAAGAAAAGGATAATCGTAAGACCAAATCCACACATAAACACGGACGGTTTTTACCTTACGATAACCCAAACAGTTTTGAAACCAATATCTTTTCTGATATTATAATAATGTCTAAGTACAAGTAAATAACAATCTAGTGGAATGCTTGCATCTCACGCTCCACATATATAGTACACAATCAAAACCGCGGACGCTTATTGGAGATTTTATTCCAACTATGACAAGGTATGGGACCACCTGTCGATAGTGTATCTCTAGAGGTGAATACACTGGGTTCAACAAAAACGTCTTGCAACCCGGCCCTCACATGACCGACCACTCATTTCGCTTGAGTGTATCGAATGTATATCACAGACGGTTGGGATCAGCAACCGTCTCCCGACAAGGGACAGCATCGAAACATAGATTAAAGAAGCAAATAAGATTTTCTCTAGATAGGTGATTATACACCCTAATGGGAGCGACCCACATAGCCATGCTGCCTGCCCGATTTTTGTCATTTCCCAGTTGATGAGGCTTGAGGCCAGAATTTATCTTTGAACATCTGGTCACCATTCACTTTGAATGCCACATCGTCAGATCCGTCAGATATCACTAAATGATATCCACAAAAATACTCTAGTTAGAAGCTAAGAGAACGGCGATTCTCCGCCAACAACTATAGCACGTTTGAAGAAATCAACGTACGTGACCCTTTGGAAATACTCTGTCAGACATCCGTCCATACAATTCACTCAGGAACAGGATGAACCGAAGGCACTCTCCTACCGCATCCATATAGGAATCACCCCATGGATCAGTAGCGAGAAGTCCTTGCAACCCGTAGAATCCAACCACGACAGAATCACAGCTTATCTCTGCTTGCCAGGCAGAGAGTATTAGTGGTTCTTCCATTTATGAAAATCCACGGTCTTCAATGCTCCATCTCGATCATCTTCTGATATCTTCACGTATTTGTTGGTCGGAATGGTTTTCGAATATAAATTCGATCCCGGTCTTCCCATACCAACAATCGTATTGGACATGTTTGATAGTTGGTGTTTTAACTATCAAAATATACAGTGTTTCAATCATGACACTCTAATGAGTTCACTGGTTAAGTATTCAGCATCACTTGGCCTTTTAACACTTGATTTACTTTGTTAAATTAAAACTTCTAACTCTGTTAATATTTAAAAATATGATATTTGAATAACTCTAATTCGATTTAACTCTAATCGATTAACTCCAATTGATTAACTCAAAGTGGTTAACTCTAACTGATTAACTCGACTTCTTTAACCCTATCGATTTACTACTATTTTACTTAACTCCATTCGCTTGACTCTAGATCGCGACGATCACAATGGTTACGCCTAATTCCCTCAGGAAACATCCGACCGCCGTAGGCTATCTGCAGCCCTGCGAATTACGCTAGCAGTCGTATGAAATGGCAACTCAGCCGAATAATTATGTTTGGCTAATTCTATCTCGAATAACTATATTCAATTTCCCACTTAATTCTTCCTTCAAATCATCTTTTAAATTCGGAAATCCGTTAGTTTTAACAAAGAAATTTATAGCACATATGTTATAACAATAACGTTATAATTACTATTTAGATTTACAAAACAACAGCGCTATAATCGCTGTTTAGGTTTACAACCCATTTACAATAGCAAAATCGCTATATTAGATTTACAAAACATATATTATAACAACAGCACTAAAATCGCTGTTTAGATTTTCAAACCATATCCACTAACGTCTCTTACGATTACCAACTAATACTATCTTCAGATAATCCCGATGTTGTTCAAGTTGGGGTATTTTAATTACCTCTCAGACCTTGATCAACACCGTTCTCATCCTCAGATAAATATGAGTTGTAACCCAAACACCAAAATTCCATTTCGATCTCAAACCAATTCTCATCATAACTTGGATTTTTGTTATACAACCCCACGACCCATTCCTTTGTCCAAATCCCCTTTTACCAATCAACTTCCCAATCTATTCGACCATTTTCCACATTGGAAATCTTACTTAAGAATATTCCCCTTTTTCTTAACCACATTCTTAAGTAACGTTAATTTAGAATTAACGATGTAGCACTTCAGACTTCCTTTATCTAATTCTGATGTAATATAACCCTTTCGTCTTCTCTTCCTTTTTCTTAATTCAAGTTTATATTAAGAAATCGAACTCACTCAAAAAACCTCTTTATAACTTCGTTATTAAATCTCGGATTTAAAGGTATCAGTCGTTATAAACTCCTTTCATCATTTACTTTGATTCCACTTCACCATCGATCACTTTATACATTTATTCAATGAAAACAAATTTCCTAAATTACTATACATCACGATAACACCTTTCTTTAATCATTAACTATTGTAAAATAGTTAATTCCTTTAAAAACCTTATTTAAACAATATTTATTTAACCATTTAATCTAAACACATTAACCTGATAATCAAATCCAGTTCACAACAGTCGATTTAATTAACTCAAACCCTGATTATTTTATTAACCGAATTCAATTACTCCACACTTTAAATTAATTAAATATAAATAATTTAAATAATTTCCATTAATTGTTTCCTTACAAAAATAATTTCCAAAGTTTAACCATTCAGTTTATCTCTTATTCTACTACTTGTAAATCTGACAAACATCGGCATTTACTTTGCAAAATAATTTAAAAACCAATCAAAATCTTAAATAAATAAAATATTTATTTATTTTTCTTAAATAACTTTTATTCGAAAAAATATAATTCAAAATCTAATCCTGGTTATAAAAATTAAATTTTCATAACCTCAATTCTATCGATTTACTTGACGGTGAACCACCATTTGTAAACAATTGATTTAATCGGCCATACTTTGCCAAATACCCAACCAATCCCACTTATTAGTCTAAACCAACCAGATGTTGAACATGCAGCCAAATCAAATTAATCACATTCAACTGATAATAAATAACAACCATTTAGCACCAATCAAATAACCGAACACTTCAAACAACTAAGCACGCTTATAAATAAACGTAACCAACAGGGTGAGTTACCTCCGTTGGGCCCAATCGTTAAAATAACGATTTGGTATTCCACTGAAATTAAACACAATTTAATTTCAGCGGTCACATCAACAGTTAAATAGATAACTAGCAAAGCAGTCAACCATTGGCAAGCAGAGCACACAAAATAAAAATACCCAATTTATATAAAATATAAAAAGGGTAACTGAGTGAGTTTAACTCACCTTGGGTTTCCATTCGACGTTAAAATGGTTCGATTTAATAAAAAACTCCAGCTGCTTCTATCTGCGATCAAACCGGCTCCAAAATATTGCGTTCGTCGATATGATCTGAACGCTTCTGATCTTGTCTAATTCTGATACCATGGAGTATGATATAGAATTTATCAGCATTTGGATTAAATTTAATACGGCAAAATAATTTATTGGCTAATCTTAACTTCTTAATAAATTACAATTATCCAATATAAATATTGATTAGTCATCTTAAACCTAGGATCAGACACCGCTTAAGATTTATTTAGGCCACACATTATTTTTTTCCGAAATCAGTATTCAATTAGGCATTACTCCTAGAACCATTTGGAACCATACATTTATTCATTTTGGCATATCAATTGATGGTAACCGTTATATAAGTAATTAGACAAGGCATGAACTTCAGTTAAAAATATTACCCTACCAGGTGGCCACGTTCTAAAGTTAAGTAATATTAGATTTAACTAACTTTAAGTATAATGATATTGGCTTACTTTTAAAGGAGCCCACCGCCCCTTATCTTGCTCCTCTCTATAGTGTTTCTTCTTCCTGTATACTTTCTTTCAGCCGATTCTTTTCTCCATTGTTCTTTTGTACACTCTTTCCATACCGTATTTTTCATTTCTTTATTTATTTCGTTGGTTTTCTGTTCCTACCAACTGACAGTCGATCCCACTGCACCATTCAACCGACCACCACCTGAGCATCATGTCCACCGTGATTAACTCCCCCTTCTTCGGTCAGCGCACCTCTTCCATCCAGTCCCCTCAAACTTCCATTCGTTTCCTTCATTTAATTCATCCCATTATGCATAGCCACTTCTTTGATGTGCACCATCCCCCGAAAATATAACTCCCCCATCATACAGTCAGTACGCCTTCACCCCTCTGCATGAACCCGACGCAAAGCCCCTGTCCACTCGAACACCACTCCGGACTTCTAGAAGGCCATCAGCGTTTACCGACGTTCACCACCAAAAACCCTCGCTTCACTTTCAGTTCTTATTCAAAGGATAACGCTTCTTCATGCAAGAAAAACTTTGAAGACCACCCGTTGTCAGAAAATCATGTACTCCTCCTTAAGCCCAACTCCATCATCTTGTTTTGATCAGCACGTTTTCCCCAACGTCACATGAAGCCCTTTTTTTTCCGAACCCATCAGCTACTCTTGTTCTCCACACAACACTTCCCCATACGTCCATCATCCCCTTGCACTAAACGTCCCCGTGAAATTATAATCAACCAACACATCTGATATACTATAATATTTCCAATATATTTTTTCTTTATATCAAAATATAATTTGGGTAAATTATTTCATTTACCCTCTTTCAAAACATACTATGTCGGTTTATCATACTTGAGTTTTAGAAACCCCTATCGATACAGTGGATCAAACTGATCGACTAGAACTCATAAACAACTCAACCAATAAATCTTCACAATATAATTTTTTTTTTATAAAATCTACAAATACGTTCACTCGTATATATACACTCAACTCAATCTAGGGTATTACTAACCCCATCTCTACTGAGTCACGTCACAGAGCCAAGGTAATCACTTAACCTTCAGCTCTGATACCACTGTAACGAACTGGATATTTTCGACTCCGAAATCCAACATCAAACTACAATGTTGACCATTCAGACATCGAACATTCCAGATCATTAATAGAAAGAAGTTAGGGGGTGAGAATAGATAAGATAGAAATATTAGAATAGAAGAAGAAGAAGAAACACCACAACGCAGAGTCTCACATCGCAGCGGAACAAAATATAATACAGAAATAAATCTTTATTGAAAACTTCTGAAATACTTACATTTATCAGAGTATCACACATCTGGACAGTAGCCTGTCCTCATATAAAACACAGCGGAATAGTAATATCATACGTCTGAACACCTCCAGCTCGTCTCTTCACAACAGTCGATAACCTGAACCTGTACAACCCGGTCTAACCCGAGCATTTACAAAACACCGGGTCGGTCTGGTGAACTAGAGTGAGATAAACTCGCACAGTATAAGGGTAAATCATCCAATCATGATTTTAAAGTTCAAAATCTTTTCGAAAGAAAAGGATAATCGTAAGACCAAATCCACACATAAACACGGACGGTTTTTACCTTACGATAACCCAAACAGTTTTGAAACCAATATCTTTTCTGATATTATAATAATGTCTAAGTACAAGTAAATAACAATCTAGTGGAACGCTTGCATCTCACGCTCCACATATATAGTACACAATCAAAACCGCGGACGCTTATTGGAGATTGGATTCCAACTATGACAAGGTATGGGACCACCTGTCGATAGTGTATCTCTAGAGGCGAATACACTGGGTTCAACAAAAACGTCTTGCAACCCGGCCCTCACATGACCGACCACTCATTTCGCTTGAGTGTATCGAATGTATATCACCGACGGTTGGGATCAGCAACCGTCTCCCGACAAGGGACAACATCGAAACATAGATTAAAGAAGTAAATAAGATTTTCTCTAGATAGGTGATTATACACCCTAATGGGAGCGACCCACATAGCCATGCTGCCTGCCCGATTTTTGTTATTTCCCAGTTGATGAGGCTTGAGGCCAGAATTTATCTTTGAACATCTGGTCACCATTCACTTTGAATGCCACATCGTCAGATCCGTCAGATATCACTAATTGATATCCACAAAAATACTCTAGTTAGAAGCTAAGTGAACGGCGATTCTCCGCCAACAACTATAGCACGTTTGAAGAAATCAACGTACGTGACCCTTTGGAAATACTCTGTCAGACATCCGTCCATACAATTCACCCAGGAACAGGATGAACCGAAGGCACTCTCCTACCGCATCCATATAGGAATCACCCCATGGATCAGTAGCGAGAAGTCCTTGCAACCCGTAGAATCCAACCACGACAAAATCACAGCTTATCTCTGCTTGCCAGACAGAGAGTATTAGTGGTTCTTCCATTTATGAAAATCCACGGTCTTCAATGCTCCATCTCGATCATCTTCTGATATCTTCACGTATTTGTTGGTCGGAATGGTTTCGAATATAAATTCAATCCCGGTCTTCCCATACCAACAATCGTATTGGACATGTTTGATAGTTGGTGTTTTAACTATCAAAATATACAGTGTTTCAATCATGACACTCTAATGAGTTCACTGGTTAAGTATTCAGCATCACCTGGCCTTTTAACACTTGATTTACTTTGTCAAATTAAAACTTCTAACTCTGTTAATATTTAAAAATACGATATTTGAATAACTCTAATTCGATTTAACTCTAATCGATTAACTCCAATTGATTAACTCAAAGTGGTTAACTCTAACTGATTAACTCGACTTCTTTAACCCTATCGATTTACTATTATTTTACTTAACTCCATTCGCTTGAATCTAGATCGCAACGATCACAATGGTTACGCCTAATTCCCTCAGGAAACATCCGACCGCCGTAGGCTATCTGCAGCCCTGCGAATTACGCTAGCAGTCGTACGAAATGGCAACTCAGCCGAATAATTATGTTTGGCTAATTCTATCTCGAATAACTATATTCAATTTCCCACTTAATTCTTCCTTCAAATCATCTTTTAAATTCGGAAATCCATTAGTTTTAACAAATAAATTTATAGCACATATGTTATAACAATAACGTTATAATTACTATTTAGATTTACAAAACAACAGCGCTATAATCGCTGTTTAGGTTTACAACCCATTTACAATAGCAAAAGCGCTACAATCGCTATATTAGATTTACAAAACATATATTATAACAACAGCGCTAAAATCGCTGTTTAGATTTTCAAACCATATCCACTAACGTCTCTTACGATTACCAACTAATACTATCTTCAGATAATCCCGATGTTGTTCAAGTTGGGGTATTTTAATTACCTCTCAGACCTTGATCAACACCGTTCTCATCCTCAGATAAATATGAGTTATAACCCAAACACCAAAATTCCATTTCGATCTCAAACCAATTCTCATCATAACTTGGATTTTTGTTATACAACCCCACGACCCATTCCTTTGTCCAAATCCCCTTTTACCAATCAAGTTCCCAATCTATTCGACCATTTTCCACATTGGAAATCTTACTTAAGAATATTCCCCTTTTTCTTAACCACATTCTTAAGTAACGTTAATTTAGAATTAACGATGTAGCACTTCAGACTTCCTTTATCTAATTCTGATGTAATATAACCCTTTCATCTTCTCTTCCATTTTCTTAATTCAAGTTTATATTAAGAAATCGAACTCACTCAAAAAACCTCTTTATAACTTCGTTATTAAATATCGGATTTAAAGGTATCAGTCGTTATAAACTCCTTTCATCATTTACTTTGATTCCACTTCACCATCGATCACTTTATACATTTATTCAATGAAAACAAATTTCCTAAATTACTATACATCACGATAACACCTTTCTTTAATCATTAACTATTGTAAAATAGTTAATTCCTTTAAAAACCTTATTTAAACAATATTTATTTAACCATTTAATCTAAACACATTAACCTGATAATCAAATCCAGTTCACAACAGTCGATTTAATTAACTCAAACCCTGATTATTTTATTAACCGAATTCAATTACTCCACACTTTAAATTAATTAAATATAAATAATTTAAATAATTTCCATTAATTGTTTCCTTACAAAAATAATTTCCAAAGTTTAACCATTCAGTTTATCTCTTATTCTACTACTTGTAAATCTGACTAACATCGGCATTTACTTTGCAAAATAATTTAAAAACCAATCAAAATCTTAAATAAATAAAATATTTATTTATTTTTCTTAAATAACTTTTATTCGAAATAATATAATTCAAAATCTAATCCTGGTTATAAAAATTAAATTTTCATAACCTCAATTCTATCGATTTACTTGACGGTGAACCACCATTTGTAAACAATTGATTTAATAGGCCATACTTTGCCAAATACCCAACCAATCCCACTTATTAGTCTAAACCAACCAGATGTTGAACATGCAGCCAAATCAAATTAATCACATTCAACTGATAATAAATAACAACCATTTAGCACCAATCAAATAACCGAACACTTCAAACAACTAAGCACGCTTATAAATAAACGTAACCAACAGGGTGAGTTACCTCCGTTGGGCCCAATCGTTAAAATAACGATTTGGTATTCCACTGAAACTAAACACAGTTTAATTTCAGCGGTTAAATCAACAGTTAAATAGATAACTAGCAAAGCAGTCAACCATTGGCAAGCAGAGCACACAAAATAAAAATACCCAATTTATATAAAATATAAAAAGGGTAACTGAGTGAGTTTAACTTACCTTGGGTTTCCATTCGACGTTAAAATGGTTCGATTTAATAAAAAACTCCAGCTGCTTCTATCTGCGATCAAACCGGTTCCAAAATATTGCGTTCGTCGATATGATCTGAACGCTTCTGATCTTGTCTAATTCTGATACCATGGAGTATGATATAGAATTTATCAACATTTGGATTAAATTTAATACGGAAAAATAATTTATTGGCTAATCTTAACTTCTTAATAAATTACAATTATCCTATATAAATATTGATTAGTCATCTTAAACCTAGGATCATATACCGCTTAAGATTTATTTAGGCCACACATTATTTTTTTCCGAAATCAGTATTCAATTAGGCATTACTCCTAGAACCATTTGGAACCATACATTTATTCATTTTGGCATATCAATTGATGGTAACCGTTATATAAGTAATTAGACAAGGCATGAACTTCGGTTAAAAATATTACTCTACCAGGTGGCCACGTTCCAAAGTTAAGTAATATTAGATTTAACTAACTTTAAGTATAATGATATTGGCTTACTTTTAAAGGAGCCCACCGCCCCTTATCTTGCTCCTCTCTATAGTGTTTCTTCTTCCTGTATACTTTCTTTCAGCCGATTCTTTTCTCCATTGTTCTTTTGTACACTCTTTCCATACCGTATTTTTCATTTCTTTATTTATTTCGTTGGTTTTCCATTCCTACCAACTGACAATCGATCCCACTTCACCATTTAACCGACCACCAACTGAGCATCATGTCCACCGTGATCAACTCCCCCTTCTTCGGTCAGCGCACCTCTTCCATCCAGTCCCCTCAACCTTCCATTTGTTTCCTTCATTTAATTCATCCCATTATGCACAGCCACTTCTTTGATGTGCACCATCCCCCGAAAATATAACTCCCCCATCATACAGTCAGTACGCCTTCACCCCTCTGCATGAACCCGGCGCGAAGCCCCTGTCCACTCGAACACCACTCCGGACTTCTAGAAGGCCATCAGCGTTTACCGACATTCACCACCAAAAACCCTCGCTTCACTTTCAGTTCTTGTTCAAAGGATAACGCTGCTTCATGCAAGAAAAACTTTGAAGACCACCCATTGTCAGAAAATCATGTACTCCTCCTTAAGCCCAACTCCATCATCTTGTTTTGATCAGCACGTTTTCCCCAACGTCACATGAAGCCCTTTTTTTTTCGAACCCATCAGCTACTCTTGTTCTCCACACAACACTTCCCCATACGTCCATCATCACCTTGCACTAAACGTCCCCGTGAACTTTCCCAAACCGTTGCCGACCTTCGCTCCTACCACCATCAACGCCCGCTCCACTTGAAACCCTCCGTAGCCGAAGTTTGAACACGACAGGAAAACTCCGCAGCACTGACGTTGGGCACACCATTCGATATATGCATGTATAGGATCTAAGAAAACCAAGAAATGTTGGATTTTGTCGAGACTTTGATTTTATATTGATCTGTGTGTTCGCAGTTTGCTTTGGACTTTGATATGAAATAGAAGGAAATAGGCATAGTATTTATAGATGAGAAGAGAACCGATAGGATCAACGTCTTTCGAATGAAAGGGATAGGTCGGCTTGAAATGAAAAGGAACAGGGTGGCTATTGATAAGAAAAGATTGGTGGACAGTGTGTTTTCGCTGTCTATAGGCTTTGTATGCTAAGGCTTGCAGAGAAAAAGTTTACACAGTCATGCTATCTAGGTAGCATGTGCAAAAGCTCTCTGAGTTTTGATATATACAGTACGTTGATGCCTTAGGGTAGGAGAAGACCGCTTAGCTGGTGCATGCATGGTCTTTTCATTATGGTAGCTGAAGAAATAGGATACCCTTATAGTGTGTTTTCTTTTCAATATACAAGAGACTATCGGCCTACAAAGATTTTGTAGGAGGAAAAAGGTAGGGTACTGCATTGATGGGATTATATAGGGTAGAAATTAATAAATATATTATTAAACGAAACTTCGTCGTGAAGTAACACGTAAAACTGACCACAATCGACTTCTGTTTACTGGTAGAAAAGCTAATCTTAATGTAAAAAGGTATTCCGAACCCAATGAGACAAGTTTCGTCGAAATCCGAGGTCATTTGAAAAAAATTCCCTTATAAAACCAGAAATAAACACGCATTTTAATTTACCACGATCACCAGACAAACCCAATCAACTTGAAACCTTGAAATCCTACAATAACTTTTCGATACGAACACAACGACACTAGTCTCGTCGCATTCTGAGACCGTTTCCCCGGTAGGCTATTTTTACCGCGTACCGCGATACCCTTTTGAACACCAAATTTGCCGGTCTCTAAAAATAACAAACTATATACCTATCCTGACTCTAATCGACGATACGAACTCAACGGGACTGGTTTCGTGGACTAATTCGATCGCCTGTTCAAGTTACACTCAAATATCTCTTTATTTATTTAAATACGCGCTATAGAAAATGAACGGGCGTTTATGGCTACCGTGGTCACATACGACATTGGTTAGCCACGCCGTTTAACACCGTGCAATAATTTAACGCTACGGTCCTAATGAAACTGATTTCATCGAAATCCGAGTCCGTTTGCAAAACGGCTATTTTAAAGGTCGATATTTTAAATAACGATTTCCACAGCGTTTTTTCCAAAATTTGATTTAGCCATAACTCGCAACCAATAACACGGAATCTGGATTTTTCTCTTTCATATGAAATCTATCGTCAACACGCTCCTAACGTTTCTTATTTCACATGAATCCGACTTATATCGAACTCCGTATGTCCATTTGAAGTTCAAACTCGAATTTTCAAACTGTAGCGCTATATTTCAAACTCTATTTATAATTATATAAATATATAACGTCGAACTTTGTTTAAATAGCGAATTAGATATTAATTCCATCATTATTCCAAATATAATATTTAAATTAAATAAATTAAATTACATATTCGAGTGCCAAAAACACGGGTCGTTACAGTTTTTCCCCTTGAAGATGATCGAAGTTGATGAGGGAATGGAGAGAAAATTCGGGAAGAAGAAGAGAGGGCACTGGCCATTGATTTAAAGCATGGCGGCTACTATATGTTTTAGGGTTATGGGTAAAGACAAAAATGTATTTTTATAATATTTTAATTGTAAATTTTTGTGAAGCATGGTTATGTGTAGATACATATTATTAAATAACAATTGCTAATCTTCTTCCAACCATTTATTGTATCCCGTTAATGACGCATTTATTTTATTCTGGAAAGATAATCTTAATTCATGCGATTAATTACAAGATATAATTTTACTACCATAATTAGAATGATGTCATAAAGAAAACAATTTCTTTTTTCCATGCACAGAGGTTTATACATTGCCTTCCTTTGTTTCATTTCTCTCCTTTTTTATTTTATCAAGTTAATGACAATTATTACATAATATTTCATGCCTTTATTGCCCAAAATTTATGTTAAAACAAATAAGTGATAGTAAATATTTATGCATGAGCCTGTATGTAAAATGCATTAAAAGAAATTTTACCAATAGGAAAAAGTTAACATTCGTTAACCAAATGAATGGTTAAGTAATTAAAGCCGACATTTATGAAAAAAAGAAAGATGTAGTATTTTCCTTATTATTTGCACATTCATTCAAGTTAGTAATTGAACTCTAAATTATATGTATGCATATAAAATGAAATTTAACCTTTGTCATAATTTGAAAACTGGAATTACAAAATATAATCAAGCTTTATTTTAGGAATATTTATAAGATTAAAATTGTAGTTTCTCATAAAAGGAAAAAAATAAATTAAACCTTGAATTAAAATGACGCATGTACTATGATTAATTAATTACTTGATAGTTTAAATCATTATAAAGTAACAAATAAATATGTGAAGTTTTGATTTAGTATGTATTAAAATTAGAATTTAACAAACATACATAAAAGTCTATTATGATGATTATTTTTCTGACAAATGAATACGATAAAAAAATTAAGCATAAAACATATAAAATCATATTTATTTCTCCTATAATTTAAAATAGATAAATATGAGTTGAAAAATAAAATCGTATAATAAATTATATCAAACAGGTTAATAAAGGGGACAACTTTGGCACATTTAAATTTGTATTTTTTCAAATACGAACTATAAAAACAGTATGAAGGAAAAATTGAACGAGACATAATATATGAACATAAACGTGACCCCAAAATGGAATAGTATGAAATAGATAAGAATCTTTAGATAATATAAACATATATTATAAGAGAAGATGTGATAAAAAAAAGGAATAGAATCACCAACATTATTTACAATCAATACATGCTATAATTATCAAATAAGTTAAAATTAATTACTTAAACAATTTATTTAAGTTATTCTAATTTTTTTTTATTTCGTAAAAATAACCAATTTATACTCTATATACCTAAAAATAGTTTAATTTAAAAAAAAAATTGATTCTGAAATTCTGGGTTGTTACACAATGCATTTATGCCATTCTTGAGTTGCTGTTGCGCTTGACATGCTTACACCCTCTTTTAAACTACCTTGTTTGCTGAGTTGATTTGAATTTGTTTGTGCCATGCGCTGAGTCGAGTTGGTCCACGTGGTCGCTCCTCAGTCGCACACTGATTGGCGAGGCAATGCACACATGTATATTTATACACGTGTGTATATGCAGCCATCAGAAAGATTTTTTTTTTCTTTTTTTTTGTCCCTATTCATATACAAACTGTCTGCCTAGACATAGATGAATCAGATCAAGTCATGAAAAATGATGAGAAAACACACCAGAAAACTGAGGCAAATAAAATTTTAAAAATAAAATTTATATTTGCATAAATTTTTTAAATTATTTCTGTTCTATTCCTATTGCAGTGTACTGTGTGTTTGTTTCTATATATGACAGGTATGAAGACTGGACTGACTGTGAAGTGAAGACTGACTTGAAAGCTGTGAAGACAGAAGACTGAAGAAGCCAGTGTGTCAATATGTAAATGAGTATATATAAAATTGTATATTGAAATGTATGAAATCAAAATATTTATATATATACGAGTGTGAGTGTTATAGTGGGAAGCTGTGTACTGAAATGGAGTTGTACTGTAATTTGTAATACACAAGTTTGATTGAAATAAAATAATATCTTATTGTTGTCAAACAAACTCGTCTATTTCATTCTGTTATTTATTAGTACAAATATTCTGTGAGTGTTTAAATAGTGGAGTTTATAAGATTTGTACTTTTGTGTTATTGAAATAGAATATTCAATTTAAATAGAATATTCAATTTAAATAGAATACAGTATGAATATATCAATGTCTGTATTGCCGTATTCCATTTAAATATAAATACTATATTTCAGTCAGTGATGTATATATTTAACAGTACGATTTCAAACACATTTATAATAATATTTATTTGGTTGTATCATCAAACAAAAATCATATAATTGTGTATACAACAATGTTATATACAACAATCTCCCCCTTTTGATGATGACAAACAAATAAAAGATTTTGTATACAATAAATGTGTTTGACAGTGAAAATTGAACTCCCCCTATTTATCAGCTCCCCCTACAACAGACAACTCCCCCTATAACTGTGCATGAGTGAAATGAATGATATGAATAATCATAAATTTTCAAAAAAAAATATTTATAAAATATTCGCTCATAAATCAAAATCTCAACCGATTCTCCCCCTTTTGTTATCATCAAAAGGATACATAATTTAAAATATAGATGAAAAATGACTAACAAATACAATATCAGCTTAAGAGGAAGAACTGTCATCATAAATTTCAATCAATCAAACAAAAGTCATAATATTCTAAGAACAGGTGGCATATTTCACATTGTAGAAAATGACGGATATACGATGAATTTTATATAAAATGGAGAGAGTTTTAAAAACAATTCATTTCCAATTATTTTCAAAGGATTTTTATAAAAATAAAGCACAAAAACAGTGATAAATTTGGACTATAATCAATAATTCAACTTAAGTGAGAAAATCGAATAATCTCAAATCCCAATACCTATCAATCAACAAATCATAATACGTCATAAAATTTTAACATATTTCACAGAATAGAAGATGGATTGATAGGCTGGCTTTTATACTCAGAGGAGAATTTAAAATTTTATTTCTATTTTTAGCACTTTATTTCCTTTTTATTTAAGAGCACACTGACCACGCATAACCAGAGCTTGGATTTTTAAATGGGATCAGTCGCAGCTTAAATTATAAGACGTCTCATAACCATGCATAACCAGATCTTGGATTTTTAAATGAGGTTAGAGACACTCTTATATATTAATTATATTTTTATCATTTTCAGCTTTATAAAAGAAAAAAAACTCCTCGGTATATGAAACCAATATGGATGATAAAAATGTGGTAGGCACAGAAATGGATTGTGAAATAAATTTCTAAATTAATTATATTATGAAATAAGCTCGACTGTACAGGGATTATTGAAAATTTTCAATTCTCACTAATTCTGAATAATAATATAGTCCCATTTCTATCACAAATAATTTTCACTATTTTAAAACAAGATGATTTTTCCTTTAAAAAAAAAACAAACTCTCCACATTAATATAAAATCATGATGGATGGCAGACGGGTGATAGATAAAGGAGATGGTCGTGAAATAATTGCCAGTTCAAAGATATTATAATAAATATTCAACCATCATGAAAATCCAAATAAAATCTCCTCTTGTTGTGAAATATACTGCAGTCACAATTCATCACAATTTCAAAAACTGATAATAATTTTGATGAATTATAAACACAGCACAAATTGGATATTGATTTCGATTTCTGAATGAATAAAAAATAAATAATTTTAAAATTGAAAATCAATTACAAGAAGAATTTATACAGATTTATACAAGGGGGAAAAAATGTGTATGGTGTCTATACAAGGTGAAAATTCAAAAACAGATGGGTGAAACAAATATAAGCACTTCTGATACCACTTGGTGTCTCTATTAACAAATTTTAATCACAAAGCCCAAAACAGACAGAATTAACAAATTTGCACATTTTTCAAACCTGCAGACAAGAACAAGCAATTATTTGAAACAATATCAGAGCAGCAGTCAGATTAAAGCAGGCAGTTATTAGAAAACAATATCAGAGCAGTACAAAGACAGTTTCCAAGCAAGCAAGTCAAGATGATGGTCACAAAAAAAATTCAATGATCCCAGATTAAAAATATACTTTATTTTAAATCATTTGAAGAAAAGTGAAAGTATTAGTATTTAACGAATCAATCACACCAGGTTATATTTCAGATTCAAAATTATGTGTGAGATTCAATAAATAAATAATTTCAAATGATTTTAAACAAATATATATTCAAATCAAATAATCATACAATAACAATGATACTTATGACCTGTAATAACCCGCAAATTCTGAGCCAGTTTAAATTTTTTATTTTGGCAATTTTAGCGAATTTTGAATATTTAAAATAGATTATTTTAAATAAATATATACGAGAAATTTATTTAGAATATAATTAGAACGTATATATTATACGCGTCGTCGTTAGAATATAAATAAGTATATATAATTATAAATAGAATTGAAAATGGCGCTTTAGTTCGATAATTCGATTTCAAACTTCAGTTGAATGTACCGGGTGCAAAACAATCCGGATTTTAGTGAAACCAAAAACATTAGGATCTAATTGATAATATCTTTCCAACGAATCTAAATAATCAAAATTTCATAGCGGGAATCAAAAGGTATGTCCAGTTGAAAATTCTGAATAGTCGCTATGGAATTCAGGCCCTTAAAAATGGACATTTTGCAAACGACCTCGGATTTTGACGAAACCACTTTTGTTGGATCCGCAGTGTAAAGTTATTTCTAGATTCCAAATTTCATAATTTTTTGAATCAATATGTGAGCGTGGCAAAGGAAAACGAGTTTGACCAGTTTCAGTTGATTTTAATCGACTGGAAAATTGCCATTTTTCTAACGGTCTCAGAATTCGACGAAACTAGTTTTGTTAGGACCGTATCGTCAATACGAAGCTAGAAAATATTTTTATGGAATTTTTCTAGTTAGTATGTGACCCCGGTAATTTGAAATGTGCGTTCAAATTCAATATATAGAGTTATATGTTGATTTTGACGGAAACTGATTGTAACTATCGAATCAGCCTACGATACACATCCCATTGTGTTCAGAATGGGGGTATAACGCTAGGGGCGACAGTCGTTGGGCCTCGTATAGAGGTCGTATGTAAAAGTCAACATTTAGGAATTAAAATAAATAATAATAAAAAAAATCATTCTCTCTCCTCTCCCCTTTATCTCCTCTGGCCCCCCCGTTCATTTTGATTTCAAACAAAAAGAAAAAAAAGAAAAAAACGAAGCAACCCTCGGCGGAGCCGCCTCCAACCACCTCCGCGCCATCGCCGGAGGACCCCCACCACGCTGCCGACGCCGTGCTTCTCTCCCGCCATCTCACGTCTCGTCCTCCCTCTTCTTCCTCAAACCGATTTCCCCTAAATCCCCTAGCCCACCTCGGACGCCCTGGCACCACCGCCTCCCCCTCCTGGAACCCTCTCCGATGCCCTCCTCTTCCCCCATCTCCGGCCTCCGTTCGAGCTCCCCCCCCAAAAACCCAAACGCGCCCAAACCCCACCGACCTCCCCGACGCCGCCAAGCACAGCACCAGTCCCCCCTTTCCCAATTAAATACTGTAAGTTTTTGTATTTTATTTTTATATAATGTAATTGATTTTTTTTAGCATAAATTTAAAATCAGTTTTTATAAATATTATAGTATTAAAAAGCAATGATTTTTAAAAATAAAAAGTGAGGATTTTTATATGATAAAATATACGATTTTAAAAACTGAAAATATAGGACTTTTATTCATGTAAAAATTAGATTTTCTATATTGAATAGCGAAGTAAAAATGTGATTTTTATATATTGAACATCGAAGCAAAAATGTGATTTTTATATATTGAACATCGAAGCAAAAATATGATTTTTATATATTGAATAGCGAAGTAAAAATTCGATTTTTATATATTGAATAGAAAAGTAAAATATGATTTTTATATATTGAATAGCGAAGTAAAAAAATCGATTTTTATATATTGAATAGCGAGGTAAAAATGGGATTTTTACATATGTAGTGAATACGAGCAACAGAAGTAACAAAAAGGAAGAACGACGAAGATTTCTACCTAAGAAGAGTCAAGATGGTTGGATAGCTGTTTGTGAGAATTTCTCACTCTTCAATTTCTTTTCTAGTTATATATATATATATATACTAGGATGCAGACGGTGCTTAGTAGCACCCGACACAATCGTCCACAGACCATGGACTTGTTTGTTTGATTGCAAAAATTAGTTAGATTATTTGATTGAAATTGAATTGTTTGGTGAAATGAATTAATTTGATTGATGTGTGAATGGCGTGGGCCTTCACTAGACCGGGGATAAGGCTAGGCCTTGTCCCGTTTCTAGTATCGTGTCGTTATGCCGTCGAAATTTTCTAAAAGTAAGTTAGAAAAATAAAGATAACATTTTATTTAATAAATGAATCGAATAGAATATTCATAGGTTGAATAAAATAGTTTGATCGTTAAAAATATAATTTTTAACGTGAATGTGAATAAATAAATATTCATTTACAAACCGGACGGTTTGTGTATGTACACCTATTTGAAGGACATTGATTGGGACGATAAATTTTACACATCGCCCAACTGCACAAATAAAAATCTGTGTTAGATTTCTTGAAACCCCACACGGGTATTGGGATGATATTTGACGTACACCAATCCCGATTGTTTAGTTGTATGTCGATCGATTGATTGACAGACTGTTATAAGCGTTGAATATTTATCTTTGATGCTTATACAGTGTAGAACGCACTTTGGATGATGGTTGATTATTCATCGTTGTTGATATATACATGTGTTGTAGAAAACCATATAATTAACATTATATGGTAATTGATTGGGCCTCATTCTAGTTTTGAAATAGAATATTTGAAATAGAAATATTTGAAATAGAATATTTGAAATAGAAATATTTGAAATAGAATATTTGAAATAGAAATATTTGAAATGGAATATTTGAAAATATCAATATATGAAGCCGTGTTGATTAGATTGACGCCATTTTGACGTGAACGATATTTATATCGATTTTATTCATTTTATAATGAATGTCGAAAGTGATTTCAAAATCTAATATTTTGAAAAGAAATGAATTTGAATTGAAACTGAATAGGAATGAATTCGAATTGAAACTGAATAGAAATGAATTCGAATTGAAACTGAATAGAAATGAATTCGAATTGAAATTGAATTTAAATGAATTTAAACTCGATTTGAAATGAATTTTAAACCGAATTTATAAGGAAAGATTCAACTTTGATTTGAATTGGAAATGGAAGTTGAAAATGTTTTTGAAACGAATTCAAAACTATTTATGAAATTCGTTTTAAATAGAAATCGACGATATATATATATTATATATATATATAATATAATGGCCTGAATAGAACGCGCGGCGCCGCGGCAGTTCGTGAATTTCGACCATTTATTTCAAACGGACATTACGGGAGATCCGACCGTCGGATTCTCCTAAAACCGGAACCGTTGGGTTCGTATCTAAAAGAGCTTTCTAACGAAGGTTAGAAATTTGAAATCTAACGGTTGGATTTGGAGATACGTCCAAATCAAATTCGAAAAAGGTCGCTGTAAGTGCAGTTCGATGGCCGTTGATGGAAGTCGACTGTACGGGCCTTGATAAAATTATTAAAAATAGTAATAATTTGTGTAAAATCATAAGAAATGATTTGAGAAAGAATCGGGATGAAAAACTCCATATTTGAAAAGATAAAAATAGATTTTTATCGAAATAAGCTAGTTTTGAACTAGAACTATAATTCTATTTTTTTTTAAATAAATAAATTGAATTTGAAAAAAGGGTTTTAAAGATAACCAGAATTTCCAATGATTGCATTGGAGTGGATTTGAATCGAAATTGTCTTCGGAATATTTCGATGTTGGAATTCGTGATTATACGGATGTTGTTATGGAAATTTGAAAGATATATATTTATATCGTTACTTCCAATATGACATTTGTTAATCGTAGAATTTGATATTGAATATAAGCCGATATATTTTCTATTCAGAGCCTTGTATTGAATATCAAATGTGATTTGGGTTTGTCGTGAACGGTGTCTTCACTAACACTGTTCTTGAACCCAGTTGAGAAAAGATTAAATCTTTTTATTTAGATTTAATGAAGTGTACCAATTAAATAATATTTAATTGGAATTGAATTGATATTGATTTTTGGGTTTATCGTGGACAGTGTTTTAAATAACACTCGTTCTTTAACCTGATAATTAATGGAATGTGATTTTGGGTTTATCATGAACTGTGTTTTAAATGACACTGATTCTTTAACCCAGTTAAAGATTAAAACTAAGTGGAGTTTTAATGAATCTTTAATTAGATTGAAATAATCGAGAATGGAGTATCACCAGTTTTACTCCAAGTGATAGTTAAATCTTTAATTAGATTTGAACGTGAAATGGTAATTGAATTTACCGATAACACTGTGGTGTTAGATATGAAGTATTACCAGTTTTACTTCATGGGATGAATAGGTTGGGATTGGGAAATAAAATAAATGATTACTTCGGTAAGGTTCGCTAATCCCGACTAGTTTGAATTGATATTCAAAGGAAGATTAAAGGATAAATTCAAGGAATTTATCTTTGATAAAATTAATGGGAACCTCTCCCTATAAATGTGAAATTTAGAAACTAACTGTTGGTTAGCCAAGCAGAATGGTTTTCTGGATATTGATCTGATGTTGGTTTCGGCCTTCAGGGTTAATATTTGGGGAATTATTCTCTTGATTAATTTATGGTTAGTGACTGATGAGTTGGAATGAGGCGTATGTTGTGTTTGTGTAACACTTGTTTATAATATACGCGAGTTATTCGGAAAGACCGGGTTTATCCCATTCTGAATAACTAATACGACGATAAGTCGAAGATGAAGACGATGGTCGAAGACCGGAGGTCTTCACGTCGTTTGGGTGATTACTGATGATCTTGATTGGGCTGTACACCCAAGAAGATGGAAACAGTCGGTGATCGTCCAGACGTACTTGGAGATCGATGGATATGCGGGGTACTAGGTGCCTCCAGTTTCGTTCAGACCCAGAACGGACTTGTAAATGGACTGTGTGTCTGACATTGGATTTTAGTCCGTGTGATTGATCTCTATTAAATATATATCTGTTTGGCGGCGGAGAATTTATTCCCTTGCTTAACGCCCTTCTCTGAGACGTACGAACTCAGGGGTTATATATTGATGGATATCAAACGCATGGAGTGAATTGCCTGTGTGGCATGCCTAAGTGGCAATTGATCGAGGCTTCTGTTGAAAAGCAAAGTCTTGTGGTGATGATCAAAGCACGGCCTTTGTGGCGTAGCTTTGTGTAACGTTTACTTCGCGAGTTTCGCACCCCGGTTGTGAACCAAAAATGGGAGAGGACCTCAGGGAGGGCATGCGTTTCTTTCTAGCTAGGGTGGTGTCAGTGACCTACCAGCCCTGACATTTATATACTTTTCACCTATGTGGTTGTTGCTGTTGCGAGGCGCCTCGGTTAGATCGGACGATCCAGGTCCGATGGAGCCATTCATTGGCTTATTTACGCCCCAAAGGGCGGAGAGACGTAGTGTTCAGGCATAATAATCCACATCGGTGGACCGGCCCTGACGATCCAAGGCTTGTCTGCGCGCTTGCCTGAGACTCGGGCTAGACAGTCTCGAATCGGTAGAGGACGACCCCTGGCCTCGGTTCATAGACGGAAATCCAATTTCCAAATACGTGACATTTGCGGTTTTAATTGTAGAACTAGTATGGCGACATGATATATGGTACCCATGCCGCCTATGATTGATACTTATGATTTGAAGTTGTTTTATACACTATGCACTTATAATAGTATCAAATGATTTGTTTCAAACGTATCAAGCATTCTTTGGCTGTTATAAGGGAAAACCCTATCCCCCGGCTTGCGTTGCATTGTGTGATAGGACCTGGGTCTTATAACAGCTTCATTTTTCTTTATTTAGCATTGCGCTGTTTGTTTTATGCACTGGTATTCTTGGGAGGAAACCCGTTCCGTGTTATACGGCGTGGTCCCTTGATTTGCCTAACTTTAAAAATAAAGATTAATAACTGTTTTAGTTCTCACACCAGTCACATGACTGACCTGGAGTTTATTGTTTTGACCTAAACTCTGGGTGCCCCTATTTTCGACACGGGCAGCTAGTAGTTTTGGTTTTGCAGATTTATATTCACAGGATCCTGGTTTACAGCTGGAACGATATCCGGAAAGCTTTGTATCTGTATATCTCTTCTAGTTGTGTATTGTATTATTTTCCACTGCTATGTAATTTATTGTAATCTCTGATAATTTGTGTTGTATATTTATTTGTTTATACTCTGTATATTCTTGTAATCTGATGTATTGTTGTAATATGCAATGAAATGTTCTTCCGTCTGCGTTCTGTTGTGGCTTGTTCTCGACTCAATCCACGCTTTCCCTTCTCTTCGGAGACCAGGGGAGTTCGGGTCGTTTCATGACCATATTTTCAAAAGAGTTTTCACAAATATTTTTGACAATCACAAGAGAGATTTCAAATCATTTACATCAAAAATGAATAATAATTCATGATCCAAAAATAATGGTTTATTCGAAATCATTTGAACAAATGTAAATCATGAGATACAATGAATCAATCACACATAATTAATAACTTCAGATTTGAGAGGTGTGTGAGATTCAAAATATCAAAAATTTCAAATGATCTCAAACAAACAAAAAAAATCTAAACCAGATGATCATGAATAACGGTGAAATTCAAGATGTAAGACAGATTAAAAAATGTCTAAGCCAATCTGAAAAATTAAAGAAATTATCACAACTGATAAATAACAGAGTGTACTGTAATGAGTATAATATTTTAAGCGTTTCTAAAATTAATTGAAAGAAACTCAAAACAGCATAAGAGTGTGAAATTTCATTAATTATTCAGATCTTCAAAAATTTAGAATTCAAATTAACAGTGTTCAAGATATGGCACGAATACAAACACAGTTATGAATTCAGAAAATAAAATATACTTCAAAATAATTGCAGATATTTACAAGATTAAGTACAAGATCTGGAAATAATTAAAAACATCAGAGTTCTATACACGCAAAACAAAATTCCAGAATATCATGAATACTGCAATTCAAGAAGCACAAAAAAAAATGGCAGTGATAAATCAAATCAGAATAGACAGAAGAAAGAGATAGAAGGGAGAAGAAGAAGAAAAAACAAAAGAAAACAGAAAATATTTACAGAGGTGAGTTTAGAGATCATACCAGAAACCAGTGTAAATCAGAATCTATACCTCAACAGTCTTGGCTTAAGGAACTGTGAATGATTACATAATCATTGAGCAGCTTGAACTCAAATCTCTTTTGCTTAGCAGTTCCTCAGCCACCTCTGGTACCTAACAGTTAAGAGAATCGAGTGGTCTAACAAAATTTGTAAAACCACTCACAGTTTTGTTCATAGCTTTAAGTACCCAAACTTGTTTATATAACAATCCATCAGAATTTACCAAAGTACCTTTAGGGACCCATGTCTGTTTGAAATTAGACGAATTCACTTTACTTCTTTTTGAGGTCCAAGAATGATAGAATGGTTTGTTATAAAACAAATTCTTATTTTGTTTATGTTTCAAAAAATCTTTTGAATTGCCAGAGTTTAAAAATTCAAAACAATCTTTTCCAAGATAATTCGAAGTGTCTTTATAATCATTTGAATTCATCCTATCAAAACGATTGATATTCCCAAAGCCAAGGCCAGATTTATTTCCAATAGAAACTTGGTTTTGTAATAGCATATTCAACGATTTTTCCCCATTAGAAAATTTATCCAAAGTTGATTCTAATCGTTGAATTTTGGATCGCTATTTTCTTTTAATAAATTTGAGGAATTATTTATAGCAATCTTCTGTTCAGCATTGAACTGTTTCAAAACCAAATTCTCATTTTCAAGCAATTTAATTTTGGCTTGGGATTCAGAAATTCCAAGTTTAAATTGTTTTTGCTTTTCAGACTCAAATTTCTTGGATTTTTCAATTTCATTTTCAAGTTCTTCTAAAATCAAATTTGATTTCAACAAGTTCTCCTTTTCAGCAATTTCAGATTTGGAATTTACATCTCTTTTAAAATTTTCAAATTCTTTTTGTAGAAGGTTATTCAAATTTGATAACTCAGTCTTGTTCTCATTTAGGATCAGAATTTAATTTCCAAACTTTTGAATATTTTTATTGAAATGAACAAGATTGGTTTTCAATTTCAAACAATTTTTGCAAACTGAATTTGAAGAATTTTTAACATATTCTAGTTGTGATTCCAAATTATCAATTTTGCTGGTCAACTCAAAATTCTTAGATTTCAGAGACTTATTTTTCAATTGGAGTTTATCAACAGATTTCGTTAAGTCAAGACACATGTAAACCAAATCTTCATATGAGAGATTTTCTGTTTCAGCATTTGTTGATTCTCCATCATCTGATTCATCTGAAGTTTCATCTACATGACTTGTTAAGCATAGATCTGAATTAGTGTTGACATTCTGGGGTTTTGAGCTGTTGTCAGATTTTCCATACAACTTGTTGAGAGTTCTCCAAACTTCCTGTGCAGATGAACAATGACAGATAAGATTAAACTGTTCAGTGCTAAGATAGTCAAATATAATTTTCATAGCATGAGCATTGAAATTAATATCTACACTATCAAACCCATTGATAATAACATCCCAACATTTAATATTAACAGATTTTAAATAAAATTCCATTTTGGATTTCCAGTTTAAAAAAAATGTTCCAGTGAAAATAGTTGGAGATGAACTGGACTGACTCTCTATCGGTTGACAACTAGGAATCACCATTACTCTAGAGTTAACAGAATACTTGCTCTGATACCACTTGTTGGATCTAGAATAACCCTAGAGGGGGGGGGGGGTGAATAGGGTTTTTCACAGTTTTTAACTGAACTAAAAATCTAATGAGATATATATAATAAACAGATTACAGAATATAACAGAAACAGAAATGCAGAAAGTAAATCACACACAGATATACCCAGCTTCGGCAAAACCCTGCCTACTGCTGCATTTCTAAGGTTTCTACTAGGTAATAGAACAGATCCCGCATACAAGACCATGTACACTTGCAAACCCTGCTCCTATTCTAACCCTACGCTCAAAACCGTAGACTGACCGATATCCCCTCGATCAGATTTCCCGAATTACAACCCTGTAATCCGTAACCCAGATTTTACAGACTCTGAAACTGACAGTCAAGACCCTGACTGATTCACTCTAGTTTATACAGACACTAGAAAACTGTTCAGATGATTTTTACAAAGAAAATTAAAATACAATACAAAAAAAAAACTTGAAACCAAAGGAGTTAAAAAAGGGGTCATCCCCTTTTAACATTAAAAAACACTTAAGCCCTTTAAAGAAAGCCGGCCCATTCATTTGTATCCGATCCCTTTGTTCTCTAAAAAAAATGGAGGCGGCTTGAAAAGGAATCTGAGCTAGGGTTTCCTTGTTCTTCCCCAAATCGATCGATTGTTGTTATGAATTGCTTCTGGAATTTTCTCTGGAGGCTCGAAAGTATTGATGGCTTCTTTATCTTCCTCGATCGAATTGATTTGGATTCTCTCTCTCGATCGAAACCTTCTGAAAGACTGTGAGTTAATCTGAATGTTACTCTCTCTGTTCTTTTTAATAATTGGTGCTTGGATTTCGATAAAAGCCTATGATGAAAATGGTGTGAATAAATATAGGGTAGAAACAAAAACCCTAAACTCTGATTTCACCATAAATGGCTTGACTGATTTTGCGGTTTCAATTCTGGGCTTTACTGTCTTGCGTGAATGTTGAATTGATAAAATTTCTGAGAATTGATTTGTGAGAATATGATTCCTATTTTGACTACTGCCAGCAGTGCAAAATAATAATTCCATTTTGATCGAAATGAAAAGTCTTTGTTTGATTTCCTGACTTTAGAAAACGACATGAGTATTTCAGGAAACATTTTAAAAACTTTGCCCAATATGTTTTGTGTGATTGAATCTTGACTTTGAATGTGTGATGCCAAAACTGGAAACAATTGATTGTTTTCCAATTCATTTGCTCGTGAGTTAATTTCCTGAACCACTGGTTATCTTTTTGGTCATGCACTGATTTCCTACTTGCCAATTAAAATACTTTGTTTCCGGAAACTGTTTTGCAATTTGTTTTATTTCTGAAAGAAATTTGGTTTCTGAACCTTGCCAAATTTCACCATCCATATAATTGCTGGAAATTTATTTTGTGCCAAAAACTGATTTGCAGATTTCTTGATTTATTGTTTGAAATCCTTGATCTCTAATTTTTTTTTCCAAATGGACTTGTGTGTTAAAACTTGATCATATTTGTGAACATATATATATGAGTCCATTTTCACCACATCTATGCTGCTTCATTTGTAAAATTGCTTGCTGAACCATGTATATCATTTGCTATGATGGATGACATGTAACCCGCACTTGATTCACTATCACCATGTTTCACCATGTTATACTGTCTTGAACAAGTATGAATGATGTACCATTACTGTGCTGTTTTGACAACTTGCTGTGCTTCATGTAAGATTTGCTCGACACTTGATCACTTTGCTTTTCACTATTGATATTGGCTTGTCCATGTTAACTTGATCACCATTGTTTTCTTGTCTCTGGTTCATGCTAACTTGAGTTGTGCATATGCTGTACCATTCCTGAAAAACTTTTGCACACATATACTTTGTTGCCAATATATACCCTGTATTTTGTAACTCATACATGCACTTGAATTCCACTTAGCTCGACCAGACCATTGTGCTGCACTGCTTGACATTGACATTCTTCATTGAACCATGATTTGCTTAGCTAGAACACAATACACCTGCTCCACCATGCTGTGTACTTGTACAGATTTTGTTTGTGCATGCTGATTTGTCCTTGTCACTTGAAACCTGTTGTATACATGAGTTGACTTGAAAACATGCTGTTTTTATCACTTTGGTGTTTTTTGGGTTTTTCAAAACCATTTTAATGCTATGTTGACTTGCACTCTTGAGCTCGACCACTTGATATACTTGAACTGTTTTCACCCATACTGAAACATTTTGTCCACCCTGTTTTGCACTGTTGTACACCACCATGAACATGAAACATTATGCACAAGCAATGTTCACTTTCGTGTCTCATTTGACAATGCATTTATGTCATTCTTGAGTTGCTGTTGCGCTTGACATGCTTACACCCTCTTTGAAACTACCTTGTTTGCTGAGTTGATTTGAATTTGTGTTTGCCATGCACTGAGTCGAGTTGGTCCACGTGGCTGCTCCTCAGTCGCACACTGATCGGCGAGGCAATGCACATGTGTATATTTATACACGTGTGTATATGCAGCCATCAGAAAGATTTCTTTTTCTTTTTTTTTGTCCTTGTTCATATACAAACTGTCTGCCTAGACACAGATGAATCAGATCAAGTCATGAAAAATGATGAGAAAACACACCAGAAAACTGAGGCAAATAAAATTTTAAAAATAAAATTTATATTTGCATAAATTTTGTAAATTATTTCTGTTCTATTCCTGTTGCAGTGTACTGTGTGTTTGTTTCTATATATGACAGGTATGAAGGTTGGACTGACCGTGAAGTGAAGACTGACTTGTAAGCTGTGAAGACAGAAGACTGAAGAAGCCAGTGTGTCAATATGTAAATGAGTATATATAAAATTGTATATTGAAATGT
This sequence comes from Allium sativum, assembly GCA_030737875.1. Taxonomy (NCBI): domain Eukaryota; kingdom Viridiplantae; phylum Streptophyta; class Magnoliopsida; order Asparagales; family Amaryllidaceae; genus Allium; species Allium sativum. Next base: position 12,659,285 of record JASFAX010000033.1, read on the forward strand.
ATGAAATCAAAATATTTATATATATACGAGTGTGAGTGTTATAGTGGGAAGCTGTGTACTGAAATGGAGTTGTACTGTAATTTGTAATACACAAGTTTGATTGAAATAAAATAATATCTTATTGTTGTCAAACAAACTCGTCTATTTCATTCTGTTATTTATTAGTACAAATATTCTGTGAGTGTTTAAATAGTGGAGTTTATAAGATTTGTACTGTTGTGTTATTGAAATAGAATATTCAATTTAAATAGAATACAGTATGAATATATCAATGTCTGTATTGCCGTATTCCATTTAAATATAAATACTATATTTTAGTCAGTGATGTATATATTTAACAGTATGATTTCAAACACATTTATAATAATATTTATTTGGTTGTTATCATCAAACAAAAATCATATAATTGTGTATACAACAACGTAATATACAACAGTTAGAACTTATTTGTTCACTTCTTAACTTCAATTTCAACTGAACCAATTTAATTTTAATTAAATAATTAATTCATTCCTACTAACAAAATTTTCCATAAACTCTGAAAATTTTCTAACAACCGAATTTTTTGAAAAATTTCGCTAGCACCTCCTTTGTACTGGTCAATCGGTACAACTACAACTCGCCTCTCTGGGCCTTCTCCCACCCAAAAGAAAATCAAACAGCCAAGCAGCTTGCCAATTCGGCTTATAAATCTCATACCCATATTAATGTAAACTGGTACCTTTTTGTCGGGCTTATTATTATCTCATTTCCATCTACTACCAATTTTAGTAGATACCAATGTCATCATAATCGAACTCCAATCAGTTCTTATCCTCAAACCCAATCACTCGCTTATCCAAACCAAATATCATTTCAAACTCTAGTTTTTTCTCGATTCCAAACTCTTAACTTGATTATCAAATTACATTTCAAATTCGAATCTCACAATCCAATTTGTCTTGATATCATTCTAATTCAATTTTAGCTACCACTTAACTGACTTTATTTTATTCCCAGTTGGCTTTCCCAAATTTCTAATCAATTTGTTTTTAATTCAAACTGCTCTTTTCAGGGAGTTTTAAACAGTTTACCATATCAAAAATCAAACTTTTCCTTTCAGGATTTCAAACACTTGTCTTCTCAAAACAATTCAAAAACAAAATCTTTGGTAGTAATCCGTCACTTAGAACTTGAAAATGAACACTGATGACGCTGCGCAGTCATCTTCGGAAACTATTTTCCAGCGATCGAAGTGAATTAAATACTATAACACTTTCAAAACCATTTCTAAACATTTCCATTTTGAAATCAGTTCAAAATATCATTTTCAATGCTTGTAACAATTTTAAAATCTCCCAGGATTTTAAAATTCTCATATACTTAATCCAAATCCATCTACAAACACTTTTCATGTTTTTCGGAATTTTAATTCCAATTCCGATTTAAATTCAGATTTAATTCATCTGATTTCACGTATTCACTTATATGAATTCTTATTGGCTATTTACATAACCCTTTCCAATTATAATCTTATTCGATTATAATTACAAGTAACACATTCAATAACAATATCAATATAAATCATCTGTTTATATCAAAATATATTTTCGTTAAAATCATATCATTTACCATCTTTCAAACCATACAGTGTCGGTTCATCGTATTCGAGTGTTTATAAATCCCTACCGATACAATGGATCAAACTGATCGACCAAAACCCATAAACAACTCAACCAACAAAGATCCACAATATAAAATCATTTTATATTGAATAACAAATACATTCACTCATATATATACACTCAACTCAATCTAGGGTATTACTAACACCATCTCTACTGAGTCACGCCACAGAGCCAAGGTATTTACTTAACCTTAAGTTCTGATACCACTGTAACGACCCAGGGAATTTGCGATCCTGGATATCGGCATACAACACTATGTTGACTATTCAAGCATCGATAACACCAGATAGTCCATGAAAGAAATTAGACGGTGAGGATAGATAAGATAGAAACTTAGAATAGAAGAAGAAGAAGAACATACAACATCAGAGTAATACGAATCTCACAGCGGAATGAACAACATATAATAGATAAATATCTTTGAAATAAAATCAGTATATGTATACAGTAACATTATTAGAGTACAACATTTACAACACAGCGGTAATAAACAATAGTTATATAATCCTGAAGCCTCCTGCTCCAAGCTCTCCAAGTATATCTGTAAATTCCTGACTCCCGTACAAATTTGGGCACCCAAGAGTTTAGGGAAAACAAAACAAAATAAACTCTGGGTCAGTCATGGGACTGGTATGAGTAAACAATTTAAAACAGTTTGGGAAAATAACGATATCTCATAAGACCATGCCGTATAACGGAACGGGTTTTTCCCGTATGAGAATCCAAATCAATTTGATTTAACTTTCAAATCATTTTGAAAGAAACAATGATCTTTTATATCAAAACTCTTTTGATATTATAATAGTGTATATCAACCACAATATAATAATCATCTTGCAGAACACTTTCATCTCACGCTCCACATATATAGTATACAATCAAAACCGCGAGCACTTATTGGGTAATGGATTTCCAACTATGACAAGGTATGGAAACACCTTCCGATAGTGTATCTCTAGAGAGGAATACATTGGGTTCAAAAAGAACATCTTGCAACCCGGCCACACATGACCGACCACTCATTTCGCTTGAGTGTATCGAATGTATAACACCAACGGTTGGGATCAACAACCATTTCCCGAATGGGACAACGTCGAAAATAGATTATAGAATGAAATGAATATCTCTAGATAGGTGATAATACACCCTAATTGGCAGCCAACCACTTAACCATGCTGCCTGCCCGATTTTTGTCATTTCCCGGTTGTGAGGCTAGAGGCCCCGCTTGTCTCTGACAGATCACACATTTATTCACTTTGAATGTCACATCGTCATACCTGCCAAATCAAAAATTGATTTCCCCAAAATTACAATGGGTATACAGCTAAGAGAAACGAATTTCTCCGCCACCAAACGTACATACATTTGAAGAGATCAACTTACGTGATCCATTACATATACTCTGTCAGACATTCTTCCATACAGGTCGTCCTGGGACTGGACAAACCGAAGGTACTATTATGTAAACAGGACAGCCCTTTCATAACTCCGTCTTCAATTATCTTCATCATATTTGATCGCAATGCTAACGTCCATACAGAGTGGTTTTCAGGTCATGAATCTGATCCCGGTCTCTCCGTATTTAACGAAGAAAAAATGGTCAAAAACTTTAATAGTCGGTGAGTGAACTATCAAAGAAAACCACGTGTGCAAACAACGATATTATTTCCAGATGGAAATTATATCGATCAATCATCATTAACATTTATCTCTTTATATTAGATTTATTTATTTCTTGTTTCCATATATTCCCTTATTTTCTAAATTTAGAAAATATACATTATTAACAGTGGAAAACATTTTCATTTCTTATTTTCTATATTAGAAAACATTTCTGATTCTTATTTGGAAAACATTTCCAAAACTCCTACATTTGGATTTAACCAGATGTTTAAATAAAACATCGCTATGCCAACTCAACTCAATATACTCGTTTACTAAATTCACTTAACCAATCTTCACTGTCGAACCTTAACCATTCCTTAATTAAAGACGAAGTCAATCAAGTTAGGGTATAACTACCTCTCAGACCTTAGCTGAACAACATTTCTAACTTCGAAACAGACAAGGTTCACCTTTTAAACCTTTAACAAACTTCCTTACGTAACTCTCTTTCGAATAAATCTCTATTCGTTAACTCTTTCCTTCGAATAAACAATATTCGATAATCTCTCTTTGAATAGCCATATTCGATTAACTCTATTCAATTAACACTATTCGACTAACTCTAATCGATTTACTCGTATTAGTTAGCTCTATTTTATTAACTCTATTCTATTAACTCTATTTGATTAATTCTAATTCGATTAACTCTATTAGATTAACTCCACTCGAATAACTCCTTTCAGTTAACTCCTATCAATCACTCCTTTCGAATAAACTATATTCGATTAACTCCTTTCGAATAAACTATATTTGATTAACTCCTTTAAATCTATTCGAGTAAACTATATTTGATAACTCCTTTAACTCTATTCGAATAAACTATATTCGATTAACTCCTTTAACTCTATTCGAATAAACTATATTCAATAACTCCTTTAACTCTATTCGAATAACTATATTCGATTGCTTCTTTCGAGTAACTAATATTCGATAACACCTTTCGAATATGTAACAGCCCGCAAATCCGTAATATCAGAGTTGACTACATACACCATACATCCAACCCAAATATGACGAAAATACGAATCATTTTTTTAGATGAAAAAGGTAGAAGAAGAACAGAAATACCAACATAGAATCTCACATCGCAGCGGAACAAAATATAATATATCATAACTTTTGAAATACAAAATTTTAACTGTATAACATATCATTATCAGAGTGTCACTATCAGAGTGCAACTAACAACACAACGGAAATAACAATAACTAGATAACGCTGAAGCCTCCTGCTCTAAGCTCCTTTGGATAAATCTGTAAAATCCTGAACTACTTGACTACCCATATAAAATTAGGCACCCAAGAGTTAGGTAAAACAAAACAAAAATAAACTCCGGGTCAGTCCTGGGGCTGGTATGAGTAAACAATTTAAAACAGTTTCAGAAACTAAATGATATCTCATAAGACCACGTCGAATAACACGAAACGGGTTTTTCCCTCATGAGAATCCAAAAACAAAGTCTTTATATCAAAACTCATTTGATATTATGATAGTGTCTAAATCTAATAACACTACTACAAAAAAGGCTTGTTGCTTCGCCTCATATGCATCAGTTATTAATACAACCGAAGCAAGTGATATGATTTGCATCAGTTATTTTAACAACCGATGCAAATATATCAAAGCAAATAGTGTTATTTCCAGTTGCTTCACTGTATTGGCTTAAGTTGTACTCACAATCTAAGCAAATAGGATTATTTGCTTCGGTTTTACTACCAACCGAAGCAAGTGCCTCGATGCAAATTGTGTTATATGCATCAGTTCTTCTTGTAACCGAAGCAAATAGTGATATTTGCGTCTGTTCCTTAAGAACTGAAGCAAGTGCAATGATGCAAATAGTTTAATTCGCATCGGTTTCTTTGGAACTGATGCAAATGCATCGAAGCGAATGTTAATCGAGCAAATGCATATATCAATAATTGTAAACAACAATTTACATATATTATTACTCATAATTTATTAGAATTAATGATTATGAATAAATAATTCACAACAACTAATGAAAAAGAATAATCAATAGTTATTTTTTATATGTAATAATCTATTATCATTAGTTATCACTACTAAATTATGGTTAATATTTAATAATTATATATTTAATAAATAGTAAATAATTAATTAATATTCAGCTAACTCTTATTAACTACATTCAGTTAGTTGAATGGTTAAATTATGGTTAACATTTAATATTCCCTATTTAATGTAGAATTATAATTGTTGCGTATCATTTGTCATGTAATCAATAATTTAAAATTAAGAAAATTCATAAAATTTAAAATTGAAATTTTGTAATCATAATAAAACTAAAATATTAAAAGGTAAAATTTTATGTAAATTTTAATTTTTATAAAATATTCGAATTTACAAAAATAATGTATGAATAATGATATAGATTCAATATTTGATAAATTAATAAATTGTTGTTATTAACAAAGACAATGTACAAATAACATTACATAAAGAATTATGTTATACTATATATAATGAAATTCTTTAATTTTAACCGAGTAGACAAAGGATGGAGGAGATTCAACATGAGAAAAGACATCAAAAGGTTTATACTCGTCCATGTCATCAATAACTAAACGATCACTGTCTTTGTTAGATTAGTTTCGTTAAACCTACATAAATTTATTTCGAACCACCTTTTAAGTTTGTTTTGAAACCTCTCCACCACTTTACTTTCCATTCACCATCATCATTTCCAGGACTTTTATTTTGTTTTAAGATAGTACTCCTATGTTTGCATCCATTAATGGTTCATTGGATTTTAACTACTATTTCACCAATGCTTCTGATATGTAAGGTATTTCTCTCTATTTCATATCACAATATTTCCAATTTGCTATTTTTTTCAAATCCTGATTAAGAATAATGAGTTTTCAACATTTTTGTTATGTAAATCGTTGTTTTTTGGCTCGCTGCTACTGAAAATTTTGACAAATAACTGCTCATCTACACCTAACGTACAAATATCACTACATAAATAGATAGGCCGTGCAATATACCCGACACGATTAAGATATTAAACGATTATATCTACTTCGCACTGGTAACCGGCCGCCTCAAAATCGTTTTGCTTCTGAAACCCTAGAAGCATAGAAAATCATGGCGGCTCATAAAAATAACTGTCAACTTCTCTCCCTTCTTAATCCTATGCAAAACTTTCCCTCATGTTCAAAATTCGCGGCAATTTTAAAGAAAACATCAGTCGGAAATCCATTCGAAACTAGGTCGCGATTTTCTTACAGTGATTCACAGCGATTTCGGGTGGAGGTGGTTCGTTATTTGAAGAAACGAGTCAGAGAAGGGCTTATGGTGGGTTGTGAAAGCTGAAAAGGGGGCTTTGTTGTGGAAGTACATGCAGGTCAGGGTTTTGATGAAGCACGAGACGGAAGACGACCTTCGCTCGCAGGCAAAATTACACACTACTCGCTAGCAAAGAAAAAATGTTCTCAGAATCGTCTATTGGTTGATTGGGTATGATTTGGGTGCTCGGGGGTAATCAAGGTCGTGTCCTTTTTTGGGGTTATCGTGGGTGCAGTTTGGGGTCAAACTTGCGTTTGGATTCACAGTTATGAGGTGAGATAGTGGATTCGTGGTTCTGTTTAGAAGAGGCAGGTTTAAGGACTGGTGTGGTTGGAGATGAAGCAGGGTGTGGAGATGTAGGCTCGATTGCAGGTTGTAGATGACGGAGGAAGTGAGAGAGATGCGAAGTTGTTAATATAATGGCGATGATTGCTGCTTTGGTATGTGCTGAAAGAGAGGAATGGTTTCGGTTGCAGTTTGTGTGGAGCAGCATGAAGTCTAATGCTGGTGACTGGTGAGTTAAAATTGTGTAATGAACTGTTTGAAGGCTTGTGAACTGTTGGTTAGTGGTAGTAGGAGGTATAGTAGGTTATTTTAAAACGTTAGTTGAAGTAATAAGGAGGAGTTGCTGGTGGAGATTGTGGATGGTTTGAATTTTAGATGAAGTGGAGGACCTGATGATTGGAGGTGAGTAATTTCATTTTTTTAAAACCTGTTGTTCATGTATTACCTAGTCATACATACATCTCTCTCTCTCTTTCACACACACACAGACACACACACACACACACACACACACACATATATATATATATAAATATATATATATATATATAGAGAGAGAGAGAGAGAGAGAGACATAAAAGCTTACTGTAAGATCCCTACAAAGTGACTGTTGAGACTTGATACAAAATTCAGATCATGAAGTATCAAATATGTGAATAACTCTTTTTTTTTCTTTTTTTGGACATGCAAGAGAACTAGGAATTTAAGATACATGGTTATGGGAATTATCTCAGAACACGAAAATTATTGATTAACCATACAGAAATTCAATTACCAAGTTTAGAATCTTTTACATAGATCTGATGCCGCGAAGATTGCAAACTCAAAGAAAAAGTGACATGTTCTAATTAAAAAACATAGCAATAAATGATTTTAGCATAACCTACAACTTGAAGTTGATCGATTAGATGTAAAACATACGTCTTTAGTATAAAATATGTTGCATGTAGTTTATTTTTTACTGTAACTTCTACATAATTTTGCTGTTAAAATTCAGTTTACTTGAACTATGTTTATTTACATATAGAAACATGCTCAATAGTATTTCTATTCTCATTTATTAAATTGAATTGGTTTAATTTTTTATAGTGTATTTTTTAAATAATACTCATTTGGTTTGCTGTGCTGCTATGTTTGCAACTACTTTTTGTCTAATGTCATCTTGTGAATTGAAAACCAAAAATTTAGTCAGATATTAGTTTCTAGGCTCATCTTAAAAAAGAGAACATGTTGTATGTTGCAATCATTATTATTTTTAAATGCAATTTTGTTTTTGTCTTAATTCCTTGCTCTATTATGAATTTTCTTGTAAATTGACAATTGTCTAATGATCTATGTACATGTACCATCAATATAATTTTTAAGTGTAGGAACAGATTCTCAGTTTCAACATATTATGATATGTTATGTAATAATATTTCACAAGCCATGCATTTGTTATGGACCTTCCAATTGCACTGGTAACAAAATCAAAGTTGTAACCTTGTCTCTAGAATTTCATTGTTTCAGTTTAATATTTCAAAAGATGCACCATAACGTTATTGAATCAAATTTGTATATCTCTAATGTAACCTTTAATTTGTGCGTGCAGGTTTCAGTTTCAGTAACCATGAAAAAGCAAATAGTACATTTGGATCTCAGCTGTAGCTACCTGCGCCTTTGGTTTCCATTGCATATTTGAACAGTTCAAGTGTTATAGTTCAAGTGTTATGTTTATTACATATCTGAACAATTCTAGAATTAGGGTGGTTCATTTTTAGCTTTTTGTATCATATTTGAGATACTGATGTAGTATTTGATATTGGTGTAGTACTTGAATCAATTTCAATGTAATGTTGATGCATTTTCCTTATATTTCAGTAGCATTTATCATTTATGTACGATATTTAGTTTATGTTTATCCATGATAATATAATATAATTTTATCTTTGTAGAACCGAAAATTGCAATAGTTTTTTGCTTTAGGTGGATATTTGCATCAGTTGTTAATAATGAACGATGCAATTTATTTTTTTGCACTGGTTGTTACCTTTAACTAGTGCAACATAGTGATTAGTTTTGAGCCAAAACCTTTATTTTGCATCGGTTATTAATAAAATCCGATGAAAAAGTACGTTTGTTGCATCGGTTCTGAAACCGATGCAAATGTTTTTAACTTGTTGCATCGGCTGCATATGCATCGGTTGCTGAACTGATGCAACAGGGGGGTAAACAGCCGATGCAATTGGCCTGTTTTATAGCAGTGTAAATAGAAATCTAGTGGAACGCTTGCATCTCACGTTCCACATATATTATATACAATAAAAACCACAAGCACTTATTGGGTAATGAATTTCCCACTATAACAAGGTGTGGAACCACCTTCCGATAGTGTATCTCTAAAGGAGAATACACTGGGTTCAACAAGAACATCTTGCAACTCGGCCACACATGACCGATCACTCATTTCTCTTGAGTGTATCGAATGTATACCACCAACGGTTGGGATCAGCAACCGTTTCCCGAATGGGATAGCATCGAATAGAATAAGATATTAAATGAATCTCTAGATAGGTGATAATACACCCTAATGGGAGCTAACCACATAGCCATGTTGCCTGCCCGATTTTTGTCATTTCCCGGTTGTTGAGGAGAATACACCCTAATAGGTGATAATACACTTGCCATTCATTTATAACACAATCACTTTGAATGTCACATTATCAGATCCGTTAATCACTAATTTGGTTTACACAAATATATTTTGGATATTATGCTAAGGGAATAAATCCATTGCCACCATATATATTTATACAGACCAACATATTCGATCATTGGAAGTACTTTGTCAGACATTCGTCCATATACGTTGGTTCTGGGATTGAACGAAACCAAAGGCACAATTTCTATTAATATAAAAAGCCCTTGTACTTTAATCCGTCTTCAATATATTCAGCATTCTTGATTTGCAACGCTTATGCCAATACGGAGTGGTTCTTCAGATAATAATCCAACCGGTCTCTCCATATTAACAACGTTAAAATGGTCAAAAACTTTGATAGTCGGGGATTTAACTATCAAATGAAAAATGTCCGTGTACACACAACGTTCTTATTTCCAAATGGAATTATCGATCAAATCATCAAACATATATATATATATATTCATATTTCCATATTTTCTATGTTTAAACACTGGAATTTTTTTCCATATATTGCCTTCTTTTATTTTCTGTACTTAGAAAATATCTTCTATTTATAATTGGAAAATATTCCAATTACTTATCTCTTTTCCGACTCGTTTATTTCTATACTTAGGAAATATTTATTATTCTATTTCCAACTTACACTTATTTGGGTTAAAACAGATGTTGTGTAAAACATTGTTACGATAACCCAATATTATATTTAACTAAATCTTATTCAACATTGATCTTCGAGCCTGAATCTTACTATTTATTTGTTAATAATGACATCAATCAAGTTAGGGTATAACTACCTCTCAGACCTTGACTGAATAACATTCATAACGTCAAAACAGACAAGACTACTTACTCGAATAATCAATAACATACAAACCAATTATTCCATTTTTAAACATGTACATGCTTCTTTTTTTATTCTTACGATATTTTATTCATAGATTTCCTTTTTGTTTATACTATTCTATTTTTAAGTTTGTTTCCTTATTGAATTCTATATATATTGATATATAAATTTCTAGTTATCAAATTTTCTTAAAAATATTCTAACTCCTTAAATTTTTGGAAAAATTCGTCATAACCTCCTTTGTACGGGGTTAACGGAAAAATTCAAACCTTGCCGCACAGGCCCTCTCCTTTCAAAAAGAAAATCAAAAAGCCAAGCGGCTAGCCGATACGACGCATAAAACCTCATATTCAATTTAAATACATACCTTTTTGTCGAGCATTCTATTTATATCTCTTTTAACACCTCATTCCATACCTACTTAGCTTATATCTAATCATTTCCACTTTATTCCGACTCAACCTAATCGTTTTAATTCAATTCTTTAATTAATTCGCTAATTAACTCTTTTTCCTATTTCACTTTCATATCTGAGTATAACATGCTCAAAAATATTTCAACTTACTTATAAACTAATTTAATTCTAATTTCAATTCAAGTTTCATATTCGATTTTGAATATACATTACAAATCCAATTCACTTTTCAAAGTCTTATTTCGATTCAAACCTTGATTAACTAATTTCTCTTATACTTAGTTAATTCAATTCAATAATCAAAAATATGATTATTGCTTCAAAAATCATTTCATTTACTTCACTTGAGTTCACATTTATTTCATAACTCAAGTCTAGATTTTTCTAATGGAAATACGGATTTTTATTTACTTAAAATCCTTTTATTTATATAAATAAACCGTTATGGTTTTTATATGATTATGTCGCTGCACTTCTAGAAATTTGATTTTTGACATATCTCAAAATCTTTAAGACGACTAGATTTTTCTCTTCCATTAGAAAACTATTATTCAATCGGTCCCGATGATTCTTGTTTCAAGGAATTCTGTAACATCCCACCTCCGTTAAGGACACTCACAAAGCGAATGCCTTAACGTTGGTGGAGCATTTTAGTAAACAGAATAGAAAATTTCAAGACAGATAAGCAATACTTTAGAAATTATAACTTTATTACAGCGGAAAACAGATATTAGTATGGTTACATCTTTCAAAATCACTTTAGTACATAAATATCAGTCTTGTTCAGAAAGTCATCAGAGTACAAAACTTTAAAATCATAATCCCCACAGAACAGATGCTATAAAGAGCCAAGCCATACTTTAAGCACTTCAAGCAGAAGGAATCCGGATCAAGCTAAAGTATTCCCTCCTTGGATAACCTGGGGGGAAACGAAAGAAAAAGGGGCGAAAACAAGCAAGGTCAGACATAAAGTCTGGCAAGTCCAGTGACTTCAGCATATGAACAGATAATAATAATTATGACATGAAAATAAAACTGGATGTGAGATAACAGTAACAGGAGTAGCAGATATACTTAGGTTAAACATAAGAAACAAGATGATATCACTTTTCACTTCTCTGCACTAATACTAGTATAATAGGATTAGGTGTCACCCCAATGTCTAAACAGAAACAGAAATGGTAACATAATAAATTCCACAGAACAGAATGCTAGTAATGGGCCTTAACCACCCCAACAGAAACAGACAAAAACAGAATGCTAATAATGGGCCTTTACCACCCGAACAGAAAGTACAGAAACAGAAACAGATTAATCCCAACGGAAACAGAATGTAGAATTAGGTGTACACTAGTAAATGGGCCTTTACCACCCGAACAGACGGTACCATGCAGAAACAGACAGGTGTTACCACCTAACAGAAACAGACAAAACTAAGTGTACCCTAAAACCCTACCCCAAGCGATTGGCTCCCTAATACATAAATACCATGTGCCAGCCCCACAAAAAGGTGTATCACTCCCCAAAGTGGCAACCTTTAAATGACACAGACCTATTTACAGATGTCACGGCGTCTTACATCCTCAGAGGTAGACCGGGATCCATGCACGCACATGACCCGGTTGGAACACACCATCAACACGCCTCGCCATTATCAGAATGAACCGCTTATAATTAGTTCAGTAAGCGTGCCCGGACCCTACCTACTATTGGGTCAAAGTTTTGATACCAGAAAGGGTTACTGACTAATATGGGTCCCAAACAACAGATGACACAAGTAATTTCTCTCCTAACCTTGTGTCCTCAGACTAACAGATTTCAGATTAACTTGTTTACAAGTTCAGACATACAGAGTTCAGATCAACTAGTTCACAGATCAGACACGTTCCCAGACTAACGGATCAGATATACGGATTTAACAGATTTACAGATTTGTCTAACTTTGTAATTAGGCCTACAGATTCACAAAACGGGTTTGTTAAATTCAGTAGCCCAATTGGTTCAACCCTATCCACCCAACACGTTTTAGACATCATATTTATCTTATATTTGCATTAATTACTTATTAATGCACAGACCTCTCACATTAGGTCGCTAGCTTGTGGCCGCTGGATATGTCGGGCGGTTTCGGGCAGACTTCTGCCACAAGCCAGACCTAACCTCGTGTCTAAGCATATTTTAGTTATGCCTACGACCTCTCACATTAGACTGACACTTTGCGGTCGCTGGTTAAGCCGGTTGGTTCTGGGCAGGCTTCCACCGCAAACAGAGTCTAACCTCGTGTCATAGCCAATTCATTCCAATACAGATTTTTACAGATATCAGACTAATTCTATTTATTTAACAGATTAAACTTCTTCACAGGATACAACAGATTAATCAAATTTCCAAGTTTTACTAAATCTTAGGTCAAGCCCACGGATTTCCATAACCAGATTACCATTATCTAGTTTTCAACAGATCGGACAATTCAACAGATATCAGATCTAGCAGTTTAAGCGATTCAATAGATTTAGCAGTTTAGGCAATTCAACAGATTTAGTAGATAACGGATTTGGCAATTTAACAGATTTAGCAGATAACAGATTTAGCAGATTATATATATCTAAAACTCTATTAACAAGTTTAGCTCAATTTTAAATCGAGCCTACAAATTTACATACTTCAAATTTCAGCATTTCAGTTCCAACAGATTACGCCATTCAACATATTAAACAGATAACAGATCTTGCAGTTTAGGCGATTTAGCAGATTTAGCAGATAAGGCAATTTAACCTAATTAGCAGATTAGGCAATATAACAGAACTAGCAGATTAGGCAATATAAAAGATTTAATCATTCCTTAAAGTTTCATAGACATATCTTGCCTAATTATAAATTTGGCCTAAGTTTGCATGCCTAAATAGTTGTCATGATTCACAATATGATCATATACCCCCACGTTTGCATTGAATTTACATGGCACAAATTTGGGTCATAATTTACCATATAACACATGTCCCAAATTTAATTAAACTTGCCTAGTACAAAAGATTCACATATAAATTATACCAAATATAACCATCGATTTCAATGCATGTCATATATTCAAAAAAAATCTCCCACTTAGGTGTTATTCACATTTAATAGTTATCAAATCTTGATATAGATCTTCACACCTAAGTCATATTCTCTTTTTATCTCAAGTCATGAATCGTTATATAAAAATATACCCAACAATCTAGTACTTTAAATTATAACAGATCTTAATTCAAAATATGTGTTATGTCCAATGTCTCAAGTCACATGTTAACATACAATGGTTCCTCTTCTTCCAATTCACAGAATATGCATAGATCTAAATCTAGTTTACAACATCAGTCACAGATTAGCCATGTCCAATTATGCCATCATTCATTATTTGTCCCAAAGTTTAGCGTTCGTGTGTTAATCTCTTATGAGATGTGGCGCAGGCTCGTGGTAGCCTGGCTATCGAACAGAAAGAAGAAAGAGATACAGAATAATATATATCAGAACAGAATGTACACAACCTCAAATTCAGATTTACAATCATGTCACAATTATAAATTAAAGTTTATATCGGAAAATAACTATACTTGCCTTTCGTGGTTTTAAGAAAGGAAAATAAACTGTTGTTGATGCAGAAATGCTGAATTACTCCTCTTTAATTGTTGTTGTAGCTCTAAACTTTGATTTGAGATTTGATTTAGCTTTTAATTCTATTCAGGTTGGAAGAAGAGGCATCAGTCCAAGTTTTGATTCCAACAGAGTAACGACGCCATTTTTATTCTTAATTAGAACAGAGACAGAGTATAGACATAATGAAATTGTGTAGAGAAAATGAGGCTAGGGGGCTATTTATATAGGATTAGGCGGACGAATCTAGACAGAAAACGAGACCGGATACATCAGAATGAACCGGGTTCAAAAACTGGGTTTCGGGAGCAGGTCGACCCCCAGGTCGACTCCCCAGTCGACCTGGTCATGGGGAGGTTGACACCCCAGTCGACTCCCCAGTCGTTCTGGTTGGGGGGGGGGGGTCGACTCCCCCGTCAACCTGGGTATATGGGCGGGAATTTTCCCACCAGCCTTCTCTGGGTTTGAATTTCGAATTTCTGGCTTTATTTTCGAGCTGTTTTATTTTATTTAAATTCCTGAAACTTCGGAGGGTCATATCTTGGCCATACGGACTCCGATTTTCGAAAACTCGGACTCGATTTCATGCAGAATTCCGAGACAAATGCAACGACGCAACCCGTTTTCCTTGATTCTGATTTTAAAAATTAATTATTCTCTGATTTGTTACTTATACGTTCATAGAAAATACGGGGTGTTACAAATTCCGATTTTAATTGAGTTCTATATACTCAATTGAAGTCGAAATGCCAATTTACGAACTACCGCGTCGCGGCGAGTTCGTTTTAATTATTTTTAATATATAAACATTTTAACTTCGTTTATATATAAAATCTAACTTCATTCTAATATATTTCAATATATATTAAACCCATTTTCCCAATTTCAACTTATATTTCTGATTATCCTTATTTGTCAATTATCTCACTACTCATTTATAATTTCATCTTTTATACTACATTCCAATTCCTTTATATATATAAAGTTTGATATAATCGAATTCTAATTATAAATCCTTAGATTTATCTCAATTCATTTTATATTCCGAATTCCAGAATAAAAACATGTCGTCCCCTTTTTGAAACGATTCTCAATACATTTTTATAAACTCATACTTGAATTTAAACTTCTAAGTTATCTAACGATAATTTATCTCACTAAGTTATAAACATCGTTTATAATTTAACTTCCTTGTTTTATAAAGTTAAAACAAGTTTCCATTTCGAAATCTATTTAAAACCAAAATCTTATTTTGGAGTATTCTCTTTATCAACACTTATCTATATAAATATAGAATCTATTTTCATGATTTATCACAGTTTCTATTTAATATAATTTAAATATCCTAATTGGGAATAATCTATTTTTATAAATCCGACATAGTCGAATTCAAACATAAATCGTAAGGATTTATTCAACTTCATTTATATTTCGAATTCCGAAAAAAAATCTATCGTTTATTATTTAAAATGATTCTGAGTTCTCATTTTAAACTCACATTTGAATTTAAATATTTAAATTATCCAAATGATAATTTTTCCTTTTTATTTACAAACACCATTTATTTTACTTGTTTATTAAACAAGTCTCGCTTTCAAATTCATTTGAAATATATATTTCTACTTTGGAAAAATAAATTTCCCTTTTCAAATTCACACTTGTATTTATATTTCCTGAATTATCCAATGATAATTCATTTCACTTTATTTATAAACTTCGTTTATAAATGAACTACTTGTTTTTATTATTCAAAACAAGTTAATATTTTCTAGTCCCTTCGAAATTCAAATTCTATTTTAGAAAATTAGAAATTTCCTTTTAAATCTCAAATATTCCTTTTCACAATATTTAAATATCAACATTAGGCCCAGTGGTATTTAAACAATCAAATCATCCAATTATCAATCATTGGGCTTTTAACACATCATATATATGAAAACACACAATAATAAATTTTGAGGAATCCAGTCGGATCCCTCCAACCTGTTTTCCTGCATCCACAGATGTTAGCCAACATAAATAATACCATCCTGCTTCGAGGCAGGATATCGCGGTATATAAGGTCATCCACTAATATATATTTGTGGGGTGCATGGGAAATCATCAGTTAATGGTACTGCGGGCATCCGCTAATGATACTGTGGGAATCCAACCACCAAACCAATAAATATATAATAGCCAAGTCTAAATAACAAATATATATTTTATAGCCACAATAATATTTCAATGCAAACAAACAATCAACAATTTATTTTTAAATGCTAAAAATAAATTAGCGAGTGAGATTTACTCACGGTGATTTTTATTTTCCACCCGTTCCAATTTAAAAATTTAAATCGAACATTCGATTAAATTTTGAATTTGCTACTAAGTCCAGAAAAATCCAAACAGCTTCTGACTCATCTACTTTGCAACCACAACTCCATTATAACTCGTTCCAATTTTTATGGACCTTGTAGTAGCAATTTATAGTTTACATGAGTAAATAAATTTTTGATAACTTTTTATTATTTTCATGAATTCAATGTTCATATAAGAAATTAATTAATTTACCTTACTGCAAAAGACCTGGACCGTTTTGAACTACCCAATATCTCCATGCTAGTGCCTTCTTCCATTATTTCCAACATACGGAGATCGAATCTCCTTACTGCATATTCACGGATCCAATTTCAATAACCAACCATTTCCTTCCAAGCTCCAAAATGCAAACGCACTTCACCTTACAGCTGCGCTTACCACCTCATCTTATCCTATGAACCATCGAAGTGGATCCAACCACTACCAGCATCTCGGTCTCCCACTTTCCCCCTTCTCTTTTCAAACGCCATGCCTGAAACAGCTTCGTCGATGCTCCAAATCCTAGAAACCGAACACGAACAACCCGCTTCATTTTCTGACATCGCATTATTTCCAACCGCTCAACACCTTGCGTCGTTCTGAAATCACCGTGCCTCAATCAAATGAAAACTTGAGCCCTGAAATTGAAAATCCCTAACTCGTTGCCCTAAATCGCTAACCCAAATTTAGGTCGTCACGCCTTCGAATTACTTGCGCCTGTTGGTTTTGACGAAGAAAAAGACTTCGATTTGGAAACGAGCTTTTCCATTTTGATTTATGCTGAAGCTTGAATCAATTTTAATAGAAGAGATAAGGAGAGGAGACGTGATTTAACAGGAAAGGGGTGCAGTATCAAAATGAATAGAGAGGCCATTAATTTGTCTTTGCTGGAACTTTAGTATCCACAGATCGATAAGGAATGGTGTGCGATTTATAACCAAGAGAATATATGTTATAGTATTTTAATTTTAATTGAACCAGTACGACTTTTATTCAATTAAAATTTCTCCGAGATTCCGAACTCCTGTCTGAACTAAACCACTGACATTTTTTTAGGGTTACACCACTATTCTGAACACACTAGGATAGGTTCTGATGTCTCATTTGATCGTATGTAGAAGATATTAATTTAAGTCGATTTAAATTAAATTTCAAACTATATGTAAATATTACCCACTACCTCTAATTTACTTAACCCACCGACTACCCATCCAATTTTACTTAACCCTAACTTAAGTTCATAGTCATACAATCTTTATGGATTAAATTAGGTTAAGTAGTCCAATTCTTTACCATGTCCATTTATGGTTTTATAATGGGCTAGACCTCCCATATTAGGCCTACAACATGTGGATGCTGGATTTGTCGGTCGGGTCCAAGCAGTCTTATTCCACAGTTGGGCCTAACCTCGTGTCTTAGTCCGATTCGTATTTTCATACTCAGAGCTCCCACATTAGGTTCAACATTATTGGCTGCTGGATATGCTGGTCGGGTCCGGGCAGACTTCCACCGTTAATGTAACCTAACCTCGTGTCATAAGTACAATTTACAATTCCTAATTGTAAATTACTAACCATTCCAAATTAATCCAAATTTACCTATGTCATTATAGGTAATTATTTTTATGTTTTCCCCATTTGAATTACATGTCCAATTCATATAAATATCACATAAATTATGCCAATTATAATCCCATTTTCCACGTTTCCTCTCTAACGTATTCGTACGTATTTTGGCGGCATCTAGGCTATAAAGTAGCCTAGCTACAACAATGAAAAGGGAATATGACAAAGGTGATAGTTTCAACATATCTTGGCATAAACATAAACTGTTATGATAACAAGGTGAATGGTCGTGTAATCTTCATGGCAAGTAGGCATAAAAGTGATGAACTTGTAAAAACTACGATGTCAAAGCAAGCAGAATGAGATCTAAATTAACCAATAGGTTTCCAAGTATTTAGATCTAGCATAATTAGGGTGACATAGTAACATGTTTAGATCTAAGGATGGATTCACATGTCAAGTTTACAACATATCTCAATGGATCATAATATGACATGTGGAAGGTGATTAACATAAAGAACTAGATCTAACCAATGTTACAACTATCCAAATTAATAGATGTACATCCACCATAATATGGTTACAAGTCAAGGTCCACATAGCCAACATAAATGAATAACCACAATTGTATTAGATCTAGGGAAATAGATCTGTCATGACATAGTATAGGATTTCACATTAACACAATATCATACTTTACAACATATCCAATTCATAGTCTTTCAAAATATACTTTTATTTATCTAAACATAAAAGCAACTAGAACTTACAATGTTAGGTTTAGAGAATTGAGAAAGAACGGATCTAGAATTTCTGAATTGGATTTGCAAAATATGTTGTTATAGAAAACAGTTCAGTTCACACTTCAGCAGTATATGGCCTCCATGACTTCCAATGAAGAAAATATGAGAAATAGGACACGTATATATAGCTGCTAGACCCCTTGAAACCGAATGCCATGTCATCCCCAGGGGCGTCGATACCCCTGTGGGTGGGTCGACCCCTAGGTCGACACCCCTCTAGGGGGGTCGACCCCCTAGAGCAGGAATTTTGCCGCCCAAAGGATGTAACACCCCGTATTTTTAAGATAATAAAATAAGAATAAATTAATTAAATAATGAGAATAAAGTAAAACGGACTATGTCATTGCGTCTGTCTCAGAATTCTGGTCAAGATAGACACCTGGTTTGCGTAAAACAGCCATTATATGAAGAAGTTATTAAGCCTAGAAGTTTGTATATGCACAAGATATACATATATATATATACATGCAAACAAATTAAAGTGTAAAATAAAGAATAAAATAAGGACTTCATGTAATAAATACATGCACTGAAAAAAATGTAATGCATGCATTGAAAGAAAAAAAGGATTTGTTGCGTGCAATGTAAATATGATGCATGCACTGTTTTGCAGACATAATGCATTAACATTAAAAGAAAAAAAAGATTCATGCAATGGTTTAATTTAAGTATTGTAACTAACATGAAAAAGAGAAGTAAGGAGAGAACAATAATTACCATTCTTCTAAGACTTATTAACAAAAGACTTCATAACTTAGTTGGTTAAGGCATTGGATTTGTAACATGGAGGTCGAGGGTTCAAAACCCGACGGCGGCATAATTTTTATCTTTGTTTTAGAGAGGACAAACTGAACATGAAAATATATTTATGTATACAAATTCAAAATTTGAAAGGATAAGAACGTACATATAAGGAAATAAAAAATATGTATATATATGAGAATATATATATATATGCATAAATATATGTATACGAAAGATAAATTCAAGATAAGGCTATAGTCAATGAAATATGGCAAGAATCAAATAACAGTGCAACATCGTTTGAATTTTGAAAATAAAATGAAAATTGTGCATATATATATATATATATATATATATATATATATACATATACGCGTAAAATGGCCGGTAGAGGAATTGTATACATATAAGAATATTTCATGTGAATAAAACAGTTAAATAAATTCCAGAAATTCAAAAGTTCAAAAATCAAATTTATGCGCCAAAACAATTCAAACATTCGAAATTCAAATTTCTACACCAAAATAGCTTGCGGGACCCAATGTCGACTCAGCACTGCGTGCACGATAAGATTTGGCTAGATTCATTTGCGAACCTGGACTATTTTCTTAACTGGGTCCAATGCTGACTCAGCGCTGCGTGTACGGTAAGGTCTTGAGCACCTATAAATAAGACCCTAGACCTAGCCCTAAACATCATAATTCGGCAGCTGCGCTGGAGCTCTGCCATGGCTCCCTCTCCCTCTCTTATCAAATCTATTCTGAAATTGAAATGTTACCCTAGGAGGATTATGAATTCAGATCTGGAAGAGGGAATCAACGTTAATAAAAAGATTATTGAATCATGAAAGCAAGAAAACCTCTAAGAACCAATCTACTTAAATTATTTCTCTTTCCCTTCTCTTTTCATGAAATAATAAATCCATGGTCGTTAGGTCGTGAATTAAATTAAAGGGAAAAGGAAAACCATGGATGATATAACAGATCAGATCCAAAATTTGGGAAAAGCTTAAAGGTGAGTGGGTTTAAGCTATATCCTTTAGATAATATTATGACTATCATTTAGCATTCCTCTTTTTAATAAATTTTGAAATGGTCAGTTTAATTATAAATTGCTGTTGTAACGAATTGAAATGTTGATATGAATATGTCAGGAAATTCCAATGTTGAATTGGCTAAGTTATCGAATGTTTACATGATGGAAAAAATAATTTTGTTAGGATGTGAATAGCCAATTCAGTGATTGTAATTACATGCTTTACTTGGGACATATTTTTGATTGAACGACATGTTAAAATAATTACCCGATTGAATGTTTACATGTCCTAATAGAATTAAACATATGTTGAAAATGACATGCGACAAAATAAAGGCAAAATTGGACGTCATGTAAATTAGATTACTGTAAACTATATTACAGTAAAAAGGATAATATGTCTAACATTTTCATGTAATGGGATTTTGGAACATAACATATATTATGTTTTGAGATTTTAATTTGGAAGCGCAATTTGAAATGAACATAAGTGATTAAATGAAAATGAATATGCCTAGGATTACAATTAGTAATTGTAAATACACTTATGGCATGAGGTTAGGTTGCATTAGTGGCGGAAGTCTGCCCAGACCCGACCGGCATATCCAGCAGCCACTAATGTTGAACCTAATGCGAGAGGCCTAAGTGCAAGAATTAACAACATGTGCTAAGACATGAGGTTAAGTCGGCTTCTGGTAGAAGCCTGCCCGGACCCGCCTAGCAAATCCAGCATCCACAAGTGTAGGCTTAATGTGAGAGGTCTAGTGCTTATATACATAAATAAATATATGTATATAACAAGATATGAATAAATGGCAAGGATGGTAATTAAATGTCTAACTCAGAAAATAAGAAAGGAAGGGATGTAATGAACTGAGTTAGTGTGATAAAAGGGAAAAGTGATGTATTTCCCTAAATGACTTATTTCTGAAAACGTTGTTGCAAGTAAGCCACAATAAATATAGAAAAGTAAAGAAATTACTTGTTACCACGGATTTAGATGGGAAAACGTTATGAAAATAAATCATTGATTCCTTCAATCAAACTGATAATGTGCATGAAGTGTTTTCCTTAATATAATAAGGAACATATATTACAGAGAATGAAGAATAATGGTTTACAGCAGTAAATGGTTTAAAAGGGGAATGATAATAAACTATTATAAATAAATAACATTAACGAAAATGTTGTATAATAGATAGACTTATCCTAGGGACAAGTGAATATGATAACTTAGGTTATAATAAACTAGTAAGGGAATGGGATAACTGGTGAATTAAGTTAAGTGACACTTAATTGTAAATTAAGTAATCAAGAAAAGGGGAAAACCTGAAACTAGTTAAGAAAAGGGGGAAAATATATTGTACTTAATTATAAATTAAGTAGTCTAGGAGTCTGAAACCCGTTGGTAAGAATAACATGTTTAGACTTGTCCTAGGGACAAGGCGAAATTATAACACAGGTTATAATAAATGGGTGGAGAAACTAATTAATGGGCCTTAGTTAATAGAACTAAGTTAATAAGTAAGCAACGATAAGTCGTATTGACGACGTAAAGTGGAATTATGATTAAATGAAAAAGGATGAGGAAAACTTATGAAATGAAGTAAGTTATATATAATCATAAATGGTAAGTGACATGTTAATTGGAAACATGTGAATTAGATATACTTAATTACATATTAAGTAAAACATGTTATTGAAATCAAACAAGAATACAAAAAGGATTGTGGATCACAGACCTTGGGCCACATTCTAGAGAATAACATGTTGTAAGCTTATTAATAAACTTAAATGAATTAAGTTGTATGACTGAAATTAATAAGCAAGAGAAACTTGGTAATTTGAATAAGAATTCAATATGAATTGGAATAACCAAGTTAACTGGAAACTTTGTGAGGTGAGACAAGCGCGTAAAAGAATGTTTAGACATAGGGTCTAACAACATGCTAAAGTAAGGCGCTTTGACCAGTCTGTACGGTTGAGGGTGAATAACCCAACAGGGTAGATTATCGAGGTGTTATAAGGCACGAGGGGAGCGCATATTCATCTGATTGTTTGATGGCTCTAAAGGACTGGACTGGGAAGCACGCGGCTTCCAAGGACGTACGGTGATCTTGGTATTCCTCTGTGAGTGGCAGATGATCCGCTTGTACTCACAGAGGTTAGGTCGGCGTAGGTGAACCAATGAGTATGCCCTGATTGCAATAATATGGTGCAATCAAAAGACTAAGATGGACCAGCGTGATTCGGCGAGACCAGTTAGTGCCCTGTGATAGCAACTCGTCATCAACCTACCATCTTCAGTCGGTACGTAAACCGGAAAGGCGGAGAACTCCAAAAGACCATATACTTTGCTATCTAGTTATGGGTGGGGTTGGCCAATAGGTTTGAAGTGCATAGGGGGTCGGGGTTAAGTTCTCATTCTTGATATTTTCGGGTGCCTTTCATTAGTTGAGGGAGGGGTCTAGTGGGACCATAGCCACTGTAAAAGCAGACCTTAGCATCTGCAATCGACGGATATTTGAAAGCTCCCAACCGAGTTCCGTGTTTCTTGATTTGCCCTGCCATGGGACTTGGGCGCACATATAGAGAACATGTGCAATAGACATCGAGAACGATTGACGATACGTACGTAGGAAAGTCTAGGTACACTCATGTCGCTCTGGGTGGTGTATCATAAGGCTAGAGGGCATTATTCGAGGATGGAACCTAATTTGATCAAATGGTTCAAAGATGGCAGTCCGAATGCTTACGTAATATAGAAGTAGTGGTTCTTTGCAGACGTAGCGTTGACATATATACAGAAATCCGTACGACATTCAGGTGTAGGATTAGGGATTGCTATATTCCTGCGATGATACGGTGGAGACCGTGCGAGTGGGGTAACATAGGGTGTATCTCAATATTGAGAGATAGCTACATATATTGTATTAGGTTATTTCATTAGCAAGTAAATGGGTATGACGTGTGTGTTAGCCTTGAGTACTGTTAACCCAAGTAACCTAATAAATAAGAAAATATGATTGAACGGTATATGTAAGATTATCCAAAGTGTATAGTTTAAATCCAGTCTCCAGAACTTGTGTTTTGACCCCCTCCTCATAACATACTCGCAGGTTAGATTGTGGCAGAGACATGATAGCTTTGGATACTGGTTAGGCAGAATTAATAATACGGTAAGGCTATGTTTTGATTATACTATATTTTATCCTTTCTGCTGTGAGATATTTTTCTGAGCTCTGACATGTTTTGTCTCTGTCTTTTCTACAGAATACCAGAGCAAAACAATCCCGTTTCGATAGATCGGAATTTTGAAAAAAAAATCGGTCTATCGAAATTGGGGCTGTCACATTTGGTATCAGAGCTTAGGTTTAGAATTTCTATATAAATAGTGAGTGAACGTATTTGTATTTTAAAAAATATAAATATATTATATGTATACCTAGATCCATATAGGAACCCACTAAATAAAAAGAGTATAATATGGTATGAATTGGGATGTTTGTTTTGTACACTAAAGGAATGAATAAGGAAATTTGAGACCCTTAGGGAGTTTGGTTGGGAAGTGTACAATATACTTTGTACGAAAGGAAAATAAATCCCATATGATTAGCATTTTGGAAAAAGTTGAACAGAGAAAAATGGATTAGGAATATATATAGTTGAGAGAATTGACCTTGGGGAGTGTCTAGGATAGCCTAGAAAAATTGGAAACCCGCTTTGAGTCTAACCCCATTATTAACTTTTAAGAACTTGAGATTATAAAAGTTTGGGACAAAATTGGTTTATGGTGTTTTCAAGTTTTAATCTTAAATGTTATAGTTTTAAATTATGTAAAGAAGTACATATTGAGTTTTAAAATAAAATTCTCTTAGTGAAAGGTGCATATTATAGAGCATGTATAGCTCGCTAGTTTTTCTAGTTATATTTCATACAAAAAATTTTAATCAAGAAAGTTTTGAAGTCTCTATTCTTTTGACAATTATTTTTTGATAAGTTGTTTAAAAGAGAATTTTGTTGGGTGGACAAATAAGTTGTAGAAAATGAGAATAGAGTGGATGTTGGCACCTTATAGTAGGAGACTGAACTGACCTTATAGGTAAGAACAAGTCATAAACCCGATTAAGGAAAATAGTTGTCCATATCAACTCCAGTTTTGCGATTTGAAAATATTTTTTTGCAAGATAAGACGAAAAAGGAAAGCTACAACAAAGAAAATTTTCTTATGTGGGATGTGCTTGGATAGGAAAATAGGAAATCTTTATACATTGTTTCATAAAATCCAAGTATGGTTGGAAAAAGGTATATAAAAGGAAAATAGAAAGTGTGAAATTTCCCATTTTCCACCTTTTTGTAACATAAGAAATTGAATTTAGAAAATTAGATTTTTTTTTTTTGAAATTCGAAAAATAAAGTTGGTTGGTAGGATTATGGATGCAACAATTGGATGAACTATGCTCTTACTCAGTAAGAATGTGGGAAAATTTGGATGAAAATGCATTTTGATTTTCAAAATATTGCATTCATGTAGACCTGCCAGTATATCTAGGATGTGAGCATCATATTTTATAAAGGATTTTTGAGAAATTTGCATACACATAGGAGGTACCGCTTAGGCATACATGCATTATTATGTTGTATTCCACTTTGCACAAGTGCACAATATTTGCTAAAATTGGATGCACACATGATGGAAGTATATTATGCAAGGGGTTAATTGATTTTACCCTTATTAAATTTCAAGGACGAAATTTCCTAAGGGTGGGAGAATGTAACACCCCATATTTTTAAGATAATAAAATAATAATAACTTAATTAAATAATGAGAATTAAGTAAAATGGACTGCGGCATTGCGTCCGTCTCGGAACTCTGGTCAAGATAGACACCTGGTTTGCGTAAAACGGACACCGTATGAAGAAGTTATTAAGCCGAGAAGTTTGTATATGCACAAGAGGAATATATATATATATATATATATATATATACAAACAAATTAAAGTGTAAAATAAAGAATAAAATAAGGACTGCATGT
Source organism: Allium sativum (assembly GCA_030737875.1). NCBI lineage: Eukaryota > Viridiplantae > Streptophyta > Magnoliopsida > Asparagales > Amaryllidaceae > Allium > Allium sativum. The sequence goes on from JASFAX010000033.1 coordinate 12,685,312, forward strand.
AATAAATACATGTACTAAAAAAAATGTAATGCATGCATTGAAAGAAAGAAAGGATCGGTTGCATGCAACGTAAATATGTTGCATGCACTGTTTTGCAAACATAATGCATTAACATTAAAAGAAAAAAAAAAAGATTCATGCAATGGTTTAATTTAAGTATTGTAACTAACATGAAAAAGAGAAGTAAGGAGAGAACAATAATTATCATTTTCTAAGACTTATTAACAAAAGACTTCATAGCTAAGGAAATAAAGAAAATATATGTATATACATGAATATATATATATATATATATATGCATAAATATATGTATACAAAAGATAAAATTCAAGATAAGACTACAGTCAATGAAATATGGGAAGAACCAAATAATGGTGCAACATCGTTTGAATTTTGAAAATGAAACGAAAAATGTGCATATATATATATACTATTAAAATGGTCGGTAGAGGAATTGTATACATATAGGAATATTTCATGTGAATAAAACAATTAAATAAGTTCCAGAAATTCAAAAGTTCAAAAATCAAATTTCTGCGCCAAAACAATTCAAACATTCGAAATTCAAAGTTCTACGCCAAAACAACTTGCGGGACCCAATGCTGACTCATCACTGTGTGTATGATAAGATTTGGCTAGATTCATTTGCGAACCTGGACTATTTTCTTAACTGGGTTCAATGCTGACTCAGCGCTGTGTGTACGATATGGTCTTGAGCACCTATAAATAAGACCCTAGACTTAACCCTAAACATCATAATTCGGCGGCTGCGCTGGAGCTCTGCCATGGCTCCCTCTCTCTGTCTTCTCAATTCTATTCTGAAATTAAAATGTTAGCCTAGGAGGATGGGTACTGTATTAGGTTAATTCACTGGGAAGTAAATGGGTACGACGTGTGTGTAAGCCTTGAGTACTGTTAACCCAAGTAACCTAATAAATAAGAAAATATGATTGAACGGTATATGTAAGATTATCCAAAGTTTATAGTTTAAATCGAGTCACCAGAACTTGTGTTCTGACCCCCTCCTCATAACATAGTCGCAGGTTAGATTGTGGCAAAGACATGATAGCTTTGGATACTGGTAGGCAGTAGAAAATAATATGGTAAGGCTATGTTTTGATTATACTATATTTTATCCTTTCCGCTGTGAGATATTTTTCTGAGCTCTGACATGTTTTGTCTCTGTCTTTTCTACAGGATACCGGAGCAAACCAATCCCGTTTCGATAGATCGAAATTTTGAAAAAAAAAGTCGGTCTTTCGAATTTGGGGTTGTCACAGAGGAATTTTTCTAATTTGAATCCTCTGGATAGAATTCTGACTCATCTTTGACTCATGCATATACATAAGTTATTTCTGTGCGTATACAAACTTAAAACCCTCGTAACTTCTTCATACGTTATCCGTTTTATGCAAACCAAATGCCTATCTTGACCAGAATTTCGAGACGGACGCAATGACGCAGTCCATTTACTCTAATTCTGAATATTAAAATAATTATTGTTTAATTTATTCTCTTTAATGTCGTTAAAAATTCAGGGTGTTGCAATACGATTAACGATGGTCTTAAAGTAGGATTGGCGGTGATAGCCGGAGTTAGTCATGGATGATTATATAACGTCCCAGAAATTTCGACAACTGGAATGTGAAATTTAGTAAAGTTTAATAATCTTTTATATTGATACTAGAGTTGAAATTTGATATGTGGTTTTGAGAATGAATTCAATATTTAATTTAGAGTGGTTGATTAAAAATCAAATATTTATTTTTGAATATGAATTGAATTTGGTTGAATATTCAAATTGGAAATGAAATTTGATTGAAGAATATAAATGGTTAAATTTAAAAATAAGCGTTATTAACGTTAAATAAATTGGAGATTTGATTGATGAAAAAAATGGAAAAATTTGGTTTGTTGTGTTTATAAAGAAAGTTTAATTTAAAGTCTCAATTTGGAAACGAACAGGGTCATTGGTGAACAAAAGAAATTACATCAGTGAATTGACTAATAATTCAAAATTCTAAATTAACATTGTAAACAGATGGAGTCGGTTTACAATTAAAATAATCTATTTGAATTCAGTACGCGAAGATGAAGAAGTCCATATAACTTTATTTTATTTTTGTTGTTGCGTTTGGGGTTTTATTGGCGGTACATGTTTAAGGCAGTTCATGGTAGTTTGCGGTGGGATTAAAATTTTAAAATTTATCTTAGTTGCCACCTACCTCAGTAAATTTCTACGCCGACCTACCACCTTAAAATACACACTACTCTAATGCCTAGTGATATTACGTGGTTCTTATCCGCTAGTTTTCTCATCTATAAATGACGCCTTGTTCCCTAAATTCTTCAGTGAAAAATCAATTCTTCATTTTCATTTTTATGGCCAAAGCCCCAAATAACTCCAACCCTAAACGTTTTCGCCAAATCAAATTTCGTCTCCACCGAAAACCCCCTTTAGCTCCTCCTCTTGGCTATCGCCGCTCAGATTTTCACTCCAAGCCTAGCACCACCGAGTCGATGGTCAAATTGCAGTCCGCTCCTCCCCAAATCGGGCTCCTTCCACCACTCGTGATTTCTCCTTCGAGCTTTGATTGCTGTAATCAGCAATGGCACCATCGTTAATGACCCCAAGCCCACTGCCGTTCCGATGTTCTCAGCCCCACTTCGGAAATCGCAGCTATAATCGACCAGAGGCTCTCCAATCAAGGCCCTTACTTTCTGTGTAAAGACATCGCGATTAAAGGTGAGTATTCTCACTCGCGATTAAATCTTATTTCAAGTAATTTAGTTTCAATTTAATTAGGTATAACAGTATGGCTTTTGGGGGTTTGTGAACTCTTGTCGTCGTTGTGCCGATTTGTGCATGATTTTCATCTCCGTTCCCACTGTTTTAATAACCACTCGAACATGTTTGCTAAGATTCATTGATTCTTGAGTTTTGCTCGGCTATGGTCGTTCATGGTTTACTTTCACGAGCCGGAAAAGAAGAAAAGGAAAAAAAAAACTTAGTTATCTTTGATTATATGTTGCCATATTGCCTGTATGGGCTGTTGCGTTAATACTGTTCAGTTTGGTCCTCTATTTGTTGCATGTGACTGCGTCTTAAAGCTTCAGTTATACTTGCATTTGTATATTAATTCATATGTAGGTTTAAATGAAATTCAGTATATATTCTTGTGTATAGGGGTGACATATATGTAGCTACAACTGGTGTCTTAAACTAGAAGTATATACACCCTCTTATGATTCATGCATGTAAATAGAAATGCCTAAGTGTATCCTGAAGTATGCAACTCAAAGTAGTTGGGAATATACATTGGTTTTAATGTAAATTTCCACCAAGGGAATAATTTTTTTTGACAAGTACAGAAGTACATTGGTTTACCAAATCTTACAAAAAACTTCCTGCATGTTTTCTAAGGACTGGAAATGAATTGTTTGCAAACTCTATAAAAACTGACATTGCGTTTGTTTCGTCAAATCATATAAAAGTTTTACTGGTATGCTGAACCATATATAGCCTTATTTGTGTCTACACAGTGTAAACCGTACTGTCAGTATCTTGTGTATTTACAAATGACCATGCTATGACATGTTTATGTTTCATTTGCTGCTCCAGCGTCTGGGTGTGAATCAGCAACTTGCCTATTACATAAACAAATAACATAATTCAATGAACTCCATTTTATACCAGGCTTAATATGTTAAATCGAAATATGGAAACTGAGATTAAACCTTACTTTGTGAAACTAGGATTTAACATTTTCTGATGATTGGCTTTATAACTTAAACTGATACAACCGCCAGTAGCACCGGTATACTTGATGTTTTACTGATCAAGTATATTTGGGCTGACCCGAAACCACTTCGACTGATCCGTGAACATGTTAGATCTCAATAAAACTGAATGGATGTTATCTGTAGAAATATGTCAAAATGAATCAGCATACTTAGTGGTTTATAATCTAACCAAATGAATCTAAAGGTTCTGAATTCCTAAATGGAAACTATAAAATACGTATATTTCTATCATTGGTCACTTGTGTACTAAATTCCTAAATGGTTACAAATGTTGTGAAAATTGGGTTGCGTTTGCTTTTTCTAATTTGAAACTCTGTAGTCTTCTTTTATCAATATATATATGAAAAGAGAAACTGAAGCCATTACCTAGGTTAATTTCTATTAAGGGACTTAACTTTAGGATGGTGTTGTTATCTAAGGTTCTTTAACTGTGAGGGGTTAAGATGTTTTCTATTCTCTTACAACCTTGTTATGGAGGTTGAACACGTTATTTAGTGTCAGCTTGTAAACCTTGACACTATATTCACTTGGCCACATTTTTAGTTACTGGAGTGAACCCATGCCTTGTTAGGTACCTATGCATGATCACTTGTATGTATATTTACACTCATAGGCAACTAATAAGCCTTGCCTTGTCTAATGAATTTGATAACCTTTTCTTTTGCATATGATCCTATAGATTCATCATCTTACGTGTTGTTCTATTTTGGGAACTTCAGGCTTCCAAATTCGTTGACCTTATTTGTCAAACTAGAATTGTGGTAGCATGCCCTTTTGTATAAGAGTATATGTGAATACCACCTCTTGTCATATTTTGTGTACTGTATACGTTTACCTGGTTCATGCTCTAATCAGTGTTGTTTTGGAATATGGTTGCACATTGGCCGACGACCCTTGTGACCTGCCTATTAAACTGTGACACTTGGTTGGTTGCATTGATCCTTTTATCACTAGACTACCGCTGCATTTTTGGGTATATGCATGTTTCCTGAATTGAAGCTGTCCTTTATATGACGCTTTTGTGCACCTATTCTCTAGTGCACATGCGTTATGTTATGCCACCTATATTTATACATATTGCTCATGTATCAGCATACTTTCACTTTGGCATACTTACACTTGTGTTCTTTAGTTTATGGGATGTTGAGGCAGTGCACACGTGTACCTGTACACGTGTGTACGTGCAGGCTTCCATAAACACTTGTCCCTAAAATAAAAACCGATACATATTTGACTTGAAACAGATACCACAAAACCGATATTTTGCGCATGACAGATATGAGAAGTTAGGGTTAACTGTTATATTTTAGTTTTTATCGAAATTATTTTACTTGAACTATGATTTAATCCTAACTCGAGTGTTTTATGTTTTTTGCATGGAACGCTCGGGTCAGACCCGAGCGGTACAGATTTAAAGATTACAGCTTAGGATTCGAAGACTAGCGAAGCTGGGGATTTCGGGAGATGGAGCACTCTGAAGTTTTTAAACAGTAAAGATTTTTATTTGTATTTAAATTCCTCTATATAGAAAATCTTGTATAAAAACTTTGATTATATATAAAGTTTATTTTATCGTTTAATACTGTGTTGTTCTTTATTCTATGTTTTTCTGTGTTGATTCTGTGTTTAAACTCTGTAAGCTAAATAACGATATGTCATTTGGAACGTTTTAAATTGGTTGAATTACCAATTTGAAGCGGTTGAAATGACGGGCCGTTACAGTTGGTATCAGAGCTTTGGTTTATTCAAAGCATAGCTTATCGAGTTTAAAATGCGTAGAATCGACGCTAGAAAAATGAATTTTGAAAATAAAACGGTTTTGAAATATAAATTTTTGAAAATGAATATAATTTTAAAGTAAATTTTGAAAAAGAAATTATTTCGAAGATTAGTATTTTTGAACCGATACAACGGAAATAAAAATTTGTTTTGAGATTTAAAATTTCTCGGATTCCCCAATCTTCGAACCTGGATTTGCAAGAGCCAATTCTTCGATAAGCCCCATTTAAATTGAACTGGAATCCATCGACAAATGGTATCAACGAATAAATTTCTCTAGTCATGTATTTTAGAAATCAAGATGACTGAAATTGTTTGGTAATAAGAATTCCAATGGGAATTTAAATGAAAAAGGAAAAATCTGGAGTCGTTTCAAAAATGAAACAGTGACTTTTATTTTGATATTTGGGATAGAAATAAATGTAAATTAAATCGGAAAGATATATAATTGGAGTATGACTGTGTTAAAATTGATTAATTTATTTAGAACGTGATAAGATAAATTATGATTGGTTTCAAACCAATGATGTATGATCGAATATATGAGTTTGATAAGTGGGTTATAAAACTTGTTGATGGATTAACACGAAGTGAATGGTAAACGAGAGTAATGAATAAAGCGAAAAGCGGAAAAAAATTAAAAAGAAAATAGAAGTTAGAATACTAACGAATTAAATGGATCGGTTGCATGGTTTAATGTTTATTATGTGTAGTATTAAATAGTATATATTTATAAATTCTGGTGTTTGAGTTAGTGTAAAATAAAAATACATATGTTGGAATTGTATATGACAATGTAAGCTTCCGTTTGATAAAAACTATGTAAAATGCCATGTATGTATTTTTGTAGTTAGAACTAAAAGAATATAAGTGTTTGCTGGTTTAAAACTTATGTAAAGAATTAGTTATTAGCTAGATGGTTGTAAGGAATATCTAACGGTCATGGACTATCAATGTGCTTAAGTAAAGATAATGAAATAGGCTAGGGAGGATTGAGCTAGCTAAAAATAGCTACTAAAGGATTTTGTTTTAACATAATATGCTTACTGAAGTGAGTAAAATAAGACTCAAAACAGGGTATGTTTAGACAGTTGTGGAAATTGGGTTATTAGCAAAATTCTTTAGTTTCAGTAATTGACTTAGAAGTTTGGATTGGGATAGCTAAATGTATATACCAAGAATGAATCATTTTTACGTTAGAAATGAGTTGTATGAGGTTAATTTTGTTACTAATAACCTGAGACTGAATACAACCTTAAAAGGTAAGAAGTATCATAATGATGCAATCACAGAAAACCCGTCGTATTAATGTGACAGCACCATGCTGTCATAACAAGGGTATGGACATAGATAAGCCTATCTACAAATGTACTTATAGGATAGGATGGCCATACGAATTGGGCATAGCTGCATGTGTATATTTAAAAGTAAATTGCATGGTGATTATTTGTGTACCAATATGGTAGTACTATCTATATAAATGGCATGGTATCGTTTAAGTTTGTAAAATAAAAAGAGAAGCTATTGAAAAATAAGAACTGCATTGGTTTATAGGAACTGAAAATGTTGATAATTACCTATACTATTTTCCCTTTGATTGGCGCTAGTAGGATAGCTACCTGCATACCTATGGTACACATGGTTATATACATGGTATAAGCTACTTAAAGTAACTGGCAAATTTTGATAATATAACCGGTTATATTTGATGTAGTGCCTTGGATAGAGTCACTATCTCTTATGTAAATTGAAGTATAGAAATAGACGCGATTATAACCAAGCTAGGCATAAGATAAACTTTATGCATTTATAGGGTAACTACACTAATTTTAAACCACTTAAGGGAATATTAAGTTGGAACTTTGTTGGGTATAAATATTCTTAAGTAATGGCACGTGAGTATATATTATGCATTAAGAAGTAACCCTATGCAAGTGACGGTATACTAGCCTGTTTTTCTTGCATGTATATAGTTAAGAGTATGGAAAATCAATACATTAAGGGTAATAATCAAAATGGAATAAGTTGTGCGAAATGGAGTAAATTATTTACTCAATTTACTTTGCTTCAAGTACTAAAACTCTGATTTTTTTCTAAGTGTTCAATGATGGGTAATATACTACACAGTATAAGTTTTATACCCAAACAAAAATACTGGTATGTATATACTAGTGAAGAGGGATTCTGGTGGAGTTTTGTAAGCAGGGAATGAGAACCCCTAGGGAAGATGATTAGAAAAAAAAGTCCTTTGACAGTAAAACTAGAACATAATAAGTATGATTTCTGAGGAGTCCTCACAAGATTTTTTCCGAAGTTCGTAATGTATTATCGAATAAGAGATTATTCGAAAGAAAAAAAGTTATGCTCGGAAGTCAATTACGTCAATTTTTAGGGAAGTACTATTTACTTTTCGTTTTTAATTACAATATAATATATTATTAATTAATTGTTTATGTATTCAGAATAAGGAATAAAATATATTTTAAAGTTAAACATTTCAAAGGTGTGAATTATTGTTATAATCAATGATTTTTGTAAAAAAAGTTGAGATAAGAAGGGTTTTCATTAAAACCTGAGATTTGTAAACAATGTTTGTAAAGGAGATGTGAAGTCGAAGTATCGATTTTGAGTGGGCGGTACTTAATAATGAAATTAATTAAGAGTAATGGAATTGAAACGATATTTTCTAGTGGAAAATGGTTTAATGAATTAGAAGTGAAATATGAATTGATAACAAGTTAAGATAGGAATTTAGAAACTGACTGGAGATTGGATAAGTTGAATATTTTCCTGAGTGTTGATCTGATGTTGGTTTCGGCCTTCGGGATTGATACTTATGGAGTTGTTCACTTGCTAATTAACGGTCGAAGGACGTGAATATGGAAGAGGAATAATGCATGAATGAGAAAAATGTTATAAGAAGGAAAATTTTGAAACATAAAGATCTAAATTAAGTGAGGAACTTGATAATTTGGAAATTAGGGTAAATTTGGTTCATGACCAATAGATTCATAAATATGAGTTTGAGAAGTTATCAAATAGATGAGTTGAGTAAGAAATCAAAACTAAAAATTCGAAATTGGAGTGAAATTTGTGGATATTCGGTTTTAAATATTGAATATAGAAGTTTTTAGAACTTATATGAGAGAAAAGAATATGGTGGATTTGAAAACCACTGGATTGGAAGGTAAGCGAATTGAAATAAAATCTTATATGATAAATTTATATAAGAGTGAGATGTTTGAAAATATTATTTGGAAAAAAATTTATGTATGATTTATGAGAAGCATGAAATGAGATACTATATTAGTATTATATGTTTTCAAAGTAAAATAAGGAAAGTACCTTCCTTCCCCTTTGAATTCCGAGCTTAATGAGATGTGCTGTTGGTGGCGGTAGGTTGTCCGGACATAAAACTCGAGTTGTCATTGTTCCTTGAAGAACACGACTGTGTCGCGTAATTCGCAGGGCTGTAGATAGCCTACGGCGGACGGATGTTTCTTGGGGGAACCAAGCGTAACCATTGTGTCTGCTGCGATCTACAGTTGTGATAAGGGCGTAATCCGCAGAGCTGTGAGAGCTTACGGGTATGGATGTTTCCTAAGGGAATCAGGCGTAACCATTGAGTACCTGCGGTCCCCATGGCATATCTATAAGTGAAAGAGATGTAACCACTAGAGTTACTAAAGGTAGGATGGGCCCATGCGATGTTTGAGATATCTTAGTGATATGGAGCCACCTGTTTAATGCAACACTATGTCTTCGTGACATGATGTGTCTTCGTGACTGAATTTGTCCTTTACGACTTGATGTGTCTCCGTTACGCGATTTATCATCGTGACTTGATTTGTCTTGAATTATCTTTGTGACTTGATTGGTCCTCGTGACTTGGTCTATGTAACATCCCGGAAATTTCGACAAGCGGAATACAGAGTTAATCAAATAATTAATTATTAATACTCAGTTTGATATTGATATTGGAGCTAAAAACTAAATATATATGGTTTCATGATTTGTTGAGAATCAAATATTCATTGGAATTGAATTTGATTAGATATTTGAATTGGATTTGAAAATCGATTGGAACATAGAAGTGATCGGATTTAAAAATCAAATATTAATCGTCTAACTAAATTCGATTGGATATTAGAATTAAAGTCGAGATTCAACAAAGAATATAAACGGTTGAATTTAAAAATAAACGTTGTTGATGTTAAGCAAATTAGGAAATTTTGGCATGGATATAGTATGGTTGTATATGAAAGGAAATTTAAATTTTACGTTTCAAGTTTTAAGTCGAACGGCGTTGTTGATGAACAAACAAAATAAAATCAGTGAAGAGATTAATAACTTAAAATAATAATAAAAAAAAGTCAACCCCTATTCCCCTATGATCAGCTATACCCTTTTTGTCTATAAACCTAATCACTATTTCCTTCTGCAATCGACCTCCCACAATTCTACCTTCCGCAAGCATTTGCTTTGTGCAGACCTAAGGAGGAAAAAAGAAAGGCTATGGCACCCTATTTTACTTGCTTCCCACGGTGTTTTCTTCTATAAATTAGTCGTGCCCAAATTCCTTCAGGGAAACCAAATCAATCCCCCTTTCTTCATTTTAATGGCGGTGAAATCTTCCTCACCAAAACCCTAAATCGCTTCTGCCCCCCTCAATTGAATAAAGCCCTAAATTGCCAGTGCTTCCCCAAAATCGAAGACTTCACTCCAGCTTTAAAGCCGCCACCTTCTTCTGCATCTTCAAGGACCACCGCTCGAGCAACGTAAAGATCCGGACTTACGGTTTTGTTCGGCGTCTCCAGATCTTTCAGCAACCACCAAATCAAATCGCGTTCTACACCCAATCGTTCGCGCTACCTTGGAGTCACCGCAGTAAGGTTGTCAGCACTCCCTCGTAGGAAAGCCTGGCTATAGGTGAGTGTTAGCTCACTCACGATTGATTTTTTGTCTCAAGTTAGTTAATTTCAATTTAAACCAAAAGTTAAGATGTTTGTTGTCCCTAAATATTGAATAGTTACCTTGCCGCCATGGTGACCTTTGCTTGATTTTCGGGAATGTTATGTTTACCTGAATATTGGTCTGTCATGTGTCTCTAATGGTCATATTGCGGTGGTTGCATTTTTGATGGTGTCCGGTTATTTGCATTTTGATTGTTAAGTCCCTGTTGTTCACTGCAACCGCTTTTGAATGCTGCATATGTTTGCATGTGATGGTCGGGAACTGAAGTGTCCATATCAGTAAATACCCGCTGTATATATATATAAAAAGGAGCTCCAGTTACCAAATTATTTTAACACTAGTATATTAATGGAACATGAACCTTGGAACCAAAAATGAAAATAATGGCAGGTAATTGGAACAAGCAACAATTGATTTGAAATAGTATGAACTATGTTCTATCTGTTGGGATATGAATAGAGAAATTTCTTGGTAGATTATTCATGTGGGAAATGAATCAGACATAGATAGAGAAAAGAATCTTTTTTAGTAAAATTTTAATCATGGAAACTGGTATTTGAATTTATGTTATCCTTGCTGTTACCATACACCCTTGTGACATGAGCCCCTGTGAGTCTTATTTGCTCGCACTAGAGTCATTTGTAGTTGGCACATGAAGTGAACCATATAAAGTATGCTTACCTTGCTGTTAATTATTATTTTCAACACTTAACTTGTCTATGAACTAGCATATCATTACTATAAATGACATGTGCCATTTGAACATGTTGCGTTACATGTTAGTAAATTTCACTAGTTATTTTGGGAAACTTGAATGAACATATTCATTTTTTTTAAAGTGGTTCAAAACCCTGTTGCATGCTACGGTTTGGGAACTGTTGAGTTGGGTTCATGTTTGTAATGATTAGTACATACTGCATGTATACTGTTAGTACTGAGACCTGGTCAGACTGTCATAAGGCATTTTGAACTTTTACACGGGCTTAAAGAAAACTGTTATGGGCACATATTTAAAATCTTCCTTGCTGTGTAAACATGAGGCACCCTTACGGGTTGGATGAGGCTGAACACTTTTTGCACATAGGTGCCTTGCTGTAAACCAAAGTATACATATTATTATTACCTTGTGAATAATGTATATAGGATTCTTTTAATATGATGATAGAGTGAAAATGAATCCTCATGTTGATTGTTGCAAACATATTTTGGGTATATATATACCGCTACTAACTGCTGTTCAATTGTGTGATGCTCGAACCGTGATGTCAGCCACCCATACGTTCGCTGATCATGTTCGATGTTAACCCTGGAAGTTTTAGATTGTTTTAGTAAGCAAACCATATTGCATTAGCCTATCTTCTTTATGTTAAACATTTATGGGTATTTTTGTATATACATAGAACCTGAAACATGTTTATGTTGAAGTGTATATGGACTTATGGTTAAGTGTATATTCGATACACTGTAATTGGTCCACACATATGTCATTTTTTCTGGAAACCTGGAACCGCATATTTTCACACAGTCTTAAGGCTGAAGAGTAACGTTTGGCATTAATATACATATGTCATTAGTATTTGTCACTTTAATTCCTGTTTAACTCATATATATATATATATATATATATATGCCTATTAGTAGTTGCCACTTAATTTCCTGTTAGCATAATTATATGCGTATTGCCATTTGTATTCGGTCTTAGTTAACCAGTATATATGCATGACTCATGTCCCTGCATTTGTGTGTGTCGTATATACCTTCGACACACGTACACATATAAGTATATATGCTATCACCCAAGTTATGCTCAAAGTAAATAAATTGATAGGTTTAACTATTATACCCCATTTCTATTGAAATTAATCTACTTGAACAATTGATTAATCCTGACTCGAGTATTTTATGTTTTACATGGAATGCTCGGGTCAGACCCGAGCAGTGCAGATTTTAAGGATACAGCTTATGATCCGAAGATTGACGAAGCTGGGGGTTCCAAGAAACGGCGCACTCTGAAGTTTTAAACAGTAAAGGTTTTTTATTGTTTTTTTAAATTGTTTAAAGTTCCGCCGTACAAAAAAAAAAATCTTGTATTCAAAAGTTTGATTAATATATAAAAAGGGTTTTGTTTCGCTATTCAATACTCTGTTGTTTGTTTATTTGTGTTGATTCTGTATGTTTAAACTTTGTAAGCTAAATAACGGTCCGTCGATTTGAACGTTTTAGTTTGTTTTGATTACTGATCTGAAGCGGTCAAAAGGCGGGACGTTACAGTCTATTTTCGTAATTTAACGTGTTTCCATAACTCTGAGAGAGAGAGAGAGAGCAGTCAACTCTCAATGACATCAGATTTTCTTTTGATTCGTAAATATCTTTCGTTGATCTGTTCATGACGAAATTCGCAGGGAAGCGATTTCCTACGGATACGGATGTTTTCTGGGGGATCTAGACGAAACCATTGTGTATCTGCGATTCATGAACAATCAACATATTAATATCACATTGGTACTTTCCGTATCTATTTTTTTATAAAGAATTTTTGATTTTTTTTCACTGGGAGTTAAAACAAGGATATTTAGTACTTGTAGATTTTAGTCGTGCGCCTGGCCAGTGTATGTCTAACATCTGTGAGAACAACAATGGACTTGTCGAACTTCGAGTTATAAAATATTTTTAGATAAATAATTTTGAATTAAAATATACTTAACTTAATAAGTTAAGAAAGAGATTTTAGGGGTAAATACAAGTATTTTTGTAAAAAAAAATTATAAATGATTTCAGATTTTGGAGAATTTCAATTCAACAATTTGTACTTGAAAAGGAGATGTTATTTACGCTCTTCAATGGGTGTTTGGGAAAATTTAATGGATTGAATGTAAAGAGATTGGGGTAAGCGTTGCTAAGCCTAGACCCATTACAGTTGCAACAATGGATATGTAACATTGACAGATGATGTTTATAATGAAATTTGGAATAGTTTGGGATGCATAAATCCAACTTATGCAGAAATTATGATTTAAAACGAGATTGGTTTTGAGAAGAAATTACCTGACTTTGAATTTGATAGAAGATTAAATAAAATGATTATTGAGAAATATCTCAAAATAAATTGAGATAGAAATTGGTCCGAGGAATTTGAATATAGTTTATAAAGCAGGGAAATAAATAAAACCCGATGCAGAAGATAAAGGAAATCGTGTTTGAGCAAAGTTGATCTCCAACTATAAGGAAGAAAATTTATTTTTCAAGAAAATTGAATGCAATAGATAAATAAAGAGAATCGATGACTTAAATACTAATATTTCAATTAATTGTGGAAAAATTTCACATAAGTATGAGAATTTGAAGAGTACATTGGTATGACTCGTACGATCTCTCCATTTCGAGGACGAAAAGTTTTAAAGGGGGGAAGATTGTAACATTCCAGAAATTTCGACAAATGGAATGTGAAATTTAGTAAAGTTTAATAATCAATTTTATATTGATACTAGAGTTGAAATTTGATATGTGGTTTTGAGAATGAATTCAATATTTAATTTAGAGTGGTTGATTAAAAATCAAATATTTATTTTTGAATATGAATTGAATTTGGTTGAATATTCAAATTGGAAATGAAATTCGATTGAAGAATATAAATGGTTAAATTTAAAAATAAGCGTTATTAACGTTAAATAAATTGGATATTTGATTGTTGAAAAAAAAATATGGAAAAATTTGGTTTGTTGTGTATATAAAGAAAGTTTAATTTAAGGTCTCAATTTGGAAACGAACAGTGTAACACCCCACCTCCGCCAGGGTCACTCACGAGTGATTACACTAGCTTTGGAGGGGTGTTGTCTAGGTAAACATGCACAGAGATATCACAAGACAGAACATAGATAAATAAATAAGTAAAGCAACGGTAGAAATTTAAAAACCATAGTTAACCATTTCAAAACCAAAGTCAACTTACATCAAAATACTTAGTCATCATTTTCCAACTACCACAAGTCTAGAAACATAAACTGAAAATAACATAAAGTAAACTATCCCCAAAATAGATGTGGTGAAGCCATAGCAAGCTCAAGTCCAAACCGTACATGAGCTGTCAAGAAAGCAAGCTAAATGTCCAAGCTAAGCACTAGTGTTCCCTCCCTGAGGGGGAGGGGGAAACGGAAGAAAAGAGGCGAAAGAAAAAGGGTCAGTCATAAAGACTGGTAAGTCCTACCTACTATTAGTATAAAAACTAATGAAGTTAACTAGACATGAGAAACTGAGATGAAACATAAAGATGGTAACTAACTGGCATGATAAATAGATAACAAGGTAGATCAAGTGTGGCATCGCATATACAAGGTTTAGTTTTGCACCAATAGTACTAGTATTCTAACCCATGTCAAGTATAAACAAGAAATGATCCCTTGGCCCAATATCATGAGATGACCCAAGTCAGGGTCCAACTATATGGTTTAGTCGATCGGCTCCCTATAAGCCTAACTCGTCGAGTGTCGGTGTCATACGGACCAATCACGGAATGTAGTCAACTGTGCTAGGTCCACCCTAGGGTGTATCAAGCCCTAGGGTGCCAACCACTGACACAAATCAAGCACGCACAGTCTAAACCTACTGGTGTCCGTGTCTGTTTTTTTCAACTCCGGACTATGTGCACGACCATAGCCCGCCTGAACCTACACTGGCGCACCTACTCAGCCGTCTTTCTGGTCGCTTACAATCAGCCCAGTAATCGTGCCCCACCTTAGCCTAGTCCCTAGGGTATCGTGATACATCTAAGAGGGTTACTGCTGAAAAGAACCACGTAACTAGGGTTTCTAACGGGTTAAGTGTGGTTAACCCTATCCAATCATGTATTAAGTTGGTTAAGTGTATCCAAGTGGTTCATGACTTAACCCTATCATGTGGCATTAATTAACTTAATGCGCCCAACCTCTCACATTAGACTTTGTTGTGGTTACTGGATGTGCCGGGCAGGTCCGGGCAGCTTTACACCACAACCTAGTCTAACCTCGGGTTTCAAGCGCGATATGACCAACTACTCACATTGGGTCCTATTGTTTGTAGCCACTGGATTTGTCGGGCGGTTCCGGGCAGATTTACGCTACAAACTCAACCCAACCTCGAGTTGTCCACTTTATGGTTTTCTACATGTCATGACCACATTCAAGTTTTCAAGCATAATCAAATTTCATGTCATATTTCAAGTCATGTTTTTTCATGTCATTTCAAGTTCGGATAACTACCCATAACGTATTCCCATCGCACATAAATTCGCATCAATACAAATAGATCAAGAAGGGGAAAATAACAATATGACAAAGATGGGCATAAGGTGGTAAAGTTGATCATAAGTTAAACATGATGATATTTGAGGCAAAGGTGTTCATCACAACTAGCATATATGATTATTGGCCTCAAAACATGTATGACATCAAACATAGCAAATAAGGTGATAACATGGTAATAGTTGACATAGAGTGATAAACTTGTGACTAGCATGTAGTTCAACATCATAGGCAAGTTAACATCAAGGTTATGAGGGGTTCTATGTTGCATTATGCATAATCCCCAAATAAAGCTCATAGCTTTCTACCCAAAAATCAAGATGAACGGTACTAGGTTCATGATAGTTCCACAATCATAGATCAAAAGAGTCATGAATGGATCTATGCATACAATGATAGACCCAAGACAAGTATTACACAAAAATCCCATTTCACCTTGCTACATGTTCATATTAATTTCATAGTTTAAATCTAAGAGTAGAGTGGGGCTTACAAATCGTGGATATGAGAACTAGAACAAAATAGAACAAGATAGAGACGTTGTAGAAGCTCTAGGAATGATGTAGCAACACTAGCAATCTCCAAACAATAATAAGCTCCACACAAAGCCTTGAGAAATAAGTAGCTCCTTTGATTTGATGGAAAAAGATTGCTCCTTTGCCTTAGAAGCTCTCAAGATGAAGATGGAGGCCATGATTAGGGAGCATTTTGGCAGCACTTAGTGGTTAGGATGATTTGTGATGGTTTAGGCTAGGTCTTAGGGTGTTTTTATAGGAGTAAGACAAGTTTAGGCCATAGGATTAACCCTAGTTTAGATCTGAGCCATCAAATCTCGTCATGGCCAGCTGAACAGACCCAAAGGAGCAAGCAAGTGCACCAGGCCAACATGGTCCGACCAGAGAAGTCGACCCCCAGGTCGACACCCAAGTCGACTGGGCAGTCGACCTGGGGCTGGGGCAGGTCGACTCCCCAGTCGACACCCCAGTCGACACCCCAGTCGACCTGGGGCTGGGCGGGAAATTTTCCCGCCCAGTCTGTTTGGGGCTGAATTTGAATTTCGGGCTGAGTTTTGAATTTTCTGAAATCTTCTATGGGCCATAACTTGGTCATACGGACTCCGATTTACGAAATTTCGGACTCGTTTTCAAGCAGAATTTCGAGACGAACGCAATGGCGTAACCCGTTCCGATTGATTCTTAACTTATAATTTAATTCTTCCCTGATTTCTTGTTTTAACATGTTATAAAAATTCGGGTTGTTACATTCTCCCCACCTTAAAGGATTTCGTCCCCGAATTCTCCAAATTAGGAAGAACGTATCCTACCATCCATCATCCATCTACTCAAAACATCATCCACAAGTAATCATTGTCCTTAAAAGATTTCTAATGTTGTATGAACATATGCAAAAGTGTGTGTATATGCACCTATCTAATGCAAAAATCAGGCGGTTACTGACTCAGTAAACCTCCTTAATGCAGAATATGTTAGTGAAATGAGTCCAAATGTATGCAAATTCCTAACATAATTTATAGTCTCTACATGAGTGCACATAACATTCATTCATATGCAACATCCACATGATAGCATAACAAGTTTCATCCATGAATAAGAATAAACACTCATGCATATGCAATATGAAAGTGTGTGAGCCGATCTTAGTGCCTAACGTGTATCATGCATCCACGGGTAACCACTTGCAAACACTTGCAACCATTTGCAACCATCAAGCATAACATGTTTCAAATGCATGTTTCATCCAAAGGGTTTCTACCTAAGGTTCTCATCACAAGATTAACGAAATAACAAGATAATCATGGATAGCAAAAGAAAGATATGCTAACTAGGAAAAGAGATTGAGAATGTACCCTCAAAAAGAAATGGATAAAGCCCACGCATCTTCTCCTCGGTTTCCCAAGTTGCATCTTCATTGGCTTCACTCCACTGAACCTTTACTAACTTGACTTCTCGATTCCTCAGGTTCTTGATCTCCGTTCCCAAGATACGAATCGGTGCTCGCCTCAAGGTTGCCTCTTTCTCTACCTCCACGTCTTCAAGAATGTTAGGCTCAACTACTTCGGCTGATTCATGTAGGTATTTTCGGAGATGCGAAACATGAAAGACATTGTGCACTCCAGCCAGCTTCTCGGGCAATTCCACCCTATAAGCCATTTGCCCAATCTTCTCGATGATAGAGAAGGGTCCTACGAACCTTGGTGCTTGCTTTCCAACTGCTCCAAAACGAACCACATTTCGCAAGGGAGAAACCTTTACAAAGACCATATCTCCAACTTCAAACTCTAAGTCTGTCCTTCGCTTGTCTGCATAGGATTTCTGTCTGTCTTGGGCCGCTTTCATCCGCCTTCGAATCAACTCAACCTTCTCGGATGTGTCCCTTATCATGTCGGGCCCAAGTATAAGCTTATCCGTCGTCTCCCACCAACATGTTGGTGACTTGCACGACCTCCCATACAAAGCTTCGAATGGTGCCATCCCTATGCTTGCTTGGTAGCTGTTATTATAAGAAAACTCTACGAGAGGAAGGTGGTCTTCCCAAGTGCCACCAAAGTCAAGAATGCATAGCCTCAACAGATCTTCTAGTACCCTATTCACCCTTTCGGTCTGACCATCTGTTTGTGGGTGATAGGCTGTACTTAGATTCAATCGCGTACCCATCGCTTCTTGCAAACTATTCCAAAATTGGCTAGTGAAGATTGGGTCACGATCGCTAACTATGCTAGAAGGAACTCCATGCAATCAGACTATCTCTCGAAGATAAACAGATGCTAGCCATGATGCGGTCCTCTTGCTCTTTACTGGAATGAAATGAGCGCTCTTCGTGAGTCTATCCACTATGACCCATATGCTAGTATTCCCCTTCCTTGATCTCGGCAATCCATCCACAAAATCCATAGAGATACTTTCCCACTTCCATTGCGGGACCTCCAATGGATGCAGTAGCCCACCGGGCTTCTTCGACTCGGCCTTTACTTGTTGGCAAACAATGCATCTAGAAACAAACTCTGCAACATCCTTTTTCATCCCAACCCAAAAGAAAATGCGCTTCATATCCCGGTACATCTTATCCCCTCCGGGATGTATGGTCATCCTCGAGTGATGCGCCTCCTCAAGAACTTTATTTATTAAGTCTCCCACTTGTGGGACACATAGTCTTCCATCACGCCTTAGCCACCCCTTGTCATCAATAGTATATCTAGCGAGGTGACTTGATGTCTCACCACGAATCAACTTGTCCATGATCTCGACTATTTGCGGGTCTTCCCTCTGTGAAGTCCCAACTTGATCAAGAAGTGTAGGTCTAAGCTCAAGGGATGCTAACGAACCAGTCATCGACTCAACAGCAGGTGTAAAATCAAAGGTTGCCAAGAACTCTAGGCTCTTCATCTCAACAAACAAGGGACTCAAAGTCAACCTTTTTCTACTTAGCACATCCGCCACAACATTACCCTTGCCAGGAGTATAAGCTATATCGAAGTCATATGATGCCAAGAATTCCATCCACCTCTGCTGCCTTAGATTCAAATCTTTCTGCGAGAAGAGGTACTTGAGCGACATGTGATCAGTATATAACTCAAACCAAATGAATCAGCATACTTAGTGGTTTATAATCTAACCAAATGAATCTAAAGGGTCTGAATTCCTAAATGGAAACTATAAAATACGTATATTTCTATCATTGGTCACTTGTGTACTAAATTCCTAAATGTTTACAAATGTTGTGAAAATTGGGTTGCGTTTGCTTTTTCTGATTTGAAACTCTGTAGTCTTCTTTCATCAATATATATATATATATATATATATATATATGTATATATATATGTATATATTGTTGAAAAGAGAAACTGAAGCCATTACTTGGGTTAATTTCTATTAAGGGACTTAACTTTAGGATGGTGCTGTTATCTAAGGTTCTTTAATTGTGAGGGGTTAAGATGTTTTCTATTCTCTTACAGCCTTATTATGGAGGCTGAACACATTATTTACTGTCAGCTTGTAAAGCTTGACACTATATTCACTTGGCCACATTTTTAGTTACTGGAATGAACCCATGCCTTGTTAGGTACCTATGCATGATCACTTGTATGTATATTTACACTCATAGGCACCTACTAAGCCTTGCCTTGTCTACTGAATTTGATAAATTGTTTTTTTTTTTTGCATATGATCCTATAGATTCATCAGCTTACGTGTTATTCTATTTTGGGAACTCCAGGCTTCCAAATTCATTGATCTTATTTGTCAAACTAGAATTGTGGTAGCAAGCCCTTTTGTATAAAAGTGTATGTGAATACCACCTCTTGTCATATTTTGTGTACTGTATACGTTTACCTGGTTCGTGCTCTATTTAGTGTTGTTTTGGAATTTGGTTGCACATTGGCCGGCGGCCCTTGTGACCTGCCTATTCAACTGCGACACTTGGTTGGTTGCATTGATCCTTTTATCACTAGAATACCGCTGCATTTTTGGGTATATGCATGTTTCCTGAATTGAAGATGTCCCTTGTATCACACTTTTGTGCACCTATTCTCTAGTGCACATGCGTTATGTTACACCACCTATATTTATACATATTTCTCATGTATCGGCATACTTACACTTTGGCATACTTACACTTGTGTTCTTTAGTTTATGGGATGCGGAGGCAGTGCACACGTGTACCTGTACACGTATGTACGTGCAGGCTTCCATAAACACTTGTCCCTGAAATAAAAACCGATACATATTTTGACTTAAAACAGATACCACAAAACTGATATTTTGCGCATGACGGATATGAGAAGTTAGGGTTAACTGTTATATTTAAGTTTTTATCGAAATTATTTTACTTGAACTATGATTTAATCCTGACTCGAGTGTTTTATGTTTTTGCATGGAACGCTCGGGTCAGACCCGAGCAGTACAGATTTAAAGATTACAGCTTAGGATTCGTAGACTAGCGAAGCTGGGGATTTCGGGAGATGGAGCACTCTGAAGTTTTTAAACAGTAAAGATTTTTATTTGTATTTAAATTCCGATATATAGAAAATCTTGTATAAAAAATCTGATTATATATAAAGTTTATTTTATCGTTTAATACTATGTTATTCTTTGTTTTATGTTTTTCTGTGTTGATTCTATGTTTAAACTCTGTAAGCTAAATAACGATCTGTCGTTTGGAACGTTTTAAATTGGTTGAATTACCAATTTGAAGCGGTTGAAATGACGGGCCATTACAGATTAGTTGTTCTGTTTGTATTGTCTCATCTAGATTGTCCAACGTCGAAGGAGAAGTTCCTTGGGTGCTTGTCTGAATTTGGTTTAGGCCTCTGAGGATTGTGCTTTAGGGATGCTGTGTTTGATTAGGATGGTTTACGTGGGATATATAATTTGGATGTCATGAGTGTTTTCCATGATTGAATGGGTGTTCTGGTTTCCATGGATGTATGGTAGAAATGTTATCGTAACGGCTATCACTGTCCGATGTGGGGAAGACGGGAGTTAAGTATTTCTTGGGGATTTTGGGGCGGATTAGTATGTTTTTCCATCCATTCTCATATATGTAACACCCCGTATTTTTAATATAATAAAATAAGAATAACTTAATTAAATAATGAGAATTAAGAAAAACAGACTGCGCCATTGCGTCCATCTCAGAATTCTGGTCAAGATAGACACCTAGTTTGCGTAAAACGGACATCATATGAAGAAGTTATTAAGCCTAGAAGTTTGCATACGCACAAGATATATATATATATATATATATATATATATATATGCAAACAAATTAAAATGTAAAATAAATTATAAAACAAGGATTGCTTGTAATAAATACATGCACTGAAAAAAATGTAATGCATGCATTGAAAGAAAGAAAGGATTAGTTGCATGCAATGTAAATATGTTGCATGTACTGATTTGCAAACATAATGCATTAACATTAAAAGAAAAAGATTCATGCAACGGTTTAATTTAAGTATTGTAACTAACATGAAAAAGAGAAGTAAGGAGAGAACAATAATTATCATTGTTCTAAGACTTATTAACAAAAGACTTCGTAGCTCAGTTAGTTAAGGCATTGGATTTGTAACATAGAGGTTGGGGGTTCGAACCCCGACGGTGGCATAATTTTTATCTTTGTTTTAGAGAGGGCCAACTGAACATGTAAATACATGTACGTATACAAATTCAAAAATTGAAAGGATAAGAACGTACATATAAGTAAATAAAGAAAATATATGCATATATATGAGAATATATATATATATATATATGTATGTATGCATAAATATATGTATACAAAAGATAAAATTCAAGATAAGGCTACAGTCAATCGGTGCAACATCGTTTGAATTTTGAAAATAAAACGAAAATTGTGCGTGTACATATATACGCGTAAAATGGTCGGCAGGGGAATTGTATACATATAAGAATATTTCATGTGAATAAAACAGTTAAATAAATTCCAGAAATTTAAAAGTTCAAAAATCAAATTTCTACGCCGAAACAATTCAAACATTCAAAATTCAAATTTCTATGCTAAAACAGCTTGTGGGACCCAATGCTGACTCAGCACTACGTGTACGAGAAGATTTGGCTAGATTCATTTGCGAACCTGAACTATTTTCTTAACTGGGTTCAATGCTGACTCAGCGTTGTATGTTCGATAAGGTCTTGAGCGCCTATAAATAAGACCCTAGACCTAACACTAAACATCATAATTCGGCGGCAGCGCTGGAGCTCTTCCATGGCTCCCCCTCTCTCTTCTAAATTCTATTCAGAAATTAAAATGTTAGCCTAGGAGGGTTATGAATTCAGATCTGGAAGAGGGAATCAACGTTAATAAAAAGATTATTGAATTATGAAAGCAAGGTAAACCTCTAAGAACCAATCTATTTAAATTATTTCTCTTTCCCTTCTCTTTCATGAAATAATAAATCCATGGTTCTTAGGTCGTGAATCAAATTAAAGGGAAAAGGAAAACCATGGATGATATAACGGGTCGGATCCAAAATTTGGGGAAAGCTTAAAGGTGAGTGGGTTTAAGCTATAGCCTTTAGATAATGTTATGGCTATCGTTTAGCATTCCCCTTTTTAATAAATTTTGAAATGGCCAGTTTAATTATGAATTGCTGTCGTAACGAATTGAAATGTTGATATGAATATGCAAGAAAATTCCTATGTTGAATTGGCTAAGTTATTGAATGTTTACATGTTGGAGAAAATAAACTTGTTAGGATATGAATAGCCAATTCAGTAATTGTAATTACATGCTTTACTTGGGACATATTATTGATTGAATGACATGTTAAAATAATTACCCGATTTAATGTTTACATGTCCTAGTAGAATTAAACATATGTTGAAAATGACATGCGACAAAATATAGGCCAAAATTGGACGACATGAAAATTAGATTACTGTAAACTATATTACAGTAAAAAGGATAATATGTCTAAAATTTTCATGTAATGGGATTTTGGAACATAACATATATTATGTTTTGAGATTTTAATTTGGAAGCGCAATTTGAAATGAACATAAGTGATTGAATGAAAATGAATATACCTAGGATTACAATTAGAAATTGTAAATACACTTATGGCATGAGGTTAGGTTCCATTAGTGGCGGAAGTCTGCCCGGACCCGACCGGCATATTCAGCAACCACTATTTGAACCTATGTGAGAGGCCTAAGTGCAAAAATTAATAACATGTGCTGAGAAACGAGGTTAAGTCGGCTTATGGTAGAAGTCTGCCCGAACCCGCCAGGCAAATCCAGCAACCACAAGTGTAGGCTTAATGTGAGAGGTCTAATGCTTATATATATATATATATAACAAGATATGAATAAATGGCAAGGATGGTAATTAAATGTCTAACTCAGAAAATAAGAAAGGAAGGGATGTAATGAACTGAATTAGTGTGATAAGAGGGAAAAGTGATGTATTTCCCTAAATGACTTATTTCTTAAAACGTTGTTGCAAGTAAGCTACAATAAATATAGAAAAGTAAAGAAATTACTTGCTACCACGGATTTAGATGGGAAAAAGTTATGAAAATAAATCATTGATTCCTTCTATCAAACTGATAAGGTGCATGAAGTGTTTTGCTTAATATAATAAGGAACATATATTACAGAGAATAAAGAATAATGGTTTACAACAGTAAATGGTTTAAAAAGGGAATGATAATAAACTATTATAAATAAATAACATTAATGAAAATGTTGTATAATAGATAGACTTGTCCTAGGGACAAGTGGATATTATAACTTAGGTTATAATAAACTAGTAAGGGAATGGGATAACTAGCGAATTAAGTTAAGTGACACTTAATTGTAAATTAAGTAATCAAGAAAAGGGGAAACCTGAAACCAGTTAAGAAAAGGGGGAAAATATATTGTACTTAATTATAAATTAAGTAGTCTAGGAGTCTGAAACCCGTTGGTAAGAATAACATGTTTAGACTTATCCTAGGGACAAGGGGAAATTATAACATAGGTTATAATAAATGGGTAGAGAAACTTATTAATGGGCCTTATTTAATAGAACTAAGTTAATAAGTAAACAACGATAAGTCGTATTGACGACGTAAAATGGAATCATGATTAAATGAAAGAGGATGAGGAAAACTTATGAAATGAAATAAGTTATAAATAATCATAAATAGTAAGTGACATGTTAATTGGAAACATGTGAATTAGATATACTTAATTACATATTATGTAAAACATGTTATTGAAATCAAACAAGAATATAAAAGGGATTGTGGATCACAGACCCTGGGCCACAATCTAGAAAATAACATGTTGTAAGCTTATTAATAAACTTAAATGAATTAAGTTGTATGACTGAAATTAATAAGCAAGAGAAACTTGGTAATTTGAATAAGAATTCTATATGAATTGGAATAACCAAGTTAACTGGAAACCTGGTGAGGTGATACAAGCGCGTAAAAGAATGTTTAGGCATAGGGTCTAACAACATGCTAAAGTAAGGCGCTTAGACCAGTCTGTACGGTTGATGGTGAATAACCCAACAGGGTAGATCATCGAGGTATTATAAGGCATGAGGGGAGCGCACATTCATCTGATTGTTTGACGACTCTAAAGGACTGGAAGGGGAAGCACGCGGCTTCCGGGGATGTAGGGTACTCTTGGTATTCCTCTGTGAGTGGCAGATGATCCGTCTGTACTCACAAAGGTTAGGTCTACGTAGCTGAACCAATGAGTATGCCTTGATTGCAATAATAAGGGGCAATCAAAAGACTAAGATGGATCAGCGTGATTCGGCGAGACCAGTTAGTGTCGTGTGATAGCAACTCGTCGTCTACCTACCATCTTCAGTCAGTACGTAAAGCGGAAAGGCGGAGAACTCCAAAAGACCATATACTTTGCTATCTAGTTATGGGTGAGGTTAGCCAATAGATTTGAAGGGCATAGGGGGTCGGGGTTAAGTTCTCATTCTTGATATTCTTGGGTGTCTTTCATTAGTTAAGGGAGGGGTCTAGTGGGACCATAGCCACTGTAAAAGCAGACCTTAGCATCTGCAAACGATAGATATCTGAAAGCTCCCGACCGCGTTCCGTGTTTCTTGATTAGCCATGCCACGGGACTTGGGCGCACATATAGAGAACATGTGCAATAGACATTGAGAACGATTGACGATGCGTACGTAGGAAAGTCTAGGTACACTCATGTCGCTCCGGATGGTGTATCATAAGACTAGAGAGCATCATTCGAGGATGGAACCTAGTTCGATCGAACGGTTCAAAGATGGCAGTCCGAACGCTTACGTAATATAGAAGTAGTGGTTCTTTGCAGACATAGCGTTGACATATATACAGAAATCCAAATGACATTCGGGCGTAGGACTAGGGACTACTATATTCCTGCGATGATACGGTGGAGACCATGCGAGTGGGGTACCATAGGGTGTATCTCAATATTGAGAGATAGCTACATATACTGTATTAGGTTAATTCACTGGGAAGTAAATGGGTACGACATGTGTGTAAGCCTTGAGTACTGTTAACCCAAGTAACCTAATAAATAAGAAAATATGATTGAACCGTATATGTAAGATTATCCAAAGTGTATAGTCCAGCCACCAGAACTTGTGTTCTGACCCCCTCCTCATAACATACTCGCAGGTTAGATTGTGGCAGAGACATGATTACTTTGGATACTGGTTAGGCAGTATTAATAATACGATAAGGCTATGTTTTGATTATACTATATTTTATCCTTTCCGCTGTGAGATATTTTTCTGAGCTCTGACATGTTTTGTCTCTGTCTTTTCTATAGGATACCGGAGCAAACCAATCCTGTTTCGATAGATCGGAATTTTGAAAAAAAAATTGGTCTTTCGAAATTGGGGTTGTCACAGAGGAATTTTTCGAATTTGAATCCTCTGGATAGAATTCTGACTCGTCTCTTACTCATGCATATACATAAAATATTTCGATGCGTATACAAACTTAAAACCCTCGTAACTTCTTTATACATTGTCCGTTTTATGAAAACCAAATGCCTATCTTGACCAGAATTTCGAGACGGACGCAATGGTGCAGTCATTTCCTCTAATTCTGAATATTAAACTAATTATTATTTAATTTAGTCTCTTTAATGTCGTTACAAATTCGGGGTGTTACAATACTATTAACGATGGACTTAAAGTTGGATTGGCAGTGATAGCCAAAGTCAGTCATGGATGATTAGTTGTTCTGTTTGTACCGTCTCATCTAGATTGTCCAACGTCGAAGGAGATGTTCCTTGGGTGCTTGTCTGATATTGGTTTAGGCCTCTGAGGGTTGTGCTTAAGGGATGCTGTGTTTGATTAAGATGGTTTACATAGGATATATAATTTGGATGTTACGAGTGTTTTCCATGATTGAATGCGTGTTCTGGTTTCCATGGATGCATGGTTGAAATGTTATCGTAATGGCTATCACTGTCCGATGTGGGGAAGACGGGAGTTGAGTTCTTCTCAGGTATTTTGGGGTAGATTAGTATGTTTTTTCTTCCATTCTCATATATGTAACACCCCGTATTTTTAAGATAATAAAATAAGAATAATTTAATTAAATAATGATAATTAAGTAAAACGAACTGTGCCATTGCGTCCGTTTCGGAATTCTGGTCAAGATAGACACCTGGTTTGCGTAAAACGGACATCATATGAAGAAGTTATAAAGCCTAGAAGTTTGTATACGCACAAGAGAAATATATATATATATATATATATATATATATATATATATATATATATATATGCAAACAAATTAAAATGTAAAATAAATGTATAAAACAAGGATTGCATGTAATAAATACATGCACTGAAAAAAAAATGCATTGAAAGAAAGAAAGGATTAGTTGCATGCAATGTAAATATGTTGCATGTACTGATTTGCAAACATAATGCATTAACATTAAAAGAAAAAGATTCATGCAATGGTTTAATTTAAGTACTGTAACTAACATGAAAAAGAGAAGTAAGGAGAGAATAATAATTATCATTGTTCTAAGACTTATTAACAAAAGACTTCATAGCTCAGTTAGTTATGGCATTGCATTTATAACATAGAGGTTGGGGGTTTGAACCCCGGCGGTGGCATAATTTTTATCTTTGTTTTAGAGAGGGCCAACTGAACATGCAAATATATGTACGTATACAAATTCGAAATTTGAAAGGATAAGAACGTACATATAAGGAAATAAAGAAAACATATGTATATATATGAGAATATAAATATACATATATATGCATAAATATATGTATACAAAAGATAAAATTCAAGATAAGGCTACAGTCAATCGGTGCAACATCGTTTGAATTTTGAAAATAAAACGAAAATTGTGCGTGTACATATATACGCGTAAAATGGTTGGTAGAGGAATTGTATACATATAAGAATATTTCATGTGAATAAAACAATTAAATAAGTTCCAGAAATTCAAAAGTTCAAAAATCAAATTTCTACGCCAAAAAATTCAAATATTCGAAATTCAAAGTTCTACGCCAAAACAACTTGCGGGACCCAATGCTGACTCAGCACTGTGTGTATGATAAGATTTGGCTAGATTCATTTGCGAACCTGGACTATTTTCTTAACTGGGTTCAATGCTGACTCAGCGTTGTGTGTACGATATGGTCTTGAGCACCTATAAATAAGACCCTAGACTTAACCCTAAACATCATAATTCGGCAGTTGCGCTGGAGCTCTGCCATGGCTCCCTCTCTCTGTCTTCTCAATTCTATTCTGAAATTAAAATGTTAGCCTAGGAGGATTATGAATTCAGATCTAGAAGAGGGAATCAACGTTAATAAAAAAATTATTGAATCATGAAAGCAAGGTAAGCCTCTAAGAACCAATCTATTTAAATTATTTCTCTTTTCCTTCTCTTTTCATGAAATAATAAATCCATGGTCGTTAGTTCGTGAATCAAATTAAAGGGAAAAGGAAAACTGTGGATGATATAATGGATCAGATCCAAAATTTGAGGAAACCTTAAAGGTGAGTGGGTTTAAGCTATAGCCTTTAGATAATGTTATGACTATCGTTTAGCATTCCCATTTTTAATAAATTTTGAAATGGCCATTTTAATTATAAATTGCTGTTATAACGAATTGAAATGTTGATATGAATATGTCAAGAAATTCCTATGTTGAATTGGCTAAGTTATTGAATGTTTACATGTTGGAGAAAATAAACTTGTTAGGATATGAATAGACAATTCAGTGATTGTAATTACATGCTTTACTTGGGACATATTATTGATTGAACGACATGTTAAATTAATTACCCGATTGAATGTTTACATGTCCTAGTAGAATTAAACATATGTTGAAAATGACATGCGACAAAATATAGGCAAAAATTGGACGACATGTAAATTAAATTACTATAAACTATATTACAGTAAAAAAGGATAATATGCCTAAAATTTTCATGTAATGAACATAACATATATTATGTTTTGAGATTTTAATTTGGAAGCACAATTTGATATGAACATAAGTGATGAATGAAAACGAATATGCCTAGGATTACAATTAGAAATTGTAAATACACTTATGGCACGAGGTTAGTTGCATTAGTGGTGGAAGTCTGCCCGGACCCGACCGGCATATCCAGCAGCCACTAATGTTGAACCTAATGTGAGAGGCCTAAGTGCAAGAATTAACAACATGTGTTAAGGCACGAGGTTAAGTCGGCTTGTGGTAGAAGTCTGCCCGGACCCGTCCAGCAATTCCAGCATCCACAAGTGTAGGCTTAATGTGAGAGGTCTAGTGCATATATATATATATAAATAAATATATGTATATAACAAGATATGAATAAATGGCAATGATGGTAATTAAATGTCTAACTCAGAAAATAAGAAAGGAAGGGATGTAATGAACTGAGTTAGTGTGATAAGAGGGAAAAGTGATGTATTTCCCTCATTGACTTATTTCAGAAAATGTTGTTGCAAGTAAGCCACAATAAATATAGAAAAGTAAAGAAATTACTTGCTACCACGGATTTAGATGGGAAAACGTTATGAAAATAAATCATTAATTCCTTCTATCAATGATAAGGTGCATGAAGTGTTTTGCTTAATATAATAAGGAACATATATTACAGAGAATGAAGAATAATTGTTTACAACAGTAAATGGTTTAAAAGGGGAATGATAATAACCTATTATAAATAAATAACATTAATGAAAATGTTGTATAATAGGTAGACTTGTCCTAGAGACAAGTGAATATTATCACTTAGGTTATAATAAACTAGTCAGGGAATGGGATAACTGGTGGATTAAGTTAAGTGACACTTAATTGTAAATTAAGTAATTAGAAAAGGGGAGAACCTAAAACTTGTTAAGAAAAGGGGGGAAAATATATTGTACTTAATTATAAATTAAGTAGTCTTGGAGTCCGAAACCCGTTGGTAAGAATAACATGTTTAGACTTGTCTAGGGACAAGGGGAAATTATAACATAGGTTATAATAAATGGGTAGAGAAACTTATTAATGGGCCTTAGTTAATAGAACTAAGTTAATAAGTAAACAACAATAAGTCGTATTGACGACGTAAAGTGGAATTATGATTAAATGAGAGAGGATAAGGAAAACTTATGAAATGAAATACGTTATATATAATCATAAATACTAAGTGACATGTTAATTGGAAACATGTGAATTAGATATACTTAATTACATAATTAAGTAAAACATGTTATTGAAATCAAACAAGAATATAAAAGGGATTGTGGATCACAGACGTTGGGCCACAATCTAGAAAATAACATGTTGTAAGCTTATTAATAAACTTAAATGAATTAAGTTGTATGACTGAAATTAATAAGCAAGAGAAACTTGGTAATTTGAATAAGAATTCAATATGAATTGTAATAACCAAGTTAACTAGAAACCTGGTGAGGTGAGACAAGCCCGTAAAAGAATGTTTAGGCATGGGGTCTAACAACATGCTAAAGTAAGGCGCTTAGACCAGTCTGTACAGTTGAGGGTGAATAACCCAACAGGGTAGATCATCGAGGTATTATAAGGCATGAGGGGAGCGCACATTCATCTGATTGTTTGACGGCTCCAAAGGACTGGAAGGGGAAGCACGCAGCTTCTGGGGATGTAGGGTTCTCTTGATATTCCTCTATGAGTGGAATATGATCTGCCTGTACTCACAGAGGTTAGGTCTACATAGGTGAACCAATGAGTATGCCTTGATTGCAATAATAAGGGGCAATCAAATGACTAAGATGGACCAGCGTGATTCAGTGAGACCAGTTAGTGCCCTGTGATAGCAACTCGTCGTCTACCTACCATCTTCAGTCAGTACGTAAAGCGGAAAGGCGGAGAACTCCAAAAGACCATATACTTTGCTATCTAGTTATGGGTGAGGTTGGCCAATAGATTTGAAGGGCATAGGGGGTCGGGGTTAAGTTCTCATTCTTGATATTCTTGGGTGCCTTTGATTAGTTAAGGGAGGGGTCTAGTGGGACCATAGCCACTGTAAAAGCAGACCTTAGCATCTGCAATCGGCAGATATCTGAAAGCTCCCGACCGCGTTCCGTGTTTCTTCATTAGCCCTGCCACGGGACTCGGGCGCACATATAGAGAACATGTGCAATAGACATTGAGAACGATTGACGATACGCACGTAGGAAAGTCAAGGAACACTCATGTCGCTCTGGGTGGTGTATCATAAGACTAGAGGGCATTATTCGAGGATGGAACCTAATTCGATCGAATGGTTCAAAGATGGCAGTCTGAACGCTTACGTAATATAGAAGTAGTGGTTCTTTGCAGACGTAGCGTTGACATATATACAGAAATACGAATGACATTCAGGCATAGGATTAGGGACTGCTATATTCCTGCGATGATGCGGTGGAGACCATGCGAGTGGGGTATCATAGGGTGTATCTCAATATTGAGAGATAGCTACATATACTATATTAGGTTAATAGGAAATCCAAGCTACAACAAAGAAAATTTTCTTATATGGGATGTGCTTGGATAGGAAAATAGGAAATCTTTATACATTGTTTCATAAAATCCAAGTACGGTTGGAAAAAGGTATATAAAAGAAAAACGGAAGGTGTGAAAATTTTCATTTTCCACCTTTTTGTAACATAAGAAATCGAATTTAGAAAAATAGATTTTTCTGAAATTCGAAAAATAAAGTTGGTTGGTAGGATTATGGATGCAACAATTGGATGAACCATTCTCTTACTCAGTAAGAGTGTGGGAAAATTAAGATGAAAAAGCATTATGATTTTCAAAATATTGCATTCATGTAGAACTGCCAGTATATCTAGGATGTAAGCATCATATTTTAAAAAGGATTTTTGAGAAATTTGCATATACATAGAAGGTACCACTTAGGCATACATGCATTATTATGTTGTATTTAACTTTGCACAAGTGCACAATGTTTGCTAAAATTGGATGCACACATGATGGATCTATATTACGTGAGGGTTTAATTGATTTTACACTTGTTAAATTTTGGGGACGAAATTTCTTAAGGGTGGGAGAATGTAACACCCTGTATTTTTAAGATAATAAAATAAGAATAGCTTAATTAAATAATGAGAATTAAGTAAAATGGACAGCGCCATTGCATCCGTCTCGGAATTCTGGTTAAGAAAGACACCTTCTTTGCGTAAAAACGGACATCATATGAAGAAGTTATTAAGCCCAGAAGTTTGTATACACACTATATATATATATGCAAACAAATTAAAATGTAAAATAAAGAATAAAATAAGGATTGCATGTAATAAATACATGCACTAAATAGAAAAAATGTAATGCATGCATTGAAAGAAAGAAAGGAATGGTTGCATGCAATGTAAATATGTTGCATGTACTGATTTGAAAACATAATGCATTAACAGTAAAAGAAAAAGATTCACGCAATGGTTTAATTTAAGTACTGTAACTAACATGAAAAAGAGAAGTAAGGAGAGAACAATAATTATCATTGTTCTAAGACTTATTAACAAAATATTTCATAGCTCAGTTGGTTAAGGCATTGTATTTGTAACATAGAGGTCGGGGGTTCGAACACCGGCGGTGGCATAATTTTTATATTTGTTTTAGAGAGGGCCAACTAAACATGCAAATATATATACATATACAAATTCAAAATTTGAAAGGATAAGAATGTACATATAAGGAAATAAAGAAAATATATGTATATATATGAGAATATATATATATATATATATATATGCATAAATATATGTATACAAAAGATAAAATTCAAGATAATGCTACAGTCAATCGGTGCAACATCATTTGAATTTTGAAAATAAAACGAAAATTGTGCATATATATATACGCGTAAAATGGTCGGTAGAGGAATTGTATACATATAAGAATATTTCATGTGAATCAAACAATTAAATAAATTCTAGAAATTCAAAAGTTCAAAAATCAATTTCTGCGCCGAAACAATTCAAACATTCGAAATTCAAATTTTTGCGCCAAAACAGCTTGCGGGACCCAATGCTGACTCAGCACTACGTGTACAATAAGATTTGGCTAGAGTCATTTGCGAACCTGGAATATTTTCTTAACTGGGTTCAATGCTGACTCAGCGCTGCGTGTACGATAAGGTCTTGAGCACCTGTAAATAAGACCTTAGACCTAACCCTAAACATCATAATTCGGCGGTTGCGCTGGAGCTCTGCCATGGCTCCCTCTCTCTCTCTCTCTTTCTCTTCTCAAATCTATTCTGAAATTAAAATGTTAGCCTAGAAGGATTATGAATTCAGATCTGGAAGAAGGAATCAACGTCAATAAAAAGATTATTGAATCATGAAAGCAAGGCAAACCTCTAAGAACCAATCTATTTAAATTATTTTTCTTTCCCTTCTCTTTTCATGAAATAATAAATCCATGGTCGTTAGGTCGTGAATCAAATTAAAGGGAAAAGGAAAACCATGGATGATATAACGGATCAGATCCAAAATTGGGGAAAGCTTAAAGGTGAGAGGGTTTAAGCTATAGCCTTTAGATAATGTTATGACTATCATTTAGCATTCCCCTTTTTAAGAAATTTTGAAATGACCAGTTTAATTATTAATTGTTGTTGTAACGAATTGAAATGTTGATATGAATAGTTCAGGAAATTCCTACGTTGAATTGGCTAAGTTATTGAATGTTTACATGTTGGAGAAAATAAACTTGTTAGGATATGAATAGCCAATTTAGTATTTGTAATTACATACTTTACTTGTGACATATTATTGATTGAACGACATGTCAAAAATAATTACCCAATTGAATGTTTACATGTCCTAGTAGAATTAAACATATGTTGAAAATGACATGCGATAAAATATAGGCAAAAATATGATGACATGTAAATTGGATTACTGTAAACTATATTACAGTAAAGAGGATAATATGTCTAAAATTTTCATGTAATGAACATAATATATATTATGTTTAGATTTTAATTTGGAAGCACAATTTGATATGAACATAAGTGATTGAATGAAAATTTATATGCCTAGGATTACTGTAATAACCCGAAAATCTGGGCCAGTTTAAAATTTTTATTTTTGCAATTTTAGCGAAGTTTGAACATTTAAAATAGATTATTATAAATAAAAACGACGAAAAATTTATTTTGAATAGAAATCGAACGTATATATATTATATACGTCGTCGTTAGAATATAAATAATTATATATAATTATAAAAGGAATTGAAAATGGCGCGGTAGTTCGATTTCAAACTTCAATTGAATGTACCGGGTGCAAAACAATCCGGATTTTTGTGAAACCAAAAATAATAGGATCTATTTGAGAATATCTTTCCAACGAATCTGACAAATCGAAATTTCATAGCGGGAATCAAAAGATATGTCCAGTTGAAAATTATGAATAGTCGCTATGGAATTCAGGCCCTTAAAAATGGGAATTTTGCAAACGGCCTCGGATTTTGACGAAACCACTTTTGTTGGGTCCGTGGTGTAAAGTTATTGCTAGGTTCCAAATTTCATAATTTTTCGAATCAATATGTGAGCGTGGCAAAGGAAAACGCGTTTGACCAGTTTCAGTTGATTTTAATCGACTGGAAAATGGCCATTTTTCCAACGGTCTCAGAATTCGACGAAACTAGTTTTGTTAGGATCGTATCGTCAATACGAAGCTAGAAAATATTTTTCTGGAATTTTTAAAGTTCGTATGTGACCCCAGTAAATTGAAATGCGCGTTCAAATTCAATATATAGAGTTATACGTTGACTTTGACGAAAACTGATTGAAACAATCGAATCAGCTTACGATACATAACCCATTGTGTTCGGAATGGGGGTAATACGCTATGGACGACAGGCGGTGGGCCTCGTTTAGAGGTCGTATGTAAAAGTCAACCTTTTGGGATCAAATAATTAAATAAATAAAAAATATAACACTCCTCTCTCCTTTCCCTTATACTCTGGCCCCCCTTTTTGATTTTCAATCGATTTTAGCAAAAAAAAAGAATTGGGAAGGGCGCAACCCCCTGGCGATCCCCTCCCCCCCCCCCCCCCCCCGCGCTCCGCCTAACTCCGCTTCCCCCTCTCTCCAGTCGAGCGCCGCGCCCCCTTCGCCTCCTCCTCGCCAGCAAGCCCCACAACGCACCACCGCCTGCCACAGCTCCCTCGCCCCCTGCGCGCAACTCCCCTCCAGCCCTACCCGACCTTCGACGCCACCACCCCCCTCCGCAGGCGCGAGCACCACCCACAACCGCTGTCGAGCTCTGAAACCCTCCCCACCACAGTGATAAGGTAAATTTATTTAATTAAATTAGTTTGTAGATTAATTTCAGTTTTATTTTATATGATAGAAGGGTAAAAATATAATTTTCATATTATATAATTAATAAAAATATAATCTTTTATATTGAAGAAGGATAAAAATATGATTTTCACATAGTAGGAACTATAAAAATATAATCTTTATAAGATAGCGAATATAAAAATATCATCTTTGTATATGTAGCGAAATAAAAATCTGATTTTTATTATATATACGTTGAAATAAAGAGGTGATTTTTATAATGACGAAATCTTTATATTTGAAAAGGCGAAATCTTTATATGAAGAATAGCGGGATAAAAATAGAATTTTTATATGTATAGCACCGTTGTAAAAATAGAATTTTTATCTATATAGTAGCGGTGTAAAAATAGAATTTTCATCCATATAGCGTGATTATAAAAATTCGATTTTTATATATTGAATAGCAAAGTAAAAATTCGATTTTTATATATTGAATAGCAAAGTAAAAATTCAATTTTTATATATTGAATAGCAAAGTAAAAATTCGATTTTTATATATTGAATAGCAAAGTAAAAATTTGATTTTTATATATTGAATAGCGAAGTAAAAATTCGATTTTTATATATTGAATAGCAATGTAAAAATTCGATTTTTAAATATATGAAGTGATTATAAAAATATGATTTTTAAATTGAAAGTGAACAAATAAAAATGTGATTTTTATTTTAAAGACATCAGTATATAAAAATATGATTTTTATATATGTAGTGACTACGGGCAGCGAAAGTGATAAGAGGCGAGAACGACGAAGACTTCTACATTTGAAGTGGCGTGAAGTTGGGATAGCTTTGGTGAGAACTTCTCACTCTAAATTTCCTTTTCTAGTTATATATATATATATATATATATATATATATGCTAGGATGCAGACGGTGTTTAGTAGCACCCGACACCCGTCATCCACAGACCATGGATGGCTTGTTTGTTTAATTGATGTGTTGTGAAATTTGTTTGTGTTGTTGATGTGAAATCGATAATAAATGTAGGTGGTTGAAATAGATTAATTATCGTTAAAAATATAATTTTTAACGTGAATGTGAATAAATAAATATTCATTTACAAACCGGACGGTTTGTTTATGTACACTTATTTGAAGGACATTGATTGGGACGATAAATTTTACACATCGCCCAACTGCAAAAATAAAAATCTATGTTTGATTGTTTGAAACCCCACATGGGTATTGGGATAAAATACGGCATACACTAATCCCAATAATTAGTTGTATGTCGATCGATTGATTGACAGGCTGTTGTAAGCGTTAGATATCTATATTTGATGCTTATACAGTGTAGTGCACTTTGGATGATGGTTGATTATTTATCGTGGCTATTATATACATGTGTGGAATGGAATCCATATAATTAACTTTATATGGTAATTGATTAGGCCTCATTCCAATTTAGAAGGTTAAGAATATTATAAAGTAAAGGTTCATGTGTTGACTGTATTCATCCGTTGAGATTAGTCATGTGTTGAACGAAATATTTTAACAATAAAATTTATATCTTTATCACTATAAAATAAAGGTTCATGTGTTGACTGTACTCATCCGTTGAGATTAGTCATGTGTTGAACGAAATATTTTAACAATAAAATTTATATCTTTATCACTATAAAGTAAAGGTTCATGTGTTGACTGTACTCATCCGTTGAGATTAGTCATGTGTTGAACGAAATATTTTAACAATAAAATTTACATCTTTAATATTATAAAATAAAGGTTCATGTGTTGACTGTACTCATCCGTTGAGATTAGTCATGCGTTGAACGAAATATTTTAACAATAAAATTTACATCTTTATCATATATGAAATTAGAAATCAACTGGAAAATAGATAAGATGAGTGGTCTCCTGGATATTGATTTGATGTTGGTTTCGGCCTTCGGGGTTAATATTTAGGGAATCGTTCTCTTACTAATTTACAGTTGGAGTCTGATTTGAAATCAAACGATAGATACTATAATTTTTATAAAATATATTGAATAACAAAAATAGTCACACGTGGACAGTACTCATTCGTTGAGATTAGTCGTGTGTTGACAAAAATATAGATTCGCATATTGAATAGAATAAATATTCATTTGTTGAATAGAATAACGGGATTATTGAAAGATATAAAGCCGTGTTGATTAAAGATGCGCCATTTTGACGCGAATCGATATTTATATCGATTATATTCGTTTTTGAATTGAATTGAATTTAAAACGATTTCGAATTGAATTGAATATAAAACGATTTCGAATTGAATTGAATATAAAATGATTTCGAATGGAATTGAATATAAAACGATTTCGAATTGAATTGAATAAAAAACCAATTTGAATTCAAATTGAATAGAAAACGAATTGAATTTAAATTGAATAGAAAATGAATTGAATTTAAATTGAATAGAAAACGAAATGAATTCGAATCGAATTAAAATCGATTTGAATTGAAATCAAATAGAAATGAAAGTAAAAAGGATTTATAATAGAAAATTCAATTTTGATTTGAATTTGAAATAAAGGTTGAAATTGTTTTTGAAACGAATTCAAAAATATTTATAAAATTCGTTTTTAAATAGTAATCGACGAAATATATATTATATATATAATATAATGGCCTGAATAGAACGCGCCGCGGCAATTCGTGAATTTCGACCATTGACTTCGAACGGACATTACGGGAAATCCGACCGTCGGATTCTCCTAAAACCGGAACCGTTGGGTTCGTATCGAAAAGCGCTTTCTAACGAATATTGGAAATTTGAAATCTAACGGTTGGATTTGGAGATACGTCCAAATCAAATTTGGAAAAGGTCGTTGTAAGTGCAGTTCGATGGCCGTTGATGGAAATCGACTGTACGGGCCTTGATGAAATTATTAAAAATAGAAATATTTTGTGTAGAATCATAAGAAATGATTTGGGAAAAATTAGGATGAAAAACCCCATATTTGAAAAGATAAAAATAGATTTCTATCGAAATGAACTAGTTTTGAACTAAAATTAAAACCCATTTATTTTTAAATAAATAGATTGGATTTGAAATGGGTTGTAAATAGAATTGATTTGTGGGTTTATCGTGAAGGGTGTTTTACATGACACTTGTTCTTTAACCCGGTAAATAAATAGAATGTGATTTGGGTTTGTCGTGAACTGTGTTTTAAATGACGTTAGTTCTTTAACCCAGTAAAATGAGTTTAAATGAATCTGCAATTAAATTGAAATGTGAATTGATAATCTAAATTATCAAATTTGGGAAATGAGCGAGAATGGAGTATCACCAGTTTTGCTCCAAGCGATAGTTACATCTTTAATTAAATTTAAACGTGAAATGGTAATTAATTTTACCGATAACACCGTGGTAATAGATATGGAGTATTACCAGTTTTGCTTCGTGGGATGAATAGGTTGGGATTGGGAAATAAAATAAATAATTACTTCGGTGTTGTTCGCTAATCTCGACTAGTTTGGAAAACCATAATTTGGTTTGAAACGACATCCAAAGGAAGATTAAAGGATAAATTTTAAAGAATTTATCTTGGATAAAATTAATGGGAACCTTTCCCTAAGAATGTGGAATTTAGAAACTAGCTGTAGGTTAGTTAAGAAGAATGGTTTCCTGGATATTGATCTGATGTTGGTTTCGGCCTTCGGGGTTAATATTTGGGAAATTGTTCTCTTGCTAATTTGAGGTTAGTGGCTGCTGAATTGGAATGAGGCGTATGTTGTGTTTGGTAACATTTGTTTTTAATATACGCGGGTTGTTCGGAAAGGCCGGGTTTATACCCATTCTGAATAACCGATTCGACGATATGCCGGAGATGAAGACGGTGGTTGAAGACCGGAAGTCTTCACATTGTTTGGGTGATTACTGATGATCTTGATTGGGCTGTACACCCAAGATGAGGGAATCAGTTGGTTGTCGTCCAGACGTACTTGGAGATGGATGGATATGCGAGAAAAGTGCCTCCGGTTTCGTTCAGACCCAGGACGAACTTGTAAATGGATTGTGTGTCTGACATTGGATTTTATTCTGTGTTTATTGATTTCTGTTAAATATATATCTGTTTGGCGGCGGAGAATTTATTCTCTTGCTTAACGCCCTTCTCTGAGACGTACGAGCTTAGAGGTTATATATCGATAGATATCAATCGCATGGCATGAATTGCCTGTGTGGCATGCTGAGTTTCATAGATCAAGGCTTCTGTTGAAAAGCAAAGTCTTGTGGTTGATGATCAAAGCACGGCCTACGTGGCAGCTTTGTGTATAACGTGAATTCGTGAGCCTCACACCTCGGTATGAGTTAAAAACGGGATAAGGACAGCAGGGAGAGCACGACGTTTCTTTCTAGCTTTGGTGGTGTCAGTGACTTACCAGCCCTGACATTTATATACTTTTCACCTATGTGGTTGTTGGATGAGGCGCCTCGATTTTAGGTCTGTAAGGACCGGGAAACGTGTGTTCAGGAATTGCCAATCCTCTAACGTAAGTGAGGACCGGCCCTGAAGATCCAGGGTTTCCCAGAGTGCGTAGCCCTGAGACATTTGCTAGAGTGTCTCGAAAGCGGAGAGGAGCTTGCCCCTTGCCTCGACTCATGACGGAAATCCAATTTCCAATACGAGATATTTCAGCTTTATTTGTAGAGCCTAGTATGGCGATATAGTAGCATGGGATGCTATGCCGTCTATGATTGATATTTATGATTGAAATTGTTTTGACACTATACACTTATTATAGTATCAAATGATTTGTTTTAAACGTACCAAGCATGTTTGGCTATTATAACGGAAAACCCTATCCTCCGGCTTGCGTTGCATTGTGTGATGGGACCTGGGTCTTATAATAGCTTCATTTTTCGAAAAAGCATTGCGTTGTTTATTGATATGCACTGGTATTCTTGGGAGGAAACCCGTTCCGTGTTATACGGCGTGGTCCCTTGAATTACTCTCTTTTAAAGTAAAGTTTTAAATAACTGTTTTAGTTCTCACACCAGTCACATGACTGACCTGGAGTTTATTGTTTTAACCTAAACTCTGGGTGCCCTTATTTTTCGACACGGGCAGCTAGTAGTTTTGGTTTTGCAGATTTATATTCACAGGATCCTGGTTTACAGCTGGAATGATATCCGGAAAGCTCTGTATCCGTATATCACCTTCAGTTGTGCTTTGTATTATTTTCCGCTGCAATGTAATTTATTGTAATCTTTGATATTTATCGAATGTAATTTATTGTAATCTCTGATATTTATCGAATGTAATTTATTCATTCATACTCTGTATATTCTTGTATTCTGATGGAATTGTTGTAATAACATTGAAATGTTCTTCCGTCTGCGTTCTTTTATGTGTTGTTCTCAAAGTATCTGCTCTTTCCTTCACGGGGAAGTTACAGGTTCTCACAATTACACTTAGAAATTGTAAATACACTTATGGCACGAGGTTAGGTTGCATTAGTGGCGGAAGTCTGCCTGGACCCGACCGGCATATCCAGCAGCCACTAATGTTGAACCTAACGTGAGAGGCCTAAGTGCAAGAATTAACAACATGTGCTAAGACAGGAAGTTAAGTCGGCTTGTGGTAGAAGTCTGCCCGGACCCGCCTGACAAATCCAGCATCCACAAGTGTAGGCTTAATGTGAGAGGTTTAGTGCTTATATATATAAATAAATATATGTATATAACAAGATATGAATAAATGGCAAGGATGGTTGTAACAACCCTGAATTTTGGGGCTAATTTAAAATTTTTTATTTTAGAAATTTTAATGAACTTTTATATTTAAAATAATTTATTTTAAATAATAACGACGGGAAAAGAAAAATACTTTTTAATTAAGATATTATTTATGAATGAAATATGTTTTAAAATAAATGTTAGTCTTTATTTAAATGTAAGAACATAAAAATGATTTGCATTAAAAATTTATTCTTTTTAATGTAAATGAACATATTTTGATTAGTGCTAAAAGTCTAACTTTTTAATGACATGTAAGTACATGAATTTGGTTAACATTAAAAATTAATCTTTTAATGTCATGTAGAAACGTGAAATGTTTCACATTAAAAATTTATTCTTTTAACGTTATGTAGGAACTTTAATGACATTTATTAATGCATTGACTGAAATTAATGTGTAGGTTATAAATGAAATAAATTATGACAATATATATATATATACATATGTATGTATGTATGTATGTATGTATGTATATATGTATGTATACATCTTTGGCTGTCATCTTGAATATTTCCCTTGTAACATAAAGCATACGTAGGGACACAAGTAAGAAATAAAGTAAAACATATAACCAAATAAAGGAAGTATATATATATATATATATATATATATATATATATATATATATATATATATATATATATAATAAAAGAAAAGTCGCCTCCTTC
The DNA here is from genome assembly GCA_030737875.1 of Allium sativum. NCBI lineage: Eukaryota > Viridiplantae > Streptophyta > Magnoliopsida > Asparagales > Amaryllidaceae > Allium > Allium sativum. Next base: position 12,726,878 of record JASFAX010000033.1, read on the forward strand.
ATAAAATAAATAAAATTTGAAATTATAATCAATGGGAATAAGAGGCATGTCATTCATTGCAAAAAATATATATATATATATATGTTAATTAGCTTAGATTTGTAAACATGACATTTATTATGTAAACATGCTATTTTACATTGATTTTAAACATGTTAATAATTAGCATTGATTAACATTGATTTGTGAACCTGTAAACATGTTAATATAAACACAATTTTGTTTGGAAGTTGGTAACAATATAAAAATAATATCTTTATTGTAAATGTAAACATATTTTTGGAAAATTGCTATACAATAAAAATCATCTTTTTTTTTTATTATTATTATGTAAACACATGAAATTGGCATTTATTGCTAACACACAAATAAGTAAATGACACATAAGCAAATGATAAAAACATTTATTTACTTTAATTGTTTCTACTAAGAATTTTATGAACATTAAGACAAGATTTTGAATTATTAATCCATGTAATTGATTTATGAATTATTAATGGAAATGAATTAACATTGATGATTTATTCAATGTTTGAATGAAAAGAGAATTTAGTTGATAAACCGTTTCTAAATAAAAAAAAATTCATTGATAAGTATAAATGGTATGAAATTAAATTATAATATAATAAACATAGGATTGATGTAAAATTGGAGAGGATAAGGTAACGATTATTGATATATTATAATAAATAGCTATAATTGATCATATGGAAGGTATCCACACATGCGTTCCCAATAGAAAATGTAGTTAAATATCCAAAAAAAAAAAGGGGAAAATGCTTAAATGTAACAAGGAAGCAATTTTAATAGATTGAATAATAGGAAAAAGGAATTTTTTTCACAAAGCATGTGTAATCATGGAAGTAAATTTAAATACATTCCTGAAATCAACCCTTCGTTTATTCATTTCTTTCCGTTCACTCTCTCTCTCTCTCTCTCTCTCTCTCCTTGTTAATTACATTTGAAATTTGAATAAATAAATAAAAAGGGAAAGAAAATTTTCTTTATTTTGAAATTAATGTTTACCACTTCCTGTACGTTTCTTATTCCTATCTTTTCTCTCCACTTATATATTTTATCCTAATTACCATTCCTTCTTAGAACCCCAATACTCAGCCGCCACCCCTTGTAATCAATGGCCATCGTTGTTCCCCCTTTGCCCCTCTCGTTCTCTCAATTCCCCAAATCTTTCATGAAGGAATACAAACCAAAATCGAACCCCTAGGTGAGAGCTAAACAATCAACGGACATGATCGGATTTAGTGGCTCGAGCCACTCGGATTTCAGGCCCAAACCCGTGCCGTATTCACCGCCGCCGAGCCTCCAAAAGGCGTGCGAGCTGGCCAACTCTGGGTGGCGCAGGTGCGACTCCTGGAGCCCGTCGACGTGGTGCCTTCAGATCGATGCCTCGTGCCTCGGTGTTCGTGCAAACTTGAGACCTAGAACGGAACCCAATTGTGGAGCTTGCGGCCTGTAAACGAACAAGGAAGAAGAAAGTAATACTCTATTTATTTAATTAATTTGTTTTATATAAAGTTTAACAATGTAAATTAATACATAACTCTTTCAAATCTTATCGAAATTCAGCAAACTGAAATGCGTTGAACTCGTCTTTCCAAGACCTACACTGTGGAACAAACGAGAACAAATTCTGAGCATATCCAATTTTGACCAAATTCCGAATCTGAATAAATTCATCGGTGAGAAATTCTGCCTCTTTATTTATTTATTTATTTTTATAATAAAAATTTTGATACTTGACCTGTTCTAGAAATTGTGTTGTGGAATTTTGTGTTGCTAAATTCCGTTGGTTATATATTTAATTTGGCTGATGACACTGTTATGCTGATATGTGAATTAGAATTACCATGGTTGCAATATAGGATTGTTGGAAATAATCATATCGTGTTTGTGACAATGGTTGAATTGTCATTTTGATTTAAATTAGATTCACCATGATCAAATTGTTGATTTTAATGGACAAGAATTAGGTTGTCTTTTTGGTTGAATTGGATTAAACAAAATCAAATGATGTATTGCCAAACTAGAATAAAAACATTGATTTTTATTTGTTGACCTTGACATTGGAATATAATATGGACATATAATTATGATTTTTAAATTAAAAGATAAATAAAGTTTAAATCTTTATTTTTGTTTACAAAATTGAAATGCCAAATTTAATCTTCATTTTGCTTACAAAATAAAAAGCAAGTTTTAATCTTTTATTTGGTTTACAATTGAAATGCCAATTTTAATCTTAGTTTTGCTTATAAAATACAAGCTTTATTTTTGTGAACAGAATAAAATCCAACTTTTACCCGTCACTTTGTTTACATAAAACAAAAGACAAATTTTTTTTAAATAAAAAGAATTATTTTCATGTCATTTTGTGTACATAAGAAGAGACAAATTTTTGTAAACAAAATAAAAAGGATTATTTTGGGTCCATATTTGTTTGTTAAAACAAGAGGACATTTTCTACTTAATTTGTTTGTTGAAACAAAAGAACATTTTCACATAATTTGTTTGTTAAAGACAAAAAGGCATTTTTACTCAATTTTGTTGTTAAAACAAAAGACATAATTTTTAACACAATTTGTTAACAAGATAAAAGGACAAAGTTTTCATAAATTTTGGTTAATCAAATAAAAGACCATTTTAACATTAATTTTGATTAACAGTTAAAAGGACAATTTTTAACATTGTTTTGTTTACATAAAATAAAAGGACAATTTTTAATATTATTTTGTTAACATAGGTTTTAACATAGGTTTTGTTAGTAAAACATAAAGACAAAGATTTGTTTACATAATGAGAAGACAAAGTTTTTATACAAATTTGTTTACAAAATAAATGACAAAATTATTACCTTGATTTTTATTCTCATCGTATTTTCTTAAATAAAAATTAGAATATTTATTCTTGCTTTGTTTATCTTGTCTACAAGCAAAATAAAAGATAATTTTAACATGAAATTTGATTGTAAAATAAAAGGCAAGTTTTTGTTTACATAAAACAAAAGAGCAATATTTTGTCAAAATTTGTTAATAAAAAAAAAGGGACAAAGTTAACATTGTTTTGTTAATATATAAAGGATAAACTTTTATGCCATTGTGTAAACATAGGAACAGGATAAATTTTCATGTTGATGTTGTTAACAAAGAAAAGAAACAATCTTTACGTTAATTTTGTTAACATAGTAAAAGAACAAATTTTGCGCTCATTTTATTTGCAAAGTAAAGGAACAAGTTTAGTGCTCATTTTGTTAACAGAAATATAAAAGAGAAAATTTTGGTGTTTATTCTGTTTACAAATTAAAGAACAAAGTGTTACATTTATTTTGTGAATATAATAAAAGGGCAAGTTTAATCTTTATTTTACTCATAAAATAAAATGCAAGTTTTTAAATCTTTATTTTCATTAACAAATAAAAATAAAGATGAGACCTTTATTGTGATTCATCAAAAGTACACCAAATCAGATATTATGTTGTTTATGTTAAATTAGTTGAAATGACGCCAAACATTGTTGTGTTAAATTTTAGTTGTAATAACACCAATACATTGTTATGTTAAATTTTTGTTGTAATGACACAAAACCATCGTGTGTTAATTTATTTGTGATGACACAAAAACATCGTTGAGCTAATTTTAGTTGTAATGACATAAATTACACCGTCATGTTTGTATAGTAGGAATGAATCAAAGATTGACATATAAATATATTTAGAAAGGCTGATACTATGAAGGATATTCACATAAGCTATAGGAAATATTTATTTCAATGTATAAGAAATAAAAGGACATTTATATTTATTTCAATGTATAGGAAATAAACTAAAAAGTTATATTTTCCTATTGTAAAGAATAGAATAAAAAGTTATTTTTTTTGTAAAGTAAAATAAAGGAAAAACATTTATTTACACTTAGGTAAATAAATAAGAAATATGATGCTTAAACACGAGGTTGGATTGAGTTGTGATGTAAACCTGCCCGGACCCGCCCGGCTGTCCAGTAGTCACAACAATACCTATCCAATGTGGGAGGTTTAAGCATATGTAAATTACTATAAATATTAAGTATAAATAAATAAAACATAGAAATAGGAATACACATATATTTACATTAGATAAATAAGAGATTAAATAAATTACATTTTTATATGTAATTAAAGAATATGTTTTACACTGAAAAGAAATTACATTTATATGTAATTAAGATTATAAGAACTAAATTACATTTTTATGTAATTAAGATTATAAGGGAGAAAATTATATTTTATGTAATAAAAAAATAATAATTATTATTATTATGTGCATAAGTATTTATTTACATTTTTTATGTAAATAAAAAGAATTAAAAGAATAATTATATGAATAGGATTTATTTACATTTTCTTATGTAAATAAAAAGAATCAATTTGTAAATAGTAATTATTTACATTTTCTTATGTATATAATAAAAAAGAAAGGTTAGAAAAGAACTTACATAAGATATTCTTTTTATGTTAAAAGGGAATATTAGAAAAGAATTAAAGAAATACAATTATTTACATTTGCTATGTAAATAGGATTGGCAAAGGAAATTGAAACTATTTATTTACAAATAGTGTAAATAAATATGAATAAGAAATTAGATACATTTATTTACAATTAATGTAAATAAATATAGTAAAAGTAAACCCTTTATTTACATTTAGGTAAATAAGTAAGAAAAAGATAAGAATATATTTATTTACATTTAGGTAATAAATAGGGTAAGAAAAAGAATGTAATTTATTTACATTTAAGGTAAATAAATTAAAACATAGAAAGAATATAATTTATTTACATTTAGGTAAATAAAACAAAATATAGGAAAAAGTATAATTTATTTACATTTAGTGTAAACAAAATAGAGTTATTAAAAATGATATTTTTATCGTCATTTTAGATGCGATTAAAAGAATAGACTTTTGAAGTTGGAATAGTCAAACGATTTATATTTATATATATATAAATATAAATTATAAATTAAACGGAATGCGCGCGACAGTTCGTGTATCGGCGATCATAACTTTAAACGGTTATACCGAAAGATCCGACCGTCGGATTTTCCCAAAACTGGAACCGTTAGGACCGTTTTGGGAAGATCTTCTCAACGATATAAGTTTCGTCAAAATCCAACGGTTAGATTTCAAGATATATTTAAATCAAAATTTGGTTAAAAACAGCGCCAGGGTCGCCCATCGACCCGAAGCGTCGTTAAATTAATTTAGGCTATTTTTATATAAATAATAATAGCGATAGATCGTTATCAAATATCAATAACGATATGAAATGTTTTCAAATTATATATATATATATATATGCGAGAATCATTTGAAAAGACCGAGTTCAATCTCATTTCAAATGATTACACGACGTTCTAAATCTAAGAGTTGAAGACGGCGATTGAAGACCGACGATCTTCACATCGAATGGGTAACTAGTGTTGAGGTCCTTGATTGATTTGCTCCCAAGATGGGGCTAAGATGGTAGTTATCCGGACGTAGTGTTGATTTGTACGGATTTGACTTTCGTCCAGACCCAGGGCATAAGTTCATAAATGGAATGTATGTCTGACGTTGTAGTCCCTTATACTACATTCGTTGATCTCTCTTAATATATATCTGTTTGGTGGTTAACACCCTTCTCTGAGACGTACGAGCTTAGAGGTTATATATTGGTAGAAATCAATGGTATAGTATGGACTGACAATATGGCATGCTAAGATGCATTGATCAAGGCTTTTGTTGAAAAGCAGGCCTTGTGGTTGATGATCAAAGCATAGTCTATTTAGGCATAGCTTTGTGTATATCGTGACTTCGCGAGCCTCACACCCCGGTATGAGTCAGAAACGGGATATGGACCGTAGGGAGTGCACACGTTTCTTTCTAGCTAGAGTGGTGTCAGTGACCTACCAGCCCTGACATTTTACTTATGTGGATGATGGATTTTGAGGCGCCTCGTTATTTTTATAGGCCGTTGGTGGTCATACTATAGGTCCAAAGGGACCGGGGAACGTGTGTTCAGGCATAACTAATCCACTGCCCATTGGCGGGGACCGGCCCTACCGCTTCCAAGGGTTCACTGCGGGGAATCCTGAGGCATTTGCTAGAGTGTCTCGAATCGGAGAGGATCTTGCCCCTAGCCTCGACTCATGATGGAATCCAAATTTCCAATACGCCCTTGCGGTTTTGATTGTAGAACTAGTATTGGCGACATGCTATATGGTAACCATGCCGTCTAGGATTGATACTTATGATTCAAATCTTTTTATTAAAACATATATACACTAATAATAATATCAAATCCGTTTTATACGTATCAAGCATCTTTTGACCATTATAAGGTAAAACCCTATCCTCTGGTGTGCGTTGCATTGTGTGATGGGACTTGGGTCTTATAATGGTTTCATTTTTCCAAAAAGACATTGCGTTATTTCTCGATTTACTTTGGTTTATGCACTGGCAATCCATAGGAGTAAACCCGTTCCGCGAAAGTGGCGTGGTCCTTGGATTTGTCTTATTAGTTATATTAGTTTAGAATTCTCACACCAGTCCCATGACTGACCTGTAGTTTGTTCACTGGCAAACTCGGGTGCCCTCTTTTCCACACGGGCAGTCGAGTAGCTTTTTGCAGATATCTCTCTCTTTAGCAGGATCCTGGATCGAAGCCTAAAGCTGTGTCCAGAGCTTAGTAGTCTTCCGCTGTTTGTTTGTATTATCTTTTATGTAAATTTATCTTCCGCTGTAATTTTATTTCCATGTACTCTGATATTCTGTACTCTGATGTAACATTATTGTAATGTTTATATAAGTCTGCTGTTATTGTTCTAATGTATTGTACGCCCAAAGTTAAAGTATTCGAAGATTTCCATCCTTTGGGTCAGACCTGTGTGGTTTATGGTCGATTCAAAGAGCGGGAATTTCCGGGTCTTTACAGGTGGTATCAGAGCTCTGGTTAGCTCAAATCTTTGGGATACAACTCGTTAGAACTGAACAAAGACTCATCAGAGATTGGATTAGTAAAATCCAATAAGAATACTCATTAGAGATAGGACCAGCAGTGTCCTAGAATGAGAAAACTCGTTAGAGATGGGGTTAGCAATACCCTAGAATGAGTTAAGAGTAACAAGTTTATAATTAGCGTATTTTTGATTATATAATCTATTTTTGGAAATATGATTTTTATATATATAAGAGTATATATATTTGATAAGTTAGCTAACAAATAAAATTAATAAAAGGAAATTAAAATTTAGTTAGTAAATTAAACAACTTTTTCCTTAGTGCCTTTTCGAGGACGAAAAGATTTTAAGTGGGGGCGACTGTAACAACCCTGAATTTTGGGGCTAATTTAAAATTTTTTATTTTAGAAATTTTAATGAACTTTTATATTTAAAATAATTTATTTTAAATAATAACGACGGGAAAAGAAAAATACTTTTTAATTAAGATATTATTTATGAATGAAATATGTTTTAAAATAAATGTTAGTCTTTATTTAAATGTAAGAACATAAAAATGATTTGCATTAAAAATTTATTCTTTTTAATGTAAATGAACATATTTTGATTAGTGCTAAAAGTCTAACTTTTTAATGACATGTAAGTACATGAATTTGGTTAACATTAAAAATTAATCTTTTAATGTCATGTAGAAACGTGAAATGTTTCACATTAAAAATTTATTCTTTTAACGTTATGTAGGAACTTTAATGACATTTATTAATGCATTGACTGAAATTAATGTGTAGGTTATAAATGAAATAAATTATGACAATATATATATATATACATATGTATGTATGTATGTATGTATATATGTATGTATACATCTTTGGCTGTCATCTTGAATATTTCCCTTGTAACATAAAGCATACGTAGGGACACAAGTAAGAAATAAAGTAAAACATATAACCAAATAAAGGAAGTATATATATATATATATATATATATATAATAAAAGAAAAGTCGCCTCCTTCATAAAATAAATAAAATTTGAAATTATAATCAATGGGAATAAGAGGCATGTCATTCATTGCAAAAAAAAAAATATATATATATATATATATGTTAATTAGCTTAGATTTGTAAACATGACATTTATTATGTAAACATGCTATTTTACATTGATTTTAAACATGTTAATAATTAGCATTGATTAACATTGATTTGTGAACCTGTAAACATGTTAATATAAACACAATTTTGTTTGGAAGTTGGTAACAATATAAAAATAATATCTTTATTGTAAATGTAAACATATTTTTGGAAAATTGCTATACAATAAAAATCATCTTTTTTTTTTATTATTATTATGTAAACACATGAAATTGGCATTTATTGCTAACACACAAATAAGTAAATGACACATAAGCAAATGATAAAAACATTTATTTACTTTAATTGTTTCTACTAAGAATTTTATGAACATTAAGACAAGATTTTGAATTATTAATCCATGTAATTGATTTATGAATTATTAATGGAAATGAATTAACATTGATGATTTATTCAATGTTTGAATGAAAAGAGAATTTAGTTGATAAACCGTTTCTAAATAAAAAAAAATTCATTGATAAGTATAAATGGTATGAAATTAAATTATAATATAATAAACATAGGATTGATGTAAAATTGGAGAGGATAAGGTAACGATTATTGATATATTATAATAAATAGCTATAATTGATCATATGGAAGGTATCCACACATGCGTTCCCAATAGAAAATGTAGTTAAATATCCAAAAAAAAAGGGGAAAATGCTTAAATGTAACAAGGAAGCAATTTTAATAGATTGAATAATAGGAAAAAGGAATTTTTTTCACAAAGCATGTGTAATCATGGAAGTAAATTTAAATACATTCCTGAAATCAACCCTTCGTTTATTCATTTCTTTCCGTTCACTCTCTCTCTCTCTCTCTCTCTCCTTGTTAATTACATTTGAAATTTGAATAAATAAATAAAAAGGGAAAGAAAATTTTCTTTATTTTGAAATTAATGTTTACCACTTCCTGTACGTTTCTTATTCCTATCTTTTCTCTCCACTTATATATTTTATCCTAATTACCATTCCTTCTTAGAACCCCAATACTCAGCCGCCACCCCTTGTAATCAATGGCCATCGTTGTTCCCCCTTTGCCCCTCTCGTTCTCTCAATTCCCCAAATCTTTCATGAAGGAATACAAACCAAAATCGAACCCCTAGGTGAGAGCTAAACAATCAACGGACATGATCGGATTTAGTGGCTCGAGCCACTCGGATTTCAGGCCCAAACCCGTGCCGTATTCACCGCCGCCGAGCCTCCAAAAGGCGTGCGAGCTGGCCAACTCTGGGTGGCGCAGGTGCGACTCCTGGAGCCCGTCGACGTGGTGCCTTCAGATCGACGCCTCGTGCCTCGGTGTTCGTGCAAACTTGAGACCTAGAACGGAACCCAATTGTGGAGCTTGCGGCCTGTAAACGAACAAGGAAGAAGAAAGTAATACTCTATTTATTTAATTAATTTGTTTTATATAAAGTTTAACAATGTAAATTAATACATAACTCTTTCAAATCTTATCGAAATTCAGCAAACTGAAATGCGTTGAACTCGTCTTTCCAAGACCTACACTGTGGAACAAACGAGAACAAATTCTGAGCATATCCAATTTTGACCAAATTCCGAATCTGAATAAATTCATCGGTGAGAAATTCTGCCTCTTTATTTATTTATTTATTTTTATAATAAAAATTTTGATACTTGACCTGTTCTAGAAATTGTGTTGTGGAATTTTGTGTTGCTAAATTCCGTTGGTTATATATTTAATTTGGCTGATGACACTGTTATGCTGATATGTGAATTAGAATTACCATGGTTGCAATATAGGATTGTTGGAAATAATCATATCGTGTTTGTGACAATGGTTGAATTGTCATTTTGATTTAAATTAGATTCACCATGATCAAATTGTTGATTTTAATGGACAAGAATTAGGTTGTCTTTTTGGTTGAATTGGATTAAACAAAATCAAATGATGTATTGCCAAACTAGAATAAAAACATTGATTTTTATTTGTTGACCTTGACATTGGAATATAATATGGACATATAATTATGATTTTTAAATTAAAAGATAAATAAAGTTTAAATCTTTATTTTTGTTTACAAAATTGAAATGCCAAATTTAATCTTCATTTTGCTTACAAAATAAAAAGCAAGTTTTAATCTTTTATTTGGTTTACAATTGAAATGCCAATTTTAATCTTAGTTTTGCTTATAAAATACAAGCTTTATTTTTGTGAACAGAATAAAATCCAACTTTTACCCGTCACTTTGTTTACATAAAACAAAAGACAAATTTTTTTTAAATAAAAAGAATTATTTTCATGTCATTTTGTGTACATAAGAAGAGACAAATTTTTGTAAACAAAATAAAAAGGATTATTTTGGGTCCATATTTGTTTGTTAAAACAAGAGGACATTTTCTACTTAATTTGTTTGTTGAAACAAAAGAACATTTTCACATAATTTGTTTGTTAAAGACAAAAAGGCATTTTTACTCAATTTTGTTGTTAAAACAAAAGACATAATTTTTAACACAATTTGTTAACAAGATAAAAGGACAAAGTTTTCATAAATTTTGGTTAATCAAATAAAAGACCATTTTAACATTAATTTTGATTAACAGTTAAAAGGACAATTTTTAACATTGTTTTGTTTACATAAAATAAAAGGACAATTTTTAATATTATTTTGTTAACATAGGTTTTAACATAGGTTTTGTTAGTAAAACATAAAGACAAAGATTTGTTTACATAATGAGAAGACAAAGTTTTTATACAAATTTGTTTACAAAATAAATGACAAAATTATTACCTTGATTTTTATTCTCATCGTATTTTCTTAAATAAAAATTAGAATATTTATTCTTGCTTTGTTTATCTTGTCTACAAGCAAAATAAAAGATAATTTTAACATGAAATTTGATTGTAAAATAAAAGGCAAGTTTTTGTTTACATAAAACAAAAGAGCAATATTTTGTCAAAATTTGTTAATAAAAAAAAGGGACAAAGTTAACATTGTTTTGTTAATATATAAAGGATAAACTTTTATGCCATTGTGTAAACATAGGAACATGATAAATTTTCATGTTGATGTTGTTAACAAAGAAAAGAAACAATCTTTACGTTAATTTTGTTAACATAGTAAAAGAACAAATTTTGCGCTCATTTTATTTGCAAAGTAAAGGAACAAGTTTAGTGCTCATTTTGTTAACAGAAATATAAAAGAGAAAATTTTGGTGTTTATTCTGTTTACAAATTAAAGAACAAAGTGTTACATTTATTTTGTGAATATAATAAAAGGGCAAGTTTAATCTTTATTTTACTCATAAAATAAAATGCAAGTTTTTAAATCTTTATTTTCATTAACAAATAAAAATAAAGATGAGACCTTTATTGTGATTCATCAAAAGTACACCAAATCAGATATTATGTTGTTTATGTTAAATTAGTTGAAATGACGCCAAACATTGTTGTGTTAAATTTTAGTTGTAATAACACCAATACATTGTTATGTTAAATTTTTGTTGTAATGACACAAAACCATCGTGTGTTAATTTATTTGTGATGACACAAAAACATCGTTGAGCTAATTTTAGTTGTAATGACATAAATTACACCGTCATGTTTGTATAGTAGGAATGAATCAAAGATTGACATATAAATATATTTAGAAAGGCTGATACTATGAAGGATATTCACATAAGCTATAGGAAATATTTATTTCAATGTATAAGAAATAAAAGGACATTTATATTTATTTCAATGTATAGGAAATAAACTAAAAAGTTATATTTTCCTATTGTAAAGAATAGAATAAAAAGTTATTTTTTTTGTAAAGTAAAATAAAGGAAAAACATTTATTTACACTTAGGTAAATAAATAAGAAATATGATGCTTAAACACGAGGTTGGATTGAGTTGTGATGTAAACCTGCCCGGACCCGCCCGGCTGTCCAGTAGTCACAACAATACCTATCCAATGTGGGAGGTTTAAGCATATGTAAATTACTATAAATATTAAGTATAAATAAATAAAACATAGAAATAGGAATACACATATATTTACATTAGATAAATAAGAGATTAAATAAATTACATTTTTATATGTAATTAAAGAATATGTTTTACACTGAAAAGAAATTACATTTATATGTAATTAAGATTATAAGAACTAAATTACATTTTTATGTAATTAAGATTATAAGGGAGAAAATTATATTTTATGTAATAAAAAAATAATAATTATTATTATTATGTGCATAAGTATTTATTTACATTTTTTATGTAAATAAAAAGAATTAAAAGAATAATTATATGAATAGGATTTATTTACATTTTCTTATGTAAATAAAAAGAATCAATTTGTAAATAGTAATTATTTACATTTTCTTATGTATATAATAAAAAAGAAAGGTTAGAAAAGAACTTACATAAGATATTCTTTTTATGTTAAAAGGGAATATTAGAAAAGAATTAAAGAAATACAATTATTTACATTTGCTATGTAAATAGGATTGGCAAAGGAAATTGAAACTATTTATTTACAAATAGTGTAAATAAATATGAATAAGAAATTAGATACATTTATTTACAATTAATGTAAATAAATATAGTAAAAGTAAACCCTTTATTTACATTTAGGTAAATAAGTAAGAAAAAGATAAGAATATATTTATTTACATTTAGGTAATAAATAGGGTAAGAAAAAGAATGTAATTTATTTACATTTAAGGTAAATAAATTAAAACATAGAAAGAATATAATTTATTTACATTTAGGTAAATAAAACAAAATATAGGAAAAAGTATAATTTATTTACATTTAGTGTAAACAAAATAGAGTTATTAAAAATGATATTTTTATCGTCATTTTAGATGCGATTAAAAGAATAGACTTTTGAAGTTGGAATAGTCAAACGATTTATATTTATATATATATAAATATAAATTATAAATTAAACGGAATGCGCGCGACAGTTCGTGTATCGGCGATCATAACTTTAAACGGTTATACCGAAAGATCCGACCGTCGGATTTTCCCAAAACTGGAACCGTTAGGACCGTTTTGGGAAGATCTTCTCAACGATATAAGTTTCGTCAAAATCCAACGGTTAGATTTCAAGATATATTTAAATCAAAATTTGGTTAAAAACAGCGCCAGGGTCGCCCATCGACCCGAAGCGTCGTTAAATTAATTTAGGCTATTTTTATATAAATAAAAATAGCGATAGATCGTTATCAAATATCAATAACGATATGAAATGTTTTCAAATTATATATATATATATATATATATATATATATATATATATATATATATATATATATATATATGCGAGAATCATTTGAAAAGACCGAGTTCAATCTCATTTCAAATGATTACACGACGTTCTAAATCTAAGAGTTGAAGACGGCGATTGAAGACCGACGATCTTCACATCGAATGGGTAACTAGTGTTGAGGTCCTTGATTGATTTGCTCCCAAGATGGGGCTAAGATGGTAGTTATCCGGACGTAGTGTTGATTTGTACGGATTTGACTTTCGTCCAGACCCAGGGCATAAGTTCATAAATGGAATGTATGTCTGACGTTGTAGTCCCTTATACTACATTCGTTGATCTCTCTTAATATATATCTGTTTGGTGGTTAACACCCTTCTCTGAGACGTACGAGCTTAGAGGTTATATATTGGTAGAAATCAATGGTATAGTATGGACTGACAATATGGCATGCTAAGATGCATTGATCAAGGCTTTTGTTGAAAAGCAGGCCTTGTGGTTGATGATCAAAGCATAGTCTATTTAGGCATAGCTTTGTGTATATCGTGACTTCGCGAGCCTCACACCCCGGTATGAGTCAGAAACGGGATATGGACCGTAGGGAGTGCACACGTTTCTTTCTAGCTAGAGTGGTGTCAGTGACCTACCAGCCCTGACATTTTACTTATGTGGATGATGGATTTTGAGGCGCCTCGTTATTTTTATAGGCCGTTGGTGGTCATACTATAGGTTCAAAGGGACCGGGGAACGTGTGTTCAGGCATAACTAATCCACTGCCCATTGGCGGGGACCGGCCCTACCGCTTCCAAGGGTTCACTGCGGGGAATCCTGAGGCATTTGCTAGAGTGTCTCGAATCGGAGAGGATCTTGCCCCTAGCCTCGACTCATGATGGAATCCAAATTTCCAATACGCCCTTGCGGTTTTGATTGTAGAACTAGTATTGGCGACATGCTATATGGTAACCATGCCGTCTAGGATTGATACTTATGATTCAAATCTTTTTATTAAAACATATATACACTAATAATAATATCAAATCCGTTTTATACGTATCAAGCATCTTTTGACCATTATAAGGTAAAACCCTATCCTCTGGTGTGCGTTGCATTGTGTGATGGGACTTGGGTCTTATAATGGTTTCATTTTTCCAAAAAGACATTGCGTTATTTCTCGATTTACTTTGGTTTATGCACTGGCAATCCATAGGAGTAAACCCGTTCCGCGAAAGTGGCGTGGTCCTTGGATTTGTCTTATTAGTTATATTAGTTTAGAATTCTCACACCAGTCCCATGACTGACCTGTAGTTTGTTCACTGGCAAACTCGGGTGCCCTCTTTTCCACACGGGCAGTCGAGTAGCTTTTTGCAGATATCTCTCTCTTTAGCAGGATCCTGGATCGAAGCCTAAAGCTGTGTCCAGAGCTTAGTAGTCTTCCGCTGTTTGTTTGTATTATCTTTTATGTAAATTTATCTTCCGCTGTAATTTTATTTCCATGTACTCTGATATTCTGTACTCTGATGTAACATTATTGTAATGTTTATATAAGTCTGCTGTTATTGTTCTAATGTATTGTACGCCCAAAGTTAAAGTATTCGAAGATTTCCATCCTTTGGGTCAGACCTGTGTGGTTTATGGTCGATTCAAAGAGCGGGAATTTCCGGGTCTTTACAATGGTAATTAAATGTCTAACTCAGAAAATAAGAAAGGAAGGGATGTAATGATGGCATATGGTAGTTTGGCTAGAACCATGGTTTTCCATTAGCCATTTTGATCGATGAAAGCAAGTTCGATTATCGATGGATTCAAGGCTGATGTCGGTGATAGCTAGGATACTAGATGTTATGGTTGATCGCGTGCTTTCTTCTCTGTTTTCACTGGGTAGCCTATCATTATAGAATATTGAAGATAACCAGGATTGGGGGTTGTCCTTTCCTATTTTGTACTGACATGTGATGGATGGTTTAGTTTGATGGTTTCTGGACGGATCTGATTATTGAATCGTTTGTACTCATATTATCATATATAACTATTGTTAGTTATTTTATCGCTCGCTAAGATTGTTATCTGACTCAAGGTTTTAAGTTTCCCTCTTATCACCATGGGTTATTCATTAATGTTGTTGATGAGCAGACTGAATAGCAAGTAGCAGGTTTGGTGTCGATGATGTTGTAGGTGATGAGAAGGAGGCCGGCGTACTATTATTACCTACTATATAGATATCTCTTTTCTATCTCCATTGTATGTTGATGGTTATTAATACTCTGAGGGATGTAGTGAGGCATAATCTATTCAGAGATTCATGTAGTGAGATGTATTGTACTTGAGATTCTATGATTTTATGAAGGTTTGATTTTTCGTTCAATTATGCTTCACTACTATATCATATTGTATATCTTATTATTATATATTATCCATGCGCTGTGATTTATACGACATGTTCCATTTCGAGTTTTCTTCCTTGATGATCATCTCATATCAGCCTGAAACAGAATACAGTGCACCTTTACCTCAGTTCGGTGCAGAGAGTATGGGGTCATCGTCACACTTACCATAATAATGGCACTGGCTAGACGAGTGTCTCTAAAATGGAACGATCTCTGTTATCAATCTACCTTGCGGGTTTGTTATTGGGGGATGGGGGTCAAAATTAAAATTCTAATGAATAGACAAATTATATACTTTTATGAATAACATTACATATATCATTCTATTTTTACTTTAATCTTTATTAGGTTATTAGGATTTACAATACTCTCGCCTCAATGTGTAAATCGTACCCATCTACTCCCAAGTAGACCAAACTGAATCATAATATATGTAGCTATATTCCCAATATATTCAGGTACTGCCCATAGTACCATATCATATCCTACTCGATAGCTCTCCATCATTACACTACAAAAGAGTGCTGCTACAACATCTGTAAATGATTGCTTCGTAAGGCCTACAATACATACGTTCCGTCGTTTGATAGGAGAATGTGAAACTGTGTTCGCATAAGACTCTCCAATGCTCAGACATTCACAATGTATCACCCGGTGCATACATTGAGGATTCGTACATGATCGTTCTGTCTACACTTTGAGTTCCGCTAATAAGTGCATGACGGGGGCTCACTACAAAACTCAAAGGGGATTTACTACAATCTGAAAGGGAAACTATTAGGGTCCGCAGATGTTAAACTAGGTCTGCCCCTTTTCAAGCTTGGCTAAGGCTACATGCATCCATCTCTATACTAGAGGGAATACACTCTGGTGAGTTAAGGGCTTGCCCTAAAATAAACAAACTAAGAATCCAATTGGCATTGCTACCTCATCTAGCGTCCCGATAGCGAAGGATCACTGGCACGTTGGTTTAACCTACATCTTTCCCATACTCGCTATTGGTTAACAATGATAGGAATCTGATGGTTAGTATCATTTTTAAGTCCTGACCACGAAGCATGCTCACTGAGACGAGGTGATCGTTGTATCGTAAAGTCACCCAATATTGTAACGGGGGGGTTTTCGACCCAGAAAATCAACATAAATACACTGTCAATTTCTCGAGCATCGAAAATACCGGGACATTAATAGAAAGAATTTAGAGGGTGAGAAAGAAAAGATAGAACTAATAGAATAGAAGAAGAAGAAGATCACAACTGAACAGAATCAGAGTAACACGAAACTCGCAGCGGAACAAAATAAGATGCATTATATAACATAACTTTGAATACAAAACTGTATTGTATATACATACCATTATCAGAGTACAATACATCATATCACAGCGGAAATAACTCTACATAACTAATGGTGAAGCTTCCTGCTTTTGAGCTCCTCCAAGTGAATCTGCAAAGCCTGAAACACTTGACTGCCCGTAAAAATTTGGGCACCCAAGAGTTTAGGGAAAACAAACAAAATAAACTCTGGGTCAGTCATGGGACTGGTGTGAGTAAATTCCAACTATACGGTTTTACTTTGAAGAAAATCCTTTTGAAACAAAAGGATAATAGTAAGACCAGCCCACACATAAACATGGACGGCTTTTACCTTACTATAACCCAAATTACTTTGATATCAAAAACAGTGATATTATGATAATGTCTAAACAAATAATTATCCAAGTAGCAGAACGCTTGCATCTCACGTTCCACATATATAGTATAAAATCATAAACCGTAGGGCGCTTATCGGAAATGGTTTTCAACAGACAAGGTATGGGAGCACCTTCTGAATAGTGTACTCTAGAGGGGATACACTCAGGGTTCAACAAGAACGTCTTGCAACCCGGCCACACATGACCGCTCACTCATTTAGCTTGAGTGTCGCGAATATATTGCCACCACGGTTGTAGGCCATCCAACCGTCATCCGAAGATACAGAATCGAAAAGAAGTATAAATATGAATTTTCTCTAGATCGGTGACAATACACCCTGCTTGGGGATGACCCAACTAGCCATGCTGCCTAGCCCAACTTCTGTCACTTCCTGGTTGTGAGGCTAGAGGCTACGTCTATCTTCAGAACATCTGATCATCATTCACTTTGAATGTCACATCGTCAAATCCGTAATCATACATTGATTACACAAATGCACACTGGGTGTAGAACAAAGAGAAGTTACCTTCTCCCCACCAACTTGGTATATTTGTAAAATCAAACGGAGTGACAGTTGGAAATACTCTGTCAGACACTCGTCCATACAAGTTGTCCTGGGACTGGACAAACAAAACACCATTCTGGAACTGGACGACCCTTGCATTTAACTCCATCTTCAATTATCTTCAGCATATCTAATTCGCAATGATTATGCCTATACGGAGTGGTTTCCGGATAATATATCCAACCGGTCTCTCCGTATTGACAACGATGGTCAAAACACTTCGATAGTCGGTTATTTAACCATCGAAGTTAAAACAAACATCCATTCTAATGTATAACTAAACACCACACAACCACGGGCACTTTTATTTGACATTCGTTTTATTTTTCGAATTCTCATATCTTACCAGATATTTCTCAAATCCCGTTTTAGCCTTTTCATACTTCTGGGAAAACATTTCCAGTTATTATAAACTCTTATTCTTTCATGTTCCAGAAACATACGTTATTAACGTTCGAAACATTTTCATTCTTTTCACATTCCTTGGTTTCTACACTTGGTTCGTATACCCTATCTTCATTGGAAAATATTTCCAATTTCATTATAAATATTTTAATCGGCCAACCGTTTACTTTTAAAACATAATTCACTTTAAAATGTGAATACCATTTCTGTTATAGAAATCTGAATACCTTTATCAATTAACTCTTTATTCAAGTAATACTTATCTCGTTTACCGAAATCTCTTTCATACTTTTTCACTCCTATTCCACTTTATAAACTCTGTCTCTAAGTCAACTTCTTATCTAATCGATATCAAGTTTATAACTAAATATTGACTCATATCCTATTAACATTTATTTGTTTAAACTAAATGTTAATTATTCTATCAGATTATAATCCCTAAAAATAGTTTACTTTTAATACATTCGACACCGTCGAATTCTAATTACAAATCCTAATTATTTAATTCTAATCACATTTCGAACATCGAAATGTTGTCCTCAGTTTCTAATACGATTCCCCCATTTCTTTTTCTAAACTCTTTCTTATATTTCTTTGAACAAACGTCGTTACTTATTACTCTAGAATAATTGGATTTCAAACCAAACTGTTACATTTCCTAGGAAGTGCTGCTATATATAAAAGTCATACTTAAGTCAAATCAACAGCAGTTAATTTGTCGCTATAGTTCTAAACTTGTCATACGCTGTAATATTCTCCTTATAACTAATTACAGTCACACTTACCTTATCAACAGCGTTATTTTATTGCTATAGTTCAACTTGTCATACGCTGTAATATTCTTTGTTATAACTAATCTTGACATAACAGTCACACTTATCCTATCAACAGCGTTATTTTATCGCTATAATTCTAAGACTTGCATACGCTGCCATATTCCTTTTATACTAATCTTGCCATCTATTTCCGTCACAAAAATCTTGACATCTCTTTCTGTTACAAAAATCTTGACATCTCTTTCCGTTACAAAAATCTTGACATCTCTTTCTGTTACAAAATCTTGACATCTCTTTCCGTTACCAAAAATCTTGACATCTCTTTCCATTACAAACTGATATCGTTCCTCGGTAATAGCGAAGCCGTTCAAGTTGGGGTATTTTATTTACCTCTCAGACCTTGATCGACAACGTTCTTACCTTAGAACCGATACAAGTCTGTATTCAAATTCCTTATTACTTAATATATTTATTACATCGTATTTCCTTGTTGTATTTTGGAATATGGTTTTACAACACCATATTCTTACTTTGGAATCTCTGTGGTTTATGAATATTTAATTTAAACATTAACTCTTTGCTTTTTCCATTTCCCAGTTCTTATCTATAACCTCTTAAATGGTAATTAACTCTCATTAATTTCGATAAACTTATTTCTAACCTGTTTTCATTAGATTAATTAAAGACCAGTTAATCTAATAATCATGTTCCCAAATAACAGTTGATTAAATCAACTTATTTCCATCAGTAAATTCATTAACTGATTTTAATTACTTCTTAACATTAGATTAAACTAATTAATCTAATGACATCTCTAAATTATTTATCTTAAATATAATTATCCAAATATTTAATCGTCGGATAGTTTTTACTTTATAAACTTGTTTAAATATCAACAATCGCTTTTATTTGCTTTATAAAAACGAACTCTAAAATACTGGTTTATAATAGAACTTCTATTATAATTTAAAACTTCACTTTAATTATAAAAATATAATTTCTATAATTAACTTCATTGATTTTCCTGACGGTAAATCAGTTTCTTAACAAAACGATGGTTTTACGGTCGACTATTAACACTTTCTAAATCGATATCGTTTATTTATTTAATCTAAACAAATGTTGAATTTCCGTTCAATATCAATATTCACACCGGGTTTTAAATATAATTCGGGTTCAAACAGTGCATACACAACAAACAGTACATATAAATATCGAGGAATCCGGTCGGATTCCTCCAACCGGTTTCCGCATCCACAGATGTCAGTCAACACAATTTACACTAACTCTATACTAGGGGATATTTAAATCGATGAAATCAGTGTCCAACCGATGATGTGTACATATGCAACGATATAAATATTTAACCAATTTAATTGAAATCTACCTAATCGACCATCATACAGCATTCAAATAACATTTAAAATATAATTAAAATATTTTAAATAGATCAGAGTGAGTGATTTTACTCACCTTCGTGCGTTAACCGTTAAATAACGATTTGCGTCAGTCGATTAAACCAGGCGTTTAATCTCGCCATGAACGATCCCCAAGTGGCTTCAAACCAGTTCCACGGTGAAGTCTGCGTCCATACGATTCGAATGTGACTGATGACGTTCAATTCTTTCCATATTCGGTCCATTTCCCATTCTGACCTGCGCCTCAAACGATATCACCCGCTCCACTATTTCACGATTTCCCATCTCGTTGGTTTCACTGACAGTCATCCCATCCACCGCCCCCCATATTTAAGCAGCCTCACAATTTTTAAACAAAGGCATCACACCAAAAAGAAGAACCTGTACCCTTCTTCCTCTATTTGCATTCAATCCGCACCGTACGCTACCACTCAACCATAACTCCACGTTTAAACATGCATCAACGGCCCAATAGCTTCCCTCATATAATATGGTTTAAACACTATCACCATTTAAGTTTCCAAATCAACGTTTTCATCCCTATGTTCAACGCAGACCGCATGTATCTCCATACTTCTTCTGTAAAATACTCACCACTCCATTCCTCACGTGATAACTTCTCATCATCATGTTAAAACGTGGGTGCCTCCGCCACTTCACATCGTCGTAGTCGCCCATCTGCTCGACGTCAGAGGACCGCACCACTCCAGACAAAACCCCAACGCCTTCTTTCCTGCACAGCAAGTCCTCCATGTATACCAGTGCCGACGTCAGACTTCATACCACCAAATCACACTGTCAATGCTTCCTCCTCCACGTGCACCCATCATCGTACAGCTTGCGTCTCTCCATGCTGCTCCGTGCTACGGCATCTCGCAGCCTATATAGTGATCCACGACATTTCTAACGAGTTCGGTGAACTCTCGAGTTCCAAGAGAATCCGACAAATGTGAAGTTCTCGAATGGAGAAGTCAAATGAATTAACGAGAATAAGGTTTAAGGATTTCATATAAAACGTTGGATCCTTTTGTGGACGATCTAATTTGTTTTTGATTTTACTTTGCCATTGAAGGCTCCGGCGTTTCTGCAAAAGGAGGATGAAGTCTTTGTATATTTATACAATTTGATACTTCGTTGTTAAGCCTTGTACAGGAGGGCTAGGCTAAGGGTATGGCTCACAGTATGGTTTGTTTTCTGATGTGAAAGTAGTGGTTTCAATGTTGGTAGGTAGTAGTTTATAGTTTCCAAGTATCTTGCACAAGATATGGTGTCCTGCTTTTAATTCTTTTGCTTAAAAATTAGGTATTGTGTACTGCATATAGCCATTATTAGGGTAGGTCTTAGGCATTGAATTGAGTTGTCCCTTCAGTTGAGTTGCTAATCTAGGTTAGGCGATGGGGAGAGGTTATGGACATGAAAGCTTTTGTCTGTTCAGTAGGGAATGGTTTCAATTAATTAGACGTGTTGTGTTTCAATGTCTATGTGTCTCCATTTATTGTGATTGGGACAATACTTGCAGTAGGCCACGCTATAGGGTAGTGGTAGCACGTTCTGTGCAATTTCTTCAAAATTAAGGAATAGAGTAGCACGTAACTTCTATTTAGCCTAGTGGAACTTAGGCGTAAGGGTATAGGCTAACTTAGGGTATGGTAATTTACTTCATGGCAAAGTCTTGTTAAAATAAATCTTAGAATATTTGATTTCATATGTTCCTTCTATGTTTTATATTCGATATTTATCATTGTGTATAATTTCGTTCATGGCCAGGCTGCTACGGACAGAAATAAACGTACAGTCGTACTCAACGAGGTGTCACGATCCCAAAAATATAATAATATCGGTAGATGAACTCATTCTGTGAAATTCTGAAATACCGATATAGGGTACACAATACTCCAAATAAAAATTTGCATATTTAATTAATTAAAAATTTCAGAAAAATTCTAAAAATTAAATTATCGCTGCGCCCCAAAAGAACCTTATCCTGATTTGCCACAGATGTCAAGTTATATTCAAATAACCGTTACGGTCGATATACGATTTTACAGCGACTTTCTGAATATTTGATTTGGACATGTCCTGCAATCTGTACGACGAAATATCCATTTTCCACTTCCGTTGGAAAGATACAGTTCAACAGATTCCAACGTTTCTCGTTTCGAAGCAATCCGATTAAAAACGAGTCCGGTATACTCAGTTGAAGTTCAGAACGTTAAATTACGAACTACAGGGTCGTTCTGAGCTCGATTATAATTAATATATATTTATACACGTTCAACTTCGTTTTAATTAATATATAAATCCATTTATATTCTGAATTCAATATTTAAACTGATTTAAATATTCAAATACCAACCGACAAAAATGCGGGACGTTACAGACCTTCCCCCTTAAAATAATTTCGTCCTCGAAATTGCTAAGATAGGGAAAATGCTACAATCTCTGTTATAACATGGTTAAAAATCTTTTTGGTTTACTTCATAATTCCAGTTTCCACTGAACTTATTATTTCCAATTAAAATATTAATTCCTTATTATTTCGAATATTTTCGAAAATTTCTGAAAATTTCCTAACAGCTTAAATTTTCAGAGAATCTCGCCAGCATCTCCTCTGCACGGCTCACTCGGTATTACAACAACTTGCCACTCCAGGCCTTCTTCAATCCAAAAGAAAATCAAATAGCCAAACGGCTTGCCCAAACTGACTCATAAAAAATCTCATATTGTATATAAACGTGTACCTTCTCTGTTGGGCATTCAACTCTATCTCTGCCATCTGCTATCAAACCAGCATATCCAAGCATCCTTGGTTGATCTCCCATCAATCCGTTCTCAAACCAGTCTTTCTCTTTTACTAAGCCAAATTTCTATTTCAACTCCGATTCCACTCTCAGTTCTTAACCTTGTTAAGTTTTATTACGACATTCCATTTACTGATTTATTTCTCAAATCAGTTATCTCCATCTCTAATTCAAAATTCGATTCTTATTCTCCAAGAATCAATTCATTTTTAATAACTCGAATCTCCAATATTTTTCTTTTATAATTTTCATTCTGGATCTTTCCAAATTCAGTCTAGTTTTGTTATCTTTGTTTAAATTCCATTTTTACCATTTTAACTCCATAAGTTAAATTTTTATTTCAGAATTCAAATTCCTGGGATTTATTTCAAATCAGTTTGAAATCATATATAATTCAAAACATTTGAATTTCTGACAACTTGCTTCTCAAACAATACAAAACAAAATCTTTGGTAGTAATCCGTCACTTACAGACTCGAAAATGAACACCGATAATGTCGCGATCATCATCGGAATTTATTTTCCAACCATCGAAGTGGGTTCAATACTGTATTACTTTCAAAACTCATTTTTAAACACTTTATTTTGAAATTTCATCAAAATATTCTTTTCGAAATGCTTGGAAAAATATCTTTGAATTCACCCAGGATCTTAAAATTCCATATATTTAATTCAAATTCAATTCTTTTCCAAGTTTCCAGAGTTTTAACTCAGTTCTTGTTTTAAATTCAGATTCAGTTCATTTGGTTTTGCATATCATACTTATATAATATTTCGATTGGTAATTTATATAACCAACTCAATTATAGATCTTATTTGATCATAATAACGATCAATACTATAATAATCTCAAGATATATACTCCTTTTATATCAAAATATATTTTGGGTAAAATTATTTTATTTACACAGCTTTCAAAACATTATCATGTCGAATTACTCTGTTCAAGAGTTTAGAAACACCTATCGACCCAGTTTGCATTACTGTTTCGACCAGAATTTATAAACCACTCGACTGACCAGTCAACACAATATAAAACAGATTTTATATTGATTACAAATACGCACTCATCTATATACACTCAACTCAATCTAGAGTATTTCTAACTCCATCTCTATTGAGTTACGCCACAGAGCCAAGGTAATCACTTAACCTTCAGCTCTGATACCATCTGTAACGGGGGGGTTTTCGACCCAGAAAATCAACATAAATACACTGTCAATTTCTCGAGCATCGAAAATACCGGGACATTAATAGAAAGAATTTAGAGGGTGAGAAAGAAAAGATAGAACTAATAGAATAGAAGAAGAAGAAGATCACAACTGAACAGAATCAGAGTAACACGAAACTCGCAGCGGAACAAAATAAGATGCATTATATAACATAACTTTGAATACAAAACTGTATTGTATATACATACCATTATCAGAGTACAATACATCATATCACAGCGGAAATAACTCTACATAACTAATGGTGAAGCTTCCTGCTTTTGAGCTCCTCCAAGTGAATCTGCAAAGCCTGAAACACTTGACTGCCCGTAAAAATTTGGGCACCCAAGAGTTTAGGGAAAACAAACAAAATAAACTCTGGGTCAGTCATGGGACTGGTGTGAGTAAATTCCAACTATACGGTTTTACTTTGAAGAAAATCCTTTTGAAACAAAAGGATAATAGTAAGACCAACCCACACATAAACATGGACGGCTTTTACCTTACTATAACCCAAATTACTTTGATATCAAAAACAGTGATATTATGATAATGTCTAAACAAATAATTATCCAAGTAGCAGAACGCTTGCATCTCACGTTCCACATATATAGTATAAAATCATAAACCGTAGGGCGCTTATCGGAAATGGTTTTCAACAGACAAGGTATGGGAGCACCTTCTGAATAGTGTACTCTAGAGGGGATACACTCAGGGTTCAACAAGAACGTCTTGCAACCCGGCCACACATGACCGCTCACTCATTTAGCTTGAGTGTCGCGAATATATTGCCACCACGGTTGTAGGCCATCCAACCGTCATCCGAAGATACAGAATCGAAAAGAAGTATAAATATGAATTTTCTCTAGATCGGTGACAATACACCCTGCTTGGGGATGACCCAACTAGCCATGTTGCCTAGCCCAACTTCTGTCACTTCCTGGTTGTGAGGCTAGAGGCTACGTCTATCTTCAGAACATCTGATCATCATTCACTTTGAATGTCACATCGTCAAATCCGTAATCATACATTGATTACACAAATGCACACTGGGTGTAGAACAAAGAGAAGTTACCTTCTCCCCACCAACTTGGTATATTTGTAAAATCAAACGGAGTGACAGTTGGAAATACTCTGTCAGACACTCGTCCATACAAGTTGTCCTGGGACTGGACAAACAAAACACCATTCTGGAACTGGACGACCCTTGCATTTAACTCCATCTTCAATTATCTTCAGCATATCTAATTCGCAATGATTATGCCTATACGGAGTGGTTTCCGGATAATATATCCAACCGGTCTCTCCGTATTGACAACGATGGTCAAAACACTTCGATAGTCGGTTATTTAACCATCGAAGTTAAAACAAACATCCATTCTAATGTATAACTAAACACCACACAACCACGGGCACTTTTATTTGACATTCGTTTTATTTTTCGAATTCTCATATCTTACCAGATATTTCTCAAATCCCGTTTTAGCCTTTTCATACTTCTGGGAAAACATTTCCAGTTATTATAAACTCTTATTCTTTCATGTTCCAGAAACATACGTTATTAACGTTCGAAACATTTTCATTCTTTTCACATTCCTTGGTTTCTACACTTGGTTCGTATACCCTATCTTCATTGGAAAATATTTCCAATTTCATTATAAATATTTTAATCGGCCAACCGTTTACTTTTAAAACATAATTCACTTTAAAATGTGAATACCATTTCTGTTATAGAAATCTGAATACCTTTATCAATTAACTCTTTATTCAAGTAATACTTATCTCGTTTACCGAAATCTCTTTCATACTTTTTCACTCCTATTCCACTTTATAAACTCTGTCTCTAAGTCAACTTCTTATCTAATCGATATCAAGTTTATAACTAAATATTGACTCATATCCTATTAACATTTATTTGTTTAAACTAAATGTTAATTATTCTATCAGATTATAATCCCTAAAAATAGTTTACTTTTAATACATTCGACACCGTCGAATTCTAATTACAAATCCTAATTATTTAATTCTAATCACATTTCGAACATCGAAATGTTGTCCTCAGTTTCTAATACGATTCCCCCATTTCTTTTTCTAAACTCTTTCTTATATTTCTTTGAACAAACGTCGTTACTTATTACTCTAGAATAATTGGATTTCAAACCAAACTGTTACATTTCCTAGGAAGTGCTGCTATATATAAAAGTCATACTTAAGTCAAATCAACAGCAGTTAATTTGTCGCTATAGTTCTAAACTTGTCATACGCTGTAATATTCTCCTTATAACTAATTACAGTCACACTTACCTTATCAACAGCGTTATTTTATTGCTATAGTTCAACTTGTCATACGCTGTAATATTCTTTGTTATAACTAATCTTGACATAACAGTCACACTTATCCTATCAACAGCGTTATTTTATCGCTATAATTCTAAGACTTGCATACGCTGCCATATTCCTTTTATACTAATCTTGCCATCTATTTCCGTCACAAAAATCTTGACATCTCTTTCTGTTACAAAAATCTTGACATCTCTTTCCGTTACAAAAATCTTGACATCTCTTTCTGTTACAAAATCTTGACATCTCTTTCCGTTACCAAAAATCTTGACATCTCTTTCCATTACAAACGGATATCGTTCCTCGGTAATAGCGAAGCCGTTCAAGTTGGGGTATTTTATTTACCTCTCAGACCTTGATCGACAACGTTCTTACCTTAGAACCGATACAAGTCTGTATTCAAATTCCTTATTACTTAATATATTTATTACATCGTATTTCCTTGTTGTATTTTGGAATATGGTTTTACAACACCATATTCTTACTTTGGAATCTCTGTGGTTTATGAATATTTAATTTAAACATTAACTCTTTGCTTTTTCCATTTCCCAGTTCTTATCTATAACCTCTTAAATGGTAATTAACTCTCATTAATTTCGATAAACTTATTTCTAACCTGTTTTCATTAGATTAATTAAAGACCAGTTAATCTAATAATCATGTTCCCAAATAACAGTTGATTAAATCAACTTATTTCCATCAGTAAATTCATTAACTGATTTTAATTACTTCTTAACATTAGATTAAACTAATTAATCTAATGACATCTCTAAATTATTTATCTTAAATATAATTATCCAAATATTTAATCGTCGGATAGTTTTTACTTTATAAACTTGTTTAAATATCAACAATCGCTTTTATTTGCTTTATAAAAACGAACTCTAAAATACTGGTTTATAATAGAACTTCTATTATAATTTAAAACTTCACTTTAATTATAAAAATATAATTTCTATAATTAACTTCATTGATTTTCCTGACGGTAAATCAGTTTCTTAACAAAACGATGGTTTTACGGTCGACTATTAACACTTTCTAAATCGATATCGTTTATTTATTTAATCTAAACAAATGTTGAATTTCCGTTCAACATCAATATTCACACCGGGTTTTAAATATAATTCGGGTTCAAACAGTGCATACACAACAAACAGTACATATAAATATCGAGGAATCCGGTCGGATTCCTCCAACCGGTTTCCGCATCCACAGATGTCAGTCAACACAATTTACACTAACTCTATACTAGGGGATATTTAAATCGATGAAATCAGTGTCCAACCGATGATGTGTACATATGCAACGATATAAATATTTAACCAATTTAATTGAAATCTACCTAATCGACCATCATACAGCATTCAAACAACATTTAAAATATAATTAAAATATTTTAAATAGATCAGAGTGAGTGATTTTACTCACCTTCGTGCGTTAACCGTTAAATAACGATTTGCGTCAGTCGATTAAACCAGGCGTTTAATCTCGCCATGAACGATCCCCAAGTGGCTTCAAACCAGTTCCACGGTGAAGTCTGCGTCCATACGATTCGAATGTGACTGATGACGTTCAATTCTTTCCATATTCGGTCCATTTCCCATTCTGACCTGCGCCTCAAACGATATCACCCGCTCCACTATTTCACGATTTCCCATCTCGTTGGTTTCACTGACAGTCATCCCATCCACCGCCCCCCATATTTAAGCAGCCTCACAATTTTTAAACAAAGGCATCACACCAAAAAGAAGAACCTGTACCCTTCTTCCTCTATTTGCATTCAATCCGCACCGTACGCTACCACTCAACCATAACTCCACGTTTAAACATGCATCAACGGCCCAATAGCTTCCCTCATATAATATGGTTTAAACACTATCACCATTTAAGTTTCCAAATCAACGTTTTCATCCCTATGTTCAACGCAGACCGCATGTATCTCCATACTTCTTCTGTAAAATACTCACCACTCCATTCCTCACGTGATAACTTCTCATCATCATGTTAAAACGTGGGTGCCTCCGCCACTTCACATCGTCGTAGTCGCCCATCTGCTCGACGTCAGAGGACCGCACCACTCCAGACAAAACCCCAACGCCTTCTTTCCTGCACAGCAAGTCCTCCATGTATACCAGTGCCGACGTCAGACTTCATACCACCAAATCACACTGTCAATGCTTCCTCCTCCACGTGCACCCATCATCGTACAGCTTGCGTCTCTCCATGCTGCTCCGTGCTACGGCATCTCGCAGCCTATATAGTGATCCACGACATTTCTAACGAGTTCGGTGAACTCTCGAGTTCCAAGAGAATCCGACAAATGTGAAGTTCTCGAATGGAGAAGTCAAATGAATTAACGAGAATAAGGTTTAAGGATTTCATATAAAACGTTGGATCCTTTTGTGGACGATCTAATTTGTTTTTGATTTTACTTTGCCATTGAAGGCTCCGGCGTTTCTGCAAAAGGAGGATGAAGTCTTTGTATATTTATACAATTTGATACTTCGTTGTTAAGCCTTGTACAGGAGGGCTAGGCTAAGGGTATGGCTCACAGTATGGTTTGTTTTCTGATGTGAAAGTAGTGGTTTCAATGTTGGTAGGTAGTAGTTTATAGTTTCCAAGTATCTTGCACAAGATATGGTGTCCTGCTTTTAATTCTTTTGCTTAAAAATTAGGTATTGTGTACTGCATATAGCCATTATTAGGGTAGGTCTTAGGCATTGAATTGAGTTGTCCCTTCAGTTGAGTTGCTAATCTAGGTTAGGCGATGGGGAGAGGTTATGGACATGAAAGCTTTTGTCTGTTCAGTAGGGAATGGTTTCAATTAATTAGACGTGTTGTGTTTCAATGTCTATGTGTCTCCATTTATTGTGATTGGGACAATACTTGCAGTAGGCCACGCTATAGGGTAGTGGTAGCACGTTCTGTGCAATTTCTTCAAAATTAAGGAATAGAGTAGCACGTAACTTCTATTTAGCCTAGTGGAACTTAGGCGTAAGGGTATAGGCTAACTTAGGGTATGGTAATTTACTTCATGGCAAAGTCTTGTTAAAATAAATCTTAGAATATTTGATTTCATATGTTCCTTCTATGTTTTATATTCGATATTTATCATTGTGTATAATTTCGTTCATGGCCAGGCTGCTACGGACAGAAATAAACGTACAGTCGTACTCAACGAGGTGTCACGATCCCAAAAATATAATAATATCGGTAGATGAACTCATTCTGTGAAATTCTGAAATACCGATATAGGGTACACAATACTCCAAATAAAAATTTGCATATTTAATTAATTAAAAATTTCAGAAAAATTCTAAAAATTAAATTATCGCTGCGCCCCAAAAGAACCTTATCCTGATTTGCCACAGATGTCAAGTTATATTCAAATAACCGTTACGGTCGATATACGATTTTACAGCGACTTTCTGAATATTTGATTTGGACATGTCCTGCAATCTGTACGACGAAATATCCATTTTCCACTTCCGTTGGAAAGATACAGTTCAACAGATTCCAACGTTTCTCGTTTCGAAGCAATCCGATTAAAAACGAGTCCGGTATACTCAGTTGAAGTTCAGAACGTTAAATTACGAACTACAGGGTCGTTCTGAGCTCGATTATAATTAATATATATTTATACACGTTCAACTTCGTTTTAATTAATATATAAATCCATTTATATTCTGAATTCAATATTTAAACTGATTTAAATATTCAAATACCAACCGACAAAAATGCGGGACGTTACAAATATCCTTCTGACTGCCTACACTATAAAAGCATTCAAGGCATACCCTCTTGACGGATACTACATACCTGCTTCCAACGGACATCTTAACTATGATTACATCAAGGGGTCATCCTCAGGGTATCCTCGCTTTAAAGACTACGCTTCCTATCTTCAACATGGCTGGTCCCGATCTTTTTGAGATCATCATACCTCAATTGATAGGGAATGCAACTATAAACGCGAGTTATGAGATCAATGTGTTTTAGTGAATCTGCTGTGGCATGCTTCGCTAAGCATGTCTTCATATTCTCTTTATACTACTCTAAACGCATCTCACATTTCTTATTAGACCATATGTCTAAAAAATTTCTTACGCATCTAATTCTCTTATGTCTCTAAATCTGCTTTTATTGCTTTATTATGATATTATTTCTTATTTTCTCTTATCTGCTTTTTATGACAATCTCAGTCTTGGAGCTATGTCTATATGTAACAACCCAGGATTTTGGAACCAATTTAAAATTTTTGTTTTAGCCATTTTAATGGGTTTTGAATATTTAAAATAATGTTAATAAATTTGTGATTGTTGAAATTAAATTCAACTATAACGCTTTGGACATATTTTAAAATCTAACCGTTAGATTTCAAATCTCTTATATTCATTGGAAAGCTCTTTTCGATACAAACCCAACGGTTCTGGTTTTAAAATATGTCCAAATCGTTATAATCGGTATCAGAGCCTTTAATTGGGTTAAAGAACCAATGTCACTTAGAACAAAGTTCACGATAAAGCCCAAAATCTTATTCCTTTTGTATTATTAGTCTGATATGGAAATTCATATTGATTTAGACTGATCTGATTTCCATGGAGATTAACGTACAAATTTAATTAATTACCCTTAAAATTTTAATCCCCTCATTAACGTTAATCCCTTCTTCTAATACATCTCCTCCTCCATCTCCAGTAATACAGCCGCACCTCCAAATCATGCCATGGGTGAACATTCCCCACCAATTCCTCCTTCCACACAACCCTTAAAATCAAAATAAATTCACCATAATTTCTCTTTTCAATCCCTCTATAATCTTAACCCATTATTGTTAACCTCGAGCCTCTCCTCCAAAAGTCGACGTCGGCTCCTTCACCACGCAACAATATCGGTTGCGATCTTTTTTTATTATTTTATTCCCAAAAATTCAACTCGATGCTAAATCACACCCTGAATCCATATACGACACCCATTTCTAGAATCAAAGCACCAATCTCACAAGCTACCCAACCCTAGGCTATTGTATTCCCACAACAACGGAAAAGGGGTGATCGAGTCTCCAAAAATGTATAAAAAGAAGAAGAGTAACTTTTCAAAAATCTAACCATATGTGTTTTATGATTTAAGGATTTTATTTTAATGCATATACAGTTGTAAATTGCATTCTGGATGATATTTGAATGTTGAATGATTATTTATCATTATTGTTGTATACATACAATGTATAAAATCCATATAACTAAAATTATATGGTAATTGAATGAGTCGCATTCCGATTCAGAAATAAAGAATATTTTAAAATAATATTCAGTGAAGAATTAAATATATGAACGAATATTTTAAAATAATATTCACTAGGTAATCAAAATATGATTTTAATGTCGAATTTTGGATGGACACGAGAATATATAAAAATATGAAGCCAGGTCAAGTATAGAAACGCCATTTTAACACAAACGGGTTTATCGATCGATTTTATTCATTTTAAAATGAATACGAAAAGGAAATGGATTTCAAAATCAGATATTTTGAAAATTTATCATTTTAATATTATAATGATATGGAATACTCAATTTTGATTTAAAATTGAAAATGAAGTTGAAATCGTTTTAAAATGAATTTATAAACGAGTTATAAAATATGTTTTAAACAGAAATCGACGATATATATATTATATATTATATATATTTAATGGCCTGAATAAAACGCGCCGCGCAACGATTGTTTGCGAATTTCGACCATTGACTTCAAATTGATGTAACAGGAGATCTAACTGTCGAATTCTCCTAAAACTAGAACCGTTGGGATCGTATCGTAAAGAGGTTTCCAGTGATAATAAGAGATTTGATATCTAACGGTTGGATTTTAAATTATGTCCAAATCAATTTCAGAAAAGGTCGCTATGAATGTTCGGTAGCCGTTATTGGAAACCGGCTGTAAGGGCCTTAATAAAATTATTTAAAATGTGGAAAATAGTATAAAATTGTAATAATTGATTTGGAAAGATTTTGGATGAAAATCCCAGGTTTTAAAAGATAAAAATATATTTTTATCGAAATGAACTAGTTATTAACTAGAATAATAATCCAATTTTTTTAAATAAATAAATTGTATTTGAAATGGTTTTGAAATAACCATAATTTTCCAACGTATGAATTGGAACAGATTGGAATGGAAATAATCTTCGGAATATTTCTATATTGGACTCCATGATTATACAGATATTGTTGAGGAATTTGGAAGATATATATATCGTTATTCCCTATACGATATTTGTTGGTTTCAAAATTTGATATTGTATATAAGCCGATATAATTTATATTCAGAGCCTTGTATTTAATATCAAATTGGATTTTGGGGTTTGTCGTGAATGGTGTCTTTATTAACACTGTTCTTAAACCCCGATGAGAAAAGAATAAACCTTTTAAATAAGATT
This sequence comes from Allium sativum, assembly GCA_030737875.1. Lineage (NCBI taxonomy): Eukaryota > Viridiplantae > Streptophyta > Magnoliopsida > Asparagales > Amaryllidaceae > Allium > Allium sativum. The sequence goes on from JASFAX010000033.1 coordinate 12,760,257, forward strand.
TTGAGAACTTTACCAATTAATTAATATTTAATTGGAATTGAATTGAAATTGGATTTTTGGGTTTATCACGAACGGTTTTTTAAATAACACTTGTTCTATAACCCAATTAACAGTGAAAATATGATTTGGAATTAATTATTCTTTTTATTAAGATTTAATGGAAATTTTCCAAAGTAAAGCTTTCCAATTTAATATATTAAATTGGAATTGAATGGAATTCGATTTGATAGTAATCGAGATGAGCTTCTATGAAGGAAGACCGTTACTATAGATGGAATTTAAAAGGCTTGGCCGTTACCCCATTTATATTATTAGTCTGATACAGAAATTTATATTGATTATATACTGACCTATTTTCCGTGAAGATTCCATAGTTAATGGAAGAGGATTTGGGTTTACCGTGAACGGTGTTTTAAATGACATTGGTTCTTTAACCCAGCTAGAGGCATGATTTATTTTCCTAAAGTTGAATAATCATTAAGTAATGATTTTTGAGATTAAAACCGAACTAGAGTTTATTGAATCTTTAATTAGATGGAAATGGGGTAATTAAATTTACCAATTTCAAGAAATGATCGAGAATGGAGTTCCGCCAGTTTTACTCTAGGCGATAGTCAAATCTTTGATTAGATTTAAACATGAAATGGTAATCAAATTTACTGATAACACCGTGGGTATTAGATATGGAGTACTACCAATTTTTCTCCATGGGATGGATAGGTTGGGATTGGGTTAATATATATAAATGATTACTTCGGTAAGGCTCGCTAATCCCGACTAGTTGATAAACCTTAATTTGGTTTAGAATTGATAAAGGATAAAATCATATCTTTTGAATTGATATTAAAAGGAAGATTAAAGAATAGATGTAATGGATTTTATCTTTGATAAAATTTATGGGAACCTTACCCTAAAAATGTGAATATTTGAATAAAAGTATATTTTGAATTAGAATCACGTAGGTGCACTGATAATATATGATTTGATAATAATTATTATGTGATGATTGTTATATGTTGCCGATTTCCCTTAGTTAGGAAAAATCACTAAGCGTTGAAATGATACATACCCGAATGAACGTTAGATTAGGGGAAACCGTTAAGTGTTGAAATGATAGACCTGAACGATTTTTACTGAATCTGGAATTGTGGGTTGAAATGATAGACCCGTAGAAATTTTATAAATTGCGGGTTGAAATGATAAATATCCATATCACTTGACCATAGGGTAGAAAACTATATACAGACACCGTTGATTATGATTTCGAAGTAAAGTGATTTGGAAAATTTAATTTTAAAATGATACTTTTAGATTTTAAACTTATATTTTACAAATTTTAAATTATATGTTTTAAAATGATTGTTATCGGTAAATATAGATTTAAATACTTATCTAAGATTTTACTTATAATTTTATTTATTTTAAGCCATATTTTTTAATTATGTAAGTATTTTAAACATATATTATAATAAATATCTTTTTTAAAACTATTTTTAAATTATTTTAAATTTATATATGTTATAATCCATTTTTCTAATTTATTTTAAAATTTTATAAACTTATATATATGTCTATTTTCAAAATTAATATTTTTGTATATATATTTTAAAACCTTTAATAACAAACTAGAAGGTGTGTTAAGGTTTTCGCGATTTGAATTTGAGTTTTAAAGATTTTAAATTTATATAAAGATACTTGATTTATTGAATGAACTCATATAAGAAATGAATTTGAATTTGAATTGGTCTGAACTTATAAGAGATAAATTTGAATTGTGAAATTGATTCTAAATTCGAATCTTCCAAATTTAAGTGAAAAATTATTTGAATTTATAATTGATATGAATTGAATTTGATTTTAAAGTGATAGAATATGAATTGGAATATTTATAATTGATTTTATATATGGAATTGATGTTATAAATCATTTGGTTTGAATTAAGAAATTGGTTAAATTGAATTTATAAGAATGGTTTTAAAACGAATGTTTTGAATTTATAAGTAATGATTTCGAATTATACGACTTGGGTGATAAAATATGATATATGATTTGAAGCATATAAACTGAAATTGAACCTAAGTGATTGAAATTTTGATTCGACTTAAAAGAATTCTTATAAAGGTAAACTGGATTATGCGAACTGTCTGGATTTATAAATAACAATTTCGAATTTTATGACTTGACTTATGAAACACGATATGATATGGTAATGTATGTTTTGACTTAAAATGGTATATTGTGAATTCGAACCAAAATGTTGAATTTTTGAATCGACTTAAAGTGAATTCGTGAATAGTTTGAAAAATTGGATTTTCAAATATGAATCGAACTAAAATATCCTCGAAGTTAAATATTTTAGTATTGAGTCAAATGGTAATCGAGACCTTTAAGGTATGATTAAATTTAAGTTGATTTGGTTTGAAAATCGTTTTGCGAATAGTTTCAGATATTATATAAAGTCGTAGTTAAATAGTATAATATTGGTTTATACTAAAGTTTGAGATATTTTTGATATGATTTTATAAATCAATTTATTAAAGTAATTTAAAAGAGTTGTTTTCAAAATTAAGTATAATCGAAGTTAAATATCTAATTTTGATTTCAGATTTAAATATGAGATTTCGTATAATCAATTTTATAAAGTGATTTATAAAATAACGGCCACGGTGTGAAAAATGAAACGTTTGGTTGTTAAAGAAACCGGGATCGGCTATTGTCGTACTCTCTACCAATACCGAAAACGAATTTAACAACTGTGTACGCGGTGGAGTTCCAGAATGAAGTAGGATGGTTTGGCAAATGACTCTATTTTCTATTTCATATTAATTACGAGACCCTGCCTACCTTGAGTCGGCTTGAAGTGACTAAAACAGGAGCTACGCCGAGACCAAGTGAGGTCATACCTCCTATCAAGCGCACTTCTTCAATACTATTCTATTACGTTGAGATTTGATTGGGCCCTTTTGATTATGGGTGTGTGTCTCGAGGTGGGCAGTATTCGCTGCTATGCGTTACCACTAGTTTAGTTCAATAAATGGTGAATCCAGCCGGGCATTCCTTGCGTGCCTTGTCACATGCCCTGTACGAGCCCACTACGATTTTGTTTTGAACTGTTTTATATGGTGTAACGACACACATTCTACGCATCAGGGGATCGTAGAATATTTATTTCATTCTCATATGAAGTTTTATAGTCATGTAACTTTGGGGAACGACCATCGGGGTCATTTCCCATGTTCACGATTTTTGCCGAATTTTAGATGACCGTTTTGCCCCTGGCGAATCTTATTTCGCCTATAACTTTTGATTGGTAAGGAGTTTTGACTTGAAACCACTTCCATTGGATTCGAATGATGAAGATTGGTTACATTAATCAAACGGACTTACCTTTTGGGAGATATGGTTCAAATAAGATTTGGAGATGGAAAAACAGCCTAATCTGGCTTAGTAGGGTGATTAGCAGCTAGGCCCATAACCTATTTCAAGATTAGGGTTATGGGAGGGCTGAAAGGAGCTAGAGAATAGTTTTTTTTATTTTTCCAATCGCCACAAACATTTCTCTAACCCTAGTAATGGCCTCCATCCTCCAAATCCTATTCTAATCGCTTCCTAATCGCTAATTAAGGAAAACTACACCAAATTAAGGCGGATTAGCGTCAAAATCAGAGATAGAGCTGCAGTTATACATAGGAATCCATGCCAAATCAGTGGATTTTTCATATCTATAATTTATTTGTGGCTAAGGTGAGTGATTTGCACTTTTATTCACTAATTACGGCTAATTAGGGGTGATTAGTGACAATTAGCGAAATTATGCTTCATAAAAATCTGGATAAATATGTAGAAATTCTAAAATTTTATTTTATGTTACTGATATAAATTTGGGTTTATTTGGATTAAGTTTGCTAATCCTATTGCTAGATCTAGTTAAACATGATTAAGGGGAAAACATGGGTTTTGGGTATGTTTGATCAATAGTAACATGTTAAAATGGTTGTTTTGGTGTTTATGGTCGATTCTATATGTTGCTACTACTGTTTGGTATGCTTTGTGATTGTATAGTAAAGTTAGAATGGTCGAAAATGTCGTCGTATGGCGTAAATAGCTCGTTGGAAAAGTTGTAGGAAATTGGTCAGACCCGATCGTGAAACACCCCCACGGACTGACCCGCTCGTGACCAGGGTATCACGACCCGACCCGCTTGTGAAGCATGTATCATGAACCAAAGCAGCATCTTGACCCGAACCAAGGAGCCTGGCATGAACCGCCTTCTATGAACCGGGCCACCACGAGCCGGATCAGGATAAGGATCACGAACCGTATCCATATAAGGACCACGAGCCGGGTCCATACGAGGACCATGAACCGATCCAACCAGAAGCTCACGAACCAATGCCACAAGCCGTGAGTCGATGTTAGGGGACGAGCCGCCTTCGACCAACCGACTAGGGTTGTCACTTACGAACCGACCCGAACTGAGAGGTGCACCACGAACTGCTTCAGGGGAGCATGAACCGAATCGAATGGAGGCTTGTTTTCTGAACCGAACCGGAGATGACCAAAATCTGAAATGCAAAGGAAGTCTAGATGAGAAGTGATAGCTCAAGATCCAAATGGGGATTGATAGGTTAACTTCTAAAGTTGGGCTTTGCTGCGGGACGTGTGCAAAGGGGTTATCAATATCTATAACTTTGGTTCACTATTAAGGTAGGAGGCATTGACTATGGACCAGTGGGATCAGAGGTTGCATGGGATCGTACTCCATCAGGGTCCCCAAAGGCAAAGTGGTCATAGTGATAGTTGTACGGAGTTGCTTTCATGGCCCCAATAGTTCTGGTGATCAAAGTGGTGGATATCGTATGCTTTACGCACTGAGTGAGTGATATGAGGATGATTGCTATGTTTCACGTTTGCTATCACCATGACATGTACACTCCCATTTTTACACTTTATGTTATTGTTACCTTAGAGTATCGTACATCTTGTTGTGATAACTCTTTGGTTGTAGGTCCAAGTTCAGGTATGATTATTTATACTGTTATTGTTTTATTTAGCTGCTATCGCTCATACCAGACTTTTGTCTGACCTAAAGTTTTATGTCTCTTCTTCTTACTCTGGGTGCTCCTAAACGAGCAGACTAGAGGCAGGTTAGGTTCTGATGCACGAGTAACCATCCGGAGATGAGCAGGAGGCTTCCACGTAACTATTTACATATATTCTCCCGGTGTTGTTGCTGGTCACTGCTTCGGGCCTTAGTAGTGTGCCTTTTCTATTTTACTTTAGAGACAATATTTTGAGGTTGTAATAACGATGGTTTGGATCATAAGTTGTATTTTGGATTCCGCTGCTATGATGGTTTAGTTTTCAGCTTATTCACTGTCACGCCAGTTTTATGTCAAGTTATGTTATTATTATATTTTATTCCATGCGCTGTGAGATATACTACAGGTTCTTGGTGAACCATAGTTTCAAAACCCTTTTCTTTGACGACCGTTCTGTGCTAATCGGGCATTGGTAGCGCATTTCGAGGGGAATTCGGTTGGCGCGAGGCAGGCCGTCACACTTGGTATCAGAGCCTTAGTTGCGTCGTTTAACCTAGGGGAAGACATCAGGGAGAGATAGTATACGTATCTGAGAGCGTATGTTTGTGATATTTTGGTTTTCAAAAACTATATATATGTACTATTAGTATAGTATATCTAAGGATGAAGTCGCACTGCATGGGCACCACTAAGGTGGTTAATCGTTTTCCCTCTACAGATTGAATGATGGATCGAAATACGAGGAATACAATGAGGAACACCGCATTAGGAGTTGAAGAGGAAGCAGGTTCAGGGGACAACATTGGGAATGTCCCTGATATAAGGACAATGTTTACTTCCTTCATGCGGGAGATGCTAAGGGATGCTCTGGGAGCAGTTCCTAATGCTACTAACGGTGGTGATGCATTAGTGCAGGCGCCTAGGGCCGATCTCGCCAAGTTTAATAAGGAGTCCCATAAAAAGAGAAAGCAGAACCAAGACAAGGCTGGTCAAAAAAAGGGGAATAAGAAGGGTATCCGGTGTTTTAGCTGCGACAAGAAGGGCCACTATGCCAGAGACTGTCGAGCGAAGCAAGGGGAAAGGAAGTGCTTCAATTGTGGCCAAGTGGAACATCTCAAGAAAGAATGTCCACAACCCGCTAAGAAGAAGATTGTGGAAGCATATGCTATCAACGTCGTTCCTTCTTCGTCGAATGCCCCAACTGCGGCAGAGAAGGGTAAGGGTGTCGTTATTCAATGTATGTTTTCCATTTAAGAGGTTTCTGTTCTAGTTTTTTTTGTACCGGGCTTCCCATTCCTTCGTATCTAGTGACCCGGTAGATAGGTTGGGATTGGAACCTGAGATAGTCAACAGACCTTTTGTTGTGAAAAAACCGACCGGTTGTTCGACTGGCCTTAGTATGATTTGTCATAAAGCAGTCTTATCGAGTCATGGATGTATGTTTGCTTGTGATTGGTTTGTTTTGGGCTTTACTGGGTATGGCATTATTTTGGGAGTCGATTGGCTCTAATGGCATGGGTGGTGGTGGACTTTGAGGGGACTTCAGTGACCATTAGAGTGGATGATGGGCGGAGGGTACTGTTTGGTAGCCTACCTAGTGATGGGGTGATGGCTAGTTTTCTAAATTCCCTCGACATCCCGCATGATGAGTTGTCAGATGTGCCTATTGCTGGCGAGTATGCAGACGTCTTCGAGGAAGTGATTGGACTTCCACCACACCGAGCGATCGAGTTTCAGATTAATTTAGTAAAATATGCCAGACCTATAGTGATGCCTCTTAGTCGTATGGCACCAAGGGAGCAGCGAGAGCTCCGGGTGCAAGTAAGCGATCTTTTGAAGAAGGGTTTTACCCAAAGAAGTGTTTCTGAGTGGGGAGCACCAGTTGTATTTGCCATTAAGGCTGATGGTTCCCTTCGCTTATGTGTGGACTCGATTTGAAGATGGATTTGTGGATAGCTCTTTTGATGAGAGTGCCAAGGAATCGTCGATAGTTCAGAGTGTTCTAAGCGGACTCGAAGCAGGGTATCCGGGGATGCCCATTTACCTTGGATCCATTGGGTGTGATCCAGTTATTCTTGGACGATAAACGTACATTGGACATGCGGTAGTCCATTTGGAGTCGGGGCTTCTATTGGCCCTTGATATTGGTTGTACTAGTCATACAGGCATCGATGTATTCGTTACTTTAGCAGGTGATAGGTAGGACTTGTTCGGTGAATGCTATGGATTTTTTAGGACCCTATGTTGATGTTCTCTTTAGTTCAAAAATGGTAAAAACTTCGATGTGATAAGATGTGTTCGTTTTGATCGTGGAGATGCAACAAAGGTTAGGACGATTCAAGTTGGACTTGAACTCATAAAAGAAAAATGGTTGTTCATCGATCTTGGAGATGCAACGAGTTGGGAGACGACTCATATTGGACTTGAGTTTGTGGATAATGGATACTCGAGACTGGGTATGAGTTTGTGGACAGTCGCCGGTGATACCGACTATAATTATGAAGGGATTATCGTTGTCGTAAGTTCTAACGGGCTCAAAGCAAGGGTATAATAGGGGCACCTAAAAGGCTAGTTGGATTAGTCGAAAACCATAGACCTATTGATGGGCCTAGTTGTCTCTAGGGGGCAAATGTACGTTGGAGGTGCAGTAGCTTGATTAGAACTGGGGTTATCATTAGCCCTTGATGGATGGCATAATGACATGGCCAGTCATACGATTAACGATGGTTTCAAAGAAGGATTAGCAGTGATAGCAAAAGTCAATAATGAGTGATTGGTTGCTTTGTTGAATTGTCTCACGTAGATTGTCCAGTATCAAAGGATGCGTTTCTTCGTTGCTTGTCTGATATTGGTTTAGGCCTCTGGGGATTTTACTTGAGGGATGTTGAATTTGGTTAGGATGGTTCATGTGAGATGTATAAACTGGATGTTATTGGTGCTATTGTTCGGTTGCTTTTGATTGCTAGGATTGTATGGGTCATTCTGGTTTCGTCCTGATGTATGGTTGAAAAGTTTTGTTATAAAGGCTATCACTTTCAAATGTGAGGATTTGGGCTTAGAGTTCTTCTCTAGTGATGTGATTGGTAGATTGATGGTTAATCTGCCTATTTGCATATACTTTATTGATGATGTTAGTTAGCTGTTTTATCGCTCACTAAGACTAGTTGTACCTAATGTTAATGGATTGAGAGATGAAGTGCTTAGGGAGTGTCATCACTCGAAGCTGACTATACATTCTGGTGGTAACAAAATGTATTGAGACATGAAGCAGACCTACTACTGGGAAGGGATGAAGAGAGACGTTGGGAAGTTTATATCCAAGTGCATCAACTGTCGGTTGGTTAAAGCCAAGCAAAAGAAGCTTAGTGGTTTGTTACAACCATTGGAAATTCCCAAATGTAAATGGGAACAAGACTCGATGGATTTCATCAATGGTTTACTAAGGACTAGATCGGGTTAGGATAGTATTTGGGTGATTGTGGATCGATTGACCAAGAGTGCAAGGTTTATACTAGTCAAGTCGAATAGAACGACAACTAAGTTAGCAAAACTGTATATGAAGTGGGCAGTGAGATTTCATGGAGTACCCAAAGGTATTGTAAGTGACCAAGATCCGTTATTTACTAGTGGGTTTTGGAAGAGCTTACAAGAGGCACTAGGGTCAGAATTACATCTCAGTACCGCATACCATCCCCAAACCGACGGTCAAATAGAGAGGGCGAATCGTGTATTAGAGGATCTCTTAAGTGCTTGTGTATTGGATTTTCGAGGGTCATGGGATGCCATTTGCATCCAGTTGAGTTCGCATATAATAATAGTTATCAGTCCAGTATTGGTATGGCTCCATTTGAAGCTTTGTACGGAAGACCGTGCAACTCACCATCATGTTATTGGAAATCGGTGAGCAATTTGTGCTTCGTCCAGATACAATAAGAAAAACTTCAGATAAAATCAAGGTTATCCAACGGCGAATGAAGGCTGCCCAAGATAGGCCGAAAAGTTATGTTGATAAAAGGTGAATAGATTTGAAATTCTCCGTTGGCGACTTGGTATTCGTCAAGATTTCTCCATTGAAGAATGTAATTTGATTTGGTAGAAGAGGTAAATTAGCACCAAGGTTTGTTGGTCCATTTCCAGTTCTCGAGCAAGTGGGGAATTTAGCGTATAAAGTTGGATTACCAGACAAAATGGTAGGAGTGCACAACGTATTTCATGTTTCCCAGTTAAGGAAGTTCATGCATGATTCTGATATGACTATTTCACTAGATCAGTTGGATGATATCAAGGTGGAATCTGAGGCAGTTGGGAGCTACAGAACGATTCATATTATTGGGCATGATATGAAGCAACTTCAAAGGAAGACGGTGAAATTAGTTAAGGTCCAGTGGGGCGATAATGAGAATGACTATACTTGGGAAATAGATGAGAGCATAAGGAAGTCGTATCCAGAACTCTTTACCTAGTAAGATTTTTATTACGATATAGTTATTACCTTGTTAGTAATCTGCATGCTAGGATAGGCTTGTTATGTTATGTATGTTTGATTGCTGTAAATGGTTGATAGGCATGCTGGCCACCATTGTATGTTTTGGTTAAGGAATTTCGAGGGCAAAATTTCTTTAAGGGGGGAGAGTATAACGACCCGCATTCTACACATCGGAGGATCGTAGAATATTTATTTCATTCTCATACGAAGTCGTATAGTCATGTAACTTTGGGGAACGACTAATGGGATCATTTCGCATGTTCACTTTTTTGCCGAATTTTAAATGACCGTTTATGCCCTTAGCGAATCTTGTTTTTCCTATAACTTTTGATCAGTAAGGAGTTTTGACTTGAAACCACTTTCATTGGATTTGAATGATGGTTTACCTTTCCGTAGAGTGGTTACATTAATTAAACAGACTTATCATTTGGGAGATATGGCTAAAATAAGATTTGAAGATGGAAAAACAGGCTAATCGGGCTTAACAGGCTGATTAGCAACTAGGCCCATAACCCATTTCGGGATTAGGGTTATGGGAGGGCTGAAAGGAGTTAGAGAATAGTTCTTTTTCATTTTTCTAGTTGCCACAAACATTTCTCTAACCCTAGTAATGGCCTCCATCCTCCAAATCCCATTCTAATCGCTAATTAAGTAAAACTACATCAAATTAAGGCGGATTAGCATCAAAATCAGGGACAGAGCTGCTGCTATATCGGAATCCATGCCAAATCAGTAGAGTTTTCAGATCTATAATTTATTTGTGGCTAAGGTGAGTGATTTGCACTTTTATTCCCTAATTATTACTAATTAAGGGTAATTAGTGATAATTAGCGAAATTATGCATCATAAAAATTTGGAAAAATATGTAGAAATTCTAAAATATTATTTTATGTCACTGATATAAATTTGGGTTTATTTGGATTAAGTTTGCTAATCCTATTGCTAGATCTAGTTAAACATGATTAAGGGGAAAACATGGGTTTTGGGTATGCTTGATCCATAATAACATGCTAAAATGGTTGTTTTGGTGTTTATGGTCGATTCCATATATTGTTACTACTGTTTGGTATGCTTTGTGATTGTATAGTAAAGTTAGAATGGTCGAAAACGTTGTCGTATGGCATAAATAGCTCGCTGGAAAAGTTGTAGGAAATTGGTCAGACCTGATCGTGAAACACCCCCACGAACCGACCCGCTTATGAACAACGTATCATGACCCGATCCACTCATGAAGCATGTATCACGAACCAAAGAAGCATCTCGACCCGAACCAAGGAGCCTGGCACGAACCGATGCCACGGTCCGCGAACCGATCCGACCAAAAGCTCACGAACCGATGCCACGAGCCGCGAGCCGATGTTAGGGGGCGAGCCGCCTTCCTCGAGCCGACTAGGGTTCTCACTCACGAACCGAGCGAACTGAGAGGTGCATCACAAACCGCTTTAGGGGAGCACAAACCAACCGAATGGAACCTTGTTTTTTGAACCGAACCGGAGATGACCAAAACCCGAGATGTGAAGGAAGTCTAGTTGAAAAGTGATGACTTAAGATCCAAATGAGGATCGACGAGTTAACTTCTAAAGATGGGCTTTGCTGCGGGACGTGTGCAAAGGGGTTATCGATATCTATAATTTTGGTTCACTATTGAGGTAGGGGGCATTGACTATGGACCAGTGTGGTCAGAGGTTGCATGGGGTCGTACTCCATCAGGGCCCCTGTAACGACCCGCATTCTACGCATCGGAGGATCGTAGAATATTTATTTCATTTTCATATGAGGTCGTATGGTTGTGTAACTTTGGGGAACGGCTATTGGGGTCACTTTCCATGTTCACGATTTTTGCCGATTTTTAAATGACCGTTTTTCCCTGGCGAATCTTGTTTTGCCTATAACTTTTGTTTGGTAAGGAGTTTTGACCTAAAACCACTTCTATTGATTCAGATGATGGTTTACCTTTCCGTAGAATGGTCACATTAGCCAAACGGACATACCGTTTGGAAGATATAGCTAAAATAAGGTTTGGAAGGTGAAAAACTGCTTAACCAGGCCAAATAGGGTGATTAGCAGCTAAGCCCATTTGGAGATTCAGGACTAGGGTTGCATAAGGGCTGAAAAGGGTTAGAGAAACCTTTCTTTGTCATTTTTACAACCGCCACATACCTCTCTTTAACCCTGACAATGGCCTCCACCTTTTAAATCACTTCCAAATCACCTTTTTTTCACTAATTAAGCAAATCAACGCCAAATCAAGGCAAATCAACGCCCAATCAGAGTTAGAGCTGCTGTGTTGCATAGGAATTCGACCCACAACAGTAGAGTTTCAAATCTAAAGTTTTATTTGCGGCTAAGGTGAGTGATTTGCATTGTTTTTCACTAATTAGGGGTGATTCGTGTTAATTAGCGAAATTATGCATGTTAAAATTTTGGAAAAATATGTAAAAATTCTTAAATATTATTTTAGGGCTCTGATAAAAATTTGGGTTAATTTGGACATGTTTTGTTAATCCTATCATTAGATATGGTTAAACATGATTAGGGGGAAAACATGGGTTTTGGGTATGTTTGATTAAAAATAACCTATATGCTTGATGTTTTGACCTTGTTGATTAATCCTATATGTCGCTACTACTGTTTGGAATGTTTTTTGATTGTTTAGTAAAGTTAGAGTGGTTGAAAACGCCGTCGTATGGCAAGAATGGACGATATAAGCTTGCTGGAAATGCTGTAGAGATCCAGATCAGATAGGTGGAGGGGATCAGACCGGACCGGAGCGTTGGCATCTTCACCAGCGTGAAAAAGTATGGCAAAAAGGAAGTTCACTTGCATTGAATTGGAGTTGGAATCGGACCGGAGCTTGGAATGGGATCAGATCGGAATAACTGAAGAACTAGAGGACCGAACCGAATCCAAGCAAAAGCACCGAACCGAACCGAGGGAGGAAGCCCGAAACGAACCGGTATCTGGAGGCGAAGGAACATCGAACCGAAGTGGAGTGGAGCACCGACCAAAGGAAGAGACGTGGACACCATATACCGAACCGAAACGAATGGCCGAACCGAACCGGATTTGCTTCTACTTATACACGATGACTCTTCTGAAGACCAACTCCAATTCGACTAAAACACGAGATGCAAAGGAAGTCCAAATGGGAAGTTATTACTCAGGATCCAGATGGGAAACAACGAGTTAATTTCATGAGTTGGACTTTGTTGCAGGACGTGTACAAAGGGGTTCTCGATATCTATAGTTTTGACTCACCATTGAGAGATGGATATTGGCTATGGATCAGTGTAGTGGAGTTGTCGTGACTCCATGGGGCAAAGTGGTCGTAGCAGGGCTATGAGCCAGTGCAGTGAAGTAGTCATGACTCCATGGGGCATAGTGGACATAGCAAAGTATTAGTGGTTATGGATCAGTGCAGTGGAGCCGTCATGACTCCATGGGGCAGCGTGATTGTAACAAAGAATTGGGTGATCAAAGCGGTGGATATCGTATACTTTACGCACTGAGTGAGAGATGTCAGGAAGATTGCTATGTTTAATGTTTGCTATCACCATGACATGCACACCCCCTCCCCATTATTTTCACACCATGTGTTAGTGTCACCTTAAAGTATTGTACCTCCTGTTGTGCTAACTCTTTGGTTGCAGGTCCAGGTTTAGGTACGGTTATGTACACATGTTATTGTTCTGTTTTTGCTGCTTATCGCTCGTACCAAACTTTTGTATGACCTAGAGTTTTATATCTCTTCCTATTACTCTGGGTGCTCTTAAATGGGTAGACTAGGGACAGGTCGGGTGATTATGCACGAGTAGATGTCCAGAGACGAGCAGGTGGCTTACATCTATCATTTCTGTATATTATCCCTGTGTTGTGACTGGTCACTACTTTGTGCATTAGTACTGTACCTTTCTATTTTGCTTTAGTGACAGTCTTAAAAAGTTGTAATAATGGTGGTTTGGATCATAAGCTGTATTTTGAATTTTCCGCTGCTATGATGGTTTATTTTTCAGCTTATGCACTTTCTCACCTGTTTTATATCCGGTTATGTTATTACTATATTTTGTTTCGTGCGCTGTGAGATATACTATAGGTTCTTTGATGATACATAGTTTCAAATCCCCACCTTTTTCCTTTCTTTTGATGACCATGTCGTGTTGGTTGGGCATCGGCACAACGCATTTCATTAGAAATGTCGGCTGGTGTGGGGCGGGCCGTCACAGCCCCCAAAGGCAAAGTGGTCGTAGTGATAGTTGTATGGAGTTACCGTCATGGCCCCAATAGTTCTGGTGATTAAAGTGGTGGATATCGTATACGCTTTACACACTGAGTGAGTGATATGAGGATGATTGCTATGTTTGATGTTTGCTATCACCATGACATGCACACTCCCATTTTTACACTTCATGGTGGATGTCATATGTTGCAAATGGTGGTGGTGCAGCGGTGCAAGCACCTAGGGCCGATTTCGCCAGGCTCTGTAAGTACTACACTAGTCTTGGTGGGAAGCCGTTCCAAGGAACGGAATCGGCTACAGAAGTTCAGGATTGGCTTGATAGTTGTGAGAGTATCTTTGAGGATCTGGGAATCGAAGACGCAATGAAGGGAAAGCTAGCATCCCGCCAGCTGCAAGGATGGGCTATGAATTGGTGGAACGCTATTAAGGCCGCTACCCCTGAGGATCAAGTTACTTGGGATCAGTATAAGGCCCGATTCAGTGACAAGTATATCCCAGCTTCCCAGAAGTCATAGTTGTTTAGAAAGTTCTTGGAGCTTAAGCAGAATGGTAGGGAAGTCTCGGAATATATTGTTGAGTTCGATATTTTATAGAAGTATGGATTATCTCTTATCGATACTGCCAAGAAGAAGAACGAGAAGTTCATAACTAGTTTAGATCGGTACTTGGGAGAAAGGATTATAAACCATATTGATGAGACTTTTGAATCGATTGTTGGGAAAGCATTGAGATTAAAGAGCCTTTATCCTAAGCACAAGACTGAAGTCATTGTTGCATCTGCAGAGGGGCCAAAGCCGCAGGCAAGCGGTGGAGGCAAGAATAATTCTCAGAATAAAAGGAAGCAGTATCAAACCAAGGATGGTCAGAAAAAGAAAGACAGGAAAGATGTAGAGTGCTTTAGCTGTGGCAAGAAGGGCCATTATGCTAAAGAATGCTGAGCAAAGCCAGCGGACAGGAAGTGCTTCAACTGCGGTCAAGTGGGACATCAAAAGGATAAGTGTCCACAACCTCCTAAAGAGAAGCAGATTGTGGAAGCATATGCTATTAATGTTGTTCCTTCTTCGTCGAATGCCCCAACTGCGGCGGAGAAAGGAAAGAATGTCGTCATTCAAGGTATGCTTTCTATTTATGATGTTCCTATTCGAGTACTGTTTGATACTGGGGATTCCCGTCCCTTCATATCTAGTGACCTAGTAGATAGGTTGGGATTGGAACCCGGGATAGTTGATAAACCTTTAGTGGTGACGAACCTGATTGGTGGTTCGACTAGCCTTAGTATGATTTGTCGAAATTTGGTCTTATCGAGTCATGGATGTATGTCTACTTGTGATTGCTTTGTTTTGGGCTTTACTGGGTTTGGCATTATTTTGAGAGTCGATTAGCTCCAAAGCTATGGGGTGGTGGTAGACTGTGAGGGATTTTCGGTGACTATTAGGGCGGATGATGGGCGGAAGGTAGTGTTTGGTGGCCTACCTGGTGATAAGGTGATGACTAGTTTTCTAAATTCCCTCGACATCCCGTAGGACGAGTTATCAGGGGTTTCCTGTTGCTGGCCAGTATCCGGATATCTTCGAGGAAGTGATCGGACTTCCACCACAACGAGAGATTGAGTTCCGTATTGATTTAGTGAAAGATGCTAGACCTATAGTGATGCCACTTCGTCGTATGGCACCAAGGGAGCAGCGAGAGCTCGGGGTGCAAGTGAGCGATCTTTGAAGAAGGGATTTATCAGAAGAAGTGTTTCCGAGTTGGAAGCACCCGTCATATTTGCAACTAAGGCAGATGGTTCCCTTCGTTTATGTGTGGACTATCGCAAGTTGAATAAGGTAACTAGGAAGAATAAGTATCCTCTTCCACAGATAGATGATTTGTTTGATCAACTAGAAGGAGCAAAAGTGTTCTCCCAGTTGGACCTCGCGATAGACTTCATCAGCTCCGAGTAGCAGCTGGGATTATTCCTAAAACGGCATTTCGAACGCCGTCTGGATTCTATGAGTGGTTGGTCATGCCATTCGGGTTGACCAATGCACCAACATATTTTGTGGATCTTATGAATAGGGTATTCAGGGATAAATTGAATAAGTTTGTCCTTGTGTTCGTGTACGATATCCTTGTTTACTCGAGTACATAGGAAGAACACAAGGAACATTTGAGGATAGTGATGGAGGTGTTGAGAAAACACCAATTGAAAGGGAAATTTTCTAAGTGTCACTTTTGTAGGAGGGAAGTGAGATTCTTGGGCCATGTTGTTTCAGAGAATGGTATTGCCGTGGACCCTACGAAGGTGGCTACGGTACAAGATTGGTCTATACCCAAGAATGCAATAGACATAAGATGTTTCTTGGGGTTAGCTGGATATTATCGTAAGTTTATCCAAGACTTCTCCAAGATAGCGGCACTTTTAACTCAGTTGACTAAGAAGAATCAAGCTTTCGTTTAGGACGAAAGGTATGAAAATGCATTCAAGAGTCTAAAGGAAAAGTCGATGCATGCGCCAGTGCTAGTCATTCCTAAAGGGAATGAAGAGATGACAGTATACACGGATGCATTTGGTACCGGACTAGGTGCTGTATTGATGTAATGAGGTAGGGTTGTAGATTATGCTAGTCGGCAGCTGAAAACGAATGAGAAAAGATAACCTACCCATGATTTGGAGTTGGCAGCGATTGTGTTCGCATTGAAGATGTGGAGACACTATCTCTTGGGAGAAAGATTCGAGTTGTTTACCGATCATAAGTTGTTAAAGTATCTCTTCTCTCAAAAGGATCTAAATCTCTGACAACAAAGATGGTTAGAATTCTTGGCATCCTATGATTTAGATATCGCATATACACTAGGAAAGGGCAATGCGGTAGTTGATGCATTGAGTAGGAGACATGCCAGTTTAGGGGCTATGTTTTTGGAATGGAAGCAACTGGAGTATATCGCTGGGTATGATTTCAGACCAAAGTGCGAATTTGATCCAGAGATGTTAGCAAGTTTGACAATCAGACCCACTTCGATTGAGCGGATTGGTTCCAGTCAAAGGGACGATCCTAACTTATTGGAAATCATCTCCAAGTTAGAGATGGGAATCGACAGTAAGGAGATTAACAAGTACGGGCTTAATCGAGAAGGATGGCTTAGAAAGAATGGGAGACTAGTTGTACCCAATCTCAATGGATTGAGAGAGTAAGTGCTTGGAGAATGTCATCACTCAAAACTAACGATACATCTTGGTGGTAACAAAATGTATCTAGACATGAAGCAAACCTACTACTGGGAAGGAATGAAGCAAGACGTTGGGAAGTTTATATCCAAATACATGAATTGTCAGCTAGTTAAAGCTGAGCAAAAGAAGCCTAGTTGTTTGCTGCAACTGTTGGAAATTCCCGAATGGAAATGGGAACAAGTCTCAATGGATTTCATAGCTAGTTTGCCAAGGACTAGATCTGGTCATGATAGCATTTGGGTGATTGTGGATCGATTGACCAAAAGTACAAGCTTTATACCGGTCAAATCAAACAGAACGACAACTAAGTTAACAGAACTGTATATGAAGTGGGTAGTGAGATTTCATGGAGTACCCAAAAACATCGTGAGTGACCGAGATCCATTGTTTACTAGTGGATTTTGGAAGAGCTTACAAGAGGCTTTAGGGTTAGGATTACATCTCAGTACGTTTATCATTCTCAAACCGACGGTCAGACCGAGAGGGTGAATCTTATATTGGAGGATCTCTTGAGAGCTTGTATATTGGAGGGTCATGGGATGACCATTTGCATCTAGTGGAGTTCGCGTATAATAATAGTTATCAGTCCAGTATTGGTATGGCTCCATTTGAAGCTTTGTATGGAAGACCGTGCAACTCACCATCATGTTGGTTGGAAACTGGTGAGAAATTTATGCTTGGACCAGATGTAATAAGAGAAACATCAGATAAGGTCAAAGTTATTCAATAGCGGATGAAGGCTGCCCAAGATAGGCAGAAGAGTTATGCTGATAAAAGACGAAGAGAATTGAAATTCTACGTTGGCGACTTGGTGTTCATCAAGATTTCTCCATTAAAGCATGTAATTCTATTTGGTAGAAGAGGCAAGTTAGCACCAAGATTTGTTGGTCCATTCCTAGTTCTCGAGCAAGTTGGGAATTTGACATATAAAGTTGGATTACCTGGCAAGATGGCAGGAGTTCATAATGTATTTCATGTTTCCCGGTTAAGGAAGTTCGTGCATGATCCCGATATGACTATTTCACCGGATCAGTTGGATGGCATCGAAGTAGAACCCGATCTAGTTGGGAACCGCAGGCCGATCCGTATTGTCGAGTGCGATACGAAGCAACTTCGAAGGAAGGTAGTGAAACTGGTCAAGGTTCAGTGGGGTGATAATGAGCATGACTGTACTTGGGAAACAGAGGAGAGCATAAGGGAGTCGTTTCCAGAACTCTTTGTCTAGTAAGATTTTAATGACCATTTAGTTACCCCTTGTTAGTAAACCACATGCTAGGATAGGCTTGTTATGTTGCTATGTGTGTTTGATTGTTGCAAATAATTGATAGGCATGCGGGACCCTTTGTATGTTTTGGTTAAGGAATTTCGGGGGAGAAATTTCTTAAAGGGGGGACGAAGGGACGGAGGGGAAGGGAGGGAGAATGTAATGACTCGCATTCTACGAATCGGAGGATTGTAAAATATTTATTTCATTTTGGTATGAGGTCGTATGGTCGTGTAACTTTGGGGAACGACTATTAGGGTCATTTTCCATGTCCACGATTTTTGCCAATTTTTAAATGACCGTTTTGCCCCTGACGAATCTTGTTTTGCCTATATCTTTTGATTGGTAAGAATTTTTGACCTGAAACCACTTCTATTGGATTCAGATGATGATTTACCTTTCCGTAAAGTGGTCACAGTAGCCAAACGGACTTACCGTTTGGGAGATATGGTTGAAACAGTGTTTGGAAGGTGAAAAATGGCTTAACCGGGCCAAATAGGGTGATTAGCAGCTAGGCCCATTGGGGGATTCCGGGATTAGTGTTGCATAAGGGCTAAAAAGGGTCAGAGAAACATTTCTTTGTCATTTTTACAGCCGCCACTTACCTCTCTTCAACCCTAACAATGGCCTCCACCTTCTAAATTACTTCCAAATCACCTTTTTTCACTAATTAAGCAAATCAACGCCACATCAAGGAAAATCAACAAAAAATCAGAGTTGGAGCTGCTGTGTTGCATAGGAATTCAACCCACAATAGTAGAGTTTCAGATCTAAAGTTTTATTTGTGGCTAAGGTGAGTGATTAGCATTGTTTTTCACTAATTACGGCTAATTAGGGGTGATTAGTGTTAATTAGCGAAATTATGTGTGTTAAAATTTTGGAAAAATATGTAAAACTTCTTAAATATTATTTTAGGAATCTGATAAAAATTTGGGTTAATTTGGACATGTTTTCTTAATCCTATCATTAGATATGGTTAAACATGATTAAGAGGAAAACCATGGGTTCTGGGTATGTTTGATTTAAAATAACCTATATGCTTGATGTTTTGACATTGTTGATTGATCCTATATGTTGCTACTACTATATGGAATGTTTTATGATTGTCAAGTAAAGTTATAATGGTTGAAAATGCCGTTGTATGGCGAGAATGGATGATATAAGCTTGCTGGAAATGCTGCAGAGATTCGGATTGGATCGGTGGAGGGGATCGGATCTGATGGACCGGAGCAGTGGCATCTTCGGCAGCGTGAAAAAGTACGGAAAAAAGGAAGGCCACTTGCATTGAGTTGGAGTTGGAATCGGACCGGAGCTTGGCATGGGATCAGAGCGGACTAACTACAGAACTAGAGGACTGAGCTGAATCCAAGCAGAAGCACCGAACCGAACTGAGGAGGAAGCCCGAACCGAACTGAGGAGGAAGCCCGAACCGAACCGGTATCTGGAGGCGAAGGAACACCGAACTGAACCTAAGTAGAGTGGAGCACCGAGCCGAAGGAAGAGACGTGGACACCATATAACGAACCAAACCGGATGGCCGAACCGTACCGGATTTGCTTCTACTTATACACGATGACTCTTCTGAAGACCAACTCTAATTCGACTAAAACTCGAGATGCAAAGGAAGTCCAAATGGGATGTTATTACTCAAGATCCAGATGGGAACCAACGAGTTAACTTCATGAGTTGTACTTTGCTGTGGGACGTGTGCAAATGGGTTATCGATATCTATAGTTTTGACTCACCACTAAGAGATTGATATTGGCTATGGATCAGTGCAGTGGAGTTGTCGTAACTCCATGGGGCAAAGTGATCGTAGCAGGGCTATGAGCCAGTGTAGTGGAGTAGTCATGACTCCATGGGGCAAAGTGGACATAGCAAAGTATTAGTGGTTACAGATCAGTGCATTGGAGCTGTCATGACTCCATGGGGCAGAGTGATCGTAACAAAGAATTGGGTGATCAAAGTGGTGGATATCGTATGCTTTACGCACTGAGTGAGAGATGTCAGGATGATTGCTATGTTTGATGTTTGCTATCACCATGACATGCACACCCCTCCCCATTATTTTTACACCATGTGTTAATGTCACCTTAGAGTATTGTACCTCCTGTTGCGCTAACTCTTTTGTTGCAGGTCCAGGTTCAGGTATGGTTATGTATACCTGTTATTATTCTGTTTTTGCTGCTTATCGCTCATAGCAGACTCTTGTCTGACCCAGAGTTTTATGTCTCTTCTTATTACTCTGGGTGCTCTTAAACTGGCAGACTAGAGACAGGTCGGGTGATTATGGACGAGTAGATGTCCGAGTACGAGCAGGTGGCTTACACGTATCATTTCCATATATTCTCCCTGTGTTGTGACTGGTCACTACTTTGGGCATTAGTAGTGTACCTTCCTATTTTGCTTTAGAGACAATCTTAAAAAGTTGTAATAATGGTGGTTTGGATCATAAGCTGTATTTTGAATTTTTTGCTGCTATGATGGTTTAGTTTTCAGCTTATGCACTGTCTCACCTGTTTTATATCAGGTTATGTTATTATTATATTTTTTTCGTGCGCTGTGAGATATACTACAGGTTCTTTGATGATACATAGTTTCAAATCCCTTCCGTTTTCCTTTCTTTTGATGACCGTCTCGTGTTGGTTGGGCATCTGCACAGCGCGTTTCATTAGAAATGTCGGCTGGTGCGGGGCGGGCCGTCACAGCCCCTAAAGGCAAAGTGGTCGTAGTGATAGTTGTACGGAGTTACCGTCATGTCCCCAATAGTTCTGGTGATTAAAGTGGTGGATATCGTATGTTTACACACTGAGTGAGTGATATGAGGATGATTGCTATGTTTGATGTTTGCTATCACCATGACTTGCACACTCCCAGTTTTACACTTTATGTTAGTGTTACCTTAGAGTACCATGCATCTTTTTGTGCTAACTCTTTGGTTTCAAGTCCAAGTTCAGGTACGATAATTTATACCTGTTATTGTTTCATTTAGCTGCTATAGCTCATACCAGACTTTTTTCTGACCTAGAGTTTTATGTCTCTTCTTATTACTCTGGGTGATCCTAAACGAAAAGACTAGAGGCAGGTTAGGTGCTGATGTGCGAGTAGCTGTCCGAAGGTGAGCAGAAGGCTTCCATGTAACTATTTACATATATTCTCCCTGTATTGTTGTCGGTCACTGCTTTGGGCGTTAGTAGTGTATCTTTTCTATTTTGCTTTAGAGACAGTATTTTGAGTTTGTAATAACAATGGTTTTGATCATAAGCTGTATTTTGAATTCCGCTGCTATGATGGTTTAGTTTTCAGATTTTGCACTGTCTCGCCTGTTTTATGTCAAATTATGTTATTATTATATTTTATTCCATGCGTTGTGAGATATACTACGGGTTCTTGGTGATTCATAGTTTCAAGACCCTTTTCTTTGACGACAGTTCCGTGCTAGTCGGGCATTGGCAGCGAATTCCAAGGGAAATGTCGGCTGGCGCGGGGCAGGCCATCACATATGGAGTGCCCTCTGATCAACCTCCAGTTTACGGAGGAATTACAGTACTGTATATACTAAGGGAATATAGGAACGGTGTAAGGGTAATAATGGTAATCTCGCTTATGTTATTTTGATATTTACTTTACTAACAGACACTACTGTATATAGTGTATTATACTATATTGTATTAGTTTGACGGATCCTTAGAGAATGGTGATCCCAAACATCCTTTAAGTTATTGATTGCATTTCATCGAACATTTCATTTAAGTTGATTTACTTCCATGAGAATGTTAGTCCTAATCCGAGTTATTTTGTTTTGCATTATTTCTCGGGTCAGATCGACTATCACAACTTTCGAGATCCACTCTTGGAGTCTGAAGTTATATTAGGATTTGCTCACCCGTGTCTACCTATTCAGTTGTTCCAGTTCAGTTGTTTTTGGTCATCTCTATTTCGTATTGTTATCATTTATCTATATATTAGAAAATTTATTGTATTTGACTTCCACTGTATTATTTATGTAAATCATGATGTAAAATTTATTTAGTAGCTTCATGAACTACTATTATATTATTTATATTCCGCTACGAGATATTAAATTGCTTTGTGTCTGTGTCTATGATTCCCTGATTTATTCTATTTACCCTAGAAGCAAATAATAATACGACATTTTAGACGGTTTGAACTGACATGTTTTGTCGATTCGCACGGTCAAAATGGCGGGGCGTTACACAACATCTCATGGGAATTATGTAGCTATACCCAACATCTTAAGGCACTTCCCATAGTACCCTCCTTATATGGTCTTCGTCGTCACACCACTATAGTATGCACAGCCTCCATTTACGAAATCTATATCTTTACGCCACATAATCGCATAGAGCCACCATCGCTATGCCACGTAAGCATAAGAATCCTCGTATCTGAACTCCTCGGTTGAATCACGTCTCAACACGGAGTAATGCGCTAATGTCTACAATATACTACCTGGTGCATGCATCTTGACCCTTACATGAACTTATTGCCTACTATAACCCGAGTCCCATAATAGAGCTACATCCAATGCATGTAACTCGGTCGGGAGCTTTAGATATCTTTAATGGACAGCTTTATTATGCCTATAATACAGATATCCACATATGGTCTATCTTTTTTTATGGTGGCTATGGCCCTATCTTGGGCCCTCCCTCAACTAATGAAAGACTATATCAAGAGTTAATGATGTTTCCCTAACAACAAATCTAGCTTCCAATTTGGCGTGTCCCTCAACGAACATCTTGATAGTGAAATATCGTTGGTCTGTTAGTTTAGCTCTTAGTCTTTCCGCATCCTACTGATTGTCGATGACAGATATCCGACAATCACTATCCTTAATTTGGTCTTGACCACCTCCTCCCCGAGCGAGGAAAATCGCCGGATCACCCAATGCCATCATCAATAGCCTTCTGACTGTCACACCATAGTTGTCGTCAAGGTATACTTTAGATGGCGCAACAGACCTGCCTCCAAACGATGGCCTCATCCGGTTGTTCCTCAGAGGGCCATCTCAGAGTACCCTACCATCTCCCGCAGAATCCCCATGCTTCCTTCACTAGTACAAAAGTAGGCATATTCGAAACAAGTTTTATGTGGCCTTAGATAAAAAAAGTGTAACATCCCAGTTTTTGACTGATTTTATAACACAATTTATTTTGGATTATTTTAATAATTGATCAAAATTAATCAATTGTGAATAACAAATATTGAGAAAATTTCCAAGTATTTTATAAATCTCTAGCAAATGTATAAGTACTTGTATGTAACCCTTTTATACAATATCTTATTTGATTTGTATCTTGTTTTAACATTTGTTTCTAACTTATGAAAAGAAATAAAACGACTAAAGAAAAAATAAATTATTCATAAGAAAATTTAGTTACTTCACTTACAAGCACCTAAGAAGGCATGGCTATTAAATGAAAGGGACATAGCATTTTAAAACATATTTGTACACATAAATATGTTAAACACACATACCCATAGCCTATACATATTCACAACAGCTAAGAGAGTTGACACAATTTCATTTCCAATGCATATATGTAGACAATCCAATTTTAAAAACTTTTAGCATATTCTTTTACATCAAATAGGTAGTCAATTTCTTTTACATCAAATAGTGGCTGCCTATGTTTTCCAATCAACTAATAGGCAATCTATACTTCACCCTACCCAAGTATTGCTTAAGGGAGAAGCTTGAGTTTTTAGCATATATGAGCACAGAGCCATGCACTCAAACAAATCTGAAAAAAATCAATGCAGGAATGACCAAACAATGGAGACAGCCTAGGCAACATAACAACATTATATAGACAACCTAGCTGTTGAATTTATTCAGCACATGCATTTCAAATCGAATGAGAACAACAGCCTATGTAGTATAGGTTCTAGCATACATTCCTTAAGAATTAAGTACAAAATTTTGAAGTATATGTGCACGTGACCGTGACTGTATGACTGGGAGGATGTAACTTAGACATGACCAAACAATGCCTCTTTTCAATCAGTAATCCAGCAGTCTCTAACATCCATCAAGCAGCATATGACCCCTACCTAAAGACTAAGCGTAAACGATATTCCAGAAATTTGTTTCCACTTATATATACCTGGATACGCCCTCACATATGCACTTACCCATTTGCCAAAAATCTGAAGTTAAGAAACACAAAATGTGAAGTAAAATGTCCGCAAACAAAATAGTGAAGCCTGGAAATAAAACTAGAAACAGAGAAATGATGAAAACTCTAGATTGAGAACCTGTGAGCATGGAAAAGATTAAGAATAGGGGACCTGTAAGGTGAGTAAACATTTAACTAACCCTTTTCACTACTGATAATACATTACTGCATCTATGCTGAACATATTTAGATCATACTGTAAATGCTTGGATGGGATAAATTAGCGACTACATGCCATAAATAAATGAATAAATTTGGTGAGTAACTATCTCATTTTTTATTTTATATGTTAAGATATATATATATATATATATATATATATATATATATATGTGTGTGTGTGTGTGTGTGTGTGTATGTACACATATAAGTGACCTGAATGTGATGTTGATTTAAACCTAGAACCTAGAGGCATAGAACTGTGCATAAGATTGGGGAGTAAAACCTTTTTATCCCCTGTTTCCATGCATTTATCCATTATAATATAAGACAATATATATGTTAATATACATGTGAGTTATGGTGACAAAACCATGAATATTTATGGAGTTAAATAAAAGCCTGTTTATGACTATGTATATTATAAACACGTACAAATGAATTTAACTAAACATGGATGCGGTGAAATGGCTGAAAATCTGTTGATGTTCTTAAATGATGCTATGACTGGAAATAAACTGGAAGTAATAAACAAAACAGGGAGTAATGTACCGCATAAGTCAGTTGTGAATGAATATTTACCATGAGGTGAATTTCCAATTTAATTAAACATAGATTTGCTCACTTATATAGTTACAGTAAGATCTCTTCTCTGTCTTATGATACTGGAATGAAAACCAGTTGCTTGATGCATGACATACACCCTTCTTGAGTGTAAATGTCCCACGCAAGGAATAATTTAGGGTCATAGAGGAATATAAAGATTATTAGAAATATGGAAAACTAGAACCATACTCCAAACTGTTAAAAACAGATAGGTTAGTGATGCATTTGGTGCCCTGTTACGCATATTACACCGAAACACATTAACAAAACTTAGCAAACACAATCCAAAACTAAATATGCTAATAACCCGGATTGTAAGCAGTAACATAAGCGAAAAAAATAAATAAAGATAGGAAAGGATAGAAGGAAAGTAGGAAAGCAGCGGGGCAAGGGAGCTCGTCCAATTTGTTGTTTTGGTATAGGAAAGTGGGTGGTACGTGTATGGGTTCCAATTCTGGAACGAGTGGCAAGCAGTGATGCGTGGTGGAGATGCGGTTTGCAAGTGGTGGCACGACGACGTCATGTGATCGGAACAACGGTGCACGTGCACGTGCACGGTGCACACTGTATGGTGTAGAAGAAAACAACAGTATATATATAATAATAAAAAAAACTTGAATACACAAAACGATATTGGGAAAAATATTAGCAACTTACTTTCTTTTATCACTAATGGTCAGGCAGCATATAGGATGTATTATCATGTTCCTAGTTAAGGGTATTATATTGGTTTAATTCGCATAACAGAGGATAGTATACAAAGTATTTTGAACAAATGTGTATAAACTTGGAACTGAAGCTGTGAATTAAGTGTGAGTATACCCCGTTTAGTATTGATTAGTTGTATAGATATATCTGTGAACAGTGTACATTGTGAGAAGTAAACACTTATGTATACCACCTAAAACTAAAGCATATTAAAGCATGCTAGGTTTTTCAACCAGTAAGTTACTGTAAGCAGGAAACAATGTTCACTTAATCCATTATAAGTAGATATGGAGCCTAGGAAATTCAGCGGCATACCTGGAGTTGTATCCATTGTTTAATCTAAAAAAAAAAAAAACAGAACGCAGTAAGTAAAGACAATAGAGAAAAAGGTTAGAAGAAGGGTGCAGCTTGGTGCATGCGGTCTCATTTGCTGGAGGATGCGTGAATTGTAGAATGAAATAAAACAGAGGAAGTTGGGAAAAAGTAAGGAGAAGAAGGCCTGGGTTGATATGTGAACAAGGGTGCGGATGTGCATTGTTGCACGGATTCTATACTGGGCGAAGCCCATCTTTAAAAGTAAAAAGAAAGAAAACTTCAAAATTGAGACAAGAAAAGAGAACTTCAAAACTGAGAAAAAAAAGAAATGGGACAAAAGGAATAGCAGTAGGAAAAAAGAAGAAGGGGAAATTACATATATTTAAATTGAAAACAAAACGTAAAGCAGAAGGTAAAGAAAGAAAACAAAGATGGGAAGAGCATAGAATTAAGTGGATACTTGCGTTAAAAAAGAGGGCCAAAAAAAAGTAAAAGGAAACATGAAAAAAATGGAAATTGGGAAGGGAACTAAGTTTACAGCATGTTATGTTTGGGAGATGTATTAGGGGTGTCAACATTCAATAAATTGATTTAGTAAATGGTGAAATTAAGTCGTGCAACACGTTTTATTTTTGGAAGATGTATTAGGAGTGTCAACATTGATTAATTTAATTTAATTAATGGTGGAATTAAGTGGTGTAACACGTTTTATTCTGGGAAATGTATTAGTAGTGTCAATCGTCATTAAATTGATTTAGTTAACGGTGCTTTTAATACCAAATACCGTTTAAAATAAATCGAATGTAAATTAGTCGTGATCTAGATAAACACCTAAACTATGGATCAGTTATAATCTGTAACACAGTAAATACTGAATCGTTTGTTCAATTAAATTATTTATTTATTTTTGTTGTATTTAATTACGTTGATCAAATATTTTATTGACATCAGTGAGTGGAAATAAACACCGTTCCACTATGTATTTGATTGACTAAATCATTTGAACACCCTGTTAGTAGAAATAAACACCGTTCTGCTATTATACCAGTCTGACATATTTTACCAGTTAATACATGTTGTTAAGATATTATCAATATTGCAATGTATTATATGATTGTTTGTGCAAATTGGGTTAACGACTGAAATACCATCTGTTATAAGAACTATTAAATACCGTTGGAACTGCTAAGCCGTTTTCTGTAAAGTAACTCAGAAATGAAAGTAAGTTTTTAACTGGATATAATTTTTTTTAAGAAACAATTGAATAGATTATTTTAAATTAATTATGTAATTAATCAATTTAAAAGGAAAAGCTTAATTATAATAAATCAATCAAGTTGTTTAGGGTTGATGTAAATTAACTGTTTAAATGAGAATTGATTTTTGAATTAATTTGTTACAATTAATTTAATAGAAGGGTTTTAATAAATGGTTGTTTAAATATTTGTAATGTTTTTATTTCACAGGTTGGGTAGATAATGGTGCTGTTAAATAGAGAAGTTAAAATTGAATAAGATAACATTTTTAACTTAATTAACCCTTTAGTTAAGTAAGGTAAAGATAATTTAATTATCGGAAGATAAGGAAATCAAGTCGATGATTTGGATTAAATTCCCCTGATTTAATATCAAGTTGAATTGATGAATGGTTTAAAACAACAATGTTGTTTGAAGAGGGTTTAAGGTTTGGAAATCAAGTGGATTTATAAAACTTATGGTTTTTTTTCTCGAATAATTTGGATATCAAACTTCTATGCTCCTGACGATGAGAATGATTTCGATTCAAGGTCTGAGAGGTAATTAAAATACCCCAACTTGATTGATTTCACCATTATCTGATAGCTCGTTTTAGTTTGTATTCAGAATGAGTGTTAAAGTTGAATATCGTTTTCAGTTATGAAACGAATATTCGAGAGGGGAGACTGATAATAAGAGTCTTGTTGTTAATAATTATGTTTTAAATGAATATTTACAAAAAGTTAATATTTGAAATTAAATAATTTAGATTTTTTTTAAATATGGCCTAGCAGACCCAATGGAAACAAATTTGTTTATTTTAGTTTACATTTGATAGTTAAATCACTAACTATCAAATCTGGACATTTTTCATTATCGTTTCAAAGAGACCGGAATCCAAATTCCACTTCGATTCGATATATTCGTTTTGAGTCAGAAATTATTGAAGACCATTGAAGACGGAGTTTATGCAAGGGTTGTTTTGTCGATCCTAGGTAGAAATTGCCTAAGATGGATTTACAGAATTGTGCCTTCGGTTTGTCCAGTCCCAGGACAACTTGTATGGACTAATGTCTGACAAAGTATGCCTAATAAGTTGCATAAGTTGATCTCTTCAAATGTATTTACGTTTGATGGCGGAGAAATTCGTTTCTCTTAGCTTTATACCCGGGATATTTTTGGAGAAATCAATTTGTGATTTGGCAGGTTTAGCGGTGTTGCATTCAAAATAAATTAAGACGTGTTATATCCAAAGGTAGGTTTTAGCCTCAAGCCTCACAACTGGGAAATGACAAAAATCGGGAAGGCAGCATGGCTATGTGGGTCGCTCCCATTAGGGTGTATTGTCACCTATCTAGAGAAATTCCTTTTGCTTCTTTAATCTATCGATGTTGTCCCTTTCGGGAAACGGTGGGTAGCTCCCGACCGTCAATGACAATATATTTGATACACTCAAGCGAAATGAGTGGTCGGTCATGTGTGGGTCGGGTTGCAAGACGTTCTTGTTGAACCCAGTGTATTCGCCTCTAGAGATATACTATCGGTAGGTGGTTCCATACCTTGTCATAGTCGGAATCCAATCTCCAATAAGCTCTCGCGGTTTTGATTGTATACTATATATGTAGAGCGTGAGATGCAAGCGTTCTGCTAGATTGATATTTATTTGTATTTAGGCACTATTATAATATCAGAACAATATATGATTTCAAAAATGTTTTGGGTTATCGTAAGGTATAAACCATCCGTATTTATGAGTGGATCGGTCTTACGGTTATCTTTTC
Organism: Allium sativum; assembly: GCA_030737875.1. NCBI lineage: Eukaryota > Viridiplantae > Streptophyta > Magnoliopsida > Asparagales > Amaryllidaceae > Allium > Allium sativum. The sequence goes on from JASFAX010000033.1 coordinate 12,789,504, forward strand.
TTTCAAAAGGCTTTTCAAAGTTTAAAATCAAGCTGTTTTAAAATCGTTTACTCACACCAGTCCCATGACTGGCCCAGAGTTGATTTTCTATGTTTCCCTAAACTCTTGGGTGCCCAAATTTGTATGGGCAGTCCAATAGTTCAGGATTTTACAGATTTATCTGGAGGAGCTTGGAGCAGGAAGCTTCAACATTTGAAATTTAGAGATTATTCCGCTGTATTGTATATGTGATGTACTCTGATAATGTATGTAAGTGAAAATATAATTTGTATTTAAAGTGATTATCTATATATTATATTTTATTCTGCTATGATTGTGAGATTTCTATGTTGTTGTTCAGTTTGATCTTCTATCTATTTTCTTCTATTCTAATTTTCTAACTTTCTATTTCTCATCCTCTAACTTCTTTCTATTAATGATTCGTATTTTCGTGCAATTTGGGTTGGACGCGAGTTGTATTCAGTAAGCTCAAATGGTACAGATTTGCAGGTTGTTACACTTGGTATCAGAGCTGCCGGTTGAGTAGTAACCTTGACTCTATTGCGTAACTCGATAGAGAAGGGGTTAGTAATACCCTAGATTGAGTTTGAGTCTATATATATGAGCGCGTATTTGCTAATTGATATAAAAACTAATTTATATTGCGATAATTGGTTTGTTGAGTGGTTTATGAATTCTGGTCGATGCAGGGTGTACAACTGTATCGATGGGTGTTTCTAAACTCTCGAGCAGAACAATTTGACACAACATTGTTTTAAAAGCTGGGTAAATGAAATAATTTTACCCCAAATTACATTTTTGTTATAAAAGAATAATTTTCGGAAATTATTATATATGGATGTGTCGATGGGTGTTATTATAATCAAACGGATTATAAATTGTAATGGTTGTATATTTAACCAAATAGAATTTGTATAAGTAAGATATATACAAATAAGGCAAGCAGGAAATTTGTTAAGTAAAACAGGATGTTTTGGGAAAGTTCAAAAGTTTTGAATTTAAAAGTGGAATCAGGATATGTGATTTCAAACTGATTTGGAATAAAAACTACAAATTTGGATTTTGGAATTTGAGAATTTAATTGGAGTTAAGAATTTGAAACCTAACCGGAGAATTGTTGAGTAAAATGATTTTCTGAGTATTGATCTGATGTTGATTTCGGTCTTTAGGGTTGTTATTTAGAAGATTATTTTCTTACTGATTTACGGTTAGAGACTGATAGATATTGAAGAAGAACAATAAATGAAAATGTTTTTAAGTACAAGTAACAGATATTTCTCGTTATGAAAATGACTGAAATGAATAGTTATTTGCATATATAATGAATGTTTGGTTGTTGTGAGATGGTTGGTAGGTAGCCTGTTCGTTTTGGATGCTTTGTTGTTGTGATTGCTAGGGGATGACTCATGCGTGTATATAACTCTATAGCTATAGATACAACTAGAATCTTTTTGTTACTCTTTAATTTCGAGGACGAATTTTTTTTATGGGGGTAGCCTGTAACATCCCAGTTTTTGACCGATTTTATAACATAATTTATTTTGGATTATTTTAGTAATTGATCTAAAATAATAAATTGTGAATAACAAATATTGAGAAAAATTCCAAGTATTTTATAAATCTCTAGCAAATGTATAAGTACTTGTACGTAACCCTTTTATACAATATTTTATTTGATTTTTATCTTGCTTTAACATTTGTTTCTAACTTATGAAAAGAAATAAAACGACTAAAGAAAAAATATATTATTCATAAGAAAATTTAGTTACTTCACTTATAAGCACCTAAGAAGGCATAACTATTAAATGAATGGGACATAGCATTTTAAAACATATTTGTACACATAAATATGTTAAACACACATACCCATAGCCTATACATATTCACAAAAGCTAAGAGAGTTGACACAATTTCATTTCCAATGCATATATGCAGACAATCCAATTTTAAAAACTTTTAGCATACTCTTTTACATCAAATAGTAGCTGCCTATGTTTTCCAATCAACTTATAGGCAATCTAGACTTCACCCTACCCAAGTATTGCTTAAGGGAGAAGCTTGAGTTTTTAGCATATATGAGCACAGAGCCATGCACTTAAACAAATCTGGAAAAAAAAATCAATGCAGGAATGACCAAACAATGGAGACAGCCTAGGCAACATAGCAACATTATATAGACAACCTAGCTGTTGAATCTATTCAGCACATGCATTTCAAATCGAATGAGAACAACAGCCTATGTAGTATAGGTTCTAGCATACATTCCTTAAGATTTAAGCATAGAATTTTGAAGTATATGTGCACATGGTCGTGACTGTATGATTGGGAGGATGTAACTTAGACATGACCAAACAATGCCTCATTTCAATCAGTAATCCAGTAGTCTCTAACATCCATAAAGCAGCATATGACCCCTACCTAAAGCCTAAGCATAAACAATATTCCAGAAATTTGTTTCCACTTATAAATACCTGGATACGCCCTCACATATGCACTTACCCATTTGCCAAAAATCTGAAGTTAAGAAACACAAAATGTGAAGTAAAATGTCCATAAACAAAATAGTGAATCCTGGAAATAAAACTGGAAACAGAGAAATGATGAAAACCCTGGATTGAGAACCTGTAAGCATGGAAAAGATTAAGAACATGGGACCTGTAAGGTGAGTAAACATTTAACTAACCCTTTTCACTACTCATAATACATTACTGCATCTATGCTGAACATATTTAGATCATATTGTAAATGCTTGGATGGGATAAATTAGCGACTACATGCCATAGATAAATGAATAAATTTGGTGAGTAACTATCTCTTTTTTTTATTTTATATGTTAAGATATATATGTATGTACACATATAAGTGACCTGAATGTGAAGTTGATTTAAACCTAGAACCTGGAGGCATAGAACTGTGCATAAGATTGGGGAGTAAAACCTTTTTATCCCCTGTTTCCAAGCATTTATCCATTATAATATAAGAGAATATATATGTTAAAATACATGTGAGTGATGGTGACAAAACCATGAATATTTATGGAGTTAAATAAAAGCTTGTTTATGACTATGTATGTTATAACCACGTACAAATGAATTTAACTAAACATGGATGCGGTGAAATGGCTGAAAATCTGTTGATGTTCATAAATGATGCTGTGACTGGAAATAAACTGGAAGTAATAAACAAAACAGGGAGTAATGTACCGCATATGTCAGTTGTGAATGAATATTTACCATGAGGTGAATTTCCAATTTAAATAAACATAGATTTGCTCACTTATATAGTTACAGTAAGATGTCTTCTCTGTCTTATGATACTGGAATGAAAACCAATTGCTTGATGCATGACATACATCCTGCTTGAGTGTAAATGTCCCACGCAAGGAATAATTTTGGTCATAGAGGAATATAAAGATTATTAGAAATATGGAAAACTAGAACCATACTCCAAACTGTTAAAAACAGATAGGTTAGTGATGCATTTGGTGCCTTGTTACGCATATTGCACCAAAACACATTAACAAAACTTAGCAAACACAATCCAAAAATAAATATGCTAATAATCTGAACCGCAAGCAGTAACATATGCGAAAGAATTAAAGAAAGATGGGAAAGGATAGAAGGAAAGCAGCGGGGCAAGGGAGCTCATCCATTTTGTTGTTTTGGTGTAGGAAAGTGGGCTGTATGTGTATGGGTTCCGGTGCTGGAACGAGTGGAAAGCAGTTATGTGTGGTGGAGATGCGGTTTGCGGGTGGTGGCGCGACGGCGTCATGTGATCGGAACAACGGTGCACGGTGCACACTGTATGGTGCAGAAGAATACAACAGTATATATATATATAATAATAAAAAAAAAAAAACTGAATACACAAAACAGTACTGGGAAAAATATTAGCAACTTACTTTCTTTCATCACTCATGGTCAGGAAGCATATAGGATGTATGATCATGTTCCTAGTTAAGGGTATTATATTGGTTTAATTCGCATAACAGAGGATAGTATACAAAGTATTTTGAACAATTGTGTATAAACTTGGAACTGAAGCCGTGAATTAATTTTGAGTATACCCCGTTTAGTATTGATTAGTTATATAGATATATCTGTGAACATCGTACATTGTGAGAAGTAAACACTTATATATACCACCTAAAACTTAAGCACATTAAAGCACACTAGGTTTTTCAACCAGTAAGTTACTGTACGTAGGAAACAGGGTTCACTTAATCCGTTATAACTAGATATGGAGCCTAGGAAATTCAGCGGCATACCTGGAGTTGTATCCATTGTTTAATCTAAATTAAAAAATATAACGCAATAGTAAAGACAATAGAGAAAAAGGTTAGAAGAAGGGTGCAGCTTGGTGCATGCGGTCTCATTTGCTGGAAGATGCGTGAATTGTAGAATGAAATAAAATAGTGGAAGTTGGGAAAAAGTAAGGAGAAGAAGGCCTGGGTTGATATGTGAACAAGGGTGCGTACGTGCATTTTTGGGCGGATTCTATACTGGGCGAAGCCCATCTTTAAAATTAAAATAGAAAGAAAACTTCAAAACTGAGACAAGAAAAGAGAACTTCAAAACTGAGAAAAAAAAAAAAAATAGGACAAAAGGAATAGTAGTAAGAAAAAAGAAGAAGGGGAAATTACATATATTTAAATTGAAAACAAAATGTAAAGCAGAAGGTAAAGAAAGAAAACAAAGATGGGAAGAGCATAGAATTAAGTGGATACTTGCGCTAAAAAAAAGGGGACCAAAAAAAAAAAGTAAAAGGAAACGTGAAAAAAATGGAAATTGGGAAGGGAATTAAGTCTACAGCACGTTATGTTTGGGAGGTGTATTAGGGGCATCAACATTCAATAAATTGATTTAATAAATGGTGAAATTAAGTGGTGCAACACGTTTTATTTTTGGAAGATGTATTAGGAGTGTCAACATTCATTAAATTGATTTAATTAATGGTGGAATTAAGTGATGTAACACGTTTTATTTCTAGGAAATGTTTTAGTAGTGTCAACCATCATTAAATTGATTTAATTAACGGTGCTTTTAATACCAAATACCGCTTAAAATAAATAGAACGTAAATTAGTCGTGATCTAGATAAAGACGTAAACTATGGATCAGTAATAATCTATAACACAGTAAATACTAAATCATTTGTTCAATTAAATTATTTATTTATTTATTTTAGTTGTATTTAATTACGTTGATCAAATATTTTATTGACATCACTGAGTGGAAACAAACACCGTTCCACTATGTATTTGATTGACTAAATCGTTTGAACACCCTGTTAGCAGAAATAAACACCGTTCTGCTATTATATCAGTCTAACATATTTTACCAGTTAATACATGTTGTTAATATATTATCAATATTGCATTGTATTATATGATTGTTTGTGCAAATTGGCTTAACGACTGAAATACCATCTGTTATAAGAACTATTAAATACCGTTGGAACTGCTAAGCCGTTTTCTGTAAAGTAACTCAGAAATGAAAGTAAGTTTTTAGCTGGATATAAATTGTTTTAAGAAACAATTGAATGGATTGTTTTAAATTAATTATGTTATAAATCAATTTAAAAGGAAAAGCTTAATTATAATAAATCAATCAAGTTGTTTAGGGTTGATGTAAATCAACTGTTTAAATGAGAATTGATTTTTAAATTAATTTGTTACAATTAATTTAATATAAGGGTTTTAATAAATGATTGTTTTAATATTTGTAATGTTTTTATTTCACAGGTGTAGCGGCCCGGAAATTTCGACACTCGAATCCAGACACTAACACGTCCCGTGTCCAAACTCAAATATCGAAAACCCAGAAAGCTAATAGAAAGAAGTTAGAGGGTGAGAAAAGAAAGAAAGAAATATTAGAATAGAAGAATAATAAGATCAAAGTCTCACAGCGGAATGGACAAAATATAATAATCAATAATACTTTATAAAAGAACTGTATATTACAACATCAGAGTATACATTCAGCTCAATACAACACACAGCGGAAATAAACTAGTACCAGTATATATATGGAATACGTCTCGACTTCAACTCCTCTTCTGAAGCTCCAAGCGATACCTAACCTGATAATATACTCGGTCTGACCCGAGCACATTTGATTTAAAACAAAATTCACCCGGATCAGTCTGAAATACTTTCAGTGATAAATTCATACAGCAACCAACTTGTTTAACTTTGAAATCCTTTTGAAATAAAAGGATAATAGTAAGACCAGCCCACACATAAACACGGATGGTTTTTACCTTACTATAACCCAAATCTTTTTGAAATCAATATCTTCTTCAGATATTATAATAATGTCTAAATGCAAGTAAATAGAATCTAGCAGAACGCTTGCATCTCACGCTTCATATATATAGTATACAATCAAAACCGCAGGAACTTATTGGAGATTGGATTTCCAACTATGACAAGGTATGGGACCACCTGCCGATAGTGTATCTCTAAAGACGAATACACTGGGTTCAACAAGAACGTCTTGCAACCCGACCCACACATGACCGACCACTTATTTCTCTTGAGTGTATCGAATATATTGTCACCCTTTCGGCTTTTTGTCGCAACCACCGAAATCCCCGGGAGATACAGAAACGAAAAGAAGTAATAAATATGAATATTCTCTAGATGGTGACAATACACCCTAATGGGTGCGACCCACATAGCCATGCTGCCTGCCCGATTTTTGTCATTTCCCGGTTGATGAGGCTTGAGGCTATAATCGACTTTTGAAACATCAGGCCACCATTAACATTGTCCATACACGTCATCCAGGAACAGGATGAACCAAGGTACTCTCCTACTGCATCCAATATAGGAATCACCCCGTGGATCAGCAACGAGAAGTCCTTGCAACCCGCAGGTTCCAATCACGACCGAATCACAACATATCTCTAGGGATCAGCCAGAGATTGTAAGTAATTCTTCCGTTACATGAAGATCTACGGTCTTCACTTGCTCCATCTCGATTAGCACCTTCGACGTATTCGTATTTATTGGTCGGAATGGTTTTTCGAACATAAATTCGATTTCGGTCTTCTCGTACCAATAACGTTGGGTCAGGTTTTGATAGTCGGTTATTTAACTATCAAAATAAACAACCATAAAACAAACATATCCATTGGTTTATACACAACATCACCTAGCCCTTATACTATGTTGGTTAAAACATGTTATAATTCCTTTATCTATATATCTAGAAAATATCTTAAATCATGTCTAACTTAACTTTAAAAAACATTGCAAAACATTGCTATAACGTTTCTTATTATCCTATCGATTAACCTATCATAATGGCATCTTCTTTGGCGTCGTTATTTGAACACCAAAATCACCACTCATCACTTTAGAATAAACCTATTTAAATATCATTTCAATACTTTGAAAATTTCGTTATACTTTCACCAATCTCCCTTTTTGTTTCTTTCATTATAGGAATATCATTTCATACTAGCAATCCCCTTTTATTATCCGTTTATTTTGGAATCTTATATTTCCAAATCTTCAATGGCGTTACACTGTTATTTCCCAAAATATTTCGCTCTCACACCTTCACCATTACGACTGATATCATCCTTTGATAATTCTGAAGTTGTTCAAATTGGGGTATTTTAATTACCTCTCAGACCTTGATCAACACTGTTCTTATCTTAAGATAAATATCAGTTGTAATACAAAGACCGACACTCATTCTCTTTATCGCAACAAATCCCATTTTAGTTCCATCCTGATGGAATATCATTTCTTCTTCAAAATAAATTTATCATTTCCATTAAATAAATTAATAATTAATTAATCTAAATAATTTTATTCACCTTGATTTTCATTAAATCAATATCAATATAAACCCATTTTACTTGTTACATTAATTTGGCCACTCGGATTAGTTAAATAAAATCGCTAAATAATCCCTTATATAAGCACGTGCTTCGCGCACGGTAGATTTTGGTTAAACCAATCAATGTATAGATGTGGTTGGTTTATTCTCGTTTTAAAACTTTATTTAAAATAATATATTTAAAAATATATATTCGGTTATAAAAATGAATTATATAACCTCATTTCTAGCGATTCACCAGACGGTGAGTCGATCTTTATAAAACAGTGTATATCTGGGCCATCTGCTATTTATTTCTTAATCAATACTATATATACTGGTTCAGATTGAACCACATTCAACAACCAACAGGGTTTCAAGGTCAACGGGTTTTAAACAGTTCATAAAATATGAAATAACAGCATATTAAATATTTGAGGAACCAGTTTGATTCCTCCTACCTGTTTGTCCCTGCAACACAGATTATTAAAATATTTCATATCAGTACATAGAAATATTTTAAACGACGATAATATAATTAACGTCAACCATTAAAGCAACCATAGTCATCCAATCAACCAATTAAATTTAATTATACGAATTTAGCACATCCTAGTATTTCAGAAATGTGTGAGAATTAACTCACCTTCATTTTCGGTTAACGATGTTGCGCTATAGTTTCAACAGGTGTTTGAAAACATATAAAAATCCATCCGCTTTCGAATCACACCATCCCCGCTCGACAGCGTAACTTTTTCCACTGCAATTCCAACACGTCCGATTACGCATGATTCTGACAATATATGAGCAAACTATTATTATTATTATTATTATTATTATTATTATTATTACAGTGTTTAATTTAAAATAGAACGGTTTAAACCTTAGTAATAATTATTAACTAGCTTAACCCTGATACTTACCATTTTTAATTATGCGTTTTCTTCTTCAAAGTCACACGAACATCGGTCCACCCCATTTTCATTCTTTTCCTTGGTCATGTTCCTGATGATTAATCTTCATGAACTATAACTATATAATAATATATTAACTAGATTAATTATTTACTTAAATAAATATTAATTACCGTAATCCATATGTTTTCAACTCATGCGGCCTCCCTTTTTTGTTTCCCTGAGCCACGTTCTGCATCATTTTTCTTTCTTCCTCTTTCTGTTTTTCTCTACCCGTAAGGCCCACAATGATAAACAACCCACCCTTGGCCATTTCTTCTTTTCTACTAAATCCCACATCCATGAAAATGTGCGCACCCCACCACGTCATTTTCTTCTTTTAGCCGTGAACAACACCACTTCAAAACTGACCCGACCCCTCACCACCATCACGTTACACCTTGCTTCCAGTATTGGTAAATCTCAACTCCTCTTCTTCTTAAACATACTGCTTCCTCGCTAATGCACAAAACCGAACTCCCTGTGCACCCATGGGAAAGCACGCACGGTTCCATACACTAATATACAGTAGTGAACAGTAACTCGAGCCGAGAGACTACCCCTCACCACCCCAGACTCTTTCCCAACGCCATACCCCTCTTTTCATGCAAACGCACTCACATACAAAAGCATCCCATACCTTTTCCCCCCATACTTGCGTTTTTCCTCTTCCTTGCGTTTTGTTTTGATCTTTTTTTTTAAAGAACAGTACTCCATTTTCATTCACTGTATGTGAAACGAAAGAGACCAGGGTGAGTATGTATATATAGCACATGGGACTTGGCACGCACGGTATAAGTAGCTTGGCCTTGAAGGAATTGAATACCTTGGCCATTACGGCTCTAATGTTTGGGGCGCAAGGAATAGGGAGGGTAGGTTAGCTGTGAGCTGTTTTTCCTTGATTTAGACTCTTAAGGACAAGAGAGCGTTCAGGGTAGCCATTTTCCGCATGTATTTTCAACTTCAAACAACTGTGAGTGATTTCATTTTAATGACAGGTGATGGAAAGTACTGCATGATGGGTCTGCCTTATTGGCTAGGTTTGCATGCATTGGTGTAATCACCTGAGGCTGGAAAAGAAAAGATAGGCGAAATGAACAGGTAGCTGTATATGAGTTCTTATTTTCAAATCAAGTCTGCGGCCGTTGTGTTTTCTTTTCAGTAGGCGTGAGTTGCAGTGTAGGGGACAGAAGAGGGAGCTGTGCATTCACTGGGTAGGTTGTATGTCCCTAGACATAAGCATGTGTTCTCGTACTACGGGCTTGCTGTGGACTTTGCAGTTCGATGGAAACTAAACAATGGATGTAACAGAGTAGGAGACATTTTAGTTGGCTAGGATAGGATTTGATTTCTTTTTCCTCTCTTCGATTTGATTTCGGTGAAGCGACTAATGATTTTTAGTTTTAAAGTTAGCGTACCCCGTCATATAAGACTTCGTCCTCATACAACTTTCCGTTGACAAAAATAAAAATACCAACGTGCTCAGCAGTGTGCCACGATCCCAAAAATATAATAATATCGGTAGTTTAACTTATTCTGTGAAACCCCAAAATGTTGATATAGGGTGCAAAATACTCCAAATAAAAAGTCGTTTATTTTATGAAATAAAAATTACGGTAAAATTCTAAAAATTAAATTATCACTACGCCTCAAAGGACTTGTCCAAATTCGAAGTCAATATTTAATAATATTAAAATAAATTGTTATGGCGTATAAACTATTTCACAGCGACTATTTCGAAATTTGATTTGGACGTAAAATAAAATCTACAATACGAAAACTCGATTTTTATCTTTCATTAGAAAAATATTATCAATTTAATTCAGACGCTTCTTGTTTCACCGAAATCCAACTTAAAATGGATTCGGTATGATCAATTGAAGTTGAAATTCAAATTTTCGAACTACCGCGTTGTTTCCAGTTCGTTTTAAATTAAATATAAATATAAACGCTCAATCGTCATTTAATTAACGATTTTGATATTAAATCCAATAAATAATTCAAATATAATATTGAAAACATATTTAAATATTCGAATTCAAATAGTCGAAAAATCCGGGACGTTACAACAGGTTGGGTAGATAATGGTGCAGTTAAATAGAGAAGTTAAAATTGAATAAGATAATGTTTTTAACTTAATTAACCCTTTAATTAAGTAAGGTAAAGATAATTTAACTATTGGAAGATAAGGAAATCAAGTCGATGATTTGGATTAAATTCCCCTGATTTAATATCAAGTTGAATTGATGAATGGTTTAAAACAACAATGTTGTTTGAAGAGGGTTTAAGGTTTGGAATTCAAGTGGATTTACGAAACTTATGGTTTTTTTTCGAATAATTTGGATATCGAACTTGTACACTCTTGACGATGAGAATGATTTTGATTCAAGGTCTGAGAGGTAATTAAAATACCCCAACTTGATTGATTTCACCATTATCCGATAGATCGTATTAGTTTGTATTTAGAATGAGTGTTAAAGTTGAATATCGTTTTCAGTTATGAAACGAATATTCGAGAGGGGAGACTGATAATAAGAGTCTTGTTGTTAATAATTATGTTTTAAATGAATATATACAAAAAGTTAATATTTGAAATTAAATAATTTAGATTTTTTTAAATAAGGCCTAACAAACCCAATTGTGACGAAAAGGAATTTCGCTCGATCCGAATCGATCGCTAAACCGACCAAGACTGTTCGAAACCCCTGATTGTTTTTGAGAACACGACAAATTAGAACTCAAACATAAGAACATTTCATTGTGTATTACAACAATTCCATCAGAATACAAGAATATACAGAGTATGAATCAATATTACACATTATAAAATATCAGAGATTACAATACATTACATAGTAGCGGAAAAATAATACAGTACACAACTGAAGGAGATATATGGAAACAGAGCTTTCCGGATATCATTCCAGCTGTAAATCAGGATCCTGTGAATATAAATCTGCAAAACCAAAACTACTAGCTGCCCGTGCGGAAAATAAAGGCACCCAAAGTTTATGTTAAAACAATAAACTCCAGGTCAGTCATGTGACTGTTGTGAGAACCAAAACAGTTAATTAAAACTTTACTTTAAATCAAATATATCAAGGGACCACGCCGTATAACATGGAACGGGTTTCCTCCCAAGAATACTAGTGCATATAACAAAACAGCATAATGATTTTTGAAAAAAATGAAGCTATTATAAGACCCAGATCCTATCACACAATGCAACGCAAGCCGGGGGATAGGGTTTTCCCTTATAATAGCCAAACATGCTTGGTACGTTTAAAAAAAATCATTTGATACTATTATAAGTGCATAGTGTATAAAACAACTTCAAATCATAAGTATCAATCATAGACGGCATGGGTACCATATATCATGTCGCCATACTAGGCTCTACAATCAAAACCGCAAAGTCACGTATTTGGAAATTGGATTTCCATCTATGAACAGAGGAAAGGGATCGTCCTCACCGGCTTCGAGACTCTCTAGCCCGAGCCTCAAGGTCAGAGCGCATCGACCCTTGGATCGTCAGGGCCGGTCCACCGATGTGGATTAAAATGCCTGAACACTACGTTTCCCCGCCCTTTGGGGCATAAATAAGCCAAATGACTCCATCGGCTCCACACACTCACCGATATATCTGAGGCGCCTCGCAACAGCAACAACCACACAGGTGAAAATAATATAAATGTCAGGGCTGGTAGGTCACTGACACCACCCTAGCTAGAAGGAAACACATGCCCTCCCTGTCGTCCTCTCCCGTTTCTGGTTCACAACCTGGGTGTGAGGCTCGCAAATCAACGTTACACAAAGCTATGCCACACAGTAGGTGCTTTGATCATCAACCACAAGACTTTGCTTTTCAACAGAAGTCTTGATCAATTGCCACTTAGGCATGCCACACAGGCAATTCACACCATGGATTGATATCCATCAATATATAACCCCTGAGCTCGTACATCTCAGAGAAGGGCGTTAAGCAAGAGAATAAATTTTCCGGAGCCAAACAGATATATATTTAATAGAAATCAATCACACAGAATAAAATCCAATGTCAGACACATAGTTCATTTACAAGTTCATTCTGGGTCTGAACGAAACCGGAGGCACCTTGTACCTCGGATATCCATCGATCTCCAAGTACGTCTGGACGATCACCAACTGATTCCTTCCTTTTGGGTGTACAGCCCAATCAAGATCATCATCAATCACCCAAACGATGTGAAGACCTCCGGTCTTCGACCACCGTCTTCATCCTTGACACATCGTCAAATCAATTATTCAGAATGGGATAAACCCAGCCTTTCTGAATAACTCGCGTATATAATAAACAAGTGTTACACAAACACAACATACGCCTCATTCCAATACAGAATATTCTTTTATTCAAATATTCTTACACTTTGGGAAAGGTTCCCATCAATTTTATCAAAGATAAATTCTTTAATCCTCCTTTGAATATCAATTCAAATTAGTCGGGATTAGCGAACCACACCGAAGTAATCATTTATTTTATTTCCCAATCCCAATCTATTCATCCCATGAAGTAAAACTGGTAATACTTCATATCTAACACCACGGTGTTATCAGTAAATTCAATTACCATTTCACGTTCAAATCTAATTAAAGATTTAACTATCGCCTGGAGCAATACCGGTGATACTCCCTTCTCGATTATTTCAATCTAATTAAAGATTCATTAAAACTTCACTTGGTTTTAATCTTTCCAATAATCGCTATCGATGATTATTTAACTTGGGAAATCAAATCTCGTCTTTAACTGGGTTAAAGAACCAATGTCATTTAAAACACGGTTCACTATAAACCCAAAATCACATTCCATTAATTATCGGGTTAAAGAACAAGTGTTATTTAAAGCATCGTTCACGATAAACCAAAAATCAATTCAAATTCAATTCCAATTAAATACCATTTAATTGGTACACTTCATTAAATCTAAATAAAAATATTTAATCTTTTTCTCAACTAGGCTTAAGAACAGTGTTAATGAAGACACCATTCACGATAAACCCAAATCCCATTTGATATTAAATACAAGGCTCTGAATAGAAAATATATCGGCTTATATTCAATATCAAATCCTATGACCAACAAATATCGTATTTGAAATAATGATATAAATATATCTTTCAAATTTCCATAACAATATCTGTATAATCACGAAATCCAACATTGAAATATTCCAAAGACAATTTCGATTCAAATCCATTCCAATTCAATTATTGGAAATTCTGGTTATTTTTAAAACCCTTTCAAATCCAATTTATTTATTTAAAAAATAAATGGATTATAATTCTAGTTCATTTTGATAAAAATCTATTTTTATCTTTTTAAATATGGAATTTTTCACCCCAATTCTTCACAAATCATTTCTTATGATTTTACACAAATTATTACTATTTTTAATAATTTTATCAAGGCTCATACAGTCGATTTCCCATCAACAGCCATCGAACTGCACTTATAGCGACCTTTTCCAATTTTGATTTGGACATAATTCCAAATCCAACCGTAAGATTTCAAATCTCTAATATTTGTTAGAAAGCTCTTTTCGATACGAACTCAATGGTTCCGGTTTAGGAGAATCCGACGGTCGGATCTCCCGTAATATCCATTCGAAGTCAATGGTCAAAATTCGCGAACTACCACGGCACGGCGCGTTCAACACATGAATTTATTTTCTATTCAACACATGAATTTATTTTCTATTCAACACATGAATTTATTTTCTATTCAACACATGAATGTATTCTATTCAACACATGAATTTATTTTCATAATATTCCTTATTTTTCAAATTGGAATGAGGCCCAATCAACTACCATATAATGTTAATTATATGAATTTTCTACAACACATGTATATAATAGCAACAATAAATCATCAACCATCATTCAGAGTGCACTACACAACTGCATAAGCATTAAATATAAATAATTAATGCTTACACAGTCTGTCAACCCATCGATTGACATACAACCAAACAATCGGGATTAGTGTATGTCAAATATCATCCCAACACCTATGTGGGGCTTCAAACAATCAAACACAGATTTTATTTGTGCGGTTGGGCGATGTGTAAGTTTTATCGTCCCAATCAATATCAGTCAAATCGGTGTACATAAACTAATCGTCCAATTTGTTTATTACTATTTATTTTATATACACGTTAAAAATCATATTTTTAACTATAAAATATTTTCCACTATAAAATATTTTATTTCATTCCACATCACACCATCAAATTTCACAACATAGCAATCAAACAAACAAGTCATCCATGGTCTGTGGACGACGGGTGTCGGGTGCTGCTAAGCACCATCTTCATCCTAGTATATATTTCTACTAGAAAATAAATTAAAAGTGAGGAGTTCTCACCGAGGGTTCCACTCCTCCATTCTTTATTTCTGAACAGTCCGGACTTCGTTTTGATCTTAATATGATCCTCGCCATATGTTTCACGCAGTTGATTATAAAAAATCACATTTTTATATGGTATTCATATAAATAAAAATCACATTTTTATTTCACCGCTACATGTACATAAAAATCATATTTTTATTTCCACTTCATATATATAAAAATCGAATTTCTATCGCTACTTCATATATATAAAAATCGAATTTTTATCGCTATTACATAGATATAAAAATCGAATTTTTATCGCTACTTCATATATATAAAAATCGAATTTTTATCGCTACTTCATATATATATAAATCGAATTTTCACCTCGCTGAAAACATTATAAAAATCATTACTTTATATTCATAAAAATCAAACCTTTTTATTATAAAAATATAATATTTCAACATATTTAAAAAAAAAATCCGTTCTTTATGATGTTAAAAATCCAACCTTCATCATGTTAAAAATCACAACTTTATGTTTAGAAAAATCTAATCTTTTGCAAATAAAAATCATTGCTTCATGTATACCAACATCCTAGCCTTATACAAGTAAAAATCATATCTTTAGTTTTCTAAAAATCTAATCTTTACGTTTCTAAAAATTTATTCAAACTCAATAAAAACTCACCTTCCCTGATCGTTTTGAACTGCTCCACAGTCTTCAACGAGGAATACCGTCGTTGCTCGTGCCTTCAAGCCGCTGTAACCCACCTTGTTCGCACCCTAACCATCATCGTGCCACCACAATCCACCGGATACTGATCTTAGGGGGAGGGGTTGCTGCGTCAGGTGCTGGAGGTCGGGGAGGCTCAGCAGGGGACACAGCGGCGGGGTGTGGGCCCAGGAGGCGGCGCTGCGGGTTTCGGGTCTGGGGGTGGCGTGTCTTGCGAGGTCGACAGAGGAAGGTAGAGGAGGAAGCGGAGGTAGCGGACGAGAGGAGGGGGTAGAGGGGAGGCGCGAGGTGGCGGTTGGCCTCCAGATGTGCGGCGGCGCGATAATCGAAGGAGCGATGGGGGAATTTGAGCGGGATTTTGGTTTTTTTCTGAAGTATCGATTTAGGGTTAGAGGATATATATAAAAAAAGGGGCATTATATAATTATATAATTTAATTATTTTATTTTTCAGAAAGGTTGACTTTCCATTCGAACGCCAAACGAGACCCAACGATTGTCGTTCCTAGCTAATTACCTCCATTCCGAACACAATGGGATATGTCACGTAGACCAATTCGATCGTTACGATCAATTTTCGTTAGATTTAATTTATAAATCATTATATTGAATTTTAAACGTACATTTCAATTTATCAGGGCCATGTACTAACTCTAAAAATTCCCAAAAAATATTTTCTAGCTTCGTATTGACGATACGACCCTAACAAAACAAATTTCGTCAAATTTTGAGACCGTTTGAAAAATGGTCATTTTCTGGTCGATCGAAATTGACTGAAACTGTCAAAACACGTTTAACTTCGCCACGCTCACATATTGATTCAGAAAATTACGAATTTTGGAATCTAGCAATTTCTTGACATCATGGATCCAACAAAAGTGGTTTCGTCGAAAACCGAGGTCGTTTGCAAAATGGCTATTTTTAAGGGCCAGAATTCCATAGCGACTATTCTGAATTTTCAACTGGGCATAACTTTTTATCCCCGCTATAAAATTTCAATTTTTTGGATTCGTTGGAAAGATATTCTCAAATAGATTCTAATATTTTTGGTTTTGCTAAAATCCGATTTATTTTGAATCCTGTACATTCATTTGAAATTCGAAATCGAATTTTCGAACTACCGCGCCATTTTCAATTCCTTTTATATTTAAAATAAAATATTTATATTCTAACGACGATTCAAACAAATATATATGTTCTAATCGTATTCAAAATAAATTTCTTGTCGTTATTATTTAAAATAATCCATTTTAAATATTCAAAATTCATTAAAATTGCCAGAATAAAATTTTTAAATTGGCTCGGATTTCCGGGTTATTACAATCTCCCCCACTTAAAACTTTTCGTCTCCAAAAAGTAACGAAGCTGAAAGTTGTTTAACTAATCAACTCAACTTTCATTATTTTCATTACAGCTTAAGTTCTTCAACTTTTCAGTTTCTAAGAACTTTTCAAATTTTTCAAAAATTTGGCTAACACCCTAAATTTTCGAATTTTTTTGCCATAACCTCCCCTGCACCGGGAGCTTCGGGATATTTCAAATAGCCTCTCATGGCCCTCACCAATCCAAAAGAAAAAGTAAAAGCCAAGCGGCTAGCCAAATGGCTCATAAAATCATCCAAAACCCAAGAAATACAATAAACATGTACCTATTTGTCGGGCAAACAATTTTATTCCTCTTCTCTAGCCTCCTTGCTATGACCAGTTCAATGTAAGTACATGTATATGCATGCAAATGCGACTAATTTTCAATACTATTCACTATCTGATACAATTTGGCTAAATGGTCCAAATTTTAATTAATCAACCAATAATCAAACAACACAATCAACAATCAATTAGTTGATTAACGTTTCAAATTCATAATTTTGATACATAGTCCTGAAAACAGATTTTTGATGCCAAATCACAACAATAGGCCCTATCTAGTTTTGTTCTCACACCATTCTATTGGAAATATATAAATATCACACCTTCGACACTCGAACATAAATACTGATGATGCGGCCGCATCATCAGAATTATCCCCGGGTGACTAGAGTGTGACTCTATATCCATCCAGTATATTGGAGGCTTGCAATACACGTGGATCAGACGTATATTAAAATCTCTATATACCTGATAGTCTAAATCAATATAAATAAATATTCAAATACGAATAATTGAATTAAATTTTCAAAACAAAACTTCGTTTTCAATTTTATTTTTAAAAAACATCACTCTTCACACTCATTCTAGGATACTACTGATCCCATCTCTAATGAGTCATTCCCATTGGATATTACTAATCCAATCTCTGATGAATTCTTTCGTTTGGTTCTAACGTGTCTTGTTCTCCGAGTTCTGTAAACCAAAGCTCTGATACCAACTATGACGAAAAGGAATTTCGCTCGATCCGAATCGATCGCTAAACCGACTAAGATCGTTCGAAACCACTGATTGTTTTTGAGAACACGACAAATTAGAACTCAAACAGAAGAACATTTCATTGTGTATTACAACAATTCCATCAAAATACAAGAATATACAGAGTATGAATCAATATTACACATCATAAAATATCAGAGATTACAATATAATACATAGCAGCGGAAAAATAATACAATACACAACTGAAGGAGATATACAGATACAGAGCTTTCCGGATATCATTCCAGCTGTAAATCAGGATCCTGTGAATATAAATCTACAAAACCAAAACTACTAGCTGCCCGTGCGGAAAATAAGGGCACCCAGAGTTTAGGTTAAAACAATAAACTCCACGTCAGTCATGTGACTGGTGTGAGAACTAAAACAGTTATTTAAAACTTTACTTTAAATCAGATATATCAAGGGACCATGCCGTATAACACGGAACGGGTTTCCTCCCAAGAATACCAGTGCATATAACAAAACAGCGCAATGTTTTTTGGAAAAATGAAGCTATTATAAGACCCAAGTCATATCACACAATGCAACGCAAGCCGGGGGATATGGTTTTCCCTTATAATAGCCAAACATGCTTGGTACATTTAAAACAAATCATTTGATACTATTATAAGTGCATAGTGTATAAAACAACTTCAAATCATAAGTATCAATAATAGACGACATGGGTACCATATATCATGTCGCCATACTAGGCTCTACAATCAAAACCGCAAAGTCACGTATTTGGAAATTGGATTTCCATCTATGAACTGAGGCAAGGGATCGTCCTCACCGGCTTCAAGACTCTGTGGCCCGAGCCTTAGGGTCAGAGTGCATCGACCCTTGGATCGTCTGGGCCGGTCCACCGATGTGGATTAAAATGCCTGAACACTGCGTTTCCCTGCCCTTTGGGGCGTAAATGAGCCAAATGGCGCTATCAGCTCCACACAGTCACCGATATATCCGAGGCGCCTCGCAATAGCAACAACCACACAGGTGAAAATAATATAAATGTCAGGGCTGGTAGGTCACTGACATCACCCTAGCTAGAAGGAAACGCATGCCCTCACTGCCGTCCTCTCCCGTTTCTGGTTCACAACTGGGGTGTGAGGCTCGCGAATCAACGTTACACAAAGCTATGCCACACAGGCGGTGCTTTGATCATCAACCACAAGACTTTGCTTTTCAACAGAAGCCTAGATCAATTGCCACTTAGGCATGCCACACAGGCAATTCACACCATGCGATTGATATCCATCAATATATAACCCCTGAGCTCGTACGTCTCAGAGAAGGGCGTTAAGCAAGAGAATAAATTCTCCGTCGCCAAACAGATATATATTCAATAGAAATCAATCTCACAGAATAAAATCCAATGTCAGACACACAGTCCATTTACAAGTTCATTCTGGGTCTGAACGAAACCGGAGGCACCTTGTACCTCGCATATCCATCGATCTCCAAGTACGTCTGGACGATCACCAACTGACTCCTTCCTCTTGGGTGTACAGCCCAATCAAGATCATCATCAATCACCCAAACGATGTGAAGACCTCCGGTCTTCGACCACCGTCTTCATCCTCGACACATCGTCGAATCAGTTATTCAGAATGGGATAAACCCGGCCTTTCTGAATAACTCGCGTATATAATAAACCAGTGTTACACAAACACAACATACACCTCATTCCAATTCAGAATATTCTTTTATTCAAATATTCTTACACTTTGGGAAAGGTTCCCATTAATTTTAAAAAAGATAAATTCTTTAAATTTATTCTTCAATCCTCCTTTGAATATCAATTCAAATTAGTTGGGATTAGCGAACCACTCCGAAGTAATCATTTATTTTATTTCCCAATCCCAACCTATTCATACGATGAAGTAAAAATGGTAATAATTCATATCTAACACCACGATGTTATCGGTAAATTCAATTACCATTTCACGTTCAAATTTAATTAAAGATTTAACTATCGCCTGGAGCAAAACTGGTGATACTCCATTGTCGATTATTTCAATATAATTAAAGATTCATTAAAACTCCACTTGGTTTTAATCTTCCCAATAATCACTATCAAAGATTATTTAACTTGGGAAATCATATCCCGTCATTAACTGGGTTAAAGAACCAATGTCATTTAAAACACGGTTCACTATAAACTCAAAATCACATTGCATTAATCATTGGGTTAAAGAACAAGTGTTATTTAAAACACCATTCATGATAACCCCAAAAATCAATTCAAAATCAATTCCAATTAAATACCATTTAATTGGTACACTTCATTAAATCTAAATAAAAAGATTTAATCTTTTTCTCAACTAGGCTTAAGAACAGTGTTAATGAAGACACCATTCACGACAAACCCAAATCCCATTTGATATTAAATACAAGGCTCTGAATAGAAAATATATTGGGTAATATTCAATATCAAATCTTATAACCAACAAATATCGTATTTGAAATAACGATATAAATATATCCTTCAAATTTCCATAACAATATCTGTATAATCACGAAATCCAACATCGAAATATTCCAAAGACAATTCCGATTCAAATCCATTCCAATTCAATTCTTGGAAATTCTGGTTACTTTTAAAACCCTTTCAAATCCAATTTATTTATTTCAAAAATAAATGGATTATAATTCTAGTTCATTTTGATAAAAATCTATTTTTATCTTTTCAAATGTGGAATTTTCACCCCAATTCTTCACAAATCATTTTTTATGATTTTACACAAATTATTACTATTTTTAATAATTTTATCAAGGCTCGTACAATCGATTTACCATCAACGGCCATCGAACTGCATTTACAGCGACCTTTTCCAAATTTGATTTGGACATAATTCCAAATCCAACCATCAGATTTCAAATCTCTAATATTCGTTAGAAAGCTCTTTTCGATACGAACCCAACGGTTCTGGTTTTAGGAGAATCCGATGGTCGGATCTTCCGTAATATCCATTCGAAGTCAATGGTCGAAATTCGCAAACTACCGCGGTGCGGCGCATTCTATTCAGGCCTTTGAATATATATAATATATATATTTCATCGATTTCCTTTCAAAATGTATTTTATAAATTATTTTAAATTCGTTTTCAAAACGAGTTTAACTTCATATTCAATTTCTAATCAAAATTGAATATTCCATATCATTAATCTATAAATGATAATATTTTCAAAACGTTATATTTTGAAATCACTTCCTTTTCTATATTCATTATAAAAATGAATAAAATCGATATAAATATCGTTCACGTCTAAATGGCGCATATCTAATCAACACGGCTTTTATTCAACACATGAATTTATACTATTCAACACATGAATTTATTTTCTATTCAACACATGAATTTATTTTCTATTCAACACATGAATTTATTTTCTATTCAACACATGAATTTATTCTATTCAACACGTGAATTTATTTTCATAATATTCCTTATTTTCCAAATTGGAATGAGGCCCAATCAACTACCATATAATGTTAATTATATGGATTTTCCACAACACATGTATATAATAGCAACAATAAATTATCAACCATCATCCAGAGTGCATCACACAACTGCATAAGCATTAAATATAAATAATTAACGCTTGCACAGTCTGTCAACCCATCGATTGACATACAACCAAACAATCGAGATTAGTGTATGTCAAATATCATCCCAACACCCGTGTGGGGTTTCAAACAATCAAACACAAATTTTATTTGTGCAGTTGGGCGATGTATAAAATTTATCGTCCCAATCAATATTAATCAAATCGGTGTACATAAACAAATCGTCCGATTTGTTTATTACTATTTATTTTATATACACGTTAAAAATCATATTCATAACTATAAAATATTTTCCACTATAAAATATTTTATTTCATTCCACATCACACAATCAAATTTCACAATACAGCATTCAAACAAACAAGTCATCCATGGTCTGTGGACGACGGGTGTCGGGTGCTGCTAAGCACCGTCTGCATCCTAGTATATATTTCAACTAGAAAATAAATTAAAAGTGAGGAGTTCTCACCGAGGGTTCCACTCCGCCATTCTTTATTTCTGAACGGTCCGGACTTCGTTTTGATCTCAATATGATCCATCGCCATCTGTTTCACGCAGTTGATTATAAAAAATCACATTTTTTATATGGTATTCATATAAATAAAAATCACATTTTTATTTCACCGCTACATGTTCATAAAAATCATATTTTTATTTCCACTTCATATATATAAAAATCGAATTTTTATCGCTACTTCATATATATATATAAATCGAATTTTTATCGCTACTTCATATATATAAAAATTGAATTTTTATCGCTACTTCATATATATAAAAATTGAATTTTTATCGCTACTTCATATATATAAAAATTATATTTTTATCGCTACTTCGTATATATAAAAATCGAATTTTTACCTCGCTGAAAACATTATAAAAACCATTACTTTATATTCATAAAAATCAAATCTTTTTATTATAAAAATAAAATCTTTCAACATATATAAAAAATCCCTTCTTTATGATGTTAAAAATCCAACCTTCATCATGTTAAAAATCACAACTTTATGTTTAGAAAAATCTAATCTTTTGCAAATAAAAATCATTGCTTCATGTATACCAACATCCTAGCCTTATACAAGTAAAAATCATATCTTTACTTTTCTGAAAATCTAATCTTTACTTTTCTAAAAATTTATTTAAACTCATTAAAAACTCACCTTCCCTGATCGTTTTGAACTGCTCCACAGTCTTCATCGAGGAATACCGTCGTTGCTCGCGCCTTCAAGCCACTGTAACCCACCTTGTTTGCACCCTAACCATCATCGTGCCACCACAATCCACCGGATACTATATGAGGGGGAGGGGTTGCTGCGACGGGTGCTGGAGGTCGTGGAGGCTCAGCAGGGGACACGGCGGCGGGGTGTGGGCCCAGGAGGCGGCGCTGCGGGTTTCGGGTCTGGGGGTAGCGTGTCTTGCGAGGTCGACAGAGGAAGGTAGAGGAGGAAGAGGATGTAGTAGACGAGAGGAGGGGGTAAAGGGGAGGCACGAGGTGGCGGTTGGCCTCCAGAGGCATAGCGGCGCGTTAATCGAAGGAGCGATGGGGGAATTTGAGCGGGATTTTGGATTTTTTCTGAAGTGTCGTTTTAAGGTTAGAGGATATATATAAAAAAGGGGCATTATATAATTATATAATTTAATTATTTTATTTTTCAGAAAGGTTGACTTTCCATTCGAACACCAAATGAGACCCAACGACTGTCGCCCCTAGCTAATTACCTCCATTCCGAACACAATGGGATATGTCACGTAGACCAATTCGATCGTTACGATCAGTTTTCGTTAGATTTAAAATATAAATCATTATATTGAATTTTAAATGTACATTTCAATTTACTAGGGCCACGTACTAACTCTAAAAATTCCTGAAAAATATTTTCTAGTTTCGTATTGACGATACGGCCCTAAAAAAACTAATTTCGTCAAATTATGAGACCATTTGAAAAACGGCCATTTTCTAGTCGATCGAAATTGACTGAAACTGTTAAAACACATTTAACTTCGCCACACTCACATATTGATTCAGAAAATTACGAATTTTGGAATATAGCAATTTCTTAACATCACGGATCCAACAAAAGTGGTTTTGTCGAAAACCGAGGTTGTTTGCAAAATGGCTATTTTTAAGGGCCAGAATTCCATAGCGACTATTCTGAATTTTCAACTGGGCATAACTTTTTATCCCGCTATGAAATTTCAGTATTTCGGATTCGTTGGAAAGATATTCTCAAATAGATTCTAATATTTTTGGTTTCGCTAAAATTCGGTTTATTTTGAATCCGGTACATTCATTTGAAATTCAAAATCGAATTTTCGAACTACCGCGCCATTTTCAATTCCTTTTATATTTAAAATAAAATATTTATATTCTTACGACGATTCAAATAAATATATACGTTCTAATCCTATTCAAAATAAATTTCTCATCATTATTATTTAAAATAATCCATTTTAAATATTCAAAATTCATTAAAATTGCCAAAATAAAATTTTAAATTAGCTCGAATTTCCGGGTTATTACACCAATGGAAACAAATTTGTTTATTTTAGTTTACATTTGATAGTTAAATCACCGGCTATCAAATCTGGACCTTTTTCGTTATCGTTTCGAAGAGACCAGAATCCAAATTCCACTTCGATTCGATATATTCGTTTTGAGTTAGAAATTATTGAAGACCATTGAAGACGGAGTTTATGCAAGGGGTGTTTTGTCGATACTAGGCAGAAATTGCCTAAGATGGATTTACAGAATAGTGCCTTCAGTTTGTCCAGTCCCAGAACAACTTGTATGGACAAATGTCTGACAAAGTATGCCTAATAAGTCGCGTAAGTTGATCTCTTCAAACGTATTTACGTTTGGTGGCGGAGAAATTCGTTTCTCTTAGCTTTATACCCAAGATATTTTTGGAGAAATCAATTTGTGATATGGCAGGTTTGATGATGTGACATTCAAAGTAAATGAAGATGTGTTATATACAAAGGTAGGTTTTAGCCTCAAGCCTCACAACTGGGAAATGGCAAAAATCGGGCATGCAACATGGCTATGTGGGTCGCTCCCATTAGGGTGTATTGTCACCTACCTAGAGAATGCTGTCCCTTTCGGTAAACGGTGGGTAGCTCCCAACCGTTTGTGATTATATATTCGATACACTCAAGCGAAATGAGTGGTCGGTCATGTGTGGGTCGGGTTGCAAGACGTTCTTGTTGAACCCAGTGTATTCGCCTCTAGAGATACATTATCGGTAGGTGGTTCCGTACCTTGTCATAGTCGGAATACAATCTCCAATAAGCTCCCGCAGTTTTGATTGTATACTATATATGTAGAGCGTGAGATGCAAGCGTTCTGCTAGATTGATATTTATTTGGTAGTTAGACACTATTATAATATCAGAACAATATATGATTTCAAAAATGTTTTGGGTTATCGTAAGGTAAAAACCATCTGTATTTATGAGTGGATCAGTCTTACCGTTATCTTTTCTTTCAAAAGGCTTTTCAAAGTTTAAAATCAAGTTGTTTTAAAATCGTTTACTCACACCAGTCCCATGACTGACCCAAAGTTGATTTTATATGTTTCCTTAAACTCTTGGGTGCCCAAATTTGTACGGACAGTCCAATAGTTCATGATTTTACAGATTTATCTGGAGGAGCTTGGAGCAGGAGGCTTCAACGTTATATATTTAGAGTTTATTCCACCGTGTTGTGTATGTGATGTACTCTGATAATGTATGTAAGTGAAAATATAATTTGTATTTCAAAGTGATTATCTATATATTATATTTTATTCTGCTGCGATTGGGAGATTTCTATGTTGTTGTTCAGTTCGATCTTCTATCTATTTTCTTCTATTCTAATTTTCTATCTTTCTATTTCTCATCCTCTAACTTCTATCTATTAATGATTCATATTTTCGTGCAATTTGGGTTGGACGTGAGTTGTATTCAGTAAGCTCAAATGGTACAGATTTGCGGGTCGTTACAAAAAGTGTTGCATTTTCCCCTTTTTTCAAATAGGCAACACTGGAAGGGCGTGGTATCCGCGGCCGTTGCCTTAGCCCTCAAAGGCTAAGGCAACGCTTTAGCACATCTACTAGCAGGGAAAGAAAGTGTTGCGACGTAATGCAACAATATTCAGCGTTGCTAGAAAATTAGTTAGATTCTGGCTACCAGGTCATGATAGTGGGGCCACGTCAGCTTTCCAGGTCAGTTGCCTACGTGTCTCACAACACGTCAGCTCTCCACGTCAGCTATGATGTCTACATGCCATGTGGAATTACTACTATTTTATGTAATGCAACACCACTGTATTATGGAATGCAACACCATTATCTTGAAATACAACATCAGGAAAAAAGCAAATGCAATAGTAAAAAAAGGCAAATACATTGCAATATCAGTTTTGTACATAGAAGAAACACATCTGTTACATTCATCATCACATTCAAACCTTCCAAAACATTCATCATCACATACCATATCAATTCTTCAAATATAACACATACGATCAAATACATAATTTAAAAGTAGCACAAGTGCCAACACATACCACATTCAATACAAGTGCCAACAAATACGATCAGTGTGCATTCTACAAAGTAGCAATGCCATGAACCAGAAACTGTATCTCTCCATGTCATTTTAGGTCCTCCACTTACCGGCTGTATCTCTCCTCGTCATTTCAAATCCTGCAATTTGAATTTACAAGTTATTTGATAAGTGCATATGTGCTGTGTGCATCTGTGCATTTGGCCATCTAACTAACTTATAAATCTTATGCATACAATTATAACAGTTGACCATTCACCATTGGTCACTTGTGCCACCTCAGAATTGAGTATGCTTCATCTTCTATGCAAGCATTTCCAGTTCACGTATTTACCTGACACCATCCATAGGGTCCCTTGCACATCCTTTCAAGCTTCAGAACATCATCATCTCCATATCCCCTCAACCCCAATCTTCGAAAGTTCAAAAAAAAAATCAATGGAGGACTCGTCTCTATACGTCACTGCCACTGTTCTTAAGGGGCATTGGAATTTTGAAGTCGTGGATGATGTTCTTAAGGTGGCTCTCTGTAACACCCCGTATTTCTGTTAATACTAATATTCACAAATTAAAAGAATTAATATTGAGAATTTGCACGAAATAGCCTTAAAAAGGCATATAACAAATTTGAGATATGTGAATTGCATTAAAAGGCGAAAAATGAAATTAAGACGTTAATTGGAAAATTAATGTGTAGAAATGGTCATAAGTTAATTATGGATTAATTTGAATTCATGAATATGTGTGTGTGTATATATATATTTATATATATATATGGGCAGTTAATGTAAACATGAATAGAAGTTTATTAATTTGCTGAGTGTTTGCTGAGTCACTTCTGACTCATTGCTGAGTCAATAAGATAAACCCCATCTTGTCTGAATGGCTGCAGTTATTTCTAGGTTAAATCTAATGGCCTAAATGAATCCTAACATCTATAAATAAGTGGGTAGACTCTAACCCTAAATCACTTGAAAAATTGGAGAGCTACCGACATGCCGTTGCCATGGAGTTCAGCATAGCCGTCACAAACTAAAGAAGAAGAAGGCCTAATCTACAAATTAAATCTACTCAAATCAAATCAAAAGCTCTCTATTTCTATTTATCTTCTTTAAAATTGTGAGTATGATGAATCTAACAATATTATTATAAAATAATTTGATTAAATTATGAATGGATCACAAGAAAGTGATATAAATTGTTATGTATTTGTAAATTATGTTGTGGATCTCTTGTTATGCTATTATGTTATCATATATATGTTGTTATGTTGTAGTGATTATGTTGTAAATAATCCTATGCTATGCCATATGTGATTAATCATGCTATGCTATGTTGTAAATCATAACATGATATGTTGCAAATTATGATATGCTATGTTGTAAATCTTATATATGTTGTAGATCTCATATTATCACATATGTTGAAATACTTATGTTATATGATAATGATGTCATGCTAAGTTGTGTTGAATCATACAAGTTGTAAAATCATGATGTTAGTATTTATGAGAATTGGATCATGTTTAAAGTTTATGTTTTTTATAATAGATCTTGGTTATGGGAATTTGCCTATTGGGTTAGGTGTACCCATATACATGAATCTACAAATTAATTGGATCTTGAATATGGGAATTTGCCTATTAAGTTAGGTGTACCCATATACATGAATATATGATTAAATGAATTTTGATTTTTGGGAATTTGCCTATTGAGTTAGGTGTACCCATATAAAACCATATTGTTAATGATGTTGATTCACACATGTCCTATACAAGTTTATGAACTTTGATCAAAATCATATTATGTGAATTATGAACAAGTTGACACCCTTAGATCCATGACATGTATAACCTTATGCAAGTTGTAATGTATGCAAGTTTTACCCCTTGTTATGATTTATTTAGTCACATATATATGTTGTTGTTGTGAATATTTTCTTTTATGCTATGAGTTAGACTAAACGGGTCTAGCATACATTTTGCGAATAAACGTTCAAACGTGGGGTAGGGGTAATATTAGGAAATTAATAAATTGGGGTGCAATTGATATGATTTTGCATGCCTTAAATGGATGTCCATAATTGAGTCAATTATGGACATTGTTAAATTTGGAATTAATTAATAATTCAAGTAGGGAATTATTAAAATTGGGGAAAGTGGATTATTAATAATAATCAATGCTTAGGACACGAGGTTGGACCCGTTTGTGATGTAAACCTGCCCGGACCCGCCCGACAAATCCAGTAGTCACAAATGTCGGCCCAATGTGAGAGGTCCTAGGCCCAAACTAAAGCATAACAGTTGTAAAGACACGAGGTTAGACTCTTTTATGGTGTAAGACTGCCCGGACCCGCCCGGCAAATCCAGCTGCCATAAATGCCAGTCTAATGTGAGAGGTCTTTATGAGGTTATGGCCTTAATGAATTAAGAAATACTTAGCCAGATAATCATGTAAGGTGGGACATGGGGGTTAAGTAGGTGCCTTGGGTGGCATGAGGAATCTAGTGGTTGCCTTTAGAGGCATTTGAAATACGATTAGACTTAACCAAATACACATGTAAATGAACATGACTAAGTGGGTTAAGTGGATGGACTAATGGGACAAGCTTAGGTGGAATGCTTATGGGAAATAATGGGGGCCCATTTCAACCATTATCCCAAAACGTATCTTTGTGGGCTCGACCCAAGTCGAGGACGGGACACGCATACTGGGTTTGACTATAAGAGGCCAAAACAGGAAGCGGTGGCAACGCAAGTCCAACGGGTTTCATATGCGTGTGTGGACCCAGGCTGGTAGCTAAGACGTTGTTGCATCGTGTAGGTATAAGCCGTGCCACTTTAGGGGAATGATACACCCCACAGTGGGGCCAGCACGGGTATCTACGAGTAGGGAGCCGATCGAAAAATGGAAAGTGGGGTACACCTAGTGGAGATAGGGGCAGGCGGCACCTATGTAGTCAGCTAGGAGTACGTAAAACCATTAAGAAAGTTTCTAAGTGAAGCTAAGTGGAATCAATCTTTAGGGTGACTGGTGTGGTGCAGTATAGTGTTTATCCTTTAGTATTTAGGAGAGCCTATAACGTTTCCTTTAGCGATTGTCTATGTCCTTAATCTGCTCTTTCATAGACATTTCCTTGTTTTCCAGCTTATGCCTTAGTCCAGTTATTTTGATAATAGTATTGTAGAATTATCATACTCGCCAGACTTTATGTCTGACCCCCCCTCTTTTTCATCTTTTTTCTCCCTTCAGGTCCTCAGGTTGGGCCAAGTTCCAGTGGAGTCTGATTGGATTGCTTATCTCTTGGAAAGCTTGGACTGCTGAAGTAAAGTCCAGCTTGTTATCTTTCTTTTTAATGGCTATTTATGTAATGGGATTATGTACTTTTTTATCAAGATAGATATTGTACTTGACTTTGATTATGGTGTTATGATGTAATCAA
The DNA here is from genome assembly GCA_030737875.1 of Allium sativum. NCBI lineage: Eukaryota > Viridiplantae > Streptophyta > Magnoliopsida > Asparagales > Amaryllidaceae > Allium > Allium sativum. The sequence goes on from JASFAX010000033.1 coordinate 12,819,364, forward strand.
ACATGTTTTGACTTCTGCTGCAATTGAAATAAAGTTTTTAAATTTCCAAGTACTATTTTATATCTGTCTTGTTGAAATTTTACTGTTCTATATTCACCTAAAACCTCCATAGAAGTTAATGCATTCCCTTTGTGAGTGACATTAATGGACGTGGGGTGTTACACGTGGTATTAGAGCATAAGATTAACAGAACAGATAAAATTTTTAGAAAAATATTTTTCTAAAGTATTTTTGGAAGAAGTGCTTTCAAAAACATGTTATTTAGAGAAAGTTTTTATGAAAAACATAATCCCAAATAGCCATATCCTTATCTTTATCTTTCGAATTCTCCATTTTGAATCTTTCCTTTTTCGTTTCAGCATGGCTGAAGATCTTAATCTCCCAGAAGGTGTGACGGTTCCAGGGTGGTTTAGGAGATATTTGGAGGCTAGGGCCACCACTGCAGGCCCAACAGATATTCCTCCACCCCCAGTTGCACCCATTCCTCCTCCTCCTCCTCGTGTTGACACTTTTGCAAAGACGTGCAAGGAATTTAAGGCTATGGGAGGAAAAACTTTTCAAGGGACTGAGACGTTTGTGGAGGCCAGAGACTGGCTTAAGGAAACTGAGGAATTGTTGGATATCTTTGAAGTGGAAGATGGGAGGAAAGTCCGTTTAGCTGCTTGGTTAACGAAGGGAGAGGCCTCGTTTTGGTGGGAGGTCACTAATGGGGAACGTCCAGTTGATTCATGGGTGGATTTCAGACGAAGGTTTGAGGCAAAGTTTCTTTCAAGGGCAGAGGAGAATTTAAATATGGAAAAATTCCTGACATTAAAGCAAGGGAGATTATCAGTGAAGGAGTATGTCAATAAATTTAATCAGTTAGCAAGGTTTGGCTTGGAGTTGGTGAACACGCCAGAGAAGAAAGCTTTGAGGTTCGTTAGAGGCTTGAATGAACCGTTGCAAGGGTTGGCTATAACCCACATCCCTATGGGAGCCACCTTTGAAAGGCTAGTAGAAATGGCACTTATGCATGAGGATAAGGCAGTTGAAAAGAAAGGGGATCAGAAGAAACCCCAACAGCAAAATAAGAAGGGTGGTAAAAACAATAATGGCAAAGGGAAGAAGAGATGCTTCAATTGTGGGACGCCTGGCCATCTCAACAAAGATTGTAGAAAGAAAAAGAAGACTGGTTGTTTTCATTGTGGAGATGCGGGACATTTGGTGAAAGACTGCCCAAAGAAGGGGCAGAGGGCAGGGTCTACCTCGGGAGGACAGGTGCAGGCTCTTATGGCACCAGGGCAGGCAAGGGGGCAAGTTCAGGCTATTGCGGCCCCACCGCTGCAAGAAAGAGGTAGAACAATTTCTGTTGAAAGCTCAGTTTTTCTGTTTGAACATCCTGTCCGTACCTTATTCGATTCTGGCGCATCTCATTCGTTTATCTCTGCATCATTAGTTGAATTACTGCACTTGAACACCAGTTTAGTAGAGGATCCCTTGGTTGTTTCAAATCCAATTGGGGGTTCGGCTCATTTGACCATGATATGTTTGGATTTGAAAATCTCTATACTTAGCGTTGAATTTAGATGTGATGCTTATGTATTGGGCTTCATGGGCTATGGGCTAATTTTAGGAATGGATTGGTTATCTAGAAATGGGGCCATTCTTGATTGTGAAAGGAGAGTAGTTAGGCTTGTGACTCGCCTTGGTAATGCTCTCGACATCTTTTGTAGTCCCATAAATTCCGTTATGCTAAGTTATCTTGAATCGCTTGACGCGTCTGTAGAGATCTACGAACGGTAGAGGTGGTCCGGGAATATCCGGATGTGTTTGAGGAGGTGAAGGGCTTACCTCCAAAGCGGGAGATAGACTTTCGAATTTATCTTGTGGATAATGCTAAACCCGTATCTTTGCCAGTGCGCCACATGGCTCCTCGTGAAAGGAGGGAACTCAATAAGCAAGTGAAGGAGTTGCTTGAGAAGGGGTTCATAAGACGTAGTATATCAGAGTGGGGTGCTCCAGTAGTATTTGCTACAAAGGCGGATGGGTCCCTTAGACTTTGTGTGGACTATAGAGAACTAAACAAGCTTACTAAAAAGAACCGACACCCACTGCCGAGGATTGACGATCTCTTTGATCAGTTAGTTGGCGCCTCAGTGTTTTCGCAGTTGGACTTAGCCACTGGCTTTCATCAACTGAGAGTGGCTGAGGATAGTATAGATAAGACTTCTTTTAGGACTCCTGACGGATTCTATGAATGGCTAGTGATGCCCTTTGGTTTGACAAACGCCCCCGCATACAGTGTTTTCGCAGTTGGACTTAGCCACTGGCTTTCATCAACTGAGAGTGGCTGAGGATAGTATAGATAAGACTTCTTTTAGGACTCCTGACGGATTCTATGAATGACTAGTGATGCCCTTTGGTTTGACAAACGCCCCCGCATATTTTGTTGATTTGATGAGTAGGGTGTTTAGGGAGTTCCTTAACAAATTCGTGGTAGTCTTTGTGGATGACATCTTATTCTTTTCTAAGAATGAAGAAGAGCATGCCCTACATCTTAGGGAAGTGTTGGAAACCCTTCGAGCGCATAACCTTAAGGCAAAATTTTCTAAGTGTCACTTCTAGAGGAAAGAAGTACGGTTCTTAGGGCACGTGGTTTCCAAGGAAGGGATAGCAGTGGATCCCGCAAAGGTGGTGGCCATCCAAGATTGGAAGGTCCCTAAAAATGTAACCGAAGTAAGAAGTTTCTTGGGGTTGGCTGGCTATTATAGGAAGTTTATCAAAGACTTCGCAAAAATATCAGCTCCATTAACACGGTTAACGAAGAAGAACCTGGTTTTTACGTGGGACGAAGATTGTGATGATGCGTTCCAACGTTTAAAGTGAGCCTTAACTTTAGCCCCAGTCTTAGTGCTGCCAGACGGGAATAAACCGTTTACCGTCTATACTGATGCTTGTGGGACGGGACTTGGCGCGGTCCTCATGCAAGAGGGAAGAGTAATAGCCCATGGTGGAAGGCAGTTGAGGGTTCATGAAAAGAATTACCATACGCATGACCTTGAGTTAGCCGCAATTGTTTTCGCGCTTAAGTCTTGGCGTCACTATCTTCTTGGTGAGAAATTCGAACTGTTCACTGACCACAAATCATTAAAATACTTATTCTCTCAGAAGGATTTGAATTTAAGGCAGCAACGGTGGATGGAATTCCTAGCCTCCTATGATTTTGAAATAGCATATACCCCGGGCAAGGGTGACATGGTAGCAGACGCCTTAAGTAGGAAAAGGTTGTCCTTGAGTCCGTTGTTTGTTGAACAACGAAGCTTAGAATTCATCTCCATGTTTGACTTTAGACCCTCCGTTGACCTAGTACCTGGTTTGTTAGCATCCTTGGAGGTTAGACCTACACTTCTAGGACGAGTTGGTGAGGCACAACAAGACGACCCCCAGTTGGTTGAGATAGTAGAAAAGCTCAAAGGAAGGGAGTCGTCTAGCCATCTTCATAGGTATACCCTAGACGATAAGGGTTGGTTACGAAGGGATAATAGACTTTGTGTACCACAAGACGAAGACTTAAGGAAGGCCATTCTTGATGATGCTCATCGCTCAAAGATGACCATTCATCCCGGCGGAGACAAGATGTACAAAGATATGAAGTGGGTTTTCTTTTGGGCCGGTATGAAAAAGGATGTGGCCGAGTATGTCGCTAGATGCTTGGTGTGCCAACGAGTAAAAGCGGAACAAAAGAAACCCGGTGGGTTGCTTCACCCATTGGAAGTTCCACTATGGAAATGGGAAAGCGTCTCAATGGATTTTGTGGATGGATTACCAAGATCAAGGAAGGGTAATACGGGGATTTGGGTTATAGTAGATAGACTTACTAAGTGCGCCCATTTTATTCCCGTGAAAAGTAAGAGGACTGCTCCGTGGTTGGCTTCTGTATACATTAAAGAGATAGTTCGTTTGCACGGTATTCCTTCTAGTATAGTAAGCGACCGTGATCCCATCTTCACTAGCGAATTTTGGAAGAGTTTACAAGAGGCGGTAGGGACTCAGCTATGTTTGAGCACCGCATATCATCCTCAGACGGACGGCCAGACCGAGAGGGTGAATCGTATTCTAGAGGATCTTTTAAGGCTTTGTATCCTAGACTTTGGGGGTACATGGGAAGAGCACCTTCCGTTGGTAGAATTCGCATATAATAATAGCTTTCAGTCTAGTATTGGCATGGCACCTTTCGAAGCTCTTTATGGAAGGCCTTGCCGTTCGCCTACATGTTGGTGGGAATCTACCGATAAAATCCTACTTGGGCCCGATATGGTTAGGGAAACCTCGGAGAAGATTGATTTGATTTGAAGGAGGATGAAAGCAGCACAAGATAGGCAGAAATCGTATGCTGATAAGAGGAGGACAGATCTTAAGTTTGACATTGGGGACATGGTTTTTTTCAAAGTGTCTCCGTTACGGAATGTTGTTCGCTTTGGGTCCGTTGGGAAATTAGCGCCATGGTTTGTAGGGCCGTTTCCTATAAAAGACAGGATTGGGAAGATGGCGTATAAGGTGGAGTTGCCTGAGAAACTTAGTGGAGTACACGACGTATTCCATGTATCACGTTTGAGGAAGTGTTTGCACAAGACCGCAGAGGTGGTAGAGCCAAGCTTGCTTAAAGAGGTGGAAATAGAGCATGATGCAACAATTAGACGAGCTCCTACATGCATTCTTGGGTCGGAGATCAAAAAGTTGAGGAATCGAGAGGTCAGACTAGTTAAAGTGCAATGGGGAGATGATGAGAGCAACGCTACTTGGGAGACAGAAGGGAAGATGCGTTCGCTATACCCTTTTCTTTTTGAGGGTATGTTTTTTAATTTCTCCTTTATCACTTAGCTTATCTTATCTTATCTTTAGTATGTCCTCTCATTAGTATCTTCGACCTTTAGTTTGGATAATCCTATGGTTGAAACATGTGTTTGAGACATGTTATGTATGATGGATGTAAAATGGATGCAAGTGGTTGCTAGTGGTTGCTCGTGGATGCATATATACACACACTTTAGGCACTAGATCGGCTCAGTCACTACATATTGCATATTGCATAAATGAATGTATTTAGTATAATGGATGTATAATGGTTGTGCCATCATATAGATGCTGCATTCGGTTGAATGGATGTGCACGCATATAGAAGTAGTTTGTAAGCAATTAGGATCTTTTGCATACATAATGGATGCATGGCACTATCATGAATTGCATCAAGGAGGTCAACTGAATCAGCGGACCGCCTGATTTTGCATTAGATACGGACATAAACACACACTGTGCATTTAAACATGAAAGCATTAGAAGTCTATAAGGACAATGGATGCCAGTGTTTGTTGATTGAGTAGATGGTTGATGATAGGATATAAACTTGAAGATTTCGAGGTCGAAATCCCTTAAGGAGGGGAGAATGTAACACCCCGTATTGCTATTAATACTAATATTCACAAATTAAAAGAATTAATATTGAGAATTTGCATGAAATAGCCTTAAAAAGGCATATAACAAATTTGAGACCTTAAAAGGCGAAAAATGGAATTAAGACATTAATTGGAAAATTATTGTGTAGAAATGGTCATAAGTTAATTATGGATTAATTTGAATTCATGAATAGGTGCGTGTGTGTATATATATATTTATATATATATGGGCAGTTAATGTAAACAAGAATAGAAGTTTATCAATTTGCTGAGTGTTTGCTGAGTCACTTCTGACTCATTGCTGAGTCAATAAGATAAACCCCATCTTGTCTGAATGGCTGCGGTTATTTCTAGGTTAAATCTAATGGCCTAAATGAATCCTAACATCTATAAATAAGTGGGTAGACTCTAACCCTAAATCACTTGAAAAATTGGAGAGCTACCGACATGCCGTTGCCATGGAGTTCAGCATAGCCGTCACAAACTAAAGAAGAAGGCCTAATCTACAAACTAAATCTACTCAAATCAAATCAAAAGCTCTCTCTCTTTCTATTTCTCTTCTTTAAAATTGTGAGTATGATGAATCTCACAATATTATTATAAAATAATTTGATTAAGTTATGAATGGATCACAAGAAAGTGATATGAATTGTTATGTATTTGTAAATTATGTTGTGGATCTCTTGTTATGCTATTATGTTATCATATATTTGTTGTTATGTTGTAGTGATTATATTGTAAATAATCCTATGGTATGCCATATGTGATTAATCATGCTATGCTATGTTGTAAATCATATCATGTTATGTTGCAAATTATGATATGCTATGTTGTAAATCTTATATATGTTGTAGATCTCATATTATCACATATGTTGAAATACTTATGTTATATGATAATGATGTCATGTTAAGTTGTGTTGAATCATACAAGTTGTAAAATCATGATGTTAGTATTTATGCGAATTGGATCATGTTTAAAGTTTATGTTTTTTTATAATAGATCTTGATTATGGGAATTTTCCTATTGGGTTAGTTGTACCCATATACATGAATCTACAAATTAATTGGATCTTGAATATGGGAATTTGCCTATTAAGTTAGGTGTACCCATATACATGAATCTATGATTAAATGAATTTTGATTTTTGGGAATTTTCCTATTGTGTTAGGTGTACCCATATAAAACCATATTGTTAATGATGTTGATTCACACATGTCCTATACAAGTTTATGAAATTTGATCAAAATCATATTATGTGAATTATGAACAAGTTGACACCCTTAGATCCATGACATGTATAACCTTATGCAAGTTGTAATGTATGCAAGTTTTACCCCTTGTTATGATTTATTTAGTCACATATATATGTTGTTGTTGTGAATATTTTCTTTTATTCTATAAGTTAGACTAATCGGGTCTAGCATACATTTTGCGAATAAACGTTCAAACGTGGGGTAGGGGTAATATTAGGAAATTAATAAATTGGGGTGCAATTGATATGATTTTGCATGCCTTAAATGGATGTCCATAATTGAGTCAATTATGGACAATGTTAAATTTGGAATTAATTAATAATTCAAGTAGGGAATTATTAAAATTGGGGAAAGTGGATTATTAATAATAATCAATGCTTAGGACACGAGGTTGGACCCGTTTGTGACGTAAACCTGCCCGGACCCGCCCGGCAAATCCAGTAGTCACAAATGTCGGCCCAATGTGAGAGGTCCTAGGCCCAAACTAAAGCATAACAGTTGTAAAGACACGAGGTTAGACTCGTTTATGGTGTAAGACTGCCCGGACCCGCCCGGCAAATCTAGCTGCCATAAATGCCAGTCTAATGTGAGAGGCCTTTATGAGGTTATGGCCTTAATGAATTAAGAAATACTTAGCCAGATAATCATGTAAGGTGGGACATGGGGGTTAAGTAGGTGCCTTGGGTGGCATGAGGAATCTAGTGGTTGCCTTTAGAGGCATTTGAAATACGATTAGACTTAACCAAATACACATGTAAATGAACATGACTAAGTGGGTTAAGTGGATGAACTAATGGGACAAGCTTAGGTGGAATGCTTGTGGGAAATAATGGGGGCCCATTTCAACCAGTATCCCAAAACGTATCTTTGTGGGCTCGACCCAAGTCGAGGACGGGACACGCATACTGGGTTTGACTATAAGAGGCCAAAACAGGGAGCGGTGGCAACGCAAGTCCAACGGGTTTCATATGCGTGTGTGGACCCGGGCTGGTAGGTAAGATGTTGTTGCATCGTGTAGGTATAAGCCGTGCATCTCCGTTATATCGGGTTGCCACTTTAGGGGAATGATACACCCCACTGTGGGGCCAACACGGGTATCTACAAGTAGGGAGCCGATCGAAAAATGGAAAGTGGGGTACACCTAGTCGAGATAGGGGCAGGTGGCACCTATGTAGTCAGCTAGGAGTACGTAAAGCCATTAAGAAAGTTTCTAAGTGAAGCTAAGTGGAATCAATCTTTAGGGTGACTGGTGTGGTGCAGTATAGTGTTTATCCTTTAGTATTTAGGAGCGCCTATAACGTTTCCTTTAGCGATTGTCTATGTCCTTAATCTGCTCTTTCATAGACATTTCCTTGTTTTCCAGCTTATGCCTTAGTCCAGTTATTTTGATAATAGTATTGTCGAATTATCATACTCGCCAGACTTTATGTCTGACCCCCCCCCTCTTTTTCATCTTTTTTCTCCCTTTAGGTCCTCAGGTTGGGCCAAGTTCCAGTGGAGTCTGATTGGATTGCTTATCTTTTGGAAAGCTTGGACTGCTGAAGTAAAGTCCAGCTTGTTATCTTTCTTTTTAATGGCTATTTATGTAATGGGATTATGTACTTGTTTTATCAAGATAGATATTGTACTTGACTTTGATTATGGTGTTATGATGTAATCAAACATGTTTTGACTTCTGCTGCAATTGAAATAAAGTTTTTAAATTTCCAAGTACTATTTTATATCTGTCTTGTAGAAATTTTACTGTTCTATATTCACCTAAAACCTCCATAGAAGTTAATGCATTCCCTTTGTGAGTGACATTAATGGACGTGGGGTGTTACACTCTCAATCATAATTCGTGGCCTATACGGGTAATAACCAATAACTCTTTTCTAGTATCATGCCCATCTTACAGTAAGCGTGATCATGCGCTAAGGTTGAAAGTTTTTACAAAACCTGGTGCTGCTATTTACCTGCAAGCATGGTCTGATGAAGAATTTGAGCCTGAACCGACGTTAGAAGTGGAATCATGGGCTAAAGTTGATGGCTTTCCTGAGTTCCTAAAGAGTACTGTTCCTGTTGTTGAAGAAATACTAAAGCCAATGGGACATATGCTTGCAATTGACGACTGTAACTGGTCTCAGTATGACCATACATCTTTCTACCCAAAAATGCAATTTTATGAAGGCATTGGCAATATCAATACTTTTTCTGCTCAATTCAATAACAAGGTTTACCTCATTAAGGTTCATCGCTGTACCCATTCTCATCGTGGAACAAGGCCTGAACTTCTTTTTTGAGCAATAGGGAGGAACAGGTGGTTCCATGTTTACGTCATTATGAATGGGAATGGGAAATGGATTCAGATGAAAGATTTGATGCAATGATATAAGAAGTTGTTGTGCTACCCCCTTGCCAAGTTATTTCTTGAAGCCACCCATGACATACATGTTGATAACCAAGCCCCAATGAACCAGAGGAATGATCAGTGGGTAGATTTGGAAGTTGATCAGGAATATGATTGGCCAAACTACCTCACCCTTTGTCCTGATGCTGCGGGTCCATCACATGCGGCTGCTTACTTCAGACTGGCTCTCCCATAGTCGCAAAGCCCTAACGAATCTGTTGGAAGTTCCACAGCCCCGCAAAGCCCTGATCTAGTATGAACTGATGCTACTATAATGTCATTTTTTGGATATATATGCATTAAGTTAACTTTATGATACTTTTGGATGTGGATGTGTATGTCATTTTTTGGATGTGTATGGTATGAACTGATGCTGCCTTATGATACTTTTGCTGCCTTATGCTACTTTTGTGTATGATTTCTTTATGACACATAGTTAGGCATAATATGGATGCAAAAATGAGCATACGTTTCTAAAATCGAAACATTGAAATTGATATTTTCCAAAAATTAAATGGAAAAAACCTGTGCGTGTAGCATATTAGATATGGGTGAACGACTCGTCCAGATTGGTAAATTGGTAGTTTCCAAAGCCTCTACACAAAAAATGCAGTACTAAACATGTATCTGTATTATCACAAAACCTCAAGCATACAATTGTATGTCATTTTTTGGATGTGTATGGTATGAACTGATGCTGCCTTATGATACTTTTTTGTATAACTACTTTATGATACGTAGTAAGGCATAATATGGATGCAAAAATGAGCATATGTTTCCAAAATCGAAAACTGAAATTGGTAGTTTCCAAAATCAAATGGAAAATACCCATGCGTATAGCAGATTAGAAACGGGTGAACGACTCATCCGAATCGGGAAATTGGTAGTTGGCAAAGCCTCTACACAAACACATCGCAGTGCTACACATGTATCTGTATCACAAAACCTCAAGCATACAATTATATGTTAATGTAAATAAACACAAAGTGTAAATCAATTTTGACGGTAAAGTCCTCATTCCTTAACTAGCTCGACCTCTATAATAAACCAATGTCTGTTTCATGCCAATAACCCGGTTCTCATGGTCCAAAAAGGTACCACTCAGTTGGGTGAAACCTAAATCCTGGTGGCAAACCCACCGGCGCCATCTCCTTTTTTTGGTTTATTGTTGGGTATAATTTTCAAATAAACCTCAGCATAATCCCAAATCAATAGTCAAAGCGCAACTAATTACTCATAATCTAATCTTTCACCGACTAATCACTCATAAGCGAACGGGTTTTCCTAAGTTTGGGATGTCCAAGCAATTAATTACTCATAAGCGAATGGGTTTTCAAAAATGTAACAAATGAACTAATTACTAATTACTCATAATCCAATCTATAATAAGCGCAACTAATTCACAGCGCTATACAAGCTGAATCTGAGGGGAAAAACTGACAATGTCAACGCCTTGAGCAATCAAAGCTAGAAAGTGTTTCAAAGCTTCAACCTTTTTGAAATAAAATTTATTATCGAGGAGAGGAGCGATACTAACGTGAATTTAGGTTTAAATTTTTGTCAATTGTAAAAAAGGGGAAAGAACGATTAAATGATAGAGAAGAAGAACGATTTGTGACAAGATTGTTTTTATATTATTTCGTGAAGGAAGAAGATCGCGCCAAAATTTCGTCAAAAGAATGCAATGACGTGGCTGTCATTGATTAGATGATGGCTAACGTTTAGAATCATCAGAACAATAGATGGTTTGAATTGTTGGATTAATCTTGCATCTACGGTTGGGGTTTTTATATGTTGATAACGCGGATAGCTGAGCTGGACTGTATATACATAATGCTACGTTTTTAATTAGTATTGCACGTCAAAACACTAGAATTCCCACCGCAATAGTGCATTCACGTATAATGCAACAACATATGAATATTGTTGCCTAAGGTCAAAGAAAGCATAGCTTTCGCCAGACTTTTCATGCAACGCACACAAATTAGTGTCGAATATGCCCACTTTTGCAGTAGTGCCTCCAGTCCCATAGAATAATAAGTTGGATGTGCTCCTCTCGTGTCTCCAGACATCACGATGATCTACCTCATTGGTTCTTCATCTCCATACGTATGGACTGGTCCAAGTGCATCACGCCATAGTGTTATTAGATCTTATGTCTAATATTTTTAATCATGCGCTTTCTTTCACTTATCATATTGCAAATTAACTTGATTATCTACACATTCATTTTTTATTCAAGTTACTAGCTTACATGTGGTCGCTTATTTTCCTCAATCAGCTCCACGCTGCCTGAACGGACCTTATCTATGAGCCACTTATTATTACATTCATTAACTTAATATTTTCCCATTCATAAGTTTACTAATAATAAGCCTCTTCTTTCTTTTTATTTTTCATGTTGTTTATAACTTCATGCCATACCACAACCATTGATGTGGGTTTGCTTATTAACTTTATTCCCTTTACTAAGGTTTATTAATAAGTTCTCATCTTACCTCTTATTAAAACCCACGTTAAATTGTTACCACAACCGTTGCTATGGATTTACTTATTAAATTAGTTCCCTTAACTAAGGTTTATTAATAAGTTCTCTTTTCATTATTAATTATAACCTATGTTATAATTCCACTTGTCCCTAGGATAAGCCTACCTATTTTATCTCATTCTCATTCATATAATTAATTATAATAGGTTATATTCCCCGTTCATCACATTTTTCCCAAGTTTCTTATTATTTAATCAAATCTTTACTATTGTAACCTTTCTTTGTTTCCTGTCTTGTACGCTTTTATTATTACAAAAAAAATATTTCATGTGCTTCATTAAATTGGTTGGTGGAAATGTAGTATGCTTTCATTATTACCGAAAAATATTTCACGTGCTTCATTAGATTGGTTGGTGGAAATGTATAAAAATCTATTTTCATAATATACATCAATTAAGATTCATAGTTGTAAGTTATTATTTTAATTATATCATATCGTAGATATATTTGATTAGTGTGCAATATGGCAAAAGAACCACTATTTTATACTAATCCCTATTTCCTTCCTTTTCTTGCAACTACGTTCTCAGTAATTTACCGTAATGGTAATTATGGAAATGTATCCCTTTCCACCCCCAACTAACTTAGTCCACTACTAATTCCCTTTATTTGAGTTAGACATTAATTCCTAATTTTCATAAACCATTTCCAATTACTGTAAATTTCCATACAAAATTAGGCATACTATTTTTTTTCATTATTTCCAATATTCACTGTAATTATTTTTACAACATATCTAATTTACCATTGAATTACAATCTGAAAAATATATGCAGAATCATTGTCAAATTCACAATTTTAGTATTACAATAATTTCCAACCCAAATAAAAAGTTAATGGAATAGATTCGTACAACAATAACATTCTTAACATGCATAGGGAATGTTTTATATCATAATTACCGTAATTTCAGTTATATATTTCGTTAAGAATTACGGAAAATTTAAACGAGAAATATGCCGTTACCAGAAGGTAAACTTCAAATCCACTCACTTGACTGCTTTTTAATTCATGAATCTAACTCAGATCTGCTACCCCATGGTTTTCCTGATTGAATCTAGTATTGAAATAACCATGGATTTACAAATCTGATGCTAAAAGAATGAAAGAAATCTTAATAATTCAGATTTATAGTGTAACGACCCGCATTTTTCAGCGAAATAATTAATTTATTCAACTATTTAAATAGTGAATTAGAGAATTTAAATGGTTGGTTAATTAAATAATATTGAATATTTAATTAAAATAAATAATATAATAATATATTTAATTCAGAAATAATCAAAAATAGTGGAATTCACAATATGGTCTGAATTGGGTCATCGGTGATATTTAATCCAATTTAAAGTTGAATTATAATAATGAATATATTATTTAAATGAAGTTTGAACGTATAATTATAATTTAATTATAATCAAGCTCGAAATGGCGCTGTAGTTCGTAAATTGGCGATTCGAACTTCAAACGAATATACAGAAGTCGTTTTAAATCGGATTTATGTGAAACAAGAAACGTTAGGAACTGATGAAGTATATTTTTCTAGTGGAAGAGAAAAATCGGGATTTCGTCATGTAGATTTTTAGTTATGTCCAAATTAAATATTCAAAAAAAAGCGGTATATTCGTTCGTGGCCATAACGATTATTCAAAAATATTTGAATATCGGGTTTGAATTTAGACAAGGTTCTTTTGAGACATAACGATAATTTAATTTTTAGAATTTACTGTAATTTTTAACTAATTAAATAAGCAACTTTTTATTTGGAGTTTTTTGCACCCTTTATCAACGATTTTGGGGTTTCACAATATGAGTCAAACTACCGTTATTATTATATTGTTGAGATCGTGGGACATTGCTCGTCTCACCGGTGTTGTTATTTCTGTTCGTAGCAGCTCGTATATGGACAAAATTTATGTATAATAGGGTACGTTAAATTTTACAACTTAAGCAAAGTACTCTAACTAATTTGTGATCAAACATAAGCCACGTCCTTAAATTTCCTCAGCCACATGCATCTTCTACAACGTGGAACAAGCTAATCCACACAAACTCCACGTCCTTCCTCCAAGCAAAATATCTCAATCCTATTCACTATAAATACCTAACCACTATCAGTCCTTAAGACCTAAAATTTCGTTTCCTCCTGTCAAAAAGAACGGCCGCCACTTCTTTTCTATGCTCCTTCAAAACGAGATAAAAGAAAATCAAAATAATTCAAAAAGAAATCCAATAAATCGCTAAACCCATTTATTTAGGCTCGTGGTCATCCGAGTTTTGCGTTGATGCTCTTCAATCCTGGTGCGGTAGTGATTTGCTGGGTTGCGACTTGAACATAAAAGGGGTATGGTTAACCGATGCTTCAGTTGGGAGGTTGATCGATTGGAGAAGAAGCAAGACGCTTCAGTTTTCGGAAGGGGACAATCGAAGTTTGGAGATGTTGGAGTGGAGATGCATTGGTATAGGGGCTGAAGCGGATAACAGCTGAGGAGTTGTAAGGGGATGGTGGCCTCGGTTGACTGGATGTAAGTGGGACAGTTGTTTAGGTGAAGCTTTGACTGCTTGAATATTTTGAAAGAGAATAAAGTGGTCGAGATGAGTGATTAGGAAGGGAAGGCCACAGGTGCTTTCGAAATGGATTTGTGGAGTTGTGGGGATGGCGATGGGTTCATGAACGGGAAGTCGTTGAAATAGTGGTGGAGTGACAGTTCGACGGGAAGGGGTTTTGTGGAGTTTATATACTGAAGACATGTTTTAAATTGTAAAGAAGAAGTTGGGGATTTTGGTGTTCAATGTGAAGACGTTTACAGTGAGGATAAGGGTTTTGTTGAGCTTATGAATAAATGGATTATTTTGTTGTTGTGATAATCTGTGAAGCATGCAGTGGGGTCACGGTTGTTCTTCAACAAGGGAAGTCCAACAAGAATTGACATGGGTTTAAGGGGTGAAGCCATAACCGTGAGCTGTAGTTTTGGTGATGGGGTTTTTCCCAGTTTGGAGAAGAGCAAGAAGTTGCGGTTAAAGGGAAGATGGGTAGGAGATAACACGAGTCTGGATATTTGCTTGATGGGCCGACTGGTTTTGTGGAGGGGCTGATTTCAAAGAAACGGGGAGAAACAGGATCCGACAGGATCGCACGGACGTAGACTACATCATGGAACTGGGTTGGAATCTATTGGAGCTCGTAACAATTTATCGAGATAAATTGCCTGATCCGAACCATCGACCGAAAATCGTTATTTAACGATTACGGACAATGTGAGTAAAACTCACCAACTCTGAACAGTTCAATTTTTATAACATATATTTAGAACTGATAAATGATGACTGATTGCTGGGTGTTAACTGTTTGGTTGAATTGCGTATGTATTGGTTGAAAATATAGATAACGATATATATAAATCGTCAATCGAATATTGATTCTGTTGATCAGAATATTTTATATTCATGTTGTTTAACATCTGTGATGCAAGGAAACTGGTTGGAGGAATCCAACTGGATTCCTCAAAATTTATTTTACTATTTTCATATATTGTAATATATGATGTAATATTTAATCTGTTGATGATTATGTGTGTTTGGATGATATCTATCACTGTTGTTTGGTATTTTAAATACCATAACAAATACTGGAATAATATGAAAAGGGAATTTTCAAAGTGAATATTGAAAATAAACTATTTATAAAATCAAAGGATTTTATAAAAGAGAAATTATTTATAAAATAAATAGAAGATTTCATAAAAGGAAATAGAATAAAGGGATATTTATTTAGAAAGTAAATAGAATTATAAAAGGAATATTTATTAGGAAAATAACTAGAATTTATAAAAAAGGAAGTTGACGAGATATAAAAGAGTTAATCGAATTTAGTTATTCGAAGTCGAGTTAATCGAATAGGGTTAGTCAACCATAGTTATTCATGATAAGTTGCCATTTTGCACGACTGCTAGCGTAATTCGCAGGGCTGCAGATAGCCTACGGCGGTCGGATGTTTCCTGAGGGAATTAGGCATAACAATTGTGATCGCTGCGATCGAGAGTTAAGCGAATGGAGTTAAATCGAATATTAGTTATTCAGATAAGAGTTAAGCAACTAGAGTAAATCGAATATTAGTTATTGAATAAGAGTTAAGCAAGTAGAGTTATTCAATTAGAGTTAATCGAAATAGAGTTAAACAAGATTAGAAACTGACTAGGGATTAGTTAAGTTGAATAGTTTTCTGAGTATCGATCTGATGTTGGTTTCGGCCTTCAGGGTTTATACTTAGAGAATTGTTCTCTTACTAGTTTACGGTTAGGGACTAATAGTTGTGGAATGGTAGTGATGCGTGAATAAGCTATGGAAATGTTTTCCAGTGTTAATAACGTATATTTTCTAAACATAGAAAATGAGAAAATATATTTATATATATACGTTTGATGATTTGATCGATATAATTTCCATCTGGAAATAATATCGTTGTTTGCACACGTGTTTTTCTTCGATAGTTAAATCACAGACTATCAATGTTTTGACCATTTTACGTTGTTAATATGGAGAGACTGGTTGGATTATTATCCGAAGAACCACTCCGTATTGGTATAAGCATTGCGAATCATATACGCCAAAGATAAATTGAAGACGGAGTAAAGTGCACGGGCTGTTGTATAAATCTTTTATAACAATTGCCTAAGATGGATGTACTGAATAGTGCCTTCGGTTTGTCCATTCCCAGGATGACCTGTATGGAAGAATGCCTGACAGAGTATATCAAACAGATCGCGTAGGTTGATCTCTTCAAACGTATTCACGTTTGGTGGTGGAGGAATTCGTTTCTCTTAGCTATATACCCGTGTTATTTTTGGATAAATCAATTTTTGATTTGGCGGGTATGACGATGTGACATTCTAAGTGAATGAAGATGTGGCATGTAAAAGATAAGCGTAGCTTCTAGCCTCACATCCGGGAATGGCAAAAGTCGGGCAGGCAGCATGGCTATGTAGGTCGCACTTATTAGGGTGTATAATCACCTGATCTAGAGTTTCATTTATTTCTAAAAATCTATTGTCGATGCTGTCCCATTCGGGAAACGGTTGCTGATCCCAACCGTTGGTGATATACATTCGATACACTCAAGCGAAATGAGTGGTCGGTCATGTGTGGCCGGGTTTCAAGATGTTCTTGTTGAACCCAGTGTATTCCTCTCTAGTGGTACACTAGCGAAAGGTGGTTCCATACCTTGTCATAGTTGGTAATCCATTACCCCATACGTGCTTGCGGTTTTGATTGTATACTATATATGTAGAACGTGAGATGAAAGCGTTTCTGCTAGATGATTATTATATTGTGGTTGATAGACACTATTATAATATCAATGAGTTTTGATATAAAGTTTATTTCGGATTCTCATAAGGGAAAAACCCGTTCCATTATACGGCGTGGTCTTATGAGATATCGTCTAATGGCTCAAACGGTTTTAAACTGTTTTACTCATACCAGTCCCATGACTGACCTGGAGTTTATTTTGTTTTGTTTCCCTAAACTCTTGGGTGCCCAATTTTGTATGGGCAGTCAAGTAGTCGGGATTTACAGATACTTGTAGAGATGGAGCAGGAGGCTTCAGAATTATATAGCTATGGTTATTTTTCGCTGTGTTGTAAGTGATGTACTTTGGAAATGATATGTATATTCAAGTACAGATTTATATTTCAAAGTTATGTTATATATTATATGTTATTCGTTCCGCTGTGAGGTTCGTGTTACTCTGATGTTGTGTTCTTCTTCTTCTTCTATTCTAAGTTTCTATCTTATCTATTCTCACCCTCTAATTTCTTTCATTAACTTTTCGGTATTTTTCGATGTTTGGTTAGTCATCATTGTGTTTATGGAGATAACCAAAGTCGTTTAAAAACCGGATCGTTACAGTTGGTATCAGAGCATTAGTTTAAGTATTACCTTGGCTCTGTGGCGTGACTCGGTAGAGATAGAGTTAGTAATACCCTAGATTGAGTTTGAGTGTATATATACAAGTGAACGTATTTGTTATTTGATATTAAAATTGTTTTATATTGTGGAGATTTATTGGTTGAGTTGTTTATGGGTTCTGATCGATCAGTTGGATCCACTGTATCGGTGAGAGTTTATAAACACTCGAATACGATGAACCGTCATGGTATGTTTTGAAAAAGGGTAAATGAAGTAATTTTACCCAAATTATATTTTTGATATAAAGGATTTATATTGAAAGGATCATAATATATTGGATATATTGGTTGTTATTATAATCGAGTAAGATTATAAGTAAAATGGTTATATAAATAACCAAGTAGAATTCGTATAAGTGTTATGAATTGAATTGAATCTGAATTCAAATCAGAATTGAAATTAAACTCTGGAAATTTGAATAAGTATTGATAAATGGATTTGGATTAAATATAAGGAAAATTTAAGAACCTAGGAGATTTTAAATTGTTTTACTAGCATTATGAATGGTATTTTGAAGTTGATTTCAAAATGAGAGTGTTTAAAGTATGAGTGTTGAAAAATGATATAGTATTGAACTCACTTCGATAACTGGGAAACAAATTCCGATGATGATCATGACATCATCGATGTTCACTTTCGAGTTGTAAGTGACGGATTACTACCAAAAAGATTTTTTTTGAATTGTTTTGAGAGAAACAAGTTATTTGAAATCCAAAAAGGAATATTTGGTTTTAGAAAAGAAAAGCTGTTTAAAACTCCCAGGAAAGGACTGTTTGAATTAAAAACAAATTTAAATAGAAATTTGTGAAACCGAGATGGAACTTTGAACCCAATTAACTGGAAATTGAATTGGATACGATATATCAAGTAGAATCAGAATTTGAATTGTGAGACAAAATCTGAAATGGTATTGGATTGATGAGTTAAGAATTTGAAAATCAGGAATAGCACTTTGATTTGAATTTGAATTTGGCATGGATAAGCGAGTGGTCGGGTTGAGGATAAATTGATCAGAATTTTATTGGATTGATATTGGTATATGCTGAATCGGCAACAGGTGGAAGGGATATAATAATATGCCCGACAAAAAGGTACAAGTTTATATTTGGTATAAGCATGAGATTTATGAGCCGAATTGGCAAGCCGCTTGGCTGTTTAATTTTCTTTTTGGTTGGAGATGGCCTAGAGTGGCGAGTTGGAGTTTTACCTATTGACCAGTAAAAAGGAGGTGCTGGCGAAATTTTTCAAAAAGTTGAAGTGTTAGAAAAATTTCAGGATTTTTGAAAATTTTCGTTGATAAGAATTAATTAATAATTTAATTGAAATTAAATTGGTTTAGTTAAAATTGAAGTTAAGGAATAAACAAATGATCTTTAACCTGTCAATAGGGTTTGTTTTCTACCTTAGCAATTTCGAGGACGAAATTATTTTAAGTGGGGAAGAATGTAATGACCCGCATTTTTCAGTGAGATAATTTATTTATTTAACTATTTAAATAGTGAATTAGAGAATTTAAATGGTCGGTTAATTAAATAATATTTAATATTTAATTAAAATAAATAATATAATAATATGTTTAATTCAGAAGTAATCAAAAATAGTGGAATTCACAATATGGTGTGAATTGGATCATCGGTGATATTTAATCCAGTTTAAAGTTGAATTATAATAACGAATATATTATTTAAATGAAGTTTGAATGTATAATTATAATTTAATTATAATCAAGCTCGAAATGGCGCTGCAGTTCGTAAATTGGCGATTCGAACTTCAAACGAATATACAGAATCCGTTTTAAATTTGATTTCTGTGAAACAAGAAACGTTAGGAGCTGGTGAAGTATATTTTTCTAGTGAAAGAGAAAATTCGGGATTTCGTTGTGTAGATTTTTAGTTATGTCCAAATTAAATATTCAGAAAAACAGCGGTATTTTCGTTCGTGGCCATAACGGTTATTTAAAAATATTTGAATATCGGGTTTGAATTTAGACAAGGTTCTTTTGAGACATAACGATAATTTAATTTTTAGAATTTTACTGTAATTTTTAACTAATTAAATAAGCAACTTTTTATTTGGAGTATTTTGCACCCATAATCAATGATTTTGGGGTTTCACAATATGAGTCAAACTACCGATATTATTATATTTTTGAGATCGTGGGACATTGCTCGTCTCACCGGTGTTGTTATTTCTGTTCGTAGCAGCTCGTATATGGAAAAATTTATATATAATAGGGTATGTTAAATTTTACAACTTAAGCAAAATACTCTAACTAATTTGTGATCAAACATAAACCACGTCCTTAAATTTCCTCAGCGACACGCTTCTTCTACAACGTGGAACAAGCTAATCCACACAAACTCCACGTCCTTCCTCCAAGCAAAATATCTCAATCCTATTCACTATAAATACCTAACCACAATCAGTCCTTAAGACCTAGAATTTCGTTTCCTAATGTAAAAAAGAACGGCCGCCACTTCTTTTCTATGCTCCTTCAAAACGAGATAAAAGAAAATCAAAATAATTCAAAAAGAAATCCTATAAATCACTAAACCCATTTATTTAGGCTCGTGGTCATCCAAGTTTTGCGTTGATGCTCTTCAATCCTGGTGCGGTAGTGATTTGCTGGGTTGCGACTTGAACAGAAAAGGGGTAGGGTTAACCGATGCTTAAATTGGGAGGTTGATCGATTGGAGAAGAAGCAAGACGCTTCAGTTTTTGGAAGGGGACAATCGAAGTTTGGATATGTTGGAGTGGAGATGCGTTAGTATAGGGGCTGAAGCGGATAACAGCTGAGGAGTAGTAAGGGGATGGTGGCCTTGGTTGACTGGACGGAAGTGGGACAGTTGTTGAGGTGAAGCTTTGACTGCTTGAATATTTTGAAAGAGAATAAAGTGGTCGAGATGGGTGATTAGGAAGGGAAGGCCAATGGTGCTTTCGAAATGGAATTGTGGAGTTGTGGGGATGGCGATGGGTTCATGAACGGGAAGTCGCTGAAATTGTGGAGGAGTGACAGTTCGACGGGAAGGGGTTTTGTGGAGTTAATATACTGAAGACATGTTTTAAATTGTAAAGAAGAAGTTGAGGATTTTGGTGTTCAATGTGAAGACGTTTATAGTGAGGTTAAGGGTTTTGTTGAGCTAATGAATAAATGGATTATTTTGTTGTTGTGATAATCTGTGAAGCATGCAGTGGGGTCACGGTTGTTCTTCAACATGGGAAGTTCAACAGGAATTAACATGGGTTTAAGGGGTGAAGCCATAACCGTGAGCTTTAGTTTTGGTGATGGGGTTTTTCCCAGTTTGGAGAAGAGCAGGAAGTTGCGGTTAAAGGGAAGACGGGTAGGGGATTACACGAATCTGGATATTTGCTTGATGGGCCGACTGGTTTTGTGGAGGGGCTGATTTCAAAGAAAAAGGGAGAAATAGGATCCGACAGGATCGTACGGACGTAGACTACATCATGCAACTAGGTTGGAATCTATTGGAGCTCGTAACAATTTATCGAGATAAATTGCCTGATCCGAACCATCGACCGAAAATCGTTATTTAACGATTACGGACAATGTGAGTAAAATTCACCAACTCTGAACAGTTCTTTTTTATAACGTATATTTAGAACTGATAAATGATGACTGATTGCTGGGTGTTAACTGTTTGGTTGAATTGCGTATGTATTGGTTGAAAATATAGATACAATATATATAAATCGTTAATTGAATATTGATTATGTTTATCAGAATATTTTATATTCGTGTTGTTTAACATCTGTGATGCAGGGAAACTGGTTGGAGGAATCCAACTGGATTCCTCAACATTTATTTTACTGTTTTCATATATTGTAATATATGATGTAATATATAATCTGTTGATGATTATGTGTGTTTGGATGATATCGATCACCATTGTTTGGTATTTTAAATACCATAACAAATACTGGAATAATATGAAAAGGGAATTTTCAAAGTGAATATTGAAAATAAACTATTTATAAAATCAAAGGATTTTATAAAAGAGAAATAATTTATAAAATAAATAGAAGATTTTATAATAGGAAATAGAATAAAGGGATATTTATTTAGAAAGTAAATAGAATTATAAAAGGCATATTTATAGGGAAAATAACCAGTATTTATAAAAAAGGAAGTTGACGAGATATAAAAGAGTAAATCGAATTTAGTTATTCGAAGTCGAGTTAATCGAATATGGTTAGTCGAATAGGGTTAGTCAAACATAGTTATTAAGGATAAGTTTCCATTTTGCACGACTGCTAGCGTAATTCGCAGGGCTGTAGATAACCTACGGCGGTCGGATGTTTCCTGAGGGAATCAGGCGTAACCATTGTGATCGCTGCGATCTAGAGTTAAGCGAATGGAGATAAATCGGATATTAGTTATTCGGATAAGAGTTAAGCAACTAGAGTAAATCGAATATTAGTTATTCGAATAAGAGTTAAGCAAATAGAGTTATTCAATTAGAGTTAATCGAAATAGAGTTAAACAAGATTAGAAACTGACTAGAGATTAGTTAAGTTGAATAGTTTTCTGAGTATCGATCTGATGTTGGTTTCGGCCTTCGGGGTTTATACTTAGAGAATTGTTCTCTTACTAGTTTACGGTTAAGGACTAATAGTTGTGGAATGGTAGTGATGCGTGAATAAGCTATGGAAATGTTTTCCAGTGTTAATAACATATATTTTCTAAACATAGAAAATGAGGATATATATATACATATGTTTGATGATTTGATCGATATAATTTCCATCTGGAAATAATATCGTTGTTTGCACACGTGTTTTTCTTTGATAGTTAAATCACAGACTATCAAAGTTTTGACCATTTTACGTTGTTAATATGGAGAGACCGGTTGGATTATTATCCGAAGAACCACTCCGTACTGGCATAAGCGTTGCGAATCATATATGCCAAAGATAAATTGAAGACGGGGTAAAGTGCAAGGGCTGTAGTATAAATCTTAGATAACAATTGCCTAAGATGGATGTACTGAATAGTGCCTTCAGTTTGTCCAGTCCCAGGACGACCTGTATGGAAGAATGTCTGACAGAGTATATCTAACAGATCACGTAAGTTGATCTCTTCAAACGTATTCACGTTTGGTGGCGAAGGAATTTGTTACTCTTAGCTGTATACCCGTGTTATTTTTGGGTAAATCAATTTGTGATTTGGCGGGTATGACGATGTGACATTCTAAGTGAATGAAGATGTGGCATGTAAAAGATAAGCGTAGCTTCTAGCCTCACATCCGGGAATGGAAAAAGTCGGGCAGGCAACATGGCTATGTAGGTCGCACCTATTAGGGTTTATAATCACCTAATCTAGAGTTTCATTTATTTCTAAAAATCTATTGTCGATGCTGTCCCATTTGGGAAACGGTTGCTGATCCTAACCGTTGGTGATATACATTCGATACACTCAAGCGAAATGAGTGGTCGGTCATGTGTGGCCGGGTTGCAAGATGTTCTTGTTGAACCTAGTGTATTCCTCTCTAGAGGTACACTAGCGAAAGGTGATTCCATGCCTTGTCATAGTTGGAAATCCATTACCCCATACGTGCTTGCGGTTTTGATTGTATACTATATATGTAGAACGTGAGATGAAAGCGTTTCTGCTAGATGATTATTATATTGTGGTTGATAGACACTATTATAATATCAATGAGTTTTGATATAAAGTTTATTTCGGATTCTCATAAGGGAAAAACCCGTTCCGTTATACGGCGTGGTCTTATGAGATATCGTCTAATGGCTCAAACTGTTTTAAACTGTTTTACTCATACCAGTCCCATGACTGACCCAGAGCTTATTTTGTTTTGTTTCCCTAAACTCTTGGGTGCCCAATTTTGTACGGGCAGTCAAGTAGTCGGGATTTACAGATACTTGAAGAGCTGGAGCAGGAGGCTTCAAAATTATATAGCTATGGTTATTTTCCGTTGTGTTGTAAGTGCTGTACTTTGGAAATGATATGTATATTCAAGTGCAGATTTATATTTCAAAGTTATGTTATATATTATATGTTATTCGTTCCGCTGTGAGGTTCGTGTTACTCTGATGTTGTGTTGTTCTTCTTCTTCTATTCTATGTTTCTATCTTATCTATTCTCACCCTCTAATTTCTTTCATTAACTTTTCGGTATTTTTCGATGTTTGGTTAGTCATCATTGAGTTTATGGCGATAACCAAAGCCGCTTAAAAACTAGGTCATTACACATAGAATTTACCTCACGTATACAAGAAATCTAAGCACATATATCGTGGATATATAATCTTATCTTCCAATCTTGAATCAAAATTTCTAAAACTAATATTCTTATTTTTGAAAGATTTGGAGAAGAAAGAAAATAGCAGAGCCTTGGCGTTGTCTCATAAAATATGAGTTAGAGTCTAGGTCGTGATAGTCTATTTATAGGTGTATTAAAGATTCTAGTTTGTTGGATTAAATATAATATAATCCGAGCTGTATAAATCGAAAATATAACACTAGTTTTTTCAGAAATGGGTTGACCAGGCTCTAGGGGTATGTCGACCCTTAGGTTGACTCATATATGGTCTAGGTCGAGCCATGACCTGGGCCACTAACTTATTTTTCCGAAATTTAATTTTTATTTAACATTGCTTGTTATGTTCCTTTTCTTGCTAAATATTACTACATAAAGTATTTTCTTTCATTTTTAAGGTACATTCAACATTTCAATTTCAAACTTGTGCGCATATATACGAGTATAACTTTGCAAATTTTTATTTATTAATAGATGCGTAATAAACATCATTATTAACGTTGCCAATTCCTTGATTCCTTCCTTTTTAATATATGTTAAATTTTCAAATGCAACTACTCTCTTGCCTATTTTTCGTTCCTTTCCCATTTATTACTTTCGCCCTTAATTTACAATTTAAATTTCTAGTTTTGAATTTATGCGTATATATTTACGCATAACTTCATTTCTTTCAAAATTCAAATGGCGTTATGTTGACATTTATTTCTTACTCATTTTGATTGACTGCGAGTTACTGTTGAATTTCATATTCGTATATATATATATATATATATATATATATACACACACACACACACATACACATGTATATATATATACTTACCTATATATATATAATTTTTTCCTTATATGTACATATATATATTTTTCTTAGAACACGCATCTCTTTAGTCGTCCCTCTAAAATAAAAAAACATGACGTTGGTGGGACTCAAACTCCTGACCTCCCCAATGGAAAGTGCATGCTTTACCAACTAACCTAACTTAGCCTTTTTTCACAAAACTAAAGCATCGGTATCTATTGTTCTTATTTGTGTCCCTCTTATATCTTCTTTTTCATGTTTGTTCAAAAACTTCATCTAAAGATATCTTCTTCGTTTTAAATCCGTTTTATGCAAAACCATAGGTCTAAATTGATCAGAAAATTGCCGTGGATGCAATGACGTTAGTTCCGTGACCAAATTCTGAAAATTATATAAACTTTATTTTATTATTTAATTAAAAATATGAGGTGCTGGGTCCGTATCTGCGAATACTACGCATACAAGCTGGATTGGAATGCTTTGGATCTACTTTAATTTTTATCTAATTTTAAACAGTCGTTTAATGTTAGATAAAATGATTTGAAATCGTCTATTTAATTGAATGTGAGTTAATTCTCACTTTTCTATAATAATGCAGAATATTATTGTTTCATATAATAATATTCATGATTGTTAGTATAAATTGTGTGATTGGATGCTTTGGATGACTATTGCTTGATTATTGGTTGTCGATATTTATATTTTCGTCATCTTAAATGAATTAGAATAGAATTTTTATTAAATGTGCATACATAAAATGATATTACGAGATTTGATGCAGGGAAAATAGGTTGGAGGGATCCAATAGGATTCCACAGATACTTTGGATGTTACTTATCTTCATAATACTCTTATATGAACTGTTTTACCTAAGCAACGTTAAATCTGTTTGGTTGTTGAGTGTTGAATTGAATGTTGGTTGTTGAATTAAACTTCAACGTTTATGTGTTGTTAATCAATAATCAGTACTGATTAAGTGATTGGTAGCAGATGGCCAAAAATCCATCTCTATAAGACGTTGATTCGTCGCTAGGCGAATTGACTAAGTTGAAATTATAAATTTTATTTTTATAACTAAAGCAAGGTTTTAAATATATTTTATATCAGTTTTATAAATAAATCAATATTTTATAATTAGTTTTATTAAGTAGCTATAAACATTTTATATAGTAAACTTCTATGTTTTAATAAGTTTATAAGTAAGAATGTTAGAAATTAACCAAAGGGTTAATACTTTGAAATAATTATTTTAAGTAACAATTAAGTAAGATTATGTTAAATTAATTAAGATATTAATCAATTCAAAGGGAAGGATCAATTAAAATCAGTTAATAGGTTAACTATGTGTTTAGGTTGACTAAGTCAAATATTTAAATTGAAATTGGCTATTAAATTAATTTGTTTTAATTAATTCAATAGGAATAGTTTAATGAATAGTTGCTAAAATTAATAAGATTTCTTAAGAGTTAATAACCTTTTAATTAACCGTGTTTAATGAAAATTATTAAGTTGATGATCATTAATAAAGCTAGTAATCATTTTAATAACTTTTAGAAAGAGATTAACTATTTTATTTTAGTTAATAAGGAAGTTAACTACTTTTACTTTAGTTAATGTTTAAGTTAAATTATTATTTTGGTAGATAAGAATTCAAGTGATTTCCTTTTTAACTGGAATTCAATTAAGGAAGTTATTAAGTTGTAATGAGTTTTTAATTGAAAATTTGTAAAGAATTGCATTAATAGATTTTATCAATAAGTCCAAGTTTTTTGAAGTTCATAAAGACCAATTTTTATAAACAAAGATGTTTTATAAGTGTTTTTCAATAGTTGGAACGAGTTTTATAAATTGATTTATAAACTCAAGAAATGGCCTATAAATGGAGTTAAACTTAGATGTGGAAAGATATGAAGTTTCGAAATCTAAACGAGAAATTAAAAGTGGAAAATAGGTAGAAGGACAAAGTTAACAAAAATTTTGGTGAAAAGTATGGAAAGTTTATAATTTAGTGAGAAGGACAAATGTTAATGTAAATGGGAAAAGGCTCCTGAATTCCACCTTTAGTGTAAATGTATCCTTCTCCCTAATTTTGAAACTTCCCATACTTTTCGCCAATTTTTTGCAAAGTTTGTCCTTTAAAAGAAAATCTTCAAATTAAAATTAATTGAATTTGATTATGCAAGTTAAGTTATAAATGATTCGATTTAAATTTGAGAATTTTATATGATAAATGAAGTTTTTGAAGATAAAACTAAAGTAAGTTTTGAAATAAAACTTATAAAGAATTTTTACAAAAGATTTTTTTAATAATGGAATCAATTCTTAGTGAATCAAGTTTATAAAAGAGATTTTTAGCTAACGCGATGATTTTAAAACAAGTGTTTACTTAATAATTGAATTAAATAAAAATGATTGTAATCAAACGGATATTTTCAGAAAGGAAAAAGAAGGATGCTTAACGGATTTATATAAAGAATTTGGTAAATGGATTTTTGAAATAAATCCATGTGATAATGAATTATATTAAAGTGGTTCAAAGCTAAAGGTTTGTGTTTCATTAAGAGTTTACTTAATAAACGAATTAAGTAAAGGTAATTATAATTAGAAGTAGATTTGTAAATGTAAGGAATGATTCATAAAACCATATTTAGTTGGATTAATTGTCAAGAATAATCTGAAGTTTAATGCGTCTTCCCATAATAACCCCAAGTTTGGATTATTTTTGAATAATCCGAAGTTTGGGGGTGTCTTCCCATATTAGTCCCATTTATTGGCGTCTTCTCATATTAATCTGAAGTTTGGGGTGTCTTCCAATATTGATCCTAAAATAATACATCAAAAAGTCATCGGGATCATTATGGGAAGACACCACCAAACTTCATATTATTCAAAAATAATCCAAACTTGGGATTATTATGGGAAGACATGTTAAACTTCGGATTATTCTTAACAGTTAATCCTATTTAATTTGAATAGAAAATTTTCACTTTTTAATTTCCGTCGTAGCCAAGTTTTCTCTGTCCACTGCCAAAACGACCTCCAATCCCATCGTCACCCGAGTGTCTATGTCTACCTCGAACTTCTCTTACCTACCGATCCTCCCTCACTTGACCCACTTCTTCTTCTTCGCTTCTACTCATACTCGTCCGAAGTAGCTCCGCCACCTCTCCCAATCAAGAAATTGTCTTCCTTATTCTATGAGAAACCCAAGACCATAGGGACTTAGCCCTCACCATCCATTAAAGTATCCTTCTCAGGTTAAATTCTTCTTCTGGTCGAATAAATTATTAGTGTTGGGGAGGAAATCTGACAATATTACATTGTGAGGCTTTTTCTAGATCAACCTCTTTCCTATTCCATTGTGATAAATCATTTGATGTGGTTATGAAAACCGAAGGGGCAGTTAAGGTGAAATCTAATGGTACAATTTTCTTCTTTCTTTTTGCTTCTTTAGAAGACAGGATTAAAACTGCATACGCTGACCGTGTTATAATTAGAAACAAGGTGTTTATTATTAAGCAATATGAGTCACAGTTAGGTAATGGCTATAGTAAAATCAAAAGGGTTACGGTTTGGATCAAACTTGTTGGTATTCCACTCTATGCATGGTCTCATCTTGGAATATCTTGGTTAGCTTCTAGGGTTGGAATTTTTCTCTATATGGATACTTCAACTGAGTGGCTCGATAGGCTTGAATATGAAAAATGCGTGGTGGATATTTCTTCTGAGAGTGATCTACCTGAACAGTTCTCTATGCAACTTCTTGATGGTATTGAACACAACTTCAAAGTGATGTATCCATGGAAGCCCTTTATATATTCTTATTGTAAGGTTTTCGGACACTTAGTTGATTCTTGCAACAAGGTAGCCAATAATGCTAAGATAACAGATTTTAGTTGTAGTATCAGTCATAAGGTGAAGCAGTGATAAAAGCTAGTACTCACTCCCATGCAATTCAAAGTGAAGTCTTGAATAAGGTTAAACTTACTTTTGGTAAAAAAAAAGGACTGGAGAAAGGTTATCTACAAGAACAAGAAGATTTGGCATAGAGAATCAAGTGATTATGTATTAACTAAAAAGGCAGTGTTTACTGATCCATGATTTGTGAAGGATATCCAACCTGCAACTCAAGAAGCTAATTATGTTATGAATGAGTGTCAATCTGAGGAAGTATTAGAAGATAAGAGTAGTGTAGTGGAAGTTGTTAATGTTTCTAACACCTATTTTGTGCTTCATGAAACTTCACTCGATGACAGTGATATGCTAGAAAACAATTATGAGACCGAATAAGGAGAGTTATGTCTGAGTGGGGATTTGATGGAAAAAGTAAGATGGATGAAGTAGTACGTAATGAGATAGTTAAAGGAACAGTTTGTGTTAATGAAAGCATGAATACTATGAACGAGCAGATCCGTGAAACTATCTCTATTATTGGGATATTTGATGACACAGTGGCTTTAGGTGACCAAGGCAAGAAGCAACAAAAGCATGGTCTATATCAGTCCTTGGCTTCTATTACAAACGTGAATATACGCAAAGGTACCTCCTCTGGATTCTAATTTAAACACAGGTTTCTAAACAATATGATAACTCCTACCAAGCCAGTCAAGCCTGCTAGCTATCCTTTAGCCAAGTCATCCCCAACTAGTAAAGACCCTCCCCTACAAGAATAAACAGTTATCTCCTCTGCTAAACTTAAAGGAAAAACCAAACTAGAACACCCGTATGCTTAGCTTGCCCATCCCCGCAGCATACAAACCTTCTCCTCCTTTCTCTGTTAAGGAGATTGAAGCTTACAATAGCCCTCTGTTCTCTGCACTTACTAGTATTGTCATGCACAGTAAGAAGATTGAGTTGCCGAAGGGTCACTTCTTTAGCATAAAGTGATTCTGTGCAGTTTACCAATCTAAGTCACTGTATGGCTTATGGGATCTTATATATGTTATGTAAGTGCAGGAAATTTTAGAAATGTCATTGAATTTGCTTCTTAGTTTAGGGTGTGTAATACTTTGTATTGTTGCCTTTTTCTTTTTGTAGCTTACTCTCCTTGCGTGGAGTGTTCTAAATTGTATTTGATATGCTTGATGTATATCTCCTATTCTCCTTGTATTTATTACTTTAATATAATAAAAAATGTTACGGAACACTATAAAAACTGATCGGCCCTGCCAAAAAAGGACTTGTGATATTATAGTTAATATCAGTTTTCGGGTTGCAGACATTTATCTTTCTTAAGATAAGAACGTTGCCGAGTCAATGTCTGAGAGGTAAATAAAATACCCTAACTTGAACGACTTCATTATCATCTAAGGGATGGTACTAGTTTGAAATGGTATTGATGTTGGAAATAATTAATTATTTCCATAAGAAATATTGCAACTTTAATTTGCAATGTTTAGAAATTAATAACGCTGCATGGTTTTATGGTAAACAATATATCACTCGAACATTGTATGCCTAGTGCAACATCCCACTTTTGGGCCTGGTTCAACTCGGTGATTAACCGACCTAAATCGTTCTCAAAGGAAGATTGTTATGGGTACTTACTCATCATCATAGAAACAAAAAAACTTTTCATTAATATCTTTACAATATTACATCAGAGTACAAGAATACCAAAGTACAACAACTAATACATCGGAAGATAAATACACAACGGAAAACATTACTTTCAGCGGAAGACTATCAAAATGATCAAGAGTATAACACCTGCCATAATCCATAACCCTACTCTATAAAATCTGCAAACCAAAACTACGAGCTACCCATGTGGAAAATTATGGGCAACCAGAGTTTAGATGGGAAACAATAAACTCTGAGTCAGTCATGGGACTGGTATGGAAAACAAAACAGTTATACCTTTATTTTAAAGTTAGGTAAACCAAAAGAACATGCCATATAACATGAAACGGGTTTCCCTTTATGAATCCCAATCATAAAACTCAAAACCAAAATAATTTTATCTTCATATTTAGATTTATCAAGTCTAATCAACCTCGTTTATTTACAAAATCCATTCCTTTGAAAATTATCTCTTCGAACTTGAAATCCCCATTACATTTCAAATCATTGAAACACTAGATATTTCTTTCATATCAAATCATACTTCACTTTGGGATTTAAAAACAAATCACATTTAAAATTCTGAAATTTCTACAGTACAAGCATATCAAAATATACACAACCAGATCGAGAGGTTTCTCCCGATAACAAGGCAACCGGGTCCCAACCTTCTCATCTCGTAAATAATCCAGTATGTCAATCTATATCAAGAGCGAACCATACGGTATGTCTCTCTATCTCAATAGAGAACCGCATTCTTACACATTGCCTACTTTTTAGTTACGGGTTACCTGAATCATTGGTAACAAAACAAATCATTTCTATCCTAAAGTGGTAAATCGTTTCGTAGTAATAATCACAAGCACTTTCAAACTAATCGTACTGTTACTTTTTAAACCACTTACACATTGGATTTAAGCCATCGAAATTATCTTTGTTTATAAATGATCTTTTATAAACCATTTATCATCTTCAATAAATTTATCTTCAAACATTTTGTAACACCCCACCTCCGTTAAGGTCACTCACAAAGGGAATGCCTTAACATTGATGGAGCGTTTTAGTAGACAGAACAGAAAATTTACAAGACAGATAAAACAGTACTTGAAAAATTAATAACTTTATTACAACAGAAACCGAAGTAAGTTTGGTTACATCTTTTCAAATCACAATATCAGAATTCAAGTACAAAATATCAGCCTTGTACAAAAGCCTTTAGAATGCATAGTTTTTAAAATCATAATCCCCAACATAAACTGCCATGGAAAGATAGAGCCAAGGCCAAGCGGTACTTCAAGCAGAGAAAAACTGAATCAAGCTCTTATACTTTCGCCCTAAAAAACCTGGGGGGGGGGGGGACGAAAGAAAAGGGGCGAAAACAAGCAAGGTCAGACGTAAAGTCTGGCAAGTCCAGTGACTTTCAGCATATGAACAGATAATAATATCATGACATGAAAATAAAGCTGGATAAGAGACAATAGCAACAGGAGTAACTGGTATACTTAAGCTAAACAGAAGAAACGGAATGATACTACCCAAGTTATGCTTCTTACTTATATTTTACTTCTCTGCACTAATACTAGTATAACAGGATTAGGCGTTACCCTAATGTCCAAACTGAAACAAAAACGGAACAGAATAATCTATACAGGAACAGAATGCCAGTAATGGGCCTTTACCACCCCAACAGACAAAAGGTACATAAACGGAATCAGAGACGAAACAGAATAATCCCTACAGAAACAGAATGTTAGAATTAGGTGTACACTAGTAAATGGGCCTTTACCACCCCAACAGACGGTACCACACAGAAACAGACAGGTGTTACCACCCAACAGAAACAGACGGTACCCCAACGGAAATAGACAGAACTAAGTGTACCCTAAACCTACCCCAAGCGATCGACTCCCTAATACATAAATACCCTATGCCAGCCCCACAGAAGGGTGTATCACTCCCCAAAGTGGCAACCTTTAAATGACACAGACCTATTTACAGATGTCACGGCGTCTTACATCCTCAGAGGCAGACCGGGATCAATGCACGCACATGACCCGGTTGGAACGCACCATCAACACCCCTCGCCATTATCAGAATGAACTACTTATAATTAGTTCAGTAAGCGTGCCCGGACCCTACCTACTGTTGGGTCATAGTTTTGATACCAGAAAGGGTTACTGACTAATATGGGTCCCAAACAATAGATGACATAGGTATTTTCCCTCCTAACCTTGTGTCCCCAGACTAACAGATTTCAGATTAACTTGTTTACAAATTTTAGGCCTATAGAGTTCAGAATCAAGTAGTTCACAGACCATAAAATCAAGTTAACAGGTTTTCAGACTAACGGATCAGATGTATAGTTTTAACAGACTTATAGATTGTCTAACTTTGTATTGGGCCTACATATTCACGAAACAGGCTTATTAATTCATCAGTCCAGTTGGTTTAGCCTTATCTACCCAACACGTTTTAGACATCATATTTATCTTAGATTTGCATTAATTAAATATTAATGCGCAGACCTCTCACATTAGGTCGGTAGCTTGTGGCCACTGAATAAGCCGGGCGGTTCCGGGCAGGCTTCTGCCACAAGCCAGACCTAAACTCATGTCTAAGCATATTTTAGTTATGCCTACGACCTCTCACATTAGACTAGCAGTTTGCAGTTGCTGGTTAAGCCGGTTGGGTCCGGGCAGGCTTCTACCGCAAACATGAGTCTAACCTCGTGTCTCAGCATTTTTATTTTAACCAGTTTATTCCATTACAAATTATACAAATATCAGACTAATTATGTCAATTTAACAGATTTGACTTCTTTTCAAGTCGCAACAGATTAAACAAATTAACATGTTTTACACAAATTACAATCATTCAGCTTTTCAACAGATTTAGCAGCTCAGGCGGTTCAACAGATTTAGCAGATTAGGCAACTCAACAGATTTAGCAGATTAGGCGATTCAACATATGTAACAGTTTAGGCAATTCAACAGATTAAACAGGTAACAGGTTTAGCAGATTAGGCAAATTTAACATAATAAGCAGATAACAGTTTTAGCCGATTTAAACATTCCTTAAAGTCCTATTCACATATCTTGCCTAATTCATAAGGTAAGCCTAAACTTATATGCCCAAATTATGGTCATAATCCACCATATAACATACGTCCCAATTTTTAGTTAAACTTGCATAGTTCAGAATATTCTCCAAAAACCTTACATATAAATTATGCCAAATATAGCCATTGATTACAATGCATGTCACATATCCAAAAAAAAACCTTTACTTAGGTGTATTCACACTAAATAATTATCCTATCTTAATATGGACCTTTACACCTAAGTTAAATGCAAATTAATTCTCTTTTTTCCAAATTTCAGACTATAATATATATAGTATGTCCAGATCTAGATCTTGAATTACAACTTGTACTATGCATCCAAATCAATTACATGTTCACAGTTAAACTTTACGCCACAAATCCCAAGTCATATGTTAAATACACCTTATGTTTTAAATACAACATGCCCAATTATATATCTCAGATTTATGTTCTATGTTCAACCTATGTTCTTTATGTTCTAAGTCACAATAATCCTCTCCTTCCAAGTCATAGATCGTCTTATACAATATGCCTCAAATTTATGTCCAGAATTACAACATGCGTTGTATCCTCAAATTAGTTACAAATCAATTATGCCTAAATATGCCTCATTCAATATTCTTCCCAAATTTAGCGTTTATGCATTCATCTCTTATGAGATCTGGCTCAGGCTCGTGGTAGCCTGGCTATCAAACAAAAAAGAAAGAAAGGAGGAAGAAATACAGAACGAATAGAATAATAAAATAGAGGAACAGATCTGATAAATAGAAAAAGTGCATAATCTCAGATTCAGTTTTATAATTATGTCCAGATCATGATTAAAATTCATATCGGAAAATAACTGCATTTTCCTTGATTGGATTATAGAAGAAGAGTTGCAGTAGTTCTCTTTTAATCTTATTCAGATTTGGAAGAAGATGAACTAGTTCTATTTTCGATCCCAGCAGAGTAACGACGCCATTATTTTATTTATTTATTATAGAGGCAGAGTATAGGCAGAATGAAATTGTGTGGAGAGAAAGTGAGGTGTGGGGGTGTTTTTATAGGAGAATAGGGTGATTTAGAGCCTTCAGATCAGTCCAGATGTCATCAGAACCACCCAGCTCGAAGATAGATCATCCAGCCACTTAGAAGAAGACACGTCATCACAGAACACTCCAGAATTCTGTGTTGGATCGGTATGGGCGCACTTGGCAGGTGCGCCAGTGTATTTTTGTACTGGCGACTTCACAAGTTCGCCGGTGTATTCTGGCCTGTTTCCGGTTTTTCTGCCTAACTTCGTTCGTCCATATCTTCTTCATACGGTATCCGTTTTACGCAAACTCGGACTCTATCTCAAGCAGAATTTCGAGACGAACGCAATAGCGCAACCCGTTTCCCTTAATTCTTCTCCTAAAAATTAAGTATATTTTAATTTGTTACTTATATGTTCACCGAAAATATGGGATGTTACATTCTCCCCTCCTTAAAGGATTTCGTCCCCGAAATCTTCAAGTTAAGAAGAATGTGTTCTACCATCCAATCATCCATCTACTCAACCATCATCCACAAGCATCCATTGTCCTTAGAAAACTTCTAATGTTGTATGAACATATGCAAAAGTGTGTATATGTCTCTTTTCTAATGCAAAGATCAGGCGGTCTACTGATTCAGTTGACCTCCTCAATGCGAACCATGTTGGTGCCATGAGTCCAATTATGTATGCAAGAAATCCTATTTGGTACACTTCATTTCTATATGAGTGCACAACCGCTCATTCATATGCAACATCCATGTGCTGAGTCACCCATTTTTCATCCATAAAAAAAATGCACACACATCCATATGCAGTATGAGAGTGTTTTTGAGCCGATCTAGTGCCTAATGTGTGTGTATGCATCCACGAGCATTCACTAGCAACCAGTTGCATCCACTTGCAACCATCAAACATAACATGTCTCAAACACATGTTTACACCCATTAGTTTCTACCTAAAGGTCGAAGGATAAAGTCGAGTGATAGAAGCAAGTATAAAACTAAAGCTAGGTTTCCATTAGACATCGGTTTAAGAGAATAACTTCTAAGTATCAACCCCGAAGACCGAAATCAACATCAGATTAATACTCAGAGAATCACTCCCATTAAACAAATGCCCAACTGGAAACCTATTTCACATTTTGAGTAAAAACTCCTATCCTTTTCAGGAACCCACAGACTACTGATACAGATCAGATTACCAAATGATTCTTAGGAAACTAAGCATGATAAAACCCCACCATATCCCACAAAAACCAGAATGTATGCCTCACAGTCAACTTAACGCTTAACACAGATACTCTCAAACCCCAACCTATCACAAACAGATGAGTCATAACCCTTATGGGGTTTGAGACTATAGCGGGATCAGAAACAAGACTAGTATTAAAGTGCAGAGACTCAATTACAGAATTAAAATGCAAGAATGATCAGATAAGGAAATTAAACATTCTACGGAAAATTTCCCACCTCCATCTTGTCCACCAACTACGAGAACATTCACCTACCTTCCAGAAGATTCTACCCTTTGCCCTTGCCTTCTGTGGCAATCCTTGATCAGATGTCCTGTCTCACCGCACTGAAAACATCCAGTCTTCTTTCATGTTAACAAGTCTTTCTCTAAAATTGCCTCCATCGCGCGGAAAACCCTATGAAGCTCGAAAGAGGATTAGCCGTAGGTGAAATTACTGAGGCTACAAATGGAAGTTAGGCACTTCTTTGCCCTTCGACAGGCGCCGTAGTCTCATTATGCCTACGGAACCATGTCGCGATGAGGTTACCTCCCAGAAAGCCAGGAGCCCCGGAGACTCAGAAAAGAAAGAAACAAGGATTAAACAGAAAACCAAAAGATAGATATATGGCTTTGGGAACTATGTTTTTCAAAATAAACTTTCCTTTTGAAAATACTTCCTTTTTAAAACCTTTTTGAAAATAGTTTTCAAAAACTTTTTATCGAATCTAGTAACCTTCAGCTCTGATACCAAGTGTAACACCCCACCTCCGTTAAGGTCACTCACAAAGGGAATGCCTTAACTTTGATGGAGCGTTTTGGTAGACAGAACAGAAAATTTACAAGACAGATAAAACAGTACTTGAAAAATTAATAACTTTATTACAACAGAAACCGAAGTAAGTTTGGTTACATCTTTTCAAATCACAATATCAGAATTCAAGTACAAAATATCAGCCATGTACAAAAGCCTTCAAAATGCATAGTTTTTAAAATCATAACCCCCAACATAAACTGCCATGGAAAGATAGAGCCAAGGCCAAGTGGTACTTCAAGCAGAGAAAATCCGAATCAAGCTCTTATACTTTCACCCTAGAAAACCGGGGGGGGGGGGGGTGGAGGACGAAAGAAAAGGGGCGAAAACAAGCAAGGTCAGACATAAAGTCTGGCAAGTCCAGTGACTTTCAGCTTATGAACAGATAATAATATCATGACATGAAAATAAAGCTGGATAAGAGACAATAGCAACAGGAGTAACTGGTATGCTTAAGCTAAACAGAAGAAACAGAATGATACAGCCCAAGTTATGCTTCTTACTTATATTTTACTTCTCTGCACTAATACTAGTATAACAGGATTAGGCGTTACCCTAATGTCCAAACTGAAACAGAAACGGAACAAAATAATCTATACAGGAACAGAATGCCAGTAATGGGCCTTTACCACCCCAACAGACAGAAGGTACATAAACGGAATCAGAGACGAAACCGAATAATCCCTACAAAAACAGAATGTTAGAATTAGGTGTACACTAGTAAATGGGCCTTTACCACCCCCAATTTACGGTACCACGCAGAAACAGACAGGTGTTACCACCCAACAGAAACAGACGGTACCCCAACGGAAACAGACAGAACTAAGTGTACCCTAATTCTACCCCAAGTGATCGGCTCCCTAATACATAAGTACCCTGTGCCAGCCCCACAGAAGGGTGTATCACTCCCCAAAGTGGCAACCTTTAAATGACACAGACCTATTTACAGATGTCACGGCTTCTTACATCCTCAGAGGCAGACCGGGATCCATGCACGCACATGACCCGGTTGGAACGTACCATCAACACCCCTCGCCATTATCAGAATGGACCACTTATAATTAGTTCAGTAAGCTGCCCGGAACCTACCTACTGTTTGGTCATAGTTTTGATACCAGAAAGGGTTACTGACTAATATTGGTCCCAAACAACAAATGACAAAAGTATTTTCCCTCCCAACCTTGTGTCCCCAGACTAACAGATTTCAGATTAACTTGTTTACTAATTTTAGGCCTATAGAGTTCAGAATCAACTAGTTCACAGACCAGAAAATAGAGTCAAAAGGTTTTCAGACAAACGGATCAGATGTATAGTTTTAACAAACTTACAGATTGTCTAACTTTGTATTGGGTCTACAGATTCACGAAACAGGTTTATTGCTTCATCAGTCCAGTTGGTTTAGCCTTATATACCCAACACGTTTTAGATATCATATTTATCTCAGATTTGCATTAATTAAATATTAATGCGTAGACCTCTCACATTAGGTCGGTAGCTTGTGGCCGTTGGATAAGCCGGGCGGTTCCGGGCAGGCTTCTGCCACAAGCCAGACCTAACCTCGTGTCTAAGCATATTTTATTTATGCCTATGACCTCTCACATTAGACTAGCAGTTTGTGGTTGCTGGTTAAGCTGGTTGGGTCCGGGCAGGCTTCTACCGCAAACAGGAGTCTAACCTCATGTCTCAGCATTTTTATTTTAACCAATTTATTCCATTACAAATTATACAAATATCAGACTAATTATGTCAATTTAACAGATTTGACTTCTTTTCAAGTCGCAGCAGATTAAACAAATTAACATGTTTTACACAAATTACAATCATTCAGCTTTTCAACAGATTTAGCAGCTCAGGCGGTTCAACAGATTTAGAAGATTAGGCAACTCAACAGATTTAGCAGATTAGGCAAAATTAGCAGATCAGGCGATTCAACATATGTAACAGTTTAGGCAATTCAACAGATTAAACAGATAACAGGTTTAGCAGATTAGGCAAATTTAACATAATAAGCAGATAATAGTTTTAGCCGATTTAAACATTCCTTAAAGTCCTATTCACATATCTTGCCTAATTCATAAGGTAAGCCTAAACTTATATGCCCAAATTATGGTCATAATCCAACATATAACATATGTCCCAATTTTTAGTTAAACTTGCATAGTTCAGAATATTCTCCAAAAACCTTACATATAAATTATGCCAAATATAGCCATTGATTACAATGTATGTCACATATCCAAAAAAAAACCTTACTTAGGTGTATTCACACTTAATAATTATCCAATCTTAATATGGATCTTTACAACTAAGTTAAATGCAAATTAATTCTATTTTTTCCAAATTTCAGACTATAATATATATAGTATGTCCAGATATAGATCTTGAATTACAACTTGTACTATGCATCCAAATCAATTACATGTTCACAGTTAAACTTTACGCCACAAATCCCAAGTCATATGTTAAATACACCTTATGTTTTAAATACAACATGCCTAATTATATATCTCAGATTTATGTTCTAAGTTCAACCTATGTTCATTATGTTCTTAGTAACAATAATCCTCTCCTTCCAAGTCATAGATCGTCTTATACAATATGCCTCAAATTTATGTCCAGAATTACAACATGCGTTGTATCCTCAAATTAGTTACAAATCAATTATGCCCAAATATGCCTCATTCAATATTCTTCCCAAATTGATCGTTTATGCGTTCATCTCTTGTGAGATTTGGCTCAGGCTCGTGGTAGCCTGGCTATCAAACGAAAAAGAAAGAAAGGAGGAAGAAATACAGAACGAACAGAATAATAAAACAGAGGAACAGTTCTGATAAATAGAAAAAGGGCATAATTTAAGATTCAGTTTTATAATTATGTCAAGATCATGATTAAAATTCATATCGGAAAATAACTTCACTTTCCTTGATTGGATTATAGAAGAAGAGTTACAGTAGTTCTCTTTTAATCTTATTCAGATTTGGAAGAAGATGAACTAGTTCTAGTTTCGATCCCAGCAGAGTAGCGACGCCATTATTTTATTTATTTATTATAGAGGCAGAGTATAGGCAGAATGAAATTGTGTGGAGAGAAAGTGAGGTTTGGGGGTGTTTTTATAGGAGAATAGGGTGATTTAGAGCCTTCAGATCAGTCCAGAAGTCATCAGAACCACCCGGCTTGAAGATAGGTCATCCATCCACTCAGAAGAAGACACGTCATCACAGAACACTCCTGAATTCTGTGCTGGATCGGTATGGGCGCACTTGGCAGGTGCGCCAGTGTATTTTTTTACTGGCGCACTTCACAAGTGCGCCAGTGTATTCTGGCCTGTTTCCGGTTTTTCTGCCTAACTTCGTTCGTCCATATCTTTTTCATACGGTATCCGTTTTGTAACACCCCGTATATTTTATAACAGTGAAATCCACAAATTAAAGTATAATAAATTCTAGTTAAAGTATTAAGGGAAACGGGATATTCCATTGCGTTCGTCTCGGAAAAATACGCGAAATAGAGTCTGAGTTTTCGAAAAACGGAGCTCGTATGACCAAATTATGACCCGATGAAGTTTCAGAAAATTCAAATTTTGAAAACAGAATTAAATTTCAGTCCAATCAGAGTAGGCGGGAAAATTCCCGCCCAAACCCACCAGGTCGACCTGGGGGTCGACCCTAGGGTCGACCTTCCAGGCCAGGTCGACCTGGGAGTCGACCTAGGTGTCGACCTGCCCAAGGCAGGTCGACTCTAGAGTCGACCTGGGGGTCGACTGGGGAGTCGACCCGGCCCCTGAGCCAGGTCGAACCCAGCCCACCCTGGCTGGCCAGGTCTATGTTTGGTCGATTTTCTGAGCCTTGCCTTGTCACGAGGGCTAGGTGTCAACTCCTGGTTGGTCTCTTCTTTGAACGAACGGCTATTGTTAAACCAAGCTTCATCGACGGTCTAAATCAACTCAAAAACTCTATAAAAAGGACCTAAGACTAACCCTAATTCACATAAACTAAAATGGAGATGAGACCGTCATGCTGCTGAGGAGAGACTGAGGATAGCCGTCAGAAAATAAAGAGATAATTAGGAGATAAATCAAAAGCTTAAAGCAACGTTAATCAAATCAAAGCAACGCCTA
Source organism: Allium sativum (assembly GCA_030737875.1). NCBI lineage: Eukaryota > Viridiplantae > Streptophyta > Magnoliopsida > Asparagales > Amaryllidaceae > Allium > Allium sativum. The sequence continues at coordinate 12,859,888 of JASFAX010000033.1, forward strand.
CAACAAAGGATAGCATCTCCAAATTCAGAATTCAGATTCTTGAATTGAAGATTCGTCATACGTTGTAAGTAGAGTGCTATTCCGATGTGAATTAAATAATTGTGTTGATTTGTGTAAAGTAAGAAATGGAATTGTGGCGATAATAATCTATATTTGTATGTTGCTTTGATGCTAAACGATTTAGGAATATTATGGTATACGATTGGATATTTGCAAGTACGCGATTTGCGTTGGAAGTTAACAACGAAATGGAATTGTGGCGATAATAACTTATGTTTGTATGTTATTTTGATTTGGCAATGCTATGGTGTACGATTTGATTCATACAAGTATATGGTTTATGTTGACAACCACATGTTGTGGAATTTTAGTTGGGATTCATGCAAGCATATGATTCATATTGAAAACTACATGTTTGTGGTAGTTATTTACAACATCCATTTGATAATTGCAAGTATATGATTCATGTTGAAAATAACAACTATATGTTGTAATAGTTTATTTGAAATTCATGCAAGTATATGATTTATTGTTATGCCAACATGATGTATAATTCTATGGTCATCTTTAGTGTAATTTGATCCACTTAAGTATTATGATTCATATGAAGGTTATGCTGGAATTGGCATCATAGTTCAAGTATAAAAATCATGATTTTGTAATAGTGACAAAAGCAAGCGTCTTTGTAAGCTTGTATTAATCTTATGAACATGACTAAACTATGTTTGTTATTATGCCTAGTTGAAAACATGTTTCTAGACTTATGTTGTTATCATAATCATATGATAATATATTTGGCACATAAGTTACATTAGAAATTACACTAGAATTACATCCCACTTACAAGTGACATAGGTAGGATAAAAACCATGATTATATGAATAGAAGGATTCATGTTCAATTATGTTTATGCCATAATTATATGATTAGAATGGTTCATGTTTAAGTATCATTTATGCCATGACTACACGAATAGAATGATTCATGCTTTGTTTATACCATGATTATGTGAATAGAATGATTCATGTTTAGGTATTGCTTATATTATATGTTGTTACAATTGCAAGTTCACATGCGCCTACCTTATGTTAATTGAATCGTTATGTTGCAAGTTCATGCGTTCACACTCCCCTTTTTATGTTACCTTATAAACACCATGTTATAAGCCTCCCCTTTTTATATGGCTAAATTTAGTTTAAGTATTAAACCCAACACACCTTACATTTTAACGAACGTGTAAAACGGGGGTATTGACGTTTGGGCTAAAATATAGAACATATGTGTTGGCATGTTTGACGCATGCCAACAATCTTGAAAAACAATTAAGTGGCATAAATAAATCTTAATTAATAAAGATGAATTTGAATAATGGGCCGCAAATATTTACATATAAAAAGAAAAGAGACAAAATATGTAAATGTAGAAAATACGATGTGTTTAACCCGAGGTTGGATTGAGTTGTGATGTAAACCTGCCCGGAACCGCCCGGCTGTCCAGTAGTCACAACAATACCTATCCAATGTGGGTGGTTAAACACGGAGCCCAATAAGGACCCGAGGTTAGACTGAGTTGTGGCATAAGACTGCCCGGACCCAACTGGCAACAGGCAGCCACAACAATACCTGTCTAATGTGAGAGGTCAAGGCTTTAATAAGACAATTAAGGCTGAGTCAGGATTGATAGGATTAAGTGAATTAAGACTTAATCAAAATAGAACATGCTAAACTAAATAGACTGATTGGGGGTTAGGTTTATAAAAACACTTAACCAACTTAGCATGTTGGCTAGAAATAGAAAACCTAGTAGCGGGGGACCCTTTTCAGCAGTAACCCTACAAGGCGTATCATGATACCCTGAAACTAGGCAGGGTGGGGCACGATTACTGGGCTGACTGTAAGAGGTCAAATCGACGGCGGTGGTGTAGCAGTGTAGATTCTAACGGGGTGTGGGCGTGGACTCACTCCGGCGCAGAAAAATAAGGCACTGGGCACCAGTAGCATACCTGTGCATTCTAGGGTTGTGTCGGGCCGCCACCATGGGACTTGATACACCCCATGGTGGGACCAGCATAGGTAACTACAACATCGGGGGCCGTAAGACACATGTAACTATGCGAGTAGGAGCCGATCTTCATAAAATGGATCACTTCACCCTGATTATGGGGTGCCTGTTGGGAACTAGTTTATATGGGTACAGAGATTAATATGGGGTACGATAGTATATTCGACCCTAGACAACTTAACTTGGTTTATGGTGCTTTCCCATTTCTAGTTTATACTTATCATACCCAGTTCTTTATTCATAGACTGAATAGTCCTAGACTTACTCAGGCTTTATGTCTGACTCTACTTTTCTTTCGTCTTCTTTTCTTCCGTTTCCCCCCAGGTCCATAGGGAGGGAATACCGCAGCTTGACCAGCCTTCATATCCAGCTTGAAGAGAAAGAATGTATTGCTTGGATCTTTTCGTTTTGGGACTATGGCTTTGGACAGAAATTATGGGACTTTTGCAGTTTATTTATGTTTTCTTTATGCTTCTTTAAATAATGTAATCAAGACAGTTATGAAGATGTTATGTTTTTGGAAGTATTGTAAGACAATTATGGTATGGTTGGTGTAACACGTATTTTAATGAAATAAAAGTTGTTGTTTTCCGCTGTTCAAAAATATGTGTTATTATATCTGTCTTGTATATCTGTGATTTATACTTATAAACCTCCACCAAAATTAGGGCATTCCCTTTTGAGAGTGACCCTAACGGAGGTGGGGTGTTTCACGTTTTACGCAAAACTCGGACTCTATCTCAAGCAGAATTTCGAGATGAACGCAATGGCGCAACCCGTTTCCCTTAATTCTTCTCCTAAAAATTAAGTATATTTTAATTTGTTACTTATACATTCACCGAAAATATGGGGTGTTACATATTTCAACTTCTTCAAAATCAAATATTCATTTCATATTCTTTTATGAAATCATCTTTCAAAACATTCATTTAAATTTATGTTCAAAATTTAAATGAATCTAATGCTATCGCTAAAACAAAACGTCACAAATAGCATTGCTACCGTGGCTTATTTTTCCCAAAATAGCTTTTAACTTCCCAGACTTGTTATAACCAATCCAAATCTCTTTCAAATCATTTATTATAATTTATCATATTTTTTCCCTATTTTTAGTAATTTAAAAATAGCTCTTTTCTTTGAAATCCATTTCGGGTCACTAAAGGCACTAGAGCTGCTTTATTTCTAAATTGATTTGGACTTATTTCAAAATCTAACCTTGGATTTTAAAACTTTAAATATCATTGAAAAGCTCTTTTCATTTCAAACCAAATATTTTTCATTTTAGGAGAATCCGACGGTCGAATCTCCTGGTACGTCAATCTGAAGTCAATGATCGAAATTCGCGAACTACCATTGTGCGACTAGTCCCATTCAGACCAAACTTCGATTTTTAAATTTTTGTTAATCAATAGTTTAACAACAATCATGCAATCATTGATCAATCATAAACATATAAAATTATCTACCTATGTCATGTTTATATTGATAAAAGTCGCGCCAATATGAACCAATGTTACAATTCACCCAAGTACATGCAACATATCAACCAAGTTATTAACCAATTGAACCAACCATTTTTTTATGGTTTCAACTTCCAAATCACTTGTGTCAACATACTAATTACTAATCCCATGTCAACAATTCATATCCATATTCTAAACACAGACAACATGAAGCACACAAGCATATAATCACTTACAATCAACATACAACATCAACAACTATTATATAAACACAGTTAATTCAAACGTGAGCATATAATTGCTCGCTAACAAAACTAATTAACCAAACATTAACGAAGTTTTCTCACTATTGTTAATCCACTCCATTTAACTTTAAAGGAAGGATCTTTATGTCACTTCAACCTTGCTAACAACTAAATGAACACTTTTTTACACACATCACTTCTATGTAACCAACTTAGATATGTTTATATGAGTTCTAACTTGGGTTTAACGAAGAAAGGTTGGATCTTTAGTTGTAAAAAGGATGAAAGGTCGGATTTTGGGTATTTAGGGGGTTTTGCCATGGAGTGGGGCCCACGACCTTGGTTGGGGTGGAATGGCGTATGACATTGGGGAGGGGGGAATGGCGTATGACATTGGGGTGGGGGGGGGGTGTAGGCGGCCATTGTTGAGGAGGAAGGAGAAGGAAGGGAGGAAAAGACAAAATTGAGAGAGGGGTCTTTTTTATAGGAAATGGAAGGAGGAATGAATTAGTGAGATGTCAAAAATCTAGGAAGGGGGATTGACAACACATATGAAGCACAGATGGTTATGCTAGGAAGGTGACACATCAAAGAAAACACACTTTCTACGTTAATGTGTTGTTTTAACTAGTTTAACCACATTTAACACTTCTAATTGTCGTGTTATGACATATAAATGTATGGAAGTAAATTAGTGTTCTAAAAACATTTACCCAACATTTGACAAATATATTTTATTTTTAATATGTTTTTAATATTAATTATTGGCCCAAAACTAATTAATTCAATCATTTTAAATGAAGTTTCTTTAAAATTTGCCTATGTGTTTTCTAGTCATATGATCACATACTAATCCTGATTGACTTGAAATTTGGAACCTTACCATAGTCTAGTATTACGGATCTAATAAAATTAATTTTATCTAATTTCGAGATTGTTTACAAAATGTTCATTTTCTTAGCTTTTAAAATAGCGTCGAATTATCAATTTTCAAAATATTCTTTTTATTTATTATTTTAAAAATCCAATAACCTTATTTTAACTTATTATATAATATAATTTTATACTTCATTTCCAATGATTTTTCAGGCCAATTTTCAATATCGATATATAGTGTCAAATTCTCATTTTATACGATAAATTGTTTAAACCGGTAAGCTAATAAAACAGATATAAATAACTTATCTGATCGTTATACTTTTTGAAATTATATTTAAAAATAAGTATATGTATCCAAAACCGTGCTTGGCTATTCTAAATTTTCAAAAACTCGAAATTTCAAAATATCAGAAATTCTGGGTTGTTACGCCTAGGTATGAATCGTGACTATACTTATACAATTTGATTAAGCATATAATACTAATTTCTAAGTGGTGAAATAGTATGGTTTTGGAGAAATGAAAATAAGAGATAATACCTGTTTGGAAATGAAAGTGGATATGGAAATTAAATTACTATTTCCATAAGTGAAGTTTTAGACTTTAATCTGCTATGTTTGAAGTTAAATAAAACCGTTTGGTTTATATAATAAACAATGTATCGTATGACATTGTTTTGACTGATATATGATTGGTAATTAGACTCGTACCATTTGGATAAGTATAATGGCGATAATCTTGAAGTAAAGGAAATAAAGAGGTGTTTTGCTAATACACTTTTTCCAAGAGATAAGTGAAAGGATATGGTTTTCAAAGTAACGAAAACAAGAGAATTGTGAATATACTTATTTCGTTAAGATAAGTACATGGAATCGATTTTTAAGAATTAATGAAATAGTTTTGATGAATGGTTCTAATAAAAAAAGGGCCTATGCTGCTGATGTATTTAACGTACTGTTCGATTTGATAGTTAAAGAACCGACTATCAAATGGATATTCCCTTTGACTTATAACCTGTTAGTTCGAGGAGACCGGTATGTGAATTAGACCAAAAACCACTTCGAACTGACTTCGCGTTCGAATACTAAATTGTATTTTTGCATACGTGTATTAGGATAATTTGATGACGTAGACCTTTGGAGCGAAAAGGGGTGCTCGTTGATGTCTCCGATTAATGTAACACCCCGTAATTTTATAACACTAAAAGATGATAAACTAAAGAATACTTAATTAAATATTCAGAATTAAGTGAAAACAAACTATGCCATTGCATTAGACTCGGAATTCTGGTCAAAATAGACACCTGATTTGCGTAAAATGGACATCGTATGAAGAAGTTATTAAGGTTTGAAGTTTGTATATGCACAAGACATTTGTATAAAAATAAAACCATACCAGAATTCAAAATAATTCAAATTCACGCAGCAAAGAAGGGCTGGAAAATTCCCGCTGTGGGTGTCGACCCATGGGACGACCCCATCAAGGGGGTGTCGACCCCTAAGTCGACACACCAAGAGTAGTTGACCCCCATACGGATCTGGGCAGATCCCTGCTTCTGAATGTGGACTAGTATCTGTGCAAGATTCATCGGCTGATGGCTATAAATAAAACCCTATACCTATTGTTTTATTCATCTAAATCAATGGCGGCGGTGAGATCCTGCTCCAACTCAGATTAAGTTAGTCTTTTCTTCAGCAACGACGATTCGTATGTATTCAAAGATTGCTAATTCAACATCAACATGCTTTCCTCAGTTTTCTTAGATCCATTCTCAGTGAGTCTATGTTATTTTTAGATATAAATTCTTAAAAGTTAATCTTGATATGTTATGAATTGGATCTAAGCCTGTGACTAATTGACTCATACCAGATCTTCCATAACCTGAGTATCTAATTTATTTTGACATGAATATGAATTGGATTTAAGCCTATGCCTATCTATCATGTTAGATTTGCCATTATTTATACATCTAATTCACTGATTAGATCTCATCATGCCTGTTTATGATCATGACACTATGCCTAATCAGTTCTATTATCACGTGTTCATCAAATCTATTCCTTTATGCCTATCTTGTCATTATGCCCAATTTTGTCACTATATGTTTATTAGTTGCTATGCCTATTCCATCCATCATATGTGAATGTTGTTACTATGTTTATTTTTGTTCTCTTCCTTTCTTCTTTTCCCTTTTTATTTTATAGCCAGACTACCTTTGAGCCTAGACATACCGCTGAAATAAGCGAACGCGTGAAATTGAGAACGAGGGAAAACATTAGAATTGGGGCATAATTGTATTGGGAAATATGGACATAACTTAAATTAAAAACATGAATATGGATTTGAGGAATAAACCAAACTGTGATTAAAGATCTTAATTTTGGGGCATATGGTACATGTTGATTATGACTTGAATAAGGGAATGAAAACCTATATTGAAATAGGGATAATTGTTAAAGAATGGAATGCCTAGAATTACAGTAATTAGAAACTGTAACCACGCTTAGACACGCGGTTAGATTGCACTTGTGGTGAATTCTGCCCGGAGCTGCCCGGCATATCCAGCGACCACAAGCGGTGAATCTAATGTGAGGGGTCTAAGTGCACAAACACGTAATGGGCTAAGACACGAGGTTAAGTCTGACTTGTGGAAGAAGTCTGCCTGGACCCACCCAGCTAGGGATGGCAATGGGGCGGGTCTAGGGTCCAAACCCGCTTGACCCGCCCCTGTTTTGACCTATTTAGACCCGCCCTATAGGGTCTTCGGGGCGGGTAGACCCGCGACCCGCATTTGGAAGTCTGGGTCTCGGGTCGGGTCTGGGGCACGGCTACCCACCCCAACCCGACCCGCACGATTTAAACATCATTAAAACACTTTATAACGATAATGATTACTTGTTAAACTTCTTAGTTATACATGGTTATAACTTGAATAATAATATTTTTTCAATCAACAAACTATAAAATTTTCATATTACTAAGTTGCATCAATGATAATTATATAATAACAAATGCATACATTTTGAATTATTATCTTACAGCTCATTTTTTAAATTCTCTTATCATTGTGAACACATTATAATATGTATATAATTTATCATTTAATGATAAAAAATATAAGTATATAAATTTGTGTGTATTAGAACACAATATCACCGGGTCATGGGGCGGGTCGGGTCTACCCTGACCCTTACGGGTTTCGGGTACGGGGCAAAATTTCAGACCCGCACCGGGTCTACGGGGCGGGTCTGGGGCAGGATTTAAAAAGTCCGGGTCGGGTCTGGGGCACGAGAAACCCGCCCCAACCCTCCCCATTGCCATTCCTACACCCAGCACATCCAACATCCACAAGTTATAGGCTTAATGTGGGTTGTCTAGCGCATCATAACCATAAATGAATAAATGGTAATGAACTTGAATACTTAAACTGTTTGAATGCATAGGGATTACATGAACATGTTAACTTGAGTAGGGGTTAAGTAAACTTGCTTGAAAAAGTGGGAGGGTTAAGTATATCGTGGGGTGGTGGGTAAATTTATACATAGGCCCACAAACTTAACCTATGGGGTTATGCAATCTTTTTATACTAATATGGCATAACCTATGGAAATCCTAGTAATGGGATGCAAGTCTTGTATCATCTTGTGTATGGGACCCATTTCAGTCAATAACCCATATATAGGTATCAAACGAGTACTCTGAACTAGGTCGGAGTCGGGCATGCATACTGGGCTGATTGTAAGAGATCCGAAAGAGGGGAGGTGTGGGCGACACATTCCTACGGGGTCATGTGCGTGCATGGGTCCGGATAAGAGGAGGCTAACACGCTGTGATATCATTAGATATGGTTGTGCACATCCTTAAAATGAAGGGTTGCCACTTTAGGAAGTGATACATCCTATTATGGGGCCAGCACAGGGTATCTACAGAGTAGGGAGCCAATCGATTGGGGTAGTGATTAGGGTACATCTAGACTCTAGTATTTTTAGGAGCCCGTTATTATCCTTAGTGGTAACTTCGGTATGTTCAGTTGGACTGCCTGTTATTGTATGGGGTTAAACCTTTCACTAGAAGTACTCCTAAGTCTACCACCTTATACTTGTTGGGGATCATCTCGTTCTAGTGATACTAGTATTGGTGCAGAGAAAGAGAAAAGTATTAGAGAAGCTCTATACATATAGGTTCTGTTCAGTTTGTCCTATTTACCTTGTCATACCTGCCTTATATGCTATTATCTCTCTTATCCAGTTTATATGCCTATCATGGTACTTTTACTTATTTATATGCTAAAAGTAACTAGACTCGCCAAACTTCATGTCTGACCCATTTTGTTTCCTCTTCTATCTCTTCTGTTCTCCCCTAGGTTCTCAGGGTGGGAATACTTAAGATTGATCAGGATTCTGCTTTCATCCTGCTTAGAGCTGCTTAGATGTACTGCTTGATTTTATACCTTTTTTACTATGGCTATGCTTTTAGGGATTATGCTCTTTTCATGTTTATTGTACTCTAATGATTTTAGTACAAGACATAAATTTTAAGTTGATGTACTGGATTTTATGTATTTCAGACTCATCATGTAACCATGTTTTGAACCTTGATGTTTTCTGCTTAATAAAGTTTTAAATTCCGCTATTATTTTATATCTGTCTCGTAATATCTCTATTTTTGTTTACTTATAATGCTTCATGAAACTTAATGCATTCTCTTAATGAGTGAGATTAACAGACATAGGGCGTCACATTTGGCATCAAGCTGAAGGTTACCAGATCGGATAAAAGATATTAAAAATTATTTTCAACAAGGTTTTAAAAGAAAGCATTTTCAATAGAAAAGCCTCTTTTGAAAAACATATTCCCCAAAGCCATATAAAATATCTCTTGATTCTCCACTTGAGTCCCTTTTCCTTTTCTTTTCAGCATGACTGGGGAATTGATTCTTCCCGAACAGAGTCCCCATTGTGGCATGGTTTCGTAGGCATGTTAAAACTATGGCACATGTTGAAGGGCAAGGAAGTGCCTAACCTCCATCTGTAGCCACAGTAGTTTCACCTACAGCTAATTTTCTCGAGATTCGTAAGGACTTCCATGCGATGGAGGCAGCTTTCGAGAGACTTGTTAGCTTGTCAGGTAAGGATGGTAAAAAAGGAGAATAAGGGAGTTTGGGCTAAGGAGCACAACCTAAGGATGAGAGAAATGGTGGCCCAGGAATTGAATATAGATAAAGTTCAAATAAAGGCAAGAAGAAATGTCATGAGCACTTGGGTCATTTGGTCAAGCAATGCAGAAGAAGGAATAATGCTTGTTTCAACTGTGGCAAAGTCGGACATTACACTTGGGAGTGCCCGAAGAAGCAAGGACAGGGCCAAAGGGATGGATCTTTAGGAGGGCGGATGCATGCTCTTATGGCCGGTATACCGGATGGGATAGGAAATTTTCTGTTGAAGGTTCAATTTCTCTTTCCAATCATCTTGTTAGAACTCCTTTTGATTCTGGAGTTTCGCATTCTTTTATATCTAATTGTGTGGTTGAGTCTCTACACCTTAGTACTAGTACGGTTTTGGATCTCGTTGTTGCCTCAAACCCCATTGGGGGTACAGCTCATTTGTCTATGATTTGTCTGGGTATGAGAATACTGTATTGGGCGTCGAGTTTGAGTGCAACGCATGTGTGCTTGGTTTCATGGGCTATGGTTTAATTCTAGGGATGGATTGGCTAGCCATGTATGGTGCTATTCTAGATTGTGAGAGGTGGGTCGTTAGACTTTTGACTTGCCATGTGCTTGGTTTCATGGGAGGAGGGTCATTATACTTCTGATGAGGTTCGGGGCTTATCTGTGAGGCGCGAGTTCGATACTGTATATACTTGGTGGACAATGCAAAGCCAGTTGTATTTCCTGTGTGCCACATGGCTCCAAGAGAAAGAAGGGAGCTCAGCAAGCAAGTATGGGAGCTACTTGAGAAAGGGTTTATTAGGCGAAGCATATCTGAATAGGGTGCTCCAGTAGTATTCGCAACTAAGGCGAATGGTTCGCTTCGCTTACGTGTGGATTATAGAGAGTTGAATAAGCTCAATAAGAAAAATAGACACCTACTTTTGAGGATAAATGATCTATTTGACCAGCTTGTTGATGCATCTGTTTTCTCCTAGTTAGACTTGGCTACGGGGTTTCATCGGTTGAGGGTAGCCGAGGACAGTATTGACAAGACCGGTTTTAGAATCCCAGATGGTTTCTTCGAGTGGCTCGTTATGCCTTTTAGGTTGACGAATGCACCCGCCTATTTTGTTGATCTGATGAGTAGGGTGTTTCGGGAGTTTCTAAATGAGTTCGTTGTAGTCTTTGTTGATGATATCTTGATTTTCTCGAAGAGCGAGGAAGAGCATGCCCGATATTTAACGAAGGTTTTGAAAACTCTCCGTGCGCATCAGCTTAAGGCGAAGTTCTCCAAATGTCATTTTTGGAGAGAAAAAGTGAGATTTCTAGGATTTGTAGTTTCTAAAGACGGGATAGCAGTAGATCCCATAAAGGTAATGCAGTTCAAGATTGGCAGATCCAAAGAATGCATCGGAGGTGAGAAGTTTTCTAGGGTTAGTAGGCTATTATAGGAAGTTCATTAAGGACTTTGCAAAGAAATCATCCCCACGCACCAGGCTGACGAAGAAGAATCTGACATTTTCTTGGGATGTAGATTGTGACAATGCTTTCCAGCGATTGAAGAGGGCTCTAACAACATCCCCAGCCTTAACCTTTCCATATGGGAACAAAGTATTCACAGTATACACTGATGCATGTAGTACACGGCTTGGTGCTGTTCTGATGCAAGAGGGAAGGGTAGTGTGTTATGGGGGTAGGCAGCTAGAAGTTCATGAGAAGAACTACCTTACCCATGACTTAGAGCTAGCTGCCATAGTATTTGCGCTTTAGACTTGGTGCCATTATCTACTTGGAGAGAAGTTTTGAGTTATGCACCGATCATAAATCTCTCAAATCCTTGTTCTCGCAGAAAGATCTCAATTTGAGGCAACGAAGATGGATGGAGTTCCTTGCATCCTACGACTTCGAGATTACATATACCCCTAGCAAGGGTAATGTGGTGGTAGGCGCATTGAGTAGGCAGAGGATGGCCTTAAGTCCTCTGTTTGTGGAGAGCAAAAGCTTGGAGTTTATGTCGACTTTTGACTTTAAACCCTCCACCGATTTTATACTTGGCTTATTGGCATCACTAGAGGTGAAACCTACTCTTATGGGTCAGATAGGAGTTCGCAGCGAGAGGATCAACAAATTTCAAACATCTTGGATAGGCTCAGTAAAGGGGAGACTTCTAGTCACCTCAGTAGATATTCCACACATGATAAAGGCTGGTTGCGACGAGATGGAAGGCTTTGTGTTTCCCGATTTGGGAGCTTGTTAAAGACAGTCCTAGAGGAAGCCTATCATTCTAAGATGACTATTCATCTAGGCGGTGATAAGATGTATAGAGATATGAAGAGGGTTTTCTTTTGGACTGGGATGAAGAAAGATGTGGCCGAGTTTGTTTCTCAATGTTTGATTTGCTAGCAAGTCAAGGTTGAGCAAAAGTAGCCCGGTGGTTTACTTCATCTTTTGGAGGCCCCATAGTGGAAGTGGGAGAGTGTCTCTATGGATTTCGTCGATGGTTTGCCAAGATCAAGGAAAGGAAACACCAGTATTTGGGTTATATTTGATAGACTTACTGAGAGCGCTCATTTCATTTTGGTTAAGAGTAAGAGGACGACAACATGGTTGGCAGTAGTTTACATTCGTGAGATTGTCCATCTTCATGGAGTACCTTCCAGTATTGTAAGTGATCGTGACCTTATTTTCACAGATAAATTTGGAGGAGGTTGCAAGAAGCATTAGGTACACAGTTGTGTTTGAGCACCGCTTATCATCCTCAGACCGATGTGGCAGACGGAAAGAGTGAACAGAATTCTTGAGGATCTTTTAAGGTTGTTTATCCTAGACTTCGGAGGGATTTGGGAAGAGCATATTCCTCTAGTAGAGTTAGCCTACAACAACAGTTATCAAGCTAGTATTGGCATGGCATCCTTCGAAGCATTATAGGTACAACCCTGTAGATCACCGACTTGTTGGTGGGAGTCTACAGAAAGACTTCTACTTGGACCAGATATGGTTAGAGAAACTTCTGAAAAGATTGGTCTTATTAGACGACGAATGAAGACAGCTCAAGATAGGAAAAATCCTTACGCAGATAAGAGGGGGCCTAACATTGAGTTTGAGGTGGGAGACATGGTTTTCATCAAGGTATCACCATTAAGGAATGTGGTTCGCTTTGGATCTGTAGGGAAATTGGCACCAAGTTTCGTAGGGCCATTTCCCATAACAAAAAGGATTGTCCAAATGGCATATAGATTAAAGCTACCAGGGAGACTGTCCGACATTCATGATGTTTTCCACATTTCTCATTTATGGAAGTGCTTGCATAATACCACAGAAGTAGTTGAGCCGAGTATACTGGAGGAAGTAGAGGTGAAACGGGAGGCTACAGTTAGACGAGTTCCTACCCATACTCTTGGATCAGAGGTTAAGAAGCTACGCAACAGAGAAGTCAAGTTGATGAAAGTTCAGTGGGGAGATAACCAAGAGGATGCAACTTAGGAGACCGAAGACAAGATTCGCACTTCATACCCTTTTCTTTTCAAGGGTATGTTCTTAACTTCCTTTCCAAATCTTTTATTCATGCTTGTTTCTACTATTTAAGTACATCCTATTAATTGAATCTTCGACCCTTAGGCAGGAATCCCATGAATGTAAACATGTGTGTGAGACATGATATGGTTGATGGGTGCAAGTGGATGCAAGTGTTTTCAACTGGTTGCTCGTGGATGCATATACACATACATTAGGCACTGGATCGGCTCAATCACTCTCATATTGCATATGGATATGAGTGCATTTTTTGTTCTTTTCATGGATGAAAGTTGGTGTATCATCATATGGATGTCGTATTTGGATTAATGACTGCGCAGGCATATAGAACTTACATGTTATAGTAGGATTATTTGCATACATGTTGGATTCATGGCGCTAACATGCATTGCATTAATGAGGTCGACTGAATCAGTAGACCGCCTGATCTTTCGCGTTAGTATAAGGACATATACACACCCCTTTGCATATGTTCATATAAGCATTAGTAATCTTTTTAGGAGAATGGATGCCTACAATTGGGGGGGGGGGGTGAGTTGATGGATGTTAGGATATACATTCTCCTTAACTTGGAGATTTTGGGGATGAAATCCTTTAAGTAGGGGAGAATGTAACACCCCATAATTTTATAACACTAAAAGATGATAAACTAAATAATACTTAATCAAATGTTCAGAATTAAGTGAAATGGACTATGCCACTGCGTTCATCTTGGAATTCTGGTCAAAATAGACACTTGGTTTGCGTAAAACGGATGTCGAATGAAGAAGTTATTAAGGTTTGAAGTTTGTATACGCACAAGACATTTTTATACAAAATTATACTAATTAAAAATAATTCAAATTCACGCAGCGGAGAGGGGCGGGAAAATTCGCGCTATGGGTGTCGACCCATGGGTCGACCCCATCAAGGGGGTGTCGACCCCTGTGTCGACCCCTGCGTCGACTCACCAAGGGGGGTCGAACCCTATACGGATCTAGGTAGATCCATGCTTCCAAAGGTGGATTGATTTCTGTGCAAGATTCGTCGGCTGATGGCTATAAATAAGACCCTATACCCATTGCTTTATTCATATAAATCAATGGCGATGGTGAGATGCTGCTCCAACTCAGATTAAATTAGTCTTCTTCAGCAACGACGATTCATCAATATTCAAAGATCGCTGATTCAACATCAACATGCTTTCCTCAGTTTTCTTAGATCAATTCTCAGTGAATCTACGTTATTTCTAGATATGAATACTTAAAAAGTTAATCTTGGCATGTTATGAATCAGATTTAAGCCTGTAACTAATTGAATCATATCAGATCTACCGTAACCTGAGTATCTAAGTTATTTTGACGTGACTATGAATTGGATCTAAGCCTATGCCTATCTATCATGTCAGATCTACCAATATTTGTACATCTAATTCACTGATTAGATCTCATTATGCCAGTTTATGATCATGACACTATGCCTAATCAGTTCTATTATCGCATGTTCATCTGATCCGTTCCTTTATGCCTATCTTGTCATTATGCCCAAATTTGTCACTATATGTTTATTAGTTGTTATGAGCAAATTTGTCACTATATGTTTATTAGTTGTTATGATTATTCCTGCCATCATATGTCAATGTTGTTATTATGCTTATTTCTGTTCTCTTCCCTTCTTCTTTTCCCTTTTTATTTTATAACCAGGCTACCTTCGAGCTTAGGCATACCGCTAAAATATACAAACGCGTGAAATTGGGAACGAGGGGAAAACATTAGAATTAGGGCATAACTTGTATTGGAAAATTTGGGCATAACTTGAATTAAATACATGAATGCAAATTTGGGGCATAAACCAAATTGTGACTAATGATCTTAATTTTGGGGCATATGGTACATGATGGTTATGACTTAAATAAGGGGCATGAAAACCTAAAATGAAATAGGGATAATTGTTAAAGAAAGGAATGCCTAGAATTACAGTAATTAGAAACTGTAACAACGCTTAGACACGAGGTTAGATTACACTTGTGGTAGAAGTCTGCCCGGACCCGCCGGGAATATCCAGCGACCACAAGTGGTGAGTCAAATGTGAGGGGTCTAAGTGCACAAACACGTAACGGGCTAAGGCACGAGGTTAAGTCCAACTTGTGGAAGAAGTCTGCCCAGACCCGTCTGGCATATCCAACATCCACAAGTTGTAGGCTTAATGTGAGAGGTCTAGCGCATCATAACCATGAATAAATAAATGGTAATGAACTTGAATACTCAACCTGGTTGAATCAATAGGGATTACACAAACATATTTACTTGAATAGAGGTTAAGTAAACTTGCTTGAAAAAGTGGGAGGGTTAAGTATATCCTGGGGTGGTAGGTAATATTTATATATAGGCGCACAAACTTAACCTGTGGGGTTATGCAATCTTTTTACACTAGTATGGCATAACCTATGGAAAACCTAGTAGTGGGGATGCAAGCCTAGGAGGAAGCTTGTATCATCTTGTGTATGGGACCCGTTTCAGTCAGTAACCCATATATAGGTATCAAACGAGTACTCGAACTAGGTCGGAGTCAGGGTATGCTTACTGTGCTGATTATAAGAGATCCAAAAGAGGGGACGGTGTGGGCGGCGCATTCCGATGCGGTCATGTGCATGCATGGGTCCGGACAAGAGGACGCTAAGACGCCGTGACATTAGTACATATGGTTGTGCACATCTTGAAAACGAAGGGTTGCCACTTTAGGAAGTGATACGTCCAACTGTACGACTAGCACAGGGTATCTACGGAGTAGGGAGCCAATCGATTGGGGTAGTGATTAGGGTACATCTAGACTCTGGTATATTTAGGAGCCCATTATTATCCTTAAGGGTAACTCCGGTACGTTCAGTTGGGCTGCCTATTATTGTATAAGGTTAAGCCTCTCACTAGAAGTACACCTAAGTCTACCACCTTATACTTGTTGGGGATCATCTTGTTCTAGTGACACTAGTATTGGTCCGGAGAAAGAGAAAAGTATTATAGAAGCGCTATACATATACGTTATGTTCAGTTTGTCATATTTACCTTGTCATACCTGCCTTATATGTTGTTATCTCTCTTATCCAGTTTATATGCCTTTCATGATACTCTTACTTATTTATGTGCTAAATTTAACTGGACTTGCCAGACTTTATGTCTGACCCATTTTGTTTCCTCTTCTTTCTCTTTCGTTACCCCCCAGTTTTCAGGGTGGGAATACTCAAGCTTGATCAGGATTCTGTTTTCATCCTGCTTAGAGCTGCTTAGATAACTGTTTGATTTTATACCTTTTCTACTATGGCTATGCTTTTGGGGATTATGCTCTTTTCATGTTTATTGTACTCTGATGATTTTTGCATAAGGTAAAAAATTTATTTTGATGTACTGGGTATTATGTATTTCAGACTCATGATATAACCATGTTTTGTACCACGATGTTTTCTGCTTAATAAAGTTTTAAATTCCTCATTTAGTTTATATCTGTCTTGTAATATCTGTTTCTGTTTACCTATAATGATTCACGAAACTTAATGCATTATCTTAATGAGTGACATTAACAGACGTGGGGTATAACAATTAACTTTTTGGATTATACTTGTGGCATTAATCCTTTTGTTCTGGGTTCTGCATGATGTAAGGACTTCTTGTTACTAATCCTATAGTTTATTCCGACAGGATGTAGTAAAAAGGTACCTTCGGTTTGTCATGATCCTGGATAACTTGTATGGACGGATGTATGACAGTGTATTTTTAATAATCACGTACATTGAATTTTACAGATATACGGAGTACGTTGGCGAAGAAGGCAACTTCTTTTATATTAACACCCAGAGTATCTTTGTACAAGTTAACTGGCGATTTAACGGATTTGACAATGCGGCATTGAAATTTGAATGTGATATTTATGGAAAGGTAACCGTAACCTCAAGCCCCATCAATAAGAAAATGACTGAAATCGAGCAGGTAGTATGGCTATATGGGTCGTACCCACCAGGGTATATCACCACCTGATTTAGAAAAATCGGTTGTCCCTTCTTTTGTACGCTTTTAGAGTGAACACGGTTGGCTGGCCTACAACCATGGCGACGATATATTTGGTACACTTAAGTTGAATGATTGGTCTGTTCTGTGTGGTCGGGTTGCAAGATCTTCTTCTTAAACCCCTTTGTTTTTATCTCTATAGGAACACTATTCTGGAGGTAGTCCCTTACCTAGTCATGTATGGAAATCCAAACTCCAATACGAGTCGTACGGCTTTAGATGTAAACCAACTTTTTCGAAAAGTGATAAGCAAGCTTTTCAGCTATATTCCTATTTTATTTGTGGATCGTAGGCATTATTTTAATATCATTGGATTTGATATAAAAAAGTGTTTTGGTTATCGTAAGGGAAAAACACGTGCCATGTTTGTGTGTGGTCGTGTCTTTCGAGGGTTCCATTCATGTAAAGGATTTCTACAAATTAAGCAAGTTGTTTGTGATATGAATTTTATGACTGAAAGTATCCGAGACTAACAATCTGTTTGATTTGTCTTTTTGCAAAATGGGCTCGGTTAGACCGGGTACATTTTCCATGTTACATTGGGTTTTGGTTGGTGCTTCAGGAGAGAGGATGAAGTCGAGACATATTTTCGTATTTTCTAGTATTATTTTATTTCCGCTATGTGTGTTGTATTTATCAGCTTTGTATAGACTGATTTAGTTGTGTACTGTGTATAGTTTTCTCTTTGTGTAAAAAGTATTGATATATTGTATTTCATTTAGTCTGCTGTGAAATTCTATTTTACTCTGATTATGTAGTGTGGTCGTTCTTCTTCTATTCTAAGATTTCTTTCTTCTTCACACCCTCTGATTTCTTTCTTTTACATATCTGGGTTTTGATACCTGACGGCTGAATACAAATAGTGTATTGGTGTCGAAATGTGAGCGCCAAATTTTCTGGGTTTTACAGGCATATATCTACATATATATGATTTATTAGGGTGATCTACTTGGGAGTAGATGGGTACGATTTATGCATAAATTTGAATGTGTAATAAACCTAAATAACTTAATAAAGTTAAACCAGCGATAGAACGGTATATGTAGTGTTACAGATAGAAAGTATAATTTGTCCACAAGAACTTTTGTTCTGACCCCCTCCTCATAACAAACCCATAGGTAAGACAGGCGGCAGAGATTATATTGGTTAGAGACACTCGTTAGATAGTGTCATTATTGTGGTAAGTATTTACTTACTATTAAATTTAAGATATTTTATTATGAGCTCTGATATATTTATCTTTTCCTTTATGCAGGATACCAGACAAACCAACTCGGTTTTCAGTGGACTTGGATTTTAGCATTTTGGGAAAAATTCGGGCCTGCTGAAATTTGGGTTGTTACAGTTGGTGAATTCGTGGTGTGTTGTGAGAGGTTGGAGGTGAGAGAGCTAGGGATAGCTCGGCTGTGGTGAAAAATGGGTAGATGGTTTTAAAGTGAAGAAGAAGAGGGAATAGTGTTTAAATAGGAAATTAAGGGTTTGATAATTTTGTAACTAGTGTCTTAATTACAATTTAACAATTGAAATCTTATAAAATGGAAATCTATCGCATACGAAGTCCATCGAGACGACATTTGTTGCATTGGTCTCATGCCGACATCCCCTTCTTTATGGAATTATTTTGGTTGCATTTTGCGAAATTTTTGAATTAGACCGGGCTACTTTAAAATCTGATGGTGTTTTTCATAGTAGTCCAAAGGTAGTGATAATTTTGATGAATTTCAAACCCTATTTGAAATTTAATAGGAACCTAAACCAGAACGAGAAGCGACATCTAGAACGATTATGAGTAAAGCTTACCTTACTAGTCTACCATTATTTTTACAAGTAAATTAAAATATTTTTATCTGCTTGATTCTGTAAATTGTTGTTGACTGGTTTGATTGCTTTAACTATATGTTAAATTGCATGTTTGGATATGTAAATGGATTGACAATTGAATCAAATCTAGGATTGCGAGATTGTATCTTGAAATGCTATTATTTTGTGTGAATCTGATCTGGAATCACGATATACCATCTCGAACTACTATTAGAAATTTTTCGCATTTATATATATTCAAGTTTTATTTTGAAAACTGATTATGTTGGAATTGATAATGTAGTTAAATGAATTATATGTTGGTGCTTATGTTTTGACCAAATAAACACTGTTTAATGAATTGGACAAATTTATTTGTGATCGTATATGTTGAGTAGAACAAGTCACCCTCTATTAGCATATTAACTTGGAATTGTCATTAGATGAAGTAATATTAGTTATGATAGTTAATCATTGATTTAGTTACATATCTATGTTTATATTAATATGTATGCACGACTTGAAGGTCATTTAAATGAAAATAATTTGCTATGTTCCATTGAAACTGCTAGGTTTCTAATCTTTTGCAAAGCAAACCTAAATTTTGCTTAAGTGAATAATTTAAGATAACTGTTTGTTGAACAATTCGAAAATGGTTATTTTAAATTAATCATGTTTTGAACTAATTTAGATGTAATCGTTTAATTGTAATTAGTTACAAAATTAACAACATTTTCTATTAAACTGAATGGAGTATCTCAATTGAAACTGCTAATTAAATCAATTATGTTTTAATTAATTTAAATAAAAAATTTTGTTACAAATAGTTGTTTGAACTTAATAATGAGTACAAAAGTTAATTTATATTTTAATTTACTATTTTTAAGTAATTATCTTAATTAATGATTATCAAGGAGGTTAATTGTTATTTTACTAACAATAAAAAGAAGTGAATTGTTTTTATTTAGTTAATGATGAAGCTAATTTTTATTATTATTTTAATTAACAATAATTAAAGTAATTTTTCTTTTTAATTAGAATTATTTATGTTAATTATTTCTTTGAATCACTACCCAAAATTTTTAGCTAAATAACAACTATTTCTTTTCCCTAATGACCTCTCTCTATGACTTGCGATATTTCTTCATGCCATTCTCTCTTTACTCTTCGTCCACCCCTCTTTATTTGGGGTTTTGGTTTTTCTCTACTGTGTTGTGTGTGGTTCTCGTTCCTCTTTCTGAAATTAGGGCTTTATGGCCTTGCTTTCGGCTGGTTTTAATTTTGTTGCTCTGGGCTCATTCATTGGGCTTTGTCCTGATGTTAACTATATCATCAAGGAATTCTGTGCCATAATTGGAACTTCGGTGGCTATAGAGGTCATCAACGCTTCTTTGGCTATCATTCTTATTTCTTTTCTTACGGGATTCGAGGCAATTTTGAGAAATCAATTTGTGTTCGTTGCCAAATTTTTTCTGGAATTGATTCCTAGCTTTACTCAACTGAGGACGACAACTTTGTTGGATTCTTCGGTTGTTGTAGATTTTCCCAGCCTTCAGCTAGGTCCTTTGAGCGACTTTGCTCCTTATGTTGGTAGCAGTTTTCTCCTTCGATTGGTCGGGTAGAAGCTGGCATAAGGGATTTAACCCCCATCCAATTTCTTCCCAAAACAATAGCGGGAATCTCAATACTATAGCTCCAACATTAGGGAGGTTTGGCCTCGGTGGGTTTGGGCTGTGGTAGTTTCCATGATGTGGTTTCGCCTGCTGGTGGCGACGATGAATCAGGGGATTTGATCCCCATATCTTCTTTCTGCCTAAAAGTTTACCTTGCCTCTTTCAGGTTGTCTCGAAATAGCCTAGGGTAGGAGAATCGATTAGTGTCCCAAAGCATGCTCGACTTCAACGACCTCAACATCGTTAGTCTGGTGTGCTTATAGTTGCTAATCTAGTTTCTGCTCCTAAGCAGGTTTCTGATTCTGTTGGTCCAAGTTCTGTTTCAGCTCCTTACCCTACTCGAATCTTCTATCTCGTTGTTGTATCAGAGGGGGTTGGTACAATATCCTCTATCGTGGTTGTCCCTCATATAAGTTAGCAATGTAGGGGAAAGTTTTATAATTTGTGTGAGGTTAGTGTATCAGACTCTGTAGAGAGTTTGGATGTGGAAAGCCTTCGGATGCAGCCACTGTGCTCTAAGGTTGGTAGGACATACTATTAGTCAGTAGTGGTTTTGTCTAGCATTCTCCATTTTCATATTTTTGCTAGGTGTCCTTGGTAGGTATGGCTTCTTCTTGATCTTTTTCTTGCCAGGTTTTTCCTGGCTTTCCTTTGTTTGTGAATTTTGTTAGTTTGAGGGTTGGTTTTTATGGTGTTCCCTGATTTGTTTCTTCCTCCCCGGTTAGTTCCGTTATCCTTTGGTAGTGTACCTACTCCACTTTCAGGGTGTGACTTCCTTTAGTTGTGATAGGGGTTCATCCATTTGGGCTTCTGAATGCTTCTGCTCTTATTATTCTGGGCAGTTAGAATTTCTGGCAGTCTGTGCTGCTTTTTTTCTTGTTCTCAACATAGCTGATGATGCTTGTTGTCGGTTTTATTTCCTTTGACATGATTGTTCATTGTTGTTCTCATCTTCGGATTCTTTGTTCATTGTTGGTTTGGGTTATTTGCTCATTCTCTGTTGGTTTGATGAGTTTGCTCACTGCAGTTTAGTCAATGAACTGTAAGTGTTGCTAGGGTTTAGGGTGTGTTGGTGGTTGTTAGGGGTGGGCTGCCTTTTGTTTTGTGTGTTCGGTCTTGGTTTTTATCTTCGCTTAGTATTGTATATTATTTAATTCTATTAAGTTATATATAGTGAGCATCGTTGGTTCTATTTCAGGTCCACTCAAAGTAGCTCCATTTTCTTTTTGCAAGAAGGAATCATTTGTTCCTATTTGTGTCTCTAATTTCCGCATCCTGATATATGTAGGATTTTCTCTTCAGTGTGGAGTTGTCAACTCGATGATAATCCGGCATCCGTGGAGTCCTCACAACAGGAGGAAATGTCAATCCTAGGTGTTTCAACATTTCTCTATGGGTCTCCTTGAATTTCTTTAGTTTCCGTCATATTACCGAACTATTTCGCAACTTCTTCTGTGGCGACAGCAAGCGTTGTATCGCATTCCATTCCTTTTCTTAGCAAGGCTGAGATGTCAATCATTAATGATTGGTTGTCTTGCCTTTCTAAGAATTCCTGCATTGTCCAATTAGACTCGTTGTCATCGGAATCGCTTATCCTTCCTTTTGATTCGCCTTCTTTGGGTTTTGCTCAATCGCATTCTTCCCAGCATGCGTCTTTCCCTTCCCTCAATTCAGCGCATGAACGATCGAGGTCAACTCCTCGTACCCCATGCACCATTCGTACTCGCTCTGTAGCAGTGGCCGAGAAGATCGTGAGATCTACTCGACACACACTTTACCTCATTGAGTTAGTTTCTTACCGATTTTCATCTTTCTCGGTCTTTTTTCTGTCCCCTCGTCTTTTTTTATTAATCTTTCTTCTCTTCTTTACTCCATTGTTTTTGGATGGTGAATTTTTTTTTCTGGAACATCTGAGGGATAAGGAATGATTCTTCTCTTGCGCGTCTTAAGCGGATTGTCAAGAAACACTCAATTCTTCTTGTGGCACTTCAAGAGCCCTCTATAGGCTATGAGGTGTCAACCAAAGTTGTCCTTTCGCTTGGTTTTGGCAGTGGTATTACCAATGTCTCCAACAACATTTGGATTCTCTTTGCTAAGGACGTGTCGTTCGCCTATTTTCGATTCGTCACAACTTCTCTTGGTTGTTTGCTCTTTTCCGTCCTTTCCTTTTTTACGTTGTTTACACTAGATGTGATCGCATAGAGTGTTTGACTTTGTGGAATGATATTTTATCTCTTTCACAATTTGGTTTTCGTTCATCTGTCATTGGAGGCGACTTCAGCATCGAGCAGGTGCCTCGGTTAACCGCGTTGCGGTCGATGATTTCACTTTGTTCATCATTGCTTCACGCTTATTAGAAGTTTCTTTGGTTAGGTCAGCTTTTACTTGGTGTAACAACCAGGAAGGGCCCAGCAGAATCCTTTCTCGACTCGACCGAGTCTTCAGATCGGAAGGTTGGTTCAACTTTCCATTTTCTTGCTCAATTTGCCACCTCCACCGTACCAAATCGAACCACGCTCCAATGTTTCTACATTGCCCCCCTTCCGTTTTTTTGGTTCATCCTCGTTCTGCTTTCAATCCATATGGCGTTCACACTATTCTTTCTTTTAAGTTGTGGAAACCTCATGAAATGAGGAGCAATAGGGAATCCTATTACTATTTTCTCACTAAAGATGAAATGTCTCAAATCTTGTCATAAGGGTTGGAACACTTTGGTTTTTAAGAGTATCTTTGATAGGGTGCGTTCGGTAGACGAGGTTCTTATCCTGGCTTAATCGTCTTACAACGATAAACCTTCTCCTTCCAATATGGCTGAGTGGGTTTAAGCCCAACTTTCCTTTTCATCTGAATTGCGCATCGAGAATGACTTCCTTTGTCAAAAGGCGAGGATTAAATGGATTATCGAAGACAATTTGAACTCTAAGTTCTTTCATGCCTTGATTAGGAAGAAGAATAAGGTCTTATCGATTCAGCAAGTTCTTCGCCTTTCTCAATCTTTGGCATCCTCTCGGGAGGAAGTCAAAGAGACCATTCTCTCTCACTTTCAATCCTTTCTGCAAAGTCCTTCTATAGCTGTCTCTGGCCCGTCTCTTTTGGATTTTATTCCTAGGTTTGTTGCTCCTACTGGTTTTGTTGCAATTTCTTGCCTCCTTCTTTAGAGGAAATTCGTTCTAGCATTTTTTTCTTTAAGAAAAGATAGTTTGAGCGGTCTGGATAGATTCAATGGTATTTTCTACCAGAGTGTCTGTCCGACCATTCACCAAGATTCATGTTTGGCCACAGAGTTTTTTTTTCCGGGGGGACTCTGGACGAATTCAACCTAAGTTGTATTCTGATTTAGACCGATTAGTTTGTGTAACTTTTCAAATAAAGTCATTTCCAAGGTGTTGGCATCTCATCTAGCACCTATTCTTGACCGCGTTATCTCTTCTTCACAAACAGGTTTTGTTAAAGGCTATCTCATTACGAACAATATCCTTTTTTCTCAAGAACTCATTTCTCAAATCGATCGGAAGGTAAGTGGTTCCAGTGTAGTGACCAAGCTACATATGGTGAAGGCTTACAATCGTATGTCTTAGTTTTTTATCATACAGGTTCTTCGAGCCTTTGGTTTCCCTGAGCCTCTTATTGATCTTGTTTGGAGGCAAATATCAAATAGTTGGTTTTCAGTCCTTATCAGCGGATCAGCCGCTGGTTTTTTCCCTCTGAAAGAGGTCTACGTCAAGGAGATCCTCTTTCCCCGATCCTTTTCAACATTGCAGTGATGGCTCTCGTCCATGGCATCCATTCTCTAACCATTGTGGGTCAAATCCACCATTTCGGGATCATTAATGGGTGTCTGATTATTTCATCTTTATCATTTGTTGATCACATCATCGTTTTTTCTAATAGGAACCAATGATCTATTCACTGACTTGTGACCTTCATTAATATCTACGAAAGTTGTTCGAGGCAACTAGCTAACTCTTCAAGGAGTTGTTTAGTTCCCGCCAAGTCTATGTACGGAACCGGCACAAATCACATTGTTTTAATCCTGCACCAGTTTCCAGGTTGCATCACTACCTTTGCCATACCTGGACATTTGTATAGAGGCTGTAAACTCAGTGCGACCTTCGATCCCCTGACAGACAAAGCTAGGGGAAAGATTCTTAGATGGAACCCTACACTTTTATCCCAAGCTGGAAGACTGGTTCTCATTAAGTCTATTCTTGATTTCATTGGGTCCCATGTCTTTTCCGCAATGACCCCACCTCTTCTTTTTTCCGTTGTTACCATTCTTTGGCCTTTTACTTTTTTGCGAGGAAAAGAAAGATGCAAACCTTTATCATTGTATTTCTCGGGATGTTATATGTTGTCCAAGATGCGAGGGTAGTCTGGGACTCCGTAACCCGAGAGATGTTTGCAATTCTTACGCTTGTAAACTTTGGATTCGGTTCTGATCTAACGAATCTCTTTAAGCGTTGCTTCTTCATGATAAATACCATCATCTGTTATCTTTGGATTTCTTAGGATGTCGTCTTAAACCAGTGATACATGGAAACTTATGCAACCCACGAAGTGTTTTTCTGACTTGCATGGGGGGTTAGGTTGGAATGGTGGTCCACACTCGCCGAGGGCAGCTTGGAATTCTTCCCGAATTCCTTCCTATGGAATCCCAACTTTCTCTTTTTTCTGGGACTCATGCATCCTGTCTAAGGTATCCATTTTCATATGGATAGACCTTCATGGGGGCTTGCCACTCGATGTAACCTTATGCGAATAGGAACCCCTTTTATACAGGTGTCGTTGTTGTCAATCTAGTGACATTGAATCGGTCGCCTATTGTTCTTCGCCATCGAGTGTGCCAGATTTGTGAGGTCTTTCTTGGGGTTTCTGGTTGGTCTTGGGGGTATTACATATTTGTTTTCTGGGCTGCTATGGCAATGGTGGGAAGTGATGTGGACGTAAAAATGCACATTTATATTCACAAATTTATCCTTGTTTAGTTTAAAAATATGTCGTATGTGGGTATTTTATCGTGTTTAAACCATAACTCAATTGATTCCAAAATATCATACATTCATCATCATACAAAGGAAAAATGGTCGTTTTTGTGCTTATGTTATTTTGAGAATTTTTACTTGGACATTTTTCATTATTTTTGTAGAAATTTGGTGCATATGGAAGAGGGCTTCATAGATCATACTAAATGCATACAAAGGAAAAAAGAGGAAATCAATACCTTGCCACAAAAAAAGGAATCAAATCAAATAGAAGATTAGTGGATGACCCCACCCACTCTCCCTCCTTCTTTAGTGGAGAAAAAAAGGCTTCACGAATCATTATTGCTAAAAACAAAAGGAAGCTTAATGAAGGGCATTCTTGGTAGCACGCTAAAAGTTGAATTAAGGTTTTACTCATTTATAAATAACCCATGTATGTTGATGTAAAAAGGATTTTGGATTTTATTTAGTTTAGAGTGGAGGCTGAAATTAAAACCTCTATTTTTCTTCCATGGCTTCTTAGGCATTTCTCTTATGTAATCTCAGTTTAATGCAATTTTATTTTGTTTTCATTTAATTCTTGTTATTTACTTTGTGTATTAGTGTAGATTTATTTTACACAATTAGAATAGATTTTCCTTTATTTAGTTCTCTATTTTTGTTGTTCTTCAATGTTGAAATCAATTGGTGTTGAAATAATCATACAAATGAGGAGTTAAACCCCTTTAATTTAGGGGTGATGAAGCTCTCTAATCACATAGATTCAACATAGTTTATTTTTCATGCTCTTTACTTGTGCTTACTAAAGAATGGATGATTAGTGTATTTTGTTAATCATGCTTGGTTTTGATGATCTAGACCTCTAATTAATAGAGGATAGATCATGCTTGATCAAATGACACCATAAAATTTTTCTTTTCATCTATGTATGATTTTGGCAAAGAGAGGAAGTGTTAATCAACATTTGATATTCTATATTACTAACTAATAGTAAATAGAGTATTCTTAAAATTGATGTTGCTTTCAACTTGTTGTCTTTTTTCATGGGAATTGAATAGTGAATTAGATTTGTGCTATAGTTTGATGACTTATGTTATGTGTAACAACCCGCATTCTACGTATCTAGGATCGTAGAATATTTATTTCTTTTTCGTATGAAGTCGTGTGGTCATGTAACTTTGGGAGACGGCTATTGGGGTCATTTCCCATGTTCACGATTTTTTCCGATTTTTAAATGACCGTTTTGCCCCTAGCCGATACTGTTTTGGCCATAAATTTTGATTGGTAAGGAGTTTTGACCTGAAACGACTTCCATTAGCTTCGGATGATGGTTTCTCTTTCCGTAGAGTGGTCATAATAGCCAAACGGACTTACCGTTTGGGAGATATGGCTGAATTAAGGTTTAAATATTAAAAATAGCTAATTGGGCTTAACCGGGTGATTAGCAGCTAGGCCCAATGGGGGATTTCGGGATTAGAGGTATTTAAGGGCTGCTAGGGTTAGGATTTCGGTTTTTCACTCATTTTCTCAGCCGCCACTTACCTCCTTCAAGCTCTAGCAATGGCCTCCATCTACTAAAACACTCCAAAACACCTTTTTGTCATTTCTAATCACTTTCTAATCGAAGATTAAGCAAAACTACATCAAATCAAGGGGGATTAGCACCAAATCAGAGAGAGTGTTGCTGGAACACATAGAGATTGGATCTAAATCAGAGATTATTTCAGATCTAAAGTTTGTTTGTGGCAAAGTTGAGTGATTTGCATTGTTTTTCACTAATTACGGCTAATTATGGTAATTAGTGAAGATTAGCAAAATTATGGCTCAGAAAAATCTAGAAAAAATTCCTAAAATTCTAAAACATCATTTTATGCCTCTGATATGAATCTGGGTTAATCTCGACTAATTTTGCAAATCCCGGAATTTAGGGGATTAAGGAGTGATTAGTGATAATTAGCAAATTATGCATAATAAAAATCTAGAAAAATATTTAGAAATTCCAAAATATTATTTTAGGCCTCTGATAGAAAATTGGGTTAATTTGGTTAAGTTTTGCTAATCCTATCATTAGTTATGCTTAAACATGATTAAGGGGAAAACATGGGTTTTGGGTACATTTGATCCATATTATTATGATTAAATTGTTGTTTTGGTGTTTATGGTTGATTATACATGTTGCTACTACAGTTTGGTATGACCTATGATTGCATTATAAAGTTAGAATGGTTGAAAACGCCGTCGAGAGGCGAAAATAGCTTGCTGAAATGGTGCAGGTTTTCTTTGGGTCGAGTTAGACCGACCAGGGGAAGGTTTTGACCGACCGACCCGAGCTCACGACCGACCCGAATAGAAGGAGGACATCACGACCGACCCTGTATGAAGTGTTCGACCGACTAGGGAGACCGACCAGGCTGGGAAAGACCGACCACTATGCGATGTTCGACCGACCCCATACGATGATGAAGTACGACCGACCAGGGATGGTGAAGTACGACCGACCTGGAGTGGTGAAGTGTTCGACCGACCAGGGGGGCAATACCGACCGACCAGGGTAGAGATGATGAAAACCGACCAGAATGAAAGGTGCTTGATCGACCGACCCGAACAGGAGGAAACCAAAACCCGAGATGCAAAGGTAGTCCAAGTGGAAGTTAGAGCTCAGGATCCAGTTGGGAACCAATGAGTTCTCTTCATGATTGGGCTTTGTCGCGGGACGTGTGCAAAGGGGTTGTCGGTATTCATAACTTTGGTTCACCACTGAGAGATGGATAGTGGGCTTGTAGTAATAGTTGTACGGGATTGGATTACGTCATGGCCCAAAGGATTAGGTGACCAAGGTAGTGGGTATCGTATGCTTTACGCACTGAGTGAGAGATGTGAGGATGGTTGTTATGCTTGATTGTTTGACATCACTATGACATGCACTTACCCACCTCCGTATTTCTTACACTGTATGTTAGTGGCACCTTAGAGTATTGTACGGTATGTAGTGCTAACTCTTTGGTTGCAGGTCCAGGTTCAGGTATGATTGGATTATACCTGCTATTGTTTTGTTTTGTTGCTTATCGCTCATACCAGACTTTTTATCTGACCTAGAGTTTTATGTCTCTTCTTATTACGCTGGGTGCTCACACGAGAAGACTAGAGACAGGTTAGCTGGGTATGCACGGGTTGCTGATCTGGAGACGAGCAAGAGGCTTCCACGTATGATATATATATATATATATATATATATATATATATATATATATATATATATAGATATTCTCCCCGTGTCGTTGGTGGCCACTACTTTGGGCATTAGTAGTGTACCTTTCTTGTTTAGCCTTTCGAGACTGTTTTAAAAGTTGTAATAATGATGTTGGATCATAAGCTGTATTTTAGATTTCCGCTGCCATGTTAGACATGATTTAGTTTTCAGCTTATGTACTGTCTCGCCTGTTTTATGTCAAGTATATTATTATTATTATATTTTGTTCCATGCGATGTGAGACATTCTACGGGTTATTTGTTAGTTCATTCTCTTCTTTCCTTTCTTTAGCGACCGTTCCGTGCTAGTCGGGCATGTGTACAGCGCACTTTCGGAGGAAATGCCGGCTGGTGCGGGGCGGGCCGTCACATTTGGTATCAGAGCTCTAGGTTGCGTAGTTAACCTAGGGAAGTCATCAGGGAGAGATAGTATACGTATATGAGAGCGCGTATTTGTGATTATTTTGGTTTTCAAAAGCTATATATATATTATTAGTATAGTTAAGGATGAAGTCGCACTACACTGGCACCACTATGGAGATGGTTAATCGTTTTCTCTGTGCAGATTGAACGATGAGCCGATACGTAAGGGGTACCGGTAGAGGAGCCAATAATGGGAATGCTCCTGACATGAGGACGATGTTCACTGACCTCATGAGAGAGATGCTTACAGATGTTTAGAGGGCAGCTCCCAATGCTGGTAATGGTGGTGGTCCAGTAGTGCAGGCGCCTAGGGCCGATTTCGCCAAGCTGAATGAGGATTATACTAGTCTTGGTGGGAAGCCGTTCCACGGAACGGAGTCGGCCACAGATGTTCAGGATTGGTTGGATAGCTGTGATCGTATCTTCGACGACTTGGTTATCGACGATGCGATAAAGAGAAGGCTAGCGTCTCGTCAGCTGCAAGGGCGAGCGATGAATTGGTGGAATGCTGTTAAGACAGCCACTCCAGAAGATCAGGTTACTTGGGATCAGTTTAAGGCTCGCTTTAGCGACAAGTTTATCCCAGCTGCTCAGAAGTCAGTGTTGTTTAAGATATTCTTGGAACTCAAGCAGAATGGTAGAGCTGTCTCCGAGTATATTGCCGAATTCGACACTTTGTCGAAGTATGGATTATCCCTTATCGATACTCCCGAGAAGAAGAACGAGAAATTTATAACAGGCTTGGATCAGTACTTGGGGGAAAAGCTTATTAACCACATCGATGAGACGTTTGAATCGATTGTGGGGAAAGCTTTGAGGTCAGAAAGTCTTTACCCTAAGTCGAAGATTGAGGTGGCATCTGCAGAGGAGCCAAAGCCGCAAGCAAGCGGTGGAGGCAAGAATAATTCCCATAATAAGAGGAAACAAGACCAAACCATGGATGGTCAGAATAAGAAAAGTAAGAAAAATGGCGAGTGCTTTAGCTGTGGCAAGAAGGGCCACTATGCCAGAGATTGTCGAGAAAAGCCTGGGGAAAGGAAGTGCTTTAATTGCGGCCAAGCGGGACATCACAAGAATGAATGTCCACAACCTCCTAGGGAGAAGCAGATCGTGAAAGCATATGCTATCAACGCTGTTCCTTCTTCGTCGAATGCCCCAACTGCGGCGCAGAAGGAAAAGGGTGTCATTATTCGAGGTATGCTTTCCATTTAAGATGTTTTGATCGGGTTTTGTTTGACAAACCTGAGTTAGTCGATAGACCTTTAGTAGTGACGAACCCGATTGGTGGTTCAACTAAACTCAGTATGATTTACCGTAACGTGGTCTTATCGAGTCATGGATGTATGGTTGTTTGTGATTTCTTTGTTTTGGGCTTTACTGGGTTTAGCATTATTTGGGGAGTTGATCTACTCTGAAGGGATAGGTTGGTATTGGGTACCTACCTAGTGATGTTGGTAACAACTGGAGTTAGGGAAGCTGAGAGGTTATTGTTGTCTCTGGGAGGCAAATGAGTGCTCCAGTGTTTAGTTGTTTTGCTAGTATCACCTCACGTGGATTGTCCGAATTCGGAGGAGATGTTCCTTGGGTGCTTTTCTGATATCGGTTTAGGCCTTTGGGGCTTGTGCTTGAGGAATGTCGAGTTTGACTAGGATGGTTTGCATGAGGGATAAGTAGTCGTTGTGATTTTCATTGGATGATACCTTAGTTTACTCGAGGAGTGATGGGCAGCTGTGACAGGATAAGACTATTCAGTGGTATGGACTGCCTCGAGTTAGACTCGATAGGATTATGAGATGACTCGAGTGGGACTCGAGAAAGATGCAAAGTAATGGATTGTTTAGGACCTTATGTTGATGTTCTTTTGAAGAAATAGGATGTATTCGTCGATCATGGAAGATGCAACGAAGATTAGGACGA
The DNA here is from genome assembly GCA_030737875.1 of Allium sativum. Lineage (NCBI taxonomy): Eukaryota > Viridiplantae > Streptophyta > Magnoliopsida > Asparagales > Amaryllidaceae > Allium > Allium sativum. Next base: position 12,891,301 of record JASFAX010000033.1, read on the forward strand.
TTCAAGTTGGACTAGAACTCGCAAAAGAAAATGGGTGTTCGTTGATCTTGGAGATGCAACGAATAGGGAGACGACTCACGTTGGACTAGGGTCTGTAGGTAATGGATACTCAAGACTGGGTCTGAGTATATGGGTAATACATTGACTCGAGTTGGACTCGAGAAGGCGGCAAGGAATTGAATTGGCTCGAGTTGGACTCGAGAGGGCAACAAGATAATGGATAGACTTGGGTGGGACTCGAGTGTTTCAGGCGGACTAAAAGCAGGGGTATCTGGGGACGCCCACTTACCCTGGATCCATTGGACGTGATCTAGTTATCCTTGGAGGATAAACGTACGTTGGACGTACGGTAGTCCGTTTGGAGGCAGAGTTTCCATTAGTTATTGATGTTGGTTGGACCAGACATATAGGTATTGACGTATTCATGGCTTTAGCAGGTGATAGATAGGATTTGTTTGATGGATGCTATGGTTGTTGTGTTTGTTCTTACCTTTCTTCTCTTGAGTATCACCTGTAGGATCCTGTTGAATGGAAATAGGGTAAGTTCGTTGATCATGGTGATATGACGAGTGTAAGATACTTTACGTTAGACTTGAAGTACGTTGGGCATTGTGGAGCGTCCGTTGTCTTGGAGATTCAACGGATATAGGAGTTTCAGTTGGACTTGGACTCATAGATAGAGTACCTAGATTCATTGGATGAGTCTAGTTCACCTTTGGAAGGTGAATGTACGTTGGACGTACAATACGGATATAGGTAGAGTACCTAGATTCATTGGATGAGTCTAGTTCACCTTTGGAAGGTGAATGTACGTTGGATGTGCAGTATGAATATGGGTAGGGTACCTGGGTTCATTGGATGAATCTGGTTCACCTTTAGAAGGTGAATGTACGTTAGACGTACAGTGCGGATATTGGTGTAGTGCCTAGGGTCATTGGATGAGTCTAGTCTGCCTCTAGGATGTGAATGTACGTTGGACGTGCAATACGAATGTAAGAAGGACTCAAGTTGGACTTGAAAGGACATTTGGAATGTAGTTGAAAATTTGGCGTATAGGATTGGATTACCTAAGAAAAGACAGTATAGACGAATGCCATAGTATCGGACTGGGTGCGATAGCTGATGCATTGAGTAAGAGACATGCCAGTTTATAGGCTATTTTTCTGGAATGGAAGCAACTAGAGTATATCACAGGATATGACTTCAGACCTAAGTGTGAATTGGATTCAGAAACGCTAGTAAGCTTGACGATTAGATCGATCTTGATTAAGTGGATCGGTTCCAGTTAGAGGGACGATCCCAACCTATTAGAAGTTAACTCTAGGGTAGAAATGGAAATCGACGGCGAGAGAACGAATGTACTTGGGAAGTAAAGAATGACATAAGAAAGTCGTATCCAAAGCTCTTTGCCTGGTGAGATTTTAGCGGCGATGATTCTTCCCTTGTTAGTAAACCGCATGTTAGGGCAGAATGGTTCTGTTTGTTTTGCATGTTTGATTGTTGGATATGGTTGGTAAGCATGCAGGATCCTTTGTATGTTTTGGGTTAAGGAATTTCGGGGATGAAATTTCTTAAGGGGGGAGAATGTAACAACCCGCATTCTACGTATCTAGGATCGTAGAATATTTATTTCTTTTTTGTATGAAGTCGTGTGGTCATGTAACTTTGGGAGACGGCTATTGGGGTCATTTCTCATGTTCATGATTTTTTCCGATTTTTAAATGACCGTTTTGCCCCTAGTCGATACTGTTTTGGCCATAACTTTTGATTGGTAAGGAGTTTTCACCTGAAACCACTTCCATTAGCTCCGGATGATGGTTTCTCTTTCCGTAGAGTGGTCATAATAGCCAAACGGACTTACCGTTTGGGAGATATGGCTGAATTAAGGTTTAAAGTATTAAAAATAGCTAATTGGGCTTAACCAGGTGATTAACAGCTAGGCCCAATGGGGGATTTCGGGATTAGAGGTATTTAAGGGCTGCTAGGGTTAAGATTTCGGTTTTTCACTCATTTTCTCAGCCGCCACTTACCTCCTTCAAGCTCTAGTAATGGCCTCCATCTCCTAAAACACTCCAAAACACCTTTTTGTCATTTCTAATCACTTTCTAATCGAAGATTAAGAAAAACTACATCAAATCAAGGGGGATTAGCACCAAATCAGAGAGAGTGTTGCTGGAACACATAGAGATTGGATCCAAATCAGAGATTATTTCAGATCTAAAGTTTATTTGTGGCAAAGGTGAGTGATTTGCATTGTTTTTCACTAATTATGGCTAATTATGGTAATTAGCGAAGATTAGCGAAATTATGGCTCAGAAAAATCTAGAAAAAATTCCTAAAATTCTAACACATCATTTTATGTCTCTGATATGAATTTGAGTTAATTTCGACTAATTTTGCAAATCCCGGAATTTAGGGGATTAAGGAGTGATTAGTGATAATTAGCGAAATTATGCATCATAAAGATCTGAAAAAATATTTAGAAATTCCAAAATATTATTTTAGGCCTCTGATAGAAAATTGGGTTAATTTGGTTAAGTTTTGCTAATCCTATCATTAGTTATGCTTAAACATGATTAAGGGGAAAACATGGGTTTTGGGTACATTTGATCCATATTGTTATGATTAAATTGTTGTTTTGGTGTTTATGGTTGATTATACATGTTGCTACTACAGTTTGGTATGACCTATGATTGCATTATAAAGTTAGAATGGTTGAAAACGCCGTCGAGAGGCGAAAATAGCTTGCTGAAATGGTGTAGGTTTTCTTTGGGTCGAGTTAGACCGACCAGGGGAAGGTTTTGACCGACCGACCCGAGCTCACGACCGACCCGAATAGAAGGAGGACATCACGACCGACACTGTATGAAGTGTTCGACCGACTAGGGAGACCGACCAGGCTGGGTAAGACCGACCACTATGCGATGTTCGACTGACCCCATACGATGATGAAGTACGACCGACCAGGGATGTTGAAGTACGACCGACCAGGAATGGTGAAGTGTTCGACCGACCAGGGGGGCAATACCGACCGATCAGGGTAGAGATGATGAAAACCGACCAGAATGAAAGGTGCTTGGCCGACCGACCCGAACAGGAGGAAACCAAAACCCTAGATGCAAAGGTAGTCCAAGTGGAAGTTAGAGCTCAGGATCCAGTTGGGAACCAATGAGTTCACTTCATGATTGGGCTTTGCCGCGGGACGTGTGCAAAGGGGTTGTCGGTATTCATAACTTTGGTTCACCACTGAGAGATGGATAGTGGGCTTGTAGTAATAGTTGTACGGGATTGGATTCCGTCATGGCCCAAAGGATTAGGTGACCAAGGTAGTGGGTATCGTATGCTTTACGCACTGATTGAGAGATGTGAGGATGGTTGTTATGCTTGATTGTTTGACATCACTATGACATGCACTTCCCCACCCCCGTATTTCTTACACTGTATGTTAGTGGCACCTTAGAGTATTGTACGGTATGTAGTGCTAACTCTTTGGTTGCAGGTTCAGGTTCAGGTATGATTGGATTATACCTGTTATTGTTTTGTTTTGTTGCTTATCGCTCATACCAGACTTTTTGTCTGACCTAGAGTTTTATGTCTCTTCTTATTACTCTGGGTGCTCACACGAGCAGATTAGAGACAGGTTAGCTGGGTATGCACGGGTAGCTGATCTGGAGACGAGCAGGAGGCTTCCACGTATGATATATATATATATATATATATATATATATATATATATATATATATTCTCCCTGTGTCGTTGGTGGCCACTACTTTGGGCATTAGTAGTGTACCTTTCTTGTTTAGCTTTTTGAGACAGTTTTAAAAGTTGTAATAATGATGTTGGATCATAAGCTGTATTTTAGATTTCCGCTGCCATGTTAGACATGATTTAGTTTTCAGCTTATGTACTGTCTCGCCAGTTTTATGTCAAGTATATTATTATTATTATATTTTGATCCATGCACTGTGAGACATTCTACAGGTTATTTGTTAGTTCATTCTCTTCTTTCCTTTCTTTGGCGACCGTTCCGTGCTAGTCGGGCATGTGTACAGCGCACTTTCGGAGGAAATGCCGGCTGGTGCGGGGCGGGCCGTCACATTATGCTAATTAATATAAAAAATATGTCATACTTATGATAAACACAATAACTAATCTCACTTATGACCAAACAAATAGAGATCATAACTTCATCATGCTGATTTGTGTGATCTTGAGAGTGAAAACACCTCTAAATTGCTCTTAACTAGTAGTTTCATTCTTAACTTAGTCATTAGTTTTGTTAAATTTTAGTTAACACTTTCTAAAGTTTGGTTTAATTTGATTGAATAGAATTTAAAATTATTCTTTCGTCGTGGATCGACTCGTATTCGCTAACATACTACAAGTGTATGATGTGCGCTTGCGGTTTATTACACTTCGCAATAGTATTCTAATTTATAGAGTATTCGTCGTCGAACAAGTTTATGGCGCCGTTGCCGGAGAAAGAATTTAATTTTGATTTTATTCTTCGAAGTTTTTTTTAGTTTGTTGTTCTTAAAAAAAAATGTTTGCATTTTGTTTGTTTGTGTTGTCTTAGTTTAATTGTGTTTTGCTGTGTTTATTTTGCATTTATCTTCATTGAAAAAAAACTTGTTAGGTTTTTTTTATTGTTTTTTTTTGTGTGCATTTTTTTTGTATGTGTATTTGTGTTTTTCTTTTTAAAAAAATAAATTAAAAAAACCATCCTTTTATTTTCAATTTCTTTCCTATTTCACTACCATTTGCTCTTTTCTTTCATTGATTTCTTTCCATTTTTTTTACAAATTTATTTCCTTTCTACAATTCTTTAAAAAAATAATGCTTTCCATTTTTATTATTCCTTTCCTTTCAACCTTCCTAACTCCTTCATCATCGAACCACATCTTCACCTCTGCCACTGCAATATCCTAAATGTTAGCCTACTTTGTGACCAGGCTACCCAAAGAAAAGATCATGTTGATACACTTCTGGTAAAATTCTGTCACATATGGAATTTCCGGATAACATCACTCTCCGGCATTGGAAGCATCGTCAGAAGACACATGGCAGTTTGGTCAAAATCACAACATCAGTATAAACTGGCCCAAAACCCCTATCAAACGACCTCATTTGGATATATTCACATTAAATACTTGTAGCCCTTTGAATTAGCTTCAAATAGAGCTTTCGTTTGGTCCAATCGGCCTTACGGTTTGGAAGTTATGTCTGTTTCCGTGAACGCATGCAGAAATATGAAAAACATGGATTTTGGCATTTTTGAAGACCGGTTCGTGAGCACCCAATGGGGCGGATCGTGACCACCCCCTGGGGTCGGATCGTGACCACCCCATGGGGGCTGATCGTGACCACCCCTTGGGGTCGGATCGTGACCACCCTATAGGGTCGGATCATGACCAACCCCTGGGGTCGGATCATGACCACCCCCTGGGGTCGGTTCGTGACCATACATGCTGACCATCACCATCATGACCATTACTAGCTCACCACCCCGGCTCACGAACCGTGACCACGAACAGCGACCTGGACCCGCTACTACGCATGTAGATTTTGACCTATTCTCGAGGCTATGATTGCTCCTACTTTCCCAGATCGGGTGCCACGTGTCCTACCACGACCAGATCAACATATAGGCTCTCCTACAGCTATAAATACACCTCCAGAGGGCATTTTCAGGGGAATTTTGGCATCCCAACATCCATGGCCACCATGGCTAACACTTCCCCATGAACAACCACCATCTTCCTCAATAAAATCAATGAATTCAGAGAGAATTATTCATTGAATTCGAATGATTGAGAGATAATCTTTATTGTAATTGTAATCTGTGAATGAAATGAGAAAATATGAAGTGGACGTAGGCTCGTTAACGCCGAACCACTATAAAAATCCTGTTGTCTTGCTTTTTCTCTTATTTTTCAGTTATTCCTTCATATCCTATGCTCGAAATACGATGATTTGGGTGTTAGGACCATTTTTTGGTCTAACATTTTGGTGCTTTCACTGAGAAGTGAATTCTCAGCCTATCGGATTGCTATTCTACTATTTGTATTTGAAAGTTTGAAGAAAACAGTCCGCATTTCTACCATTTTTGAAGATATCAGTTATTTCGGTAAAATCAGAACTTTGTGCCTTCGAAGAAAACAAAGGAATCGCGTGCTTCACGACCAAATGATGAACAAGCAGATAACGCGCAGGAGCAGGTGGCTGGTTCGCGGCTCGCAAAGGGCACCACGAACCGCTCCCAAGTGACTTCCTCGATCCGAACCAAAGATGAGAAAATGTGGACACCGCGGCTCGTGGGGGTGGCCACGAACGGGTCTCAGAATGTACCCGCGATCCGACTAGAAGCTAGGAATTTGAAGGCCTTTGCATATCAGTTTGTTCCACGACCCTGAAGGTAACCACGATCCGGAGATATATCTGATTCACGAACCGCGTCCCACGAACTGAAGAAATGTCTGGGCCACAATACGAAGAGATGCACTTGACCCGCTCTACTTGATGGTGATATCGCGATCCGCGATCCAGAAAAGCGTGGGGTGGACAGCAATCACGACCCGACCTAGAGCAGGTCCCGCGACCCGATACGAAGATCTTGATTCAGTTGATGACTCACCCGCGATCCGAAAATGAATGATGAACAAGGGTCATGACCCGACTCGAAAAAGAGACAGTTTTCATGAAAAATGCAATTTTCGGATAATTTCAGAAAAGCCTCCATCTTCGAAAATCGAAAAAATCGTGCGGTGCCCACATTTTCGACGATCGCCACCAGGACTGTGGGGCCCCGGACCCCCACCGGCGCTGCGCCCGGACCCGCTGACGGCCTCGCCATCGGCTCGGAGCACGGCTCGCCTTCGGCTTGGAGTATGCTTTGTCCTATAGTTAATACTTACCAATCGAGATTCGGTAGATAGTCTTATCATATCGACAACTAATTGACGACGACTGAGATTCTTCCCAGAGCAATAACACCTATTTATTGATGTTATTCAATATGAGGAGCTATTCAAAAGATTTGACATGCTGGATACGACAGTATACGAGATAATGATTGTCTCATAGCAGCCTCTTCTCCCAGAGTTCTGATGGTGTATTGATTTCACCAAAGCAACTGATGTTTTCCATGTACGAGTAGTAACACCTGGTTTACATGACTTAAACCTATCCGATGGGTGGGGTCCCTGATGGCATTAACATGGAACCGTCCAGGCAGTATTCTGGAGATCAGATGATCATAGCAACGATGACTCGTAATGACAAGATACTAGAAAGTGACTAAGGATTATTACAAATCTACAATTCACTTGTATGGTATAATGAAAGACATATATCCTACGATCTATACCTGGGAGAACTTAGCTGACCTTTCCAATGCATAACTGCTATCCAAAACATTAATGAAGATTGATTTCCATTATAAAGGGGTCACATCAACAGACTTTGGTGCCCAAAGTTAGGTACCAGTTGAACTGCCGCAAGCCGTGATCAGACATATAGATCTTTGCACAAGTGATAACAACTTGATTGCTCATCAGTCATCATATGACCTTGGTCAAGAGACGAGAGCTTGAGATTAACGCAAATATGAATCAACCATTAGCTCTCCACTTCATTTGCCAGCCACGCTATTGCATTTAAGATTATCTGATCAAGGTCTCGACCAACCAGCTCCAATAGAGTTCAGAGCCTGCATTGCACCTTACTGCCTATTGCTAAATATCCAAACCGAAGATGGAGTGGAAATGGTCTATGGTGACCAAGTTATTGGAGAAGCTGACTATTTGGCTAGAATATGCTACACAACACAGATGGCATGAAACCCAAAGACACTTCCCCGCCATATGAAATGGAGTGTGAAGGTGGTGTCGATATTGTGAATAAAGGGAGCATCACTAAAGGAATTGCCCGTTGATATGCCCGAAGACATGGACCCCAAAGAGGATGGTGATTCAGATGTAGAAGGGTGACATCTAATGATGCAACTGCGCATGTTCCGATTGTTGACGCCGACCTGACTAAGGCGAGCCTGGATGTGTTCACTTGGACCTATGCTGATACTCGCGGGATTTTACCGTAGGTTATGAGTCACTTGTCAAGTATAAAACTGAAGTGTGCCCCTGTCAAGCAAATAAGGCGTATGAGAGCATCTGTCTTGAAGTGAGATGCCACACATCCCGCTTGGATATCAAATCCCATCCTCGTCAAGAATGCTAATGAAAAATGGCGCACATGCATTGATTTTTTCAGATTTGGAAAAAGTTCGCCCAAAAGGAAGATTCCCATCACTCAGAATTGACCGGCTTGTGGATTCAATGACTGGACACGAACGTCTCCCTCATATGGCCATGTGCGCAAGTTACAACCAGATTTTTATGCATGTGTCTGATCATGAATAAACATGTTTTATCATGGACCTTGAACTATACTATTATATGGGGCTGTCATTCAGACTGAAGAATGCCGAGGCAACATACCAACACTTACTGAATTATATGGTCCACAGCCGTAGTGAAAGGCCCATGGAAGTCAATATCGATGATACAATTATGGAGTCCAAGCGATCAACCTACTACATTTCAAGTCTGACAGATATGTTCAACATCTGAATGAAGCTACACCCTTTGAAGTGCTCGTTTGGCGTTGTGTCGCGAAAGCTTCCTGGCCTCATAGTTAGCTCACATGAAATCGAAATTAACCCTGATCAATTTCAACGATCCTAAACATCCATGAACAGCAAAGAATTAAAGTTGTCTGATGCTTGGCAGGAAAGTTGGCACCACTTGCAGGTAAGAAGGATAGGGTCCAGAAACTAGCCTATAATGTGAGCAAGAAGGTAGCCGTGGTAGAACGCAACTACCCAAAGATTGAAAAGCTTGTCTACAGCTTGCTGATTGTTCTGAGAAAGCTCCCCTGCTACTTCCTAGTTCATCTTATTGTGATACACACTCATTAGCCGCTACGGCAGGGCCTGCATCGACTTGAGGCATCTGGAAAGTTGCTCGAACGGAACATAGTGTTGAACCAGTTTGATCTCAATTCCCTCCTAAAGAGGTCCATACAAGGGCAAGCGTTAGCCGACTTCATCGCTGAATGTACCGTTCCCGAAGAGGATATGTTAGATGAAGAAGATGGCCCCTCGAAATGAAAGATGAAATCAAGCATCTGGAAACTGTATACAGACAGTGCAAGAAATGATCGACGATCCAAACGTTGGAATTTTGCAGATAATCCCGGAAAGGAATTCCAGGTGGAGGAACCACAATTCGCAGCTCACCTAGAATAGGAAGAAGAGTCGTTGGATGGATTGGAGCGTTATAACATATCTCATGTCCTATGAATAGAAAATCAAAAGGCGAATAATCTGGGTAAGTTAGAAGGTTCCGACAATCCAGAAAAGACGAAGATGATCCCCATCGAGACACTATAAAATCCAACAATTGATCAGATGGAAGTTGATCCAGTATTGGAGACTGAACCCAGAAGAGAGTCGTGGATAACTCCATGATAAACCTCCTGCAGCACAGAATGCATCTAGCAAGGTGAGGTGAAAGGCCTGCCATCATTCTTTATGCCTTGAGATATGACATGCAATTCGACATTGCCCATTTTCCTTGGAAGGTTGTCCCAAGATCGACACAGACGATTCTCATTGTTGAATTTATCGCCCTGAATGGTTTGATAGAATCACTAGTCAACTTCCCGCTAGATGGGAAATGTACATGAATGAAATATCTAAAGAGCGAAGCTTTGGAATTAGAAAGTGAAGATTCACACTTCCACTCCTTTCATCAATTATTCGCCAAGTAACTCGTTCCCCAGACGCTGGGGGAAATTAGAGATTTGAGCGCGGTTCGCTCGAGATTACATCTGATTCAAGGCTGATACCTCTTAGATTTGTATAACCGACTGCCTTAGTCTTGCTCGAAGATTGGAAAGTTAAAGGTTTGGAACACTTGAGCACAAATGTTGAATGATTGTCTACATACCATCCTCTTGTCCCCGATACGGGATCGAAGGCATAGCAGCAAACTTATGAGATATGACTATTTCACCAGCAGCAGTATCCTATTTCCTATCATAGAAAGTGCAAAAGTTTCTATAAACATGAATCCATTGTTCTCATGCCAATTGCCATCCTAACACCAAGGCGATGATATGCTACCATTAGAGATACAGTCATGACTTCCTAGCACTCTATCCTTACCCTCAGCATGGGGGCAAAAAGGCGATTCAAAGGAGATGCGACCTCATCACTCGCCTATGATACTTTCCTAACCGTCTTTGCCATCTCAAGACCCCGATCAAGGTCTATTCATTTTTGGGATTGCCGCCCCATGATAGTTTGAAAATATATCCTTCATAAACTAAGAGACTTTGGCAGCCCTTCACTTGAAGAGATAGCGCAAAGAAAAATGGACCTGCAATGAACGTGCAATGCCATTTTCACTCAGAATGATACTCATTCCTTTAACAGGATTATCCTTTAGCCATGACTCTTGTATTTGCATGCTTTATGAGTAATTGATGTGATTAACTTAGATGAATTAATTTGTGAATGGTGTAGGTACCTAGGATCTGGTGCCAATTAGACTTCTAACACCCTCATGAGGAATTATAGATCATTACCATAACGAGCCCGATTGAACTACTCGTTTACAAAGCCACACCCTCCTTCTAAAGAAAGTTGTATAGCTTAAGGTGGATCCGAGATGACCATCCAAGCCTTGGCTCACACGTGGCAGACCACAAGACAACTGCACATAAATCATCAAATTGCAAAGTCGGAGTCCGACTCCAGATGGACGCGGTGTGACCGTCTATATGGCTCGATCCTATCCTCAATGCTACCAGATTACTTGAATCCTGACGGGGGGCAGTAGTGCCCATTAATATCCTTACTTTTCAATTATAAGATTTGCTTTTACATGCCACTTGAGTTATTGACATGACTAATTCGTGCGATATGAATGATGCAGGTACCCGGAGTTTGGTGCCAACTACTCCTCCCATAGATTGTTTGGAGGAACACAAAGCCTTGGCAAACGTTTCCCAACTGTTTAACTGACTGATGCTATCCACAGAGATTGGATAGAAATATAAACCTAGGATGAGTGTGACCCGACCACTTGTCAGGAAAGCTCCATTCGCCAGAGTGAAGCGTGGAGCATGGACCAGAACCGATGTCGAGAACGACACCCAAAACGGCAGAGTCCCACTCTTTGAACTAGAGTGTAGAAGGAACGCTGGGGCGAATGATATGACCGTTCGCCTGAACCACTCTAACTCTCATGATTCAAGAGAGAGTATAAAGGACCAGAGAGAATGTCCAAGAGGCGTAAAGGTGCACCGTGACTAAAACCGCCTCGAAATACACTCTAACCCGTTGAAGGATCGGAAGAGTATAAAGGCGCTAGAGACTTAGTGCCCCCAGAACTTCTGCCCGGTTGAAGGATCGGTGAGCAGACTAAGAACCGAGCTCGAACTGTAACCCGCTAAAGGATCGGGAGAGTATAAAGGCGCTAGAGACTTAGCGCCCCCAAGAACTCCTACCCTGCTGAAGGATCGGGGAGCAGACTGAAAGCTGAGTTCGAACTCCAGAGAGAGTATAAAGGCATAGATTAAAATGACAGTCAAGGGCTCCTACTCCACCGGAGTGTCGGGGGCGAAACTGAAAGCCGAGCCCAGATCCTCCATGTCCGGACATGGGGGCAACACAGTTATGGTCCTAATCAATCCTCAGAAAGCCCTGGCCAAGCACAAAGTTAATGATCGATTGGGGGCATACCCATACATACATACTACTTTAGTGCATTTTCATTTATAGTTGCATTGATAACTTATAATGTTTCATTTACCAAGTGCAGGTTCGTAGAACAAAGCTAAACAAAACGCGAGGGCCGCACTCGCAACAACAATAGCAGACCAGTAGAAAGCAACTAAAGGGGGACGTGCAGGAGGCTGCCACCAATGCCCAATGATAAACTTCCTATGCAGTTCAAGGCGGCGACCGAAAGGAAGCCTTGAGAATGAATTTTCCAATGACATGTCATGCGACTTAATATTCGCGACTGGGAAGGACCCGGCGAAGCCCTGGGATTTTTGGATTTCTATCCGGCCTTAATACGATCCTGAGCGGTCGTTGGTTTTCCGATCATAATACGATCTGGCACGATCGTGGCGTTCAGGATTAAAGATTTCCCCGACTATCCAGAATATGCCATCCTTCGTCTAAATTTTAAAGGGAATTGATCCGACTATCTGTCTTATGCCGTTACCCCTGAACTGGGGGCATAACCATCGAAAATATTCACAAACGGCATAGCTTACGTGCTTGTATTTAACTTATGTTGTGATCTTTACAGGCCCCTTGAGGTCCATAAAACGGATGTAGAGAGAATGTCCATTTGCTAGTCCAAACTTACTTCCAGACTGGAAAGTTCAGATAAGGCTGGGCATATCCTATGCAGTAATTAGGGCCTGGATAGGAGACAAGACATTAGCATGGACCGAATATCAACTTATCAATTTTCACCCAACTCTGACTCATGATGCGAAGAGGGAGTATGAAAAACATGGATTTGAAGTCTACTACTCAGAACAAAACCCCCATGGATGGGGGCACGAAATATGAGCCTTAGGCATCATAGTTTTACTACCCGATGTCTATATTCAGAATTGAATGATAGAAGCCTGATTGATGGCTACTACTCATGTGGAACCAAGAAGCCCGAGGCCTGCCTTTACCTATTTCAAGACTTCACGCTAGAGGCACCAGCGCCGAATCAGAAGGCCAAGCAGCAATCATCAATTCGCTGGAAATGATAAAATTGAAATTCAAGCAATAACGAACTTGGCACAGTCAGATAGCAACCATCAGCTCGGGTTGAACACGAGCCAACCGGAAGGCATGCAACATGCGGCTCCGATTCAGAACATCATGGATGGAAACATGGTCAATAGAACAACTACCTGCAACATCTTAAATGAGAATGAAAGAATTGTAACAAACTCAGGTCATGCACGACTAGCATTAGCCCCAACCCGAATGGATACTCGAGCGATATTTCACACTCAGCTTCAAGCAAGAACGCGACAATTGGAAGATCAGGAACCCGGTCGGGTCGAATAACTCGAACTATGACCCGGGGGCAATATTGAAGCAGAAACAAAAACTCAACAAAGACCCCCTTTGTAATCTCAGATTCAATGCTGGGGGCACCAACCATGATACTGACAATATGCAGCAATTTTTTGATGGCAACCTGCTTGCCAGTTTGATTCGGCGCCTCTTGAGATGCGACACTTCTCAAGATGATATGGATAATGACAATCACAACCCTTACACATAGGACATCAGGATCCCCTGTTATTCCCCCAGATTTTAAATTTTCTCTATAACGAGATTTTCTTAGAAGCTTTGATGAAATCAAACCTGAGGTGGACATACTTCCATGACAAGAAGGTGTTAACGTCGAGAAGAAGGACCAAGATGCTTTTACGACTAAAGAATGAAGCACCTTCCAATTCCTAAAATGATAAGGACAAAGGAAAATCCCTAGAAAACAATGACAAGAATGTGCAATTCCAAAGAGAATCTATACCACTAATCGACCTCATGATCTTGTTTGTCAAGTTCAATTGAACCGAGCATGAGAAAGAGACTCAACAAGACTGTGATGACCATTTCAGACTATGCTGAAGCATAAACGGAGGGGCCCAGCTGACTTCACAACAACATTTATCCACTCGCATTTAGCAAGATTACTTAACTCCACAACTGATCCAATGGGAGTAATCGAATTTGCTGACGTTCGATGAGGCAATCCTCACTATCCGACCAAAGAGTGGAGACAATATCAAAGCAAATATAATTCGAACATTTGCGTATACAACACCAACTTTTTCTGATTCGAGAGAAAGCACTAAATGTCTTGGGTCGACTAAGATTATTGAACCTGTAACTTTTACCCGATGCAATGACTGGAAGTATAAGACCCTGAAGATTGGATGCCCGATTGACTTAATTTAGCCCCCATCGAAGCTGGGGGCGTAAACCCTGACTTCGCTTATCCTCCGATGGCACTAAGGGCACGATCGTCGATGCACGGGCTGACCATGAAGACGACCGTGGCTAGGAGCAAGATTCAAGACATGTACAATACGCCTTTGGAGTATGAACCGACTCATCTTTTCCAACCAAGAGAGCTAGCTGGCGGATCAAATGTGAACTTAAAGACTCTTACTACACCAGATGGAAGGTATGACGAACTTATCCACTGCCTTACGACAGTGACGATCATACGAGCATTAGTTAACATGATTTCAACTACATCTCTTGCTGACGTGCATGTGATTATTGAATTACGAAACAATCCAGAGCGATTATGGATTCCTTAAAATATGGCCCGATACGACCGTGGATTCTTTATTTTTATTTTTTTTGGCATGATCCAAAGTGATTGTGGCTTTCGAGATCCTTATTGTTACGATTTGATGCTATCGCGGAGCCCTATATTAATACCCCGATGCCGAGATAGTTTAAAGTCGAGTACGGATGACATATTCACATATTGATTCTGATGTGCTTTATCCCAGCAGCAGATAACAGCTCGGAGACTGAAGATCCTTGAACTACCCCATTATTTGGGTGGCTACTTAATACAAAGACTCACATGTAAGAGAAAGTCCAACCCAACCATGTGCTCGACTTACATGGAATGATGACATTGTTTGGTAATGACCTGTGCGTGTTGAATCACGCTCGAGAGCCGACAATTTAGCATGACTTCTGACGGATGAATTAGATCTTTTGATTCGACAAGGTTTAAACAATTTCTTGATCGTCTCGAATACTCCTCCTATAGAGCTTGGCCTGACTAGCTCCAAGGAAAGCAATGCAACAATTGGATAAAGCCATCTCAAGGATAAATGAAGTTCCAGAGAGATTTAGCTCGACACATTCAAAGCACATCTCATCTGCGATAAGATGTACTTTTGGGGACAAAATGTTTGCCTGCTTTGTGACCAGGCTACCCAAAGCAAAGATCATATTGACACACTTCTGTTAAAATGCTGTCACATATGGAATCTCCGGATAACATCACACTCCGGCATTGGAAGCATCGTCAGAAGACACAGGGCAGTTTGGTCAAAATCACAACATCAGTATAAACTGGCCCGAAACCCCTATCAAACGACCTCATTTGGATATATTCACATCAAATACTTGTAGCCCTTTGAATTAGCTTCAAATAGAGCTTTCGTTTGGTCCAATCGGCCTTACGGTTTGGAAGTTATGTCTGTTTCCGTGAACGCATGCAGAAATATGAAAAACATGGATTTCGGCATTTTTGAAGACCGGTTCGTGAGCACCCCTAGGGCGGATCGTGACCACCCTCTAGGCGCGGATCGTGACCTCCCCCTGGGGTCGGATCGTGACCACCCCATGGGGGCGGATCGTGACCGCCCCTTGGGGTCGGATCGTGACCACCCCATGGGGTCGGATCGTGACCAACCCCTGGGGTCGGATCGTGACCACCCCCGGGGTCGGTCCGTGACCATACATGCTGACCATCACCATCAAGACCATTACCAACTCACCACCCCGGACCACGAACCGTGACCACGAACCGCAACCAGGACCCGCTACTACGCATGTAGATTTTGACTTATTCTTGAGGCTATGATTGCTCCTACTTTCTCGGATCGGGTGCCACGTGTCCTACCACGACCTGATCAACATATGGGCTCTCCTACAACTATAAATACACCTCCAGAGGGCATCTTCAGGGGACTTTTGGCATCTCAACATCCATGGCTTCCATGGCTAACACTTCCCCATGAACAACCACCATTTTCCTCAATAAAATCAATGAATTCAGAGAGAATTATTCATTGAATTCGAATGATTGAGAGACAATCTTTATTGTAATTGTAATCTGTGAATGAAATGAGAAAACATGAAGTGGACGTAGGCTCGTTAACGCCGAACCACTATAAAAATCATGTTGTCTTGCTTTTTCTCTTATTTTTCAGTTATTCCTTCATATCCTATGCTCGAAATACGATGATTTGGGTGTTAGGACCATTTTTTGGTCTAACACTATACAAGTTTCTCCTTCCTCTCAAAAAAAAATAAAAAAAAAATAGAAAGAATTTTCTTTTTGCAATTTTGCCAGCTTCTGTTTTATTTCTTTCCTCTTTTCTTCTTCTTTGCCAAATCTTCTTTCACAAT
This sequence comes from Allium sativum, assembly GCA_030737875.1. NCBI lineage: Eukaryota > Viridiplantae > Streptophyta > Magnoliopsida > Asparagales > Amaryllidaceae > Allium > Allium sativum. Next base: position 12,907,557 of record JASFAX010000033.1, read on the forward strand.
TTTTTTTCATTACTTTCAATTCCTTTCATATTTTCTAATTAAAAAAACTCGCCATTTCTTTTCTGATTTATTTCTCAATCTTCTCTCCAATTGTTTTCCTCTATATCTTTCCTTTTTTTTTACAATCTCCTTCCAATTTCTTTCTTTTCTTCTTTTACAAGTCTTAAAAAAAATCCTTTTTTTAACAATTCATTTCTTTTATTTCTTTCCTGTTTTCCTTTTGTTTTCTTATATATATATATATATATATATATATATATAAAAATCTTGGTTGATTAATTGGTTATTAAAACATGGATACCATAATCTTCTAAATCAAGAGAAAAAAATCTTTCCTTTTTGCAACATTGCCAATTCTTTTTCGGTATCTTTCTCAGTTTTCTTTTCATCTTCTTCTATATAATCTTTCCATCCTTCTATTTACCATTTCTTTATTATTATTAAAAAAAAGTCTCCTTTTCTTTCTCGGTTCTCTACCACAAAACTGTGTCCGCAACCATCTACTCAGCTCTCCTCAGCGATACCAGTCAATCACCATCTCCTACAATAACTCATCACCACACCAACAATTCCCCCATGTTCAAACACATCCATATTTCTCACTGTTCCTCAAATAGCACTTCAATCATCATATCTCCCCAAATCCACGTTGCCGCAAACCATGACCTCAATTCCTTCCATCACAACATCCAAATTGCAACCCAAATTCACTGACCGCATCAGCAAACACCGAAATTCCTACTATCAAAATCACTTATTCGAATCGCTTGAAAACCAAGCCATACACCACCTTTATCCCCAATTAATCGATTCCAAATCGAAGTCCACCCTGCTCCGAAACCCATTAGCATCCCACCCAAATCTGCGATCTTCAGCAACTCCAGAAACCAAATCCTCAAATCGAAATCAATCGCCTGAGTAAACCCGTTCAAAAAATAAAATAAAAAGGATTTGTGACTGCGATTTTGTTTTTTGAGAGATTTGAGGGGCGTTATTTGTTTACTTCTATAAAGAGGTCCTGTTAGTCTTTGTATTTGGAGAGAGAGGGTTGGTAGTTAATTAATTTGAGTGGTCCAAATTTTGTTGGTGCGTGGGTCCTTAGTGGCACTCATTAGTTTTAAATTTCTATTTCCTTGTTGTATGAGTCTGGGTTGAGTCTACTTTTTTTAGTTCTTTCCTTTCTTTGAGTCTTAATTTGGTTATTAAGCTTGGTATATTTTATTTTCCTGAGTCAAGTTTTCGTAGTTCTATGGTGTTTTATTTTTTATTTTTTTTAACTGAGTGGTTTTGCTTGTTTTATTTCTTTTTGTTGAGTCTAGTTTTGTTCATTCATTTAGTTTAGTCAGTTTTTGGTTTAGTTTTTATTCCAATTGAGTTTTCTTTTTTCATTTTGTTTGTTTCTTTGTTTCCTTTCATAAAAAAAACACCCAAAAAAAATCACTTGTCAACTGTATATATATCGTCTTCATTTTCAGGTTGCAGAAAATCTCAAGGAGGATTACTTCCACAAACACTACTTTGCTTGGTTCTACGCTCGCTTGCTTAACAAAAAATTGCCGCTAAATTTTTTTTTGCTAATCTGCATGCATTGCTATATGTTTTATTTCCTTGTTTTTATTTTATTTGCATTGTTGTTTGCTTGCATTTGCATTTAAAAAAGTAAATAAATATAAATAAAAAATCATTCGTAGCTGCATTGTTAATTCACGTTTAATTTATGTTTTGCATTCATTTTATTTTATTTTTTATTTTTCTAAGGACACTGTTATATTTTGACAACTTGATTTCTTACAAACGATTTATTTCTTGGTGTCTAGACTACGACAGAGTAATAACTATTTATAAATATTATGGTGATTCGTAAATATTATAACGGTTGTTCCTCTGAAGGTACTTAAACCTTCGGCTGCATTGCTAGGGTGATCCTAGTGCACCGATAACTCCTGTCCATTAACCGGCTGAGAAATTTTTTGTTGAAATTAATCTAACCGTCATTATATTATTTTAGTAATTTGTAAATAAGCAATTTGCATTCATATAGTTGTATTAGGATCGTGCATATTTAAAAAAAATCCAAAATCTAAAAAAAAAATACAATTTTCTTTTGTGAATATTTCTTTTTCTCATACCAAAAAAAAACTTTAAAAAAAAAAGGGCTTTCTTGAAAATGTCCCAATTTCCTTATTCCTACGGATTTTACAATAGTTGTGAAAATCAATATAATCCATATAATTTTATACCGAATTCATATGGATATTTTAATAAGAACAATTGTACAAACAATTTGAATTTTATGCCACCAACTTTTCAAAATTTTCAAAATAATCCTAATTGTACACCACCAAATTTTCAAAATGATGATCAACTCTCAACTCTTGAAAAACATATTGAATCTTTACTTGAAATGAGCATACAACAAAACCAAAAAATAAAGGAACTCTGTAATTCATACATGTGCAACAATTCAAGTGAAAGTTTTCAAAATAATCAAAATTTGGTTTCATCTCCAAATTCAAATGATTTTGATTATAACCCTTGTCAATCCAATTTTGAACTCCAAAATGAATTGCAAATTCAAAATGGAAATGTAAATCACTTTTCAAATGATTTTGGCAATGGGAATAATTTCAAGTGCGATGCAACTGAAAAATTTTGTTCTCAATAATTTCAAATTGAATATTCTCATGGAAATAATTATAAATTTGATTTTGTTGAGCAAACAAACGGAATTGACGACCACTTGAAGTTTCGTGAGAAACAAAAACAAGTCCATACGTGTGACGATTCAAATAAAAATCCACCTTTGCCCATGATCGACGATTTTCAAATCACAACTTTTGAAATTTATGAAAATCTTAATGAAGTTATTGAAATCTCTGTGATTGATTTGAATTTAAATTCTCTTGAAAACGAAGACGTCAATCTTCAATTTGATCTTCCTCTCTCAGATTCTGAAAATTTTGAAAATTAAGCAACTTTAGATTGTCAACATGACAAAAATTATGAAGTTGTTAACAACTGTTTAGGTGAGGACGACTTTAATAAGCGAAAACTTCTTAAACTGATTGACGATGATGTTGTTGGGTCTGAAACTGAAAATGAAAATTTTGAAAACTTTGAAATTTTTGAGGTTGAAAATAACGTAACTACTGAATGTGATCTTGAACACAATGACGATTTTTTAACAACTGTTGAAACTCCTTGCGACTTAATCGTTTCAACTGAACCTCACTGTGATCACTTGTTTTTCAAAGAAAAATTTCTGCAGTATATGAACTATTTTTGGAATAACACTGTTTTGAGAAAACATGATTTCGAAATTTACTGAAAATTCATTTGTTTGGTTTTGACTTTAGGTTTACGAATGAACCTTTAGTTAACAAAATATCAAAGCAAAACCGAACAATATTTCTCAAAACAAGTGTGGGTGTGAGAATGATGCTCAATTTATACATCATCTGAACAAATCAAACTTTGTTTTTCAAACTCTTACTGAACCCTGTCTCAATGACCTCTCTTTAGTTTCTATAGAAATTCAATTTGATTTTAGGATCAATTGAAAGCTCAAAATTTTAAAATTAGCAACTCATAATTTTGAAAAAACAAAATTTGTTTTTCCAAATCTGAAAGGCAATATAAAATTCTTTATGATTTGGTTTTCTGTGCTTAATCTGTGTCTTATAATCCTTATGAGGCCGATCCATTAGTCCATTGTGGACCGGTTCATTTGTTCTATGACTGCATATTTTCTGCACGCACATTTGGTAAGTCTCACTAACCCTCTTTTGTACATATGTATATATTTCTCTTCCATTCCCTCATTGTGTCATGCATTGACTATAGGACACAGTCGAAATCAAGTGTGGGGGGAGTCTCATTTTCATTCTGTTTTGCATAGTTTAAGTTTGCACTTTTTTTCCTTTCTCTTCTTTTTAAAAAATCTCTTTAAAAAAAAAGAGTTTCGCTCTTCTATTTATTTTTAAATAAGACATGATGGAGTTAGCATATAATTTGGGTTGTTCGATTAAAGTGTTTGGAAATTTACTTCTTAGCGGATAACGAAAGGAATGTTTGAATTATGAGCAATTTTGGTGTAACTGGTATATAGGGAGACTCGTAGGTGATGAGTATGAAATGTTTTCTGAATGTAATCCAATTAAATGAATGGTTGATTTAGACTAGCGATAACATTTTAGATCATTTAAGTGATATTCTCGCTTAACATTCTCTTATATATATATATATATATATATATATATATATATATATAAAGAATATATATAATAATCCAAGGGTATCCAACATTGCTAGTACATCTGGCGTTGGTTTGCAAACCTGCCAAGCTCTTGCCGACACCTTGTTGACAAAGTCAACGTCGGTATACCTTGGTCTCATTTTATGAGTTGGAAACCTTAGGATTACCGACCCTCACGTAAGTCATAATGCAGTGTAGGGGTGGTATGCCTAGGTATTTGTAAATAATAGTAATGTAAATATTTGGTAATAAAGAGAGAGTTAGCACTTAAAATCCAAGCACACTCTTCACTTATTCGACCTAACTTGTTAACCAAAAGGAAGTTGAGATGCCGTTTTGCGATTGTTGATATCAATTATAGAATTCGTTTCATATTTTCACTATGTTTCTACCAAAACAACTAGCCAAGCTGGAGTTTGTGATGATAACATGAATTTTGTTTGAAGTTTTGATGAGTAACAGACTCGAATTTCATAGCGACGACCCAAATTTATGTTAACTCATTTGTGTAATATTTAAAAGTAAACTATCCATTTGTAAATATTCCTTTAAAAGCTTGCATTCATCTTGTAAATATTTTCTAATCTTGTATTTTAAATATTTTTTGTGTTCAACTTTTGGATTTTGTTGGTAGTATCCGCTGAAAACCCTCATGAGACAACACTCGTCCTACTGGGGACACCCAGAGGTTTAACGGCTTGTTGCATACACTTAATGCAATCATGCTCCCTACGAAAACGGATTTATCTTAGTTTATTTTATTTTATTCGGAGACGTCTATAAAGATAAGAGTGGGGGTATTTGACGTGCACGTAAAAATGCACATTTATATTCATATATTTATCCTTGTTCAGTTTAAATAAATGTCATATGTGGGTATTTTACCGCGTTTAAACCATAATTCATTTGATTTCAAAATATCATACATTCATCATCATACAAAGGAAAAATGGTCATTTTTTGTGCTTATGTTATTTTGAGAAATTTTAGTACGGATTTATCTTAGTTTATTTTATTTTATTCGGAGACGTCTATAAAGATAAGAGTGGGGGTATTTGATGTGCACATAAAAATGCACATTTATATTCATATATTTATCCTTGTTTAGTTTAAATAAATGTCATATGTGGGTATTTTACCGCGTTTAAACCATAATTCAATTGATTTCAAAATATCATACATTCATCATCATACAAAGGAAAAATGGTCATTTTTTGTGCTTATGCTATTTTGAGAAATTTTACTTGGACATTTTTCATTATTTTTGTAGAAATTTGGTGCATATGGAAGAGGGCTTCATAGATCGTACTAAATGCATACAAAGGAAAAAAGAGTAAATCAATGCCTTGCCAAAAAAAGGAATCAATTCAAATAAAATATTGGTGGAGGACCCCACCCACTCTCCCTCCTTCTTTAGTGGAGACAAAACAAGCCTTCATGAATCATTATTGCTAAAAACAAAAGGAAGCCTAATGAAGGGAATTCTTGGTAGCACTCTAAAAGTTGAATTAGGGTTTTACCCATTTATATATAACCCCTGTATGTTGATGTAAAAAGGATCTTGGATTTTATTTAGTTTGGAGTGGAGGCTGAAATCAAAACCTCTATTTTTCTTCCATGGCTTCTTAGCCATTTCTCTTATGTAATCTCAGTTTAATGCAATTTTATTTCGTTTTCATTTAGTTCTTGTTATTTACTTTATGTATTAGTGTAGATTTATTTTATGCAATTAGAATAGATTTTCTTTTATTTAGTTCTCTATTTTTATTGTTTTTCAATGTTGAAATCTATTGGTGTTGAAATAGTCACACAAATGAGGAGCTAAACTCCTTTAATTTAGGGGTGATGAAGCACTCTAATCACATAGATTCAACATAGTTTATTTTTCAAGCTCTCTACTTGTGCTTATTAAAGAATGGATGTTTAGTGTATTCTGTTAATCATGCTTGGTTTTGATGATCTACGCCTCTAATTAATTGAGGATAGATCATGCTTGATTAAATGACACAACAAAATTTGTCTTTTCATCTATATATGATTTTGGCAAAAAGAGGAAGTGTTAATCAACATTTGATATTCAATATTACTAACTAATAGTAAATAGAGTATTCTCAAAATTGATGTTGCTTTCAACTTGTTGTCTTTTTCATGAGAATTGAATAGTGAATTAGATTTGTGCTATAGTTTGATGACTTATGTTATGCTAATTAATAGTATAAATATGTCATACTTATGATAAACACAATAACTAATCTCACTTATGACAAAACGAATAGAGATCATAACTTCATCATGTTGATTTGTGTGATCTAGAGAGTGAAAATGCCTCTAAATTGCTCTTAACCAATTGTTTCAATCTCAATTTAGTCATTAGTTTTGTTAAATTTTAGTTAACACTTATTAAAGTTTGATTTAATTTGATTGAATAGAATTTAAAATTATTCTTTCCCCGTGGATTGACTCTTATTCGCTAATGTACTACAAGTGTACGTTGTGCGCTTGCGGTTTATTAAACTTCGCGATAGTATTCTAATTCATAGAGTATTTGTCGTTGAACAGGAAGGCAGGTCCATGAAGGCCTCCTGTTCTATTCTTTTTTGTCTTCGGCTCTGTTTATTTGCTGACATATCTGATGCACTCGAAACAAGGCTACTTTCAAAGAGACTCTATGGCGTCTTCTTCCATCATTCATAGGGTTAAGGATTATGTTTGTAACAATATTTTACGTGTCGAGAGATCATTAAATAATTCTATTTTATTTCTAATGGGTGGATCATTCTTTGATTTTAGTATGTCATTCATGGGGATGTGAGACATGTCCATGGTTTTTACCAAATTCAAGTTGACGATTTTACCGTTGAATTTACAGTTTTGGCCATAACTTTTGATATAAATCGAATCAAGTGCTGAAATTGGTTCCATTAGATCAGAATGGTGGTTCAAAATTTCATAGAGTGGTCATTTGAAGGATTTGGTTCAGCGGTTTAGGAGGAATCACTGTTTTAAGTTTCAGCTGCTATTTAGGTAGACTACTAGCAAATAATGGATTGGTTAGCCAAACCAATTAGACCTAGGATCAACAGATATAAATAGGGGGCCTTGGGGAGATAACTAGGGTTACTCTATTCATTCTAAGATTTACGTTAGGTGTCTGTGATTCTCCGGTTCAACCTAATGCCCTATTTCTCCATTCTTTTCATATATATTCATCGTAGATTATATCTAAAAGATAAATCATCATTGAGGAGGATCATATCACATCAAATTGCATCAAATTCAAGTAGTTTTAGTGCTTTCCAGATCTGATTACATTGAATTTACATCAAATTAAGGATTAGGTGAGTGAAAGATATCTCTCACACGGAAACTATGGACTGTATGGATAAATTAGGATCATATTCATATGTTATATGTTAAAATCACCTTGGATATTATCATATATGTTTAATTTAGATTTGAAACCCTAGGAAAACCTAATTTATCATATTAACCAGATAATTGGTAGATTAATCATGTTTATTCATATGTTTAGATCCAAATCATGTTAGATCTTATGTTCATGATATGTTTATGCTATATTTGTGGATAGTTCATGTTTGTATGTTCAGTGTTATTTGATTTGATATTTGTTTTGGTTGAATTTAATCCATTGTTTTTTAGAAATGGTTGTTGTAGATCTTAGGATAGAAGAACAAAGAAAATCAAAGGTTAAGATGATCAGATTCAGAAGAAACTTGGTGGAGGGGCTCTGGAAGACGAGAGATGGAAGCATAAAAATTTTCATCCAAAAATATGCCAAGTGCATGGGTCGGCGCCGACCCATGAGGTATGTCGGGCGGCAGTGATTTTTGGAGCATGGCTTTGTTTTGATGAGTCTAGGCTACTAGTGAATTTTTGTGACATTCTGAGTTGATTTAGGATAGGTCAAAGGCTGACCTCTAGAGGTATGGATGGACCGACAAAAGCTTTAATACCAGCGTCGAAACGACTGGAGAATGGACTGGTAGGATTTACTCGAGGTGAGGAAGGACCGAAGCCAAACATTTAGTGAAAAATCACTAAGTGTACGGGTTGACATCGGCCCATGATAGGTCCACACTGACCCATGGAGGAAGGTTGGGTGATGGTGAGTTTTGGGGAGCTTGGTTGTTTTTGCTTCTGGAGTTTATTGGTGAAGTTCGGATGGAAATGCACTTCAGATGATTGATGTGAAAATCAAAGATGGATGATGCTACGATTGAGAACTTGTATTGGAGTGGTCGGAGCCGCATTGATGTGACACTGGTCGTGGTTCAATATACGATCAAGTATGATGATGGATTGACATGATGGAAGTCAATATGGATGATAATGGAACGGTTTGAGAATAAATTGAGTCGCCGAGATGAAAAGTTTGACAGATTTGATGTGCCAAGGAATCATTGGTTGTCGAAGTGGTCCATCGGACTCAAAACAGGGGTATCGTGGGGATGCCCATTAGGATCAGATTCAAGAGGTCGCGTACCCTGGGCAGCCATGATGGGCCTAGTTATAGAGAATGGAATAGACAAACATACGATTCACGATGGAATATGTTAGTTTGGCTAGAACCGGGATTTTCCATTAGCACTTTTGCTCGTTGAAAAGAAAATTCGATAGTCAATGGATTCAAGGCTGTAGACGGTGATATCTAGGATATTGGATGTTATGGTTGATTGTGTGTCTTTATTCTCAGTTTTTTCCTAGGTAGGCTATCACCGTAGGTCGTCGAAGAGAAGCGGGATCGTGGTTGTTCTTTCCTACTTCTAATGTGACATGTGATGGATGATTTTCACGTGTTAACATAATGGTTGATGGGCAGATTAGATAGTTGATCGCATATACTCATATTATCCTATGTATCCATTGCTAACTATTTTATTGCTCACTAGGACTGTTATCTGACTCAAGGTTTAATGTTTCTCTCTTATTACCTTGGGATATTCATCAATGTTGTTGATGAGCGGACTGAGTAGCAAGTAGCAGATTTGGTGTCGTTGATGAGGTGGTGACGAGCATGAGGCTGGCGTATTATTACTACCTACTACTTAGATATTTCTTTTGTATTTCCGTTGTATGTTGATGATTATTGAAGCTTTGAGGGATGCAGTGAAGCATATTGTATTCAGAGATTCATGTACTCAGATGTACTATACTAATTATTCTATGGTTTTATAGAAATTTGATTCTCTATTCAGTTGTGCTTCATTACTATATCATGTTATATATTTCATTATTATATATTATCCACGCGCTGTGAGTTATATGATAGGTTTTGTTTTTAAATTATTCTTCCCCGATTATCGTCCCATGTCGGCCTGGCATGTTAAACAACGCACTTCTTAATTTTGTGCAAGAGGTATAAGGCAATCGTCACATTTGGTATCAGAGTTTTGGTTAATCGATTTTACCCAAAGTTCGCGAGCATACAAACGTGTGAGAAACGAAATTGTAAACTTTAATGGATGATTACTATATCAAATATATAGTATAGTAGGTTAGTAAGCACTTGAACACCAATGTGGTTTTCTTTAATGTGAGTTGACTCTCGCTTCAAAGTAAGGATGAGGCGACGAACTTCAAGACAATCTACTAGGAATAAGCCCGCAACTAGAGGGGTAGGCGAGAGTAGCCAATTGAGAACTGTAGCTGATATGCACGATTATCTTGCTATGTTCGAGGCCATGATGGAAGCGATCTCAAGGATGGCCACCCCAGGAGCGGTAGTAGAGCAAGGTGTTCCTGTGCAGGCACCTAGGGTAGTTGATTTTGTGAAGCTCTGCAAGGACTACACTTCTCTGGGTGGAAAGCCGTTTACTAGTACTGAACCTACTTTTGAGATTCAGAATTGGCTGGATACTTGTGTTTGGATTTCGAAGACTTGGGAATCGACGATGCGACTAAGAGAAAACTTGCATCGAGGCAACTGCAAGGATAAGCTATGGATTGGTGGAACTCTATTACTTTGGAAGACTCCGAAGGACTAGATCACTTGGGATCAATTTAGGACTAAGTTTGAGGAGCAGTGCATTTCTACGGTCCGAAAGTCGATATTATTTAAGCGGTTTGTTGAGCTAAAGCAAGGCGGAAGGCATGCGTTTGAATATGTGACAGAGTTTGAGTCTTTACCTAAGTACGCTCATTCATATATTGAGACTCCTTGTCAAAAGAACGAGAAATTTATTTAGGGATTAGATGAGAATATTAGAAAACAACTAATTAACCATATTGATGACTCTTTTGAGAAGTTAGTTGAGAAGGCTTCGAGGAAGGAAAGTTTGTTTCCGCAAAAGGTTGAGACTATTGTTGAGAATTAAAAGGACGATTCGAAACCACAACAAGGTGGTGATAATTAGAAAAAGTGGAATGGTAAACATAAACAGCAACAACAAGGGAGAAATGGCTAGAAGAAGCCAAAGGGTGAGATTACTTGTTATAATTATCAGCAAAAAGACCGTCTTTCCAAAGGTTGTAAGAATGGGAAGGTGGAAAAAAAAATGTTTTAACTGTGATAAACCTTTGAATATGAAGAAGAATTGTCCAGAGCCACCAAAGGATAAACATAGCGTATGCTTTGGATGCTGTGCCGTCTTCGTCGAGCGGTCCGACTACCGAGGAGAAGGGGAAGAATATTGTTGTGCAAGGTACGCTTTCTATTGGAGATGTTTCAGTTTGCAATTTGTTTGACATTGGGCCATCACATTCTTTTATTTGTAATGAACTTGTTTGCATGTTAGGTTTAGAACCTGAAATCGTTGATAGACCATTAATCGTGACTAATCCAGTAGGGGGTTCGTCCAGCCTTAGCATGCTTTGTCGAGGTCTAGTTTTATCGAGTCATTGTTGCTCTTTTATGTGTGATTGTTTTGTTCTGAATTTTGGTGGGTTTGGGATTATTTTGGGTATGAACTGGTTCAAGAAGTATGCGGATATTGTTGATTGCGAGAGGCTCGAGGTAACACCTGGGAATGTGGAAGGGCGAACGAATGTGATACGTTGTCTACCAGAGGATGTAGTTCTAGTAAGCTTTTTATATTCTCTTGTGATTCCATGCAACGAGTTGTCATCTACGCCGATCGTACGAGAGTTTTCTGATGTTTTATGAAGTCAGAGGGTTGCCGACATCACCGCGAGAGATTGAGTTTCAGATTGGTTTAGTAGACGGAGCCAAACCTATTGTTATGCCTCTTAGGCGGATGACGCCTAAGGAACAACAAGAGTCAAAGGTGCAAGTTAATGATTTTTTGAGTAAGGGATTCATTCGGAGAAGTGTATCCAAGTGGGGTGCACCGGTTGTGTTTGCGACTAAGCCTGATGGATCATTGCGATTGTATGCGGTTTATCGTGAGCTGAATAAGGTGACCAAGAGGAACATGTACTGTAACGACCTGCATTCTACGTATCGGAGAATCGTAGAATATTTATTTTGTTCTCATACGAAGTAATATGGTCGTGTAACTTGGGGAAACGACTGTTGGGGTCATTTGCCAAATTCACGATTTTTGCCGAATTTTAAATGACCGTTTTGCCCTTGAAAATCTTGTTTTACCTATAACTTTTGACTGATAAGGAGTTTTGACTTGAAACCACTTCCATTGGATTCAGATGATGGTTTCTCATTCCGTAGAGTAGTCACATTGATCAAACGGACCTACCATTTGGGAGATATGGCTAAAATAAGGTTTGCAAGATGGAAAACACCTTAATCGGGCTTAATAGGATGATTAGCAACTTGGCCCATAACCCATTTCGGGATTAGGATTATGGGAGGGCTGAAAATGGTTTGGAGAAACATTCTCTTTCATTTTTTCAGCTGCCACAAACATTCCTCTAACCTTAATCATGGCCTCCATCTTACAAATCTCTCTCAAATTACTTTCTAATCACTAATGGGTCAAATCTACGTCAAATCAAGTCATATTAGCACCAAATCAGAGTTGGAGCTGCTGCACTACATAGAAATCCACGCCAAATCAATATAAGTTTCAGATCTAACATTAATTTGAGGCTAAGGTGAGTGATTTGCATGTTTATACACTAGTAATGGCTAATTAGGGGTAATTAGTGATAATTAGCAAAAATTTATACATCTAAAAATTCTAGAAAAATATGTAGAAATTCTAAAATATTATTTTATGTCACTGGTATAAATTTGGGTTAATTTGGATTAAATTTTCTAATCCTATAGTTAGATATGGTTAAATATGGTTAAGGGGAACCCTAGATTTCGGGTATGTTTGATCTACAATAGCCTAGGTAATTGATGTTTTAATGTTTTTGATTGATTCTTATGTTGCTACTACTGTTTGGTATGTTTTTTTGATGTCATAGGAAAGTTAGAATAGTTGAAAACGTTGTCGTTTGGCGAAACTAGTTTGCTGGAAAAACTACAGGATTTCGGTTCCTGAAGGGGGTATGCCTCACGAACCGATCAAGAGGATTTCAGTTCCTAAAGGGGGTATGACTCGCGAACCGCCATCAGGAGAGGGTCACGAACCGGGGTCACGAACTGCCCCTAGAAGAGGGTCACGAACCGCCCCCAGGAGAGGGTCACGAACTGCGGTCACGAACCATCACCAGGAGAGGGTCACGAACCGCCACCAGGAGAGGATCACGAACCGAGGTCACGAACTGCCACCCGGAGAGGGTTATGAACCGCCACCAGGAGAAGATCACGAACTGGACTCACGAGCCGCCACCAGGAGAGGGTCATGAACCAACCCGATGGAGCACCACGAACCATATACAGGATTTGAATTTCTACCACACGACGAAGATTGTGAACTCTTCTAAAGATCAACTCCAATTCAACTAAAACCCGAGATGCAAAGGAGGTCCAAGTGAAAATTTATTACTCAGTATCCAGATGGGAACCAACAAGATAACTTTTAGAGTTGGTCTTTGCTGCGAGACGTGTGCAAAGGGGTTATCGATATCCATAACTTTGGTCCACCATGGAGAGAGGGGGTATGTAGATGAACCAGGACCAGGGCTATGTGGTCTAGTTGACCCGATAGGGTTATTGACTATAGACCAGTGTAGTGGGGTCAGAGGTTATATGGAGTGGGACTGCGTCAGGGTTCTAAAGGGCAAAGTGGTCGTAGCAATAGCTGTACAGAGTCGGACTCCATCAGGGCCCCAATAGATCTGGTGATCAAAGCGGTGGATATCGTATGCTTTACGCATTGAGTGAAAGATGTGAGGATGTTTGCTATGTTTGATGTTTGCTATCACCATGACATGAACACTCCCATTTTTACACTATATGTTAGTGTTACCTTAGAGTACTGTACATCTTGTTTTGTTAACTCTTTGGTTAGAGGTCTAGGTCAGGTATGATTTCTTATACCTGTTATTGCTCTATTTATTGGTATAGATTTGCTATCGTTCATACCAGACTTTTGTCTGACCCAGAGTTTTATATCTCTTCTTATTACTCTGGGTGCTCTTAAACGAGCAAACTAGAGACAGGTTAGGTGGTTATGCACGAGTAGCTGTCCGAAGACGAGCAGGAGGCTTCCACGTACTATATACATATATTCTCCCTGTGTTGTTGCTGGTCACTGCTTTAGGCATTAGTAGTGTACCTCTTTTAGTTCCTTTTTAGAAACAGTATTTTGACGTTGTAATAATGGTTTGGATCATAATTTGTATTTTGGATTCCGCTACTCTGATGGATATGGTTTAATTTTCAAGTTATGCACTGTCTTGTCTGCTTTATATCAAGTATGTTATTATTATATTTTATTCCATGCGCTGTGAGATATACTACAGGTTCTTGATTATTCATAGTTTCAAATCCCTTTCTTTTGACGACTGTCCCATGCTAGTCGGACATTGACACAACGCATTTCGAGGAAATGTCTGATGGTGCAGGGATGTCGTCACACGTACCCTTTGCTGAGAATAGATGACTTGTTTGATCAACTTCACGAAGCCAAGTTGTTTTCCCAAATGGATTTGGCAACAAGACTTCACCAATTGAGAGTGCCTAGGGATAGGGTGCCGAAGACTTCTTTTAGGACACCATTCAGATTTTATGAGTGGCTGGTAATGCCGTTTGGATTGAATAATGCACAAGCATATTTTATGGATCTTATAAATTGGGTTTTCATAAATCAGTTGAACAATATCATACTTCTGTTCGTGGATGACATATTGGTATACTCAAGGAACAAGGAAGAACAAAAAATACACTTGAGAATTGTTTTGGAAATCTTGTGAAAACACCTGTTGAGGGCTAAGTTTTCTAAGTGTCACTTCTGGAAGGAAGAAGTAAGGTGCTTAGGTCATGTTGTATCGGGACAAGGAATAGCGGTGGATCCCGCTAAGGTAGAAGCAATCCATGATTGGCATCGACCCAAGAATGCGACGTATATTAGAAGTTTCCTTGGTTTAGCTGGATATTATCGATGATTTATGCAGGATTTCTCTAAGATAGCTGCACCATTAACCGGATTAGCAAAGAAAAATCAAGTCTTCGTGTGGGATGCGAAGTGTGAGAAAGCTTTTGGAATTTTGAAAGAAAGATTGACAAGTGCTCCTATATTAAATATTCCAAATGCGAATTAAGAGATGGTAGTACATAACGATGCATATTGCACTGGACTTGGAGCGTTGCTAGTGTAAAAGGATAGAGTTTTAGCTTATATGAGTCGACAACTGAAGCCGCACGTAAGAAATTACCCAACTCATGATTTAAAATTAACGACGATAGTATTTTTCTAAAGATCTGGAGGCATTATTTGTTGGGAGTTAGGTTCAAGTTTTTTACCGGTCATAAGTCGTTGAAGTGTCTTTTCTCCCAGAAGGATTTGAATCTTCGGAAGTAACAATTGTTAGAATTTCTGGCATTGTACGGTTTTGGAATAGCCTATATCCTGGAAAGGGTAACGCAGTGGCGGATGCGTTAAGTCGAAGACTTGCTAGTTTGGGAGCCATGTTTTCAAAATGGAAACATCTCGAGTATTTGTTCGGATTTGATTTTAGACCTCATTGTGAATTAACCCGAGATGTTAGCTAGCTTATAAATTAGACCAGCTCTCATTGAAAGGATTGTCAAAATCCAGAAGCAAGACGATAAGCTTGTGGAAATCGTTCAAAGGATAGAGATGAGAGTGGAACCAAAGGAGGTTTACGATTTTGAAGTCGATCGAGATGGATTGATTTGTAGGAATGGGCGACTGGTTGTTTCTGATATAGATAGATTGAGAGATGAGGTTCTGAGGGAATGTCATCGTTCTGGATCTACGATACATCCAGGAGGTAATAAGATGTATTGAGATATGAAGCGAGCTTACTATTGGGAAGGCATAAAGAGGGATGTCGGGAAATTTATCTCAAAGTGTATGAATATTCAGTTAGTTAAAGCTGAGAAGAAGAAGCCAAGTGGGTTGTTACAGCTATTGGAAGTCCCTTCGTGGAAATGGGAGCAAGCATCGATGGATTTCCTAGACAAGGGCAGGAAATGATAGTATTTGGGTTGTTCTGGATCGCTTAACCAAAAGCGCAAGGTTTATTCCTATCAGATCGACTAGGAATGCGTTGAAGTTGACTGAATTATATCTTAAGTGGATAGTCCGATTCCATGGGATTCCGAAGAGCATAGTTAGAGATCGAGATCCATTATTTACTAATGGATTCTGGAAAAGTTTGCAAGAGACGTTAGGAACCGAGCTATGTATGAGTACTACTTATCATCTCCAGACATACGGTCAGACTGAAAAGCGTTAATCGAGTATTAGAAGATCTTCTAATAGATTTCTATTGAATATTGGAGGATCGTGGGAAGATCATCTGCATTTAGTCGAGTTTTACTATAATAGTAGTTACCAGTCGAGTATTGGAATGGCACCGTATGAGGCATTATACGGTAGACCGTGTAATTCTTTATCTAGTTGGTTAGAAACTGGCGAGAAGTTGGTATTGGGACTAAGACGATAAGAGAAACTGTGGATTATATTGAAATCATTCGGCAATGAATGAAGGCATCCCAGGATCATCGGAAAAGTTATGTCGATAGGCGGCGTAAGGATTTGGAAATCTCAATAGGAGAAATGGTGTTAATTAAGATTTTGCCACTGAGGAATGTAGTTCTCTTTGAAAGGAAAGTTAGCTCCAAGGTTTGTTGGGCCGTTTCTAATTGTCGAGCGTATTAGAAAGCTCACTTATAAATTGGATTTACCTGAGAAGATGGCGAGTGTGCATATTGTGCTTCATGTATCATTCCTACGGCACTTTGTGCATGAACCAAATGTTACGGTATCTCCTAATTAGTGTGAAGATTTAGAGGTCGAACCTGAATTTTCTAGGCCTTGTAAGCCGCTTCACGTCATGGGGAATGACACGAAACAGCTTATGAGGAAGGTTGTTAAGCTAGTCAAGGTACAATAGAACGATGACCATTGCTCGTGGGAAACGGAAGAGAGTATGAGGTCGACCCATCCAGAACTCTTTGAGTGGTATGTCCCATATACCGTATCTTACTTATGCCATTATGTCTTTTGTTATTAGAATTCTTCTTGCTAGGGTAGGATTTTGATTACATGGATTATTGAATGCTAGATTGGATGATAGATTGGTTACTTGTGGATGGTAGGCATGAGGGATGTTGTGTTCCTTGTGTTTTCTTAGAATTTTGGGGGAGAATTTCCTAAAGGGGGAGAATGTAACGACCCGTATTTTATGTATCGACCGATCGTGAAATAATTATATTTTATTCCCTAGTGGTCAGATCATTCTCAGATTTTAGTATGTTGTTCATTGGGATGTGAGACATGTCCATGGTTTTTACCGAATTCAAGTTTGATAATTTTTCCCTTGATTTTACTGTTTGGGCAATAAATTTTAAAAGAAATTTAATTAGGTGCTGAGATTGGTCCATTGAATCAGAATTGTGGTTTACGACTCCATAGAGTGGTCATATAAAGGATTCGGTTCAGTGGTTTGGGAAGAATCTTTGTTTTAAGTTTCAGCTGCTATTTAGGCAGATTGGTCAGCAGCTAATGGGATGGTTAACCAAACCCATTAGACCTAGATCAGTAGATACAAATAGCGAGACTTCGGGACATAACTAGGGTTACTCTCCTCATTCCAAAATTTAGGTTGAGCGTCTGTGATTCTCTGGTTTAACCTAAGGCCCTATTTCTCCATTCTTTTCATACAAGTTCATCGTAGATTGCATCTAGAAGATAGATCATCATCAAGTAGGATTAGATCACATCAAATTGCATAAATTCAAGGGGTTTCAGCTCTGTTAAGATCTGATCTTATTGAATTTACATCAAATCAAGGACTAGGTGAGTGACAGATATCTCTCATATGGAAACTACGGGTTGTATGGTAAATTAGGATCATATTCAGATGTTATATGTTAAAATTTACCTCATATCTGATCATATGTGTTTAATTCAGGTTTAGAAACCCTAGGAAAACCTAATTTGATCATATTAACCAGATAATTGGTAGACTAATCATGTTTGTTAATATGCTTAGATCCAAATCATGCTAGATCTTATGTTCATGATATGTTTATGTTATATTTGTGGATTGATCATGTTTGTATGTTTAGTGTTGTTTGATTTGATGTTTATTTTGGTTGAATTGATTGCGTTGTTCGTTAGAAATGGTTGTCGTAGATCTTAGATTGAAGAATAGAACAAATCGGAGGTTCAGATGATCAGATTCAAATAAAACTTGGCGGAGGCGCTCTGGATTACGAGAGACGGGAGCATGAACCCATGATGGGTTGGCACCAACTCATGAGGGATAGCCAAGCGGCAGTGATTTTTGGAGCATTGCTTTACGTTGATGAGTCGAGGCTACCAGTGAATTATCATGACATTCAGTGTTGATTTGGGATGGGTCGAAGGTTGATCACTCAAGATATATGGATGGACCAGCAGAAGCTTCAATGCGAACATCGAAACGATAGGAGAACGGACCAGTAGGATGTACACGAGGTGGAGAAGGACCGAAGCCAGACACTTAGCAATAACAAAAATTCACTAAGTGTATTGGTCGACACCGACCCATGGTGGAAGTCGGGTGATGGTGAGTTTTTTGGAGTTTTGTTGGTTTGGCTTTTGGAGGTTGCTAATAAAGTTTGGATGAAAATAGACATCAAATGATTGATGTGCAACTCAAAGATGGATGGTGCTTTGATTGTGAACTCATATTGGAGTGGTCGGAGCCGGATTGATGTGACACTAGTCGTGATTCGATATACGATCCAGTATGATGATGAATTGACAGGATGGAAGTCAATCATGGATGATAATGGAACGATTCGAGAATGAACTGAGTCGCCAAGATGAAAGGCTTGACATATTTGATGCACCAGGGAATTGTTGGTTATCGAAGTTTTCTAGTGGACGCAAAGCAGGGATATCGTGGGGACGCCCATTAGGACCAGATTCGAGAGGTCGTGTACCCAGGGAAGTCATGATGGGCCTAGCTATCGAGAATGGAAAAGACAAACATATGAGTAACGATGGAATATGGTAGATTGGCTAGAACCGGGATTTTCCATTAGACCTTTTGATCGTTGAAAAGCAAATTTTATAATCAATGGATTCACGACTATAGACGGTGATAGCTAGGATATTGGGTGTTATGGATGTTATGGTTTTGTATGTGTCTTCTTCTCTGTTTTTTCCTAGGTAGGCTATCACCGTAGGTCGTCGAAGAGAAGTGGTGTAATACCGTATATTTTCTACGTTTATTAAAGTAACGAATTAAAGAATACTTGACTTTAAATTTGAGAATTAAGGGAAATGGGTTACGCCATTGCGTTCGTCTCGGAATTTTGCTTGAGATAGATTTCGAGTTTGTGTGAATCGGACTCCGTATGAAGAAGTTATGGAGTTCAAAAGATTTCATGTTTAAATAGAAAATTATATAATTAAATAATTTAATAAATAAAACAGTTCAAATTTTGAAAATCACGTGGATCAGCTAGGTGGGAAAATTCCCACCCATAGGGGTCAACTCCCCCTAGGGGGGTCGACATAGGTGTCGACCCCCCAAGAGGGGTGTCGACTGGGGTGTCGACCCCCGTATAGGGGTCGACCCCCTCGCCCAGTTCCAAACAGTGACGATTTCTGAGTTGTTGCTGAGTCACTAGGGCATAGGTGGCAATTTCTGGATAGCTCTATCTTGTTTGGATGGTTGTAATTGCTCCTAGGTTGATCTAACGGTTCACATAAGTCTAAACCTCTATAAAAGCAACCCTAATCCTCAACCCTAAATCACACAATTTCATTCCAATGAGCCACCATGCTGTCCATGGTCGACCTAGCATAGCCACCATTCATCTCCAACTAGAAAGCAAGTTGGAAGCTACGAATCAAATAAAAATTAGATAGTCTACGTCAAGGGATTGCTTTTCAGTTTCAGAAAACAGATCCCAGAAAACAAGACTTTCTTTTGTTTGTAAGTCCTGTTATTATTTAGATGTGAACAATTAAAAGTTATGATTTGTAATAAAGTGAAAACTAGAGTTATGCCTAGTTGTAAGATAATGGTGATGCTGATTCATGTCTATTCTTGTAACGATTCTATCATATATACTCATAAGACTATTGTGGTTTATTGGACTTATTATGTTGTATGTTAAACCAATCGTGTATTATGTAAATTTGGTGACTTTTTCATGTTATGTTACATGCAAGTTTTTAGGATAAGTCATGTATATGTTTAGATCTACTTTCTCCTATGTTTAGATCTATGAAAATTGGATCCAAAATGCAAGTTTACATTTACATGACTAATTGGATTTGTATAATTCTATGTAAGTCCCCGTTCATATGCTTAAGATTCATGTTTATTGGATCCAAAATAAAAGTTTACATTTACATGCCTAGTTGGATTTGTGTAATTCTATATGCTTAAGATTCATGTTAATTGGATCCAAAAAATGCATGTTCATTGTTTATGCCAACTTTATATGACACATGTTTAGTTAGATCTTATTATGTTGTATGAATGGTACATGCTCCTTTCTTTCCCCTTTTGTATATAAATTAGGCTAAGTTGCGAGCCTAACATTCTATGTAAAATTTTGCGAACGTATAACGGGGGTAACGTTTGGAAAAACCTTAAACTTCATATTACTGGCATAATTGGGCCCATAATCATATAAATGGTTAGTGGTATAAAATGGTATAATTTATATACCTAAAAATTTTGATTATGATTTAGAGGGTAAATGGGGCATGACTTGAATGGCAATAATTATGGATAATTTACATATAAATATGAAAGGTAAATATGTAAATTAAGTAAAAGGCGAATATGCCTAACCCGAGGTTAGATTGAGTTATGGTGTAAGACTGCCCGGAACCGCCCGGCACATCCAGCAACCGAAACAATATAGATCTAATGTAAGAGGTTAGTGCATTAAGCCCAAAAGAACCCGAGGTTAGATTGAGTTGCGGTGTAAGACTACCCGGAACCGACCAGCACATCCAACAACTGTAACAATACATATCTAATGTGAGTGGTTGGTGCTTTAATGAATGAATTAAAGCTAAGACAGGAATGGTCGGGTTAAGTTAATTAAGGCAACACTTAACCAATACAACATGTTAACTAAACTGATGGGTGGGGTTAGGTTAATTTGAGAACACTTAACCATTTTAACATGTCGATTAGGAAATCCTAGTAACGGGGACCCATTTTAGCAGTAACCCACATAGATGTATCATGGTGCCCTGAACAAGGCAGGGTGGGGCACAATTACTGGGCTGATTATAAGCGGTCAAAACAATGGTGGGTGGTGCATCAGTGTAGGTTCCGACAGAGTGCGGGCGTGCACACACTCCGGAGTGGAAAAAGCAGGCACTGGGCATTAGTAGTAATACATTGTGCATCTTTAATTGTGTCGGGTTGCCACCATAGGAATTGATACACCCCATAGTGGGACCAACACAGGTATTTACAATCAAGCAGGGCTGAATGACACAAGCGGTAAACGTATGTGAGTAGGAGCCGATCGATAAAGGGGATCGTTTATCTTGAACACATGGTGCTAGTTGAAACACTTGTAAGTCGGTGCAAAGATATAGTAATGAGTGCGATAGCATATTCAGTCTTATTATCTTATTTCTAGGGTGTTGTCCTTGGTTCAGTTTATTCATGTCATAATCCTTTTTCTTGTTTACATGCTAAATAATCACTGGACTTACCAGACTCATGTATGTCCTATTTTTCTTTCGTCTTCTTTCTTACGTCCCCCATCCCCAGGTCCGCAGGGAGGGAATACCTCAGCTTAGTTCAGACCATTTCAAGCTTGAAGAGAGTAGATGTATTGCTTGGATTCTCTTTCCTTGGGCCATGGCTTTGGATACACTCTTATTAGGGATTTATGCTACCTTATTGTTATTTTATGCTTCTTTATGTTTTAATCAAGACAGTGATTTTGTTGTAATAATTTGGAAGTTGGTTTGTGACAGTTTTTGTAATGTTTTAACTGAAGCACGTACTTTTGAAATAAATTTAGTTTTTTTTTTCGTTGTTCGTATGTCTGTCTTTTAAATTACCTGTATCTTTTACCTATAATGCTCCACCGAAGTTAAGGCAATCCCTTTGTGAGTGACCTTAACGGAGGTAGGGTGTTTCACTTGGTATCAGAGCCGATGGTTGCCAGATCAGATAAAAATTTTTGAAAATTAATTTTCAAAAAGAAGTTTAAAGAAGCATTTTCAAGAAAAAAATGTTGTTTTAAAAGGCATAATCTCCCCAAAGCCATATGCACTATCTTTCTATCCTTTGTTTTGAATTTTTTCTTTTTCGTTTCAGCATGTCTGGGGATCTTAACCTTTCAGAGGGCGTACCGGTACCTGGCTGGTTCAGAAGGTACCTAGAGGTTAGGGCTAATGATGCAGGACCAGCAGACGTTCCTCCTCCCCCAGTTGCAGCTGTTTCTCCTCCTCCTCCTCCTCCTCCTCGTGCAAATGCTTTCTCAACGATATGTAGGGATTTTCGAGCCATGGGTGGAAAGAACTTAAATGGGACTGAGTCATTTGTAGAAGCAAGAAACTGGCTCAAAGAAACCGAGGACTTGTTTGTTATCTTCGAAGTGGACGATAGGCAGAAGATACAGTTGGCCGTGTGGTTTCTTAAAGACGAAGTCTCTTATTGGTCGGAAGTTACTAATGCTGAGAGACCAGTTGAAACTTGGGAGGATTTCAGAATGAGGTTTGAAATGAAATTCCTCTCACAAGATGAACGTAGCCTACAGATGGAGAAGTTCTTAGCTCTCAAACAAGGAAGTATGTCGGTCAAGGAATACGCTAACCAATTCAACCAGCTGGCTAGATTTAGACTGGAGTTAGTGAACACTCCCCATAAGAAGGCTCTTCGTTTTGTTAAAGGGTTGAATAAGCCATTGCACAGCCTAGCTATGTCCCATATACCTATGGGTGCAACTTATGAGAGACTGGTAGGCATGGCACTGTTACAGGAGGAAGACAAGGATGGCAAGAAAGAGGCAAAGATGGAAGTACCTCAAGATAAATAAGTGGAGTGATCGCAGAATAAGAAGACAAATTCAAAGAAGGGCAGGAAGAACAACAAACCCTGTGACAAGAGGAAGTGTAATTTTCGTGGCATTTCTGGATATCTGATTAAGGACTGCAGAAAGAAAAGGAGTAATATAGGTGGTTGTTTTCACTGTGGCGAGACAGGACACATGGCTAAGGACTGCCCAAGAAAGCAAGGGCAAAGGAAGAGGAGTAGATCTACTTCTGGAGGGCAGGTTCACGCTCTCAGAGCAGCTCCGCAAGAACGAGGTTGAAATATTTCTGTTGAGAGTTTAGTTTATCTTTTTGATCATCTTGTTCGTACACTCTTTGATTCTGGCGCATCACACTTTTTTATATCTACTGGTTTAGTTGAATCTCTGCACCTAGACACCAACATAGTAGAGAATCCCTTGGTTGTTTCAAATCCAATTGGGGGCTCGGCTTATTTGTCAATGATTTGTTTGGATTTGGAAATTTCTATACTAAGCATTGGGTTTATATGTAATGCCTATGATTTGGGCTTCACTGGCTATGGGTCGATTCTAGGCATGGATTGGTTATCCAGTAATGGTGCCATCCTTGATTTTGAAAAGAGAGTGGTTAGACTTATGACTCGCCTCGGTAACACTCTTGAAATCTCTTGTAATCCCATGCATTCTGTTATGCTTAGCTACCTAGAATCTCTTGATGCATCTGTTGAAAACTTGCAGTCTGTTAGAGTAGTCCGTGAATACTCAGATGTATTTGAAGAGGTGAAGGGCTTACCTCCGAAGGGGGAGATAGACTTCCACATATACCTTGTTGATAATGCAAAACCCATAGATCTACCCGTTAGACACATGGCTCCAAGGGAGAGGAAAGAGCTCAGCAAGCAAGTTAAAGAACTACTCGAAAAAGGGTTCATAAGGTGGAGTATTTCTAAATGGGGTGCTCCAGTAGTATTCGCAACCAAAGAGGATGGTTCACTTCGCCTATGCGTTGAATATAGGGAGCTAACAAGATGACCAGGAAGAATAGGCACCCACTTCCAAGAATAGATGACTTGTTTGATCAGCTTGTAGGTGCATCGGTTTTCTCCCAACTGGTTCTAGCTACCGGGTTTCATCAGCTAAGAGTGGCTGAAGACAGCATTGATAAGACTGCGTTCAGAACCCCGGATGGTTTCTTCGAATGGCTTATCATGCCTTTCGGCTTGACAAACGCACCCGTTTATTTCGTTGACTTGATGAGCAGGGTGTTCAGGGAGTTCCTTAATAAGTTTGTGGTGGTCTTCGTAGACGACATTTTGATTTTCTCGAAGAATGAAGAATTGCATGCTTTGCATTTAAGGGAAGTCATGGATACTCTTCGTGCACATCAGCTGAAAGCCAAATTCTCCAAATGTCATTTCTGGAGAGAAGAAGTAGTGGTGGACCACGCAAAAGTAGTTGCGGACCCCGCAAAAGTAGTTGCAGTGCAAGATTGGAAGGTTCCACGGAATGCAACTGAAGTCCGAAGCTTTCTCGGGCTAGCGGGATTTTACCGAAAGTTCAATAAAGACTTTGCAAAAATCTCAGCCCCACTCACCAGATTGACAAAAAAGAACCTAACTTTCGTTTGGGATTTGGATTGCGATGTTGCTTTCCGACGCTTGAAAAAGGGCTCTAACAAGAGCCCCAGTTCTGACATTGTGTGATGGGAGCAAAATGTTTACCGTATACACAAACGCATGCGGTACATGATTAGGGGCTGTCTTGATGTAAGAAAGCAAGGTAGTTTGTTACGGGGGAAAGCAATTGAAGGTACATGAGAAGAACTACCCAACTCATGATTTAGAGCTAGCTGCCATTGTTTTCGCTCTTAAGTCATGGCGTCATTACCTGCCAGGAGAAAGGTTTGAATTGTTTACTGACCATAAATCGTTAAAGTACCTTTTCTCATAGAAAGATCTTAACTTAAGACAACAAAGGTGGATGGAATTTCTAGCCTCATATGATTTTGAGATTTTCTATACCCCTGGCAAGGGCAATGTAGTAGCAGATGCCTTGAGTAGAAAGAAGCTGACCTTAAGTCCTCTCTTTGTAGAAAGGCAAAACTTGGAGTACATAGCAAACTTTGACTTTAGACCCTCCTCTGAATTTGTACCTGGTTTGTTAGCATCGCTAGAGGTGCAGTCTACTCTTTTTGACTCATTAGGAACCGCGCAACTTGAATACCCTCAGCTAGTTGATATGATGGATAAGTTAATTAGGAATGAGACTTCTAGTGACCTCAATATACTCCATCGATGATAAGGGTTGGTTGAGACGAGATGGAAGGCTATGCGTCCCACAAGCAAGGGATTTAGTGAAGACGGTTCTCAAAGAAGCACACCATTCTAAGCTGACCATACACCCAGGTGGAGACAAGATGTATAAAGACATAAAAAGCGTTTTCTTTTGGAATGGCATGAAGAGGGATGTAGCTGAGTTCTTCGCTAAGTGCTTGATATGCCAGCAAGTCAAAGCGGAGCAGCAGAAGCCTGGTGGCCTGCTTCATCCTCTAGAGGTCCCACAGTGGAAATGGGATAACATTTCGATGGACTTTGTTGATGGGTTGCCTAGGTCAAGAATGGGCAATACTAGTACTTGGGCAATAGTGGACAGGCTCACTAAAAGCACTCACTTTATACCTGTTAAGAGTAGAAGGACTGCCCCGTCCTTAACATCCATTTATCCTAAAGAGATAGTTCGACTCCATGGGATACCCTCCAGCATAGTGAGTGATCGAGATCCTATCTTTACGAGCGAGTTTTGGAAGAGTTTGCAAGAGGCTGTAGGCACACAACTATGATTAAGCACGACCTATCACCCCCAAACCAATGGTCAGACGGAAAAGGTGAACGGAGTATTGGAAGACCTCTTGAGATTGTGCATTCTTGACTTTGGAGTAACATGAGAGGATCATCTTCCTTTGGTGGAATTCGCTTACAACAATAGCTACCAAGCCACCATAGGCATGGCACTCTTCGAGGCTTTATATGGAAGACCATGCCGATCACCAACTTGTTGGTGGGAGTCTACAAACAAGCTCATACTTAGGCCAGACATGATTAGAGAAACTTCATAAAAGGTGGACTTGATAAGAAGACAGATGAAGACTGCACAAGATAGACAGAAGTCCTACGCAGACAAAAGAAGGACCGACCTTGAGTTTGAGGTTGGAGATAGGGTGTTCATTAAAGTATCTCCTTTGAGGAATATTATTCGCTTTGGGTCCGTAGGAAAGTTGGCACCAAGATTTGTAGGACCATTTCTTACCACTGAAAGGATTGGGACGATGGCTTACAGAGTAGAGCTACCCGAAAGACTGGCTGGAGTTCATAATGTTTTTCATGTTTCTCAACTACGAAAGTGCTTACATGAGTCTGCGGAAGTTGTGAAGCCGAGTATACTAGAGGAAGTAGAAGTGGAACGAGAATCGACTGTGAGAAGAGCTCCAGCTCGTATCTTGGGTACGGAAGTCAAAAAGCTACGCAACTGTGAAGTCAAGCTTGTTAAAGTTCAATGGAGTGACACTGAGGAAGACGCGACTTGGGCAACTGAGAGAAAAATACGTGCAGCCTACCCTTTTCTTTCTGAGGGTACCTCCTTGATCTCTTTTTCCATAAGTTTATACATGCTTATATCTATCTTTTTAAGTATATCTCCTCGGTCCTTTTCTTTATCCTTAGGTAGAAACCAATGGATGTAAAATGTATTTGAAACATGTTATGATTGATGACTGCAAGTGGTTGCTCGTGGATGCATATACACACACATTAGGTGTTAGATTGGCTCAGTCACTTTCATATTGCATATGCATATATGTATTTGTATATGGATTGAAACTTGGAATGTAATCATATGGACGTTGCATTTTTATGGATGATTGTGCACTCATGTAGAAAGTATGTTTAGGAATAATTGCATGCATAATGGACTCATGGCACTGACATAATTTGCATTAAGGAGGTCAACTGAATCAGTAGACCGCTTGATTTTGCATTAGATAAGGACATATACACATACTATGCATACAATCATGAAAGCATTAGAAATATTTTAAGGAGAATGGATGTCGGTTTTTGATGGTTGAGTAGATGGATGATTGGATGGCAGGATATACATTCTTCGTGACTTGAAGATCTCGGGGACGAAATCCTTTAAGGAGGGGAGAATGTAACACCCTGTATTTCCTATGTTTATTAAAGTAACGAATTAAATAATACTTAATTTTAAAAGTGAGAATTAAGGGAAACGGGTTACGCTATAGTGTTCGTCTCGGAATTCTTCTTGAGATAGGGTTCGAGTTTGCGTGAATCGGACTACGTATGAAGAAGTTATGGAGTTCAAAAGATTTCATGTTTAAACAGAAAATTATATAATTAAATAATTTAATAAACAAAATAGTTCAAATTTTGAAAATCACGTGGATCAGCTGGGCGGAAAATTCCCACCCATAGGGGTCGACTCCCCCAAGGGGGGTCGACATAGGTGTCGACCCCCCAAGAGGGGTGTCGACTGGGGTGTCGACCCCCTATAGGGGTCGATCCCCTCGCCCAGTTCCAAACAGTAACGATTTCTGAGTTGATACTGAGTCACTAGGGCATAGGTGGCAATTTCTGTATAGCTCTATCTTGTCTGGATGGTTGTGATTGATCCTAGGTTGATCTAACGGTTCACATAAGTCTAAACCTCTATAAAAGCAACCCTAATCCTCAACCCTAAATCACACAATTTCATTCCAAGGTGTAACAACCCATATTTTTGAATAACATATTATAACATAAATGGAGGCAGAATTAAACTGTAAAATCTGAATCAAGGGAAATGGGCTATGCCATTGCGTTCGCCTCGGAAAAATACGCGAAATAGAGTCCGAGTTTTCGAAAATCGGAGTCCGTATGACCAAGATATGGACTCGCGAAGTTTCACGGAAAATTCAAATTCAAAACAGATTCAAATTTCAGAGAAATCAGAAGTGGCGGGAAAATTCCCGCCAGACCCAGGGGGGTCGACCTGGGGGTCGACTGAGGAGTCGACCTCCCCCCTAGGTCGACTGGGGAGTCGACCCCAGGGTCGACCTGGGTGTCGACCTGCCTGGTCGGCCCAGACAACCTGGTGCACCTGTTTTGGCAATTTTGACCTGTTTTGGAGGCTAGTGACAGAATTTGATGGTTTGGATTGAATCTAGGGTTAATCCTATGACTAATATTACCCTAATCTTCTATAAAAAGGACCTAACACCTAGCCTAAATCACTATTATTCAATCCTACAACTAAACTATGTCAAATTGATTCCTCTCACGGCCTCCACTCTCATGCTAAAATTTCAAAGTTATTTATATGAGAGATTTTGAGTGCATACAAGTGTTTTCAAGCTTGTATGAGTGTTCTTAGTTTGCATTCAAGTCAAGTTGCAACATTTCTATTTCAAAGCAAGGATTTTTATTGATTTGGCTCAAGGGTTTTTCATTTGGAGCTTGCATATTTGGGTGATTGCATAAGTGCTTTGTCTCAATCTTTTAATAACTATTTATTTGTGTCTTCATAGCATTGTAAGCCCTTTTCTACTTTCTTTTTATTAACTCTAAAGTAAAATGAATGATGCAAGTTTGGGGTTGATCATTATGATATGCAAGTTTGGTTAATCATTATGATATGCAAGTTTGATTGATCATTATGATATGCAAGTTTGGTTGATCATTATGCTATGCAAGTTGGTTTAATCATTATGTATGACACATATTGCTATGTTATGCAAGTTTGGGTTGATCATGTTATCATGTTATGCAAGTTAAACTTGATGTCGTGAGCATAAAGCTCCAAGCTTTATATTAAAGGTTGCATTTTGGCAACATGAAAGTTATCATATCCCTTATGGTAACTTGCATGTGAGGCTAAATGCGAACTTCTAGCAACTTCTACATGTCATTTATCACCATGTATCACTCATATGCTAAGTTTGGTTTTATGCATGCTTTTGAAGCCTAATGATGCAATATGCAAGTATATGAACATATGTACATCTCATATGCCACCATGATAAACTTGTGGCTTCAACACCTTTTTGTCATGATTATGCCAAGTTCCCTATTTTACCTTTATGCGTTGTTGCGATTATGTAAACGATGGGATTACGTTGGGGTTGGGTAACATTATGACAAAAACATGGTTTTTATAACATAACGTGATATGTTAACTTGTAATTATGTTTTGGAAACATAATGGACATGACACTTAGAAAATATGAGTGTGGCCAACTCGAGGTTGGGTTGAGTTTGTAGCATAAATCTACCCGGACCCGCCCGGCTTAACTAGTGGCTACAAACAATAGGACCCAATGTGAGAAGTTGGTCATGTTGTGCTCGAACCCGAGGTTAGACCAAGTTGTGGTGTAAAGCTACCCGGACCTGCCCGGCTTAACTAGTAACCACAACAAGGTCTAATGTGAGAGGTTAAAGCACATTAAGTTAATTGATGCCTCCTGATTAGGGTTAAGTCATGGTCCACTTAATACTTAATCAATCTGGGCTGGATGGGTTAATCGGGGTTAAGTCAGGGACCTTGGGTACGCTTAACCAATTTAACCCACGTTTGGATCGGGTTAACCACATTTAACCCGTTAAGAAACCCTAGTTGCGTGGTCCTTTCCAGCAGTAACCTTCTAGATAGTATCATAAGACCCTAGGACTAGGCTAGGGTGGGGCACGATTACTGGGCTGATTGTAAGAGACCAAAAGAGACGGCTGAATGATGCACCGGTTGTTCCGGCGGACCATGGTCGTGCACATTAAGTCCGGAGTTGAACACGGGGGCCGGTAGGTTTAGACTGTGCATCCTGGAATTGTGTCTGAGGGTTACACCGTAGGGCCTGATACACCCTAGGGGTGGACCCTGCACAGTCAACTACATTACATGATTAAGCCGTATGACACCGATACACGACGATTTAGGCTTATAGGGAGCCGATCGACTAGACCGAGTAGTTGGACCTTGAATTAGGTCATCTCATGATGTTGGGCCAAGCGTGGGCCAAGGGATCAATTCTTGTTTTTACTTGACATGTTAGAATGCTAGTACACCCATGGTGCAAAACTTAACCTTGATTATGCGATGACACCTTTATCTATCTTGTTAGTTAATCATCATGCCAGTATGTTGTTATCCTTATGTTCATCTCAACTTCTCATGCCAGTTAACTTTATTAGTTCATAGACGGATAGTAGTAGGGCTTACCGGTCTTTTTGACTGACCTGTTTTCTTTCGCCTCTTTTCTTCCATTTCCCCCCCTCAGGTTCTCAGGGTGGGAACATTGGAGCTTAGCTTGGATCTTTACAGCTTGCTTACTGGATTTTCTCATGTACGGTTTTGGACATTGAGCTAGTTATGGTTTATCACTTCATTTTGGGGATAGTACTTTATGTATTTCAGTTTTTCAGTTTATGCTTTTATCTAGACTTTGTTGTTGGAAAATAATGACCAAGTACTTTGTTGTAACATGGCTATGGTTTTGAAATGCTAAGATTTATCCGCTGCTTTACTACTCTGTTTTACTTATATGTTCTGTCTTGTGATATCTGCATGCATGTTTACCTTGTTTAACGCCCCTCCAAAGCCAGTGTCCTTGCAAGAGTGGTCCTGGCGGAGGTGGGGTGTTACATTTGGTATCAGAGCCTAAGGTTTACAAGATTTGAGCAAAAGTGTTTTTGAAACTTACCTTTTGAAAAACTATTTTCAAAACCAATCAAGTATTTTCCAAGAAAAGTCTAGTTATTTTAAAAAGGCTATTCCCCAAAAGCCATAGCACTATCCTTCATTTCTTCGTTCTGAATCTATCTTTTTCCTTTTTCCAGTATGGCCGATCTTAACCTTCCCGAGGGAGTGACCATTCCCGGATGGTTCCGGAGGTACTTGGAAGCTTGGGCCAACGATGTGGGCCCAGCAAATACCCCCAATATAACTGAGGTTCCTCCTCCTCCTCCTCCCCCTCAGAACCCGCAAGCAGATTTCGCTAAGATTTGCAAGGACTTTAAGGCGATGGGTGGCAAGAACTTTATTGGGACGGAGACTTTTGTGGAGGCAAGAAATTGGTTGAAAGAAACTGAGGATCTCTTCGCCATCTTTGATGTGCAAGATCATAGAAGGGTTTTATTGGCAGCATGGTTATTGAAAGAAGAAGCTGCTTATTGGTGGGAGGTCACCAATGCTACGAGGCCTATAGAGACTTGGGCCGACTTTAGGACAAGATTTGGGCTTAAGTTTCTATCATCCGCTGAGGCGAATTTGCAATTGGAGAAGTTTATATCTTTGAAGCAAGGGGACATGACAGTGAGGGAGTACGTGAATGAGTTTAACAAGCTCGCCCGATTTGGTTTGGACATGATTAATACTCCCCAGAAGAAGGCTTTACGCTTTGCACGAGGGTTGAACGAGCCACTACAAGGATTAGCCCTATCTCATATACCCATGGGGGGCACTTTTGAGGGACTAGTAGATATGGCATTGCTTCAAGGAGGCGATAAGAATAGCAAGAAGGAAGACAAGGCTAGTGAGACTCAAGCCAAGAAGACAGACTCCAAGTGGGGAGGAAATCAGAGCAATCAGAACAACAAAAACAACAAGAACAACAAGGCCAAGGCAAAGGATCCAAGAAAATGCAATTACTGTGGGATTGTTGGGCACATAGCTAAAGACTGTAGGAAGAAGAAGAGGAAGTTGGGCGGATGCTTTCATTGTGGAGAGGCCGGACATTTTAGCAAGGATTGCCCCAAAAAGCAAGGGCAGAATCAGCGTGCAGGACCTTTTGGAGGGCAAGTGCATGCTCTCAACGCCGCTCCAGTTCAGGATCGAGGTAGTATTTCTTTAGAAAGTCTTGTTTATATTTATGATTATCCTGTTCGCACCTTATTTGATTCTGGCGCATCGCATAGTTTTATTTCTTCTGACATTGTTGAAAGTTTGCACCTAAGTACTAGCCTAGTTGAGGATCCCGTTTGTGTTTCAAATCCAATTGGGGGTTCCGCCCATCTATCTATGATTTGTGTGGATTTGAAGATTTCTATCTTGGCCGTAGAATTCATGTGTAATGCTTATGTTCTCGGATTCATGGGATATGGGTTGATCTTGGGCATGGATTGGTTGTCCAGTTATGGAGCCATCCTCGATTGTGAGCATAGGGTGGTGAGGCTCATGACTCGCCTCGGTAATACCCTAGAAATTTCTTGTAACCCTAGAGGTCCCGTCATGTTATGTTATCTTGAATCTCTCGACTCGTCCATCGATGATCTGCAATCTGTAAGGGTGGTCCGAGACTATCCTGATATCTTTGAAGAAGTTAAGGGGTTACCCCCTAAACGAGAGATGATTTCCGCATTTATCTAGTCGATAATGCCAAGCCAGTATCATTGCCTGTTAGGCACATGGCCCCTCGTGAGAGAAGGGAGCTCAGTAAGCAAATCAAGGAGCTTCTTGAGAAGAATTTTATTAGATGAAGCATTTCTGAATGGGGTGCTCCGGTGGTATTCGCTACTAAGGCGGATCGTTCGCTTCGTCTATGTGTTGATTATCGAGAGTTGAACAAGCTGACAAAGAAGAATAGGCACCCGTTACTGAGAATTGATGATCTCTTTGACCAGCTTGTAGGTGCTTCTGTTTTCTCTCAGCTCGATCTAGCCACCGGATTCCATCAGCTTAGAGTAGCTGAGGATAGCATTGATAAAACTGCGTTTAGGACTCCAGATGGATTCTTTGAATGGCTTGTCATGCCATTCGGTTTGACTAATGCACCCGCCTACTTCGTAGATTTGATGAGTAGGGTGTTCAGGGAGTTCCTTAACAAGTTTGTTGTTGTCTTCGTGGATGATATTCTGATCTTCTCAAAGGATGAGGAAGAGCATGCTAGGCATCTCAAGGAGGTGATGGATACGCTTAGGGCGCATCAGTTGAAAGCCAAGTTCTCCAAATGTCATTTCTGGAGAAAGGAAGTTCGGTTTCTTGGACATATAGTTTCCAAGCAAGGCATAGCGGTGGATCCCGCGAAAGTGGTTGTGGTTCAAGACTGGAAGACTCCTAGGAATGCAACCGAAGTAAGAAGCTTTCTCGGTCTGGCGGGCTACTATAGGAAGTTCATCATGGACTTCGCTAAGATTTCGGCCCCTCTTACTAAGTTGATGAGGAAGAACTTAGTCTTTGCTTGGGACTTGGAGTGTGAGCTTGCTTTTCAAAGGCTCAAGAGAGCCCTTACCTCAGCTCCAGTTTTGGCATTACCCGATAATGGTAAAATGTTTACCGTGTACACAGATGCATGCGGCACGGGGTTAGGTGTTGTTCTAATGCAAGAGGGAAGAGTGATATGTTATGGGGGTAGGCAACTTAAGGTTCATGAGAAGAACTATCCCACTCATGATTTGGATTTAGCAGTGATTGTCTTTGCACTCAAATCCTGGCGCCACTATCTTCTAGGCGAAAGGTTTGAGTTGTATACTGATCACAAGTCAATCAAATACCTCTTCTCACAAAAAGATCTGAATCTAAGGCAGCAAAGGTGGATGGAATTCTTGGCATCTTATGACTTCGAGATAGCTTATACCCCTGGCAAGGGTAATGTTGTGGCGGATGCACTAAGCAGAAGTAGATTGACTTTGAGCCCCTTGTTCATTGAGATGAAGAACTTAGAATTCTTGGCGACCTTTGATTTCACGACGGCTGTTGAGTCGATGACGGGTTCATTTGCATCCCTTGAGCTTAGACCCACACTTCTTGATCAAGTTGGGGCTTCGCAGAAGGAAGATGAAACACCCCACCTCCGTTAGGGTCACTCTCAAAGGGAATGCCCTAATTTTGGTGGAGGTTTATAAGTACAAGTCACAGATATACAAGACAGATATAAGAACACATATTTGTAAAACAGCGGAAGAACAACAAACTTTATTTCATTAAGTCAAATACGTGTTACAACAACATCCTTTCCAAAAACATAACATAACACTTTCATAATCTGTCTTGAGTACATCATTTAAAGAAGCATAAATAAAACATATATAGACTGCAAAAGCCCCATAGTGGATTGTCCAAAGCCATAGTTCAAAACAGGAAAGTCCAAGCAATACATTTCTCTTCTTCAAGCTGGATGTTGAGGTAGGTCAAGCTGCTGTGTTCCCTCCCTGAGGACTTGGGGGGGGGGGAACGGAAGAAAGAAGACGAAAGAAAAATAGAGTCAGACATAAAGCCTGAGTAAGTCTAGTACTACTTTGTCTATGAATAAAGAACTGGGTATGATAAGTAAAACAGGAAGTGGGCAACATTATAAACTTGGTTAAGTTATCTAGGGTCGAATATACTATCGTACCCCATGTTAATCTCTGAACCCATATAAACTAGTTTCCAATTTGCACCCCATAATCAGGGTGATGTGATCCATTCTACGATGATCGGCTCCTACTCGCATAGTTACATGTGTCTTACGGCCCCCGATGTCTGTAGTTACCTATGCTGGTCCCACCATGGGGTGTATCAAGTCCCATAGTGGCAACCCGACACAACCTTAGAGTGCACAGGTATGCTACTGGTGTCCAGTGCCTTATTTTTCTGCGCCGGAGTGTGTGCACGCCCGCACTCCGTTAGAACCTACACTGCTACACCACCGCCGTCGCTTTGACCTCTTACAATCAGCCCAGTAATCGTGCCCCACCCTGCCTAGTTTCAGGGTATCATGATACACCTTTTAGGGTTACTGCTGAAAAGGGTCCCCCGTTACTAGGTTTTCTATCTCTAGCCAACATGCTAAGTTGGTTAAGTGTTTCCTACCTAACCCCCACCAGTCCGTTTATAGTTTAGCATGTTCCATTTTGATTAAGTTTTTAGTCCACTTAATCCTAACAATCCTGACTCAGCCTTAATTGTCTTATTAAGGCCCTGACCTCTCACATTAGACAGGTATTGTTGTGGCTGCCTGTTGCCGGTTGGTTCCGGGCAGTCTTACGCCACAACTCAATCTAACCTCGGGTCCTTGCTGGGCTCCATGTTTAACCTCCCACATTGGATAGGTATTGTTGTGACTACTGGACAGCCGGGCGGTTCCGGGCAGGTTTACATCACAACTCAATCCAACCTCGGGTTAAACACATCGTATTTTCTACATTTACATATCTTGTCATTCTTCTTTATTTATATGTAAATATTTGCGGCCCATTATTAAGTTAATGGTGTAAAGATTACACCAATCACGGGCCCAACCCATACTTGAATTTGGGCCCTTCTATTTTATATTTTCATTCATTAATTTATTTTTAACCCAACGTTATTTTCCCCCGTTTTACACGTCCGTTTATATACATATTGGGCTTAGCCTTTTAAAGCCCAATTTAGCCATGCGAAAAGGGGAGGCTTATGGCGTATACACAAAGAGGGGAAGGTGAGCGCATGAACTTGCAATACGACGTTGGAAATACAAAATAGAAATTGGTGTACTTGCATAGTGGTGACATGTATTTTGGTCATAAAACATAGGTGACATAAATCAAGGCATGTAAACTTGCATAGGTTTAACTACAACATGAACCTATATTCTTATTTAGGCATAATGTCAAACATAAGCATGGCCTAAATACTTCTAGCATAAACATGGCATATTGTCAAACATAAGCATGGCATAAAATACTTCTTGCATAGGCATGGCATATTGTCAAACATAAGCATGGCATAAAATACTTCTAGCATAGGCATGGCATATGGTCAAACATAAGTATGGCATAAATACTTCTAGCATGAACATAGCATAATTCAACTTAATCATGATTTAAGCCTAATCACATAACGATGGTATAAACATACTTATGCATAAATATTCCTAAACATGGTGTTTGCTTTAAACTTGCAAAAAGGGATTTTTGAGTCTAACTTAGCCATGTCTCACATATGTCATCATATAATTCTTGTAAACAAGATAGACTTAATCATAGATTTCAATTATGCCAAATATCATTCATAGCCTAGCCATATTCATAAGTTTTGCAAATACATGGATTATGGTGTCAAAACTCCAACATAGTTTCATATGAACTATAACAACCAAACTTGTTTCAATTACTTGCAAAATGATTTATGCACAAAATATACATCATGATGGCATAATAACAAAGCCCAAACTCGCATAAATTTCAATCAAATACATACATGTAGCTTCAACATAGATAACATAATTTGCGCAATATTCCAAACGTAAACTTGTATAGAACTACCGCATGTAGTTCTTTATAACATAATCCATGAATATCCAAACGTATATAAATTGATAAGAACGCATAAATATGAATTACTTCCATTGCCACAATTCAAGCATACACATCAACACAGTTGTTTATTATACCAAAGTAATACTCTACTTACAATGGTTGCGGTGAATTCTTTAATTAAGAGACACGATTCCTTTGTTGAATTGATTGGCTTTAGGTTGCTTGAATTGCTTTAGGCTTTAAAACTTTCTTCCTAACTCTCTCTCTAGTCGGCGGCTACTCTTTGTCGTTCCTCAGCAACATGGCGGCTATAATCTTATTTTGAATGAATAGATTAGGGTTTAGTCTAGGGTTGTTTATATAGAGGTTAGGAATTGATTAGGACCATTGATGTTGCTAGGTTAGATCGTAGCCATTCATTAGGAAGAGAGACCAATAAAAACCCGCCACCTAGCCCTAATGACAAAGCAGACTACAGAAATTCGACCACACACCGACCTGGCCAGCCAGGGATAGACCAGACCTGGCCAGCAGGTCATTTTTGACCTGGGCGCACTTGGCAGGTGCGCCAGGTCAAAAATGTACTGGCGCACTTCACAAGTGCGCCAGTGCATTTTTGTTCTGGCGCACTTCCCAAGTGCGCCAGTGCATTTTGACCCTGTTTTCCGGTTTTTCGCCCAACTTCGTTCGTCCATAACTTCTTCATACGATATCCGTTTTTCGAAAACTCGGACTCTATTTCGCGTATTTTTCCGAGACGAACGCAATGGCGTATCCCGTTTCCCTTAGTTCTTTGATTTGAATTTGATTATACTTTAATTCATGAATTTCACAGTTATAGAATTCGCGGGGTGTTACATTCTCCCCCACTTAAAAGGATTTCGTCCCCGAAATCTTCAAGTGTAGGAAAATGTATATCCTAACATCCAAATCATCCATCTACTCATCCATCAAACACGAGCATCCATTGTCCTTAAAAGACTTCTAATGCTTCATGATCATATGCAAAGTGTGTGTGTATACATGTACTTATCTAATGCAAAATCAGGCGGTCTACTGATTCAGTTGACCTCCTTAATGCGAGTTATGCAAGTGCCATGAATCCATTATGTATGCAAATTTTTCTATTCATGATTCTACATGAGTGCACAATCATTCAATACAAATGCAGCATCCACATGACAACACATTAAAGTTCAACCATATACGAGTGCAAACATATATGCATATGCAATATGAAGTGACTGAGCCGATCTAAAACCTAGATTGTGTGTGTATATGCAACCACGAGCAACCACTAGCAATCACTTGCAACCACTTGCAACCATCATACATAACATGTTTCAATTACATGTTTCCATCCAAAAAGATTCTACCTAAAAGATACGGTCGAGGAAATATACCTAAAAAGATAAAAGCGCAACTTAAGGAAAAGGAAAGATCAAGGATGTACCCTCGAACAGAAAAGGGTAGGCTGTGCATATTTTAGCTTCAGTTTCCCAAGTCGTGTCTCCCTCGGCGTCGCTCCACTGAACTTTGACGAGCTTAACTTCGCGGTTGCGTAGCTTCTTCACTTCCGTTCCTAAGATGCGGGTTGGAACTCTTCTTATGGTTGCTTGGCGTTCCACTTCGGCCTCTTCGAGTATATTTGGCTCTACTACTTCAGCAGACTCATGCAGACATTTACGGAGATGTGAAACGTGAAAAACGTTGTGTACTCCGGCCAACTTCTCGGGTAGCTCTAATCTATAGGACATTTTCCCAATTGTTCCTATCTAAAGGTATAGTCGAATGAAGCAAGTAAAAACTTTGTGCCTATTAGGCAATGTCAAAACTGAAAACCTATGCCACATATATATTGATTAGGAGAAGAACTCCCTAAGCATCAGCCCCGAAGACCGAAATCAACATCAGACTGACACCCAAAGAGTTACTCAACCCAACCACCATATATGATTCTAGGAAACTAAGTATGATGGACTCCTTTTAGGTCACAAGGGAGTCCCTTCCTAAGACCAATCTGTATCCTAAAAACCCAAAAACTTTAGTCAAACCAATGAACACCCTCGAACCCCAACATGTGTTACTAACAGATGAGTCATACTCCCTATGTGGTTTGCAACAGAAATTGGATTGAGAATGGGACCGAGAGGATATACTCTTAAGAAGAGATATTATGCACGAATCTAGTCTTCAATCTTCTAAGTCGCATTTCTTGAGCTTAACTCCATTATGCTTTGTCCGTCTTTAACTTCACAATTTCGTAGCTTCTTAATTCTTGTTTCCAAAATATGAGTTGGAACCTATTTCTCGTTCCTCTTTCACTTATTCTCCTTCTAGTATGCTTGGCTCAAGCCTAACTGCGTACTCATGGTTCCATGCAAGCTCTCCAAAATTCATTAGTGAATCTTGGATCTTGTTCACTTACTAGAAGGTATTCCACTTAGATGAATTATCTCTTGAAAATAAACAAATGTCAACTATGTTGCCAAATGTACTTACTAAGGTGATTCTTTACAACTCATGCATCAGCGAAATGAACCTTCAGCCTTAGTGGCGAACACTACTGGAGTGCCCTATTCTGAAATGCTCCTCCGAATGAACCCCTTTTCTAGAAGCTCTTTAATCTGTTTACTGAGCTCTTTCCTTTCTCGTGGAGCCATGTGTCTAACGGGCAACGCAACGGGCTTTGCATTATCTACCAGATATATGCGGAAGTCTATTTCCCGCTTCGGAGGCAAGCCCTTCACCTCTTCGAAGACATCCGGATATTCCCGGACCACTCTAACTGATTGCAAATTTTCAACGGAGGCATCTAGCGATTCAAGATAACTAAGCATAACCGCATACGAGGGATTACAAGAAATTTCCAAAGTATTACCGAGTTGGGTTAGGAGCCTAACAACCCTTTTCTCACAATCAAGGATGGCCCCATTACGGGATAGCCAATCCATACCCAAAATCAAACCATACCCCGCAAAGCCCAATACAAAGGCACTACATTGAAATTTAACACTTAGAATAGAAATTTTCAATCCCAAACAGATCATAGACAAATGAGTTGGGCCCCCAATTGGGTTTGAAACAATTAAGGGGTCCTCTACCATACTAGTTTTTAGGTGCAGAGATTCTACTAAAGCAGACGAGATAAAGGAGTGTGATGCGCCAGAATCAAACAAAGTGCGAACGGGGTGATCATAAAGATAAACTACACTTTCTACGGAAGTGTTTATACCTCGCTGTTGCAATGGTGGCGCTTCTAGCACATGAACCTGTGCCCCTGGGGTGGATCCAGTGCCCTGCCCCTGTCCTCGTTTCCTTGGGCAGTCCTTAGCCCTGTGGCCTGTCTGACCGCACGAAAAGCACCCACCATTCTCCTTAGCCTTCTTCTTCCGGCAGTCCTTTACTAAGTGCCCCACTTTGCCACAGAAATTACACTTCCTCTTCTCTTTGTTGCCTTTTCCGCCCTTCTTAAAGTCTGTCTTCTTAGGCTGCAAACCCTCTTTCTTCCCTTGAGAGCTTTCTGCCTTGGTCTCCTTCTTGCCCTTATCCTCCTCATTCAGCAATGCCATTTGCACCAATCTTTCATACGTGGCTCCCATGGGTATATGGGTCATGGCCAAACTGTGTAATGGCTCATTTAACCCTTTGACGAAACGGAGAGCCTTCTTATGCGGGGTGTTGACTAGGTCAAGCCCAAACCTAGCCAGCTCATCGAACTGATTCACATACTCTCTGACAGTCTTGTCTCCTTGCTTAAGAAATAAGAATTTTTCCAACTGCAAACTTCTTTCTGCATCTGAGAGAAACTTAGTCTCAAATCTTGCCCTAAAGTCCTCCCATGTATCCACTGGTCTTTCAGCATTGGTGACTTCCCACCAGTAGGAAGCCTCGCCCTTCAATAGCCACACCGCTAGTTGTACCTTTTTGTCTATCTTCTACCTCAAAGATGATGAATAGGTCTTCAGTTTCTTTCAGCCAATTCCTAGCTGCTACGAAGGACTCAGTTCCATGGAAATCCCTTCCTCCCATAGCATTAAAATCTTTACATATCTTAGCAAAATTGTTTCCCCGAGGAGGAGGAGGTGGAGGAAAAGGTGTTGCTGCAGCTGGATGGTTCCCTTCAGCTGGGGGAGGAGGAACGGTAGGACCTGGCTAAGTGGCCCTTGCTTCTAAGAACCGTCTAAACCAACCAGGTATTGGCACCCCTTCTGGCAAGTTAAGATCTTGGGACATGCTGAAACAAAAAGGATAGATTCAAAACGAAGGATAAGAGATAGTTCCTATGGCTTTGGGGAGTGGACTTTGCCTTTTTAAAATAATATTTTTCTTTTAAAAATGCTTCTTTAAATTTCCTTTTTGAAAATAATTTTTCAAAACTTTTTATCTTATCTGGTAAACCTATGCTCTGATACCAAGTGAAACACCCCACCTCCGTTAGGGTCACTCTCAAAGGGAATGCCCTAATTTTGGTGGAGGTTTATAAGTACAAGTCACAGATATACAAGACAGATATAAGAACACATATTTGTAAAACAGCGGAAGAACAACAAACTTTATTTCGTTAAGTCAAATACGTGTTACAACAACATCCTTTCCAAAAACATAACATAACACTTTCATAATCTGTCTTGAGTACATCATTTAAAGAAGCATAAATAAAACATAGATAGACTGCAAAAGCCCCATAGTGGATTGTCCAAAGCCATAGTTCAAAACAGGAAAGTCCAAGCAATACATTTCTCTTCTTCAAGCTGGATGTTGAGGTAGGTCAAGCTGCTGTGTTCCCTCCCTGAGGACCTGGGGGGGGGGGGAAACGGAAGAAAGAAGACGAAAGAAAAATAGAGTCAGACATAAAGCCTGAGTAAGTCTAGTACTACTTTGTCTATGAATAAAGAACTGGGTATGATAAGTAAAACAGGAAGTGGGCAACATTATAAACTTGGTTAAGTTATCTAGGGTCGAATATACTATCGTACCCCATGTTAATCTCTGAACCCATATAAACTAGTTTCCAATTTGCACCCCATAATCAGGGTGATGTGATCCATTCTACGATGATCGGCTCCTACTCGCATAGTTACATGTGTCTTACGGCCCCCGATGTCTGTAGTTACCTATGCTGGTCCCACCATGGGGTGTATCAAGTCCCATAGTGGCAACCCGACACAACCTTAGAGTGCACAGGTATGCTACTGGTGTCCAGTGCCTTATTTTTCTGCGTCGGAGTGTGTGCACGCCCGCACTCCGTTAGAACCTACACTGCTACACCACCGCCGTCGCTTTGACCTCTTACAATCAGCCCAGTAATCGTGCCCCACCCTGCCTAGTTTCAGGGTATCATGATACACCTTTTAGGGTTACTGCTGAAAAGGGTCCCCCGTTACTAGGTTTTCTATCTCTAGCCAACATGCTAAGTTGGTTAAGTGTTTCCTACCTAACCCCCACCAGTCCGTTTATAGTTTAGCATGTTCCATTTTGATTAAGTTTTTAGTCCACTTAATCCTAACAATCCTGACTCAGCCTTAATTGTCTTATTAAGGCCCTGACCTCTCACATTAGACAGGTATTGTTGTGGCTGCCTGTTGCCGGTTGGTTCCGGGCAGTCTTACGCCACAACTCAGTCTAACCTCGGGTCCTTGCTGGGCTCCATGTTTAACCTCCCACATTGGATAGGTATTGTTGTGACTACTGGACAGCCGGGCGGTTCCGGGCAGGTTTACATCACAACTCAATCCAACCTCGGGTTAAACACATCGTATTTTCTACATTTACATATCTTGTCATTCTTCTTTATTTATATGTAAATATTTGCGGCCCATTATTAAGTTAATGGTGTAAAGATTACACCAATCACGGGCCCAACCCATACTTGAATTTGGGCCCTTCTATTTTATATTTTCATTCATTAATTTATTTTTAACCCAACGTTATTTTCCCCCGTTTTACACGTCCGTTTATATACATATTGGGCTTAGCCTTTTAAAGCCCAATTTAGCCATGCGAAAAGGGGAGGCTTATGGCGTATACACAAAGAGGGGAAGGTGAGCGCATGAACTTGCAATACGACGTTGGAAATACAAAATAGAAATTGGTGTACTTGCATAGTGGTGACATGTATTTTGGTCATAAAACATAGGTGACATAAATCAAGGCATGTAAACTTGCATAGGTTTAACTACAACATGAACCTATATTCTTATTTAGGCATAATGTCAAACATAAGCATGGCCTAAATACTTCTAGCATAAACATGGCATATTGTCAAACATAAGCATGGCATAAAATACTTCTTGCATAGGCATGGCATATTGTCAAACATAAGCATGGCATAAAATACTTCTAGCATAGGCATGGCATATGGTCAAACATAAGTATGGCATAAATACTTCTAGCATGAACATAGCATAATTCAACTTAATCATGATTTAAGCCTAATCACATAACGATGGTATAAACATACTTATGCATAAATATTCCTAAACATGGTGTTTGCTTTAAACTTGCAAAAAGGGATTTTTGAGTCTAACTTAGCCATGTCTCACATATGTCATCATATAATTCTTGTAAACAAGATAGACTTAATCATAGATTTCAATTATGCCAAATATCATTCATAGCCTAGCCATATTCATAAGTTTTGCAAATACATGGATTATGGTGTCAAAACTCCAACATAGTTTCATATGAACTATAACAACCAAACTTGTTTCAATTACTTGCAAAATGATTTATGCACAAAATATACATCATGATGGCATAATAACAAAGCCCAAACTCGCATAAATTTCAATCAACTACATACATGTAGCTTCAACATAGATAACATAATTTGCGCAATATTCCAAACGTAAACTTGTATAGAACTACCGCATGTAGTTCTTTATAACATAATCCATGAATATCCAAACGTATATAAATTGATAAGAACGCATAAATATGAATTACTTCCATTGCCACAATTCAAGCATACACATCAACACAGTTGTTTATTATACCAAAGTAATACTCTACTTACAATGGTTGCGGCGAATTCTTTAATTAAGAGACACGATTCCTTTGTTGAATTGATTGGCTTTAGGTTGCTTGAATTGCTTTAGGCTTTAAAACTTTCTTCCTAACTCTCTCTCTAGTCGGCGGCTACTCTTTGTCGTTCCTCAGCAACATGGCGGCTATAATCTTATTTTGAATGAATAGATTAGGGTTTAGTCTAGGGTTGTTTATATAGAGGTTAGGAATTGATTAGGACCATTGATGTTGCTAGGTTAGATCGTAGCCATTCATTAGGAAGAGAGACCAATAAAAACCCGCCACCTAGCCCTAATGACAAAGCAGACTACAGAAATTCGACCACACACCGACCTGGCCAGCCAGGGCTAGACCAGACCTGGCCAGCAGGTCATTTTTGACCTGGGCGCACTTGGCAGGTGCGCCAG
Source organism: Allium sativum (assembly GCA_030737875.1). NCBI lineage: Eukaryota > Viridiplantae > Streptophyta > Magnoliopsida > Asparagales > Amaryllidaceae > Allium > Allium sativum. The sequence continues at coordinate 12,951,024 of JASFAX010000033.1, forward strand.
GTCAAAAATGTACTGGCGCACTTCACAAGTGCGCCAGTGCATTTTTGTTCTGGCGCACTTCCCAAGTGCGCCAGTGCATTTTGACCCTGTTTTCCGGTTTTTCGCCCAACTTCGTTCGTCCATAACTTCTTCATACGATATCCGTTTTTCGAAAACTCGGACTCTATTTCGTGTATTTTTCCGAGACGAACGCAATGGCGTATCCCGTTTCCCTTAGTTCTTTGATTTGAATTTGATTATACTTTAATTCATGAATTTCACAGTTATAGAATTCGCGGGGTGTTACAGAAGATCCACAGATAGTCGAAGTTATGGACAAGTTGATTCGTGGTGAGACGTCTAATCACCTTGCCAGATATACTTTTGATGATAAAGGATGGCTAAGGCGTGATGGGAGATTATGTGTTCCTCGAGTGGGAGATTTAGTCCATAGAGTTCTTGAAGAAGCGCATCACTCGAAGATGACTATACATCCTGGAGGGGACAAGATGTATAGGGATATGAAGCGCACTTTCTTTTGGGATGGAATGAAGAAGGATGTGGCAGAGTATGTTTCAAAGTGCATGGTGTGCCAACAAGTGAAAGCCGAGTCAAAGAAACCAGGTGGGCTATTACATCCATTGGAGGTCCCGCAATGGAAGTGGGAGAGTATTTCTATGGATTTTGTGGATGGATTGCCTAGGTTAAGAAAAGGGAACACGAGCATATGGGTCATAGTTGATAGACTTACGAAGAGTGCTCACTTCATTCCAGTAAAAAGCAAGAGGACCGCATCATGGCTAGCATCTATTTATTTTCGAGAGATAGTACAGTTGCATGGAGTTCCTTCTAGCATAGTTAGCGATCGTGACCCAATTTTCACTAGCCAGTTCTGGAACAGTTTGCAAGAAGCGATGGGTACGCGATTGAATCTGAGTACGGCCTATCACCCCCAGACGGATGGCCAAACCGAAAGGGTGAATAGAGTGCTAGAGGATCTCTTGAGGCTTTGTGTTCTCGACTTCGGTGGTACTTGGGAAGACCACCTTCCCCTTGTAGAGTTTGCTTATAATAATAGCTACCAAGCCAGCATAGGGATGGCACCATTTGAAGCTTTGTATGGGAGGCCGTGTAGGTCACCATCTTGTTGGTGGGAGACAACAGATAGACTTATACTCGGGCCCGATATGATACGGGACACATCCGAGAAAGTTGAATTCGTAAGAAGAAGGATGAAAGCGGCCCAAGACAGACAGAAATCCTATGCTGACAAGCGAAGGGCAGATTTGGAATTCGAAGTGGGAGACATGGTTTTCGTGAAGGTTTCTCCTTTGCGTAATGTGGTACGTTTTGGAGCAGTGGGGAAGCTGGCACCAAGGTTCGTAGGACCCTTCCCTGTCATAGAAAGAATTGGAAAGATGGCCTATAAGGTGGAATTGCCCGAAAAGCTAGCCGGAGTGCATAATGTCTTTCATGTCTCGCATCTCCGAAAGTGCCTTCATGAGTCCGCCAAAGTGGTTGAACCAAGCATTCTCGAAGACATTGAGGTAGAGAAAGAGGCAACCTTGAGAAAAGCTCCGATTCGTATCTTGGGAACAGAGATCAAGAAGCTAAGGAATCGGGAGGTCAAGTTAGTGAAAGTTCAGTGGGGTGAAGCCGAGGAAGACGCAACTTGGGAAACCGAGGAGAAGATGCATGGGCTTTATCCATTCCTTTTTTAGGGTACACTCTCGATCTCTTTTCCTAATTAGCATATCTTTCTTTTTATCCGTGTTTTCCTGTTTATCTTATTATCTCGTTAATCATGTTATGAGGACCTTAGGTAGAAACCCTTTGGATGAAACATGTATTTGAAACATGTTATGCTTGATGGTTGCAAGTGGTTGCAAGTGTTTGCACGTGGATACTCGTGGATGCATGATACACATTAGGCACTAGGATCGGCTCACACACTCTCATACCGCATATGCATGAGTGTTTATGCTTATTCATGGATGAAACTTGTTATGCTATCACGTGGATGTTGCATATGGATGAATGTTATGTGCACTCATGTAGAGACTATGAGTTATGTTAGGAATTTGCATACATATGGACTCATTTCACTAACATGCTTTGCATTAAGGAGGTTTACTGAATCAATAACCGCCTGATTTTTGCATTAGATAAGTACATATACACACACCTTTGCATATGATCATATAGCATTTAGAATCCTTTAAGGACAATGACTGCACGTGGATGATGTTTTGAGTAGATGGGTGATGGATGGTAGGATACGTTCTTCCTAACTTGGAGATTTCGGGGACGAAATCCTTTAAGGAGGGGAGAATGTAACAACCCGTATTTTTGAATAACATATTATAACATAAATGGAGGCAGAATTAAACTGTAAAATCTGAATCAATGGAAACGGGATGTGCTATTGCGTTCGCCTCGGAAAAATACGCGAAATAGAGTCCGAGTTTTCGAAAATCGGAGTCCGTATGACCAAGATATGGCCTTGCGAAGTTTCACGGAAAATTCAAATTCAAAACAGATTCAAATTTCAGAGAAATCAAAAGTGGCGGGAAAATTCCCGCCAGACCCCGGGGGGTCGACCTGGGGGTCGTATGGGGAGTCGAACTCCCCCCCCCCCCAGGTCGACTGGGGAGTCGACCCCGGGGTCGACCTGGGTGTCGACCTGTCTGGTCGGCCCAGACAACCTGGTGCACCTGTTTTGGCTATTTTGACCTGTTTTGGAGGCTAGTGACAGAATTTGATGGGTTGGATTGAATCTAGGGTTAATCGTATGGCTAATATTACCCTAATCTTCAATAAAAAGGACCTAACACCTAGGCTAAATCACTATTATTCAATCCTACAACTAAACTATGTCAAATTGATTCCTCTCATGGCCTCCACTCTCATGCTAAAATTTCTAAGTTATTTATATGAGAGATTTTGAGTGCATACAAGTGTTTTCAAGCTTGTATGAGTGTTCTTAGTTTGCATTCAAGTCAAGTTGCAACATTTCTATTTCAAAGCAAGGATTTTTATTGATTTGGCTCAAGGGTTTTTCATTTGGAGCTTGCATATTTGGGTGATTGCATAAGGGCTTCGTCTCAATCTTTTAATAACTATTTATTTGTGTCTTCATAGCATTGTAAGCCCTTTTCTACTTTCTTTTTATTAACTCTAAAGTTAAATGAATGATGCAAGTTTGGGGTTGATCATTATGATATGCAAGTTTGGTTAATCATTATGATATGCAAGTTTGATTGATCATTATGATATGCAAGTTTGGTTGATCATTATGCTATGCAAGTTGGTTTAATCATTATGTATGACACATATTGCTATGTTATGCAAGTTTGGGTTGATCATGTTATCATGTTATGCAAGTTAAACTTGATGTTGTGAGCATAAAGCTCCAAGCTTTATATTAAAGGTTGCATTTTGGCAACATGAAAGTTATCATATCCCTTATGGTAACTTGCATGTGAGGCTAAATGCGAACTTCTAGCAACTTCTACATGTCATTTATCACCATGTATCACTCATATGCTAAGTTTGGTTTTATTCATGCTTTTGAAGCCTAATGATGCAATATGCAAGTATATGAACATATGTACATCTCATATGCCACCATGATAAACTTATGGCTTCATCACCTTTTTTTCATGATTATGCCAAGTTCCCTATTTTACCCTTTGTGCGTTGTTGCGATTATGTAAACGATGGGATTACATTGAGGTTGGGTAACATTATGACAAAAACATGGTTTTTATAACATAACGTGATATGTAAACTTGTAATTATGTTTTGGAAACATAATGGACATGACACTTAGAAAATATGAGTGTGGCCAACTCGAGGTTGGGTTGAGTTTGTAGCATAAATCTACCCGGACCCGCCCGGCTTAACTAGTGGCTACAAACAATAGGACCCAATGTGAGAAGTTGGTCATGTCATGCTCGAACCCGAGGTTAGACCAAGTTGTGGTGTAAAGCTACCCGGACCCGCCCGGCTTAACTAGTGACCACAACAAGGTCTAATGTGAGAGGTTAAAGCACATTAAGTTAATTAATGCCTCCTGATTAGGGTTAAGTCATGGTCCACTTAATACTTAATCAATCTGGGCTGGATGGGTTAATCGGGGTTAAGTCAGGGACTTTGGGTACGCTTAACCAATTTAACCCACGTTTGGATCGGGTTAACCACATTTAACCCGTTAAGAAACCTTAGTTGCGTGGTCCTTTTCAGCAGTAACCTTCTAGATAGTATCATAAGACCCTAGGACTAGGCTAGGGTGGGGCACAATTACTGGGCTGATTGTAAGAGACCAAAAGAGACGGCTGAATGATGCACCGGTTGTTCAGGCGGACCATGGTCGTGCACATTAAGTCCGGAGTTGAACATGGGGGCCGGTAGGTTTAGACTGTGCATCCTGGAATTGTGTCTGAGGGTTACACCGTAGGGCCTGATACACCCTAGGGGTGGACCCTGCACAGTCAACTACATTACATGATTAAACCGTATGACACCGATACACGACGAGTTAGGCTTATAGGGAGCCGATCGACTAGACCGAGTAGTTGGACCTTGATTTAGGTCATCTCATGATGTTGGGCCAAGCGTGGGCCAAGGGATCAATTCTTGTTTTTACTTGGCATGTTAGAATGCTAGTACACCCGTGGTGCAAAACTTAACCTTGATTATGCGATGACACCTTTATCTATCTTGTTAGTTAATCATCATGCCAGTATGTTGTTATCCTTATGTTCATCTCAGCTTCTCATGCCAGTTAACTTTATTAGTTCATAGACGGATAGTAGTAGGGCTTACCAGTCTTTTTGACTGACCTGTTTTCTTTCGCCTCTTTTCTTCCATTTCCCCCCTCAGGTTCTCAGGGTGGGAACATTGGAGCTTAGCTTGGATCTTTACAGCTTGCTTACTGGATTTGCTCATGTACGGTTTTGGACATTGAGCTAGCTATGGTTTATCACTTCATTTTGGGGATAGTACTTTATGTATTTCAGTTTTTTAGTTTATGCTTTTATCTAGACTTTGTTGTTGGAAAATAATGACCAAGTACTTTGTTGTAACATGACTATGGTTTTGAAATGCTAAGATTTATCCGCTGCTTTACTACTCTGTTTTACTTATATGTTCTGTCTTGTGATATCTTCATGCATGTTTACCTTGTTTAACGCCCCTCCAAAGACAGTGTCCTTGCAAGAGTGGCCCTGGCGGAGGTGGGGTGTTACACAAGGAGCCACCATGTTGTCCATGGTCGACCTAGCATAGCCACCATTCTTCTCCAACTAGAAAGCAAGTTAGAAGCAACGAATCAAATCAAAATTTGATAGTCTACGTCAAGTGATTGCTTTTCAGTTTCAGAAAATAGATCCCAGAAAACAAGACTTTCTTTTGTTTGTAAGTCCTGTTATTATTTAGATGTGAACAATTAAAAGTTATGATTTGTAATAAAGTGAAAACTAGAGTTATGCCTAGTTGTAAGATAATGGTGATGCTGATTCATGTGTATTCATGTAACGATTCTATCATATATGCCTATGAGACTATTTTGATTTATTGGACTGATTTTGTTGTATGTTAAACCAATCGTGTATTATGTAGATTTGGTGACTTTTCATGTTATGTTGCATGCAAGTTTTTAGGCTAAGTCATGTATATGTTTAGATCTACATTCTCCTATGTTTAGATCTATGAAAATTGGATCCAAATTGCAAGTTTACATTTACATGACTAATTGGATTTGTGTAATTCTATGTAAGTCCCCTTTCATATGCTTAAGATTCATGTTTATTGGATCCAAAATAAAAGTTTACATTTACATGCCTAGTTGGATTTGTGTAATTCTATATGCTTAAGATTCATGTTAATTGGATCCAAAAAATGCAAGTTCATTGTTTATGCCAAATTTATATGACACATGTTTAGTTAGATTCGTATTATGTTGTATGAATGGTACAAGCTCCTTTCTTTCCCCTTATGTGTATAAGTTAGGCTAAGTTGCGAGCCTAACATTCTATGTAAAATTTTGCAAACGTATAACGGGGGTAACGTTGGGAAAAACCTTAAAATTCATATTATTGGCATAATTGGGCCCATAATCATATAAATGGTTAGTGGTATAAAATGGTATAATTTATATACCTAAATTTTTTGAATATGATTTATAGGGTAAATGGGGCATGACTTGAATGGAAATAATTGTGGACAATTTACATATAAATATGAAAGGTAAATATGTAAATTAAGTAAAAGGCGAATATGCCTAACCCGAGGTTAGATTGAGTTATGGTGTAAGACTGCACGGAACCGCCTGGCACATCCAGCAACCGTAACAATATAGATCTAATATGAGAGGTTATTGCATCAAGCCCAAAAGAATCCGATGTTAGATTGAGTTGCGGTGTAAGACTGCCCGGAACCGACCGTTACTTCCAGCAACAGCAATAATACATATCTAATGTGAGTGGTTGGTGCTTTAATGAATGAATTAAAGCTAAGACAGGAACAGTAGGGTTAAGTTAATTAAGGCAACACTTAACCAATACAACATGTTAACTAAACTGATGGGTGGGGTTAGGTTAATTTGAGAACACTTAACCATTTTAACATGTTGACTAGGAAACCCTAGTAATGGGGACCCATTTCAGCAGTAACCCATATAGATGTATCATGGTACCCTGAACAAGGCAGGGTGGGGCACAATTACTGGGTTGATTATAAGCGGTCAAAACAACGACGGGTGGTGCGTCAGTGTAGGTTCCAACGGAGTGCGGGCGTGCACGTATTCCGAAGTGGAAAAAACAGGCATTGGGCATCAGTAGTAATACACTGTGCATCTTGAATTGTGTCGGGTTGCCACTATAGGATTTGATACACCCCACGGTGGGACCAGCACATGTATCTACAATCAAGCAGGGCCGAATGACACAAGTGGTAAACGTATGCGAGTAGGAGCCGATCGATAAAGGGGATCATTTATCTTGAACACATGGTGCTAGTTGAAACACTTGTAAGTGGTTGCAGAGAAATAGTAATGAGTGCAATAGCATATTCAGTCTTATTATCTTATTTCTAGGGTGCTGTCCTAGGTTCAGTTTATTCATGTCATAATCCTTTTTCTTGTTTACATGCTAAATAATCACTGGACTTACCAGACTCATGTCTGACCCATTTTTCTTTCATCTTCTTTCTTCTGTTTCCCTCCCTCCCCCCTAAGGTCCGCAGGAAGGGAATACTTCAGCTTAGTTCAGACCATTTCCATCTTGAAGAGAGTAGATGTATTGCTTGGATTCTCTTTCCTTGGGCTATGGCTTTGGATACACTCTTATTAGGGATTTATGCTACCTTATTGTTATTTTATGCTTCTTTATGTTCTAATCAAGACAGTGATTTTGTTGTAATAATTTGGAAGTTGGTTTGAGACAGTTGTTGTAATGTTTTAACTGAACCATGTACTTACGAAATAAATTTAATTTTTTTTTTCCGTTGTTCATATGTCTGTCTTGTAAATTATCTGTATCTTTTACATATAATGCTCCACTGAAGTTAAGGCATTCCCTTTGTGAGTGACCTTAACGGAGGTAGGTTGTTTCAAGTGGGATCAGGGTTGTTCTTTCCTATTCTAATGTGACTTAACTTAATGGTTGCTAAGCAGATTAGATAGTCGATCGGCCTATACTAATATTATCCTGTGTATCAGTTGTTAGCTATTTTATTGCTCCCTAAGACTTTTGTCTAACTCAAGGTTTTATGTTTCCCTCTTATTACCTTGGGGTGTTCATCAATGTTGTTGATGAGCATACTGAGTAGCAGCCTTGGTGTCGTTGATGCTATGCAGTGATGAGAAGGAGGCCGGCGTATTGTTACTACCTACTACTTAGCTATTTATTTTTCTATTTCCACTGTATGTTGATGATTATTAAGGCTCTGAGGGATGTAGTGAGGCATACTATATTCATAGATTCGTGTACTCGGATGTATTATACTCAAGGTTCTATGGTTTTATGAAAATTTGATTCTTTGTTCGATTGTGCTTCATTACTATATCTTATTGTATATTTCAATATTATATATTATCCATGCGATGTGAATTATGCGACAGTTTCTATTTTTAAATTACTCTTCCTTGATGGTCATCCCATATCAGCCTGGCACGTCATACAACGCACTTTTCCTTAGTTTTGTGCAGGAGGTATGGGGTGATCGTCATAATGTTTTCCTCGTATTCCATGGTAGGCCTTTCTTGGATGTCCTTCGCCCTAGGTTGGTTGTCTTGGCTCGTGATTTGGACGTTGTGTCTGGTCCAATCCCCCAGTCGAGTATCGAGTATCAGGTATCGAGTTTCTAGAGCTTTTCAATGCATGCTGGTTGGACTCTTTTTTTATTTGCTTGTCAGCAAGCTTTTGGCTTCTTTATCGTTGCGTTTGCGTAGAACTAAGGAAAGGGAGGTCTTTGAGGTTCTGGATCTAGCCGTCTTCTGTTGTTACGGTCTTTATTTCAGTTTTCGATGGCTTTTGTAGTTTTCGGGTTTCGTTGATGGTTTGGCTAGAGAGAGCTTGTCTTCTTGTTTTTTTTAGTCTTGCCTCAGGTTTTCTGCTTATTTTTTTTCTTTTTGTTTGTTTCTGTGGCTGTCTTCTAACTGCGGAATTGTTTTTGTACGCCTCCGGAGAAAGGCCTTCTTCTCCATTTTGGTATATATTTTTATTTCAGTTAACAATAATAATAATTTTTTTCTAAAATGAAGTAAGTGAAGTTAATTAACAATTTAATTAATTAATTTTGGTAAGTTAATTACATAGTTAAATAGTAATTCAAATTGGATAAATTATCCAAGAATGATGTTTTGAAATTAATTAATCTATTGTTTAATTAAGTGTTAAAGATAATTAAAATATATGATAGTGAGAAATAAAGAAATTCTCAAGTAAATTAACTAGATGAATTTCTTAATTTAAATTTTAAGTTAATTAAATTAGGTTAATAAATGGTTCCAAACAACAACATTGTTTAGAAAATTATTTGAATTTACGGATCTCTGATTTGGAAAATATTTTGGATAACAAACTCTTCTACCAATCTTGATGATAAGAATGATTTCAAATCAAGGTCTGACAGGTAATAAAAAATATCCCAACTTGAATGATTTCATTAGTATATGATATATAGTATTAGTTTGTGATCGCAAACGAGTGTTTCAATTTGAATAACACTTTCATGTAAGAAACTGATATTCAAGAGCAAGATTTATCAAATAAGATTTAATAATAAGAACATCCTAAGTAAGAAATATGCTTATATTTTTATATAAGTATGTTAATAATAGTGTTTTGAATTTAAATAAGTCGAAGATTATTTAAATGTGACTTGGTAGATCCAATGGAAATAAATATGTTTATTCGATTGTATATTTGATAGTTAAATAACCAACTATCAAATCTAGACCTTAAATCTTACTCTGGAAATTTCTAAGGGAAACGCGTGAGTTATAAGACGTGGTCATCTCTATTAATGATTCACTGTGCATATAAACTCCGCTTTGTTCACCTAGGACAAGCGATAAGGAAACCCATCTATCAACGGTTAGGAGGTGATCTATGCTTTTATCCTTGGCTATTTATTTTTTAAAGAACCAGGGTTGAGTTTATTGAGAATTATTGAAAGTTGTTTAGAAGTGACTAAAATCAGATCAAGTTATCCGAAAACCACTTCAATCCAACTGAAGACAAATGTAGTATTTACTGGAAATGGAGAAATCAAGATAAAGTTAGAGTGCAAGGGTTACTTGCTACTAATCCCATCGATGTAGTAGAGGTAAAGCCTTCAATTCATTATTTTCTTACATGACTTGTATGGATTAATGTTATTGATACATTTCACACTAGAGGGTAATAAATATTTAAAGTGAAATCTGTTGATTGAAGGTAAAGTGATGTAGCCTTAGGCCTCTACAATCGAGATTGACTGAAATTAGAGATATGTAGTAGGGCAATGTGGGTCGCACCCATCATAGAATGTTTATCAACAATCTTGAATGGTTGACCTCTTGATTATTTTATGCTTCGGTGTCGTGGTCGATTACAAACATGGTGATAACGCATTACTATCAAGTTAAGTGGTAGGACAGTTCTGTGTTGACAAGGGTGCAAGATATTCTTGTGGCCTTGGTTCGCTTATTTAGAGAGGAACTTTGGTGGGCGGTACCCAGTGTCTAGTCATTTGTATGTAACCGAACTCTAATAAGTGGTTTATGGTTTTAGTTGTAAACCAATTATGTTGAAAGGATTTAGAAAGCACTTAATTCACTTCGATCATTGGAAGATAAATTCAATGATGATTGCAATATCGTTGGTGTTCATTTTCAAGTTTCTAAGTGAGTGACTGCTATCGTGAATTTTTTTAGAGTTGTTTGAATTAAAAACAAACTTTGTTTTGAATTTTAGAAATATGTTTTAGTTATATTAATGAATACATGTATTGTATTATTAATATTTCAAGATGGTTGAAATAAAATATAGGTGCCTGAATTCTTGAATTCTCAGTTAAGAATTGTGTTGATGATTTTGGATGTTTTGTTTGGTAAAGTTAATCTTAGTGAAATTACAACGATTTTGCAAAGTATTAAGAAATCCAAAGAGAATAGGTTTATATTTTATGAATTTAATTAACTTTTAAATTATAAATCTAAAACGAGCTCATTATGTAGCGACAGTTCCCAGTTTTTCGACTTAGAAGGTTAAAATGATGCTTAGGATTCAGTATAAATCGAAATTCTCTGAAACAAGAATTTTTCAGACCCATTTGAATATAGTTTTCAAGTGAAAGTGAAAATTTTAGATTTCATCATATATATTTTGAGATAGGTTCAAATCAAGTTTTCAAAACCACCACATTTCGGTAGTTCACAAATATAGGGTTTCCAATGTTAAAAAGGGAAAATAAGCATATGGGATCAACAAATGTTTATAAAGTCCAAGCATTGAAGAACTAGTATGTGTAGTTGTGGTTTTGATATTTATTTGATTTTGAGTTGTAAAATAAAATATTAATATAAGTAGTGTAATATTTTATTCCTTAAATGAAATGTTTCGGTTAATCCGCAATAAATTTAGTTGGATTGCAGTATTATTAAATAGGATTTAATATGTACTTGGATTTTTTAGGTGAATGAATTCATATGAATTTGTGACTCAAGTAAAGTTTTATAAGATATCAAGTGGAATAGATTTGGTATAAAAGGAAATATTCTAAATATGAGAATGAGTGTGTATAAATGAGAAATTGGTACTGTAGTGAATCAATTAGAATAAACACATAAAATGTATGTATGATATTTATCCACATAACTAATTTTGATTCAGATTCAAGTGCATGATTTATATCATCCCAAACAAGGATTTTTCACTCGATTCTTGACGATGGATATTGGTTATGGATTTGTGATACAATTCTGAAATTCTCCATCGTAGTTTATGGCTATGCAAGAAGAATGGTGAATCCCAATCAAGAAACCAAATCCTAATCAACATTATAGCGAGTGATTAAGCAGTACTAGTTTTAAAGTAAATTTTATGTGATTGATCGTGCGATCGAAATTGATATTGCATACGTATCACGTACGTACGTCATATGTGCTTAAAATATTTTTGCGAGCTTTTGATAATAATAATAATGTAAGCAACATAATTGATTTTTGACTATATTATGTATGTTGATTTTGTATGTTATTGGAATGTCTAGTTTTATGTTGAATGTGTTATCATATTGTCTGATTGTCATGTATAACCCTTTTGTATTGCTTAATCAAAAGTCGGTCATTGCAGAAAAAAGTCGCTAGTGGATTTTTGTTGTATTAATAGAGTTTTATTGCCTGATAAATTGGTACACATTTATGTTATTATTTGGATTAAGTGATTTTATGTCGTAAATATGGGCAGCCACTTGGTTTTTGTTTTCTTCTGATGGATTGGTGTCATGTATGGCATTTGTAGTTTTTTACGAATCGATCCACGCAAAGGAGACACTGCCGATTTTTTTATAAAATTTAGACTTATAATAATTTGAACAAGTTTAAAATCTGATTTAACGAAATTTAAAATGGGTTGATTACATACTTCTGACTTTGCAGATTTAGAGTTGAACTTCTTTTAAGAGGGTAAAATGTAAAAACCCGGCTTTCTAGTAAGTGAATATTAATTTATTTTAAATATTAAAATGTTGATTTGGAAAAATAAATAACTTAAATTCAAATCTTTTGAGTTATTTAATCGATTTGAATAGGAAAATAGTAATTTCGATTATAGAATTTTTGTGAGTAAATTGGATTTGGAACCTAATATGATTTTAAAGACTCAATTAAAATGTAACGTCCCGTATTTTGGTAGTCAGATATTTAAATTATTTTATTATATTAAATATGAATTATAAATTGATTTATAATATAGAATTCATTCATAGAATGAAGTTTGGACGTTAAATTTATATTTAATATAAATCGTGCTTGTAACATCACGGTAGTTCGAAACAAGAACCATTTGAATCTATTTGATAATAATTTTCTAATGTAAGAGAAAAAAAGAAGATTTCATATTATATATTGTGAGTTATCTCCAATTCAAATTTTCAAATAGTTGCTATGGAAATCGTTTATAAATTATAACGATAAATATAAGGGATTTCAATATAATTTGAATATCGTTTAACCCAAAATTTTAAATGTTGAGTTTAAAATATATATTGGTATATCTTGAAGCTGCATAAGATTTCATTTGAAGATATACGATAATAATAATTTTATGGCTGGCAATTAGAACCGAGAACTGATAAACCGACCCGAAAAGACCCGAATCCGAACCGATCCCGATGGGTCTCGGGTCGGGTCTAGGTGATGAAAAACAATTAAGACTCGATCAACCCGACCCGAAAGACCCGACCAAAAAAAATTGAAATATATTTATTTTTAGTGTTACTATACAATCAGACCCGAACCAACCCGACCCGAACCGAAGCTCGGATCGGGTCGGGTCCTGATTTTTGAAATGTATAGTTTAGACCTGGCAAATCCTGACCCGCCTAGAACCAAGACCCGTCTAGTCGGGTCCGGGCCATCGGGTCGAGTCTAATTGCCACCACTAAATAATTTATTATTATTATTATTATTATTTAAATTGAATTGTTTTGGATTTAACTATATTATATCGATATTTTATAAGCCTTAGAAATAACTACTTTTCAAAGAACCTCTGTTTTCGACAAAATAAATTTTATTGGAATAAGTATAGCTAATTATTGTTAGATTCCCAGTTTGAGCTAATTGGAGTTGTTTTATTTATATGTGAAATTTAAAGGTGAACTAATAAATAAATTGAAATTAAAATAATGTCATGATGAAAACAGAGTCGGAATTCAACAAAATTAATTTCATTCGGATCAGAACATTGAGACGTAGCAGTGTGTCCATTTTCATTACGTTTGGAGCTCGCGCGTGGTGGTAAGAATATAATGGTTAACGGCTATATACGATAAAATTTACTACTGTATCAAAATAATTAAAATACAAAAGCTTAGCCCTTAAGTGATTGAACTACACACCTACCCTAATTTTAACACACAATTACTTATTCTATTGTCCAACCTATTTTCCTTCTACATGCAGCTAACCCTACAGAAGAAACGTAGCCAATGTAGAAGCTTAAGTGTTAAGAAAAACAGCCAGTATTAAAATGTGCAAAGCTGTCCTCCTATCATGCACAACAACTACTCTGAAAAAAATGCTTGCAGACTTAAAAATCTATTACGCAGCCACCTTATATTGTTAAATCACATACTACTACCCTTTACATATATGAAAAGAAAACACATGTACGTGCTCTCCTGAATAAATATAGCCTGTGCAGACCTAAGAATAATTATATATATATATATATATATATAACATGGCCACCACGTTTGATTCACCTATAAATATGTGTGTTGTTCTTTCCACTTCGTTCCAGGAAGAAGTCTCCATTCTCGAACAAAGCCTACCCTCTACAAATAAAAACTGCAACCCTCCTTCGAGAATTAAAAATCTAAAAGACCCTAAACATTCGAAATGGTAATCGACCTTGCATAGAATATCGACATGTGTATCCCTCAATATTCGAAGGCAGAAGAAAGATGGAATCGCTGTTGATTAGGACTGAATGGATTACCGCAATGGTCTTAAAGGTAGAAATGAACGGTAAAGTTTCCTCAATATCCGTGCATGGTTTTGAAAGTGAAAAAGCGGTGTGCCTGCATTCTGGTGGAGTGATGTACGGTGGTATGAGGTGGGTGTGGCGATCGTCCAGCATAGCTGTGGTGGATGGGCGGTAAGGAACTGCTGTGTGGGTTGAGAAAAATGAGATGGGTTCGAAGAAAATATACAGGCAAGTGAGAAAGAGTTATAACATGCCTAATCATCAATAAATATGCCTAATCCCTTTTATAATTGTGCCTAATGATACTAATGAATTGTTGCTGCCCCTTGTACTAAGTGGTTGCGAACGGTATCCTGGCACAAGATCAGATGAATCACTAGCACAAACCCTTTGCAAACCATGTTTATATACCGTGACTTTGAATCTTTATCTAACTGTCAGTTATAAGTATTAGTGAATGTAATATGAAAAAAACCATGCCTAAACCAGGTTTACATAAAACTGGTGAATAGTATATATACATAATAAAGTGGCATGAAGTTTACATTGTGTGCTATATAAAATAATTATAATATGCTTATCAGTTTAAACTGTACCTATTCATACCTGGTTGAAGTTAAATAACAATAGAAGGAATTAAGTTAGTAAAATATTTTTAAGGTTTTTAATAATGTTAAATTAGATAGTTAGTAACATTTAAAATTTCTAACATTATCATACAGTAACAGAATGGAACAACCAAAGGATGTTAGGACCATATCGACGGATGTAATATTTTGGAGCTGGTATGGACAGAGTTGGGCGCATTTGGAAATTTTAATTTAGTTAAACGCTTGTTTAATGTAATTAAAACAAACTGTTTTAACGACAATGGAAACACAAGGTAAGTATAACTCACTCAGTTTTTACCCGTATATAAGTCGGGATTTAATTTGTATGTTATGGTTGATAATTTTTTGTTGTATGCCGGTTATTTATTTATGTATTGCTTGAATTGGTTGATTTATACGTTAGTTTAACTTAAATAAAATCTAATCATTATTTCAACGATTACTTCCAAACGAGGTAACTTACCTTGTTGCTTATGTTTATAATAATACAAACATATAAAATTGAAATATGGATGTTTGAATTGTTGTTACTGATTAATTGTTGAATATTATATCTGTTTATTGAATTGAATGATATTATTTGAGGTAACCTATTTGAATGCAGGAAATGACAGGCTAGAGGAATCCAAATGGAATCCTCACCAATATTGATAATGTTTATCATATCTATTGAATATGTTTGATTGGATTAAAATGTGAAATTGAATGTGAAAACCCTTATTTCACATGTTTGGTATTTTGGTGGTAGTTTGGCTTTTTAATACCGTTATAAGAACTACTAAAATCGGTTGATAGATTAATTTGTTTCAATGAATCTAATAAAATAGTTTAATGAACAGTTGTTTTAATTGTAATGAGATTTTAAAAAGAAATTTAATATTTATTTCAGTCAACGGTGAAGTAAATTATTATTTTAATTAATAATAATCTGAGAGATTACTTTTTCATTTAAGTTAGTAATCGGAGTTGGCAATGAAATATAGTTGAGTTTTAAAAAGAGGTTATGAACGAGTTTTTATTAAAACCGAGTTTTATAAGCTAAATTATAAAAGAGATTATTAGCAAATACTATAGTTTAAAATAAATGTTTACTTAATAATTGAATTAAGTAAAAGAAATAAAGTTAAAAAGGATTTTTTGTATTAAATTTGAGTTTATAAACAAGGTTTATAAAAGAGGTGTGAAGTTAAAATGTCGAGTTTAAATTAGTGTTACCGAGAAATGGAATCGAGTGAAATAAATGGAATCAAATTGAACTTTTCAAATGAAAAAAGGTTGAATGGATTAGAAATGGAATAATATGGGTTGATAAGGAGTTGAGATAAGGAATTAAGGACTTGGAACCTAACTAGAGATTAGTTGAGTTGAGTGATTTTTTGAGTATTAATCTGACATTGAGTTCGGTCATCAAGGTTGATACTTAGGAGATTAATCTCTTACCAATTTACGGTCAGGGACTAATGAATGTTGAAGTATAGAAATGTATGAATAAGATATAGGAAGGTTTCCACCTATACTAAAAGGACTCCAAAATATATATAATAAGATTTCCAAAATGAAGGAAAATAAAAGGAGATATGTGTGAAAATATAATGATATTTTCTAGGTAAAAGGAAACAAAAAGTAGAGTTTTGGAATAGGTTTATTCAATAAGAATAAGTTTTATTCAATAAGAATAAGTATTAGTTATTGTTTTCAAGTAATAAACAAAAGAGATTTCATAACTATAGCCACCCGAAAATTCTGAACCAGCTTAAAATTTTTATTTTAGCTATTTTAATGGATTTTAAATATTTAAAATGATTTATTTTAAATAATAATGACTAAAAATTTATTTAAATTGAAACTAGAATGTATAAATTTATTTTAATTATAAAACGAACTCGAAATGGCGCGGTAGTTTGAAAATTCGATTTTAAATTTCAAATGAATGTACAAGATTCAATATAAATCGGATTTCAGTAAAACAAGAAATATTAGAATCTATTTAACTATATCTTTCTACAAAATGTAAGAAACTGAGATTTCACTATATAAGTTGAAAGTTATGACCAGTTTAAAATTTAGAATAGCCGATGTGGAATTTACATATATATATATATATATATATATATATATTAATATTGCATATAACCCTTAAAAATAGCCATTGCAAACGACCTCTGTTGTAACACCCCACCTCCGCTAGGGTCACTCACAAAGGGAATGCACTAGTTTTGGAGGAGCGTTATCGAGGTGAACAAACACAGAAATATTACAAGACAGAACATAAATAAAACAGCAGAAGAATCAAAGCTTAATTTCATTACTTTCAAAAAGAGTCAAAACCTTTTACATCCAAAGTACCAAATAGCCAAAGACATCATTTTCCATTACAACAAGTTCTGCCTTGAATAAATAAAGAAGCACAAAACTTAGAACAACAAAAGTAGCTTAATTCCCCAAAGGTAGCAGAAATGCTGCCATAGCATAGCTCAAGACCAAACCATACATGAGCTGGACCGAAAGCAAGCGAAATCCAAGCTAAGTGCTAGAGTTTCCTCCCTGACAACCTGGGTGGGAGGGGGAGGGACGAAAGAAAACGGGTCAATCATAAAGACTGGTAATTCCTAGTGACTTTCAGCACAAAAACAGGAAAATGTAACATGACATGTATAAACTGAAAGTAAACATAAGGATAATGGAAAGATGGGCAAGATAGACTAAGATAACATGATAAATCAAGTATAGCATCACATGTTCAAGACTCGTTGCACCAACTATACTAGTATCCCAAGCCCATGTTATATATTAACCATGAAATGATCCCTTGGCCCAATATCATGAATTACAAATTACTAGGTCCAACGGAACGATCCATAATCAATCGGCTCCCTACAAGTTCTAGCTCATCGTGTGTCTGTGTCATACGACCCTATCACGAATGTAGTCACCTGTGCTAGGTCCACCATAGGGTGTATCAAGCCCTAGGGTGCCAACCACCGACACGAATCAAGCATGCACAGTGTAAACCTACGGATGCCCAATGTCTGCTTTTTCAACTCAGGACTACGTGCACGACCATAGTCCACCTGAACCTACACTGGCGCACCAACTCGGCCGTCGTTCTGGTCGCTTATAATCAGCCCAGTAATCGTGCCCCATCCTGCCTAGTTCCAGGGTACCATGATACATCTAAGTGGGTTACTGCTGAAATGGACCGCGTAACTAGGGTTTCCGTCCAGTAGGTTAAGTGTTGTCATTTAAATTCATGACTTAACCCTTATCAGTCTAGCATGTCAGGTCGGTTAAGTGTTGTCTTTCAATTCCATAACTTAACCCCACTAATCATATGTCAAGTTGGTTAAGTGTTGTCTTTCATGTTCATGACTTAACCCTATCATGTGGCATTAATTCATTAATGCACCCCAACCTCTCACATCAGACTTGTTGTTGTGGTTACTGGATATGCCGGGCGGTACTAGGCAGATTTACACCACAACTCAGTCTGACCTCGGGTTTTAAGCGCGATATGACCAACTACCCACGTTGGATCCTATTGTTTGCAGTCATTGGATTTGCCGAGCGGTTCCGGGCAGAATTACACTGCAAACTCAACCCAACCTCGAGTTGGCCATTTTCAAGTTCATTCTAGTGTCATGTCCATGTTCAAGTTTCATGTCAAGTTCGTGTCAAGTTTCATGGCAAGTTTCATGGAAAGTTTCAACTTATGCTTATTATCAAGTTCAAGATTCATGTTCATAACCAATTCATGTTTTGCCTAATCTACCCAAATCATATTCCCATCGCACGTAAACGTGAATCGATCTAAATTACAAGTAAATCCAGATCCAGAAATAAACATCAAAACTATGATAGTCAAAAAGGACGAGCATAAAGTGATAAAAGGGATTACAAGACTAGCTTGACATAACTTGAGATAATTGGTTACAACATCACTGGCATATAGAAAATAATAGGATTTCAAATCTAGCATAATAAGGTGATAGTCATGGCTTAAGGTGATAGTCCCAAACTTGTAAATAATAGACTGATTCAACATCATAGGCATGATAATGTTATGGACATGAAAGAGTTTGATTTACAAAATGAATAGGTCCAAACTGATTTCATAGCAATATTCCCAAATGTCAAGATCCAAGATGGAAACTAGAATAGATGTGAATTGACTATCAAACTTAAGTCCAATTTCACTTTATCTTATGTCCAATTTACAATTAACAATTTTAAATCTCAAAGTAACTAGAACTTACAGATCGTGGAATAAGAAATTGAGATGCAGAAGTCAAGTCTAGAAACTAGTCGTCGAATCGTTGAATCTCGATTTGATTGTAGCATAAAATCCCCAATATGCAATTCCTAGCCGTAGTCTTCAAGAAATAGTGTAATAACCCGGAAATCCCGGCCAATTTAAAATTTTTATTTTGGCAATTTTAGTGAATTTTGGATATTTAAAATGAATTATTTTAAATAATAACGAAGAGAAATTTATTTTGAATAGAATTCGAACGTATATATTTATATAGATCGTTGTTTGAATATAAATATTAATTTTTAATTATATAACGAGCCTGAAATGGCGCGGTAGTTCGATAATTCGATTTCAAAATTCAAATGAATGTTCCGGGTGCAAAATAAACCGGATTTTAGTGAAACCAAAAATATTTGAATATATTTATGAATATCTTTCCAACGAATCTGAAAAATCGAAATTTCATAGCGGGGATAAAAAGTTATGTCCAGTTGAAAATTCAGAATAGTCGCTATGGAATTCTGGCCCTTAAAAATGGAAATTTTGCAAACGACCTCGGTTTTCAACGAAACCACTTTTGTTGGATCCGTGATGTCAAGTTATTGCTAGGTTTCAAAATTCGTAATTTTTCGAATCAATATGTGAGCGGGGCGAAGTAAAACGCGTTTGACCAGTTTTAGTTGATTTTAATCGACTGGAAAATGGCCATTTTTCAAACGGTCTCAGAATTTGACGAAATTAGTTTTGTTAGGACCGTATCGTCAATACAAAGCTAGAAAATATTTTTCTAGAATTTTTCGAGTTAGTATGTAACCCCGGTAAATTGAAATGCGCGTTCAAATTCAATATATAGAGTTATATTTTGATTTTGACGAAAACTGATCGAAACGATCGAATTAGCTTACGATACATATCCCATTGTGTTCGGAATGGGGGTAATTAGCTATGGACGATAATCGGTGGGTCTCGTTTAGAGGTCGAAATTAAAAGTAGCTTTTTGGAATTAAATAAATAAATAACCTTCACCCCTCTCTCCTATACCCTCAACTCCCCCTCCCCCCGTTCTTCATTCAGAAAAAAAGATAAGAAAAAAAGAAAGAAAGGAGGAAGCACCGCCGATCGAAGGAGCTCGACACCCCCTTCTGGCGCCACCGCCCCTCCACCGACGCCCCCCTTTTTTCCGCCTCCTCCTTCCTTCCTCCTCCCCCACTTCTAAATCGTTCGCGCCCACCTCGAACGCCACGAGACCCTAGCCTGCCACGCAACCCCCTTCCGCCTGTCGTCGCCTCCCTCTTCTTCCTCCCTCTCGCTCATCCCCTGCTCCCCCCAAAACCCGCTCTCGTTCCTCTGACCCTCCACCTCCAGCGAAAAGGGAAAACAGCCCCCCCTCTTCTAAGTCCTGTAAGTGATTTTAGTTCCTTTTATTTTATTAAAACTTTTTTTTATGTTAATTCTTTACATGAATGTGTATGAAAGCTCGAATTTTTATATTCGAAAAACTCGGATTTTTATCATATGAATGGAAACAAATATAATTTTTGTTTATTTAAAAATATGACCTTTAAATAAAACAATCTTGTTTAACAATAAAGATGTGATTTTTATATAATGTAGATAATAAAAATATGATTTTTACTTAGGAAGAGTATTCAAAATATGGTTTTTATTAGGGTAGAGTAATAAAAATATAATTTTTATATAGGTAGGATAATAAAAATTTGATCTTTGTATTAGAAGTAGATATATAAAAATATAATTTTTATATAGAAGGTAGCATTGAAAAAAAATGAAGTAGAAATATAATTTTATTATATGATTAGAATTACAGAAATATGATTTCTATTTAAGTAGTGAATTAAAAATAGAATTTTTATCTATATAGTAGCGGTGTAAAAATAGAATTTTTATCTATATAGTAGTGGTATAAAAATAGAATTTTTATCTATATAATAGCAGTGTAAAAATGTGATTTTTATATACATAGCAACAATATAAAAATGCGATTTTTATATATGTAGTGGCTACGGACAATGAAAGTGACAAAAGGCGAGAACGGTGAAGATTTTCTACATATGAAGAGTCGTGGCGTTTGGCTTAGCTAGTCGGTGAGAAATCCTCACTTTTATTTTTATTTCTAGTTTGAAATATATACTAGGATCCAGACGGTGTTTAGTAGCACCCGACACCCGTCGTCCACAGACCATGGATGACTTGTTTGATTGATGTGTTTTGAAAATTGATTGTGTGATGTGGATTGAATAAATATTTTATAGTTAAAAAATATAATTTTTAACGTGTATATAAAATAAAATATTTATAAACAAATCGGATGATTTGTTTATATACACACATTTGACTGATATTGATTGGGCCGATAAATTTTACACATCGCCCAACTGCACAAATAGAACCTGTGTTTGTTGTTTAAAAACCCCACACGGGTATTGGGATGAAATATGACATACACTAATCCCAATAATTAGTTGTATGTCGATCGATTGATTGATAGGCTGTGTAAGCATTGAATATTTATATTCAATGCTTATACAGTGTAGGATGCACTCTGGATGATGGATTGCTGTTTTCATTATTGTTATACACATTTGTTGTGTGAAATCCATATAATCACATTATATGGTAATTGACTGTGTCTGATTCCAGTACAGAATTATCGAATATTTTAAAATAATATTCAATGAATATTGAAATGTGAAGCCGTGTTAAGTAGTTAAACGCCATTTTAACACGAATGGGAATTTTGTCGATTTTATTCATTTTACAATGAATATCGAAAGTGATTTCAAAATCTGATATTTTGAAAAGAATTGAAATTCAAATTAAATTGATATGAATTGAAATTCGAATTAAATTGATAAGAATTGAAATTTGAATTAAACTGAATAGAATTGAAATTCGAATTAAACTGAATAGAATTGAAATTTGAATTAGATTGAAATAGAATTGAAATCATTTTGAATTGAATTTATTGAAATTGAACTGAAATCGATTTGGATTGAAACCGATTTGAATTGAAATTGATTTTAATTGAAATCGAGTTGAAATGAATTTAAAACCAATTTATATTGGAAAATTCAATTTTGATTTGAATTTGAGATGGAAGTTGAAATCGTTTTGAAAACGAATTTAAAACGATTTATAAAATACGTTTTAAAAGGAAATCGATGAAATATATATAATATATATATTATATATGTATATAATGGCCTGAATAGAACGCGCCGCGCCATGGCAGTTCGCGAATTTCGACCGTTGACTTCGAATGGATATTACGGGAGATCTGACCGTCGGATTCTCCTAAAACCGAAACCATTGGGTTCGTACCGAAAAGGGCTTTCTAATGAATATTAGAGATTTGAAATCTAACGGTTGGATTTGGAATTATGTCCAAATCAAATTTGGAAAAGGTCGTTGTAAGTGCAGTTCGATGGCCATTGATGGAAATCGACTGTACGGGCCTTGATAAAATTATTAAAAATGGTAATAATTTGTGTAAAATCATAAGAAATAATTTGTGAAGAATTGGGATGAAAATTTCCATATTTGAAAAGATAAAAATAGATTTTTATGGAAATGAACTAGTTTTGAACTATAATTATAATTCTATTTATTTTTAAAAATAAATAAAGTGGATTTGAAAGGGTTTTGAAAATAACCAGAATTTCCGATGATTGAATTGGAATGGATTTGAATAGAAATTATCTTTGGAATATTTCGATGTTGGATTTCGTGATTATACAGATATTGTTATGGAAATTTGAAAGATATATTTATATCGTTATTTCCAATACGATATTTGTTGGTCGTAGAATTGATATTGAATATAAGCCGATATATTTTCTATTCAGAGCCTTGTATTTAATATCAAACGTGATTTGGGTTTATCGTGAATGGTGTCTTCATTAACATTGTTCTTGAGCCCAGTTGAGAAAGAGATTAAATCTTTTTATTCTAGATTTAATGAAGTGTACCAATTAAATGGTATTCAATTGGAATTGAATTTGAAATTGATTTTTGGGTTTATCGTGAACGGTGTTTTAAATAACACTTGTTCTTTAACCCGATAATTAATGGAATGTGATTTTGGGTTTATAGTGAATCGGGTTTTAAACGACATTGGTTCTTTAACCCAATTAAAGAAAGGATATTGATTTCTGTGAAGATTAAAACTAAGTGGGGGTTTTAATGAATCTTTAATTAGATTGAAATGGTCGAGAATGGAGTATCACCAGTTTTGCTCCAGGCGATAGTTAAATCTTTAATTAGATTTGAACGTGAAATGGTAATTAAATTTACCGATAACACAGTGGTGTTAGATATGAAGTATGACCAGTTTTACTTCATGGGATGAATAGGTTGGGATTGGGAAATAAAATAAATGATTACTTCGATGTGGTTCGCTAATCCCGACTAGTTTGAATAAAAGAATATTCTGAATTGGAATGAGGCGTATGTAGTGTTTGTGTAACACCTGTTTATTATATACGCGAGTTATTCAGAAAGACCGGGTTATCCCTGTAACACCCCATATTTTCCATGAACGTATAAGTAACAAATCAGAGGATAATTAATTTTTAGAATAAGAATCAAGGGAAACGGGTTGCGCCATTGCGTTCGTCTCGAAATTCTGCTTGGAAACGAGTCCAAGTTTGTGAGAATTGGAGTCCGTATGACCAAGTTACGGCCCTCCAAAGTTTCAGAAATATTTAGACTTCAAAATAGCTCGAATTTGAATTCAAAATTCGAATTTCAAACGCAGAACAGACTAGGCGGGAAATTTCCCGCCCAGACCCAGATCGACTGGGGAGTCGATTGGGCAGTCGACCCCACAGACCAGGTCGACCTGGGTGTCGACCTGGTCCCCGAGCCCATTTTTGGGCCAGTGTTCGTTCTGATGTTTCCAGTCCGATTTCTGTCCAGATTCATCTGCCTAAACCTATTTAAACAGCCCCAAACCTAGCCTTCTCTACACACAATTCTGTTCTGCTTCTGCTCTGCCTCTGTTCTATATAAAAATAAAAATGGCGTCGCTACTCTGCTGGAATCAAAACTAGAAGCTAATCAACATCAACCTAAGCAACTCAATTCAAACTAGAGATTAAAGCTTCTGCAACAATTAAAGTTCTTTCTTTAATCCAACCAAGGCAAGTACAGTTATTTTCCAGTATAAACTTTAATCATAATTGTGACATGATTGTAAATCTGAATTTGAGTTTGTGTATGTTCTGATCTATTTTATTTTGTATCTCTTCTTCTTTCTGTTCTATAGCCAGGCTACTACGAGCCTGCGCCAATCTCCTAAGAGATTAACGCACAAACGCTAAAATGTTTGGGACAAATAATGAATATGGCATAATTGGACATGGCTAATCTATGACTGATTTAAGAAAAAGGACATAGGTTGTAAACTAGATTTAGATCTATGCATATTCTGTGAATTGGAAGAAGAGGAACCATGGTATGTTAACATGTGACTTGAGACATTGGATATAACGCATATTTTGAATTAAGATCTGTTATAACTAGATTGTTGGGCATATTGTTTATATAATAATTCATGATTTGAAAGAGAATATGACTTAGGTGTGAAGATCTATATTAAGATTTGATAACTATCAAATGTGAATAACACCTAAGTAGGAGATTTTTGAATATATGACATGCATTGAAATCGAAGGCTATATTTGGTATAATTTATATGTGAATCTTTTGTACTAGGCAAGTTGAACTAAATTGGGACATGTAAATTATGACCATAATCTGTGACATGTAAATTCAATGCAAACGTGGGGTATATGATCATAGTGTGAATCATGACAGCTATTTAGGCATGCAAACTTAGGCCAAATTTATAATTAGGCAAGATATGTTTGTGAAACTTTAAGGAATGATTAAATCTGTTATATTTGCCTAATTTGCTAGTTCTGCTATATTTGCCTAATCTGCTAGTTCTGTTATATTGCCTAATCTGCTAGTTCTGTTATATTGCTTAATCTGCTAGTTCTGCTCTACTACCTAGTCTGCTAGATCTGTTCATCTGCCAAATCTGTCATCTTCTAAGTCTGCTGAAAATGCCAAATCTGTTATATGCTAAATCTGCTAAATTACTTAATCTGCTGAATCCGTTAAGTCGCCTAATCTGCGAAAATCTTTTATCTGCTATATCTGTTAAGTTGATATATTCAGTCTGTTATTGACATAATCTGAATTAGCTATGAATAATTGACATGTATATTAGGTGTGGGCAAAAATGGTAAATTATTAATTATTGGCCGCAAAGATAAACATGGCTAACTCGAGGTTAGAATGAGTTTGCGGCGTAATTCTGCCCGGAACCGCCCGGCACATCCAGTGGCCGCAAACAATAGGTTCTAATGTGAGATGTTAGTCATAACGTGCTTGAAACCCGAGGTTAGACTCAGTTTGTGGCAGAAATCTGCCCGGAACCAACCGGCCTAACCAGTAGCCGCAAACTGTCAGTCTAATGTGAGAGGTCAGGGCATTAATATTTAATTAATGAAAATCTGTGATAAATATGATGTCTAAGACGTGTTAGGCGGATAGGGTTAAAACCACTAGACTGGTGAACTTAATAAATCTGTTCTGTGAATCTGTAGGCCCAATTACAAAGTTAGACAAATCTGTAAGTCTGTTAATCTGTAATTGGTTAATCGGTAAGTCTGTTAAATCCGTATATCTGATCCGTTAGTCTGAAAACTTGTCTGTGAACTAGTTGATCTGAATTCTGTATGTCTGAACTTGTAAACAAGTTAATTTGAAATCTGTTAGTCTGGGGACACAAGGATAGGAAGGGAATTACTTGTTTCATCTGTTGTTTGGGACCCATATTAGTCAGTAACCCTTTTTGGTATCAAGACTTTGACCCAACAGTAGGTAGGGTCCGGGCACGCTTACTGAACTAATTATAAGTGGTTCATTCTGATAATGGAGAGGGGTGTTGATGGTGCGTTCCAACCGGGTCATGTGCGTGCATGGATCCCGGTCTGCCTCTGAGGATGTAAGACGCCGTGACATCTGTAAATAGGTCTGTGCCAATTGGTTGTCACTTTAGGGAGTGATACACCCTACTGTGGGGCCGACACAAGGTATTTATGTTTAGAGAGCCGATCGCTTGGGGTAGGGTTTTAGGGTACACTAAGTTCTGTCTGTTTCTGTTGGTACTGTCTGTTTTTGTTGGGTGGCAACACCCGTCTGTTTCTGCGTGGTACCGTCTGTTCGGGTGGTAAAGGCCCAATTACTAGTGTACACCTAATTCTACGTTCTATTTCCATAGGGATTAATCTAATTGTTTCTGTTCGGGTGGTAAACGCCCATTATTAATATTCTGTTTCTGTTTGTTTCTGTTCGGGTGGTAAAGGCCCATTATTAGCATTCTGCTTCTGTCTGTTTCTGTTGGGGTGGTAAAGGCCCATTACTAGCATTCTCTTCTGTGGAAATTATTCTGTACCCGTTTCTGTTTCAGTTTAAACATTAGGGTGACACCTAATTCTGTTATACTAGTATTAGTGCAGAGAAGTGTAAAGCAATAGCTTATATCATTATGTTCTTCTGTTATATCTGCTACACCTGTTACAGTTATCTCTCATCCAGTTTTATTTTCATGTCATGTTATTATTATCTGTTCATAACTGAAAATCACTGGACTTTCCAGACTTTTTGTCTGACCCTTGTTTTTTCGCCTCCTTTCTTCCGTTTCCCCCCCCAGGTTTTGTAGAAGGAAATACTCTAGCTTGATCCAGATTTCTTCTGCTTGAAGTGCTTAAAGTATGGCTTGTCTTCTTCTGTGGGGATTATGATTTTAAACTATGCATTCTGAAGGCTTTTGTACAAGACTGATATTTTGTACTTGAATTCTGATATTGTGATTTGAAAGGATTTAACCAAGCTTATTTCGGTTTCTATTGTAATAAAGTTATAAATTTTTCAAGTACGGTTTTATCTGTCTTGTAAGTTTCTGTTCTGTTTACTTAAATGCTCCACCAAAGTTAAGACATTCCCTTTGTGAGTGACCTTAACGGAGGTGGGGTGTTACACTTGGTATCAGAGCTGAAGGTTACCGGATTTGATAAAAAGTTTTTGAAAACTATTTTCAAAAAAAAAGGTTTTAAAAGGAAGTATTTTCAAAAGTAAAGCTTATTTTTGAAAAACATAATCCCCAAAAGACATATATCTATCTTTTGATCCTCTATTTGAATCTTTGTTTCCTTCTTTCTCCGGGGCTCCCGGCTTTCTGGGAGGTAATCTCATCGCGGCATGGTTCTGTAGGCTTGATAAGACTACGACACCGGTCAAAGGGCAAATAAGCGCCCGACTTCCATCTGTAGCCGCAGTAGTCTCACCTACGGCTAATTTTCTTTCGAGCTTTGTAGGATTTTCCGTGCGATGGAGGCCGCTTTTGAGGGACTTGTCAACGTGTTACACATGGATAGTAAAGATGAGAATGAAGGAGTTTGGCTAAGGAGCACAACCCAAGGATGAGAAACTCATGGATATGGACTTGATTCACAAAGTAGGCAAAAAGGAAACACAAAAGAAGGAAGAAAAGTATGATGATAAAGGAGGGGAAATGTGCTTTACTTATGGAAGCTTGACTCATCTGAACAAGGATTGCCAAAAGAGGAAGGACACTCACTTCAACTGTGGTGAGATGGGACACTTCACTAGGGACTGCCCGAAGAAACGGGGGCAAGGACAGAGGACATGACCTACTACGGGAAGGCAGGTGAATGCTCTCATAGTTGGTGGATAGGATACAAGTAGGAAAATTTCCATAGAGAGTTTAGTTTCCTTATCTGATTATTGAGTTAGAACTCTTTCCAATTATGGCATTCTGATTCTGTAGTCGAGTCTCTGCACTTTAATACTAGTCTTGTTTCTGATCTGGTTATAGTCTCAAACCCCATAGGGCTTACGACTCATCTGCTGGTGATAGGTTGGGGTTTGAGAGATATCCGTGTTAGGCGTCAAGTAGGACGCATACATTCTGGGTTTTATCATGCTTAGTTTTCTAAGAATCATTTGGTAATCTGATCTATACTAGTAGTCTGTAAATATCTGAATATCTCTGATAAGGTTAAGATTTCCAGTTTTGACATTGTCTAAAGAGGGTAATCCTCTGAGTGTCAATCTGATATTGATCTCGGTCTTTGGGGTTGATACTTAGGGGAATTATTCTCTCAACCAATGTCTAATGGGAACCAAGTTTTTGTTTTATCTGTACTCGCTTCCATCGTTTGACTGTATCCTATCGATCGAATCTTCGAACTTTAGGTACAAACTAATGGGTGTAAACATGTGTTTGAGACATGTTATGTTTGATGGTTGCAAGTGGATGCAAGTGGTTGCTAGTGGATGCATATACACACACTAGGCACTAGATCGGCTCGAAAACACTCTCATTCTGCATATGGATGTGTGAGCATTTTCAATTTTTGTGGATGCAAAATGATTGACTCAGCACATGGATGTTGCATATGACTGAATGGTTGTGTACTCATATAGAAATGATATGTATCGAGTAGGAAAAATTGCACACATGTTGGACTCATGGCACTGGCATAATTCGCATTAAAAAGGTCGACTGAATCAGTGGACCGCCTGATCTTTGCATTAGATAAGGAACATATACACACACTTTGGCATATGTTCATACAACATTAGAAGTTTCTATGGACAATGGACGCCAGTGATTGATGATTGAGTAGATGGATGTTGGATGGTAGGACACATTCTTCTTAACTTGAAGATTTCGGGGACGAAATCCTTTAAGGAGGGGAGAATGTAACACCCCATATTTTCCGTGAACATATAAGTAACAAATCAGAGGATAATTAATTTTTAAAATAAGAATCAAGGGAAACGGTTTGCGCCATTGCGTTCGTCTCGAAATTCTGCTTGGAAACGAGTCCGAGTTTGTGAGAATCGGAGTCCGTATGACCAAGTTATGGCCCTCCAAAGTTTCAGAAATATTCAGAGTTCAAAACAGCTCGAATTCGAATTCAAAATTCGAATTTCAAATGCAGAACAGACTGGGCGGGAAATTTCCCGCCCAGACCCAGGTCGACTGGGGAGTCGACTGGGCAGTCGACCCCCCAGAACAGGTCGACTGGGCAGTCGACCTGGGTGTCGACCTGGTCCCCGAGCCCATTTTTGGGCCAGTGTTCGTTCTGATGTTTCCAGTCCGATTTCTGTCCAGATTCATCTGCCTAAACCTATTTAAACAGCCCCAAACCTAGCCTTCTCTACACACAATTCTCTTCTGCTTCTGCTCTGCCTCTGTTCTATATAAAAATAAAAATGGCGTCGCTACTCTGCTGGAATCAAAACTAGAAGCTAATCAACATCAACCTAAGCAACTCAATTCAAACTAGAGATTAAAGCTTCTGCAACAATTAAAGTTCTTTCTTTAATCCAACCAAGGCAAGTACAGTTATTTTCTGATATAAACTTTAAATTATTGTGACATGATTGTAAATCTGAATTTGAGATTGTGTATGTTCTGTTCTGATCTATTTTATTTTGTATCTCTTCTTCTTTCTGTTCTATAGCCAGGCTACTACGAGCCTGCGCCAATCTCCTAAGAGATTAACGCACGAACGCTAAAATGTTTCGGACAAATAATGAATATGGCATAATTGGACATGGCTAATCTGTGACTGATTTAAGAAAAAGGACATAGGTTGTAAACTAGATTTAGATCTATGCATATTCTATGAAATGGAAGAAGAGGAACCATGGTATGTTAACATGTGACTTGAGACATTGGATATAACGCATATTTTGAATTAAGATCTGTTATAACTAGATTGTTGGGCATATTGTTTATATAACAATTCATGATTTGAAAGAGAATATGACTTAAGTGTGAAGATCTATATTAAGATTTGGTAACTATCAAATGTGAATAACACCTAAGTAGGAGATTTTTGAATATATGACATGCATTGAAATCGATGGCTATATTTGGTATAATTTATATGTGAATCTTTTGTACAAGGCAAGTTGAACTAAATTGGGACATGTAAATTATGACCATAATCTGTGACATGTAAATTCAATGCAAACGTGGGGTATATGATCATAGTGTGAATCATGACAACTATTTGGGGATGCAAACTTAGGCCAAATTTATAATTAGGCAAGATATGTTTGTGAAACTTTAAGGAATGATTAAATCTGTTATATTTGCCTAATTTGCTAGTTCTGCTATATTTGCCTAATCTGCTAGTTCTGTTATATTGCCTAATCTGCTAGTTCTGTTATATTGCTTAATCTGCTAGTTCTGCTCTACTGCCTAGTCTGCTAGATCTGATCATCTGCCAAATCTGTCATCTGCTAAGTCAGCTGAAAATGCCAAATCTGTTATATGCTAAATCTGCTAAATTACTTAATCTACTGAATCCATTAAGTCGCCTAATTTGCGAAAATCTGTTATCTGCTATATCTGTTAAGTTGATATATTCAGTCTGTTATTGACATAATCTGAATTAGCTATGAATAATTGACATGTATATTAGGCATGGGCAAAAAAGGGAAATTATTAATTAATTGGCCGCAAAGATAAACATGGCTAACTCGAGGTTAGAATGAGTTTGCGGCGTAATTCTGCCCAGAACCGCCCGGCACATCCAGTGGCCGCAAACAATAGGTTCTAATGCGAAAAGTTAGTCATAACGTGCTTGAAACCCGAGGTTAGACTCAGTTTGTGGCAGAAATCTGCCCGGAACCAACCGGCCTAACCAGTAGCCGCAAAATGTCAGTCTAATGTGAGAGGTCAGGGCATTAATATTTAATTAATGAAAATCTGAGATAAATATGATGTCTAAGACGTGTTGGGCGGATAGGGTTAAAACCACTAGACTGATGAACTTAATAAATTTGTTCCGTGAATCTGTAGGCCCAATTACAAAGTTAGACAAGTCTGTAAGTCTGTTAATCTGTAACTGGTTAATCAGTAAGTCTGTTAAATCTGTATATCTGATCCGTTAGTCTGAAAACTTGTCTGTGAACTAGTTGATCTGAATTCTGTATGTCTGAACTTGTAAACAAGTTAATTTGAAATCTGTTAGTTTGGGGACACAAGGATAGGAAGGGAATTACTTGTGTCATCTGTTGTTTGGGACCCATATTAGTCAGTAACCCTTTCTGGTATCAAGACTTTGACCCAACAGTAGGTAGGGTCCGGGCACGCTTACTGAACTAATTAAAAGTGGTTCATTCTGATAATGGCGAGGGGTGTTGATGGTGCGTTCCAACCGGGTCATGTGCGTGCATGGATCCCGGTCTGCCTCTGAGGATGTAAGACGACGTGACATCTGTAAATAGGTCTGTGCCAATTGGTTGTCACTTTAGGGAGTGATACACCCTACTGTGGGGCCGACATAGGGTATTTATGTTTAGGGAGCCGATCGCTTGGGGTAGGGTTTTAGGGTACACTAAGTTCTGTCTGTTTCTGTTGGTACCGTCTGTTTCTGTTGGGTGGCAACACCCGTCTGTTTCTGCGTGGTACCGTCTGTTCGGGTGGTAAAGGCCCACTTACTAGTGTACACCTAATTCTACGTTCTGTTTCCGTAGGGATTAATCTGACTGTTTCTGTTCGGGTGGTAAAGGCCCATTATTAATAATCTGTTTCTGTCTGTTTCTGTTCGGGTGGTAAAGGCCCACTATTAGCATTCTGCTTCTGTCTGTTTCTGTTGGGGTG
The DNA here is from genome assembly GCA_030737875.1 of Allium sativum. NCBI lineage: Eukaryota > Viridiplantae > Streptophyta > Magnoliopsida > Asparagales > Amaryllidaceae > Allium > Allium sativum. The sequence continues at coordinate 12,982,803 of JASFAX010000033.1, forward strand.
GTAAAGGCCCATTACTAGCATTCTCTTCTGTGGAAATTATTCTGTACCCGTTTTTGTTTCAGTTTAGACATTAGGGTAACACCTAATTCTGTTATACTAGTATTAATGCAGAGAAGTGTAAAGCAATAGCTTATATCATTATGTTCTTCTGTTATATCTGCTACACCTGTTACAGTTATCTCTCGTCCAGTTTTATTTTCATGTCATGTTATTATTATCTGTTCATAACTGAAAATCACTGGACTTTCCAGACTTTTTGTCTGACCCTTGTTGTTTAGCCTCCTTTCTTCCGTTTCCCCCAGGTTTTGTGGAAGGAAATACTCTAGCTTGATCCAGATTTCTTCTGCTTGAAGTGCTTAAAGTATGGCTTATCTTCTTCTGTGGGGATTATGATTTTAAACTATGCATTCTGAAGGCTTTTGTACAAGACCGATATTTTGTACTTAAATTCTGATATTGTGATTTGAAAGGATGTAACCAAGCTTATTTCGGTTTCTGTTGTAATAAAGTTATAAATTTTTCAAGTACTGTTTTATCTGTCTTGTAAGTTTCTGTTCTGTTTACTAAAATGCTCCACCAAAGTTAAGGCATTCCCTTTGTGAGTGACCTTAACGGAGGTGGGGTGTTACAATCCCATTCTGAATAACTGATTCGACGTGGTGTCAAGGATGAAGACGATGGTTGAAGACCGGAGGTCTTCACATCGTTTGGATGATTACTGATGATCTTGATTGGGCTGTACACCCAAGAGGAGGGAATCAGTTGGTGATCGTCTAGACGTACTTGGAGATCGATGGATATGCGAGGTACAAGGTGCCTCCGGTTTCATTCAGACCCAGAACGGACTTGTAAATGGACTGTGTGTCTGACATTGGATTTTATTCAGTGTGATTGATTTCTATTAAATATATATCTGTTTGGCGGCGGAGAATTCATTCTCTTGCTTAACGCCCTTCTCTGAGACGTACGAGCTCAGGGGTTATATATTGATGGATATCAATCGCATGGAGTGAATTGCCTGTGTGCCATGCCTAAATGGCAATATGATCAAGGCTTCTGTTGAAAAGCAGAGTCTTGTGGTTGATGATCGAAGCACGGCCTGTGTGGCATAGCTTTGTGTAGCGTTGATTAGTGAGCCTCACACCCCGGTTGTGAACCAGAAACCGGAGAAGGATCCAGGGAGGGCATGCGTTTCTTTCTGGCTAGTTGTGGTGTCAGTGCTTAAACTGGCTGACATTTATATACTTTTCACCTGTGTGGTTGTTGTTGTTGCGAGGCGCCTCGGAAATATCGGTCGATCCGGGACTAATGGAGTCATTGGACTCATTTACGCCCCAAAGGGCGGGGAAACGCAGTGTTCATGCATTTTAATCCACATCGTTGGACCGTCCCTGTGGCTCCTAAGGCTTGACAGAGTACTTTCCTGAGACATGGTAGGCAAGATTGTCTCGAATCGGTAGAGGACGATCCCTGGCCTCGGTTCATAGATGGAAATCCAATTTCCAAATACGTGACTTTGCGGTTTTGATTGTAGAGCCTAGTATGGCGACATGACATATGGTACCCATGTCGTCTATGATTGATATTTATGATTGAAATTGTTTTGACATTATACACTTATAATAATATCGAATGATTTGTTTTTAACATATCAAGCATGCTTTGGCTATTATAAGGTAAAACCCTATCCTCCGGCTTGTGTTGCATTGTGTGATGGGACCTGGGTCTTATAATAGCTTCATTTTTCTTTATTTAGCATTGCAATGTCGTTTTATGCATTGGTATTCTTGGGAGGAAACCCGTTCCATGTTATACGGCGTGGTCCCTTGATTTACCTAACTGTAAAATAAAGATTAATAACTGTTTTAGTTCTCACACCAGTCACATGACTGACCTGGAGTTTATTGTTTTAACCTAAACTCTGGGTGCCCTTATTTTGACATGGGCAGCTAGTAGTTTTGATTTTGCAGATCTATATTCACAGGATCCTGAGATACAGCTGGAACGGTACTCGGAAAGCTCTGTATCCGTGTATTACTTCTAGTTGTGTTTTGTATTATTTTCCGCTGCTATGTACGTATTGTAATCTCTAATATTTTATAATGTGTAATATTTGTTTATACTCTGTATATTCTTGTATTCTGATGTAATTGTTGTAATAAACAATGAAATGTTCTTCTGTTTGCGTCCTGATATGTCTAGTTCTCAACTCAATCTGCGATTTCCCGTAAGGGGGATTTCGGGTCGTTTCAAATAGCCTTCGTGTTTTAATTTACTTTTATTTTAATTTAGAAGAAGCCATGTCCATCAAGAATTTGTGCAGCATAAGGTTAGAGAAGAATGGTGTAAAGAGAATGGGGCTAGGAGGCTGTTTATATAGGATTAGATTCAAGAATCTGTTCACAAAATGAGTCTAGATACATCTGAATGAACCCAGGCTCAAAATTGGCCTTCAGCAACAGGTCGACCCCCAGGTCGACCATAAGGTCAACCTGGTCCCTGGGAGGTCGACCATAGTGTCGACCCCCAGGTCGACCTGGTCCTGAGTGGGAAAATTCCCGCCCAGTCTGCGCTGGGGTTTGAATTTGAATTTCGAATTCAAATTTGAGCTGTTTTTCTGTTCTGAAAATCCTTGAAACTTCGGAGGGTCATATCTCCCTCATACGGACTCCGTTTCTCGAAAACTCGGACTCGTTTCCAAGCAAAATTTCGAGACGAACGCAATGGCCCAACCCGTTTCCCTTGATTCTTGTTTTAAAAATTTAATTCTGCCTTGATTTATGGTTTTAACATGTTATTAAAATACGGGTTGTTACATTCTTCCCTCCTTAAAGAATTTCGTCCCCGAAATCTTCAAGTTAAGAAGAATGCATCCTATCAACCAATCATCCATCTACTCAACCATCATCCATAAGAAACCATTGTCCTTAAAAGATTTTAATGCTGTATGAACTTATGCAAGAGTGTGTGTATATGTACTTATCTAATGCAAAAGATTAGGCGTTACTGATTCAGTAGACCTCCTTAATGCAAAATATGTTAGTGTAATGAGTCCAACATGTATGCAAATTCCTAACATACTTTATAATATCTACATGAGTGCACAAACATTCATTCATATGCAACATCCAAATGATAGTATATCAAGTTTCCATCCATATACAAGTATGAGCACCCATGCATATGCAATATGAGATATGTGACTGCGCCGATCTAGTGCCTAATGTGTGTTATGCAACCATGAGCAACCACTAGCAACCACTTGCAATCATTAACCATAACATGTTTCAATTACATGTTTACATCCAAAAGGGTTCTACCTAAGGTTCTCAAGATAGGATCGAGAAGATAAAGGGACAATCGTGGATAGCAAAAGCATGTACAAGATACGAAGGTATGTAAACTTATAGGAAAAAGAGATCGAGAAAGTACCCTAAAAAAGAAATGGGTATAGCGAGCGTATCTTCTCTTCGGTTTCCCAAGTTGCGTCTTCTTGGGCTTCATTCCACTATACTTTAACTAGCTTGACATCTCGATTCCTTCGCTTCTTGATTTCCATTCCTAAGATACGAATCGTAACTCGCCTCAACGTTGCTTCCTTTTCCACTTCTACGCCTTCAACATGCTTTGCTCAACCACTTCGGCAGACTCATGTAAGCACTTTCGAAGATGCGAAACGTGAAAGACATTGTGTACTCCGGCCAGCCTCTCGGGTAACTCTACCTTATAGGCCATCTGTCCAATCCTCTCGATGATAGGGAACGGTCCTACGAACCTCGGTGCTAACTTTCCAACCGCTCCAAAGCGAACCACATTGCGTGAAGGAGAAACTTTTATAAAGACCATATCTCTGACTTCGAACTTTAGGTCTGTCCTTCTCTTGTCCGCATAGGATTTTTGTCTATCTTGGGCCGTTTTCATCTGTCTTCGTATCAACTCAACCTTCTCGGAAGTGTCCTGATCATGTCGGGTCCAAGTATGAGCTTGTCTGTCGACTCCCACCAACAAGTTGGTGACTTGCACGGTCTTCCGTTTAAAGCTTCGAATGGTGCCATTCCTATGCTAGCTTGGTAAATATTATTATACGTGAAATCAACGAGAGGTACGTGATCTTCCCAAGTACAACCAAAGTCAAGAATGCATAGTCTCAAAAGATCCTCTAGCACCCTATTTACCCTTTCGGTTTGCCCATCCGTCTGTAGGTGATAGGCCGTGCTTAAACTTAGTCGTGTACCCATTGCCTCTTGTAAACTATTCCAAAATTCACTAATGAAAATCGGGTCACGATCGCTAACTATACTAGAAGGAACTCCGTGCAACCGTACTATTTCTCAAAGGTATATAGACGCTAGCCATGATGCGGTCCTCTTTCTCTTCACAGGAATGAAGTGCGCGCTCTTCGTGAGTCTATCTACTATAACCCATATGCTAGTATTGCCCTTCCTTGACCTAGGTAATCCATGCACAAAATCCATCGAGACACTCTCCCATTTCCACAGCTATACCTTGCTTAGAAACTACATGTCCAAGAAACCGAACTTCTTTTCTCCAAAAATGACACTTGGAGAACTTAGCCTTTAATTCGTGTGCTCTAAGCGTATCCATGACTTCCTTGAGATGTCTAGCATGTTCTTCCTCATCCTTTGAGAAGATCAAAATATCGTCCACGAAGACCACCACAAACTTGTTAAGGAACTCCCTAAACACCCTACTCATCAAGTCTACGAAGTACATGGGTGCATTTGTCAACCCAAATGGCATGACGAGCCATTCGAAGAAACCATCCGGATTCCTAAACGCAGTCTTGTCAATGCTATCCTCAGCCACTCTAAGCTGATGGAATCCTGTAGCTAGATCGAGTTGAGAGAAAACAGACGCTCCTACAAGCTGGTCGAACAAGTCGTTGTTTCTCAGTAGTGGGTGCCTATTCTTCTTAGTTAGCTTGTTTAACTCACGATAATCTACGCATAGCAGAAGCGAACCATCCGCCCTAGTAGCGAATACCACCGGAGCACCCCATTCAGAAATGCTTCGCCTAATGAAATTTTTCTCAAGCAACTCCTTAACTTGCTTACTAAGCTCTTTTCTCTCTCATGGGGCCATGTGTCTAACGGGCAATGCGACTGGCTTAGCATTATCAACAAGATATATACGGAAATCTATCTCGCGCTTAGGGGGTAACCCCTTAACCTCAGCAAAGACATCGGGAAATTCTCGGACTACCCTTACTAATTGCAAATCATCGATAGACGAGTCAAGAGATTATAGATAACATAACATGACAGGACCCATAGGGTTACAAGAAATTTCAAGGGTATTACCAAGGCGAGTCACGAGCCTAACTACCCTTCGTTCACAATCGAGAATGCCTCCATTATTGGACAGCCAATCCATGCCTAGAATCAAACCGTATCCTATAAATATGAGAACAAAAGCATTACACGTGAATTCTACGCTTAAGATAGAAATACTCAAATCCACACAAATCATAGATAAATGAGCGGAGCCACCAATTGGATTTGAAACAATAGCGGGATCCTCAACTAGACTAGTACTTAGGTGTAGAGTTTCAACAATATCAGAAGAAATAAAATTATACGATGCGCCAGAATCAAACAAGCTTCGAACAGGATGATCAAAAAGATAGACTAAACTTTCGATGGAAATATTTCTACCTCGTTCTTGCGGAGGTACCGCGAGAGCGTGAACTTGTCCTCCAGAAGAAGGTCCAGCTTCCCGCCCTTGCTTCCTTGGGCAGGCCTTAGCCATGTGTCCTGTCTCACCACAGTGGAAACAGCCACCCATCTTCCTTTTCTTCTTCCTGCAGTCTTTGACCAGATGTCCAGGAATGCCACAGAAATTACACTTCCTCTTTTCATGTGGTTTGTTGTTCTTCCCGCCTTTTTTTGGATCAGCCTTCTTGTTCTGTGACCCTTCCCCTTTCTTATCTTGAAGTACTTCTGCTTTTGCTTCATTCTTGCCCTTGTCTTCCTCATTTAAGAGCGCCATGTCTACTAACCTTTCGTAAGTAGCCCCCATAAGTATGTGGGTCATAGCCAAGCTATGAAGTGGCTCATTCGATCCCTTGACAAAACGGAGAGCCTTCTTATGGGGAGTATTCACTAAGTCCAGTCCAAACCGGGCCAGCTGATTGAATTGATTGACGTACTCCTTGACCGTCATACTTCCTTGCTTAAGAGATAAGAACATTTCCAGCTGTAGACTTCGTTCAGCTTGTGAGAGGAATTTCATCTCAAAACTTATCCTGAAATCCATCCATGTGTCGACAGGTATTTCAGCGTTAGTGACTTCCCACCAATAGGAAGCTTCGTCTTTGAGCAACCGTACTGCCAGCTGTATCTTCTGCCTATCGTCCACCTCGAAGATAATGAATAGATCCTCAGTTTCTTTGAGCCAGTTCCTCGCTTCTACGAATGATTCAGTACCTTTGAAATCCTTTCCACCTATGGCCCTAAAATCTATACAGATCTTTGAGAAAGCATTTGCACGAGGAGGAGGAGGAGGAACCGCTGCAGCTGGAGGCGGAATATCTGCTAGGCCTGCATCTTTGGCCCTAGCCTCTAAGTACCTCCTGAACCAACCAGGTATTGGCACGCCCTCTGGAAGGTTAAGATTCCTAGACATGCTGAAATGAAAAAAAGAGATTCAAAACGAGGAAACAAAGGATAGTGTTAATGGATTTAGGGGAATAGCCTTTAAATAAAAAAAGACTTTTCTTGAAAAATGCTTCTTTGGAAACGGTTTTGAAAATAGTTTTAGAAGGTTTTAAAAACTTTTGCCCAATCTGGTAACCTTCTGCTCTGTTACCAAGTGTAACATCCTACCTCCGCTAGGGTCACTCACAAAGGGAATGCACTAGTTTTGGAGGAGCATTATCGAGGTGAACAAACACAGAAATATTACAAGACAGAACATAAATAAAACAGTGGAAGAATCAAAGCTTAATTTCATTACTTTCAAAAAGAGTCAAAACCTTTTACATCTAAAGTACCAAATAGCCAAAGTCATCATTTTCCATTACAACAAGTTCTGCCTTGAATAAATAAAGAAGCATAAAACTTAAAACAACAAAAGTAGCTAAATTCCCCAAAGGTAGCAAAAATGCAGCCATAGCGTAGCTCAGTACCAAACCGTACATGAGTTGGACCGAAAGCAAGCTAAATCCAAGCTAAGTGCTAGAGTTTCCTCCCTGATAACCTAGGGGGGGAACGAAAGAAAAAGAGGCGAAAGAAAACGGGTCAGTCATAAAGACTGGTAAGTCCTAGTGACTTTCAGCAAAAAAAAACAGGTAAAGGTAACATGACATGTATAAACTGAAAGTAAACATAAGGATGATGGAAAGATGGGCAAGATAGACTAAGATAGCATGATAAATCAAGTATAAATCAAGTATAACATCAGATGTCCAAGACTCGCTGCACCAACTGTACTAGTATCCCAAGCCCATGTTATATATTAACCATGAAATGATCCCTTGGCCCAATATCATGAATGACCCATTACTAGGTCCAACGGAACGATCCACTAATCGACCGGCTCCCTACAAGTTCTAGCTCGTCGTATGTCTGTGTTATACGGCCTTATCACGAATGTAGTCACCTGTGCGAGGTCCACCATATGGTGTATCAAGCCCAAGGGTGCCAACCACCGACACGAATCAAGCATGCACAGTGTAAACCTACTGATGCCCAATGCCTGCTTTTTCAACTCCGGACTACGTGAACGACCATAGTCCGCCTTAACATACATTGGCACACCATCTCAGCCGTCGTTCTGGTCGCTTATAATCAGCCAAGTAATCGTGCCCTACCCTGCCTAATTCCAGGGTACCATGATACATCTAAATAGGTTACTGCTGAAATGGACCGCGTAACTAGGGTTTTCGTCCAGCAGGTTAAGGGTTGTCATTTAAATTCGTGACTTAACCCTTATCAGTCTAGCATGTTAGGTTGGTTAAGTGTTGTCTTTCAATTCCATGACTTAACCCCACTAATCATATGTCAAGTTGGTTAAGTGATGTCTTTCATGTTTATGACTTAACCCTATCATGTGGCATTAATTCATTAATGCACCCCAACCTCTCACATCAGACCTGTTGTTGTGGTTACTGGATATGTCGGGCGGTTCCGGGCATATTTACACCATAACTCAGTCTGACCTCGGGTTTCAAGTGCGATATGACCAACTACCCACATTGGATCCTATTGTTTGCAGTCAATGGATTTGCCGGGCGGTTCCGGGAAGAATTACACTACAAACTCAACCCAACCTCGAGTTGGCCATTTTCAAGTTCATTCTAGTGTCATGTCCATGTTCAAGTTTCATGTCAAGTTCGTGTCAAGTTTCATGGCAAGTTTCATGTCAAGTTTCAACTTATGCCCATTATCAAGTTCAAGATTCATATTCATAACCAATTCATGTTTTGCCTAATCTACCCAAATCGTATTCCCATCGCACGTAAACGTGAATCAATCTAAATTACAAGTAAATCCAGATCCAGAAATAAACATCAAAACTATGATAGGCAAAAAGGACGAGCATAAAGTGATAAAAGGGATTACAAGACTAGCATGACATAACTTGAGATAATTTGTTACGACATCACTGGCATATAGAAAATAATAGGATTTCAAATCTAGCATAATAAGGTGATAGTCATGGCGTAAGGTGATAGTCCCAAACTTGTAAATAATAGACTGGTTCAACGTCACAGGCATGATAATGTTATGGACATGAAAGAGTTTGATTTACAACATGAATAGGTCCGAACTGATTTCATAGCAATATTCCCAAATGTCAAGATCCAAGATGGAAACTAGAATAGATGTGAATCGACTATCATACTTAAGTCCAATTTCACTTTATCTCATGTCCAATTTACAATTAACAAGTTTAAATCTCAAAGTAACTAGAACTTACAGATCGTGGAATAAGAAATTGAGATGCAGAAGTCAAGTCTAGAAACTAGTCGTCGAATTATTGAATCGTTGAATCTCGATTTGATTGTAGCAGAAAATCCCCAATATGCAATTCCTAGCCATAGTCTTCAAGAAATAGTCTTCATGTTTTAATTTACTTTTAATTTAATTTAGAAGAAGCCATGTCCATCAAGAATTTGTGCAACATTAGGTTAGAGAAGCATGGTGTAAAGAGAATGGGGCTAGGAGGCTGTTTATATAGGATTAGAGTCAAGAATCTGGTCATAAAACGAGTCTAGATACATCAGAATGAACCCAGGCTCAAAACTGGGCTTTAGCACCAGGTTGACCCCCAGGTCGACCATAGGGTCGACCTGGTCCTTGGGAGGTCGACCAAAGTGTCGACCCCCAGGTCGTGGTCCTGGGTGGGAAAATACCCGCCCAGCCTGCGCGGGGTTTGAATTTGAATTTCGAATTCAAATTCGAGCTGTTTTTCTGTTCTGAAAATCCTTGAAACTTCGAAGGGTCATATCTCCCTCATACGGACTCCGTTTCTCGAAAACTCGGACTCGTTTCCAAGCAGAATTTCGAGGCGAACGCAATGGAGCAACCCGTTTCCCTTGATTCTTGTTTAAAAATTTAATTCTGCCTTGATTTATGGTTTTAACACTTATTAAAATATGGGTTGTTACATCCGTTTTCGATGAAACCACTTTTGTTGGATATAGAATGTAAAATTATTGCTAGGTTTCAAATTTCATAATTTTTGGAATTAATATGTGAGCGTGGTAAATTTAAACGCGTTTTGTAATTTTAGTTTGAATTTAATCGACTGGAAAAGGCCATTTTTCAAACGATCTCCAAATTTGACGAAATTAGTTTTGTTAGGACCGTATCATCAACACATAGCCAATTTTGTTTTTCTGTAATTTTTAGGGTCAGTATGTAGCCCCAATAAATTAAATTGTACGTTTAAAATTCAATATATTGATTTATATTTTAATTTAAAGAAAAACTAATCAAATGATAGAATTGGCTTACGAAGCATATCCCATTGTGTTTGAAATGGGGGTATTTAGCTAGGGCCGATAGTCGTTGGGTTCGATTTGGAGTTCGTATGTAAGAATCTCATTTTTCGAATTAAATAATAATATATATATATGAATATACGCTGTCAGCTGTCAAAACCCTTATCCATTCCAATCCGTGGTCAAACCCGCCCTCATTCAGCGATAAACAGCCAGAATCGCTCAAAATTTTCTCCCTCTTTTTCTTTGAATCCGATCAATGATTTCGAGAATTTTCTGAAGCAAAATTCAAGAGCTTCAAAGCCTCTTCAGTTCTAAACTGGTTTGAAAGATTTTCGTTTGGGGATGGGGTGATTTGAGCGCTCAAAGGCACCAACTTTGGTGGCTTTTTTGGCCACCAAGCGGGCGTGAGCTCATCGGAGTTCTCGGCGTGGGGACATGGCCTTCAGGCAGTTGGTGAGGCACTTGATGATCGACCTCCGGTCGAGCGTAGTAGGATAAAGGCGGAACACTAGTTTTGAGCATAGGTTTGAGCAAAAACCTAATGCTATGAAGAAGAAGATAAAGAAAGGAGCGGCTTAACACGTGGGATTAAGAAATTGCTTAAGTAAAATTGGTTAATTAATTTATTAATTATTGTTGGTTAGTAAATTAATGTAATTAATAGTTTAATCTATTATATCTTTTTATTATGGAATCAGAATTGAACAATTTTGGGTGCGTTGGAATCATCTCAACACAATCTATATATGCAATGGAGCAGACTAAAACAAATTTGGAGGAAATCGAAATTTTAGGCGAATTCAAATTCAAACAGAATAAAATCATCATTTAAAAATAGCGGAGTGGAACCCAAAGTGAGAACTTCTCACTAAAAATTCTTGTTCAGTTATTTATTTTATTACTGCAGATATATAGAATTTCCAATGTAGATTTTTATCAGTTTTAATCATTATAAATTGTATACGGTGCTTGTGAGCTCACCTCCCTCGTCCACAGACCATGGACGATTTAGTTGACTGTATTGTATGTTGATTGTGATGCTGAAATGTTTAAACTATTAAAAATAATTTAATATTATTTTTTGGAAGTTGAATTTAAATTATAAATATCCATTTACAAATTAAACAGTGAAAATTGGTTAATTAGAAAAATAATTCAAACCGAATTAGAATTGGTTAAATTTGATAACTTATAATTTATTTAAATTCACTATTGTTGTTTAAAAACCCCACACAGGTATTGGGATGATATTTGACATACACTAATCGCAATATTTAGTTATATGTCAATCAATGGGTTAACGGACTGTGATAAGCGTTATTTAATTATTTAACGCTTATATAGTTGTAAATTGCACTCTGGATGTGAATTGACTGTTTGATGATTATTAATCATTATTGTTGAGTACATGTGATGTATGAAATCCATATAACGGAAATTATATGGTAATTGATTGAGTCGCGTTCCAATTCAGAAATAAAGAATATTTTAAAATAACGAATATTTTAAAATAATATTCAGTAAATAATCAAAATATAATTTTGATGTCCGATTTTGGATGGACACGAAAATATATGAAAATATACGAAGCCGCATAAGTAGATATTCGCCATTTTAACCCGAACGGTTTATCGATCGATTTTATTTATTTGATAATGAATATTGAAAAATGGATTCCAAATCTAATATTTTGAAAATATAATCATTTTAATATTATAATGATAAGAAATATTCAATTTTGATTTGAAAATTGAAATAAAGTGGAAATTATTTTAAATGAACTTAAAACGAATTTATAAAGAAATATTCAATTTTGATTTGAAAATTGAAATAAAGTGGAAATCGTTTTAAAGTGAACTTAAAACGAATTTATAAAGGAATATTCAATTTTGATTTGAAAATTGAAATAAATCGGAAATCGTTTTAAAATGAATTTAAAACGAATTTATAAAGAAATATTCAATTTTGATTTGAAAATTGAAATAAAGTGGAAATCGTTTTAAAATGAATTTAATTTTTTTAAAGAAATTTTCAATTTTGATTTGAAAATTGAAACAAAGTGGAAATCGTTTTAAAATGAATTTAAAATGAATTTATAAAGAAATATTCAATTTTGATTTGAAAATAGAAGTGGAAATCGTTTTTAAAGCGAATTTAAAACAATTTATAAAATACGTTTTAAAATGAAATCAATGATATATATATATTATATATAATGGTTTGAATAGAACGCGTCGCGCAGCGACCATTCGTGAATTTCGACCAATGACTTCAAATTGACGTAACGGAAGATCCGACCATCAGATTTCCCTAAAACCAGAACCGTTGGGTTCGTATCGAAAAGATCTTTCAATGAATATAAGAGATTTAAATTTTAATGGTTGGATTTCAAAATATGTCCAAATCAATTTCAGAAAATGTCGCTAATGACACAATTCGGTGGCCGTTATTGGAAACCGACTGTACATGCCTTAATAAAATTATTAAAATAATGAAAACTTTGTGTAAAATCATAACAAATGATTTGGATGAAAAATTTTAGTTTTGAAAAGATAAAAATATATTTTATATAAATGAACTAGTTATTAACTAGAGAAATAATCCAATGGTTTTTAAATAAATAAATTGGATTTATAAAGGGTTTTAATATAAACAGAAATTCCAATATATGAATTGGAATGGATTTGAGTGGAAATAATCTTCAGAATATTTCGGTATTGGATTCTGTGGTTATATGGATATTATTGAGAATTTGGAAGATAAATGTATATATATATATATCATTATTCCCAATACGATATTTGTTGGTTTTAGAATTTGATATTGAATATAAGCTAATAAAATTTCTATTTAGAGCCTTGTATTTAATATCAAATTTGTTGATCGCAAAATTTGTATCAACACCAAGGATGCAAAATGCACTTCACAATGTCCTCAAGAATAGTAAAAATTTAGCCAAAAAACTAGAAAAATGCAAGTAAGGAGAGACACAAAGTTTTTATAGTGGTTCGATCAAGTGTGATCTACATCCACTTTGCCAAGTGATTCCATTATTGCATTTAGGATTACAAGGCAAACATATTCTCTCAATACATTCATAATTCACCTCACTTTTCTCACTCTTTGACTTTTTAAAGTTTCTATGAGAAATAAATGAGATCCTCCAAGTATGGATGTTGATAGAATCAATCCAAATTCTCTCACAAGTTTTGATGAATCTTCATGTCTTTGCAGTGAATACGGAAATGAATCTTTGAATTGAAGTGTCTAAGATGATCCAATTTCTTAGAAGAAGTTGAGAATAGAGTTCAACAGCCCTTCGGGATCACCCAAAAAACTCCTCCGTTAAAGTGGAGTTGAACCCTTATTTATAGAAGTGAGGAATGAGTGTAATATAGCTTTCAGGATCTGGATCGGGGTGTTGAGTATTTACGATAATTCCACTGCAGCTAATCGCCTATTTCCAAGCTTCTGCTCGATCCAAATCTCCTCAAGCCGATTCAACATGTTCCCAACCGATCCTGAACCTCTCGAGCCAGTGCACTGCGCTTCAACCTGGTCCAGAACTTCTTGAGCCAATGCAACATGCTTTAGCCCGATCCAAAAACCTCTCGAGCCAACTTAATGTGTTTCTATCCAATCCAGTTGCTTCCCGTGCCGAACTAGATGCTACTGTCCGATCCAACCGCCTCTCGAGCCAACCCAGATGCTCTTGTCCGATCCAATTACTTCTCGAGCCGCTCCAGATACTACTGCCCGATCCAACCTATTATGAAACTGACCGATCTGATGCCATGTAAATTTTCTAGATAACATTTTGCCCCTCGGAGCTCATAATTGATTCATGAAAATTGTGGGCTTCGAAACATATCATTTTGATGGGTTATTAGCATTAGATCGGGTATACTATTTCCGTGGTATGGGTCGGTCTGACTATTTAATCATGGATTGGTCTTGGCCGGTTCAAACTGGATCGGCTAGATTGATTTGACTGATGTGACTCTTCCCTCTCTCATGGTTGTTGAGTTTCCCAATGCACCATTACATATTGCAACCCTTTGAAAGGCCATTTACACATCATTTTGTTTTCTTTCTCAGGAGAAAATCCATGGCAGACCAACTTTAATCGAAGAAAATCAAAAATCAAGCTTTTTCTCTTAAATTCTTCATCGAATTCTCAGCCGCCAGGTTCTTTCTTACCTTCATTTTATTCTTCATCAATTTAACTTGAAAGGTTTCCACTGTTTTAAATTTGTAACACTCGGTCGTAGAACAACCATTTAGTGTAGACTCGAGCCATAGGGGAATAATTTAGTCACGTTACTTTCTAAGCTAAAATTTTGCTTTGATTTGCTTTTGTATTCCGCCGAGTCTTGTATGTTTAGCCTTTTGTTTCTCCCAAAGTTTTGATAAGAACTTGATTCTACATGTTTGATTATCTGCATAATTCGTTAGTATGTAGAATTTTTTGAGAAACCCCATTTTTGTGTAAAATCGACACTTAATAGATAGCACAAGCTTTGTTTATTCCACAACTGGTCAATCGAACTTCACGGCGGATTAAATCTGGATTAGCCATGTTTGATCCGATCCGTGTTGGTCTGACAAATTCAGTTTGATTTGGTTTTGGCCGATTCAAATTGAATTAATCTAGGTCAATCTGACTCGATGGTTATGACTGACCTATTTCAGATCAGTCCTAACTGGCCTAAAGTGAATCGGTCATAACCAACCCATTTTGGATCGGTCCTAACTAGCCTAAAGTGAAACGGTCATAACCAACCCACTTTGGATCGGTTCTGTTCGATCCAATATGGATCGGTTATGACTGATCCACTTTGGATCGGTTACTTCTTGACAGTTACTTCCCTTTTCCTAGTTCATTTTAGGAAGTTAACCAAAAAAGTATTTGAGCACTTCCCTTTCTTATGCAGGATGGATCCATCTTCCGAAGAATTCAGGATAAAGAGATTTTTTGGCTTGGACAGTCAGACAACCGGTCAAACTCCAGTGAATTCCCCTTCACTCGTCAGCCCTTCCTATCCCGAGATTCAAACGATTATGAACAGCCCTCGCTACACTCCAGGAGCCAGTATTGCCAAGCTTGCCAGACAACTTCCGGGTTGGAACTTGCAGGGGGTCTCCCTCAATTTGGACGTGTCTTCCTCTGATCGTCAAGTAACATCCAGCGACATAGTTGTTGCTAAGTCTATATTGCTCAGTCGCATGGAGGATACCCTGCGATAGTTTGAGAGACATGAACATGCTTAAAGATCAGACTGCTAAGAAGCTTCAGGAATGGCACAGACTGGCGGGGGATCTACGAAGACGCTACTGAGAGAATCTTGAGTGCATCGTAGTTCTAGAAGATGAAAAGTATAGTTGATTCATGCTTTAAGAAACCGGGATGCTCTTGTTGCTGCTTTCCCTAGGGGAGGTGTTGAGCTGGTGGGTTCTTCTGGTAAAAGTCCAACTTCTGATGCTTCCCCATCAGGTTCTACTCCAATGAAGAGGAAGGTGGGAAGGCCTCGAAAGAATCAGAACGCATAGGTCTCCTCTCCTTGTGTTTGATAGTTTTTGGATTTATTAATTCTGCCTTTAGACCGGTTGTACTTAAGCGTGTTCCGGTCCTCGCCTTTGACTTTTAAGCTAGTTTGTGTTGGTGCTTTGTGACTGCTATGGTTGTGTTTGTTGTCCCATTTTGCTAGTACTGGTATGTTGGTTATGTTGATCAATGCTTATAAGTTTTCTCTTATAAGTTTTGCATTTCGCATTTGAACTTGGTCTGCTGATATCCGTGAATCATTCACCTGGTGTCACTGTCCATTAGCAACATATTGATACTACCTTTGAATGACACACTGACTTGTGTGAATCGGCCTCGACTAACCAAACATGGATTAGTCATGCCCGATCCACTTTGGATCAGCCTTGACCAATCCAAGTGGATCGGTCATGGTTGATCTATTCTGGATCGACCGTGATTGATTCCATCTGGTCTGGCCAATTTAACTTGGATCAGCCGTGATTGGTTCTACTATACTCCTAGGCTAATTTTGATAGTTTTCTCCAATTGTGACAAAGGCAGTTTTGAGACTTTACAAATAACCACTTTTATGCTTATTGCAGTAATGTGGTTATGAATTTTGTAGCTTTAGTCGATCCAAGTTGGATCGGTCTTGATTCATACTGAATTGGCTTCGGCCAATCCAATTTGGATTGGCTCTCAGCCGATCCAATTTGGATCGGTCTTGGCCGATCCAATTGGAATTGGCCTTAGCTGATCCAAGTTGGATCGACTCTCCTCTAATTCTAAAATCATAGCCATGAGTTATCACTAGTTGGTCATGCTCAACCGATTTTTATGCTGCCCCTTCTCGATTCTGGCTGAAGCAACTCCTAAGACTTCTCTTCCGCGAACAATCATCTTTGTGTTTGTCACGGTACTGAGGTTCTCAAGTTTGCCATAGCCATTTCGGGGTTTAGCTTAGGTTGAACTTTTGGTCTAAGGTTGTGACAAATCTGCGGTATGTTTAAGAGACAAGCATTATTGAATTCTAATGTGGTAGTATTACCCCCATACCAAGATTTTCCACAGAATTCTTAGATTTTAGAGACCATACTTTGTGATTGATTTCCTTCGGAACCTTTGAGTCATGTGTTCCCGATATTACTGACTTTTAACGAAATCATGACTAAAGGTTCTCGGCTTAGCTGTTCAACTCATACCTTTTAAATGAGGATGAGGTCTTTGTTCTTTGTGCCCCTGTTTGAGAGGTTTTATATTTTAGTTTCCTTGAAGAAATATTTATAAACCCGTTATTCGTTGTGGCTGAATGACTCAGCCTGTAACACCGCACCTCCGCCAGGGTGGCTCTTGCAAGCACCCTGACTTTGGAGGGGCGTTTCAGGTAAACATGCATAATGATATATCAAGGCAGAACAAGAACATATGTATATATGTAAACAGAGTAAATAACATAGATAAAACAGCGGAAGATTTCAAACTATTTCAAAATAAGTCTGGTACAACATAGTGTTAACTTTCCAAATACACAAGTCTAGATAAAAACAACATCACTGAAAAACTGAAATACATAAGTACTATCCCCAAAATAAGTGATAACCATAGCTAGCTTCATGTCAAGACCATACATGAGCTAAAATCCCACAAGCAAGCGATCAGAAATCCAAGCTAAGCTCCAATATTCCCACCCTGAGAACCTGGGGGGGGGGGGGGGGAACGGAAGAAAAGAGGCGAAAGAAAAACAGGTCAGTCAAAAAGACTGAGTAAGCCCTACTACAATCAATGTAAACTGGTAAAGTTAACTGACATGAGAAGCAGGGATGAACTTAAGGATAACAACATACTAGCATGATGATTAACTAACAAGGTAGATAAAGGTGTCATCGCATAATCAGCTTTAAGGTTTTGCACCACAGGTGTACTAGCAAACTAACATGACTTGAATATACAAGTATTGATCCGTTGGCCCAAGCTTTGGCCCAATAACATGAAGTGACCCCAATACGAGGTCCAATAACATGAAGTGACCCTAATACGCGGTCCAACCAAACGGTCTAGTCAATCGGCTCCCTATAAGCCTAACTCGTCACGTGTTGGTGTCCATACG
Source organism: Allium sativum (assembly GCA_030737875.1). Lineage (NCBI taxonomy): Eukaryota > Viridiplantae > Streptophyta > Magnoliopsida > Asparagales > Amaryllidaceae > Allium > Allium sativum. The sequence continues at coordinate 13,000,407 of JASFAX010000033.1, forward strand.
GCCCAAACATAATTGTAGTCAGACTATGCCGGGTCTCCCGTCGGGTGTATCAAGCCCTAGGGTGGCAACCCCTGGACACCATAAACATGCGTGCACAGTCTCGATCTACTGGTACCCGTGCATGTTTTCCCCGGCTTCGGACTATGTGCACGACCATAAGTCCTCCCGGAACTACACCGGCGTACCACTCTGCCGTCGCTTTTGGTCACTTACCTCCAGTTCAGTAATCGTGCCCCACACCCTAGCCTAGTCCCTAGGGCCATAATGATACAAACTTGGGATTACTGCTGGAGTGGACCCCCATTGCTAGGATTTTTCTAGTGGGTTAAGTACGGTTTAACCCTCTTGCTAATCATGGATTAACTTGGTTAAGTGTAACGATGAGTTCACGACTTAACCCTAATTAATCTACCAAGCCCAAATTGGTTAAGTATTAAGTGGACCATGACTTAACCCTAATCACGAGGCATTAATTAATTTAATGCGCCTTAACCTCTCACATTAGACCTTGTTGTGGTTACTAGTTAAGCCGGGCGGGTCCGGGTAGCTTTACACCACAACTTGGTCTAACCTCGGGTTCAAGGTACAACATGGCCAACTTCTCACATTGGGTCCTATTGTTTGTAGCAACTAGTTAAGCCGGTCGGTTCCGGGTAGGTTTACGCTACAAACTCAACCCAACCTCGAGTTGGTCACACTTATCTTTTCTAAGTGTCATGTCCATCATGTTTCCAAAACATGTTACAAATTTTCAAGCAATTGGGTAGACCTAACTTAATAGGTAAATTCCCAATCTTATGTTTTTATGTCTTTTAAGTTTACCCAACCCCAAACGCAATCCCATCGCTTACATATCGCAATAGCGCATAAAGGATAGAAAGAGGGAACTTGGCATAATCATGACATAAAGGTGTTGAAGCCACAAGTTCAACATGGTGGCATATGAAATGTACATGTGTCCATATACTTGCATATTACATTTTTAGGTCTCAAAAGCATGCATAAAACCAAACTTAGCATATTGGTGATACATGGTGATAAATGACATGTAGAAATGGCCATAAGTTCGCATTTAGCCTCACATGCAAGTTATCATAAGAGATATGATAACTTACATGTTGCCAAAATGCAACCTTTAGCATAAAGCTTGAAGCTTTAAGCTCATAAACCCAAGATAAGCTTGCATAACATGATAACATGAACAAAAGGATCAACCCAAACTTGCATAACATAACTTGCATATCATATGACAAACTTGCATATCAAACTTGCATAACATAACTTGTATATCATATGACAAACTTGCATAACATAACTTGATAAACTTGCATATCATAACATCTCAAACTTGCATAACATGACATAGTAAACTTGCATATCATGGCAAACTTGCATATCATACATTTAACTTTAGAGTTTAAGTATGAAAGTAGAATAGGGCTTACAATGCTTATGAAGGCACAAAAAATATGACAAAGCCCTTATGAAATCAAATAGACCCAAAATGCAAGCTCTAATAGAAAAACCCTTGAGCCAAAATGATCAAAACTCTTTCTTTATGATGCAAATATAGAAACTTGACTTGAATGCAAGCTAATGATGCTCATACAAGCTTGAAAACACTTGTATGCATGGAAAATCTCTCATAGAAATAATTTAGAAATTTTATGAAGAGAGTGGAGGCCATGAGAGGATTGATTTTGCCATAGTTTAGTTACTAGAATGAATAATGATGATTTAGGGTTAGGTTAGGGGCTTATTTATAGAGATTAGGATTAGTTCTAGCCTTAGGATTAAACCCTAGTTCCAATCTCAGCCCTTAAAACCGAATCTGGCCCCCAAACTCAACACAAACCCAAAATGGTGCACCAGGCAAAACTGCCCGGCTGGACCAAGTCGACAGCCAAGTCGACAGGGCTGCCGACTTGGGTCCAACCAAGTCGACTCCCAAGTCGACAGGGCTATCGACTTGGGTGCTCTGGCGGGAATTTTCCCGCCTGGCCCAAACTGGCCCAAATTTCCAAATTCAAACTTGAATTTGAAATCTGTTTTTACTTTGAAATTTTCTGAATACTTCGTTGGGCCTTAATCGGGTCATACGGACTCCGATTTTCGAAAACTCGGACTCTATTTCGCGTATTTTTCCGAGATGAACTCAATGGCATAGCCCGTTTCCCTTGATTCAGATTTATAAATTAAATTCTGCCTCGATTTACGTTATAACAGGTTATTGAAAATACGGGTTGTTACATTCTCCCCTCCTTAAAGGATTTCGTCCCCGAAATCTTCAAGTTAGGAAGAACGTATCCTACCATCCAACATCCATCTACTCAAAACATCATCCACGAGCAATCATTGTCCTTACAAGATTCTAAATGTTGTATGAACATATGCAAAGGTGTGTGTATATGTACTTATCTAATGCAAATATCATCAATGCAAATTATGTTAGTGAAATGAATCCATATGTATGCAATTCCTAACATAATGTATAACATCTGTATGTGTGTACATAACATACATCCATATGCAACATCCATGTGATAACACAAAAATTTTCATCCATGAATAAGCATAAACACTCATGCATATGCAATATGAGGAGTGTGTGAGCCGATCTAGTGCCTAATGTGTATAATGCATCCACGAGTAACCACTTGCAAACACTTGCAACCACTTGCAACCATCAAGCATAACATGTTTCAAACACATGTTTCATCCAAAGGGTTTCTACCTAAGGTTCTCATGACAAGATTAACACGATATACTAGATAATCAAGACAAACATGGATAGCAAAAGATATGCTACAAAGAGATCGGGAAGATAAGCAGGATATACCCCTTTCGGATTACAAGAAATCCCTTCCTAACCCAACCCATATTCTATAAAAGCCCAAAAGGTTTAGTCAACCTAATGGACCCCTTCAAACCTTGACATGTATTACTAGCCAATAAGTCATACCTCCCGACAGAAATAGGACCGAGAATGGGACCGAGAGGATATACGTAAAAAGATAACATGCGAGTAAGTTCCACCGGAAAACAAGGATCAAGGATATACTCTTAGAAAGAGATATGATGCGCGTATCTAGCCTTCAATCTTCTAAGTCACGTTTCCTTGAGTTTAACTCCACTGTGCTTTGACCATCTTTTACCTCATGATTTCGTAGCTTCTTTAACTCTTATTTCCAAATATGAGTTGGAACCCATTTCATTGTCGCCTCTCGTCTTCCTCTTTCACTTACTCTTCTATCATTCTTGGCTTAAACATAACTATGACCTCATGACTTCATGCAAGCTCTCCAAAATTCACTAGTGAATCCTGGATCTCGTTTACTTACTATAAAGTGTTCCACGCAGCAGAACTTTTCTTGGAAATACCCATCCACGTTGCCAATTGCTCTTACCAACGTGATTTTCTATAACTCATGCTTGAACGAAATGAACCATCCGCCTGCGAATGATAGGCCGTACTTAGATTCATTCGCTTGCCCATGACTTCCCGTAGACTATTCCAAAACTGGCTGGTGGAGATTAAGTCATGGTGACTAACTGTACTTTAGGGAACCTCGTGCAACCGCTTTATTTCTTGAAAGTAAACTGTCGCTAGCTATGATGCAGCCCTTTCGCTCTTTATCGGAGTGAAATGAGCACCCTTCGTAAGTCTATCCACAATAACCCAAATGCTCGTATTCCCTTTCCTTGACCTAGGCAGTCCATCCACGAAATCCTTCATGACGCCTTTCCCTCTTCCATTGCGGGGACTTCCAATGGATAGAATAGCACACCGGGCTTCTATGACTCGGCCTTTAACCTGTTGGCACAACATGCACCTTGGGACAAACTCGGCCACCTCCTCGGGTGATGTGCATCTTCAAGAACCTTCTTTCTCTCATCGCGTCTTAGCCATCCCTTGTCATCTATAGCGAGGTGACTTATCATCTCGCCTCGAATCAACTTGTCCATGGTCTCGACTAACTGCGGGTCTTCTTTCTGTGAAGTCCCTACTTGATCCAGAAGGGTAGGTCTAAGCTCAAGGGACGCTAACTAACTAATTAAACTGAGAGAACTTCTTACTTCAATTGTCCTCGTCGGAGCTTTCCGGTCTTGAACCGCGACCACTTTAGCAGGATCCACCACTAAGCCTTGCTTAGAAACTATGTGCCCAAGAAATCTAACTCCTTTTTCTCCAAAATGACATTTGGAGGACTTGGCTTTCAACTGATGCGCTCTAAGCGTATCCATCACCTCCACGAGATGCCCTGCATGCTCTTCCTCATCCTTAGAGAAGATCAGAATATCATCTACGAAGACCACGACAAACTTGTTCAAGAACTCCCTGACTTGCTTTCTTAACTCTCATCTTGCGGGGCCATGTGCCTAACTGGCCACAAAACTATCTTGGCATTATCAACCAGATAAATGCGGAAATCTATCTCTCGTTTAGGGGTAACCCCCTTTACTTCACCCAAGATATCATGATATTCTCGGACCACCCTCACCGATTGCAAACTATCGATAGGCGAGTTGAGGGATTCAAGATAACACAACATGACGGGATCCATAGGGTTACTAGAAATTTTTAGGGTATTACCGAGGCGAGTCATGAGCCTCTCAACCCTATGCTCAAAAATCAACCCATACCCCATGAAACCGAGAATATAAGCATCACGCGAGAATTCAAATCCACCTAGATAATAGACAAATGGGCGGAACCCCCAATTGGATTTGAAACACACACGGGATCATTAACTAGACTAGTACTTAGGTGCAAACTATCAACAAGATCAGATGTGATAAAGCTATGCGATGCACCAGAATCAAACAAGGTACAAACAGGAAAATCAGAAATGTAAACAAGACTTCCAACAGAAACACTACCTCGATCATGAAATGGAGCGGCATTGAGAGCATGAACTTGCCCTCCCGAAGGTCCAGCACGCTGAGTCTGACCCTGGCCTTGCCCTCGCTTCTTCGGGCAATCCCTAGTGAAGTGTCCCATTTCTCCACAGTTAAAGCAAGTGCCCTTCCTTTTCCTGCAATCCTTGTTTAGATGAGTCGAGCTTCCACAAGTAAAGCACTTCTTTTCCTTCTTATCTTTAGACTTTTCCTCCTTCTTGTCACTCCTATTCTCTTCATTGAGTAGGGCCATATTCACCAAACTCTCGAAAGTTGCCCCCAAAGGTATATGAGTCATGGCTAAACCATGTAATGGCTCGTTTAATCCTAGAGCAAAGTATAGGGCCTTCTTCTAAGCTGTGTTAACCAAGTCTAAACCGACCCGAGCCAGTTGATTAAACTTATCTATGTATTCCCTAATAGTCATGTCCCCTTGCTTCAGTGATAGGAACCTTAGTCCAAACTTTCCCCGAAAGTCATCCCAAGTCTCAATTGGCCTAGTAGCGGTGGTGACCACCCACCAACGTGCAGCTTCTTCCTTTAGCAACCACACTGCCAATAAAACCTTCCTATGGTCATCTATATCAAAGAAGGCAAAAAGATCTTCGGTTTCTTTCAACCAATTCCTTGCCTCTACATAAGTCTCAGTGCCTTGAAAGTTCTTGCCACCCATTGCTTTGAAATCTTTGCAAATCTCCGCGAGATCCTCTTGTGGATGCTGAGGGGGAGGAGGAAGAGGAACCTCAGTGATAGGAGGAGGAGGAACATTAACTACCGGAGGAGGAGGAGGGACATCTGCGGGGCCGGCTTCGGTCGCCCTAGCCTCCAAAAGTCTCCTATACCAAACAGGTACGTGTACTCCCTCCGGAATGGCAAAGTTATTGGCCATACTGAAAACGAAGAAAAAGATAGATTCAGAATGGAGAAAAACGAAGGAATTTTTGCTAATGGCTTTTTGGGCAATAGCCTTTAAAATAAACTAGACTTTTCTTTGGAAAATACTTTATACTTGGTTTTGAAAATAGTTTTTCAAAAGTTTCAAAAACCTTTTTGTTCCTTCTCGTAAACAATATGCTCTGATACCAAATGTAACACCCCACCTCCGCCAGAGTGGCTCTTGCAAGCACCCTGACTTTGGAGGGGCGTTTGAATCAGGTAAACATGCATAATGATATATCAAGGCAGAACAAGAACATATGTATATATGTAAACAGAGTAAATAACATAGATAAAACAGCGGAAGATTTCAAACTATTTCAAAACAAGTCTGGTACAACATAATGTTAACTTTCCAAATACACAAGTCTAGATAAAAACAACATCACTGAAAACTGAAATACATAAGTACTATCCCCAAAATAAGAGATAACCATAGCTAGCTTCATGTCAAGACCGTACATGAGCTAAAATCCCACAAGCAAGCGATCAGAAATCCAAGCTAAGATCCAATATTCCCACCTTGAGAACCTGGGGGGGGGGGGGGGGTGGGGGAAACGGAAGAAAAGAGGCGAAAGAAAAATAGGTCAGTCAAAAAGACTGAGTAAGCCCTACTACAATCAATGTAAACTGGTAAAGCTAACTGACATGAGAAGCAGGGATGAACTTAAGGATAACAACATACTAGCATGATGATTAACTAACAAGGTAGATAAAGGTGTCATCGCATAATCAGGTTTAAGGTTTTGCACCACAGGTGTACTAGCAAACTAACATGACTTGAATATACAAGTATTGATCCCTTGGTCCAAGCTTTGGCCCAATAACATGAAGTGACCCCAATACGAGGTCCAATAACATGAAGTGACCCTAATACGCGGTCCAACCAAACGGTCTAGTCGATCGGCTCCCTATAAGCCTAACTCGTCACGTGTTGGTGTCCATACGACCCAAACATAATTGTAGTCAGACTGTGCCGGGTCTCCCGTCGGGTGTATCAAGCCCTAGGGTGGCAACCCCTGGACACCATAAACATGCGTGCACAGTCTCGATCTACTGGTACCCGTGCATGTTTTCCCCGGCTTCGGACTATGTGCACGACCATAAGTCCGCCCGGAACTACACCGGCGTACCACTCTGCCGTCGCTTTTGGTCACTTACCTCCAGTTCAGTAATCGTGCCCCACACCCTAGCCTAGTCCCTAGGGCCATAATGATACAAACTTGGGATTACTGCTGGAGTGGACCCCCATTGCTAGGATTTTTCTAGTGGGTTAAGTACGGTTTAACCCTCTTGCTAATCATGGATTAACTTGGTTAAGTGTAACGATGAGTTCATGACTTAACCCTGATTAATCTACCAAGCCCAAATTGGTTAAGTATTAAGTGGACCATGACTTAACCCTAATCACGAGGCATTAATTAATTTAATGCGCCTTAACCTCTCACATTAGACCTTGTTGTGGTTACTAGTTAAGCCGGGAGGGTCCGGGTAGCTTTACACCACAACTTGGTCTAACCTCGGGTTCAAGGTACAACATGGCCAACTTCTCACATTGGGTCCTATTGTTTGTAGCAACTAGTTAAGCCGGTCGGTTCCGGGTAGGTTTACGCTACAAACTCAACCCAACCTCGAGTTGGTCACACTTATCTTTTCTAAGTGTCATGTCCATCATGTTTCCAAAACATGTTACAAATTTTCAAGCAATTGGGTAGACCTAACTTAATAGGTAAATTCCCAATCTTATGTTTTTATGTCTTTTAAGTTTACCCAACCCCAAACGCAATCCCATCGCTTACATATCGCAATAGCGCATAAAGGATAGAAAGAGGGAACTTGGCATAATCATGACATAAAGGTGTTGAAGCCACAAGTTCAACATGGTGGCATATGAAATGTACATGTGTCCATATACTTGCATATTACATTTTTAGGTCTCAAAAGCATGCATAAAACCAAACTTAGCATATTGGTGATACATGGTGATAAATGACATGTAGAAATGGCCATAAGTTCGCATTTAGCCTCACATGCAAGTTATCATAAGAGATATGATAACTTACATGTTGCCAAAATGCAACCTTTAGCATAAAGCTTGAAGCTTTAAGCTCATAAACCCAAGATAAGCTTGCATAACATGATAACATGAACAAAAGGATCAACCCAAACTTGCATAACATAACTTGCATATCATATGACAAACTTGCATATCAAACTTGCATAACATAACTTGTATATCATATGACAAACTTGCATAACATAACTTGATAAACTTGCATATCATAACATCTCAAACTTGCATAACATGACATAGTAAACTTGCATATCATGGCAAACTTGCATATCATACATTTAACTTTAGAGTTTAAGTATGAAAGTAGAATAGGGCTTACAATGCTTATGAAGGCACAAAAAATATGACAAAGCCCTTATGAAATCAAATAGACCCAAAATGCAAGCTCTAATAGAAAAACCCTTGAGCCAAAATGATCAAAACTCTTTATTTATGATGCAAATATAGAAACTTGACTTGAATGCAAGCTAATGATGCTCATACAAGCTTGAAAACACTTGTATGCATGGAAAATCTCTCATAGAAATAATTTAGAAATTTTATGAAGAGAGTGGAGGCCATGAGAGGATTGATTTTGCCATAGTTTAGTTACTAGAATGAATAATGATGATTTAGGGTTAGGTTAGGGGCTTATTTATAGAGATTAGGATTAGTTCTAGCCTTAGGATTAAACCCTAGTTCCAATCTCAGCCCTTAAAACCGAATCTGGCCCCCAAACTCAACACAAACCCAAAATGGTGCACCAGGCAAAACTGCCCGGCTGGACCAAGTCGACAGCCAAGTCGACATGGATGTCGACTTGGGTCCAACCAAGTCGACTCCCAAGTCGACAGGGCTGTCGACTTGGGTGCTCTGGCGGGAATTTTCCCGCCTGGCCCAAACTGACCCAAATTTCCAAATTCAAACTTGAATTTGAAATCTGTTTTTACTTTGAAATTTTCTGAAAACTTCGTTGGGCCTTAATCGGGTCATACGGACTCCGATTTTCGAAAACTCGGACTCTATTTCGCGTATTTTTCCGAGACGAACTCAATGGCATAGCCCGTTTCCCTTGATTCAGATTTATAAATTAAATTCTGCCTCGATTTACGTTATAACAGGTTATTGAAAATATGGGTTGTTACACAGCCACTTGTAGAATTTGTAGGGTGCCTCCGGGAAGGTCTTTGGGTCCGTCACTAACCGAATTTGGAAGACCCGGCTTATGATCGGATGCCCTAGTAGGGGTCTTTTAAAGTCCGTCAGTAACTGGATTTGGAAGATCCAGAATTAATAGTTGTGCTTGAAGGACCCAACATCTGATCGGATGCCTCCGAAGAGGTCTTATAAGCCCAGTGTTTATATCGCTATCCAGCCATGTATTAATGGCATCGACGATGAACCGAGTGCCCCTCGAGGAGGTCTTTGGTTTATAAACTCAATATTTATTGTGACTGGACCATGTATAAACGGTTCGGACAACTAACTGAGTGCCCCTCAGGGAGGTCTTTTGTTTTAAAACCCAATGTTTATTGCAATCCAACAATGTATTAATGGCATTGGCGATTGATTGGGTGCCCCTCGGGGAGGTCTTTGGTTTATCAATATGCAGTTTCTTGGGTCAAACGCTAGCTCATTTGTCGGTTTTTATTGCGACTTGTTAGAGCTAGGGCTTTCAACCTTCCAATTAAGAAGGTGCCCCTTTGGCGAAACTCACAGTTTCATTTGTGATTTAAGCTTCCTGTCATTTGACGGACCAGTCCTTGGTGTCTCGTATTTGCACCGCTATGACTTCATCATCGAGCTAATTGCAAATGGCATTTTTGAGCACTACGTGGTGGGTATCAGAGCTATTTTACCTAGGTTGTGTCATAACAGCCTCAAGGACTGGTTAGGTCATAATGATATCAGCATATCTTTTGGAGGTTCTGCAATTAAAATCGAACTTTAGCGAGTAACTTACAAATGTATGATTTAGGCAAGTAATTCGATTCCTTTCTTTTATATTTACAAAACTTGTAATAGCGTTGCATGGTATGTACAATGCATGTTATTTACAAATAATATGAAAGAAACATTAAAAGAAGTAGTGTTCGGTGATGTATAGCATTCCATGCTCTTGGGAGTTGGACTCCGTCCGTTGTCCTCGGTTCAAATGTACCATCCGAGAATTTTTGGCTTATCACATATGGCCCCTCCCAATTGGGTCCTAGTACTCCGGTTCCTATCATGATTTTCTTAAGAACAAGATCCCCAACTTAGATGGTCCTTTGCTTAACTCGAGCATTAAGATGACAAGCTATTCTTCTATGATGTGCCATAATTCTGAGTTCTAATTCTTTTCTTCTTTCCTCAAGTAAGTAAAGCGCTTCGAGTTGAAGTTTTTCATTCTTCGCTTGGTTGAAGTAGATCCTTCTATGAGTCAGAACTTCTAGCTCAACCGGGATCATTGCTTCGGATCCAAATGCGAGGGGAAATGGAGTGTGCCCTATTGCAGTTTTATGGGTAGTTCGATATGCCCATAGTGCAAGCGGAAGCTCATCAACCCAACCACCCTTGGCTTTTTCAAGTCGTTTTTTGATGGTTGACTTCAGGATCTTGTTGATTGCTTCAACTTGCCCGTTAGCTTGTAGATGGGCAACAGCTGAAAAACTTTTCTTTATCTTGTATGTGGCATAAAAGTCTAGGAACTCAGCGCTCTCAAACTGAGTCCCATTATCAGTGATTGTTTTCTGCGGTATGCCGAACCTGCAGATGATGTTTTTCAAAGCAAAGTTGATCACCTTCCCTGAAGTAATAGTGGCTAGTGGCTCTGCTTCAGCCCATTTAGTAAAATAGTCAGCTGCCACAATTGCATATTTCATATTAGATTTTGCGGTGGGTAGTGCTCCAATCAAATCTATGCTCCAAACAGCAAATGGCCATGGACTGACCATCTGGGTCAATTCGGTTGGTGGTGCTCTTGGAATTTTTGCGAATCTTTGACACTTATCACATCTTTTTGTATAAGTCATCGCATCCAAGTTTACGCTAGGCCAAAAATAGCTGTATCGCAGAACTTTCTTGGCTAATGTCTGACCACCAATGTGACCTCCATAGTCTCCCTCATGCAGTTCTACCAAGATTACTTTCGACTCTTCCTTTGACATACATCGTAGTAATGGCATAGAGAATCCCCGTCTATATAACCTCCCGTCCTGAACAAGATATAACGGAGCCTTGCGCAGTATTTTCCTCCACTTTTTTGGTTCCTCAGGAAGCGTTCCATTGAGGATATATTCCTTAATCGGTGTCATCTAGGACATAAGTTCTTTAACTATTTCCATGATCCAGTCAACATCTTCCTCTTCAATGGCAGGGGTTGTAAGGACTTCAATAGGTATTAGCCCAAGCAAGTGTGCATCAAAAGAACTAGCATATTTAGCGAGAGAGCCCGCCTTTGCATTTTCTTCTCTTGGAATGTGAGATATGGTGTAGTGATCGAGGTTGTTGAGAAGTTCCATAACTTTAACAAGATAGGAAGGAAGATTTCCAAATTTGGTCTATAATTCCCCAAGGACCTGACTCACTACCAATTGGGAATCACTGAAGATATGCATGGTTTTTAAATTCAACTCTTTTGCTAGCTTTAACCCGTTTATCAATGCTTCGTATTCGGCCTCATTATTGGTTGACAGAAATTCCAACCTTAATGCATAACACAAGGAATGGCCTTCTGGGGTTTCGAAGACAATTTCGGCCCCCGAACAGTAATCATTCTTTGAGCCATCAATGTATAGCTTCCAACTAGAGATTGATCTTGTTGGTTCTTCAACTTCATCTCCTCTGTCCATGAATTCGGCAATGAAATCTGCTAAAGCTTGCCCATTGATAGCTCTTCGAGGGTGATAGGTGATGTCATATTGGTTGAGCTCAAATTCCACTTCAATAGCCTTCCAGATGTTTCCGGACGGAAGAGAATTTGCCTTAGCAGCTGATTAGTAAGGACTTTTATTGGATGGGACTGGAAATATGGTCTCAATTTCTTTGAGGCAACAAGTAGACAATACGCAAGTTTTTCTAGCTTTGGGTAATTCAGTTCTGCCCCAGCAAGTCGCTTACTAATATAGTAAACCGGCCGTTGGATCTTAGCGTCCTCCCGGACGAGTGCGGTGCTCAGGGCATGTGGTGATATAGCCAAGTATAGGAACAGATCTTCTCCATTTCTAGGTTTAGAAAGCATTGGTGGAGACTCCAAATGTTGAATTAATTGTTCGAAAGCACACTCTCCACTTGCCATTAGACTTCTTAACGAGGACTGGATTCAAGATCCAGTCGGGTTATGTAGATGCTCGTATGAAATTATTCTTAAAAAGCCTATCTACTTCTTCTTTTAATGCCATTGATCTTTCAGGTCCCTGAGTTTGTCGTTTTTGTTTTACAGTAGTTAAATTGGGATTAATATTTAATTTATGAACAATTACATCTGTTGATATTCCACACATGTCTAAATGTGTCTAAGCAAAGACATCTAAGTTTGCTTTTAGAAACAATATCAAATCCTTTTGCAGCTTTTGGCCCAACTGAGATCCTATCTTTAAGACTCGATCAGGATCTTTATCATGTATTGAAATAGAAATGGTATCTTCATCCGGCGCCGCTCTGTCTTCCCCCATACTGGTTTTTTTGGATCAATTTCCTTTTGAGCCCCACTATGTTCACCAGTATGAGGACCCCGCCTTAATTGCTATAAGGGGGATTCATGAATGCGGGGCATAAGCTCTACATTATTTTTCACTTCTTTCTTCCTTGCCTCGGCAAGTTCCATTAGGTAGCACTCCCTTGTTGCTTGCTGATCGCCTTTAATTACTCCAACCCCGTTTTCAGTGGGGAATTTCATTGTTCGGCACCATGGCGCCATTGTTATTTTGAAAGCTGCGGGAGTTGGTCTTCCAAGGAAAGCGTTATAAGCGGACCACTCATAGATTATGATGAAATCTTGCTTCTGTGTGGCCTTGTTTTCCCATTCTCCGAGCTCAACAAGTAGATTGATGACTCCGATTGGTTGAGCTTCTTGTCCAGTGAATCCATGAATTTTGCTTTGACAAGCTTTCACATCCTCCATGGAGAGCTTCATCCTTTGGAAAGCACTAACGAAAAGGACATTGACGGATGCTCCACTGTCAACTAGAGCTCTCCTAACCATGGCAGGAACCAAGCCTATGGTTATCACCATTAGATCTTCAGTTGGAGTTATCAATCCCTCTGAGTCTCGATCCTTAAACACAATGTGTTCCCAGGGTGACCTTGGTATCTTTCATGGAAAAGCTTCATCCATAATCATGAGTTCTTCTCCCCTCGGGTGGTTTTTCATCTCATTAGCATATTTCACAATGTACCCCCAGTTTTTCTTGACAGGGTGTGGATCTTCTGAAATGGTGTTAATGATCAGACTTGGCATGACAGCGTTTGTGGAATTTTCACTTTGCTTTGGTTGTCCTGTGGAGGTTCCTTCACCTTAGGGAGCCTGAATACTTTGCAGGTTCTTCGTGTATTGCGGAAGTCTATTCTTCCTTATTAGTTCCTCGATTAGGTTCTTTAAGTGCCTACACTCATTTGTGCTATGACCTGGCTGGTTGTGAAATTGAAAAAATCTCCCGGATTTTATAGCGGCATCACTAACCTTTATCTGCTTTGGCATTGGGTACTCTTCAGTCTCCTTGGTGGCCATGAAAATATTTTCCACCGTATCATTTAATGGAGTCAACTCCGTGTTCTTGAAGAAGCGAAACTTTTTGTTGACTCGATTGTCTTTCCTATCATTACCCCATTTCTGACCTCTAGGGTTTTACTGATTACTTTCTGCGTCATTATTCTTCTTTTCAGATTGTATGCTGCTTTCCGGGATATCCATAGCATAGGCAGGATCCTCATCCACTCCTATGTATTCCTCAGCCTTATCAAATAACTCCTCTAAAGTACTCAGCTTCTTCTTTTTTATCCACCGTCCGAGCTTAGTTTTCTTACTTATAGCCCCCTTTAAGGCCATCAAAGCCAGGCGAGGCTCATAGTTCCCCACTTCTGCCGCAGCGGTATTAAAGTGAGTAAGGAAGGCCCTAACGGATTGTCTTGGTCTTTGCTCGAGTTCATTCAATTCCATAAAATCTCACACTTTTGTTGCTTGAAGTCTGAATTACTCCCTAAACAATTTGGTCGAAGTAGCGAAATTGTCCACTGATCTTGGTGGCAATTTGGTGAACCAAAGCGACGCCACCCCCTCAAGGTAGGTCGGAAAGTACAAACACTTCAACTCATCGGTGGAACGAGCCCCATCCATGTGTTGATCGTGTTTGAATAGAAACACATTTGGATCGGTCATCCCATTATAAGCTTGCACTACTGGAGGCTTGAATTTTTTTGGATATGGTGCCATTTTGATTCTTTCGGTGAGTGGAGTTTTTGTGGGAGCAAATCCCCACTCTTTTTCATCGTCCTGTTTCTTCTGATTTCTCTCCATGATTTTATGGATCATTTCTGATATTCGCTCCTCCTCATTGTGTTGGTCCACGGGGCGGACACCGTCTTCCTTACCGGATGTCTGCCTAAGCAGACGGTCACGGTTCAGATTTCGGGGCCCCGAACCTCCCGCTTGGAGAGGTTCCCCTTTGGCTGAACCAAGCACTTGTTGAGAAGTCACTTTATCAGGGTGGTTGCGAGCGGTAGCTTTGCCTCCGTATGGTTTGGATTTGCCATCTCTTGGACAGAATTTTCTCAGATTGGGGTTGAAGAAGAAGAACCGGTGTTTTCTATATGAGGAGTCTGCATGGATTTAGCACAGGCGGTTTTCACGGTGAGTTTTGTCGTAGCGGCTTGCATGGCAAATATCGTTTCGAGTTTCTTCATCATGGCCGCATTTCCATATTCATATGGTTAGTTAAAGTTGTGGCCACTTCATCTAACTCTCGTCTTATTATGGCGGCTCCAGCCCCGGAACCTTCCCCAACTTCAAATCGAGTGATAAGAGGAGTAGTTCCACGATCAGTGATATTATCACCATTCTTGGCATTTTGATCCGTGAGCCTATTTGGCGGTCTACCCGGTTTACCCATAGCTTAGGCAGAGGCTTGGAGTAGATCGTAGTGAAATAGGATTGGATCTTTTTAATGCAAGGCTTCAAAACTTGTGGAAGAATGAGAGAAGACGGAGGATTGAATCGGCCCCACGGTGGGCGCCAATTGTTGATCGCAAAATTTGTATCAGCACCAAGGATGCAAGATGCACTTCACAATGTCCTCAAGAATAGTAAAATTGGAGCCAAAAAATTAGAAAAATGTAAGTAAGGAGAGACACAAAGTTTTTATAGTGGTCCGATCAAGTGTGATCTACATCCACTTTGCCAAGTGATTCCATTATTACATTTAGGATTACAAAGAAAACATATTCTCTCAATACATTCATAATTCACCTCACTTTTCTCACTCTTTGACTTTGTAAAGTTTCTATGAGAAATAAATGAGATCCTCCAAGTATGGATTTGATAGAATCAATCAAAATTCTCGCACAAATTTTGATGAATCTTCATGTCTTTGTAGTGAATCCAGAAATGAATCTTTGAATTGAAGTGTTTAAGATGATCCAATTACTTAGAAGAAGTTGAGAATAGAGTTTAACAGCCCTTCGGGATCACCCAGAAAACTCTATTAAAGTGGAGTTGAACCCCTATTTATAGAAGTGAGGAATGAATTTAATATAGCTTTCAGGATTTGGATCGGGGTGTTGAATACTTACGAGAATGCCACTGCAGCTAATTGCCTATTTCCAGGCTTCTTCCCAATCCAAAGCCCCTCGAGCCGATTCAACATGTTCCCATCCGATCCGGAACCTCTCGAGCCAGTGCACTGCACTTCAACCCGGTCCAGAACCTCTTGAGCCAATACAACACACTTCATCCCAATCCAGAACCTCTCGAGCCAACTTAATGTGTTTCTATCCGATCCAGTTGCTTCCCATGCCGAACCAGATGCTACTGTCCGATCTAACGGCCTCTCAAGCCAACCCAGATGCTACTGTTCGATCTAACTGCTTCTCGAGTCGCTCCAGATACTACTGCCAGATATAACCTATTATGAAACTGACCGATCCGATGCCATGTAAATTTTGTAATTAACAAAATTGGATTTTGGGTTTATCGTGAGTGGTATCTTAAATAACACTATTCTTAAACCTAGTTGAGAAAAGAATAAATCTTTTAATTAAGATTAAGAGTAGTTTACCAATTAATTAATATTTAATTAGAATTGAATTGAAATTGGGTTTTTGGGTTTATCGTGAATGGTATTTTAGATAACATTTGTTCTTTAACCCAATTAATAGTGAAGATAGGATTTGGAACTTATAAATCTTTTTATTAATATTTAATGGAAATTTTCCAAAGTAAAGTTTTGCAATTTAATATTTTAAATTGGAATTGAATGGAATTCGATTTGGTAATAATCGAGATGAGCTTCTGTGAATGAAGACTTTTACTATATATGGAATTTAAAAAGGCATTGATGCTATTCCATTTATATTATTAGTCTGATACGGGAAATTATATTGATTATACACTTATGATTTCCAGGTAGATTCCATTTTGATGGAAGATGATTTTGGGTTTATCATGAACGATGTTTTAAAGGACATTCGTTCTTTAACCCAGTTAAAGGCGGGATTTATTTCCTAAATTTGAATAATCATTTAATAAATGATTTTTTGAGATTAAAACTAAGTGGAGCTTTAAGTAATATTTAATTAGATTGAAATGAGAATGAGATAATTAAATTTATCGAATTCATGAAATGATCGAGATTGGAGTACCGCCAGTTTTACTCCAGGCGATAGTTAAATCTTTAATTAAATTTGAACGTGAAATGGTAATTAAATTTACCGATAACACAATGGGCGTTAGATATGGAATACTACCAGTTTTGCTCCATGGGATGAATAGGTTGGGATTGGGACAAATAAATAAATGATTACTTCGGTAAAGTTCGCTAATCCCGACTAGTTGATAAACCTTAATTTAGTTTAGAATTGTGAGAGGATAAAATCAAATCTTTTGAATTGATATCAAAAGGAAGATTAAAGAATAAGTTTAAAGGATTTATATTGGATAAAATTAATGGGAACCTTTCCCTAAAAATGTGAATATTTGAATAGAAGAATATTCTGGATTGGAATGAGGCATATGTTGTGTTTTTATAGCACTTGATTACTGATTATAAAATACACGACGTATTCGGAAAGACCGGGTTTAACCCATTCTAAATAATTAATACGACGACTAAAAGTCGATGGTGAAGACGGTGGTTGAATACCGCAGATCTTCACATCGTTTGGATGATTACTGATTTCTTGATTGGGTTGTACACCCAAGACAAGGTAATAAGTGGTGATCGTCCAGACATACTTGCAGATCGACCGGATATGCGAGGACCTCTCTCATGTATTAGACATATGGGACAAGGAATAAGGTGCCTCCGGTTTCGTTCAGACCCAGAACTAACTTATAAATGGATGGTATGTCTGACATTGTATTCCTTTGTACTGTATTCGTTGATATCTGCGGTGGATAATTTATTCTCTTGCTTAACACCCTTCTTTGAGACGTACGAGCTTAGAGGTTATATATTGGTCGAAATCAGTGGTTCGGTATGGATTGTCAGTGTGGCATGTTAAGATGTAATGATCAAGGCTTTTGTTGAAAAGTATAGTCTTGTGGTTGATGATGAAGACAAGGCTTTAAATAGCATAGCTTTTTGCATAGCGTTAATTCGCGAGCCTCACACCCGGTATGAGTCAAAAACGAGATCGTGACTATAGGGAGTGCACGACGATTCTTTCTATCTAGGAGTGGTGTCATGGTATGGATTCCAGACATTTTTACTTATGTGGATGATGGAATGAGGCGCCTCGGATATTGAGTCCCTAGTGGCAAAGAGATAATTCCGATAAGACCGGGAAACGTGTGTTCAGGAATAACCAATCCTCAAAAGTAAGAAAGGACCGGCCGTGAAGATCCAAGGGTTGCTAAGGGTGCGATCCTGAGGCATTTGCTAGAGTGTCTCAAATCGGGAAGAGCCATTTCTTGCATCGACTCATGGATGGAATCCAATTTCCAATACGACACTTTTCAGATTTAGTTGTAAACCTATATGGAGACATAATAGGATGGGGTATTATGCCGTCGATGATTGATACATTTATATTCGAAAGTTTTTTATACACTATACACTTATAGTAATAGCAAAATTGATTTGTTTTGACGTACCAAGCATGTTTGGCTATTATAAGGTAAAACTCTTTCCTCCGACTTGCGTTGCATTGTTTGATGGGACCTGAGTCTTATAAAGCTTCATTTTTCAAAAAAGCATTGCATTGTTTTATTTCTAAACTGATATTCATGTGGAGTAAACCCATTCCATGTCATATGGCGTGGTCCTATGATTTCCCAACTTTTAAAGTAAAGATTTAGTAACTGTTTTAGTTCTCACACCAGTCCCATGACTGACTCAGAGTTTATTGTTTTAACCTAAAATCTGGGTGCCCCTATTTTCCACACGGGAAGCTAGTAGTTTTGGTTTTCTCAGATATTTCTTTTCACTGGATCCTGGATTACAGTTGGAGCTATATTCAGAAAGCTTTGTATCTGTATATCTCTTTCAGTTGTGTCAGTTGTTATTTTCCGCTACACATTGTACATATGTATTATTTTTCCGCTGTTTTGTAATTTATTCTCTGATATTTCCTCCTATATATTATTTGAACTCTGATATATTCTTGTACTCTGATGTGATTGTTGTAATAGCAATGAAATGTTATATTGTTTGTGTTCTGATGCGTCGTGTTCTCAAAGCAATCCGGGCTCCTGTAACACCCCGCATTTTGAACTTAAGATAATAAAATAAGAATAAATTAATTAAATATTCAGAATTATGTAAAACGGACTATGTCATTGCGTCCGTCTTGAAATTCTGTCAAGATAGGCACTTGGTTTGCGTAAATTAGATATCGTATGAAGAAGTTATTAAGGTCTGAAGTTTGTATACGCATATGAAGAATATATATATATATATATATATATATATATATATATATATATATATATGGTTCATATTTTTTTACACAATCAAAGATTTCTTATCTCTTGAGTATCTTTGTACTCTTAAAATGGCGGACTCATTGCGGGACACCTCATCAATTCTTCCGCCTAAACCATCTTCCAATCAATCAGAATCCAAATCTAAATTCGAATTCACATACTTTAGATCTAGAAGATTATAGTAGATCTACACAATTGATTGAGGAAGATTTCTTATCTCTTGAGTATGTCAAACCTTCGGAGAATTATATTTACATTTCAGAGAATACTTTTAAAGCCTCGGCTGATTCTTGGATCAATTCTACTATTCTGCATCTTGTGGGTTTTAAATTAGTAGTAATCGAACTAAAGGATTATATTTCAAAAGTCTGGCATCTAAAAGGTAATTTTATGGTCCATATTACTCCAGATTATCATTACATTGTTCAATTAGAAATGGTAGAAGACTGTATGGTAGTGCTGAAAACTTCAACTTATTCTTATTTTGGAAGACTATTAATGATTTTTAAATGGTTTCCTGGTTATAATTTTGGAAAATTTCGAGCTAATAGGGTACAGACCTGGATAAAGTTTTTAAACCTTGATATGGAAATGTGGACGGATAAAGCTTTTTTGATGATTTCGAGCTTTATAGGGAAACAAATTAGAGTATATGAGAGAAATGCTAATAGGAAAATCACAAATTTTACTAGAATTTTAGTTGGTATAAATATTGACTCGAAGCTGCTTGATAAAATTCCCATTCTAATGCATAATGGTACTCAGAAGGAAATCATGGTTGATACGAATTTGTTCCACTCAGATGTGACCAATGTAAATTATTTGGGCATAAAGACATTATACACGAAGTTTCTAAGAAGCTGGTTTGGACTACAAATAAGGACACAGAAGCTAGTGTTTCTGGATAGGTTGATCAAAAGGATTCTGGTGATACTCATACTGAAGTGGATCTGGATTTTTTAAATGATGAATTGCCTCATAATATTTTGCCTGATGATATGAATATAGTTGTTGTTTCCTTGTCAGAGAATAATTAGGAGGAAAATCAAGTTGATGTTTCAGAGGGCATTTCAGAAAACATGGATTATTTAGCAGCTTTGAAAGGAAAAAATAAGGTAGAAATTCAAGCTTCTTCTAAAAGAAACTTAAGGAGAAACTCTGTAATTAAATGATGCTTCTATCTTGGAATGTCAGAGGGACGAATACACCTAAGCGTATGCGAGATGTATTTTCCCTTTTGACTAAAACCAGACCTACTATAGTAGGTTTGGTTGAAAATAAACTAAATAGTACTAACATGGAAGTATTTAGGAGATTGTTACCTAATAGTTGGAAGATTTTACCTTGTAAAGATGCTGAGTTCTCTGGAAAAATCTTATTAATCTAGATTTCGGATGTCTGGACAATAGACGTGATCGCTTCATCTAAGCAACATAATACAGTACAAGCTCAAAATGCTAAGGGTTTCAATATGGTTCTCTCTATGATTTATGCAAGCAATAGCTTCTATGAAAGGCAGAGATTATGGAAAAATATAATTCAAGAATCAAATAATATAAGTTGTGAATGGGTTCTAATGGGAGATTTTAACAATTCAACATCATATTTGGATAAAAAGGGAGGCCTTCCGGTTCCATTTCAGTACATAAGAGCTTTAAACAATTGTTTGGCTCAATCTGGATTAATTGAAATAAAAGTGGAAGGATTCAATTACACTTGGCGAAGGAAGGGAATGGCTAATTGCATTGATAAAATCTTTGTCAATCATAGTTGTCTTCAGAAATTTACAGATATGAGAGCTCTTTCATCATCTCAACACTCTAATGCTCATAATCATCTTTTATTGGAGCTTTTATTTCCTCTACGACTAAAGCTTTTCCTTTAAGGTATTCCAATGAATAGCATGTTAAAGAAGGTTACAAAGAATGTATCAAGAGCGGTCTTCAAACTACTGGATGGGGGTTTCCAAGCTATATTTTCTAGCAAAAATTAAAGGCATGCAAGGTGGAAATCAAAAACTGGAATAGATTGAGACCTAAGATCTTATGGTAGCTGAAGTAAGTTTTAAAGAGAGGGAATTAGCATGTGATAAAGAACTAGAAAATTTTATATTATTTGAAAGAATGCTTGAAGCGAAACGTAAATCAAATATTCAAAAGCATATCAAATACTGGAGTTACAAGCAGAAGGCAATGGTTTCCTGGCTTCAGGATAGTGACACAAATTCTAAAAAAATTCATTCAAAAATGTCAATGAGGAGACAGGGAAATAATTTGAATGCTCTGATTAATAACAAAGGGGATTTGGTTTACAAACCAGAAGAGGTAGCCGAGGAAGCTATTGGATATTACTCTGCATTATTTAATGGAGTCTCTGTTTCAGAATTTCTAGCTTTTCAATCAATTGCAAGGATTAATTCTCATGGCCAGCAGGTATTATTACAACCAATTTCATTAGAAGAGATTAAGGTAGCTGTAGATTCAGTTCATATAGATTCGAGTCCAGGTCCTGATGGATTAGTTCGAATTTTTTTAAATTGCTTTGGGATTTTATTAAGATGGATTTATTATTATCCATGCAAGACATGTTCTCTTCTACTGAGCTACCAAAAGGGATTAATCACATGTTTATCACACTTATTCCTAAAGTGGAAAGACCATCTGAAATTACACATTATCGTCCAATAGCTTGTTGTAATCTTTATTACGAGATTTTCAGTAAAATTCTTTGTAATAGGATTATATGGTATTTGCCTCATTTAATTTCCTCAAATAAAGGAGCCTTTATTCCCTCTCGTTTTATTGGTGATACTATATTATTGGCCCATGAAATGCTTAGAGATTTCAAGAAGGAAGTGGTTAACAAATTTTGTATAAAGGTTGATATATATAAAGCTTATGATATGATGAATAGGAAATTCATCTATTATATCATGCGTATAATGGGTTTTCCTATACATTTTATAAGTGTGATCTTTGAATGTATAAATACTCCAACTTTTTCAATATTAATTCGAGGAGTTCCAAAAGTGTTTATTACTTTGAATAGAGGAATACGTCAAGGAGATCCTTTGTGTCCGTACCTAATTACAATAGCTACTGAGTATTTTACATTTAGTATGAATGAGGCATTGTTGCTACAGAATTTCATTCCTTCTTACATATTTGAGCCGGTGATATCTCACTTACTTTATGCAGATGATTTAGTAATTTTTGTTAAATGTTTTCCCATTTTTGCTAGAACTTTAAAGGATATATTTGATAGATTGGGTAAATTCAGTGGTCTTACAATTATCATCCTTAAAACTAAAATTTATTTTAGTTCTCATGCAAGAAACACAAGTGAATTTATGTCAATTTTGGATTTTCAAGTGGATCATTTGCCTTGAGATATTTAGGAGTTCCTATATCATCAAATTATGTCCACTATAATGAATGCCAATCATTATTACATAAGGTTCAACAGAGAATACAGTCTTGGGATGTCAATTTTTTAAGCTTTGCAGGGAGAGACGAATTGATTCTATCAGTGATAACCCCCATATTATTGTATTGGCTATGCGAGTATCAACTTCCTGAACATGTAATAGGCAAATTAAATACAATGTGTTCAGATTTCTTTTGGGGTAATTCTCAGCATAAAGTTAAATGGGGGACTCTTTGTTTACCAAGAAGGAAGGGGGTATTGGGATGAAATCTTTTCTGAATTAAAAAAAAAGCTACAGGTATATAACTTCTTTGAAAATTTCTGTCTGGTTCATCTCTTTGGAGTTCATGGATGAATAGGAAATATTGTATTGATAAACATTTTTAGAGAATGAAGATGGACAATAATGCTTCGTGTACTTGGAAGACTATATTGAGATTGAGGAATTCTGGTAAACAGCTATTTAATAAGGTGATTGCATCAGGTATGAATACTTTATTATGGTTTGAACCTTGGGTAAATTGCAAATGTCTTGTAGATTTGCTTGGAATCTCTAGATTTTTCTGTTTGGCATTCATAATGATTTTGTTTCATCTATAATTTATGATGGGAGAATAAATGCTAATTTGAATACCGCTACAAGAGAGATTAGTCAAGAAGTTAATGCAGTGACAATCAAACAAAATGCTTGTGATGATTATTATGAATGGGGAGAAGGGGGTGAGTTTACTTTTCATAAAGCTTAGGTGAAGATTAGAAATAAACAAAGTGGAAAAGCTTGCTATAAAGTGATTTGGCATGGTAGAAATGCAAGAAGAATGGCTTTTATTGCCTTCCTTGCAGTAAATGACAGACTGTCTACATGAGAAAGGTTGCACAAATTTGGTATTATTGAGGATAATTATTGTGTCTTATGTGATGGGAATATTGAATCTATTAGCCGTTTGTTTTTTTATTGTGAGTATGCAAGTCTTATATGGATAGCAATATGCAAGAAGTTGGGATTTGTGACAAACCAGTATGGTTCAATTGAGGAAGAGGCAGTCAAACTCTTAAACAGGTTCAAAGAAAAATATCAATTGTTCGATGTAGCATGTGCAGCCTTCACTACAGCTATATATCAAATATGG
Source organism: Allium sativum (assembly GCA_030737875.1). Taxonomy (NCBI): domain Eukaryota; kingdom Viridiplantae; phylum Streptophyta; class Magnoliopsida; order Asparagales; family Amaryllidaceae; genus Allium; species Allium sativum. Next base: position 13,023,970 of record JASFAX010000033.1, read on the forward strand.
ACTGAAAGAAATTCCGGATTCTTTATGCAGTAGAAGATCATCAAGGAAATAAGATTGTCTATGACAGAAAAGGAAGTTCAAAGTCTGGTGAGTAAGAATGGTAACAAGACGACATGGTCACAGATGAAGGAAGAACTGCTTAGAAGATGGGGTATTGAATTGTATGACACTGGTTGATTTCTTTGCAATGTTTTGTTTGTTTTCTGTGGTCTGTATTTAGTCGGAGAGGTGGCTAGTGGTGCTATGTTGTAATGCTGGTTATAGTTTGGTTTTGACTTTGTTATGTTAATATATGGCGTTTATATGTGCTCTTTTCCCTTATGCCACGCCCATCTAGGTTGGGGGGACATAAGGTTTTGATGAGGCATATAAACAAAGTATATGATTGGTTTTGAAATAAAGTGAACCAAATTTCAAAAAAAGAAATATATATATATATATTAGGTTTAGAAATTCAAAAACGGGTCCATAAATTTGAAAATCTGTTCAAAATTCAAATTTTCTGAAGGCGACAGATTTCCCGCCAATGGGTATCGACCCCCAAAAGGGGGTTTCGACGCTAGGGTCGACCCCCTAAGGGGTGGGTCGACACCGGGGTAGAGCCCCTCAAGGGGGGGTCTACCCACCTATGGTAGATTTTGGCAGAATTCATTTTTCTGAACGTGGACACCTTTCTTGACCAAATTCGTTGATTCTAGGCTATAAATAGGACCCTAAACCCATTGTTTTATTCATCTAATTCAATGGCGATGACGAAATGCTGCTCCAACGTAATTTGATCTAGCCTTTTTTTTCAACAATCAAAAGCTAGACTGATTTAGAGACCAGCAAGCCTTCTTCTGTCTCAGCAAATCTACGTTAATTTTAGATCTCTTATTGAAGTAAGGTAATTTCTAGATCTGGTCTATTTTTCAATTCCCTTATGTTTTTCTTCCCTTTTTTCTTTTGGTAAAAAAAAAATAGTCAATCCGTGGTTGTTAGGTTATGAATCCAATTAGAGGAAAAACCATGGAAAGAGTAGATCTGGACCAGATCCGGAATTTGGAAAGCTTACGAGGTGAGTGGATTTAAGCTATATAGTTTAGATAGGAATATGTTATCATTTACCATTCCCCTGCATGTATAATTAAAACAAAAATATGTTGAGAAATGTAACATATGTTAATAATGCCTAAAGTGGTGGGTACGAAGTAGGAATAATTAATATGCTAAATATTAATTTGTTGAGATATGAACTTGTCAAATATTGTATAGTAATTACCGTTACTTAAATTTCATGTCAATTTGTGTAAATTGTGTACCCAGGCCATTAACTGTAAGGATTGAGAAAGGTACATATTGGTTTATGTGATTTAGACAATTATCTGATTAATATATTATATGTTATGAAGGAATTGATTACATGTGAAGAATTACAATAGGCATGATACAATCACATGTGAATTATAAATTATAATGGATAATTGGAAGAAATAAACATGCCAAGACTATACAAAAGGTTTACGATAAATAAGAAATTTAACTGCTCTTAGACACAAGGTTAGATTTCCCTTGTGAAAGAAGTCTGTCTGGAATCGCCCAGCATATCCAGCATTCACAGGTGGTAAACCTAATGTATGGGGTCTAAGTACAAAAATTAAAAACATGTAATGGTGCTAAGACACGAGGTTTAGTCAACTTGTGATAGAAGTCTACCCGAACCCGCCTGGCAAATCCAACATCCACGAGTGTAGGCTTAATGTGAGAGGTTTAGTGCTTATACAAATATATATGTATATATATATATATGACATGATATGAATAAATGGAAATAATGGTAATTAAATGTCTAACTTAAAAACAAAGAAAGGAAGCGATGTAATGAACTGAGTTAGTGTGATGCGAAGGAAAAGTGATGTATTTCCATAAATGGCCTATTTCTGAGAACGTTGTTGCAAGTAAGCCACAGTAAATAAAGTAAGAAAAGTAAAGAAATTACTTGCTACCACAGATTTAGATGGGAATATGTTATGAAAATAAATCACTGATTCCTTCTATCAAACTGATAAGGTGCATAAGTATTTTCCTTAAATATAATAAAGAATATATATATATATATTACAATGAATGAAGAATAATGGTTTACAATAGTAAATGGTTTAAAAGGTGAATGATAATCACCTATTATAAATAAATAACATTAATGAAAATGTTGCATAATAGGTAGACTTGTCCTAGGGACAAGAGGAAATTATAACATAGGTTATAATAAATGGGTAGAGAAACTTATTAATGGGCCTTAGTTAAGAGAACTAAGTTAATAAGTAAACAATGATAAGTTGTAGTAATGGTGTAAAATGTAATTATGATTAAATGAGAAAGAATGAGGAAAACTTATTAAATAAGTTATATTTAATCATAAATAATGACTGACATGTTAACAGAAAACATGTGAATTGAGATATACTTAATTACATATTAAGTAGAACATGTTTTTTTAATGATGAAATCAAACCAGAATAAAGAAAGGGTTGTGCATTATAGACCTTGGACCACAATCTAGGTAATAACATGTTTTGGGCTTATTAACAAACTTAAATGGGTTAAGTTATATAACTGAAATTAGTAAGTAAGAGGAACTTGGTAACTTGATTAAGAATTCAATATGAATGGGAATAACCAAGTTAGATGGAAACCTGATGAGGTAAGGCAAGTGCGTAAAAGAATGTTTAGACATAGGGTCTAACAACATATTAAAGTGAGGCGCTTGGACCGTCCACACGTTTGAGGGTGAACAACCCAACGGGGTAGATCATCGTGGTGTTATAAGGTACGAGGGGAGCGCACATTCATCTGATTATTCAATCGGCTCCGAAGGACTGGAAGGGGAAGCACGCGGCTTCCTGAGATACGTAAGGTGCTCCTAGTAGTCCTCTGTGTGGTGGCAGATATTTAGGCTGTGCTCACAGAGGTAGGGTCTGCACGTAACTACTAGGTGGGTGGGCCTCAACTGCAAAAGTTGCTTTGCAGTCAGAATGCTGTGACGAGGTGACACCAGGGTGATCCGGCGATTGCCTCGATGGAAGGCGAGGTCAGGACCAACAAAGACAGTAGATCGTCGGGTACCCGTCATCGGCGGCCAGTGGGATGCGAGAAGACAAGAGCTAATCACGAGATACCATTCCCCTTTCACTATCGAGGTAAGGGGTTAAGGGGAGATGCCAAATGGATGTTTTAGATTGTTTATTATTAGGGGCATGTCGCTTAGCTCTAATAGTCTTTACTAGTTGAGGGAGGGGCCGAGGTGGGGCCATAGCCACCATGGAAAACAGACCTTAGGAATACCTGTGTTTTGAGGCTCTTAAAGGCGGGCCTGTACAGATATGAAAAAGCTCCCGACCGAGTTCCTTGTATCGCCCTGCCATGTAACTTGGTGCACATTAGAGGACATGCGATTGAGGCATTGAGCTACAATTACAGTACATACGTGGGATAGTCTAGATACATGCATGACTGCTCTGGGTGATGTATCGTAGACTTGAGGGCATTACTCCGAAATGAAATCTGATTCGATCGATGGTGGCAGTCCGTACGCTTACGTAGCATAGTAATGACAGATATATGCGGAACGTAACATTGTTATATAGAGATCCGTATGTCACTCCGGCGTAGGATAAGGGACTGCGTACTTTTCTTTGACATTACGAGGGAGACCGTGCGAGTGGGGTACCATGGGGTGAACCTTAGTATTGAGGGGTAGCTACATATATACTATATTAGGTTAATCCCCTGGAAAGTAAATAGGTATGACGTGTGTGTAAGCTTTGAGTGTTGTTAACCCAAGTAACCAAATAAATAAGAAAATATGATTGAGCGGTATATGTAGTGTTATCCAAAGTGTATAATTTAAATCCAATCACCAGAACTTGTGTTCTGACACCTTCCTCATAACATACTCGCAGGTTAGATTTGTGGCAGAGACTTGAGACATTATAGCTTTGGATACTGGTTAGGTAGTATTATTAATTCGGTAAGGCTATATTTTGATTATATTATATTTTATCCATTCCGTTGTGAGATGTTCTCTGAGCTTTGACATGTTTCATGTCTCTGCCTTTTCTGCAGGATACCAGAGCACAACAACTTGAGTTTCGATAGATTGTAATTAACTAAAAAAAATCGGTCTGTCAAAATTGGGGTTGTTATAGCTCCTCCGTCTCTTCAGGGATCGGGAAGTTCGGGTCGTCTCAATAACATTGTTTTACGAATAATAAATTGAATTGGTTTCCCAATTTTAGATAATGAATAATGATATAGGAATTTTTTTGAAAATGATGGTAAGATGGGAAATTGGTAAGATTCTAAGATAATTTTTAAATAATGTTAAAAGGAAATGATTTTAAGAACATTTGTATATTAAAATAAGAAGTGGAAAGCTATGTTCAAAATATTGAAAGGTTTAGAAGTTTTAAATTAACCATTCGTTAATTATTTTTAATTAAATAAGCCAAGTGATGCTGAGTACTAAACGAGTGAATTAATCTTATTTAATGATTGTGTGGTTGTTTATTTGATAGTTAAATAACTGACTATCAAATCTGGCTTATACGATTGTTGGTACGGAAAGATCGAGATCAAATTTATACTCTAATACCATTCCGTCCAGCAAATACGTGATCATGAAAGATATCAGATGTTGATTGATGATGGAGCAGCTGAAGACCGTGGATCTTCATAGGCGAAATAAATGCTTGTTGAAATTCTCTAGGTCACCCCCAGAGATATTTTTTTAGTGATTCTACCGTGATTGGAATCTTCGGATTGAGACGAGTACTAGCTACTGACCTACAATGTGATTCCTAGGATGCGGTAGGAGGGTGCCCTCAGTTTTTCTAGTACCAGGACAACTTTTATGGATGTATATTAGACAGAGTATTTCCAAAAGGATCACATACATTGATTTCTTCAAACGTTCAATAGTTGGTGGTAGAGAAGTGCACTTCTTTTAGCTTAACAACCAAAGTATTTTTATGGAAACCAATTAGTGATTTTTGTAGGATATGACGATGTGGCATTCAAAGTGAATGGTGGTTTACTATCTTAAAAAGACACTTTAAACCTCAAGCCTCTTCAACCAGGAAATGAAAAAAATTGGGAAGACAGCATAGCAAAGTGGGTCGCTCCCAATTAGGGTGTACTATCACCTTTCTAGAGAAAATTCATTTCCTTCTTTATTATATCGATGTTGTCCCTTTCAGGAAACAGTTGCTAATCCCAACCGTTGTTGTTATACATTCGATACACTCAAGCGAAATGAGTGGTTGGTCATGTGTGGATAGGTTGCAAGATGTTCTTGTTGAACCCAGTGTATTCCCCTCTAGAGATACACTATCGGAAGGTGGTTTTATACCTTGTCATAGTCGGAATCCAATCTCAAATACACGCCCACGGTTTTGATTGTATACTATATATATGGAGCGTGAGATGCAAGTATTCCGCTAGATTGCTATTTATTTTATTTAGACACTATTATAATATCAGAATAGATATGATTTCAAAATGCTTTGGGTTATCGTAAGATAAAAACTGTCTGTATTTATGTGTGGATCGGTCTTACGATTATCCTTTTCTTTCAGAAAGAAATGTTTGACTTTAAAATCAAGTTGTATGATATTTATAAACTTAGCAATTTTTCTCACTCTGGTTCACCAGACTAATCCGGCGTTTGCAATGCTCGGGTTAACCGAGTTTTACATGTTTAGCTAAGGAAGAAACGGACTTCAGAAGACATGTTGGAGAAGTTCAGACGTATTTAAGATTATTCCGTTGTGTGTTATATATGAGGACAAATTATTATAACTGTCCAAATGTGTTGGCTATAAGTTGTACTTTGATGATTGTAAATTTTATTTCAAGCTCCAATAAAGATTTATTTCTATATTATATTTCATTCCACTGCGATGTGAGGCTCTAATTCCGTTATGTTGTTGTTATTCTTCTTTTCTTCTACTCTAATATTTCTTTCTTTCTTATCTTACCCTCTAACTTCTTCTATTAACTATCCAGTGTTTTCGGTAATTGGGTTTTGGCAAGTGATACGGGTTTAAGTATTATTGTCGAAATTCAGACGTCAAATTTCCTAGGGTCAAACAGTGGCATCAGAGCATGAGGTTTAGTAATAACCTTAGCTCTGTGGCGTAAGTCGACAGAGATGGGTTATACCCTAGATCAAGTTTGAGTTTGTGTGTGTATGTGTGTGTGTATATATATATATATAAGAGCACGTATTTGTAGATTTTATAAAAATGTTTTGTATTGTGTCATTTGATCAATTCAATTTTGAAACATCAACGAACACAGTATTATTTTGTAAAGAGGTAAATGAAATAATTTTACCCAAATTATATATTTGAAATAATTTTAACAAATTATTGAGATATTTGTGTGTTTAGTTGATTTGAATGGAATTCAAATTGAATTAAAAAATTGAAATGGTTTATTATAGTAAAAGGGGATTTCAAGTATGAAATTAGTAAATGAGATTGAATGAAATTAAGCTTAATTACAACATTACAACTCTAATAACACCCAACTAAGTCATTTAACACACCCACCAAATCGACTTGTGTCTAATTTACAAACGACACACAAACTACAATAAAACCCAAAAATACCAAAACAACGTTTAAATATAAATTTATACACAATTTGATAATGTATAATTGTTTAGATCAATTATTAACTTACTAAAGAAAACATATTTATATTTCAACAACAATGTTTACATTCTTTATTTGATTTATAATTTACCTTAATTAACTATAATAAATATTTTACAACTACATCTACTTATCAATGTTTTAATTTTTATTTGTCAACATCTCCACTCAATCACTAATTATTGTTAATACTATTGTAATAAAACTAAAAATTTATTTATTAACAATAATTAACAAATACAACATAATATTATTACTTTAATCTTCTAAACAAGCTTAAAACACAATTCTCTCCCATACTTAGGCAAGAATTACTTCTTACGATTGAAACACAATTTAGTGGTTTAATAATTATTTCAACTAATAGTTTGTCGCTAATATTGAAAATATATCTTCTACCTAAATATTGATTCCTAATCAATATTATATATATTTTCAATATTAACTTAAATCACAATTCATGATTTGTAAACATGCAAATTGGAATAAATTACTTATTAAATTAAGAATGTTTTATTTACTCTAAACACGTGAACTATGATGACCTAAATTCCTTATTTTCTATTCCGAAACACTATATGAGTTTGGCTCCCAAACTCAAATTTTGTTCTCTTAAAATTAAAATTCAGAAAACACACAGTGATCTGTTTAACCCGGTGCTCAAGAATTCGGGTTGTTACAGACTCCCCCCTTTAAATGAATTATGTCCCCGCAATTCACTTAAGACAACACTAAATAAGTTTTCATTTCTAATAGTTTAGTTAACACAAAAGCCACACCATTTTCATACTCTTACACTTAATCAACACCATTATATTTAAGTTTGAAAATTTTAAATACTTGGTTCATACAAAGATCAAAATTTTCCCCCAACATCCTATCACAAAAATTCAAAACATACAACATATCTTTCACAAGTCTAATTATTTAGAATACACACTTATCTCCCTCGATTAGAAACGTTGTCACACCATCTTCTCTAAATTAATTCCACTAAACGGTGGCCACTAATTTAATTGCAGCATCATGTAGCCTCACCATTCACTGCTTTGTGCTGCTAAGTTAATGGCTGCAATCGTTTCTTAATTAATTTTTTTAAGTGAGTATTCTAAAATATCAATTTTACTCAAGACCGTTGTATATTCCAAAACACCTTTAGTTAATGAAATACTTACATTTAATTACCTTACAACTTAAACCAAAAAAATTTCTCTGAATAATGCTTATGAGTCGATTCGAATAGTATTAAACCACTCATTCAATCCATTATGTGGTTGCGATGTCGACTCATGATCGTTATCGCCTCGGCAGTCTACATCCCACATAGTGGTCTAATTCTATCCCAACGTAGTAATTTTGGATTTTACTTTCCAACAAATCTCATATTATTACTCATCTTCATTGTTAGATAGTCTAAAATAAGTGTTTAAGTAATTTCTATTGATATCGTTAATCAGACGTATCGACCAAAACCTTTAAGACGCTCCTCAAACCATTCAACACCTAAAATGATCACCAATTCCAATTCGCACAAGGGTTGTTTTATCATTACTCATCACCAATATTCTTAATTTTACCACAACGAACAACCCACAACTACAAAATTTTCTTTAATCATTGGGTCACAAATAATTATCTCATCATCATTCACAATCATCTTTATTTCCATCCCTTACCCTAATGACTAGTTACTTATAAAATTTAGCACAGTCGAAACGATTCATCCACTTCTGCTGTGCAACTCCAATTTAATTTTTATCTCATCTTTAATATTCCTTGCTTAAGGTTAAAACTACTTTAAAATTTTAGGTCTCAAAATACCATCAATCCCTTATCACACCCAACAATCAACTCAAACATTAAAGATAAAGTGAATTATTCCCCCAAAAGTTCACCCAAAAGGTTCAGATTCCGAAACATCAGCAGAATGGAAAAACTCTCTTGGCGACTGACCCTACGAAAGAGATACCAACGATGGACTATATGGACTAAACTTCTTATTCCATGATGTATTCCCTGACCACAAGATTCCCCACGACTCACCGATAAGAGCATACGATAAGGTTAACGAAGAGAACGACAATGTTGACACGATAGTTATCCTTCCACGTTGTAACACATGTACTATTCTTATTTTGTTCTAAGTTTAGTATACTTTGTTTTGAAACTTTGCACTGATACCAAAATGTAACTAATATTAGTAAAGAGTATTAACTAGTAGTGTCAGTCTGCTAATACAGAGACTAGGGCATAATAGGAGCACCACCCGTAATTTCATATTAGTCAAGTGTTGAATACGTCGATTGGGTGAATGAATTTTCTTTCTTTCTTAACACAAGTGGATCAACTTACCGAACATTCCTTATAAGAAACCATGATGGCTATGGATCAATTCATATTAATATACGATATATCCTAGTCACAGATCACAGAATAGTAACATATAGATATAATCACAAAATTACAACTTATACTTGTGCTACATCACAAATGAATATACAACATGAATACATCTTGGACAAATGGAATAACACTACAATAGCACGTATACACTAATGTGCAGCATAGGGAAGGTCTTCAAAGATAGTCCGAGCTATAGCAGCAACCACGAGTCAACAACAACTGAACCTGGAACAACTCGGTTTGACTAGAGTACTATATACATAGATCAGTCTAGCTTAGATATCAGTTATAACAGGAGGTATGGTAAGATGTCAATCAAATAGTAATTCCTTTCTATACAAAAAGGATTCTCAAACAAAGGTTTTTACGGAAAACTCTGGTACAGTAATTTCCTTTCTATCGGAAAGGAATAGTATATACACTGGTCAACCATACACAAATACCTTAGGCCATAAGATTAATATATGGCAGTGAGAGTGAGAACATGCAAGTGTACATAAACATTGCCTTGACACGAATTACCCGAACTCCTTAGTTAGGGTAATCTACACTTGGGATTACATAATACTAAAGAAATATTTTTGAAATCATGGAAATCACAATGTGAAATCACAAACAACGTAAACCACTTATTCTCAGAATCACGGGATCACCAAAGCACAAAGTCGTGGAATTACGTAGTCACAAAGACACTGTAACATAGAAGTACAGAATCAGTGAAATATGGAATCATGAAATCACTGAAACATAGAATTAGGGAATCACTAAAACTTTGCTAAGAGTTTAAAACCACTAATGAAATTGCCAAAAGAATAACAATTATAATCACTATGGCGATATCAGTGATAAACACAAACATAGATTATGGATCCATCACAGATTGGCAAGATGAAGATATGCCAACATGTGCTATTTCACAGATTGCCATAAAACCATAGCCAGTACTACTATTCACAGAGGGATACTCTATATAACACAGATGACCCAAAGGTCTAACACAGATGGCTTAGATGACTAACATAGATGATCTGAAGGTCTAAGACCGATGGTCTGAAGCCTAACATGGACGACCTGAAAGTCTAATGTAGACGACCCGATAACCCTACATAAATGACCCGAAGGTCTAGTACTGGCTCTTCCACAGAATGAGTCACATACCCTTAGACTTAACCCTAATAGCGATAATCGTGTGTCCCATACCACATGTTATCACTTAACAATTCACATGGTGTAAGTCAGCTTCACACTATAAAACACAAAAAACATAAGAAATCACTAAACATAGAATATCACAAAGGGCCACAACGGTCATAGTAGAACACGGAAACGGAAGGAAATCACAAACACTGGATGTCAAAAAGGGTCATAGAGGTCACTGGTAATCACGAAACACTGGATATCACAAAGGGTCACAAAGGGCACTAATAAATACTGAGATATCATAAAACATAGAATATCACAAAGGGTCGTAGAGGTCACTAGAAATCACTAAGATTATTATTCAGACTCGACGGAACTAGAATTGAATAAAATCGCATACCGCCACATCTCATACCACGTGGTTTACGATATTATTCAATCACCACATGCCTTCTTGAAGTGTGCAAATTTGTGTAGCTTGTAAATAAGAAAATGTTTTATTTATTCTAAAATGACTTATAAAACGATCCCTTAAAATCGGTTGTTATCTTCCTTAAATCCTTAAATTTGGAAAACAGATTTCATACTATTGTTTTGAGGCCATTTATATTTCAAAACCAAAATCATAATGTCATTTGTGCCTCAAACCTAACGGAAAACGGTAATTATTCGTACACTAGAAGATTAGTTTTAAAAACGAGCATGTGTGCTCAATATCTTCAAAAATTCCTCAAGAATCACAATAATACTTCACAAATTTTCCATAATCCGAGTTTTGAATTAGATAAATACGAAATTGGCTACTCAAGTTAGTAAACCAAGTCACAAAACCATAGAAGCTCACTAGAAAAACATGTATCAAGGCATAAAAATGCACCTAGAAATCAATTACGGTTGCAACTTTCGGATAGATTTTGAATGACCAAACGATCTTTGATTGGTCTAAGATCTGATATGTACAAACAAGAATAAACGCCTTTTAACTGAAAATGGAATAACTAAATTACGACATCATATGAAAAAGATACGGAACCTCAAACTGGGAATGGGGCCTAAATTCTGGTCTGGTCCGAAGTCACTTATAAGTCCTACTTTGGGACCCAATTTGAATGGAAAAAAAGAAGTCGGGTTGAATTAAAAATTGAAGGCATGAAGATAAAGTTCCAAGCTTTACAAATCAAATGGAATTGTTCAAAATGGACCAAACTAAAGGGGATATAACGCCTAAAAGTTGGACCTGGGCGTTGTTTTTCATCCAAGAGCTGTAGGAACACATAGTAGCCAGAATAAGGCCTCCTACACTATTTTCTAAAGGTGGGTCGACCGAAAACCAAGGTGGGTCGACCCACTTCGCGGGATTTGCTCTAGGTCAATAGAATTGTAACAACCCGGAAAATCTGAGCCAGTTTTTTTTTTTTGGCAATTTTAACAAATTTTGAATATTTAAAATGAATTATTTTTAAATAATAACGACGAAAAATTTACTTTGAACAGAACTAGAACGAATATATTTATATACGTCGTCGTTAGAATATAAATTTTTTTTATATATAAAAGGAATTGAAAATGGCGCGGTAGTTCGATAATTCGATTTCAAACTTCAATTGAACATACCGGGTGCAAAATAAACCGGATTTTAGTGAAACCAAAAATAATGGAATCTAATTGAGAATACCTTTCCAACGAATCCGAAAAATCAAAATTTCATAGCGGGGATAAAAAGATATGTCCAGTTGAAATTTTAGAATAGTCGCTACGGAATTTCGGCCTTTAAAAATAGCCATTTTGCAAACGACCTCGGATTTCGACGAAACCACTTTTGTTGGATCCGTGATGTCAAGTTATTGCTAGGTTTCAAAATTCGTAATTTTTTGAATCAATATGTGAGTGTGGCAAAGGAAAACGCGTTTGACCAGTTTTAGTAGATTTTAATCGACTGGAAAACGGCCATTTTTCAAACGGTCTCATAATTTGACGAAATTAGTTTTTTTAGGACCGTATCGTCAATACGAAGCTAGAAATAATTTTTCTGGAATTTTTCGGGTCCGTATGTGGCCCTGGTAATTTGAAATGTGCGTTCAAATTGAATATATATTGATTTATATTTTAAATTCAACGGAAACTGATCGTAACAGTCGAATGGGCATACGATATATATCCCATTGTGTTCGGAATGGGGGTAATTAGCTATGGACGATAGTCGTTGAGTCGCGTTTCGAGTTCGAATGTAAAGTCAACCCTAGGAGAAATTAAATAATATAATTTATTTTTATAAAAACACTTTTATACCCCCCTCTCTTTCGTTTAGACAGATCGAAATAAACTAAATAAAAAAAACCCGATGCTTCCTGTAAACCGTCGCCCCTCGATCGTCGATGCTCCACCGCACGCCCCCCCAGCGGCGTCACCAACCTCCCCAACCGCCACCCCCATCGATCCCCTCAGCCTCCCCAAGCCATCGCTCAGACCCCGTAACCCTAGCCCGATGCCCCTCGATCCAGCCTCCACCGCCAGCGACGATCGCCCCGCCACCACCTCGTCCAGATCCCGACCGCGGCTCAGCACCCCCTTCCTCCAAGCGCGCAGAAAACTCTCCATCTCCTCTGAAGAAATTAACAGCGAGCTCCCCTTTTTATTTTATTTTATTTTAAATTCAGTTTGTTTGTTTATTTAAATACATTGTTTAAATTCGTTTTTTTTCTCTTTATATATAAATACTTAGAAAGAAATGATTTTTAGAAATAAAAAGTTAGGAATTTTTATCGCTAAAAGGTTGTGATTTTCTTCATGAAAAGGATTCGATTTTTCATAATGGGAAAGATCTGATTTTGATAAGTTAAAAATATGATTTTTACACTATTGAAAGAATAAAAATGTAATTTTTATAAAGTAGAATTATAAAAATACGATTTTTATATTATATGGACAGTAAAGATTTAATCTTTATATTTGAAAGGGCGAGATCTTTATATTTGAAAAGGCGAAATCTTTATATGAAGAATAGCGTGATAAAAATATAATCTTTATTATATGAACATCTATGTAAAAATAGAATTTTTATCTATATAGTAGCGGTGTAAAAATAGAATTTTTATCTATATAGTAGCGGTGTAAAAATAGAATTTTTATCTATATAGTATTGGTGTAAAAATAGAATTTTTATCTATGTAGTAGCGGTGTAAAAATAGAATTTTTATCCATATAGCGTGATTATAAAAATGTGATTTTTATATACATAGTAACAATATAAAAATGTGATTTTTGTATATGTAGTGGCTACGGGCAACGAAAGTGACAAAAGGCGAGAACAGCGTTGACTTCTACAAAAGAAGAGTCGAGGCGTTTGGATTAGCTAGTCGGTGAGAACTTCTCACCTTTTAATTTTATTTTCTAGTTAAAATATATACTAGGATGCATACGGTATTTAGTAGCACCCGACACCCGTCGTCCACAGACCATGGACGGCTTGTATGCTTGTTTGTTTGATTTTGATGTGTAGTTGATTGTGTGATGTGATGTGAAATGAAGTAAAATATTTTATAGTGGAAAATATTATATAGTTAAAAATAGAATTTTTAACGTGTTTATGAAATGAAATAAATTAATATAAACAAATCGGAGATTTGTTTATATACACTGATTTGATTGATATTGATTGGGACGATAAATTTTACACATCGCCCAACTGCACAAATAAAATCTGTGTTTGATTGTTTGAAACCCCACATGGGTATTGGGATGATATATGACATACACTAATCCCAATAATTAGTTGTATGTCGATCGATTGATTGACAGACTGTTATGAGCGTTAAATATTTATATTTGATGCTTATACAGTGTATAACGCACTATGGATGATGGTTGATTATTCATCGTTGTTATTTTATACATGTGTTGTAGAAAATCCGTATAATTAACATTATATGGTAATTGATTGGGCCTCATTCCAGTTTTGAAATAGAATATTTGAATATAAATATTTGAATAGAATATTTGAAATAGAATATTTGAATAGAAATATTTGAAAATAGAAATATTTGAAAAAGAAATATTTGAAATAGTATATTTGAAAATAGAAATATTTGAAAATGAAATATTTGAAATAGAATATTTGAAAATAGAAATATATGACGCCGTGTTTATTAGATTGACGCCATTTTGACGTGAACAATATTTATATCGATTTTATTCAAATTGAAATGAATATTGAAGTGAATTGAAATTCGAATTAAATTGAAGTGAACTGAAATTCGAATTAAATTGAAGTGAATTGAAATTCGAATAGAATTGAAATTCGAATTAAATTGAATTGATTTGAAATTCGAAATAAATTGAAATGATTTGAAATTTGAATAGAATTGAAATTCGAATTAAATTGAAATAGAAATGAAATCGTTTTGAATTGAATTTAAACGAATTGAAATTGAATTGAAATCGGTTTGAAATGAATTTTAAAACCAATTTGTAAAAAAAAAATTAATTTTGATTTGAATTTGAAAAGGAAGTTGAAATCGTTTTGAAAACGAATTTAAAACGATTTATAAAATACGTTTTAAAAGGAAATCGACGAAGTATATATTATATATATAATATAATGGCCTAAATAGAACGCGCCGTGCTGCGGTAGTTCGCAAATTTCGACCATTAACTTCGAATGGATATTGAGGGAGATCCGACCATCGGATTCTCCTAAAACCAGAACCGTTGGGTTCGTATCGAAAAGAGCTTTCTAACGAATATTAGAAATTTAAAATCTAACGGTTGGATTTGGAATTATGTCCAAATCATATTTGGAAAAGGTCGCTGTAAGTGCAGTTCGATGGCCATTGATGGAAATCGACTTTACGGGCCTTGATAAAATTATTAAAAATATCAAAAATTTGTGTAAAATCATAAGAAATGATTTGTGAAGAATTAGGATGAAAAACTCCATATTTGAAAAGATAAAAATAGATTTTTATCGAAATGAACTAGTTTTGAACTAGAATAATAATTTATTTATTTTTTTAAAATAAATAAAGTGGATTTGAAATGGTTTTGAAAATAACCAGAACTTCAATTAATTAAATTGGAATGGATTTGAATCGAAATTGTCTTCGGAATATTTCGATGTTGGATTTCGTGATGATACATATATTGTTATGGGAATTTGAAAGATATATTAATATCGTTATTTCTAATACGATATTTGTTGGTCGTAGAATTTGATATTGAATATAAGCCGATATATTTTCTATTCAGAGCCTTGTATTTAATATCAAATGTGATTTCGGTTTATCGTGAATGGTGCCTTCATTAACACTGTTCTTAAGCCCAGTGGAGAAAAAGATTAAATCTTCTTATTTAGATTTAATGAAGTGTACCAATTAAATAATACTTAATTGGAATTGAATTGGTATTGATTTTTGGGTTTATCGTGAATAGTGTTTTAAATAACACTTGTTCTTTAACCCGATAATTAATGGAATGTGATTTTGGGTTTATCGTGAACCGTGTTTTAAATGACACTGATTCTTTAACCCAGTTAAAGATTAAAACTAAGTGGAGTTTTAATGAATCTTTAATTAGATTGAAAAGATCGAGAAGGGAGTATCACCGGTTTTGCTCCAGGCGATAGTTAAATCTTTAATTAGATTTGAACGTGAAATGATAATTGAATTTACCGATAACACCGTGGTGTTAGATATGAAGTATGACTAGTTTTACTTCATAGGATGAATAGGTTGAGATTGGGAAATAAAATAAATGATTATTTCGGTGTGGTTCGCTAATCCCGACTAGTTTGAATTGATATTCAAAGAAGATTAAAGAATAAATTTAAAGAATTTATCTTTGATAAAATTAATGGGAACCTTTCCCAAAGTATAAGGATATTGGAATAAAAGAATATTCTGAATTGGAATGAGGCATATGTTGTGTTTGTGTAACACTTGTTTATTATATATGCGAGTTATTCAGAAAGACCGGGTTTATCCCATTCTGAATAACTGATTCGACGTGGTGTCGAGGATGAAGACGGTGGTCGAAGACCGGAGGTCTTCAACGTCATTTGGATAATTACTGATGATCTTGATTGGGCTGTATACCCAAGAGGAGGGAAACAGTTGGTGATCGTCCAGACGTACTTGGAGATCGATGGATATGTGGGGTACTAGGTGCCTCCGGTTTCGTTCAGACCCGGAACGAACTTGTAAATGGACTGTGTGTCTGACATTGGATTTTAGTCTGTGTGATTAATTTCTATTAAATATATATCTGTTTGGCGGCAGAGAATTTATTCTCTTGCTTAACGCCCTTCTCTGAGACGTACGAGCTCAAGGGTTATATATTGATGGATATCAAACGCATGGAGTGAATTGCCTGTGTGGCATGCCTAAGTGGCAATATGATCAAGGCTTCTGTTGAAAAGCAGAGTCTTGTGGTGATGATCAAAGCACGGCCTGTGTGGCATAGCTTTGTGTAACGTTGTTTTGCGAGCCTCACACCCCGGTTGTGAACCAAAAACGGGAGAGGACCTCAGGGAGGGCATGCGTTTCCTTCTAGTTAGAAGTGGCGTCAGTGGTTTTACATGCCCTGACGAGTTTGACTTATGTGGTTGTTGCTGTTGCGAGGCGCCTCGGATATATCGGTGACTATGTGAAGCCAATGGAGCCATTCGTTGGCTCATTGACACCCCAAAGGGTGGGGAAACGCAGTGTTCAGGCATTTTAATCCACATCGGTGGATCGGCCCTGACGATCCAAAGGTCACTCGAGCTCTGACCTGAGACACGGACTACAGCGTCTCGAATCGGTTGAGGACTATCTTTTGCCTCGGTTCGCAGATGGAAATCCAATTTCCAAATACGTGTCTTTGCGGTTTTATTTGCAGAGCCTAGTATGGCGACATAGTGGGATGGGGCGTTTATGCCGTCTATGATTGATACTTATGATTTGAAATTGTTTTGACACTATACACTTATAATAATAATAAAAGATGAAATTTCACGTACCAAGCATTCTTGGCTATTATAAGGTAAAAACCCTATCCTCCGGATTGCGTTGCATTGTGTGATGGGACCTGGGTCTTATAATAGCTTCATTTTTCTTTATTTAGCAATGCGCTGTTGTTTTATGCACTGGTATTCTTGGGAGGAAACCCGTTCCGTGTTATACGGCGTGGTCCCTTGATTTACCTAACTTTAAAATAAAGATCAATAACTGTTTTAGTTCTCACACCAGTCCCATGACTGACCTGGAGTTTATTGTTTTAACCTAAACTCTGGGTGCCCTTATTTTGACGCGGGCAGCTAGTAGTTTTGGTTTTGCAGATTTATATTCACAGGATCCTGATTTACAGCTGGAACGAAACTCGGAAAGCTTTGTATCCGCGTATTACTTCTAGTTGTGTATTGTATTATTCTCCACTGCTATGTAATGTATTGTAATCTCTGATATTTTCCTGATGTATATTATTTGTTTATACTCTGTATATTCTTGTATTCTGATGAATTGTTGTAATAAACAATGAAATGTTCTTCTGTCTGCGTTCTGATGTGCCTTGTCCTCGACTCTATCCGGGCTTTCCTTACCGGGGAAGTTCGGGTCGTTTCATTTTGGTATCAGAGCTTTGGTTTACAAAGCTCGAGAACTAGACACATTAGAACCGAACGAAAGAATTCATCAGATATTGGATTAGTAATATCCAATGAGAATGACTCGTTAGAGATAGGATCAGTAGTATCCTTGAACGAGTGTGAAGAGTTAATTTTTCAAATAAAAAAAATATTGCTTTGAAAATTTAAACCATTTTATACGTATTTGAATATTTATTTATTTTTGAATTTGGACAATCGAGTATATAAAGATTTCGCGTATACGCATCATGAACGTATATTCGAAGTTTTAATATACTGGATAGATATAGAATCACACTCTAGTCGCCCGAGGACAATTCTGGTGATGTCGCGACATCATCAGTCTTTGTGTTCGAGTTTCGAAGGTGTGATATCTATATATTTCCATTAGACTGGTGTGAGAACCAAAACTAGATAGAACACATTGTTGTGATTTGGCATCAAAAACATGATTTTCTGTATATATATATCAAATTATGAGTTTGAAACGTTAATTCACTAATTGATTGCTGGTTGTGTTATTTGTCTATTTGTTTGAAATTTTGAACCATTTAGCCTAATTGAACCGAATATTGAACTGTATTGAAAATTGGTCGCATTTGCTTGCATATACATGTACTTACATTGAACAGGTCATAGCAAGGAGACTAGAGCAGAAGAATAAAATTGTTTACTTGACAAATAGGTACATGTTTACCATAATTTACTGTTTTTTTTGGGTGATGATGATTTTATGAACCGATTGGCTAGCCACTTGGTGTTTTCTTTTTCTTTTGGATTGAAGAAGGCCATGGGAGGCTATATGAAATATCCCGAAGTCCCCAGTGCAGGGGAGGTTATGGCGAAATTTTTCGAGAATTTAGGGTGTTAGCCAAATTTTTGAAAAATTTGAAAAGTTCTTAGAAACTGAAAAGTTGAAGAACTTAAGCCGTAGTGAAAATAATGAAAGTTGAGTTGATTAGTTAAACAACTTTCGGCTTCGTTCCTTTTCGGGGACGAAAAGTTTTAAGTGGGGGAGAATGTAACAACCTGGAAAATCTGAGCCAGTTTTTTTTTTTTTTTGGCAATTTTAACAAATTTTGAATATTTAAAATGAATTATTTTTAAATAATAACGACAAAAATTTACTTTGAATAGAATTAGAATGAATATATTTATATACGTCGTCGTTAGAATATAAAATTTTATTTTATATATAAAAGGAATTGAAAATGGCGCGGTAGTTCGATAATTCGATTTCAAACTTCAATTGAACATACCGGGTGCAAAATAAATCGGATTTTAGTGAAACCAAAAGTAATGGAATCTAATTGAGAATACCTTTCCAACGAATCCGAAAAATCAAAATTTCATAGCGGGGATAAAAATATATGTACAGTTGAAATTTTAGAATAGTCGCTATGGAATTTCGGCCCTTAAAAATAGCCATTTTGCAAACGACCTCGGATTTCAATGAAACCACTTTTGTTGGATCCGCGATGTCAAGTTATTGCTAGGTTTCAAAATTCGTAATTTTTCGAATCAATATGTGAGCGTGGCAAAGGAAAACGCGTTTGACCAGTTTCAGTAGATTTTAATCGACTGGAAAACTGCCAATTTTCAAACGGTCTCAGAATTCGATGAATTTAGTTTTGTTAGGACCGTATCGTCAATACGAAGCTAGAAATAATTTTTCTGGAATTTTTCGGGTCCGTATGTGGCCCCGGTAATTTGAAATGTGCGTTCAAATTGAATATATATTGATTTATATTTTAAATTCAACGGAAACTGATCGTAACAGTCGAATGGGCATACGATATATATCCCATTGTGTTCGGAATGGGGGTAATTAGCTATGGACGACAGTCGTTGGGTCGCGTTTCAAGTTCGAATGTAAAGTCAACCCTAGGAGAAATTAAATAATATAATTTATTTTTATAAAAACCCCTTTATACCCCTCCTCTCTTTCGTTTTGACAGATCGAAATAAACTAAAAAAAAACCCAATGCTTCCTGGAAACCGCCACCCCTCGATCGTCGATGCTCCACCGCACGCCCCCCCCCCCCCAGCGGCGTCGCCAACCTCCACAACCGCCACCCCATCGATCCCCTCAGCCTCCCCAAGCCATCGCTTAGACCCCGTAACCCTAGCCCGACGCCCCTCGATCCAGCCTCCACCGCTAGCGACGATCGCCCAGCCACCACCTCGTCCAGATCCCGACCGCGGCTTAGCACCCCCTTCCTCCAGGCGCGCAGAAAGCCCTCCATCCCTTCTGAAGAAATTAATAGTGAGCTCCCCTTGTTATTTTATTTTATTTTAAATTCAGTTTGTTTGTTTATTTAAATACATTGTTTAAATTCGTTTTTTTCTCTTTATATATAAATACTTAGAAATAAATGATTTTTAGAAATAAAAAGTTAGGAATTTTTATCGCTAGAAAGGTTGTGATTTTCTTCATGAAAAGGATTCGATTTTTCATAACGGGAAAGATCTGATTTTGATAAGTTAAAAATATGATTTTTATACTATAGAAAGAATAAAAATGTAATTTTTATAAAGTAGAATTATAAAAATATGATTTTTATATTATATGGATAGTAAAGATTTAATCTTTATATTTGAAAGGGCGAGATCTTTATATTTGAAAAGGCGAAATCTTTATATGAAGAATAGTGTGATTAAAATATAATCTTTATTATATGAACATCGATGTAAAAATAGAATTTTTATCTATATAGTAGCGGTGTAAAAATAGAATTTTTATCTATATAGTAGCGGTGTAAAAATAGAATTTTTATCTATATAGTAGCGGTGTAAAAAATAGAATTTTTATCATTGTAGTAGCGGTGTTAAAACAGAATTTTTATCCATACAGCATGATTATAAAAATGTGATTTTTATATACATAGTAACAATATAAAAATGTGATTTTTGTATATGTAGTGGCTACGGGCAACGAAAGTGACAAAAGGCGAGAAACACGATGACTTCTACAAAAGAAGAGTCGAGGCGTTTGGATTAGCTAGTTGGTGAGAACTTCTCACCTTTTAATTTTATTTTCTAGTTAAAATATATACTAGGATGCAGACGGTGTTTAGTAGCACCCGACACCCGTCGTCCACAGACCATGGACGGCTTGTATGCTTGTTTGTTTGATTTTGATGTGTAGTTGATTGTGTGATGTGATGTGAAATGAAATAAAATATTTGTACAGTTAGAAAATATTTTATAGTTAAAAATAGATTTTTTAACGTGTATATGAAATGAAATAAAGTGGATTTGAAATGGTTTTGAAAATAACCAGAACTTCCAATAATTAAATTGGAATTGATTTGAATCGAAATTGTCTTCGGAATATTTCGATGTTGGATTTCATGATGATACAGATCATATTGTTATGGGAATTTGAAAGATATATTAATATCGTTATTTCCAATACGATATTCGTTGGTCGTAGAATTTGATATTGAATATAAGCCGATATATTTTCTGTTCAGAGCCTTGTATTTAATATCAAATGTTATTTGGGTTTGTCGTAAATGGTGCCTTCATTAACACTGTTCTTAAGCCTAGTGGAGAAAAAGATTAAATCTTTTTATTTAGATTTAATGAAGTGTACCAATTAAATAATATTTAATTGGAATTGAATTGGTATTGATTTTTGGGTTTATCATGAACAGTGTTTTAAATAACACTTGTTCTTTAACCCGATAATTAATGGAATGTGATTTTGGGTTTATTGTGAACTGTGTTTTAAATGACACTGATTCTTTAACCCAGTTAAAGATTAAAACTAAGTGGAGTTTTAATGAATCTTTAATTAGATTGAAAAGATCGAGAAGGGAGTATCACCAGTTTTGCTCCAGGCGATAGTTAAATCTTTAATTAGATTTGAACGTGAAATGATAATTGAATTTACCGATAACACCGTGGTGTTAGATATGAAGTATGACTAGTTTTACTTCATGGGATGAATAGGTTGAGATTGGGAAATAAAACAAATGATTACTTCGGTGTGGTTCGCTAATCCCGACTAGTTTGAATTGATATTCAAAGAAGATTAAAGAATAAATTTAAAGAATTTATCTTTGATAAAAATAATGGGAACCTTTCCCAAAGTATAAAGATATTGGAATAAAAGAATATTCTGAATTGGAATGAGGCGTATGTTGTGTTTGTGTAACACTTGTTCATTATATACGCGAGTTATTCAGAAAGACCGGGTTTATCCCATTCTGAATAACTGATTCGACGTGGTGTCGAGGATGAAGATGGTGGTCGAAGACCGAAGGTCTTCAACGTTGTTTGGATAATTACTGATGATCTTGATTGGGCTGTACACCCAAGAGGAGGGAAACAGTTGGTGATCGTCCAGACGTACTTGGAGATCGATGGATATGCGGGGTACTAGGTGCCTCCTGTTTCGTTCAGACCCGGAACGAACTTGTAAATGGATTGTGTGTCTGACATTGGATTTTAGTCTGTGTGATTGATTTCTATTAAATATATATCTGTTTGGCGGCGGAGAATTTATTCTCTTGCTTAACGCCCTTCTCTGAGACGTACGAGCTCAGGGGTTATATATTGATGGATATCAAACGCATGGAGTGAATTGCCTGTGTGGCATGCCTAAGTGGCAATATGATCAAGGCTTCTGTTGAAAAGCAGAGTCTTGTGGTGATGATCAAAGCACGGCCTGTGTGGCATAGCTTTGTGTAACGTTGTTTTGCGAGCCTCACACCCCGGTTGTGAACCAAAAACGGGAGAGGACCTCAGTGAGGGTATGCGTTTCCTTCTAGTTAGAAGTGGCGTCAGTGGTTTTACACGCCCTGACGAGTTTGACTTATCTGGTTGTTGCTATTGCGAGGCGCCTCGGATATATCGGTGACTATGAGAAGCCGATGGAGCCATTCGTGGGCTCATTGACACCCCAAAGGGTGGGGAAACGCAGTGTTCAGGCATTTTAATCCACATCGGTGGACCGGCCCTTACGATCCAAAGGTCACTCGAGCTCTGACCTGAGACACAGACTAGAGCGTCTCGAATCGGTTGAGGACTATCTTTTGCCTCGGGTCGCAGATGGAAATCCAATTTCCAAATACGTGACTTTGCGGTTTTATTTGTAGAGCCTAGTATGGCGACATAGTGGGATGGGGTGCTTATGCCGTCTATGATTGATACTTATGATTTGAAATTGTTTTGACACTATACACTTATAGTAATAATAAAAGATGAAATTTCACATACCAAGCATTCTTGGCTATTATAAGGTAAAAACCCTATCCTCCGGCTTGCGTTGCATTGTGTGATGGGACCTGGGTCTTATAATAGCTTCATTTTTCTTTGTTTAGCATTGCGCTGTTGTTTTATGCACTGGTATTCTTGGTAGGAAACCCGTTCCGTGTTATACGGCGTGGTCCCTTGATTTGCCTAACTTTAAAATAAAGATCAATAACTGTTTTAGTTCTCACACCAGTCTCATGACTGACCTGGAGTTTATTGTTTTCACCTAAACTCTGGGTGCCCTTATTTTGACGCGGGCAGCTAGTAGTTTTGGTTTTGCAGATTTATATTCACAGGATCCTGATTTACAGCTGGGACGATACTCGCAAAAGCTTTGTATCCGCGTATTACTTCTAGTTGTGTATTGTATTATTCTCCGCTGCTATGTAATGTATTGTAATCTATGATATTTTCCTGATGTATATTATTTTTTTATACTCTGTATATTCTTGTATTCTGATGAATTGTTGTAATAAACAATGAAATGTTCTTCTGTCTGCGTTCTGATGTGCCTTGTCCTCGACTCTATCCGGGCTTTCCTTACCGGGGAAGTTCGGGTCGTTTCAAGAATGATGAAATGCTAACTTTCAAGCCATATTCTAGAGCCCTAACGACGTCAGAATGAGCTGAAATTTAACATGAAAGCACAAAAACACTCTACAATAACATGCAAACAAGATTTAATGTAAAACACTTAAGGACCAAAAAGTTAAGAAACTCAAAGATGGGGTTTGGTTGTGATTTCAGCAATTCATAAAACAAACGAAAGCTATAGATTTTCTTACGTATTTTAATAATTCTAGCACATATAAACTTATAAAATCATAAACTAGAAAGCATGAGCCGCACATCTCACTTGAGACAGGATTCAAGGCTTAAATTGAAGAGATCAGTTTCATCTTCTAAGCTTGCTAAACCGTGAGTTTTAGCCTTTGGAGCACAATGTTGGAACAAAGAAGAGATATGCAACTTCTGAGAATATACAATAACTTATTTCTTTCTGGAATGTTTCGAGAAGAGGGTTGCATGAATTGTTAGAGGTTGGACAAGCTCTTTTCTTCACTTAAAATATAAACCAACAAGGAAGATTCAATTTTTAGTTTCTAAAAGGGGTGAAGAGCTGTGGATTTTTTTTCCAGTGTATTTCTCAAGCCGAATGTAACACCCCGCGAATTCTATAACTGTGAAATCCACAAATTAAAGTATAATTAAATTGAAATCAAAGAACTAAGGGAAACGGGATACGCCATTGCGTTCGTCTCGGAAAAATACGCGAAATAGATTCTGAGTTTTCGAAAAACGGAGTCCGTATGAAGGAAATATGGCCTTCGGAAGTTTTTGAATTAAGTTTAAAATTCAAACAGAATAAAATAAGCTCAGAAAACAAAAATGGGGCCCAATGGGCCAGGGCGGAAAAAAGTCCCGCCTGACGCACCCAGGTCGACTGGGCTGTCGACCTGGTCTAACCAGGTCGACAGGCCTGTCGACAGGGCTGTCGACCTGGTCCAGACCAGGTCGAACCCAGTCTAACCTGGCTGGCCTATTCTATGTTGGTCGATTTTCTGTGGTCTGCTTTGTCATTAGGGCTAGGTGGCAAGCTCTAATTGGTCTCTCCTTAGGATGAATGGCTACGATCAATCCAAGCAACATCAATGGTCCTAATCAGTTCATTACCTCTATAAAAACAACCCTAGACTAACCCTAATCTATTCATTCAAAAATAAGAACAAAGCCGCCATGTTGCTGAGGAACGACTAGGGGTAGCCACCAATTGGAGAGAGGATTAGGAGGCAAAATTCTAAGGCATAAAGCAACTCAATCAAATCAAACCGCATCTTCAAATCCCTAAATTTGAGAATTCGCCTCACCATTGTAAGTAGAGTATTACTTTGGTATGAACAAATAACTGTGTTGATTTGTATACTTGGTTGTGGTGATAAATAATTCATAATTTGTGCGTTACTATGATTCTTATCGATTTGGATATTCTTGAATTATGTTATTCATTATAAAGAACTACATGCGGTAGTTCTATGCAAGTATACGTTTGGAATATTTCGCAAATTATGTAATCCATGTTGAAGCTACATGTATGTAGTTGATTAAAATACATGCAAGTTTGGGGTTTTGCTACTATGCCATCATGATGTATATTTTTGTGCATAAATCATTTTTGGAACAAGTTTGGTTGTTATAGTTCATATGAAACTATGTTGGAATTTTGACACCATAATCTATGTATTAAGTCATGCTTTTGTACTAGAAAACCTATTTGCAAACTTATGAATATGACTAGGCTATGATTGATATTTCGCATAATTAAGTCTATATTGTTTACAAGAATCATATGATGACATATGTGGCACATAGCTAGGTTAGATTCAAAACCCCTTTTTGCAAGTTTGCATGACTAAAGTAAAAATCATGATTTCATGTTAGAAATATTTATGCCATGGTTATGTGAACAAATACTTATGCCATGCTTATGTTTGATATTATGCCATGCTTATGTTTGACATTATGCCATGCTTATGTTAGAAATATTTATGCCATGCTTATGTTTGACATTATGCCTAAATAAAAATATAGGTTCATGTTGTAGTTATGACTATGTGTCAATAATGATACCCAATTTAGATTCTTATCTCAACTACAAGTTCACATGCTTTGATTCATGTCACCTATGCTTTATGACCAAAGTATATGTCACTACTATGTAAGTACACCAGTTTCTATTTTGTATTTCCAACGTCATATTGCAAGTTCATGCGCTCACATTCCCCTCTTTGTGTATGTAATCACGCTTTAAGCCTCCCCTTTTCGCATGGCTAGGTTGGGCTTTAAAAGGCTAAGCCCAACATATATACAATAAACGAACGTGTTAAACGGGGGAAAATAACGTTGGGTTAAAATTACTAATGAATGAAAATATAAAATAGAAGGGCCCAAATTCAAGTATGGGTTGGGCCCATGATTGGTGTAACCTTTACACCATTAGCTTAATAATGGGCCGCAAATATTTACATATAAGAAAATAAAGAAGAAAGACAAAATATGTAAATGTAGAACATACGATGTGTTTAACCCGAGGTTGGATTGAGTTGTGATGTAAACCTGCCCGGAACCGCCCGGCTGTCCAGTAGTCACAACAATACCTATCCAATGTGGGAGGTTAAACATGGAGCCCAATAAGGACCCGAGGTTAGACTGAGTTGTGGCGTAAGACTGCCCGGAACCAACCGGCAACAGGCAGCCATAACAATACCTGTCTAATGTGAGAGGTCAGGGCCTTAATAAGACAATTAAGGCTGAGTCAGGATTGTTAGGATTAAGTGAACTAAAGACTTAATCAAAAATGAAACATGCTAAACTAAACGGACTGGTGGGGGTTAGGTTAGAAAACACTTAACCAACTTAGCATGTTGGCTAGAGATAGAAAACCTAGTAACGGGGGACCCTTTTCAGCAGTAACCCTAGAAGGTGTATCAGGATACCCTGAAACTAGGCAGGGTGGGGCACGATTACTGGGCTGATTGTAAGAGGT
Source organism: Allium sativum (assembly GCA_030737875.1). Classification (NCBI taxonomy): domain Eukaryota; kingdom Viridiplantae; phylum Streptophyta; class Magnoliopsida; order Asparagales; family Amaryllidaceae; genus Allium; species Allium sativum. The sequence goes on from JASFAX010000033.1 coordinate 13,050,635, forward strand.
CAAATCGACGGCAGTGGTGTAGCAGTGTAGGTTCTAACGGGGTGCGGGCGAGCACACACTCCGGCGCAGAAAAATAAGGCACTGGGCACCAGTAGCATACCTGTGCATTCTAAGGTTGTGTCGGGCCGCCACCATGGGACTTGATACACCCCACGGTGGGACCAGCATAGGTAACTACAAACATCGGGGGCCGTAAGACACATGAACTATGCGAGTAGGAGCCGATCATCATTGAATGGGTCACATCACCCTGATTATGGGGTGTCAGTTGGAAACTAGTTTATATGGGTTCAGAGATTAACAGGGGGTACGATAGTATATTCGACCCTAGACAACTTAACCAAGTTTATAGTGCTTGCCCACTTCTTGTTTATACTTATCATACCCAGTTCTTTATTCATAGACAAAATAGTACTAGACTTACTCAGGCTTTATGTCTGACTCTACTTTTCTTTCGTCTTCTTTTCTTCCGTTTCCCCCCCCCCCAGGTCCACAGGGAGGGAACACAGCAGCTTGACCAACCTTAACATCCAGCTTGAAGAAGAGAAATGTATTGCTTGGACTTTTTCGCTTTGAACTATGGCTTTGGACAAACTCTATGGGGCTTTTGCAGTTTACCTATGTTTTATTTATGCTTCTTTAAATAATGTAATCAAGACAGATTATGAAAGTATTATGTTATGTTTTTGGAAAAGATGTAAGACAATTATGGTGATATTGTTGTAGCACGTATTTGCCCTTTTGAAATAAAAGTTTGTTGATTTTCCGCTGTTTACAAATATGTGTTCTTATATCTGTCTTGTATATCTGTGACTTGTACTTATAAACCTCCACCAAAATTAGGGCATTCCCTTTGAGAGTGACCCTAACGGAGGTGGGGTGTTTCACTTGGTATCAGAGCATAGGTTTACCAGATAAGATAAAAAGTTTTGAAAAATTATTTTCAAAAAGGAAATTTAAAGAAGCATTTTTAAAAGAAAAATATTATTTTATTTTAAAAAGGCAAAGTCCACTCCCCAAAGCCATAGGTACTATCTCTTATCCTTCGTTTTGAATCTATCCTTTTTGTTTCAGCATGTCCGAAGATCTTAACTTGCCAGAAGGGGTACCAATACCTGGTTGGTTTAGACGGTTCTTAGAAGCAAGAGCCACTCAGCCAGGCCCTACCGTTCCTCCTCCCCCAGCTGCCGGAAATCATCCAGCTGCAGCGGCACCTTTTCCTCCACCTCCTCCTCGGGGTAACACGTTCGCTAAGATATGTAAAGATTTTAAAGCTATGGGAGGAAGGGATTTCCATGGAACTGAGTCCTTCATGGCAGCTAGAAATTGGCTGAAAGAAACTGAGGACCTATTCATCATCTTTGAGGTAGAGGATAGACAAAAAGTACAATTGGCAGTATGGCTATTGAAGGGCGAGGCTTCCTACTGGTGGGAAGTCACTAATGCTGAAAGACCAGTGGAGACATGGGAGGACTTTAGGGCAAGGTTTGAGACTAAGTTTCTCTCAGATGCGGAAAGAAGTTTGCAGTTGGAAAAATTCTTATTTCTTAAACAAGGGGACAAGACAGTCAGAGAATATGTGAATCAGTTCGATGAGCTGGCTAGGTTTGGGCTTGACCTAGTCAATACCCCGCACAAGAGGGCTCTCCATTTCGTCAAAGGGTTGAATGAGCCATTACACAGTTTGGCCATGACCCATATACCCATGGGAGCCACGTATGAAAGATTGGTGCAAATGGCATTGCTGAATGAAGAGGATAAGAGCAAGAAGGAGACGAAGGCAGAAAGCTCTCAAGGGAAGAAAGAGGGTTTGCAGCCCAAGAAGACAGACTTTAAGAAGGGTGGGAAAGGCAACAAAGAGAAGAGGAAGTGCAATTTCTGTGGCAAAGTGGGGCACTTAGTAAAGGACTGCCGAAAAAAGAAGGCCAAGGAAAATGGTGGGTGCTTTTCTTGCGGTGAGACAGGCCATAGGGCTAAGGACTGCCCAAAGAAACGAGGACAGGGGCAGAGGGCTGGATCCACCCCAGGGGCACAGGTTCATGTGCTGGAAGCGCCACCTCTGCAACAGCGAGGTATAAATACTTCTGTAGAAAGTGTAGTTTATCTTTATGATCACCCCGTTCGCACTTTATTTGATTCTGGCGCATCACACTCCTTTATCTCGTCTGCTCTAGTAGAATCTCTGCACCTAAAAACTAGTATGGTAGAGGACCCCTTAATTGTTTCAAACCCAATTGGGGGCCCAGCTCATTTGTCTATGATCTGTTTGGGATTGAAAATTTCTATTCTGAGTGTAGAATTTCAATGTAGTGCCTTTGTTTTGGGCTTTTCGGGTTATGGTTTGATTTTGGGTATGGATTGGCTATCCAGTAATGGGGCCATCCTTGATTGTGAGAAAAGGGTTGTTAGGCTCCTAACCCAGCTCGGAAATACTTTGGAAATTTCTTGTAATCCCTCGTATACGGTTATGCTTAGTTATCTTGAATCGCTAGATGCCTCTGTTGAAAATTTGCAATCAGTTAGAGTGGTCCGGGAATATCCGGATGTCTTCGAAGAGGTGAAGGGCTTACCTCCGAAGCGGGAAATATACTTCCGCATATATCTTGTAGATAATGCAAAGCCCGTTGCGTTGCCCGTCAGACACATGGCTCCACGAGAAAGGAAAGAGCTCAGTAAACAGATTAAAGAGCTTCTAGAGAAGGGGTTCATTAGGAGGAGCATTTCAGAATGGGGCGCTCCGGTGGTGTTCGCTACAAAGGCGGATGGTTCACTCCGTCTATGTGTTGACTATAGGGAGCTCAACAAGCTAACGAAGAAGAATAGGCACCCTCCCCCTAGAATTGACGATTTGTTTGACCATCTTGTAGGAGCGTCTGTTTTCTCCCAACTCGATTTAGCAACCAGTTTTCATCAGCTAAGGGTGGCTGAAGATAGCATCGATAAAACGGCATTCAGAACCCCAGACGGCTTCTTTGAATGGCTTGTCATGCCTTTCGGCTTGACAAATGCACCTGCTTACTTCGTGGACCTAATGAGTAGGGTATTTAGAGATTTCCTCAACAAATTCGTAGTGGTCTTCGTAGATGATATCCTTATCTTCTCAAAGATTGAAGAGGAACATGCTCAGCACTTAAGGGCAATCATGGAAACTTTGCGAGTCCATCAACTAAAAGCCAAATTCTCCAAATGCCACTTTTGGAGAGAAGAGGTGAGGTTCCTTGGGCACATAGTATCCAAACAAGGGTTAGCGGTGGACCCTGCTAAGGTAGTGGCGGTACAGGACTGGAAGACACCAAGGAATGCAACTGAGGTCCGAAGCTTTCTAGGACTAGCGGGTTTCTATCGAAAGTTCATAAGGGATTTTGCGAAAATCTCAGCTCCTCTCACGAAATTGACTAAGAAGAATCTAGTGTTCAATTGGGACTTGGATTGCGAGTTTTCTTTCCAACGACTGAAAAGGGCTCTCACAACAGCCCCAGTTTTGACGCTGCCAGATGGGAGCAAGATGTTCACTGTTTATACGGATGCATGTGGGCAGGGCTAGGCGCCGTCTTAATGCAAGAAGGAAGGGTAGTAGCTTATGGCGGGAGGCAGTTGAAAGTGCGCGAAAAGAACTACCCGACCCACGATCTTGAGTTAGCCGCCATCGTCTTTGCACTCAAGTCTTGGCGACACTATCTCCTAGGTGAGAAGTTCGAACTTTACACTGACCATAAATCGTTGAAATATCTTTTCTCGCAGAAGGATCTTAACTTGAGGCAACAAAGATGGATGGAGTTTCTTGCCTCGTACGATTTCGAAATCTCCTACACTCCGGGCAAAGGCAACGTAGTGGCAGACGCGTTGAGCTGAAAGAAATTGACCCTAAGCCCGTTGTTTGTTGAAAGACAAAGCCTAGAGTTTATAGCCAGCTTCGACTTTAGGCCTTCCTCCGATTTCATACCAGGCTTGCTAGCATCTCTCGAAGTGCGCCCAACTTTAGTGGATTCAGTAGGGACAACACAACGCGAAGACCCTCAGCTTGTGGAAACAATTGATAGGCTAATTAGGGGTGAGACTTCAAGTCACCTCAACAGATACTCCATCGACGATAAGGGTTTGCTAAGGCGAGACGGAAGACTATGCGTCCCACAGACAAAAGATTTAATAAAGAAGGTTCTCGAGGAAGCACATCACTCCAAGATGACGATACACCCAGGCGGAGATAAAATGTGCAAAGACATAAAAAGGACTTTCTTCTGGAACGGCATGAAAAAGGACGTGGCAGAGTTCGTTTCTAAGTGCATGGTGTGCCAACAGGTTAAGGCGGAACAGAAAAAGCCTGGCGGACTGCTACATCCTCTGGAGGTCCCGCAGTGGAAGTGGGATAGCATCTCAATGGACTTCATCGATGGGCTGCCTAGGTCTAGGAGGGGCAACACTAGCATTTGGGTAATAGTGGATAGGCTTACTAAAAGCGCCCACTTTTTACCTGTCAAAAGTAAAAGAACTGCCTCATCCCTAGCATCACTTTACCTTAAGGAAATCGTTCGACTCCATGGAATACCATCTAGCATTGTTAGTGACCGAGACCCCATCTTCACTAGTGAGTTTTGGAGGAGTCTGCAAGAAGCAGTAGGAACGCAGTTATGCTTGAGCACAGCCTATCATCCCCAAACCGACGGCCAAACAGAGAGAGTGAACAGAGTTTTGGTAGACCTTTTAAGACTATGCGTCCTTGACTTCGGAGGGACATGGGAAGACCACCTTCCTTTGGTGGAATTTGCCTACAACAACAGCTATCAAGCAACCATCGGAATGGCGCCCTTCGAAGCTTTATATGGAAGACCGTGCCGATCGCCCACTTGTTGGTGGGAGTCTACTGATAAGCTCATACTTGGACCAGATATGATCCGAGAGACTTCAGAGAAAGTAGACTTAATACGAAGAAGGATGAAGACGGCCCAAGACAGATAAAAGTCCTACGCCGACAAGAGAAGGACCAACCTTGAATTTGAGGTTGGAGACAGAGTTTTTCTCAAGGTATCACCACTAAGAAACGTTGTCCGTTTTGGAACCACAGAAAAGCTAGCACCAAGGTTCGTAGGGCCATTCCCTATCATCGAGAAAATTGGGAAAATGGCCTATAGATTAGAGCTACCCGAGAAGTTGGCCGGAGTCCACAACGTTTTTCACGTTTCACATCTCCGAAAATGTCTGCATGAGTCTGCTGAAGTGGTAGAGCCAAATATCCTCGAAGAGGCCGAAGTGGAACGCGAAGCAACCATAAGAAAAGTTCCAACCCGCATCTTAGGAACGGAAGTGAAGAAGCTACGCAACCGTGAAGTCAAGCTCGTCAAAGTACAGTGGAGCGACGCCGAGGGAGACGCGACTTGGGAAACTGAAGCTAGAATCCGTACCGCCTACCCTTTTCTATTCGAGGGTACATCCTTGATCTTTCTCTTTCCTTAAGTTGCGCTTTTATCTATCTTTTTAGGTATATTTCCTCGACCTTATCTTTTAGGTAGAATCTTTTTGGATGGAAACATGTAATTGAAACATGTTATGGATGATGGTTGCAAGTGGTTGCAAGTGATTGCTAGTGGTTGCTCGTGGTTGCATATACACACACAATCTAGGTTTTAGATCGGCTCAGTCACTTCATATTGCATATGCATATATGTTTGTATTCGTATGTGGTTGAACTTTAATGTGTTGTCATGTGGATGCTGCATTTGTATTGAATGATTGTGCACTCATGTAGAATCAAGAATAGGAAAATTTGCATACATAATGGATTCATGGCACTTACATAATTCGCATTAAGGAGGTCAACTGAATCAGTAGACCGCCTGATTTTGCATTTGATAAGTACATGTACACACACACACTTCGCATATGATCATGAAGCATTAGAAGTCTTTTAAGGACAATGGATGCTCGTGTTTGATGGATGAGTAGATGGATGATTGGATGTTAGGATATACATTCCTCCTAACTTGAAGATTTCGGGGACGAAATCCTTTTAAGTGGGGGAGAATGTAACACCCCGCGAATTCTATAACTATGAAATCCACAAATTAAAGTATAATTAAATTGAAATCAAAGAACTAAGGGAAACGGGATACGCCATTGCGTTCGTCTCGGAAAAATACGCGAAATAGAGTCCGAGTTTTCGAAAAACGGAGTCCGTATGAAGGAAATATGGCCTTCGGAAGTTTTTGAATTAAGTTTAAAATTCAAACAGAATAAAATAAGCTCAGAAAACAAAAATGGGGCCCAATGGGCCAGGGCGGAAAAAAGTCCCGCCTGACGCACCCAGGTCGACTGGGCTGTCGACCTGGTCTAACCAGGTCGACAGGCCTGTCGACAGGGCTGTCGACCTGGTCCAGACCAGGTCGAACCCAGTCTAACCTGGCTGGCCTATTCTATGTTGGTCGATTTTCTGTGGTCTGCTTTGTCATTAGGGCTAGGTGGCAAGCTCTAATTGGTCTCTCCTTAGGATGAATGGCTACGATCAATCCAAGCAACATCAATGGTCCTAATCAGTTCATTACCTCTATAAAAACAACCCTAGACTAACCCTAATCTATTCATTCAAAAATAAGAACAAAGCCGCCATGTTGCTGAGGAACGACTAGGGGTAGCCACCAATTGGAGAGAGGATTAGGAGGCAAAATTCTAAGGCATAAAGCAACTCAATCAAATCAAACCGCATCTTCAAATCCCTAAATTTGAGAATTCGCCTCACCATTGTAAGTAGAGTATTACTTTGGTATGAACAAATAACTGTGTTGATTTGTATACTTGGTTATGGTGATAAATAATTCATAATTTGTGTGTTACTATGATTCTTATCGATTTGGATATTCTCGAATTATGTTATTCATTATAAAGAACTACATGCGGTAGTTCTATGCAAGTATACGTTTGGAATATTTCGCAAATTATGTAATCCATGTTGAAGCTACATGTATGTAGTTGATTAAAATACATGCAAGTTTGGGGTTTTGCTACTATGCCATCATGATGTATATTTTTGTGCATAAATCATTTTTGGAACAAGTTTGGTTGTTATAGTTCATATGAAACTATGTTGGAATTTTGACACCATAATCTATGTATTAAGTCATGCTTTTGTACTAGAAAACCTATTTGCAAACTTATGAATATGACTAGGCTATGATTGATATTTCGCATAATTAAGTCTATATTGTTTACAGGAATCATATGATGACATATGTGGCACATAGCTAGGTTATATTCAAAACCCCTTTTTGCAAGTTTGCATGACTAAAGTAAAAATCATGATTTCATGTTAGAAATATTTATGCCATGGTTATGTGAACAAATACTTATGCCAAGCTTATGTTTGATATTATGCCATGCTTATGTTTGACATTATGCTATGCTTATGTTAGAAATATTTATGCCATGCTTATGTTTGACATTATGCCTAAATAAAAATATAGGTTCATGTTGTAGTTATGACTATGTGTCAATAATGATACCCAATTTAGATTCTTATCTCAACTACAAGTTCACGTGCTTTGATTCATGTCACCTATGCTTTATGACCAAAGTATATGTCACTACTATGCAAGTACACCAGTTTCTATTTTGTATTTCCAACGTCATATTGCAAGTTCATGCGCTCACATTCCCCTCTTTGTGTATGTAATCACGCTTTAAGCCTCCCCTTTTCGCATGGCTAGGTTGGGATTTAAAAGGCTAAGCCCAACATATATACAATAAACGAACGTGTTAAACGGGGGAAAATAACGTTGGGTTAAAATTACTAATGAATGAAAATATAAAATAGAAGGGCCCAAATTCAAGTATGGGTTGGGCCCATAATTGGTGTAACCTTTACACCATTAGCTTAATAATGGGCCGCAAATATTTACATATAAGAAAATAAAGAAGAAAGACAAAATATGTAAATGTAGAACATACGATGTGTTTAACCCGAGGTTGGATTGAGTTGTGATGTAAACCTGTCCGGAACCGCCCGGCTGTCCAGTAGTCACAACAATACCTATCCAATGTGGGAGGTTAAACATGGAGCCCAATAAGGACCCGAGGTTAGACTGAGTTGTGGCGTAAGACTGCCCGGAACCAACCGGCAACAGGCAGCCACAACAATACCTGTCTAATGTGAGAGGTCAGGGCCTTAATAAGACAATTAAGGCTGAGTCAGGATTGTTAGGATTAAGTGAACTAAAGACTTAATCAAAAATGAAACATGCTAAACTAAACGGACTGGTGGGGGTTAGGTTAGAAAACACTTAACCAACTTAGCATGTTGGCTAGAGATAGAAAACCTAGTAACGGGGGACCCTTTTCAGCAGTAACCCTAGAAGGTGTATCAGGATACCCTGAAACTAGGCAGGGTGGGGCACGATTACTGGGCTGATTGTAAGAGGTCAAATCGACGGCGGTGGTGTAGCAGTGTAGGTTCTAACGGGGTGCGGGCGTGCACACACTCCGGCGCAGAAAAATAAGGCACTGGGCACCAGTAGCATACCTGTGCATTCTAAGGTTGTGTCGGGCCGCCACCATGGGACTTGATACACCCCACGGTGGGACCAGCATAGGTAACTACAAACATCGGGGGCCGTAAGACACATGAACTATGCGAGTAGGAGCCGATCATCATTGAATGGGTCACATCACCCTGATTATGGGGTGTCAGTTGGAAACTAGTTTATATGGGTTCAGAGATTAACCGGGGGTACGATAGTATATTCGACCCTAAACAACTTAACCAAGTTTATAGTGCTTGCCCACTTCTTGTTTATACTTATCATACCCAGTTCTTTATTCATAGACAAAATAGTACTAGACTTACTCAGGCTTTATGTCTGACTCTACTTTTCTTTTGTCTTGTTTTCTTCCGTTCCCCCCCCCCCCCAGGTCCACAGGGAGGGAACACAACAGCTTGACCAACCTTAACATCCAGCTTGAAGAAGAGAAATGTATTGCTTGGACTTTTTCGCTTTGAACTATGGCTTTGGACAAACTCTATGGGGCTTTTGCAGTTTACCTATGTTTTATTTATGCTTCTTTAAATAATGTAATCAAGACAGATTATGAAAGTATTATGTTATGTTTTTGGAAAAGATGTAAGACAATTATGGTGATATTGTTGTAGCACGTATTTGCCCTTTTGAAATAAAAGTTTGTTGATTTTCCGCTGTTTACAAATATGTGTTCTTATATCTGTCTTGTATATCTGTGACTTGTACTTATAAACCTCCACCAAAATTAGGGCATTCCCTTTGAGAGTGACCCTAACGGAGGTGGGTTGTTTCACCGAAGAAGGAAAAAGAGAGGTAATAGAGAACAGTGTCATATATTCTTCACTCTACCCTTCCAAAATTATTAAAAGAGGAGGGAGAATAGGGTAAATGGCTTGAGACCAAGAGTCCCAATTGTTACTTAATTAGGCAAATTAAGCTTAACTACGTCATTACAACTCTAATAACATCCAATTAAGTTATTTAACACACCCACCAAACCTATTTATGTCTAATTTACGAACAACAACACATACACTACAATAAAACCCCAAAACACCAAAACAATGTTTAAATATAAATTTAGACACAATTTGCTAATGTAAATATGTTTAACTCGATGATTAACGTACTAGAGAAAACATATTTATATTTAAATAGCAAAGTTTACATTCTTTATTTGATTTACAATTCAACTTGATTAACTACGTTAAATATTTTACAACTACCTATCCACTTATCAATAATTGTATGTTTATTTGTCAACAACTCCACTAAATCACTAATTGTTGTTAATACTATTGTAATAAAACTACAAATTTATTTATTAACAATAATTAACAGATACAACGTAATATTATTACTTTAATCTTCTGACCAAGCTTAAAACACAATTCTCTCCCATTTTTGGGTAAGAATTACTTCTTATAATTAAAGCACAATTTAATGATTTAATATTTGTTTCAACCAATTGTTTATCGCTAATATTGAAAATATCTCTTCTACCTAATATTGATTACCAATCAACATTATACATATTTTCAATATTCATTAAATCACAATTTATGATTTATAAACATGCACATTGAAATGAATTACTTATTAAATTAAGAACATTTTATTTACTCCAAACATGTGAATTATGATAACCCAAATTCCTTATTTTTTTTTACAAAACACTATACAAGTTAGGCTTTCAAACTCGTATTTTATTCTCTTAAAATTATAATATAGAAAACACATAATAGTTTGTTCAACCCGGGTGCTCAAGAATCTAAGTTGTTACAACCTCGGCAAAAAATGCCACACGACATTCTGAGGCTCGCTTAGGCTATGGATGATCGAGTTTCGCAAGTCATGTTTGAGAAGGGACTTTTTAGGATGGTCGGGAATAGGATGCAATGCGTGATTGAATGGTGGTGTTGGTTGGTGAGTTTTTAGTGCATGGTGTGAGGCGAGAGGAGAGAGAAATAGGGAAAAGTCAGCTATCTAGGGCTCGCTTAGGCTATGGATGATCAGGTTTCGCAAGTCATGTTCGAGCAGGGACTTTTTAGGATGGTCGGGAATAGGATGCAAAGCGTGATTGAATGGTGGTGTTGGTTGGTGAGTTTGTTGTGCGTGGTGTTAGGTGAGAGGAGTGAGAACTAGGGAAAAGTCAGCTATGGTGAAAAGGCTGGATATGGTTTAGAAGTTATGTAGAAGAAGGAATAATGTTTAAATAGGTAATTAAGGGTTTGATAATTTTATAACTAGTGTTTTAATTACAATTTAAAAATCTAAACTTTACAAAATGGATATATCTTGCATACAAGGTCCAAGCGAGACGGCATTGTATGCATTGATCTCGTATCGATGTCCTCTTAGTTATGAAACTAATTTGGTTGCATTTGGAGCTTGTGATAATTTTTAGGAATTTCAAAAGTTGTTTGAAATTTAGTCGGTATCAGAACCAGAATGAGAAGCAACAACTGGAATGATTATGAGTAAAATTCACCTTTATGATTTACAGGTGTTTTTACTAGTAGATTAAAATATTTTTATCTACTTGATTGTGTAAATTGTAATTTATTGGTTTGATTGATTTAAGTATATATTAAATTGCATGTTTGGATTGATAAACTGATTGATGATTGAATTAAATCTAGGATTGTGAAATATTATCTTGAAATGCTATTAGTTTGTTTGAATCTGATCTTGGATTACAATGTAGCATCTGGAATTGCTATTAGAATTTTTTACGTTAGTTTGTATTCAAATTTCATTTTGAAAATTGATCATGAGAGAATTGATAATGTTGTTGTACTTACATTTTTTTAAGTTGTTAAATGAAATACATGCTGATGTTTATGTTTTAACCAAATAAACACCATTAATGAATTGGATGAACTTATTCATGATTGCATATGTTGAGCAGAAAAAATCACCCTCTGTTAGCATATTAACTTGGAATTGTCACTATCCATAGTGACGAACTGATATTAGCAGTGATTGCTAATCATTGATTTTATTGCACATCTATGTTTACATAGATGTGTGTGCATGACTAGAATGCCATTTAAATGAAAAGAATTTACGAAGTCCTCTTGAAACTGCTAAGTTTCTAATCTTTTGTAAAGCAAATCTGAATTTAACTTAACTGTTAATAATTTGAGATAACTATTTATTCAACGATTCAAAAATGGTTATTTTAAATTAATTTAAATAGAATAGTTAAATTGTAGTTAGTTATCAAATTAACTATGTTTTCAATTAAACCGAATGGAATAATTATGTTTCAAATAATTTGAAAGAATTTTTTTATTATTGTTTAAGCTTAATATCATGTATAAAAGTTAATTAATCTTTTAATTTACTGGTTTTAAATAATTATCTTAATTAATGATATCAAGGAAGTTAGTTATAATTTTAATAACTATAACTACAAACAGAAAACTATTTTTATTTAGTTAATGATGAAGTTAATTATTATTATTTTAATTAATAATAATTAGAATTTTTTTAAGTTAATTATTTCTTTAAATGAAGTGAAGTTAGGCTCTTCTTCATCCATTGATACACTTTGGTATGCAAGCTTCTAGTCAGCGACTAGGCGTTCCTAGGCGTCAGCTAGTGTCTGTGGGTATTCATCAACCCAAGACAGGCCAGATATAGGCTAATACAAGCATAGAATCCAAGGATCAAGGGACTGAGCACTGTATTTGCTTCCTTTTATTTTTCTACTTTAGTATTAAGCTTGTTAAATTCGGCGTCATACAAAAATTTAGCATTGGCGGCTGACTCACAAGCTAATTAAGCAACCTTTTCAGTTGTTCGCCTACTTTCTTTAGCATAGACAAGCTTGGCTTTGCATGTCCTGATTTATTTCGCGAGCATCTCCGTTTCCTCAAAGTTTTTGTTGCTCTCCCTTAATTGGTCATTCCCCTAAGTAATTAACTTGCACTCATTCTCAAGAGAGGTGGTTTTGAAAGATAAACAGCTGAGTTCTCCAAAGAATCACTTCCTCCCTTCTTTAAGCACGTCATTTGTTGGCTTGGCTTCATTTTTAGTAGATTGAATTATACTCTATGACCACTTTGTCCAATGTATCCAGAGCGCTTTAGGCTACACACGACGACAAATTCAGCCAAGGTATACTCATCGGATTGTATCATACAGACCATGCTGCTATGGATACAGCCCTGAGCCTACCAAAAAGGACCACCTCGGAGTATCCTCACGTCCTATAGAAGTCTCATACTTCCCTCCAGTCTTGTCAAATAAGTTAGGCGCACTCCCACTATGTCTCCCGATACCAACGAAGATTTTTCCCGTTGGGCTCTTTATCCCTACGGATCAGTCCAAACGCATATAGTCATATTAATTAAACCCTATGTTTAATCTACCTATTATGCATTCACTTACTTTTCTTTTTCGTTGAACTATAATATTCATTAATCTATTTAATCGAATACTATTTATTCATAAATCAATCTCACAAGTTACTATATAATATCGCCCAATTAAAAGGCCACCATAGAGCTTTGTAAAACATAATTTCTGATTTTAAAATTATTTATAATGAGCTTTGTTAAACATAATTTCTTTTTCCTTAATAAACATAATTTCTGATTTCAAAATTGTTTATAATGAGCTTTGTTCCTTTAATTTTCCTTTCCAAATTATAAGATTTACGTTATAATCTTTCATATACGTTAATTCTACTGAACTGTGCTTATTATGTTCCAGTTCCATGTTTACATTAAGCCTTAATCTTTTTATAACCTCCTTCAGTTATGTTACCTTTTCTTCTTTCCGTCTTTACAATTTACTTTTTATGAAATTACACATATTCCTAATTTATTGGTTATTAAAACTATACAAAAATCTATTTGTATAGCTTAAGATAACTAATGTTATAGAAATCCATAATTATAATACGTTTCTTTCAACTATTTTTATGCTATTGAATAGTCTGCAATACGACTAAATCTCAATTTCACACAAACCTACACCATTATTTATTTTTAAACTTGCAATTATGTTTTCTACTTCTTTTTAAACCAAACTTTGGAAATATATTCCTTTTTCCTAACTAATCAATCTAGATTATTACTAATTTCCTATATTAATTGGTATACATCAATCCCTGTTTTAATTACTTCCCCTTTTTCTTTTAATCCAAACAATCCCTATATTCATTCCTTTCTAGATCTGACAGGTGATTTCTTACAAATGATATGAAAATTGTCAAATTTTCTTTTTAACCAAAAAATTAAGTACGCGTAATCTCAATTATGTCAAGTTTGTTTACTTTAAATCCAAATATCCCTTTCATTGCAATTTTTGACATTATACATTCATTTGTCCCAAAATCATCAAATTTCCCCTTTTTGTTCATAATTCCAATTAAACTATATTTTCCAACATGGGTAAACAAAAGGGATTATAACCAGTCATATAGATTAAGCGCTCAATTCAATTTTATATGCCAACATTTCAAGTTCATGTATATTTTGCGCATATAAAATTCGACATAAACTATATATTCCAACGTAGAAAGGAGAAAAGAGGAAGAAGAGAACATATTGTAAATTCTTACAGGAATCAACATTATAATGTACCATTATCAAAAAATATAATTTAAATCCACTCACCTGACTAATCTGCAATTCGAGAATTTATTTTAGATCTATCATTCGTAGTCTTCCTAATTAAATATATCACTGAAATAACCACGAATTTTAAAATATGAGCCTAAAAGAAATTAAAAGAATAGAACTAGATTAATATTCATGGAACTTACCTCATATAAAAAGAAATCTAAGAGCTACAACCTAATTCTATGATTTTTGTTTCCAAATTTCAATTTTGAAGTCTTAGACTGATATTTTATAATTTAGAAAGGTTTGGAGGAGAAAAGAAATGATACAGCTCTAGCGTTCTCCTAGAAAATATATTTTTGTGGCTAAGCCCTGTTGGTTTATTTGAAGATGCTCAAAATAATCACGCCCGTTAGATTCGTGGAGAATCCATCAGAACTGCTCATGCAGAGGAAAACACATTATCATGGCCCGAAGATAGGTCGACCCATGCTACAGGTGGGTCGACCTTTAGGTCGACCCACTTCTTGAATGGGTCGACCCATATATAATTAAAAATCGTATATCGGGTCTTCACTTTCTACGTGATTTTCTCCGTTTAAACATTGCTCTTAACGTTATAATTTCCTTAACGCTTTAATTTTTCCTATCCATTTCTTTTCCCATTAGTTTCAAATTGAACATGTATTTGATATGCACATAAATTTTCTTTGACCGTTGCGTCCAATGTTAATTATTTGGTTCCCTGTTTTTAACGTGCGTCCAAATTTTTAATTTGTAACCATTGTGCGCATTAATAATTTTTCTATTTTCAAAATCTTGCGCGTTTGTTCTTTTTTATTCCTATAAACGTTGTTTTTAGCATTTATTTCATATTCCGATTTAAATTGAAAAATTGTTTAATTAGCGCTGTTTGAATTTTCTTTTATTTCTTGGTTTCGTGCCTGTATCACCTCGTATTTTAACAACACTAAAAGATGATAAATTAAAGAATAATTAATTTAATATTCAAAATCAAGTGAAACGGGCTACACCATTGCGTTCGTCTCGGAATTCTGGTCAAAATAGACATCTGGTTTGCGTAAACGGACACCGTATGAAGAAGTTATTAAGGTTTGAAGTTTGTATATACATAAGAAAAATATATATGAATAAAATAAGTCCAGAAAATTCAAAACAGTTCAAAATCCAGAAAATTGGGGGAGCGGGAAAATTCCCACCCAGGGTGTCGACCCCATCAAGGGGGTGTCGACCCTTGGGTCGACCCCCCTATAGCAGATCTGGGAAGATTAGGGTTCTCCTGATGGCTATATATATGGCCTCATTTCTCCTGTTGCTTTACACCAAAATTAATGGAGAATTAGATGCTGCCACTGCCCACATTAAATCAATTATTTTCTTCTTCAACAATCAACTAGAGTTATTCAAGTTTAGAGATATGTGATTCAACATCACCAATTCTTTCTTCTTTTTTTTTAGATCCAATCATGGCGAGTTTACGTTACTTTTAGATCTAAATGTTTAAAAGTAAATCTTGACATGATTATAACTTGGAACTATGCCTATGACCATTTGAATCATATCAAATCTGCTATAACCTGTTTATCTAAGTTATTCTGACATGACTATTAAAATAGATCTGAACCTATACCTATTTATCACGTCAGATCTGCCACTGTTTATAGATCTAATTCACTATATAGATCACCTCATGCCTGTTCCTATTATATTTGTGGCTAAATCAGATATTAGTTGGATATCTAATTCAGTGTTAAGATCTCATCATGCCTATTTATGATGTCCCTATAATATTAGAATCAGTTCTATTATTGCATGTTCATCGGATCTGCTCCTATATGCCTATCTTGTCATTATGCCACTATATGTTTATGCCTATTTTTGCCATTATATGTCGATCTTATAAGTATAATCATTTTTGTCCTCTTCCTTTCATCTTTTCCCTTTTTATTTTTATAGTCAGGCTACCTTCGAGCCTAGGCATGCCGCTGAAATATGCAAACGCGTTAAATTGGAAACGAGGGGAACACGTTAAAATTTGGGCATAACTTGTAATTAGAAATTGGGCATAACTTGAATGAAATATATGAACATGAATTTGGGGCATAAATCAACCTGTGATTAAAGAACTTAATTTGGGGTATATGGTTCATTGTGAACATAACTTGGGAAAGGGGCATGAAAACGTATAACGACATAGGAACAATTGATTAATAATGAAAATGACTAGAATTAAAGTAATTAGAAACTTTAACTGCGCTTAGACACGGGGTTAGATTACTCTTATGGTGGAAGTCTACCCGGAACTCATCGGCATATCCAGCGACCACAAGTGGTGAATATAATGTGAGGGGCCTAAGTGTATAAACACGGGACGTGCTAAGACACGAGGTTAAGTCCGACTTGTGGAAGAAGTCTGCCCGTAACCGACCAGCATATCCAGCAACCACAAGTGGTAGGCTTAATGTGATAGGTCTAGCACATTATAACCATAAATGAATATGGTAATGAATTGGAATACTTAACCTAGTTGAATCCATAGGGATTGTATGAACATATAACTTGAGTAGGGGTTAAATAAACTTGTTTGAAATAGTGGGTGGGTTAAGTAAATCTTGGGTGGGTGGGTAATACATATATAGGCCCACAAACTTAATCTGTGGGGTTATGCAATCTTTTACTCCGGTATGGCATAACCTATGGAAAACCTAGTGGGGATGCAAGCGTAACCCATATATAGTATCAAACGAGTACTCCAAACTAGGTCGGAGTCGGGGAACGCTCACTGGGCTGATTGTAAGAGATCCAAACATGGGGGGATGGTGTGGGCGGCGCATTCCTACGGGGTCATGTGCGTGCATAGGTCTAGTAGAGGAGGTTTAGACGCCATGACACCTATAGACATGGTTGTGAACATCCTAAAAACGAAGGGTTGCCACTTTAGGGAGTGATACACCCTACCGTGGGGCCAGCATAGGGTATCCACAGAGTAGGGAGCCGATCGATTAGGGTTCTAATTAGGGTACGTCTAAACTCCGGTATGGTTGGGGAGCCTGTTAATACCCTTAGGGGTAACTCCGATATGCTAGGCTGCCTGTTGATTGTATAGGGTGAAAACCTCTCACTGGAAGTACACCTAAGTCTACCATTTTATACTTGTTGGGGATCATCTTTTTAATAAGACATTAGTATTGGTGTTGAGAAATCATTAGAGAAGCACGATATACTCAATCATGTTTGTCCTGTTTACCTTGTCATACCTGCCTATTATGATGTTGTCTCTCTTATCTAATTTATACGCCTATCATGATACTTTTACCTATTTATATGCTAAAAGTAACCAGACTCGCCAGACATTATGTCTGACCCTTTTTGTTCCCTCTTCTTTTTCTTTCTTTCCTCCCCACGTTCTTAGGGCGGAAATACTCAAGTTTGGTAGGGATTCTTCTCGCATTCTGCTTGGAGCTTCTTAGATGTATTACTCAAGTTCTTATCTCTTCTACTATGGCTATGTTATGGGGATTATGCTTCTTTTATTACTATACTCTGATGTTTTAAGTACAAGACAGAAATTTTAATGATGTACTGGGTTTTATATTTTTCAGACATATGATGTAACCATGTTTTGATCTACGATGCTTTATGATTAAAGTTTTAAATTCCGCTGCTATTTTATATCTGTCTTGTAATGTTTTTGTTTCTGTTTACCTATAACACTTCACGAAACTTAATGCATTCTCTTAATGAGTGACATTTACGGATGTGGGGTGTCATACTTGGTATCAGAGCTGAAGGATACCAGATCGGATAAAAGATTTTGAAAATTATTTTCCAAAAGGTTTTAAAAGAAAGCATTTTCAAAAAGAAAAGTCTGTTTTGAAAAATATATTCCCCAAAGCCATATGTAGTATCTTTTGATCCTTCGTCTTAATCCTTTTCCTTTTCTTTTCAGCATGTCTAGGTAACCTAGTATTCCTGAGGGCGTTATGATACCAGGCTAGTTCCGTAGGTATCTAGAGACCATGGCGCCTGCCGGTGGTCAAGCTGACGTTCCTTCCTCAGCTGCACTCGTCGTTCCTCCTCCTCCTCCGCGTGCAGATAACTTCTCTTAGGTCTGCAAGGATTTATGTGCTTTGGTAGAAAAGCCATTCCGTGGAACCGAGACGTTCGTAGAGGAAAGGAATTGGCTCAAAGAGACAGAGGGTCTGTTTGGAATCTTTGAAGTGGATGATCGTAAGAAGATTCAGTTAGCCGCCTGGCTATTGAAAGATGAAGCCTCGTTCTTGTAGGAAGTGACACAAGCAGGGCATCCAATAGAGACTTGGGATGATTTTCGGCAAAGGTTTGAAATGAAGTTTCTTTCTCAAGCTGAGAAAATCATGCAAGTGGAAAGATTTCTGGCACTCAAGCAAGGAGGCATGACTGTCAATGAATATGTTAACAAATTCAACCAACTAGCGAGGTTTTGTAATGGCGCGTTTTGTTAGCTGTCGAATAATTAATTTATTTAATGATTTATATATCGATTTGGCGATATCGATAACTTAAAGTACAACGTTCGAACTTATAATTTATAATTATAATTAAAACGAACCTGAAATGTCGCGGCAGTTCGCAATTTGGCGATTTGAACTTCAACTGAATGTACATGATTCATTTTAAGCCGGATTTCTGTGAAACAAGAAACGTGTGGAGCTGGTGGAGTATATCTTTCTAGTGGAAGAGAAAAATCTGGATTTCGTCGTATAGATTTTTAGATATGTCCAAATCAAATTTTGAAATAGTCGCTATAGAATCGTTTATCGACCGTATCAGTTTATTCTATATAACTAGAGATCGGGTTTGAATTCAGATAAGGTCCTTTTGGGAAATAGCGATAATTTATTTTTTTGAATTTTACTACAATTTTTAATTAATTAAATAAGCAACTTTTTATTTGGATTATTTGGCACCCTGTATAGACATTTCGGGATTTCACATAAAAAGTTAACGGACTGATATTATTGTATATTTAGAATCGTTGCATGTTGCTCTACACGATGGTACTTTAATATCTGTCCGTAACCATTCGATTCAAGGACAACATGAAATCTTTATATACTTGCTAACGTTGGTTTGTCCCTACCTTATCACTTCTACCCAACATGACAAAAGCATTACAACTTAAGTATATGAATATCTTATCACATATTTGCTTGGCTTCCCACCGAACACGCAAGGGAAGGAATTCACAAATAAAATACATGGACAAAACCAACTCCACGTCCTTTATAAATATTCCTATATAATAACTTCACCCCACTCTAAACCTAAAGCTGATTCCACAGAAATAATCCGCCGCCTCAGTTTTAATCCAAAACGTGGAAACCACATCTTCAAGAAAATCAAATCCCTAAAATCCTAAAATACACCTATACGGATTCGGGTAGGGATCCGCTTCAGCCTGCTATGGGTTTTACCCAGTTCGATGTGGTCTTCTTTTCACTGGAAACTACATCGCACCACCTAGGGTTGCGTACTGGCGAGGGTTTTTGTAGGGGATTTCGAGCTCTGATGTACGGTGTTGGCAAGGAGGAGTTGGGATACAGGTTCGTTCAAGGTTTCGCTGAGGAGTTCGATGACTTCTGCGTTAAGTTCAAATTTTGATGAAAGGGGATGCTGTCGACATTTTGCAGTGGGATCTTGGGTGTGCGAAATACTGATGAATGATGGTGATGGCCGCAAGGAGTTGTTGTTTGTGTGCAAGGGTGTTAAATAGTTGAATAAGGTAATTGTGGTTGAGCTACAGTAGGCGTTTGGGTTAAGGATGAAATGGAGGAATGGAGTAAATTGAGGGGTACAATCTGGAAGTCAGACTTGTGATTTGGGTAGGATGAAAGCATGTGATTATCATTGGAGAAGTGTTGTCTGGACTGTAAGGGGGCTGAGCAGTTTGTTTTGTGTAGATTGAAAATGAGGTGATCAATGTAGACAGTGGCATGTATTGGAAGGTTTGGGCTTATAGGAATCGCCGGATATGGGTTTGTTAATTGTAGAAGAAGAGAGATGAGCAAGGGGTTAGGGAGTTAAACACGTGGGTTAATGAAAGGATTTAGGTGACTTTTGCCTTAGACAGTAATGTAGATTATAAAGAGAAGAGTTGTGAAATTCATTTGCAAAGTAGCGACCTGGGGTTTGAACTGGCATCGGGGAAGGAGTCTAGTTGCGGGTCAGGGTTTTAAAGGAACTGGGTCGGTTTGTTAAAAGGGATTCACAAACGGTCGGATCCGTCAGGATCGTACGGACGGACACTACACGATGGAACTGACTGGAAGTCCATCGGAGCTCGTTACAATTTATGGCGAGATAAATTGTCCATCATAGTCAAATAAACGCAAAACGTTATTTAACGGCTAACGCGCAAAAGTGAGTAAATCTCACTAACTCTGAACAGTTTATAATTTCATGTTGTATTGTTAGAACTGTTAAAATTGTCTGTTTGACTGTGTGTTGATTGTTTGATTGAACTGCTAGTCAGTTAGTTAAATTTCTATATTGATTCTGTTTAACAGAATATATCATATGGAACTGAAATGATGTTATCTATATTGTCTAACATCTGTGGATGCAGGGAAACAGGTTGGAGGAATCCGACTGGATTCCTCAACATTTATTTTACCGTTTTTCATATATTGTGATATATGATGTGTTATGAAATCTGTTATTGATTTCATATGTTTGAATGATACCGATCATTATTATACGACACGTTAAACACCGTAGGTGATACTAGAATGTAAAAAGGGAATTTTCAATGATTATATTGAAAATAAATCTTATTTATAAAATCGATAGGATTTTATAAAATGAAAACATTTATTTATTTAGGAAATAAATAAAGGAACATTTATTTAGATTATAAATAAATGGAATAAAGGAATATTTATTTAGGGAATAAATAAAGGAACACTTGTTCGGAAAATAAGTAGAATTATACAAGGATAGATTTAAACACGTGCTTCGAACACGGTATAACACGATATGGATTTAAATGAGATATTAAATAGGAAATCTGTTTTAAACAGATAAATCAAAGTAGATTAATTTATAAATAATGTTTTATAAATTAAATAAATTATTTATCGTTGATAAATGGTATATATATAAGTCTGGACTTATATAGAGAAGTAGAAACGTTATTAAAAGGACATTTATAAAGTGAAGAACCGTTAGTAAAAGTAAATCTTTATAAATTGATAAACGTTGTAAAAAGTAAATCTTTGTAAATGGATAAACGTTGTAAAAAGGAAATCTTTTGAAATGAATAAACGTTGTAAAAAGGAAATCTTTTGAAATGAATAAACGTAAATAAAAGGAGTTAATCGAATTTAGTTATTCGAAATGAGTTATTCGAATTAGATATTTGAATAGAGTTAAACACATTAGAGTGATTCGAATTACTTATTCGAATAGAGTTAAACAAAGTAATTTGTTAGGTTAACCAAAGCAAGTTAGTCGAGTTAAACAAAGTAATTTGTTAGGTTAACCAAAGCAAGATAGTCAAGTAAATCAAAATAATTGGTTAAGTTAACCAAAGTAAATTAGTTAAGATAAACTAAGTGGTTAATCGAAGGGAATTAGTTAAGTTAAACTAATTGGTAAATCAAAGTGAATTAGTTGCGTCAAACTAAGTGACATAGTTAAGATAAACTAATTTGTAAATCGAAGTGAAGTAGTTGCGTCAAACTAAGTGAATTAGTCAAGTTAAACTAATTGGTTAATCGAAGTAAATTTGTTGGGTTAATCAAAGTGAATTAGCTGAGTTAAAATAAGTAAATCGGTTAGAGTTAATCAAAGTGAATTAACTAAGTTAAACTAAGTGGATTAGTTCAGTTAATCGAGACAAGTAAATCAAGTTAGGTTAAACCATTTGAGTTAACCAGTTGGGTTAAACCATTTGAGTTAACCAGTTAAAGTTTACCAGTTAAAGATAAATAGTTAGAGTTGACCAGTTAAAGTTGACCAGTTAAAGTTGACCAGTTAGAGTTGATCAGTTAGAGTTACTCAGTTAGAGTTGACCAGTTAGAGTTGACCAGTTAGAGTTATCCAAGTGGAGTTAATCGAGTAGAGTTGCCGAATATCACTTATTCGAAGTAGAGTTATCGAATATAGTATATTCGAGGGAAGAGTAATCGAATATAGTTTATTCGAGTGGAGAAATCAAATGTTATTCATTTGAGAAGAGTTACCGAATATTATTTATTCGAAGAGTAGTTATCGAATATTGGTTATTCGAAGTTAGTTAATCCAAAGGAGTTATTCGAAGTGGGTAATCCAAAGGAGTTATTCGAAGTTAGTTAATCCAAAGGAGTTAGTCGAAGAGTTAATCGAATATAGTTATTCGAAAGAAAGTGTTAATCGAATATAGTTATTCGAGTAAAGTTAAAAGAGTTAATCGAATATAATTTATTCGAATAGAGTTAGAGAAGTTAATCGAATATAGTTCATTCGAATAGTGTTGGAGGAGATATAGAATATAGTTTATTCGATAGGATAGAAGTGAATATAATTTATCAAATAGTGTAATCGATTAGAGTTGAGTTAATCGATTTGGGTTAAGTTAAGATATCGAGTTAAGATTTATCGAGTTAAGAAATCGAGTTGAGATAATCGAGTTAAGAAAATCAAGTTGAGTTAATCGAATAAGTTATTCGATAAGAGTAAATCCATTTAAGTTAAATCGGATGTTAGTTATTCGATAAGAATTGACACATTTAAGAAAATCGAATATTTGTTATTCGATAAGAGTTAATGAAATAGAGCCAACCAAGAAGAGTTATTCGAATATTAGTTATTCGATAGGAGTTAATCGAAAAAGAGTTTATCGAATATAAGTTATTAAAAAGGAAGGGTTAATCGAATAGAGATTACTCGAAAGAGAGTTATACGTCGAATTCGATTATAGCGAATTCAGGAAAGTACTATTTACTTTCCAGGGTTTAAATCAAGATTTAGTTATTGATTTAGAAATTAGGTGTCTGTTAAATTATTCGAGTTAGGAGACAAAGTTATAATTTAGGTTAGATATTGCAAAAGTATGAATTATAACGTTATAGTTATAATCAAACGTTTTCATATAAGAAGTAGATTCGTAACCTGAATCCGAGAATTTGCATAAACAGATGATTGGAAAAAGTGAGTGACGAGCTTCATCTATTTCACAGTAAAGGACGTTGTTCAATTAAGGCCTGAGAGGTAATTATACCCTAACTTGATTGACTTCAGAATTGACAAAGGAATAGTTGTGGTTCGATAGAAAAGGTTGATTTGAAATATAGTTAAGTAATAAGCGATTAATGGATTAAGCGTAACGATGTTTTATACAACGTTCATTTGAAATCCGTAAATGAGTTTTGGAAACGTTTTCCAAATATAGTCATATATGTTTTCTAAACATAGAAAATGAAATGTTTTCATGACAAGAATTTAAGAAAAAGAGTTAAGCAAATTCAGAAACTAACTGGAGAGGGTAAGTTGAACGGTTTTCTAAGTGACGATCTGATGTTGGTTTCGACCTTCCGGATTGATACTTAGAGAATTGTTCTCATACTAGTTACAGTTAGGGACTGATAGATTGCGAAATAATAGTGATGTGAAAATAAGCTATGGAAATGTTTTCCAATGATTAATAACATATATTTTCTAAATATATGAAATAAGGAAATATGAACATGTGATGATTGATCGATCGAATTTCCATTTGGAAATAAGATCGTTGTTTGTACACCGACATGTTTTCATTTGATAGTTGAATCACAGACTATCAAAGTTTTTACCATTTTAACGTTGTTAATATGGAGAGACCGGTTGGATTATTATCCAAAGAACCACTCTGTATTGGCATAAGCGTTGCGAGCAATATCTGCCAAAGATAAATTGAAGACGGAGTAAAGTTCAAGGGCTGTTGTATAAGTCTTAGATAACAGTGACTAAGATGGATATACTGAATAGTGCCTTCGGTTTGTCCACTCCCAGGACAACGTATATGGAAGAAGGTCTGACAGAGTATATCCAATGGATCGCGTAAGTTGATCTGTTCAAACGTATTCACGTTTGGTGGCAGAGGAATTCGTTTCTCTTAGCTATATACCCGTGTTATTTTTGGATAAGTCAATTTGTGATTTGGCGGGTATGACGATGTGGCATTCAAAGTGAATGGTGATCAGATGTTCTGAAGATAGACGTAGCTTCTAGCCTCACACCGGGAAGTAACAAAAGTTGGGCTAGGCAGCATGGCTAGTTGGGTCATCCCCAAGCAGGGTGTATTGTCACCGATCTAGAGAATATTCATATTTATACTTCTTTTTGATTCTGTATCTTCGGATGACGGTTTGATGGCCTACAACCGTGGTGGCAATATATTCGCGACACTCAAGCTAAATGAGTGAGCGGTCATGTGTGGCCGGGTTGCAAGACGTTCTTATTGAACCCTGAGTGTATCACCTCTAGAGTACACTATTCAGAAGGTGCTCCCATACCTTGTCTGTTGGAATCTATTCTCCGATAAGCGCCCTGCGGTTTATGATTTTATACTATGTATGTAGAACGTGAGATGCAAGCGTTTCTGCTAGATTGATACCTATTGTACTTAGACATTATTATAATATCACAATGATATTGCTTGTCAAAGTTGTTAAGATACTCATAAGGGAAAAACCCGTTCCGTATTCACGGCGTGGTCTTATGAGATATCCTATACCTGTTTTAAACTATTTTACTCACACCAGTCCCATGACTGACCCGGAGTTTACTTTGTTGTTTTCCCTAAACTCTTGGGTGCCTAAATTTGTACGGGCAGTCAAGTAGTCGGGATTTACAGATATACTTGGAGAGCTTGGAGCAGGAGGCTACAAGATTTTATAGCTATAGTTATTTCCGCGGTGTTGTAAGTGTTGTACTCTGATAAGTGCTATTGTATATATATAACTGTTTACTTCAAAGTTATGTTATATATTATATGTTATTCGTTCCGCTGTGAGATTCGTGTTACTCTGATGATTCTGATGTTCTTCTTCTTCTATTCTATTAGTTCTATCTTTTCTTCCTCACCCTCTACTTTCTTTCACGAACGTCTCGGAATTTCCGACTCTCGAGGAGTCGGAAATTTCCAGCCGTTACAGTTGGTTCAGAGCTTAAGTTAAGTGATTACCTTGGCTCTGTGGCATAACTCGATAGAGATGGGATTAGTAATATCCTAGATTGAGTTTGAGTGTATATATATGAGCGCGTAATTGTTATTCAATATAAAATGGTTTTATATTGTGGAGACTCATTGGTTGAGTGGCTTATGAATTCTGGTCGATCAGTTGATCCACTGTATCGATAAGGGTTACCTAAACACTCGAATACGATGAACCGTTATGGTATGTTTTGAAAGAGGGTAAATGAAATAATTATTCCCAAAATATATTTGTTTATAGAAGAAATATATATCTTGAAATTATTATAGTATATTGATTGTGTTGGTTGTTATTATAATCGAATAAGATTATAAAAGGGTGAAATGGTTATAAATGACAAATCAGAATTCATATGAATGTAATATATGAAATAGTTGGAATTAAATATGAATTTAAATCAGAATTTGGAATTTAAAATAAGGAAATTTTAAGTTCCTGGGAGATTTTGAAAATGTTTTTCAAAATGGAAAATGATATATTATTGAACTCACTTCGATAGCTGGAAAATAGATTCTGATGATGAATCTAGACATCATCAGTGTTCATTTTTGAGTTCTAAGTGACGGATTACTACCAAAGGTTTTGTTTTTGAATTGTTTTGAGAAAACAAGTTGTTTAGAAATTCAAAGGTTTTGAATTGGCATTATGATTTCAAATTGATTTGAAAGAAACCCAAGAACTTAAGTTCTGGAATTAAAATTTAACTAATGAAGTTAAATAAAATAAGAGGGTAAAAATAAATTGAAATTTAACTTGAACCGAGTTAAATAAAATTGAATTGGAATAGAGATAATCTAGAATGGAACCAAATTGATAAGTCAATAATTTGGAATTTGATATTAGAGTTCGAATGAAATTCGATTTGGATTTGAGGATATGAACTGATTGGAGATCAATTGGAATGGATAACATTGGTATATGTTGAAATGGTAGCAGATGAAAGGGATAGAGTTAAAATGCCCGACAAAAAGGTACAAGTTTATATCATATATGAGTTTGGATTTTATGAGCCGAATTAGCAAGCCGCTTGGCTATTTTGGTTTCCTTTTGGATTGGAGGAGGCCTAGAGAGGCGAGTTGTGGTTTGACGTATTGAGCCGTACAAAAGAGATTATGGCGAAATTTTTCGAAAATTTAATGGTTCAGTTGAAACTGGAGTTGAGAAGTAAACTAAAAGATATTTGAATCTAGTTAGTAAAGTTGGTAGCATTTTTCTAGCTTAGCAATTTCGAGGACGAAATTATTTTAAGGGGGGAAGTCTATAATGGCGCGTTTTGTTAGCTGTCGAATAATTAATTTATTTAATGATTTATATATCGATTTGGCGATATCGATAACTTAAAGTACAACGTTCGAACTTATAATTTATAATTATAATTAAAACGAACCTGAAACGTCGCGGCAGTTCACAATTTGGCGATTTGAACTTCAACTGAATGTACATGATTCATTTTAAGCCGGATTTCTGTGAAACAAGAAACGTGTGGAGCTGGTGGAGTATATCTTTCTAGTGGAAGAGAAAAATCTGGATTTCGTCGTATAGATTTTTAGATATGTCCAAATCAAATTTTGAAATAGTCGCTATAGAATCATTTATCGACCGTATCGGTTTATTCTATATAACTAGAGATCGGGTTTGAATTCAGATAAGGTCCTTTTGGGAAATAGCGATAATTTATTTTTTTGAATTTTACTACAATTTTTAATTAATTAAATAAGCAACTTTTTATTTGGAGTATTTGGCACCCTGTATAGACATTTCGGGATTTCACAGAAAAAGTTAACGAACTGATATTATTGTATATTTAGAATCGTTGCATGTTGCTCTACACGATGGTACTTTAATATCTGTCTGTAACCATTCGATTCAAGGACAACATGAAATCTTTATATACTTGCTAACGTTGGTTTGTCCCTACCTTATCACTTCTACCCAACATGACAAAAGCATTACAACTTAAGTATATGAATATCTTATCACATATTTGCTTGGCTTCCCACCGAACACGCAAGGGAAGGAATTCACAAACAAAATACATGGACAAAACCAACTCCACGTCCTTTATAAATATTCCTATATAATAACTTCACCCCACTCTAAACCTAAAGCTGATTCCACAGAAATAATCCGCCGCCTCAGTTTTAATCCAAAACGTGGAAACCACATCTTCAAGAAAATCAAATCCCTAAAATCCTAAAATACACCTATACGGATTCGGGTAGGGATCCGCTTCAGCCTGCTATGGGTTTTACCCAGTTCGATGTGGTCTTCTTTTCACTGGAAACTACGTCGCACCACCTAGGGTTGCGTACTGGCGAGGGTTTTTGTAGGGGATTTCGATCTCTGATGTACGGTGTTGGCAAGGAGGAGTTGGGATACAGGTTCGTTCAAGGTTTCGATGAGGAGTTCGATGACTTCTGCGTTAAGTTCAAATTTTGATGAAAGGGGATGCTGTCGACATTTTGCAGTGGGATCTTGGGTGTGCGAAATACTGATGAATGATGGTGATGGCCGGAAGGAGTTGTTGTTTGTGTGCAAGGGTGTTAAATAGTTGAATAAGGTAATTGTGGTTGAGCTACAGTAGGCGTTTGGGTTAAGGATGAAATGGAGGAATGGAGTAATTTGAGGGGTACAATCTGGAAGTCAGACTTGTGATTTGGGTAGGATGAAAGCATGTGATTATCATTGGAGAAGTGTTGTCTGGACTGTAAGGGGGCTGAGCAGTTTGTTTTGTATAGATTGAAAATGAGGTGATCAATGTAGACAGTGGCATGTATTGGAAGGTTTGGGCTTGTAGGAATCGTCGGATATGGGTTTGTTAATTGTAGAAGAAGAGAGATGAGCAAGGGGTTAGGGAGTTAAACACGTGGGTTAATGAAAGGATTTAGGTGACTTTTGCCTTAGACAGTAATGTAGATTATAAAGAGAAGAGTTGTGAAATTCATTTGCAAAGTAGCGACCTGGGGTTTGAACTGGCATCGGGGAAGGAGTCTAGTTGCGGGTCAGGGTTTTAAAGGAACTGGGTCGGTTTGTTAAAAGGGATTCACAAACGGTCGGATCCGTCAGGATCGTACGGACGGACACTACACGATGGAACTGACTGGAAGTCCATCGGAGCTCGTTACAATTTATGGCGAGATAAATTGTCCATCATAGTCAAATAAACGCAAACCGTTATTTAACGGCTAACGCGCAAAAGTGAGTAAATCTCACTAACTCTGAACAGTTTATAATTTCATGTTGTATTGTTAGAACTGTTAAAATTGTCTGTTTAACTGTGTGTTGATTGTTTGATTGAACTGCTAGTCAGTTAGTTAAATTTCTATATTGATTCTGTTTAACAGAATATATCATATGGAACTGAAATGATGTTATCTATATTGTCTAACATCTGTGGATGCAGGGAAACAGGTTGGAGGAATCCGACTGGATTCCTCAACATTTATTTTACCGTTTTTCATATATTGTGATATATGATGTGTTATGAAATCTGTTATTGATTTCATATGTTTGAATGATACCGATCATTGTTATACGACACGTTAAACACCGTAGGTGATACTAGAATATAAAAAGGGAGTTTTCAATGTTTATATTGAAAATAAATCTAATTTATAAAATCGATAGGATTTTATAAAATGAAAACATTTATTTATTTAGGAAATAAATAAAGGAACATTTATTTAGATTATAAATAAATGGAATAAAGCAATATTTATTTAGGGAATAAATAAAGGAACACTTGTTCGGAAAATAAGTAGAATTATACAAGGATAGATTTAAACACGTGCTTCGCACACGGTATAACACGATATGGATTTAAATGAGATATTAAATAGGAAATCTGTTTTAAACAGATAAATCGAAGTAGATTAATTTATAAATAATGTTTTATAAATTAAATAAATTATTTATCGTTGATAAATGGTATATATATAAGTCTGGACTTATATAGAGAAGTAGAAACGTTATTAAAAGGACATTTATAAAGTGAAGAACCGTTAGTAAAAGTAAATCTTTATAAATTGATAAACGTTGTAAAAAGTAAAGCTTTGTAAATGGATAAACGTTGTAAAAAGGAAATCTTTTGAAATGAATAGACGTTGTAAAAAGGAAATCTTTTGAAATGAATAAACGTAAATAAAAGGAGTTAATCGAATTTAGTTATTCGAAATGAGTTATTCGAATTAGATATTTGAATAGAGTTAAACACATTAGAGTGATTCAAATTACTTATTCGAATAGAGTTAAACAAAGTAATTTGTTAGGTTAACCAAAGCAAGTTAGTCGAGTTAAACAAAGTAATTTGTTAGGTTAACCAAAGCAAGATAGTCAAGTAAATCAAAGTAATTGGTTAAGTTAACCAAAGTAAATTAGTTAAGATAAACTAAGTGGTTAATCGAAGTGAATTAGTTAAGTTAAACTAATTGGTAAATCAAAGTGAATTAGTTGCGTCAAACTAAGTGACTTAGTTAAGATAAACTAATTTGTAAATCGAAGTGAATTAGTTGCGTCAAACTAAGTGAATTAGTCAAGTTAAACTAATTGGTTAATCGAAGTAAATTTGTTGGGTTAATCAAAGTGAATTAGCTGAGTTAAAATAAGTAAATCGGTTAGAGTTAATCAAAGTGAATTAACTAAGTTAAACTAAGTGGATTAGTTCAGTTAATCGAGACAAGTAAATCAAGTTAGGTTAAACCATTTGAGTTAACCAGTTGGGTTAAACCATTTGAGTTAACCAGTTAAAGTTTACCAGTTAAAGATAAATAGTTAGAGTTGACCAGTTAAAGTTGACCAGTTAAAGTTGACCAGTTAGAGTTGATCAGTTAGAGTTACTCAGTTAGAGTTGACCAGTTAGAGTTGACCAGTTAGAGTTATCCAAGTGGAGTTAATCGAGTAGAGTTGCCGAATATCACTTATTCGAAGTAGAGTTATCGAATATAGTATATTCGAGGGAAGAGTAATCGAATATAGTTTATTCGAGTGGAGAAATCAAATGTTATTCATTTGAGAAGAGTTACCGAATATTATTTATTCGAAGAGTAGTTATCGAATATTGGTTATTCGAAGTTAGTTAATCCAAAGGAGTTATTCGAAGTGGGTAATCCAAAGGAGTTATTCGAAGTTAGTTAATCCAAAGGAGTTAGTCAAAGAGTTAATCGAATATAGTTATTCGAAAGAAAGTGTTAATCGAATATAGTTATTCGAGTAAAGTTAAAAGAGTTAATCGAATATAATTTATTCGAATAGAGTTAGAGAAGTTAATCGAATATAGTTCATTCGAATAGTGTTGGAGGAGATATCGAATATAGTTTATTCGATAGGATAGAAGTGAATATAATTTATCAAATAGTGTAATCGATTAGAGTTGAGTTAATCGATTTGGGTTAAGTTAAGATATCGAGTTAAGATTTATCGAGTTAAGTAATCGAGTTAAGAAATCGAGTTGAGATAATCGAGTTAAGAAAATCAAGTTGAGTTAATCGAATAAGTTACTCGATAAGAGTAAATCCATTTAAGTTAAATCGGATGTTAGTTATTCGATAAGAATTGACACATTTAAGAAAATCGAATATTTGTTATTCGATAAGAGTTAATGAAATAGAGCCAACCAAGAAGAGTTATTCAAATATTAGTTATTCGATAGGAGTTAATCGAAATAGAGTTTATCGAATATAAGTTATTAAAAAGGAAGGGTTAATCGAATAGAGATTACTCGAAAGAGAGTTATACGTCGAATTCGATTATAGCGAATTCAGGAAAGTACTATTTACTTTCCAGGGTTTAAATCAAGATTTAGTTATTGATTTAGAAATTAGGTGTCTGTTAAATTATTCGAGTTAGGAGATAAAGTTATAATTTAGGTTAGATATTGCAGAAGTATGAATTATAACGTTATAGTTATAATCAAACGTTTTCATATAAGAAGTAGATTCGTAACCTGAATCCGAGAATTTGCGTAAACAGATGATTGGAAAAAGTGAGGGACGAGCTTCATCTATTTCACAGTAAAGGACGTTGTTCAATTAAGGCCTGAGAGGTAATTATACCCCAACTTTATTGACTTCAGAATTGACAAAGGAATAGTTGTGGTTCGATAGAAAAGGTTGATTTGAAATATAGTTAAGTAATAAGCGATTAATGGATTAAGCGTAACGATGTTTTATACAACGTTCATTTGAAATCCGTAAATGAGTTTTGGAAACGTTTTCCAAATATAGTCAGATATGTTTTCTAAACATAGAAAATGAAATGTTTTCATGACAAGAATTTAAGAAATAGAGTTAAGCAAATTCAGAAACTAACTGGAGAGGGTAAGTTGAACGGTTTTCTAAGTGACGATCTGATGTTGGTTTCGACCTTCCGGATTGATACTTAGAGAATTGTTCTCATACTAGTTACAGTTAGGGACTGATAGATTGCGAAATAATAGTGATGTGAAAATAAGCTATGGAAATGTTTTCCAATGATTAATAACATATATTTTCTAAATATATGAAATAAGGAAATATGAACATGTGATGATTGATCGATCGAATTTCCATTTGGAAATAAGATCGTTGTTTGTACACCGACATGTTTTCATTTGATAGTTGAATCACAGACTATCAAAGTTTTTACCATTTTAACGTTGTTAATATGGAAAGACCGGTTGGATTATTATCCAAAGAACCACTCTGTATTGGCATAAGCGTTGCGAGCAATATCTGCCAAAGATAAATTGAAGACGGAGTAAAGTGCAAGGGCTGTTGTATAAGTCTTAGATAACAGTGACTAAGATGGATATACTGAATAGTGCCTTCGGTTTGTCCACTCCCAGGACAACGTATATGGAAGAAGGTCTGACAGAGTATATCCAATGGATCGCGTAAGTTGATCTGTTCAAACGTATTCACGTTTGGTGGCGGAGGAATTCGTTTCTCTTAGCTATATACCCGTGTTATTTTTGGATAAGTCAATTTGTGATTTGGCGGGTATGATGATGTGGCATTCAAAGTGAATGGTGATCAGATGTTCTGAAGATAGACGTAGCTTCTAGCCTCACACCGGGAAGTAACAAAAGTTGGGCTAGGCAGCATGGCTAGTTGGGTCATCCCCAAGCAGGGTGTATTGTCACCGATCTAGAGAATATTCATATTTATACTTCTTTTTGATTCTGTATCTTCGGATGACGGTTTGATGGCCTACAACCGTGGTGGCAATATATTCGCGACACTCAAGCTAAATGAGTGAGCGGTCATGTGTGACCGGGTTGCAAGACGTTCTTGTTGAACCCTGAGTGTATCACCTCTAGAGTACACTATTCAGAAGGTGCTCCCATACCTTGTCTGTTGGAATCCATTCTCCGATAAGCGCCCTGTGGTTTATGATTTTATACTATGTATGTAGAACGTGAGATGCAAGCGTTTCTGCTAGATTGATACCTATTGTACTTAGACATTATTATAATATCACAATGATATTGCTTGTCAAAGTTGTTCAGATACTCATAAGGGAAAACCCCATTCCGTATTCACGGCGTGGTCTTATGAGATATCCTATACCTGTTTTAAACTATTTTACTCACACCAGTCCCATGACTGACCCGGAGTTTACTTTGTTGTTTTCCATAAACTCTTGGGTGCCTAAATTTGTACGGGCAGTCAAGTAGTCGGGATTTACAGATATACTTGTAGAGCTTGGAGCAGGAGACTGCAAGATTTTATAGCTATAGTTATTTCCGCTGTGTTGTAAGTGTTGTACTCTGACAAGTGCTATTGTATATATATAACTGTTTACTTCAAAGTTATGTTATATATTATATGTTATTCGTTCCGCTGTGAGATTCGTGTTACTCTGATGATTCTGATGTTCTTCTTCTTCTTCTATTCTATTAGTTCTATCTTTTCTTCCTCACCCTCTACTTTCTTTCACGAACGTCTCGGAATTTCCGACTCTCGAGGAGTCGGAAATTTCCAGCCGTTACAGGTTTTGGTTAGAACTAGTGGATACCCCACATAAGACAGCTTTGCGGTTTGCTAGAGGACTGAATGAACCCCTTCATGGTTTAGCTATGTCCTATATTCCAATGGGAGCAACTTTTGAAAGGCTCGTTGATATGGCCTTGATGCATGAGGAAGATAAAGCTGAAAAGAAAGAAGTTAAGGTTGAGGAAACACAAAACAAGAAAGTATATCCCAAGAAGGGACAACAACAACAAAAGAAAGGCAAAATGATTGACAAGGCTAAGGATAAGAGGAAGTGCCATAATTGCGTATGCGAGGGTCATTTAATCAAGGACTGCAAAAGAAGGAAGAATGCTTGCTTTAATTGTGGAGAGGTAAGACACTTTTCTTAGAAGTTCCCGAAGAAGTAAGGACAAGGTCAAAGGGAAAGAGCTTTTGGAGGGCAAGTGCATGCTCTCGCGATCAGTGCTCCAGATCGAGGTAGGAAAGTTTCCGTAGAAGTTTTGATTTCTCTTTCCAGTCATCCTATTAGAACTCTTTTGATTGTGGCACTTCGCATTCATTTATATCTGATTCTGTAGTTGAGTCTTTGCACCTTAATACTAGAATGGTAGTGGCTCCCACTGTTGTCTCAAATCCCATTGGTGGTTCGACTAATTTGTCCATGATTTGTCGGGGTTTGAGAATATCAGTGTTAGGCATCGAGTTTGAGTACGACGCATATGTGCTCGGTTTTATGGACTATGGTTTGATTTTAGGGACGGATTGGCTAGCCATGTATGGTGCCATTCTGGATTGCGAGAGGAGGGTCGTTAGACTTTTGACTTGCCATGGGAGGACCCTCGAGATTTCTTGTGACCCTAAGGGGTCTGTCATGCTTAGTTTCCTAGAGTCTCTTAACGCGTCTATTGATAATCTGCGATTTGTACCAGTAGTCCATGAGTATTTTGATGTTTTTGAGGAGGTTCGGGGATTATATTAGAGGCGCGAAATTGATTTTCGTATATACTTGGTAGACAATGCAAAGCCAGTTGCATTGCCTGTGTGCTATATGGCTCCAAGGGAAAGGGGGAGCTTAGTAAGAAAGTAGGGGAGCTACTTGAGGAGCTACTTGAGAAAGGTTTTATTAGACGAAGCATATCAGAATGGGGTGCTCCGGTGTTATTTGCAACTAAGGCGGATGATTCGCTTCACTTATGTGTAGACTATAGAGAGTTGAACAAACTCACCAAGAAGAACATGCACCCACTCCCAAGGATAGACGATTTGTTTGACCATCTTGTTGGTGCATCTGTTTTCTCTTAGGTAGACATGGCCATGGGATTTCATTAGTTGAGGGTGGCCAAAGACATTATAGACAAGATAGCTTTAAGGACTCCAGATGGTTTCTTTGAATGGCTCGTTATGCCTTTTGGGTTAACGAATGCACCCGCCTATTTTTTTGATCTAATGAGTAGGGTGTTTCATGAGTTTCGAAATAAGTTCGTCGTGGTCTTTGTTGATGATATCCTGATCTTCTCAAAGAGCGAGGAAGAGCATGTCCAATATTTGAGAGAGGTTTTGAAAACTCTCCGCACGCACCAACTTAAGGCAAAGTTCTCCAAATGTCATTTTTGGAGAAAAGAGGTGAGATTTCTAGGGCATGCGGTCTCTAAAGATGGGATAGCAGTAAATCCCGCAAAGGTAGTTGCAGTTCAAGATTGGAAAATCCCTAAGAATGCAACAAAAGTGAGAAGTTTCTTAGATTGACAGGCTATTATAGGAAGTTCATTAAGGACTTCACAAAGATATTAGCCCCACTCACCAAACTGACGAAGAAGAATTTGACGTTTTTGTGGGATATAGATTATGATGTTGCTTTCCAGCGATTGATGAGGGCTCTAACAATAGCCCAAGT
The DNA here is from genome assembly GCA_030737875.1 of Allium sativum. Lineage (NCBI taxonomy): Eukaryota > Viridiplantae > Streptophyta > Magnoliopsida > Asparagales > Amaryllidaceae > Allium > Allium sativum. Next base: position 13,085,792 of record JASFAX010000033.1, read on the forward strand.
CTTGACCTTGCCTGACGGGAACAAAGTGCTCATAGTATACACTGATGCATGTGGTATAGGGCTTGGAGCGGTTCTAATGCAAGAAGGAAGGGTAGTATGTAATGGAGGTAGACAGCTAAGGGTTCATGAGAAGAACTACCCTACCCATGACTTAGAGCTAGTTGCCATAGTATTCACGCTTAAGATGTGGCTTCATTATTTGCTTAGAGAGAAGTTCGAGTTGTACACCGATCATAAATCTCTTAAGTACTTGTTCTCGTAGAAGGATCTTAATTTAAGGTAACAAAGTTGGATGGAGTTCCTAGCATCTTATGACTTCGAGATTTCTTATACACCCTGGCAAGGGTAGTGTGGTGGCAGACACACTGAGTAGGAAGAGGATGGCGTTAAGCCCTCTGTTTGTGGAGAGGAAAAGCTTGGAGTTTATTTCGAATTTTGACTTTAGACCCTCCATCGAGTTTTGCTTGGCTTATTTGCATTATTGGAGGTGCGACCTACTCTTATGGATCAGATAGGAGCTTCGTAGTGAGAGGATCCACAGATTTCAGACGTCTTGGATAGGCTCAGTAAAGGGGAGACTTCTAGTCACCTCAATAGATATTCCACAGACGATAAAGGGTGGTTGTGATGAGATGGAAGGCTTTGTGTTCCCCAAATTGGGAGTTTATTGAAGACAGTCCTTGAGGAAGCCCATCATTCTAAGATAACTATTCATCCAGGTGGCGATAAGATGTATAGGGATATGAAGAGGGTTTTCTTTTGGGATGGGATGAAGAAAGATGTGGCGGAATTTGTTTATCAATGTTTGGTTTGTCAGCAAGTCAAAGCCGAACAAAAGAAGCCTGGTGGTTTACTTCATCCTTTGGAGCTTCCACTGTGGAAGTAGGAGAGCGTCTCTATGGATTTCATAGATGGTTTGCCTAGATCGAAGAAAGGCAACACCAGTATTTGGGTCATAGTAGACAGACTTACTAAGAGCGCTCATTTCATTCCGGTTAAGAGTAAGATGAAGAAATCATAGTTGGCAGCAATTTACATTCATTATATAGTCCGTCTTCATGGAGTACCTTCCAGTATTGTAAGTGATCGTGACCCCATTTTCACCAGTGAATTTTGTAGGAGCTTGCAAGAAGAATTAGGTACACAGTTGTGTTTGAGCACCGCTTATCACCCACAGACCGATGGAAAGACAGAAAGGGTGAATAGAGTTCTTGAGGATCTTTTAAGGCTGTGAATCCTATACTTTGGAGGAACTTGGGAAGAGCACCTTCCTTTAGTGGAGTTCTCCTACAACAACAGTTATCAAGCTAGTATCAGCATGGCACCCTTCGAAGCATTGACCCTGTAGATTACCAACTTGTTAGTGGGAATCTACATAAAGACTTCTACTCGGACCAGATATGGTTAAAGAAACGTCTGAGAAGATCGATCTTATTAGACGGCGAATGAAGATAGCCCAGGATAGGCAGAAGTCCTACGCAAATAAGAGAAGGACTAACATTGAGTTTGAGGTGGGAGACATGGTTTTCGTCAAGGTATCACCTTTGAGGAATTTGCTTCGCTTAGGATCTATAGAGAAATTAGCACCAAGATTCGTAGGTCCATTTCCCATAACAGAGAGGATTGGCCAAATGGCCTATAGAGTAAAGCTACCAGAGAGACTGTCTGGTGTTCATGATGTTTTCCATGTTTCTCATTTGCGGAAGTGCTTGCATGATACCGCATAAGTAGTTGAGCCGAGTATATTGGAAGTAGAGGTGAAATGGGACTCGACAGTTAGACGAGTTCCTACTCATATTCTTGGGTTAGAAGTTAAGAAGCTACGCAACCGAGAAGTCAAGTTAATGAAGGTTCAGTGAGGAGATAACCCAGAGGATGCAACTTGGGAGACCGAAGACAAGATTCGTGCTTCGTACCCTTTTTCTTTTCGAGGGTATGTTCTTAACTTCTTTTCCAAATCTTTAATTTATGCTCGTTTCTATCATTTGAGTATATTCTATCGATCAAATTCTTCGACCTTTAGGTTGGGATCCCATGGATGTAAACATGTGTTTGAAACATGTTATGTTTGATGGATGCAAGCGTTTGCTAGTGGCTGCTCGTGGATGCATATACACACATTAGGCACTAGATCGGCTCAATCACTCTCATACTGCATATGGATGTGTGTGCATTTTTCTTCTTTTATGGATGGAAATGGATGTATCATCATATGGATGTTGCATTTGGACAAATGATTGTGCACGCATATAGAACTTACATGATATAATAGGATCATTTGCATACGTGTTGGATTCATGGCACTAACATACATCACATTAAGGAGGTCAACTGAATCAGTAGATCGCCTGATCTTCGCAATAGTATTGGGACATACACATACACCTTCACATATGTTCATATAAGCATTATAAATCTTTTTAGGACAATGGATACCTGTGATTGGTGGATGAGTAGATGGATGATGGATGGTACGATATGCATTCTTCTTAACCTGGAGATTTCGGGGATGAAATCTTTTAAGTAGGGGAGAATGTAACACCCCGTATTTTAACAACACTAAAAGATGATAAATTAAAGAATAATTAATTTAATATTCAGAATTAAGTGAAATGGACTGTGCCATTGCGTTTGCCTCAGAATTCTGGTCAAAATAGATACTTGGTTTGCATAAAACGGACACCGTATGAAGAAGTTATGTGAAAACCCGAAACTTCCCCGGTGAGGAAAGCGCGGATAGTTCAAGAACAAACCACAACAGAACGCAGACGGAAGAACATTTCATTGTATATTACAACAATACATCAGATTACAAGAATATACAGAGTATAAATGAATATTACACAGAAATATCAGAGATTTAAATTACATTTAAATACATAGCAGCGGAAAATAATACAATACACAACTAGAAGAGATATACGGATACAAAGCTTTCCGGATATCATTCCAGCTGTAAACCAGGATCCTGTGAATATAAATCTGCAAAACCAAAACTACTAGCTGCCCGTGTCGAAAATAAGGGCACCCAGAGTTTAGGTTAAAACAATAAACTCCAGGTCAGTCATGTGACTGGTGTGAGAACTAAAACAGTTATTAATCTTTACTTTCAAAATAAGGTAAATCAATGGACAACACCGTATAATACGGAATGGGTTTCCTCCCAAGGATACCAGTGCATAAAACAACAACGCAATGCTAAATAAAGAAAAATGAAGCTATTATAAGACCCAGGTCCTATCACACAATGCAACGCAAGCCGGGGGATAGGGTTTTTACCTTATAATAGCCAAGAATGCTTGATACGTTTAAAAGAAATCATTTGATACTATTATAAGTGTATAGTGTATAAAACAACTTCAAATCATAAGTATCAATCATAGGCGGCATGAATGCCCCATACCACTATGTCGCCATATATAGGTTATACAATCAAAATCGCAAAGTCACGTATTTGGAAATTGGATTTCCGTCTGTGAACCGAGGCCAGGGATCGTCCTCTACCGATTCGAGACGCTCTAGCCCGTGTCTCAGGAACAGAACGCATCGCCCCTTGGAGCGACAGGGCCGGTCCACCGATGTGGATTAAAATGCCTGAACACTGCGTTTCCCCTCCCTTTGGGGCGTAGCTGAGCCAACTGAATGACTCCATCGGACCCGGATCGTCCGATCAAGCCGAGGTGCCTCGCAACAGCAACAACCACACATGTGAAAAGTATATAAATGTCAGGGCTGGTAGGTCACTGACACCACCCTAGCTAGAAAGAAACGCATGCCCTCCCTGAGGTCCTCTCCCGTTTTTGGTTCACAACCGAGGTGTGAGGCTCGCGAATCAACGTTACACAAAGCTATGCCATACAGGCTGTGCTTTGATCATCACCACAAGACTTTGCTTTTCAACAGAAGCCTCGATCAATTGCATCTTAGCATGCCACACAGGCAATTCACTCCATGCGTTTGATATCCATCAGTATATAACCCCTGAGCTCGTACGTCTCAGAGAAGGGAGTTAAGCAAGAGAATAAATTCTCCACCGCCAAACAGATATATATTTAATAGAGATCAATCACACAGACTAAAATCCAATGTCAGACACACAGTCCATTTACAAGTTCGTTCTGGGTCTGAACGAAACCGGAGGCACCTAGTACCCCGCATATCCATCGATCTTCAAGTACGTCTGGACGATCACCAACTGTTTCCATCTTCTTGGGTGTACAGCCCAATCAAGATCATCAGTAATCACCCAAACAACGTGAAGACTTCCGGTCTTCGACCACCGTCTTCATCTTCGATTTATCGTCGTATCAGTTATTCAGAATGGGATAAACCCGGTCTTTCCGAATAACTCGCGTATATTTTAAATAAGTGTTACACAAACACAACATACGCCTCATTCCAATTCATCAGTCACTAACTATAAATTAACAAGAGAATAGTTCCCCAAATATTAACCCCGAAGGCCGAAACCAGCATCAGATCAATATCCAGAAAACCATTCTGCTTGGCTAACCGACAGTTAGTTTCTAAATTTCATATTCATTGGGAAAGGTTCCCATTACTTTTATCAAAGATAAATTCCTTGAATTTATTCTCTAATCTTCTTTTGAATTTCGATTCAACTAGTCGGGATTAATGAACCTTACCGAAGTAATCATTTGTTTTAATTTCCCAATCCCAACCTATTCATCCCATGAAGTAAAACTGGTAATAGTTCATATCTAACACCACGACGTTATCGGTAAATTCAATTACCATTTCACGTTCAAATCTAATTAAAGATTTAACCATCGCCTGGAGCAGAACTGGTGATACTCCATTCTCGATTATTTCAATCTAATTAAAGATTCATTAAAACTCCACTTAGTTTTAATCGTTAAATGGGTTAAAGAATCGGTGTCATTTAAAACACGGTTCACGATAAACCCAAAACCACATTCCATTAATTATCGGATTAAAGAACGAGTGTTATTTAAAACACTGTCCACGATAAACCCAAAAATCAATATCAATTCAATTCCAATTAAATATTATTTAATTGGTACACTTCATTAAATCTAAATAAAAAGATTTAATCTTTTCTCAACTGGGTTCAAGAATAGTGTTAGTCAAGACACCATTCACGACAAACCCAAATCACATTTGATATTAAATACAAGGCTCTGAATAGAAAATATATCGGCTTATATTCAATATCAAATTCTGTGACCAACAGATATCGTATTGGAAATAACGATATATATATCTATATCTTCCAAATTTCCATAACAACATCTGTATAATCACGAAATCCAACATCGAAATATTCCGAAGACAATTTCGATTCAAATCCATTCCAATGCAATCATTGGAAATTCTCGTTATTTTCAAAAACCATTTCAAAGTCAATTTATTTATTTAAAAATAAATAGAATTATAATTCTAGTTCAAAATTAGTTCATTTCGATAAAAATCTATTTTTATCTTTTCAAATATGGAGTTTTTCATCCCAATTTTTCCCAAATCATTTCTTATGATTTTACACTAATTATTACTATTTTTAATAATTTTATCAAGGCCCGTACAGTCGATTTCCATCAACGGCCATCGAACTGCACTTACAGCGACCTTTTTCAAATTTGATTTGGACATAATTCCAAATCCAACAGTTAGATTTCTAATTTCTAATATTCGTTAGAAAGCTCTTTTCGATACGAACCCAACGGTTCCGGTTTTAGGAGAATCCGACGGTCGGATCTCCCGCAATAGCCATTCGAAGTCAATGGTCGAAATTCGCGAACTGCCGCGGCGCGGCGTGTTCTATTCAGGCCATTATATTATATTATATATATATATATATATATACTTCGTCGATTTCTATTTAAAACGAAATTTATAAATCGTTTTAAATTCATTTTCAAAACGGTTTCTACTTCTTTTTCAAATTCAAATCAAAATTGAATTTTCCCTTACTAATTCGTTTTAAATTCATTTCAAATTGATTTCAATTCAAATCGATTTTTAATTCAATTTCAGTTCGTTTTCAATTAAATTTCGACTCGTATTCAATTCTATTAAATTTCAATTCGAATTCATTTCTATTCAAATTCAAATCATTTCAGTGTATTTCGAATTTCAAATCAATTCAGTTTAATTCGAATTTCAATTCACTTTAAATATAATTCGAATTTCAATTCATTTCAATATAGTTCGAATTTCAAATCTATTCAATTTCAAATCTATTCAGTATTCATTGAAGAATGAATAAAATCGATATAAATATCGTTCACATCAAAATGGCGTCAATCTAACCAACACGGCTTCATATGTTTCTATTTTCAAATATTCTATTTCAAATATTTCTCTTCAAATATTTCTATTTCAAATATTTCTATTTCAAATATTTTTATTTCAAATATTTCTTTTTCGAAACTGGAATGAGGCCCAATCAATTACCATATAATGTTAATTATATGGATTTTCTACAACACATGTATATATCAACAACGATGAATAATCAACCATCATCCAAAGTGCATTCTACACTGTATAAGCATCAAATATAAATATTCAACGCTTATAACAGTTTGTCAATCAATCGATCGACATACAACTAAACAATCGGGATTAGTGTACGTCAAATATCATCCCAATACCCGTGTGGGGTTTCAAGCAATCAAACACAGATTTTTATTTGTGCAGTTAGGCGATGTGTAAAATTTATCGTCCCAATCAATGTCCTTCAAATAGGTGTACATAAACAAACCGTCCGGTTTGTAAATGAATATTTATTTATTCACATTCACGTTAAAAATTATATTTTTAACGATCCAACTATTTTATTCAACCTATGAATATTCTATTCGGTTCATTTATTAAATAAAATGTTATCTTTATTTTTCTAACTTATTTTTAGAAAATTTCGGCGGTATAAAGGCACGATACTAGAAACGGGACAAGGCCTAGCCTTATCCCCGGTCTAGTGAAGGCCCACGCCATTCACACATCAATCAAATCAATTTCATTTCACCAAACAATTCAATTCAAACCAAATAATCTAACCAACTACACAACCAAACAAACAAGTCCATGGTATGTGGACGATTGTGTCGGGTGCTACTAAACACCGTCTGCATCCTAGTATATATATATTACTAGAAAAGAAATTGAAGAGTGAGAAATTCTCACCGATAGCTATCCAATACCACGACTCTTCATTTATAGAAATCTTCATCGTTTTGCCTCTTGTTACTTTTCACTGCCCGTATTCTCTAAATATATAAAAATCACATTTTTACTTTGATATTCAATATATAAAAATCGAATTTTTACTATGCTATTCTATATATAAAAATCAAATTTTTACTTTGCTATTCAATATATAAAAATCGAATTTTTACTTTGCTGTTCAATATATAAAAATCGAATTTTTACTTTGCTATTCAATATATAAAAATCGAATTTTTTACTTTGCTATTCAATATATAAAAATCGAATTTTTACTATACTATTTTATATATAAATATCATATTTTTACTTTGCTATTCAATTTATAAAAATCGAATTTTTACTATACTATTCTATATATAAAAATCATATTTTTACTTTGCTATTCAATATATAAAAATCGAATTTTTACTTTGCTATTCAATATATAAAAATCGAATTTTTACTTTGCTATTCAATTTATAAAAATCGAATTTTTACTACGCTATTTCATATATAAAAATTGAATTTTTACTATGCTATTCTATATATAAAAATCGAATTTTTACTTTGCTATTCAATTTATAAAAATCGAATTTTTACTATGCTATTCTATATATAAAAATCGAATTTTTACTATACTATTCTATATATAAAAATCATATTTTTACTATGCTATTCAATATATAAAAATCTTATTTTTATATAATTAAAAATTACTTCTTTGCTGGATTAAAAATCAAATCTTCTTCTTATTAAAAATCCAATCCTTCTACTTTATAAAAACTCGATCTTGCTACTTCAAAAAATCGTATTTTCACCATGTTATTTCATGATAAACGTCGTATTTTTCTTCGCTACTTTTTATATAAAGGAAAATCGAATTTTTACTATGTTATAATTATAATCTTTATATGCATTTTCATATTTTAAAACAATAGAAATATATATATATATATATGGAAAACTAAATTAGCCAAAAATAAAATAAATAAATAAAAACTTAATGTTCGGATTAGGGCTAAGGATGTCGGAAGCCGGAGGGTGGTGCGGAGGGTCGAAGAGGGCGCAGGGGGGGGGTCGCGGGTGGTCGTAGGCGGTGGGGACGACCGATAAAGTCGAGGGAGGGGCTTGCGTTTTGGGGTAACGGAGGGGCTGTAGGGGGAGAGGGACGGCGAGAAGAGGGGGATGGCCTTGGTGGAGCTCCGGCGATGGGGAGGTCGCCATCGATGGCGGTGGCGGCAGCAGAGAGGGAGGGGGGACGACGCGATTTCTTTTGGGTTTATTTTTTTTCTGTTTTGATTTCGAACGAATGGGGGGGCAGAAGAGTTTAAGGGGGAGAGAGAGAAAGGAAGTTTCCTTCTTTTTTTTATTAATTATTTTATTTATAAAAAGTTGACTTTTACATACGACCTTTAAACGAGGCCCATTGCTTGTCGTCCATAGCGTATTACCCCCATTCCGAACACAATGGGATATGTATCATAAGCTGATTCGACTGTTTCGATCAGTTTTCGTCAAAATCAACATATAACTCTATATATTGAATTTGAACGCGCATTTTGATTTACCGGGGTCACACTCTAACTCTATAAATTGCAGAAAAATATTTTCTAGCTTTGTATTGACGATACGGTCCTAACAAAACTAGTTTCGTCGAATTCTGAGACCGTTTGAAAAATGGCCATTTTCCAGTCGATTAAAATCAACTGAAACTGGTCAAACGCGTTTTCCTTTGCCACGCTCACATTTGATTCGAAAAATTATGAAATTTGAAACCTAGCAATAACTTTACATCACGGATCCAACAAAAGTGGTTTCGTCGAAATCCGAGGTCGTTTGCAAAAATTCCATTTTTAAGGGCCTGAATTCCATAGCGACTATTCAAAATTTTCAACTGGACATATCTTTTGATTCCCGCTATGAAATTTCGATTTTTCGGATTCATTGGAAAGATATTCACAATTTGATCCCATTATTTTTGGTTTCATTAAAATCCGGATTATTCTGCACCCGGTACATTCAATTGAAGTTTGAAATCGAATTATCGAACTACCGCGCCATTTTCAATTCTTTTTATAAATATAAATAAATAATTACATTCTATCGTCAATCTATATAACTATATACGATTGAATTATATTCAAAAGAAATTTTCTCGCCGATATTATTTAAAATAATTCATTTTAAATAATCAAAATTCGCTAAAATTGCCGAAATAAAAATTTTAAACTGGCCCAGATTTTCGGGTTGTTACAATCTCCCCCACTTAAAACTTTTCGTCCCCGAAAAGGAACAAAGTCGAAAGTGGTTTGACTAATCAACTCTACGTTCGATCTGGCTTTCATTCTCCAACTTTCCAGTTTCTGAGAATTTTCAAATTCTTCAAAAATTTGGCTAACACCCTAAATTTTCGAAAAATTTCGCCATAACCTCCCCTGCACCAGGAGCCACGGGAAAATCCCGAAATTGCCATACAGGCCTTCTGATCTCAAAAAGAAAAAGAAAAAGCCAAGCGGCTGACCAGTAGGCTCATAAAATCATCATCACCCAAACAAAACAGTAAATTATATAGTAAACATGTACCTATTTGTCGGGCAAACAAATTTTATTCTCTGCTCTAGCCTCCTTGCTATGACCTGTTCAATGTAAGTACATGTATATGCAAGCAAATGCGACAAATTTTCAATACAATTCAATATTTGATACAATTAGGCGTAATGGTTCAAAATTATCAAACAAATAAACAAACAACACAAACATCAATCAATTAGTTGATTAGCTTTTGAAATTCATAATTTTGATACATAGTCAAAAAATCAAATTTTTGATGCCAAATCACAACAATAGGCCCTATCTAATTTTGGTTCTCACACCAGCCAATAGGAAATATATAGAAATCTCACTTTCGTCACTCGAATATAAACACTGATGATGAGGCCTCATCATCAGAATCATCTCCGGGCGACTAGAGTGTGATTCCATATCTATCCAATATATTAAAATTTCGAACACACGTTTGCAAGACGTATATGCAAAATCTCTATATATTGGACTGTCCTAATCAATATGAAATAAATAATCAAATACGAATAATTGATTTTAATTTTCAAAACAAAAATTGTTTTCACTTTAAAAATATACTATTCACACTCGTTCTAGGATACTACTGATCCCATCTCTAACGAGTCCTTCCCGTTGGATATTACTATTCCAGTTTCTGATGAATTCTTTCGTAAGGTTCTAATGTGTCATGTTCTCAAAGCTTTGTAAACCAAAGCTCTGATACCAACTGTGAAAACCCGAAACTTCCCCGGTGAGGAAAGCGCGGATAGTTCGAGAACAAACCACAACAGAACGCAGACGGAAGAACATTTCATTGTATATTACAACAATGCATCAGATTACAAGAATATACAGAGTATAAATGAATATTACACAGAAATATCAGAGATTTAAATTACATTAAAATACATAGCAACGGAAAATAATACAACACACAACTAGAAGAGATATACAGATACAAAGCTTTCCGGATATCATTCCAGCTGTAAACCAGGATCCTGTGAATATAAATCTGCAAAACCAAAACTAGTAGCTGCCCGTGTCGAAAATAAGGGCACCCAGAGTTTAGGTTAAAACAATAAACTCCAGGTCAATCATGTGACTGGTGTGAGAACTAAAACAGTTATTAATCTTTACTTTCAAAATAAGGTAAATCAAGGGACCACGCTGTATAACACGGAACGGGTTTCCTCCCAAGAATACCAGTGCATAAAACAATAGCGCAATGCTAAATAAAGAAAAATGAAGCTATTATAAGACCCTGGTCCTATCACACAATGCAACGCAAGCCGGGGGATAGGGTTTTTACCTTATAATAGCCAAGAATGCTTGATACGTTTAAAAGAAATCATTTGATACTATTATAAGTGTATAGTGTATAAAACAACTTCAAATCATAAGTATCAATCATAGGCGGCATGAATGCCCCATACCACTATGTCGCCATATATAGGTTATACAATCAAAATCGCAAAGTCACGTATTTGGAAATTGGATTTCCGTCTGTGAACCGAGGCCAGGGATCGTCCTCTACCGATTTGAGACGCTTTAGCCCGTGTCTCAGGAATAGAACGCATCGTCCCTTGGAGCGACAGGGCCGGTCCACCGATGTGGATTAAAATGCCTGAACACTGCGTTTCCCCGCCCTTTGGGGCGTAGGTGAGCCAACTGAATGACTCCATCGGACCCGGATCGTCCGATCAAACCGAGGCGCCTCGCAACAGCAACAACCACACAGGTGAAAAGTATATAAATGTCAGGGCTGGTAGGTCACTGACACCACCCTAGCTAGAAAGAAACGCATGCCCTCCCTGAGGTCGTCTCCCGTTTTTGGTTCACAACCGAGGTGCGAGGCTCGCGAATCAACGTTCCACAAAGCTATGCCACACAGGCTGTGCTTTGATCATCACCACAAGACTTTGCTTTTCAATAGAAGCCTCGATCAATTGCATCTTAGCATGCCACACAGGCAATTCACTCCATGTGTTTGATATCCATCAGTATATAACCCCTGAGCTCGTACGTCTCAGAGAAGGGCGTTAAGCAAGAGAATAAATTCTCCACCGCCAAACAGATATATATTTAATAGAGATCAATCACACAGACTAAAATCCAATGTCAGACACACAGTCCATTTACAAGTTCGTTCTGGGTCTGAACGAAACCGGAGGCACCTAGTACCCCGCATATCCATCGATCTCCAAGTACGTCTGGACGATCACCAACTGTTTCCATCTTCTTGGGTGTACAGCCCAATCAAGATCATCAGTAATTACCCAAACAACGTGAAGACTTCCGGTCTTCGACCACCGTCTTCATCTTCGATTTATCGTCGTATCAATTATTCAGAATGGGATAAACCCGGTCTTTCCGAATAACTCACGTATATTTTAAATAAGTGTTACACAAACACAACATACGCCTCATTCCAATTCATCAGTCACTAACTGTAAATTAACAAGAGAATAGTTCCCCATATATTAACCCCGAAGGCCGAAACCAACATCAGATCAATATCCAGAAAACCATTCTGCTTGGCTAACCGACAGTTAGTTTCTAAATTTCATATTCATACGGAAAGGTTCCCATTAATTTTATCAAAGATAAATTCCTTGAATTTATTCTCGAATCTTCTTTTGAATTTCGATTCAACTAGTCGGGATTAACGAACCTTACCGAAGTAATCATTTGTTTTAATTTCCCAATCCCAACCTATTCGTCCCATGAAGTAAAACTGGTAATACTTCATATCTAACACCACGGCGTTATCGGTAAATTCAATTACCATTTCACGTTCAAATCTAATTAAAGATTTAACCATCGCCTGGAGCAGAACTGGTGATACTCCATTCTCGATTATTTCAATCTAATTAAAGATTCATTAAAACTCCACTTAGTTTTAATCGTTAAATGGGTTAAAGAATCGGTGTCATTTAAAACACGGTTCACGATAAACCCAAAACCACATTCCATTAATTATCGGATTAAAGAAGAGTGTTATTTAAAACACTGTCCATGATAAACCCAAAAATCAATATCAATTCAATTCCAATTAAATATTATTTAATTGGTACACTTCATTAAATCTAAATAAAAAGATTTAATCTTTTCTCAACTGGGTTCAAGAATAGTATTAGTCAAGACACCATTCACGACAAACACAAATCACATTTGATATTAAATACAAGGCTCTGAATAGAAAATATATCGGCTTATATTCAATATCAAATTCTGCGACTAACAGATATCGTATTGGAAATAACGATATATATATCTATATATTCCAAATTTCCATAACAACATCTGTATAATCACGAAATCCAACATCGAAATATTCCGAAGACAATTTCGATTCAAATCCATTCCAATTCAATCATTGGAAATTCTGGTTATTTTCAAAAACCGTTTCAAAGTCAATTTATTTATTTAAAAATAAATGGAATTATAATTCTAGTTCAAAACTAGTTCATTTCGATAAAAATCTATTTTTATCTTTTCAAATATGGAGTTTTTCATCCCAATTTTTTCCAAATCATTTCTTATGATTTTACACTAATTATTACTATTTTTAATAATTTTATCAAGGTTCGTACAGTCGATTTCCATCAACGGCCATCGAACTGCACTTACAACGACCTTTTTCAAATTTGATTTGGACATAATTCCAAATCCAACCGTTAGATTTCTAATTTCTAATATTCGTTAGAAATCTCTTTTCGATACGAACCCAACGGTTCCGGTTTTAGGAGAATCCGACGGTCGGATCTCCCGCAATAGCCATTCGAAGTCAATGGTCAAAATTCGCGAACTGCCGCGGCGCGACGCGTTCTATTCAGGCCATTATATTATATATATAATATATATAATATATACTTTGTTGATTTCTATTTAAAACGAAATTTATAAATCGATTTAAATTCATTTTCAGAACGGTTTCTACTTCTTTTTCAAATTCAAATCAAAATTGAATTTTCCCTTACTAATTCGTTTTAAATTCATTTCAAATTGATTTCAATTCAAATCGATTTTTAATTCAATTTCAGTTCGTTTTCAATTAAATTTCGACTCGTATTCAATTCTATTAAATTTCAATTCGAATTCATTTCTATTCAAATTCAAATCATTTCAGTGTATTTCAAATTTCAAATCAATTCAGTTTAATCCGAATTTCAATTCACTTTAAATATAATTCGAATTTCAATTCATTTCAATATAGTTCGAATTTCAAATCTATTCAATTTCAAATCTATTCAGTATTCATTGAAGAATGAATAAAATCGATATAAATATTGTTCACATCAAAATGGCGTCAATCTAACCAACACGGCTTCATATGTTTCTATTTTCAAATATTCTATTTCAAATATTTCTATTTCAAATATTTCTCTTCAAATATTTCTATTTCAAATATTTCTATTTCAAATATTTCTATTTTAAATATTTTTATTTCAAATATTTCTTTTTCGAAACTGGAATGAGGCCCAATCAATTACCATATAATGTTAATTATATGGATTTTCTACAACACATGTATATATCAACAACGATGAATAATCAACCATCATCCAAAGTGCATTCTACACTGTATAAGCATCAAATATAAATATTCAACGCTTATAACAGTTTGTCAATCAATCGATCGACATACAACTAACAATCGGGATTAGTGTACGTCAAATATCATCCCAATACCTGTGTGGGGTTTCAAGCAATCAAACACAGATTTTTATTTGTGCAGTTGGGCGATGTGTAAAATTTATCGTCCCAATCAATGTCCTTCAAATAGGTGTACATAAACAAACCATCCGGTTTGTAAATGAATATTTATTTATTCACATTCACGTTAAAAATTATATTTTTAACGATCCAACTATTTTATTCAACCTATGAATATTCTATTCGGTTCATTTATTAAATAAAATGTTATCTTTATTTTTCTAACTTATTTTTAGAAAATTTCGGCGGCATAACGACACGATACTAGAAACGGGACAAGGCCTAGCCTTATCCCCGGTCTAATGAAGGCCCACGCATTCACACATCAATCAAATCAATTTCATTTCACCAAACAATCCAATTCAAACCAAATAATCTAACCAACTACACAACCAAACAAACAAGTCCATGGTCTGTGGACGATTGTGTCGGGTGCTACTAAACACCGTCTGCATCCTAGTATATATATATATATATATATATATAACTAGAAAAGAAATTGAAGAGTGAGAAATTCTCACCGATAGCTATCCAATACCACGACTCTTCATTTATAGAAATCTTCGTCGTTTTGCCTCTTGTTACTTTTCACTGCCCGTATTCTCTACATATATAAAAATCACATTTTTACTTTGCTATTCAATATATAAAAATCGAATTTTTACTATGCTATTCTATATATAAAAATAGAATTTTTACTTTGCTATTCAATATATAAAAATCGAATTTTTACTTTGCTATTCAATATATAAAAATCGAATTTTTACTTTGCTATTCAATATATAAAAATCGAATTTTTACTTTGCTATTCAATATATAAAAATCGAATTTTTACTATACTATTCTATATATAAAAATCATATTTTTACTTTGCTATTCAATTTATAAAAATAGAATTTTTACTATACTGTTCTATATATAAAAATCATATTTTTACTTTGCTATTCAATATATAAAAATCGAATTTTTACTTTGCTATTCAATATATAAAAATCGAATTTTTACTTTGCTATTCAATTTATAAAAATCAAATTTTTACTATGCTATTCTATATATAAAAATCGAATTTTTACTATGCTATTCTATATATAAAAATCGAATTTTTACTTTGCTATTCAATTTATAAAAATCGAATTTTTACTATGCTATTCTATATATAAAAATCGAATTTTTACTATACTATTCTATATATAAAAATCATATTTTTACTATGCTATTCAATATATAAAAATCATATTTTTATATAATTAAAAATTACTTCTTTGCTGGATTAAAAATTAAATCTTCTTCTTATTAAAAATCCAATCCTTCTACTTTATAAAAACTCGATCTTGCTACTTCAAAAAATCGTATTTTCACCATGTTATTTCATGATAAACGTCGTATTTTTCTTCGCTACTTTTTATATAAAGGAAAATCGAATTTTTACTATGTTATAATTAAAATCTTTATATGCGTTTTCAGATTTTAAAACAATAGAAATATATATATATATATATGTGGAAAACTAAATTAGCCAAAAATAAAATAAATAAATAAAAACTTACCGTTCGGATTAGGGCTAAGGACGTCGGAAGCTGGAGGGTGGTGCGGAGGGTCGAAGAGGGCGCGGGGGGGGGGGGAGGGGGTGGTCGCAGGCGGTGGGGACGGCCGATGAAGTCGAGGGGGGCTCGCGTTTTGGGGTAATGGAGGGGCTGTAGGGGGAGAGGGACGGCGAGAAGAGGGGGATGGCCTTGGTGGAGCTCCGGCGATGGGGAGGTCGTCATCGATGGCGGCAGCAGATGGGGGGGGGGGGGGGGGCAACGCGATTTCTTTTGGGTTTTTTTTTGTTTTGATTTCGAACGAACGGGGGGGGGGGGGCTGAAGAGTTTAAGGGGGAGAGAGAGAGAAAGGAAGTTTCCTTTTTTTATTAATTATTTTATTTATAAAAAGTTGACTTTTACATACGACCTCTAAACGAGGCCCACCGCCTGTCGTCCATAGCGTATTACCCCCATTCCGAACACAATGGGATATGTATTGTAAGCTGATTCGACTGTTTCGATCAGTTTTTGTCAAAACCAACATATAACTCTATATATTGAATTTGAACGCGCATTTCAATTTACCGGGGTCACACTCTAACTCTATAAATTATAGAAAAATATTTTCTAGCTTCGTATTGACGATACGGTCCTAACAAAACTAGTTTCGTAGAATTCTGAGACAGTTTGAAAAATGGCCATTTTCCATTCGATTAAAATCAATTGAAACTGGTCAAATGCGTTTTCCTTTGCCACGCTCACATATTGATTCGAAAAATTATGAAATTTGAAATCTAGCAATAACTTTACATCACGGATCCAACAAAAGTGGTTTCGTCGAAATCCGAGGTCGTTTGCAAAAATTTCATTTTTAAGGGCCTGAATTCCATAGCGACTATTCAGAATTTTCAACTGGACATATCTTTTGATTCCTGCTATGAAATTTCGATTTTTCAGATTCGTTGGAAAGATATTCACAATTTGATCCCATTATTTTTGGTTTCACTAAAATCCGGATTATTCTGCACCCGGTACATTCAATTGAAGTTTGAAATCGAATTATCGAACTACCGCGCCATTTTCAGTTCATTTTATAAATATAAATAAATAATTACATTCTATCGTCAATCTATATAACTATATACGATTGAATTTTATTCAAAAGAAATTTTCTCGCCGATATTATTTAAAATAATTCATTTTAAATAATCAAAATTCGCTAAAATTGCCGAAATAAAAAATTTAAACTGGCCCAGATTTTCGGGTTGTTACAAGTTATTAAGGTTTGAAGTTTGTATTTGCATAAGAAAAATATATGAATAAAATAAGTCCAGAAAATTCAAAACAGCTCAAAATCCAGAAAATTGGGGGAGTGGGAAAATTCCCACCTAGGGGGGTCGACCCCCCTGCGGCAGATCTGGGCAGATTAGGGTTTCTCCTGATGGCTATATATATGGCCTCATTTCTCTTGTTTCTCCACACCAAAAATAATGGAGAACTAGATGCTGCCTCTGCCCAGATTAAATCAAGTCTTTTCTTCTTCAACAATCAACTAGAGTTGTTCAAGTTTAGAGATCTATGGTTCAACATCAGTAACCCTTTCTTCTATTTTTCTAGATCCAATCATGGTGAGCTTACGTTACTTTAGATCTAAATGTTTAAAGGTAAATCTTGACATGACTATAACTTGGATCTATGCCTGTGACCATTTGAATCATATCAGATCTGTTATAACCTGTTTATCTAAGTTATTCTGACATGACTATTGAACTAGATCTGAATCTATACTATTTATCATGTTAGATCTGCCACTGTTTATAGATCTAATTCACTGTTTAGATCACCTCATGCCTGTTCCTATTATGTTTGTGGCTAAATTAGATATTAGTTAGATATCTAATTCATTGTTTAGATCTCATCATGCTTGTTTAGGATGTCTCTATCATATTAGAATCTGTTTTATTGCCACATGTTCATCAGATCTGCTCCTATATGGTTATCTTGTCATTATGCCACTATATGTTTATACCTATTTCTGCCATTATATGTCAATCTTATGAGTATAATCACTTCTTTCCTCTTCCTTTCATCTTTTCCCTTTTATTTTTATAGTCAGTCTACCTTCGAGCCTAGGCATCCGTTGAAATATGCCAACGTGTTAAATTGGGAACGAGGTAAAAACATTAAAATTGGGGCATAATTTGTAATTGTTTATTGGGCATAACTTGAATGAAATATATGAACATGAATTTGGGACATAAATCAACTTGTGATTAAAGACCTTAATTTGGGGTATATGGTTCATTATGAACATAACTTGGGAAAGGGGCATGAAAACCTATAACGACATAGCAACAGTTGATTAATAGCACAAATGCTTAGAATTGCAGTAATTAGAAACTGTAACCGCACTTAGACACAAGGTTAGATTATACTTGTGGTGGAAGTCTGCCTGGAACCGACCGGCATATCCAGCGACCAAAAGTGGTGAATCTAATGTGAGGGGTCTAAGTGTATAAACACGAGACGTGGTAAGACACACGGTTAAGTCTGACTTGTGGAAGAAGTCTGCCCAGAACTGACCAGCATATCCAACATCCACAAGCGGTAGGCTTAATGTGAGAGGTCTAGCACATTATAACCATAAATGAATATGGTAATGAATTGGAATACTTAACCTAGTTGAATCCATAGGGATTGTATGAACATATAACTTGAGTAGGGGTTAAGTAAACTTGTGTGAAACAGTGGGTGGGTTAAGTAAACTTTGGGTGGATGGGTAATATTTATATATATAGGCCCACAAACTTAACCTGTGGGGTTATGCAATCTTTTACTCTGGTATGGAATAACCTATGGAAAATCTAGTGGGGATGCAAGCATATGGGGAAGCTTGTATCATCTTGTGTGGGACCTTTTTCCAGTCAGTAACCCATATACAGGTATCAAACGAGTACTCCGAACTAGGTCGGAGTCGGGGAACGCTTACTGGGCTGATTGTAAAAGATCCAAACGTGGGGGGACGGTGTGGGTAGCAGCGCATTCTGATGGGATCATGGGCGTGCATGGGTCCGACAGAGGAGGTTTAGATGATGTGACATCAATAGATATGGTTGTGCACATCCTAAAAATGAAGGGTTTCCATTTTTGGAAGTGATACGTCCTACTGTGGGGCCAACATAGGGTAGCTACGGAGTAGGGAGATGATCGATTGTGGTAGTAATTAGGGTACAACTAGACTCTGGTATGGTTGAGGAGCCCGCTAATACCCTTAGGGGTAACTCCGGTATGTTGGGTTGCCCGTGATTGTATGGGGTGAAAACCTCTCACTAGAAGTACACCTAAGTCTACCATCTTATACTTGTTGGGGATCATCTTGTTAATAAGACACTAGTATTGGTGCAGAGAAATCATTAGAGAAGCGCGATATACTCTATCATGTTTGTCCTATTTACCTTGTCATGCCTGCCTATTATGATGTTATCTCTCTTATACACTTTATACGCCTGTCATGGTACTTTTACTTATTTATATGGTAAAAGTAACTGGACTCGCCAGACTTTATGTCTGACCCATTTTGTTTCCTCTTCTTTCTCTTCCATTCCCCCCTTCCCAGGTTCTCAGGGTGGGAATACTCAAGCTTGATCAGGGTTCTACTCGCATTCTTCTTGGAGCTGCTTAGATGTATTGCTCAAGTTCTTATCTCTTCTACTATGGCTATGTTATGGGGATTATGCTTCTTTTATTACTATACTCTGATGTTTTAAGTACAAGACAGAAATTTTAATGATGTACTGGGTTTTATGTTTTTCAGACATATGATGTAACCATGTTTTAAACTACGATGCTTTATGATTAATAAAGTTTTAAATTCCGCTGCTATTTCATATATGTCTTGTAATGTTTCAGTTTCTATTTCCCTTTACCTATAACGCTTCATGAAACTTAATGCATTCTGTTAATGAATGACATTAATGGATATGGGGTGTCACAATGCCAATTATGACACACATTATTTTTGTAATTTACATTATTATATTTATATTTTAATTATATCTATATGTGTGTTGTTCATATATGTCAATATCCAAGATTTGATTTTCTATTTTAAACTTTGGCATTATTCCCATTAATTCCCTTTTAATGTTACTTATGACATGCGCTGTCATTTAAAAGGAATGTTGCAATATTGATGTTAATTGCTTTCAAATTCAAATGCATATTGTTTATACAATTAATGTGTGAATCGTTTATTAATTTCATTTTCTCTTCTGTTTCTTTTTTCAAATACTATTTATATACCATTGCGCATTTAGTTTGCATAGTGGAAACTGTTTATTTATTTCTCATTTTTTATTATCCGTTTTTTTTCAAACTTCAAATGCACATTAATCGCATAATTATTTTAACAACCTTGGACATATTTATTATTTAAAAATGTGGGGTGTTACAACTAAGGTAGTTACCTTGGTCGATCTTGTTATATTATCATGTTTCTGTTATGAGTTACTTTTATTGTACTTTGATTATGCGCATGCTCCTTATTTGCAGTTACTGGAATTACAAGATCCATACCTGGACGAGTTGGGTTTTGATTTTTTTTATTAAATTCGAGCTAAGAAAAGTGCAGGTTG
This sequence comes from Allium sativum, assembly GCA_030737875.1. Lineage (NCBI taxonomy): Eukaryota > Viridiplantae > Streptophyta > Magnoliopsida > Asparagales > Amaryllidaceae > Allium > Allium sativum. Next base: position 13,106,415 of record JASFAX010000033.1, read on the forward strand.
TTACAATTGGTATCAAATCTTAGGTTTAGACGATCAGAGGAATCAATAATTAGGATTCAAAAAGAGTACGTATCGAAGCTTTCTTTATATTTTCTTTGGATCTTTGTCCTTAGCACTAAAAAAATTTGATGATGAAGTGGTCCCGATCATATTTAGTTGTAATGGCTTTATGAGACTACCAGTCATAAATATTTTAGAGTATGAGTTTCTTGCCAACCCCAATTTACCTCACGGTGCACTTGGAATTTCCTTTAGGAGCATGACAACGACATATGGCGAAACCAATGGACGTTAGTTTTATAACTGGATGAAAAGCTAGCTACCCTTGATATAGTCACAATTTTTGGTTTTGGTTTTTTGTTTGGGAGTTCCAATCGAAGTCCTTTTCTTGGTTTTGAGTAAATGGGACAATTGTGTTAATATGTCATATTACTCCAGAATCTTGGTAAGAGGTATATTTACTCGATACCATGGTACAGAAATCCAGATATTCTTTGTTTGAAATAACTATTTTGGGTTTCTTAGTATATTCATCGAGAATACTCTATTTTTAAATTCGTTTTTGAAACTGAGGGTTTCTGTAACGAAACGGTTTTTGATGACTTTGGTTGTCGACATAAACTCAATGACAACTAACCAAACATCGAAAAATACCGGTATTTAATGAAAGAAATTAGAGGGTGAGAATAGATAAGATAGAAACTTAGAATAGAAGAAGAAGAAGAAGATACAACATCAGAGTAACAAAAATCTTACAGCGGAATGAACAACATATAATATATAACATATCCTTGAAATAAAATCAGTATATGTATACAATAACATTATCAGAGTATAATACTTACAACACAGTGGAAATAACTATAGCTGTATAATCTTGAAGCCTCTTGCTCCAGCTCTTCAAGTATATCTATAAATTCCTGACTACTTGACTGCCCATACAAAATTGGGCACCCAAGAGTTTAGGGAAAATAAAACAAAATAAACTTCGGGTCAGTCATGGGACTGGTGTGAGTAAAACAGTTTAAAACAGTTCAAGCAAGTAAATGATATCTCATAAGACCACGCCGTATAACGGAACGGGTTTTTCCCTTATGAGAATCCAAATATCTTTATATCAAAAACTTTTGATATTATAATAATGTCTATCAACCACAATATAATAATCATCTAGCAGAAACACTTTTATCTCACGTTCTACATATATAGTATACAATCAAAACCGCAAGCACGTATTGGGTAATGGATTTCCAACTATGACAAGGTATGGAACCACCTTTCGCTAACACTGGGTTCAACAATAACATCTTGCAACCCAGCCACACATGACCGACCACTCATTTCGCTTGAGTGTACCGAATGTATATCACCAACGGTTGGGATCAGCAACCGTTTCCCGAATGGGACAGCATCGACAATAGATTTGTTTGAAGTAAATGAAACTCTAGATCAGGTGATTATACACCCTAATAGGTGCGACCTACATAGCCATGCTTCCTGCTCAATTTCTATCATTTCCCGGTTGTGAGGCTAGAGGCCACGCTTATCTCTGACAGATCACATGTTTATTCACTTTGAATGTCACATCGTCATACCCGCCAAATCACAAATTGATTTCCCTAAAAATACCACAGGTATACAGCTAAGAGAAACGAATTCCTCCGCTACCAAACATAAATACGTTTGAAGAGATGAACTTACGCGATCTATTGGATATACTCTGTCAGACCTTCTTCTATACAAGTTGTCCTAGGACAGGACAAACCGAAGGCACTATTCAGTATATCCATCTTAGGCAATCTTTACCTAAGATTTATACAACAGCCTTACACTTTACTCCGTCTTTAATATATTCAGCATACTTGATTCGCAACGCTTATGCCAATGGGGAGTGGTTCTTCGGATAATAATCTAAATGGTTTCTCCATATTAACAATGTTAAAATGGTCAAAACTTTGATAGTCGGTGATTTAACTATCAAATGAAAACATGTCTGTGTACACACAACGTTCTTATTTCCAAATGGAATTATCGATCCAATCATCAAACATATATATATATATATATTTCCTCATTTTCTATGTTTAGAAAATATACGTTATTAACACTGGAAAACATTTCCATGGCTTAATTACGTATCACTATTCTTCCACATCTATCAGACTCTAACTATAAACTAACAAGAGAACAACTTCCTAAGTATAAACCCCGAAGGCTGAAACCAACATCAGATCGATACTTAGAACACCATTCAACTTATTAATCTCTAGTCAGTTTCTAATTTTTGTTTAACTCCATTTTGATTAAATATGTTCGATTAACTCCTTTCGAATACTGAACTCGATTAACTCCTTTGAATACTGAATTCGATTAACTCCTTTTCATTAATTCTATTTATTTTCCCAATAAATATTCCTTTATTCAGTTTATTTTGTAAATAAATAATCCTTTATTTTATTTATTTCATAAATAAATAATCCTTTTCACATTTGTTTTACAAATCTTTTTTCTTATCTTTGTTTTACAAATAATTTCCTTTTCAACTCTTTGATTTTATAATTATCTCCTTTTATAAAATCCTTTACCTTTTATATATAAAATCCATTGATTTTATATAATAATTTATTTCAAAATTTACTTTGAAAATCCCCTTTTCTACATCCCAGTATTTCTTACGGTATTTAAAATACCAATTAACCATGATCGATATCATTCAACACACAGAATCCACAATAGATTTTATATCACATCATATATTACAATATATGAACAGAACAGTATAATAAATATTGAGGAGTCCAGTTGGACCCCTCCAACCTATTTCCCTGCATCCACAGATGTTAAACAATACGAATATAAAATATTCTGATAAACTGAATCAATATTCGATTAACGATTTATATATATATATATATATATATATATATATCGTTATCTATGATTTCAACCAATACACATGCAATTCAACCAAACAGTTAACACACAACAATCAACAGATGATTAAAAGTTCTAAAAATACGTTATAAAAATATAATTGTTTAGAGTTGGTGAGTTTTACTCACATTGGACGATCATCGTTAATAACGATAACCATCGCTCGATTTGATTCAGACGGACAATTTATTTTGCTATAAATTGTTACGAGCTTCGATTCACTCCCAGTTAGTTCCATTGGGTAGCCCTCTTCCATACGATCCCAACGGATCTTGTTTCGCTGAATTCTGATATCGTATTACGAAGTTATCGCATTAATAAGTTAGTACACATTTTAAATTAAACAAAACTTTAAATTCAATTTCAATTGGGGTTTTACCCTTTTCTTGGCCCATCACCCACCCATTAATACCCAAGCCCGCTCAACCACCTTTCTTCCTCAATCCAGTATCCATCCGCACTCAACCAGAAAAGACATGGCCGATTCTTTAAGCTCCTTTACAACTCATATACACCACCGAACCCCAAAGCGACATGACCAAATTAAACCCTATCAAATTATCTTCATCACCACCCCACTTATACTGAACTCGCACTCGACCTCCTTGTTTTCAAACTACAGTAGTACTCCATGCTTCAGTACGAAGCATCGACATTTTTATTTTCTAAAAATTCCCAAAAAATCCAACAAGGTGCGGTTTCACCCCTTAAATCCGAAAATGACTTCAAAAACATGAATCATTGCTTCAAGAATCAACAGAACCCAACCCTAACTCGCAAAGTACTCGCGCTGTAAATCATACAGCGAACGGAAATGGATCGAACCCACCCAAACTTATAACAATGTGAAGAGAAACTGTTGAGCATCTCATAAATATTTGTTTTATGATTTTACGATTTTGTTTTGAGTTTCTTTGGATTTTATTTGTGGCGGATTTTGTTTGAGGAAGTAAACCATGACGACGGGTTTGCTGTTGACTACGGGAAAAATAGGAATTAGGTTTTAGATGAAGGTGTGCTGTTTATAGAACAATTTAAATATTTTTATATTCGAACTTTATATTCGATTTTAATCCAACGTTGTTTATATTTGTCCTTTAAAATTCCTGTGATCACATACGATACCCAAAAATCATGAAAATTGACATACAACTAGAGTTTGACCCTACGGACCCAACGAAATTGGTTTTGTCGAATTCCGACTCCGTTTGCTCACACAGCGTATTTTTAAAGGTCAAATTATCGACTGTATTTCACATTAAAATCCCATACGGCCACACACTGACTTCAAAAATCACGGATATTGAAATCTAGCAATAATTTAACATTGCGGATCCAACAAATTTAGTTTCGTCGAATTCTGAGGTCGTTTGCAAAATTGGTTATTTTTAAAGTTCTAAATAACCCTTTTAAATATATAAATATATTTAAAAACAATTAAATTTAATATTTAAAAATAAATATTATCGTATACATTCATAATGGAATACCATACAGCTTCAGAATATTCCTATATAAATTTCTAACTCGATATTTCAAATCCCGATTAAATCAATACTCGATTTATAATGAAATTCCTTTTTAAAATATAAATAAATTATAAAGGAATTCCACAGCGACTTTTCTAAAATTTGATTTGGACATAAATCAAAATTTACATGACGAAATCTCGATTTTTCTCTTCCACTAGAAAAATATACTTCACCAGTTCCTAACGTTTCTTGTTTCATAGAAATCCGGCTTAAAACGAATTCTGTATATTCAGTTGAAGTTCAAATCGCCAATTAACGAACTGCCGCGCCATTTCGAGCTCGATTATAATTATAATATAATTATATGTTCAAACTTCGTTATTTAAATATATTTGTTATTCTAATTCAATTATAAGCTGAATTAAATATTTTAGATAATCCCATTCACACAATATTGTGAATTCACCCATTTTTGATTATTCCAGAATTAAATATATTATTTAATTATTATTTTAATTAAATATTCAATCATTGTTTAATTAAATGACCATTAAATTACTAAACCCTCATTTTAAATAATTAAATTAATTAATTATTATACCGTAAGAATACAGGTCGTTACAATTTCAAAGATTTTAAATTATTTTTCTAGAAAAAATATTTTTGATAAAATGAGAATTGATTATGAAATTCATGACAATAGTAATAAAAATATATGGTACGAGAACCTTATTTTATAAACAAAGTTCAATTTCGAAAATGTTTTCTAATTTTTTCTCTCGAATGGATTAAGGAAAAATTCAGATTAGCTTGGGGTATTTTCTTCTTAAATCTTTATCTTAACCTTACAGCAAGAAAGGGGATAAGTTCATATCAAATTCAATACAGAATACTAGCTGAAATATTTACGGGTATTCTTGAGATGTTGTGTCGTCGCATCCTTTTGTTGAAACTATTATGAATCTTGGAGGGATAGTTCAGAACTTGACGATGGTTTATGTCACCACCGCGTGAGGACGGTAATTATTTAGATCGTGTCAAAACTTAAGAGATGACATGGAACAATTGATATATTTAATCCGACCTTAATAGGGTCAAGGTTCAACCTTTATCTAAAATCCATTTAGCGATTGATCATTTAACCTTTAGCCTACAGTGGTCAACTATTCTAAGAGTTTTAGTATAACTTGAATCTAAGACTCAACTATAAAAGTTGCATCAAAATTACCCTTCTTAACCTTCTTTTCTCTATATCTCCTTCCGTATCTAGCCAAAATGTATCTTTATCTTCTTCCTCTTTCTTTATAGCTACCTTATCTCCATCTTTTACGTGCTAGTTTGCACATTAGATCTCGCCCTATTATTACTCGAAGATCTAAACCTAATTTCTTCTCTTTGACCATTTTTAAGCCTATAACACCTACTTGCATTATCTAATTTCCTAGAACCATTTAAGTCTCATCCCTAGAAAGACAACTTGTGATGACCTGCATTTTTGACTGTTCAAATAAACAATAATCACACATGTCGACTCGGTCAAATCCAAAATATAGGTAGTTATTGGGAAATTTTAAGAAAAGGAAAGAAAAAAGAAAAACATCATAGAATCTCATAGCGAAAGGACAAAATATAATAAACAAATAACATTTCATGAAGCTGGTAAAACATACATTTGATTATACTTTACAATAATTATCAGAGTTAAACTATCACACAACATACCAATAAATGCAGTGGAATAATACTAATAAATACGTCTGTCAAGATCTATCTTTATCTTCATAACAGGTCTTCGTAACTGAAAAACTCAGGTTGACCAATGGAAAACGAAAAGACAAAAATACTCGGATCAGAACTAAAATATTCTCATATCAGTAAAATCAAACCATGTAACAATATGAGTGTTAGAGATACTTACAATAATTCGCACCTCATATCAATGTGTTTGTGAGAGTAGCAACTTAAGAGATGTTACGGGAATTTCCATCTCCTAAGATCTGTTGAACTAGATACTATATGATACAATACACTATTAAAATAGTGTTTATAGTTAGATATACTGTTGAAAATAGTGTAAGAGGGATTACGGTTTTACCCTTACATCGTATATACATTGTCGTAAACACTGCATATAAAACACCATTTAAATGGTCGGTGGATAGGGATGCACCACTATACGACAATGTCAATCAAAATCGTAAGGGGATTGATCAGGATAATATGACAAGGCAACGGGGCTATACGCATAAATTGGATTCTACCAGATCGCGGACCCTAGTCTAATGGTGACACATAGTCGCAACTAGCTCCCACTTAGATAATAATCCCAAAAATGAAAAACACGCCCAACTAGTCATGGAGTAAGAGATATAGTATCGAAGAAGCATGTCTACTAAGAGGAGCTAGTTGGATAATGGAGTTTTGATGACAACAACCTTATTTCAATTATCATTATTAATTGATTATAAAATATAGACTAACATTTCTATCAAGAATATATATATATATATATATATATATATATATATATATATATATATTGTAACAACCCGGATTTTCAGAACCAATTAATTTTTTTTATTTTAGCTATTTAATGGATTTTGAATATTTAAAATGATTTATTTTGAATAATAACAACTAAAAATTTATTTAAATTGAAGTTAAAACGTATAAATTTATTTTAATTGTAAAACGAGCCTGAAATGGCGTGGTAGTTCGAAAATAGGATTCAAAATAAACTGAATTTCAGTAAAACCAAAAACATTTGAATCTGTTTAATTATATCTTCCTAATGAATGTGAAAAATCTAGATTTTATAATATAAATTGAAAGTTATGTTCAGTTTAAAATTCAGAATATTCTTTGTAGAATTTATATATATTTTATATAATATATAGCCTTTAAAAATAGCCATTTTGCAGCCGACCTCCGTTTTCGATGAAACCACTTTTGTTGGATCCGGAATGTCAAATTATTGTTATATTCCAATTTTCATAATTTTTGGAATTAATATGTGAGCGTTGCGAATTTAAACGCGTTTGGCACTTTCAGTTTGAATTTAATCGACTGGAAAATGATCATTTTTCAAACGATCTCCAAATTCGACGAAACTAGTTTTATTAGGACCGTATCGTCAAAACATAGCTAGATTTATTTTCTGGGTATTTTTGGAGTTAGTGTGTTGCCACGGTTAATTAAAATGTACATTGAAATCAATTTTGAATGTTAAATTAATTTATATTTGATTTAAAAGAAAACTGATCAAAATAATCGAATTGGTTTATGGGGCATATCCCATTGTGTCTGGAATGGGGGTAATTAGCTAGGGATGACAGTCCGTGGGTTTGATTTGGGGTTTGAATGGAAAAGTTGTTTCTTATGGAAAATAATAATAATATAAAATATATAAATACCACTTCGCCCAACCCTAATCCCCAAATCAAAAATCTTGTCATTCAAACTCCCATCCCCCGTCGCGCTCCAACCTCCAGACACCCCCAAGTCGCCGCCTCAGTCCATCCCGCCGCCGCCATCGCCTCCCCCCCACTGCCTAGCGCCGCCACCCCCTTCCTCTCTCTCCCTTCCATCTTCTAAAACCTATCACCACCAAATCCGTCGCCGCCATGACCCCCATTTCCTGCTTTCGACCACCTAAAGCGCTTCCGACCACCTGAAGCGCTTCCGACCCCTCAGTAACCCAAGCCGCCCCTCCTCAGCCCCTAACGCTGGCCGTGGGCCCCTCCACCACTAAAAATCCAATTTTTATACATTTTTAGTTTTGTAATAAACACCCTGACCTGTTTTAGCCCATATCTCCTAAACCGAGCCCCTATGTCCAAAACTCCACAATACCAAAAATGAAGATCACGATTTTCTCTTAGATTTGAGTATATGGAAGTCAGATTTTGGATTGCGGAATTGTTCAGAAAACACGTCCAAAGTCTGCTGTCCAAATACCATCTTTTAGCGATTTCTGGCGAAATGGACCAATTTCTGAAAAAAGGCAACTAGGCGAAAGTCGTCCGGAATGGCGCGTTTAAGCTAGAAAATAAAGACGACATGAAGATTGGAGATCGTTTGCAAAGTCTAGAATCAGAATAGCAAACTAGAGCATCGGAAAATAACGGCGGGGTGGATCCCAATGTGAGAACTTTTTTCACACTAATTATTTTACAGTTAAAAATATATTAGGATGCAGACAGGGATTAGAAGCCCCCGACACTATTTATTATACAAACCATGTTTGTTGTTTGGATTGCATTGTAGAAAATTGACTGTATTGTGATTAATAATTGTATTGGGGTTTGGTTATTTGGATTCATTATTGTGTATGGCACGAACCAGTATCAGGAGAGGGGTAGTGCTAGATATTACTCCAGTTTTAATATCGCGCTGTTATAATGCCAAAATTTTCTGAAATAAATATTTATTCATTAAAAATATCATTTTTAATGTGTATATGAACTGTATAAAATATTCATGTATTGAAATAAATATTTTATCGTTAAAAATATAATTTTTAACATATATATGAATGGCATAAAATTAACCTAAAATGAAAATAAATATTCGTTTACAAATCGGATTATTTGTTTATGTACACCTATTTATCTGATATTGATTGGAACGATAAATTTTACACATTGCCCAACTGCACAAATAATATTCATTATTTGATGGTTGAAACCCCACACGGATATTGGAATGATATTTGGGTTCAGTAATCCCAATTGTTTAGTTATATGTCAATCAATTGGTTGACAGACTGTTGTAAGCATTAATTATTTATATGTAATGCTTATGCAGTTGTGTAATGCACTCTGGATGATGGTTGATTGTGTATCATGTTTGTTGTGTACATGTGTGTATGAAATCCATATAAATAACATTATATGGTAATTGACTGTGTCTAATTCCAATTCAGAAAGAACGAATAATTTAAAATAACGAATATTTTAAAATAATATTCTGTAAAGGATAAAATATGATTTTGATGTCCGATTTGGGATGGACATGAAAATATTGAAATATGTAAAGCCGTGTTGGTTAGATTTGCGCCATTTTAACGCGAACGATATTTATATCGATTTTATTCATTTTTATAATGAACATTGAAAAGGAAATGATTTCAAAATCAGATATTTTGAAAATATTATCATTTAAATATTATAATTATAAGGAGTATTCAGTTTTGATTTAAAATTAAAATGAAAGTGGGAATTGTTTTAAAACAAATTTATAAACGTTTTATGAAATACGTTTTAAATGGAAATCGACGGAATATATATAATACACATATTATATATATTTAATGGCCTGAATAGAATGCGCTGCGCCACAGCCGTTCACGAATTTCGACCATTGACTTCGAATTGACATTACGGGAGTTCGACCGTCGGATTCTCCTAAGGCCGGAACCATTGGGATCGTATCGGAAAGAGATTTCCAACAAATATAAGAGATTTGAAATCTAATGGTTGGATTTGGAATTATGTCCAAATCAAATTTGGAAAAGGTCGCTGTAAATGCAGTTCGATGACCGTTTATGGAAATCGACTTAATGGGCCTTAATAAAATTATTTAAAATATTAATAATTTATGTAAAATCATAGTAAATGATTTGGAAAGAATTAGAATAAAAAATTCCATATTCGAAAAGATAAAAATATATTTTTATCAAAATGAACTAGTTATTAACTAGATTTGAAATCCAATAATTTTTAAATAAATAAATTGGATTTGTAGGTTTTTAATATAAACAGAAATTTCCAACTTATAAATTGGAATGGATTTGAATAGAAATCATCTTCGGGAGATTCCGATATTGGATTCTGTGACTATACGGATATTGTGGAGGAATTTGGAAGATGTATATATATATATATATATATATATATATATATATATATATATATATATCGTTATTCCCCATATGATATGTATTGGTTTTAGAATTTGATATTGAATATAAGCCGATATAATTTCTAGTAAGAGCCTTATATTTAATATTAAATTAGATTTTGGGTTTGTCGTGAATGGTGTCTTAAATAACACTATTATTAAACCTCGTGTGAGAAGAATAAATCTTTTAATTAAGATTATTAGAGTTTCCAATTATATTTAGTAATTGGAATAAAATGGAATGTGAGTTGGGTTTATTGTGAACTGTGTTTTAACGACATTCGTTCTTTAACCCGATTAACAGTGAAATATGATTTGGAATTCATATATCTTTTTATTAAGACTTAATGGAAATTTTCCAAAGTAAAGTTTTCTAATTTAATAAAATAAATTGGAACTGAATGGAATTCGATTTGGTAATAATATAACTGAGCTTCTGTGGAGGAAGACTGTTAATATATATGGAATTTAAAAGGCTTTGTCGTTATTCCATTTATATTATTAGTCGGATACGGAAATTGATATCGATTATATATATTTATCTGTTTTCCGTGAAGATTCCATAGTTAATGGCATGTGATTTTGGGTTTATCGTGAACTGTGTTTTAAATGACATTAGTTCTTTAACCTAGTTAAAGACAGGATTTCATTTCTAACATTGTATTTCGAACTGTATTATTGATCTCTGCTAAAAATATATCTGTTTGGTGGTGGAGAATTTATTCTCTTGCTTAACACCTTTCTCTAAGATGTACGAGCTTAGAGGTTATATATTGGAAGAAATCAGCAGTGCGGTGTAGATTGTCGATGTGGCATGTTTGTGTTTTCAAAGTTAAATAATCATTAAATAATGATTATTGGAATATTAAAACTAAGTGAAGTTTTAATGAATCTTTAATTAGATTGAAATGAGAATGTGATAATTTAAATTATCAAATTTGTGAAATGATCGAAAAAGGAGTACCACCAGTTTTACTCCAGGCGATAGTTAAATCTTCAATTAGATTTGAACATGAAATGGTTATTAATTTTATGTGAAAACCCGCAACTCCCCCATAAAGGAAAGCGTCGGATAGTTCGAGAACAAGCCACAACATAATGCATACATAAGAACATTTCATTGTATATTACAACAATGCATCAGATTACAAGAATATACAGAGTATAAATGAATATTACACAGAAATATCAGAGATTTAAATTACATTTAAATACATCGCAGCGGAAAATAATACAATACACAACTAGAAGAGATATACGGATACAAAGCTTTCCGGATATCATTCCAGCTGTAAACCAGGATCCTGTGAATATAAATCTGCAAAACCAAAACTACTAGCTGCCCGTGTCAAAATAAGGGCACCCAGAGTTTAGGTTAAAACAATAAACTCCAGGTCAGTCATGTGACTGGTGTGAGAACTAAAACAGTTATAAATCTTTATTTTTAAAAGTTAGGTAAATCAAGGGACCACGCCGTATAACACGGAACGGGTTTCCTCCCAAGAATACCAGTGCATAAAACAAACAGCGCAATGCTAAATAAAGAAAAATGAAGCTGTTATAAGACCCAGGTCCCATCACACAATGCAACGCAACCGAGGATAGGGTTTTCCCTTATAACAGCCAAAGAATGCTTGATACGGTTAAAACAAATCGTTTGATACTATTATAAGTGCATAGTGTATAAAACAACTTCAAATCATAAGTATCAATCATAGGCGGCATGAGCGCCCCATCCCACTATGTCGCCATACTAGGCTCTACAAATAAAACCGCAAATGTCACGTATTCGGAAATTGGATTTCCATCTATGAAACGAGGCAAAAGATAGTCCTCAACCGATTCGAGACTGTCTAGCCCGAGTCTCAGGTCAGAGCTCGAGTGACCTTGGAGCGACAGGGCCGGTCCACCGATGTGGATTAAACTTAAACCCTGAACATGCGTTTCGCCGCCCTTTGGGGCGTAAGTGAGCCAACTAAATGACTCCATCGGTTCGAGAACGACCGATCAATCTGAGGCGCCTCGCAACAGCAACAACCACATAAGTCAAACTCGTCAGGGCGTGTAAAACCACTGACGCCACTTTTTAGCTAGAAGGAAACGCATGCCCTCCCTGAGGTCTGTCTCCCGTTTTTGGTTCATACCGGGTGTGATACTCGCGAAGTAAACGTTACACAAAGCTACGCCACAAAGGCCGTGCTTTGATCATCACCACAAGACTTTGCTTTTCAACAGAAGCCTCGATCAATTGCCACTTAGGCATGCCACACAGGCAATTCACTCCATGCGTTTGATATCCATCAATATATAACCCCTGAGCTCGTACGTCTCAGAGAAGGGCGTTAAGCAAGAGAATAAATTCTCCGCCGCCAAACAGATATATATTTAATAGAGATCAATCACACGGACTAAAATCCAATGTCAGACACACAGTCCATTTACAAGTCCGTTCTAGGTCTGAACGAAACCGGAGGCACCTAGTACCCCGCATCCCCATCGATCTCCAAATACGTCCGGACGATCCCTAACTGTTTCCATCTTCTTGGGTGTACAGCCCAATCAAGATCATCAGTAATCACCCAAACGACGTGGAGACCTCCGGTCTTCGACCATCGTCTTCATCTTCGACTTATCGTCGCATCAGTTATTCAGAATGGGATAAACCCGGTCTTTCCGAATAACTCGCGTATATATTATAAAAGTGTTACACAAACACAACATACGCCTTATTCCAATTCATTAGTCACTAACCGTAAATTAATCAAGAGAATAATTCCCCAAATATTAACCCCGAAGGCCGAAACCAACATCAGATCAATATCCAGAAAACCATTCTGCTTAGCTAACCGACAGTTAGTTTATAAATTTCACATTCATAGGGAAAGGCTCCCATTAATTTTATCCAAGATAATTTCTTGAATTTATTCTCTAATCTTCCTTTGAATTTCAATTCAACTAGTCGGAATTAACGAACCTTACCGTAGTAATCATTGGTTTTAATTTCCCAATCCCAACCTATTCATCCCATGAAGTAAAACTGGTAATACTTCATATCTAACACCACGGTGTTATCGGTAAATTCAATTACCATTTCACGTTCAAATCTAATTAAAGATTTAACTATCGCCTGGAGCAAAACTGGGGGTACTCCATTTTCGATCTTTTCAATCTAATTAAAGATTCATTAAAACTCCACTTAGTTTTAATCTTTAACTGGGTTAAAGAATCAGTGTCATTTAAAAACACAGTTCACGATAAACCCAAAGTCACATTCATTAATTATCGGGTTAAAGAACGAGTGTTGTTTAAAACACTGTTCACGATAAACCCAAAAATCAATATCAATTCAATTCCAATTAAATATTATTTAATCGGTACACTTCATTAAATCTAAATAAAAAGATTTAATCTTTTCTCAACTGGGTTCAAGAACAGTGTTAGTGAAGACACCATTCATGACAAACCCAAATCACATTTGATATTCAATACAAGGCTCTGAATAGAAAATATATCGGCTTATATTCAATATCAAATTCTACGATTAACAAATGTCGTATTGGAAATAACTATATAAATATATATCTTTCAAATTTCCATAACAACATCCGTATAATCACGAATTCCAACATCGAAATATTCCGAAGACAATTTCGATTCAAATCCACTCCAGTGCAATCATTGGAAATTCTGGTTATTTTCAAAACCATTTCAAATTCAATTTATTCATTTAAAAATAAATAGAATTATAATTCTAGTTCAAAACTAGTTCATTTCGATAAAAATCTATTTTTATCTTTTCAAATATGGAGTTTTTCATCCCAATTCTTCTCAAATCATTTCTTATGATTTTACACAAATTATTACTATTTTTAATAATTTTATCAAGGCCCGTACAGTCGATTTCCAACAATGGCCATCGAACTGCACTTAGAGCGACCTTTTTCGAATTTGATTTGGACGTATCTCCAAATCCAACCGTTAGATTTTGAATTTCTAATATTCGTTAGAAAGCTCTTTTTGATACGAACCCAACGGTTCCGGTTTTAGGAGAATCCGACGGTCGGATCTCCCGCAATATCTGTTCGAAGTCAATGGTCGAAATTCGCGAACTGCCGCGGCGCGGCGCGTTCTATTCAGGCCATTATATTATATATATAATATATATTTCGTCGATTTCTATTTAAAATGAATTATATAAATAGTTTTAAAATCGTTTCAAAAGCAATTTCAACTTTCTTTTCAATTCAAATCAAAATTGAATTCTTCTTTATAAATTCGTTTTAAAATTCATTTCTATTCAATTCAAATTTCAATTCAATTTGAATTCATTTCAATTCGCTTTCAATTCAATTTAAATTCGTTTTCAATTCAATTCATTTCGAAATCATTTTCAATTCAATTCAATTTGAATTCGTTTTCAATTCAATTCATTTCAAAATCGTTTTCAATTCAATTCATTTCGAAATCGTTTTCAATTCAATTCAATTTGAATTCGTTTTCAATTCAATTCATTTCGAAATCGTTTTCAATTCAATTCATTTCGAAATCGTTTTCAATTCAATTCAAAATCGTTTTCAATTCGATTCATTTTGAAATTGTTTTCAATTCGATTCATTTTGAAATCGTTATATATTCAATTCATTTTGAAATCGTTTTCAATTCGATTCATTTCGAAATCGTTTTCAATTCAATTCAAAATCGTTTTCAATTCGATTCATTTTGAAATCGTTTTCAATTCGATTCATTTTGAAATCGTTTTCAATTCAATTCATTTCGAAATGAATAAAATCGATATAAATATCGTTTACGTCAAAATGACGTCAATCTAATCAACACGACTTCATAAATTTCTATTTTCAAATATTCTATTTCAAATATTTCTTTTTCAAAATAGTTGTTATTATCAAAATATTTCGTTCAACACATGACCAATCTCAATGGATGAGTACTGTCAACACATGAACCTTTATTTTATATTGATAAAGATGTAAATTTTATTACTAAAATATTTCGTTCAACACATGACCAATCTCAATGGATGAGTACTGTCAACACATGAACCTTTATTTTATATTGATAAAGATGTAAATTTTATTACTAAAATATTTCGTTCAACACATGACCAATCTCAATGGATGAGTACTGTCAACACATGAACCTTTATTTTATATTGATAAAGATGTAAATTTTATTACCAAAATATTTCGTTCAACACATGACCAATCTCAATGGATGAGTACTGTCAACACATGAACCTTTATTTTATATTGATAAAGATGTAAATTTTATTACTAAAATATTTCGTTCAACACATGACCAATCTCAATGGATGAGTACTGTCAACACTTGAACCTTTATTTTATATTATTCTTTATTTTCTAAATTGGAATGAGGCCCAATCAATTACCATATAAAGTTAATCATATGGATTTTCACACATCACACGTACATAATAGCATTGAAAAATAATCAACCATCAACCAAAGTGCACTACACTGTATAAGCATCAAATATAGATATCTAACGCTTATAACAGTCTGTCAATCAATCGATCGACATATTTAATCAATCAGGATGAGTGAACTTCAAATTTCATCCCAACACCCGTGTGGGGTTTCAAACAATCAAACACAGATTTTATTTGTGCAGTTGGGCGATATGTAAAATTTATCGTCCCAATCAATGTCCTTCAAATAGGTGTACATAAACAAACCGTCCGGTTTGTAAATGAATATTTTATTCACTTCACGTTAAAAATTATATTTTTAACGACAAAACATCTTATTTTAACTTATGAATTTCTATTCAGTTCATTCTTTAAATAAAATGATATTTTTATTTTTCTAACTTATTTTAGAAAATTTCGGCGGCATAACGGCACGATACTAGAAACGGGACAAGGCCTAGCCTTATCCCCGGTCTAGTGAAGGCCCACGCCATTCACACATCAATCAAATCCATTCATCTCACCTAACAATTCAATTTCAATCAAATAATCTAACTTATTTTTGCAATCAAACAAACAAGTCCATAGTCTGTGGACGATTGTGTCGGGTGCTACTAAGCACCGTCTGCATCCTAGTATATATATATAACTAGAAAAGAAATTGAAAGGTGAGAAATTCTCACCGATAGCTATCCAATATCACGACTCTTCATTTAGAGAAGTCTTCGTCGTTATCGCATCTTCGTCATCTTCGTTGCCCGTAGCCACTACATATATAAAAATCGAATTTTTACTTCGTTATTCAATATATAAAAATCGAATTTTTACTTCGTTATTCAATATATAAAAATCGAATTTTTACTACCATGTTATATAGATAAAAATCGAATTTTTACTACTATGTTATATAGAAAAAAATTATATTTTTACTACTATGTTATATAGATAAAAATTATATTTTTACTACTATGTTATATAGATAAAAATTATATTTTTACTACTATGTTATATAGATAAAAATTATATTTTTATCACGCTATTTTCCACCTAAAGATTTCGCCTTTTCTAAAATAAAGATTTCGCCTTTATAAACACATAGACTTCGCCTTTTCAAATTTGAAGATTTCATCTTTATAAAAATCTCATTTTTATTTTTCTACACATATAAAGATGATATTTTTAATATTCCTATCATATAAAGATTATATTTTTAACTTTCTACCTAACCAAAAATCATATTTTTACATCTTCTATATAGTAAAGACTATATTTTTAATACCTTAAAAATATAAAAGTCGTATTTTTATTACTTTAAAAATATAAAAATCATATTTTTAGTACTGCTATTTCTACTTACACAACGTATACTTACATTTCTAAAACAAAGTATATATTTATTATAAAATCCCATTTTTATATGCACAAACCAATATAATTGAAATAAATAAAAGAAAAACAAAAAGCTTACTTTTCATTGAAGAAATCGAATGACCGGAGAGGGAAGAAGCAAGGGGGAGGTCTGAGGTGTCACGCGGTGGGACAATCTTGGTCGGAGCGGCTGTCTTCAGTGGTTGAAAGGGGTGTGGGGGATTTCCGAGGAGGGAGAGAAAGAGAGGGCGGTGGTTGCTGGCTTGGAGAGGGCGAGGTCGGCGGCGGCGCGGCTGTCATGGGTGTGGGTGGCGACAGAGGGTGCTCGGTGGTGGTCTGAGGAGGAGAAGGGGGTTTCGTCTTTCAGAAGGGGAGAGGGAGAGTGGAGCGAGCGAGGGGGGGCACGTCGGAGGGCCTCCGACGAACGCGCGGCGGCGACAGTCCGCCTGGAGGCGGCAGATTCGAACGACTTCTTCGTTCTTCTTTTTTTTTGTTTTTTTTTGTTTTTGAATTTCTGAGCGAATGAAGAAATAGGGGGGGGGGGGGCAGAATGAAATAAGGGGGAGAGAGATATATATATTTTTTATTATTAATTAATTTAATTGCATAAAGTTGATTTTTACCTACGACCTCGAAACGAGGCCCACCGCCTATCGTCCATAGCATATTACCCCCATTCCGAACACAATGGGATATGTATCGTAGGTTGATTCGATCGTTACAATCAGTTTCCTTTGAATTTACATTTACATCACTATATTGAATTTTAAACGTACATTTCAAATTACCGGGGTCACATACTAACTAGAAAAATTCTAGAAAAATATTTTCTAGCTTCGTATTGACGATACGGTCCTAACAAAACTAGTTTCGTCGAATTCTGAGACCGTTAGAAAAATGGCCATTTTCCAGTCGATTAAAATCAACTAACCGGTCAAACGCGTTTTCCTTTGCCACGCTCACATATTGATTCAGAAAATTATGAAATTTGGAATCTAGCAATAACTTTACATCACGGACCCAACAAAAGTGGTTTCGTCGAAATCCGAGGTCATTTGCAAAATTCCCATTTTTAAGGGCCTGAATTCCATAGCGACTATTCAGAATTTTCAACTGGACATATCTTTTGATTCCCGCTATGAAATCTTTATTTTTCGGATTCGATAAAAAGATATTATCAATTAGATCCTATCATTTTTGGTTTCACTAAAATCCGGATTATTTTGCACCCGGTACATTCAATTGAAGTTTGAAATCGAATTATCGAACTACCGCGCCATTTTCAATTCTATTTATAATTATATATAAATATTTATATTCTAACGACGACGCATATAATATATACGTTCGAATTATATTCAAAATAAATTTCTCGTCGATATTATTTAAAATAATTCATTTTAAATAATCAAAATTCATTAAAATTGCCAAAATAAAAATTTTAAACTGGCCCAGATTTCCGGGTTGTTACATTTTACCAATAACACCGTAGTGTTAGATATTGAGTATTACCAATTTTTCTCTATGTGATGAATAGGCTGGGATTGGGAAATGAAATAAATGATTTCTTCGGTAAGGTTCGCTAATCCCGACTAGTTTCGAAAACCTTAATTTGTTTTAAATTGTGAAAAGAATATTTGAATAAAAGAATATTCTGGATTGGAATGAGGCGTATGTTGTGTTTTATTGCACTTGATTATAAGATACGTGAATTATTCAAAAAGGTCGGGTTTATATCCATTCTGAGTAATTGATTCGACGATAAGTCGATGATGAAAATGGTGGTTGAAGACCGAAGTTCTTCACATCGTTTGGATGATTACTGATGTCTTGATTGGGCTGTACACCCAAGACTAGTTAATAAGTAGTGATGGTCCAGACGTACTTGTAGATCGACCGGATATGCGAGGACCTCTCTCTTGTATTGGATATATGGGACGAGGAATAAGGTGCCTCCATTTTCATTCCGACCTAGAATGAACTAGTAAATGGATGTGTGTCTGACATTGGATTTTATTCTATGTTGATTGATCTCTATTAAATATATATCTGTTTGGTGGCAGAGAATTTATTCTCTTGATTAACACCCTTCTCTAAGACGTACAAGCTTAGAGGTTATATATCGATAGATATCAGTCGCATGGCGTGAACTGTCAGTGTGGCATGCTGAGATGCAAATGATCACGGCTTCTGCTGAAAAGCACAGTCTTGTGGTTGATGATCAAAGCACGGATTTAAATAGCATAGCTTTGTGTATAGCTTTAATTCGCGAGCCTCACACCTCGGTATGAGTCAAAACGGGATCGGACTACAAGAAGTGCACGACGTTTCTTTCTAGCTATGGGTGGTTTCATGATATGGATCCCGGAAATTTACATATTTTTACCTATATGGATGATGGATTGCGAGGTGCCTGGCATATATCGGTCACTACGGGGCCGATGGATAGGTCCGATAGGACCGAGAAACGTGTGTTCAGGAATAACTAATCCTCAAATGTAATGGAGGACCGACCCTGAAGCATCCAAGGGTTGCTCGTAGGTGTGATCGTGAGGCATTTGCTAGAGTGTCTTGAATCGGTGAGGAGCCATCCCTTGCCTCGAATTATAGATGGAATCCAATTTCCAATACGTGGCATTTAAGTTTTAATTGCAAAACTAGTATGGCGACATGATATATGGTACCCATACCGTCTATGATTGATACATTTATATTTGAAGTTGATTTTGACACAATACACTTATAATAATATCAAAATGGTTTGTTTTAAAAGTACCAAGCATTTTGGGCTATTATAAGGGAAAACACTATCCTCCGGTTTGCGTTGCATTGTGTGATAGGACCTGAGTCTTATAATAGATTATTTTTTCCAAAAAGCATTGCGTTGTTTGTTTATGCACTGTATTCTTGGGAGAAAACTCATTCTGTGTTATACGGCGTGGTCCCTTGATTTACTCTATTTTAAAGTAAAGTTTTAAATAATTGTTTTATTTCTCATGCCAGTCCCATGACTGAATCGGAGTTTATTGTTTTAACCTAAACTCTGGGTGCCCCTATTTTCCACACGGGCAGCTAGTAGTTTTGATTTTTCCAGATTTCTACTGTATAGGATCCTGGTTTACAGTTGGAACTATGTTCGGAAAGCTCTGTATTCGTGTATTTCTTTCGGTTGTGTTATGTATTATTTTTCCGCTGCTATGTAAACTATTTTAATATCTGATATTTTTCTTATGTATATTATTTATTCATACTCTTTTATATACTTGTACTCTGATGTAATTGTTGTAATAGCAATGAAATGTTCTTCTGTTTGCTTTCTTATTTATCGTATTCTCAACTCAATCCGGCCTTTTCCGTCTCTTCGGAGATTAGGGGAATTCAGATCGTTTCATTTTGGTATCAGAGATTTGGTTTACAGAGCTCGAGAACAAGGCACATTAGAACCAAATGAAAGAATTCATCAGAGATTGGATTAGTAATATCTAATAAGAATGACTCGTTAGAGATAGGATCAGTAGTATCCTAGAATGAGTTTAAAGAGTATTATTTATTAAAAACGAATTTAGTTTTGAAAATTTTATCTTATTATACGTATTTGGGTATATTATTTTATTTTATTTTGGACAATCGAGTATGTGAAGATTTTGCATATGCGCATCATGAATGTATATTCAAAGTCTTAAATATACTGGATGGATATAAAACCACACTCTAGTCGCTCGGGGATATTTCTGGTGATGCCCGGGCATCATCAGTATTTATGTTCGAGTTTCAAAAGTGGGATATCTATATATTTCCAATTGTTTGGTGTGAGAACCAAAACTAGATAGAATTTATTGTTGTGATCTGGCACTAAAAATATGATTTTTGACAATGTATAAAATTATATGTTTGAAAAGCTAATCAACTAATTGATTGATGGTTGTGATGTTTGATTATTAGTTTAACTAATAAAAATATTAGAATGATAATTAATTTAACCAATATGTGAATTCATGGTAAATTTAGCCAATTGGTGTCAAATATTAAACTGAATTGGAAATTGATTGGAACTCCATACATATGCATACATATACATATATATATATATATATATATATATATGCCTCTCTAATGTTCAAGCCGACTTCTTCCTCAGAAATGGCGACTAGGTCAAATTCATTTTCTGCCGCCGCTACCTCTTCTTAATCTTCCTTCTCCCATTCACCTTTCCATCTTTGAAGTCCCAAAATCAGGACCTAGCTTTCTCCATTTTTGGTAAGATCAGCTTGTACCTTTCTCCTAATCTTCGGCTTACCTAATCTTCCACGACATAGCGATTTGGCTTCAAAATCAGTCCTCCATTCCGCTCGCATCCAGATCTTCGCTTCTGTGTTGGCACCCAATAACCGCGGCCGAATAGAATTGCTGGAGTAAGTGTTCGAATTAGGGGATCAAGCTACTTCGGAGTCGGGTTGCATCGCAGGCAGTCTGAAGCTGGTTTAACCGATCCTACAGGTTATTCGAATTATCATGTTTTTTAATTGTCCTAGTTTGGTGTTTGTGGTATTGGTGAAGCGATTTGTTCTATGTTGAGTTGGTTTATGGTGTTGAGGCAGTTTTTTTGTGATCTGGATAATGTCAATTTGTGATTATACCAAGCTTTTCTATATCCGATATAATGGGAATCTGCACTGCTGTTCAGATGATGATGAATGGAGTTGTTCTTGTGGTGGATTGATATGCGTGTTATTTTGGATGGAATGTATGTTTGTATTTTGTTGATCCGGTTAGTATGCTAACCGTAAATATGTACTTTTTTCTAGTTAATATATGAGTACCAATTTCGAAATATATATATATATATATATATATATATATATATATATATATATATGTATGTATGTATGTATGTATGTGTGTAAACAGGTCATAGCATGGAAGCTAAGAGGAGGAATAAAATTGTATGCCCGACAAATAGGTACACGTTTACTATTTTCTTGAGTTTTGATGATTTTATGGGCTGCTTGGCTTTTTCTTTTGGATTGGTGAGGGCCCTGTGAGGCAAGTTGCGGTTTTAAAGGTCTCCCCGTACAAAGGAGGTTATGGCGAAATTTTTTCAAAATTTAGGGAATCAGCCAAATTTTTGAGAAATTAGAAAATTCTTAGGAACTGAAAAGTTGAAGAATAAAAGCCAAAATGAAAGTTGAGTTGGTTCGTTAAACAACTTTCAACTCTTTTCCTTTTCGAGGACGAATAGATTTTAAGTGGGGGAGAATGTAACAACCCGGATTTCCAGAACCAATTTAAAATTTTTATTATAGCTATTTTAATGGATTTTGAATAATAACGACTAAAAATTTATTTAAATTGAAGTTAGAATGTATAAATTTACTTTAATTATAAAACGAGCCTGAAATGGCGCGGTTGTTCAAAAATTCGATTTTAAATTTCAAATGAATGTACAGGATTAAAAATAAACCGGATTTTAGTAAAACCAGAAACATTTGAATCTGCTTAATTATATCTTCCTAACAAATGTGAAAAATCCAGATTTCATAATATAAATTGAAAGTTATGTCCAGTTTAAAATTCAAAATAGTCGCTATAGAATTTACATATTTTATATATAATATATAGCCTTTAAAAATAGCCATTTTGCAAACGACCTCCGTTTTTGATGAAACCACTATTGTTGTATCCGGAATGTCAAATTAATTTTATATTCCAATTTTCATAATTTTTGGAATTAATATGTGAGCGTGGCGAATTTAAATGCGTTTGGCACTTTCAGTTTGAATTAATCGATTAGAAAATGACCATTTTTCACACGGTCTCCAAATTCGATAAAATTAGTTTTGTTAAGACCGTATCGTCAAAACATAGCTAGATTTATTTTTCGGGAATTTTTAGATTTATTGTGTGGTCGCGGTAAATTAAAATGTACGTTGCAATCAATTTTGAACATTAAATTAATTGATATTTTAATATAAAAGAAAATTGATCAAAACTATCGAATTTGCTTTCGAGGCATATCCCATTGTGTCCGGGATGGGGGTAATTAGCAAGGGATGATAGCCGGTGGGTTTGATTTGGGGTTCGAATGGAAAAGTTGCTTTTTACGGAAAAAATAATAATATAAAATATATAAATACCCCTTCGCCCAACCCTAATCCCCAAATCAAAAATCCCGTTGTTCAAACACTCATCCCCGTCACGCTCCAGGCTCCGGCCACCCCCACGTCGCCGCCTCCATCCATACCACCGCCGTCGTCGGCTCCCCCCCCCCCAAACTACCTAGCGTTGCCATCCCTTTCCTCTCTCTCCCTTCTTTCTTCTAAAACCTGTCACCGCCAAATCCACCGCCGTACCTAATGTCGACCACCTGAAGCACCCCCGACCCCTCAGCAACCCAAGCCGTCCCTCCTCAGCCCCTAACTCCGTCCATAGGCCCCTCCACCACTAAAAATCCAATTTTATACATTTTTAGTTTTGCAATAAACACCCTGACCTGTTTTAGCCCACATCTCCCAAGCCGAGCCCCTACGGCCAAAACTCCACAATAGCGAAATCGAAGAGCACGATTTTCTCTTCGATTTGAGTAAATGGAAGTCAGATTTTGGATTGGAGAGTTGTTCAGAAAACACGTCCAAAGTCTGTTGTCCAAATACTGTCTTTTCGCGATTTCTGGCGAAATGGACCAATTTCGGAAGAAAGGCTACTAGGCGAAAGTCGTCCGGAATGGCGCGTTTAAGCTAGAAAAAAAGATGGCATGAAGATTGGAGCTCGTTTGCAAAGTCTGGAATCAGAATAGCAAACCAGAGCGTCAGAAAATAACGACGGAGTGGATCCCAATGTGAGAACTTTTTCTCACTCTAATTATTTTATAGTTAAAAATATATTAGGCTGTAGACGGGGCTTAGAAGCCCCCAACACTAGTTATTGTATAAACCATGTTTGTTGTTTGGATTGTATTGTGGAAAATTGTTTGTATTGTGATTGATAATTGTATTGGGGTTTGGTTGTTTGGATTGATTATTGTGTATAGCGCGAGCCAGTATCAGGAGAGGGGTAATGCTAGACATTACTCCGGTTTTAATATTGTGTCGTTATAATGCCGAAATTTTCTAAAATAAATATTTATTCGTTAAAATATCATTTTAATGTGTATATAAACTGTATAAAATATTAATGTGTTGAAATAAATATTTTATCATTAAAAATATAATTTTTAACATATATATGAATGACATAAAATTATCATGAAATGAAAATAAATATTCATTTACAAATCGGACGATTTGTTTATATACACATATTTATCTGATATTGATTGGGACGATAAATTTTACACATCGTCCAACTGTACAAATAATATTCATTATTTGATGGTTGAAACCCCACAAGGGTATTAGGATGATATTTAGGTACACTAATCCCAATTGTTTAGTTATATGTCAATTGATTGGTTGACAGACTGTTGTAAGTGTTAATTATTTATATGTAATGCTTGTGCAGTTGTGTAACGCACTTTGGATTATAGTTGACTGTGTATCATGTTTGTTGTGTACATATGTGTATGAAATCCATATGAATAACATTATATGTTAATTAACCGTGTCTGATTCCAATTCAAATAAGAACGAATATTTTAAAATAACGAATATTTTAAAATAATATTCTGTAAAGGATTAAAATATGATTTTGATGTCCGATTTGGGATGGACACGAAAATACTGAAATATGTGAAGCCGTGTTTATTAGATTTGCGTCATTTTAACGCGAACGATATTTATATCGATTTTATTCATTTTTATAATGAATATCGAAAAGGAAACAATTTCAAAATCATATATATATTTTGAAAATATTATCATTTAAATATTATAATGATAAGGAGTATTCAATTTTGATTTAAAATTGAAATGAAAGTGGGAATCGTTTTAAAACGAATTTATAAATGATTTATAAAATATGTTTTAAATGGAAATCGACGGAATATATATAATATATATTATGTATATTTAAATGCCTGAATAGAAAACGCCGCGCCGTGACCGTTCGCGAATTTCGACCATTGACTTCGAGTTGACATTACGGGAGATCCAACTGTCGGATTCTCCTAAGACCAGAACGTTGGGTTTGTATTGGAAAGAGCTTTCCAACGAATATAAGAGATTTGAAGTCTAATGGTTGGATTTGGAATTATGTCCAAATCAAATTTGGAAAAGGTCGTTGTAAATGCAATTCGACGACCGTTTATGGAAATCGATTGAAATGGCCTTAATAAAATTATTAAAAATATTATTAATTTGTGTAAAATCATAATAAACGATTTGGAAAGAATTGAGGTGAAAAAATTCCATATTTGAAAAGATAAAAATATTTTTTTAACAAAACAAACTAGTTATTAACTAGATTTGAAATCCAATAATTTTTAAATAAATAAACTGGATTTGTAAAGGGTTTTTAATATAAATAGAAATTTCCAATCTATAAATTGGAATGGATTTGAACAGAAATCGTCTTTGGGAGATTTCGATATTATGGATATTGTGGAGGAATTTGGAAGATAGATATATATCGTTATTCCCCATATGATATGTGTTCGTTTCAGAATTTGATATTGAATATAAGCCGATATAATTTCTATTTAGAGCCTTATATTTAATATTAAATTGGATTTTTAGTTTTTCGTGAATGGTGTCTTAAATAACACTGTTCTCAAACCCCGTGTGAAAAGAATAAATCTTTTAATTAAGATTATTAGAGTTTCCAATTATATTTAGCAATTGGAATAAAATGGAATGTGAATTGGGTTTATTGTGAACTATGTTTTAACGACATTCGTTCTTTAACCCAATTAACAGTGAAATGTGATTTGTAATTTATAAATCTTTTTATTAAGATTTAATGGAAAATTTTCCAAAGTAAAGTTTTCCAATTTAACAAAATAAATTGGAATTGAATGGAATGGAATTTGGTAATAATCAAAGTGAGCTTCTGTGGAGGAAGACTATTAATATATATGGAATTTAAGAGGCTTCGTCGTTATTCCATTTATATTATTAGTCGGATACGGAAATTGATATCGATTATATATATTGATCTATTTTCCGTGAAGATTCCATGGTTAATGGCATGTGATTTTTGGTTTATCATGAACGGTGTTTTAAATGACGTTGGTTCTTTAAACTAGTTAAAGATAGGATTTCATGTCTAACATTGTATTTCAAACTATATTGTTGATCTCTGCTAAATATATATCTGTTTGGTGATGGAGAATTTATTCTCTTGCTTAACACCCTTCTCTAAGACGTACAAGCTTAGAGTTATATATTGGCAGAAATCAGTGGTACGGTGTAGATTGTCAATGTGGCATGTTTGTGTTTCCAAAGTTAAATAATAATTAAATAATGATTATTGGAAGATTAAAACTAAGTGGAGTTTTAATGAATCTTTAATTATATTGAAATGAGAATGTGATAATTTAAATTATCAAATT
The DNA here is from genome assembly GCA_030737875.1 of Allium sativum. Classification (NCBI taxonomy): domain Eukaryota; kingdom Viridiplantae; phylum Streptophyta; class Magnoliopsida; order Asparagales; family Amaryllidaceae; genus Allium; species Allium sativum. Next base: position 13,133,020 of record JASFAX010000033.1, read on the forward strand.
TGGGAAATGATCGAAAAAGGAGTACCACCAGTTTTACTCCAGGCGATAGTTAAATCTTTAATTAGATTTGAACGTGAAATGGTAATTAATTTTACTGATAACACCGTGGTGTTATATATGGAGTATTACTAATTTTGCTCTATTGGATGAATAGGTTGGGATTGGGAAACAAAATAAATGATTTCTTCGATAAGGTTCGCTAATCGTGACTAGTTTGGAAAACCTTAATTTGGTTTAAATTGTGAAAAGAATATTTGAATAAAAGAATATTCTGGATTGGAATGAGGCGTATGTTGTGTTTTATAGCACTTGATTATAAGATACGTGAATTATTCAGAAATGCCGGGTTTATACCCATTCTGAATAATTGATTCGACGATAAGTCGACAATGAACACGGTAGTTGAAGACTGGAGATCTTCACATCGTTTGGATGATTACTGATGTCTTGATTGGGTTGTACACCCAAGACGAGGTAATAAGTGGTGATCGTCCTGACGTACTTGGAGATCGACCGGATATGCGAGGACCTCTCTCCTGGATTGGACATGTGGGACGAGGAATAAGGTGCCTCCGGTTCGTTCAGATCCAGAACGAACTAGTAAATGGATATGTATCTTACATTGGATTTTATTCTATGTTGATTGATCACTATTAAATATATATTTGTTTGGTGGTAGAGAATTTATTCTATTGCTTAACACCCTTCTCTAAGACGTACGAGCTTAGAGGTTATATATCGATAGATATCAGTCGCATGGCGTGAATTGTCAGTGTGGCATGCTGAGATGCAAATGATCAAGGCTTCTATTGAAAAGCAGATTCTTGTGGTTGATGATCAAAGCACGGCTTTAAATACCATAGATTTGTGTATAACGTTAATTTGCGAGCCTCACACCTCGGTATGTGTCAAAAATGGGATCGGACTGCAGGGATTGCACGACGTTTCTTTCTAGCTATGGATGGTGTCATGGTATGGAACCCAGACATTTATTTATTTTTACCTATGTGGATGATGGATTACGAGACGTCTCGGATATATCGGTCACTATGGGGTCGATGGATAGGTCCGTTAGGACCGGGAAACGTGTGTTCAGGAATAATTAATCCTCAAACGTAAGGGAGGACCGGCCCTGAAGCATCCAGGGGTTGCCCATAGGTGTGATCCTGTGGCATTTACTAGTGTGTCTCGAATCGGTGAGGAGCCATCCCTTGCCTCGACTCATAGATGGAATCCAATTTCCAATACGTGAAATTTTGGTTTTAATTGCAGAATTAGTATGGCGACATGATATATGGTACCCATGTAGTCTATCATTGATACATTTGTATTTGAAGTTGATTTTGACACTATACACTTATAGTAATATCAAAATGATTTGTTTTAAACATACCAAGCATGTTTGGCTATTATAAGGGAAAACTCTATCCTCCGCCTTGCGTTGCATTGTATGATGGGATCTGAGTCTTATAATACCTTCATTTATCCAAAAAGCATTGTGTTGTTTATTTTATGCACTGGTATTCTTGGGAGAAAACTTGTTCCGTGTTATAAGGCATGGTCCCTTGATTTACTCTATTTTGAAGTAAAGTTTTCAATAACAGTTTTAGTTTTCACGCCAGTCTCATGACTGACTCGGAGTTTATTGTTTTAACCTAAACTCTGGGTGCCCCTATTTTCCATACTGGCAGCTAGTAGTTTTGGTTTTTGCAAATTTGTGTTGTACAGGATCCTGGTTTACAGCTGCAACTATATTCAGAAAGCTCTGTATCCATGTATTTCTTTCGGTTGTGTTATGTATTATTTTTTCGCTGCTATGTAAATTATTTTAATCTCTAATATTTTTATGATGTATATTATTTATTCATACTCTGTTATATTCTTATACTCTGATGTAATCGTTGTAATAGCAATGAAATGTTCTTCTGTTTGCGTTCTGATTTGTCGTGTTCTCAACTCAATCCGGCCTTTTCCGTCTCTTCGGAGATTGGGGGAATTCAGATCGTTTCATATATGCAGGATTTGTATTACAGGACTTTAAATACTGAAGATTGTACAGTTTTAGAGTTTCAAGAGCTTCAGGATTTAGAGAATATTCAAGACTCATGAGTTATCAAGTTTTCAAGAGTTCAAGACAAATATTGTAATAGAGTCTAGTTTATATGTAAGACTCTGAATATCACTTCGGGTTCCAATTTTGTTTTTCAAATTCTGATTTTCAAAATTCTAATTCTAATTTAAAATTGTTTTTTTTATCTTACTTATGATTTGTAATATAAGTTTTAAGTTTAATATATAAGTTTATATAGTTGTATAGTTGTATAGTTTTAAAGTTTATAAATTTATAGAATATGTTTATATAATATATTACTATGATTTCATATGGTTTTATACTTTAGAATACTCATTTATATCACTAAGTTTTAATTCAAGAATTTCCAAAATAATATATACAATTATACACTTGAAAAATAGTTTTAAAAATAATTTGTACATGCTTATGTCGACATACATATCTGTATATGTCGACATACAACTGTCAGAAATTCAATTTTCCAAGGAAGTGTCTTTTCACTATTTGCAATGCTCCAAAAGCGTTGCAACCTTTGAAATCTTATAAATAGGGGTTGATTTCGAATTTTTTAACATATCTTCTTCTCCATTACTCTTTGAATTGAAGTGTTATTGAAGAGTTATAGGGCTATTGTAATCGTTTGGGAAGTGTCTGGGAAAGGGTGTGTTCCTTATAGCCCTGAAATCAAGTAAAGGGAACAGTGGTAACCTTGTAGCCGTGAAATCAAGGGTGTTTGGAGCGGTGTTAACCTTGTAGCATGAAATCAAGGGAATTGTACTTGGATATTGATTGTAATAAAACTCTGTGCAATCCAGCATTGTATGCGACTAGACGTAGGAGTAATTCGAACCAGTATAAAATCATGTATATTCTTTCCTTTTCTGCATTTTATATTTATATGTTTCTGTGTTTGTGTTTGATTCTGTGTATGTTATCATCTTTATTGTGTGTGATTCATATAGCAGATCATTTAAGTTTATGATTTTCATAAATTCCTTATAAATACTATTCACCCCCCCTTAGTATTATTCTTGCCTTTAGATCCGCATTCCGCATTCCCTAACAATTGGTATCAGAGCCTGAGTTTTCAAAAAGTTCATAACCTGATTTTTGGAAGTATAAAATGGCAAGTTTTGAAATGATTTATAATACTAGTTTAAATTCGTGCACTGCATCACTATTAGATAGGTCTGCATTTTATTATGTTGAAACATAAAGTTATCATAATCTGCCTTTTGAAAAAATTTAAAATTACAATTAGTTATTGTAACGACCCGCATTCTACGTATCGAAGGGTCGTAGAATATTTATTTCTTTTTCACATGAGGTCGTATGGTCGTGTAACTTTGGGGAACGACTATTGGGGTCATTTTCCATGTTCACGATTTTTGCCGATTTTAAAATGACCATTTTGCCCCTGACGAACCTTGTTTCGCCTATAACTTTTGATTGGTAAGGTGTTTTGACCTAAAACCACTTCCATTGGATTCAGATGATGGTTTAACTTTCTGTAGAGTGGTCACATTAGCCAAACGAACTTACCGTTTGTGAGATATGGCTGAAATAAGGTTTGAAAGGGGGGAAACAGCTTAGTTGGGCTTAACCGGGTGATTAGCAGCTAGGCCCATTAGGGGATTTCGGGATTAGAGCTATATGAGGGCTGATTTGGGTTAGGAAACCTTTTCTTTGCCATTTTCCAGCCGCCACTTACCTCTTTTCAACCCTAACAATGGCCTCTACTTTCTAAATTCATCCCAAATCACCGTTTAATCGCGTATTAGCTTAATCTACGTCAAATCAAGGCAAATCAACACCAAATCAGAGTTGAGCAGCTGTGTTGCATAGGAAAACGGCCCAAAACAATAGAGTTTCAGATCTAAAGGTTTATTTGTGACTAAGGTGAGTGATTTGCATTGTTTTTCACTAATTATGGTTAATTAGGGGTGATTAGTGTTAATTAGCGAAATTATAACTCGGAAAAATTTGGAAAAATATTCAAAAATTCTAAAATATTATTTTAGGGCTCTCATAAAAATTTGGGTTAATTTGGACATGTTTTACTAATCGTATGGTTAAATCATGATTAAGGAGATTAAGGGGAAAACATGGGTTTTGGGTATGTTTGATCCTTATTAGCATGTTAAATTTGTTGTTTTAGTGTTTGTGGTTCATTATACATGTTTCTATGACTGTTTGATATGATTTATGATTGCTTAGAACGGTTAGAATGTTTGAAAACGTCGTCATGTGGCGTAAAATAGTCGCTGGAAAAGTTGTAGAATATTGTGCAGGAACCGGATCGGATCGCCTCCTTCCGAACCGACCCGCTCGTGATCCCAAACCGACCCCGAGCTGCGAGCTGATGCATTGGAGAAGTACCCGAGCTGTGCACCACGAACAGTCCAAGATGAAGGCTCACAAACTAAACTGAGGGGCATAGCCCGAACCGCGAACTGATGACTAGTAGGAGGTATCACGATCAAACCGATCCGACCAGGAGCACCACAAGCCGTCTTCACTCGATTTCCATGAGCCAGAAGCTCCGAACCGGTTGCTCCACCACGACCCAACCCGGACGAGGCGCCACGAACCAACCCGATGGGGAACCACCTCAAAGGGACCGAACCGAACTGAATGGAAGCTCATTTCTGAAACAATTCGGAGGACACCAAAACTCGAGATGCAAAGGTAATCCAAAGGAGAAGTTTGTACTCAGGATCCAGATGGGAACCAACGAGTTAACTTCATGATTGGGCTTTGCTGCGGGATGTGTGCTAAGGAGTTATTGACGTCCATAGCTTTGATTCACCACCGAGAGATGAATGTTAGGCTATGGATCAGTGCGGTTGGGTAGTTATTATTCCATGGGGCAGAGTGATCGTAGCATGGCTATGAGCCAGTGCAATGAAGCCGTTATGACTTCATGGGGCAGAGTGGACATAGTAAGGACTAGTGGTTATGGATCAGTGCGGTGGAGTCACCATGACCCCATGGGGCAGAGTGATCATAGAAAGGATTTGGGTGATCAAAGCAGTAGATATCGTATGCTTTACGCACTGAGTGAGAGATGTGAGGATGGTTACTATGCTTGATTGTTTGCCATCACTATGACATGCACACCCCTCCCCCGTATCTTTACATCATATGTTGGTGTCACCTTAGAGTATTGTACATGTTGTTGTGCTAACTCTTTGGTTGGAGGTCTAGGTTCAGGTATGGTTATGTATACCTGTTATTATTCTATTTTGCTGCTTATCGCTCATACCAGACTTTTGTCTGACCTAGAGTTTTATGTCTCTTCTTATTACTCTGGGTGCTCTTAAACGGGAAGACTAGAGACAGGTCAGGTGATTACGCACGAGTAATTATACCGGAGACGAGCAGGAGGCTTCTACGTATGATATATATAATATCCCTGTGTTGTAGCTGGTCACTACTTTGGGCATTAGTAGTGTTCCTCTTTCTTTTTTCTTTAGAGACAATTTTAAAAGTTTTAATAATGATGGTTTGGATCATAAGCTGTATTTTGAATTTTCCGCTGCTATGATGGTTTATTTTTCTGCTTATGCACTATCTCGCCTGTTTTATGTCAAAGTTATGTTAATATTATATTTTATCCCATGCGCTGTGAGACATTCTACTGGTTTCTTGCTAGTTCAAATTCATTTCTTTTCCTTTCTTTGGCGACCATCCCGTGCTAGTCGGGCATTGGCGCAGCGCACTTTCATTGGGAATGTCGGCTAGTGCGGGGCATGCTGTCACACTTGGTATCAGAGCTCTAGGTTGTGTAGTTAACCTAGGGGAAGACATCTGGGAAAGATAGTATACATATATGAGAGCGCTTATTTGTGATATTTTGGTTTTCAAAAGCTATATATATACTATTAGTATATCTAAGGATAAAGTCGCACTGCACTGGCATCACTGAAGGGATGGCTAATCATTTTCTCCCTACAGATTGAACGATGTGCCGACATACGAGGGGTACTGGTAGAGGAGCTAATAATGGGAATGCTCCTGATGTGAGGACGATGTTCACTGACTTCATGAGAGAGATGCTTAAGGATGTTCAGAGGGCAGTTCCTAATGCTGCAAATGGTGGTGGTGCAGCGGTGTAGGCGCCTAGGTACGATTTCTCCAAGCTCTGTAAAGACTACACTAGTATTGGTGGGAAGTCGTTCCACGAAACGGAATCGGCTACAGAAGTTCAAGATTGGTTGGATAGCTGTGAGCGTATCTTCGAAGACTTGGGTATCGAGGATGTGATGAAGAGGAGGCTAGCATCCCGTCAACTGCAAGGATGAGTAATGAATTGGTGGAACGCTATTAAGGCAGCTACCCCTGAGGATCAAATTACTTGGGATCGGTTTAAGGCCCGATTAAGTGAAAAGTTTATCCCAGTTGCCCGGAAATCAAAATTGTTTAGGAAGTTCTTGGAGCTTAAGCAGAATGGTAGGGCAGTCTCAGAGTATATTGCTGAGTTTGATACTTTATCGAAGTATGGATTATCCCTTATTGACACTCCCGAGAAGAAGAATGAGAAGTTCACAACAGGCTTAGATCAGTACTTGGGGGAAAGGCTTATAAACCATATTGATTAGACTTTCGAATCAATTATTGGGAAAGCATTGAAGCCAGAGAGCCTTTATCCTAAGCCCAACACTAAAGTCGCTGTTGTATCTGCAGAGGGGCCAAAGCCACAAGCAAGTGGTGGAGGCAAGAATAATTCTCAGAATAAGAGGAAGCAGAACCAAGCTAAGGATGGTCAGAAAAAGAGTAAGAAAGATGTTGAGTGCTTTAGCTGTGGCAAGAAGGGCCATTATGCTAAAGAATGTCGAGCAAAGCCAGTGGATAGGAAGTGCTTCAACTGCGGCCAAGTGGGACATCACAAGGATAAATGTCCGCAACCCCCTAAAGAGAAGCAGATTGTGAAAGCATATGCTATTAATGTTGTTCCTTCTTCGTCGAATGCCCCAACCGCGGAGGAGAAAGGAAAGAATGTCGTCATCCAAGGTATGCTTTCTGTTTATGATGTTCCTGTTCGAGTATTGTTTGATACTGGGGCTTCACGTTCCTTCATATCTAGTGACTTGGTAGATAGGTTGGGATTGGAACCCGAGATAGTCGATATACCTTTAGCAGTGACGAACCCTATTGCCGGTTCGACTAGCCTTAGTATGATTTGTCGTAATGTGGTCTTATCGAGTCATGGATGTATGTTTGTTTGTGATTGCTTTGTTTTAGGCTTTATTGGGTTCGGCATTATTTTGGGAGTCGATTGGCTCCAAAGATATGGGGTGGTGGTAGACTGTGAGGGATTTTCGGTGACTATTAGGGAGGATGATGGGCGGAGGGTAGTGTTTGGTGGACTACCTAATGATGAGGTGATGGATAGTTTTCTAAATTCCCTCGACATCCCGCAGGACGAGTTAGCAGGAATTCCCATTGTTGGCCAGTATCCGGATATCTTCGAGGAAGTGACCGGACTTCCATCACGCCAAGAGATTGAGTTCCGTATTGATTTAGTGAAGGACGCCAGGCCTATAGTGATGCCACTTCGTCGTATGGCACCAAGGGATCAGAGAGATCTTGGGGTGCAAGTAAGCGATCTTTTGAAGAAGGGATTTATCAGATGAAGTGTCTCCGAGTGAGGAGCACCAGTTGTATTTGCTACCAAGGCAGATGGTTCCCTTCGTTTATGTGTGGACTATCGCGAGTTGAATAAAGTGACTAGAAAGAACAAGTACCCTCTTCCATGGATAGATAATTTGTTTGATCAACTTAAGGGAGCAAGGGTGTTCTCCCAATTGGACCTCGCGACAGGATTTCATCAACTCCGAGTAGCAGCTGAGAGTATTCCTAAAACGACCTTTTGGACAACATCTGGATTCTATGAGTGGTTGGTCATGCCATTCGGGTTGACCAATGCACCAGCATATTTTGTGGAACTTAGGAATAGAGTATTCCGAGATCAATTGAATAAGTTTGTTCTTGTGTTCGTAGATGATATCTTGGTTTATTCGAGGATAGAGGAAGAACACAAGGAACATTTGAGAGTAGTGATGGAGGTGTTAAAAAATGCCAATTGAAAGCGAAGTTTTCTATGTGTCACTTCTGGAGGAGGGAAGTGGGATTCTTGGGCCATGTTGTTTCAGAGAATGGTATTGCCGTGGATCCTACGAAGGTGGCTACGGTACAAGATTGGTCTGCGCCCAAGAATGCAACAGATGTAAGAAGTTTCTTGGGATTAGCTGGATATTATCGGAAGTTTATCCAAGACTTCTCCAAGATAGCGACACCGTTAACTCAGTTAACCAAGAAAAATCAAGCTTTCGTTTGGGACGAAAGGTGTGAAAATGCATTCAAGATTCTAAAGGAAAAGTTGACATGTGCGCCAGTGTTAGTCATTCCTAAAGGGAATGAAGAGATGATGGTATACATAGATGCCTGTGGTACCGGACTAGGTGCTATATTGATGCAAGGAGGTCGGGTTATAGCTTATGAAAGTCGGCAACTGAAACCGCATGAGAAAAGATACCCTACCCATGATTTGGAATTAGCAGCGATCGTGTTCGCGTTGAAGATGTGGAGACATTATCTCTTTGGAAAAAGACTCAAGTTGTTTACCAATCATAAGTCGTTAAAGTATCTCTTCTCTTAGAAGGATCTAAATCTCCGACAGCAAAGATGGTTAGACTTCTTGGCTTCCTATGATTTCGATATCGCATATACACCTGGAAAAGGCAATGGGTAGCTAATGCATTGAGTAGAAGACATGCTAGTTTAGGGGCTATGTTTCTTGAATGGAAGCAACTGAAGTATATCGCAGGGTATGATTTCAAACCAAAGTGCGAATTGGATCCAGAAATGCTAGCAAGTTTGACGATCAGACCCACTTTAACTGAGCGGGTTGGTTCCAATCATAGGAATGATCCTAGTCTATTAGAAATCATCTCCAAGTTAGAAATGGGAATCGACGAGGAGATGAACAAGTATGGGCTTGATCGAGATGGATGGCTTAGAAAGAATGGAAGATTGGTTGTACCCAATGTTAATGGATTGAGAGATGAAGTGCTTAGAGAGTATCATCACTCAAAACTGATTATACATCCCGGTGCTAACAAAATGTATCGAGACATGAAGCAGACCTACTACTGGGAAGGGATGAAAAAGGACGTTGGAAAGTTTATATCCAAGTGCATGAATTGTCAGCTAGTTAAAGCTGAGCAAAAGAAGCCGAGTGGTTTGTTACAACCATTGGAAGTTCCCGAATGGAAATGGGAGAAAGTCTCAATGGATTTCATTGATGGTTTACCAAGGACTAGATCAGGCTGTAGCAACCCGGAATTTCCGATGCTAGAATTTCAACACTAATACATTTCGTGTCCAAAATTCCAATATCCAAAACCTAGAAAGCTAATAGAAAGAAGTTAAAGGGCGAGAGAAGAAAGAAAGAAATATTAGAATAGAAGAATAAGAAGATCAGAGTCTCACAGCGGAATGGACAAAATATAATAATCAATAATACTTTATACAAAAAGAACTATATATATATATATATATATATAATTACAACATCAGAGTATACATTCGGATCATCACAACACACAACGGAAATAAACTAGTACCAGTAAATATATGGAATACGTCTCGGCTTCAACTCCTCTTCTGAAGCTCCAAGCGATACCTAACCTAGAAATATACTCTGTCTAACCCGAGCACATTTGATTTAAAACAAAATTCACCCGGATCAGTCTGGAATACTTTCAATGATAAATTCATATAGCAAACAACTTGTTTAACTTTGAAAATCCTTTTTGAAACGAATGATAATAGTAAGACCAGTCCACACATAAACACAGACGATTTTTACCTTACTATAACCCAAAACATTTTGTAATCAATATCTTCTTCTGATATTATAATAGTGTCTAAATACAAATAAATAGAATCTAGTAGAACGTTTGCATCTCACGCTCCACATATATAGTATACAATCAAAACCGCGGGCGCTTATTGGAGACTGGATTCTGACTATGACAAGGTATGGGACCACCTGCCGATAGTGTATCTCTAGAGGCGAATACACTGGGTTCAACAAGAACATCTTCCCACCCGGCCCACATATGACCGACCACTCATTTCTCTTGAGTGTATCAAATATATTGTCACCTCACGGCTGCGCAGCTACCGTTTCCCAGGAGATACAGAAATGAAAAGAAGTAACAAATATGAATATTCTCTAGATGGTGACAATACACCCTAATGGATGCGACCCACATAGCCATGATGCCTGCCCGATTTTTACCATTTCCCGGTTGATGAGGCTTGAGGTTATAATCGACTTTTGAAACATCTGGCTGCCATTCACATCGTCCATACATGTCATCCAGGAACAGGATGAACCGAAGGCACCCTCCTACCACATCCTAGGAATCACCCTATAGATCAGTTGCGATTAGTCCTTACAATCCATAGATTTCAACCATGAAAGAATCACAGTGTATCCCTGGGGATCAGCCAGAGATTGTAAGTAACTCTTTCATTTTATGAAGATCTACGGTCTTCACTTGCTCCATCTCAATCAGCATCTTTGATGTATTCGTATTAATTGGTCGAAATGTTTTTCGAATATAAATTCAATCCCTATCTTTCCATACCAATAACGTTGGATCGGATTTGATAGTCGGTTATTTAACTATCAAAATAAACAACCATAAAAATAAACAGATTCGTTGGGTTATTACACAACATCATTTAGCCACTTAAAATCATATATCAGTTGAAATACCCAAAACTAATATATTGGTTTAATATATAATTATACTCGAATCCTTTTACTTATATACTTAGAACGTATCTTAAACTCATATTTAATTTAACCTTCAACTAATATTGCTATAATGTTCCATATTTGTCTCATCGATTCAACTTATATTCCGTAAACAATCATTACGACATCTTCTTCGGCTTCGTTATTTGAATACCAAAATCACCACTCGTCCTTTTAGAATAAACCCATTTAAATCTTATTCCATAACTTTGAAAATACCGTTATATTTCCACCAATCTCCTTTTTATTTCTTTTATTATGGGAATATCATTTCGTACCATCAAGCCTCTTTTATTTCCTTTCATTTCGGAACCTCGTTATCTATATATTTCCAAATCCTTCAAATAGCGTTACGCTATATTTTTCCCAAACTACTTTACTCTAACATTTTCACTATTACGACTAATGTCATCCTTTGATAATCCTGAAGTTGTTCAAGTTGGGGTATTTTAATTACCTCTCAGACCTTGATCAACAACGTTCTCATCTTAAGATAGATATCAGTTGTAATACAAAACCGATACTTATTTCCCATATCTCAGCAAATCTCATTCCATCTTGACGAAATATTATCTCTTCTTTAAAATAGTGGTTCTATATCGCATCTTTATAATTTGTCTCATTTAACTACTCTAATTCAAACTTGGGTATACGTTTGATTTTCCATTTCATATCTCCTCTAGTTCCTAATCGTAAATCAATCAGAAAATAATTCCGTATAAATTAAACCCGAAGGCCGAAACCAACATCAGATAAATATTCAGAAAATCAGTTATCACAACTGATTCCCAGTTAAGTTCAAATTCTTAAATTTCCAATCTTGTCTTTTCCTTTATTCAAATGCCACTTCTAATAACTCGGTCTACTTATATATTCAAAAATACTTGGGTTTTATAACTTCATATAACCTGGATTCAAAGATTCCAGCTAAATATAATTAAGTAAGAATTAAATTAAAACTTAGATTTCTCATTATAAATATTAAATCGCTTTATTAACTATAACCACGGCTTTAAAATTTCACAAACTTTCCTTACTATATTTCCCATTCCAAATTATCACTTCGATTATTAATAAATGACAAATAATCAAATTTCAACATTTATAAAAATAAAACTAGGTTACTTAACCATTTACTACTCTCTTTAAATTAACGAACTAATTAAATAAACAATTTCAATTAACACCGTTAACTTGTTTAGCTCTAAACATGACTAACTTGTTAGTCAATCATTATCGATCTTGCCATTTAAATTAATTAAAAATTAATTAATCTAAATAATTCTATTCACTTTGATTTTTATTAAATTAATATCAATATAAACTCCTTCTAATTGTTATGTTAATTCTGGTCACTTGAATTAGCTAAATAGAGTCATTTAACAATCACTTAATAAGCACGTGCTTCGCGCACGGTAGGTTTATGTTAAACCAATAAATGGATAGATGTGGTTGGTTTATTACCTTTTTAGAACTTCCTTTAAAATAATATATTTAAAAATATATATTCGGTTGTAAAATAAATTCCATAAATTCATTTCTAGTCATTCACCTGACGGTGAATCGATCTTTATAAAACGGTGTGTATCTGGGCCATCTGCTATTTTTTCAATAATCAATACTATATATGGATTCAAAGCTCAACCACAATCAACAAACAATAGGGTTTCAAAGCCAATGGGTTTTAAACAGTTCATATAAAATATGAATAATAGCATACTAAATATTTGACGAATCCGGTTTGATTCCTCCTTCCTGTTCTTCCCTTCATCACAGATCATTATAATATTTCATAATAGTATATGACGATAATATAATTAACATCAATCATTAAATCAACAATAGGCATTCAAGGCATCCAATCAACCAATTATCAATAATTTTATCTAATTATATGAACTTAGCACGTCCTAGTATTTCAGAAATGTGTGAGAATTAACTCACCTTATTTCAATCGACAGTTCACGCGTCGCCTTGTTTAATTTTAAACCAACGTCTACAACTAAATGGAAAATCTGGTTGCTTCCGCTCCTTTCTTAATCAGGACAACAGTGAATTGTTTGGTACTGCGATTCCAACGTGACTGGTTTCGTATTGTTCTGATAACGTATGAACAAGATATCACCAATACAAGATTGAATGTAAATTTTATAAACCATATTATAATAAATTATCAATTAAATTAAATTTACCTTAATTAACGTTAATTCTTGCCACAACATCATTGTTCGTGTAAAACATGTTTTCTCGCTGTAGTAATTTCTTGAATCCAATTCTCCTTCCCCTTCGATACCAAAACATCTGCTCACGCACAAAACCGGTCACCGAAACTTAACCACCTTACTATCATTTAACCCGTGTTTTAAGAATCCACGTCCGCTCTTCTCTTCATGCAGTTCTGCGTTCATTTCAAATATTTACTTGAATTTAGAACACTATGACTTAATAAATTTTCAATTAAATTTTAAATCTCCTTCTTACCGTTGCTACGTAATTACCTGTTACCATTTCTCATGCGTTTTCCTCGGTCACTTGCGCTCGAACCCAATGTTCCTTCCTCCGTTAAAACGCTTTCATTCCTGAAAAATCAGCACCCAGTGAAATCCAATAGTCCAGACTTCTCCACGCCATGAACGCCTACCCCGATCGTCTTGTCCCAATCCCTACACCACCACAGGCACGTTCAGACACTTTCCCTCCTCTCTGTCTCTCTTTTTTTTTCCTTCATTGATAAAACGTGATGGACTCCACCCTCTCTCTACCATGCTTCTGCAATTCATGCTACTGACACCTTCAGCACACAGACGACCTCCTCTGCCCCACTCCTATGTTCACCGCACTATGACTGGCGCGAGCCTGTACTTCCCGCAAGTACAACACCTTATGGTACTGCTCCAGACCGATAAAAATATTACCACAACCCTTGCAACATGCCTCCAGCTTCTACACTATGACCCAACATCCCTTTTACTTCTCCTTCAATTACTACTGCTCCAATACACCATCCATTCCATTTCTATTCTCTTCTCCTACTTTATATATGTTGAAAGCTTATGAAATAGCCCACCTCCATGCAGTTCTTCAAATGAACGTTGTTACGATCCACTTTACCCCCATCCATGAAACTTCCCGTCTCTCTATAGTTTAACCCAACGCCATGTTACCCCACTTGCATCGAAACCACCTTCTCCGAACGCTGCGCCGCCTACCTGGCCATGCTTTGCTGGTGAGAACATGCACCCCTTATTTGTTTAACATACTGACCTAGTATTTTCAAGCCATCGCCAAAAATAACCTGGCCACTCCTTCACGTTACCCTCCAGAACGCCCCATGCACACACCAGGTACCAACTTCATCACTTCCCATGGGTTCGGTTTTCATCTATTTGCGGGAGAGGTATATATATTTTTAAAGATTGGTTGCTGCTGTGCTCATGCTCTGAAAAATTAAAAGGGGGAAGATGCAGTATTTATAATCTTATTATCCTTGGCATGCACGGTATTGGTTTCATAGATGTTAGGATAGCTGGAGCTAAGGTCAGGGATGATTTTCAATTTCCCTGTACTTAACTAGAATAGGCTGGCATGCTTTATTTTAGATTAGAGATGGATCGATAGGTTAGATGTGTTTCCTTACACCCCCTAGCTGTGTTGATTTTGATAGGAAGGTGTATCTTTTGCATGTGCATGAGCTTCCTTTCGCAGTTGGGTTTTCATGTAAAGGTTTATAGGGTAGGCTTGGCTGGCTATATGATTTGAATGGACATGGCACTGTGTTTATTTGATGAAACAAGACCTGAAGAGTGCAAAGGATGTACACAATTTAGTTGGTACGGCAAGAAATTTCATATGGCAAGGTGACGTTCGTACATGGGTAGGCTGCACCTTTTCCTAAATCATGAGGTTGTTTTAGCTCCTTAGGTTCTCAGAAGAAAATAGCTTAGTGGGAAGAGGAATCATGTGCGCGACTATTTGTTGGAAAGAAAATGAAAATAGGCATGCATAAGCAGGAGAAGTAGGAGCATTAGTGGGCATGTGTGTATTAATTTGATGGAACTTGAGAAGAATAGCCATGTTACCTCGAGTATAGGCTGGTGCGCTGGTTTGATTTAAAATGTGGTAAAGTGTTTAGGGTAGGCATAGGGAAAAATATATGGTTTAGGCTGTAGAATAGGCAATGTTAGGTCATTGTTTCCAATTAATTAGATTATGCATTGCAAAGTATGGCGTAGAAAATCTTCATAGGGTAGGAAATATGTAACGACCCGCATTCTACGCATCATAGAATCGTAGAATATTTATTTCTTTCACATACGAAGTCGTATGGTCATGTAACTTTGGGAGACGACTATTAGGGTCATTTCCCATGTTCACGATTTTTCCCGATTTTTAAATGACCATTTTACCCCTAGTTATCGCTGTTTTGGCCATAACTTTTGACTGGAAAGGAATTTTGACCTGAAACCACTTCCATTGGCTCCAGATGATGGTTTCTCTTTCCGTAGAGTGGTCACATTAGCCAAACGGACTCACAGTTTGGGAGATATGGCTGAAACAAGTTTCAGATGGTTAAAAACAGCTTAATTGGGCTTAACCGGGTGATTAGCAGCTAGGCCCAAGGGGAATTTCGGGTTTAGGGGTATATGGAGGCTGATTAGGGTTAGAAAACATTTCTTTAGACATTTTCCAGCCGCCACTTTCATTTCTCTTAACCTAGCCATGGCCTCCACTCTCTAAATCTCTCTAAAACACCCAAAATCACTTCCTAATCAAGGATTAAGGCTTAGAGGCATCAAATCAAGGGAGATTAGCACAAGGACTGAGTTAGGGCTGCTGTTATATATTGGAATTCGTGCAAATCAGAGGTTCACTTCAGATTTGGAAGTTTCATTGTGGCAAAGGTGAGTGATTTGCATAGTTTTTGCACTAATTACGGTGATTAAGGGTAATTAGTGAAGATTAGCGAATTTATACGTAAATAAATTCTGGAAAAATTCTTAAAATTCTAAAATAATGTTTTAAGGCTCTGTTAGAAATTTGGGTTAATTTCGATGTGTTTTGCTAATCGTATGCTTAAACATGATTAAGAGGGATTATAGGAAAATGTGAGGTTTTGGCCACTTTTGATCCATTTTGATTCATTTAAATTGTTGTTTGTTGCTTGTGGTTGCTGTTATATGTTGCTATGACCCTTTTGTATGCTTTGTGATTGATTCCAATAGTTAGATTGGTTGAAAACGCCGTCGAGAGGCGTATAAACACTTGCTGGAAAGTTGCAGGAATTAGTGCAGGAAATCGGATCGGATCGCCCCCTATCCGACCCGAACCGCCCATTTCCCTTCACCACGAACCGAACCGGATCGTTATAGCGAAGCAAGCTGCGCCACGAGCTGAAGGAACCGAACCGATCCGAGAAGTCGCGATTCAAGCCTTGGTGATTGAAGACTCCGACCCGACCCGCCTGGAGGGATAACGACACGATCCGATCTGATCACCTTGAGGACAACGAACCAGAGACTCGAAGGAGGGCGAAGGACTTGGAGCTATGACCAGGAGGCGTGACCCGAGCCGTGGCGTGGTGGAGAACCCGATCCGATCCAGATGGGACTGGAAGCCACGAACCGATCCAGTGTACCATGAAGGACTCCGATCCGAACTGTCACAAGGGAGAGGCAGGGATCCGACCCGAACCGATGGTGCCCTCCGATCCGACCCAAAGTAGCAGTCACGAACCGAGACGATGAAGACCACGATCCCAATGATGATAAAAGGGATCCGAACCGATCTGGTGATGATCCATAACCTGAAATGCAAAGGTAGTTCAAATGGAAGTTCGAGCTCAGGATCCAGACGGGAACCAATGAGTTCACTTCGTGATTGGACTTTGCTGCGGGACGCGTGCCAAGGAGTTATCAACGTCTATAACTTTGGACCACTATGGTAGGAGGTACGAAGGCGGATTCAGGGCCATTATGGCATCGGTAGAACCAAGGGCTACGACCAATGAAGTGGGTCATTGAAATGTTTGGTCATGACTCCTAGTGTTTGGCTTGGTCACAACAGGGTTTCTACAAGTCGGGATTCGTCGTTACCTCAGTTTGTCTAGTGTTTCCAAAGTGGTAGATGTCGTATGCTTTACGCACTGAGTGAGAGATGTGAGGATGGTTGCTATGGATGGTTTGTTTGCTATCATTATGACATGCACACCCCACCCCCGTATTCTTACACTATTTACTATGGCACCTTAGAGCATTGTACGGTATGTGGTACTAACTCTTTGGTTGCAGGTCCAGGTTCAGGTATGGTTTAGTATACCTGTTATTACTTTGTTTAGATGCTTATCGCTCACACCAGGCTTTATGTCTGACCCAGAGTTTTATGTCTCTTCTTATTACTCTGGGTGCTCACACGAGCAGACTAGAGACAGGTTAGCTGGTGATGCACGGGTAGATGATCCGGAGACGAGCAGGAGGCTTCCACGTAACATATATAGTATTCTCCCTGTGTTGTTGAAGATCACTGCTTGGGCATTGTTGGTGTATCTTCTACTTTAGCTTTCTTTTGCTTAGAGACAGTAAATTTGGAAAATTGTAATAAGCTGTATATGGATTTCCGCTGCTCTGATGATTGGTGTTGATTTTAGTTATCAGCTTATGCACTGTCTCGCCTGTTTTATGTCAAGTATGTTATTATTATATTTTATCCCATGCGCTGTGAGACATTCTACAGGTTCCTTGATTAGTTCATTCTCTTCTTTCTTCTCTTCTGACGACCGTTCTGTGCTAGCTGGGCATGTGTACAGCGCACTTCCGGAGGAAATGCAGGCTGGTGCGGGACGGGCCGTCACACTTGGTATCAGAGCTCTAGGTTGCGTAGTTAACCTAGGGAAGTTATCAGGGAGAGATAAAATACGTATAAGAGAGAGCGTATTTGTGATTACTTTGGTTTTTAAAAGCTATATATATATATACTATTACTAGTATAAGGATGAAGTCGTACTGCACTAGCACCACTATGGAGTCGTTAATCGTTTCCTTTTTCAGATTGACGATGAGCCGATATACTAGAGGTGCTGGTAGGGGAGCCAACAATGGGAATGCTGCTGACATGAGGACGATGTTTACTGACCTCATGAGAGAGATGCTTAGAGATGTTCAGAGGGCAGCCCCCAATAGTGGAAATGGTGGTGGTCCAATAGTGCAGGCGCCGAGGGTCGACTTCGCCAAGCTAAATAAGGATTATAATAGTCTTGGTGGGAAGTCATTCCACGGAACGGAGTCGGCTACGGACGTTCAGGATTGGTTGGATAGTTGCGAACGTATCTTCGAGGATTTGGGTATCGAGGATGCGATGAAAAGAAAGCTAGCGTCCCGTCAGCTGCAAGGGCGGGCAATGAATTCGTGGAATGCTATAAAGGCAGCTACTCCCGAAGATCAGATCACTTGGGAGCAGTTTAAAGCTCGCTTCAGTGAGAAGTTCATCCCAGCTGCTCAGAAGTCAATGCTGTTTAAGAAATTCTTGGAGCTCAAGCAGAATGGCAGAGCTGTCTCGGAATATATTGCTGAATTTGACACTTTATCAAAATATGGATGATCTCTTATTGATACTGCCGAGAAAAAGAATGAGAAATTCATAACTGGTTTGGATCAGTACTTGGGGGAAAAACTTATTAACCACATCGATGAGACATTTGAATCGATTGTGGGGAAAGCGTTAAGATCTGAGAGCCTCTACCCTAAGTCGAAGACTGAGGTTGCATCTGCAGAAGAGCCAAAACCACAAGCAAGTGGTGGAGGCAAGGGTGGTTCCCAGAATAAGAGAAAGCAGAACCAAGCTAAGGATGGCCAGAAGAAAAAGAATAAGCAAGATGTTTAGTGCTTCAGCTGTAGTAAGAAGGGCCATTATGCTAGTAATTGTCGGGCCAAGCCAGCGGATAGGAAGTGCTTCAACTGTGGCCAAATGGGACATCACAAGGACAAGTGTCCACAGCCCCCTAAAGAAAAGCAAATGGTGAAAGCATATGCCCTTAATGCTATTCCTTCTTCGTCGAATGCCCCAACTGCGGCGGAGAAGGGAAAGAATGTCGTCATTCAAGGTATGCTTTCTGTTTATGATGTTCCTGTTAGAGTTTTGTTTGATACCGGAGCTTCCAGTTCTTTCATATCTAGTGACCTGGTAGATAGGTTGGGATTGGAGCCCGAGATAGTCGATAGACCTTTAGTAGTGACGAACCCGATTGGTGGTTCGACTAGCCTTAGCATGATTTGTCGTAATGTGGTCTTATCGAGTCATGGATGCATGTTTGTTTGTGATTGCTTTGTTTTGGGCTTTACTGGGTTTGGCATTATTTTGGGAGTAGATTGGCTCCAAAGATACGGGGTGGTGGTAGACTGTGAGGGCTTGTTGGTGACAGCTAGAGCGGATGATTGGCGGAGGATAGTGTTTGGTGGTCTACCCAGTAAGGGGGTATTGGCTAGTTTTCTAAACTCCCTCGATATTCCGCATAGTGAGTTGTCAGGTTTGCCCGTGGTTGGCCAGTATCCGGATGTTTTCGAAGAAGTGACCGGACTTCCACCACACCGAGAGATTGAGTTCCGTATTGATTTGGTAAAAGATGCCAGGCCTATTGTGATGCCACTTCGTCGTATGGCACCAAGAGAGCAGCGAGAGCTCGAGGTGCAAGTCAGCGATCTTTTGAAGAAGGGATTTATCAGAAGGAGTGTTTCTGAATGGGGAGCACCAGTTGTGTTTGCTACCAAGGCGGATGGTTCCCTTCGTTTGTGTGTAGACTACCGCGAGTTGAATAAAGTGACGAGGAAGAACAAGTATCCTCTACCGCGGATAGATGATTTGTTTGATCAGTTGAGTGGCGCGAGAGTATTTTCTCAGTTGGATCTCGCGACAGGTTTTCATCAGCTTAGAGTGGAAGCTGAGAGTATAGCTAAAACGGCATTTCGGACGCCGTCTGGGTTTTATGAGTGGTTGGTCATGCCATTCGGGCTGACCATTGCCCCAGCATATTTTGTGGATCTTATGAATAGGGTATTCAGAGATCAGTTGAGTAGGTTTGTCCTTGTGTTCGTTGATGATATTTTGGCCTACTCGAGGACAGAGGAAGAACACAAGGGACATTTAAGAGTAGTGATGGAGGTGTTGAGAAAACACCAATTGAAAGCAAAGTTTTCTAAGTGTCACTTCTGGAAGAGGGAAGTGAGGTTCTTGGGCCATGTTGTATCAGAGAATGGTATTGCCGTAGACCCGGCGAAGGTGGCTACGGTACAGGATTGGCCTACGCCCAAGAATGCAACAGAGGTAAGAAGTTTCTTGGGATTAGCTGGATATTATCGTAAGTTTATCCAAAGTTTCTCCAAGATAGCAGCACCATTGACCCAGTTGACCAAGAAGAATCAAGCTTTTGTCTGGGATGAAAGGTGCGAGAATGCATTCAGAAGTCTAAAGGACAAGTTGACAAGCGCACCAGTGTTAGTTATTCCTAAGGGGGATGAAGAGATGACGGTGTACACGGATGCCTGTGGTACCGGACTGGGTGCTGTATTGATGCAAGGCGGTAGGGTTGTAGCTTACGCAAGTCGGCAATTGAAACCGCATGAGAGAAGATACCCTACCCATGATTTAGAATTGGCAGCGATCGTGTTCGCGTTAAAGATGTGGAGACACTATCTCTTGGGAGAAAGATTTGAGCTGTTTACAGATCATAAGTCGTTAAAGTATCTCTTCTCTCAGAAAGATCTGAATCTCCATCAGCAGAGATGGTTAGAGTTCTTAGCTTCCTATGATTTTGACATCGCATACACACTAGGAAAGGGCAATGCGGTGGCTGATGCATTGAGTAGAAGACATGCCAGCTTAGGGGCTATGTTCCTTGAATGGAAGCAACTGGAGTTAATCGCGGGGTTTGATTTCAGACCAAAGTGCGAATTGGATCCAGAAATGTTAGCAAGTTTGACGATCAGACCCACTTTGATTGAGCGGATCGGCTCTAGTCAGAGGGACGATCCTAACCTATTGGAAATCATCTCCAAGTTAGAGATGGGTATCGATGAGGAGATGAACAAGTTTGGGCTTGATCGAGATAGATGGCTTAGAAAGAATGGAAAGCTTGTTGTACCCAATGTCAAAGGATTGAGAGATGAAGTGCTTAGAGAATGTCATCACTCAAAGCTGACTATACACCCCGGTGGTAACAAGATGTATCGAGATATGAAGCAGACTTACTACTGGGAAGGGATGAAAAGAGACGTTGGGAAGTTTATATCCAAGTGCATGAATTGCCAGCTAGTTAAAGCCGAGCAAAAGAAGCCTAGCGGTTTGTTACAGCCATTAGAAATTCCCGAATGGAAATGGGAGCAAGTCTCGATGGATTTCATCGATGGTTTACCAAGGACTAGATCGGGATATGATAGCATTTGGGTGATTGTAGACCGACTGACTAAAAGTGCAAGGTTTATACCAGTCAAATCGACCAGAACGGCAGCTAAGTTAGCAGAATTGTATATGAAGTGGGTAGTGAGATTTCATGGAGTACCTAAAAGCATTGTGAGCGACCGAGACCCGTTGTTCACTAGTGGGTTTTGGAGGAGCTTACAAGAGGCTCTAGGGTCAGAATTACATCTCAGTACCGCATATCATCCTCAGACCGACGGTCAGACGGAGAGGGTGAACCGTATTTTGGAAGATCTCTTGAGAGCATGTATATTGGATTTTGGTGGATCATGGGATGACCATTTGCATCTAGTAGAGTTTGCATATAATAATAGCTACCAATCCAGTATCGGTATGGCTCCGTTTGAAGCTTTGTACGGAAGACCATGCAACTCACCATCATGTTGGATAGAGACTGGCGAGAAGTTTATGCTTGGACCAGATGTGGTGAGGGAAACTTCAGATAAAATCAAGACCATTCAACAACGAATGAAGGCTGCCCAAGATAGGCAGAAGAGTTATGCTGATAAGAGGAGAAGAGACTTAAAATTCTCCGTTGGCGACTTGGTGTTTGTCAAGATTTCTCCGTTGAAGAGCGTAATACGATTTGGCAGGAGAGGAAAGTTGGCACCAAGATTCGTTGGCCCATTCCCTGTTCTTGAACTAGTCGGGAATTTGGCATACAGAATTGACTTACCGGAGAAGATGGCGGGATTTCACGACGTATTTCATGTTTCCCAACTAAGGAAGTTCGTTCACGACTCAGATATGACTATTTCACCTGATCAGTTAGAGGACTTCGAAGTAGAACCCGAGGCGGTTGGGAACCGCAAGCCGGCCTGTATTGTCGAGCACGACATGAAGCAACTTCGAAGGAAGGCGGTGAAGCTAGTCAAGGTACAGTGGAGCGAGGACGAGAGAGATTGTACTTGGGAGACAGAGGAGAACATTAGGAATTCACACCCAGAACTCTTTGCCTGGTAAGATTTTGACTTCGATTTAGTTTTCAGCATGCTAGGATAGGTTTGTTTTGCTTGTTTTGCATGATTGATTGTTGTATGTGGTTGTTAGGCATGCGGGATCTTTTGTATGTTTTGGGTTAAGGAATTTCGGGGGAGAAATTTCTTAAGGGGGGGAGAGTGTAACGACCCGCATTCTACGCATCATAGAATCGTAGAATATTTATTTCTTTCACATACGAAGTCGTATGGTCATGTAACTTTGGGAGACGACTATTAGGGTCATTTCCCATGTTCACGATTTTTCCCGATTTTTAAATGACCATTTTACCCCTAGTTATCACTGTTTTGGCCATAACTTTTGACTGGAAAGGAATTTTGACCTGAAACCACTTCCATTGGCTCCGGATGATGGTTTCTCTTTCCGTAGAGTGGTCACATTAGCCAAACGGACTCACCGTTTGGGAGATATGGCTGAAACAAGTTTCAGATGGTTAAAAACAGCTTAATTGGGCTTAACCGGGTGATTAGCAGCTAGGCCCAAGGGGAATTTCGGGTTTAGGGGTATATGGAGGCTGATTAGGGTTAGAAAACATTTCTTTAGACATTTTCCAGCCGCCACTTTCATTTCTCTTAACCTAGCCATGGCCTCCACTCTCTAAATCTCTCTAAAACACCCAAAATCACTTCCTAATCAAGGATTAAGGCTTAGAGGCATCAAATCAAGGGAGATTAGCACAAGGACTGAGTTAGGGCTGCTGTTATATATTGGAATTCGTGCAAATCAGAGGTTCACTTCAGATTTGGAAGTTTCATTGTGGCAAAGGTGAGTGATTTGCATAGTTTTTGCACTAATTACGGTGATTAAGGGTAATTAGTGAAGATTAGCGAATTTATACGTAAATAAATTCTGGAAAAATTCTTAAAATTCTAAAATAATGTTTTAAGGCTCTGTTAGAAATTTGGGTTAATTTCGATGTGTTTTGCTAATCGTATGCTTAAACATGATTAAGAGGGATTATAGGAAAATGTGAGGTTTTGGCCAATTTTGATCCATTTTGATTCATTTAAATTGTTGTTTGTTGCTTGTGGTTGCTGTTATATGTTGCTATGACCCTTTTGTATGCTTTGTGATTGATTCCAATAGTTAGATTGGTTGAAAACGCCGTCGAGAGGCGTATAAACACTTGCTGGAAAGTTGCAGGAATTAGTGCAGGAAATCGGATCGGATCGCCCCCTATCCGACCCGAACCGCCCATTTCCCTTCACCACGAACCGAACCGGATCGTTATAGCGAAGCAAGCTGCGCCACGAGCTGAAGGAACCGAACCGATCCGAGAAGTCGCGATTCAAGCCTTGGTGATTGAAGACTCCGACCCGACCCGCCTGGAGGGATAACGACACGATCCGATCTGATCACCTTGAGGACAACGAACCAGAGACTCGAAGGAGGGCGAAGGACTTGGAGCTATGACCAGGAGGCGTGACCCGAGCCGTGGCGTGGTGGAGAACCCGATCCGATCCAGATGGGACTGGAAGCCACGAACCGATCCAGTGTACCATGAAGGACTCCGATCCGAACTGTCACAAGGGAGAGACAGGGATCCGACCCGAACCGATGGTGCCCTCCGATCCGACCCGAAGTAGCAGTCACGAACCGAGACGATGAAGACCACGATCCCAATGATGATAAAAGGGATCCGAACCGATCTGGTGATGATCCATAACCCGAAATGCAAAGGTAGTTCAAATGGAAGTTCGAGCTCAGGATCCAGACGGGAACCAATGAGTTCACTTCGTGATTGGACTTTGCTGCGGGACGCGTGCCAAGGAGTTATCAACGTCTATAACTTTGGACCACTATGGTAGGAGGTACGAAGGCGGATTCAGGGCCATTATGGCATCGGTAGAACCAAGGGCTACGACCAATGAAGTGGGTCATTGAAATGTTTGGTCATGACTCCAAGTGTTTGGCTTGGTCACAGCAGGGTTTCTACAAGTCGGGATTCGTCGTTACCTCAGTTTGTCTAGTGTTTCCAAAGTGGTAGATGTCGTATGCTTTACGCACTGAGTGAGAGATGTGAGGATGGTTGCTATGGATGGTTTGTTTGCTATCATTATGACATGCACACCCCACCCCCGTATTCTTACACTATTTACTATGGCACCTTAGAGCATTGTACGGTATGTGGTACTAACTCTTTGGTTGCAGGTCCAGGTTCAGGTATGGTTTAGTATACCTGTTATTACTTTGTTTAGATGCTTATCGCTCACACCAGGCTTTATGTCTGACCCAGAGTTTTATGTCCCTTCTTATTACTCTGGGTGCTCACACGAGCAGACTAGAGACAGGTTAGCTGGTGATGCACGGGTAGATGATCCGGAGACGAGCAGGAGGCTTCCACGTAACATATATAGTATTCTCCCTGTGTTGTTGAAGATCACTGCTTGGGCATTGTTGGTGTATCTTCTACTTTAGCTTTCTTTTGCTTAGAGACAGTAAATTTGGAAAATTGTAATAAGCTATATATGGATTTCCGC
The DNA here is from genome assembly GCA_030737875.1 of Allium sativum. Taxonomy (NCBI): domain Eukaryota; kingdom Viridiplantae; phylum Streptophyta; class Magnoliopsida; order Asparagales; family Amaryllidaceae; genus Allium; species Allium sativum. The sequence goes on from JASFAX010000033.1 coordinate 13,157,870, forward strand.
TGCTCTGATGATTGATGTTGATTTTAGTTATCAGCTTATGCACTGTCTCACCTGTTTTATGTCAAGTATGTTATTATTATATTTTATCCCATGCGCTGTGAGACATTCTACAGGTTCCTTGATTAGTTCATTCTCTTCTTTCTTCTCTTCTGACGACCGTTCTATGCTAGCTGGGCATGTGTACAGCGCACTTCCGGAGGAAATGCAGGCTGGTGCGGGACGGGCCGTCACAAAATATGTTTATTTAGTTATAAAGTTATATGTACTCTGCTATATAAAACTCCATCCGTATATGACTTGCTATCAACAAAAAGAAAAAAATACCATTGCGCTCAGCAGTGTGCCACGATCGCAAATATATAACAAAATAGACAAGTTAACTTATTGTATGAAACCCCAAAATACTGATATAGGGTGTAAAACACTCCAAATAAAAAGTTGCTTATTTTACGAAATAAAAATTTCAGTAAAATTCTAAAAATTAAATTATGACTATGCCTCAGAGATCTCGTCAAAATTATAAATCAATAATTAATTATATTAAATTAACGTTGCGGTTTATAAACGATTCCATAGCGACTATTTGAAATTTTGATTTGGACGTAAAATAAAATCTACAACATGAAAATTCGATTTTTCTCTTCCATTAGAAAAATATTATCAGTTAGATTCAGACGCTTCTTGTTCCACAGAAATCCGACTTAAAACGGATTCGGTAAATCAATTGATGTTGAAATTCAATTTTACGAACTACTGTGTTTTTTCAGTTTGTTTATAATTTAAATATAAATATAACGTTCAACCGCCGTTAAATTAACGATTTAAATATTGAATTCCACAAATAGTTCAAATAAAATATTTAAAATAAATTTAAAATATTTGAATCAAATAGTAGAAAAACCCGGGTTGTTACATTCTTCCCCCTTAAAAAAATTTCGTCCCCGAAATTACTCAGTTAAGAAGAATGTTCATACTCAAATTATTACCAAAATAACTAATTTAAAATATTATCAAAAATCTATATGTCTTAATAATTTATGAAAAATTTGCCAGCACCTCCTCTGTACTGTTCGATCTAAACAATTACAAACGCCACTCTGGGCCTCTTATATTAATCCAAAGAAAATAAAAGCCAAGCGGCTACCCATCTCGGGTATAAATTCAAACACCCAATCAATAATATTAAGGTTTACCTTTTTTCGGGCACCCATTACTCGAATGACGAAGTTCGGCACTTCCATTTTCAACCTGCGCTCAGCTCGATATATAATGGAAATAACTAACACAGGGTTTAACCATTTTGTTCTATTTCATATTGATTTTATACTGAATTTTTTTTAGTTTTCAGTTCATTCAACAGTTAATGAATTCTTGTATTCGATCAATCTAGCAACCGATAAACAAACAATTTACAATACACAATCACTTTACCCAAATCATTTCATTTTCCTTTTTTAATTTTTATTTAACTAGTCCTCAGTTAAATATTTAATTCCATATTCAAATTTCATCCACCAATCCTATAATTTAAATTTCCATCTAGTTTTATTAAACGATTCAAACTTATTGCCACTAAATCTCATTTTAACCAGCCCAACTCATTCATTGGTTCTAAATCCAATTCAAATCCATATTCAGATTCGTGCTTATGAAATTTATTCCAAACATAAAATCCAACAAATTCCCATTTATTCTGTTTGAATTCATTCACTTTTTATTTTACCCAACACTAGTCAAATTCTTGCTAGCTTATCTCACTTCCAATTCAAAGGATTCATTTTAACTCATACAAGTTAAATTTAATTCCCATTTTCTATTTGAAATGTTTCCAACTTCATACAAGTTTTGAATTCTACTCAAATCAAATAATAATTTGAGAAAGTTATCAATATTACCTTCTTATGATATATATAGGGTCAAAACAATATAAAAATAATTTTATATTAAAATTACAAATACGTGCTCTCGTATATATATACACTCATACTCAATCTAGGGTATTACTAACCCCATCTCTATTGAGTTACGCCACAGAGCCAAGGTTATTCCTAAACCATTGCTCAGATACCAACTGTAGCGACCCGGAATTTCCGATGCTGGAATTTCGACACTAATACGCCTCGTGTCCAAAATTCCAATATCGAAAACCCAGAAAGCTAATAGAAAGAAGTTAGAGGGTGAGAAAAGAAAGAAAGAAATATTAGAATAGAAGAATAAGAAGACCAGAGTCTCACAGCGGAATGGACAAAATATAATTATCAATAATACTTTATACAAAAAGAACTGTATATATATAATTACAATCATTCAGATCATCACAACACAGCGGAAATAAACTAGTACCGGTAAATATATGGAATACGTCTCGGCTTCAACTCGTCTTCTGAAGCTCCAAGCGATACCTAACCTGGAAATATACTCGGTCTGACCCAAGCACATTTGATTTAAAACGAAATTCACCCGGATCAGTCTAGAATACTTTCAGTGATAAATTCATACAGCAAACTTGTTTAATTTTGAAAATCCTTTTTGAAACAAATGATAATAGCAAGACCAGTCCACACATAAACACAGACGATTTTTACCTTACTACAACCCAAAAGATTTTGGGTTATAGTGAGGTAGAAACCCTCCGTGTTTATGTGTGGATTGGTCTTACTATTATCCTTTCCTTTCAAAAGGATTTTCAAAGATAAACAAGTTGTTGTGCTATGAATTTATCACTGAAAGTATTTCAGACTGATGCGGGTGAATTTTGCTTTGCTTCAAATGTGCTCGGGTCATACCGAGTATCTTTACAGGTTAGATTTCGCTTGGAGCTTTAGAAAAGCAGATGAAGTCGAGACGTATTCCATATATTTACTAGTACTAGTTTATTTCCGCTGTGTGTTGTATTGATCTGAATGTATACTTTGATGTGTAATCATATATATATCCCATTCTTTTTGTATAAAGTATTATTGATTATTATATTTTGTCCATTCCGGTGTGAGACTTTGATCTTCTTATTCTTCCATTCTAATATTTCTTTCTTTCTTTTCTCACCCTCTAACTTCTTTCTATTAGCTTTCTGTGTTTTCGATACTAGAGTTTTCACACGAGATGTATTAGTGCTGAATTCAAGTGTCGAAAATTTCCGGGATGCTACACAGGCCATGATAGTATTTGGGTGGTTGTGGATCGGCTGACTAAGAGTGCAAGGTTTATACCAGTCAAGTCGAATAGAACGTCAACCAAGTTAGCAAAAATGTATATGAAATGGGATGTGAGATTTCATGGAGTACCAAAAGGCATTGTGAGTGACCGAGATCCATTATTTACTAGTGGGTTTTGGAAGAGCTTACAGGAGGCTTTAGGATCAGAGTTACATCTCAGTATTGCATATCATCCTCAAACCGACGGTCAAACAGAGAGAGTGAATCGTGTATTAGAGGGTCTTTTGCGAGCTTGCATAATGGACTTTGGAGGATCATGGGATGACCATTTGCATTTGGTTGAGTTCGCATATAATAATAGATACCAATCCAGTACTGGTATGGCTTCGTTTGAAGCTTTGTATGGAAGACCGTGCAACTCACCATCATGTTGGTTGGAGACCGGTGAGAAGTTCATGCTTGGGCCTGATGTAATAAGGGAAACATCAGACAAGATCAAGGTTATACAACAATGAAAGAAGGCTGCTTAAGATAGGCAGAAGAGTTATGCTGATAAGAGATGAAGAGACTTGAAATTCTCCATTGGCGACTTAGTATTCATCAAGATTTCTCCGTTAAAGAGTATGATTTGATTTGGTAGGAGAGGAAAGTTGACACCAAGATTTGTTGGTCCATTCCCAGTTCTCAAACAAGTTAGGAATTTGGCATATAAAGTTGAGTTGCCAGATAAGATGGTGGAGTTCATAACGTGTTTCATGTTTCCCAGTTATGGAAATTCATGCACGACCCCGATGTGGCTATTTCACCTGATCAGTTGGATGATATCGAAGTAGAACCCAAGGTGGTTGGAAACCGCAAGCTGATTCGTATTGTCGAGCACAATACGAAGAAAATTCGAAGGAAAGCGGTGAATCTAGTCAAGGTTCAATGGGGCAGGGATAATAATGACTGTACTTGGGAGATAGAGGAGAGCATTAAGGAGACGTATCCAGAACTCTTTGCCTGGTAAGATTTTCATTTCGATTTAGACTTTCTGCATGCTAGGATATGTTTGTTTTGTATGTTTGATTGCCAGATATGGCTGGTTGGCATGCGGGACCCATTGGTTGTTTCTTAGTAGAGGAATTTCGAGGGCGAAATTTCTTAAGGGGGTAGAGTGTAACGACCCACATTCTACGTATCGAACGGTCGTAGAATATTTATTTCTTTTCCACATGAGATCGTATGGTCGTGTAACTTTGGGGAACGACTATTGGGGTCATTTTCCATGTTCACAATTTTTGCCGATTTTTAAATGACCATTTTGCCCTTGGCGAACCTGACTTCGCATATAACTTTTGATTGGTAAGGAGTTTTGACCTGCAACCACTACCATTGGATTCAGATGATGGCTTACCTTTCCGTAGAGTGGTCACATTAGCCAAACGGACTTACCGTTTGGGAGACATGGCTGAAATAAGGTTAGAAGGTGAAAATAGCTTGATTGGGCTTAACCGGGTGATTAGCAGCTAGGCCCAGTGCGGGATTTCGGGATTAGAGCTATATGAAAGCTGATTAGGGTTAGAGAAACCTTTTCTTTGTCATTTTTCAGCCGCCACTTACCTCTCTTCAACCCTAACAATGGCCTCCACTTTCTAAATTCATCCCAAATCACCGTTCAATCGCGTATTAGCTTAATCTACATCAAATCAAGGCAAATCAACACCAAATTAGAGTTGGAGCTGCTGTGTTGCATAGGAAAACGCCCCAAAACAGTAGAGTTTCAGATCTAAAGTTTTATTTGTCACTAAGGTGAGTGATTTGCATTGTTTTTCACTAATTATAGTTAATTAAGGGTGATTAGTGTTAATTAACGAAATCATAACTCAGAAAAATTTGGAAAAATGTTCAGAAATTCTAAAATATTATTTTAGGGCTCCCATAAAAATTTTGGTTAATTTGGACATGTTTTACTAATCGTATGGTTAAATCATGACTAAGGAGATTAAGGGGAAAACATATGTTTTGGGTATGTTTGATCCTTATTAGCATGTTAAATTTATTTTTTTAGTATTTATGGTCAATTATAAATGTTGCTATGATTGTTTGGTATGATTTATGATTGCCTAGAACAGTTAGAATGGTCGAAAACGTCGTCATGTGGCGTAAAACAGTGGCGGGAAAAGTTGCAGAATATTGTGCAAGAACCGGATCGGTCAACCCTTCTGAACCGACCCACTCGTGATCCCAAACCAACCCCGAGCCGCGAGCTGATGCATTGGAGAAGTACCTGAGCCGTCCACCACGAACAGTCCAAGATGAAGGCTCACGAACTGAACTGAGGGGCATAGCCCGAACCATGAAGTGATGACTAGTAGGAGGTATTACGAATGAACCGATCCGACCAGAAGCACCACGAGCCGTCTTAACTCGATTTCCATGAGCCAGAAGCTCCGAACCATTTGCTCCACCACGACTCGACCCGGACGAGGCACGACGAACCAACCCGATGGGGAACCACCTTAGAAGGACCGAACCGAACTAAATGGTAGCTCATTTCTGAAACAATCTGGAGGAGACTAAAACCCGAGATGCAAAGGTGGTCCAAATGAGAAGTTTGTACTCAGGATCCAGATGAGAACCAATGAGTTAACTTCATGATTGGGCTTTGCTGCGGGACATGTGCTAAGGAGTTGTCAACGTCCATAACTTTGATTCACCACCGAGAGACGTATGTTAGGCTTCAGATCAGTGCTATGGAGTAGTTATTATTCCATGGGGCAGAGTGATCGTAGCAAGGCTATGAGCCAGTGCAGTGAAGTTGTCATGACTTCATGGGGGCAGAGTGGACATAGCAAGGACTAGTGGTTATGCATCAGTGCAGTGGAGTTGCCATGACTCCATGGGGTAGAGTGATCACAACAAGGATTTGGGTGATCAAAGCGGTGGATATCGTATGCTTTATGCATTGAGTGAGAGATGTGAGGATGGTTACTATGCTTGATTGTTTGCCATCACTATGACATGCAAACCCCCTCCCCCATATCTTTACACCATATATTAGTGTCACCTTAGAGTATTGTACATCTTGTTGTGCTAACTCTTTGGTTGCAGGTCCAGGTTTAGGTATGGTTATGTATACCTGTTATTGTTCTGTTTTGCTGCTTATCGCTCATACCAGACTTTTGTTTGACCCAGAGTTTTATGTCTCTTCTTATTACTCTGGGGGCTCTTAAACGGGTAGACTAGTGACAGGTCAGGTGATTATGCACGAGTAGGTGTATCAGAGACGAGCAGTAGGCTTCCACGTATGATATATATATATAATCTCCCTGTGTTGTTGTTGGTCACTACTTTGGGCATTAGTAGTGTTCCTCTTTCTTTTTTCTTTAGAAATAGTTTTAAAAGTTGTAATAATGATGGTTTGGATCATAAGCTGTATTTTGAATTTTCCGCTGCTATGATGGTTTAGTTTTCAGCTTATGCACTATCTCGCCTGTTTTATGTCAAGGTTATGTTATTATTTTATTTTATCCCATGCGATTTGAGACATTCTACAGGTTCCTTGATATTTCAAATTCATTTCTTTTCCTTTCTTTGGCGACCGCCCCGTGCTAGTCGAGCATTGGCACAGCGCACTTTCATTGGGAATGTCGGCTGGTGCGAGGCGGGCCGTCACAGTTATTTTGAAAAGTCTCTTGATTCTTTGAAAAGTTGTGTTGTTTTGTAGGGGAAGAGTTCTGTCTGATGACTATTGGCCGAAAGAAACCAAAATGATCATTCAAGAAAAGAAGAGTCTATGAAGGGATATGACTTTTGGGATTAAGTAGTTGAAGTGTCCATTCATTCAAAATTCAAATTGAAATTCAAAATTTTGGCACCAAGTTGGTTAAACTACTAAATCATCAATCTCATCGTTAAATTTGGAAAGATGTAAATATATGGTTCATGTCAATGGAAGAACAAAAAAAAGAGGATTGCAAAAGGAGGTACACTTTACAATATTTAGGAATATACATCTATGCACATAATTAGGTGTAGAAATTTATCTCTTTTATAATTTTTACATAATTTGGTTCATATGTCGATACACTATAGTACACTTATGAATATATCAATCTAATTAAAATCTTTTCTTATTCTAAACTTAAATTTCGTTACTATTTGGTTTGGATTTGAAAAATTGAAAGGACATCTTTTCAATATGAAAATGTCTGTTCAAACTCTAACTATCAATTTTTTTATCTACTTATGTTTCATATATTTTGTTTCAAAAATATATATTTAAATTATATAAATCTATAAAATTATATGTAGTACATAGGTAGGTCAGTATGCTTGAAATAATTTAAAATTTTCAAATATTTGATAAAATATAAATTTGTATATCTTATATATGAAGTTTAGACATACATAGTTTAACTTATATATTTGTTCACAACAATTTTGAGTTACATTATCACAAATACTATTTGCAACTTAATACTAATTTTGATTCTTTATTTTATTAAGATTTATATACTTGTAACTTAATATTATATACATATATATATATATATATATATATATATTATTTATGTCTTAAATATGTAGTTTAAATATGAGATGTTATAGTTTTATAGTTTACTTTATATTACCGAATTTCATTGAAAAAAATTGTATTGTAAGTATAGATTTCTTTTATAATTTTAACCTATAAATGGTTCTTTAGCAAATTCATATGTTTTGATTTCTAAAGTTTACATTCAAAATTGATTTGTATCAAAAGATTAATGTATATATTATAATAAATTAAATTTTAAGTCCTTATAAAATTAGTTTTTATACAGTTATGAATATATGTTTATAGTTTACTTCATATGATAAAATTTTATGTTCTCTTTAAAAAATCTTTAATATTTACTATATTATTTTTAAAGAAGCACCCTACTAAGATTATTTAACTCCATATTTCTCATAAAATTATTCTAACTATTTTACTACCTATCATGAATATATTTTTAAACATAAATTCTTATCTATACTATTCTTTCAATCTCTTTCATTAGTATCATTAACCTAATTATAGAGATTAGTATGTATTACATTTGTCAGATAAAAATAATTTATAATATATATATTTGTATATGCATAATAGTTAGATAGTACTTTGAATATCTTTTATCGAAATAGATATCATCACCAAATCATTCTGCATATTATCATTACACATCTTATTTCATATCATATATCAATATTATAAATTACGGTGCATTTCAAATTAAAATCATTCACATCACAAGTTGCATTTAATTCAATAAATCATGTCATATTGCTTTGTATATGACATATAGTTCATACTGCATTATAAACAACATACTGCACTACATGTTAATTTTTTTCTCTACACACAATAAGCATCCTATATGAGGAGTTTTTATCTAACTAGAAATAGAAAGGATTTAAATTAAATACATCAATATTTGTTTGACTTACTTGACTTGTTTGAATTGTTTGACTTAATTGACTTGTCTGATTTGATTGACATGAATAACTTGATTGGATTGCTTGACATGGCTGAATTTCATTAGGGGTTGATAGGTGTGTTAGAAATATACTTATGCATTTATAGTTGATAGGAGCTTTATAGGTTTTTAGGAAAAATAGAAGTTACAAGAAATGTTTGGCTTTATGTTTTGATGTTTTGTGAAAAAAAACTTAAATTGGTTGATTGGATTAAATAGCTTAAATATTGACTTGTCATTACTTGACTTATATTAATTTAAATTATATCATAGTTTTAGGATATCTTATCAATATTATTTCTTAGTCTAGATTAAAGTCTTAAGGGAATTAGAGTTTAGGCTAGGTTTAGTCTTATATTAGATTAAGAGGGAGTTTTTAGGAATGGTTGAAGGTTCAAGAAGTGTTTTTGGATTGGCACATATTTTTCTTTGATTGATTTGATTTAGATTGTATAGAATGATTGTTTGAATTGCTTGTTTGTTTGAATTACTTGTTTGGACTGGTTTGCTTGTTTGAACTGATTTGCTTATTTTGGATTGATTTGCTTGTTTGAATTGATTAAATATTGATTGGTTTGCTTAGTTTATTATCCTTCTATTTAGTTTATTAGACTAGTATAGTCATAATTTTAGGGGGAGTTATAATATTTTTAAGTTTAGAATCATAGATTTAGAGGGAAATATAAGGTTATTCAAATCAGGGAGTATTATATAGTCATTAGGATTATTTATAGCACAAGTTTAGAGGAAGTATAACTTAGTTTAGTCTAGTACAGTCTACTATAGGTATGATAATATAGTTGTGTATAGGGAACTTTTGGATAATGACAAAGGGGGAGAAATTATATAATAAGAATTTGTTAGGCTTAGTATAAGGGGGAGTATGTAGGATTCATGGTGAAAGGGGGAGCAATAGAAGGACCAAATCAAAATGTATCAACAAGTATGAATATTTTATAAATCAAGGTTGTCATCATCAAAAAAGGGGAGATTGTTAGATAATGGAGTTTTGATGACAACAACCTTATTCCAATTATCATTATTAATTGATTATAAAATATATACTAACATTTATATCTAGAATATATATATATATATATATATATATGCAGGATTTGTGTACAGGATTTAAATACTGAAGACTGTACAGTTTTATAGTTTCAAGAGCTTCAAGATTCAGAAAAGATTCAAGACTCATGAGTTATCAAGTTTTCAAGAGTTAAGAGTTCAAGAAAAATATAGTAATAGAGTCTAGTTTATATGTAAGACTCTGAATAGAACTCCAGGTTCAAATTTGGTTTTTCAAATTCTGATTTTCAAATTCTGATTTTCAAAGTTCAAATTCTAATTTCATATTGTTTTTTCTATTTTACTTATGAATCCCAAATAATTTTTAAGTTTCATATATAAGTTTATATAGTTTTATAGTTACATAGTTTTAAACTTTATAAATTTATAAAATATGTTTACATAATATATTAATATGATTTCATATGGTTTTATACTTTAGAATACTCATTTATATCACTATGTTTTAATTTTCAGAATAATATATACAATTAAACACTTGAAAAATAGTTTGAAAATATTTTATACATGCTTATGTCAACATACATATATGTATATGCCGACATACAACTCTCAGAATTCAATTTTCAAAGGAAGTGCCTTTTCACTATTTTTAACATTACAGAAGCGTTGCAACTTTTCAAATCTTATAAATATGGGTTGATTTCGAATTTTTTAACATATCCTTATCTCCATCTTCACCCCTCTTCATCCCACCATTAATATTTCATATTTTATTGATTTCTACACTTCTACTTGTCGATTTCTACTCTAATTATATAAAACTCCTTCTTTTCTCATACTCTATCAATTACTCTCTAAATTGAAGTGTTATTGAAGAGTTATAGGGCTGTTGTAATTATTTGGGAAGTGTCTGGGAAAGGGTGTGTTCCTTTTAGCGCTGAAATCAAGGAAAGGGAACAGTGGTAACCTTGTAGCCGTGAAATCAAGGATGTTTGGAGTGGTGTTAACATTATTTCCGTGAAATCAAGGGGATTGTACTTGGATATTGATAGTAATAAAACTCTGCACAATCCAACATTGCATAGGACTGGACGTAGGAGTAACCAAACCAGTATAAAATCCAATGTGTTCTTTCCTTTTTTGCATATTATATTTATCTGTTTCTGTGTTTGTGTTTGATTATGTGTCTGTGATCATCTCTGTTGTGTGTGATTCATATAGTAGATCATTTAAGTTCAAGATTTTTGTAAATTCCTTAATGAATACTATTCTCCTCCTTTAGTATTAGTCTTGCCTTAAGATCCACATTCCGTATTCTGCATTCCCTAACAGAGCTAACTCACATTGGCCTGAGTATAGCTCATGTTTTACTCATTTTAATTATGACACGAAAGCAAAGGCTATCCATCGTTGTTCTCTTACTTAATTCCAGAAGCATTCACCACACCAACCAACTTCATTCAACATTGTCAACCATGTACACAGTTGTTAAAGTGGTTTTCGTTATTGACAGAGAGTATGACAGTATCCGATCATGATCTCTTCAACAACCAAACATTTAAAATTTTCAGACTTGTTGGATCTTTACATTTCAAAAGGTTCATACTTCATATCAAAATATCAGGCTTGCTTAAAACCATTTCATAGCCAAAATAAAATACACCTTCATATCAAAATATTTATTTAAACCATACTTAAAATCTTGAAACAATTCCAATTTTAAAACAAACTGCAAATTTAAAATAGTTGAATTTGTTTATATATTAAAATTGTTTAAATAAATTTAAAACAGTTTGAAAAGTAAATAGTTAGTACATATAAGTTTATATATACATATACATACATACATACATATATATATGAATAGTTCAAATAAAAAATCGGATTTATCAAAATAGTTAAAATAGTTAATGTATAAGTTAAAATAAAATGATTTATAAATCACATAGTATAAATCTAACTTAACAAAAAAATTCCGATGGATCTTATCAAACCATTGCGGCAGTTCTTATTTTGTCCCCGTCATTCTCTTCTCTCCACCGCTTCCTCACTTCATCCACTTCTCTTCAACTTCCTTTCTCTTCATTGTTATCTCTCATATGGCCAAGAACAAAAAGAACAAATTGAGATTTCACGAATCTTGTATTCTTGGTTCTAGCACTAGATCCGTTCGCAAGTACTCGAATAAGATACACGCTGAATCTTCTCACTTGTCGGACTCTGATGCATCAGTTGAGTCACTACCTCTCCTGCGGCAGATGTATCCCTATTGAATACACTTCCCTTTCTTCCTAGAGATATACCCTTCGTCCCTCAATTTCAGACAAATGTTGTTTCGTTACATAATGCTCTCAGTTGTACCTAATGTGTGGCATTCCTTCCAAGGTAACCCTCTTCCCTCGCCTGTCTTGGGTGCGCAGGAGTTTCCTACCCTAGTTGAAATGCTGAATGGATTAGCGAATGAAGTTGTGTCTCATGTTGAAATTGGTGACATCGATGTGGGTAGTAAAACCGCTGATGAGCCTTTGGTGGGTGGTCTGAGGTCATCTTCCATGCCGGGCCCTTTTGTTTGCACTAACACTACTTGCCCACCAACTATTCAGGGTAATGCCAACTTGACTGCTTCTCCTCCTATTGCTAAACGGTCCTCTCTTTTTTCAAACCTACCCAATATAACTGGTGTCTATGCACCAATCGACTTCTCGATTCCATTCTCAGACCTTGGATCAATTCCTCCTAGGAAATTCTTAGTGAAGCAGCAATCTTCTGGAAAGATCAACTAGCAGGTTTCTTCTCAAATACCAAATTACGAAATGTTGACATGTGTGCTGCTTATCATAATGCTTGAAGGCTTAGGGGTGATCTTCACATTAAGCAACTTAATGTAAGTTCTATTTGAAATTTTCTTGTTATGAAGAGAGATTAAAAGTTTATGAGGCAACTCTGTCTATCATTGGTGGCAAGTCGTTTATAATTACCCCTTGGAGTGTTTCAATAGACAGGGCCAGAGAGCAGGTTCTGTCTATGCGGTACGGACATAGTTTAACCTATGTTTCTTTAGCTCTTCAGCTACTTGTTGGCCTTAACTGGTTAGCGTGTCACACTGGCAAACGGAAATATTTTGATGCTAATATAGATGCCAGGAATAATCTTTTTTATGCTAGAGCGTTGATTGAAGTCATACCTAACAAGCCTTTCCCCTCGAAGCTTAAAGTTTGCTTTGATGATCATGAGTATATTGTAGAAGTGTCCTACAAGTGGAAACCTGATATTTGTTCTTCCTGTAAATCTTTTGGCCACTCCACCGACCATTGCATTGTACCCTCAGTTAACATTGCTCGAGAGAAGATACCGCTCCCTCTCCACTCCAACTAATATGTGGGTCCTCGTTGCCAATCCAGCTGGTGGCTTTCCAGTTTCTTCTACTATGCCGGTTGTACTAGAAATTTTGAGCCGTGTGGCAGACACCTCCCCTATCCCTGCCCTTAACCCTAAGAACTCTGGTATTTGTTGGGTTGATGGCGAGAAGGCATTGTTGCATGAGAAATCTAGGATGCGATATTTTCAGAATGCTACGTATTCTATAAGTTTTTTGGGGTTGTAGGGAGAACCATAGTTTATTTTACCGTCCTATTGAAGAAAATCTGTGGATAGTAAGAAGATGAAGAGCATGGTGGAGATAATGCAGTGTTATTACAAGATGAATCTTAGGATGGATTATTTTTCTCCCACGAGGCGTCATCCTATCTGGAGGATCTTGCTTGCCTACCTGTGTAACATGACATTTTTATGACTCCTTGTGTTCTTGGCGCGGGAACCACTATTTAGGTGGCATCTATTGTAGTCTTGGCATTTAGTCTAGCTCATGCCCTTTTAGCTACGACAGTAGTAGTGGTCGAATCACAATAAAAACCGAATGTAGTTGTTAGGTACTCTGCCTATCACCTATACTTGTGTGCTCTTTTATTATTTGTTAAAATAAAAAGTGATATGGATAACTTTAAAAACCGGTCGGCCATGCAAAAAAAATGTTTATAAATAAAAATAATTATTCGGAAAAATAATTCATATAGTGAGTTAAAATACTATAATTTGATGTAGAATTGTTTCTTCTAATTTTAAACAACCTTAAATCATATTTCAGTTTCAAACCAATTTGATTCAATTCCAACCTTTCAATCTAAACCAACTTCAATTTTAATTTCAATTCAAATGGTTAAGTTTCCAATTAGAATTCTCATTTTGAGTGATTTCAATTTATAACAAATTTCGAGTTCACAATTCAGATATAATTTTAAATCAATGTTAATTTAAAGTAAATTTCGAAGGTGGATAAAACAATTAAATTTCAATTGATTCAATTCATATAAAACATCATTAATATTGTCCTTAGATAATATATTTCAAGGTTCAAGGTTAAAACAAAATTTACTTAACCAACCAGTACCCGTATATAATTTTCTATCCTATGGCTAAGTGATACATAAAATTTAATTTTTGTATTTTGGGAATGGATATATATCATTTCAATCCAAATCAGGGTCATATGTATTTATCATTTCAACATATGTTCTTAATTCGTTTCAATGATTAATCCTTGGTTCACTTGATTTTCGTAACATCTAGGGTAAATGGTTGGGATGAGTCAACACAAACAAATAGTCATATATAATTAAGGTGAATAACAAGATGAGTCGTGAAATTAAACATTGATATATAAACCATATCTATCCAAGGCACCCATCCAAATTAATCCATTCAAACAGTTCAATATAACATCAGTTACCTAGTCATTATGTGTTGTATTTAAACTTGTAATTACATCTCAAATTTAACCTAACTATACAATTTAGATTTGAAGTTAAATTAAATTATACTATGAAAAAATAATCCTACTATCAAAGGGTTCGAGAGCCCCTACTTGACCATTAATGGCGACAGACATTCCATATGATTCTTTTGCTACTTTCTTTTCTTTTCTCTTCTTCCTTTGAAATCAATTTTCCTTCCTCTTTCCCCCTTTTTCTTCTCGTATCTTACCCTCCGCATGTTTATTTTCATATGTATGGTCAGCTTAATGTCTCCCTACTTCACTTTTCAGTTCTAAACGCTCACTGCCTTTGCATCAATTTTTTCTTCCTACCTCACCACTTATTCACATAGTTCTTTACGTACTTTCAACTACAACCAAGAGCGGTGGCCCTCTCAGGAATTCCACGATTAACTGCGATGATTTCTTCTGGTTGTTAATGGTACCCACATCGAACGATTAGCTGTATTGTGCTACCTATGGTATCCTCGCGAATTTGTACTATTATATTGCTTGGTGTTTTAAATCATACGTAGTTTGAGTCCGGGGGTTGGTTGTGGATACTTTTGGGAGCCAATTTGATTTTTTTGTGTGTTTTTCTGGTCTACCAGTTTGTGGTTTTCGACTTATTTGTTTTTTGTGGTTTATGGCGATCTGATGTAGTGTGACAGTGTGTGGTGGCCCTATCTGGAGCTCTGGTCATTCTGCTCAGGATCTCTCTAGCTAATTTCAGTCACAACTATTAACATTGTTGTAGTGTGCAACCGCTTTTCCAAGTGAGTTGGTGCTACATTGCTTGGTGTTTACCATTAAATTAGTTTGAGTGTCTGGGTCACTTGTGGTGTCTGTTGTTGTGCCATTTTGAACTTAGTGTTGTGTTTTATTGCCTTCATGACAGTTGGTTTCGAATTGCCTGTCATATGTCATCAGAAAGCCAGATCGAAACCAGTTTGTGATGGAGTGTCTATTGTGAAGACAGTGATGTTTGGTTTGTCATGCTTTTTGGTGTTGGGTGGTGTTGCTTATTTCATCTGTCTTGGCACTATGTTCTTACTGCCTATACACCAGCGCCTAGTGAAGCCTTGGCTAGCAACAAGTTTTGGTTCTCTCTGATGTTCTCAGGCTGGTGAACTAGCTTATGTCAACTTTCATGGTATGCTTTTGTGATGGCTTTTGCCACATTAAAATGTTATATGTTTTAGCAAGTTTATGCTTACAACTACAATCAAGTTTTACGATGTGGAGCTGCTCATGTTCGGTATTAGTGACCTGCTGCTTTTGCTTTTTCTACTACCATACCGCATATCCTCCTTTCTCGTGAGTGACGACTGTGTTCCATTTCTCAATGTGTCTTTGGATGTGACTGGTCAACCAGTTAGTATTAGTCAAATCTAGGTGCAAGCTTATGTCACAATGTTATGTACTCATCGTCTGCTCCATGCTCAGATTTTCTTGGACTTGTACAGTGGTATTCTTTTTAATTGTACATAAATGTAATTGATTTTCCTTGTGAATAATGTAATGTATAATGTCATATC
This sequence comes from Allium sativum, assembly GCA_030737875.1. NCBI lineage: Eukaryota > Viridiplantae > Streptophyta > Magnoliopsida > Asparagales > Amaryllidaceae > Allium > Allium sativum. The sequence continues at coordinate 13,173,888 of JASFAX010000033.1, forward strand.
CCCATGCATGGAGGCAAATATTGTAGTCTAGTTATAATAGGCTAGCTTCAGTGCTTTTAGCCTGTTAGGTAGAGTGGGCAGAACACTATAAATTCCGTTAGCGATGGACGGTTCACCTTAAAAACCGAAATAGCTGAATGTTAACTACAATCACCTGTATTATATTGTATTTTTTTATTACCATTTATAATAAAAGGTGTTTGCGGTCACCTTAAAAACCAGACGACTTTGGCAAAAAAAATGTACTATCGAAGCACATCAACATTTTTAATTACCAAACAACGACCAATAAAATCATATCATAACATTATTTTAATTTAGCTAACAATCAATTATTTTATTTAAGTGCATGGGGGTTTAATCACTCATCTTTAATTTCGAACCAGTTTGAAATCCAAATATAGGCCAAAAAATTAACTGTCTCAAAATCCATCCAAAACAGCTTCATGTTGTTTGAAATTTTGATATGAATTCAAGGGAACAAACCATTTGTCGATCTGAGATTGTGAAAAAGTTATTCATGTTTGATCATTGGAATTTCAAATGTATAAAACTCCTCACCCGATCACTATAGACCAAGTCATCTCCTTCCCTTCCACGTCTTACGCGATTAACAACAACTGGAACCCAACATATGCATGAGTTAAGCCACCACCGCACCTTCTAAAGGTCATCGATCCACGATCCAACACTGACATCATCTCTGCTACCCAAACTCGACCATCGACCAAATTCTGGTCCCCGTTGGTCCACACTTATGCCTCAAAAACCCATAAAACCACGCATGCTTCTAGGCTGATTCCTGGCGATTTAAGATCCAAACAAATATCATCTACTTTATGGATTTGAATCTCTCTCGAAGCTCTACGACTTTGCAGTTGGAAGTTTCTCGAATCGATGCACTGATTAGAAGAATTTGAGGGATAATGATCGGAAGATTTTGGCCATCGAAATAATAAGGACGCGGACAGGGCTTATAGAATAATGTAATATTATATTATATCGATTAGTGTGTTTTAAAGCTAAAAATGGATGTGATTCTAGATCAAGTCTGCTAACAATCGATTTGTAGGTTTAATGGCCTTCTAAACACAACAAAACTTGTGTTAAGGTCCAATTCCATCGTTTAAAACAGATCTTAAAATTTTAGCTATTCTAATTAAATTGCATAAATAATTTCCAATGTGTTTAGATTTGTAAGACCAAATTATAAGTCTAATTGACATGAAATTTAAAACCTTACAAAAATTTACAATTTCGGATCCAATGAAACTGATTTCATCGAATTCTGAGATGGTTTCCAAAATGGCTGTTATAACAAGTAAATTAATATATATATATATTATATTTAGTTTTCATTGGTTCACTTTAAGTTCAATTCAAAACTTTGTAAACTTTATACAAACCAAAACAAAATTTTAAAATAACTTTATAAATCAATTTTTAATTTACAAATTCCATTTTTAATTACTTACCAACTTAATTAGAATTTCAATTATAAATCTATCAACTCAGTTTCATTAACATACTTCAATATTAAATTTCAAATTTCATTATTTCAATACAAATTAAATATTAATTATGTTTATAATCATTACAAGTTATTGTTGTTATAATTAGCTGAAATTCATTGGTTAATCAATTTAATAAAGTTTACATCATTAAACTACATAATTAATTCATTAAATTTTATTTCAAAACATAATAAAAACCAAAATCATATTAAATTCAATAGTTTAAGTAGTAGAAAAATACGGGTTGTTACACTCTTCCTCATTCCAAACTTTTCGCCCTCGAAAAGGTAGTAGTAACGAAGTTGTTAATCAATATATTTTCCGTATAATATCCAACTCAACTTAGAAAACATTTAATTTACATAAGTAGTTTACTATAGGTTTGAAACTCCAAATTTCCTTAATATTTTCTACGTCTCAAATTCACGAAAAAATTCGCTAATCACCTTTGTCCGACTAGGACTTGAAAAACAATAAAAATTATATAATCACAAATATACATCTCATCTAAATGATGAAACGTTAGGGAAACAATATATAATACCAAAATACGATATATAATTCGATATGTGTACCTTTCATTAGCGTTATTAGCAATTTGTTGTTTTTATAAGCAAGTAAAAGCAATATTGCGCACAAGCGGCTCTAAAAGCAAGAATATGTCATCCATACCTACTAAAACACTCAACGTCCAAATGAGAACATATATAAAAAAGAAATAAATCAATTTATTTACAAATATCATATATGAAATAGCAAATTCAGCCAAAGGAACAAATAAAAACACTGAAATAATTATATTCATCCAACCGAACCCAGTTACAAGTTTTTGCAATGTCAACATATTATTTATACAATTTCATTTTGTTTATTCCATTTGTATATAATTCTAATTTCCAAATGTCAATATTTTAGTTTGTTATATATTAATTTCTATCAACGTTCAATTGAAATAGAGTTAATTATTAACATTCATTCTATTAAACCAGTAATGAACTTTCTTAAATTCATTTACTTCCAAATTTATTCATTTCAGTTTTATTAAGGTCATATAAATTTATCCAACTATAATGAATGCATATGCAATTAATTTACATTAATTTAACTTTTAGTTCAGTTCCATATTTTATCAACCTCTATTTCATCAAACTTCATTACTTAAGTTGAAGTTGATTATAACTCAACTTCGTATAGAATTTAAATTTATAATCAATTTCATTCTACATTTGTTAAGTTAACTTCTATTGCATAGTTCCTCTTATTTATTTCACTTAAGTTGCATTTGTTTTATTTTCTGTTTTACTCTAATTCAATTTAAATCAAAATCTATATCTTATTACTTAAGTTTCATTGACTTGTATAATATTCTATTACTTATTTATGTTAATATCTTTAACTTATCAAACATTTGGTAAGTCTTATTATGCTTTATAATGCAATAGAGTATCATGCATATCTATCTATTTCATTTAGTATTTATTATTTAAGAATTCAATTTCATTTCCACATTATATCAAATCTTTATTTGATTTTACTCATTTTACTAATTTATTTCTTTAACCAAGTTTGTTTTTCATTTCCATTAACTTCCTCAAGTTTAGTCAAATCTAATAATTCACTTTGTTAGCTTATTTCATTGATTCATTTGTTTATCTTACTTAGTTGAATTCAATTTCATAACAAAACTAAGTATATATAATGTATAGTCATGGCAGAAGTTTTATTCAAAATTATAAACCATCAAATTTAATTTCACCTTCATTATTCATACCTAAACTTGTATATTATTCAATTGCATATTCCTTTAAAATTTTAACTTTTTGAGATATTTCTGTAAGTCATGTATGTGTTATAGAAAAAAGTTGGGAGTTATATAAGTTCAACAGCTTCCAATTTGTTTTAAATTCATTATTTCAAATTCCTATGAGTTTTTTTTACTTTAATTTATTTCTCTTAGGTTCATTTTCTTTTTTCACAATTCACAAGTTTCTAAATTTGAAGTTTTAATTCATTTTAATAATTTGAAACCATTTATTATTCGATAATTTAAGAATTCAAACTCCGGACTCATATACAAATCCTTTGAAGTAATATATATTATACCTTTTATATCAAACCATTCTTCTAAAAATTTAAATAAATTCAGTTTTCAAAGCAAGATATAAAAGTTCTAAGTAGTGTCCCCTGCTCAAACCCTCGAAAATGAACATCGATGATGCGTGCACTCATCATCAAAATCATTTCCCAATGACAAGAGGGGAATATATACTCATTACCTTTAAACTCAGTTGAAAACAATCTCTACTCAAAAGTACTTCGATATAACACCAATACTTTTCTAAAACATTCGAAAATGACTCTTCAAAAGCGCTCAAATTTAAATTCTCAAACCCTAGTTTAAATTCGTTCTTTATTTTTAAATTATATTTTGTTATCAATTATATTTATAAGATATCATTTCATATAGTCATTCAATAGCCAGTAGTTAGAGTTATTGACTAATCAAACAACAAACGATGATAATCTATCATTATCGTCTAATAACAACCAACACAATTAAAATTAATAATTTCCAAAATGATTATTTACATGAAAATATAATTCAAAACTATATTGTATCGATCTGTCCTATTCGAGTGTTTAAAAATCTCTATCGACATCTTGGCGTCCCAAGTACTGCTTGAAATTCATAAATACTCAACGGATAAAATTAACAAAATATAAAACCATTTTTTTATCGAAACTACAAGTACGCTTTCTTATATAGACTCAAACTCATTCTAGGGTATTAATACCCTATCTCTAATGAGTTAAGCCCCAAATAAAGCTAAGGTTATTGCTAAACCAATGCTTTGATACCAAAGGTAACGACCTGCATTTTTGAACGTTCAAGCCAACAATAATCCACACATGTCGACTCAAACAAATCCAGAATACAGATAGATATTGGATATAAGAAAAAGAAAGAAAGAAGAAAAACCATCATAGAATCTTACAACAGAAGGACAAAATATAATAAACAAATAATTGTTTATGAAGCTAGTAAAACATACATTTGATTATACTTTACAACAATTATCAGAATTAAACTATCACACAACATAACAATAAATGCAGCAGAGAAATACAAATAAATATGTATGTCGAGTTCCATCTTCATCTTCATAATGAGACTTCGATAACTAAAAACTCAGGCTAAAACGATAAAAATGAAAAGAAATAAAATACTCGGATGATAACTAAGATAATCTCATATCAGTCAAATCAAACCATGTAACAATATGAGTGTCACACTGTCGGAGATGCTTACAGTAATTCACACCTCAAATCAATGGATTTGTGAGAACATTAAATTAAGAGATGTTACGGGGATTTCCATCTCTTGGGGATCCGTTAAACTAGATACTATGTAATATAATACACTATTACAATAGTGTACATGGTTGATGGTACAAAAAATGAACCTTTGATAATGGAGTCCACATCCTCCCCAACTTCATCTTCATCATCTTCTTCTTTATCCTTTGACTCAACCTTTGTAATAACCCGGAAAATGTGAGCCAGTTTAAAATTTTTATTTTGGCAATTTTAACGAATTTTGAATATTTAAAATGAATCATTTTAAATAATATCAACGAGAAATTTATTTTGAATTGAATTCGAACGTATATATATATATATATATATACGTCGTCGTTAGAATATAAATATTTATTTTAAAATATAAAAGGAATTGAAAATGGCGTGGTAGTTCGATAATTCGATTTCAAACTTCAATTGAACATACCGGGTGCAAAATAAACCGGATTTTGGCGAAACCAAAGATATTTGAATCTAATTGAGAATATCTTTCCAAAGAATCCGAAAAATCGAAATTTCATAGCGGGGATAAGAAGATATGTCCAGTTGAAATTTCAGAATAGTCGCTATGGAATTCTGGCCCTTAAAAATAGCCATTTTGCAAACGACCTCGGATTTCGACGAAACCACTTTTGTTGGATCCGCGATGTCAAATTATTGCTTGGTTTCAAATTTCATAATTTTTCGAATCAATATGTGAGCGTGACAAACGAAAACGCGTTTGACCAGTTTCAGTTGATTTTAATCGACTGGAAAATGGCCATTTTTCAAACGGTCTCAGAATTTGATGAAATTAGTTTTGTTAGGACCGTATCGTCAATACGAAGCTAGAAAATATTTGTCTGGAATTTTTCGAGTTAGTATATGACCCCAGTAATTTGAAATGCGCGTTCAAATTCAATATATAGAGTTATATGTTGATTTTGACAAAAACTGATCGTAGCAGTCGAATTGGCTTACGGAACATATCCATTGTGTTCGGAATGGGGGTAAAACGCTAGGGACGACAGACGGTGGGTTCGATTTCGGGTTGGAATGAAAAGTTAACCTATTAGGAAATAAATAAATAAATAAATAAATAAAATATAGTATAAAATTATATAAAAACACTCCCTCCCGCCTTTTTCCCTCTTCTCTCTCCTCCCTTTCAAAAAATCGAATAGAATAAAAAAACCTAAAACTAAAGCAGTCGTTCGATGCCAGAGCCGCCATCGGAGGAGCGCCTCCGTCTCCCCATCGCGACCCCCCTTCTCCTTCCTCTCCTCCCTTCCTTCTGTAGATCCATAAACCGTACCCCCATGAACCGCGAGGCCACCGCCGTGCCTCGTCGACGCGCGCCACCGCTCCCCTGCCCACCGCCCTCCTCTCTCTTCCCCTCCTCCTTCCTCCGCTTCTCCACTGTCTTCTCCTCCTCTATCTCGAGCCCGCTGCCTCCTCCTGAAACCCTAGCCGTTCGAGCCCCACGCCACAACACCACTTCGATGAGCGTCGACCATTGCTGATGCCACCTCTGGCGCTACAACAACTCCGGCACAAGATTCAGTTTTTTTTTCCCAATAAATGTGAGTTCTTTTTACTGTGTTTTTAAATTTGATTTTATTTTAAGTTAAAAACGTAAGTTTTATTTTATATATTACATAATGAAGTGATTTTAATTATAAAAATACGATTTTTAATCTGTAATCGTTTAAAAATAAAAGTATGATTTTATTCGTATAAAAGGTGAAATTTTCTTATGAAGCTATGATTTATAATTCACAAAGTTGAGATTTTTATAATAGAACAAGATTAAGTTTTATACTAGGAAAGATAAAATCTTTATACTAGGAAAGATTAAATTTTTATAGAAGCAAGGAATGAGATTTTTATTTATATGAGAAAAATATATGATTTGTACTTAGGAAGAGTATTACAAATATGGTTTTTACATTTTTAGAAGGTTAAAAATATAATTTTTATAATATAGAAGTATTAAAAATATGATTTTTATATTATAGAAAGATTAAAAATATGATTTTTATATTATAGAAAGATTAAAAATACGATTTTTATATTATAGAAAGATTAAAAATATGATTTTTATATTATAGAAAGATTAAAAATACGATTTTTATATTATATAGATAGAGTAAAGATTTGATCTTTATTATATGAACAGCGATGTAAAAATAGGATCTTTATCTATATAGTAGCGGTGTAAAAATAGAATTTTTATCCATATAGCGTGATTATAAAAATGTGATTTTTATATACATAGCAACAATATAAAAATGTGATTTTTATATATGTAGTGGCTACGGGCAACGAAAGTGACAAAAGGAGAGAACGACGAAGATTTCTACATAAGAAGAGTCATGGCATTTGGTTTAGCTAGTCGGTGAGAACTCCTCACTTTTATTTTCTTTTCTAGTTAAAATATATACTAGGATGCAAACGGTGCTTAGCAGCACCCGACACCCGTCGTCCACAGACCATGGATGGCTTGTATGTTTGATTGTTTGTTGTGGTAAAAATTGATCATGTGATGTGAAGTGAAATGAAATATTTATATAGTTAAAAATATTTTATCGTTAAAAATATTGTTTTTAACGTGTGTGTGAATAAAAATATGTGTTTGTTGATTTGAAACCCCACACGGGTGTTGGGATGATATTTGAAGTCCACTCACCCCGATTGATTAGTTGTATGTCGATCGATTGATTGACAAGCTGTTATAAGCGTTAGATATCTATATTTGATGCCTATACAGTGTGGTGCACTTTGGATGATGATTGATTATTTATTGTTGTGTTGTATGGAATCCATATAATTAACATTATATTGTAATTGATTGGGCCTCATTCCAATTGGGAAAATAAAGAATATTAGAATATAAAATAGTCATGTGTTGACGATGCTCACGTGTTGAGAATATTCATGTGTTGAAACTATTCATGTGTTGAGTAAAATATTTTAATAATAAAATTTACATCTTTATCATATTTAAGATTAGAAACCACTTTACAGTTGGAGTCAGATTTAAAAATCAAACGATAGATACCATAATTTTATAAAATATATTACATAACAAAAATAGTCATGTGTTGACAGTACTCATGTGTTGAGATTAGTCATGTGTTGAAAGATATATATTCATGTGTTGAATAGAATAAATATTCATTTGTTGAATAGAATAACGAATTTATTGAACTATATAAAGCCGTGTTGATTAGAGATGCGCCATTTTGACGTGAACGATATTTATATCGATTATATTCGTTTTTATAATGAACATAGAAAAGGAAGTGATTTCAAATATAATGTTTTGAAAATATTATCAATTGTATATCGATGATGTGGAATTTTCAATTTCGATTCGAAATTGAATATGAAGTTGAAATCATTTCGAAAACAAATTTAAAATGATTTATAAAATACGTTTTAAAAGGAAATCAATGAAATATATATAATATATATATATATTATATATATAATGGCCTGAATAGAACGCGCCACGCTGCGGAAGTTCGTGAATTTCGACCATTGACTTTGAACGGACATTACGGGAGATCCGACCGTCGGATTCTCCTGAAACCGGAACCGTTGGGTTCGTATCGAAAAGAGCTTTCCAATGAACATTAGAAATTTGAAATCTAATGGATGGATTTGGAATTATGTCCAAATCAAATTTGGGAAAGGTCGCTGTAAGTGCAGTTCGATGGCCGTTGATGGAAATCGACTGTACGGGCCTTGATAAAATTATTAAAAATATCTATAATTTCTGTAAAATCATAAGAAATGACTTGAAAAGAACTGGGATGAAAAATTCAAATTTGAAAGGATAAAAATAGATTTTTATCGAAATGAACTAGTTTGAACTAGAATTAAAACCAATTTATTTTTGAAATAAATAAATTGAATTTGAAGGTGGTTTTAAAAATAATCAAAATTCCCAATACGTGAATTGGACTGGATTTGAATCGAAATTATCTTCGGAATATTTCGATGTTGGATTTCGTGATTATATAGATATTGTTATGGGAATTTGAAAGATATATTTTATATCGTTATTTCCAATACGATATTTGTTGGTTTCAGAATTTGATATTGAATACAAGCCGGTATATTTTCTATTCAGAGCCTTGTATTTAATATAAAACGTGATTTGGGGTTGTCGTGGATGGTGTCTTCATTAACACCATTCTTAAGCCCAGTTAAAGTGATTTTGGGCTTACCGTGAACCGTGTTTTAGATGACATTGGTTCTTTAACCCAGTTAAAGACAGAATATTGATTTTTGAAAAGATTAAAACTAAGTGGAGTTTTAACGAATCTTTAATTAGATTGAAATGTGAATTGATAATTTAAATTATCAAATCTGAAAGGTGATCGAGAATGGAGTACCACCAGTTTTGCTCCAAAGCGATAGTTAAATCTTTAATTAGATTTGAACGTGAAATGGTAATTAATTTTACCGACAACACCGTGGTGTTAGATATGGAGTATCACCAGTTTTGCTCCATGGGATGAATAGTTTGGGGATTGGGAAATAAAATAAATAATTACTTCGGTGTGGTTCGCTAATCCCAACTTGTTTGGAAAAACCATAACATGGTTTGAAATGATATCCAAAGGAAGATTAAAGAATAAATTTAGAAGAATTTATCTTTGATAAAATTAATGGGAACCTTTCCCTAAGAATGTGATTTTGTGAATAAAAATATATTCTGAATTGGAATGAGGCGTATGTTGTGTTTGTGTAACACGTGTTTATTATATACGCGGGTTATTCGGAAAGGCCGGGTTATACCCATTCTGAATAACCGATTCGGCGATAAGTCGAAGATGAAGACGATGGTTGAAGACCGGAAGTCTTCACATCGTTTGGGTGATTACTGATGATCTTGATTGGGCTATACACCCAAGATGACGGAAACAGTTGGTGATCGTCGAGACGTACTTGGAGATCGATGGATATGCTAGGAAAGTGCCTCTGGTTTCGTTCAGACCCAGAACGAACTTGTAAATGGACTGTGTGTCTGACATTGGATTTTATTCTGTGTTGATTGATCTCTGTTAAATATACATCTGTTTGGCGGCAGAGAATTTATTCTCTTGATTAACACCCTTCTCTGAGACGTACGAGCTCAGAGGTTGTATATCGATGGACATCAGTCGCATGGAGTGAATTGCCAGTGTGGCACGCGTAAGTGGCAATTGATCAAGGTTCTATTGAAAAGCAAAGTCTTGTGGTTGATGATCAAAGCACGGCCTATGTGGCGCAGCTTTGTGTATAGCGTGAATTCGCGAGCCTCACACCTCGGTATGAGTCAAAAACGGGATAGTGACTGCAGGGAGAGCAAGACGTTTCTTTCTAGCTAGGGGTGGTGTCAGTGCATAAAACTAGCTGACATTTATATACTTTTCACCTGTGTGGTTGTTGAATGCGAGGCGCCTCGGATATAGGTCTGTTAGGACCGGGAAACGTGTGTTCAGGAATAATTAATCCTCCAAAGTAAGAGAGGACTGACCCTGAAGATCCAAGGATTGCTGTGTGCGGTCCTGGGACATTTGCTAGAGTGTCTCGAATCGGAGAGGAGCTTGCCCCTTGCCTCGACTCATGACGGAAATCCAATTTCCAATACGTGATATTGCAGTTTTATTTGTAGAACTAGTATGGCAACATGATATATGGTACCCATGCCGTCTATGATTGATATTTATGATTGAAATTGTTTTGACACTATACACTTATAATAGTATCAAATGATTTGTTTTGAACGTACCAAGCATGTTTGGCTATTATAAGGGAAAGCCCTCACCTCCGGCTTGCGTTGCATTGTGTGATGGGACCTGGGTCTTATAATAGCTTCATTTTTCCAAAAAGCATTGCGCTGTTTTGTTATATGCACTAGTGTTCTTGGGAGGAAACCCGTTCCATGTTATACGGCGTGGTCCCTTGAATTACTCTTCTTTAAAATAAAGATTAATAACTGTTTTCGTTCTCACACTAGTCACATGACTGACCTGGAGTTTATTGTTTTAACCTAAACTCTGGGTGCCCCTATTTTCCACACGGGCAGCTAGTAGTTTTGGTTTTGCAGATTTATATCCATAGGATCCTGATTTACAGCTGGAACGATATCCGGAAAGCTCTGTATCCGTATATCTCTTCTAGTTGTGTATTGTATTATTTTCCGCTGCTATGTAATTTATTGTAATCTCTGATATTTGTCGAATGTATTTTATTCATTCATACTCTGTATATTCTTATATTCTGATGGAATTGTTGTAATTAACAATGAAATGTTCTTCTGTTTGCGTTCCGATGTGTGTTGTTCTCATCTCAATCCGGGCTTTCCTTACCGGGGAAGTTCGGGTCGTTATAGAGTGGTATCAGAGCTTTGGTTTACAGAGCTCGAGAACAAGACACATTAGAACCGAACGAAAGAATTCATCAGATATTGGATTAGCAATATCCAATTAGAATGACTCGTTAGAGATAGGATCAGTAGTATCCTAGAACGAGTGTGAAGAGTATATTTTTCAAATGAAAACAATATAGTTTTGAAAATTTAAACCATTTTATACGTATTTGAATATTTTATTTCTATTGAATTTGGACAATCTAGTATATGATTATTTTGCATATACGCGTCATGAACGTATATTCGAAGTTTTAATATACTGGATAGATATAGAATCACACTCTAGTCGCCCGAGGACAATTCTGGTGATGTCGCGACATCATCAGTCTTTGTGTTCGAGTTTCGAAGGTGTGATATCTATATATTTCCATTAGACTGGTGTGAGAACCAAAATTTACTTAGGATTATTTTTTGTGATTTGGCATCAAAAACATGATTTTCTGTATATATATCAAATTATGAATTTGAAATGTTAATCAACTAATTGATTGATGGTTGTGTTGTTTGTCTTTTTGTTTGAAATTTTGAACCATTTAGCCTAATTGAACCAAATATTGAACTGTATTGAAAATTTGTCGCATTTGCATGCATATACATGTATATCTATTGAACAGGTCATAGCAAGGAGGCTAGAGCAGAAGAATAAAATTGTTTGCCCGACAAATAGGTACATATTTACCATAATTTACTGTTTTGTTTGGGTGATGATGATTTTATGAGCCGATTGGCTAGCCGCTTGGCTTTTTCTTTTTCTTTTGAGTTGAAGAAGGCCATGGGAGGCAATATGAAATATCCCAAAGTCCCCGGTGCAGGGGAGGTTATGGCGAAATTTTTCGAAAATTTAGGGTGTTAGCCAAATTTTTGAAAAATTTGAAAAGTTCTTAGAAACTGAAAAGTTAAAGAACTTAAGCTGTAACGAAAATAATGGAGGTTGAGTTGATTTGTTAAACAACTTTCGGCTTCGTTCCTTTTCGGGGACGAAAAGTTTTAAGTGGGGGAGATTGTAACAACCCGGAAAATGCGAGCCAGTTTAAAAATTTTATTTTGGCAATTTTAACGAATTTTGAATATTTAAAATGAATTATTTTAAATAATATCGACGAGAAATTTATTTTGAATTGAATTCGAACGTATATATATTTATATACGTCGCCGTTAGAATATAAATATTTATTTTTAAAATATAAAAGGAATTGAAAATGGCGTGGTAGTTCGATAATTCGATTTCAAACTTCAATTGAACATACCGGGTGCAAAATAAACCGGATTTTGGCGAAACCAAAGATATTTGAATCTAATTGAGAATATCTTTCCAAAGAATCCGAAGAATCGAAATTTCATAGCGGGGATAAGAAGATATGTCCAGTTGAAATTTCAGAATAGTCGCTACGGAATTCTGGCCCTTAAAAATAGCCATTTTGCAAACGACCTCGGATTTCGACGAAACCACTTTTGTTGGATCCGCGATGTCAAATTATTGCTTAGTTTCAAATTTCATAAATTTTCAAATCAATATGTGAGCGTGGCAAAGGAAAACGCGTTTGACCAGTTTCAGTTGATTTTAATCGACTGGAAAATGGCCATTTTTCAAATGGTCTCAGAATTTGAAGAAATTAGTTTTGTTAGGACCGTATCGTCAATACGAAGCTAGAAAATATTTTTCTGGAATTTTTCGAGTTAGTATGTGACCCCAGTAATTTGAAATGCGCGTTCAAATTCAATATATAGAGTTATATGCAGATTTTGACAAAAACTGATCGTAGCAGTCGAATTGGCTTACGGAACATATCCCATTGTGTTCGGAATGGGGGTAAAACGCTAGGGACGACAGACGGTGGGTACGATTTCGGGTTGGAATGAAAAGTTAACCTATTAGGAAATAAATAAATAAATAAATAAATAAAATATAGTATAAAATTATATAAAAACACTCCCTCCCCCCTTTTTCCCTCTTCTCTCTCCACCCTTTCAGAAAATCGAATAGAATAAAAAAACCTAAAACTAAAGCCGTCGTTCGATGCCAGAGCCGCCATCGGAGGAGCGCCTCCGTCTCCCCATCGCGACCCCCCTCCTCCTTCCTCTCCTCCCTTCCTTCTGTAGATCCACAAACCGTACCCCCACTGAACCGCGAGTCCACCGCCGTGCCTCGTCGACGCGCGCCACCGCTCCCCTGCCCACCGCCCTCCTCTCTCTTCCCCTCCTCCGCTTCTCCACTGTCTTCTCCTCCTCTATCTCGAGCCCGCTGCCTCCTCCTGAAACCCTAGTCGTTCGAGCCCCACGCCACAACACCACTTCGATGAGCGCCGACCACTGCTGATGCCACCTCTGGCGCTACAACAACTCCGGCACAAGATTCAGTTTTTTTTTCAATAAATGTGAGTTCTTTTTACTGTGTTTTTAAATTTGATTTTATTTTAAGTTAAAAACGTAAGTTTTATTTTATATATTACATAATGAAGTGATTTTAATTATAAAAATATGATTTTTAATCTGTAATCGTTTAGAAATAAAAGTATGATTTTATTCGTATAAAAGGTGAAGTTTTCTAATGAAGCTATGATTTATAATTCGCAAAGTTGAGATTTTTATAATAGAACAAGATTAAGTTTTATACTAGGAAAGATAAAATCTTTATACTAGGAAAGATTAAATTTTTATAGAAGCAAGGAATGAGATTTTTATTTATATGAGAAAAATATATGATTTGTACTTAGGAAGAGTATTACAAATATGGTTTTTACATTTTTAGAAGGTTAAAAAATATCATTTTTATAATATAGAAGTATTAAAAATATGATTTTTATTTTATAGAAAGATTAAAAATATGATTTTTATATTATATAAAGATTAAAAATACGATTTTTATATTATATAGATAGAGTAAAGATTTGATCTTTATTATATGAACAGCGATGTAAAAATAGAATCTTTATCTATATAGTAGCGGTGTAAAAATAGAACTTTTATCCATATAGCATGATTATAAAAATGTGATTTTTATATACATAGCAACAATATAAAAATGTGATTTTTATATATGTAGTGGCTACGGGCAACGAAAGTGACAAAAGGCGAGAACGACGAAGATTTCTACATAAGAAGAGTCGTGGCATTTGGTTTAGCTAGTTGGCGAGAACTCCTCACTTTTATTTTCTTTTCTAGTTAAAATATATACTAGGATGCAGACGGTGCTTAGCAGCACCCGACACCCGTCGTCCACAGACCATGGATGGCTTGTATGTTTGATTGTTTGTTGTGGTGAAAATTGATCATGTGATGTGAAATGAAATATTTATATAGTTAAAAATATTTTATCGTAAAAAATATTATTTTTAACGTGTGTGTTTGAATAAAAATATGTGTTTGTTGATTTGAAACCCCACACGGGTGTTAGGATGATATTTGAAGTCCACTCACCCCGATTGATTAGTTGTATGTCGATCGATTGATTGACAAGCTGTTATAAGTGTTAGATATCTATATTTGATGCTTATACAGTGTGGTGCACTTTGGATGATGGTTGATTATTTATTGTTGTGATTATATACATATGTTGTATGGAATCCACATAATTAACATTATATGGTAATTGATTGGGTCTCATTCCAATTGGGAAAATAAGGAATATTAGAATATAAAATATTCATGTGTTGACGATGCTCACGTGTTGAGAATATTCATGTGTTGAAACTATTCATGTGTTGAGTAAAATATTTTAATAATAAAATTTACATCTTTATCAAATTTATGATTAGAAACCACTTTATGGTTGGAGTCTGATTTAAAAATCAAACGATATATACCATAATTTTATAAAATATATTACATAACAAAAATAGTTATGTGTTGACAGTACTCATGTGTTGAGATTAGTCATGTGTTGAAAGATATATATTCATGTGTTGAATAGAATAAATATTCATTTGTTGAATAGAATAACGAATTTATTGAAATATATAAAGCCGTGTTGATTAGAGATGCGCCATTTTGACGTGAGCAATATTTATATCGATTATATTCATTTTTATAATGAATATTGAAAAGGAAGTGATTTCAAATATAACGTTTTGAAAATATTATCAATTGTATATCGATGATGTGGAATGTTCAATTTCGATTTGAAATTGAATATGAAGTTGAAAACGTTTCGAAAACAAATTTAAAACAATTTATAAAATACGTTTTAAAAGGAAATCGACGAAATATATAATATATCTATATATTATATATATAATGGCCTGAATAGAACGCGCCGCGCTGCGGCAGTTCGTGAATTTCGACCATTGACTTCGAACGGACATTACGAGAGATCCGACCGTCGGATTCTCCTGAAACCGGAACCGCTGGGTTCGTATCGAAAAGAGCTTTCCAATGAATATTAGAAATTTGAAATCTAACGGTTGGATTGGAATTATGTCCAAATCAAATTTGGGAAAGGTCGCTGTAAGTGCAGTTCGATGGCCGTTGATGGAAATCAACTGTACGGGCCTTGATAAAATTATTAAAAATATCTATAATTTGTGTGAAATCATAAGAAATGATTTGAAAAGAACTGGGATGAAAAATTCCACATTTGAAAGGATAAAAATAGATTTTTATCGAAATGAACTAGTTTGAACTAGAATTAAAACCAATTTATTTTTGAAATCAATAAATTGAATTTGAAGGTGGTTTTAAAAATAATCAAAATTCCCAATACGTGAATTGGACTGGATTTGAATCGAAATTATCTTCGGAATATTTCGATGTTGGATTTCGTGATTATACAGATATTGTTATGGGAATTTGAAAGATATATTTTATATCGTTATTTCTCATACGATATTTGTTGGTTTCAGAATTTGATATTGAATATAAGCCGGTATATTTTCTATTCAGAGCCTTGTATTTAATATCAAACGTGATTTGGGTTTGTTGTGGATGGTGTCTTCATTAACACCGTTCTTAAGCCCAGTTAAAGTGATTTTGGGTTTGTCGTGAACCGTGTTTTAGATGACATTGGTTCTTTAGCCCAGTTAAAGACAGGATATTGATTTTTGAAAAGATTAAAACTAAGTGGAGTTTTAATGAATCTTTAATTAGATTGAAATGTGAATTGATAATTTAAATTATCAAATGTAAAAGGTGATTGAGAATGGAGTACCACCAGTTTTGCTCCAAAGCGATAGTTAAATCTTTAATTAGATTTGAACGTGAAATGGTAATTAATTTTACCGATAACACCGTGGTGTTAGATATGGAGTATCACCAGTTTTGCTCCATGGGATGAATAGTTTGGGTATTGGGAAATAAAATAAATAAGTACTTCGGTGTGGTTCGCTAATCCTGACTAGTTTGGAAAATCCATAATATGGTTTGAAATGATATCCAAAGGAAGATTAAAGAATAAATTTAGAAGAATTTATCTTTGATAAAATTAATGGGAACCTTTCCCTAAGAATGTGATTTTGTGAATAAAAGAATATTCTGAATTGGAATGAGGCGTATGTTGTGTTTGTGTAACACGTGTTTATTATATACGCGGGTTATTCGGAAAGGCCAGGTTATACCCATTCTGAATAATCGATTCAGCGATAAGTCAAAGATGAAGACGGTGGTTGAAGACCGGAAGTCTTCACATCGTTTGGGTGATTACTGATGATCTTGATTGGGTTGTACACCCAAGATGGGGGAAACAGTTGGTGATCGTCCAGACGTACTTGGAGATCGATGGATTTGCGAGGAAAGTGCCTCCGGTTTCGTTCAGACCCAGAACGAACTTGTAAATGGACTGTGTGTCTGACATTGGATTTATTCTGTGTTGATTGATCTCTGTTAAATATACATCTGTTTGGCGGCGGAGAATTTATTCTCTTGCTTAACGCCCTTCTCTGAGACGTACGAGCTCAGAGGTTGTATATCGATGGACATCAGTCGCATGGAGTGAATTGCCAGTGTGGCACGCGTAAGTGGCAATTGATCAAGGCTTCTTTTGAAAAGCAAATTATTGTGGTTGATGATCAAAGCACGGCCTGTGTGGCGCAACTTTGTGTATAGCGTGAATTCGCGAGCCTCACACCTCGGTATGAGTCAAAAACGGGATAGTGACTGCAGGGAGAGCACGACGTTTCTTTCTAGCTAGGGGTGGTGTCAGTGCTTAAAACTGGCTGACATTTATATACTTTTCACCTGTGTGGTTGTTGGATGCGAGGCGCCTCGGATATAGGTCTGTTAGGACCGGGAAACGTGTGTTCAGGAATAATTAATCCTCCAAAGTAAGAGAGGACTGACCCTGAAGATCCAAGGATTGCTGTGTGCGGTCCTGGGACATTTGCTAGAGTGTCTCGAATCGGAGAGGAGCTTGCCCCTTGCCTCGACTCATGACGGAAATCCAATTTCCAATACGTGATATTGCAGTTTTATTTGTAGAACTAGTATGGCAACATGATATATGGTACCCATGCCGTCTATGATTGATATTTATGATTGAAATTGTTTTGACACTATACACTTATAATAGTATCAAATGATTTGTTTTGAACGTACCAAGCATGTTTGGCTATTATAAGGGAAAACCCTATCCTCCGGCTTGCGTTGCATTGTGTGATGGGACCTGGGTCTTATAATAGCTTCATTTTTCCAAAAAGCATTTCGCTGTTTTGTTATATGCACTAGTGTTCTTGGGAGGAAACCCATTCCGTGTTATACGGCGTGGTCCCTTGAATTACTCTTCTTTAAAATAAAGATTAATAACTGTTTTCGTTCTCACACCAGTCACATGACTGACCTGGAGTTTATTGTTTTAACCTAAACTCTGGGTGCCCCTATTTTCCACACGGGCAGCTAGTAGTTTTGGTTTTGCAGATTTATATCCACAGGATCCTGATTTACAGCTGGAACGATATCCGGAAAGCTCTGTATCTGTATATCTCTTCTAGTTGTGTATTGTATTATTTTCCGCTGCTATGTAATTTATTGTAATATCTGATATTTATCGAATGTATTTTATTCATTCATACTCTGTGTATTCTTGTATTCTGATGGAATTGTTGTAATTAACAATGAAATGGTCTTCTGTTTGCGTTCCGATGTGTGTTGTTCTCATCTCAATCCGGGCTTTCCTTACCGAGGAAGTTCGGGTTGTTATAACCTTTCCCCCTCTTTCTTCGCGTCCTCCTGATCCTCTACCTCCTTTGGTCAATCCTTCTCAAACTAATCCTCTTCCTGTTGATAAGGGATCGATTTCTTCGAATCCTAATCTTACCAATGTCAATACGGCTAACACTTCAATTAATTTCAACCTTCCAAATGTTAATCCTACATTCATGAGTTCTTCTAATCCTAATGTCAATTCAACTACCATAAACTATGCAATTGTATATTCACTGAACACTTCTTTACCAGCTGATTTCATTTCGTAGAACGCTTCATTTCCTAATCATTCTTCTACTAAAGCAGGTTTTGCATCTCTTTTCAAGACTTTACCTCGGGACACAGGAATCTTTAAGCCTATACAATTTGATATTCCAAGAGATGGAGTGCATAAGAAATTACCAGATCTAGTGAAAGACAAAGGAATCAAATATTGGAGCAATCACTTGGTCGGATTCTTTCTTGATGATACTTTGTCCTATATTATGGTGGTAAATTTCTGGAACAGATATTGGAAACTAAATGGAGAGGTGAGTATTAAATCTGATGGAGTTTGCCTCTACTTTAATTTTTCAAATGATATGGATAAGGTGAAAATCATTCAATCTGACCCAATTTTTATAAGAGGAAGAATGTTCATAATTACTAGATGGGATCCATCACTAGGTAGTTCACAATCACAAATTAAAAAAGTACATGTATGGATTCATTTCCACAAAATTCCAATTATTCTCTGGACACTATTAGGAATTAACTGGTTGGCATGCCATGTTGGGAGATTAATTTGTTTTGATAGTAGTACAGAAATTTTGCAGAGATTCAAATACGCTAAAGCTCTGGTTGAGGTTTCACTGAATATGAACTTCCTGAATTAATTAAAATTGATGGTCTAAGAGACAATTTCCCACCTGTTAAGCTATCATATGACTGGAGGCTCAATATTTGTACACACTGCAAATTTTTTGGCCATGAGACTTCTAAATTGAGTTTGTTTCTGGGGTTAAGATCAATCAGGAGGTGCAAAATGAGGAGAATTATGAAGAAAAGTACGTAAGTGAGAATGAATATGTTAGGCAATTTAGAGGAAATGAAAAACGAGATGATTTTCAGAATGGATGGGAAAAAGTAACTTCAAAGAAGAAAAAAGTAGGAAGGAAGAAAGAGAATATAATAACAACTCTGCCTAGAATGATGTTAATGCAGCTATGGAAGAAGTTGTTAAAATTGTTGGATATAATGCAACTGCGGTAGAGGGTGATCAAAACAGTAATGTGGAAATGGATATTAAAGGGGATAATGTAGTTGAGAATAGGCAAAAGGTTTTTCAAGTAAATGAGAAGGGAGAGTTTTTTAAACAAGGCGATGCAATTAATATTGGTGTTGAAAATTTGGTGAAAGAAACTTTCTAAAAAGATAATTATGGTGATATAGATGAGGGAAAAGGCAAGAAAGTGGTTATTGAAAATGAAGTAGTTGAAGAGGAATTTCATGTTCATAATGCTTTCTCAGTTTTAAAGAAAATTTTGGATTTAAATAAAGAAAATTGTGCTTCTACATCCACTTCAAATTCTTGTTCTACAAGTTCATCCACCTTTTCTCCTATCCAAACTTCATCCTATGCATCTACCTTCAGCTTTCAAGTTCATCCTTCGTCATTATTCAGTTACAAGGTTAACTCTCATATGCCTTCATCATCTTCACCATACTCTCATCTCTCTCCTCCATCTCATATTATTCTGCCACCACCACTATCTGCCTCAGTCACCAATTCTTCCTCTCTTTCTACAGATAAGTCATCTACTTTTGACATTAATCGTTCATCCTCCTTAGCCACTAACAAATCATCTTCTCATTTTAGTGAAAAATCTCCTAATCTTGCTACTAATAAGTCACCATCAAACTCAGTTACAATCCATCTTCACCTTTGAAGGATGTTGTTAAATCATCAAAAGGCAGGAAAAAGAAATCAAAGAAGAATCCATCAGATTGCGTAGATCTTAGTGATGGAATTGAGTACACAACGAATGCTGCACTACCAATAGCTAGCCAAAAGTACCCATCTAAACGGCATACTAGGAAACATTCAATGCCAGTTTCTGATCCTCTTTCTCTTAAATGATGATGCATAATATAGCATTTTTGAATATTAAAGGTATGAACTTAGCCTCTAAGCAAGGTGAAATAAAAGTCTTGATCAAGGAAAATAATATTCATTTGCTATGTTTATCAGAAACCAAACTGGATATGAGTTATACTATGAAAGAAGCTTCTTTCATCTCAATAGCTGGAATTTTGATCATAACCTTATTGATGCAAGATTTGGTAAATCGTTAACTATGTGGAATCCACAATACATCTTACAAAGTTAGCTTCATCAGACCAGTTTATTCATTCCAAATGTGAACGCATGCCTTCACATTCGTTTTTCTTTTTTACTTTTGTATATGCCCAAATGCCTCTGCATTAAGGCTCTCTTTCATTGACAACTTGAATCCCATTCATTCATCTCCTAATCCCTGGACAATTGTGCGTGATTTCAATTGCATGTATTCTTGTCACCATAAAATGGGAGGTTGTGCCTTATCTTTAAAAGACATTTCTCCTTTGAATCAATCCTTAATTAAATCCAATCTTCTTCCTCTTCAAAGTTTTGGTTTTGATTTCACTTGGTCCAACAGAAATAAATCTGGACATCCAACCTTGTGCAAGCTTGATCACATTTTTGTCAATTCTCAGTTTTCAAATCTTTGCCAAAATTCTTTCTATCAAATCCTCCCTTTTTCAATTTCTGATCACTGTCCACTTCTTTTGAATTGGGGGATAGTTGATACCATTAGCAAATGAAAGTACTCTTTTTAATTTTTGGATTTCTCGTGCAGAATATACTAATCTTTTGTTGCAGGTCTGGTCTAATCATTATGGAAGTACCCCTATACACACGTTGTTAAACAAGTTGAAATTGCTCGAAATTCATCTTAAAGCATGATCTTCTTTTAATTTTGGAAAAGGTTCAAAATAATCATCAATTATAAGGGCTGAATTATTCAAAGTGCAGGAAGCTTTGCAAATGAACCCATATAACATTAACCTTCAAAGGGCAAAATCAGAAATGAGGGTTAAGATGAAATATGTGATGGATATGGAACTTCAAGCTATGAGGAAGAGTTATTTTTTAAGAAAACAGATAGAGGCAGATAGAAATACCAAGTATTTTCATAATTCGTTGAAGGTTAAGAGGGCCAAGGAATATATATTCATGATCAAGGATAATGATGGAGTAACTTTCACTTCAGAAGCTAGTATCAAAGAAGCATTTGTTAAGTACTTCACTTCAATTCTAGCACCTCCAGATCCTTTTCAAACTGATGTGCAACAACTTTCCATCTTAAACTTCCTACCCTTTTAGTTCAGCAATCAAATGAGCTTATTTATTTTATTTCTAAAGATGAGATTAAAACTGCTGTCTTTAACTTAGATGCTTCAAGTTGTGAAGGGTAGATGGTTTTAATGCATACTTTTGGTCCATAATTGGGAAGGATTTTATAGATGTCGTTCAATATTTCTTTGAATTCACTTCCTATTAGTTTATCTGCTATAGCAATAGCCTTAATTCCTAAGATAGATAATCATTTAATGTTTCTGATTTCAGACCCATATCTTGTTGTAATATATCTACAAGGTGATATCAAAGGTATTGGCTAATAGACTCCAATTGGTTATGTCTTCTATCATTTCAATAACCATCCTGCTTTCATATGAGGTAGATCAATTAGTTACAACATTCTAATCACTCAAGAGCTTATGCATGGTTATGATAGGAAAGTAATATTCCAAGGTGCATGTTGAAAATAGATATTAGGAAAGCTTTTGATACAGTATCATGGAACTCTATTTTGGCTATTATGTCTAGCATGAATTTCCCAAACCTTCCTTGCTTGGATTTATACTTGTATCTCATCAGCACACTTCTCAATCTCAAGGAATAAGGGTTTCCATGGATATTTTAAGGGCACATGAGGAGTTAGACAAGGAGATCCTATTTCAGCCTACCTATTCCTAATAGTCATGGAGCTTCTCAATTGATTGCTTATTGATCAAGTGGTGAAAAGGAAACTTGACTTTCACCTACGATGTAAGTATCCAATGATTAAGCACTTACTTTTTGCTGATGATCTGATTATTTTTACGTAGCCTACACATCATAATATCCAGCGTATTATTTCAACTCTTCAAATCTTTTATGAAATAACTGATTTGCAAATTAATGTGAGTAAATATGACATTAAGATAGCAGGGATGCCTAAGGATAAGAAAATTTATGTTATTAGTAGTTCTAGATTACAGGAATCGCCTCCTAATGCATTCTATTTAGGTCTTCCAATTTTTAGTGCTAGATACTCAAAGAGAAATGCATGTCACTGTTTGAGGAGATTATTGATAAATTAAAACCATGGTCAAGTTGTAAGCTTTCGCAAGAGGGCAAATTAACTATTATTCAAGCAATTGCAACAGCCATGACAATTTATTAGACAAGGAATTACATCCTTCCGCTGAAATTAATTAATATAGTGACAGGTGCTATGAATAAGTTTTTGTGGCATGGTGATCCGTTCTCAAAGAAATTGATCCCAATTTCTTTCAGTAAATTGTATGATAATAAGAAGAATGGTGGGCTATGCATTACTAACTTACTACAATGGAATAAAGCAGCAATTTCAGTGTACTTTAATAAGCTTTTTACAGAGGAAGGTTGTTTATGGACTCAATTTGTAAAGCAAAAATTAGTTGGAAATAAGAACTTTTGAACCATGCCAATACCACAGAAGTTTAGCTAGAGCTGGATAAATATTTTAAAACTTAGGAGCTCATTTTTACCTTTAATTTGGTGTAATTGTGGTGTGATTAAGCAGCTATCATGCTGGAATTCGCGTTGGCCAGGAAGAGGTATGATTTTAAATGAACTTCTAGATTACAGTTTGAGAAGGTATTCAGGTATACTAAAAATTGATGTAGTAGATAATTATATTCATGACGATATACTGGTATTACCATATACTAGTTTTGCATCTTTGAGGAATTTATGGAGTGAAATTTGTGGTAGTTTTAATGTTAGTAGTGATGTGCAGTTAGCATGGAAGTGCAAGAAACACTCAATCAAGTATGTATACGAATTGTTACAAGGTTATAAATAAGTGTTCCCATGGCATTCCAGAATTTATAACATGAAAAGCTCAGCAAAAGAAAACTTTTTACCGTGTAAAGTCATGGCAAATGCCTTAAATACTAAGAAAAGGCTACATGACATGGGTATAATTCAAGAAAATTTGTGTGTATTATGTAAGGCGGATGTTGAAACCAACACACTTACTCTTTCAATGTCCCTATGTGTACCAAATTTGGTGTAGAATCATGGCAACTGTTAGCTTTCACAAACCCTCAAATGTGAGTATTATAAAATGGTTTAATATCTTTAAGGCAACATGCGGGAAATCTAATAAATGCAAGATGTCATTAAAGATATTGAAGCATTTTATTTATGAGATTTGGTCTGAAAGAAACATGAGAGTTTTTGGAATGGGTATGTTGAACTCTAATGAGCTTTATGTTGTTGTCCATAGGAGGATTATTAAGAGTTTGAAAATAGGATGTTGTTGCTTAACCAATTTTGATGTGCAACTTATTGATATCTTGTGAAGCAGTGCAGGATGATTCCCAGTAGTTATATTTGTATTGTAGTTGTTTGTAATTTGCTATTTGTTTAGTTACTATTGGTAAGATGTGCATTTTTGTTGTATAGTTTTGTAATTTTTGTTTTTTTGATGTATATGTAGAGATATGAACATTGTAATTCTGCTTTGTGTAAATATAATTTTACTGCCTTTCAAATATAGCAGTGTACATGGTTAAATATATTATTGAAATAATGTAAGAAGAATTACATTTTTACCCTTACATCGTTTATACATTGTCGTAAACATTGCATATAAAACATTGTAAATAGTCCGTGGATGCACTGCTATACGATAATGCTAAATCAAAATCATAAGGGGATCGATCAGGATAATATGACAAGGCATCAAGGCTATACCATCAGTTGGATTCTACTAGATTGCAGACCCATCCAGGTGGTAACTCATAGCTGCATCTACCGCCCACGTAAGACAATAATCCCAAGAATCAAATGCGCGCCTAATCGGTCACAAAGTAAGAGATATAGTATCGAAGAAGCATGTCTGCTAAGAGAAGCTAGCTCACATTGGCCTGGGTATGGCTCTTGTTTTAGTCAATTTATTTATACCCAAAGGTCAAGGTTATCCATCATCGTTCTCTTACTTCATTCCAGTAGCGTTCACCAAAAATCCTACTCTGGATTCTCAATCATGTAAACAGCTATTAAAGTGGCTTTTGGTACTGGTAAAGAGTATGACAATTTCTAATCCTGGTTTCTTTAACAACCAAACGCTTACATTTTTCACACCGGTTGGATCTTTACATTTCAAATGGTTTGTACTTCATATCAAAATATCAGGTTTGTTTTAAAATTTTCATGCCCAAAATAGAATATACCTTCATATTAAAATCTTTTTTAAACCAAACTAAGAATCTTGAAACAATTCAAATTTTAAAACAATTTGGAGATTAAAAATAGTTGAATTTGTTTATATATTAAAGTAGTTTAGATATATTTAAAATAGTTTGGAAATTTAATGGGTAGTACATAAAATTATATATATATGTATATGTATATATGAAAAACTCGAATTAAAAATAGGATTTCAAAAAAGTTGATTTTTAAAGTGGTTTATTAAAATTGTTAATATATATAAGTTAAAGTAAAATAGTTTGTAAAGTAAAATAATTATTTAGAAAAAAGTTCATAGAATGGGTTAAAACACTATTGTTTGATTTAGAATTGTTTCTTCTAATTTTAAATAATCTGAAGTTATATTCCAATTTAAATCAATTTGATACAGTTCTAGCCTTTCCTTTTGAATTAACTTCCATTTTAAATTCAACTAAATTCAATCAATTCAATTCAAATAGTTAAGTTTCCAGCTAGAGCTCCCATTTTGAATGATTTCAATTTATAACAATCTCAAGTTCACAATTCAGATATTTTAAATCAATGCTAATTTAAAGTAAATATCAAAGGCAGACAAAACAATTCAATTTCAATAGATTCAGTTCATATTCAATTTCATTATAACTTCATTTTACAACATAAAATAGTTTTCTTCAACTTTTTTATTTAAAAATCCAAAGTTCAAGTTCAAAGGAAATCAATTTATAAAAGATCATTTATATTGTCTTTAAAACAATATTTCAAGATTCTAGGTTAAAACAAAATTTATTTAACCAGCCAGTGTCCAAATATAATTTTCTATTTTATGGCCAAGTGATACTTAAAATTTAATTTTAGTACTTTAGGAATGGATATATATCTTTTCAATCCAAATCAGGATCATAGATATTTATCATTTCAACCTATGTTCTTAATTCATTTCAATGATTAATCCCAGGTTTATTTGATGCCCATAACATCTAGGATAAATGGTTGGGATAAACTAACAAAAACAAATAGTCATATATAATTAAGGTGAATAACAGGATGAGTTTTGCAATTAAACATCGATATATCAAACATATTAATCCAAGGTATCCATCCAAATCAATACGTTTAAACAGTTCCATATAACATCAATTTACTAGTCATCAGGCATCGAGTTTAAAGTGGTAATTACATTTCACATTTAACCTAGCTATACAATTTAGATTAGCACTTAAATTAAATTAAGTTATACTATTGATGCAAATCAACACAAATATGCACTTTTAACTATCAAACAACAACCAATACAATCATATCACAACATGATTTTAATTTAACTAAAAATAAAATATTTTAGTTAAGTGTGAGTGGGTTTAATCACTCACCTTTGATTTTGAACCCATTTGAAATCTAAATATAGGCCAAAAATTTAACTATCTCAGAATCAATCCAAAATAGCTTCGTGTTATCCAGAATTTTGATATGAATCCAACGGAATGAACCCTACATCAATATGAGTTCATATGAAAAAGTTTTACATGTTTGATCATTGGAATTTCAAACATATAAAATAATATAAACTCCTCACCCAATCACAATAGGTCACGTCATCTCCTTCCCTTCCCTCTTCTTACGTGATTTACAGCAATTGAAACCCAACGCACGCATGAATTAAACCACCAACGCACCTTCTACAGCTATCAATCCACGATCCAACTTCGCAATCATCTCCGCCACCCTCAAACTCAGCCAACGACAAAATTCAGATCCCCTTCAATCGCCTTTGTGCCTAGAAAACCCATAAAACCACACGTGATTCTAGGATGATTTTTGGTGATTTCATATCCAAAAAATACCATCCACTATATTGATTTGAAGCTCTCAAGAAGCTCTACGAATTTGAAGTTAGACGTTTCCTGAATCGATACACGGATTAGAAGAAATTGAGGAATGAAGATAGGAAGAATTCATCCGTCGAAAAGGGGTGGCCATGAAAAATGAGGGTTTCAAGAAAAAATTAATATTATATTGTCTCAATTAGCATGTTTTAAAACTAAAAATGGGTACAATGCCAAATCAGGCATGTTGTAACCCACCATAAAATAAAACTATGATAGACATAAGATGATTTAATTTGAAATAAATAATAAAAATAATCAATAATAAATTAATGAACAAAAGAGAATTTTGAAAGATTAGGAATTGGGCCACAAAAGTATTGATGTTGCATTTTTAGCGAGATTCTAATCCATTTTCATATTTTATTTACTGAAAACGGAGTCCATATTTAAAAGATATTAATAAAACAATTTATGCATTAATATTTACACAAAAGTTTTGAAATTTAAATTGATTAAATGTAAATATGAAATATAATTAATTATAGAATGTCATAAAAGAATATTTCAAGGGGATTTAAAATTGGGTATACATTCATATGTAAAAGGGACAGAGATAACCAACGTAAGGAAAGAAATCAGTGCGATTAATTAAGAAATTAATAGAAAGCAACGTCACTGGAGATTCAAATTCTCCTTCCCGACTCCAAATGGGGCCCGACCGACCGCCCCTATAAATGAGGGTTCAACCTGGGGGTTGACTTCTCTCCTATAGAGGGGGTTGACTACCCTCTTAAGAAATAGGGGTGAGGGTATATTTTTACAAGGATTTATATAGTTTTGCATCAATTGACCGTCCAGATTAAACCTAAATAATCCAACGGTCTATACACATACTTGCAACTATAAATATAGCTCCCTAACCTCACTCTAAACCCTATTCTCATTCCTTTCTACACCTTCATTCTGTCCTTCTGCCATTGCTAATTCCAGAGAAAGGTTAGGATTCTTTTCTATTTCTCTAACCTCCATTCTATCTTCTCTAATATAGACTTCTATAGATTTAGGTTCTGGAATTTAGTTATATATATATGTATGAGATTATAAGATTTTGATTCTTATATATGTTATATTACAAGGATTAGAGCATGGTTCCGAAGGCTAAATCTAGATCTGATTCTACAACAAATCTTTTGTTCTTCCTTCTCCAATCACTGTAAGGGGAAACCCTATAAGTTACTATTTCCTATCTTTCGTTATATGAATTTAGACTATTATGCATGTATGGGATTTGGATT
This sequence comes from Allium sativum, assembly GCA_030737875.1. Classification (NCBI taxonomy): domain Eukaryota; kingdom Viridiplantae; phylum Streptophyta; class Magnoliopsida; order Asparagales; family Amaryllidaceae; genus Allium; species Allium sativum. Next base: position 13,201,985 of record JASFAX010000033.1, read on the forward strand.
AAAATGAGAATAAAACACTATAAACCCTCCAAATTCTTTATTTTGTTTACTTCTAAAATGGTCAATCAAAAGTGATATATTTAGGTTTTTTTATTGGAATAATAAACGTTAGGTTTTGGGTGTCATGAAATAGTTGGTTTTTGGTCTAATTCACTTGATTCTTATTTTAAATATTCATAAATGTTTGTGTATTAAAACTAAGATTCGAGTATTGTAAGATAATAGGTTTTAAAACCTATTTTAAATAGGTCTGTTTGAACGTATTATATACATATTAAGATCTTAGGATTTTGTATGCAACATAAAATAAAAAGTGAAGCAGCGCCAAAAGCAAGGTTTTTGCATATGTAGTTAGATTTATTACACCTTGCCTATACTTTATTTAAATATTTGTTTAAACCTAGGTTGCAAGTTTATTTTTATTTGTTGGAAATTCCTTTTTTATCATTAAATGAGAATATGCATATTTGGACCATGTTAATTGATAGAGAAATTAATTTGTACACCTTAATTGTGATTGTTAGGATTGACATTTCAAACCTATTAGATCGTGTGCTAAATCCTCACCTATTTATATAATTATAGCATAATTAAAAGTAATATTAATGTGTATAAGATGTGTACTAAATACGTTTAAAATAGAAAATAGAAATTTAATGACCCCAAGAGGAATTTGTATGTGTGTGTGTTAATGGCCTTAATTGTAATAAATGACACAAAGACACGAGGTTAACCATTACTTATAGTAGAAGCTTACCCGAAACCGACTGGCGTATCCACCATCTACAAGTAAGACTATTAATGTGAGAGGTCTAGGTACCATAGGCCATTATATTATTACACTAAGACGCTAGGTTAAGCCCAATTTGTAGTGGAAGTATGCTTGGAACCGCCTGGCGAATCCAACATCTACAAATGATCAATTTAATGTGAGATGTCTAGTGTGTGCATATATATTATTTATATGTGAAGTAGGCCTGCCTTGAGAAGGTATTAAGTGGTTGACCTACCTTGTTGGGTATTAAGTGGTTAGGATTAGGTCCGCTTCTAAGGTTCACTCATTGGTTCTGGACCAGAGTCATGGGACCTACCCTACTAGGTCTTAAATGCTCATTGGGTCCAACTCTCTCTAATAAGGTAATAAATGGTCCTAATTGACATCGGTATGCGAGGAGTTCACCCATAGGGACAGCAAGATGGTAAGATGGGGTTAGCCAGGAGGGTCTTAAATGATGTGGTGTTCCTAACAAAACTTGGTAGTAAGTGACTGCTTACTATCTCTCATCCTACAAGGAGGGTATATTTGACGTTAGAGACAAGGTCTTAAGTGGCTACGGGTCCGCCAATGGGTAGTAAGTGATAGTAAGAATCCGCCCTTTAATAAATCTAAGTAATGACCTTAAGTGACAAGGGTAGAGCCCACCTCATGGGGTATTAAGCGATTGTAAGGAGGTCCACCCTTATATTAATGTAGGCCTTAAGTGAATGTAGGGATGACTGCCTCATATGTTTAATTGTATGTGTTTTCTTGCATAGACATAACATGAATATTTTACACTCCCAAGTATAGGAAATAGTCATTCCTAAACTTATATGATTTTAGAACTTTATGTTCTGACCTCTCTCCTCTTAACATTAATAGGATAGTAGATGAGGAGACTTGGGATCAGTTATGATCAGTGGTGCTTGGAGATGGAGGCTTTAGTTATTTATGACAGTACTATTATTACCATCATGTTATTTGGATAGATGTTGTTGATGTACCTTTTATTTGAGACTTGTTGTATCATGACATTTATGATGATTTTATTTGTGGTACATCTATTTTGAGACATTATATTTTATCTCTTTCATTGTGTGAGACTCTTATTTTGTTTAGATTGCTCTATGATATCTGCTTTATTATTTACTTACAAGAAGCAAAGATCGATTTAGAACGGTTCGATGTTCCAACGGGCCTTTTTTGGGTCGGAATTTAGGTCCGTTCCGGGAGAGTTGTTACACCTGCTAATAGGCTATCTTAGCTTTAAAGGCCTTCTTAATGCAATCGAACTAGTGCCAAGTTCCAATTCCATCATTTACTGCAGTTGTTCTTAAAATTTTAATTATTCCAGTTAAGTTGTACAAATAATTTCCTACGTGTTTTAGATTCATATGAATAGGCTAAAAGTATGATTGATACAAAATTTGAACTCTTACAAAACTTCTAATGAAACCGATTTCAACGAATTTGAGATCATTTGTAAAATGGTTATTTTAACAGGTAAATTAATAAATATTATATTCAGTTTTCGTTGATTCACTTTTAAGTTTAATTCAAAAGTTTATAAACTTTCTTCAAACCATGACAAAATTTTAAATAACTTTATAAATCATATTTTCATTAACAAAATTCTCTTTTGATTATCTACCAACTTATTTAGAATTTCAATTATAAATTTATTAACTCAATTTAGTTCACATACTTCAATATTAAATTTCAAATTTCAAATTTCAAATTTCAATATTTGTCAATACAAATTAAATCATAATTTTGTTTATAATCAATACAAGTAATTGTTGTTGTAATTAGCTGAAATTCATTACTTAATCAACTTAATTAAGTTTACATCATCAAATTACATAATTAAATCATATATTTTTATTTCTAACCGTAATTAAAATTAAAATCATATAAATTCAATAATTTAAGTAGTAGAAAAATACAGGATGTTACACCGCTCCATTGCTTTAGAGTTAAAAGAATTAGTCATAGCAGTACGACTTGCACTGATCCTTTGCTTTAAGGTTTGTGAATGGGATTGTTTCCCATGATGCATCCGCCTTTATATTGTCTTGTCTGAATATATCTTTATGAAAGAAATTTTTGTTTTAGAGGTGAAATTTGAGTTGTCTTCTAATAATCTTCCTGGGGAGAATCTCTCGAAGATTTTAGAGGCATTTGCGTTGTACGCACACTTGAACGATCTCTTGTTTGACCGACCTTGAGATTATGCAACGGATCTCTTTTCCCAAGACGTCGGTTTTGAGTTGAATATCATAAGTTCAAAATGCCCAACTAGATGTATGACTCATTTAGCCATTATTCTGAAAATGGAAAGTTATGACTATATTTTTTTCTACAATGCGGAAACCAATCTTTGCTTTGATTTGTGGTGTAACCATCATTTTGATTTAGCTTGTTGTTCTTGTGTACTATTTCATGGAGTTAATTTTTGTATTTTCACCTATCTACTTTTTTTCTTTAGGTAATGTTAGGTGAATCTCCATGAAGAGTAGTTTTGTGGTAAGTTTCTTTGTCATCGCTAATTCTCTCTTGGGAGGGATGGGGATGTGGAAACCTCCAACAACACCAATAGTGTCAGTAAAACGAGATTGAGCATTTAGCTACCATGATACTCATCAAAGGTCATGATAACGATATGAGCTTCAGCTGCAGAGCAAGACGTCTCATTGTTTGGCAATGTTTTGCAGCTTCAGTGTTGTTGTCCTTGTGTTTCAACATTTGTTTTTTGGCTTTGTGGTAGTTGTTGTTTGCGAATGTTAATATAAACTGTCCATGTTAAATTGCACAGTGCTGCAAGGAGATGTCTATCTTTAGTAATTATTGTATATGTCATTCACACTAATTTATGATTTGAATCGGAAGGAAATTTCATATTTTATATCTAACTAGCAGTTATTCTAGAGCTGGAAAGAATATATCTCTAAGGTAGTAAAATTTATTGAAGGGCCGGTTATGCATTGTTTTGTTATGGGTATTATTTATGTTTCACCTATTCCTTAAACTGCTAAAATTCTACAAATGTCCAATTTTTGAGTTTGTGTGATTTCAATTTGCATATTTTTTGCGTAACCGACTTCCGTCTACGCTAAAGTGTGATTTGAATTGTTTAAATTTCTGCAAAATAGTTTTTGAAACATTTAGCTAATGTCATTAGAAAGAAATGAAAAAGGAATTTTAGAATTTAAAATTTTCAAATTGAGTTTTGTTTAAAGAAAAATGCGTGTTTGCACGTTTCAAGCAAACTTTTTCAAAAACAAATATGTATTTTTAAGTAATGGAATTTATTTTGTAAATCACGATTTTAGGGCTATATATGAAGCATAGGAAAGATATTGGATAGTTAGTTTTGTGGGTTTACAAGTGCACAAGGAGAGGTGATGCGTTTAAAACATTAATGGTTACAATGAAAAAATGTTTTAGCCTTGGAAACGTTGTTCCATACCTTTTCGACATTGCACGCGAGTTATTATTTGACTAGTACACGTTTCAGGGTTTGATAATGAGTCTTCTTAAGCAGTTTACATATGGAATTTTTGGAGAATCTTGAGGTTAACAAGGTAAAATTCAACTATAGAATAGAGATTGAAAAATTTCAATCCTGCAAGAATATTAAATTCCCTACTTAAATATCTTTTTCAACATAGGAGAAATTAATAAAAAGTGATTTTAAATGAGTTGTCGTGTTAGATGTTTTGATTAAGATGCGAAATTTTATGCTTTATGCTTCTATTCGTACTCGTGTATAGGTTTAAGATGGAAAATGTTTTTCAAAATTCTGCATACTTATAGAACTTCTGTATATTTTAGGATGCTTACATCTTGTTTTCAAAAATGTTTTTGAGTAAAGTGCATACATATAGGAGGATCCGATTTAATCATTACGCATACACAATTTTACAGCTGTGACTCATTATATATATAGTGCACATGCGCACGTTTGGTTATAAAATTGGTTGTATGTAAATTGTTTGCGTAGTTTATGATAATTATATGCCAGCATCATGATTTAATCAATAAAATTTCAGGACGAAATTTCTATTAAGGAGGGAAGAACGTAACACCCTAGAAATTTAGCATTAATTAATTTAGTTATTTAATTAGGTTCCAAAATGGAATTTCAGCAAATGACGGAACTTGACCATGAAACTTGCACCATTGCTTTTATAATAGAATTCTAGTTAACTTTCATGTTTGGAACACAAACGAAGTTCATATAAAAAAAATATTGACGAGAAACGAATATGGATGCGGAATAATTAATCAAGTATATATATATATATGGTAATTAGTCTTACCATTAATAGTCTGCCCTTACAGGAGGCAGGTTACTCAGAGCGGTCGACCTGCGGTCAAGTAGGTAGTCAGCCGCTTGGTGCGACCTGTTGATTGCTGCTTCCAGTGGCAGCTAGGGTTTTAATTATTAAAATTATATATAAAAGGATGGATCTTAATATAATTAAATCTAATAGCTACAGGTCATTTTAGCGCCTATAAATAAAGGCCTAGATCCCTCTATTCTTTTCTCATATTTTCTAAAAGCAACAACAAAACTTTGCCATTTTCATTTCTCTAATCTCTTCCAAATTTTCTAAATGAATTAGGTTCTATATCAAACACCGAGAATTAGAGAGAATGAATCCAAATCTATGGATAAAGGTTGGTTCTTTGTGTTAGGTAGATTATGTTCTTTGTTTTCTTTCCATTTTCCAATTCTTTCAAGATCTACAAATTTTATTATGTATACATATGCTCTTTTTATACATATTATTGATCTATAGGGATTTGAGAACAAAACCCTAAAACTGTTATTCAGATCTGAGATTTTGGATAGCTTTCATATGAGTGGGAAATTTATACATTATTTTTTATATCGAATCTACTTCATTGGTGTAAGATTAAATTCATATGCCTAAATCTGATATTGATTTGTATGTTTTTCAGTTATAATATTCTTATCTTTCCTACGATTATTTCTTGTATCTTGTGGTTATTATTTACACCTTAAATATGAAAATCAATCCCTAAATATTGTTGAGGTTTGCGTAGTTGTTTATCCTAGATTTGTTGAATTAGGTGTAATTGTAAGATTTTGCAAATTACCATTATCAATTTATAAATTCGTCTGTGTTTTGTATTGTTTAAGTTTTTGCTTGATATTGTAAATAATCCTTTTTGTCCTTTTAGTTATAAAAAACATAGTGTTTGAAATTACAAGGAATGTGAACAAAACCTATAGGAAGATGTAATGACCTGTATTTAACATATCAGAGGATTATAGAATAATTCTATTTAATTTCCTAGTGGTAATATCATACTTATATTTAGACATGTGTTCACTGGAAAGTGAGACATGTCCAAGATTTTTATCAAAACATTTTGTGACCATTTCACCCTTATGACTCACTGTTTTAACTATAATTTTTACTACGAACTGAATTAGGAGCTCTAATTGGTCTCATTTAAATGGGATGATGGTTGGTCATTCTATAGAATGGTCATATTAAAAATTTGGCTTAGCGTTTACGGGAAATCGTTGTTCTAAGTTTTTTTTTCTACAGGGTAGATTAACTAACAACTATTGGGCTGATTTATGAGTTCATTAAGCTAATGACCTACCATTATAAATATAGGGTTTGAGGAGAGAATTTGAGTTCTTCTCATTCTAAATATTAGGTTTAGCATCTTTGTATCACCGGTTCAATCTAATCTTTAAACCCTGATTTCTTTTATCAAATCATTTTAAATCTTGTCTAAAGGAAAGATCAAATCAATAAGGATTGGACCTCATCCTATAGCATCAAATTGAAGGTTTTTCTTTACTATCCAGATGTGATTTCTTCTCAACTACACTGGATCAAGGTTTTGTGAATGAAAGAGATCTCTCACACAGCTAATATGGAATATTTGTGTTACTTAGGATCATTTTACACCCTATACGTTAATTTTACCTTAAAATTGGATCATATATGTTTATTCCAGATCTAGATGTCCTAGGATAATATAACTTAGTTATATAACTTGTAAATTGCTAGATCCATCATGTTTTATATATGTTTAGTATCAAATTATGCTAGATTCATGGTTATTGTGATGACCCAACTTCCAGTCACCTAGAGTCGATGTTTAAACCAACTCCAGATATTTGAAAATCGGATTCGCCGGGCTAGTGCACATTAGAACAGAATAAAATGAAATTTTATTACTCAACATTTGATTACAACAGAGTTTATACTATCAGAATTAAATGAAATACACAATAGAAAAGGAAACAATATGGTATGGTGGAAGAATTCCAAACACTTGCTTGAGGCACCAACCCAAAAGCACTCCAAATCTTGCTCCAAGGATCTATAACTGTAAAACTAAACACTAGCTGCCCACATGGAAAATTATGGGCAACCAGGATTTAGGAAGGATGTAATGGCCCGAATTTCCGTACCCTTTGAGTTAACTAATAACACTACATGTCCAACCCAAATTGCACAGAAATACGAATCATTAGTAGAAAGAAGTTAGAGGATGAGAAATAGAAAGAAATATTAGAATAGAAGAAAACGAAGATCACAAACTCACAGCGGAACGAATAAAATATGTTAGATAACATAAACTTTGAAATGTAAATTCAGTAACTTTATATACATACCATTATCAGAGCACAAAAGTTATTTCTGAAACAGTTATAAACACCTGTTTCCAGATATACACAGCGGAAAATGTGATAGTCTATAGCTAACTGATGAAGCCTCCTGCATCAAGCTCCTCCAAGTGCATTTGTAAAATCCCGACTACTTGACTGCCCATACAAATTTGGGCACCCAATGGTTTAGGAAAAACAAACAAAATAAACTCTGGGTCAGTCATGGGACTGGTGTGAGTAAACTCCAACCATTTGTTTAACTTTCAAAATCCTTTCGAAAGAAATGATAATCGTAAGACCGATCCACACATAAATACGGATGGTTTTTACCTTACGATAACCAAAAATATTTGATATCAAATCTGGTGATATTATAATAATGTCTAAATCAAATAAATAGAATCTAGCTGAATGCTTGCATCTCACGCTCCATATATAATATAAAATCAAAAACCACAGGGCGCTTATTGGAGATTGGATTTCCAACATGATAAGGTATGGAACCACCTTCCGATCAGTGTACTCTAGAGGGGATACACTGGGGTTCAACAAGAACATCTTGCAACCCGGCCCACACATGGTCGACCACTCATTTCGCTTGAGTGTATCGAATGAATATCACCAACGGTTGGGATCAACAACCGTTTCCCGAAAGGGACAACATCGATAGATTAAAAAGCAATTAGAATTTCTCTAGATAGGTGATTTTACATCCTAATGGGAGCGACCCACATAGCCATGCTGCCTGTCCGATTTTTGTCAATTTCCCGGTTGTGAGGCTTGAGGTTTGAATTATCTTCCATAACATCTGGCCTCCATTCACTTTGAATGCTACATCGTCAGATCCATCAGAAATCACTAATTGATCCCCATAAAAATACTTTGATTGTTAGGCTAAAGAAGTTTCCCTTCTTTGCCACCAACTTTGTACGTTTGAAGGAATCAACGTACGTAATCCCTTTGGAAATGCACTATCAGACATTTGTCCTTGCAAGTTGTCCTGGGTTTGGACAAACCGAAGGCACCATTCTATTAATCCATCTTAGGAAATTTCTACCTAGGATTAACAGAACAGCCCTTGCACTTTAATCCATCTTCATAATCTCTTCAACATAATTTGATTTGTAACACTTATGCCAATACGGAGTGGTTTTCAGATATTAAATCTGATCCCAATCCCTCCGTATTGACAACAGAGGTATAAAATAAATCAAAACTTTGATAGTTGGTGATTTAACTATCAAAGGAACATCCATTCAACCAATGACCCAATTTCCAAATGGAAATTCTGCTAATCAACCATTAAGCAATACTGGCCCCTATTTATATGAATTCCTTTATTTTGTTATCAATTCCAAATTTCCATCTTTCCTATCTTTTCAAAGCTCGATTTTTCTCTCTCGATTCTTGTAAAGCATTTTCAATATCCTAATTCTTTATTCGAGAAAATATCGCTTATTCCCGTTAGAAAATAATTCTATACATTCCCGATTCCTTATTTCTATATTCAGAAAATATACTTTATTAATATCCGAAAATACTTCCATATTCCATTTCTAAATTCCTGGTTGACTAATTCATTTCATTTTCTTATATTTATTTGAGGAAACGTTTCAAAATCCTTTAAATTAGTGTGATGTTATAAAACATCGTTATTATAACGCAACCCATTAATCGTTTGTTAACTAACCATATTGCTAACCAATTTTCACTACCGAACCTTAACCATTTCTTCATCAATCATGCAGTCAATCAAGTTGGGGTATAATTACCTCTCAGACCTTAATTGAACAACATTCTCGACTTTGAAATAGTCAAATCTCACAACTTCTAACAAAACATCGTTTACGCGACTTTCGGATTCGATCTAAGAACATGCTTTTTTTACGGAAAAACTTCGATTATAATGATAGCGTTATAATCGTTGTTTCCAAATATTTGATTTATAAAACATTACTTTTAACAACAGCGTTACAATTGCTGTCTAGAATTATAGAACATCTGTTATAACAATAGCGTTAAAATCGTTGTTTAGATTTACAAACATTTACTATAGCAGTAGCATTATAATCGTTGTTTTCCAAATATTTGATTTACAAGACATTAATTATAATGGCAGCGTTAAAATCGCTGTTTTTCCAAATATTTGATTTACAAAAATATAACTTGTACTTATTAATTTCAATTAATAAGTAAATAATTAAATAATTAAATTTGATTCAAAACAGAAAGTAAAAATAACTACTTCCCAAAATTCGATATAATCGAATTCCAATAAATAACTCTCTTTCGAATAATCTATATTCGATTTATATTCCGAACTTCGGAATTATCTACCATTACGGTTTAACTCAAATCCCACTTATAACTATACCCATTTGTCAAATGTTTTTCTTTCAACCCGTGATTCATTTCCAAATAGGAATATTATTCCTTAATAGGAATTTGGACTCGTTTTGTCAAGTCAACCTAAATTTTTGTTTGTAAATATCCATACAATTTCTAATCGAGTCACTTTATAATTCTCCATCATATTTAAATTTCCATTTATAAAACTTCTACTAACCTCTTACTGTTTATATAAAACAATTCAATTTTTCCTTTTAAATATACTCATTTACGAAATACTTGCTTTATATCTTTATTCATTTCAAACGTGAATATCATTTCTTTTATAAAATCAAATCAGTGGATGGTATTACAGTCAAATTTCTCTTTCATACTTTATTTTTATTTCTATAATATTTCATACAAAATCTCTTTTTATTTTCAAACATTTGTAATCTCATTATTAATTTTCTTTAATTTTTTTCTATGTCCAAAATCTCATTTCAAATGTTGGTATCAAAAACCGATTTCCACTTTTCTACATATATTCAAATTTGAATTTATATTTCAATGTATCCAATGGTAAATAATTCAATTACTTTATATTCTCATAAAAAAAATTCTTGATTCATCCATTTGAACAAGTTCTATTTTCAACTCTATTTGAATGAAATTTCTATTTTTGGAAATAAATTCCAATTTCCTTTTTTTTCCACATTCGACAATGTTTTACGGTATCTAAAATACCAAGTTCTAGGGCCAGGGTAAATCAACAACAACATACCCAATCATGGATCATATAACACATTATATATCACGATCAAATAAAAATGGTAATATAAATGTTGAGGAATCCAGTTGGATCCCTCCAACCTGTTTCCCTGCATCCACAGATGTTAATCAACATCAATAATATTAATTTCACATCAATAAGAAATGTCAGAACTGATAATGGATCAACGATGTAATCATATCAACCATTTCAACCAATTTTATCAACTATTCAACCAATCAACCATTGCACAGTATAAATTTACTATAAATAATTTTAAAACTCGTTTAAAAATATAAACGAGTCAGAGTTAGTGAGTTTACTCATCTCGGTTCGCAGTTGACAGTTCTGCTTTCATTTTTGTTTAAAGTCAAACAGGCATTTGATTTTTATCATCGAATTCCAGTAGCTTTGTTCGCAACCACGTTAGTGCTATAATGTAGAATTCATCATTACAATTCCAACGGATCCGATCGCGTTAAATTCTTCTTCCTCTCTGAATGAATTCAAACGCGTCCGTTCCTTCACCATTTCCTTGTTTCAAACGCCTCCCTCACCTTTGAGGTTCAATCACCCATTTGCCCATATAAAACCATTCTCGAACTTTTCCGTCCACATTTAACCTTCCCTTCATCAATAAAACCAGCATATCGTTTCCTTCTCCTTCCCGTGTTCTCCCATTCCATACTGAAACTTGCCGCCTCCATAGCAAATCGTAACTTCTGCACCTCATTGTTGCTCTACACTACTTTGTAGCGAACTGGTTTCACAATATATTGCCATGAATTTCCAGAAAAACCACACCTAACATTTTAAATTTTTAATCCCACTTGTTTGAAAACTCCCCTTTTTTCTCTCTTTTCAAATCAAAGATGTAAATCCACAAAAAAAAAACAGTACTTCTTTTCCCTCAACCAGTAACCATTTTCACGGTCTAGCTTCCCACCTTTTTCACCCTATCGAAGAACAGAATCCACGCAACCTCCTAATACAACTTTTTAATCACATTTTATTATCAATTCCACTTTCCTACATCTCATGTACCCATTCGAGCTTACATACAGAAGCAAATCCACTCCTTCCCTTCCTTTCTTATTTCACCGTTCAGACCCTCCTCTTCCCAACTCCCTTCTTCACGTGTTTTTTTTATTTCCCTAAATCAAGTAACCACCCTTAATTACCAAATATAAATTAGCACTAACACCCCATAGTTACGTGACGAAGCAACACAAATATCTCTTCCCAATGACTTTCTGAAACCACTACTCCCTATGCCTCAAACATTCAATACCAACGCAGCTCCACCATTGGCCAAACTAACCCCAATCCTACCCAAATGCTTCACTATTCCCATCTTCTTAACTTTATCATCTGCTCCACAAGATCCCTTAGCACCATCCCTTGGTACCTAGACATAACCGTAAGTGCTTCCCCCACAATTTCTCGTGAACTCCATGTCACTTCCCCATGAAAATATGGCTTCTAGTCCTTCACGATGCTCCTACAGTGAATTGCGTCACTTATATACTCCAACATGTTCAAACAAATCTCCACCGTTACCATTAGAGATCACCGTACCCTAGTCAAACCATCCACAAGAACCGCTTCACACTCCACTACCACCGCCTCTTACTTCCTGGCGCCTCTACATCAAACTCGACGTCCAGATCTAAACACAATCGAAACCCAACAAAAACACATCGAAAACTCCTAGAATTAGAGCCGATATAGCTCACTTTGAATCGAGCTCGCGAACCGAGTTTTAATGAATATTTGTATATCATATGATTAGATAACATTTTTTTTTAAAGAGAGCGATTTTATTTTGAAGGGGAAATTTCCAGTTTGTTTTTGCTGAAGGGAAGGGATGAAAAATGGTCAGCTTGTTTCTTTTTATATAGCCTTGAGTGACGTGCTACACACGGTTCCGAAACGGCTTGACTGACACAGTTGAGAAACCATGGAGACTATGCTTCCGTGAGGAGCACGTTTTCGTGTTTATCACGGGTTCGTATATTCCATTTAATTTTGAACGAAAGGTAAACTATTGTAGAAGTATATAAAGGCCATGAAAATTTGAAGTTTATGCCATATCAATTATACCGAGTTCCGTTTATATACGGACTGCTACGGACAACAACAGAAATATCGTCATGTCGAATAATGCGCTACGATCCCAGAAATATAGTAAATTATATTATTTAAATTATATTATAAATTATACGTTAAAATTTCGTTTTAATAGTAAAATTTCCATTTATTTTTCTAATACAACATTTTAAATAAATTAAATGTTCAAAATTAAACTGCTAAAAATTCGGGTCGTTACATTCCTTCCCCCTTAAAATAATTTCATTCTCGAAATTGCTAAGCAGTAAAAATGCTATAACTCTAACTCCTCATAACCTACTTAGTTGAAATATTATATTCCATATCTTCATAACCCAATTCTTATACGACCTTCGAATTCTCATACAAATACTCGACCATTCAGAATTCTTTCCAAATTATCTATCCACCATTTTTGGTCAATCCATCATCAATTCCTTGTCTTCAATCCATATGCTCTTCTCCATATCCAGACCTATTCCTATTGATTTTAAATCCATTTATCCATTTCATTATTCCACTCGAAATTTTATTAACCAATTCTGGTTTTCTTATTTTAATTACAATTAACACTAGATTTTAAATAATCAAAATTTCTTGAAAATTTTCTACCTCTATAAATTTTCGAAAAATTTCGCCAGCATCTCCTTTGCACGGCTCAATCGGTACAATCACAACTCATCTTTTTAGGCCTTCTCCAATCCAAAAGAAAATTAAAAAGCCAAGCGGCTTGCCCAATAGGCTCATAAAACCATCAAACCCAAGTAATATTGTAAACATGTACCTTTTTGTCGGCATAATATTTATCTCTTGCATTTGCTTCCATTTAGTATCTGCTCAGCATTCATATATCCATCTCCAGCTGGTTTCAAATCAATCCAATTTCCAGTTTTTAAGTCTCTAATCAACTTCCGATTAGTTCACTTCCATTTTATCAATTCAAAACCGATTTCTATTCAAATCAACCCACTTATTATACTTGAATCCAATTCAATTTTAATTAACAACATCCTATATATATTCAACTTGCTTATTCATAAGTCGAATTTAAATTAATAATTCGAATCCCAACATTTCTCTTTATTTAATTTCATTCGGAATTATTTCTAAACCAATCCAATTTTATTTAACTTAAGTTAAATTTCAATTCATTTGATACATTTTTACCATTTCAATCTATTCAATTTATACAAGTTATCTTTTAATTTCAGAATTCAAATTCCCGGATTTTATTTCAAATTAGTTTGAAATCATACATATATACATATATTTATAATCAACTTAGTTCAAAACATTTGAATTTCTAAAACATCTTGTCCTTTTCAACAAATTTTCATTCCCAAACAACTATGGTAGCAATCTATCACTCAGAAACATGAAAATGAATACCGATAATGTCGCAACCCATTTTCAGAATTATTTTCTTGCCACTGAAGTGATTTCAGTGCTTAATCACTTAAAAAAAAATCTATTTAAACCATTCTTATTCAAAAATACTTTAAAGTAATGTTATATTACTTTATAATATTTTAGAAAATATTTTCTAAATATTCGAAATTTAAATCCCAAATCTGGTTTGAACTTAATCTTGGTTTATCTCATTTGTATACGTTATCCATATACAAATTATATCACCATTTGATAATTTCATTTGATTGTAATAACAATAAACACATTCATATACTGTAACAATTCAGAAATTATTCTTTTCATATCAAAATAATTTTTGGGCAAAATTATTTCATTTACTGTAACATACCGTCTTTCTTACCGGTTTCCGCCGGTAATTAAACCAACTTAAACCGTTCACAAAGGCGGATTGTTATAGGTACTAACATATATTGAAAAAAACAACAGAACTTTTTATATCATGATACAATATTTCATATTAAATAATGCAAGTTTAAATATCTTTTCAACCAATTTTTATTTTTATAATATCATTTCAAATTATTATCTATAGTCATATTAGATTTCACAAGTCCTATAGTTCGAGTTTGCCAAATTTTACAACAATTTATCAATAAAACGGTAATTAAGTTTAAAATCAACAATTTTAATTCAAGGCACTTTTAAAATAAATTTTAATATCAATTGACATCGATAATAACATGTTGATTAGTTTCCAACATCAAATTATTTATACTACTAAATCAAATTAACAATTTTCAAGGTATTAACCAAAACATTATTTCATTCCATATTCAAAATGTTATTAACGTAACTTAGTTAATAAACCGTTTTAATAACACCATATAATTAAATCAACATTAGCAAATTTATTCAATATCATAAAATGTTAATTAGGAAAATTATTCAAGGAATCAAATATTACTTTAATTAACAAATGTTATCGAACCAAGAATATTGGTATGAGTAAACATTATTGAGTCAATATTATTAAGTTAATAAAACACTACATAATCACTAAATTGTCATTTAGCCAATAAATCATTACTTAATTAAATTTAGGAAATTTCCTAATTTTCCGTTGGTAATTCATATAAGGTCGCAATGAGTACATATATATATATATATTCACACATTTAACCACCGTTTTATGCATTCATTTCCTATATGCAATCAACAAATAAATTTCCAAATGCGCATTAAAGAATTAACGCGCGTTGATATGCGTTTATTTTGGCAACCATCACGAACTGTCAATAAATAATTAATCATTCATGCAACCACCCATTATCAAATTCATTAATCATGTAAAAAATAATTAAATCTTATAAATAAATTTAAAGTGTTCTCACATATTTAAGTGACTACATAAATTCTACTTAAAGATCGAATATTTAAGGGTTTAATTTTATTTACCACATCAAATCACTTGCAAACAATTCAAACATACCACCACAAATCAACTAAGGCACGTATATAACAAATATTCCACGGAAGTGTAATTTTGTGAACTAACATAAGGTGTTTCACTTCCAAATTCCATAAAGATGTCATTTTTACACCATGAATTTATTTAAGAATAATTAGCAAACATATACCATAAATATAACTACATACAAACCATTAATTTCTTAAGATACATAAAATTTATTAAATTAGAGTTCTCACCTATATATGCCTTCCAAACTTTCACCGTCAAGTTCCAAATCAACTCTGTTAGCCTTGGATGATTTATTATCTCTTACACATGCGTCGCGCACTGCTCCTCGGCTACTAACGCGTATATAGATATATACAGTCTCTACACTACTCTAAGTTTGTTTTAACCTCTTGGCACAAGAAAAGGCCGCGACTTCTATACTGGATGGTGGACTGTTGGAATGGAGCTTGTTGGGGAGGACTATTCGCAAGAAGAAAGAAGAAATAGGATTTTATTTTCTGAGAAGAAAAGAAGTTTTTTTTGTGCACAGAAGCATGAGGCACGCATTTATAATGTAGATAAGAGAGGACAGAGAATATCGCGTGGTATTGGGTTCTGTGAATATGAACTGTTCATAATCTTAGGCCACTGTTTCAAAAATCTTGCACTGATATGGCAAGATTTAAAATTAGATTTTCTAATATTTGGTTGTCTACCATATCTCCTTTAAAGAAGGAAAATTTTGATTTATTCTTAATGTACGATGTGTGAACGCTATCTTGACCAATAGCGTTGTTAACGTTATGTTTAAATGTTGTAAATTTAACTATTATACACCGTAAATTAATTTCAAATGGAAATGAAAAATATATGGATTTATTGCACAATTTATTTCTTCCTTTTTATTGCGTATTTCTTATAAATATGGTTTAGCTTTCCATGTTGATTAAACCGCTTACATTTTGTCAAAGTTTTACTTTTTGTATTAATCGCATTAACTGTACTATAAACAATACTGTAATAAATTTAGTCTCAACGGTTAAGCAAAATTTATCATTATTAAAATTTTCAACTCATAAATTGAAATTAATTTAATCGTTTTACTATACTATTTACTTAACGCTTCAATGATATTTATTTGGCAACAAAATTCTTTACCCAAAATAAAATTTTGCTTCGTCAATTAAATTTTGAATTTTATTTCAAACTTAATTTTCAGCGTACCATTCATACCTAACAGTCTAATAAATTATTCTTAAAGATATTTTATGCAAATAGATTCTTGTTCAAAATAGATTGTTTCTCAAACGTAATTTATTCCAAAAATTGATTTTGTTTCAAACGTTAGGTCTTACATATTCCAAAACGGCTTACTATTTATTAGTATCATAAATTTTGACAAATGTAAATATTGGTACTAAATGCGCTTTGAAATTTTGAATGAACACTACATTAAATAACTGTCCAAATTGAATTTCGAGCATACATTTTCTTCTTACCAAATTTCATGGTAAGTATTAAATTCATATCTCACTTAAATTGCAAAACTAAATTTATGACGGTACAACTCTTTCCATAATATACATTTTTAAACAACGAAGTAATTTTAATGCTAAATATTCAAATCGGTTAGTAATGCAAATCATGTTTGTATATAAATTTATGAAATGGTTTGCACCAAGTGTTCAAGAATTGACAAAATCTTAAATATAAATATTTATTTTACATTGAATCTTAATTTGATTTATATTTTTAAATTTCAAATTTTCTAGGTCGTTACAATCTCCCCTACTTAAAACTTTTCTTCCTCGAAAAGGAGAACTATAAAAATTTACCGACGTAAAATAAATCCTATAACTTTTTTTTTATAAAACCATATTCTCATAATATTTCAAGAGTTTGGTTATATAAAATCGAATAACCTTTCAAATTTGAGTTAGTGTCTAATTAAATTCTAGTATCTCATTTAACGAACTAAATTTTGAGAAATAAACTGGCAATAATTTTATACCAAGATTTTGATAGATACAACATTCGTACATTCATTCTTAACTCATTTATACATTCATTCTGGATCTTAATACATTCGCTTCTTAGCCTTGTATAACCTTTAGACTTATCCCTACGGATTGAATAATCTTCTTTCTTGCGCTACCTTTGACGAAGATGGTGCTTCTACATTCGGTTTTTCTCCCTTCTTCAGCAGACAGTCTCGAACTATATGCCCCTCCTTTTTACATTGGTGACACTTCCTTTCCATTGCAGGGTCCTTAATTTCTTTCTTTGCCTTAGGGTATTTATTAATAAAATGTCGAATTCTTTTACAATTGAAACAACGTATATCCTTTCGAATGACTTCCTCCTTTTTAGATTTATTTAGGCAGCTGACTACAAAATGACCGTTTTTAAAGCATCATAACTGTAATAACCCGGAAATTCTAAGCCAATTTAAAATTTTTATTTTGGCAATTTTAGTGAATTTTGATATATAAAATGAATTATTTTAAATAATATCGACGAGAAATTTATTTTTGAATATAATTAGAACGTATATATTTATTTGAATCGTCGTTAGAATATAAATAATTATTTATAATTATAAAAGGAATTGAAAATGGCGCGGTAGTTCGATAATTCGATTTCAAAGTTCAAATGAATGTACAGGGTGCAAAATAAATCGGATTTTAGCGAAACCAAAAATATTAGAACCTAATTGAGAATATCTTTCCAACGAATCCGAAAAATTGAAATTTCATAGCGGGAATCAAAAGTTACGTCTAGTTGAAAATTCAGAATAGTTGCTATGGAATTTTGAGCCCTTAAAAATGGAAATTTTGCAAACGACCTCAGTTTTCGACGAAACCACTTTTGTTGGATCCGTGATGTCAAGTTATTGCTAGATTCCAAAATTCGTAATTTTTCGAATCAATATGTGAGCGTAGCAAAGGAAAACGCGTTTGACCAGTTTCAGTTGATTTTAATCAACTGGAAAATGGTCATTTTTCAAACGGTCTCAGAATTTGACGAAATTAGTTTTGTTAGGACCGTATCGTCAATACGAAGCTAGAAAATATTTTTTGGGAATTTTTAGAGTTAGTATGTGGCCCAGTAAATTGAAATGCACGTTCAATTTCAATATATAGAGTTATATTTTGATTTTGACGGAAACTGATCGAAATGATCGAATCAGCTTATGATACATATCCCATTGTGTTCGGAATCGGGGTAATTAGCTATGGGAAACAGTCAGTGGGTTCGATTTCGAGGTCGAAATAAAAAGTTGCTTTTTGAAATAAAATAATTAAAATAAAAAATATAACTCCCTCCCTTATACTGTTCAGCCCCCCTTTTTTCTTCAAAATCGAAATCAAAAATAAAAAAAGGGAGAAAAGAAGGAGCGACGGGGGGGAACCGCCGCTGCCACCCATCGCGGCCCCCTAGGTGGCGCGCCCACCACCGAAGACCCCCCTCCTTCTCTTGCACACCCCCCCTCCAGCAGCCTCGTGGAACGCACAACCCACTCGCACGAGGGACGAGACCAACCCATCTGGAACCCGAACCCGAAAACCCCCACAACCCAAACCTCCGCTCCACCGCGATGGCCCACACCCCAACGTCGCGCCTCCCCTAGCCCCGATAGACGCTGTCGCCATCCCCCTCTAACCCTCCTCGATTTCCTTCTCGTTTGGATGTCGGGTTCAACACTGAAACCCCTCCCTCTTCTTGAAGAAAAACACAGTAAGTTTCTACTGTATTTATTTAGTTCAATTCATTTAAAAATCTGATTTTTATTCAAGTAAATAGATTACTTTTCATGTATATAACTTCAAGAAGAAAAGGGCGATTTTATTCCGGTGATTATACGATCTTTAATGTAGAAAGGTTGAAAATTTATATGTAGAAAGGTTGAATTTTTATATGTTAAAAGGTTGAATCCTTATATGAAAGTGATTTAAAAATGTGATCAATCTTTATATGAAGTGGAATATAAAAGATAGGATTTTTGTTGTATAAACATCGTTATAGAAAGTATAAAAATATGATTTTTATATAATGTAGATATTAAAAATATGATTTTATATAATGTAGATATTAAAGATATGATTTTTATATAATGTAGATAATAAAAATATGATTTTTATAGTATAGAAGGAATAAAAATACGATTTTTATATTATATAGAGAATAAAAATTTGATCTTTATATATGTAGAGAAATAAAAATCTGATTTTTATTATATATATGTTGAAATAAAAATGTGACTTTTATATATGTAGTGGCTACGGACAATGAAATAGACAAAAGGCGAGCACGACGAAGATTTCTACATATGAGGAGTCGTGGCGTTTGGTTTAGCTAGTCGGTGAGAACTTCTCACTTTAAATCTTTTTTTCTAGTTAAAAATATATACTAGGATGCAGACGGTGCTTAGCAGCACCCGACACCCGTCGTCCACAGACCATGGATGACTAGTATTATAACAACCCGGAAATTCTGAGCCAATTTAAATTTTTTATTTTGGCAATTTTAGCGAATTTTGGATATTTAAAATAGATTATTTTAAATATTAACGACGAGAAATTTATTTTGAATAGAATAGAACGTATATATTTATATAGATCGTCGTTAGAATATAAATAATTATTTATGATTATAAAAGGAATTAAAAATGGCGCGGTAGTTTGAAAATTTGATTCCAAAATTCAAATGAATGTACCTGGTGCAAAACAAACCGGATTTTAACGAAAGCAAAAATATTTGAATCTAATTGAGAATATCTTTCCAACGAATCCGAAAAATCGAAATTTCATAGCGGGAATCATAAGTTACGTCCAGTTAAAAATTCAGAATAGTCGCTATAAAATTCTGGCCCTTAAAAATGGGAATTTTGCAAGCGACCTCAGAATTCGACGAAACAACTTTTGTTGGATCCGTGATGTCAAGTTATTGCTAGGTTTCAAAACTCGTAATTTTTCGAATCAATATGTGAGCGTGGCAAAGGAAAACGCGTTTGACCAGTTTCAATTGATTTTAATCGACTAGAAAATGGCCATTTTTCAAATGGTCTCTGAATTTGACGAAACTAGTTTTTTAAGACCATATCGTCAATACGAAGCTAGAAATTATATTTCGGGAATTTGTAGAGTTCATTCGTGGCCCCGATAAATTGAAATGCGCGTTCAAATTCAGTATATAGAGTTACATTTTGATTTTGACGAAAACTGATCGAAACGATCGAATCAGCCTACGATACATATCCCATTATGTTCAGAATGGGGGTAATTAGCTATGGACGACTGGTGGTGAGTTCGATTTCGAAGTCGAAATTAAAGGTTGCTTTTTGAAATAATTAAATAAATAAATAAAATAATAACTCTCTCCTCTCCCTTATTTCCTCTCAGCCCCCCTGTTCAATTGAAAAATCGAAAGAAAAAAAAAAGAAGAAAAAGGGGATGGACGACCGGGGGGGTACTGCTGCCGCCGCCTCGAGGTGACGCGCCCACCACCGAAGACCCCCTCCTCCTCTCGCAAACCTCCTCCACTTCTCCCTTCTTCCTTCTACCGCGTTTTCCCCTATTCCACCCCCTCCCCAGAAACCACTGCAACCATGTCCGCCTCCCTCCCCCGATGGTCAGTGATTTACATAGAAATGTGTTTATTTTATGCTCTTATATCTTATCTTTTGTATATAAATAAATATTACTTGGGTATTATTTTTTCACTTTTACAGATATTCCAACCCAGCCCGCATGCAACCAGAAAAGTAGAGAAATGGAGATCAGATTGCTATATATTTACATTTTGAAGAATTGTAGATGAAGATCCCACATCTAGTTGATGTTGGACAAGTAAATGATTGATAAAAAGGCCATGCTCATCTCAAATCAAGGGAGGCTTGTCTAAGAACTAAGAGGAAAAGAAGAAAGGCCAAAAATTTAATAGATTTAACTAAGGCCCATTTGAAATTCTCATTGTAAACTCTTGTGTAAATTCCATAAGGCCCATCTATCATTGTATTAGGGTTAGGGTTAGGGTTTGGTTATCCCCTATATATACCCTTGTAGTATCATTGTAGCCATCATCCTATCTCATTTTCTGTATTCCATTACTCTAATAAAAATTATTATTCTTCTTCTTTTATTTTCTAGTATTTTTTTTAGCAACTAGTGTCATCTACCCGATTAGATTCGGTAGAGTACTAGTTGTATTTTACATTTGTTTCATTAGTGATTAGTCGTTTGATTAGTTTCAACGAAAATCCTAATTTATTTTTTTGTTGTTCTTCTTATTCTGCACTTTTATTTTTTGCATTGTTGTTCTTGTTTTGCAGTTTACTTTCTTTAGTGATTAATCGTTGATTAGATTCAACGATAATCCTAAGTTCGCAATTTCAATTTGTTTGTATTTCAACAAAATCTTTAGGCTTCGTCTAACTCGCCCAAGAGATTAGATAAATAATTTGATTTTAATTTACCTCCTTGTGTTCGACCTGTATGCTACACACTTGTATGCTTGCAGAATTTAATTTAAATGTCGTGCTTTTCTGATTCATAGATTAGCGACGATCAAGTTTTTGGCGCCGTTGCCGGGGAGGTAACAATTGAATTTTATTATTTATTTAATTTCTGATTCGTGTTAGTTTTTTTTTTCTTTTTGTTTGATTTTGTAAAAAAAAATCTTGCCAAATTTTCTTTTATTTTCCTATTGTTTTCTTGTATATATATATAGATAAAAATCTTGATTAGTTGATTGTGTATCACATATTGATATCATAATCTCTAAGACAAGGAAAAAAAATCTTGCCACTTTTTCTTTTAATTTTCCTTCTTTTTTTCATTTATTTCTTTCCTTTTTTTTATTTTGCATTTCTTCCAATCTAATTCCTTCAAGAAGAAAAAAAATATATACAAAAAAAGAAAGTTGCTAATTTTTCTTCAATTTCTTTCCATCTTTCTACCACCTTGCTGATTTTCACATTTTTCTTTTCCCTTTCCTTTTCTTTTTATTTGTTTCTATCTTTTGTCTACAACTTTCTAAAAAAAAAACTTTTGAAATTTCTTCTCTGTCTACTTTGATTTCTTTCTTGTTTTTGTCTGCTTTTATTTCTTTCCTCAATTTCTTCTACCGTTCCTCTCTACTCAAAAAACCTTGCTTTTTTTTCTCTTATTTCCTTCCTCTTTTAATTTTTTTCCCCTTTTTTGTTTGGGTTTTTACCATTCATTTCTTTCCCTTTCTTCTTGTTCAAATTTTCATAAAAAAAAACTTGCACTCTTTTTTTTTATTTCTTTCCAATTGCATTTCTCATTCACCTCCTACAATCTCTCTTTCCATTTTTTTTCATTTATTTCTTTCCGTCTCTCTCCTTCATTGAAAAAAAAAACAACTTTCAATTTTCCTTTATTCTTTCCATCTTTCCACTTTATTTCCAATCATCTATATTCTTTTTCTTTTTACAAATTTCAAAAAAAAAAAAAGATTCCTCTTTTGCATTTTTTTTTCCCTTTCTTCTTTTGTCTTTCTTGTTCTCAATACATTTGATTTCTTTTCTTCTCTTACAAATTCCCTTTCTTTTAAAAAAAAAATCCTCTTCTAATTTTACAACAATAAACAAAAGAAAAGAAATTCTTTCTGTTTTTTTCTTCTCTTTTATTGCTTTCCCTTCTCAATTTTTTTTCCAAATCTTTTACAATTACTTTCCTTCCTTCCTTTACAATTCTCTTTCTTTCCTGAAATCTCTCTTCCCATTTTTTTTGTCATTTGTTTCTTTCCTATTTGTCCACTTTTTCAATAATAATAAAAAAAGGGAAGGTCATATAAAGATTCATTCTTTTTTTTTTCAATTATTATTCCCTGCTTCATTTCTTCCCTCTGATCAAATACCCCTTCCTCTCACATAATCTCATTTCACCACAGTTTTTTTTTTCAATCCACACTTCAGCACCATCTTCTCCAAAAAGTTAGCTTTTTTTTGTTAATTCCTTTGTTTCTTTTTCTTGTGTTTTTTTTTTTTTGTTATTCAATTCATTCAAAAAAAAAAGAGATTTCGAACTAAGGACAAGGTGACTGGAGTTCAAGCAACAAATCAAGATTTCAGAAATCAAAAGAAATTGCAAATAGTGAGATTTCAATCATTGACGGTACTCATTTTTTCTGGATGGACAGCCATACCCCACTGTAAATTTCTTTTAACTCTACAGGTGCTCTGCTGCAAAGAAAAAAACATAGACAATTGTTGTAAAAAAATTCTGCAGGGGCAGCGGCTTGAATGTAAATTTTTTAATTTCTGCAATAAAATTGTGTGATTGTTGTTATTTCTGCACTTTTTATTCATTCTATTAAGGGCAATACCCCAATTCACATAAGGTGAGGGATTTCATCACCCTTTCCTTAGCCCACAAATTGCATTTCATCGTAGAATCTGACTAATAATAACGGTTAGACGTTGGACTTAAGGGAGTCGCGGGCTCATCTAGGGCTTAATTGTATTGTGATAGTTGATTCATTTGGAACGAATTATTTCTTGGTGGCTATACTACGATAGAGAAATAAATGTTTATAAATATTACGGTGATTTGTAAATATTACATCGGTTGTTACTTTGAAGGTACTTAAACCTTCGGCTGCATTGCTAGGGTGATTCCTGGTGCACCGATAACTCCTGTCCGTTAACTGTCTAAGAAATCTTTTGATCTAAGTAATCAAACGTGTCACTATATAATTTTGGGTTAGGAGCTATTAAGGACAGAAAATTTCATTGTAGCTAATTTCTGTGTGTGCATTTAACAACAATGAGTGAAAAAGTGTGAGCCAACAAAATTCTCCTAGGGGTTCTCGAATCAACCAAAATTTTCCAACCGAATTGGATCAAAATCGAGTGAATCACAACTTTCCAAACTTTGGGGATCAAAATCAAATAAATCAAAATTTTCAAAATCTCAATATCCAAATGGATAGACCCTTGTCTCTTTGTGATCGATGTTATCTAACTAGAACCGTTCAACCTTCTGTCATAGTACTTCCACGAGTTGAAGGAAATTTTGAGCTTAAGCATTCTTTTATTCAAGGGGTACCAAAATTTACTAGTTCTGAAAATGCTTATGAATTTTTAAGTGAATTTGAATTGTATTCATCCACAACTCAAATGCAACAATTATCTAATGCATCAATCAAGCTAAGGCTAATTCCATTTGCACTACTTGAAAGCGCTAAAAAATGGCTAAATTCTCTTCCCAAATAGTCAATAAGAAGTCGGGATGAATTCGTCAGCGTATTCCTGAAAAAGTTTTTTCCTTTTCACAAAACTCTGAAAATTCGAACTGAAATAAATCAATTTTCTCAAAATGAGGGGGAAACTTTTTCAAAATACTTTGATAGGTTCAACCAATTACTGTATAGTTGTCCTCATCATGGAATCATAAAAGATTACTTATGTCAAATTGTATATGAGGGTCTAAACTATCAGACTAGAACTCAACTAGAGTCAATGTGTGGGGGAGATTTTATGTCTAAAACGGCCAATGAAGCTTGGAAATTCTTAGAGGATTATTCTGAAAAGGACATGCAATGGGAGTCCATTCGTATTTCCATCCGTGCTTCCACTAAAGGAGTGCATGTCGTGGATACAATTCATATTCCCTTAGAGACTCAAACTCTTCAATTCAGTGGACTACCCCACGACCAAGTCAATGTCATAGCTCAAAATGGTCTTTACTCATCCACATCTGACCTTAATTGGAGAAATCATCCAAATTTCTCATGGTCTAATTCAAATAATGTCGCAAATCCATCTCATATGATACCGAATTCATTATACCAAGCTCCATTTTCTTCTAGTCCTCAAACTTCTCATGTTTCACCTCAACCTGAGCCATCGAGTGAACCTTATAGGCACCCCAACTTTCAATCATCAAACCAATCCTCCCAATATTCTCAACCGTCACAAGATATTGTTCGATTAGAAAAACAAATAAATAATCAAGATGTTAAACTCAAACAAATGATGAATATGATGAAGGAACTAATGAAAAGTAATGAGCGAGGAAAGTTGCCTAGTAAACCCGAGGTGAATCCAAAATTTAACTCTCGTACTGTGAATTCTTGTGAGGATGGAAATAATTCGGTTAACGTTGTCACCACCCTGAGGTCTAGAAAAATGACTGACAATAATGTTGGCAATCCTGACAACCATTCGATTTCAACCCCAATTGAAAAGCTTGACACTCTTGCGATGGCAACCAATGCCAACTCCTTGGAACCTTATGAAACCCCATCTTCTTCGAATGTTGGCAACCCCAACATCTCTTCTTCTAATGTCAGCAACCCCGATAATAATTCCTCCTCTAATGTTGGCAATCCCAGCATCTCACCTTCTATTCATGTACCTCAATCACTTTCCACATCGAAACCTTCTTCTTCGAACGATCAAATTTCTGAAAGAGTCTATAAACCAATAGCCCCTTATCCTCACAGGCTTAACAAAAAGAAGAAGGATGCAAATTTTGAAAAAATTATTGAAATCTTCAAACAAGTTCGTGTCAATATTCCACTCTTAGACACCATCGAACAAATTCCTCAATATTCCAAGTGTCTCAAAGAGCTATGCACCAAAAAACGAGCCACTAATGTTCCTAAAACTGCCTTTCTAACTGCGAATACAAGCTCCATTCTTTCGAATCCTGCCCCAGTCAAGTACAAGGACCCCGGTTGCCCTACAATTGATTGCAAAATAGGAAACATTCACATATCTCGTGCCCTACTTAATCTCGGTGCAAGTGTAAATCTTCTTCCTTACACTGTTTATCATCAACTTGGATTAGGGGAGATTAAACCAACAAACATCACTCTTCAGTTAGCTGATCGATCTTTTAAAAAACCATTGGGTATAATTGAAGACGTTTTGATTCAAATTGAACAATTTTACTTCCCTATCGATTTCATAGTTCTAGAAACCGAGCCTGTTTTGAGTCAGGGTAGTCAAATTCCATTGATTTTGGGTCGTCCCTTCTTAGCAACCTCAAATGTTATCATTAATTGTAGGAGCGGCCAACTTCGACTATCGTTTGGGCACTTAACCATTGAATTGAATATTTTTCATCAACCCAAAGAGATCGAAATAGGAGAAGTTGACATAATAGAAACAGTTTTAGATGGCACATCTGAATTATCTCCTCTAAAAACTTCATTTTCCACAGTTGACATGTGTACTATGTCTTTTGAGGAATTGTTCGAAGATGAGCTTAAACTTTTGAATGACGAGGATGGATATATGGAACGTCTCAAACATAATCATAATTCCATAGCATCAGAAGTAATCATTGTTAAAAACTCAGGCTTATGGGACTATAATAATCTTCAGTTGAATGATTTTGATCTTAGATCTCACTGTCTTGCCTTTTGTACCTCAAAAATCAAATACGAAATCATCATCTATCATTTTCGATAGAGGCAAGGGTGGAGGGAAAGAAAAATCTCATTTTTCACATAAAACTCACCGTCATTATAAATTTCATTTTGTATATAATTGGCATTCGCATATAGTGGTTAAATTGCATTTCATTTTACAAATCATTCTGCATTTGATACACCTTTGGGTACTATCTTTCAATTATAGAAAAAAATTACAGTGTGGACACTGTTTAGTTCTAGTGTGGGGGGGGGGGGAGTCTACATTTCACTCATTTTCATTTTTTTTGTTATTTTTCTTTCTTTTCATTTTCATCCATTTAAATAGGACCATCATGCATTTTAGACTGTAGTAACATGCCATTTTGTTTTTTGAAATACGACCCATTTTCATTTGATACAACAAAATAAGTTTACAATTTTTAGCCAGTTGATAGTATTTTTCTCTCTCAACTAAATTCGAATTTGAAATATAATGAAAAGTTTAATTTTGAGGGATAATAGTGTAACCGGTACATAGGGAGATTCTTAGGTGATGGCCATGAAATCTATTCTATATCGTAGACTTTGTTTAAATAAGTGGAGGACTTAAAATACTTATATTGGCTTTTCGAATCTTTAAAACTAAGTTGTGTTAAGTTGAATTCGCGTAACTCTCTTTTGTGCTTATAATTCCAATAATAATAATAGTAATCCAAGGGTATCCAACATTGCTTGTATATTAAGCGTTGGTGTGCAAACCCGCCAAGCTCTATCCAACATGTTGTTGACAAAGTCAGCGTTGGAATATCTTGGTCTCATTTTATGAGATTGGACACCTAAGGATTACCGACACGTTGTTGACAAAGTCAAAGTCGGCCTGCACAATCCGCCAAGCTCTTTACCTACTCTCCGTTAGTCCGCGAGGCAGTGCATGGGTGGTAAACCTTGGTCTTCTAAGTTAGGTGTATGTACTTAATCATAAATTTTAAAATTTCATAGAATAAAGAATAAGCGATGATGCCCAAACACTTCTTGACCTTATTGATTTGACTAGCCATACATGAGAAAATTAGAACACCACTTTGCAAATTGTGCCAAGCAAACTAAGAATTCATTTTATGGCTGCACTATGTTATCGACGGAACTAACTGGCCAAACTGGAATTTAACATTTGAAAACTTGATTTATATTGAAAATTTGTGACAAGTTGAGGTATCTAAAATAAAATCAACTGATTAGAAATTGTTAACTTAATTTGTTGTACCACTTTCCTGAAACAAGTCGTGTTTTCAATTTTTGTTTTCAATTTTTGTTTTTATTTTGCATATGTCCATTGCATTCATGTAGTTGCATTAGAACCATAACAAACCGCATTTGGATTTTGTGGGTAGTATCCGCTGGAAACCCTCACGAGACACCACTCGTCCTACTAGGGACACCTAGAGGTTTAACGGCTTGTTGCATACGCTCAATGCAATCGTGTTTCCTACGAAAGTGTGACCTATATAGTTAGTTTTTAATTTTTGTTTTACTCGAGGATGAGTAAAAGATAAGTGTGGGGGTATTTAATTAACATAGAAATGTGTTTATTTTATGCTCTTATATCTTATCTTTTGTATATAAATAAATATTACTTGGGTATTATTTTGTCACTTTTACAGATATTCCAACCCAGCCCGCATGTAACCAGAAAAGTAGAGAAATGGAGATCAGATTGCTATATATTTACATTTTGAAGAATTGTAGATGAAGATCCCACATCTAGTTGCTGTTGGACAAGTAAATGATTGATAAAAAGGCCATGCACATCACAAATCAAGGGAGGCTTGTCTAAGAATTAAGAGGAAAAGAAGAAAGGCCAAAAATTTAATAGATTTAACTAAGGCCCATTTGAAATTCTCATTGTAAACTCTTGTGTAAATTCCCTAAGGCCCATCTATCATTGTATTAGGGTTAGGGTTAGGGTTTGGTTATCCCCTATATATACCCTTGTAGTATCATTGTAGCCACCATCCTATCTCATTTTCTGTATTCCATTACTCTAATAAAAATTCTTCTTCTTCTTCTTTTAGTTTCTAGTATTTTTTTTAGCAACTAGTGTCATCTACCCGATTAGATTCGGTAGAGTACTAGTTGTATTTTACATTTGTTTCATTAGTGATTAGTCGTTTGATTAGTTTCAACGACAATCCTAATTTTATTTTTTTGTTGTTCTTCTTATTCTGCACTTTTATTTTTGCATTGTTGTTCTTGTTTTGCAGTTTACTTTCTTTAGTGATTAATCATTGATTAGATTCAACGATAATCCTAAGTTCGCAATTTCAATTTGTTTTTATTTCAACAAAATCTCCAGGCTTCGTCTAACTCGACCAAGAGATTAGATAAATAATTTGATTTTAATTTACCTCCCTGTGTTCGACCTGTATGCTACACACCTGTATGCTTGCAGAATTTAATTTAAATGTCGCACTTTTCTGATTCATAGATTAGCGACGATCAGTCAGCGCACCCCTCCGATCCCCCTCCCCTCGTGCTTCTCTCCCCTTCTAGAAGAAACCCGCGCCCATGAAGCCCTAGCCCCTTTAAACCCTAACCGCTGCTAAGTGGACCCCATCCACCACCTGCCGCCGACGCCAACCACCCTCCCCTCTCTACTCAGCCTCCTGTGAGTTGTTATTCACTTATTTTTCATTATATTTGTTTATTTATTTAAGGTAGTTGATTTTAAAGATAAGAAAAATCAGTTTTAGTTTTTAAAATATACATAACCGTGGTTATTTTCAGTTTTAAAAATATGAAAGGTTTGATTTTTAGTTAATCAAATAAAAAAAGGTCGGATTTTTTATATAATGGAAAGTATAAAAATATGATTTTTATAACGGAGAAGTATTAAGAATATGATTTTTACATAATAGAGAATATAAAAATATTATCTTTATAGAAGTAGCAAGGTGAAAATATGATTTTTATATTATATAGATAGTAAAAATTTGATCTTTATATATGTAGCGAAATAAAAATTTGATTTTTATTATATATATGTTGAGATAAAAATGTGATTTTTATAGCGATGATATAAAAATTCGATCTTCATTTTAGAAGTAGATGTATAAAAATATAATTTTTATATAGAGAATAGCGTGATAAAAATAGAATTTTTATCTATATAGTAGCGGTGTAAAAATAGAATTTTTATCTATAGGGTAGCCGTATAAAAATGTGATTTTTATACACATAGCAACAATATAAAAATGTGATTTTTATATATGTAGTGGCTACGGACAATGAAAGTGACAAAAGGCGAGAACGACGAAGATTCCTACATATGAAGAGTCGTGGCGTTTGGTTTAGCTAGTCGGTGAGAATTTCTCACTTTAAATCTTCTTTTCTAGTTAAAAATATATGCTAGGATGCAGACGGTGCTTAGCAGCACCCGACACCCGTCGTCCACAGACCATGGACGACTTGTATGCTTGTTTGATGTGTTGTGAAGTTTGTTTGTGATGATGATGTGAAATGTGTTGAAATGAATTAATATAGTTAAAAATATAAATTTTAACGTGAATGTGAATAAATAAATATTCATTTACAAACCAGACGGTTTGTTTATGTACACCTATTTGAAGGACATTGATTGGGACGATAAATTTTACACATCGCCCAACTGCACAAATAATATTCAGTGTTTGTGGATTAAAACCCCACACGGGTGTTGGGATGATATTTGGCGTACACTAATCCCAATTATTTAGTTGTATGTCGATCAATTGTTCGACGGACTGTGTAATCGTTAATTATTTATATTTGATGCTTATGCAGTTGTGTGGTGCACTTTGGATGATGGTTGATTATTTATCGTTGCTATTATATATATGTGTTGTATGGAATCCATATAATTAACATTATATGGTAATTGATTGGGCCTCATTCCAATTGGGAAAATAAAGAATATTATAAAATAAAGATTCATGTGTTGACAATACTCATGTGTTGAGAATAGTCATGTGTTGAAAGAAATATAGATTCATTTGTTGAACGAAATATTTTAACAATAAAATTTACATCTTTATCATATATAAAATTAGAAACGGTTGGAGTCTGATTAAGAATTAAACGATAGAAATCATAAATTTATAAAATATATTAAATAACAAAAATAGTCATGTGTTGACAGTACTCATGTCTTGAGATTAGTCATGTGTGAAAGAAATATAGATTCATGTGTTGACTAGAATAAATATTCATTGGTTAAATAGAATAACGAAGTTATTGAAAAATATAAAGCCGTGTTGATTAGAGATGCGCTATTTTGACGCGAACGATATTTATATCGATTATATTCATTTTTATAATGAATATTGAAAAGAGATTTAAAAATCGAATATTTAGAAAATGAATTCGAATTTAATTGAATATAAAATGAATTCGAATTGAAATGAATTCAAATCGAATTGTAATCGAATTGAAATTGAATTAAATAGAAATGCAATTGGAAATCGAAGTGAAATCGATTTGGAATGAATTCAAATCGAATTGAAAACGAACTGAAATTGAATTGAAATCAATTTGAATTGAAATAAATGTAAAAAGAATTTATAATGGAAAATTCAATTTTGATTTGAATTTGAAATGAAGGTTGAAATTGTTTTTGAAACAAATTTGAAACGATTTATAAAATTCGTTTTAAAAGGAAATCGACGAAATATATATAATGGCCTGAATAGAACAAGCCGCGCCGCAGCTGTTCGTGAATTTCGACCATTGACTTCGAATAGATATTGCGGGAGATCCGACTGTCGGATTCTCCAAAAACCGGAACCGTTGGGTTCGTATCGAAAAGAGCTTTCCAACGAATA
Organism: Allium sativum; assembly: GCA_030737875.1. NCBI lineage: Eukaryota > Viridiplantae > Streptophyta > Magnoliopsida > Asparagales > Amaryllidaceae > Allium > Allium sativum. Next base: position 13,233,689 of record JASFAX010000033.1, read on the forward strand.
TTAGAAATTTGAAATCTAGTGGTTGGATTTGGAATTATGACCAAAACAAATTTGGAAAAGGTCATTGTAAGTGCAGTTCGATGACCGCACATTACCCAAGTCGAGGACGGGACACACATATTGAGTTTGACTATAAGAGGCCAAAACGGGGAGCGGTGGCAACGCAAGTCCAACGGGTTTCATATGCGTGTGTGGACCCGGGCTGGTAGGTAAGACGTTGTTGCATCGTGTAGGTATAAGTCGTGCATTCTTAGTTGTATCGGGTTGCCACTTTAAGGGAGTGATACACCCCACTGTGGGGCCAGCACGGGTATCTACGAGTAGGGAGCCGATCGAAAGTGGGTAGTGGGGTACACCTAGTGGAGATAAAGGCAGACGACACCTATGTAGTCAGCTAGGGGTACGTAAGGCTATTTATAAAGTTTCTGTGTGAAGCAAGTGGGATCAAACAATAGGGTGACTGGTGTGATGCAGTGTAGTAATGTGTGGTGCAGTGTAGTAATGCGCGGTGCAGTGTAGTAATCATTCGTTAGTAATTAGGTGTGCCTTTACCGTTATCTTTAACGTTATCTTAAACGCTATCTTTATCTTCCTAAGAGTTCATAGACATTTACTTGTCTTCCAGCTTATGCCTTAGTCTAGTTATTTTGATAATAGTATTGTTAGAATTATCATACTCGCCAGACTTTATTTCTGACCCCCTCTATTTCTATCCTTTTTCCCCCTCCAGGTCCTCAGGTTGGGCCCAGCTCTAGTGGAGTTTGATTGAATTGCTTCATCTCTCTTTGGAAAGCTAGGACCGTTGAAGTAAAGTCCAGCTTGTTATCTTTTTAATGGCTATTTATGTAATGGGATTATGTATTTTGTTTTTTATGAAGATGGATATTGTACTTGGTTATGATCTATGGTTTTATGATGTAACAAACATGTTTAATTTCCGCTGCAATAAAATGAAGTTATAGATTTCCAAGTACTATTTACTATCTGTCTTGTTGTAATTTTTCTGTTCTATATTCACTTATAACCTCCATGGAAGTTAATGCATTCCCTTCGTGAGTGACATTAATGGACGTGGGGTGTTACAGTTTTGCTCCAAAGCGATAGTTGAATCTTTAACTAGATTTGAACGTGAAATGGTAATTAATTTTACCAATAACACCGTGGTGTTAGATATGGAGTATTACCAGTTTTGCTCCATTGGATAAATAGGTTGGGATTGGGAAATAAGATAAATAATTACTTCGGTGTGGTTCGCTAATCCCGACTAGTTTGGAAAATCTTAGCATGGTTTGAAACGACATCCAAAGGGAGATTAAAGAATAAATTTAAAAGAAATTATCTTTGATAAAATTAATGGGAACCTTTCCCTAAGAATGTGAAATTTAGAAACTAACTGTAGGTTAGCTAAGAAGAATGGTTTCCTGGGTATTGATCTGATGTTGGATTCGGCCTTCGGGGTTAATATTTGGGGAATCATTCTCTTACTAATTTACAGTTAGTGACTGATGAATTGGAATGAGGCGTATGTTGTGTTTTCTGGCACTTGTTTATTATATGCGCGAGTCATTCGGAAAGGCCGGGTCTATACCCATTTTGAATAACTGTTTCGACGATAAGTCGAAGATGAAGACGGTGGTCGAAGATCCGAGGTCTTCACATCGTTTGGATAATTACTGATGATCTTGATTGGGCTGTACACCCAAGAAGATGGAAATAGTTAGTGATCGTCCAGATGTATTTGGAGATCAATGGATATGCGAGGTATAAAGTGCCTCCGGTTTCGTTCAGACCCAGAACAGACATGTAATTGGATTGTGTGTCTGACATTGGATTTTATTATGTGTTTATTGATTTCGGTTAAATATATATATATATATATCTGTTTGGCGGCGGAGAATTTATTCTCTTGCTTAACGCCCTTCTATGAGACGTACGAGGTCAGAGATTATATATCGATAGATATTAGTCGCATGGCATGAATTGCCTGTGTGGCACGCTGAGATGCAATGATCAAGGCTTCTGTTGAAAATCAAAGTCTTGTGTTTGATGATCAAAGCACGACCTGTGTGGCGCAACTTTGTGTATGGCGTGAATTCGCGAGCCTCACACCTCGGTATGAGTCAAAAACGGGATAGTGACTACAGGGAGAGCACGACGTTTCTCTCTAGCTATGGGTGGTGTCAGTGCTTAAACAGGCTGACATTTATATCATTTTTACCTATGTGGTTGTTGGAATGCGAGGCGCCTCGGATATAGGTCTGTTATGACCGGGAAACGTGTGTTCAGGAATTGCCAATCCTCAAACGTAAGGGAGGACCGGCCCTGAAGGTCCAGAGGCTACCCAGAGAGAGTAGTCCTGAGACATTTGCTAGAGTGTCTCGAAGCGGAGAGGAGCCAGCCCCTTGCCTCGACTCATGACGGAAATCCAATTTTCAATACGAGATATTTTGGTTTTATTTGTAAAGCCTAGTATGGTGGGATACTATGCCGTCTATGATTGATATTTATGATTGAAGTTGTTTTGACACTTTATACTATAATAGTATCAAAATGATTTGTTTTAAACGTACCAAGCATGTTTGACTATTATAAGGGAAAACCCTATCCTCCGGCTTGCGTTGCATTGTGTGATGGGACCTGGGTCTTATAATAGCTTCATTTTTCGAAAAAGCATTGCGCTGTTTATTCTATGCACTGGTATTCTTGGGAGGAAACCCGTTCCGTGTTATACGGCGTGGTCCCTTGAATTACTCTCTTTTAAAGTAAAGTTTTAAATAACTATTTTAGTTCTCACACCAGCCACATGACTGACCTGGAGTTTATTGTTTTAACCTAAACTCTGGGTGCCCTTATTTTCGACACGGGCAGCTACTAGTTTTGGTTTTGCAGATTTATATTCATAGGATCCTGATTTACAGCTGGAACAATGCTCGGAAATCTCTGTATCCATGTATTACTTTCATTCGTGTTTTGTATTGTTTTTCCGCTGCTACGTAATTTAAATCTTTGATATTTTCTGTGTAATATTTATTCATACTCTGTATATTCTTGTATTCTGATGGAATTGTTGTAATAAACAATGAAATGTTCTTCTGTTTATGTTCCGTTGTGTTTTGTCCTCAAAGCAATTCGTGCTTTCCTTACCGGGGAAGTTACGGGTTACTACATTTGGTATCAGAGCTTTGGTTTACAGAGTTCGAGAACAAGACACATTAGAACCGAACGAAAGAATTCATCAGATATTGGATTAGTAATATTCCATTAGAATGACTCGTTAGAGATAGGATCAGTAGTATCCTAGAACGAGTGTGAAGAGTATACTTTTCAAGTGAAAACAATATTGTTTTGAAAATTTAAATCGTTTTATATGTATTTGAATATTTATTTGTATTGAATTTGGACAATACGATATATAAAGATTTTGCATATACGCGTCATGAACGTATATTCGAAGTTTTAATATACTAGATAGATATAGAATCACATTCTAAACACCCGGGGATAATTCTGGTGATGTGGCCACATCATCAGTATTTATGTTCGTGTTTCGAAGGTGGGATATCTATATATTTCCATTAGACTGGTGTGAGAACCAAAACTAGATAGGATATATTGGTGTGATTTGGCATCAAAAACATGATTTTCTGTATATATATCGAAGTTATGAATTTGAATCGATAATTCACTAATAGATTGATGGTTGTGTTGTATGATTATTCCTTTAAACCATTATGTGAATGAACGGTGAATTTAGGCCTAACTGAACAAAATATTGAACTGTATTGAAAATTGTTTGAAAATGCATGCATATACATGTACTTACATTGAACAGGTCATAGCAAGGAGGCTAGAGCAGAAGAATAAAATTGTTTGCCCGACAAATAGGTACATATTTACAAATTTATTGGGTTTGGATGATTTTATGAGTCGATTAGCTAGCCGCTTGGCCTTTTCTTTTTCTTTTGGATTGAAGAAGGCCATGGGAGGCTATATGAAATATCCTGAAGTCTCCGGTGCAGGGGAGGTTATGGCGAATTTTTTTGAAAATTTAGGGTGTTAGCCAAATTTTTGAAAAATTTGAAAAGTTCTTAGAAACTGAAAAGTTGAAGAACTTAAGCCGTAATGAAAATAATGGAAGTTAACTTGGTTTGTAAAAAAACTTTCGGCTTCGTTCCTTTTCGGGGACGAAAAATTTTAAGTGGGGGAGATTGTAACAACCCGGAAATTCTGAGCCAATTTAAAATTTTTATTTTGGCAATTTTAGCGAATTTTGGATATTTAAAATAGATTATTTTAAATATTAACGATGAGAAATTTATTTTGAATAGAATAGAACGTATATATTTATATACATCATCGTTAGAATATAAATAATTATTTATGATTATAAAAGGAATTGAAAATGGCGCGGTAGTTTGAAAATTTGATTTCAAAAATCAAATGAATGTACCGGGTGCAAAACAAACCGAATTTTAACGAAACCAAAAATATTTAAATCTAATTGTGAATATCTTTCCAATGAATCCGAAAAATCAAAATTTCATACGGGAATCAAAAGTTACGTCCAATTGAAAATTCAGAATAGTCGCTATGGAATTCTGGCCCTTAAAAATGGGAATTTTCCAAACGACCTCAGAATTCGATGAAACCACTTTTGTTGGATCCGTGATGTCAACTTATTGCTAGATTTCAAAATTCGTAATTTTTCGAATCAACATGTGAGCGTGGCAAAGGAAAACGCGTTTGACCAATTTCAGTTGATTTTAATCGACTGGAAAATGGCCATTTTTCAAACGGTCTCTGAATTTGACGAAACTAGTTTTGTTAAGACCATATCGTCAATACGAAGCTAGAAAATATATTTCAGGAATTGTCGAGTTCATTCGTGGCCCCGGTAAATTGAAATGCGCGTTCAAATTCAATATATAGAGTTATATTTTGATTTTGATGAAAACTGATCGAAACGATCGAATCAGCCAACGATACATATCCCTTTGTGTTCGGAGTGGGGGTATTTAGCTATGGACGACAGGCGATGAGTTCGATTTCGAAGTCAAAATTAAAAGTTGCTTTTTGAAATAATTAAATAAATAAATAAAATAATAACTCTCTCCTCTCCCTTATTTCCTCTCAGCCCCCCTGTTCAGTTGGAAAATCGAAAGAAAAAAAAGAAGAAAAAAGGGGATCGACGGCGGGGGTGGGGGGGGGGGGGACCGCCGCCGCCCCATCGCGGTCGCCGCCTCTAGGTGGTGCGCCCACCACCGAAGACCCCCTCCTCCTCTCGCACACCTCCTCCCCTTCTCCCCTCCTCCTTCTACTGTGTTTTCCCCTATTCACCCCAGAAACCACCGCAACCACGTCCGCCTCCCTGCCCCGATGGTCAGCGCACCCCTCCGATCCACCTCCCCTTGTGCTTCTCTCCCCTTCTAGAAGAAACCCGCGCCCATGAAGCCCTAGCCCCTTTAAACCCTAACCGCCGCCAAGTGGACCCCATCCACCACCTGCCGCCGACGCCAACCACCCTCCCCTCTCTACTCAGCCTCCTGTGAGTTGTTATTCACTTATTTTTCATTATTTTTGTTTATTTATTTAAGGTAGTTGATTTTAAAGATAAGAAAAATCAGTTTCAGTTTTTAAAATATACATGACCGTGGTTATTTTCAGTTTTAAAAATATGAAAGGTTTGATTTTTAGTTATTCAAATAAAAAAAAGGTCAGATTTTTTATATAGTGGAAAGTATAAAAATATGATTTTTATAACGTAGAAGTATTAAGAATATGATTTTTATATAATAGAGAATATAAAAATATTATCTTTATAGAAGTAGCAAGGTAAAAATATGATTTTTATATTATATAGGTAGTAAAAATTTGATCTTTATATTTGTAGCGAAATAAAAATTTGATTTTTATTATATATATGTTGAGATAAAAATGTGATTTTTATAGCGATGATATAAAAATTCGATCTTCATATTAGAAATAGATGTATAAAAATATAATTTTTATATAGAGAATAGGGTGATAAAAATAGAATTTTTATCTATATAGTAGCGGTGTAAAAATAGAATTTTTATCTATATGGTAGCCGTATAAAAATGTGATTTTTATACACATAGCAACAATATAAAAATGTGATTTTTATATATGTAGTGGATACGGACAACGAAAGTGACAAAAGGCGAGAACGACGAAGATTCCTACATATGAAGAGTCGTGGCATTTGGTTTAGCTAGTCGGTGAGAATTTCTCACTTTAAATCTTCTTTTCTAGTTAAAAATATATGCTAGGATGCAGACGGTGCTTAGCAGCACCCGACACCCATCGTCCACAGACCATGGACGACTTGTATGCTTGTTTGATGTGTTGTGAAGTTTGTTTGTGATGTTGATGTGAAATGTGTTGAAATGAATTAATATAGTTAAAAATATAAATTTTAACGTGAATGTGAATAAATAAATATTCATTTACAAACCGGACGGTTTGTTTATGTACACCTATTTGAAGGACATTGATAGGGACGATAAATTTTACACATCGCCCAACTGCACAAATAATATTCAGTGTTTGTGGATTGAAACCCCACACGGGTGTTGGGATGATATTTGGCGTACACTAATCCCAATTATTTAGTTGTATGTTGATCAATTGGTCGACAGACTGCGTAAGCGTTAATTATTTATATTTGATGCTTATGCAGTTGTGTGGTGCACTTTGGATGATGGTTGATTATTCATCGTTGCTATTATATACATGTGTTGTATGAAATCCATATAATTAACATTATATGGTAATTGATTGGGCCTCATTCCAATTGGGAAAATAAATAATATTATAAAATAAAGATTCATGTGTTGACAGTACTCATGTGTTGAGAATAGTCATGTATTGAAAGAAAAATAGATTCATGTGTTGAACGAAATATTTTAACAATAAAATTTACATCTTTATCATATATAAAATTAGAAACGGTTAGAGTCTGAATAAGAATTAAACGATAGAAATCATAATTTTGTAAAATATATTAAATAACAAAAATAGTCATGTGTTGACAGTCCTCATGTCTTGTGATTAGTCATGTATGAAAGAAATATAGATTCATGTGTTGAATAGAATAAATATTCATTGGTTGAATAGAATAACGAAGTTATTGAAAAATATAAAGCCGTGTTGATTAGAGATGCGCTATTTTGACGCGAACGATATTTATATCGATTATATTCGTTTTTATAATGAATATTGAAAAGAGATTTAAAAATCGAATATTTAGAAAATGAATTCGAATTGAATATAAAATCAATTCAAATTGAAATGAATTCAAATCGAATTGTTATCGAATTGAAATTGCATTAAATAGAAATGCAATTGGAAGTCAAAGTGAAATCGATTTGGAATGAATTCAAATTGAATTGAAAACGAACTGAAATTGAATTGAAATCGATTTGAATTGAAATCGAATAGAAATGAATGTAAGAAGAATTTATAATGGAAAATTCAATTTTGATTTGAATTTGAAATGAAGGTTGAAATTGTTTTTGAAATAAATTTGAAACGATTTATAAAATTTGTTTTAAAAGGAAATCGACGAAATATATAATATATATATATATATATTATATATATAATGGCCTGAATAGAACGCGCCGCGCCGCGGTAGTTCATGAATTTCGACCATTGACTTCGAATAGATATTGCGGGAGATCCGACCGTTGGATTCTCCAAAAACCGGAACCGTTGGGTTCGTATCGAAAAGAGCTTTCCAACGAACATTAGAAATTTGAAATCTAACGGTTGGATTTGGAATTATGTCCAAATCAAATTTGGAAAAGGTCGTTGTAAGTGCAGTTCGATGGCCGTTGATGGGAATCGACTGTACGGGCCTTGATAAAATTATTAAAAATATTAATAATTTGTATAAAATCATAATATATGAATTGGAAAGACTTAGGATGAAAAGCTCCATATTCGGAAAGATAAAAATAGTTTTTTATCGAAATTAACTAGTTTTGAACTAGAATTAAAATCAATTTATTTTTGAAATAAATAAATTGAATTTGAAATGGGTTTTAAATAACCAGAATTTCCAATATATGAATTGGAATGGATTTGAATCGAAATTGTCTTTGGAATATTTCGATATTAGATTCCGCGATTATATAGATATTTTGGAGGAAATTTGGAAGATATATTTTATATCGTTATTTCCAAAGCGATATTTGTGGGTTTCAGAGTTTGATATTGAATATAAGCCGATATATTTTCTATTCAGAGCCTTGTATTTAATAACAAATGGGATGTGGGTTTGTCGTGAATGGTGTCTTCATAAACACTGTTCTTAAACCCCGTTGAGAAAAGATTAAATCTTTTTATTTAGATTTAATGAAGTATACCAATTAATTAATATATTAAATTGGAATTGAATTAGAATTGATTTGTGGGTTTATCGTGAACGGTGTTTTAAATAACACTTGTTCTTTAACCCCGATAATAAATAGAACGTGATTTGGGTTTATCGTGAACTGTGTTTTAAATGACATTAGTTCTTTAACCCAGTAAAAGGAGTTTTAATGAATCTTTAATTAGATTAAAGTGAAAGAGGATGGAGTATCACCCATTTTGCTCCAAAGCGATAGTTGAATCTTTAACTAGATTTGAACGTGAAATGGTAATTAATTTTACCAATAACACCGTGGTGTTAGATATGGAGTATTACCAGCTTTGCTCCATGGGATAAATAGGTTGGGATTGGGAAATAAGATAAATAATTACTTCGGTGTGGTTCGCTAATCCCGACTAGTTTGGAAAATCTTAACATGGTTTGAAACGACATCCAAAGGAAGATTAAAGAATAAATTTAAAAGAATTTATCTTTGATAAAATTAATGGGAATCTTTCCCTAAGAATGTGAAATTTAGAAACTAACTGTAGGTTAGCTAAGAAGAATGATTTCCTGGGTATTGATCTGATGTTGGTTTCGGCCTTCGGGGTTAATATTTGGGGAATCATTCTCTTACTAATTTACAGTTAGTGACTGATGAATTGGAATGAGGCGTATGTTTTGTTTTCTGGCACTTGTTTATTATATACGCGAGTTATTCGGAAAGGTCGGGTCTATACCCATTTTGAATAAGTGTTCCGACGATAAGTCGAAGATGAAGACGGTGGTCGAAGATCGGAGGTCTTCACATCATTTGGATAATTACTGATGATCTTGATTGGGCTGTACACCCAAGAAGATGGAAATAGTTAGTGATCGTCCAGACGTATTTGGAGATCAATGGATATGCGAGGTATAAAGTGCCTCCGGTTTCGTTCAGACCCAGAACGGACGTGCAAATGGATTGTGTGTCTGACATTGGATTTTATTCTGTGTTTATTGATTTCTGTTAAATATATATATATATATATATATCTGTTTGGCGGCGGAGAATTTATTCTCTTGCTTAACGCCCTTCTCTGAGACGTACGAGCTCAGAGGTTATATATCGATAGATATCAGTCGCATGGCATGAATTGCCTGTGTGGCACGCTGAGATGCAATGATCAAGGCTTCTGTTGAAAAGCAAAGTCTTGTGGTTGATGATCAAAGCATGGCCTGTGTGGCACAGCTTTGTGTATAGCGTGAATTCGCGAGCCTCACACCTCGGTATGAGTCAAAAACGGGATAGTGACTGGAGGGAGAGCACGACGTTTCTTTCTAGCTATGGGTGGTGTCAGTGCTTAAACAGGCTGACATTTACATCATTTTTACCTATGTGGTTGTTGGAATGCGAGGCGCCTCGGATATAGGTCTGTTATGACCGGGAAACGTGTGTTCAGGAATTGCCAATCCTCAAACATAAGGGAGGACCGGCCCTGAAGATCCAGAGGCTACCCAGAGAGAGTAGTCCTGAGACATTTGCTAGAGTGTCTTGAAGCGGAGAGGAGCTTGCCCCTTGCCTCGACTCATGACGGAAATCCAATTTCCAATACGAGATATTTCGGTTTTATTTGTAGAGCCTAGTATGGCGACATAGTAGCATGGGATACTATGCCGTCTATGATTGATATTTATGATTGAAGTTGTTTTGACACTTTATACTATAATAGTATCAAAATGATTTGTTTTAAACGTACCAAGCATGTTTGGCTATTATAAGGGAAAACCCTATCCTCCGGCTTGCGTTGCATTGTGTGATGGGACCTGGGTCTTATAATAGCTTCATTTTTCGAAAAAGCATTACGCTGTTTATTCTATGCACTGGTATTCTTGGGAGGAAACCCGTTCCATGTTATACGGCGTGGTCCCTTGAATTACTTTCTTTTAAAGTAAAGTTTTAAATAACTATTTTAGTTCTCACACCAGTCACATGACTGACCTGGAGTTTATTGTTTTAACCTAAACTCTGGGTGCCCTTATTTTCGACACGGGCATCTAGTAGTTTTGGTTTTGCAGATTTATATTCATTGGATCCTGATTTACAGCTGGAACAATGCTCGGAAAGCTTTGTATCCATGTATTACTTTCATTCGTGTTTTGTATTCTTTTTCCGCTGCTATGTAATTTAAGTCTCTGATATTTTTTCTGTAATATTTATTCATACTCTGTATATTCTGGTATTCTGATGGAATTGTTGTAATAGACAATGAAATGTTGTTCTGTTTGTGTTCCGATGTGTGTTGTCCTCAAAGCAATTCGTGCTTTCCTTACCGGGGAAGTTACGGGTTACTACATTTGTTTGTATGCTTGTTTAATGTGTTGTGATGTTGATGTGAAATGGATAATAAACATTCACGTGTGAAATAAATTAATTATCGTTAAAAATATAATTTTTAACGTGAATGTGAATAAATAAATATTCATTTACAAACCGGACGGTTTGTTTATGTACACCTATTTGAAGGACATTGATTGGGATGATAAATTTTACACGACGCCCAACTGCACAAATAATATTCGGTGTTTGTGGATTGAAACCCTACATGGGTGTTGGGATCATATTTGGCATACACTAATCCCAATTATTTAGTTGTATGTCGATCGATTGGTCGACAGACTGTGTAAGCGTAATTATTTATATTTGATGCTTATGCAGTTTTGTGGTGCACTTTGGATGATGGTTGATTATTTATCGTTGCTATTATATACATGTGTTGTATGGAATCCATATAATTAACATTATATGGTAATTGATTGGGCCTCATTCCAATTGGGAAAATAAAGAATATTATAAAATAAAGATTCATGTGTTGACAATACTCATGTGTTGAAAGAAATATAGATTCATGTGTTGAACGAAATTTTTAACAATAAAATTTACATCTTTATCATATATAAAATTAGAAACTAACTGGAAAATAGATAAGATGAGTGGTCTCCTGGGTATTGATCTGATGTTGGTTTCGGCCTTCGGGGTTAATATTAGGGAATCGTTCTCTTACTAATTTACGGTTGGAGTCTGATTAAGAATTAAACGATAGAAATCAAAATTTTATAAAACATATTAAATAATAAAAATAGTCATGTGTTGACAGTACTCATGTGTTGAGATTAGTCATGTGTTGAAAGAAATATAGATTCATGTGTTGAATAGAATAAATATTCATTTGTTGAATAGAATAACGGAGTTATTGAAAAATATAAAGCCGTGTTGATTAGAGATGCGCTATTTTGACGCAAACGATATTTATATCGATTATATTCGTTTTTATAATGATTATAGAAAAGGAAGTGATTTCAAAATATAACATTTTGAAAATATTGTCATTTGTATATCGATGATGTGGAATATTCAATTTCGATTCGAAATTGAATATGAAGTTGAAATCGTTTCGAAATCGAATTTAAAACGACTTATAAAATACGTTTCAAAAGGAAATCGACGAAATATATAATATATATATATATATATATTATATTATATTATATATATATAATGGCCTGAATAGAACGCGCCGTGCCGCGGTTGTTCGCGAATTTCGACCATTGACTTCGAAGTGACGTTACGGGAGATCCGACCATCGGATTCTCCTAAAATTGGAACCGTTGGGTTCGTATCGAAAAGAGCTTTCAATGAGTATTATAAATCTGAAATCTAACAGTTGGATTTGGAATTATGTCCAAATCAAATTTGGAAAAGGTCGTTGTAAGTGCAGTTCGATGGCCGTTGATGGAAATCGACTGTACGGGCGTTGATAAAATTATTAAAAATATTAATAATTTGTGTAAAATCATAATATATGAATTGTAAAGAACTGGGATGAAAAATTCCACATTTGTAAAGATAAAAATAGATTTTTATTGAAATGAACTAGTTTTGAACTAGAATTAAATCCAATTATTTTTAAACAAATCAAGTGGATTTGAAAATAATCAGAATTTCCAATATACGAATTGGAATGGATTTGAATCGAAATTGTCTTCGGAATATTTCGATATTGGATTTCGTGATTATACAGATATGATTGTGGAAATTTGAAAGATATTTATATCGTTATTTCCAATACGATATTTGTTGGTCGTAGAATTTGATATTGAATATAAGCCGATATATTTTCTATTCAGAGCCTTGTATTTAAAATCAAATGTGATTTGGGTTCGTCATGAGTGGTCTCTTCATTAACACTGTTCTTGAACCTAGTTGAGAAAAGATAAAATCTTTCTATTTAGATTTAATGAAGTGTACCAATTAAATAATATTAATTGGAATTGAATTTAAATTGGTTTTTGGGTTTGTCGTGAGCGGTGTTTTGAATAACACCTGTTCTTTAACCCAATTAACAATAGAAAGTGATTTTGGGTTTATCGTGAATCGTGTTTTAGGCGACATTGGTTCTTTAACCCAGTTAAAGACAGGATATTGATTTTTGAGAAGATTAAAACTAAGTGGAGTTTTAATGAATCTTTAATTAGATTAAAATGATCGAGAATGGAGTATCACCAGTTTTGCTCCAAAGCGATAGTTAAATCTTTAATTAGATTTGAACGTGAAATGGTAATTAATTTTACCGATAACACCATGGTGTTAGATATGGAGTATTACCAGTTTTGCCCCATGGGATGAATAGGTTGGGATTGGGAAATAAAATAAATAATTACTTCGGTGTGGTTCACTAATCCCGACTAGTTTAGAAAACCATAATATGGTTTGAAATGATATCCAAAGGAAGATTAAAGAATAAATTTAGAAGGATTTATCTTTGATAAAATTAATGGGAACCTTTCCCTAAGAATGTGAAATTTAGAAACTAAATGTAGGTTAGCTAAGAAGAATGGTTTCCTGGGTATCGATCTGATGTTAGTTTCGGCCTTCGGGGTTAATATTTGGGGAATTGTTCTCTTAGTAATTTACAATTAGTGACTGATGAATTGGAATGAGGCGTATGTTGTGTTTGTGTAACATTTGTTTATTATATACACGGGTTATTCAGAAAGGCCGGGTTTGTACCTATTCTGAATAACCGATTCGACGATATGTCGAAGATGAAGACGGTGGTTCAAGACCGGAAGTCTTCACATCGTTCGGGTGATTACTGGTGATCTTGATTGGGCTGTACACCAAGATAAGGGAATCAGTTGGTGATCGTCCAGACGTACTTGGAGATCTATGGATATGCGAGGAAAGTGCCTCCGTTTTCGTTTAGACCCAGAACGAATTTGTAAATGGACTGTGTGTCTGACATTGGATTTTATTCTGTGTTGATTGATCTCTATTAAATATACATTTGTTTGGCGACGGAGAATTTATTCTCTTGCTTAACGCCCTTCTCTGAGGCGTACGAGCTCAGAGGTTGTATATCAATGGACATCAGTCGCATGGAGTGATTTGCCTGTGTGGCATGCCTAAGTGGCAGATGATCAAGGCTTCTGTTGAAAAGAAAAGTTTTGTGGTTGATGATCAAAGCACGGCCTGTGTGGCACAACTTTGTGTATAGCGTGAATTCGCGAGCCTCACACCTTGGTATGAGTCAAAAACGGGATAGTGACTGCAGGGAGAGCACGATGTTTCTTTCTAACTAGTGGTATTGTCAATGCTTAAACCGGCTGACATTTATATTATTTTTACCTATGTGGTTGTTGGAATGAGGCGCCTCGATTTTAGGTCTGTAAGGACTGGGAAACGTATGTTCAGGAATAATTAATCCTCAAACGTTAGAAAGGACCGGCCCTGAAGCATCCAAGGGTTACCCAGAGAGAGTAGTCCTGAGACATTTGCTAGAGTGTCTCGAAGCGGAGAGGAGCTTGCCCCTTGCCTCGACTCATGACGGAAATCCAATTTCCAATACGAGATATTTCGGTTTTAATTGTAGAACCTAGTATGGCGACATAGTGGAATGGGACATTCATGCCGCCTAGGATTGATATTTATGATTGAAATTGTTTTGACACTATACACTTATAATAGTATCAAATGATTTGTTTTAAACGTACCAAGCATGTTTGGCAATTATAAGGTAAAACCCTATCCTCCGGCTTGCGTTGCATTGTGTGATGGGACCTGGGTCTCATAATAGCTTCATTCTTCGAAAAAGCATTGCGTTGTTTATTCTATGCACTAGTATTCTTGGGAGGAAACCCGTTCCGTGTTATACGACGTGGTCCCTTGAATTACTCTCTTTTAAAGTAAAGTTTTAACTAATTGTTTTAGTTCTCACACCAGTCACATGACTGACCTGGAGTTTATTGTTTTAACCTAAACTCTGGGTGCCCTTATTTTCGACACGGGCAGCTAGTAGTTTTGGTTTTGCAGATTTATACTCACAGGTTCCTGATTTACAGCTGGAACAACGCTCGGAAAGCTCTGTATCCGTGTATTACTTTCTGTTGTGTTTTGTATTGTTTTTCCGCTGCTATGTAATTTATTTTAATCTCTGATATTTATCGAATGTATTATATTCATTCATACTCTGTGTATTCTTGTATTCTGATGGAATTGTTGTAATAAACAATGAAATGTTCTTCTGTTTGCGTTCCGATGTGTGTTGTTCTCAAAGCAATCCGGGCTTTCCTTACAGGGGAAGTTACGGGTACTACATTTGGTATCAGAGCTTTGGTTTACAGAGCTCGAGAACAAGACACATTAGAACCGAATGAAAGAATTCATCAGATATTGGATTAGTAATATCCAATTAGAATGACTCGTTAGAGGTAGGATCAGTAGTATCCTAGAACGAGTGTGAAGAGTATATTTTTCAAATAAAAGCAATTTTGTTTTGAAAGTTAAATTCAAGTATATGTATTTGAATATTTTATTTGTATTGAATTTGGACAATCGAGTATATAAAGATTTTGCATATACGTATCATGAACGTATATTCAAAGTTTTAATATATTGGATAGATATAGAATCACATTCTAGACACCCGGAGATGATTCTGATGATGGTGCATCATCATCAGTATTCATATTCGAGTTTCGAAAGTGAGATATCTATATATTTCCATTAGACTGGTGTGAGAACCAAAACTAGATAGGTTTATTGTTGTGATTTGGCATCAAAAACATGATTTTCGGTATATATAACAAATTATGAATTTGAAATGATAATCAACTAATTAATTGATGGTTGTGTTATTTGTTTATTTCACTACAACAAAAGTACCCTATTAGAACGTCCATTTTACAACGGGCACAGATTGCCTGTTGTAATAGACTGCTATTACAACGGTCACATTCTGAACCGTTGTAATAGATGCATGTATAACACCCCTTTACAACGGGCATAGATTGCCTGTTGTAATATAATGCTATTACAACAGTCGTTTCTGGACAGTTGTAATAGATATCCTTTATAATGCTCTTTTTACAACGGGTAAAAACTGCAAGTTGTAATAGATTGCTATTACAACTGTCATTTCTGACCGGTTGTAATAGATATTAAATTTTCACAAATGTCCGTTGTAATAGATGTCTATTTTACAACGATCACAAATTGCCTATTGTAATATGTATCAATTTTCAATAGTCAATAACTGATAATTATAATACTTTCGTAAAATTAGTACTAATTATGTTTTATTAAATTAATCATTAATCATATATTTCTAATTATTAACTGTAATACTATATTACTAATTACTAATCATTAAAAATATTATATTATTTATTAATATATAATAATTAATCATTAATAATATTTTATTTAATAATTGATCATTAATAATAATTATTAACAATAGTATTATATTATTTACAACGTCATTGTAAAAGTAATAATATCTACCATGTCTACCCAAATGCTGTAATTTTTTTTTAAAAAAAATAATGATGTTTTCTTCATATTATTGTATACATATTAGAATTCAGTAAAAAAAAGAGCATAAAATTTTCATAGCTAATCCGTTACAAATTAGACATGGATTTGCAATGGAATATAAGAAAGTGGCCAAAATTGGCTATAAAATATAAAGGAAAATAGGGATAGTTGGAACTGTGGCTAATCCATCGCAAATTAGCTAAGGATTTGTGTTGGAATTTAATACAATGGTCAAATTTAACTATAAAATATGACGAAATTAAATATGAGAATTTAATAAGACAGTCGACTTGAACGACAGTCGACTTAAACGGCGGACGTCCCGAACAGCGGTCGACCTCATTTTTGTTTTTTATTTGCAAATAAACAAAAAAATTAATGGAAAAAAAATTAAAACTTTAATCAGCTTTTTCAGGTTTTCACTAGTAGCTATTAATAAATAATTTATGCTAAACACGATCTCATTTTTTCTTCATTTAAAATTTAATTAGCACACGGGTTCTTCTAATCCACCCTCTTTTCTCCTCATTTTCAGTTTCCTGCTTACACTTTTCGTTTCCCGCTTCATCAGCTCTTTCTCCCTATTTACTTTACCCTAGATACCCAATCGCACAACAAAACCCGTAAAAGCCTTGCCTCCACGATCCAAAAGTCGCTTCCAAAAATTGCTACTCTCAAAAATCAACTTTTTCTTCATCTTCTTCACCAATTCAATAAATCATCTCCCACAGTTCCTCTACCGATCTTCAATTCATACTCATGTTGTCAACCGATTCGGGGATATCTTCAACTGATTTTCTAGTAGATGAGCTTCAGCAGTTGCAAAATCAGCTTGGGATAAAACAGTCATTCGAACAGGTCGTTTCTCTAGTTCATACTCTTATTGTCGAACGTTACTCTTTTACTTCCCCTGCTAATTTTAATTTGATTTATTCTTCTATTTGCACTGTTGCTACTTTGTTGCAAACAAGATTTACATCACCTGGTTTCCGGCATGCTTGGTTAAATTATTTGAAGCAGCTGAGAGCATATTCTTCGAAAACTCACAAAAGTAACACATGAAGAAATGCATTTCTCCGGCTTGTGAACATTTACATGATCTGGTGATTGAAACTTCAGCTCCAAGACACTCTAGTACTCTATTGTTCTATCATGAAACAAAATCTGGTTCTATTTCTGTTGTTTAAATCATAAATGGTAAGTAATAGTGATACTTTTAATGCTTGTCGAAGTTTTTTTTAGACAATTTAGATTTTAAACATTATCCTGTCACTATGAAGAAATTATATTATAAAGGTTAAAGATCATTTGTGAACTTTCAGGGATGGTTCATACAGTTTTGTACACTTGTTCTTTGAGGTTGTTATTGTCACATTATCTTTTTATTGGTATTTTATGTATTAGAAGTGTAATGATAATTTTTCATAATTGTCCCAAAGAGAGGTGTGAAAATTGTATTATACCTTTTGGTCTCTTCTTATCATTTCATATTTCATATCAGATTCTAGGTATCTTTTCGAAAGTTATTTGACAGTGCAGCCAGAACCAACACCTCCCGCATGGCTTGTTGCCTATAATTTACTCACAACTCTCACTATTGCTCAAGATTTGGCATCTGTTTCTGCATCATATGGAAATCAAGAGGGAAACAATGATAATTCAAGAGAAAACAATAGGGCATTTGGTATTCCTGAATCACTTAGGGAACTAATAAACAACATGCAAGAGAATGGTGACTTTTTGGATTTGGATAATGCTATTAAAACTTCATTGCAGGAAATCGGGTATGGGCCTCAAAGACTGCGTCCTGCTTCCGAAGAATTAGTACCTAATTTTCCTATTGTTAACGTAACTGAAGAAATTATTGGTAGATTGGGAATTGAAACAAGATGTCCAGTTTGTTGTTTGTCGGGAGAATTTGGTCGTAAATGACAAAATGCAAGAGCTGTCATGCGAACATCATCTCTTTCATCCTCCCTGTCTCAAGCTATGGCTGGAGGAGCACAACTCATGTCCAATTTGCAGACATGAACTAGGGACGGATGACCATGCATATGAAAGTTGGAAGGGGAGAGATAAGGAAGCTGAGGAAGAAAGGTGCAGACAATGCTGTATGAGGAGGGGAATTCATGTATTTTTAAGTTGCTCTTTCCTTGGTATATGGACATCAATTTTTTTTTTTTTTTGGTATGTATGCATGAACACATCAATTATTTGACATCTATATATGATACTTGAAGTAAATAAATTTACTAAAGATGAAGACATTGAGTGTGAGAGTAAGTGAGTTAGTGTAACTGAGTGTATGTAGTGAGAGTGTGAGTGACTGTGTACGTGTATATGAGTGAGTAAGTGTGTAGTGAGGAGTCAATGTATACGAGTGGAATGTAGTGAGGAAGTGTATGTATAAGTGATTGTGTAAATAGAGAGGAAACACTATGTGTACTATTTGAAAGTTAATAAATATTTATTTGAGTAAATATTTGATTACAAATAATTTTTGAATTAAATACTCAATTTTTGTAAATATTATTAATATTATGTGTAATATTCAAATCCATAGCAATTTTCAACATTTTACAACGGGCATTAATTGTTGTTATAGAATATATTACAACGGTTAATACCTGTTGCAAAAAATATTACAACGGGCTGCTATTCTATTGAAGGAACATAAAACAACAACATATGATCGTTGTAAAAATTGTATTACAATTGTCTATCACTAGGTTCATTGCCCGTTGTAAAAGGTGACATATTACAACATGGTCTAATACAACGGGTGGGCTGACCGCAGTAAAACCCCTATTACAACGGGCATTGCCCATTGTAATAGATCTGTTTTGTTGTAGTGTTTGTTTGATAAGTTTTGAACCATTTAGCCTAATTGAATCAAATATTGAACTGTATTGAAAATTGTTTGGAATTGCATGCATATACATGTACTTACATTGAACAGGTCATAGCAAGGAGGCTAGAGCAGAAGAATAAAATTGTTTGCCCGACAAATAGGTACATGTTTACAAATTTATTGGGTTTGGATGATTTTATGAGCCGCTTGGCTGTTTCATTTTCTTTTGGATTGAAGAAGGCCATGGGAGGCTATATGAAATATCCCGAAGTCCCCGGTGCAGGGGAGGTTATGGCGAAATTTTTCGAAAATTTAGGGTGTTAGCCAAATTTTTGAAGAATTTGAAAAGTTCTTAGAAACTGAAAAGTTGAAGAACTTAAGCCGTAAAGAAAATAATGGAAGTTGAGTTGGTTAGTTAAACAACTTTCAGCTTCGTTCCTTTTCGGGGACGAAAAGTTTTAAGTGGGGGAGATTGTAATAACCTGGAAATTCTGAGCCAATTTAAATTTTTTATTTTGGCAATTTTAGTGAATTTTGATATTAAAAATGAATTATTTTAAATAATATCGATGAGAAATTTATTTTTGAATAGAATTAGAACATATATATTTATTTGAATCGTCGTTAGAATATAAATAATTATTTGAAAATGGCGCGGTAGTTCGATAATTCGATTTCAAAGTTCAAATGAATGTACCAGGTGCAAAATAAATCGGATTTTAGCAAAACCAAAAATATTAGAATTTAATTGAGAATATCTTTCCAACGAATCCGAAAAATTGAAATTTCATAGCAGGAATCAAAAGTTACGTCCAGTTGAACATTCAGAATTGTCGCTATGGAATTTTAAGCCCTTAAAAATGGAAATTTTGCAAATGACCTCGGTTTTCGATGAAACCACTTTTGTTGGATCCGAGATGTCAAGTTATTGCTAGATTCCGAAATTCACAATTTTTCGAATCAATATGTGAGCGTGGCAAAGGAAAATGCATTTGACAAGTTTTAGTTGATTTTAATCGACTGGAAAATGGTCATTTTTCAAACGGTCTCAGAATTTGACGAAATTAGTTTTGTTAGGACCGTATTGTCAAAATGAAGCTAGACAATATTTTTCGGGAATTTTTAGAGTTAGTATGTGGCCTTGGTAAATTGAAATGCACGTTCAAATTCAATATATAGAGTTATATTTTGATTTTGACGGAAACTAATCGAAACGATCGAATCAGCTTACGATACATATCACATTGAGTCCGGAATGGGGGTAATTAGCTATGGGCGACAGTCGGTGGATTCGATTTGGAGGTCGAAATAAAAAGTTGCTTTTTGAAATTAAATAATTAAAATAAAAAAATATAGCTCCCTCCCTTATACCGTTCAGCCCCCTTTTTTCTTCAAAATTGAAATCAAAAATAAATAAATAAAAAGAGAGAAAAGAAGGAGCGACCGGGGGGGGACCCGCCGCTGCCACCCATCGCGGCCCCCCAGGTGGCGCGCCCACCACCGAAGACCCCCCTCCTCCTCTCGCACACCCTCCCCCTCCAATAGCCTCGTGGCGCACACAACCCTCTCGCGCAAGGGACGAGACCACCCCCATCTGGAACCCGAACCCGAAAACCCCCACAACCCAAACCTCCGCTCCACCGCGATGGCCCACACCCCGACATCGCGCCTCCCCTAGCCCCGATAGTCGCTGCCGCCATCCCCCTCTAACCCTCCTCGATTTCCTTCTTGTTTGGATGTCGGGTTCAACACTGAAACCCCTCCCTCTTCTTGAAGAAAAACACAGTAAGTTTCTATTGTATTTATTTAGTTCAATTCATTTAAAAAACTGATTTTTATTCAAGTAAATAGCTTACTTTTCATATATATAACTTCAAGAAGAAAAGGGCGATTTTTATTCCGGTGATTATACGATCTTTAATGTAGAAAGGTTGAAAATTTATATGTAGAAAGGTTGAATTTTTATATGTTAAAAGGTTGAATCCTTATATGAACGTGACTTAAAAATGTGATCAATCTTTATATGAAGTGGAATATAAAAGATAGGATTTTTGTTGTATAAACATCGTTATAGAAAGTATAAAAATATGATTTTTATATAATGTAGATATTAAAAATATGATTTTTATATAATGTAGATATTAAAGATATCATTTTTATATAATATAGATAATAAAAATATGATTTTTATAGTATAGAAGGAATAAAAATACAATTTTTATATTATATAGAGAATAAAAATTTGATCTTTATATATGTAGTGAAATAAAAATACGATTTTTATTATATATATGTTGAAATAAAAATGTGATTTTTATATATGTAGTGGCTACGGACAATGAAATAGACAAAAGGCGAGCACGACGAAGAATTCTACATATGAGGAGTCGTGGCGTTTGGTTTAGCTAGTCGGTGAGAACTTCTCACTTTAAATCTTGTTTTCTAGTTAAAAATATATACTAGGATGCAGAGGTGCTTAGCAGCACCTGACACCCGTCGTCCAGGGACCATGGACGACTTGTATGCTTGTTTAATGTGTTGTGAAGTTTGTTTGTGATGTTGATGTGAAATGGATAATAAACATTCATGTGTGAAATAAATTAATTATCGTTAAAAATATAATTTTTAACGTGAATAAATAAATATTCATTTACAAACTGGACGGTTTGTTTATGTACACCTATTTGAAGGACATTGATTGGGACGATAAATTTTACACGTTGCCCAACTGCACAAATAATATTCGGTGTTTGTGGATTGAAACCCCACATGGGTGTTGGGATGATGTTTGGCGTACACTAATCCCAATTATTTAGTTGTATGTCGATCGATTGGTCGACAGACTGTGTAAGCATTAATTATTTATATTTGATGCTTATGCAGTCGTGTGGTGCACTTTTGATGATGGTTGATTATTAATCGTTGCTATTATATACATGTGTTGTATGTAATCCATATAATTAACATTATATGGTAATTGATTGGGCCTCGTTCCAATTGGGAAAATAAAGAATATTATAAAATAAAGATTCATGTGTTGACAGTACTCATGTGTTGAGAATAGTCATGTGTTGAAAGAAATATAGATTCATGTGTTGAACGAAATATTTTAACAATAAAATTTACATCTTTATCATATATAAAATTAGAAACTAACTGGAAAATAGATAAGATGAGTGGTCTCCTGGGTATTGATCTGATGTTGGTTTCGGCCTTCGGGGTTAATATTTAGGGAATCGTTCTCTTACTAATTTACGGTTGGAGTCTGATTAAGAATTAAACGATAGAAATCAAAATTTTATAAAATATATTAAATAAAAAAATAGTCATGTGTTGACAGTACTCATGTGTTGAGATTAGTCATGTGATGAAAGAAATATAGATTCATGTGTTGAATAGAATAAATATTCATTTGTTGAATAGAATAATGAAGTTATTGAAAAATATAAAGCCGTGTTGATTAGAGATGCGCTATTTTGACGTGAACGATATTCATATCGATTATATTCCTTTTTATAATGATTATAGAAAAGGAAGTGATTTCAAAATATACCATTTTGAAAATATTGTCATTTGTATATCGATGATGTGGAATATTCAATTTTGATTCGAAATTGAATATGAAGTTGAAATCGTTTCGAAAACGAATTTAAAACAACTTATAAAATACATTTTAAAAGGAAATCGACGAAATATATAATATATATACATTATATATATAATATGGCCTGAATAGAAAAGTTCGCAAATTTCGACCATTGACTTCGAAGTGTTACGGGAGATCCGACTGTCGGATTCTCCTAAAACCGGAACCGTTGGGTTTGTATCGAAAAGATCTTTCCAATGAGTATTATAAATCTGAAATCTAACGGTTGGATTTGGAATTATGTCCAAATCAAATTTGGAAAAGGTCGTTGTAAGTGCAGTTCGATGGCCGTTGATGGAAATCGACTGTACGGGCCTTGATAAAATTATTAAAAATATTAATAATTTGTGTAAAATCATAATATATGAATTGGAAAGAACTGGGATGAAAAATTCCACATTTGTAAAGATAAAAATAGATTTTTATCGAAAAGAACTAGTTTGAACTAGAATTAAAATCCGATTATTTTTAAACAAATAAAGTGGATTTGAAGTGGTTTTGAAAATAATCAGAATTTCCAATATACGAATTGGAATGGATTTGAATCGAAATTATATTCGGAATATTGCGATGTTGGATTTCGTGATTATACAGATATGATTGTGGAAATTTGAACGATATTTATATCATTATTTCCATTAAGATATTTGTTGGTCGTAGAATTTGATATTGAATATAAGCTGTTATATTTTCTATTCAGAGCCTTGTATTTAATATCAAATGTGATTCGGGTTCGTCGTGAGTGGTGTCTTCATTAACACTGTTCTTGAACCCAGTTGAGAAAAGATAAAATCTTTCTATTTAGATTTAATGAAGTGTACCAATTAAATAATATTAATTGGAATTGAATTTAAATTGGTTTTTGGGTTTATCGTGAGCGGTGTTTTGAATAACACCTGTTCTTTAACCCGATTAACAATATAAAGTGATTTTGGGTTTATCGTGAATCGTGTTTTAGGTGACATTGGTTCTTTAACCCAGTTAAAGACAGGATATCTATTTTTGAGAAGATTAAAACTAAGTGGAGTTTTAATGAATCTTTAATTAGATTAAAGTGATCGAGAATGAAGTATCACCAGTTTTGCTCCAAAGCGATAGTTAAATCTTTAATTAGATTTGAACGTGAGATGGTAATTAATTTTACCGATAACACCGTGGTGTTAGATATGGAGTATTACCAGTTTTGCCCCATAGGATGAATAGGTTGGGATTGGGAAATAATATAAATAATTACGTCGGTGTGGTTCGCTAATCCCGACTAGTTTGGAAAACCATAATATGGTTTGAAATGATATCCAAAGGAAGATTAAAGAATAAATTTAGAAGGATTTATCTTTGATAAAATTAATGGGAACCTTTCCCTAAGAATGTGAAATTTAGAAACTAACTATAGGTTAGCTAAGAAGAATGGTTTTCTGGGTATTGATCTGATGTTGGTTTCGGCCTTCGGGGTTAATATTTGGGGAATTTTTCTCTTACTAATTTACGGTTAGTGACTGATGAATTGGAATGAAGCGTATGTTGTGTTTGTGTAACATTTGTTTATTATATACGCGGGTTATTCAGAAAGGCCGGGTTTATACCCATTCTGAATAACCGATTCGACGATATGTCGAAGATGAAGACGGTGGTTGAAGACCGGAAGTCTTCACATCGTTTGGGTGATTACTGTTGATCTTGATTGGGTTGTACACCCAAGATGAGGGAATCAATTGGTGATCGTCTAGATGTACTTGGAGATCAATGGATATGCGAGGAAAGTGCCTGCGGTTTCGTTCAGACCCAGAACGAATTTGTAAATGGACTGTGTGTCTGACATTGGATTTTATTCTGTGTTGATTGATCTCTATTAAATATACATCTGTTTGGCGGCGGAGAATTTATTCTCTCGCTTAACGCCCTTCTCTGAGACGTACGAGCTCAGAGGTTGTATATCGATGGACATCAGTCGCATGGAGTGAATTGCCTGTGTGGCATGCCTAAGTGGCAGATGATCAAGGCTTCTGTTGAAAAGCAAAGTCATGTGGATGATGATCAAAGCACGACCTGTGTGGCGCAGCTTTGTGTATAGCGTGAATTCGCGAGCCTCACACCTCGGTATGAGTCAAAATCGGGAAAGTGACTGCAGGGAGAGCACGACGTTTCTTTCTAGCTAGTGGTAGTGTCAGTGCTTAAACTGTCTGACATTTATATTATTTTTACCTATGTGGTTGTTGGAATGAGGCGCCTCGATTTTAGGTCTGTAAGGACCGGGAAACGTGTGTTCAGGAATAATTAATCCTCAAATGTAAGAGAGGACCGGCCCTGAAGCATCCAAGGGTTACCCAGAGAGAGTAGTCCTGAGACATTTTCTAGAGTGTCTCGAAGCGGAGAGGAGCTCGCCCCTTGCCTCGACTCATGACGGAAATCCAATTTCCAATACGAGATATTTCAGTTTTAATTGTAGCACCTAGTATGGCGACATAGTGGTATGGGACATTCATGCCGCCTAGGATTGATATTTATGATTGAAATTGTTTTGACACTATACACTTATAATAGTATCAAATGATTTGTTTTAAACGTACCAAGCATGTTTGGCTATTATAAGGGAAAACCCTATCCTCCGGCTTGCGTTGCATTGTGTGATGGGACCTGGGTCTTATAATAGCTTGATTTTTCGAAAAAGCATTGCGTTGTTTATTCTATGCACTGGTATTCTTGGGAGGAAACCCGTTCCGTGTTATACGGCGTGGTCCCTGGAATTACTCTCTTTTAAAGTAAAGTTTTAACTAACTGTTTTAGTTCTCACACCAGTCACATGACTGACCTGGACTTTATTGTTTTAACCTAAACTCTGGGTGCCCTTATTTTCGACTCGGGAAGCTAGTAGTTTTGGTTTTGCAGATTTATATTCACAGGATCCTGATTTACAGCTGGAACAATGCT
This sequence comes from Allium sativum, assembly GCA_030737875.1. Lineage (NCBI taxonomy): Eukaryota > Viridiplantae > Streptophyta > Magnoliopsida > Asparagales > Amaryllidaceae > Allium > Allium sativum. Next base: position 13,259,349 of record JASFAX010000033.1, read on the forward strand.
CAGAAAGCTCTGTATCCATGTATTACTTTCAGTTGTGTTTTGTATTGTTTTTCCGCTGCTATGTAATTTATTGTAATCTTTGATATTTATCGAATGTATTATATTCATTCATACTCTATTTATTCTTGTATTCTGATGGAATTGTTGTAATAAACAATGAAATCTTCTTCTGTTTGCGTTCCGATGTGTGTTGTTCTCAAAGCAATCTGGGCTTTCCTTATCGGGGAAGTTACGGGTTACTACATTTGGTATCAGATCTTTGGTTTACAGAGCTTGAGAACAAGACAAATTAGAACCGAATGAAAGAATTCATCAGATATTGGATTAGTAATATCTAATTAGAATGACTCATTAGAGATAGGATCAGTAGTATCCTAGAACGAGTGTGAAGAGTATATTTTTCAAATGAAAACAATTTTGTTTTGAAAATTAAATTCAAGTATACGTATTTGAATATTTTATTTGTATTGAATTTGGACAATCGAGTATATAAAGATTTTGCATATACGCGTTATGAACATATATTCGAAGTTTTAATATACTGAATAGATATAGAATCACATTCTAGACACCCGGGGATGATTCTGATGATGGTGCATCATCATCAGTATTCATATTCGAGTTTCGAAAGTGAGATATCTATATATTTCCATTAGACTGGTGTGAGAACCAAAACTAGATAGGTTTATTGTTGTGATTTGGCATCAAAAACATGATTTTCTGTATATATAACAAATTATGAATTTGAAATGATAATCAACTAATTAATTGATGGTTGTGTTGTTTGTTTATTTGTTTGATAAGTTTTGAACCATTTAGCCTAATTGAATCAAATATTGAACTGTATTGAAAATTGTTTGGAATTGCATGCATATACATGTACTTACATTGAACAGGTCATAGCAAGGAGGCTAGAGCAGAAGAATAAAATTGTTTGCCCGACAAATAGGTACATGTTTACAAATTTATTGGGTTTGGATGATTTTATGAGCCGCTTGGCTGTTTCTTTTTGTTTTGGATTGAAGAAGGCCATGGGAGGCTATATGAAATATCCCGAAGTCCCCGGTGCAGGGGAGGTTATTGCGAAATTTTTTGAAAATTTAGGGTGTTAGCCAAATTTTTGAAGAATTTGAAAAGTTCTTAGAAACTGAAAAGTTGAAGAACTTAAGCTGTAAAGAAAATAATGGAAGTTGAGTTGGTTAGTTAAACAACTTTCAGCTTTGTTCCTTTTCGGGGACGAAAAGTTTTAAGTGGGAGAGATTGTAATAACCCGGAAATTCTGAGCCAATTTAAATTTTTTATTTTGGCAATTTTAGTGAATTTTGATATTTAAAATGAATTATTTTAAATAATATTGACGTGAAATTTATTTTTGAATAGAATTAGAACGTATATATTTATTTGAATCGTCGTTAGAATATAAATAATTATTTGAAAATGGCGCGGTAGCTCGATAATTCAATTTCAAAGTTCAAATGAATGTACCAGGTGCAAAATAAACAGGATTTTAGCAAAACCAAAAATATTAGAATTTAATTGAGAATATCTTTCCAACGAATCCGAAAAATTGAAATTTCATAGTGGGAATCAAAAGTTAAGTCCAGTTGAAAATTCAGAATTGTCGCTATGGAATTTTGAGCCCTTAAAAATGGAAATTTTGCAAATGATCTCGGTTTTCGACGAAACCACTTTTGTTGGATCCTTGATGTCAAGTTATTGCTAGATTCCAAAACTCGTAATTTTTTGAATCAATATGTGAGCGTGGCAAAGGAAAACGCGTTTGACCAGTTTTAGTTGATTTTAATCGACTGGAAAATGGTCATTTTTCAAACGGTCTCAGAATTTGACGAAATTAGTTTTGTTAGGATCGTATCGTCAATACGAAGCTAGAAAATATTTTTCGGGAATTTTTAGAGTTAGTATGTGGCCTTGGTAAATTGAAATGCACATTCAAATTCAATATATAGAGTTATATTTTGATTTTGACGGAAACTGATCGAAACGATCGAATCAGCTTACGATACATATCCCATTGTGTTCGGAATGGGGGTAATTAGCTATAGGAGATAGTCGATGGGTTCGATTTCGAGGTCGACATAAAAAGTTGCTTTTTGAAATTAAATAATTAAAATAAAAAAATATAACTCCGTCCCTTATACCGTTCAGCTCCCCCTTTTTTCTTCAAAATCGAAATCAAAAATAAATAAATAAAAAGAGAGAAGAAGAAGCGAGGGGGCGGGGGGGGGGGGGGACCGCCGCTGCCACCCATCGAGGCCCCCAGGTGGCGCGCCCACCACTGAAAACCCACATCCTCCTCTCGCACACCCTCCCCCTCCAGCAGCCTCGTGGCGCGCACAAGCCTCTCGCGCGTGGGACGAGACCACCCCCATTTGGAACCCGAACCCAAAAACCCCCACAACCCAAACCTCTGCTCCACCGCGATGGCCCACACCCCGACGCCGCACCTCCCCTAGCCCTGAAAGACGCTGCCGTCATCCCCCTCTAACCCTCCTCGATTTCCTTCTTGTTTGGATGTCGGGTTCAAAACTGAAACCCCTCCCTCTTCTTGAAGAAAAACACAGTAAGTTTCTACTGTATTTATTTAGTTCAATTCATTTAAAAATCCGATTTTTATTCAAGTAAATAGCTTACTTTTCATATATATAACTTCAAGAAGAAAAGGGCGATTTTTATTTCAGTGATTATACGATCTTTAATGTATAAAGGTTGAAAAATTATATGTAGAAAGGTTGAATTTTTATATGTTAAAAGGTTGAATCCTTATATGAAAGTTATTTAAAAATGTGATCAATCTTTATATGAAGTGGAATATAAAAGATAGGATTTTTGTTGTATAAACATCGTTATAGAAAGTATAAAAATATGATTTTTATATAATGTAGATATTAAAAATATGATTTTTATATAATGTAGATATTAAAGATATGATTTTTATATAATGTAGATAATAAAAATATGATTTTTATAGTATTGAAGGAATAAAAATACGATTTTTACATTATATAGAGAATAAAAATTTGATCTTTATATATGTAGTGAAATAAAAATCTGATTTTTATGATACATATGTTGAAATAAAAATGTGATTTTTATATATGTAGTGGCTACGGACAATGAAATAGACAAAAGGCGAGCATGACGAAGATTTCTACATATGAGGAGTCGTGGCGTTTGGTTTAGCTAGTCGGTGAGAAATTCTCACTTTAAATCTTGCTTTCTAGTTAAAAATATATACTAGGATGCAGACGGTGCCTAGCAGCACCCGACACCCGTCGTCCACAGACCATGGACGACTTGTATGCTTGTTTAATGTGTTGTGAAGTTTGTTTGTGATGTTGATGTGAAATGGATAATAAACATTCATGTGTGAAATAAATTAATTATCGTTAAAAATATAATTTTTAACGTGAATGTGAATAAATAAATATTCATTTACAAACCGGACGGTTTGTTTATGTACACCTATTTGAAGGACATTGATTGGGACGATAAATTTTACACATCGCCCAACTGCACAAATAATATTCGATGTTTGTGGATTGAAACCCCACATGGGTGTTGGGATGATATTCGGTGTACACTAATCCCAATTATTTAGTTGTATGTCGATCGATTGGTCAACAGACTGTGTAAGCGTTAATTATTTATGTTTGATGCTTATGCAGTTGTGTGGTGCACTTTGAATGATGGTTGATTATTTATCGTTGCTATTATATACATGTGTTGTATGGAATCCATATAATTAACATTATATGGTAATTGATTGGGCCTCATTCCAACTGGGAAAATAAAGAATATTATAAAATAAAGATTCATGTGTTGACAGTACTCATGTGTTGAGAATAGTCATGTGTTGAAAGAAATATAGATTCGTGTGTTGAACGAAATATTTTAACAATAAAATTTACATCTTTATCATATATAAAATTGGAAACTAACTGGAAAATAGATAAGATGAGTGGTCTCCTGGGTATTGATCTAATGTTGGTTTCGGCCTTCGGGGTTAATATTTAGGGAATCGTTCTCTTACTAATTTACGGTTGGAGTCTGATTAAGAATTAAACGATAGAAATCAAAATTTTATAAAATATATTAAATAACAAAAATAATCATGTGTTGACAGTACTCATGTGTTGAGATTAGTCATGTGTTGAAAGAAATATAGATTCATGTGTTGAATAGAATAAATATTCATTCGTTGAATAGAATAATGAAGTTATTGAAAAATATAAAGCCGTGTTGATTAGAGATGTGCTATTTTGACGCGAACGATATTTATATCGATTATACTCGTTTTTATAATGATTATAGAAAAGGAAGTAATTTCAAAATGTAACGTTTTGAAAATATTGTCATTTGTATATCGATGATGTGGAATATTCAATTTTGATTCGAAATTGAATATGAAGTTGAAATCATTTCGAAAACGAATTTAAAACGACTTATAAAATGCGTTTTAAAAGGAAATCGACGAAATATATATAATATATATATATATATTATATATATAACGGCCTGAATAGAACGCGCCGTGCCGTGGCAGTTCGCAAATTTCGACCATTGTCTTCGAAGTGACGTTACGGGAGATCCGACTGTCGGATTCTCCTAAAACCGGAACCGTTGGGTTCGTATCGAAAAAGCTTTCCATTGAGTATTATAAATCTGAAGTCTAATAGTTGGATTTGGAATTATGTCCAAATCAAATTTGGAAAAGGTCGTTGTAAATGCAAATCGATGGCCGTTGATGGAAATCGACTGTACGGGCCTTGATAAAATTATTAAAAATATTAATAATTTGTGTAAAATCATAATATATGAATTGTAAAGAACTGGGATGAAAAATTCCACATTTGTAAAGATAAAAATAGATTTTTATTGAAATGAACTAGTTCTGAACTAGAATTAAAATCCAATTATTTTTAAATAAATAAAGTGGATTTGAAAATAATTAGAATTTCCAATATACGAATTGGAATGGATTTGAATCGAAACTATCTTCGGAATATTTCGATATTGGATTTCGTGATTATACAGATATGATTGTGGAAATTTGAAAGATATTTATATCGTTATTTCCAATACGATATTTGTTGGTCGTAGAATTTGATATTGAATATAAGCCGATATATTTTCTATTCAGAGCCTTGTATTTAATATCAAATGTGATTTGGGTTCGTTGTGAGTGGTGTCTTCATTAACACTGTTCTTGAACCCAGTTGAGAAAAGATAAAATCTTTCTATTTAGATTTAATGAAGTGTACCAATTAAATAATATTAATTGGAATTGAATTTAAATTGGTTTTTGGGTTTATCGTGAGCGGTGTTTTGAATAACACCTGTTCTTTAACCTGATTAACAATAGAAAGTGATTTTGGGTTTATCGTGAATCGTGTTTTAGGTGACATAGGTTCTTTAACCCAGTTAAATAAAGGATATTGATTTTTGAGAAGATTAAAACTAAGTGGAGTTTTAATGAATCTTTAATTAGATTAAAGTGATCGAGAATGGAGTATCACCAGTTTTTCTCCAAAGCGATAGTTAAATCTTTAATTAGATTTGAACGTGAAATGGTAATTACTTTTACTGATAACACCATGGTGTTAGATATGGAGTATTACCAGTTTTGCCCCATGGGATGAATTGGTTGGGATTGGGAAATAAAATAAATAATTACTTCGGTGTGGTTCGCTAATCCTGACTAGTCTGGAAAACCATAATATGGTTTGAAATGATATCCAAAGGAAGATTAAAGAATAAATTTAGAAGGATTTATCTTTGATAAAATTAATGGGAACCTTTCCCTAAGAATGTGAAATTTAGAAACTAACTGTAGGTTAGCTAAGAAGAATGGTTTCCTGGGTATTGATCTGATGTTGGTTTCGGCCTTCGGGGTTAATATTTCGGGAATTGTTCTCTTACTAATTTACGGTTAGTGACTGATGAATTGGAATGAAGCGTATGTTGTGTTTGTGTAACATTTGTTTATTATATACGCGGGTTATTCGGAAAGGCCGGGTTTATACCCATTCTGAATAACTGATTCGACGATATGTCGAAGATGAAGACGGTGGTTGAAGACCGGAAGTCTTCACATCGTTTGGGTGATTACTGATGATCTTGATTGGGCTGTACATCCAAGATGAGGGAATCAGTTGGTGATCGTCCAGAAGTACTTGGAGATCGATGGATATGCGAGGAAAGTGCCTCCGGTTTCGTTCGGACCTAGAACGAACTTGTAAATGGACTGTGTGTCTGACATTGGATTTTATTCTGTGTTGATTGATCTCTATTAAATATACATCTATTTGGCGGCGGAGAATTTATTCACTTGCTTAACGCCCTTCTCTGTGACGTACGAGCTCAGAGGTTGTATATCGATGGACATCAGTCGCATGGAGTGAATTGCCTGTGTGGCATGCCTAAGTGGCAGATGATAAAGGCTTCTGCTGAAAAGCAAAATCTTGTGGTTGATGATCCAAGCACGGCCTGTGTGGCGCAGCTTTGTGTATAGCGTGAATTCGCGAGCCTCATACCTCGGTATGAGTCAAAAACGGGATAGTGACTGCAGGGAGAGCATGATGTTTCTTTCTAGCTAGTGGTAGTGTCAGTGCTTAAACTGGATAAAATTAATATTATTTTTACCTATGTGGTTGTTGGAATGAGGCTCCTCGATTTTAGGTCTGTAAGGACCGGGAAACGTGTGTTCAGGAATAATTAATCCTCAAACGTAAGAGACGACCGACCCTGAAGCATCCAAGGGTTACCCAGAGAGAGTAGTCCTGAGACATTTGCTAGAGTGTCTCGAAGCGGAGAGGAGCTTGCCCCTTGCCTCGACTCATGACGGAAATCCAATTTCCAATATGAGATATTTCGGTTTTAATTGTGGAACCTAGTATGGCGACATAGCGGTATGGGACATTCATGCCGCCTAGGATTGATATTTATGGTTGAAATTGTTTTGACACTATACACTTATAATAGTATCAAATGATTTATTTTAAATGTACCAAGCATGTTTGGCTATTATAAGGGAAAACCCTATCCTCCGGCTTGCGTTGCATTGTGTGATGGGACCTGGGTCTTAAAATAGCTTCATTTTTCGAAAAAGCATTGTGTTGTTTATTCTATGCATTGGTATTCTTGGGAGGAAACCCGTTCCGTGTTATACGGCGTGGTCCCTGGAATTACTCTCTTTTAAAGTAAAGTTTTAACTAACTATTTTAGTTCTCACACCAGTCACATGACTGACCTGGAGTTTTTTGTTTTAATCTAAACTCTGGGTGCCCTTATTTTCGACACGGGCAGCTAGTAGTTTTGGTTTTGCAAATTTATATTCACAGGATCCTGATTTACAGCTGGAACAATGCTCAGAAAGCTTTGTATCCGTGTATTACTTTCAGTTGTGTTTTGTATTGTTTTTCCGCTGCTATGTAATTCATTGTAATCTATGATATTTATCGAATGTATTATATTCATTCATACTCTGTGTATTCTTGTATTCTGATGGAATTGTTGTATTAAACAATGAAATGTTTTTCTGTTTGCGTTCCGATGTGTGTTGTTCTCAAAGCAATCCGGGCTTTCCTTACCGGGGAAGTTACGGGTTACTACAATAACACTGGATATCCTTAAGTTTCCTATACTCCTCGATCTCTTCTTCCTCCTTTCGAGCTAGTGTTCTTTTTTCTTGCTTCTGAGTCATCCAAAACTCTCCACTTGATATTCCAAATTGCATTTTTATTTAACCTAAATTTTCAGAATGGTTATACTATTTTTCTCGTTCTCCTAATTTATTAACAAGCCTATTTATAATTGTACCATTTACTTCAATTACTTATTATTTACCATATTCAAGTTTTAAAGTCTCTCAAGTTCTAAAGTAATTTATGCTATTTGATTTCACTTTTCTTTCACATTTCATTTTAGTTCAATTTCAAATTAAATTTCTATACTAGTTTATTAAATCATTTTATTAATATTTATTCATTAAAATACTTAGTTTGATAATTTAAGTATTTCTCGACGTTTCAATCTGAACTATATAGTCATCCCACTTTCGAAACTCGAAAATATAAACTGATGATGATGCATCAATCATCAGAATCATCCCTAAGCGACTAGAGTGTGATTCTATATCTATCTAGTACATATAAGACTTCGTATAGAGGCCGGCCAAGCATATATTCGAAATCTTCATATATACCAATAGTCCAATCGCAATGTCGAGTAAAATACTCGAAAATTCTTATTAAAAGTTGTATTTTAAAATAGTTATGTTTTCCAAAACTATTTACTTAGTTTCAAAAATAAAATTTTGGGGTTTCAAAATACGCCATCTCAACGAAATATTCCAGAATCTCATTCTAGGTTATTCCTAACCCTATCTCAAATGAGATATTATAACTCTGACGAGTTCTATATTTTTGTTTAACATATGTCATACCCCGTAGTTTTGTATAACCAAAGCTCTGATACCAACTGTAACATACCGTCTTTCTTCCCGGTTTCCGCCGGTAATTAAACCAACTTAAACCGTTCACAAAGGCAGATAGTTATGGGTACTAATATATATTGAACAAAACAACAGAACTTTTTATATCATGATACAATATTTCATATTAAATAATGCAAGTTTAAATAGGTTTTCAACCAATTTTTATTTTTATTATATCATTTCAAATTATTATCTAAAGTCATATTAGATTTCACAAGTCCAGTAGTTCGAGTTTGCCAAATTTTACAACAATTTATCAATAAAACGGTAATTAAGTTTAAAATCAACAATTTTAATTCAAGGCACTTTTAAAATAAATTTTAATATCAATTGACATTGATAATAACATGTTGATTAGTTTCCAACATCAAATTATTTATACTATTAAATCAAATTAACAATTTTCAAGGTATTAACCAAAACATTATTTCATTCCATATTCAAAATGTTATTAACGTAACTTAGTTAATAAACCGTTTTAATAACACCATATAATTAAATCAACATTAAAAAATTTATTCAATATCATAAAATGTTAATTAGGAAAATTATTCAAGGAATCAAATATTACTTTAATTAACAAATGTTATCGAACCAAGAATATTGGTATTAGTAAACATTATTGAGTCAATATTATTAAGTTAATAAAACACTACATAATCACTAAATTGTCATTTAGCCAATAATTCGTTACTTAATTAAATTTAGGAAATTTCCTAATTTTCCATTGGCAATTCATATAAGGTCGCAATGAGTACATATATATATATTCACACATTTAACCACAGTTTTATGCATTCATTTCCTATATGCAATCAATAAATAAATTTCCAAATGCGCGTTAATGAATTAACGCGCGTTGATATGCGTTTATTTTGGCAACCATCACGAACTATCAATAAATAATTAATCATTCATGCAACCGTCCATTATCAAATTCATTAATCATGTAAAAAAATTAAATCGTATTAATAAATTTAAAGTGTTCTCACATATTTAAGTGACTACATAAATTTACTTAAAGATCGAATCTTTAAGGGTTTAATTTTATTTACGACATCAAATCACATACCACCACAAATCAACTAAGGCATGTATATAACAAATATTCCATAGAAGTGTAATTTTGTGAACTAACATAAGGTGTTTCACTTCCAAATTCCATAAAGATGTCATTTTTACACCATGAATCTATTTAAGAATCATTAGCAAACATATACCATAAATATAACTACATACAAACCATTAATTTCCTAAGAGACATAAAATTTATTAAATTAGAGTTCTCACCTATATTTGACTTCCAAACTTTCACCGTCAAGTTCCAAATCAACTCTGTTAGCCTCGGATGATTTATTATCTCTTACACATGCGTCGCGCACTGCTCCTCGGCTACTAACGCGTATATAGATATATACAGTCTCTACACTACTCTAAGTTTGTTTTAACCTCTTGGCACAAGAAAAGGCCGCGACTTCTATACTGGATGGTGGACTGTTGGAATGGAGCTTGTTGGGGAGGACTATTCGCAAGAAGAAAGAAGAAATAGGATTTATTTCTGAGAAGAAAGGAAGTTTTGTTTGTGCATAGAAGCATGAGGCACGCATTTATAATGTAGATAAGAGAGGATAGAGAATACCGCATGGTATTGGGTTATGTGAATATGAACTGTTCATAATCTTAGGCCACTGTTTCAAAAATCTTGCACTGATATGGCAAGATTTAAAATTAGATTTTCTAATATTTCGTTGTTGTAATAATCCGGAAATCCGAGCCAATTTAAAAATTTTATTTTGGCAATTTTAGTGAATTTTGATTATTTAAAATGAATTATTTTAAATAATATCGACGAGAAATTTATTTTGAATAAAATTCGAACGTATATATTTATTTGAATCGTCGTTAGAATATATATAATTATTTATATATATAAAAGGAATTGAAAATGGTGCGGTTGTTCGACAATTCGATTTCAAAACTTCAAATGAATGTACCGAGTGCAAAATAAACCAGATTTTAGTGAAACCAAAAATATTTGAATCTATTTGTGAATATCTTTCCAACGAATCCGAAAAATTGAAATTTCATAGCGGGGATAAAAAGTTATGCCCAGTTGAAAATTCAGAATAGTCGATATGGAATTCTAGCCCTTAAAAATGGAAATTTTGCAAACGACCTCGGATTTTGACGAAACCACTTTTGTTAGATCCGTGATGTCAGGTTATTGCTAGATTCCAATTTTCATAATTTTTCGAATCAATATGTGAGCGTTGCAAAGGAAAACGCGTTTGACCAGTTTCAGTTGATTTTAATCGACCTGAAATTGGCCATTTTCCAAACGGTCTCAGAATTTGGCTAAGCTAGTTTTGTTAGGACCGTATCATCAATACAAAGCTAGAAAATATTTTTCTGGAATTTTTCGAGTTAGTATGTGACCCCAGTAAATTGAAATGCGCGTTCAAATTCAATATATAGAGTTATATTTTGATTTTGATGAAAACTGATCGAAACGATCGAATCAGCTTACGTGGCATATCCCATTGTGTTCGGAATGGGGGTAATTAGCTAGGGACGACAGTCATTGGGTCTTGTTTGGTGTTCGGGTTGAATGTCAACTCTTGGAATTAAAATATAATATAAAATTAAAATAAATAAAACCCCCACTCCTCTTTTATCTCTTCCCGACCATTTCAAAACAAAAACAAAAGAAAAGAAAAGAAAGGGCGACGGAAGCCCTAGTCGCCACCCTCGTCGTCGCTCCGACGCCCCCCTCCGCCTAGCCGACCACCGCAACCTCGCCCTCCGCCTCCAGCAGTCTCCACTTCCCTCATCCCCTCTTCTTCGATTAAACCTACCCCAAAAATGACACACCCAACCCACCAGTCCGCGCTGGGTCCACCGCCCTCCGACCAAGCCACAACCCCCCTCTGTCAATCCGACCCCGACGCGACCCCTGTTTTCTCCCTCCTCATCCCCAAACCGTCGCCTGAAATCGAACCCCCCTCGCTAGGAAAAACCCTGTAAGTGTTTCTTTATTTTATTTTAGATTTTTCTTTTTACTTATTTTTTTTATGGCCAATAGGAGTGGATTTAAATTCAGATTTTAATGTATGCTAAGCTTCGATTTTTCACAACATAAAGCTTTGATTTTTATCATGTAGAGATTTGATTTTTTATTGTAAAAAGGAGGGATTTTTGAAACTAGAAAGGTCGGATTTTTAAAAATGGGATGATAGAGAAGTAAAAATATAATCTTTATATTAAAGGAAGCATTGTAAGAAAATATAATTTTTATATAATGGAGAAGTTAAAAATATATTTTTTATACTAGTGGCATATTAAAAAACCGATTTTTATATATTGAATAGCAAAGTAAAAATTTGATTTTTATATATGTCATTAATACGGATGACGAAAGTGACGAAAGAAGAAACGGCGGAGATTTTCTACAACTGAAGAGTCATGGCGTTTGGTTTAGTTTGTCGGTGAGAACTCCTCACTTTTAATTTAATTTTTCTAGTTAAAATATATACTAGGATGCAGACGGTGTTTAGTATCACCCGACACCCGTCGTCCACAGACCATGGACGGCTTGTATGCATGTTTGTTTGATTTTGATGTGTAGTTGATTGTGTAATGTGATGTGAAATGAAATAAAATATTTTATAGTTAAAAATAGAATTTTTAACGTATATATGAAATGAAATAAATTAATATAAACAAATCGAATGATTTGTTTATATACACCCATTTGACTGATATTGATTGGGACGATAAATTTTACACATCGCTCAACTGCACAAATAAAATCTGTGTTTGATTGTTTGAAACCCCACACGGGTATTGGGATGATATTTGACGTACACTAATCCCGATTGTTTAGTTATATGTCGATCGATTGGTCGACAGACTGTGTAAGCGTTAATTATTTATATTTAATGCTTATGCAGTTGTGTGGTGCACTCTGGATGATGGTTGATTATTTATCGTTGTTATTTTATACATGTGTTGTAGAAAATCCATATAATTAACATTATAGGGTAATTGATTGGGCCTCATTCCAGTTTTGGAAAAGAAATATTTGAAATAGAAATATTTGAAATAAAAATATTTGAAAAAGAAATATTTGAAATAGAAATATTTGAAATAGAAATATTTGAAATAGAAATATTTGAAAAAGAAATATTTGAAATAGAAATATTTGAAATAGAATATTTGAAAATAGAAATGTATGAAACCGTGTTGATTAGATTGACGCCATTTTGATGCGAACGACATTTATATCGATTTTATCCATTTTTCAATGAATATTGAAAGTGATTTCGAAATTCGAATTATATTGAAAAGAATTTAAATTCGAATTAGATTGAAATCGTTTTGAATTGAATTTAAAACATATTGAAATTGAACTGAAAATCGATTTGAATTGGAATCAATTTGAAATGAATTTAAAACGAATTTATAAGGAAAAAATTCAATTTTGATTTGAATTTGAAATGAAGTTGAAATCGTTTCGAAAACGAATTTAAAAACGATTTATAAAATATGTTTTAAAAGTAAATCGACGAAATATATATAACATATATATATATATATATATATATATATATATTATATATTATATATAATGGCCTGAATAGAAGGCGCCGCACCGCGGCAGTTCGCGAATTTGGACCATTGACTTTGAATGGATATTGCGGGAGATCCGACCGTCGGATTCTCCTAAAACCGAAACCGTTGGGTTTGTATCGAAAAGAGCTTTCTAACGAATATTAGAAATTTGAAATCTAATGGTTGGATTTGGAATTATGTCCAAATCAAATTTGGAAAAGGTCGTTGTAAGTGCAGTTCGATGGCCGTTGATGGAAATCGACTGTATGGGCCTTGATAAAATTATTAAAAATATCAATAATTTGTGTAAAATCATAAGAAATGATTTGCGAAGAATTGGGATGAAAAACTCCATATTTGAAAAGATAAAAATAGATTTTTATCGAAATGAACTAGTTTTGAACTAGAATTATAATTCTATTTATTTTTAAATAAATAAATTAGATTTGAAATGGTTTTGAAAATAAACAGAATTTCCAATAATTATATTGGAATGGATTTGAATCGAAATTGTCTTCGGAATATTTCGATGTTGGATTTCGTGATGATACAGATATTGTCATGGGAATTTGAAAGATATATTAATATCGTTATTTCCAATACGATATTTGTTGGTCGTAGAATTTGATATTGAATATAAGCCGATATATTTTCTATTCAGAGCCTTGTATTTAATATCAAATGTGATTTGGGTTTGTCGTGAATGGTGGCTTCATTAACACTCTTCTTAAACCCAGTTGAGAAAAAGACTAAATCTTTTTATTTAGATTTAATGAAGTGTACCAATTAAATAATATTTAATGGAATTGAATTGGTATTGATTTTTGGGTTTATCGTGAACGGTGTTTTAAATAACACTTGTTCTTTAACCCGATAATTAATGGAATGTGATTTTGGGTTGTCGTGAACATTATCTTCAATAATACTGTTCTTAGACCCAAAGGAGTTAAGAAAATCAGAAACTAACTAGAGATTAGTTAAGTTGAATGGTTTTTGGGGTATTGATCTGATGTTGGTTTCGGCCTTCGGGGTTAATACTTAGGGAATTGCTCACTTGCTAATTTACGGTTAGGGACTGATTGAAATGTGATGTGATTTTGGGGTTTATCGTGAACCGTGTTTTGAATAACACTGATTCTTTAACCCAGTCACAGATTAAAACTAAGTGGAGTTTTAATGAATCTTTAATTAGATTGAAAAGATCGATAATGGAGTATCACCAGTTTTGCTCCAGGCGATAGTTAAATCTTTAATCAGATTTGAACGTGAAATGGTAATTGAATTTACCGATAACACCGTGGTGTTAGATATGAAGTATGGCCAGTTTTACTTCATGGGATGAATAGGTTGGGATTGGGAAATTAAAACAAATGATTACTTCGGTAAGGTTCGTTAATCCCGACTAGTTTGAAGTGATATTCAAAGGAAGATTAAAGAATAAATTTAAAGGATTTATCTTTGATAAAATTAATGGGAACCTTTCCCTAAGAATGTGAAATTTAGAAACTAACTGTCCGTTAGCTAAGCAGAATGGTTTTTTGGATATTGATCTGATGTTGGTTTCGGCCTTCGGGGTTAATATTTGGGAAATTGTTCTCTTACAAATTTACGATTAGTGACTGTTGAATTGGAATGAGGCGTATGTTGTGTTTGTGTAACACGTATTTATTATATACGCGAGTTATTCAGAAAGACCGGGTTTATCCCATTCTGAATAACTAATACGACGATAAGTCGAAGATGAAGACGATGGTAGAAGACCGGAGGTCTTCACGTCGTTTGGATAATTACTGATGATCTTGATTGGGCCGTACACCCAAGAGGAGGGAATCAGTTAGTGGTCGTCCAGATGTACTTGGAGATCGATGGATATGCGGGGTACTAGGTTTCTCCGGTTTCGTTCAGACCCAGAACGAACTTGTAAATGGACTGTGTGTCTGACATTGGATTTTATTCTGTGTGATTGATTTATATTAAATATATATCAGTTTGGCGGCGGAGAATTTATTCTCTTTCTTAACGCCCTTCTCTAAGACGTACGAGCTCAGGGGTTATATATTGATGGATATCAAACGCATGGAGTGAATTGCCTGTGTGGCATGCCTAAGTGGCAATTGATCAAGGCTTCTGTTAAAAAGCAGAGTCTTGTGGTTGATGATCAAAGCACGGCCTGTGTGGCATAGCTTTGTGTAACGTTGATTCGCAAGCCTCACACCCCGGTTGTGAACCAGAAACGGGAGAGGACCTCAGGGAGGGCATGCATTTCCTTCTAGCTAAAAGTGGCGTCAGTGGTTTTACACGCCCTGACGAGTTTGACTTATGTGGTTGTTGCTGTTGCGAGGCGCCTCGGATATATCGGTGACCATGTGAAGCCGATGGAGTCATTCGTTGACTCATTGACGCCCCAAAGGGCGGGGAAACGTAGTGTTCAGGCATAATAATCCACATCGGTGGACCGACCCTGACGATCCAAGGAGCAGTTGCGGCTGTTCCTGAGATACGGGCTAGAGCGTCTCGAATCGGTAAGGACTATCTTTTACCTTGGTTCACAGATGGAAACCCAATTTCCAAATACGTGATAGTGCGGTTTTGATTGTAGAGCCTAGTATGGCGACATGATATATGGTACCCATGCCGTCTATGATTGATATTTATGATTGAAATTGTTTTGACACTATACACTTATAATAGTATCAAATGATTTGTTTTAAACGTACCAAGCATGTATGACTGTTATAAGGGAAAACCCTATCCCCCGGCTTGCGTTGCAATGTGTGATAGGACCTGGGCCTTATAATAGCTTCATTTTTCCAAAAAGCATTGCGCTGTTTTGTTATATGCACTGTATTCTTGGGAGGAAACCCGTTCCGTGTTATACGGCGTGGTCCCTTGATATACCTAATTTAAAGGAAAGTTTTAAATAACTGTTTTAGTTCTCACACCAGTCCCATGACTGACCTGGAGTTTATTGTTTTAACCTAAACTCTAGGTGCCCTTATTTTGACACGGGCAGCTAGTAGTTTTGGTTTTGCAGATTTATATTTACAGGATCCTGGTTTATAACTGGAACGATATCCGGAAAGCTTTGTATCCATATATCTCCTTCAGTTGTGTTTTGTATTATTTTCCGCTGCTCTGTAAATTATTGTAATCTCTGATATTTATTGAATGTATTTTATTCATTCGTACTCTGTATATTCTTGTATTCTGATGGAATTGTTGTAATAAGCAATGAAATGTTCTTCCGTTTGCGTTCTAATTTGTCGTGTTCTCAAAACAATCAGGCGTTTCGAACGGTCTTGATCGGTTTAGCGACTGATTCGGATCGAGCGAAATTCCTTTTCGTTACAGTTGTCTACCATATCTCCTTTAAAGCAGGAAAATTTTGATTTATTCTTAACGTACGATGTGTGAATGCTCTCTTGACCAATAGCGTTGTTAACGTTATGTTTAAATGTTGCAAAATTTAACCGTTATACACCGTAAATTAATTTCAAATGGTAATGAAAAATTTACGGATTTATTGCACAATTTATTTCTTCCTTTTTATTGCGTATTTCTTTTAAATATGGTTTAGCTTTCCATGTTGATTAATCCGCTTACATTTTGTCAAAATTTTACTTTTTGTATTAATCGCATTAACTGTACTATAAACAATACTGTAATAAATTTAGTCTCAACGGTTAAGCAAAATTTATCATTATTAAAATTTCAACTCATAAATTGAAATTAATTTAATTGTTTTATTATAATATTTACTTAACGCTTCAATGATATTTTATTCGGCAACAAAATTCTTTACTCAAAATAAAAATTTGCTTCGTCAAATAAATTTTGAATTTTATTTCAAACTTAATTTTCAGCGTACCATTCATACCTAACAGTCTAATAAATTATTCTTAAAAAAAATTTATGCAAATAGATTCTTGTTCAAAATAGATTGTTTCTCAAACGTAATTTATTCCAAAAATTGATTTTGTTTCAAATGTTAGGTCTTACATATTCCAAAACGGCTTACTATTTATTAGTATCATAAATTTTGACAAATGTAAATATTGGTACTAAATGCGCTTTGAAATTTTGAATGAACACTACAATAAATAACAATCCAAATTGAATTTCGAGCATACATTTTCTTCTTACCAAATTGCATGGTAAATATTAAAAGCATATCTTACTTAAATTGCAAAACTAAATTTATGACGGTACAACTCTTTCCATAATATTCATTTTTAAACAACGAAGTAATTTTAACGCTAAATATTCAAATCGGTTAGTAATGCAAATCACGTTTGTATATAAATTTATGAAATGGTTTGCACCAAGTGTTCAAGAATTGACAAAATCTCAAATATAAATATTTATTTTACATTTAATCTTAATTTAATTTATATTTTTAAATGTCAAATTTTCTAGGTCGTTACATTTACCCATTTTAAAACAATACTATATCGAATTGCTTTGTTCGACAGTTTCGAAACACCTATCGATACGGTTGTACATTCTATATCGACCAGAATTCATAAACTACTCAACAAAGCAACCAACACAATATAAAACAATTTATATCAAATCTACAAATACGCACTCATATATATGCACTCAAACCCAATCTAGGGTATTACTAACCTTATCTCTGTTGAGCTACGCCACAGAGCCAAGGTTGCTACTCAACCTTCAGCTCTGATACCAAATGTAATGGCCCGAATTTACATACCCTTTGAGTTGACTAATAACACAACACGTCCAAGCCAAATTGCACAGAAATACAAATCATTAGTAGAAAGAATTTAGAGGATGAGAAATAGGAAGAAAGAAATATTAGAATAAAAGAAAACGAAGATCACAAACTCACAGCGGAACGAATAAAATATATTAGATAACATAAACTTTGAAATGTAAATTCAGTAACTTTATATACATACCATTATCAGAGCACAAAAGTTATTTCTAAAACAGTTATAAACACCTATTTCCAGATATGCACAGCGGAAAATGTGATAGTCTATAACTAACTGATGAAGCCTCCATCTTCAAGCTCCTCCAAGTGCATCTGTAAAATCCCGACTACTTGACTGCCCATACAAATTTGTGCACCCAAGGGTTTAAGAAAAACAAACAAAATAAACTCTGGGCCAGTCATGGGACTGGTGTGAGTAAACTCCAACCATTTGTTCAACTTTCAAAATCCTTTCAAAAGAAATGATAATCGTAAGACCGATCCACACATAAACACGGATGGTTTTTACCTTATGATAACCAAAAATATTTGATATCAAATCTGGTGATATTATAATAATGTCTAAATCAAATAAATAGAATCTAGCGGAACGCTTGCATCTCACGCTCCATATATAATATAAAATAAAAAAACCGTAGGGCGCTTATTTGAGATTGGATTTCCAACATGACAAGGTATGGAACCACCTTCCGATCAGTGTACTCTAGAGGGATACACTAAGGTTCAACAAGAACATCTTGCAACCCGGCCCACACATGGTCGACCACTCATTTCGCTTGAGTGTATCGAATGAATATCACCAACGGTTGGGAGCAGCAACCGTTTCCAGAAAAGGACAGCATCGATAGATTAAAGAAGCAATTGGAATTTCTCTGGATAGGTGATTATACATCCTAATGGGAGCGACCCACATAGCCATGCTGCCTGCCCGATTTTTGTCAATTTCCCGGTTGTGAGGCTTGAGGTTTGAATTATCTTCCAGAACATCTGGCCTCCATTCACTTTGAATGCCACATCGTCAGATCCATCGGAAATCACTAATTGATCCCCACAAAAATACTCAGATTGTTAGGCTAAAGAAGTTTCCCTACTTTGCCATCAACTTTGTACGTTTGAAGGAATCAACGTACATAATCCCTTAGGAAATGCTCTGTCAGACATTCGTCCTTGCAAGTTGTCCTGGGTTTGGACAAACCGAAGGCACCATTCTATTAATCCATCTTAGGCAATTTCTACCAAGGATTAACAGAACAGCCCTGGCACTTTACTCCATCTTCATATTCTCTTCAACATAATTTGATTTGTAACGCTTATGCCAATGCGGAGTGGTTTTCAGATATTAAATCTGATCCCGGTCCCTCCGTATTGACAACGGAGGTATAAAATAAATCAAAACTTTAATAGTCGGTGATTTAACTATCAAAGGAACATCCATTCAACCAACGACCCTATTTCCAAATGGAAATTCTACTTATCAACCATTAAGCAATACTAGCCCCTATTTATATGAATTCCTTTATTTTGTTATCAATTCCAGATTTCCATCTTTCCTATCTTTTCAAATCTCGATTCTTTTAAAACATTTTTCAACATCCTAATTCTTTATTTGAGAAAATATCGCTTATTCTCGTTAGAAAACAATTCTGTACATTCATGATTCCTTATTTTCTATATTCAGAAAATATACTTTATTAGTATCCAAAAATACTTCCATATTCCATTTCTAAATTCCTGGTTGACCAATTCATTTCATTTTCTTATTTTATTTGAGGAAACATTTCAAAATCCTTTAAATTAGCGCGATGTTATAAAACATCGTTATTATAACACAACCCATTAATCGTTTATTAAGTAACCATATTGCTAACCAATCTTCACTACCGAACCTTAACCATTTCTTCATCAATCATGCAGTCAATCAAGTTGGGGTATAATTATCTCTTAGACCTTAACTGAACAACATGCTCGACTTTGAAATAGTCAAAGCTCACAACTTCTAACAAAACATCGTTTATGCGACTTTCAGATTCGATCTAAGAACATGCTTCTTGTAACGTCCCATTTTTCAGAATAATTTGAGCCGGCATTTTACAACCATAGTCAACCCAAATTACACAGAAAAGCAGAATGTTAAGAGAAAGAAATTAGAGGGTAAGAGAGAAAGAAAGAAATACTAGAAAAGAAGAAAGGAGAAGAACATCAGAGTCTCACAGCAGAACGAACAAAATATATAATATAACAACATATCTTTATACAAGTGAAAATCTTGTATACATACCAATCATTAGAGTACAACATGAATCAGATACAACGGAACAACTTTAAAATAACTAATTGTGAAGTCTCCTGCTTCCAGCTCCTGAAACTCCAAACAAAAACTAACCTGTCAAATATGTTTGGTCTGACCCGAGAACATTTTGAAGCAAAGCAAAAACACCCGGACCAGTCTGAAATACTTTCAGTGCTAAATTCACATCGACAATCAGTTTAACTTTAGAAATTCTTTTTGAAAGGAAAGGATAATAGTAAGACAAGTGCACACATAAATACGGATGGTTTTTACCTTACTATAACCCAAAACATTTTGAAAAAAAAACAATATTATTCTGCTATTATAATAGTGTCTATCAAATCACAAATAAATAGAGAATCTAGCGGAACGCTTGCATCTCACGCTCCATATATATAATATACAATCAAAATCGCGGTCGCTTATTGGAGATTGGATTCCGACTATGACAAGGTATGGGACCACCTGCCGATAGTGTATCTCTAGAGGCGAATACACTGGGTTCAACAAGAATGTCTTGCAACCCGACCCACACATGACCGACCACTCATTTCGCTTGAGCGTATTGAATGTATATCACCAACGGTTGGGATCAGCAACTGTTTCCCGACAAGGGACAGCATCGAAAATAGATTAAAGAAGGAAATGAAATTTCTCTAGATAGGTGATTATACACCCTAATGGGAGCGACCCACATAGCCATGCTGCCTGCCCGATTTCTGTCATTTCCCGGTTGATGAGGCTTGAGGTTATAATCCTCTTGGCACATTTGGTCACCATTCACTTTGAATGTCACATCGTCAAATCCACTAGATACCACTAATTGACGTCCACAAAAATACTCTGCGGTTTAGCTAAAAGAAGGTGTACGACCTTCTCTGGCTTTAACAGAAATACGTTTGAAGAAATCAACGTGCGTGATCCCTTTGGAAATACTCTGTCAGACATCCGTCCATACAAGTCATCCAGGAACAGGATGAACTGAAGGCACCCTCCTACCGCATCCAAGGAATCACCCTATAGATCAGTAGCGAGTAGTCCTTGCAAATTCGTAGATCTTAATTACGACAGAACCACAGTATATCTTTGGCTGCAGATCAGAGATTTTAAGTAGTTCTTCCGTTTTGAATATCCACGGTCTTCACTTCCTCCATCTTTATCCCTTACGAGTTAGCTTCGTACGTAACGTTGATTCGAAGTGGTTTTGGGTCTAGTTCCCATCCCGGTCTCTTCGAAACAACACATCAAAAGGTCCAATAAAATACTTCGTTGATAGTTTGGTGTTTTAACTATCAACATCACACCAGTATGGTCAAGTATATTGGCAGCTCAAGTTCTCATTTTTAAACCATTAATTAGAACTCTTTATCTAATCATTTAAAATCATTTCCTCGACTTAAAGTCGATTCCATTTAAATATCTTGCCAACTCATCTTTTGTTTCGCCATTTGTGAACAATACCTATCGTTTATTCTCACTTATCTTTATTCTCCTTTTAGTACTGAAAATATTGCTATATTTTAATCAATTATTTATTTTCTTAATTTTGGAAATGTTAATATATCATTAATTCACTAATATAATTTCATTGCCACTTCTTATGCGGTAAAAACCCTGTTAAACGACACATGTTGTCTTATTAAACTTAATAGCTTTGCATACTTAAATTCCAAATATTTATTTTTGTTTCAAAAATTATATAACCCTTCCATAACCCTTCCATAGTCATTTATCATTTCAAATAAATATACTTTACTCGAATTATTACTATTTTCTAAAAAAACGGCGTTATATAAATAGCCTAATGGTATAAATAAACTATATGTCTCCACTTGTCTAAACAATGTTCATGTACACTGTTTAATTTAAAACTTATTTTCTTAAATTTTACTTTAAACCTTACAAATGGATTTCAAACGTCCTATGAAAATAATATCTCCTTTCCAAAACTCCTTTACCATTACGAACTAATACCATTCTTCGATAATAGTGAAGTCGGTCAAGTTGGGGTATTTTATTTACCTCTCAGAACTTAATTGACAACGTTCTTATCTCAGAGTGGATGAAAGTTCGCAACTTAAAACCCACGTTCGTAAAATATCTATCAGATCTTACTTCCTATATTTTCATTTAAACTATGGTTTTATGAACCATATCTTTTCCTTTGAACATCACGATCGACCATTACCATTTTACTTAATATATTATTAAGTAAATCATTTACTCGATTATTAACCATTTTGCTTCAAAACTCCTATATAGTATTTTATACATAACTTGGATTAAATCACACTAATCCATTCGCTATTATGTTTTCCAAAACCTTTTGATTATATAATCTAAACTCCGGATTTATAACCATAAATCCCTTTTCCAATTTCTTATATTCCGAACATTAACTATCCCTTTTTCCTTTCCAATTCCACTTTGATTACGCCATTTTATTAATTTCATTCTTAAGTAAATTATTTATCTAAAGGCCTTTGCCTTAGTTTAAACTTCAAACCCACTTTTCTTATACACTTGGATTTGTTGACTAATACCTTACCCAAATCTCTTTTTAACATCGTTTAAACAAATGGTTGAACTTTATAATTCAAACCCTTATATTAAGTTCTTTATTGATAAGTACTTCCATTTACATGTTTTACACTTCCTCTCTTTTATTTCTAACTCGAGTAAATTCTTTATTTCAAACTCAAATTCCTCTTTCATACCTTGTTTATGAAATTCGGATTTTAAAAATCCCTTTCCATAAGCTTTGTCCAATTTTACTAATCTTGTTACATATCCCATTTCTTCTTAAATAAATTTTATTTAAGAAGTGATTAACATTAATTAACTTCGTCATTGTCTAGAGTAAAATCCTTTTATTTCTTCATTAACCGAAATAGTTTGATTACATTCCTTAATAAGTCATTAAAATAATAGTTTATTCTATAAATAATAAACTGCCCAATAATCACCTTACATATAGTTAAATTAAGATTTATTAGTTCTTGAACAATCATTAAGTTAAAATTTCACTTAATTGTTTCCCTTGGAAACAATTATTAACTTTCTTGTTAATATTTCAATTTCTTATGTATTTGAACATAAGTTGTTATTATAAACATCGTTTTAATATTTCTGTATAAAACAAGTCATAATCATCAATTTATTTTAAACTTTCTATTTAAAATTAAAACTTTGATTCAGTTAAGAATAATAATTTAATTACTTAAAATACGTTAATTCGCCTAACGGCGAATTAATATCTCAAAACGATGGATTCATACCATATGTTGCCAATTACTTAATCAATATTGCGTATTTATTAAAACAAGACGATTCGGTTCAATAATAATCACCTATTAAACAATCGCTCTCTAACATAATATAATAATATAAATTGGAATAAACAAACAATATGTGAACAACAAATAATATACAACTTATTTGGGGAATCCGGTTTGATTCCTCCAACCTGTTCTTCTCTGCACAACAGTTTATAATATCGTTTAACACTAATATATGAAATATCATGCATTCGAATGGTTATTTTATAAACACAGACAAACAAGCAACCAATAAATAAATAAAAATCATCCATAGCATCCATTCAGCTAATTAATTATAAATATTAATGATATGAATTTAACACATCGCAGTATTTCAGAAGTGTGAGAATTAACTCACATTTTTTGTTATCGACGATGCTGCGTTGCTTTATATAGTTTCAAACTGGCATTTGAAACTAGATAAAATTCTAGTGATCTCTGAATCACTCCATTCCAGTTTGTATACGTCGGCACCGTCGATACGGTCTCATAGGCACTTGTTTCGTCCAATTCTGATAATTAACAAGCGAGTTATACATTAGAAAATGTTCAATGGGTATTATATAATTTAAACAAATCAATTCCCTTTTAATTAAAATAATTAATTAGCTCATAAATTTATTATTACCATTAACCACTATGATTAGTCAAGCGGTTTCTCTTGCACATCAGGCTCAAACTCGGTATCACGATCCTCTTTATTCACCTTCAGCTTATGATTGGAACCTCAATCTGTTTTGGCTTTAAACAAAAAATTCTGATCATTAAAATGATTATTTTTAACCAATCCTTAACTAATTAACTTAACCTTAAAACTGAATAGTAGGTTATAATTACCTTAAATTAAAAGGTCCACGTCACCTTAAAGAAACTCGTTTCCTTTTTCTCCATCGGGTCCAAACCCGATTGTCCCTTCTTCCTCTTTTCCCCCCTTTTTTCCTTTTATAAAATCTCATACCTTTTCTTGCCCTTCATCAATAACTGCACCACCACTGGTGAGCTTCAGGCAGCCGCTCCCCTTCCCTCTGACGCGTCAATGACAGAACCACCGCCACAGACTAACATCCTCGACCCCGGTAGCCCACAGCTAGTTCATGATTCAAAATAAGCGTACACAGATCCAAGAATTTACATAGTACAACACTCCTCTGTTCATCCTTTCACCGTGGGCCAACCCTAGAACCGGACCCCACCAGTCCACCACCAACACCTCCGCTGTCCCTCCAGCTTTCACCTCAGACCCTCGACAGAACCTCCGATGGTCCACAGTCCATCCATCATCAAAAAACCCGAACCCATTCTCAATAAACCCACACAGAAAAATGTATTTGTTTAACTCGTTGGATCGCCACTCTCAAACTATCGGACCTCCTCAGACCAACTCCTCGATGACCGCCACACTTCAGCCTTCCTCCTCGACCAAACCTTGTCCCTTTCGATGGTCTACGGACCCCATACGAACACAAAAACCAAACTTGACCTCAATAAAACAACACAGTAAAACCCACCCCATTCTACTGCTATATTCTACGACCATACGCAACCGACGACCACCAGAACTCCACCAGAATAACCATTGGACCTCCTTCTACCTTCACCTGAAACAGATCCGGCCATCTCCCCTATCTTCGCCATAATCATCACTTACTTTCGCTTCACCGGTCAAAAGAAAAGATCCCCAAACTTTGATCGCACCATGTAATTTATGTATGAATTGGAAGCTTTAGACTAGCAGCAAACAACCATATACTTCTTTTAATTTATAAACACTTTATAGAATTGTTATTGAATTTTAATGTGGGATTATTTATTGAAGAATTTGGGTCTAAAGCAAGAAGAAAAGAATGGGAAATTGATTTGGGAATTAGGTTGTCACGATAGGGTATTATAAAGGGAAAAATATGAATTTTTAATTATATTATTTATTATATATTTTAATCTGATTTGGCTGACGATATTTATCTGACGTGACTGACGATTTTTATTCGTACCTATCGCAATTTCAAACTCTGTTGATTGACTACCGTGATCGCATACGAACTCCAATCGTAATGGAAATGGACTGCATCGTATAATTCGACGATACGGTTCTAATGAATCTTGTTTCGCCGAATTCCGAGTCCGTTAGTGAAAATAGCGCTGGTTCGAGCCAAAACGGTCGATTTATTTACATTTTATTTTGCCACGCTCACAGAATAACTCTGTTTGACGTGCAACTTGAAATATAACAAAAATTTGTTGTTACGGTCCCAATAAAGTTTGTTTCGCTGAAAACAGAGGTCGTTTGAATAAACTCTCTTTTAAAAGGTCCAATTTGAATGAGAATAAACCAATTTTAAAATACTTCAATATAGTAATATAAAAATATTATCATTGGCCATACTCAAGCAGAATTTCATATATTTTCAAAATAAAATATTGTGGGTTGAATTCTGAGCCAAAACGATATTAAATAAATCAAAAATCCTTTATTTTTATCAAATTAATCGCTATAATATATAATCGAATTCCATAGTGACTTTTTGAAAATTTGATTTGGCCATAAAAAAAATTTACATTATGAAAATTCGATTTTTCTGCTTCATTAGAAAGATATTATCAAGTGGGTTCAAACGTTTCTTGTTTCGAAGAAATCCGACTTGTTTTGCATCCTATACAACCAATTGAAGTTCAAAATGCTATATTACGAACTACCGCGCCGCTGCAATTCGTTATATAATTAAAATTATAATTTAAACGTTCAAGCAGCGTTTATAATCGAAATTGTAAATGAAAAAAAATCAAATATAAACTTTATATAAATCTTCTCATATTACCAAATTATATAATAATGCAAATTCAATCAATTTCGACTATTTCGAAATTAAATTATTATTTATATTAATTAAACCAATATATTCAAATTTATTAGTTTCAAACCATTTAAAAATCCAAATCGACATTTAAACCAAATTTAAATATTAAATTAAATAGTCAAAAATCTTGGTCGTTAAATTCCTTCCCCCTTAAAATAATTTCGTCCCCGAAATTTGCTGAGGTAAGAAGAATGCTGCAAACCCATTATATTTCAAAAATATATTTTAGCTAAAATCTTCACTTTCAAAATTTTTAATCAAACTAATCCAAATAATTTTAATCAAAAACAAATTTATACTTATCAACAAAAATTTCGAAAATTTTCTAACACCTTAAATTTTGGTAGAGTCTCCCCTATACGGAGGAACATCTGCAATATTGCAAGAACAATATTTATATATACCTCGACCAGCATAGTCGGAAAAAGAGAAAAATCCAATTCAAAACCCAAATGAAAACAAAAAATTCATATTTTGTGTAGGCGTACCTTTCTCGAACGTTATTATGCAATAAGCGATAAACAATTAGCGAGCCTGCTCAATTACTATGCAGCTCCAATCAGACTGGATTCAGTTAATTGTAGAATCTTCTTGGACATTTTTTTTTAAAATAAATTAGCTCTTCTACACCTACTCTCAATTCTAATGAACTTCATTAGTTTCAAAACAATATGAAACGACCCGGGTTTCTGGTTGATTAATTTTAAAATATTTAATATGGTTATAAATACTGAGTTGATAATATAAATGGAATTTTATATTGAAGTTATCGATTTACTAATCGATTTCGATTTGATATCGAATATATTAAATTATCGTAATACGAAAATAGTAATAATTGAAATTAAAATTTAAAACTGTATCGAAAAGGATTCAGATAATCAATATCAATTATAATTGAATAGGAACGATAATAATAATTAATTATTTTCGAAGAATTTGTTTGTTTCAGATTTAATTTATCGATTTAAATTAATATCTTCTCTAGACGATCAAATAAGGCCTTAGAACATGTCCCAGTGAGTCCGGAATATGGGAATAACCCTAAAAACATCGGTTGTTGGGTTCAGAAAGGAGTTCGGAATCATGAGGTATTTTAATTAAAGGATACCGGTTCAAAACAAATTAAAATAAATAAAATAGAATACCTTCCTTCCTAAGCTAAAACCTTTCCCTGATAAATCCTATCCAGTAAACACCTACTTTCTGTTTCTTAACTATGAAGTATCTTCTTCTATAAATTAACTACACTTCCCCTTATTCCATCCTGCAAAATGAAAATCAAATAAATGAAAAGCTTCAAACTCGAAGTTGCTCTTATTCCTCTTACCAAATTGTAAAACAACGATTTCTCCATTCAAATTAAAAATCGAAACCCAGCTTCCTCCCCTCAACGCATATACCAAATCTTTCCATCGAATAGAAAGAGAAAAATTATCAGAATGATGTTACGATTTGGATATTCGTGATTTGGAGTACTAGTCGAATACCGCGATGATGCTGTTGGAGGATTGACATCGAAAGAAGAAGATTGAACTCGCGATTCACGATTTGGGTCCAACTGATTTCCGAAGCTCGACCAAGGACTAGAGACGCTCGCGATCTTCAAAAAGGGGCAGAGCTCGTGTTTGTGCAACTGAATGGGGGAGTTAATCTGAAGGGTCGCGATGTAATGGGGGAGATGTCTGAAGTCGTTGCGGTGTCAGGATTTGTCGAGACTCTTGGAGATGTTATGCGTTGAAATGTTGCGATTTGAATTTAGGGTTATTGGGTTTCACAGAGTTCATTTGGTTGACTGGCGTGAGTAGTTCAAAGGAGTATGCGATTAGGTTTAAGGGTAGTGTCGATGTGAGAGGAGCAAGCGATGGGAAGGTCAGGTCTAATTGAAATAGTAAGGATTTAGTGGATCTCGTGATAATGGGGTTCAATTCATGTTACTGTAGCCGCTGAGAAGATGAAAACCTCGATTGGTAAGGAGGTTCAAAGTTTTGGTTATGTAAAGGTTCGAGATTTTTGGTACAACTATATGGCATGCATGGATTTAGTTTTTAAACAAAGGCGGCAGCTAAGGTAAACAAGTATGAAGAAGTAGTGGCCTAGAAACCTTTTGTTATAAAGGATAGTGATTAAGGTAACATTTTTGTTAATTAAATTAATTTAGAATGTTTATTTGTATATATATATTCAAACTCATAGGGAAAAATAAATAAATAAGATATCATATCCATTCTAAGTCCAAAAATCATGATAACTGTCGCATGGATTCATAGCTGTGAAATTCACATGCTAGAGTTGATTGGGATTCGATTTGAAGTCGGAATGGATAGCAAAATAAAATAACCCCGGTGAGTAAATCTCACTCATATTTTGTTTAAATTTATTTTTAATGTTAAAAATAAATAATTGTTGGTTGCTTTAATGCGTTGAATATGATTGTGACTATTATATAAATATACATTAGTTATTTAAGGTTGGTGTTTGTGGCTATTATATAGATATTGATGGTTGGATTCCCGCAGTATCATTAGCGGATGCCCGTAGTATCATTAGCGGATGACCATATACGCCCCACGCTATGATAGTGGATGACCTTCTAAACCGTGATATCCTGCCTCGAAGTAGGATAGGTATTATTTATGTTGGCTAACGTCTGTGGATGCAGGAAAACAAGTTGGAGGGATCCAACTGGATTCCTCAAAATTATCATTATTTGTTTGTTTTCACATATATTATCATATGTGATGTGTTGGTTGATAATTGAGTGGTTTGATTGTTTAAATATCACTGGGCCCAAAATGTTGATTTATAAAAATATCATAAAAAGGATATTACGAGATATAAATGGAAATTTCTATTTTTCTAAAAATAGAATTTGAATTTTGAATGGGCTATAAAGATATTAACTTGTTTTGAATAAATTAAACAAGTATTGGATTTATAAACGATGTTTATAAATTAAATAATACAGGAAATTGAAGTAGTGAATTGATAAACGATGTTTATAAATTAAATAATACAGGAAATTGAAGTGGTGAATACAGGAAATTGAAGTAGTGAATTTATAAATGATGTTTATAAATTAAATAACGCAGGAAATTGAAGTAAAATTTTAAACAGTGTTTATAAATAAAGTGGAAAAATTATCATTGGATAATCTGAATCTTTAACCTCAAATGTGAATTTAAAAATAGAAATGGGGAAATCGTTTTAAAAAAATAAACGATGGAATTTATTCTGATGTTCAGAGTATAAATTGAACTAAAATAAATCTGTAAAGATTTATGATTTGAATTCGATTAATTCAAATTTATTCAAATAGAAGTTAAATTGAATATGGAAATAAATTGGGTGTTATATATAAGTTACTATAAATAGAAATTTCCAAAATAAGATTTCGTTTTTATTAGATTTCGAAATATACTTGTTTGAATATAAAATAAGGAAATTTATAAAATGATGTTTATAAATATAATGAATTAATTATCAAGTGATAATCTGAATATTTAAATTCAAATATGAATTTAAAAATAGGATTTGAAATCATTCAAAAGGAAACAACGGTTTTATTCTGCAATTCGGAATATCAAAGGGATGGAGTTTCAAATAGAAGTTTGAAAAGGGAACTTGTTTTAATATATGAAACAAGGAAGTTGAATTTATAACTAGTGTTATAAACTTGGTGAAATAATTATCATTTGGATAATTTAAACCGTTTAAATTCAAGTAAGAATTTACAAAGTGAAATTGGAAAACGTGTTGAAAATAGGATAACTGATTATATTCCGGAATTTAGAATATAAGCTTAATTGAGAAGAATTCAACGGGTTTATAATTGAAATTCGATTATATCGAATTTTATGAATAATTTATTTATAAAAGGAATTGGAATTAAATATAGAAGATCGAAGTATAAATAAATGTATAACCGAGTAAGGAAAAATCAGCGATTATAGATAATCAGAATTTTTGAGTTGAATTAGGAAAATTGGTTTGATATATATTAAAAATATATTAGAATGGGGTTGAATTTATTTTAAACGAAGTTTAAAAGTTTATATAATTGAAACGAACTCGCCGCAGCGCGGTAGTTTGTAAATTGGCGTTTCGAACTTCAATTGAGTATATAGAACTCAATTTAAGTCGGAATTCTTTGAAACAAGAAACACCAAAACCGAATTGATAATAGTTTTCTAACGGAAGAGAAAAATCTGGATTTCGTTTGATAGATTTTGAGTTATGTCAAAATCATATTTTCAGTAAAGTAGTGCCAAAATCGTTTAAAAACCATAATGGTTTATATAAATAAATATAAGGATTTTTAAGCAAATAAAATCCGAATTTCCATTTGAAAAATCTAGACTTGAGTTATAAAGTAAATATGAACTTGAGTGGAATAAGTGGATTGATTTTTGAAACAAAATCACTTATTTATTTTTGAGTAGAATTAACTAAGTGGAAGAATAATTTGTTAATCGAATTTTAGATCGAGATATTTCTTTTGATAAGTAAATGAGACTTGTGAATTTCATATTCGAAATCGAATATGAAACCTGAAATGAAAATGGAACTCAATTGATTTATAAGCAAACTAAAAATACATACGAATATGATATGTTCAAATAACAAGTGAGGTAGGCTAATAAGCTAATTAAAGAATAAATGGGCGAAACTGAATTCAAACGATTAGGTTGAGTTGAATTGAATTGAAACCAGGTGAACATGTGTTAGACAGGTATGGGATGAAGTGTATGAAGATTATACTTCGTGTGCTCGACAATAAAGTACACATTTAAATTCCATATGAGGTTTTATGCGTAGAATCAGCAAGCCACTTGGCCTTTTGATTTTCTTTTTGAATGGAAAGGGCCTAGAGAGGCGAGTTGAGGTTTGAACTATTTGTCGGTACAAAGGAGGTTATGGCGAATTTTTCCGAAAATTTAAGGAGTTAGAATATTTTTAAGGAAATTTGATAGTTAGAAATCAATGTATCGATATATATAGAATTCGATAAGGAAATGAACTTAAAAATAGAATATTATAAACAAAAAGGAAATCTATAAATTAGATTTGTTAAAAATAGAAAGAGAAGCGTATACGTGTTTTAGAAATGGAAAATTGGTTTAATATGGTGTTGATTATTCGAGCTAGCGGTCTTGTCTGTTTTGAAGTTAATAATATTTTCAGTCAAGATCTGAGAGGTAATTATACCCCAACCCGTTTGATTTTATTATTAGCTGATAAATAGCAAGATTCAGTCTCGAAGAGAAATGTTCAAAGAAATTTAGTCGAATGCAGTAATTTGGGTTGTTGTAGCGATGTTTTACATAACATTCGTTTTAACCCAAGGAAGTGAAATTTTGGAAATATAATAATAAATATTTCCTAAGTATAGAAATGAATGGCCATGAAAGAGATAAGTAATTGGAATATTTTCCAATTATTAATAGAAGAAATTTCTAAGTACAGAAATAAAAGAATGCGATATATGGAAATGTTTTCCAAATAACGTAAGAGGCCAAGAAGATGATTATCGAAAATATCATGTTAACAAATATGGATAAGGAAATGTAGAAGTGTTTTAATTAATGAAATATTAATTTAAAAGGCCCAGTGATTTGTTTGATGCTTTGAATGAATGTTTGTTTTTCTTCGATAGTTAAATAACCGACTATCGAAGTGTTTGCCAATATCGTTGTCAATATGGAGAGACCGGTTGGATAATTATCCGTGAACCACTCCGTATCGGCAGTAACGTTGCGAATCAGATTATACGAAGAAAATCGAAGACGGAGTAAAGTGCAAGGGCTTTTTCTATTAATAGAAATTGTGCCTTCGGTTTTGTTCAGTTCCAGAATGAAGTGTATGGACGAATGTCTGACAGAGTATTTCCAATGTTCGCATATGTTGGTTTGTATAGATATATATGGTGGCGGAGGATTTATTCTCTTAGCATAATATCCAGAATGTATTTGTGCAAATCAATTAGTGATTAACGGATCTGACAATGTGGCATTCAAAGTGCTTGTGCTATCAATGAATGATAAGAAATCGTAGCCTCAAGCCTCGACAACCGGGGAATGACAAAAATCGGGCAGGTAGCATGGCTATGTGGGTCGCTCCCATTAGGGTGTACAATTACCTATCTAGAGAAATTCCATTTACTTCTTTAATCTATCGATGCTGTCCCATTTTGGGAAACGGTTGTTGGTCCCAACCGTTGGTGATATACATTCGATACACTCAAGCAAAATGATTAGTTGGTCATGTGTGGGCCGGGTTGCAAGATGTTCTTGTTGAACCCAGTGTATTCCTCTCTAGAGATACACTACCGGAAGGTGGTTCCATACCCTGTCATAGTCGGAATCGAATCTCCAATAAGCACCCTATGGTTTTTGATTTTATACTATGTATGTGGAGCGTGATATGCAAGCGTTCCGCTAGATTGTTATTTATTTGATTTAGACACTATTATAATATCACTGGATTTTCATATCAAAGTGTTTTGGGTTATAGTAAGATAAAAACCGTCCATGTTTATGTGTGGGCTGGTCTTATTATTATCTTTTCTTTCGAAAGGATTTTGAAAGTTAAATAAATGGTTGGAGTTTACTCACACCAGTCCCATGACTGACCCAGAGTTTATTTTGTTTTTTTTCCCTAAAGTCTTGGGTGCCCAAATTTGTATGGCAGTCAAGTAGTCGGGATTTTTATTTTAGATTCACTTGGAAGAGCTAGAAGCAGGAGGCTTCACCTGTTAGCTATAGACTATCATATTTCTGTTGTGTACTATGTTGTATCTGGAAACAGGTGTTTATAACTGTTCCAGGAATAACTGTTGTGCTCTGATAATGGTATGTATATACAGTTACTGATTTGTATTTCAAAAAGTTATGTTATTTAATATATTTTACTTGTTCCGCTGTGAGTTTGTGATCTTTGTTTTCTTCTATTCTAATATTTCTTTCTTTCTATTTCTCATCCTCTAACGTCTTTCTAATAATGATTCGTATTTCTGTGCAAATTTGGGTTGGATGTGTGGTGTTATTAGTCAACTCAGATAGTACGGATTTGCGGGCCATTACAGTTGGTATCAGAGCTTAGGTTGAGCGAATACCTAGGCTTTGGTGGCATGTGCTCATTAGAGATAGGGTCAGTCGAACCCTAGAATAAGCTGAGAGTATATATATATACACACACACACACGAGAGAACGTATTTGTTAATTGATATAAAAAAGTTGTTTTATATTATGTTGGCTAGTCTGCTGGGTGGTTTATGAATTCTGGTCAAATCGTGGGATGCCACGAAGTCGATAGGAATTTATAAACATTTAACAGAAAAATTTGACACAATATTGTTTTAATGTGGGTAAATGGAATAATTTTACCCAAAATTCTATTTTGATATGGAAAGAATAATTTTCTGAAATTATTATATTATATGGATGTGTTGATTGATATCATTATAATCAAATGAGATTATAAAATTGGAATGTTTATCTAAAACCAAATATAACTTGTATATAAATGATATATACAAATATGATGAATTAAAACTGAATTCAAAACCAGAATTTGGAATTTAAATCCTGGGAAGTTTGAAAATATTTTCGAAGTACATTAAATAATATAGCTTTTTTTGGGAAGGGTTTTTGAATAAAAATCATTTTTGAATGGATTTTTAAAGTGATAAAGCACTGAACTCACTTCAGTGCTGGGAAATAATTCTGATGATGACTGCAGCATCATTAATGTTCATTTTCGAGTTCTAAGTGACGAATGGCTACCTTAGAAAAGTTTTTGATGGAATTTGTTTGAAAGAAAACAAATGGTTAGAAATTCAAATGTTTTGAATTTGAAATGGAAATAAATATATGTATATATTTATGTGATTTAAAAAGGATCTGAAATAAAAACCCGGGGATTTGAATTCTGGAATTTAAATTTAAATTAAGCAAGTTAAATGAATCGAAGTAAGTGAATGAAAACCAAAAGCTTTGGTCGAACTAAATTTGTAGAGATATAAAATGTTGAGTTTCAACATAAGTAGTTTTTGAAAAGTTCATGGGTTTGCAACACTTTTTCTACCTTAGTAATTTCGAGGACGAAATTCTTTTAAAGGGGAAAGAATGTAACGACCCGGATTTCTTGATGATTAATTTTAAAATATTTAATATGGTTTTAAATATTGAGTTGATAATATAAATGGAAGTTTATATTGAAGTTATCGATTTAATAATCGGTTTCGATTTAATATCGAATATATTAAATTATCGTAATACGAAAACGGTAATAATTGAAATTAAAATTTAAAACTGTATTGAAAAGGATTCAGATAATCAATATCAATTCTAATTGAACAGGAACGATAATAATAATTATTTATTTTCGAAGAATTTGTTTGTTTCAGATTTAATTTATCGATTTAAATTAATATCTTCTATAGACGATCAAATAAGGCCTTAGAACATGTCCCATTGTATCCGGAATATGGGAATAACCCAAAAAACAATGGTTGTTGGGTTCAGAAAGGAGTTCGAAATCATGGGGTATTTTAGTTAAAGGATACCAGTTCAAAACAAATTAAAATAAGTAAAATATAATACCTTCCTTCCTAAGCTAAAACCTTTTCCTGATAAATCCTATCCAGTAAACACCTACTTTCTATTCCTTAACTATGAAGTATCTTCTTCTATAAATTGTGACACCCCATCCATTAAGGTCACTCACAAAGGGAATGCCTTAATTTTGGTGGAGCGTTTATTGTGTATAGAACAGAAAAGTGAACAAGACAGCTAAATATATTGGTATTTGGAAAATAAAAACCACTTTTATTGCAGTGGAGAAATAGTTTGGTTACATCACATCAAAAACCAGCTACAAAACCAAATACACTTATTATCCATCTTGACAAATAAGTTCTGAGTACATAAAATAAATGACATAACCCCAATATAAAATAGCCATAAATAAGATAGGATGAACTTAACTTCAGCAATCCAAGCAACTTCCAAAAGAAAGAGATAAATTTGTCCAAATCAAGCTCCACTAGTACTAGTCCCACCCTGAGCACCTGGAAGGGGGGAAGGAAGAAAAGAGGTGGAAACAAAAGGGGAGTCAGACATAAAGTCTGGCGAGTGCAATAACTTTAACAATATAATCATTAAAGTAACTAGGATAAGACATAAGCTGGAAAATAAAGAAATGAACATGAACAAATGGGCATGACAGATCAAAACAAAGGAAATAAGATGAACAAAGATAACGTTAAAGACGCACCTAATCACTATAAGATAATTACTACATTGCACCACACCAAACACCCTAAAAGTTGATCCCGCCTACAAAACTTAATAATGATAATGGTACTTTCGTGTACCCCTAGCTGTCTTCATAGGTGCCGTCTGCCCCTATCTCCACAAGGTGTAATCACTACCCCCATTATCGGCTCCCTAACTTGTAGATACCCGTGATGGCCCCACAGTGGGGTGTATCACTCCCCAAAGTGGCAACCCAATACCACAAAAAATGCACGTCTTATATCTACACGATGCAACAACGTCTTACCTACCAGCCCTGGGCCACACACGCACATGACCCCGTTGGACTTGCGTTGCCACCGCTAACCCGTTTTGACCTCTTACAATCAAACCCGGGTATGCGTGTCCCATCCTCGACTTGGGTCGAGCCCACAAAGATACTTAATGGGTTACTGGTTTGAAAAGGGCCCCCATGTATGACACAAGCTTTCCACCTACGCTTGGTCCCCTCTAAGGTTTTCCCCACTTAACCCCATTCTAATTCATGTCTTCTTACATGTTTCAATCTTGGTTAAGTGCATCTAATCGTATTTCACATGCCACCCAAGGCACCCTCTTAATTTCACATGCCACCCAAGGCACCCACTTAACTGATATACACGTAAATGTGTATATTTTATCCGCTTATTTATCTTATTTTCCCTTTAAAATAATTGATACTTTGTATTTATAGCTGTATTTTCAGATTGTTGACAAGAAGCATGGTTTAAAGCATTTGATGGATAAAGCATGAAGAATTTGCTTAAAAAGAGTGAAGTTTAAAATTGCTAAAGCTTGAAGAGTCTAAAGCTTGAAGAACGGTTGCAATTATATTCCAGTTAAGAAGATTTGGCTCAATAAAGACTCAAACTGCATTCACATTAGCTCATTTGGAAGGCCTCTTACTCATGTTGCGTTCACACTAGCCTATTTGCTAGACCACTCACTCTAAAGCTGCGTTCACACTGGCTTATTTGTTATTTGGGTTATTTCTTTAGTCCCACATTATGTAATTAGCTAGCTAGCCTTTGTCATATCAGCTATAAATACATTGTATCTTAGTCTTGTAAGAAAACACATTAGGTTTTATTCTGTAATTCTCTTCTTGGAATAAAATCATTCTCTCCCCTTCTTTTTACTTTTTGTTTATTTTATTTATGTTCATGTTATTTATTTTCTTTTTCTCTTCTTCTTTAGCTATGTCTAGCTAATCCCCTTTGATTAGGGGGTGATGACGCTGATAGTATGATTCAATATGAATCACATAGCCAAAAGATGAGGACTGTATACATGTAGATCTGGATCTGAATTAAGGGTTAGATCCGAACCTTCATATTTTGTGTCGTTTAAGAGCTATGCTCCTTCACAGGGTATATTCGTGTTCGATCTAACGTTTATCAGATCTAGATCTAATTTTAGGGTTTTAGAAATTAATTAGTGAATCTGTCCTGATAGTCTATGGTTGTAGAGCTGAGCTCCTGCATAGGCTATGCTTGTCGTTATTTACATATTT
Source organism: Allium sativum (assembly GCA_030737875.1). Lineage (NCBI taxonomy): Eukaryota > Viridiplantae > Streptophyta > Magnoliopsida > Asparagales > Amaryllidaceae > Allium > Allium sativum. Next base: position 13,296,491 of record JASFAX010000033.1, read on the forward strand.
GTTTCTAAAAACCTATTATCGTTGATTCATGTTAGGGACAGAAACATGTATTAGATCTGGGTAATCTTTTGGCTATTGATGATTATGAATCTGATCTATGTCATTATCCCCTAATTGCTTTCACTTATTGTTAAAACTCTCTTTTATTTAATTTCTGCTATTTTCTTTGTTTTCCACCAATCAAAAGTTAGGGATAACTTGATTGGATTTATTAATAAAATAATTTAGTCCCAGAGTTCGACACCCTCTACAACAATCCTTGTTGTTTAGGAAAGCCGAACAGATTTTACAGTTGTTTACAACTGCATAATTTGTTCGCAAAACATTAACCCCCCCATGCCCCACTACATGTTTATTTGGTTAAGTGTTTCTTAATTCATTAACACCGTAACCTTGTAAAGACCTCCCACATTAGACTGGCATTTGTGGCTGCTGGATTTGCCAGGCGGGTCCGGGCAGTCTTACACCACAAACGAGCCTAACCTCGTGTCTTTACAACTGTTACGCATTTAATTCATGCCTTTGACCTCTCATATTAGACTGGCATTTGTGGCTGCTGGATTTGCCGGGCCGGTCCGGGCAGTCTTACACCATAAAAGAGTCTAACCTCATGTCTTCCGCGGGTTATTATTACACATCTTTATTTAACCCCAAAGTGGATTAATATCCCTATCCAAATTTGTAAATAAATTCCAAATATACTTATGTCCATAATTGTCACCTAAATTATGTCCATTTATTTCAGGTATATAAATTATACCAATTATTGCCTCAAATTAATTCTATGCCTTTTAAGGCCATTACATGCCAATTCTCAATATGTGTATATTCAATATTACCCGCATCGTCCCCACGTTGTTCGTTCGCTTATCATGACATATACATATACATATATATACATATACATATACATACACACACACACACACACACACACATATATATATATAAATATATATATATATATATATATATATATATATATATATTAGACTAGCAATTAGTCTAATGACATAAAAGGGAAGAAACATCGCAAATTTGCATAACACACAAAATGGATCTAAGTTACGAATAAGGATTACAACATATCTTGCATAAACTTTCTATTGTCATGAATCTAAACATAGACCTTAAGGTGTGAACTTGCAGGTATGAACATAGTTTTCACTCAAACTTGTGTAGGCCATAGTCACAAACTTGCATAAAACTATGTATGTCATAAATCTAAATCTAAAGGTGTAAACTTGCAGATATGTGAATCCAATTTCTACCTAAACTTGCATATAGTCACTTTATTTGGTTCACATGTAAACTTATGTACAATTCACATAGAAACTAGCATATAATCTACACCCAAACTTGCATATAAAATGATGTCAAACATGAATCAAGTTGAACATAGGTGATTGGGCATATACAAAGGAATCCACAACAAAAACTGTCATTATGAACAACTAGCATATATTCACAAAATATCACATTTTCCCAATGTTTCACAAACATAGCCATATAACCCAAATTATAACGCAACCCAATTAACTTGTTATTTATCTTATTAAAGAAATTGAACTCACAACTCAAAGAAGGTCTTGAGTTCTGGGATCTGTGTTCTGAAATTGATTTATCTCGCCTTTGAAGTAGACAAATTCGTTGTTGTTGATATAGACTTGAGTTGATTAGCTTTTCTTTGCTCCTAGTTGGTGGCGGCTACTCTAGGTTGCTGGGTGATAGCATGACGGCCATGGTTCTAATTTTGATTAGGTTTTAGGGTTTGAGTCTGCATGTATTTATATAGAATTTCAATTCAATTAGAGTCGACTGATGAACCTAGAGTTAACCACAACCATTCAGACCAGATCAGAACTATCCAGAAACCCTAGTGACTCAGCAACAAGTCACAAGTCATCAAAATTCAAATCTGGCGGGGGGGGGGGGGGGGCAGGTCGACCCCCAGGTCGACCTATAGGGGTGAGGTCGACACTAGGGTCGACCCCCTAGTCGACCTGGGCGGGAATTTTCCCGCCCAGCCCGCATCTGACTTCTATTTTGAATTTTGAATCCGGTTTCGAGCTGTTTGAATTTGTTTGAATTTCTGAAACTTCCGACAGCCATAACTTCTTCATACGAAGTCCAATTCACGCAAACTCGGACTCTATCTCAACTAGAATTCCGAGACGAACACAATGGCGTAATCCGTTTCCCTTGATTTCCACATTTAGAATTAATTATTCCTCAATTCGTTAGTTTTTGTTAACAGAAAACATGGGGTGTTACATTCTCCCCTCCTTAAAGGATTTCGACCCCGAAATCTTGAAGTTACGAAGAATACATATCCTACCATCCAATCGTCCATCTACTCAACCATCAAACACAGGCATCCATTGTCCTTAAAAGACTTCTAATGCTTTCATGTTTATATGCACAGTGTGTGTATATGTCCATATCTAATGCAAAATCAGGCGGTCTACTGATTTAGTTGACCTCCTTAATGCAAATTATGATAGTGTCATGCGTCCATTATGTATGCAAAAGATCCCTAATGATACTTATTATTTCAACATGCGTGCGCAACCATTCATCCGAATGCAACATCCATATGATAACACAACCATTATACATCCATTAATCTAAATAAGCACACATTTATATGCAGTATGAAAGTGATTGAGCCGATCTAGTGCCTAACGGGTGTGTATATGTATCCATGAGCAACCACTAGCAAACACTTGCATCCACTAGCATCCATTAATCATAACATGTTTCAAATACATGTTTACATCCATTGGTCTCTACCTAAGGATAAAGAATATGACCGAGGAGATATATTAAAAGGTATATACAAGCTTGAATAAACTTAAGGAAAAAAAGATCAAAGATGTACCCTAAAAAAGAAATGGGTATGCTGCACGTATTTTGGCCTCAGTCTCCCAGGTCGCGTCTTCTTCAGCGTCGCTCCATTGAACTTTGACAAGCTTAACTTCACGGTTACATAGCTTTTTGACTTCCATCCCCAAGATACGAGTTGGAACTCTCCTCACAATCGCTTCTCGTTCCACTTTGACTTCCTCTAGTATGCTTCGCTCCACAACTTCTGCCGACTCATGTAAGCACTTTCGTAGCTGAGATATATGAAAAACATTATGAACTTCAGCCAGTCTTTCAGGTAGCTTTACTCTGTAGGCCATCGTCCCAATCCTTTCTATGATAGGAAATGGTCCTACAAATCGTGGTGCCAACTTTCCTACGGACCCAAAGCGGATGACATTCCTCAAAGGAGATTTTTTAAGGAACACCTTATCCCCAACCTCAAACTCAAGGTCGGTCCTTCTCTTATCTGCGTAGGATTTCTGTCTATCTTGGGCAGTCTTCATTCTCCTTCGTATCAAGTCTACTTTCTATGAAGTCTCTCTAATCATGTCCGGCCCAAGTATACATTTATCTGCGGACTCCCACCAACAAGTTGGTGATCGACATGGCCTTCCATATAAGGCTTCGAAGGGTGCCATGCCTATAGTGGCTTGGTAGCTATTGTTATAAGCGAATTCCACCAAAGGGAGATGATCCTCCCAAGATCCTCCAAAGTCAAGAATGCATAGTCTCAAAAGATCTTCCAGTACTCTGTTCATCCTTTTCGTCTGACCATCGGTTTGAGGGTGATAGGATGTGCTTAAACATAGCCATGTGCCTACAGCCTCTTGCAAACTCCTCTAGAACTCGCTTGTAAAGATAGGGTCTCGATCACTCACTATGCTGGAGGGTATCCCATGGAGTCAAACTATCTCATTAAGATAAATAGAGGCTAAAGACGAGGCGGTCCTCTTACTCTTGATAGGTATAAAATGAGCGCTTTTCGTGAGCCTGTCCACTATTACCCAAATACCGATATTGCCCCTTCTTTACCTAGGCAACCCATCAACAAAGTCCATCGAGATGCTTTCCCATTTCCATTGCGAAACTTCTAGAGGATGAAGCAAACCGCCAGGCTTCTTCTCCTCCGCCTTGACTTGCTGGCATATAATGCATTTCGAAACAAATTCAGCTACATCCCTCTTTATGCCATTCCAAAAGAAAACTCTTTTGATATCTTTATACATCTTGTCTCCACCGGGGTGTATGGTCATCTTGGAATGGTGTGCTTCTTCCAGAACCATCTTCACCAAATCTCTTGCTTGCGGGAGGCATAGTCTTCCATCCCATCTCAACCAACCCTTATCATCAATAGAGTATCTATTGAGGTGACTAGAAGTCTATCCCCTAATCAGCTTATCTATCACATCAACTAGCTGAGGGTCTTCACGTTGCGCGGTTCCTATTGAGTCCAACAAAGTAGGTTGCACCTCTAGCATTGCCATCAAGCCAGTCACATAATCAACAGAGGGTCTAAAATCAAAATTTTCTATGTACTCCAAACTTTGCCTTTCTACAAAGAGAGGAATTAAGGTCAGCTTCTTTCTACTTAGGGCGTCTGCTACTACATTGCCCTTGCCAGGAGTATAGGAGATCTCAAAGTCGTATGAGGCGAGAAACTCCATCCATCTTTGCTGCCTTAGATTGAGGTCTTTCTGCGAGAAAAGGTACTTAAATGATTTATGGTCAGTATACAACTTAAATTTCTCACCTAAGAGATAGTGGCGCCAAGACTTAAGCACAAAAACGATGGCTGCTAACTCTAGATCGTGGGTTGGGTAGTTTTTCTCATGCACTTTCAAATGCCTTCCACCATAAGCTACTACCTTCCTCTCTTGCATCAAAACATCGCCTAGTCCCGTACCGCATGCATCTGTGTATACCATAAACATCTTGCTCCCATCTGGTAATGTCAAAACTGGGCTGTTGTCAGGGCCCTCTTCAACCATTGGAAAGCGACTTCGCAATCCAAATCCCAAGTGAAAGTCAGGTTTTTCTTCGTTAACCTTGTAAGTGGAGCTGAAATTTTCGCAAAGTCTTTAATGAACTCGCGATAAAAGCCTGCTAGTCCAAGAAAACTTCGGACTTCGGTTGCATTCTTTGGAACCTTCCAATCCTGGATCGCAACTACTTTTGCAGGGTCCACAGCTAACCCTTCTTTGGACACCATATGCCCAAGAAATCTTACTTCTTCCCTCCAGAAGTGGCACTTGGAGAATTTTATTTTTAACTGACGTGCACAGAGAGTATCCATGACTTCCCTTAAATGCAAAGCATGCTCTTCCTCATTCTTCGATAAAATCAGAATATCATCTACGAAGACCACCACGAATTTATTGAGAAATTCCCGGAACACTCTATTCATCAAATCGACGAAATAAGCAGGTGCGTTTGTCAAGCCGAAAGGCATGATGAGCCATTTGAAGAAACCATCCGGGGTTCTGAACGCGGTCTTATCAATGCTATCTTCAACCACTCTTAGCTGATGAAATCCGGTAGCCAGATCTAATTGGGAGAAAGCTGTTGCACCTACAAGCTGATCGAACAAATCGTCTATTCTTGGCAGTGGGTGCCTATTCTTCTTGGTTAGCTTGTTTAGCTCTCTACAATCAACGCATAGGCAAAGTGAACCGTCCACTTTGGTTGCGAACACCACTGGAGCACCCCATTCAGAAATACTCCCCCTTATAAACCCTTTTTCTAGCAGCTCCTTAACTTGCTTGCTAAGCTCCTTTCTCTCCCTTGGAGCCATGTGTCTAACGGGTAAAGCAATGGGTTTTGCGTTATCAACTAGGTATATGCGGAAGTCTATCTCCCGCTTTGGAGGCAAGCCCTCTACTTCCTCAAAGACATCCGAGTATTCACGGACCACTCTAACAGACTGCAAATTCTCAACGGACGCGTCAAGCGATTCTAGATAACTTAGCATAACAGAATTCATGGGATTACAAGAGATTTCGAGAGTGTTTCCTGAGCGAGTCATAAGCCTAACCTATCTCCTTTCACAATCTAGGACGGCTCCATTACTGGATAACCAATCCATGCCCAGAATTAAGCCATGGCCCGTGAAGTCCAAAACATAAGCATCACATCTAGACCCAACGCTAAGTATAGAAATTTACAAATCCAAACAAATCATCGACAAATAGGCTAAGCCCCTAATTGGATTTGAAACAACTAAGGGATCCTGTACTATACTAGTGTTTAGGTGTAGTGACTCAACTAAAGCAGTAGATATAAAAGAGTGCGATGCACCAGAATCAAAGAGTGTGTGAACAGGATGATCAAAAAGATAAACTAAACTTTCAACAGAAATCGTTCTACCTCGTTCTTGCAGCGGTGGGGCCACGAGAGCCTGGACCTGCCCCCTTGCCTGCCCAGGTACCATGAGAGCCTGAATATGCCCTCCAGAGGTAGTCCCTGCCCTCTGCCCTTTCTTTGGGCAGTCCCTAATCAGATGTCTTACCTCGCCACAGTGGAAACAACCAGTCTTCTTCTTCTTCCTACAGTCTTTACTCAGATGGCCTGGTGTCACACAGTTAAAGCATCTTTTCTTTCCCTTGCCATTGTTGTCTTTACCACCCTTCTTGTTCTGCTGTTGCTATTGTGGTTTCTTTTGATCCCCTTTCTTCTCAGGTGCCCTATTGGCATTGGCGCCTTTCTCCTCTTCATGAATAAGCGCCATGTCAATTAGTCTCTCAAAGGTGGCCCCCATAGGGATGTGGGTCATAGCTAACCCATGTAGCGGCTTGTTCAAACCCTTAACAAATCTCAGGGCCTTCTTTTCGGGTGTATTCACCAAGTCCAAGCCAAATCTCGCCAACTGATTGAACTTATTGACGTACTCTTTCACTGATAGATTTCCCTACCTCAATGCCAAAAACCTTTCCATGTATAGATTCTCTTCGGCCCGTGAGAGAAACTTTGCCTCAAACCTACGCCTGAAATCCGGCCATGTATCAACTGGACGCTCTCCATTAGTGACCTCCCACCAAAACGAGGCCTCATCCTTCATTAACCAGGCAACTAACTGGACCTTTCTTCTATCTTCTACCTCAAAGATTCCAAACAATTCTTCCACCTCATTAAGCCAATTTCGAGCTTCAACAAACGTCTCCAACCTATGAAAAAGTTTTCCGTCCATTGCCCGAAAGTCCTTGCATATCTTTGCGAAAGTATCAACACGGGGAGGAGGAGGAGGAGGACCATTTGCTGGGCCTGCGACATTGGCCCTAGCTTCCAGATACCTTCTAAACCATCCCGGTATCGGTATCCCCTCGGGTATCTCAGGAATTCCATACATGCTGAAAAGAAAATGAAGAGATTCAAATGGAGAATTCGAAAGAAAGATATACGGCTCTTGGGGTTTATGTTTTTAAAATAATTTTTTCTCTTAAAAATACTTTCCTTAAAACATATTTTTGAAAGTATTTCTTTATAAAATGCTTTTTTGAAAAATAGTTTTTCAAAATATCTTATCTGTTCTGGTAACCTTTAGCTCTGATACCACGTGTGACACCCCATTTCCATTAAGGTCACTCACAAAGGTAACGCCTTAATTTTGGTGGAGCGTTTATTGTGTATAGAACAGAAAAATAAACAAGACATATAAATATATTGGTACTTGGAAAATAAAAACCACTTTTATTGCAGTGGAGAAATAGTTTGGTTACATCACATCAAAAACCAACTACAAAACCAAATACACTAATTATCCTTCTTAACAAATAAGTTCTGAGTACATAAAATAAAAGACATAACCCCAATATAAAATAGCCATAAATAAGATAGGCTGAACTTTACTTCAGCAATCCAAGCAACTTCCAAAAGAAAGAGATAAAGTTGTCCAAATCAAGCTCCACTAGTACTAGTCCCACCCTGAGCACTTGGGGGGGAAAGGAAGAAAAGAGGCGGAAACAAAAGGGGGGTCAGACATAAAGTCTGGCGAGTGCAATAACTTTAACAATATAATCATTAAAGTTACTAGGATAAGGCATAAGCTAGAAAATAAGGAAATGACTGTGAACAAATGGGCATGACAGAGCAAAACAAAGGTAATAAGATGAATAAAGATAACGTTAAAGGCACACCTAATCACTATAAGATAATTACTACATTGCACCACACCAAACACCCTAAAAGTTGATCCCATCTACAAAACTTAATAATGATAATGGTAGTTTCGTGTACCCTAGCTGCCTTCATAGGTGCCATCTGCGCCTATCTCCAAAAGGTGTAACCACTACCCCTATTCGATCGGCTCGCTAACGTGTAGATACCCGTGCTGGCCCCACAGTGGGGTATATCACTCCCCAAAGTGGCAACCCGATACCACCAAAAATGCACGGCTTATATCTATACGATGCAACAAAATCTTACCTACCAGCCCGAGGCCACACACACACATGACCCTGTTGGACTTGCGTTGCCACCGCTAACCCGTTTTGACCTCTTACAATCAAACCCAGTACACGTGTCCCGTCCTCAACTTGGGTCGAGCCCACAAAGATACTTAACGGGTTACTGGTTTGAAAAGGGCCCCATGTATGAAACAAGCTTTCCACCTATGCTTGGTCTCCTCTAAGGTTTTCCCCACTTAACCCCATTCTTATTCATGTCTTCTCACATGTTTCAATCTTGGTTAAGTGCATCTAATCGTATTTCAAATGCCACCCATGACACCCTCTTAATTTCACTTGCCACCCAAGGCACCCACTTAACCCCCCATGTCCCACCACATGTTTATTTGGTTAAGTGTTTCTTAATTCATTAACACCGTAACCTTGTAAAGATCTCCCACATTAGACTGGCATTTGTGGCTGCTGGATTTGCTGGGCGGGTCAGGGCAGTCTTACACCACAAACGAGCCTAACCTCGTGTCTTTACAACTGTTACGCATTTAATTCATGCCTTTGACCTCTCACATTAGACTGGCATTTGTGGCTGCTGGATTTGCCGGACGGGTCCGGGTAGTCTAACACTACAAAAGAGTCTAACCTCGTGTCTTAGGCGATTTATTATTACACATCTTTATTTAACCCCAAAGTGGATTAATATCCATATCCAAATTTGTAAATAAATTCCGAATATACTTATGTCCATAATAGTCACCTAAATTATGTCCATTTATTTCAGGTATATAAATTATACCAATTATTGCCTCAAATTAATTGTATGCCTTTTAAGGCCATTACATGCCAATTCTCAATATGTGTATATTCAATATTACCCCCATCGTCCCCACGTTGTTCGTTCGCTTATCATGACATATATATATTAGACTTGCAATTAGTCTAATGACATAAAAGGGAAGAAACATCGCAAATTTGCATAACACACAAAATGGATCTAAGTTACGAATAAGGATTACAACATATCTTGCATAAACTTTGTATTGTCATGAATCTAAACATAGACCTTAAGGTGTGAACTTGCAGGTATGAACATAGTTTTCACCCAAATTTGTATAGGCCATAGTCACAAACTTGCATAAAACTATGTATGTCATAGATCTAAATCTAAAGGTGTAAACTTGCATATATGTGAATCCAATTTCTACCTAAACTTGCATATAGTCACTTTATTTGGTTTACATGTAAACTTGTGTACAATTCACACAGAACTAGCATATACTCTACACCCAAACTTGCATATAAAATGATGTCAAACACGAATCAAGTTGAACATAGGTGATTGGGCATATACAAAGGAATCCACAATAAAAACTGTCATTATGAAAAACTAGCATATATTCACAAAATATCACATTTTCCCAATGTTTCACAAACATAGCCATATAACCCAAATTATAACTCAACCCAATTAACTTGTTATTTATCTTATTAAAGAAATTGAACTCACAACTCAAAGAAGGTATAGAGTTCTGGGATCTGTGTTCTGAAATTGATTTAGCTCGCCTTTGAAGTAGACAAATTCATTGTTGTTGATATAGACTTGAGTTGATTAGCTTTTCTTTGCTCCTAGTTGGTGGCGGCTACTCTAGGTTGCTAGGTGATAGGATGACGACCATGGTTCTAATTTTGATTAGGTTTTAGGGTTTGAGTCTACATGTGTTTATATAGAATTTCAATTCAATTAGAGCCGTCGGATGAACCTAAAGTTAACCACAACCATTCAGACCAGATCAGAACTATCCAGAAACCCTAGTGACTCAGCAATAAGTCATAAGTCGTCAAAATTCAGATCTGGCCGCCGGGGGGGGGGGGTGCAGGTCAACCTGTAGGGTGGAGTTCGACACTAGAGTCGACCCCCTAGTCGAACTGGGTCCTGGGCGGGAATTTTCCCGCCCAGCCCGCTTCTGACTTCTGTTTTGAATTTTGAATCCGGTTTCGAGTTGTTTGAATTTATTTGAATTTCTAAAACTTCCGACAGCCATAACTTCTTCATACGAAGTCCAATTCACGCAAACTTGGACTCTATCTCAACCAGAATTCCGAGACGAACACAATGGTGTAACCCGTTTCCCTTGATTTTCAAATTTAAAATTAATTATTCCACAATTCGTTAGTTTATGTTAATAGAAAACATGGGGTGTTACATAAATTAATTACACTTTCCCTTATTCCATCCTGCAAAAAGAAAATCAAATAAATGAAAAGCTTCAAAATCGAAGCTACTCTTATTCCTCTTCCCAAATTGTAAAACCGCGATTTCTCTATTCAAATTAAAAATCGAAACCCAGCTTCCTCCCCTCAATGCATATACCAAATCTTCCCTTTGAATAGAAAGAGAAAAATTATCAGAATGATATCACGATTTAATTTATGAATTAGGGCTTTTGTGTTTCGTAAAGTACGATGTTCAATTTGGAGTACTAGTCGAATACCGCGATGATGTTGTTAGAGGATTGACATCGAAAGAAGAAGATTGAACTCGTGATTCACGATTTGGGTCCAACTGATTTCCGGAGCTCGACCAAGGAACAGAGACACTCGCGATCTTCAAAAAAGGGCAGAGCTCGTGTTTGTGCAACCGAATGGGGGAGTTAATCTGAAGGGTCGCGATGTAATGGGGGAGATGTCTGAAGGCATTGCGGTGTCAGGATTTGTCGAGACTCTTGGAGATGTTATGTGTTGAAATGTTGCGATTTGAATTTAGGGTTATTGGGTTTCACAGAGTTTGTTTGGTTGACTGGCGTGAGTAGTTCAAAAGAGTATGCGATTGGGTTTAAGGGTAGTGTCGATGTGACAGGAGCTGGCGATGGGAAGGTCAGGTCAAGTTGAAATAGTAAGGATTTAGTGGATCTCGTGATAATGGGGTTCAATGCATGTTATTGTAGCCGCTGAGAAGATGAAAACCTTGATTGGTAAGGAGGTTCAAAGTTTTGGTTCTGTAAAGGTTCAAGATTTTTGGTACAACTGTATGGCATGCGTGGATTTAGTTTTTAAACAAAGGCTGCAGCTAAGGTAAACAAGTATGAAGAAGTAGTGGCCTAGAAACCTTTTGCTATAAAGGATAGTGATTAAGGTAACATTTTTCTACATTAAATTAATTTAGAATGTTTAATTGTGTGTGTGTGTGTGTATATTCAAACTCGTGGGGAAAAATAAATAAATAAGATATCATATCCATTCTAGGTCCAAAAATCATGGTAACTGTCGCATGGATTTATAGCTGTGAAATTCACATGCTGGAGTTGATTAGGATTCTATTTGAAGTCGGAATGGATAGCAAAATAAAATAACCCTGATGAGTAAATCTCACTCATATTTTATTTAAATTTATTTTTAATGTTAAAAATAAATAATTGTTGGTTGCTTGAATGCGTTGAATATGATTGTGACTATTATATAAATATATATTAGTTATTTAGGGTTGGTGTTTGTGGCTATTATATAGATATTGGTGGTTGGATTCCCGCAGTATCATTAGCGGATGACCCTATACGCCCCACGCTATGATAGTGGATGACCTTCTATACCGCGATATCCTACCTCGAAGCAGGATGTTGGCTAACGTTTGTGGATGCAGGAAAACAGGTTGGAGGGATCCAACTGGATTCCTCAAAAATATCATTATTTGTTTGTTTTCACATATATTACCATATATGATGTGTTGGTTGATAATTGAGCAATTTGATTGTTTAAATATCACTGGGCCCAAAATGTTGATTTATAAAAATATCATGAAAAGGATATTACGAGATTTAAATGGAAAATTCTATTTTTCTAAAAATAGAATTTGAATTTTGAATGGGCTATAAAGATATTAACTTGTTTTGAATAAATAAAACAAGTATTGGATTTATAAATGATGTTTATAAATTAAATAATATAGGAAATTGAAGTGGTGAATTTATAAACGATGTCTATAAATTAAACAATATAGGAAATTGAAGTGGTGAATACAGGAAATTGAAGTGGTAAATTTATAAACGATGTTTATAAATTAAATAACGCAGGAAATTGAAGTAAAATTTTAAATAGTGTTTATAAATAAAGTGGAAAAATTATCATTGGATAATTTGAATATTTAAATTCAAATGTGAAATTAAAAATAGAAATGGGGAAATCGTTTAAAAATAATAATTGATGGAATTTATTTTGATGTTCAGAATATAAATTGAACTAAAATAAATCCGTAAAGATTTATGATTTGAATTCGATTAATTTGAATTTATTCAAATAGATGTTAAATTGAATATGGAAATAAATTGGGTGTTATATATATATATATATATATATATATATATATATATATGTTACTATAAATAGAAATTTCCAAAATGAGATTTCGTTTTTATTAGATTTCGAAATAGACTTGTTTGAATATAAAACAAGGAAATTTATAAAATGGTATTTATAAATATAATGAATTAATTATCAAGAGATAATATGAATATTTAAATTCAAATACGAATTTAAAAATAGGATTTGAAATCATTCAAAAGGAAACAACGGTTTTATTCCGCAATTCGGAATATTAAAGGGATGGAGTTTCAAATAGAAGTTTGAAAAGGGAACTTGTTTAAATATATGAAACAAGGAAGTTGAATTTATAAATAGTGTTATAAACTTGGTGAAATAATTATCATTTGGATAATTTAAGCCATTTAAATTCAAGTAAGAATTTAAAAAGTGAAATTGGAAAATGTGTTGAAAATAGATAATTGATTATATTCCGGAATTTAGAATATAATCTAAATTGAGAAGAATTCAACGGGTTTATAATTGAGATTTGATTATATCGAATTTTATGAATAATTTATTTATAAAAGGAATTGGAATTAAATATAGAAGATTGAAGTATAACTAAATGTACAACCGAGTAAGGAAAAATCAGCGATTATAGATAATCAGAATTTTTGAGTTGAATTGGGAAAATTGGTTTGATGTAAATTAAAAATATATTAGAATGGAGTTGAATTTATTTTAGGCGAAGTTTAAAAGTCTATATAATTAAAACGAACTCGCAGCAGCGCAGTAGTTCGTAAATTAGTATTTCGAACTTAAATTGAGTATATAGAACTCAATTTAAGTCGGAATTCTTTGAAACAAGAAACGTCAGAACCAATTCGATAATAGTTTTCTAATGAAAGAGAAAATTCTGGATTTCATTTGATAGATTTTGAGTTATGTCAAAATCAAATTTTCAGGAAAGCAGCGCCAAAATCGTTTAAAAACCATAATGGTTTATATAAATAAATATAAGGATTTTTAAGCAAATAAAATCCAAATTTTCATTTGAAAAATCTGGAATTGAGTTATAAAATAAATATGAACTCGAGTGGAGTAAGTGGATTGATTTTTTAAACAAAATCAGTTATTTATTTTTCAATAGAATTAACTAAGTGGAAGAGTAATTTGTTAATCGAATTTTAGATCGAGATATTTCTTTTGATAAGTAAATGAGACTTGTGAATTTCATATTCGAAATCGAATATGAAACCTAAAATGAAAATGGAATTCAATTGATTTATAAGCAAACTAAAAATACATACGAATATGATATGTTCAAATAACAAGTGAGATAGGCTAAGAAGCTAATTAAAGAATAAATGGGCGAAACTGAATTCAAATGATTGGGTCGAGTTAAATTGAATTGAAACCAGGAGAACATGTGTTAGACAGGTATGGGATGAAGTGTACGAAGATTATACTTCGTGTGCTCGACAATAAGGTACACCTTTAAATTCCATATGAGGTTTTATGCACCGAATCGGCAAACCACTTGGCTTTTTGATTTTCTTTTTGAATGGAAAGGGCCTAGAGAGGCGTGTTGAGGTTTGAACTATTTACCGGTACAAAGGAGGTTATGGTGAATTTTTCCAGAAATTTAAGGAGTTAGAATATTTTTAAGGTTTGATAGTTAGAAATCAATGTATCGATATATATAGAATTTGATAAGGAAATGAACTTAAAAATAGAATATTATAAACAAAAAGTAAATCTATAAATTAGATTTGTTAAAAATAGAAAGAGAAGCATATACGTGTTTTAGAAATGGGAAATTGGTTTAATATGGTGTTGATTATTCGAGTTAGCGGTCTTGTCTGTTTTGAAGTTAATAATATTTTTAGTCAAGATCTGAGAGGTAATTATACCCCAACTCGTTTGATTTTATTATTAGCTGATAAATAGCAAGATTCAGTCTCGAAGAGAAATTTTTAAAGAAATTTAGTCGAATGCAGTAATTTGGGTTGTTGTAGCGATGTTTTACATAACATTCGTTTTAACCCAAGGAAGTGAAATTTTGGAAATATAATAATAAATATTTCCTAAGTATAGAAATGAATGGCCATGAAAGAGATAAGTAATTGGAATAATTTCCAATTATTAATAGAAGAAATTTTCTAAGTATAGAAAATAAAAGAATGGGATATATGGAAATGTTTTCCAAATAACATAAGAGGCCAAGAAGATGATTATTGAAAATATCGTGTTAACAAATATGGATAAGGAAATGGAGAAGTGTTTTAATTAATGAAATATTAATTTAAAAGGCCCAGTGATTTGTTTGATGCTTTGAATGAATGTTTGTTTTTCTTCGACAGTAAATAACCGACTATCGAAGTGTTTGCCAATATCGTTGTCAATATGGAGAGACCGGTTGGATTATTATCCGTGAACCACTCCGTATTGGCAGTAACGTTGCGAATCAAATTATATGAAGAAAATCGAAGACGGATAAAGTGCAAGGGCTTTTTCTATTAATAGAAATTATGCCTTCGGTTTCGTTCAGTCCTAGAATGAAGTGTATGGACGAATGTCTGACAGAGTATTTCCAATGATCGCATATGTTGGTCTGTATAGATATATATGGTGGCAGAGGATTTATTCTCTTAGCATAATATCCAGAATGTATTTGTGCAAATCAATTAGTGTTTAACGGATCTGACAATGTGGCATTCAAAGTGATTGTGCTATCAATGAAAGATAAGAAATCGTAGCCTCAAGCCTCAACAACCGGGGAATGAAAAAAATCGGGCAGACAACATGGCTATGTGGGTCGCTCCCATTAGGGTGTATAATCACCTATCTAGAGAAATTCCATTTACTTCCTTAATCTATCAATGCTATCCCTTTTCGGGAAACGGTTGCTGATCCCAACCATTGGTGATATACATTCGATACACTCAAGCGAAATGAGTGGTCGATCATGTGTGGGGCGGGTTGCAAGATGTTCTTGTTGAACCCAGTGTATTCATCTCTAGAGATACATTATCGGAAGGTGGTTCCATACCTTGTCATAGTCGGAATCCAATCTAGAATAAGCACCTTACGGTTTTTGATTTTATACTATGTATGTGGAGCGTGAGATGCAAGCGTTCCGCTAGATTATTACTTATTTGATTTAGACACTATTATAATATCACTGGATTTTTCGTGTCAAAGTGTTTTGGGTTATAGTAAGATAAAAACCGTCCATGTTTATGTGTGGGATGGTCTTACTATTATCTTTTCTTTCGAAAGGATTTTGAAAGTTAAATAAATGGTTGGAGTTTACTCACACCAGTCCCATGACCGAGCCAGAGTTTATTTTGTTTTTGTTTTCCTTAAACTCTTGGGTGCCCAAATTTGTACGGGCAGTCAAGTAGTCGGGATTTTTTCGAATTCACTTGGAAGAGATGGAAGCAGGAGGCTTAACCAGTTAGCTATAGACTATCATATTTCCGCTATGTACTATGTTGTATCTGGAAACATGTGTTTATAACTGTTCTAGGAATAACTGTTGTGCTCTGATAATGGAATGTATATACAGTTATTGATTTGTATTTCAAAAAGTTATGTTATATAATATATTTTATTCGTTCCGCTGTGAGTTTGTGATCTTCGTTTTCTTCTATTCTAATATCTCTTTCTTTTTGTTTCTCATCCTCTAACTTCTTTCTAATAATGATTCGTATTTCTGTGCAAATTTGGGTTGGATGTGTGGTTTTATTAGTCAACTCAGATAGTACGGATTTGCGGGCTGTTACATAATACCAGGAAAATTTTAATATCCATACCATCATGGATTTATCTCAATAAATCAGTTCTATTCAAGCATGGTTTCAAACAAGTCCATCAACATTAAATCCATATTTATGCAATCAGTCTTAACCAAATAATCCCAAAACATTCAGTTTAGATATTTCTATTTCTCAACTCAAGTCAAATTAGTGTTGACTCAAGTTATATTTAGTTCAATATTCAAGTTTAAATTTAATTTATATGATTATTCAATCCAACATGAGTTAAATTTCCATATTCTACATTTGAAATGTGCCTCGATTTATCCAACCCAACCTCATAATCAAACACATTCAAACCAATCAATCAAGTCAATACAAGTTTCAAACAAACAGTCAACAATTTGAAAGAATTATTTATTTATTTCTAAAAAATATGATTTGGGTGAAATTATTACATTTACCCTCTTTACAAAATAATTTAAAAATAATTTTATATTCAAATATAAATACGCGCACTCATATATATATATATATATATATATATATATATATAGACACACACACACACACACACACATTGAAACTCAATCTAGGGTATCACTAACCCCATCTCTACTGAGTTACGCCATAGAGCCAAGGTTATTACTAAACCAATAGGTCTGATACCAAGTTTTAACGTCCCACTTTTCAGTACAATTTGAGATGGCATTTTACTACCACAGTCAACCCAAATTACACAGAATGTTAAGAGAAAGAAATTAGAGGGTGAGAGAGAAAGAAAGAAATTAGAGGGTGAGAGAGAAAGAAATATTAGAATAGAAGAAAGGAGAAGAACATCAGAGTCTCACAGCGGAACGAACGAAATATATAATATAACAACATATCTTTATACAAGAGAAAATCTTGTATACATACCAATCATCAGAGTACAACATGAATCAGATACAGCGGAACAACTTTAAAATAACTAATGGTGAAGCCTCCTACTTCCATCTCCTGAAACTCCAAGCGAAAACTAACCTATCAAATATGTTCGTTCTGACCCGAGCACATTTTGAAGCAAAGAAAAAACACCCAGATCAGTCTGAAATACTTTCAGTGCTAAATTCACATCAACAACCGGTTTAACTTTAGAAATTCTTTTTAAAAGGAAAGGATAATAGTAAGACCAGTCCACAAATAAATACGGACGGTTTTTACCTTACTATAACCCAAAACGTTTTGAAAAAAACAATATTATTTTGCTATTATAATAGTGTCTATCAAATCACAAATAAATAGAGAATCTAGCGGAACG
The DNA here is from genome assembly GCA_030737875.1 of Allium sativum. Taxonomy (NCBI): domain Eukaryota; kingdom Viridiplantae; phylum Streptophyta; class Magnoliopsida; order Asparagales; family Amaryllidaceae; genus Allium; species Allium sativum. The sequence continues at coordinate 13,314,109 of JASFAX010000033.1, forward strand.
CTTGCATCTCACGCTCCAAATATATAATATACAATCAAAATTGCGGGCGCTTATTGGAGGTTGGATTCCGACTATGACAAGGTATGGGACCACCTGCCGATAGTGTATCTCTAGAGGCGAATACACTGGGTTCAACAAGAACGTCTTGAAACCCAGCCCACACATGACCTACCACTCATTTCGCTTGAGTGTATCGAATGTATATCACCAACGGTTGGGATCAGCAACCGTTTCCCGACAAGGGATAGCATCGAAAATAGATTAAAGAAGGAAATGGAATTTCTCTATATAGATGATTATACACCCTAATGGGAGCGAACCACATAGCCATGCTGCCTGCCCGATTTCTGTCATTTCCCGGTTGATGAGGCTTGAGGTATAATCCTCTTGGCACATTTGGTCACCATTCACTTTGAATGTCACATCGTCAAATCCGCCAGATACCACTAATTGACGTCCACAAAAGTACTCTGGGGTTTAGCTAAAAGGTGTACGGCCTTCTCTGGCTTTAACAGAAATATGTTTGAAGAACTCAACGTGCGTGATCCCTTTGGAAATACTCTGTCAGACATCCGTCCATACAAGTCATCCAGGAACAGGATGAACCGAAGGTACCCTCCTACCGCATCCAAGGAATCACCCTATAGATCAGTAGCGAGTAGTCCTTGCAAATCCGTAGATCTTAATTACGACAGAACCACAATATATCTTTGGCTGCAGACCAGAGATTTTAAGTAGTTCTTCCATTTTGAATATCCACGGTCTTCACTTGCTCCAACTTTATCCCTTACGAGTTAGCTTCGTACGTAACGTTGATTCGAAGTGGTTTTGAGTCTAGTTCCCATCCCGGTCTCTTCGAAACAACACGTCAAAAGGTCCAATAAAATATTTCGTTGATAGTTTGGTGTTTTAACTATCAACATCAAACCAGTACGGTCAAGTATATTGGCAGCTCAAGTTCTCATTTTTAAACCGTTCATTAGAACTCTTTATCTAATCATTTAAAATCACTTCCTCAACTTAAATTCGATTCCATTTAAATATCTTGCCAACTCATCTTTTGTTTCGCCATTTATGAACAATACCTCTTGTTTTTTCTCACTTCGCTTTATTCTCCTTTTAGTTCTGAAAATATTGCTATATTTTCATCAATTATTTATTTCCTTAATTTTGGAAATGTTAATATATCGTTAATTCACTAATATAATTTCATTGCCACTTCTTATGCGGTAAAATCCCTGTTAAACGAAACATGTTGTCTTATTAAACTTAATAGCTTTGCATACTTAAATTCCAAATGTTTTTTTTCGTTTCAAAATTTATATAACCCTTCCATAATCATTTATCATTTCAAATAAATATACTTTACTCGTATTATTACTATTTTCTAAAAAACGGCGTTATATAAATAGCCTAATGGTATAAATAAACTATATGTCTCCACTTGGCTAAACAATGTTCATGTACACTATTTAATTTAAAACTATTTTCTTAAATACTTTAAAACTTACAAATGGATTTCAAACGTCTTACAAAAATAATATCTCCTTTCCAAAACTCCTTTACCGTTACGAACTAATACCATTCTTCGATAATAGTGAAGTCGGTTAAGTTGGGGTATTTTATTTACCTCTCAGACCTTTATCAACAATGTTCTTATCTCAGAGTGGATGAAAGTTCGCAACTTAAAGCCCGCATTCGTACAGTATCGATCAGATCTTACTTCCTATATTTTCATTTAAACTATGGTTTTATGAAACATATCTTTTCCTTTGAACATCTCGATCGACCATTACCATTTTACTTAATATATTATTAAGTAAATCATTTACTCAAATATTAACCATTTTGCTTCAAAACTCCTGTATAGTATTTTATACATAACTTGGATTATATCACACTAATCCATTCGCTATTATGTTTTCCAAAACCTTTTGATTATAAAATCTAAACTCTGGATTTATAACTTGTAATAACCCGGAAATCCGAGCCAATTTAATTTTTTTTATTTTGGCAATTTAAGCGAATTTTGAATATTTAAAATAGATTATTTTAAATAATAACGACGGAAAATTTATTTCGACGAAGTTAAAACGAATAATTTTATTTTAATTATATAACGAGCCTAAAATGGCACTGCAGTTCGAAAATTCGATTTCGAATTTCAAATGAATATACCGAATTCAATATAAGTCAGAATTGAACGAAACAAGAAATATGTAAATCTGTTTGATGATATCTTTCCAACGGATGTAAAAAACTGAGATTTCATTTTAAAATTTGAGAGTTACGTCCAGTTTAAAATTCAGAAAAGTCGCTGTGGAATTTATATATATTTTAATATATATAAAGGCCTTGAAAATAGTCGTTTTGCAAACGACCTCGGTTTTCGACGAAACTACTTTTGTTGGATCCGGGATGTCAAATTATTGCTAGGTTTCAAAATTCATAATTTTCTGAATCAATATGTGAGCGTGGCGAAGTTAAACGTGTTTTGACAGTTTCAGTCAATTTCGATCGACCAGAAAATGGCCATTTTTCAAACGGTCTCAGAATTTGAAGAAATTAGTTTCATTAGGACCGTATCGTCAATACGAAGCTAGAAATAATTTTCATGGAATTTTTAAAGTTCGTATATGGCCCCGGTAAATTAAAATGTACGTTTAAATTAAATATATAATGATTTATAATTTAATTTAAAGCAAAACTGAGCGTAATAGCTGAATGGAGTTACGGGACATATCCCATTGTGTCCGAAATAGGGGTAATTAGCTAGGGGCGGCAGGTGTTGGGTGTGATTTAGAGTACGAATAGATAGACAAGTATTATTAGAATAAAATATAATTAAATAATATAAATTTGTTTATAAAAGAGGGCCCAAACCCTAGCTATCACCCAATAGCCGCTGTATCGATTTAACGAACGAAATTGCTCCGAATTTAATCCCTGAATCGCTCCCCATCTATGCCAAATTAAAACGTGATTTCAATTGAAAAATTGGAGAGGAAAGAGAGAAATTTGAATTTATACGGGAGAGATGGAAAATGGCGTGGTGGTTGGAGGGTTCTCTGGCCCCAAACCGGGGCCGTTCGCCATCAAATCAGGGGAGAAAGGGGCGTTCGAGTTGGGGGTGAAGGGGAGGCGTGCGTAGCTCTCGCGGCGGCGAAGAAGGTGGCAAGGTCCAATCGAACTCTGGTGGTCCAGTTGGTGGCGCGCAGGGAGGAGTTGGAAGCAAGCTGATGGGTTTTTCTTATTGGTCTGTGGTTAACCAGAGGGTATAGAGGAGGAAGAAGGCATAATAACGTTTTTTTAAACGTTAGGATAAAGGTTATTTTCTTTTTAGTTATATTAGTCAATAATTTTTTTTGTAAATAGGATTAGAATATATTTTTGTAAAATAGAAAATGAGCATTGTTATGTAATTAATAAATTAATTATTATAGTGTTTAATTTACAACATTGTTTAAAGCTTTGTTTTTCAAACCAAATTTGCTTTGTTTTTCAAACGAAATTAGCTTTGTTTTTCAAACGAAATTAGCTTTGTTTTTCAAATGAAATTAGCTTTGTTTTTCAAACGAAATTTGCTTTGTTTTTCAAACGAAATTTGCTTTATTTTTCAAATAAATTTTGCACTTGTTTTTCAAAATATAAACATCTATGATTTCAAAATATAAACATCTATGATTTAGAAAATATAAAAATATCTTTGTTTTAGAAAGATAAGAATCAGTTTGTTCAGAAAATATAAAATCAGTTTGTTTAGAAAATATAAGATCAGTTTGTTTAGAAAATATAAAATCAGTTTGTTTAGAAAATATAAAATGGCATTGTTTTTAACAGTATAAAAATGTGATTTTTATTTATATCTGAACTGTATAAAAATTTGATTTTTATCCGTTTAGCGTTGAAATAAAAAGGTTCGATTTTTAAAGTAGACATCGATATAAAAATATGATTTTTATATTATAGAAAGAATAAAAATATGATTTTTATATTGGTAGAGTATTAAAAATATGATTTTTAATATATAGAACATCACATTAAAAATGTGGTTTTTAATATGAACAACGTGAAAAGGATGGCGTAGGAATTTCGGGAAAATCAAATCGATCAGATGTTCAGAAATATAATGGTGGAGTGGAACCCAAAGGTGAGAACTCCTCACTTTTATTTTAATTTCTAGTTGAAATATATACTAGGATGCAGACGGTGCTTAGTATCACCCGACACCCGTCGTCCACAGACCATGGATGACTTGTTTGTTTGATTGCTGTGTGGTGAAATTTGATTGTGTGATGTGGAATGAAATAAAATATTTTATAGTGGAAAATATTTTATAGTTAAAAATATAATTTTTAAACGTGTATATAAAATAAATATTTATAAACAAATTGACGATTTTTTTATATACACTGATTTGACTGATATTGATTGGGACGGTAAATTTTACACATCGCCCAATTGCACAAATAAAATCTATGTTTGTTGATTTGAAACCCCACACGGGTATTGAGATGAGATTTGACATATTGATTTGAAACCCCACACGGGTATTGAGATGAGATTTGACATACACTAATCCCGATTATTTAGTTGTATGTCAATCGATGGATTGACAGACTGTGTAAGTGCTAATTTTTTATATTTAATGCTTATGCAGTTGTGTGGTGCACTCTGGATGATGGTTGATTATTTATCGTTGTTATTATATACATGTGTCGTAGAAATCCATATAATTAACATTATATGGTAATTGATTGGGCCTCATTCCAGTTTTGAAATAGAATATTTGAATAGAAATATTTGAATAGAAATATTTGAAATAGAATATTTGAAAATAGAAATATACGAAGCCGTGTTAAGTAGTTAAACGCCATTTTAACACGAACGAGAATTTTGTCGATTTTATTCATTTTACAATGAATATCGAAAGTGATTTCAAAATCTGATATTTTGAAATGAATTGAAATTTGAATTAAATTGAAATGAATTGAAATTTGAATTAAATTGGAATGAATTGCAATTCGAATTAAATTGGAATGAACTGAAATTTGAATTAAATTGGAACGAATTGAAATTCGAATTAAATTGAAATAAATTGAAATTCGAATTAGATTGAAATAGAATTGAAATCGTTTTGAATTGAATTTAAAACGTATTGAAATTGAACTGAAATCAATTTGAATTGAAACCGATTTGAATTGAAATGGATTTGAATTGAAATCGAGTTGAAATGAATTTAAAACGAATTTATATTGGAAATATTTAATTTTGATTTGAATTTGAAATCGTTTTGAAAACAAATTTAAAACGATTTAAAAAATACGTTTTAAAAGGAAGTCGACGAAATATATATAATATATATATTATATATATAATGGCCTGAATAGAACGCGTCGCGCTGCGGCTGTTCGCGAATTTTGACCATTGACTTCGAATGAATATTACGGGAGATCCGACCGTCGGATTCTCCTAAAACCAGAACCGTTGGGTTCGTATCGAAAAGAGATTTCTAATGAATATTAGAGATTTGAAATCTAACGGTTGGATTTGGAATTATGTCCAAATCAAATTTGGAAAAGGTCGTTGTAAGTGCAGTTCGATGGCCGTTGATGGAAATCGACTGTACGGGCCTTGATAAAATTATTAAAAATATCAATAATTTGGGTAAAATCATAAGAAATGATTTGGGAAGAATTGGGACGAAAAAACTCCATATTTGAAAAGATAAAAATAGATTTTTATCGAAATGAACTAGTTTTGAACTAGAATTAAAATTCTATTTATTTTTTTAATAAATAAAGTGGATTTGAAATGGTTTTAAAATTAACCGGAATTTCCAATATATGAATTGGAACGGATTTGAATCGAAATTGTCTTTGGAATATTTCGATGTTGGATTTCGTGATGAAACAGATATCGTTATGGGAATTTGAAAGATATATTTATATCGTTACTTCAAATACGATATTTGTTGGTCATAGAATTTGATATTGAATATAAGCCGATATATTTTCTATTCAGAGCCTTGTATTTAATATCAAATGTGATTTGGGTTTATCGTGAGTGGTGTCTTCATTAACACTGTCCTTAAGCCCAATTGAGAAAAAGATTTAATCTTTTTATTTAGATTTAATGAAGTGTACCAATTGAATAATATTTAATTGGAATTGAATTGGTATTGATTTTTGGGTTTATCGTGAACAGTGTTTTAAATAACACTTGTTCTTTAACCCGATAATTAATGGAATGTGATTTTGGGTTGTCGTGAACGGTATCTACAATAATACTGTTCTTAGACCTAAAGGAGTTAAGAAAATCAGCAACTGAATGGAGATTAGTTAAGTTGAATGGTTTCTTAGGTATTGATCTGATGTTGGTTTCGACCTTCGGGGTTAATACTTAGGGAATTGCTCACTTGCTATTTTACGGTTAAAAACTGATAGAATGGAATGTGATTTTGGGTTTATCATGAACCGTGTTTTAAATGACATTGATTCTTTAACCCAGTTAAAGATTAAAACTAAGTGGAGTTTTAATGAATCTTAATTAGATTGAAAAGATCGAGAATGGAGTATCATCAGTTTTGCTCCAGGAGATAGTTAAATCTTTAATTAGATTTGAACGTTAAATGGTAATTGAATTTACCGATAACACCGTGGTGTTAGATATGAAGTATTACCAGTTTTACTTCATAGGATGAATAGGTTGGGGTTAGGGAATTAAAACAAATGATTACTTCGGTAAGGTTCGTTAATCCCGACTAGTTGAATTGATATTCCAAAGAAGATTAAAGAATAAATTTGAGAAATTTATCTTTGATAAAATTAATGGGAAACTTTCCCTAAGGATGTGAAATTTAGAAACTAACTATAGGTTAGCTAAGTTGGATGGTTTCTTGGATATTGATCTGATGTTGGTTTCGGCCTTCGGGGTTAATATTTGGGGAATTGTTCTCTTGCTAATTTACGGTTAGTGACTGATGAATTCGAATGAGGCGTATGTTGTGTTTGTGTAACACTTGTTTATTATATACGCGAGTTATTCGGAAAGACTGTTGTGCAGAATTTGATATTGAATATAAGCCGATATATTTTCTATTCAGAGCCTTGTATTTAATATCAAATGTGATTTGGGTTTGTCGTGAATGGTGTCTTGACTAATACTATTCTTGAACCCAGTTGAGAAAAGATTAAATCTTTTTATTTAGATTTAATGAAGTGTACCAATTAAATAATATTTAATTGGAATTGAATTGATATTGATTTTTGGGTTTATCATGGACAGTGTTTTAAATAACACTCTTCTTTAATCCGATAATTAATGGAATGTGGTTTTGGGTTTATCGTGAACCGTGTTTTAAATGACACCGATTCTTTAACCCATTTAACGATTAAAACTAAGTGGAGTTTTAATGAATCTTTAATTAGATTGAAATAATCGAGAATGGAGTATCACCAGTTCTGCTCCAGGCGATGGTTAAATCTTTAATTAGATTTGAACGTGAAATGGTAATTGAATTTACCGATAACGCCGTGGTGTTAGATATGAAGTATTACCAGTTTTACTTCATGGGACGAATAGGTTGGGATTGGGAAATTAAAACAAATGATTACTTCGGTAAGGTTCGTTAATCCCGACTAGTTAAATCGAAATTCAAAAGAAGATTCGAGAATAAATTCAAAGAATTTATCTTTGATAAAATTAATGGGAACCTTTCCGTATGAATATGAAATTTAGAAACTAACTGTCGGTTAGCCAAGCAGAATGGTTTTCTGGATATTGATCTGATGTTGGTTTCGGCCTTCGGGGTTAATATATGGGGAACTATTCTCTTGTTAATTTACAGTTAGTGACTGATGAATTGGAATGAGGCGTATGTTGTGTTTGTGTAACACTTATTTAAAATATACGTGAGTTATTCGGAAAGACCGGGTTTATCCCATTCTGAATAACTGATACGACGATAAGTCGAAGATGAAGACGGTGGTTAAAGACCGAAGGTCTTCACGTCGTTTGGATAATTACTGATGATCTTGATTGGGCAGTACACCCAAGAGGAGGGAATCAGTTGATGATCGTCCAGACGTACTTGGAGATCGATGGATATGCGAGGTACAAGGTGCCTCCAGTTTCGTTCAGACCCAGAATGAACTTGTTAATGGACTGTGTGTCTAACATTGGATTTTATTCTGTGTGATTGATTTCTATTAAATATATATCTGTTTGGCGGCGGGGAATTTATTCTCTTGCTTAACGCCCTTCTCTGAGACGTACAAGCTCAGGGGTTATATATTGATGGGTATCAAACGCATCGAGTGAATTGCCTGTGTGGCATGCCTAAGTGGCAAATGATCAAAGCTTCTGTTGAAAAGCGAAGTCTTGTGGTTGATGATCAAAGCACTGCCTGTGTGGCATAGCTTTGTGTAGCATTGATTCACGAGCCTCACACCCCGGTGTGAACCAAAAACGGGAGAGGACGTCAGGGAGGGCATGCATTTCTTTCTAACTAGAGGTGGTGTTAGTGCTTGAACTGGCTGACATTTATATTATTTTCACCTGTGTGGTTGTTGCTGTTGCGAGGCACCTCGGTTTGATCGGACGATCCGGGTTCGATGGAGTCATTCGTTGGCTCATTTGCGCCCCATAGGGCAGGGAAACGCATGTTCAGGGTTTAAGTTTAATCCACATCGGTGGACTGGCCCTGAGGATCCAAGGGACACTCGAGCTCTGTTCCTGAGACATGGTAGGCTAGATTGTCTCGAATCGGTAGAGGACTATCTTTTGCCTCGGTTCACAGATGGAAATCCAATTTCCAATACGACATTTTGCGGTTTTATTTGTAGAGCCTAGTATGGCGACATGATATATGGTACCCGTGCCGCCTATGATTGATATTTATGATTGTATATAAAATCAGAAACTAACTGGAAATGAGCTAAGATGGGTGGTTTATTGGGTATTGGTCTGATGTTGGTTTCGGCCTTCGGAGTTAATACTTAGGGAATCGTTCTCTTACTAATTTACGGTTGGAGTCTGATTAAGAATCAAATGATTTGTTTTTAGCGTATCAAGCATTCTTTGGCTATTATAAGGTAAAAACCCTATCCTTTGGCTTGCGTTGCATTGTGTGATGGGACCTGGGTCTTATAATAGCTTCATTGTTCTTTACTTAGCATTGTGCTTTTTGTTTTATGCATTGGTATTCTTGGGAGGAAACCCGTTCCATGTTATACGGCGTGGTCCCTTGATTTACCTAACTTTAAAATAAAGTTTAACAACTGTTTTAGTACTCACACCAGTCACATGACTGACCTGGAGTTTATTGTTTTAACCTAAACTCTGGGTGCCCTAATTTTTGACACGGGCAGCTAGTAGTTTTGGTTTTGCAGATTTATATTCACAGGATCCTGATTTACAGCTGGAACGATACTCGGAAAGCTCTGTATCCGTGTATTACTTCTAGTTGTGTTTTGTATTATTTTCCGCTGCGATGTATTTAAATGTAATTTAAATATCTGATATTTTCTGTGTAATATTTGCTTATACTCTATATATTCTTGTATTCTGATGAATTGTTGTAAAATAACAACGAAATGTTCTTGTGTTTGCGTTCTGATTTGCCTTGTCCTCACAATAATTCGTTCTTTCTCTTCTCTTCGGAGACCGGGGAAGTTCGGGTCGTTTCATTACCCATACATCCCTTTTCCAATTTCTTATATTCCAAACATTAACTATCCCTTTTTCCTTTCCAATTCCACTTCGTTTACTCCATTTAGTTAATTTCATTCTTAAGTAAATTATTTATCTTAAAGCCTTTGCCTTAGTTTAAACTTCAAACCCACTTTTCTTATACACTTGGATTTGTTGACTAATACCTTACCCAAATCTCTTTTTAACATCGTTTAAACAAATGGTTGAACTTTATAATTCAAACCCCTATATTAACTTCTTTATTGATAAGTACTTCCATTTACATGTTTTACACTTCCTCTCTTTTATTTCCAACTCGAGTAGAATCTTTATTTCAAACTCAAATTCCTCTTTCATAACTTGTTTATGAAATTTAGATTTTAAAAATCCCTGTCCATAAGCTTTGTCCAATTTTACTAATCTTGTTACATATCCCATTTCTTCTTAAATAAATTTTATTTAAGAAGTGATTAACATTAATTAACTTCGCCATTGTCTAAAGTAAAATCTTTTTATTTCTTCATTAACCGAAATAGTTTGATTACATTCCTTAATAAGTCATTAAAATAATAGTTTATTCTATAAATAATAAACTGCCCAATAACCACCTTACATATAGTTAAATTAAGATTTATTAGTTTTTGAACAATCATTAAGTTAAAATTTCACTTAATTATTTCCCTTGGAAACAATTATTAACTATCTTGTTAATATTTCACTTTCTTATGTATTTGAACATAAGTTGTTATTATAAACATCGTTTTAATATTTCTGTATAAAACAAGTCATAATCATCAATTTATTTTAAACTTTCTATTTAAAATTAAAACTTTGATTTAGTTAAGAATAATAATTTAATAACTTAAAATACGTTAATTCGCCTAACGACGAATTAATATCTCAAACCGATGGATTTATACCATCTGATGCCAATTACTTAATCAATACTTCGAATTGATTAAAACACGACGATTCGGTTCAATAATAATCATCTATTAAACAATCGCTATCTAAAAGGATATAATAATATAAATTGGAATAAACAAACAATATGTGAACAACAAATAATATACAACTCATTTGAGGAATCCGGTTGGATTCCTCCAACATGTTCTTCTCTGCACAACAGTTTATAATATCGTTTAACACTAATATATGAAATATCATGCATTCGAATAGTCGTTTTATAAACACGGACAAATAAGCAACCAATAAATAAATAAAAATCATCCATAGCATCCATTCAGCCATTTAATTATAAATATTAATGATATGAATTTAACACATCGCAGTATTTCAGAAGTGTGAGAATTAACTCACAATTTTTGTTATCGACGATGCTGTGTTGCTTTATATAGTTTCAAACCGGCGTTTGAAACTATATAAAATTCCAGTGATCTTTGAATCACTCCATTCCAGTTTGTATACGTAGGCATCGTCTATACGATCCCATAGTCACTTGTTTCGTCCAATTCTGATAATGAACAAGCGAGTTATACATTTTCTAATGTTCAATGTGTATTATATAATTTAAACAAATCAATTCACTTTTAATTAAAATAATTAATTAACACATAAATTGATTATTATCATTAACCACTATGATTAGTCAAGAGGTTTCTCTTGCAAATCTGGCCCAAACCCGGTATCACGATCCTCTTTATTCACCTTCTGCTTATGATTGGATCCTCAATCTGTTTTGGCTTTAAACAGAAAAATCTGATCATTAAAATGATTATTTTTAACCAATCCTTAACTAATTAACTTAACCTTAAAGCTGAATAGTAGGTTATAATTACCTTAAATTAAAAGGTCCACGTCACCTTAAAGAAACTCGTTTCCTTTTTCTCCATCGGGGCCAAACCCGATTGTCCCTTCTTCCTCTCTTTTTTCCTCTTTTTTTCCTTTTATAAAATCTCATACCTTTTCCTGCCCTTCATTAATAACTGCACCGCCACTGGTGAGCTTTAGGCGGCCGCTCCCCTTCCCTCTGACGCGTCACTTACAGAACCACCGCCACAGACTGACATCCCCAACCCCGGTGGCCCACAGCTAGTTCATGATTCAAAAGAACCGTACCCAGATCCAAGAATTTACACAGCACAACACTCCTCCGTTCAACCTTTCACCGTGGGCCAACCCTAGCACCGGACCCCACCAGTCCACCACCAACACCTCCGCCGTCCCTCCAGCTTTCACCTCAGACCCTCGACAGAACCTCCGATGGACCACAGTCCATCCATCATCAAAAAACCCGAACCCATTCTCAATAAACCCACACAGAAAAACGTATTTGTTTAACTCATCGGATCGCCACCCTTAGACCATCGGACCTCCTCAGACCAACTCCTCGACAACCGCCCACACTTCAGCCTTCCTCCTTGACTAAACCTCGTCCCTTCCGATGGTCTACAGACCCCATACGAACCCAAAAACCAAACCTGACCTCAATAAAACAACACAGTAAAACCCACCCCATTTAGCTGCTCTATTCTCCGACCATACGCAACTGACGACCACCAGACCGCCACCAGAATAACCATTGGACCTCCTTCTACCTTCACCTGAAACAGATTCGACCATCTCCCCCTATCTTCGCCAGAATCGAGGCAAAACCATTACTTACTTTAGTTTCACAGTTCAAAAGAAAAGATCCCCAAACTTTGATCGCACCATGTAATTTATGTATGAATTGGAAGCTTTAGACTAGCAGCAAACAACCATATACTTCTTTTAATTTAAAACACTTTATAGAATTGTTATTGAATTTTAATGTGGGATTATTTACTGAAGAATTTGGGTCTGAAGAAAGAAGAAAAGAACGGGAAATTGATTTGGGAATTAGGTTGTAATGGTAGAGTATTATATAGGGAAAAATATAAAATTTTAATTATATTATTTATTATATATTTTAATCCGATTTGACTGACGATATTTACCTGACGTGACTGACGATTTTTATTCGTACCTATCGCAATTTCAAACTCTGTTGATTGACTACCGTGATCCCATACGAACTCCAATCGTAATATGGAAATGGACTGCATCGTATAATTCGATGATACGGTCCTAATGAATCTTGTTTCGTCGAATTCCGAGTCCGTTATTGAAAATAGCGCAAGTTCGAGCCTAAACGGTCGATTTATTTACATTTTATTTTTCCACGCTCACAGAATAACTCCGTTTGACGTGCAACTTGAAATATAACAAAAATTTGTTGTTACGGTCCCAATAAAATTTGTTTCGCTGAAAACGGAGGTCGTTTGAATAAACTCTCTTTTAAGAGGTCAAATTTGAATTAAAATAAACAAATTTTAAAATACTTCAATATAATAATACAAAAATATTATCATTGGCCATACTCAAGCAGAATTTCAAATATTTTCAAAATAAAATATCGCGGGTTGAATTCTGAGGCAAAACGATATTAAATAAATTAAAAATCCTTTATTTTTATCAAATAAATCGCTATAATATATAATCGAATTCCATAGCGACAATTTGAAAATTTGATTTGGCCATAAAAAAAATCGACATTATGAAAATTCAATTTTTCTGCTTCATTAGAAAGATATTATCAAATGGGTTCAAACATTTCTTGTTTCGAAGAAATCCGACTTGTTTTGCATCCTGTATAACCAATTGAAGTTCAAAATGCTATATTACGAACTACCGCGCCGCTGCAGTTCGTTATATAATTAAAATTATAATCTAAACGTTCAAGCAGCATTTATAATCAAAATCGTAAATTAAAAAAATCAAATATAAACTTTATATAAATCTTCTCATATTACCAAATTATACAATATTGCAAATTCAGTCAATTTCGACTATTTCGAAATTAAATTATTATTCATATTAATTAAACCAATATATTTAAATTTATTAGTTTCAAACCATTTAAAAATCCAAATCGACATTTAAACCAAATTTAAATATTAAATTAAATGGTCAAAAATCTTGGTCGTTACATTCCTTCCCCTTAAAATAATTTCGTCCTCGAAATTTGCTAAGGTAAGAAGAATGCTGCAAACCCATTATATTTCAGAAAACTATTTTAGATAAAATCTTCACTTTCAAAAATTTTGATCAAACTAATCCAAATAATTTTAGTCGAAAACAAATTTATACTTATCAACAAAAATTTCCAAAAATTTCAAAGAATTTCTAACATCTTAAATTTTGGTAGAGTCTCCCCTGTACGGAGGAACATCTGCAATATTGCAGGAACAATATTTATATATACCTCGACCAACACGGTCGGAAAAAGAAAAAAAAATCCAATTCAAAACCCAAATGAGAACCAAAAATTCATATTTTGCGTAGGTGTACCTTTTTCGAACGTTATTACGCAATAAGCGATAAACAATAAGCGAGCCTGCTTAACTACTATGCAGCTCCAATCAGACTGAATTCAGTTAACTATAGAATCTTCTTGGACAATTTTTTTTAAAATAAATTAGCTCATCTACACCTGCTCTCAATTCTAATGAACTTCATTAGTTTCAAAACAATATGTAACGAACCGGGTTTCTGGTTGATTAATTATAAAATATTTAATATGGTTTTAAATATTGAGTTGATAATATAAATGGAATTTTATATTGAAGTTATCGATTTAATAATCGATTTCGATTTGATATGGAATATATGAAATTATCGTAATACTAAAACGGTAATAATTGAAATTAAAATTTAAAACTGTATCGAAAAGGATTCAGATAATCAATATCAATTCTAATTGAACAGGAACGATAATAATTATTTATTTTCGAAGAATTTGTTTGTTTCAGATTTAATTTATCAATTTAAATTAATATCTTCTCTAGACGATCAAATAAGGCCTTAGAACATGTCCTACTGTGTCCGGAATATGGGAATAACCCTAAAAACATCGGTTGTTGGGTTTAGAAAGGAGTTCAGAATCATGGGGTATTTTAATTAAAGGATACCAGTTCGAAACAAATTAAAATAAGTAAAATATAATACATTCCTTCGTAAGCTAAAACCTTTCCCTGATAAATCCCGTCCAGTAAACACCTACTTTCTATTCCTTAACTATGAAGTATCTTCTTCTATAAATTAACTACACTTCCCTTTATTCCATCCCGCAAAATGAAAATCAAATAAATGAAAAGCTTCAAAATCTAAGCTTCTCTTATTCCTCTTCCCGAATTGTAAAACCGCGATTTCTCCATTCAAATTAAAAATCGAAACCCAGCTTCCTCCCCTTAACGCATATACCAAATCTTCCCATCGAATAGAAAGAGAAAAATTATCAGAATTATGTCACGATTTAATTTGTGAATTAGGGCTTCTGTGTTTCGTAAAGTCCGATCTTCGATTTGAAGTACAGTTGAAAACCGCGATGATGCTGTTGGAGGATTGACATCGGAAGAAGAAGATTGAACTCGCGATTCACGATTTGGGTCCGACTGATTTCCGGAGCTCGACTAAGGACCAGAGATGCTCGCGATCTTCAGAAAGGGGCGAAGCTCGTGTTTGTGCAACCAAATGGGGGAGTTAATCTGAAGGGTCACGATGTAATGGGGGAGATGTCTGAAGGCGTTGCAGTGTCAGGATTTGTCGAGACTCTTGGAGATGTTATGTGTTGAAATGTTGCGATTTGAATTTAGGGTTATTGGGTTTCACAGAGCTCGTTTGGTTGACTGGCGTGAGTAGTTCAAAGGAGTATGTGATTGGGTTTAAGGGTAGTGTCGATGTGAGAGGAGTAGGCGATGGGAAGGTCAGGTCTAGTTGAAATAGTAAGGATTTAGTGGATCTCGTGATAATGGGGTTCAATGCATGCTACATGTTACTGTAGCCGCTGAGAAGACGAAAACCTCGATTGGTAAGGAGGTTCGAAGTTTTGGTTCTGTAAAGGTTCGAGATTTTTGGTACAAGTGTATGGCATGCATGGATTTAGTATTTAAACAAAGGCTACGGCTAAGGTAAACAAGTATGAAGAAGTAGTGGCCTAGAAACCTTTTGCTATAAAGGATAGTGATTAAGGTAACATTTTTGTTAATTAAATTAATTTAGAATGTTTAATTGTGTGTGTATATATATATATTCAAACTCGTGGGGAAAAATAAAGAAATAAGATATCATATCCATTCTAGGTCCAAAAATCATGATAACTGTCGCATGGATTCATAGCTGTGAAATTCACATGCTGGAGTTGATTGGGATTCTATATGAAGTCGGAATGGATAGCAAAATAAAATAACCCTGGTGAGTAAATCTCACTCATATTTTATTTAAATTTATTTTTAATGTTAAAAATAAATAATTATTGGTTGCTTGAATGCGTTGAATATGATTGTGACTATTATATAAATATATATTAGTTATTTAGGGTTGTTGTTTGTGGCTATTATATAGATATTGGTGTTTGGATTCCCATAGTATCATTAGCGGATGCCCGCAGTATCATTAGCGAATGACCCTATATGCCCCACGCTATGATAGTGGTTGACCTTCTATACCGCGATATCCTGCCTCGAAGTAGGATAGGTATTATTTATGTTGGCTAATGTCTATGGATGCAGGAAAACAGGTTGGAGGGATCCAACTGGATTCCTCAAAAATATCATTATTTGTTTGTTTTCATATTTATTATCATATATGATGTGTTGGTTGATAATTGAGTGGTTTGATTGTTTAAATATCACTAGGCCCAAAATGTTGATTTATAAAAATATCATAAAAAGTATATTACAAGATTTAAATGGAAAATTCTATTTTTCTAAAAATAAAATTTGAATTTTGAATGGGCTATAAAGATATTAACTTGTTTTGAATAAATAAAACAAGTATTGGATTTACAAATGATGTTTATAAATTAAATGATACAGGAAATTAAAGTGGTGAATTTATAAACGATGTTTGTAAATTAAATAATACAGGAAATTGAAGTGGTGAATACAGGAAATTGAAGTGGTGAATTTATAAACGATGTTTATAAATTAAATAACGTAGGAAATTGAAGTAAAATTTTAAACAGTGTTTATAAATAAAGTGGAAAGATTGTCATTTGATAATTTGAATATTTAAATTCAAATGTGAATTTAAAAATAGAAATGGGGAAATCGTTTTAAAAAATAAACGATGGAATTTATTCTGATATTCAGAATATAAATTGAACTAAAATAAATTCGTAAAGATTTATGATTTGAATTCGATTAATTCGAAGTTATTCAAATAAAAGTTAAATTGAATATGGAAATAAATTGGGTGTTATATATATTAGTTACTATAAACATAAATTTCCAAAATAAGATTTTGTTTTTTATTAGATTTCGAAATAGACTTGTTTGAATATAAAACAAGGAAATTTATAAAATGGTGTTTATAAATATAATGAA
Organism: Allium sativum; assembly: GCA_030737875.1. Classification (NCBI taxonomy): domain Eukaryota; kingdom Viridiplantae; phylum Streptophyta; class Magnoliopsida; order Asparagales; family Amaryllidaceae; genus Allium; species Allium sativum. The sequence goes on from JASFAX010000033.1 coordinate 13,331,169, forward strand.
TTAATTATCAAGAGATAATCTGAATATTTAAATTCAAATATGAATTTAAAAATAGGATTTGAAATCATTCAAAAGGAAACAACGGTTTTATTCCGCAATTCGGAATATCAAAGTGATGGAGTTTCAAATAGAAGTTTGAAAAGGGAACTTGTTTAAATATATGAAACAAGGAAGTTGAATTTATAAATAGTGTTATAAACTTGGTGAAATAATTATCATTTGGATAATTTAAACCATTTAAATTCAAGTAAGAATTTAAAAAGTGAAATTGGAAAATGTGTTGAAAATAGGTTAATTGATTATATTCCGGAATTTAGAATATAAGCTGAATTAAGAAGAATTCAATGGGTTTATAATTGAAATTCGATTATATCGAATTTTATGAATAATTTATTTATAAAAGGAATTGGAATTAAATATAGAAGATCAAAGTATAAATAAATGTATAACCGAGTAAGGAAAAATTAGCGATTATAGATAATCAGAATTTGTAACACCCCGTAATTTTATAACATTAAAATTCACAAATTAAAGTATACTTAATTTTTAGAAGAAGAATTAATTGAAATGGGTTGTGCTATTATGTTCGTCTCAAAATTTTGGGTCAAGATAGACATTTGGTTTCCATAAAACGGATAACTTATGAAGAAGTTATTAAGCCTTGAAGTTTGTATGCATATGAGATATATATATATATATATATATATATATATATATATATTCAAAAAAAGTTCAAAACAGCGAATCGGGAGGGGGAATAGCCGAACCGCACCATTTTTGGAGTCGACCCAAGCCCCGCTGGGTCGATCCAGGGTGTTTGGCTGTCAACCCGTGGCCCGATTCGCCCTAAGGGATGATGTGGCATCTGAGTGGTCCTGATGGTTCTGGTTATCCCTAGGTTAATCCTACGGCTCTTATTAAATTAAACTTCTATAAAAACACTCCTAAACCCCTAATCCTAACCACATTAGAGCCGCCATGCTGTCAATGGAGAACCTAGAGTAGCCGCCATACACTTTCAACCCTAAAGCAAGATAGAAGCTTGAATCAAAATCAAATCAAATCTAAATAACGATTAGTCTACATCAAAGGCGAGCAATTCAGTTTCAGAATACAGATCCCAGAAAGACAAGACTATTCTTTTTAATTGTGAGTATGATAGCTTTCACAAAATAATTAATTAATTTAATTATGATAAGATATAATTGGGATTATGAGAATATGATTTTGAATCATGTGATGTAAATTATATGTATGTTTATGGTGTTGAATCATTTGTTAGTCTTATGCAAGTTGGATCATATGTTAGTTCTTATGTGAATCTTATGCAAGTTGAATCATATATCTTATGCAAGTTTGTGATGATTGGATCATATATTCATGTATGAATCTTATGCAAGTTTGGGTTGTTAAAATATATGTGAGACATGTATATGCATATGCTAGTTTATGTGACATTAACCTTTATGTCTAGATCCATATCCAAGTTTACATCTTTATGTTTAGACCCATATGCAAGTTTACATCTTTATGTTTAGATCTATATGCAAGTTTACATCTTTATGTTTAGATCCATATGCAAGTTTACATCTTTATGATTAGATCCATATGCAAGTTCACACCTTTATGTTTGGATCTATAGCAGTACATAAGTTATGCAAGTTTATGCCCATTACCTATGCTAGTTTTGTATCATATGCTAGTTTGAATGAAATTCATATGCAGGTTATTGGCTATGTAATCTTATGTCATGATCCTTAGATCTATTTTATGTGTTATGTGATGTTGTTTTTCTTTTTATAAGTTAGACTATTTTCGAGTCTAACATATGTCATATGAAAACGTACGAATAGCGTGGGGATGATGGGATAATATTGAATATACATAAATTGTGAATTGGCATAAAATGGACTTAAAAGGCATATAATTAATTTGAGACATTAATTGGCATAATTGGTATTTATGGACATAATTTTAAGAGACAATTATGGACATAAATAAATTTGGAATTTATTGACAAATTTGAATAGGGATATTAATCCAATTTGGGGTTAAATAAAGATGTGTAATAATTAACCGCCTAAGACACGAGGTTAGACTCTTTTGTGGTGTAAGACTGCCCGGACCCGCCCTGCAAATCCAGCAGCCACAAATGCCAGTCTAATGTGAGAGGTTAAAGGCACGAATTAAATGCGTAACAATTGTAAAGACACGAGGTTAGGCTCGTTTGCGGCGTAAGACTGCCCGGACCCGCCCGACAAATCCAGCAACCGCAATGTCAGCCTAATGTGGGAGGTCTTTACAAGGTTACGGTTCTAATGAATTAAGTAACACTTAACCAGATAAACATGTGGTGGGACATGAGGGGTTAAGTGATTGCGTTAGGTGGCATGTGAAATTAAGTGGGTGCCTTGGGTGGTGTAACACCCCACCTCTGCTAGGGTCACTCACAAAGGGAATGCACTAGTTTTGGAGGGGTATTATCTAGTAAACAGGCACAGAGATAACACAAGACAAAACATAAATTAAACAGAGTATATAAAGCAGCGGATATAAATTTAACCAAATCTTATTACGTGGAAAATAGAGTCAAAACCTCTTACATCAAAATACCAAGTCATTCATTCATTACATCAAGTTCTAAAGAAGCAAAGTGCTTAAAACAATCCCCAAAAAGAGCATGAGTGCAGCCATAGCATAGCTCAAGACCAAACCGTACATGAGCTGTCAGAAAGCCAGCACAGTCCAAGCTAAGAGCTAGGGTTTCCTCCCTAAGAACCTAGGGGGGAATGGAAGAAAAAGAGGTGGAAGAAAACAGGTCAATCAAAAAGACTGGTAAGCCCTAGTGACTATCAGCATAAAAACTAATAAAGTTAACTGGACATGAGAAACTGAGATTAAACATAAAGATAATAACTGGACTGGCATGATAATAAAAGGTAACAAGATAAGAGTGGCATCACATATACAAGGTTTACTGCACTAACTGTACTAGTGTCCAAATCCATGTCAAGTATAAATCCAGAAATGATCCCTAAACCCAATAACATGAAATGACCCAATACGGGGTCCAGCAGTCCATCCTAATCGATCGGCTTTACTCGTCGTGTGTCGGTGTTATACGGCCCAATCGCGGAATGTAGTCACATGTGCTAGGTCCACCCTAGGGTGTATCAGGTCCTAGGGTGTCAACCACTGACACAAATCAAGCAAGCACAATGTAGTAATATGGGTGCCCATGCCTACTTTTTCAACTCCGGACTAAGTGCACGACCCTAGTCCGCCTGAACCTACACTGGCGCAACTTACTCAGCCGTTATTCTTGGTCGCTTACAATTAGCCCAGTAATCGTGCCCCACCCTGCCTAGTCCCCAGGGTATCGTGATACTTCTAAGTGGGTTACTGCTGAAAGGGACCACGTGGCTAGGATTTCTAATGGGTTAAGTGTTGTCATTAAAAAGGTCATGACTTAACCCCTATCCAAACATGTATCAAATTGGTTAAGTGTATTCAAGTGGTCCATGACTTAACCTTACCATGTGGCATTAATTTACTTAACGCACCCCAACCTCTCACATTAGACTTGGTTATGGTTATTGGATGTGCCGGGCGGGTCCGGGCAGCTTTACATCATAACCTAGTCTAACCTCGGGTTTAAAGTGCTATATGACTAACTACCCACATTGGGTCCTATTATTTGCAACTATTGGATTTGCCGGGCGGTTCCGGGCAGATTAAAGTTGCAAATTCAACCCAACCTCGAGTTGGCCACTTTCAAGTTATCTGATTGTCATGTCCCAAATTCATGTTTTCAAGCTTATTCTCATGTCAAGTTTTCATGTCATATTTTCATGTCATATCATGTCAATTCCATAGCCAATTTCAAGTTGTCCTAATCTACCCCAAAACGTATCCCCAACGTACGTGAATTCACATTAATACAACATGTCAAAATAGGGATATAACACAAAAAGGATAGTCATAGGATGGCAAAGGTGTTCACAAGTTAAGCATGATGATTATAACATTACATGCATATGAAATAGGGTCTCAACATCAACTTGGAAAAATATGGTGATAGACATGGTAAAGGATTGACATAAGATAGTAACCCCAATAATAAATTCAACATCACAGGCATGTCAAGATAAAGGTCATGGGGGTTGTAGATTAAACATGAATATGTCCAAATCAAGTTCATACTAATATTCCACAAGTCAAAATTTAAGATGAATAGATCTAGGGTGTACAAAACTAGATCCAAAATAACAGATCTAAAAGGGATAGTCATAGATCAAAGATATACCATGGTAGATCCAACCTAGTTATCATGTTTAGGCATAATTTCAATTTACATCGTGTTCATGTTAAATTTACAGTTTAGATCTAAGAGTGACAAAGGGCTTACAGATCGTGGTCTGGAGAATGAGAAAGCAGAAGAGTAGAAGAAGAATCTCTAGCAAATCCCCAAATCAACGTAGCTCTAACGAAGTCTTGAATAGCCTCCTTGTTCTCTATCTTCCAGTCAGAACCTCAGCAGCATAAGGCCGGATAAGAATGTGATAGAGAGTCTAGGGTCAGGGGTCGTTTATATAGGGTTTAGGGAGATGAACTTGGACAGGCAACAAGACCAGATACATCTGTCCCAAAAATAGGCTAGGTGACCAGGTCGACACCCAAGTTAACTTGGTCTGGGGGGGTCGACTGCCCAGTCGACTCCCCAGTCGATCTAGTGCTGGCGGGATTTTTCCCGCCCAGTCTGTCTGGGTTTTGAAATTCGAATTTTGAACTTGAATTCGAACTGATTTGAACTCTGGAATTTTCTGAAACTTTGGAGAGCCATATCTTGGTCATACGGACTCTGATTTTCGTAAACTCGGACTCGTTTTCAAGCAGAATTTCGAGACGAACGTAATGGCGTAGCATGTTTCCCTTGATTCTTATTTTAAAATTTAATTCTGCCTTGATTTATAGTTATAACACGTTATTAAAATACGGGTTGTTACATTCTCCCCTCCTTAAAGGATTTCGTCCCCGAAATCTCTATGTTAGGAAGAACGCATCCTACCATCCACATCCATCTACTCACAACATCATTCACGAGTAACCATTGTCCTTAAAAAGATTTCTAATGCCGTATGAACATATGCAGTATGTGTGTGTAAATGTACTTATCTAATGCAAAAGATCAGGCGGTTACTGATTCAGTAAACCTCCTTAATGCAAGATATGTTAGTGTAATGAGTCCAACATGTATACAAATTCCTAACATAACTTAAAATTTCTACATGAGTGCACAAACATCATCCATATGCAACATCCACGTGATAGCATAACAAGTTCATCCATGTACAAGTATAAGCACCCATGCAAATGCAACATGAAAAGGTGTCTGAGCCGAACTAGTGCCTAATGTGTGTCATGCATCCACTAGAAATCACTTGCAAACACTTGTAACCATTTGCAAACATCAACCATAACATGTTTCAAATACATGTTTACATCCAAAGAGGGTTCTAAGGTTCTCAAGACAAGATTAACAAAACAAACATAGGTAGCATAATACGAAAGGTTTACAAGCTCAAAGGAAAAAGAGATCGAGAAAGTACCCTCAAAAAGAAATGGGTAAAGCGCGCGTATCTTCTCCTCGGTTTCCCAAGTTGCGTCTTCTTGGGCTTCACTCCACTGTACTTTGGCTAGCTTGACTTCGCGATTCCTTAGCTTCTTGATCTCTGTCCCTAAGATACGAATAGGAACTCGCCTCAGCGTTGCTTCTTTCTCCACTTCTACGCCTTCGAGGATGCTTGGCTCAACCACCTCAGCTAATTCATGTAGGCACTTTCGGAGATGCGAGACGTGAAAGACATTGTGTACTCCGGACAGCCTCTCAGGTAACTCTACCTTATAGTCCATCTGCCCAATCCTCTCAGTGATAGGGAACGGTCCTACGAATCTCGATGCTAGCTTTCCAATTGCTCCAAAACGAACCACATTGCGCAAAGGAGAGACTTTTATGAAAACCATATCTCCGACTTCGAACTCTAGGTCTGTCCTTCTCTTGTCCGCATAAGATTTATGTCTATCTTGGGCCTCTTTCATTCGTCTTCGTATCAACTCCACCTTCTCAGAAGTGTCTCGTATCATGTCGGGCCCAAGTATAAGTCTGTCAGTCGTCTCCCACCAACAAGTTGGTGACTTGCACGGTCTTCCATACAGGGCTTCGAACGGTGCCATCCCTATGCTAGCTTGGTAGCTATTATTATAAGCAAACTCCATGAGAGGGAGATGGTCTTCCCAAATACCACCAAAATCAAGAATGCATAGCTTCAAAAGATCCTCTAGTACTCTATTTACCATTTTGGTCTGTCCATCCGTCTGAGGGTGATAGGCTGTACTTGAATTAAGTTGCGTACCCATTGCTTCTTGCAGACTATTCCAAAACTGGCTAGTGAAAATTGGGTCACGGTCACTGACTATGTTAGAAGGAACCTCGTGCAACCATACTATCTCTCAAAGGTAAATAGACGCTAGCCATGATGCAGTCCTTTTGCTTTTCACCGGAATGAAGTGAGCACTCTTCGTGAGTCTATCAACAATGACCCATATGCTAGTATTCCCTTTCCTCAACCTAGGCAATCCATCCACGAAATCCATCGAGATACTTTCCCACTTCCATTGCGGGACCTCCAAAGGATGTAATAGCCCACCGGGCTTCATAGATTCGGCCTTGACTTGTTGGCACACCATGCTCTTTGAGACGAATTCTGCCACGTCCTTTTTCATTCCGGCCCAAAAGAAAATGCGTTTCATATCTCTGTACATCTTATCCCCTCCGGGATGTATAGTCATCTTCGAGTGATGCGCCTCTTCGAGAACTTTATTTACTAAGTCTCCCACTAGTGGAACACATAGCCTTCCATCGTGCCTTAGCCATCCTTTGTCATCAATGGCATACCTACCAAGGTAACTTGACGTCTCACCACTGATTAACTTGTCCATAATTTCGGCTATCTGTGTGTCTTCTTTCTGCGAAGTCCCTACTTGATCTAGAAGCGTAGGTCTCAGCTCAAGAGATGTTAATGTACCAGTCAATGACTCAACAGAATGCGTAAAATCAAAGGTCGCTATAAACTCTAGACTTTTTCTTTCAACAAATAAGGGGCTCAAAGTCAACCTTTTTCTACTTAGCGCATCCACCACCACGTTACCCTTGCCAGGGGTATAAGTTATGTCGAAGTCATATGAGGCCAAGAATTCCATCCACCGCTGCTGTCTCAGATTCAAATCTTTTTGCGAAAAGAGATACTTAAGCGATTTGTGGTCGGTGTACAGCTCGAATCTCTCCCCTAGGAGATAATGGCGCCAAGCTTTAAGTGCAAAAACAATCGCGGCTAACTCCAAGTCATGTGTGGGATAGTTCTTCTCATGAACTTTAAGTTGTCTACCCCCATCGCATATCACTCTTCCTTCTTGCATTAGGACAACGCCTAATCCTGTGCCGCACGCATCTGTGTACACCGTAAACATTTTTCCTCCATCGGGTAATGCTAAAACTGGAGCTGTGGTGAGGGCTCTCTTGAGTCTCTGGAAAGCAGTCTCACATTCTATGTCCCATGCAAACGCTAGGTTTTTCTTCGTTAACTTAGTAAGAGGGGCTGAAATCTTAGCGAAGTCCTTAATGAACTTCCTATAAAAGCCTGCCAAACCGAGAAAGCTTCTCACCTCTGTTGCATTCTTAGGAATTTTCCAGTCTTGCACCGCAACTACCTTTGCGGGGTCCTCGGCTAAACCTTGCTTAGAAACTACGTGCCTAAGAAACCGAACTTCCTCCCTCCAAAAATGGCATTTGGAGAACTTAGCCTTTAACTGGTGTGCTCTAAGCGTATCCATGACTTCCTTGAGGTGTCTAGTATGCTCTTCTTCATCCTTTGAGAAGATTAGAATATCGTCCACAAAAACCGCCACGAACTTGTTAAGGAACTCCCGAAACACCCTACTCATCAGGTCTACAAATTACGCGGGTGCATTCATTAAACCAAACGGCATGACGAGCCATTCGAAGAACCCATCTGGAGTCCTAAACGCAGTTTTGTCAATGCTATCCTCAGCCACTCTAAGTTGATGGAATCCTGTGGCTAGATCGAGTTGAGAGAAAAAAGATGCTCCCACAAGCTGGTCAAAAAGATCATCAATTCTTGGTAGTGGGTGCCTATTCTTCTTCGTCAGCTTGTTTAACTCACGATAATCTACGCACATACGAAGCGAACCATCCGCCTTAGTAGCGAATACCACCGGAGCACCCCATTCAGAAATGCTTCACCTTATGAAATTTTTCTCGAGCAACTCCTTGACTTGTTTACTGAGCTCTCTTCTTTCTCGCGGGGCCATATGTCTAACGGGCAATGAAACAGGCTTGGCATTATCAACCAGATAAATTCGGAAGTCTATCTCGCGTTTAGGGGGTAACCCTTTCACCTCATCAAAGATATCTGGATATTCTCGGACTACTCTCACGGAGTGTAGATTGTTGACGGACGAGTCGAGAGATTCAAGAGAACATAACATGACCGGACCCTTCGGGTTACAAGAAAGTTCAAGGGTATTACCAAGGCGTGTCATGAGCCTCACTACCCTTCGTTCACAATTAAGGATAGCTCCATAATTGGATAACCAATCCATGCCCAGAATTAAACCATATCCCATGAATCCGAGAACATAAGCATTACACGTGAATTCCATGCTTAAGATGGAAATCCTCAAATCAATACAAATTATAGATAAATGGGCGGAGCCCCCAATCGGATTTGAAACACTAATGGGATCATCTACTAGACTAGTATTTAAGTGCAGATTTTCAACAATATCAGAAGAGATAAAAGTATGCGCTGCGCCAGAGTCAAATAAGGTTCGAATAGGAAATTCAGAAATGTAAACAAGGCTTTCTACAGAAATATTACTACCTCGGTCAAGAGCTGCAGTGGTGTTGAGAGCCTGCAACTGCCCTCTAGAAGGTCCTGCTCGCTGTGTCTGCCCTAGCCCCTGTCCTTGCTTCTTAGGGCAATCCTTACTGATGGGTCCAGTATCCCCACAGTGAAAGCATTCACCCAACTTTCTTTTCTTCCTCCTACGGTCTTTAGCTATATGTCCCGTGATACCACAAAAGTTGCACTTCCTCGTCTCACGTGGCTTGTTAGCATTGTTGTTGTTGCCCTTGTTATTCTTGTTATTCTTGTTGCCTCCCTTCTTGAAGTCAACCTTCTTGTTCTGAGTCTCATTAGACTTAACCTCCTTTTTGTCACCCTTGTCTTCCTCATGAAGTAGGGCCATATTCACCAAGCTTTCAAAGGTCGCCCCCATGGGCACATGAGTCATGGCCATAGTGCGGAGTGGCTCGCTCAATCCTCGAGCAAATCGTAGAGCCTTCTTCTCAGCCGTGTTGACTAAGTCCAAACCAACCCGAGCAAGCTGATTAAACTTATTCACGTACTCCCTAACAGACATGTCCCCTTGCTTGAGTGCTAGGAACCTCTCCATCTGAAGGTTCGCTTCTGCTGACGATAAGAATTTAAGCCCAAACCTCTCTCTAAAGTTTGCCCAAGTCTCAATTGGTCTGGTAGCGTTAGTGACTTCCCACCAAAATGCAGCTTCCTCTTTCAACAACCATGCTGCCAACTGAACTTTCCTATGATCCTCCATATCGAAGATAACGAACAGGTCTTTAGTCTCCTTTAACCAGTTTCGTGCCTCAGCGAAGGTCTCAGTTCCAAGGAAGCTCTTGCCGCCCATTCCTATAAAGTCTTTGCATATTTTGGAGAAGGCGGTGCCGGGAGGAGGAGGAGGAACCGCGGCTACTGGAGGAGGAGGAGGAGGGATGTCTGCCGGGCCCGCATCGTTGGCCCTAGCTTCCAAGTACCTTCGGAACCATCCGGGTATGGGTACTCCCTCGGGAAGGTTAAGATCGGCCATGCTGAAAAACGAAAAGAAAAAGATTCAAACGAGGAAACAAGGAAAGTGCTAATGGCTTTTGGGGAATAGCCTTTTCTTAAAAATAAAACTTTTCTTGAAAAATGCTTCTTTATAAATGGTTTTGAAAATAATTTTCAGAAAGTTTTTAAAACTTTTGCCCAGTCTGGTAACCTTCTGCTCTGGTACCATATGTAACACCCCACCTCTGCTAGGGTCACTCACAAAGGGAATGCACTAGTTTTGGAGGGGTATTATCTAGTAAACAGGCACAGAGATAACACAAGACATAACATAAATTAAACAGAGTATATAAAGCAGCGGATAAAAATTTAACCAAATCTCATTACGTGGAAAATAGAGTCAAACCTCTTACATCAAAATACCAAGTCATTATTTCTTTACATCAAGTTCTAAAGAAGCAAAGTGCTTAAAACAACATAAGCCCAATATTATTCCCCAAAAAGAGCATGAGTGCAGCCATAACATAGCTCAAGACCAAACCGTACATGAGCTGTCAGAAAGCAAGCAAAGTCCAAGATAAGAGCTAGAGTTTCCTCCCTGAGAACCTGGGGGGGGGAATGGAAGAAAAAGAGGTGGAAGAAAACAGGTCAATCAAAAAGACTGGTAAGCCCTAGTGACTATCAGCATAAAAACTAATAAAGTTAACTAGACATGAGAAACTGAGATTAAACATAAAGATAATAACTGGACTGGCATGATAATAAAAGGTAACAAGATAAGAGTGGCATCACATATACAGGGTTTACTGCACTAACTGTACTAGTGTCCAAATCCATGTCAAGTATAAATCCAGAAATGATCCCTAAACCCAATAACATGAAATGACCCAATACGTGGTCCAGCAGTCCATCCTAATCGATCGGCTTTACTTGTCGTGTGTCGGTGTTATACGGCCCAATCGCGGAATGTAGTCACATGTGCTAGGTCCACCCTAGGGTGTATCAGGTCCTAGGGTGTCAACCACTGACACAAATCAAGCACGCACATTGTAGTACTACGGGTGCCCATGCCTACATTTTTAACTCCGGACTAAGTGCACGACCCTAGTCCGCTTGAACCTACACCGGCGCACCTTACTCAGCCATTATTCTTGGTCGCTTACAATCAGCCCAGTAATCGTGCACCACCCTGCCTAGTCCCCAGGGTATCGTGATACTTCTAAGCGGGTTACTACTGAAAGGGACCACGTGGCTAGGATTTCTAATGGGTTAAGTGTTTTCATTAAAAAGGTCATGACTTAACCCCTATCCAAACATGTATCAAATTGGTTAAGTGTATTCAAGTGGTCCATGACTTAACCTTACCATGTGGCATTAATTTACTTAACGCACCCCAACCTCTCACATTAGACTTGGTTATGGTTATTGGATGTGCCGGGCGGGTCCGGCCAGCTTTACACCATAACCTAGTCTAACCTCGGGTTTAAAGTGCTATATGACCAACTACCCACATTGGGTCCTATTATTTGCAACTACTGGATTTGTCGGGCGGTTCCGGGCAGATTTACGTTGCAAATTCAACCCAACCTCGAGTTGGCCACTTTCAAGTTATCTAATTGTCATGTCCCAAATTCATGTTTTCAAGCTTATTCTCATGTCATATTTTCATGTCATATCATGTCAATTCCATAGCCAATTTCAAGTTTGCCTAATCTACCCCAAAACGTATCCCCAACGTACGTGAATTCGCATTAATACAACATGTCAAAATAGGGATATAACACAAATAGGATAGTCATAGGATGGCAAAGGTGTTCACAAGTTAAGCATGATGATTATAACATTACGGGCATATGAAATAGGGTCTCAACATCAACTTGGAAAAATATGGTGATAGACATGGTAAAGGATTGACATAAGATAGTAAACCCAATAATAAATTCAACATCACAGGCATGTCAAGATAAAGGTCATGGGGGTTGTAGATTAAACATGAATATGTCCAAATCAAGTTCATACTAATATTCCACAAGTCAAATTTTAAGATGAATAGATCTAGGGTGTACAAAACTAGATCCAAAATAACAGATCTAAAAGGGATAGTCATAGATCAAAGATATACCATGGTAGATCCAACCTAGTTATCATGTTTAGGCATAATTTCAGTTTACATCGTGTTCATGTTAAATTTACAGTTTAGATCTAAGAGTGACAAAGGGCTTACATATCGTGGTCTAGAGAATGAGAAAGCAGAAGAGTAGAAGAAGAATCTCTAGCAAATCCCCAAATCAACGTAGCTCTAACGAAGTCTTTAATAGCCTTCTTGTTCTCTATCTTCCAGTCAGAACCTCAGCAGCATAAGGCCGGATAAGAATGTGCTAGAGAGTCTAGGGTCAGGGGTTGTTTATATAGGGTTTAGGGAGCTGAACCTGGACAGGCAACAAGACCAGTTACATCTGTCCCAAAAATAGGCTAGGTGACCAGGTCGACACCCATGTCGACTGCCCAGTCGACTTGGTCTGGGGGAGGGGGGGTCGACTGCCCAGTCGACTCCCCAGTCAACCTGGTGCTGGAGGGATTTTTCCCGCCCAGTCTGTCTGGGTTTTGAAATTCGAATTTTGAACTTGAATTCGAACTGTTTTGAACTCTGGAATTTTTTGAAACTTTGGAGAGCCATATCTGGGTCATACGGACTCCGATTTTCGTAAACTCGGACTCGTTTTCAAGCAGAATTTCGAGATGAACGTAATGGCGTAACCCATTTCCCTTGATTCTTACTTTAAAATTTAATTCTGCCTTGATTTATAGTTATAACATGTTATTAAAATACGGGTTGTTACAGGTGGCATGTGAAATACAATTAGATGCACTTAACCAAGATTGAAACATGTAAGAAGCCATGAATAAGAATGGAGTTAAGTGGGGAAACCGTAGTGGGAACCAAGCATAGGTGGAAGGCTTGTGTCAAGCATGGGGGCCCTTTTCAAACCTGTAACCCATTAAGTATCTTTGTGAGCTCGACCCAAGTCAAGGACGGGACACGCTTACTGGATTTGATTGTAAGAGGTCAAAACGGGTTAGCGGTAGCAACGCAAGTCCAACAGGGTCATGTGCATGCATGGGCCTGGGCTGTTAGGTAAGACGTTGTTGCATCGTGTAGATTAAGCCGTGCATCTTTGGTGGTATCAGGTTGCCACTTTGGGGAGTGATAAACCCTACTGTGGGACTAACATGGGTATCTACGAGTTAGGGAGTCGATCAACTAGGGGTAGTGGATACAACTAGTGGAGACAGGGGCAGACGACACCTATGAAGGCAGCTAGGGGTACACGAAACTACCATTATCATTATTAAGTTTTGTAGGCGGGATCAACTTTTAGGGTGACTAGTGGTGGTGCAGTTTAGTAATTATCCTATAGTGATTAGGAACAAGATCAACGCCAGAATATTCCTCTTATTTGCTTTGTCATGCCCACTTGTTTCATGGTCATATCTTATCTTACCAGTTTATGCCTTATCCTAGTTACTTTAATAATTATATTGTTAAAGTTATTATACTCGCCAAACTTTATGTCTGACCCCCTTGTTTTCGCCTTTTTTCTTCCTCCCCCCCCCCTCCCCCAGGTTCTCAGGGTGGGACTAGTACTAGTGGAGCTTGATCTCAGATCTCTTTATCTCTCTTTTGGAAGTGCTTGGGTTGCTGAAAGTAAAGTTCAGCTCATCTCTTTTATGGCTACTTGTGTTGGGGTTTATGCTTTTTATTTTATGTACTCTGAAACAATTTATCAAGATGGATATTAAGTGTACTTGGTTTATGAAAGTTGTTGTAATCAAACTATTTCTCCGCTGCAATAAAAGTTGTTTTAAAATTTTCAAGTACCATTATTTATATCTATCTTGTTATATTCTGTTCTATACACTAAATACGCTCCATGGAAGTTATTTCATTCCCTTTGTGAGCGACATTAATGGACGTGGGGTGTTACACGTGGTACCAGAGCTGAAGGTTACCAGACCAGATATGAATTTTGAAAAACTATTTTTCAAAAAGCATTTTATAAATAAATACTTTCAAAAGTATGTTTTAAGGAAAGTATTTTCAAGAGAAAAGTTTGTTTTAAAAACATAACCCCTAAAAGCCATATATCTTTCTTTCGAATTCTCCGTTTTGAATCTCTTCATTTTCTTTTCCGCATGTTTGGATTTCCCGAGATAGCTGAGGGGATACCGATACCAGGATGGTTTAGAAGGTATCTGGAAGCTAGGGCCAATGTCGCAGGCCCAGCAAATGCTCCTCCTCCCCCTCCTCCTCCTCCCCCCCGTGTTGATACTTTTGCAAAGATATGCAAAGATTTTAGGGCAATGGGTGGGAAACCTTTTCACGGATCAGAGACGTTTGTTGAAGCTCGAAATTGGCTTAAGGAGGTGGAAGATCAATTTGGTATTTTCGAAGTAGAAGATGGAAGGAAGGTCCAATTGGCTGCTTGGTTAATGAAAGACGAAGCCTCGTTTTGGTGGGAGGTCACGAATGGAGAGCGTCCGCTAGAGACATGGATGGATTATAAGCGTAGGTTCGAAATGAAGTTTCTCTCACGAGCAGAAGAGAATTTATATGTGGAAAGATTCTTGGTGTTGAAGCAAGGGGACTTATCAGTAAAGGAGTACGTCAACAAGTTCAATCAGTTGGCGAGGTTTGGCTTGGAATTGGTAAACACACCTGAGAAGAAGTCCCTAAGGTTCGTTAAACGTTTGAATGAGCCGCTACATGCGTTGGCGATGACCCACATTCCGATGGGGGCTACCTTTGAGAAACTGGTTGACATGGCGCTTATGCATGAGGAAGGGAAAGGTGCGAATGCTAATAAGGCACCGAAGAAGAAAGGAGACCAGAAGAAGCCACAACAGCAAAACAAGAAAGGCGGGAAGAACAATAATGGAAAAGGAAAGAAGAAATGCTTTAATTGTGGGACACCAAGCCATCTGAGCAAAGACTATAGGAAAAAGAAGAAGACTGGTTGTTTCCACTGTGGAGAGGCAGGTCATCTAGTTAAGGGTTGCCCAAGGAAACAGGGGCAAGGGCAAAGAACTTCTGGAGGGCAGCTTCAGGCTCTCATGGCACCAGGGCAGGCGAGAGGGAAGATTCAGGCTCTCATGGCACCAGGACAAGAGAGAGGTAGAAACATTTCCGTTGAAAGTTTAGTTTTTCTGTTTGATCATCATGTTCATACTTTGTTTTACTCTGGCGCTTCACACTCGTTTGTATCTGCTTCGTTAGTTGGAACACTGCACCTAAATACTAGTCTAGTTACGGATCCCATAGTAGTCTCAAATCCTATTGGTGGTTCGGCTCATCTTTTTATGATTTGTCGGGATTTGAGAGTGTCTATCTTGGGCGTTGGGTTTGAATGCAACGCCTTTGTTCTTGGCTTCATGGGCTACGACTTAATTCTAGGTATGGATTGGCTAACTAGATACGGTGCCATCCTAGATTGTGAAAGAAGGGTAGTTAGATTGTTGACTCGTTGTGGAAAGACCCTTGATATTTCTTGTGACCCTAGAGGTCCGGTAATGCTTAGCTACCTAGAATCACTAGACGCATCCAATGATGATTTGAAATCTGTTCGTGTGGTCCGTGAATATAGTGACGTCTTCGATAAAGTTCGAAGTTTACCCCCAAGGCGCGAGATAGACTTTCGAATGTATCTAGTAGATAATGCAAAGCCAGTTGCATTACCAGTGCGCCACATGGCTCCAAGAGAGAGAAGAGAACTCAGTAAGCAAGTGAAAGAATTGCTTGAGAAGGGGTTCATAAGAAGAAGTATTTCGGAGTGGGGTGCTCCAGTCGTTTTTGCTACAAAAGCTGATGGTTCACTTAGATTCTTCGCGGACTATAGAGAGCTGAATAAGCTAACAAAGAAGAACAGGCACCCATTGGCGAGGATAGACGATTTATTCGATAAGTTGGTGTGTGCTTCAGGTTTCTCGCAACTGGATTTAGCTACAGGGTTTCATCAACTAAGGGTGGCTGAAGATAGCATCGATAAGACTACCTTTAGAACTCCTGATGGTTTCTTTGAGTGGCTCATCATGCCTTTTGGTTTGATGAATGCACCCGCATACTTTGTTGACTTAATGAGTAGGGTGTTTAGGGAGTTTCTAAACAAGTTTGTGGTAGTCTTTGTAGACGATATTCTGGTTTTATCTAAAAATGAAGAAGAGCATTCCCTACATCTTAGGGAAGTCTTGGAGACTCTATGAGCGCATCAGCTAAAAGCTAAGTTCTCCAAATGCCATTTTTGGAGAAAAGAAGTGAGGTTCTTAGGACACGTGGTCTTTAAGGAAAGGATAACTAAGGATCCCGCCCAGGGGGTGGCAATCCAGGATTGGAAAACTCCTAAGAACACAACAGAAGTAAGAAGCTTTTTAGGGCTGGATGGCTATTATAGGAAGTTCATTAAGGACTTCGTGAAGATATCAGCTCCTCTCACTCGATTAACGAAGAAGAATTTGACTTTTACTTGGGACGTTGACTGTGATGATGCTTTCCAACGTCTAAAGAGGGCTTTGACGACAGCTCCAGTTTTTCCAGATGGGATGTAACACACCACCTCCGCCAGGGTGGCTCTTGCAAGCACTCTGACTTTGGAGGGGCGTTTGTACCGGGTAAACATGCATAATGATATATCAAGGCAGAACAAGAACATAATATATATGTAAACAGAGTAAATAAGATAAGTAAAACAGCGGAAGATTTCAAACCATTTCAAAACAAGTCTGGTACAACATAATGTCAACCTTCCAAATACACAAGTCTAGATAAAAACAACATCACTGAGAAACTGAAATACATAAGTACTATCCCCAAAATAAGTGATAACCATAGCTAGCTTCATGTCAAGACCGTACATGAGCTAAAATCCCACAAGCAAGTGATCAGAAATCCAAGCGAAGCTCTAATATTCCCACCCTGAGAACCTTGGGGGGGGGAACGGAAGAAAAGAGGCGAAAGGAAAACAGGTCAGTCAAAAAGACTGAGTAAGCCCTACTACAATCAATGTAAACTGATAAAGTTAACTAGCATGAGAAGCAGGGATGAACATAAGGATAACAACATACTAGCATGATGATTAACTAACAAGGTAGATAAAGGTGTCATCGCATAATCAGGTTTAAGGTCTTTTGCACCACAGGTGTACTAGCAAACTAACATGACTTGAATAAACAAGTATTGATCCCTTGGCCCAAGCTTTGGCCCAATAACATGAAATGACCCTAATACGCGGTCCAACCAAACGGTCTAGTCGATCGGCTCCCTATAAGCCTAACTCGTCACGTGTTGGTGTCAATATGGCCCAAACATAATTGTAGTCAGACTGTGCAAGGTCTCCCGTCGGGTGTATCAAGCCCTAGGGTGTCAACCCCTGGACACCATAAACATAACTGCACAGTCTCGATCTACTGGTACCCGTGCATGTTTTCCCCGGCTTCGGACTATGTGCACGACCATAGTCCGCCCGGAACTACACCGGCGTACCCTTCTGCCGTCGTTTTTGGTCTCTTACCTCAAGTCCAGTAATTGTGCCCCCACCCTAGCCTAGACCCTAGGGCCATAACGATACGAACTTGGGATTACTGCTGGAGTGGACCCCCATTGCTAGGATTTTCTAGTGGGTTAAGTACGGTTTAACCCTCTTGCTAATCATGGATTAACTTGGTTAAGTGTAACGATGAGTTCACGACTTAACCCTGATTGATCTACCAAGCCCAAATCGGTTAAGTATTAAGTGGACCATGACTTAACCCTAATCACGAGGCATTAATTAATTTAATGTGCCTTAACCTCTCACATTAGACCTTGTTGTGGTTACTAGTTAAGTCGGGCGGGTCCGGGTAGCTTTACACCCCAACTTGGTCTAACCTCGGGTTCAAGGTACAACATGACCAACTTCTCACATTGGGTCCTATTGTTTGTAGCAACTAGTTAAGCCGGTCGGTTCCGGGTAGTTTTATGCTACAAACTCAACCCAACATCGAGTTGGTCACACTTATATTTTCTAAGTGTCATGTCCTTCATGTTTCCAAAACATATCACAAGTTTTCAAGAATTTGGGTAGACCTAACTTAATAGGTAAATTCCCAATGGGTAGACCTAACTTAATAGGTAAATTCCCAATCTTATGTTTTTATGTCTTTTAAGTTTACCCAACCCCAAACGCAATCCCATCGCTTACATATCGCAATAGCGCATAAAGGATAGAAAGAGGGAGCTTGGCATCATCATGACATAAAGGTGTTGAAGCCACAAGTTTAACATGGTGGCATATGAAATGTACATATGTTCATATACTTGCATATTACATTTTTAGGCCTCAAAAGCATGCATAAAACCAAACTTAGCATATTGGTGATACATGGTGATAAATGACATGTAAAAGTTGCCATAAGTTCGCATTTAGCCTCACATGCAAGTTATCATAAGGGATATGATAACTTACATGTTGCCAAAATGCAACCTTTAGCATAAAGCTTGAAGCTTTAAGCTCATAATCCCAAGATAAACTTGCATAACATGGTAACATGAACAAAATGATCAACCCAAACTTGCATAACATAACTTGCATATCATATGACAAACTTGCATATCAAACTTGCATAACATAACATGATAAACTTGCATATCATAACATGGCATACTTGCATAACATGATAAACTTGCATATCATAACATGGCAAACTTGCATAACATAACATGATAAACTTGCATATCATAACATGGCATACTTGCATAACATGATAAACTTGCATATCATAACATGGAAAACTTGCATAACATAACATGATAAACTTGCATATAATGGTCAACCAAACTTGCATCATTCATTTAACTTTAGAGTTTAAATATGAAAGTAGAAAAGGCTTACAATACTTATGAAGACACAAAAATATGACAAAGCCTTTATGCAATCAATTAGACCCAAAAT
Source organism: Allium sativum (assembly GCA_030737875.1). Taxonomy (NCBI): domain Eukaryota; kingdom Viridiplantae; phylum Streptophyta; class Magnoliopsida; order Asparagales; family Amaryllidaceae; genus Allium; species Allium sativum. Next base: position 13,350,076 of record JASFAX010000033.1, read on the forward strand.
GCAAGCTCTAATAGAAAAACCCTTGAGCCAAAATGATCAAAACCCTTGCTTTATGATGCAAATATAGAAACTTGACTTGAATGCAAGCTAATGATGCTCATACAAGCTTGAAAACACTTGTATGCATGGAAAATCTCTCATAGAAATAACTTAGAATTTTATGAAGAGAGTGGAGGCCATGAGAGGAATGATTTTGCCATAGTTTAGTTGCATGAATGAATAATGATGATTTAGGGTTAGGTTAGGGGCTTATTTATAGAGATTAGGATTAGTTCTAGCCTTAGGATTAAACCCTAGTTCCAATCTCAGCCCTCAAAACCGAATCTGGCCCCCAAACTCAACACAACTTCAAAATGGTGCACCAGGCAAAACTGCCCGGCTGAACCAAGTCGACAGCCAAGTCGACAGGGCTGTCGACTTAGGTCCAACCAAGTCGACTCCCAAGTCGACAGGACTGTCGACTTGGGTGCTCTGGCGGGAATTTTCCCGCCTGGCCCAATCTGACCCAAATTTCCAAATTCAAACTTGAATTTGAAATCTGTTTTTACTTTGAATTTTTCTGAAAACTTCGTTGGGCCTTAATCGGGTCATACGGACTCCGATTTTCGAAAACTCGGACTCTATTTCGCGTATTTTTCCGAGACGAACGCAATAGCGTAGCCCGTTTCCCTTGATTCAGATTTATAAATTAAATTCTGACTCGATTTACGTTATAACAGGTTATTGAAAATACGGGTTGTTACATTCTCCCCTCCTTAAAGGATTTCGTCCCCGAAATCTTCAAGTTAGGAAGAACGTAATCCTACCATCCAACATCCATCTACTCAAAACATCATCCACGAGCAATCATTGTCCTTACAAGATTCTAAATGTTGTATGAACATATGCAAAGGTGTGTGTATATGTACTTATCTAATGCAAATATCATCAATGCAAATTATGTTAGTGAAATGAATCCATATGTATGCAATTCCTAACATAATGTATAACATCTATATGTGTGCACATAACATACATCCATATGCAACATCCATGTGATAAAAAAAAAATTTCATCCATGAATAAGCATAAACACTCATGCATATGCAATATGAGGAGTGTTTGAGCCGATCTAGTGCCTAACGTGTATAATGCATCCACGAGTAACCACTTGCAAACACTTGCAACCACTTGCAACCATCAAGCATAACATGTTTCAAACACATGTTTCATCCAAAGGGTTTCTACCTAAGGTTCTCATGACAAGATTAACACGATATAGATAGCAAAAGAAAGATATGCTACAAAGAGATCGGGAAGATAAGCAGGATATACTCCTTTCGGATTACAAGAAATCCCTTCCTAACCCAACCCATATTCTATTAAAGCCCAAAAGGTTTAGTCAACCTAACGAACCCCTTCAAACCCTGACATGTATTACTAACCAATAAGTCATACCTCCCGACAGAAATAGGACCGAGAATGGGACCGAGAGGATATACGTAAAAAGATAACATGCGAGTAAGTTCCACAGGAAAACAAGGATCAAGGATATGCTCTTAAAAAGAGATATGATGCGCGTATCTAGCCTTCAATCTTCTAAGTCACGTTTCCTTGAGCTTAACTCCACTGTGCTTTGACCGTCTTTTACCTCATGATTTCTTAGCTTCTTAACTCTTATTTCTAAATATGAGTTGGAACCCATTTCATTGTCGCCTCTCGTCTTCCTTTTTCACTTACTCTTCTATCATTTTTGGCTTAAACATAACTATGACCTCATGGTTTCATGCAAGCTCTCCAAAATTCACTAGTGAATCCTGGATCTCGTTTACTTACCATAAAGTATTCTACGCAGCAGAACTTTTCTTGGAAATACCAATCCATGTTGCCAATTGCTCTTACTAACGTGATTTTCTATAACTCATGCTTGAACGAAATGAACCATCCGCATGTGAATGATAGGCCGTACATAGATTCAGTCGCTTGCCCATGACTTCCCGTAAAACTGGCTGGTGAAAATTGAGTCATGGTTACTAACTATACTTTAGGGAACCTCGTGCAACCGCTTTATTTCTTGAAAGTAAACTGTCGCTAGCTATGATGCAGTCCTTTCGCTCTTTACCGGAGTGAAATGAGCACTCTTCGTAAGTCTACCTACTATGACCCACATGCTCGTATTCCCTTTCTTGATCTAGGCAGTCCATCCACGAAATCCTTCGTGATGCTTTTCCCTCTTCCATTGCGGGGACCTCCAATGGATATAATAGCCCCCCGGGCTTCTACGACTCGGCCTTGAACCTGTTGGCACAACATGCACCTTGGGTCAAACTCGGCCACCTCCTCGGGTGATGTGCATCTTCAAGAACCTTCTTTCTCTCATCGCGTCTTAGCCATCCCTTGTCATCTATAGCGAGGTGACTTATCATCTCGCCTCGAATCAACTTATCCATGATCTCGATTAACTACGGGTCATCCCTCTGTGAAGTCCCTACTTGATCCAGAAGGGTAGGTCTAAGCTCAAGGGACGCTAACTAACTAATTAAACTGAGAGAACTTCTTATTTCAATTGTCCTCGTCGGAGCTTTTCGGTTTTGAATCGCGACCACTTTAACAGGTTCCACCACTAAGCCTTGCTTAGAAACTATGTACCCAAGAAATCTAACTTCTTTTCTCCAAAATGACATTTGGAGGACATGGCTTTCAACTGATGCGCTCTAAGCGTATCCATCACCTCCTTGAGATGTCTAGCATGTTCTTCCTCGTCCTTAGAGAAGATCAGAATATCATCTACGAAGACCATGACAAACTTGTTCAAGAACTCCCTGAACACCCTACTCATCAAGTCCACGAAGTAGGCGGGTGCATTAGTCAAACCGAATGGCATGACTAGCCATTCTAAGAATCCATCTGGAGTTCTGAACGCAGTTTCACCTATACTATCCTCAGCTATTCTGAGCTGATGGAACAGATGTTCCTGGCAATGGTTGTCTATTCTCTTTAATTCACGATAATCAACACAAAGTCGAAGAGAACCATCTGCCTTGGTAGTAAATACTACAGGCGCTCCCCATTCGGATATACTTCATCTAATGAAGTTCTTCTCAAGCAACTCCTTGACTTGCTTTCTTAACTCTCATCTTGCGGGGCCATGTGCCTAACCGGCCACGAAACTATCTTGGCATGATCAACCAGATAAATGCGGAAATCTATCTCTCGTTTAGGGGTAACCCGCTTCACTTCACCCAAGATATCAGGATATTCTCGGACCACCCTCACCGATTGCAAACTATCGATAGACGAGTTGAGGGATTCAAGATAACACAAGATGACGGAACCTCATAGGGTTACTAGAAATTTTTAGGGTATTACTGAGGCGAGTCATGAGCCTCTTAACCCTATGCTCAAAAACCAAGAATGGCTCAAAACCGGACAACCAATCCATGCCCAAAATCAACCCATACCCCATGAAACCGAGAATATAAGCATCACGCGAGAATTCTATACTCAAGAAAGAGATTTTCAAATCCACGTAGATAATAGACAAATGGGCGGAAACCCCAATTGGATTTGAAACACACACGGGATCATTAACTAGACTAGTACTTAGGTGCAAACTCTCAACTAGATCAGATGAAATAAACTATGCGATGCACCAGAATCAAACAAAGTACGAACTGGAAAATCAGAAATATAAACAAGACTTTCAACAGAAATACTACCTCGATTGGGAACTGGAGCGGCATTGAGAGCATAAACTTGCCCTCCCGAAGGTCCAGCACGCTGAGTCTGACCTTGCCCTTGCTTCTTCGGGCAATCTTTGCTGAAATGTCCAAACTCATCACAATGAAAGCTTTCACCACTCTTCCATTTTTTTCTTCCTACAATCCTTAATAAGATGCCCAACTGAACCGCAATAATGGCACTTCCTCTTGTCGTTATTGCCCTTGTTGTTGTTCCCCTTGTTGCCTTGACTCTTGTTCTTGTTCTGATTGCCTTGACTGCTCTGACCACTTGGATTACCCTGATTTCCTTTCCACTGGGAATCAGTCTTCTTGGCTTGAGTATCATTCATCTTGATCTCCTTCTTGTCACTCCTATTCTCTTCATTGAGTAGGGCCATATTCACCAAGCTCTCGAAAGTTGCCCCCAAGGGTATATGAGTCATGGCTAAACCATGTAATGGCTCGTTTAATCCTAGAGCAAAGTATAGGGCCTTCTTCTGAGCTGTGTTAACCAAGTCTAAACCGATCCGAGCCAGTTGATTAAACTTATCTATGTATTCCCTAATAGTCATGTCCCCTTGCTTTAGTGATAGGAACCTTAGTCCAAACTTTCCCCGAAAGTCATCCCAAGTCTCAATTGGCCTAGTAGCGGTGGTGACAACCCACCAACGTGCAGCTTCTTCCTTTAGCAACCATACTGCCAATAAAACCTTCCTACGGTCATCTATATCAAAGAAGGCAAAAAGATCTTCGGTTTCTTTCAACCAATTCCTTGCCTCTACATAAGTCTCGGTTCCAAAGAAATTCTTGCAATCCATCGCCTTAAAGTCTTTGCAAATCACCGCGAGATCCTCTTGTGAATGCTGAGGGGGAGGAGGAAGAGGAACCTCAGCGACAGGAGGAGGAGGAACATTAACTACCGGAGGAGGAGGAGGAGGAACATTAACTACCGGAGGAGGAGGAGGAGGAACATCTGCGGGGCCGGCTTCGGTCGCCCTAGCCTCCAAAAGTCTCCTATACCAAACAGGTACGTGTACTCCCTCCGGAATGGCAAAGTTATTGGCCATACTGAAAACGAAGAAAAAGATAGATTAAGAATGGAGAAAAATGAAGGAATTTTTGCTAATGGCTTTTTGGGGAATAGCCTTTAAAATAAACTAGACTTTTCTTTGGAAAATACTTTATACTTGGTTTTGAAAATAGTTTTACAAAAGTTTTCTTAAAACCTTTTTGTTCCTTCTCGTAAACCATATGCTCTGATACCAAATGTAACACCCCACCTCTGCCAGGGTGGCTCTTGCAACCACTCTGACTTTGGAGGGGCGTTTGTACCGGGTAAACATGCATAATGATATATCAAGGCAGAACAAGAACATAAGTATATATGTAAACAGAGTAAATAAGATAAGTAAAATAGCGGAAGATTTCAAACCATTTCAAAACAAGTCTGGTACAACATAATGTCAACCTTCCAAATACACAAGTCTAGATAAAAACAACATCACTGAGAAACTGAAATACATAAGTACTATCCCCAAAATAAGTGATAACCATAGCTAGCTTCATGTCAAGACCGTACATGAGCTAAAATCCCACAAGCAAGTGATCAGAAATCCAAGCTAAGCTCCAATATTCCCACCCTGAGAACCTGGGGGGGGGGGCGGAAACGGAAGAAAAGAGGCGAAAGGAAAACAGGTCAGTCAAAAAGACTGAGTAAGCCCTACTACAATCAATGTAAACTGATAAAGTTAACTGGCATGAGAAGCAGGGATGAACATAAGGATAACAACATACTAGCATGATGATTAACTAACAAGGTAGATAAAGGTGTCATCGCATAATCAGGTTTAAGGTCTTTTGCACCACAGGTGTACTAGCAAACTAACATGACTTGAATAAACAAGTATTGATCCCTTCGCCCAAGCTTTGGCCCAATAACATGAAATGACCCTAATACGCGGTCCAACCAAACGGTCTAGTCGATCGGCTCCCTATAAGCCTAACTCGTCACGTGTTGGTGTCAATACGGCCCAAACATAATTGTAGTCAGACTGTGCAGGGTCTCCCGTCGGGTGTATCAAGCCCTAGGGTGTCAACCCCTGGACACCATAAACATAAGTGCACAGTCTCGATCTACTGGTACCCGTGCATGTTTTCCCCGGCTTCGGACTATGTGCACGACCATAGTCCGCCCGGAACTACACTGGCGTACCCTTCTGCCGTCGTTTTTGGTCTCTTACCTCAAGTCCAGTAATTGTGGCCCCCACCCTAGCCTAGACCCTGGGGCCATAATGATACGAACTTAGGATTACTGCTGGAGTGGACCCCCATTACTAGGATTTTCTAGTGGGTTAAGTAAGGTTTAACCCTCTTGCTAATCATGGATTAACTTGGTTAAGTGTAACGATGAGTTCACGACTTAACCCTGATTAATCTACCAAGCCCAAATTGGTTAAGTATTAAGTGGACCATGACTTAACCCTAATCACGAGGCATTAATTAATTTAATGTGCCTTAACCTCTCACATTAGACCTTGTTGTGGTTACTAGTTAAGCCGGGCGGGTCCGGGTAGCTTTACACCCCAACTTGGTCTAACCTCGGGTTCAAGGTACAACATGACCAACTTCTCACATTGGGTCCTATTGTTTGTAGCAACTAGTTAAGCCGGTCGGTTCCAGGTAGTTTTATGCTACAAACTCAACCCAACCTCGAGTTGGTCACACTTATATTTTCTAAGTGTCATGTCCATCATGTTTCCAAAATATATCACAAGTTTTCAAGAATTTGGGTAGACCTAACTTAATAGGTAAATTCCCAATCTTATGTTTTTATGTCTTTTAAGTTTACCCAACCCCAAACGCAATCCCATCGCTTACATATCGCAATAGCGCATAAAGGATAGAAAAAGGGAACTTGGCATCATCATGACATAAAGGTGTTGAAGCCACAAGTTTAACATGGTGGCATATAAAATGTACATATGTTCATATACTTGCATATTACATTTTTAGGCCTCAAAAGCATGCATAAAACCAAACTTAGCATATTGGTGATACATGGTGATAAATGACATGTAAAAGTTGCCATAAGTTCGCATTTAGCCTCACATGCAAGTTATCATAAGGGATATGATAACTTACATGTTGCCAAAATGCAACCTTTAGCATAAAGCTTGAAGCTTTAAGCTCATAAGCCCAAGATAAACTTGCATAACATGGTAACATGAACAAAATGATCAACCCAAACTTGCATAACATAACTTGCATATCATATGACAAACTTGCATATCAAACTTGCATAACATAACATGATAAACTTGCATATCATAACATGGCATACTTGCATAACATGATAAACTTGCATATCATAACATGGCAAACTTGCATAACATAACATGATAAACTTGCATATCATAACATGGCATACTTGCATAACATGATAAACTTGCATATCATAACATGGCAAACTTGCATAACATAACATGATAAACTTGCATATAATGGTCAACCAAACTTGCATCATTCATTTAACTTTAGAGTTTAAATATGAAAGTAGAAAAGGGCTTACAATACTTATGAAGACACAAAAATATGACAAAGCCTTTATGCAATCAATTAGACCCAAAATGCAAGCTCTAATAGAAAAACCCTTGAGCCAAAATGATCAAAACCCTTGCTTTATGATGCAAATATAGAAACTTGACTTGAATGCAAGCTAATGATGCTCATACAAGCTTGAAAACACTTGTATGCATGGAAAATCTCTCATAGAAATAACTTAGAATTTTATGAAGAGAGTGGAGGCCATGAGAGGAATGATTTTGCCATAGTTTAGTTGCATGAATGAATAATGATGATTTAGGGTTAGGTTAGGGGCTTATTTATAGAGATTAGGATTAGTTCTAGCCTTAGGATTAAACCCTAGTTCCAATCTCAGTCCTCAAAACCGAATCTGGCTCCCAAACTCAACACAACTTCAAAATGGTGCACCAGGAAAAACTGCCCGGCTGGACCAAGTCGACAGCCAAGTCGACAGGGCTGTCGACTTGGGTCCAACCAAGTCGACTCCCAAGTCGACAGGGCTGTCGACTTGGGTGCTCTGGCGGGAATTTTCCCGCCTGGCCCAATCTGACCCAAATTTCCAAATTCAAACTTGAATTTGAAATCTGTTTTTACTTTGAATTTTTCTGAAAACTTCGTTGGGCCTTAATCGGGTCATACCGACTCCGATTTTCGAAAACTCGGACTCTATTTCGCGTATTTTTCCGAGACGAACGCAATGGCATAGCCCGTTTCCCTTGATTCAGATTTATAAATTAAATTCTGCCTCGATTTACGTTATAACAGGTTATTGAAAATACGGGTTGTTACATGGGAGTAAGACATTCACTGTATATAACGATGCTTGCGGGTCAGGGCTTGGCACTGGTTTAATGCAAGAGGGAAGGGTGATATGCTATTGTGGAAGACAATTGAAAGCCCACGAGAAAAATTACCCTACCCACGACTTAGAGTTGGCGACCATAGTTTTTGCGCATAATTCATGGCGTCATTATTTGCTTGGCGAGAGGTTTGAGTTGTATACAAACCATAAGTCGCTAAAGTACTTATTCTCTCAGAAGGACCTAAACTTGAGGCAACAGAGATGGATGGAGTTTTTGGCATCCTACGATTTTGAGATCGCATATACCCCTGGCAAGGGTAACGTTGTAGCTGACTCCTTAAGTAGAAAGAAGTTAACTTTAAGTCCTTTGTTCGTAGAGCGGCAGAGTTTGGAGTATATATCTTCCTTTGACTTCAGACCCTCTATCGATTATGTACCCGGATTATTGGCATCGTTAGAGGTGCAACCTACACTTTTGGGTCGAGTCAGAGAGGCACAGCGAAATGACCCAAAGTTGGTTGAGATAGTAGGCAAGCTTATAGGAGGGGAGTCCTCGAGTCATCTTGATAGATATGATATAGATAAGAGAGGTTGGCTACGTAGAGATGGAAGACTTTGCGTACCATAAGACGAGAGTTTAAAGAAGGCAATTCTTGAAGACTCACATCGCTCTAAGATGACCATACATCCCGGTGGTGATAAGATGTATAGGGATATGAAGCGAGTTTTCTTTTGGGCCGGAATGAAGAAGGACGTGGTCGAGTTCGTTGCTAGATGCTTAGTGTGCCAACAAGTCAAGGCGGAGCAAAAGAAGCCTGGAGGTTTGCTCCATCCCTTAGAGATTCCGCTTTGGAAATGGGAAAGCATTTCCATGGATTTTGTAGATGGGTTACCAAGATCAAGGAAGGGTAATACGGGGATTTGGGTAATTGTAGACAGACTTAGCAAAAGTGCACATTTTATTCCCGTTAAAAGTAGAAGGACCGCCGCGTGGTTAGCATCTGTTTACCTTCGAGAGATAGTTCGTTTGCACGGCATACCCTCTAGCATTGTGAGCAATAGAGATCCCATTTTCACAAGTGAATTTTGGAAAAGCTTACAAGAGGCGGTTGGAACACAATTATGCTTAAGTACCACTTATCACCATCAGACGGACGGCCAGACCAAGAGAGTAAATTGGGTTCTAGAAGACCTTCTGAGACTATGCATCCTAGACTTTGAAGGAACATGGGAAGAACACCTTCCACTAGAAGACCCAAATTTTAATAACATGTTAAAACCATAAATCAAGGCAGAATTAAGTTTTAAAATAAGAATCAAGGGAAACGGGTTGTGCCATTGCGTTCGTCTAGAAATTCTGCTTGAGATAGAGTCCGAGTTTGCGTAAAACAGATAACGTATCAAGAAGATATGGTCGAACGAAGTTAGCCAGAAAAACCGGAAACATGCCAGAATACACTGGCACACTTGTGAAGTGCGCCATCACAAAAATACACTGGCGCACCTGCCAAGTGCGCCCATACCGATCTAGCATAGAATTCTGGAGTGTTCTATGATGACGTGTCTTCTTCTGAGTGGCTGGATTACCTGTCTTCGAACTAGGTGGTTCTGATGACTTCTGGACTGATCTGAAGGCTCTAAATTACCCTATTCTCCTATTTAAACATCCCTAAACCTAGCTTTCTCTCCACACCAAACCATTTCAATGTTATGCTGCCTCCACCTTAATTAAATTAAATTAAAAATAAAATGCGAAGATTATTTCTTCAAGACTACGGCTCGGAATTGGGGATTTGCTTCTACAATCAAAGCAAGATTCAACGATTCAACAATTCGACGACTAGTTTGTAGATTCGACTTCTACATTTTTCTTAGACCACGATCTGTAAGTTCCAGTTACTTTAAGATAAAAATTATAAATCTAATATGTGCATGGTATAATTTGGAAGTGATTTATGTATGATTCATATCTATTCTTGGTTTCTTCTTGGATCTTGACTATTGGGAATATTGCCTACGACGTTGAAACTATTGTTAATGACATAAGACTATGACTATGCCTATGACTGTGGACATAAGATTTTTCCTATGCCTATGACTATGACGGTGAACATAAGACTATGCCTATAACTATGACAGTGAACATAAGACTGACTATGACTAATAAGACTATGTCTATGACTATGACGGTGAACATAAGACTGCCTATGACTATGAACAATAAGACTATTGCCTATGACTATGACAAGGACAATTGTAGTTAATCACCTATGATTCATTGCCTAGAATTATGACTATGAAATTGGATCTCAGCTTGATTTTCTATTCAGACCTATTTTTTTATTTGTCCTTGGATCTTGATTTTGGGGATTTTTCTATTTAAATTAGATCTATCCATGTTCTTGAATCTAGATTAGTTTTCAAACCATTTTATGTTCGTAATGTTATCAGATTTATATGCTTGTGATGTTTTAATCAATTTATTCAATTATGTCATACCTTGAAAATAGATTGATTATGTTATTGAATGATATTGATTTATGCCTGTGGTTCTATTTTATTATCATTGGGAATTAATGAATAAGTCTATTCATATGTATAGGAACTTGAAGTAGAACCCGTTATGACAAGTTGTGTAGTTTATCATGTTATGCAAGTTTTAGGTTGTAAAATCATATCACATATGTGACCAAATGTTAGATCTACATGTTTATGTGTATATGTTAAACCTATGACATATTTCAAGTTCACACTTATTCATATGCTCGTGATTGATTTGCAAGTTCACATATATGTAAGTTGATTTAGTCTATGTTGCAAGTTCACATATATGTACGTTGATTTAGTCTACGTTGCAAGATTCCCACCTATGATATTCATGTTGACTATTTTGCAAGTTCATACCTATGATGTTCATATTGACTATGCCGAAAATGCCAAGTTTACACCTATGTCATGTTTATGTTAATGAATTGCTTTACACAAATTTTGTGTACGTTGAATTAGGCTAAGTTTTTAGCCTAATATTATATGTCAAAAATCATGTGGACGAGAAATTAGGCTAAGGTTGTTAGCCTAATATTTAGACGGGGTAACGTTGGGAAAAAATGGTAATCATAGGAAGCTTGGCATGAAACTTGCCTTGAAACTTGACGAGAACTTGACATGAAACTTGCCTTGAAAACTTGACACGAACTTGACATGAATCTTGAACATGGACATGACACTAGAATGAACTTGAAAATGACCAACTCGAGGTTGGGTTGAGTTTGCAGTGTAATTCTGCCCGGAACCGCCCGGCAAATCCAGTTACTGCAAACAATAGGATCCAATGTGGGTAGTTGGTCATATCACACTTGAAAATCTGAGGTCAGACTAAGTTGTGGTGTAATTCTGCCCGGAACCGCCCGGCATATCCAGTGACCACAACAACAGGCCTGATGTGAGAGGTTGGGGTGCATTAATGAATTAATGCCACATGATAGGGTTAAGTCATGAACATGTAAGACAACACTTAACCAACTTGATACATGATTCGTAGGTGGGTTAAGTCATGAACTTGAATGACAACATTTAACCAACTTGACATGCTAGACTGATAGGGGTTAAGTCACAAATTTAAATGACAATACTTAACCTATTGGACGGAAACCCTAGTTACGCGGTCCGTTTCAGCAGTAACCCACTAGATGTATCATGGTACCCTGGGACTAGGCAGGGTGGGGCACGATTACTGGGCTGATTGTAAGCGACCAAAACGACGGCTGTGTTGGTGCGCCAGTGTAGGTTCAGGCGGGCTATGGTCGTGCACGTGGTCCAGAGTTGAAAAAGCAGGCATTGGGCATCAGTAGGTTTATCTGTGCATTCTTGATTCGTGTCGGTGGTTGGCACCCTAGGGCTTGATACACCCTATGGTGGACCTAGCACAGGTGACTACATTCGTGATAGGGCCGTATGACACAGAGACACATGACGAGCTAGAACTTGTGGGGGGCCGATCGAGTAGTGGATCATTCCGTTGGACCCAGTAATGGGTCATTCGTGATATTGGGCCAAGGGATCATTTCATGATTAATATAATACATGGGTTGGGATTCTAGTAAAGTTGATGCAGCGAACCTTGAATATGTGATGCTATACTGGATTTACACTTGAATTATCATGCTATCTTAGTCTATCTTGCCAATCTTGACAGCATCCTTATGGTTACTTTCAGTCTATACATGTCATGTTACCTTTATCCGTTTTTATGCTGAAAGTCACTTGGACTTACCAGTCTTTATGACTGACCCGTTTTCTTTTGCCTCTTTTTCTTTCGTTTCCCCCCTAGGTTCTCAGGGAGGAGACTCTAGCACTTATCTTGGATTTCGCTTGCTTTCGGTTCAGTTCATGTACGGTTTAATCTTGAGCTATGCTATGGCTGCATTTCTGGTACCTTTGGAGAATTAAGCTACTTTTGATGTTTTAAGTTTATGCTTCTTTATTTATGCAAGACAGAATTTATTGTAATGGAAAATAATGATCTTGACTATTTGATGTAAAAAGCTTTGACTCTTTTTGAAAGTAATGAAATTTATCTTTTGATTCTTCCGCTGTTTTATCTATGTTCTGTCTTGTGATATTTCTGTGTTTGTTTACCTTGATAACGCTCCTCCAAAACTAGTGCATTCCCTTTGTGAGTGACCCTGGTGGAGGTAGGGTGTTACATTTGGTATCAGAGCAGAAGGTTACCAGACTGGGCAAAAGTTTTTAAAACCTTCTAAAACTATTTTCAAAACCGTTTACAAAGAAGCATTTTTCAAGATAAGTCTTGTTTTATTTAAAGGCTATTCCCCAAAAAGCCATTAGCACTATCCTTTGTTTCCTTGTTTGAGTCTCTTCTTTTCCATTTCAGCATGTCCGGGAATCTTAACTTTCCAGAGGGTGTGCCAATACCTGGCTGGTTCAGGAGGTACTTAGAGGCTAGGGCCAACGATGCAGGCCCAGCAGATATTCCTCCTCCAGCTGCGGCGATTCCTCCTCCTCCACCCCCTCCTCGTGCAATTGCTTTCTCGAAGATCTGTAAAGATTTTAGGGCCATGGGTGGAAATGATTTCAAGTGAACTGAATCATTCGTAGAAGCGAGGAACTGGCTCAAAGAAATTGAGGATCTGTTCGTTATCTTCGAGGTGGATGATAGGCAGAAGGTACAGTTGGCAGTATGGTTGCTCAAAGACGAAGCTTCCTATTGGTGGGAAGTCACTAACGCTGAAAGGCCTGTTGACACATGGATGGATTTCCGGACAAGGTTAGAGATGAAATTCCTCTTGCAGGCCGAACGAAGTCTACAACTGGAAAAATTCTTATCTCTTAAACAAGGAAGTATGATGGTCAAGGAGTACGTTAATCAATTCAATCAGCTGGCTCGACTTGGACTAGACTTAGTGAATACCCCTCATAAGAAGGCCCTCCGTTTTGTAAAGGGATTGAATGAGCCGCTTCACAGCTTGGCTTTGACCCACGTACCTATGGGGGCTACTTACGAGAAGCTAGTAGACATGGCGCTCTTAAATGAAGAAGACAAGAGTGGCAAGAAGGAGGTCAAGGCGAATGAGCCTCCAAACAATAAGGTAGACTCCGAGAAAGGAGGCAAGAACAACAAAAACAAGAACAATAACAAGACACACGAGAAAAGAAAATGCCACTTCTGTGGTATTGAGGGGCATATAGCCCAGGATTATAGAAAGAAGAAGATGAAGATGGGAGCATGTTTCCAGTGTGGTGAAACTGGACATATCAGCAAGAACTGCCCTAAGAAGCCAGGGCAAGCCCCGCAAGCAGGACCTTCTGGGGGTACATCTTTAACTTCTTCTCCTTGATGCTTTGTTTTATCTTGCTTATCTTCTCAATCCTATCTTGAGAACCGTAGGTAGAACCCTTTTGGATGTAAACATGTGATTGAAACATGTTATGGTTGATGTTTGCAAATGGTTGCAAGTGGTCGCAAGTGGTTGCTCATGGTTGCATAACACACATTAGGCACTAGATCGGCTCAGACACATTTTCATATTGCATATGCATGGGTGTTTATACTTGTTTATGGATGAAATTGAATGTGTTATCACGTGAATGTTGCATATGGATGGATGTTTGTGCACACATATAGTGTTTATGTGACTAGGACTATTTGCTTACATGTTGGATTCATGGCACTGAACACATTTCTGCATTAAGAAGATCAATCAGGCCTGATCATTTGCATTAGATAAGGAACATATACACACACATTCTGCATATGTTCATATAACATTAGAAATCGTTTAAGGACAATGGTTGCTTGTGGATGATGTTTTGAGTAGATGGATGATAGGATGCATTCTTCTTAACGTGAAGATTTCGGGGACGAAATCCTTTAAGGAGGGAAGAATGTAACAACCCGAATTTTAATAACATGTTAAAACCATAAATCAAGGTAGAATTAATTTTTAAAATAAGAATCAAGGGAAACGGGTTGCGCCATTGCGTTCGTCTCGAAATTCTACTTGAGATAGAGTCCGAGTTTGCGTAAAACGGATACCGTATGAAGAAGATATGGACGAACGAAGTTAGGCAGAAAAACCGAAAACAGGCCAGAATACACTGGCGCACTTGTGAAGTGCGCCAGTACAAAAATACACTGGCGCACCTGCCAAGTGCGCCCATACCGATCCAGCACAGAATTCTGGAGTGTTTTGTGATGACGTGTCTTCTTCTGAGTGGCTGGATGACCTGTCTTCGAGCTGGGTGGTTCTGATGACTTCTGGACTGATCTGAAGGCTCTAAATTACCCTATTCTCCTATTTAAACACCCCTAAACCTAGCTTTCTCTCCACACCAAACCATTGCAATGTTATGCTGCCTCCACCTTAATTAAATTAAATTAAAAATAAAATGCAAAGATTATTTCTTGAAGACTACGGCTAGGAATTGGGGATTTGCTTCTACAATCAAAGCAAGATTCAACGATTCAACAATTCGACGACTAGTTTATAGATTCGACTTCTACATCTTTCTTAGACCACGATCTGTAAGTTCCAGTTACTTTTAGATAAAAACTATAAATCTAATATGTTCATGGTATAATTTGGAAGTGATTTATGTATGATTCATATCTATTCTTGGTTTCTTCTTGGATCTTGACTATTGGGAATATTGCCTACGACGTTGAAACTATTGTTAATGACATAAGGCTATGACTATGCCTATGACTGTGGACATAAGATTTTTCCTATGCCTATGACTATGACGGTGAAAATAAGACTATGCCTATGACTATGATGGTGAACATAAGACTGACTATGACTAATAAGACTATGCCTATGACTATGACTGTGAACATAAGACTGCCTATGACTATGAACAATAAGACTATTGCCTATGACTATGACAAGGACAATTGTGGTTAATCACCTATGATTCATTGCCTAGGATTATGACTATGAAATTGGATCTAAGCTTGATTTTCTATTCAGACCTATTTTCTTTATTTGTCCTTGGATCTTGATTTTGGGGATTTTTCTATTTAAGTTAGATCTATCCATGTTCTTGAATCTAGATTAGTATCCAAACATTTTTATGTTCGTAATGTTATCAGATTCATATGCCTGTGATGTTTTAATCAATTTATTTAGTTATGTCATACCTTGAAAATAGATTGATTATGTTATTGAATGATATTGATCTATGCCTGTGGTTTTATTTTATTATCATTGGGAATTAATGAATAAGTCTATTCATCTGTATAGGAACTTGAAGTAGAACTCGTTATGACAAGTTGTGTAGTTTATCATGTTATGCAAGTTTTAGGTTGTAAAATCATATCACATATGTGACCAAATGTTAGATCTACATGTTTATGTGTATATGTTAAACCTATGACATATTTCAAGTTCACACTTATTCATATGCTCGTGATTGATTTGTAAGTTCACATATATGTAAGTTGATTTAGTCTATGTTGCAAGTTCACATATATGTAAGTTGATTTAGTCTATGTTGCAAGATTCACACCTATGATATTCATGTTGACTATTTTGCAAGTTCATACCTATGATGTTCATATTGACTATGCCGAAAATGCCAAGTTTACACATATGTCATGTTTATGTTAATGAATTGCTTTACGCAAATTTTGTGTACGTTGAATTAGGCTAAGTTTTTAGCCTAATATTATATGTCAAAAATCATGCGGACGAGAAATTAGGCTAAGGTTGTTAGCCTAATATTTAGACGGGGTAATGTTGGGAAAAATTGGTAATCATAGGAAGCTTGGCATGAAACTTGCCTTGAAACTTGACGAGAACTTGACATGAAACTTGCCTTGAAAACTTGACACGAACTTGACATGAATCTTGAACATGGACATGACACCCGAATGAACTTGAAAATGGCCAACTCGAGGTTGGGTTGAGTTTGCAGTGTAATTCTGCCTGGAACCGCCCGGAAAATCCAGTAACTGCAAACAATAGGATCCAATGTGGGTAGTTGGTCATATCGCACTTGAAAACCCGAGGTCAGACTGAGTTGTGGTGTAATTCTGCCCGGAACCGCTCAGCATATCCAGTGACCACAACAACAGGTCTGATGTGAGAGGTTGGGGTGCATTAATAAATTAATGCCACATGATAGGGTTAAGTCATGAACATGTAAGACAACACTTAACCAACTTGATACATGATTCGTACGTGGGTTAAGTCATGAACTTGAATGACAACACTTAACCAACTTGACATGCTAGACTGATAGGGGTTAAGTCACGAATTTAAATGACAATACTTAACCTATTGGATGGAAACCCTAGTTACGCGGTCCGTTTCAGCAGTAACCCACTAGATGTATCATGGTACCCTGGGACTAGGTAGGGTGGGGCACGATTACTGGGCTGATTGTAAGTGACCAAAACGACGGCTGTGTTGGTGCGCCAGTGTAGGTTCAGGCGGGCTATGGTCGTGCACGTGGTCCAGAGTTGAAAAAGCAGGCATTGGGCATCAGTAGGTTTATCTGTGCATTCTTGATTCGTGTCGGTGGTTGGCACACTAGGGCTTGATACACCCTATGGTGGACCTAGCACTGGAGACTACATTCGTGGTAGGGCCGTAAGACACAGAGACACATGACGAGATAGAACTTGTAGGGAGTCGATCGAGTAGTAGATCGTTCTGTTGGACCCAGTAATGGGTCATTCGTGATATTGGGCCAAGGGATCATTTCATGATTAATATAAGACATGGGTTGGGATTCTAGTACAGTTGATGCAGCGAACCTTGAATATGTGATGCTATACTGGATTTACACTTGAATTATCATGTTATCTTAGTCTATCTTGCCAATCTTGACAGCATCCTTATGGTTACTTTCAGTTTATACATGTCATGTTACCTTTATCCGTTTTTATGTTGAAAGTCACTTGGACTTACCAGTCTTTATGACTGACCCGTTTTCTTTCGCCTCTTTTTCTTTCGTTCCCCCCCCCCCAAGGTTCTCAGGGAGGAAACTCTAGCACTTAGCTTGGATTTCGCTTGCTTTCAGTTCAGTTCATGTACGGTTTAATCTTGAGCTATGCTATGGCTACATTTCTTCTACCTTTGGGGAGTTAAGTTACTTTTGATGTTTTAAGTTTATGCTTCTTTATTTATGCAAGACATAATTTATTGTAATGGAAAATAATGATCTTGGCTATTTGATGTAAAAGGCTTTGACTCTTTTTGAAAGTAATGAAATTTATCTTTTGATTCTTCCGCTGTTTTATCTATGTTCTGTCTTGTGATATTTCTGTGTTTGTTTACCTTGATAATGCTCCTCCAAAACTAGTGCATTCCCTTTGTGAGTGACCCTAGCGGAGGTGGGGTGTTACACACGGCATACCCTCTAGCATTGTGAGCGATAGAGATCCCATTTTCACAAGCGAATTTTGGAAAAGCTTACAAGAGGCGGTTGGAACACAATTATGCTTAAGTACCACTTATCACACTCAGACGGACGGCCAGACCGAGAGAGTAAATTGGGTTCTAGAAGACCTTCTGAGACCATGCATCCTAAACTTTGGAGGAACATGGGAAGAACACCTTCCACTAGTGGAGTTCGCCTATAATAATAGTTTTCAGGCTAGCATTGGCATGACACCTTTTGAGGCTCTTTATGGACGACCGTGCCTATCACCTACATGTTGGTGGGAATCCACTGATAAGGTTTTCCTTGGACCCAACATGATTAGCGAGACTTCGGAGATGATAGACCTGATTCGACGGCGAATGAAGACGGCGCATGACTGACAGAATTCATATGTTGATAGGAGACGAACCGATCTTGAATTCAATATTGGGGACATGGTTTTTGTTAAGGTGTCACCGTTAAGAAACGTAGTCCGTTTTGGATCAGTAGGGAAGTTGGCACAAAGGTTCGTAGGACCCTTTCCAATTACGGAGAGGATTGGATAGATGGCGTATAGAGTAAAGTTACCAGAGAAGCTCAGCGTAGTTCATGACGTGTTTCACGTTTCACATTTGCGTAAGTGTTTACACGATACGGTGGAAGTGGTAAAGCCGAGCACGCTCGAAGAAGTGGAAGTAGAGCGCAATGCCACGATCAGCGAGATCCTACATGCATTCTCGGATCGAAGGTCAAAAAGCTTCGCAATGAAGAGGTCAAGTTGGTCAAAGTGCAATGGGGAGATGATCAAAGAGACGCGACTTGGGAGACGGAAGACAAAATGCGTACGTTGTACCCTTTCCTTTTTGAGGGTATGTTTTAATTTCTCCTTTTTCTACCACTTTGTTGACACTTGTCCTATCTTTTAGTATTATCTTTGCGATGACATCTTCGATCTTTAGTTAGGAAGAACCCTATGGTTGCAAACATGTGTTTGAGACATGTTATGTTTGGTGGATGCAACTGGATGCAAGTGGTTGCTCGTGGATGCACACACACACACATTAGGCACTAGATTGGCTCAATCACCTTCATGTTGCATATAAATGCGTGTGCATATCTAAATTAATGGATGTATAATGGTTGTGTTATCATATGGATGCTGCATTTTGATGAATGGTTGTGCACACAGGTAGAAATAATATGTATCGATAGGATTCTTTTGCATACATAATCGATGCATGGCACTATCATGATTTGCATTAAGGAGGTCAACTGAATCAGTGGACCGCCTGATCTTTGCATTAGATAAGGAACATATACACACATTTTTGCATAAGTTCATATAGCATTAGGAATTTCATTAAGGACAGTGGATGCTTGTGGATGATGGTTGAGTAGATGGATGATTGGTTGGTAGGATACATTCTTCTTAACTTAGAGATTTCGGGGAAGAAATCCTTTAAGGAGGGGAGAATGTAACACCCAGTAATTTTATAACATTAAAATTCACAAATTAAAGTATACTTAATTTTTAGAAGAAGAATTAAGTGAAATGGGTTGCGCTATTATGTTCGTCTCAAAATTTTGGGTCAAGATAGACATTTGGGTTGCATAAAACATATAACTTATGAAGAAGTTATTAAGCCTTGAAGTTTGTATGCATATGAGAGAAATATATATATATATATGTGTGTGTGTGTGTGTGTGTATATATAATTCAAAAAAAGTTCAAAACAGCGAATCGAGAGGGGGAATAGCCGAACCGCACCATTTTTGGAGTCGACCCGAGCCTTGCTAGGTCGACTAGGGGTCGATCCAGGGTGTTTGGATGTCAACCCGTGGCCCGATTTGCCATAAGGGATGATGTGGCATCTGAGTGGTCCTGATGGTTCTGGTTATCCCTAGGTTAATCCGACGGCTCTTATTAAATTAAACTTCTATAAAAACACTCCTAAACCCCTAACCCTAATCACATTAATTCATAACAAGAGCCGCCAGGCCGTCAATGGAGAGCCTAGAGTAGCCGCCATACACTTTCAACCCTAAAGCAAGATAGGAGCTTGAATCAAAATCAAATCAAATCTAAATAACGATTAGTCTACATCAAAGGCGAGCAATTCAGTTTTAGAATATAGATCCCAGAAAGTCAAGACTATTCTTTTTAATTGTGAGTATGATAGCTTTCACAAATTAATTAATTAATTTAATTATGATAAGATATAATTGGGATTATGAGAATATGATTTTGCATCATGTGATGTAAATTATATGTATGTTTGTGGTGTTGAATCATATGTTAGTCTTATGCAAGTTGGATCATATGTTATTTCTTATGTGAATCTTATGCAAGTTAAATCATATATCTTATGCAAGTTTGTGATGATTGGATCATATATTCATTTATGAATCTTATGCAAGTTTGGGTTGTTAAAATACATGTGAGACATGTATATGCATATGCTAGTTTATGTGACATTAACCTTTATGTCTAGATCCATATGCAAGTTTACATCTTTATGTTGAGACCCATATGCAAGTTTACATCTTTATGTTTAGATCTATATGCAAGTTTACATCTTTATGTTTAGACCCATATGCAAGTTCACACCTTTATTGTTTGGATCTATAGCAGTACATAAGTTATGCAAGTTTATGCCCATTACCTATGCTAATTTTGTATCATATGCTAGTTTGAATGAAATTCATATGCAAGTTATTGGCTATGTAATCTTATGTCATGATCCTTAGATCTATTTTATGTGTTATGTGATGTTGTTTTTCTTTTTATAAGTTAGACTATTTGCAAGTCTAACATATGTCATATGAAAACGTACGAACAGCGTGGGGATGATAGGATAATACTGAATATACATAAATTGTGAATTGGCATAAAATGGCCTTAAAAGACATATTATTAATTTGAGACATTAATTGACATAATTGGTATTTATGGACAGAATTTTAAGAGACAATTATGGACATAAATAAATTTGGAATTTATTGACAAATTTGAACAGGGATATTAATCCAATTTGGTGTTAAATAAAGATGTGTAATAGTTAACCGCCTACTCTTTTGTGGTGTAAGACTGCCCGGACCCGCCCGACAAATCCAGCAGCCACAAATATCAGTCTAATGTGAGAGGTCAAAGGCACGAATTAAATGCGTAACAATTGTAAAGACACGAGGTTAGGCTCGTTTGCGGTATAAGACTGCCCGGACCCGCCCGGCAAATCTAGCAACCGCAAATGTCAGCCTAATGTGGGAGGTCTTTACAAGGTTACGATTCTAATGAATTAAGTAGCACTTAACCAGATAAACATGTGGTGGGACATGGGGGGTTAAGTGGGTGCCTTGGGTGGCATGTGAAATTAAGTGGGTGCCTTGGGTGGCATGTGAAATATGATTAGATGCACTTAACCAAGATTGAAACATGGAAGAAGACATGAATATGAATGGGGTTAAGTGGGGAAACCTTAGTGGGGACCAAGCATAGGTGGAAGGCTTGTGTCAAGCATGGGGGCCATTTTCAAACCTGTAACCCATTAAGTATCTTTGTGAGCTCGACCCAAATCGAGGATGGGACACGCTTACTGGATTTGATTGTAAGAGGTCAAAACGGGTTAGCGGTTGCAACGCAAGTCCAACGGGATCATGTGCGTGCGTGGGCCCGGGCTGGTAGGTAAGACGTTGTTGCATCGTGTAGATATAAGCCGTGCATCTTTAGTGGTATCGGGTTGCCACTTTGGGTAGTGATAACCCCACTGTGGGACCAGCACGGTATCTACGAGTTAGGGAGACGATCGAATGGGGGTAGTGGGTACAACTAGTGGAGATAGGGGCAGACGACACCTATGAAGGCAGCTAGGGGTACACGAAACTACCATTATCATTATTAAGTTCTTTAGGCAAGATCAACTTTTAGGGTGACTAGTGGTGGTGCAGTATAGCAATTATCCTATAGTGATTAGGAACGAGATTAACGCCAGAATATTCCTCTTATTTGCTTTGTCATGCCCACTTGTTTCATGGTAATATCTTATCTTACCAGTTTATGCCTTATCCTAGTTACTTTAATAATTATATTGTTAAAGTTATTATACTCGCCAGACTTTTTATCTGACCCCCTTGTTTTTGCCTCTTTTGTTCCTCCCCCCCTCCAGGTTCTTAGGGTGGACTAGTACTAGTGGAGCTTGATCTCGGATCTCTTTCTCTCTCTCTTTTGGAAGTGTTTGGATTGCTGAAAGTAAAGTTCAGTTCATCTCTTTTATGGCTGCTTGTGTTAGGGTTTATGCTTTTTATTTTATGTACTCTGAAACAATTTTTCAAGATGGATATTAAGTGTACTTGGTTTATGAAGTTGTTGTAATCAAACTCTTTCTCCGCTGCAATAAAAGTTGTTTAAAATTTTTCAACTACCATTATTTATATCTATCTTGTTATATTCTGTTCTATACACTAAATACGCTCCATGGAAGTTAATGCATTCCCTTTGTGAGTGACATTAATGGACGTGGGGTGTTACAGAATTTTTGAGTTGAACTGGTAAAATTTGTTTGATATATATTAAAAATATATTAGAATGGAGTTGAATTTATTTTAAACGAAGTTTAAAAGTTTATATAATTAAAACAAACTCGCCGCAGCGCGGTAGTTCGTAAATTGGCGTTTCGAACTTCAATTGAGTATATAGAACTCAATTTAAGTCGAAATTCTCTGAAACAAGAAACGTCAGAACCGATTTTGTATAGTTTTCTAATGGAAGAGAAAAATCTAGATTTCGTTTGATAGATTTTGAGTTATGTCAAAATCAAATTTTCAGGAAAGCAGTGCCAAAATCGTTTAAAAACCATAATGGTTTATATAAATAAATATAAGGATTTTTAAGCAAATAAAATCCGAATTTCCATTTGAAAAATCTGGAATTGAGTTATAAAATAAATATGAACTCGAGTGGAGTAAGTGGATTGATTTTTGAAACAAAATCAGTTATTTATTTTTGAATAGAATTAACTAAGTGGAAGAATAATTTGTTAATCGAATTTTAGATCGAGATATTTCTTTTGATAAGTAAATGAGACTTATGAATTTCATATTGGAAATCGAATATGAAACCTGAAATGAAAATGGAATTCAATTGATTTATAAGTAAACTAAAAATACATACGAATATGATATGTTCAAATAACAAGTGAGATAGGCTAAAAAGCTAATTAAAGACTAGATGGGCGAAACTGAATTTAAATGATTGGGTTGTGTTGAATTGAATTGAAACCAGGTGAACATGTGTTAGATAGGTATGGGATGAAGTGTATGAAGATTATACTTTGTGTGCTCGACAATAAGGTACGCGTTTAAATTCCATATGAGGTTTTATGCGCCGAATCGGCAAACCACTTGGCTTTTTGATTTTCTTTTTGAATGGAAACGGCCTAGAGAGGCGAGTTAAGGTTTGAGCTATTTGCCAGTACAAAGGAGGTTATGACGAATTTTTCCGGAAATTTAAGGAGTTAGAATATTTTTAAGGAAATTTGATAGTTAGAAATCAATGTATCGATATATATAGAATTCGATAAGGAAATGAACTTAAAAATAGAATATTATAAACAAAAAGCAAAACTATAAATTAGATTTGTTAAAAATAGATAGAGAAGCGTATACATGTTTTAGAAATGGGAAATTGGTTTAATATGGTGTTGATTATTCGAGTTAGCGGTCTTATCTGTTTTGAAGTTTATAATATTTTCAGTCAAGATCTGAGAGGTAATTATACCCCAACTCGTTTGATTTTATTATTAGCTGATAAATAGCAAGATTCAGTCTCGAAGAGAAATGTTTAATGAAATTTAGTCGAATGCAGTAATTTGGGTTGTTGTAGCGATGTTTTACATAACATTTGTTTTAACCCAAGGAAGTGAAATTTTGGAAATATAATAATAAATATTTCCTAAGTACAGAAACGAATGGCCATGAAAGAGATAAGTAATTGGAATATTTTCCAATTATTAATAGAAGAAATTTTCTAAGTATAGAAAATAAAAGAATGCGATATATGGAAATGTTTTCCAAATAACATAAGAGGTCAAGAAGATGATTATTGAAAATATCGTATTAACAAATATGGATAAGGAAATGGAGAAGTGTTTTAATTAATGAAATATTAATTTAAAAGGCCTAGTGATTTGTTTGATGCTTTGAATGAATGTTTGTTTTTCTTCGACAGTTAAATAACCGACTATCGAAGTGTTTGCCAATATCGTTGTCAATATGGAGAGACCGGTTGGATTATTATCCGTGAACCACTCCGTATTGGCAGTAACGCTGCGAATCAAATTATATGAAGAAAATCGAAGATGGAGTAAAGTTCAAGGGCTTTTTCTATTAATAGAAATTGTGCCTTCGGTTTCGTTCAGTCCCAGAACGAAGTGTATGGACGAATGCCTGACAGAGTATTTCCAATGATCGCATATGTTGGTCTGCATAGATATATATGGTTGCGGAGGATTTATTCTCTTAACATAATATCCAGAATGTATTTGTGCAAATCAATTAGTGATTAACGGATCTGACAATGTGGCATTCAAAGTGATTGTGCTATCAATGAATGATAAGAAATCGCAGCCTCAACAACCGAGGAATGACAAAAATCGGGCAGGCATCATGGCTATGTGGGTCGCTCCCATTTGGGTGTATAATCACCTATCTAGAGAAATTCCATTTACTTCTTTAATCTATTGATGCCGTCCCTTTTCGGGAAATGGTTGCTGATCCCAACCGTTGGTGATATACATTCGATTCACTCAAGCGAAATGAGTGGTCGGTCATGTGTGGGGCGGGTTGCAAGATGTTCTTGTTGAACCCAGTGTATTCCTCTCTAGAGATACATTATCGGAAGGTGATTCCATACCTTTTCATAGTCGGAATCCAATCTCCAATAAGAACCCTGCAGTTTTTGATTTTATACTATGTATGTGGAGCGTGAGATGCAAGCGTTCTGCTAGATGGTTATTTATTTGATTTAGACACTATTATAATATCACTGGATTTTCATATCATAGTGTTTTGGGTTATAGTAAGATAAAAACCATCCATGTTTTTGTGTGGGTTGATCTTACTATTATCTTTTCTTTCGAAGGGATTTTGAAAGTTAAATAAATGGTTGGAGTTTACTCACGCAGTTCCATGACTGACCCAGAGTTTATTTTGTTTTTGTTTTCCATAAACTCTTGGGTGCCCAAATTTGTACGGGCAGTCAAGTAGTCGGGATTTTTTTCAGATTCACTTGGAAGAGCTGGAAGCAGGAGGCTTCACCAGTTAGCTATAGACTATCATATTTCTGCTGTGTACTATGTTGTATCTAGAAATAGGTGTTTATAACTATTCCAGGAATAACTGTTGTGCTCTGATAATGGTATGTATATACAGTTATTGATTTGTATTTCAAAAAGTTATGTTATATAATATATTTTATTCGTTCCGCTGTGAGTTTGTGATCTTCGTTTTCTTCTATTCTAATATTTCTTTGTTTCTATTTCTCATCCTCTAACTTCTTTCTAATAATGATTCGTATTTTTGTGCAAATTTGGGTTGGATGTGTGGTGTTATTAGTCAACTCAGATAGTACGGATTTGCGGGCCGTTACACAATACCAGTAAAATTTTAATATCCATACCATCATGGATTTATCTCAATAAATCAGTTCTATTCAAGCCTGGTTTCAAACAAGTCCATCAACATTAAATCCATATTTATGCAATCAGTCTTAACCAAATAATCCCAAAACATTCAATTTAGATATTTCTGTTTCTCAACTCAAGTCAAATTAGTGTTGACTCAAGTCATATTTAGCTCAATATTCAAGTATAAATTTAATTTATATGATTATTCAATCCAGCATGAGTTAAATTTCCATATTCTACATTTCAAATTTGAAATGTGCCTCGATTTATCCAACCCAACCTCATACTCAAACACAATCAAACCAATCAATCAAGTCAATACAAGTTTCAAACAAACAGTTAACAATTTGAAAGAATTATTTATTTATTTCTAAAAAATATGATTTGGGTGAAATTATTCCATTAACCCTCTTTACAAAATAATTTAAAAATAATTTTATATTCAAATACAAATACATGCACTCATATATATACACACTCAAACTCAATCTACGGTATTACTAACACCATCTCTACTGAGTTACGCCACAGAGCTAAGGTTATCACTAAACCAATAGCTCTGATACCAAGTTGTAACGTCCCACTTTTCAGTACAATTTGAGCCGGCATTTTACTACCACAGTCAAGCAAAATTACACAGAAAAGCAGAATGTTAAGAGAAAGAAATTAAAGGGTGAGAGAGAAAGAAAAAAAATTAGAATAGAAGAAAGGAGAAGAACATCAGAGTCTCATAGCGGAACGAACAAAATATATAATATAACAACATATCTTTATACAAGTAAAATTCTTGTATACATACCAATCATCAGAGTACAACATGAATCAGATAAAGCGGAACAACTTTAAATAAATAATGGTGAAGCGTCCTGCTTCCAACTCCTGAAACTCCAAGCGAAAACTTTCCTGTCAAATATGTTCGGTCTGACCTGAGCACATTTTGAAGCAAAGCAAAAACACCGGGATTAGTCTGAAATACTTTCAGTGCTAAGTTCACATCAACAATCGGTTTAACTTTAGAAATTCTTTTTGAAAGGAAAGTATAATAGTAAGACCAGTCCACACATAAATACGGACAGTTTTTACCTTACTATAACCCAATTTTTTTTGAAAAAAAACACTATTATTCTGCTATTATAATAGTGTCTATCAAATCACAAATAAATAGAGAATATAGCGGAACGCTTGCTTCTCACGCTCCACATATATAATAAACAATCAAAATCGCAGGCGCTTATTAGAGATTGGATTCCGACTATGACAAGGTATGGGACCACCTGCCGATAGTGTATCTCTAGAGGCGAATACACTGGGTTCAACAAGAACGTCTTGATACCCGGCCTATACATGATCGACCACTCATTTCGCTTGAGTGTATCGAATGTATATCACCAACGGTTGGGATCACCAACCATTTCTCGACAAGGGACAACATCGAAAATAGATTAAAGAAGGAAATGGAATTTCTCTAGATAGATGATTATACACCCTAATGGGAGCGACCCACATAGCCATGCTGTCTGCCCAATTTCTGTTATTTCCCGGTTGATGAGGCTTGAGGTTATAATCCTCTTGGCCCATTTGGTCACCATTCACTTTGAATGTCACATCGTCAAATCCGCCAGATAGCACTAATTTACGTACACAAAAATACTCTATGGTTTAGCTAAAAGAAGGTGTACGGCCTTCTCTGGCTTTAACAGAAATACGTTTGAAGAAATCAACGTGCATGATCCCTTTGGAAATACTCTGTCAGACACCCGTCCATACAAGTCATCCAGAAACAGGATGAACCGAAGGCACCCTCCTACCACATCCAAGGAAACACCCTATAGATCAGTAGCGAGTAGTCCTTGCAAATCTGTAGATCTTAATTACGACAGAACCACAATATATCTTTGGCTGCAGACCAGAGATTTTAAGTAGTTCTTCCGTTTTGAATATCCACGGTCTTCGCTTTCTCCATCTTTATCCCTTACGAGTTAGCTTCGTACGTAATGTTGATTCGAAGTGGTTTTGGGTCTAGTTCCCATCCCGGTCTCTTCGAAACAACACGTTAAAAGGTCCAATAAAATATTTCGTTGATAGTTTGGTGTTTTAACTATCAACGTCAAACCAGTACGGTCAAGTATATTGGCAGCTCAAGTTCTCATTTTTAAACCGTTCATTAGAACTCTTCATCGAATCATTTAAAATCACTTCCTCAACTCAAAGTCGATTCCATTTAAATATCTTGCCAACTCATCTTTTGTTTCGCCATTTGTGAACAATACCTCTCGTTTATTCTCACTTCGATATTTCTCCTTTTAGTTCTGAAAATATTGCTATATTCATCAATTATTTGTTTCCTTAATTTTGGAAATGTTAATATATCGTTAATTCACTAATATAATTTCATTGCCACTTCTTATGCGGTAAAAACCCTGTTAAACGACACATGTTGTCTTATTAAACTTAATAGTTTTGCATACTTAAATTCCAAATGTTTATTTTTGTTTCAAAATTTATATAACCCTTCCATAACCCTTCCATAATCATTTATCATTTCAAATAAATATAATTTACTTGTATTATTACTATTTTCTAAAAAACGGCGTTATATAAATAGCCTAATGGTATAAATAAACTATATGTCTCCACTTGGCTAGACAATGTTCATGTACACTGTTTAATTTAAAACTTATTTTCTTAAATTTTACTTTAAACCTTACAAATGGATTTCAAATGTCTTATGAAAATAATATCTCCTTTCCAAAACTCCTTTACCATTACGAACTAATACCATTCTTCGATAATAGTGAAGTCGGTCAAGTTGGGGTATTTTATTTACCTCTCAGACCTTAATCAACAATGTTCTTATCTCAGAGTGGATGAAAGTTCGCAACTTAAAACCCACGTTCGTACAATATCGATCAGATCTTACTTCTTATATTTTCATTTATGAACCATATTTTTTCCTTTGAACATCTCGATCGACCATTACCATTTTACTTAATATATTATTAAGTAAATCATTTACTCGAATATTAACCATTTTGCTTCAAAACTCCTGTATAGTATTTTATACATAACTTGGATTATATCACACTAATCCATTCGCTATTATCTTTTCCAAAACCTTGATTATATAATCTAAACTCCAGATTTATAACCATAAATCCCTTTTCCAATTTCTTATATTCCAAACATTAACTATCTCTTTTTCCTTTCCAATTCCACTTCAATTACGCCATTTACTTAATTTCATTCTCAAGTAAATTATTTATCTTAAAGCCTTTGCCTTAGTTTAAACTTCAAACCCACTTTTCATATACACTTGGATTTGTTGACTAATACCATACCAAAATCTCTTTTTAACATCGTTTAAACAAATGGTTGAACTTTATAATTCAAACCCTTATATTAACTTCTTTATTGATAAGTACTTCCATTTACATGTTTTACACTTCCTCTCTTTTATTTCCAACTCGAGTAGAATCTTTATTTCAAACTCAAATTGCTCTTTCATAACTTGTTTATGAAAGAGCAATTTTAAAAATCCCTTTCCATAAGCTTTGTCCAATTTTACTAATCTTATTACATATCCCATTTCTTCTTAAATAAATTTTATTTAAGAAGTGATTAACATTAATTAACTTCGTCATTGTCTAAAGTAAAATCCTTTTATTTCTTCATTAACCAAAATAGTTTGATTACATTCCTTAATAAGTCATTAAAATAATAGTTTATTCTATAAATAATAAACTGCCCAATAATCACCTTACACATAGTTAAATTAAGATTTATTAGTTTTTGAACAATCATTAAGTTAAAATTTCACTTAATTGTTTCCCTTGGAAACAATTATTAACTTTCTTGTTAATATTTCACTTTCTTGTGTATTTGAACATAAGTTGTTATTATAAACATCGTTTTAATATTTCTGTATAAAACAAGTCATAATCATCAATTTATTTTAAACTTTCTATTTAAAATTAAAACTTCGATTCAGTTAAAAATAACATTTAAAAACTTAAAATACGATAATTCGCCTAACGGCGAATTAGTATCTCAAACCGATGGATTCATACCATCTGCTGCCAATTACTTAATCAATACTGCGTATTGATTAAAACACGATGATTCGGTTCAATAATAATCATCTATTAAACAATCGCTATCTAATAAGATATAATAATATAAATTGGAATAGACAAACAATATGTGAACAACAAATAATATACAACTTATTTGAGGAATTCGGTTGGATTCATCCAACCTGTTCTTCTCTGCACAACAGTTTATAATATCGTTTAACACTAATATATGAAATATCATGCATTCAGACGGTCGTTTTATAAACACAGACAAACAAGCAACCAATAAATAAATAAAAATCATCTATAGCATCCATTCAACCAATTAATTATAAATATTAATGATATGAATTTAAAACATCGCAGTATTTCAGAAGTGTGAGAATTAACTCACAATTTTTGTTATCGACGATGCTGCGTTGCTTTATATAGTTTCAAACTGGTGTTTGAAACTAGATAAAATTCCGGTGATCTCTGAATCACTCCATTCCTGTTTGTATACGTCGGCACCGTCGATACGATCCCACGGGCAATTGTTTCGTCCAATTCTGATAATGAACAAGTGAGTTATACATTTTCTAATGTTCAATGTGTATTATATAATTTAAACAAATCAATTCCCTTTTAATTAAAATAATTAATTAGCTCATAAATTGATTATTACCATTAACCACTATGATTAGTCAAGCGGTTTCTCTTGCACATCTGGCTCAAACCCGGTATCACAATCCTCTTTATTCACCTTCAGCTTATGATTGGAACCTCAATTTGTTTTGGCTTTAAACAGAAAAATCTGATCACTAAAATGATTATTTTTAACCAATCCTTAACTAATTAACTTAACCTTAAAATTGAATAGTAGGTTATAATTACCTTAAATTAAAAGGTCCACGTCACCTTAAAGAAACTCGTTTCCTTTTTCTCCATCGGGTCCAAAACCGATTGTCCCTTCTTCCTCTCTTTTTTTCTCTTTTTTTTCCTTTTATAAAATCTCGTACCATTCCCTGCCCTTCATCAATAACTGCACCGCCACTGGTGAGCTTCAGGCGGCCGTTCCCCTTCCCTCTGACGCGACACTGACAGAACCACCGCCACAGACTAACATCCCCAACCCCGGTGGCCCACAGCTAGTTCATGATTCAAAGGAACCGTACCCAGATCCAAGAATTTACAAAGTACAACACTCCTCCGTTCAACCTTTCACCGTGGGCCAACCCTAGCACCGAACCCCACCAGTCCACCTCCAACACCTCCGTCGTCCCTCCAGCTTTCACCTCAGACCCTCGAAAGAACCTCCGATGGTCCACAGTCCATCCATCATCAAAAAACCTGAACCCATTCTCAATAAACCCACATAGAAAAAACGTATTTGTTTAACTCGTCGGACCGCCACCCTCAGACCATCGGACCTTCTCAGACCAACTCCTCGACGACCGCCACACTTCAGGCTTCCTCCTCAACCAAACCTCGTCCCTTCCGATGGTCTATAGACCCCATACGAACCCAAAAACCAAACCTGACCTCAATAAAACAACACAGTAAAACCCATCCCGTTCAACTGCTCTATTCTCCAACCATACGCAACCGATAACCACCAGACCTCCACCAGACCTCCACTAGAATAACCATTGGACATCCTTCTACCTTCACCTGAAAAAGATCCGGCCATCTCCCCCTATCTTCGCCAGAATCGAGGCAAAACCATCACTTACTTTAGCTTCACCAGTACAAAAGAAAAGATCCCCAAACTTTGAACGCACCATGTAATTTATGTATGAATTGGAAGCTTTAGACTAGCAGCAAACAACCATATACTTCTTTTAATTTATGAACACTTTATAGAATTGTTATTGAATTTTAATGTGGGATTATTCACTGAAGAATTTGGGTTTGAAGTAAGAAGAAAAGAACAGGAAATTGATTTGGGAATTAGGTTGTCATGGTAGGGTATTATATAGGGAAAAATATAAATTTTTAAATATATTATTTATTATGTATTTTAATCCGATTTGATTGACGATATTTATCTGACGTGACTGACGATTTTTATTCGTACCTATCACAATTTCAAACTGTTTATTGACTACCGTGATCGCATATGAACTCCAATTGTAATGGAAATGGACTGCATCGTATAATTCGACGATACAGTCCTAATGAATCTTGTTTCGTCGAATTGCGAGTCCGTTAGTGAAAATAGCGCTAGTTCAAGCCAAAATGGTTGATTTATTTACATTTTATTTTGCCATGCTCACAGAATAACTCCGTTTGATGTGCAACTTGAAATATAACAAATATTTGTTGTTACGGTCCCAATAAAATTTGTTTCGCTGAAAACGGAGGTCATTTGAATAAACTCTCTTTTAAAAGGTCCAATTTGAGTTAAAATAAACCAATTTTAAAATACTTCAATATAATAATATAAAAATATTATCATTGGCCATACTCAAGCAGAATTTCATATATTTTCAAAATAAAATATTGCGGGTTGAATTCTGAGCCAAAGCGATATTAAATAAATTAAAAATCCTTTATTTTTATCAAATAAATCGCTATAATATATAATCGAATTCCATAGCGACAATTTGAAAATTTGATATGGCCATAAAACAAAATCTACATTATGAAAATTCGATTTTTCCGTTTCGTTAGAAAGATATTATAAAATGGGTTCAAATGTTTCTTGTTTCGAAGAAATCCGACTTGTTTTGCATCCTGTATAACCAATTGAAGTTCAAAATGCTATATTACGAACTACCGCGCCGCTGCAGTTCGTTATATAATTAAAATTATAATTTAAACGTTCAAGCAGCGTTTATAATCGAAATCGTAAATAAAAAAATCAAATATAAACTTTATATAAATCGTCTCATATTACCAAATTATATAATATTGCAAATTCAGTCAATTTCGACTATTTCGAAATTAAATTATTATTTATATTAATTAAACCAATATATTCAAATTTATTAGTTTCAAACCATTTAAAAATCCCAATCGACATTTAAACCAAATTTAAATATTAAATTAAATGGTCAAAAATCTGGGTCGTTGCACTTCTTCTACAGAAAAACTTCGATTATAACGATAGCGTTATAATCGCTGTTTCCAAATATTTGATTTATAAAACATTACTTTTAACAACAGCTTTATAATTGCTGTCTAGAATTACAAAACGTCTATTATAACAATAGCGTTAAAATCGCTGTTTAAATTTACAAACATTTACTATAGCAGTAGCATTATAATCGTTGTTTTCCAAATATTTGATTTACAAGACATTAATTATAATGACAGCGTTAAAATCGTCGTTTTTCCAAATATTTGATTTACAAAAATATACTTGTACTTATTAATTTCAATTATTAATAAGTAAATAATTAAATTTGATTCAAAAGGAAAGTAAAAATAACTACTTCCCTAAATTCGATATAATCGAATTCCGATAAATAACTCCCTTTCGAATAATCTATATTCGATTTATATTCCGAACTTCGGAATTATCTACCATTACGGTTTAACTCAAATCCCACTTATAACTATACCCATTTGTCAAATGTTTTGCTTTCAACCCGTGATTCATTTCCAAATAGGAATATTATTCCTTAATAGGAATTTGGACTCGTTTTGTCAAGTCAACCTAAATTTTTGTTTGTAAATATCCATACAATTTCTAATCGAGTCACTTTATAATTCTCCATCATATTTAAATTTCCGTTTATAAAACTTCTACTAACCTCTTACTGTTTATATAAAACAATTCAATTTTTCCTTTTAAATATACTCATTTACGAAATACTTGCTTTATATCTTTATGCATTTCAAACGTGAATATCATTTCTTTTATAAAATCAAATCAGTGGATGGTATTACAGTCAAATTTCTCTTTCATACTTTATTTTTATTTCTATAATCTTTCATACAAAATCTCCTTTTATTTTCAAACATTTATAATCTCATTATTAATTTTCTTTAATTTTTTTGCTATGTTCAAAATCTCATTTCAAATGTTGGTATCAAAAACCGATTTCCACTTTTCTACATATATTCAAATTTGAATTTATATTTCAATGTATCCAATGGTAAATAATTCAATTACTTTATATTCTCATTAAAAAAAATTCTTGATTCATCCATTTGAACAAGTTCTATTTTCAACTCTATTTGAATGAAATTTCTATTTTTGGAAATAAATTCCAATTTCCTTTTTTTTTCCACATTCGAAAATGTTTTACGGTATCTAAAATACCAAGTTCTAGGGCCAGGGTAAATCAACTACAACATACCCAATCATGGATCATATAAAACATTATATATCACGATCAAATAAAAAAAGTAATATAAATGTTGAGGAATCCAGTTGGATCCCTCCAACCTATTTCCCTGCATCCACAGATGTTAATCAACATCAATAATATTAATTTCACGTCAATAAGAAATGTTAGAACTGATAATCGATCAATGATGTAATCATATCAACCATTTCAACCAATTTTATCAACTATTCAACCAATCAACCATTGCACAGTATAAATTTGCTATAAATAAATTTAAAACTCGTTTTAAAATATAAACGAGTCAGAGTTAGTGAGTTTACTGACCTCGGTTCGCAGTTGACAGTTCTGCTTTCATTTTTGTTTAAAGTCAAATAGGCATTTGATTTTTATCACCGAATTCCAGTAGCTTTGTCCGCAACCACGTCAGTGCTATAATATAGAATTCATTATTACAATTCCAATGGATCCAATCGCGTTAAATTCTTCTTCCTCTCTAAATGAATTCGAACGCGTCCGTTCCTTCACCATTTCCTTGTTTCAAACGCCTCCCTCACCTTCGAGGTTCAATCAACCATTTTCCCTTATAAAACCATTCTCGAACTTTTCCGTCCACATTTAACCTTCCCTTCATCAATAAAACCAACATATCGTTTCCTTCTCCTTCCCGTGTTCTCCAATTCCATACTAAAACTCACCGCCCCCATAGTAGATCGTAACTTCTGCACCTCATTGTTGCTCTACACTACTTTGTAGCGAACTGGTTTCACAAAATATTGCCATGAATTTCCAAAATTTCCAGAAAAACCACACCTAACGTTTTAACTTTTTAATCCCACTTGTTTGAAAACTCCCCTTTTTCTCTCTTTTCGGATGAAAGATGTAAATCGCCAAAAAAAAAACAGTACTTCTTTTCCCTCAACCAGTAACCATTTTCACGGTCTAGTTTCCCACCTTTTTCAGCCTATCGAAGAAAGAATCCGCGCAACCTCCTAATACAACTTTTTAATCACATTTTATTATCAATTCCACTTTCCTACATCTCTTGTACCCATTCGAGCTTACATACAGAAGAAAATCCACTCCTTTCCGTCCTTTCTTATTTCACCGTTCAGACCCTCCTCTTCCCAACTCCCTTCTTCACATGTTTTATTTATTTATTTCCCTAAATCAAGTAACCACCCTTAATTACAAAATATAAATTAGCACTAACACCCCATAGTTACGTGACCAAGCAACATAAATATCTCTTCCCAATGACTTTCTGAAACCCCTCCTCCCTATGCCTCAAACATTCAATACCAACGCAACTCCACCAGTGGCCAAACTGACCCCAATCCTACCCAAATGCTTCACTGTTCCCATCTTCTTGACTTTATCATCTGCTCCACAAGATCCCCTAGCACCATCCTTTGGTACCTAGACATAACCGCAAGTGCTTCCCCCATAATTTATCGTGAACTCCATGTCACTTCCCCATGAAAATCCAGCTTCTAGTCCTTCACGATGCTCCTACAGTGACTTGCGTCACTTATATACTCCAACATGTTCAAATAAATCTCCACCGTTACCGTTAGAGCTCACCGTACCCTAGTCGAACCATCCAAAAGAACCGCTTCACACTCCACTGCCACCGCCCCTTACTTCCTAGCGCCTCCACATCAAACTCGACGTCCAGATCTAAACACAATCGAAACCCAACAAAAACACATCGAAAACTCCTAGAATTAGAGCCGATATAGCTCACTTTGAATCGAGCTCACGAACCGAGTTTTAATGAATATTTGTATTTCATATGATTTGATAACGATTTTTTTTAAGGGAGCGATTTTATTTTGAAGGGGAAATTTCCAGTTTGTTTTTGCTGAAGGGAAGGGATGAAAAATGGTTGTCTTGTTTCTTTTTATATAGGTTTGAGTGACGTACTACTCACGGTTCCGAAACGGCTTAGCTGACACAGTTGAGAAACCATGGAGACTACGCTTCCGTGAGGAGCATGTTTTCGTGTTTATCACGGTTTCGTATATTCCATTTAATTTTGAACAAAAGGTAAACTATTGTACGCAGTATATAAAGGCCATGAAAATTTGAAGTTTATGCCATATCAATTATACCGAGTTCCATTTATATACGGACCACTACGGACAACAATAAAAATATCATGTCGAATAATGCGCTACGATCCCAGAAATATAATAAATTATATTATTTAAATTATATTATAAATTATACGTTAAAATTTCGTTTTAATAGTAAAATTTCCATTTATTTTTCTAATACAACATTTTAAATAAATTAAATGTTCAAAATTAAACCGCTAAAAATTCGGGTCGTTACAAAGGAACAATAAACTCCAGGTCAGTCATGCTGGTGTGAGAACATAAAACATTTTACTTTATATAAAGGTAAATCATCGGACCACACCATATAATATGGAACGGGTTTTCTCCTATGATTACCAGTGCATAAGCCATAAATAAGTTTGAAAAATGAGACTATGATAAGGCTCGCCCTGAACACACCAAACAAGATGCAAATGCAAGCGCACACATGGACGAGCTTTATCCTTATAATGCCAAATCCATGATATATGTCGATGGTGTGTATTATCACTACTAATAACATTTTAAAACATTTTGCAAATAAATTTACAAATCTAGCAAGCATAGTGACTATGCCTACATATATAGTTTACAAACAAAGCGAAGGCTCGTATCAATTATTGGATTTCCAATAAGATGGTTCCTGACACGAAAGATCAATCGAGGACACGAAGCTAACTATTCCCGGTTAACATCCAGACAACGGACACTGAATACATAACACGAATGTATGTATCCCGGATAACATCCAGACATCGAACTCCATATATACTTTGTTCCCTCAGGTTTTGAGGTTGATTTACCGCTGCAACTTTCGATTTTTCACTAGAGATTATGCATACAACCTAACTGCCAGTTTACCATCAATCCGGGGTGTGAGGTTCATGAGGTTTCGTACCACAAAGCTACGCTCTTACACTAAGCGATGCTTTGATCATTTCTTCAACTGCAGCACTTCGCATGCCACACTGTCATTTCATAATCGACAACTAATAATCACTGACCAAATAACCTTTGGTCAAGGGAATACATTCCTATCACCAACAGAACTTGTTCAGTAAAAATCAGTTAATACACTATAATATACAGTGTCAGACACAAATCCATACGATTTCATTTCGGGTTCGAACGAAGCCGAAGGAACCTTATTTTCACGACTCATGTTGAGTGCGAAGGCCCTTGCAATCCAAAAATTCTCCAAATGAGATCGGGCTTTCTGCCACTCCGGTAATAAGGTATCTCTCTCCTGTAGCTATTCAGTAAAGAAACCAATCAGCAGGCAACCCGTCCAATGTGAAGAACCACTGTCTTCAATCGCCGTTCTGATGTCTTCATTTATTTTGTCATACAGTTATTTGTAATGGTTTTCGAGAATTAAATTCCGATCATGGTCTTTCCAAATAACCAACGATTCATATAGAATCTATATTTCGAATTAAGTTCTTTTTATCATATGCATACTCAACTAAGTTCAATCTAAATTTAGAATGATCTCTTATATACTTTCGAATAGATCTCCTTTTCTTAACTCTTTACTTCCAGTCATCACTTATAAATCAAAGATCAAGGTTATCGCTATTTCATTAACACAGCTCGTTGCATTCATTCAAACATGGGTTAATTGCATTCGAATAAAAGGTTTCAGGACAAGAACAATCCCAATTTTATTTAAATAAAATAATTGAAAAATAATAAATTTGTTATAAACTAGTATATATATAAATTTTGAAAATTTTAAAATAGAAATGGTTGAAATGATTACTTACCAGATTTAAAGTTTAAAGAAGCTTACGAATAGAATAATTTAAACTTATACATATCCTTTTTAAATCAACTAATTTTTATTTTTATCTTTTTTTAAAATCAACATACTATGTTTTAAATGGTTTAAAACCTATATAAATATACAATACACCAAACTCGAATTGTTCCCTTTCCATTGCCGATGACCGGAATCTATATTCACATTCAAAAGAGTAGAATTGACTTCAATATCTCAATTTGATTCAAATCAATTTCAAGGACTTTCGCCTTATTTTCTTTCGTTTACTTAGTTCGCATTAACATCCATAATTAACCAAGCCTTACTCGAGTAATATTATATAAATCAAGTTAAATCCAATCGATATTTATTAGATATACGATTTGTTAAAGATTGAAACTTCCTATATAAATATATGTATCCGTATTAAACTGATACTATAAGCGAAATTATGATATTTCTACCGTTTAATTTCTCAAATAGTATTAGCCATCATCTACAAAACTTATATTAAATATCTGAAGATCACTTTCATAAATTTAACCAATTCATAAATTAGAAAAATTATTTGTAATAGTTACTGTTTACGGTGTTCGAGAATTCATTTCAGTTTGCTCTTTTGTTGGCTTAGATAAGTAAACGTAGGTCAGGTAAGTTCAGTGCACTGGTTGCTGCATCCCTTTCCTTAGTTACACGCCACGTTTACTGTTTCAGTACTAGTAACAGAACAAACTTACTTTGTTAACCCATATACTTAAGTTTCATTCTTTACTTTAACTTCAAATTCAAATTATTACTCAAAGCAATCTATAATATATTATTATAATTATTCATCTAAATGTAGATAAATTTCCATATTCAAATAATTTAAGTTTAAATCTTTCAACCAATTACAACAAATTATTATCCAAGGTCATATTAGATTTCAAAACCGAATAGTTCAAGATTGCCTAATAATATATAAATAAATGCGGTAACTAAGTTTAAAATCAACAATTCTAATTCAAAGTACAAAACTATAATATCAAATTTCTTGATAATAACATATTTAACTGTTTTCCAAAATCAAATTGTTTACACTATTAAATTGAATTAACAAGTTTTTCTCAAGTACTACTCTAACCACTTTTTAGTTAAATCTTCAACATATTCGTAACATAACTTAACTAGTAAACTGTTTTAAATAACTCCATATAATTAAATATAATTTACTAAAACACTAATTAGAAAGATTATTTAAATAATCAAATATCACTTAGTTAACAACATATTATTGAATCAAGGTGGTATTAATAACATTAGTAAGTCAATAAGCGTCATTAAGTCAATAACTATTTTATCACAAATAAAATACTACAAAATTTTCGAATGTCGTTTAACTCATAGATCACCCTTAATTAAGCTTAGGAATTATTAAATTTCACCAAAAATCGGTACATATACATATTAACATATTTGACACCATTTATACATCCATTTCTTATATGCACACATAACAACAAATTTACGAATACGCGTTATAATACTAACGCGCCTCAATCTACATTTCATATCGGCAATCATCGCAACAATAGCCATATTATCTATAAATTACTATACCCATATTATATGACCCATAATTTCACGTTATAAAATAACGCATGTACAAATGCGGTTTTCACTAACGATGAACATACATTCAACCATCACACACAATGCATTGTTTTGGTGATTATAAATTAAACATATGTGCAACTATTACTGCTAGTCTTCAATACACACTGTATCATGTTCACCAAACAACAGTATAATCCAAATTTTAACATACTAATTTAATTTAAAATTTAAGTTTAGATGTTCTCACCTGAATGGGACTTCTCTAAGCTCATCTCCTTATTTACTCAAACGCCGTTTCGTATTCTCTTCACGGTTTGCCTCTCCGTCTCCACTTCGTCTGCATGTACTTCCATCTTCGCATCTCTCTTTTATTTATTTATTTTCACTCCCTCTCTTCCTCTCTTTTCATACAACAAGGCACTGCAAAATATATGCATGTGTATTGACTGGGTACAAGATAAAGGCAAAGTGGCTAGTGGTGTTTGCTGCAAAAGTGGGTGTTGAGTTTGGTCTTTGCATGCGAAGGGAGATGTATGTACAGGTGAAAGGTGGAGAGGGGAATTTGGTGCCGTGGGAATTTATGTGCGTGAAGATGGGGCTCAAGCAACGCATGAAAGCTTGGGTCTTTGAATGGGTGGACAAGGTGTTATGCATGCACAGTTTCACTTCCACATTTTGGGTGTATTTCCCTTTTTTCTTTTTTGGCGGAACTGAGTAAGAAGGGGATTAAAGTGGGAGAGGGGTAAAAGATTAGTGCATGCACAGTAGGAAAGGATGCAAGTTTTTCATGTGTCCATCCCTTTTTTTCTCTTGATCGATAATGGTGGATGCTAGAAGAAGCTGCGGAGCCAAAAATGGTGAAGACGAAACTGAGTTGAGGAGAAATGAACAGAAAAGTGGAGAAGAAAAAGCTGCGGTGGGAATAAAACAGGAATAGGAGAATGTGTGGCACTCCATTTCACAGTAGAGAACCAAGTGGCACTTCATACCTTATACGTTCAACACGTTTTTTTTAATTAAAACAGGCGAAACTGGGAAAAGGAAAGGAGAGGAGCAAAGAGGGGAAGAAAAGTTTGCACATGAAGAATGAAAAAAATTGGAGAAGTTTTCCATGATATGTTTTAAACGGTGTATGAATGAAAAGTGAAATAGGAGATGGACTAATAAACTAGCATGTGTAAATCCTCTTTTACACATGTCCCACTTTCTCATATATGTGTGCCACATTCTAACACATACATTTTTTTTATAAACTTTTCGCATGCCTCAAGTTAGCATGTAGTAAAGTTTAAGGTAATTCGACCATACATCATGTAGCAACGTGGGGACTAAATTTAGAAGCAAGAATACTGGTCTATGCGGCCATTCATTTTAAACAAGGGACAAAGTGAAATGGGAGCAAATTTAAGCTATATACCATTTAGGTATATGTTGCTATGCAAAAAAATGGCAGGCCATGCACTCAAAAGCAGCATATAAACCAAAATATATTGCATACACAACTATTTGGACTATTAAAACATGTACAACATTTCCTTATCTACCGGTATGTGTAATTTTTGTTTTGCACATTCACGTTTTCTTGTATTATTTTATTTAATAATTATAGATAGCAAATAAACTCAACTAACAATAAAATCGTGTACAACAACGTACCACAATCCCAAAACAGAAATAAAATAGACCGGTTGGTTGGTTCTGTAAAGTGTCAAAAAGGACCACAGTTACCCCAAATACGTTGGAAAAATATATATGCTTATTTTTCAAAATAAAAATTACAAAAAAGTTTCTATAAAATATTTTAAGACTACGCGAACTGGAACTGAACAAAAAAATGAAAGTAATATTCAGTTATAATTTAATTTCCAATTCTGATCGATTTTATCAATTGAATTACAATTCTTTTTAATAATTCAACTAACGACGAATGTTTTCCAAAAGGAACATTGTTTTAACTAAATTTCACAATAAAATTTATTTAAATCAATTTTTATATATAATAATATTGCCTTAAAATTTTATTCACAGTTATTTAAACCTTCCAAAAATTCATCTAAATCATATTAAATTCAAATTTGGCTTCAAAAATCTTAGATCGTTACATTCTCCCCCCTTAAGGCAATTTCGTCCTCAAAATTGAAACGAAGTCTGGAGAAGAACATAAGTTACCATATTTAATATTATTGCTTCATAAAATTTCCCAAAATTCTTTTCAAATTTGAATCCAAGTTTAAACTCTGGATTCTAATATCCCATATAACAAATTAAATTATAGAAAAATAAATCCATAACAATATTATACCAAAATTTCGATTAACACAAATATTCATAAATTCATTATTGACTATATACA
Source organism: Allium sativum (assembly GCA_030737875.1). NCBI lineage: Eukaryota > Viridiplantae > Streptophyta > Magnoliopsida > Asparagales > Amaryllidaceae > Allium > Allium sativum. Next base: position 13,391,888 of record JASFAX010000033.1, read on the forward strand.
ATAGTTCTTCAACCTATATACATTCACAAACTTATCCAACTAACCATTTTATATTTTAAAAATTGAATTTGAAATATAACTTAAATATTTTATAATCAAATTGCACCACTTATTTACCAGGTATTCAAATACTTATTATTTACTTAACCATATTCAAGGTTTGTGAGTTTAAGGTCACTCGAATTCTAAAATATTTCAAGCTATTTAATTTCACCCTTTCTCATTTCAAATCCCCTGTCGTTTTGTTTTATTTCCCAAATTTCAAACCTATAACCTTTTCCCGTATTACCATATTCCAAAAGAAAACCAAGTTTGTAGATTCATTTTGTTTTTCAAACTCATTCTAACACTTTTTCCACTTTCTTAACTCATCTTATGCGATTACTAACCCTATCGTTTCAAATTATTTCTACGCTATTACTTATCAAAACCTATCGACTATTCAAAATCTTCGATAAATTCTAACTCTAATCTCCACATTAAATCCTCCTTAATTTAAGTCTATCGAATTTCCTAGATTTATAACTATTACCAACTCATCTGAATTCATTTGCAAATTCCGTTAATATTCTAGAAACAAAGAAAACATAACTTATCTAAATTTCACTTATTTATTCTAATTCATATTACTTTATCAAAACATTTTTTTTGAATATATCCAAACAATTTCAATCACTTATGTAAATGGTTTTAACTATTTTTCGACGTTTCGATTAGAATCATATAGACATCCCATTTTCGAAACTCGAAAATAATCACTTATGATGTCCGGATCATCAACATGATTATCTTCCAGTGTCTAAAATGTGATTCTATATCTATTTAGTACATATTGGATTTCATATATACTTTAGCTGGGCATATATTCAAAATCCGTACATACCTTATAGTCCAATCTCGACGTCCAATAATATACTCAAAACTCTTATCATATATTATATTTCAAATAATTACACTTCTCAGAAAGGGTTATTAAATTTCAAAGTAATTTACATTTTCAAAATACGCCCAACTAGTTTCAAAATCATTCTTAATATCCACATATATTTCTTACTAAATTCTTCAAGATCTAGTTTAATTCTTCCTATCAAATCCTTTAATCTTTACTTACTTTTCTCGACTATTTAAGTTATTCTTTTGATTAGTTATCATATTCTAACCATCCATTATCAATTGATCAAATTTTAGTCATTTCAAAAGCAAATTCATTATACTCAAAGTATATTCTTTGGGTTTGTTTTAAATTTCAAAAACCGTCCTCATATATGAAACACTCGCAAACTCATTCTAGGGTATTAATTATCCAATCTCTAATGAGTTTCTTACTCCATTATTCTGATACTAATGAGTATACCTCTTGAGCTGGGTTCAACCACAGCTCTGATACCACATGTGATGACCCAACTTCCAATCACCTAGAGTCGATGTTTAAACCAACTCCAGATATTTGAAAATCGGATTCGCCGGGGTAGTACACATTAGAACAAAATTAACTTTTATTACTTAACATTTGATTAAAACCGAGTTTATACTATCAGAGTTACAATGAAATACGTAGCGGAAAAGAAAACAATACGGTATGGCGGAAGAATTCCAAACACTAGCTCGAAGCACCAACCCAAAAGCATTCCAAATCTTGCTCCAAGGACCTATAACTGTAAAACTAAACACTAGCTGCCCGCATGGAAAATTATGGGCACCCAGAGTTTAGGAAGGAACAATAAACTCCAGGTCAGTCATGCTGGTGTGAGAACATAAAACATTTTACTTTATATAAAGGTAAATCACAGGACCACACCATATAATACGGAACGGGTTTTCTCCTATGATTACCAGTGCATAAGCCGTACATGAGTATGAAAAATGAGACTATTATAAGGCTCACCCCGAACACACCAAACAAAATGCATATGCAAGCGCACACATGGACAATTTTTATCCTTATAATGCCAAATCCATGATATATGTCAACAGTGTGTATTATTACTACTAATAACATTTTAAAACATTTTGCAAATAAATTTACAAATTTAGCAAGCATAGCGACTATGCCCACATACATAGTTTACAAACAAAGCGAAGGCTCGTATCGGTTATTGGATTTCCAACAAAATGGTTCCTGACATGAAAGATCAATCGAGGACACGAAGCTAAGTATTCCCGGTTAACATCCAGACAACGGACACCGAATACATAGCGCGAAAGTATATACCTTGGATAACATCTAGACATCGGACACCATATATACTTTATTCCCTCAGGTTTCGAGGTAGATCTACTACCAAATCTTTTGATTTTTCACTAGAGATTACGCATACAACCTAATCGCCAATTTACCATCAATCCGGGGTGTGAGGTTCGCGAGGTTTTGTACCACAAAGCTATGCTCTTACACTAAGCCATGCTTTGATCATTTCTTCAACTGCAGTACTTCGCATGCCACATTCTCATTTCATAATCGACACCAGATAATCACTGACCAAATAACCTTTGGTCAAGGGAATACATTCCCATCACCAACAGAACATGTTCAGTAAAAATCAGTTAATACGCTATAAGATACAGTGTCAGACACACATCCATACGAGTTCGTTCTGGGTTCGAACGAAGCCGAAGGCACCTTATTTCGCAGCTCAAGTTGAGCGCGAAGGCCCTTGCAATCCGAAAATTCTCCAAGCGCGATCGAGCTTTCTGCCACTCCGGTAATAGGGTCATCTCTCTACTGTAGCTATTAAGTAAAGAAACCAATCAGCAGGCAACCCATCCGATGTGAAGAACCACGGTCTTCAATCACCGTTTTGATGTCTTCATTCAGTTCGTCGTACTGTTATTTGGAATGGTTTTCAAAAATTAAATTTCGATCCCGGTCTTTCCAAATAACCAACGATTCATATGGAATCCATATTTCGAATTAAGTTCTTTTTATCATATGTATACTCAACTAAATTCAATCTAAATTTAGAATGATCACTTATGTACTTTCGAATAGTTCTCATTTTCTTAACTCTTTACTTCTAATCATCACTTATAAATCAAAGATCAAGGTTATAGCTATTTCATTAATACAGCTCGTTGCACTCATTCAAACAAGGGTTAATTGCATTCGAATCAAAGGTTTCAGGACAAGAACAATACCAATTTAATTTAAACAAAATAATTGAAAAATAAATAATTTTTTATTAACTAGTATATATATATAAATTTTGAAAATTTTAAAATAGAAATTGTTGAAATAATTACTTACCAAATTTAAAGTTTAAAGAAGCATACGAAGAGAATAATTTAAACGTATACATATCCTTTTTAAATCAACTAATTTTTATTTATTTATTTTTTAAAAAAAATCAGCATACTATGTTTTAAATGGTTTAAAACCTATATAAATATAAAATATATCAAACTGGAATTGTTCCCTTTCCATTGTCGATGACCAGAATCTATATTCACATTCAAAAGAGTAGAATTGACTTCAATATCTCAAGTTGATTCAAATCAATTTCAAGGACTTTCGCCTTATTTTCTTTCATTTACTTAGTTCGCATTAACATCCATAATTAACTAAGCCTTACTCGAGTAATATTATATCATTCAAGTTAAATCCAATCGATATTTATTAGATATACGATTTGTTAAAGATTGAAACTTCCTATATCAATATATGTATCCGTATTAAATTGATACTATAAGCGGAATTATGATATTTCTACCGTTTAATTTCTCAAATAGTATTAGCCATCATCTACAGAACTTATATTAAATATCTGAAGATCGCTTTAATCAAATTTAACCAATTCATAAATTAAAAAAAATATTTATTATAGTTACCTTTTACGGTGTTCGAGATTTAATGTCAGTTTGCTCTTTTGCTCGCCTAGATAAGTAAACGTAGATCAGGTAAGTTCAGCACACTGGTTGCTGCATCACTTTCCTTAGTTACACGCCACGCTTACTGTTTCAGGACTAGTAACGGAATAAACTTACTTCGCTAACCCGTATACTTAAGTTTCATTCTTTACTTTAACTCCAAATTCAAATTATTACTCAAAGCAATCTATAATATATTATTATAATTATTCATCTAAATGTAGATAAATTTTTATATTCAAATAATTTAAATTTAAATCTTTCAACCAATTACAACAAATTATTATCCAAGGTCATATTAGAGTTCAAAACCGAATAGTTCAAGATTGCCTAATAATATATAAATAAATGCGTTAACTAAGTTTAAAATCAACAATTCTAATTCAAAGTACAAAACTGTAATATCAGATTACTTGATAATAACATATTTAATAGTTTCCAAAATCAATTTGTTTACACTATTAAATCGAGTTAACAAGTTTTTCTCAAGTACTTCTCTAACCACTTTTTAGTTAAATCTTCGACATCTTCGTAACATAACTTAACTAATAAACCGTTTTAAATAACTCTATTTAATTAAATATCATTTATTGAAACACTAATTAGAAAGAATATTTAAATAATCAAATATCACTTAGTTAATAACATATTATTGAATCAAGGGGGTATTAATAACATTAGTAAATCAATAAACGTGAATAAGTCTATAATTATTTTACCATAAATAAAATAGTACAAAATTTTCAAATGTCGTTTAACTCATAGATCACTCTTAATTAAGTTTAGGAATTACTAAATTTCACGAAAAATCGGTACATATACATATTAACATATTTGACACCATTTATACATCCATTTCTTATATGCACACACAACAACAAATTTACGAGCACGCGTTATAATACTAACGCGCCTCGATCTACATTTCATATTGGCAATCATCACAATAATAGCCATATTATATAAAAATTACTATATCCATATTATATGACCTGTAATTTCACGTTATTAAATAACGCGTGTCCAAATGCGGTTTTCACTAACGATGAACATACGTTCAACCATCACACACAATGCACTGTTTTGATGATTGTAAATTAAACATATGTGCAGCTATTACTGTTAGTCTTCAATACACACTGTATCACGTTCACCAAACAACAGTATAATCCAAATTTTAACATACTAATTTAATTTAAAATTTAAGTTTAGATGTTCTCACCTGAATGGAACTTCCCTAAGCTCATTTCCTTATTTACTCTAACGCCATTTTGTATTCTCTTCACGTTTTGCCTCTCTGTCTCCACTTCATCTGCATGTACTTCCGTCTTTGCGTCTCTCTTTTATTTATTTATTTTCACTCCCTCTCTTCCTCTCTTTTCATACAACAAGGCACTGCAAAATATATGCATGCGTATTAACTGGGTACAAGATAAAGGCAAAGTGGCTAGTGGTGTTTGCTGCAAAAGTGGGTGTTGAGTTTGGTCTTTGCATGCGAAGGGAGATGCATGTACAGGTGAAAGTTGGAGAGGGGAATTTGGTGCCGTGAGGAATTTATGTGCGTGAAGATCGGGTTCAAGCAACACATGAAAGATTGGGTCTTTGAATGGGTGGACAAGGTGCTATGCATGCACAGTTTCACTTCCACGTTTTGGGTATATTTCCTTTTTTTTACGGTACTGAGTAAGAAGGGGATTAAAGTGAGAGAGTGGTAAAAGATTAGTGCATGCACAGCAGGAAAGGACGCAATTTTTTCATGTATCCATCCTTTTTTTTCTCTTGATCAATAATGGCAGATGCTAGAAGAAGCCGTGGAGCCAAAAATGGTGAAGACGAAACTGAGTAGAAGAGAAATGAACAGAAAAGTGGAGAAGTAAAAGCTGTGGTGGGAATAAAACAGGAATAGGAGAACCCGTGGCACTCCATTTCACAGTAGAGAACCAAGTGGCACTTCACACCTTATACGTTCAATACGTTTCTCTCTTTAAAACAGGCGGAACATGGAAAAGGAAAGGAGAGGAGCAAAGAGGGGAAGAAAAGTTTGCTCATGAAGAATGAAAAAAATTGGAGAAGTTTTGCATGATATATTTTAAACGGTGGAGGAATGAAAAATGAGATGGACTAATAAACTAGCATGTGTAAATCCTCTTTTACACATGTCCTACTTTCTCATATATGTGTGCCACGTTCTAACACATACATTTTTTTTATAAACTTTTCGCATGCCCCAGGTTAGCATGTAGTAAAGTTTAAGGTAATTCGACAATACATCATGTAGCAACGTGGGGACTAAATTTAGAAGCAAGAATACTGGTCTATGCGGCCATTCATTTTAAACAAGGGACAAAGTGAAATGGGAGCAAAGTTAAGCTATATACCATTTAGGTATATGCTGCTATGCATAAAAATGGCAGGCTATGTACTCAAAAGCAGCATATAAACCAAATATATTGCATACACATTTTAAACAAGAATACTGGTCTCTGCGGCCATATACTCAAAAGCAGCATATGCTGGGCTATGTACTCAAAAGCACCATATGCTGCTATGCATAAAAATGGCAGGCTATGTACTCAAAAGCAGCATATAAACCAAATAAAAGCAGCAACATGGGGACTAAATTTAGTAGCAAGAATACTGGCTATGTACTCAAAAGCAGCATATAAACCAAATATATTTGGACTATTAAAACATGTACAACATTTGCTTATCTATCGGTATGTGTAATTTTTGTTTTGGACATTCATCGTTTTCTTGTATTATTTTATTTAATAATTATAGATAGCAAATAAACTCAATTAACAATAAAATCGTGTACAACAACGTACCACAATCCCAAAACAGAAATAAAACAGGCCAGTTCGTTGGTTTTGTAAAGTGTCAAAAAGGACCACAGTTACCCCAAATACGTTAGAAAAAATATATGCTTATTTTTCAAAATAAAAATTACAAAAAAATTTCTATAAAAGATTTTAAGACTACGCAAACTGGAACTGAACAAAAAAATTGAAACGAATAATTAATTATAATTTAATTTCAAATTCTGATCGATTTTATCAACTGAATTACAATTCTTTTTAATAATTCAATAACGACGAATGTTTTCCAAAACAAACTTTGTTTTAACTAAATTTCACAATAAAATTTATTTCAATCGATTTTTTTATATAATAATATTGCCTTAAAATTTTATTCACAATTATTTAAATCTTCCAAAAATTCTTCTAAATCATATTAAATTCAAATTTGGCTTCAAAAATCTTAGATCGTTACAGTTATTATGATTTGAATGATGTTTGTATGCGTTTGAATGATTATATATGTCTGAAGTTGATGAATAATTTTGTGTATGATTGAGTTGTTTGCCATGTTTGTATAATTTGGTTATATAACTTGCCATGCTTCCCACGGGCTACACTTAGAATAGAAAAACAGATCAAATTGGAGGTTAAGATTATTGGATTCAGATGAAACTGGGTAGAGGAGCTCTTGAGGTTGTCGAAATACTACTTAAGAATTTTTGTTTGAAATTTCTTTTAAGTAAGTGGACCAGTATCGGTCCATAGCCTATGGATTGGTACCGATCCATCAGTGTAGCCCATGGGAAGCGAAAATTTCGACTGTGGCTTTGTGGGGTCTAGTGCAGATCATATGCAAAGTTTTATGGTGATTTGATGGGTCAAAGTATATAATCTTGAGTCTGTGGTTGTGGGTCAGTAGAAAAGGTTTTGGGGAAGTGTTTTGACTTAGAATTGGACTAGATGGAAGTGTTTGAGTCGAGAAGAGGATTGGTTCCACACTTAGTTATTCATAGGCTAAGTGTATGGAATGGTTTTGATCCATAAGCGATGGGCCAATACCGGTCCACCATATAAAAGTGTTGGGGACGAGGGTCATATGCCGAGAATTGGTCTTTGGTAGCTTGCTCGAGGTCTTGGTTGGAAGATAACATCATGGGGTGCAAGTTATGATCAAAGTGTTGTTGGTTCTTCAATTGTGTACTCAGAAAAGAGTGGTCAAATGCGAATGTGATAGGCAGCTCAAGGTGGAGTGGGGTTGTGAGATAATGGACCGACCCAAGTGGGACTTGAGCTAAAAGATGGAGTCGTGGATAGACCATGTAATCGAAAGTGCTAAAAAATAGTTGATAGTTCGAAGGATTCTAGCAGACTCAAAGCATGGGTATTGTGGGGATGCCTACTAGGATCGGCAAGATTGAGTATCATGGGTCGCTCTGTAGTAGTACCTAGTAGTTGGACACTTTAACTTTGGGTTCCGCAAACATGGTAGTCTAACTAGATCGAGGGTTTCCATTAGTCCTTGATGGATAGCAACAACCAGTCATTCATATATCAACGTATTCAAGGCTTAGTTGGTGATAGCTAAGTTATTGCTTGTTATGGATGTTATAGTTGTTCTTGTGTTCTCTTTTATTTTGTTGGGATGGTATGGTTTCTAGTTACAGACGTAGTAAAACCTAAAATGAGTTTTGTACAGTTTGATCGTTAGTGGTGCTACTTGTTACCACTACTTATTTGTGAAACTAAAAAGTATAGACATTGATTACTTGTAGATCCTCAATGTATGCACTAGCGGTACATGATGGATGTATGAGCATTGAAGCAGTCCATTACATGTAGTATTATAACCTAAATGAACCTAATATAACCAAAATGACTATTAGGTTTTGTGTACTTGGGAGTAGAAAACACTACGCCATAAACGACATAATGCAACGAATTTGTATGGTGTTGCCAGCCAAAATATGATGATAGCTATTATATTTTGGTCATACTTCAAAGTTCTATTTTGATGTTACCTTAGCCATAAAAATGTATTGGCCTAGCTAAACAAGTGTAACATGATGCAACATTTTATATAATGTTGCTATAACAGACATTTCCATATCCTACGTGGCGGTCCATGTCAATCTACTAAAGCAAATCCTACATTGAACTTTTACAATCGTACGTTGGATAACGTGACACCTCATCAATCTAAACACAACTCGTTGATCCAATCACAAACATTTATATTTCCCAATTGTATTTTCGCTCTTCCGCTTTCCTTTTCATTATGTTCTCACCCCAAAATTCCTAAAATTATTCCAGTCCCTAATTCTCAATCGCTTAAGCCTCTTTCTCTTTAAAAGAAATCTCATCTCGGTTTGAAAATTAAAAACAGAGGTGCCCTTGCTACTCTGAATAAGATAACCCTGCCCTGCACTAATTATTGGTGTCCAGGTTGCGAAGAACTTAAGATAATGTAACCAATGTAAAATCGAAGCCAATGCATGGAGCTGTGCCAAGGAAAACAGAGATGCAGGTTCACAGTGGTTTTTAATTTTTTTCATCTGGATATGTGTCAGGCCAACGACACTAAACCTGACCTGAATATTTTAGTTGTGTTTTCTTTTGTTGGTTTTCATCTTTGCATTTGCTTGTTCAAATCCTGGGCAGATCTTCTCCTTTATTTGTTCAAAATCTACGGCAAATCTTCTCAATCTTTTCACCATATAGACTGGTATTCATCTTAAATCTTCAATCTGAAAGTCGATTATAAACCGTACAGCTCAAATTTCATCATAAATGTAATACCCCGAAATTTTAAAAACATGACATAAGGGATAATAAAAGAATACTTAATTTTTATAAGAAGAATTAAGGGAAACGGGTTGCGCCATTGCGTTCGTCTCAGAATTCTTCTTGGAACAGAGCCCGAGTTTGCGTAAATCGGATATCGTATGAAGAAGTTATGAAGCTTAGAAGATTTCAGTTTAAGCAGAATTTAAATTAAAATAATAATTAAAAATCAAAAATGAATTCCAAAATCAAAATCAACCAAATATGAGTGAGCGAGAAATCTCCCTCTCTAGGGTATCGACCACCCCTAGGGGAGTCGACATAGGTGTCGACCCCCTATAGGGGTGTCGACCCCATCGGCCCAGATCTGGCATGATGAGTTTTTGTGGTCCGGACTGATACGTGATCTTCTGGGATTGGCCGGATGACGTGTTTTTCTGGTTTGGATGGTTCATATGGATCCTAATGTAATCTAAGGGTCCTAATTCACCAAGAGCATCTATAAAATACCCCTTAACCTAACCCTAATCTCATTGCTATTCATCCATGGTGCCTCCATGTTGCTCTAATCCTAATTAACCTAGCCATTCTTCTCCAACCAAAATCAAAGTAGAAATTTAGAGATAGTTCTTCTTCAACAATCAAATTAGAAGATCGGATCTACAACAATCAAGTAGAGATTATTCAATATTCTAATTGCCACAACAACGTCTAATTTTCTAAGATTCCTATAGTTGTGAGTCTATGTCACTTTCACATAAAATTGAATTTAAAAAGTAATTGTGATAGGATTGCGAATTGTATTTAACGAATATGCCTATGACTGAGATGAATCTTATCAAGTTTGTAAATCATTATCCTTTAAATTCATACCCATAAATCTTCCATATGACTTTCTGATTCAGTTTATCATTATATGCATGTTTATGTTTTATATGCTTGTTCTTATGTTTACACCAATTTTGGTGTTGATTCTCTTCTCCTCTTCTTTTCCATTTTTTATCAGATTAGGCTAACTTCGAGCCTAACATATTGCATTGAGATTGGCGTACGAATAACGTTTGAACGATTGGAAAAAGTTTAGGGAAATTTGTAATAAAATGAGATTATTAGCATAAATCAATTTGAGCATAATTGTGTATAAATTGTATACATGGGATTTGTCATAAGTTGGATTGGGAAAAATTGGATATAATTTGTATACATGAGGTTTGGGATAAATTGTTAATGACAATGAACTCAAATTAATTTCGGCGTAATTTGGCATAACATGTATACATAAGATTATAGGCCTAATTTGGATTAAAATTATAAACATAATTTAGATTGGAAATTATGGGTAATTGGAATATATTTTAATCCAAGATTTAAAATTGGGACTTGAATCAAGAAAGTGATAATGAATGCCTAAGACACGAGGTTAGATTCGAATTGCGGTATAAGACTTCCCGGAACCGCCCGGCACATCCAGTAACCACAATTTGGTAATATAATGTGAGAGGTCAAAGGCAGAAATTAGATACGTAATAATGCAAAGACACGAGGTTAGATTCGGATTGCGGTATAAGACTGCCCGGAACCGCCCGGCATATCCAGCAACCGCAAAACGACAATCTAATGTGGGAGGTCTTGCAAGATTACGATTATAATAAATTAGTGAACACTTAACCAAGGTAAGACATGTGGTAAGACATGGGAATGATAAAAGGGTTAAGTGGGTAACATGGGTATCATGTGAAACATAATTAAAACACTTAACCAAGGGAGACATGTCATTAGACATGGGGATAAAGAGGGGTTAAGTGGCAATTTCTAGTGGGGACCTAGCTTGGGGGAAACCTTGTGTCAAGTGGGTGGACCCTTTTCAACCAATAACCCATTTTAGTATCTATATGAGCTTGAACTAGGTCGAGGACAGGGACATGCTTGCTGGGGTTGATTTTAAGAGGTCAATAAATAGTTAGCGATGGCAGTGCAAGTCCAATGGAGTCTTGTGCGTGCGTGGGTCCGGGCTGGTAGGTAAGATGTTGTTGCATTGTTTAGGTATAATCCGTGCATTTTAGTAGTATCGGGTTGCCACTTTACGGAGTGATACACCCTATTGTGGGACCAGCACTGGTGTCTACGAGTTAGGGAGCTGATCGAATGGGGAGGGTAGTGGGTACAACTAGTGGAGATAGGAGTAGGCGACACCTATGACAGCAGCTAGGAGTACACAAAACTACCATCATCATCATCATCATTATTATCATGTTTAGTAAGAGGGATCAACTTTCAGTATGAAACTAGTATTGGTGCAGTGTAGGAATTATCTTATAGTGATTAGAAGCGCAATTAACGTTATATCTTGTTCATCTTGTTTACCTTGTCATATCTGCTTATGTTACAATCATCTCTTATATCCAGTTTATATTCTTATCCTGTTACTTTACTGATTATATTGTTAAAGTCACTGGACTCGCTAGACTTTATGTCTGACTCTATTTGTTTCGCCTCTTTTCTTTCCTTCCCCTCCCCCTGGTCCTCAGGGTGGGACTAGTGGAGCTTGACTTGGATTTCTTTCTTCTTGAAGTTCTTGGAAGTGTTGAAAGTAATGCTTAGCTTTATCTCTTTTCATTATGGCTATTTGGAGTGGGATTATGGTTTTGCTTTTATATACTCTAATAATAATTGTTCAAGATGGATATTTGTGTACTTGGCTTAGTATATGGTTTTGATGTTGTAACCAGACATGTTTTACTTTTCCGCTGCAATGAATAAATTTTGAATTTTTAAGTACCATTTTATATATTTGTCTTGTGATATTCTGTTCTATACTCTTATAATGCTCCATGAAAGTTAATGCATTCACATAGTGAGTGACATTAATGGACCTGGGGTGTTACATGTGGTATCAGAGCTGAAGGTTACCAGAATAGATAAAAGATTTTGAAAACCGTTTTCAAAGGCATTTTTTTAAGAAGTATTTTCAAAAACATGTTTTAAAGAGGGTATTTTCAAGAGAACGGTTTACTATGAAAAACATAATGCCCAAAAGCCATATATCTATCTTTCGATTCTCTGTTTCGAATCTCTTCCTTTTTCCTTTCAGCATGTCTGGGAAACCCGTTACACCCGAGGGCATACAGATACCACGTTGGTTCAGAAGGTATCTCGAGGCTAGGGTTACTGCCGTAGGCCCAGTAGACATTCCTCCTCCCCCAGCTGCAGCCGCTCCTCCTCCTCCTCCCCGTGTAGACGCTTTTTCTAAGATATGCAAAGACTTCCGTGCGATGGGCGGAAAGCCATTTTATGGAACTAAGACATTTGTTGAGGCTTGGAATTGGCTCAAGAAAGTGGTGGACTTGTTTGGTATCTTTGAGATAGACGAGGGGAGGAAAGTTCAGCTAGCTGCTTGGTTAATGAAGCCTGAAGCTTCCTTTTAGTGGGAAGTAACTCATGGAGGACGTGCAGTGGAGACATGGATGGACTTTAGACGAAGGTTCGAGTTGAAATTTCTTTCACAAGCAGAGGAGAGTTTATACATGGAGAAGTTCTTGGCGTTGAAACAAGGGAGTTTTTTTGTGAAGGAGTACGTTAATAAGTTTAACCAGTCAGCAAGATTTGGTATGGAGTTAGTTAATAAACCACATAAGAAGGCCTTGAGATTTTCCAAGGGTCTAAATGAACCATTACACGGGCTAGCTATGTCCCACATTCCTATGGGGGCTACTTTCGAGAATCTTGTTAATATGGCGATGTACGTGAAGAGGAGAAAGGTGCGAGTGTAGTTAAGGCACAGGATAAGAAAGTGGATCCAAAGAAAGCACGGAAACAACAAAAGAAAGCTGGTAAGGAAAACAAGGGCCAAGGGAAGAAAAGGTGTTTTAATTGTGGAACACCGGGCCACTAAACAAGGACTGTTGGAAGAAGAAGAAGATGGGTTGCTTCCAATAGGCAGGACATATGATTAAAGACTTCCCGAGGAGGCAAGGACAAGGGCAAGGGAAGAGGACATTACCTACTTCCAGAGGTTCGGTTCATGCTCTCATGGCACCAGGACAGGAGAGAGGTAGAAGCATTTTTGTTGAAAGTTTGATTTTCCTTTTTGATCATCCTATTCGAACTTTGTTTGAATCTGGCGCTTCACATTCATTTATATCTGCTTCTTTAGTTGAAACTCTACACCTAAATACTAGTCATGGATCCCGTTGTAGTCTCAAATCCTTTTGGTGGCTCAGCTCATTTATCTATGATTTAGCGGGATTTGAGAGTGTCTATCTTGGGCATTGGGTTTGAATGCAACGCCTACGTAATTGGTTTGATGGGATATGGTCTGATTCTAGGGATGGATTGGCTAGCCAGGTATGGTGCCATCTTAGACTGTGAAAGGGGGGTAGTTAGACTGTTGACTCGTTGTGGAAAGACCCTTAATATTTCATATGACCCTAGGGGTTCGGTGATGCTTAGCTACCTAGAATCACTTCATACATCCATCGTTGATTTGCAATTTGTTCGAGTTGTCCGTGAGTATGATGACGTCTTTGATGAGGTTCGGGGTTTACCCCGAGGCGTGAGATAGACTTCGGTATGTACTTAGTAGATAATGAAAAGCCAGTTGCATTGCTAGTACGCCACATGGCTCCGAGAGAGAGGAAGGAACTTAGTAAACAAGTAGGGGAGCTGCTTGAGAAAGGGTTCATAAGAAGAAGTATTTCAGAATGGGGTGCTCCGGTTGTTTTCGCTACGAAGGATGATGGTTCACTTAGATTGTTCGTGGATTATAGGGAGCTGAATAAGCTCACGAAGAAGGGGAGGCAACCATTTCCAAGAATAGGTGATTTGTTTGATCAGTTGGTTAGTGCTTCGGTTTTCTCGCAGTTGGACTTAGCTATAGGTTTTCATCAGTTGAGCGTAGCAGAGGATAGTATAGATAAGACTGTTTAAGGACTCCCGATGGTTTCTTCGAGTGGCTCGTCATGCCTTTTGGTTTGACGAATGCACCCACATATTTTGTAGATTTGATGAGTAGGGTGTTTAGGGAATTTCTAAAAAAGTTTGTGGTAGTCCTTGTGGATGATATCTTGATATTATCTAGAAGTGAGGAAGAGCATGCCCTACATCTTAGGGAAGTCTTAGAGACACTTCGAGCACATCAACTCAAGGCTAAGTTCTCCAAATGCCATTTTTGGAGGAAGGAAGTAAAGATTAGGGTATGTGGTCGTTAAGGAGGAGATAGCAGTGGATCCGTCGAAGGTGGTGGCAATCCGAGATTGGAATATCCCAGAAGAACGCAACAGAAGTAAGAAGTTTCCTTTTAGGCCAGAATGAAGAAGGATGTGGCCGAGTTCGTTTCTAGATGCTTAGTGTGCCAGTAAGTCAAGGCTGAGAAAAAGAAGCCTGGTGGTTTGCTTCACCCTTTTTAAGGTTCCACAATGGAAATGGGAAAGTGTTTCCATGGATTTTGTCGACGGGTTTCCGAGGTCAAAAAAGGTAATACGGGGATTTGGGTAGTAGTAGATAGACTTACCAAGAGCGCCCATTTCATTCCCGTTAAGAGTAAAAGGACAGCGGCATGGTCAGCATCTATTTATCTCCGAGAGATAGTTTGTCTACACGGCATACCTTCTTGTATTGTAAGCGACCGAGATCCCATTTTCACTAGTGAGTTTTGGAAGAGGTTGCAAGAGGCGGTAGGAACGCAATTGTGTTTGAGCACCGCTTATCACCCTCAGACAGACAGCCAAACCGAGAGAGTGATAAGATCCTAAAATATCTTTTGAGGTTATGTATCTTGGACTTTGGAGGGACATGGGAGGAACATCTTCCATTAGTAGAGTTCGCCTACAACAACAGTTATCAGACTAGTATTGGCATGGCACCTTTTGGGGCTCTATATGGATGACCTTGCCGATCACCGACTTGTTAGTGGGAGTCTACGGATAAGATTTTGCTTGGGCTGAGATGATTAGGGAAACTTCAGAGAAGATAGACTTGATTCGAAGACGGATGAAGACGGCACAGCACCGGCAAAAGTCATTTGCTGATAGGAGAAGGACCGATCTTGATTTCAGTGTTGGAGACATGGTTTTATTAAAGTGTCACCATTGAGGAATGTAGTTCATTTTGGATCTGTAGGTAAACTGGCACCAAGGTTCATAGGGCCATTCCTCATTACAGAGCGAATTGGACATATGGCCTATAGAGTGAAGTTGCCCGAGAAGTTTAGTGGTGTTCATGACGTATTTCTTGTGTCGCATTTGCGGAAGTGTTTACATGATACCGCGGAAGTAGTAGAGCCAAGCATGCTTAGGGAAGTGGAAGTGGAGCAAGATGCCACAATTAGACGAGCTCCTACATGCATCCATGGATCGGAGGTCAAGAAGTTAGACAACAGAGAGGTCAAGTTGGTTAAAGTCCAGTGGGGAGATGATCAAGAAGACGCGACTTGGGAGACTGAAGACAAGATACGCACGTCATACCCTTTCATTTTTGAGGCTATGTTCTTAACTTCTCCTTTTTCTACCGCTTTGTTTATACTTATTCTATCATTTAGTGTATCCTCTCGATTATATCTTCGACCTTTAGGTAGAAAATCCTATGGTTGTAAACATGTGTTTGAGACATGTTATGTTTGGTGGATGCAAGTGGATGTAAGTGTTTGCTAGTGGTTGCTCGTGGATGCATTTACACACACGTTAGGCACTAGATTGGCTCAATCACTTTCATATTTCTTAAGGATGAGTGTGCATATTTAAGTTAATGGATGTATATTGAATGTGTTATCATATGGATGTTGCATTTGAATTAATGGTTGTGCACTCATATAGAAATGATATGTATCATTAGGATTCCTTTGCATACATAATGGATGTATGACACTATCATGTTTCGCATTAAGGGGGTCAACTGAATCAGTAGACCGCCCGATCTTTGCATTAGATAGGGGACATATACACACACTTTTGCATATGTTCACATAGCATTAGAAATATTTTAAGGACAATGGATGCTTGTGGATGATGGATGAGTAGAATGGATGATTGGATGGCAGGATACATTCTTCTTAACTTGAAGATTTCGGGTACGAAATCCTTTAAGGAGGGGAGAATGTAACACCCCGTAATTTTAAAAACATGACATAAGGGATAATTAAAGAATATTTATAGAGTCCAAGTTTGCGTAAATCGGATATCGTATGAAAAAGTTATGAAGCTTAGAAGATTTCAGTTTAAGCAAAATTTAAATTAAATTAATAATTAAAAGTCAAAAATAAATTCAAAAAATCAAAATCAGCCAAATCTGGGTGAGCGAAAAATCTCCCGCTCTAGGGGGTCGACCCCCCTAGGGGAGTCGACATAGGTGTCGACTCCCTATAAGGGTGTCGACAGGGGTGTTGACCCCCTATAGGGGTGTCGACCCCATCGGCCAAGATTTGGCCTGGCGAGTTTTTGTGGTCTGGAGTGATACGTGGTCTTCTGGGATTGGCTGGATGACGTGTTTTTCTGGTTTGGATGGTTCATATGGATCCTTATCTAATCTATGGGTCCTAATTCACCTAGAGCATATATAAAATACCCCTAAACCAACCCTAATCTCATTGTAATTCATCCATGGAGCCTCCATCCAATCGCTGTGAGTCTATGTCACTTTCACATATAATTGAATTTATAAAGAAATTATGATAGGATTGTGAATTGGATTTAATGAATATGCCTGTGATTGAGATGAATCTTATCAAGTCTGTAAATCATTATCCTTTAAATTCATACCCGTAAATCTGCCATATGCCTTTCTGATCCATTTTATCATTATATGCCTGTTTATGTTTCATATGCATGTTCTTATGTTTACACCAATTTTGGTGTTGATTCTCTTCTCCTATTCTTTTCCATTTTTATGAGATTAGGCTAACTTCGAGCCTAACATATTGCGTTGAGATTTGCGTACGAATAACGTTTGAACGATTGGGAAAAGTTTGGGGAAATTTGTAATAAAATGAGATTATTGGCATAAATCAATTTGAGCATAATTGTGTATAAATTGTATACATGGGATTTGGCATAAGTTGGATTGGGCAAAATTGGATATAATTTGTATACATTTGGTTTGACATAAATTGTTAATAACAATGAACGCAAATTAATTTGGGCGTAATTTGGCATAACATGTATACCTAAGATTATAGGCCTAATTTGGATTAAAATTATAAACATAATTTAGATTGGAAATTATGGGTAATTGGAATATATTTTAATCCAAGATTTAAAATTGGGACTTGAATCAAGAAAGTGATAATGAAAGCCTAAGACACGAGGTTAGATTCGAATTGAGGTATAAGACTGCCCGGAACCGCCTGACACATCCAGCAACCGCAATTTGGAAATCTAATGTGAGAGGTCAAAGGTAGAAATTAGATACGTAATAATGCAAAGACATGAGGTTAGATTTGGATTGCGGTATAAGACCGCCCGGAACCGCCCGGCATATCCAGCAACCGCAAAACGACAATCTAATATGGGAGGTCTTGCAAGATTATGATTATAATGAATTAATGAACACTTAACCAAGATAAGACATGTGGTAAGATATGGGAATGATAAAAGGGTTAAGTGGGTAACATGGGTAGCATGTGAAACATAATTAAAACACTTAATCAAGATGAGACATGTGATTAAACATGGGGATAAAGAGGGGTTAAGTGGGAATTTCTAGTGGGGACCAAGCTTAGGAGGGAAGCTTGTGTCAAGTGGGTGGATCCTTTTCAACGAGTAACCCATTTTAGTATCTATATGAGCTCGAAATCGGTCAAGGAGAGGGACACGCTTACTAGGGTTGATTGTAAGAGGTCAATAAAGAGTTAGCGATGGCAGTGCAAGTCCAACAGAGCTATGTGCGTGCGTGGGTCCGGGCTAGTAGGTAAGATGTTGTTGCATCGTGTAAGTATAAGCTGTGCATTTTAGTAGTATCGGGTTGCCACTTTAGGGAGTGATACACCCTACTGTGGGACCGGCACGGGTATCTACGAGTTAAGGAGTCAATCGAATGGGGAGGGCAGTGGGTACAACTAGTGGAGATAGGAGCAAGAGACACCTATGACAGTAGTTAGGGGTACACGAAACTATCGTTATTATTATTATGTTTAGTAAAAGGGATTAACTTTCAGTATGGAACTAGTATTGGTGCAGTGTGGAAATTATCTTATAGTGATTAGAAGCGCAATCAACGTTATATCTTGTTCATCTTGTTTACCTTGTCATGTCTGCTTATGTTACCACCATCTCTTATATCCAGTTTATGTTCTTATCCTGTTACTTTACTGATTATATTGTTAAAGTCACTGGACTCGCCAGACTTTATGTCTGACTCTTTTTGTTTCGCCTCTTTTCTTTCCTCTTCCCCCATCAGGTCGTCAGGACGGGACTAGTGGAGCTTGACTTGGATTTATTTCTTCTTGAAATGATTGGAAGTGTTGAAAGTAATGCTCAGCTTTATCTCTTTTCATTATGGCTATTTGGAGTGGGATAATGGTTTTGCTTTTATGTACTCTGATAATAATTTTGTTCAAGATGCATATTTGTGTACTTGGCTTAGTATATGGTTTTGATGTTGTAACCAGACATGTTTTACTTTTCCGCTGCAATGAATAAATTTTGAATTTTTAAGTACCAATTTATATATCTGTCTTGTAATATTCTGTTCTATACTCTTATAACGCTCCATGAAAGTTAATGCATTCCCTTAGTAAGTGACATTAATGGACGTGGGGTGTTACAATAAAGGTATGTATTTTGTTTGTATTCCCCACTTACAAATCACTTATTTGAACACCTTATGTTGTTGTAGTATTTGTTATCAAAATGAATTTGTCTAGTGTTTTTTCTCTCATCGAAGTTACTTTGAGTATTGAATGTTTATGTTCCTATTTTTAATCAATTTCCGTAAGAAAGATTAGAATTGGTCGATTCATGCATCAATTTTCATTATTGCTTACATCCCACTTATAAGTTCGATAACATGTCTTATAGATGTAAGAAAATTAATTTGGAGTTAGAATAAGATAACCCAGCCCTGCACTAATTTTGTTTTGACCTCCAGAACTTTAATTCTATCCATTATGCTTACCTTTGAACTAGCAGCAACAGCTATGTAATTTTCATAATCCTCGCTGATTCTATATGGCGATAAAATGAATATCATGCATAGTTATAGTGAACTTTGGATGTTTAATTTGTAATTACTGATAAATGAACACCATTGTGTGAGTTTTGGAAGGTTTTCAATATTGACGGTATGGGTATCACCACGGCTTAGCACACCCCACTGTAGAGAGATTAGGTTTAGTTAGCATTATTCTATCCTAGGATTTATGCATGGACTTTGTAGAATAGAAAATGCACATAGGAGAATCTAACCATGTTTTTGTTGTTGCATGCAACCAAATAGAGCTGTGACATGGATATGGCTATGTCATTTGGAAGACTTGTGATAAAAATCTCATTTTTTTGACCTACCCTTTCACTTCTCATGTAGGGTTCCTCTCAGATATAAGTTTTCCTTTCCATGCACTTGTATTTGAGGATTGATTCCTGTGTATTGTGTTTATGTGTGAACTAATACAGTATCTCGCACTGGGCTATTATGATATGTCACTGTGATGTTATCATGACATATTTCTTATCTATTTTTTATCATGATGTTTATTTGTTAAAGTCATTTGTTGTGTTTGAGTTAGTGTTAGTGGAGTATGTCAAGAGGACTTTTTGCTTGCTAAGCTGGGCAGAGATGTGAGGGAATTTCTGCACTAGGTTCGAATTTCCGGAAAATCTATCAAGAATTTGTAGGGAGAAGCATCAATAGATAAGTGATTTTGATAAAATGCTAACTGACCAAATGGAAGGGTTCCAGTATGTTATAATTTTGTCCTTCGAGTCAAGTGACTGGGATTCTGTTGCTAGAAAAGAAAAGCTTGAGGTTTGTTGTTTATCTACTTCACTATAATTTGAAACCTTGTTTATTCATCTGCAAATAAGAGCACTTTGTTTTCTTATCTCAGGGAGCTGCGCCCGGACCCGCTACTCGGCTCGTTTTCGGCTCGACACTCGGCTCGCCTTTGACTCGGCATATATTTGTCAATGTCTGTATAAATTGAAACCGCATATGTAATGAGTGAGCTGAGTGATGCAGTGAGGAACATTTGTATATGTGACTGACTATGTTATTAACAGTGAATTGTAAATTGTGGAGTTAGAAATATGTACTATTTCAAATGTTGAAATAAAATATTTATTTGAATTGAAATACTGTTTGAATATTTAATTTTGTGTAGTAGCATATAATTCTCCTTTTTGTTATATGTATGTAAATATATTTATTTAAAAAGTTAATATAAATATCTATAGCAACATTTTCGGAATGTTACTACAGACACCTAAGGATGTTGCTATAGACCTAAATATGGTTCTACTGTAACAATATTTGTCATGTTGCCGTAGATAGTCCAAATGTTGTCTTTGAGATCTGCAACAATGGTGAAAATTGCATCACCCTAAAAATGTTGTCGCAAACCTATGCCAATATTTTTTTGGCCTATGCCAACAATTTTTTCTATTGTGTTAGGCTGTTTATGGCGTAGGGCCGATATGATTTCCAATGGAGGTGAGAGTATTGTAACCAAATGAACCTAATATAACCAAAACGGAAATGGAACGGTACATGTAGCATTATATTTAAAAGTATATAATCTTGCCATTCACCAGAACTTTAGTTCTGACCCCCACCTCATAACAACCCGTATGTATGATAGAAAGATGTAACAACCCTGATTTTTGGAACGAATTTAAAATTTATTTTTAATTGATTTTAATAGATTTTAATATTTAAAATGATTTATTTTGAGAATTTAACGACTTAAAAGTTTATTTAAAAAGAAGTTAGAATGTATGAATTTTAAGTTTAATTAAAAAAACTCGTAATGGCATTAGGTTGAAGTTTTAGTTTTGAATTTCAGTTTAATGTACATAATTCAGAATAAATCGGATTTCAGTCCAATAAGAAACGTTAAAATCTATTTAATTCTATCTTTCTTATGAATGTGAAAATTTTATATTTCATATTATAAATTATAAGTTATGTCCAAATTAAAATTTCAAATAGTCGCAATGGAAATTAAATAGCATTTTAATATTATATAGCCCTTAAAAATAACCATTTTGCAAACGACCTCCATTTTTAACAAAACTAATTTTGTTGGATCTGGAACGTCAAATTATTGTCAGGTTCTAAATTTAAATTCAAAGTAATTAGTACGTAAGTGTGATAAATTTAAACGCGTATTAAATTTCAGTCATAATTAAATAAGGTGGTTATAAGGCCATTTTTCAAACGGCCTCCAAATTCGACGAAATTAATTTTATTAGAACCGAATTCAAAAAACATAATGAGATTTTAAATTTCAAAATTATTAGGAGTCAGTAGGTGACCGTGGAAAATTAAAATGTATGTTCAAATTCAATATATAACGTTTTTAACAAAAACTAATCAAAATAGTCGAATGGGCTTACAAAACATATCCCATTGTGTCTGGAATGGGGGTATTTGGTTAGGGGTTATAGTCATTGGGATTCGTTTGGAGTTTGGATGCAAAAACGTTAAGGATAACTAAATAACTAAATTAAATAATATATTATAAATATTCCCCCCACATTTAAAGTCAAACCCTAATTCCCATTTGAACATGGTCAACATTTTTTTTCCGCCTCTAGTAACGATTCAACGGCATAAAACTTGCTGGATTCGTTTCAATTTTTCGTGAAATCCATTAATCAATTCGAAAAACTTTCTAAGGCAAAAATAAAAGGCTAGAAGAGATCTCCATGTTGATTGAAAATGATCAATATTCATGTTCTATACTGGGAGAATTTAGAGCTCGAAGTGGTTCGGTTCATGGGTGTTTTCGAGGCCGGTGGGGACGTCGAGCTGACAGTGGATTAGGTAGGTGGTCGGCGATGCTTCGGCGTGTCAGGTGGAGGAGGCTAATCGAACACCGGTCAACCAACGAGGAGGCGATGGTGAATCCTAGGGCGAGAGCATGGGTTTCGTGGTTTCCAAAGAACAATCGGGGAAGGACGGATAATTAAGACATGTAATTAACATTAATTTTATAATTAACTATTTAATTTAAGTAATTAATATTTTAAATGCGATATATTATTCAAACACACTGAATTGAATGAAATCAAGTTCGTTGAAATCGTGAGGACAAGCACTACATTTTAGAACTGATTAAGGCAAAAATAGAACAAGTTACAGATTTTGACTAAATTAAACGTTTAGTTTAATTTAGTTAAAAACAATCATTATATAAACGATTTTAGAAACCGATCAAAGTGAGAATTCTCTCACTCAAATATTTTGTATAGTTATTTGTTATATAACTGAATATATATTGATTGCCTGTATCACTAAGTTCATTTGTTATTAGAAGCGTTGTTTGAATGTACAACACTCATATTTCAAACAATGCGGATGGACACTTTGTGGCACCTTAAATGGCATTGGATGGTTATTCGTGCTATGATTAGACTGTGAATTTAAAATAATTAACAAGTTAAAGATGATGTTAGATTATGGGTGGCAGTTGAAATTGGATTAAATGTCCATTTACAAGTCGACCGACTTGTTTATGTTCACCCATTTAAGTAATATCGATTTAAATAAATAATTTATTAATTGATTATTTATTGGTTGAAAACCCCACATGGGTCTTGGGATGATAATAAATTCACACATCTCCCTTGTATTTAGTTATATGTCAATTGATTGAAAGACCGTTATAAGCGTTATTTAATTATTTTATGCTTATATAGTTGTAAATTGTACTTTGGATCTGAATTACACATTTAATAATTGTTTATAATTATTGTTGAATACATGCGATGTATGAAATCCATATAAATATAGTTAAATGCGAATTGATTGAGTCTGACTCCAATTCAGAAATAACGAATATTTTAAAATACAACATTCAGTGAAGAAGCAATATTTGATTTTGATGTACGAATTTGGATGGACACGAAAATATTGAAATATGAAGCCGAGTTAAGAATATATACACCATTTTAACTCGAAAAGATTTTTCTATTGATCTTATTCATTTTTATAATGAATGCTAAGAAAATGGATTTCAAAATGTGATATTTTGAATATATTATAATTTTAATATTATAATAATATGAATGTTCAATTTTAATTTAAAAATTGAAATGGAAGTTGAAATTGTTTTTAAACGAGATAATAAATGTATATAAAATGCGTTTTGATTTGAAATCATCTAAATCTATTATATACAATAGAATGGTTTAATATGGAGTAGCTAATTTTGAAGAAAATGATTAAAATAAAATTTCAAATGGTAGTTGAATATAATTTATAATATTTATAAATTATTTTGGAAATGTTTTCAATTTTATTTTTAACTTATAAATCGAATTCGGACTTAAATAGAATGTGTCGCACAGCGATAAATCGCGAACGTCAACCCGTAACTTCGAATTAATATAACGGGAGATCCGACCGTCGGATTCTCCTAAAACTGGAACCCTTGGATTCATATCGAAAAGAGCTTTTGAATGACATTAAGAGATTTGGAATCTAACTGATAGGTTTTATGATATGTATAAATCAGTTTTGGAAAAGGTTGTTATGGATGCAGTTCGATGGCCGATGTTGGAAACCTACTACAAGGGTAATATTAAAATTATTAAAAATATGAATAAATTATGTAAAATCATAATAAATGATTTGAAATGATTTCGGATGAAAAATTCCCCGTTTGTAAAGATAAAGATATTTTTATCTGAATAAGCTGTTTATCAACTTGAGTAAAGAACTGAAAGGAATTATATGGTTTTAATATAACCAAAAAAATTCAATGTATAAATTGGAAAGGATTTGAATGGAAATAATCTTCGGAATATTTCGATATTGGATTCCATGATTATATGGATATCATTGAGGAATTTGGAGGATTTAGATATCGTTATTCCCAATACGATATCTGTTGCTTTCAGAATTTGATGTTGAATATAAGACGATATAATTTCTATTCAGAGCCTTGTATTTAACACCAAATTGGATCTTGGGTTTGTTGTGAATAATGTCTTTAATAACACTATTCTTATACCTAGTTGAGAATAGAATAAATCTTTTAATTAAGATTTAGAGAAGTTTACCAATTAATTAATTTAATCAGAATTAAATTGAAATTAAATTTTTGGTTTATCATGAACAATGTTTTAAATAACATTTGTTTCTTAACCCAATTAACAGTGAAGATGTGATTTGGAATTTATAAATCTTTTTATTAAGATTAATTTAATTTTCTAAAGTAAAGTTTTTCCAATTTAATATATTAAATCGGAATTGAATGGAATTCGATTCAGTAATCGAAATGGACTTTTGTAAAGGAAGACCGTAACTATTTATGGAATTTAAACGGCTTTGTCATTATTCCACTTATAGTATTAGTCTGATACGGAGATTTATATCGATTATATACTGTTATTATTTCCGTGAAGATTCCTTTTTGATGGAAGATGATTTTGGTTTTATCGTGAGCAATGTTTTAAATGACATTCGTTCTTTAACCCGGTAAAAGACAGGATTAATTTCCTAAGTTGGATAAATCATTAAATATTGATTTTTGAAGATTAAAACTAAGATGAAGTTTTAATGAATCTTTAATTATATTGAAATGTTAACGTGGTAATTAAATTTACCGAATTCAAGTAATGTTCGAAATGGAGTACCACCAATTTTACTTCATGCGATAGTTAAATCTTTAATTAGATTTGAACGTTAAATAGTAATTAAATTTATCGATAACACAATAGGTGTTAGATATGGAGTACTACCAGTTTTGCTCCATGGGATGAATAGGTTGGGATTGGGGCAAGAAAATGAATGATTACTTCGGCAAGGCTCGTTAATCCCAACTGGTTGATAAACCTTAATTTGGTTTAAGTTGCCAAAAGATATTATAAAATCTTTTGAAATGGTTTCCAAGAATATATGAACAAAAGAATATTCCCGAATTGGAATGAGGCATATGATGTGTTTATATTTCACATGATTATAAGATATGCGAGTTATTCGGAAAGACCGGATTTAACCCATTGTGAATAACCGTTACGACGATTGAAGGTCGAAGATTTGAAGACGGTGGTTAAAGACCGGAGATCTTCACATCAATTGGATCATTACTGATGTCTCACTTGGTGTGTACACCCAAGATGAGGTAATAAGCGGTGGTCTTCCAGACTGCTTGGAGATCGACCGGATATGCGAGGGCCTCTCTCCTATATTAGACATATGGGTTGAGGAATAAGGTGCCTCTAGTTTTGTTCAGACCCGGAATGGACTTGCAAATGGATTGTATGTCTGGCATTGTACTTCACCTGTATTCATTGATCTCGCTAAATGTATACCTATTCGGTGGTTGAGAATTTATTCTCTTGCTTAACACCCTTCTCTGAGATGTATGAGCTTAGAGGTTACATATTGGTGGAAATCAATGGTATAGTATGGATTGACAATGTGTCATGTTGAGATGCAATATCAAGGCTTTTGTTGAAAAGCAGAGTCTTGTGTATGATGATAAAAGCATAGCTTTAATATAGCATAGCTTTAATATAGCACAACTTTGTGTAGCGTTAATTCGCGAGCCTCACACCTTGGTATAAACCAAAAACGGGATGAGGACCGCAGGGAAATGAACATACGTCAGTTTCTAGCTACGAGTGATGTCATGGTATGGAGCCTAGACATTTTACTTATGTGGATGATGGATGATGGATAGCGAGGTACCTTGGATTTGATTTTGCTGCCAAGGCCCTTAATGGTCGACATACTGACCAATGGTTGACGTACTGAGCAAGTGGATAGGTATGATAGGACCGACTAACGTATTGTTTATGGTATTATTAATCAGTGATGGCTGACCAGCCCTGCCGCTAACTTAAAGTCACTTGCGGGTGGTCCTGAGTCATGGGCTAGATTGGCTCGAATCGGAAAGGAAGATCTCTTTACTTGGTTCATAGATGGAAACCCAATTTCCAATACGCGATTCTCGATTTCAGTTGTAAACCTATATGGCGACATAGTAGGATGGGGTAATATGCCGTCTATGATTGATACATTTATATTTGAAGTTGATTTCTTCACTATGCACTAATAATAAAAGATAAATTTCGTATATCAAGTTTATTTGGACATTATATGGTAAAACTCTATCCTCTGGTTTGTATTGCATTGTGTAATGGGACCCGAGTCTTATAATGGTTTCATTTTTTTTCTTTTTAGAATTGCATTATTTTTTATGGTATTCTTAGGAGAAAACCAGTTCCGTGTTATACGGCGTGGTCCCTTGATTTACAAAACATTAAAGTAAAGTCAATAATTGTTTTAGTTCTCACGCCAGTCTCATAACTATCTCGGAGTTTATTGTTTTCCACCTAAACTCTGGGTGCCCATGTTTTCCACATGGGAAGCTAGTAGTTTTGGTTTGCAGATATTTCTTTTCATAGGATTAAAATATATTTTGGAATGGTAATTAGTCTAAAAAATACCACTAACTCCGCAACAAATCCACGCATTCCCGGCAACGCAAGAGAAGCCATCGAGAAACTACTAAACATGGTAAATATTTTTGGCATTGGAATGGATATTCCTCCCATTTCGTCGTGATAAACAAGATGTATTCTATCACAACTCATTCTTACCAAGAAAAAAAGTGCAGCAGCAACAAATCCATGAGAGTGTATTTGTAAAATGGCTCCGTTGAGTCCTGTGTCGGCTATAGAACCAATTCCTTGTGAAACCCATATGCGATACAGAAGAATAAGCTATTCTTTTCTTTTGATTGCGTTGACCAAGCGATGTTGAAGCTGCATTACGGTTGGAGCTATATTTGGAAAGCTTTGTATTCATGTATTTCTTTTAGTTATGGTAGTTAATGTTTTGCACTACACATTATATTCATGTACTATATTTCTGCTATTTTGTAATTTAAATTTCTGATATTTTTCAGTTGTATATTTTTTATTTATACTTTGATATCTTATACTCTGATGTAAATTGTTGTAATAGCAATGAAATGTTCTCCTATTTATGTTCTGATGAGTCGTGTTCTCAAAGAAATCCATTTTCTTGTTCGGTTCATACTGGACGGGATGTTCGGGTCATTTCATTTGGTATCAGAGCTTTGGTTTACAAAGCTGAAGAACAATACACATTGGAACCAAATGAAATAATTCATCAGAGATAGTATTACTAACATCCTATAAGAATGACTCTTTAGGGATAGGGTTAGTAATTGCCCAAGAATGAGTTTGAAGAGTTTTATTTATTGAAAAATGAATTTAGTTTTGAAAATTATATCCTATTATATGTATTTGAGTATTTTATTTGATATTGATTATGGACTATCGAGTATAAGAAGATTTTGTATATATGCCTTGCAAAGGTATATACGAAGTCTCAAATATGTTGGGTAGATATAGAATCACACTCTAGTCACCCGAGGATGATTTTGATGATAGCGATCACATCATCAGTGTTTATGTTCGAGTTTCAAAAGTGGGATATCTATATGATTCCAATTGACTGGTGTGAGAACCAAAAACTTAGTTAGAGTTTTATTGTTTGTGATTTAGCATTGAAAATATGATTTTAAGTGTATATAAGTTATTTATTTGGAAAGCTAATCAACTTATTGATTGTTGGTTGTGATGTTTGATAATTAGTTTAGCTGATAAAAATATTGGAATAATAAACCCAATATGGTAATGAAAAATAAATTAAGCCAAATCAAATATAATGTGGAATTAATTTGAAAATTGGTTCGAATTGGATATGTATGTATATATGTATGTATGTATGTATGTATGTATATATAAATGTATGTGTGTATGTTGAACAGGTTGTGTAAGCTAAGAAGAGGAATAAAATTGTATGCCTGGCAAACAAGTACATGTTTATTGTATTGATTGGGTTTGATGATTTTATAAGCCGATTGGCTTTTTGATTTTATTATTTATTGATAAGGGCCCAGAGTGGCAAGCTGTAGTTGTACCGATCAACCCGTACAAAGGAGGTTATGGCAAAAAAAATCGAAAATTTAAAGCGTTAGCCAGATTTCAGATAAATTAGGAAGTTCTTAGAAATGGAAAAGTCAAAGAACTTGTGTCAAGTGAAGGTTGAGTTAGTTAAGTAAACGACCTTCAGCTCTATCTACGTTTTCGGGGACGAGAAGATTTTAAGTGGGGGAGATTGTAACAACCCTAATTTTTGGAACCAATTTAAAATTTATTTTTAATTGATTTTAATGGATTTTAATATTTACAATAATTTATTTGTAGAATTTAACAACTTAAAATTTATTTAAAACAAAGTTAGAACGTATGATTTTAATTTTAATTAAAACGAACTCGTAATGGCATGGTAGCTTGAAAAATTAATTTTGAATTTCAGTTTAATGTACAGAACCCAGAATATATCGGATTTTAGTAAAACAATAAACGTTAGAAACTATTAATTATATCTTTCTAATGAATGTGAAAATTTTAGATTGCATATTATTATTAGCCTACTTTGTGAACTAGGCTACACAAAGAGCAAACAGTGAGAAAGTCACCAACCGGTCCGGATCGGAGGGAGATAACGCAGGAAAAAAGTAAAGATCAAAGACGCAGAAATCATATCGGTTCGGATCGAAGAGATGCGTCAGCAATATCAAAGGATAGCGAGTGGCCTCATCGGATCGGATCAGAGGAGTACGTCAGCAACATCATAAAGCAAGTGGCCTCATCGAATCGGATCGGAGGCAGCCGATCCGAACCCCTTTCTCTGAGCCTGTGATCGTTGCTACACACGTTTCCTGAAGACTCGGACCAAGCATGACCATTTCTCCTACGATCTCCCACTAAATCGATGCGCTGTCACCATCTTGAAGCCTCCGAACCCGACTCTTATGGGATAGGTGCCACGCAATTCCAAACCGGAGCCACTTCGAAGAGATTTGTCACCTATAAATACACCATCTAGAGGCATTTGAAAGGATCTTTTGGCAAATTCTCAGTCCTAACTTCTTCCATAGCCGAATTTCATAACTACATTCAGATCAAAATCATCTCTTAAAGTCTATTTTTGAGAGATTTGAGTGAGTTTATGCATTGTAATTGTGAAGTTGAGTGAGAATCATTGCTGTATTTGCATTCGAATTATCAATTAAAAGAATAGAAAGTGGACGTAGGCTCTTTAACGCCGAACCACTATAAATTGTGTGTTCTTCGTTGCTTTTTAGTTCTATTTCATTAAAATCATAGCTTAATTGGGTGTTAGAACCAATTTTTGGTCTAACATTTTGGTGCTCTCACTGAGAATCCTTCGAATTCTCAGCCTTTTCGGGATTATCATTCTACTATTTGGACTTTCAAGTTCAAAGAAGTTAATCCCTTCTCTCTGACATCTTTCAGAACTGGTTGACTAACCGTTGAAGAATCAAGTATTATGGATAAGACCAAAGGAAAAGAAGTGCAAGGCATTAGGGGAAATGATTCCAGAGAAGATTAGCAAGCTATCGTGTTAACAAGGTCACGCGCTCAAAGCTCTCGAGCAGACCACTCCAACCAGGAGGATCCGAACCGGATGGGAGGCATCGATCCGAACCGGGTGGAAGGCACCGATCTGATTTGGTCTAGCGAGGTTGAAGGCACTCACTCCCTCCATCCGAACCGCCCCGACCAGGCTACTGTGAACCAATCCGATCCGAACCAGAATGAAGCTGGAACTTCTACTCCAGCTCCCTCCAACGCTCCGATTCCAGCCATGATGACTAATGTTCAGCCTAATCCATTTGCACCCATTACTCAGGGAGACTTTTCACGTTTTTTTGACATGCTTCAGAGCACTAAGGAAGCATTGGAATCCCAAAGGCGTGACAACCTTTGCATGCAGAAAAACATGATTACTATGGGTAGAGAACTACAGGAGCTTCGGAGGCAGAAGTTTCCTTCCCCAACACGCCATCTTGATACTGATGATTCGTCTTCTTCGGAGGAGGAACGTCCTCGCAAGAGAAGGCCGCTTGAACGACCTCAGAACCTCGATCAATTGACTTTTGGATCTTTAGGATCCCGAGAAGATGCTGCTCGTGTATTGGGCCCTGATGACCCGAGCCTACAACAGCCTATGTTGCTACCCATGCGTGGATCCCACGTCTTACCCAGGGATCCTAATATTACCAACCCCACGCAGCAACAGCTTCTCCAACCTCTACCTCCTGAGATCGACCGGGAACACAGAGAACAACGTAGAGCAGCTACCGCCAGAAACAGGAGGTTATCCCCTGACCAAGAACCCAGAGGGAATCCGAACATCAAATCAAGAGAGCCTGTCCAGACATTAACAAACGCCGATGTATGGGCAATGGTGCGCAAGATCATGTCCGAAAGCCGGCAGTATACTAACGAAGATTGGGGTATTGAACGAAGTCATACCCCCTTTACAGATGACATACTGAATTTCCAGTTCCCCCGGCGATTCAACTTGCCTCAGATGGCTTGGTATTCGGGAAGAACAGACCCAGGGCTGCATCTGATGAGATATGCATGGTTCATGAATGCAGTAGCAACTCAAGATGCCGTAAAATGCAAAGCTTTTCCAATCTATCTTGAAGACGTAGTGTTAATGTGGTTCACCCGACTCCCTCCTCGGTCGGTATCAAATTTCACAGAATTGAGTGAGCACTTCATGAATCAGTTTCGACTCCATGCCCAAAAGTCCAAGACCGTCATAGAATTGTCACGAATTAAACAGGCCCCAGGAGAATCTTTGAAGTCATATTTGGATCGCTTCAACCTGGCCATCACTGAAGTCACTGATCCCCATGAACCCACTATCCTGATGGCCTTGATAGAAGGGGTAGACCCCGACACAGAGTTCGGGGATTACTTGGCTGGAAAACCACCTCCTACAAGAGAATTGTTCTATGAAAAGGCTAATGTCCACTTAAGGCGAGAAGAAGCTAAGGCAAATCGGAATAGAAAGTCCGAAGGGGCCACAAAGGAAGGTGTCCAGAGTAATTTCGCTGTGAAACAATCTGGTGACAGTTCAGGGAAGGTGGAAGTAAATGTTGGCAACCAGAGTGGTGGTAATGGCAACAGAAATGGGAACGGCAATAAAAGGAACAGAAACCGAGGGAATAGCTCTAATAAAAGACCCAGATTCCAGAGTTTTGAAAATTACACGCCATTAAATGGTACGTTGGAGAACATTTATTTAGATACATACAGCATATTGCAGTACAAAAAACCAACACCCAGAGATTCTACTGAGAAAGAGATTGCAACAGGAAAGTTTTGCTTGTTTCATGGTACCCACGGTGATTCCACCAATGAATGCCGTCATTTGAGAGATATCATCGAGAAATTGCTGCGAGAGGGGAAGTTGGATGAGTACAAGGTGGCCCCAAGGGACAGGGGGCAAGGGGGACAAGCCCCGAACCAAGACCAGCCTGCTTCAAAACCCACAGCTCAGCAAAAGATATGAGGATCATCATTAACTCTATTATAGGCGGACCTCACTTAGTTGGTCGTAGTTTTAAAGCAATGAACCAGTACGTCAACGCCGCCAAGCATTTTGAAGTGAATGCAGTAGCCTTGAAGACGCCACTCCAATAAAACAACAAAAAACGATGTCAGATGATGTCGTATTCCGCAATAGAGATGATTTTGGAGTTCAATCTTCAACCGACGATCCACTAGTGATAACCACGACAATTGGCCTCGCTTTAGTCCATAAGGTGTTAGTGGACAACGGAAGCTCGGTCAATATCCTCTTCAAGAAAGCTTTCGAACAAATGAGGCTCGAAGCAAAAGACTTAAAGCCATGTCAAGGATGGATATGTGGCTTTAACGGAGTATCTACAGCTTCGATGGGTTTTGTGGAATTACTAGTCACACTAGGGCAGGGAGATCGCCAGAGAGTAAGGATCCTTCCGTTTGTAGTTTTGGATTTGGAGTCGCCTTACAATGCCTTTCTAGGCCGACCGTCCCTTGCCGAATTTAGGGCATGTATTGCGCCCTGGTGCTTGCTGCTTAAATTCCCGACTGACTCGGCAGTTGGGATGATGAGGGGCGACCAAGCTACGGGACGAGCTTGTTACATGGCAGAGTTAAAGATGTTAATGAAGGGGTTGAATATAGACGCTAAGGATGATTCCGCCCCTCCAAAGGAGGCCTCAGCATAGCAATTAAGGGGTCCTGCCCCAAGAGAGTCGCCCTCAGACGCGCTCGAGGATATAGATCCCAGAGAAGATAGATATCCTGGGGAAAAGATGGAAACTCCCAACGAAATAACAATTGATATTCCTATTGACAAAACAAATCCAACAAAAGTACTAAAGATCGGCTCGCAATTGGATCCAGTTAGAGCGAGGGAATTGGCTGATTTCTTGAAGGTAAATTTGGACGTGTTTGCCTGGACGCACGCTGACATGCATGGGATTTTGCCTACCATCATGAGCCACTCTTTGTGTATCAATCCAAAGCACCCACCAGTCAAGTAGAAGAGACGGATGTTAGGCCCAGAGCGGTCAGCGGCTTTGAAAGAAGAAGTAGAGAAATTAAAAGGTAATGGATTCATTAAGGATTCAAAATATCCCGACTGGATATCGAATCCTGTTTTGGTCAAAAAGTCAAACGGGAAGTGGAGAACGTGTATCGACTTTTCTGATTTGAACAAGGCTTTTCCGAAGGATAGCTTTCCTCTCCCCAGAATTGATCAACTAGTAGATTCAACTGTCGGGCATGAACTTTTATCCTTTATGGACGCCTATTCCGGGTACAATCAAATTCCCATGCACATACCAGATCAAGAGCATACAAGCTTTATCGCAGACTTGGGATTGTATTGTTACGTGGTAATGCCATTTGGGTTAAAAAATGCAGGAGCCACGTATTAGCGCCTAGTCAACCGCATGTTTTACAATCAAATCGGGAAAACCATGGAAGTTTACGTTGATGATATGCTTGTGAAATCCAAGCAATCTCCCGACCATACGAAGGACTTAACATAAATGTTCGGCATACTACGAAGGTATGGGATGAAGTTGAACCCCTTGAAGTGTTCTTTTGGCATGGCATCAGGCAAGTTCCTTGGCTTTATCGTGAGTTCCAGAGGAATTGATATCAATCCGAACCAAATAGAAGCGATCTGAAACATAGAGGAGCCGCGGAAGATCAGGGATGTTCAAAGCTTAGCTGGGAAGGTTGCAGCACTGGGCAGGTTCATCTCCAAAGCAACGGAAAAGTGTGTGCCTTTCTTCGATCTCATAAAACGGGGAAAGCGAAATTTTGAGTGGACTCCCGACTGTGTGAAGGCATTGAATCTATTAGATTTTTTAGAAAAGCCTCCAATATTATCAAAGCCTATGGAACATGAGGACTTGTTCGTCTACTTGGCGGTATCATCTCACGTCGTCAGCACAACATTAGTACGCGAAGAGGATAAAATCCAGAAACCTGTGTATTACGTAAGCAAAAAACTAGCTGATGCAGAACGTAACTATCCGAAGATAGAGAAGCTTGCTTATGGCCTCCTGATTGCTTCCTGCAAACTTCGCCATTATTTTCAGGCACACCCGATAATTGTATATACCGGTCAACCTTTGAGACAAGTGTTGCAAAAACCCGAAGCATCGGGGCGGTTACTTAAATGGAATATCGAGCTGAGTCAGTTTGATTTGAACTTTCAGCCATGAAGATCAATAAGGGGGCAGGCATTGGCTGACTTTATAGCTGAATTTACAATTCCTGAAGAGGAAACGGTGGGTGACAAGGTAGTTGCTTTGGATCAAGAGTTAGAGCTTAGTCCGTGGAAATTATATACGGACGGGGCCAAGAATGATAGAAAGTCCGGCGTCGGAGTTGTTTTGATAACTCCTGAAGGACGATCTATCTACTATGCATTACGGTTAGAGTTCGCTGCTACTAACAATGATTCCGAGTATGAAGCCCTGATTGCCGGGCTGAAACTCGTCAAAGATTTGGGAGTGAAGACACTAGATATATATTGCGATTCCAAGATAGTTGTATGTCAAGTTCGGGAAGAATTTGCTGCTAAAGGACCTCGACTCATCACCTATCTAAAAAAGGTAAAGGATTTATTGGAAGGTTTGGAGCATTATAGCATAACACACATTCCAAGAGCTGAAAATCAGAAAGCAGATCGATTGGCGAAGCTAGCAAGTTCTGATAATCCTAAAGAAACCGAAATGGTTCCGATAGAGGTATTGGATTCACCAAGTTTCGACCTAATGGAAGCAGAGCTAGCCTTGGAAGTTAACCAGAAAGAGAATCCTAGATGATGTCAATTAAGAATTTCCTCAAGAATGGAACCCTCCCGTTGAAAAAGAGCGAGAAACGAGTTGTAAGATGCAAGGATGAAAGATACGTTTTACAGGACGACGTCCTTTATCGTCAAGGGTTTTCAATGCCCCTACTACGGTGTATTGCACACGACGACATTAAACGTGTACTGCAAGAGGTGCATGAAGGTGAGTGTGGAGATCACACTGGGGGCCAAACCTTAGCACAGAAAGTGTTACGGTACAGATATTTCTGGCCTACCGTTAATAAAGACGCGGCTGATTATTCACGACGCTGCGATAGATGTCAAAGATATGCCAAAGTTCCCCGAGCGCCTCCGACTCAGCTCAAGTAGATGGTAAGTCCGTGGCCATTTTCCATGTAGGGAATTGACATTATTGGAGTGCTACCTATTGCCAGAGGAGGAGCTAAGTACGCTATTGTTGCCATGGACTACTTCACAAAATGGGTGGAAGATGAACCTCTAACAACCATCATAGCGAGGAAGGTGATCATTTTTGTGGTCAGAAACATTATTTGTCGATTTGGGATACCAGAGACCATCATAACTGATAATGGGACACAATTTGACAGCATCGAGTTCAAAAACTTTTGCCAGAAATATAAGATTGATAAACGATACACTGCAGTAGCTCACTCGCAGTCAAATGGCCAGGTCGAAGCCATAAACAAGATCATTAAATCAATTCTAAAGAAGCGGTTGGAACAGGCCAAAGCTAGATGGGTAGACGAGTTGCCATTAGCTTTATGGGCCTACAGGACGACTTTTAAGACGGCTACCGGCCATACTCCCTGTTTGCTTTCCTTTGGTTCAGAAGCAGTGATTTCGGTAGAATTGGAAGTCCCTTCTCATCAAGTTGTGTACTATGACCCGATGACAAATAAAGCACTCCTCCTAGAATCTCTTGATATGATTGAAGAAAAAAGAGATGAAGCCGACTTGCATGCCTCGAGACATCGACATCAAGTAGCACATTATTATGACCGGAAAATTCGCCTCAAAACCTTTGAACCAGGAGACCTAGTACTGAAACGAGTCTTCCCGCCTCCAACCCAATTGGGTCCAAAATGGGAAGGGCCATACACCATCCAATGTAAGCTTGATACAGGAGCATTCAAGCTAACGGCCGTGGACGGTGAGGTGATTCCTAGAGCCTGGAACGCTCAGCACCTACGATGATATCTGAGCTAAATATGAAATGTCATCTCTTTTGTTTTCATAAGCTATGTAAAAGGGCACAACTTGCCTTAAAAAGTCTGTTTATATGAACAAAGGATTATAAAGTGGATGTAGGCTACGACTTAGCTGAACCACTATAAAAATATCATGTGTCGTTTACTTTCCTGCATTATTTATATCTTCAATAATTATTCTATCATGACTGTGAAACACGAAATGTTAAATTAAATTTGGAAAATTGGAGATGACCTATGTGCAGGAGCAAATAAAATGACTGTCTGTACGATAAAACACGGAAGAATGGGAAGACGACATTCTTAACTCTAACTCTCAAGAATCGAGAGAGAGTATAAAGGATGGGAAGACGGCGTCCTCTGAGGCGTGAAGGTGCACCCAGATAAGAGACCGCCTCAGCTATACTCTAACCTGGTTATGAGACAGGAGAGTATAAAGATGCTAGAAAGAATAGGCATCAACGACAAAAGGAATATGGCCCCATCAAAGAATCGGGGGCAGTTGGACTTTTTAATTCAATCAATCTTGAATAATTCTAGCCCAGTTATCCAAGATTAACTGGGGGCATATATGTGCATACATATTCCCCCTCAACAATGACTTCATTATATAACTTTAATATGACATACTTTTGTATTTTCACTTAAGTGTTGAACTAACGACTATCAGACATTGCAGGAAATAAACTATTTTTATTTACAAACATGTGAGTTTGTACAAGGAAAACAAGCAAAAAAGAAGATGCGAGGGCTGCACTCGCTGCAACAATTGCGAACTAATTAAATGCCAAAATAAAACAAAGCATTTCATCACTTGGGATTTGGAGCGGACTTGGATTTTTTGGCAGCCTTCTGAGCATCCTTAACCTCTTTTTCAGCATCAGTCAAAATGCGCTTTGGCTTTTTCTTCCCTACAACCGAAGTGCTAGAATCGGTTGATTTTTTCCCAGGAGTCGGAACACTGGAATCAAGAGAAAACTTTTTAGCAAGCTCTTCTGTAATAGACTGTAACACCCCGGATTTTTGAATAATCGAATTAACTAAATTAAAGAATAATTAATCTCAGATGTGAGAATTAAGGGAAACGGGTTGCGCCATTGTGTTTATCTCGGAATTATGGTTGAGATAAAGTCCGAGTTTGCGTGAATTGGACTTCGTATGAAGAAGTTATGGTGATCGGAAGTTTCAGAAAATTCAAAATAGATTTTCAGAAAATTCAAATTTCGGAGTCAGATAGGCTAGGTGGGAAAATTCCCGCCTGGGCCAGGTCGACCATAGGGTCGACTTGGGGGTCAACCTGCCTTAACCAGGTCGACCATTGGGTCGACCTGCGCCCCTCCCCCCTCCCCCCCCCCGGGCAGATTTGATTGATGACATGTTTGTGACTATATGCTGACTCATTAGGGTTTCTGTTCTGCTCTGATTGGCTGGGATTAATTCTGGGTTGATCGGACGGCTTAAACTAATCCTAAACTCTATAAAAACACCTATAGACTCAAACCCTAAAATCAAAACAAATTTGGATTCATGGCCTCCATGCCGTCACCTTGCAACTCAGAATAGCCGCCGCCCATTAGAGAGGAAGAAAGCAAATCAAATTCAATCCTTTTCAACTCTAACAGCGAATCTTCATCAAAGGAGCGCTAATTCAACTCCAGAAATCAGAATTCAGAACTCAAGACTGCTTTTGAGTTGTGAGTTCGATAGTTTTAGCAAAATTATTAATAAATGAATTGGATTGAGTTATAATGCGGATAATTTGGATATGATATGAATTGTTGATTGCATGTTGTAATTATGTGTAGAATTGTGTTGTAATTTCTATGATATTATGTTATGATACTATCATCTACGATGCAAAGTTATGATGCTATCACCCATGTTATAATCCTATGATTGGCTTATGTCTAGTTGAATCATCATGTTTCTTATGCTAGTTTGTTATATTGACTCATATGATAAATCATATGTAGGAAAGTTTAGATGTTGATTCAAACATGAACCATATACAAGTTTGGGTAGAATTATATGTGATCTTACATGGCTATGGCACCTAGTTTATGTGAGAATTTAATTGAAAGTTAGGTTGTGACATATGCTAAATTCTACATGATACGTTACATGTTAGATACTAGTTTACACCATTGCTGCGATGTATAGATCACATATGTAAGTTTATGAGTTGGATATGAATCGTGTTATGTTATTACCTATGCAAGTTTACCCCCTTTTATATATAGATATATGACATATGTTGTTTATGCAAGTTTGTGGCCATTATTTCATCAAGTTCACACTTTTAGATATAGATCAATGACATATGTTGTTTATGCAAGTTTGTGGCCATTATTTCATCAAGTTCACACCTTTAGATTTGGATCCTTGACATATGACGTTTATGCAAGTTTGTGGCCATTATCTCATCAAGTTCACACCTTTAGATTTGGATCCATGACATATGTTGTTTATGCAAGTTGTAACTTTGGCCTATGCAAGTTTTAGATGTAGAACATCATTCATATATGCAAGTTCACCCCTATGTTAGATCTATGTTTTAATTATGTGTATATACTGTGATGTTTTTCTTTTATTTCATGAGTTAGACTATTCGAGTCTAACGTATATTTTATGTTAAACGAACAAACGTACTACGTGGGTTAAAAGGGGATAATATTAAAAAGGTTTAATTGGCATACATGCCTTAAAAGGTATAAAATATAATTGTGGTGAAAATTGGTATGACTTTACATACCATAAATGGATGGACATAATTGAGTCAATTATGGACATCGTTAAATTTGAAATTGATTGATAATTTGAATAGGGAAAGTAATTCAAATTTGGGGAATGATTAACACGAGGTTAGGATCTTTTGTGGTGTAAGACTGCCCGGACCCGCCCGGCAAATCCAGCTGTAATGACCCGGATCCTTATGGTTTAATTTTAAATATTTAATATGGATTTAAATATTGGGAGGGGATAATATAAATGGAATTTTATATTATGTTATTAGTTTAATAATCAATTTCGATTTAAAATCGAATATATTAAATAACAGAATACGAAAATGGATTTAGACTGAATTCAAAATTTTGATTTGAATTGAAAACAGTTCAAAAGATTAATTGGAAAATTTATTTAAATTTATAACGATAATAATATTAATTTATTATCAAGGAAATAAATTGTTTCGAATTTAATTCATATTGATTTAAATAAATATCGTCTCAAGACGATCAAACTGGACTTCGTAACCTATCCTAGTGGGTTCAGAATAGTGGTTTAACCCTAGGAAGGACTGTTGTTGTGTTCAGAAAGGAGTTCAGAATCATAGGATATTTTAATTAAAGGATATCGGTTTAAAATTAAAATATAAATAACCTAAATGAAAGGATAAGAGAACACCACATCTTCCTTTCCTCACCACTCAAAATGAACGAAGGAAATTAATGCACGTATACGTTTTGTTCCCCTTTCCCCATTATAAATACGCAATTTCCCATTTGCCAATCCCCTTCCTTACTTATCGTTCCTCAGAGAATAAGCCGCGAGTTCCCCTTTTCCCTTTACCTCAAACCACGAGTTTCAACTCCCTGTTGAAATCGAAAATCAGAAATTAAATAGCCGCGAATTCCTCGAGGGTTGAAGATGGACCGGAGCACTCGCTTAAGGGTTGCGATAATGGGTATCGTGAGTTGCTGTGAGATTTGCAGAGGGGATGTCGGACTTCGATTTTTGGTTGCGCGATGAGATAAAAGCCACCGTGGGTTTTTCTGAAACGTTGACCTTGTGAGAACGAAGATGCAGATGCAGGCAAGGATGCGATGGCAAATTTGGGAGGGTCAACGTCAACATGGGGCTGCGAGGTATTGTGTCATGGGTTGAAAGGGTCCTGAGGGGTGCGATTTGCAAATGGTTGAGGGTTTATAGGTTTGACAGTTGAACGATGGGAAGTGGGAGCTAGTGTTGATTTGCGATCTGGAGTTGGGTTGAATGCTTCGATTTTCTGATGTGGTTAGGGTGGAGTCGAATGTCTGATGTTGGGTGTTGGATTGGGAAGGAGTCGGCAAGGTCCAGCGATTCAAGGCTTGGGATTTTTGGGATTTTCCGGGCGTTGAAGACATAATGAGAAGGGAGGCAGAGGACAACTTCGATAGGTCAGGGGAGGTGTTCGAATACGTACAGGGAAGGAGATGAATTAAACTTTGGTTGAACAAGGTAATTTAATTTTTATTTCGATAGATTTAATAATAAATGTTATATTAAAAATATATGGAAAATTTATTTATCCGTTAAGTAGTTAATTTATTTAAATAGTGAAGTCAAACAAATACTGAAATTTGAACTCTAAATTCATTTAGTAAGTTGTTTAAAGTAGTAAAAGGATTAGAATTTAAAGTAGTAAAAGGATTAGAATTTAAAGTAGTAAAAGGGTTAGAATTTAATTAGTATAATGGTTAGAATTTTATTAGTATATCAGCTAGAATTGAATTAGTCCATTTTTAGTATAAAACCTCGTTAACGAGATTCGGTAGCTAATTTATAAAATTCGGAATTTTCTTAGGCAAGGACAAATCAAATAAAATCATTTGTGTGGAGTTCAAAGACACGGAAATCAATGAACAGAAATTGAAACTGGTGCAAGTGCAGATTTAATATCACGGTGAGTAAAACCTCACTCACCATTTATTTAGAAATTATTTTTATATATAGTTAAAAATAATTGTTTGTGCTTGTTTGAATGCTGTCTGATTGTTTTAAAATATATATTAGTTATTTAGGATATATATATATATATATATATATATTGGGTTGATGATTGGTTGGATTCCCGCAGTTTCATTAGCGGATGCCCGCGGTTTCATTAGCGGATGATTACCCTATACGCCCCACGCAATGATTAGTGGATGACCTTTATACCGCGATATCCTGCCTCGAAGCAGGATGGGTATTATTTATGTGCTAACGTCTGTGGATGCAGGAAAAACAGGTTGGAGGAATCCAACTGGATTCCTCAAAAATATATATATTCTGTTTGTTTGTTTGATTTCATATATATTCATATATGATGTGTTAAAAATCAAATGATTTAAAATTGGTTGATTTGATTGGTTAAAATATCCCTAGGGCTTGGATATTGATTTATAAAAATATCGAAAAGGGTATTTGAGATTTTAAAAAGGGAATTCTATTTTTATAAATAGAATTTGAATTTTAAATAAATCTATAGAAAATATTAACTTGTTTTGAAGGTATATATAAAACAAGTAATTGAATTTATAAACTCTGTTTATAAATGAAAGATGGGATTTGAATTGAATTTATAAACTCTGTTTATAAATGAAAAAGATGGGATTTGAATTGAATTTATAAACTTTGTTTATAAATATATAATGGGGGGATTTTAAGTGAAGTTATAAACGTTGTTTATAAATAATGCAGGAAAACTATAGAATTTGAATATAGAATTCAAATGGACTTTAAACTATAGAATTTGAATATAGAATTCAAATGGACTTTAAACTATAGAATTTGAATATAGAATTCAAATGGACTTTAAACTATAGAATTTGAAAATAAAATACAAATGAAGTTTAAATAAAGAGAATTCAAATTGAATTGAATTGGAATTTGAATAAGAAGTCGATAAGGAAACGAGAGTATGAGTATAATTAGAATTTGTTAATATGCAAGTTAAAATATATTTGAACATGTCATGTTCAAATATGATGGTGAAATGGACTGAAGAGTTAAGTAACCAATTTATTTAACAAATTGAGTTAAAACGATTTGATATAGTTAAATAGATTGGGCAGGTATAGATACAGGAGACAGGTTTGGAATAAAGTGTTAGAAGGTATATAAATAGAATGCCCGACAAAAAGGTACGTATTTAATTCATATATGGGATTCTATGCGCCGTATCGGCTAGCTACATGGCTTTCCTTTTTCTTTTTGATTAGAGAGGCATGTGTGGCAGTTTGGGGATTTTCCCGATGCTCCCGGTACAAAGGAGGTTATGGCGAATTTTTCCGGGAATTTAAGGAGATAGAATATTTTTAAGATAATTTGATAGTTAGAAATCAACGTATCGATATATATAGAAGTCGATAAGGAAACGAACTTAGAAATAGAATAGTATAATAAAAAAGGAAGACTAGCGATAAAATCTAGTAAGAATAGAAAGAGGAAGAGTATACGTGTTTAAAAGTGAATCAGAAGTTGTATGGTATTGATTATTCGAGTAAGTATCATATCTGTTTTGACGTTATAAATGTTATTCAGTCAAGGTCTGAGAGGTAGTTATACCCCAACTTGATTGATTTCATTATTAACAGATAAAGAGTAAGATTTCAGGCTCGAAGATCAATGTTGAATGAGAGTTAGTTGAATATAGTATTTGGGTTGTCGTACCGATGTTTTACACAACATCCGGTTTAACCCAAATAAATGTAAGCTTGGAAATAGAATAATAAATATTTCTAAAGTTAGAAAATAAAGAAGGCGATATTCGGAAATGTTTTCCAAATAATGTAAAAGGCCAATATGGTTATTGAAAATATTTGGTTAACAAATATTGATAAAGATATAGAGAAATGATTTAATTAATGAAATATTAATTAAAGGCTCACTGATTGTTGGATGTTTGGATGAACACTTGTTTTATTCGATAGTTAAATCATCGACTATCGAAACACTTGTTTTATTCGATAGTTAAATCACAGACTATCGAAGTTTTGACCATCGTTGTCAATATGGAGAGACCGGTTGGATTATTATCCGAAGAACCACTCCGTATTGGCAGTAGCGTGCGAATCAGATTATATAAAGATAATCGAAGATGGAGTAGAGTGCAAGGACTTTTTCTATTAATAGAAATAGTGCCTTCAGTTCATCCTGTTCCTGGGTGACGTGTATCGATGAATGTCTGACAGAGTATGTCCAGAAAGGTCACGTACATTGATTTCTTCAACCGTACCAAGAGTGGAAGCGGAGAAGGAAACTTCTTTTAGCTAACACGTAATGTACTGTTGAGGACGTCAATCGGTGATTTGATGGATTTGACGAGGTGGCATTCGAAGTGAATCTGGTGTGATGATAAAGCGTAGCTTCTAGCCTCATCAACCGGTAAATGACAGAAATCGGGCAGGCAGCATGGCTATGTAGGTCGCACCTATTAGGCTGTATAATCACCTGATCTAGAGTTTCATTTACTTCTAAAAATCTATTGTCGATGCTGTCCCATTCGGGAAACGGTTGCTGATCCCAATCGTTGGTGATATACATTCGATACACTCAAGCGAAATGAGTGGTCGGTCATGTGTGGCTGAGTTGCAAGATGTTCTTATTGAACTCGGTGTATTCTCCTCTAGAGATATACCAGCGGAAGTTGGTTCCATACCTTGTCATAGTTGGAAATCCATTACCCAATACGTGCTTGCGGTTTTGATTATATATTATATATGTGGAACGTGAGATGCAAACGTTCCACTAGATTGTTATCTACTTGATTTAGACACTATTATAATATCAAAGGAGTTTTGATATAAAGCTATCGTTCCTTTCAAAAGGGATTTTTGAAAGTTAAATCAAGCGTTTGGATTTTCATAAGGGAAAAACCCGTTCCGTGATATACGGCGTGGTCTTATGAGATATCATTTAGTTTTCTGAAACTGTTTTAAACTGTTTACTCATACCAGTCCCATAACTGATCCGGAGTTTATTTGTTTTGTTCTACCTAAACTCTTGGGTGCCTAAATTTGTACGGGCAGTCAAGTAGTTCAGGATTTTACAGATCTATCTAAAGGAGCTTGGAGCAGGAGGCTTCAGCGTTAGTTACATAGAGTTTTGTTCCGCTGTGTTGTAAGT
The DNA here is from genome assembly GCA_030737875.1 of Allium sativum. Classification (NCBI taxonomy): domain Eukaryota; kingdom Viridiplantae; phylum Streptophyta; class Magnoliopsida; order Asparagales; family Amaryllidaceae; genus Allium; species Allium sativum. Next base: position 13,435,824 of record JASFAX010000033.1, read on the forward strand.
GTTGTACTCTGATAAGTGTATGTTATACAGTTAAGATTTTGTATTTCAAAGATATGATATATTATGTTTTGTTCCGTTGCGATGTGAGATTCTGTGCTGTTATTTCTGTTTCTTCTTCTACCTCTTTCTTTTTAAAAAAAATGTTTTGTATTTTCATGATATTTGGGTTGGACGTATAATGTATATAGTCAACTCTGATGTTGCGGAAATCTGGATCATTACAGTTGGTATCAGAGCTTAGGTTGAGCGAATACCTAGGCTTGTTGGAATGTGCTCATTAGAGATAGGATCAGTAGCACCCTAGAATGAGTTGAGTGTATATATATACGAGAGAGCGTATTTGTTATTTGATATAAAAACTGTTTTATATTGTGTTGACTAGTCTGTTGAGTGGATTATAAATTTGGGTCGAATCGTGGGACGCCACGATGTCGATAGGAGATTATAAACACTTGAACAGAAGATTGGACACGATATTATTTTAAATAGTTGAGTTGATTGTTAGGATTATAATCGAATAAGATTATAAGAAATGAAATAGTTATATATAACCAATGAAATTTGTATATGAAATCAAATATACAAATGAGATAAATTGAAATTGAATTCCAACCAGAATTCAGAATTTAAAATCCTGGGAGTTTGGAAAATATTTTTCTAAATGGATTTTGAAAGAAATATAGTACTGAACTCACTTCAGTGGCTGGGAAATAATTCTGATGATGGTCGCAACATCATCAGTGTTCATTTTCGAGTTTCTAAGTGATGAATTGCTGCCTTAGAAAAGTTTTTGATGGAAATTTGTTTGAAAAGAAACAAGTTGTTTGAAAATTCAAATGTTTTGAATTTGAGATAGATAAATATATGTATATATTTATATTACTTCGAAGGAAATTTGAAATGGGAATTGGAATATAGATTTCAAATAGAAGTAAAATATAAGGGAATTCAAATATAGAATTTGAACATAGAAATTTAAATAGGATTTGAATAAAGAAAATTCAAATAGAAATTGTATAAGAAAAATTGAAATGGGATTTGAATTCAAAGGAATTCAAATGGATTTGAATAAAGAAAAGTCAAATAGAGATTTGAATATTAGAATTCAAATGGAATTTGGTTAAATAGAATTTCAAAGAGAATATAAAGTGGAGGATGAATATTAGAATTCAAAGAAAATATAAAGTTTGAAATAGAATATTAGAATTCAAAGGAGTTAAAATAGAATTTAAATTCAAAGGATTTCAAATAGGAATTTGAATAAGGAATTTAAATAGAAATTGAATAAAGGATTTCAAATGGAATTTGAATAAGGGATTTGAAATGGGTTTTGAATAAAGGATTTCAAATAGGAATTGAAGATAAGGATTTCAAATAGAAATTGAACAAAGGAATTTAAATAGAATTTAAATTGAACAAAGGATTTCAGATGGATTTTGAATAAAGGAATTCAAATGAGTTTGAATAAAGAAATTCAAATGGAATTTGAATATTAGAAGTGAAATAGATCGGAAATATTATGTGAAATGGATTTGATACATATTAAAAATATATCAGAATGGAGTTGAATTTATTACAAACAAAGTTAGAACGTTTATATTTATAAATATAATTAAAACGAGCTCGTCGTAGCGCGGCAGTTCGTAAATTGGCGATTCGAACTTCAATTTAGTATACAGAACTCAATTGAAGTCGGAATTCTTTGAAACAAGAATCATCGGGACCGGTTGAACAATAATTTTCTAATGAAAGAGAAAAATCTGGATTTCGTCGTATAGATTTTGAGTTATATCAAAATCAAAATTTTAGAAAAGCAGTGCCATAACCATTATAAAATCGTAACGGTTTAATTAGATAAATAAAAGGATTTTTAGGAAATAAAATCTGAATTGGCATTAGAAAAATCCAGACTGGAGATATAAAATGAATATGAACTCCAGTGAAGTAAGTGGAATGATTTTTAAGACAAAAATCATATTTAAATGGTTAAATAGAATTAACTAAATTGGAAAATAATTAGTTAAAGGAAATTTGAATCGAAATTGGGTTTTTGGATAAGTGAAAGAGATTGAGAATTTATATTCAAAATCGAATATATAACTCGAGTTGAAAATATAATTAGATTAGTTTATAATTAAGTTGACATATATTTGAACAAGTATATTCAAATAAAAAGAGTGAAATAGGCAAAACGGTTAATTAACAACTAGTTAATGGGAATTTGAATGATTGAAATTAAATTTAACTTAAGTAAGTTAAATGGATCGAAATGAATAAATTGAGTAAAATCAATGTGAATGAAATATGAATTGGGAAATATGAAGGAAATATATTTGTAAAACAAATACAAAGGAAGTTATGTGCAAACAAATAGAAGGAGAAATATTTGTAAAAACATTTACAAATAGAGTAAATGGAAATATTTATTTATAGAAAATAAATAGAATGTTATAAATGAGATATTTATTTGTTAAATAAATAGAATTAATCAAAGGAATATTTAGAAGATGAATAGAAAATGGAAATCTGTTTTTAACAAATAAATAGAAAAGATTAATTTATAAATAACAGTTTATAAATTAAATTAAATATTTATCATTGGATAAACGGAATATATAAGTCTGAACTTATATAGAGAAGAGATATTGGTTTTTAACACCGATAGTTTTAAATAGAAGGGGTATGCAACACTTGTATAAGTAAAGTAACGTTATTAAAGGGAACATTTATAAAGTAAAGAACCGTTACTAAAAGTAAATCTTTATAAATGAATAAACGTTATCCAACAGGAGTTATTCGAATAGGAGAAGTCGATTAGAGTTAGAAATAATCGATTAGAGATAGAATAAATTGATTAGAGTAAGAATTAACTAGTTAGAGTTAATCAGTTAGGGTTAATCCGTAGAGTTAATTGAATATTAGTTATTCAATTAGAATTAATCGAATATTTGTTATTCAAATTTAGAGTTAACCAGATAGAGTTAATTGAACATAGTTAATCGAATTAGGGTTAAATTGAATGTTAGTTATTTAATTAAAGTTGATCAATTATAGTTATTGAAATAGAGTTAGTCAAACATAGTTACTCAGGATAAGTTGCCATTTTGTACGACTGCTAGCGTAATTCGCAAGGTTGCAGATAGCCTAGGGCGGTCGGATGTTTCCTGGGGGAATCAGGCGTAACCATTGTGATCGCTGCGATCTAGAGTCAAGCGAATGGAGTTAAATTAAATATTAGTTTATTCGAATAGAACTAAAGGAATTATCGAATTTGTTTATTCGAAAGGAGTTATCGATTATTAGTTAATCGAAGGAGTTATCGATTATTAGTTAATCGATGGAATTATCGAATTTGGTTATTCGAAAAGAGTTATCGATTAGTTTAATCGAAGTGAGTTATAGAATATTGGTTATTCGAAGGAGTTATCGAATTTAGTTATTCGATGGAGTTAATCGATATGAGTTAAATCCAATAGAGTAAATTGATAAGAGTAAATCGAATATAGTTTGTTCAAGGAAAGGTTTTCAAATCTAGTTATTCGATAGGGAGATTATCAAATATAGTTATTCGAAGGGAGGAGTTATCGAATAAGGATTTATTCGAAAGAGAGTCGTAAGGAAGTTAGAAATGTTGAGTATCAACATAAATAAGTTTTGAAAAGATAAATGGGTTTGTAGCACTTTTTCTACCTTAGCAATTTCGAGGACGAAATTATTTTAAGTGGGGAAGATTGTAATGACCCGGATCCTTATGGTTTAATTTTAAATATTTAATATGGATTTAAATATTGGGAGGGGATAATATAAATGGAATTTTATATTATGTTATTAGTTTAATAATCAATTTCGATTTAAAATCGAATATATTAAATAACAGAATACGAAAATGGATTTAGACTGAATTCAAAATTTTGATTTGAATTGAAAACAGTTCAAAAGATTAATTGGAAAATTTATTTAAATTTATAACGATAATAATATTAATTTATTATCGAGGAAATAAATTTTTTTGAATTTAATTCATATTGATTTAAATAAATATCGTCTCAAGACGATCAAACTGGACTTCGTAACCTATCCCAGTGGGTTCAGAATAGTGGTTTAACCCTAGGAAGGACTGTTGTTGGGTTCAGAAAGGAGTTCAGAATCATAGGATAATTTAATTAAAGGATATCGGTTTAAAATTAAAATATAAATAACCCAAATAAAAGGATAATAGAACACCACATCTTCCTTTCCTCACCACTCAAAATGAACGAAGGAAATTAATGCCCGTATACGTTTTGTTCCCCTTTCCCCATTATAAATACGCAACTTCCCATTTGCCAATCCCTTTCCTTACTTATCGTTCCTCATAGAATAAGCCGCGAGTTCCCCTTTTCCCTTTACCTCAAACCACGAGTTTCAACTCCCTGTTGAAATCGAAAATCAGAAATTAAATAGCCGCGAATTCCTCGAGGGTTGAAGATGGACCGGAGCACTCGCTTAAGGGTTGCGATAATGGGTATCGTGAGTTGCTGTGAGATTTGCAGAGGGGATGTCGGACTTCGATTTTTGGTTGCGCGATGAGATAAAAGCCACCGTGGGTTTTTCTGAAACGTTGACCTTGTGAGAACGAAGATGCAGATGCAGGCAAGGATGCGATGGCAAATTTGGGAGGGTCAACGTCAACATGGGGCTACGAGGTATTGTGTCGTGGGTTGAAAGGGTCCTGAGGGGTGCGATTTGCAAATGGTTGAGGGTTTATTGGTTCAAAAGTTGAACGATGGGAAGTGGGAGCTAGTGTTGATTTGCGATCTGGAGTTGGGTTGAATGCTACGATTTTCTGATGTGTTTAGGGTGGAGTCGAATGTCTGATGTTGGGTGTTGGATTGGGAAGGATTCAGCAAAGTCCAGCGATTCAAGGCTTGGGATTTTTGGGGTTTTCCGGGCGTTGAAGACATAATGAGAAGGGAGGCAAAGGACAACTTCGATAGGTCAGGGGAGGTGTTCGAATACGTACAAGGAAGGAGATGAATTAAACTTTGGTTGAACAAGGTAATTTAATTTTTATTTCGATAGATTTAATAATAAATGTTATATTAAAAATATATGGAAAATTTATTTATCCGTTAAGTTGTTAATTTATTTAAATAGTGAAAACTCTAAATTCATTTAGTAAGTTGTTTAAAGTAGTAAAAGGATTAGAATTTAAAGTAGTAAAGGGATTAGAATTTAAAGTAGTAAAAGGGTTAGAATTTAATTAGTATAATGGTTAGAATTTTATTAGTATATCAGCTAGAATTGAATTAGTCCATTTTTAGTATAAAACCTCGTTAACGAGATTCAGTAGCTAATTTATAAAATTCGGGATTTTCTTAGGCAAGGACAAATCAAATAAAATCATTTGTGTGGAGTTCAAAGACTCGGAAATCAATGAACAGAAATTGAAACTGGTGCAAGTGCAGATTTAATATCACGGTGAGTAAAACCTCACTCACCATTTATTTAGAAATTATTTTTATATATAGTTAAAAATAATTGTTTGTGCTTGTTTGAATGCTGTCTGATTGTTTTAAAATATATATTAGTTATTTAGGATATATATATATTGGGTTGATGATTGGTTGGATTCCCGCAGTTTCATTAGCGGATGCACGCGGTTTCATTAGCAGATGATTACCCTATACGCCCCACGCTATGATTAGTGGATGACCTTTATACCGCGATATCCTGCCTCGAAGCAGGATGGGTATTATTTATGTGCTAACGTCTGTGGATGCAGGAAAAACAGGTTGGAGGAATCCAACTGGATTCCTCAAAAATATATATATTCTGTTTGTTTGTTTGATTTCATATATAATCATATATGATGTGTTAAAAATCAAATGATTTAAAATTGGTTGATTTGATTGGTTAAAATATCCCTAGGGCTTGGATATTGATTTATAAAAATATCGAAAAGGGTATTTGAGATTTTAAAAAGGGAATTCTATTTTTATAAATAGAATTTGAATTTTAAATAAATCTATAGAAAATATTAACTTGTTTTGAAGGTATATATAAAACAAGTAATTGAATTTATAAACTCTGTTTATAAATGAAAGATGGGATTTGAATTGAATTTATAAACTCTGTTTATAAATGAAAAAGATGGGATTTGAATTGAATTTATAAACTTTGTTTATAAATATATAATGGGGGATTTTAAGTGAAGTTATAAACGTTGTTTATAAATAATGCAGGAAAACTATAGAATTTGAATATAGAATTCAAATGGACTTTAAACTATAGAATTTGAATATAGAATTCAAATGGACTTTAAACTATAGAATTTGAATATAGAATTCAAATGGACTTTAAACTATAGAATTTGAAAATAGAATACAAATGAAGTTTAAATAAAGAGAATTCAAATTGAATTGAATTGGAATTTGAATAAGAAGTCGATAAGGAAACGAGAGTATGAGTATAATTAGAATTTGTTAATATGCAAGTTAAAATATATTTGAACATGTCATGTTCAAATATGAAGGTGAAATGGACTGAAGAGTTAAGTAACAAATTTATTTAACAAGTTGAGTTAAAACGATTTGACATAGTTAAATAGATTGGGCAGGTATAGATACAGGAGACAGGTTTGGAATAAAGTGTTAGAAGGTATATAAATAGAATGCCCGACAAAAAGGTACGTATTTAATTCATATATGGGATTCTATGCGCCGTATCGGCTAGCCGCTTGGCTTTCCTTTTTCTTTTTGATTAGAGAGGCCTGTGTGGCAGTTTGGGGATTTTCCCGATGCTCCCGGTACAAAGGAGGTTATGGCGAATTTTTCCGGGAATTTAAGGAGATAGACTATTTTTAAGATAATTTGATAGTTAGAAATCAACGTATCGATATATATAGAAGTCGATAAGGAAACGAACTTAGAAATAGAATAGTATAATGAAAAAGGAAGATTACGGATAAAATCTAGTAAGAATAGAAAGAGGAAGAGTATACGTGTTTAAAAGTGAATCAGAAGTTGTATGGTATTGATTATTCGAGTAAGTAGTCATATCTGTTTTGACGTTATAAATGTTATTCAGTCAAGGTCTGAGAGGTAGTTTTACCCCAACTTGATTGATTTCATTATTAACAGATAAAGAGTAAGATTTCAGGCTCGAAGATCAATGTTATATGAGAGTTAGTTGAATATAGTATTTGGGTTGTCATACCGATGTTTTACACAACATCCGGTTTAACCCAAATAAATGTAAGCTTGGAAATAGAATAATAAATATTTCTAAAGTTAGAAAATAAAGAAGGCGATATTCGGAAATGTTTTCCAAATAACGTAAAAGGCCAATATGGTTATTGAAAATATTTGGTTAACAAATATTGATAAAGAAATAGAGAAATGATTTAATTAATGAAATATTAATTAAAGGCTCACTGATTGTTGGATGTTTGGATGAACACTTGTTTTATTCGATAGTTAAATCATCGACTATCGAAACACTTGTTTTATTCGATAGTTAAATCACAGACTATCGAAGTTTTGACCGTCGTTGTCAATATGGAGAGACCGGTTGGATTATTATCCGAAGAACCACTCCGTATTGGCAGTAGCGTGCGAATCAGATTATATAAAGATAATCGAAGGCGGAGTAGAGTGCAAGGACTTTTTCTATTAATAGAAATAGTGCCTTCAGTTCATCCTGTTCCTGGGTGACGTGTATGGATGAATGTCTGACAGAGTATGTCCAGAAAGGTCACGTACATTGATTTCTTTAACCGTACCAAGAGTGGAAGCGGAGAAGGAAACTTCTTTTAGCTAACACGTAATGTACTGTTGAGGACGTCAATCGGTGATTTGATGGATTTGACGAGGTGTAACAACCCGTATTTTTGAATAACATGTTATAACATAAATGGAGGCAGAATTAAACTGTAAAATCTGAATCAAGAGAAATGGGCTATGCCATTGCGTTCGTCTCGGAAAAATACGCGAAATAGAGTCCGAGTTTTCGAAAATCGGTGTCCGTATGACCAAGATATGGCCTCGCGAAGTTTCACGAAAAATTCCCAAATTAAAGTATACTTAATTAAGTGAAATGGGTTGCGCAGAGAAATATATATATATTGATATATATATATATATATATAATTGAAAATTAAATAAATAAATATGCAAAAATGTTCAAAACAGCGAATTGGGAGAGGGGAATAACCGAACCGGCTGATTTTTGAGGTCGACCCGAGCTCGCTGGGTCGACTAGGGGTTAATCCAGGGTGTTTGGCTGTCAACCCGTGGGCCGATTCGCTCAAATGCAGATTTTGCATTTGGATGGTTCTCATGGTTCATCTTTAATCTAAAGGCCCTAGATGGTTCCTACACTTGACTTCTTCCCCAAGACATGCTTTGATGGCTTGGATTGAATCTAGGTTTAATCCTATGGCCTAAAACACTTGCCTACTCTATAAATAAGACCCTAACCAATCCTAAATCATCATTATTCATTCATACAACTAAACTATGGCAAAATCAATCCTCTCATGGCCTCCACTCTCTTCATAAAATTCCTAAATCAAATTTCTAAGAGATTTCCATGCATACAAGTGTATTTAGGCTTGTATGATCCTCTTTAGCTTGCATTAAAGTCTTGTTTCTCTATTGGCATCATAAAGGAGGAGTCTTGATCAAGTTTGCTTGCATTTTGTGGTTTTAATTTGTTGCATAAGGGGTTTCTTACATTTGCTATACTCATTTGAGTCCACATAAGCATTGTAAGCCTATTTCTACTCTTGTATTTTAACTATGAAGTTAATATGTTATGTTGCAAGTTGAGTTTGGGGTTAATCATGATATGTGCTTTGATCTTATGATTTTATGCATAAGCTTACTCTATGCATGTTAGTAAAGTCATTACCTTGGCTTTATGCATAGAAAGATGTGATCTTTGGTTGGAAATGTTGCATGATGCAACTTTGAAACTCTCATAAACCTTGTATTAACATGCATATAATGTTATATGCATGTTACTAGTCCTTATCTCATGCTATCTATGGCCATGTTTCGCCTATTTGCCAAGTTTGATGTTATGCATGCATATGAACCTTATGCAAGTTGAAACCATGTTATGCATGCATATGAACACTATGCAAGTTAAAATGATGTTATGCATGCTTAGGAATATTTTGCAAGTTGATAACATGATATGCAAGTTTGTGATCACATCTTTGTCTCATATGCCACCATGTTTAACTTGTGGCTCCAACACCTTTATGTCATGATTTTGCCAATTCCCTCTTTCTATCCTTTATGCGCTATTGCGATATGTAAGCAAGGGGATTGCGTTTGGGGTTGGGTAAACTTAAAAGGCATAAAACGTAAGCTTGGGAATTTACCTATTAAGTTAGGTCTACCCATTGGGAATTTACCTATTAAGTTAGGTCTACCCAATTGCTTGAAAATTTGTAATGTGTTTTGGAAACATGATGGACATGACACTTAGAAAACATGAGGATGGCCAACTCGAGGCTGGGTTGAGCTTGTAGCATAAACCTACCCGGAACCGATCGGCTTAACTAGTGGCTACAAGCAATAGGACCCAATGTGAGTAGTTGGTCATGTTGCACGTGAAACCCGAGGTTAGACTAAGTTGTGGTGTAAACCTACCCGGACCCGCCCGGCCTAACTAGTAACCACAACAAGGTCTAATGTGAGAGGTTGGGTGCATTAAATTAATTAATGCCACATGGTAGGGTTAAGTCATGGACCGCTTGAATACTTAACCAATTAAACACGATGGGTTGATAGGGTTAAGTCATGAACCTTGGGTACACTTAACCAACTTGGTACTTGGATGAGTTGGGTTAACCACATTTAACCCATTAAGGAAACCCTAGTTACGTGGTCCTTTGCACCAATAACCCTCTTAGTTGTATCATGATACCCTAGGGACTAGGCTAGGGTGGGGCACGATTACTGGGATGACATGTAAGCGACCAAGACGATGGCTGTGTAGGTGCGCCGGTGTAGGTTCAGGCGGGCCATGGTCGTGCACATGGTCCGGAGTTGAAAAAGCAGACACGGGCACCAGTAGGTTTAAACTGTGCGTGCTTGGTTTGTGTCAGTGGTTGACGCCCTAGGACTTGATACACCCTAGGGTGGACCTAGCACAGTTTAGCTACACTTCGTAGTTGGGTCGTATGACACCTACACTTGACGAGTTAGGCTTTAGGAGAGCCGATCGACTAGACCGTGCTAGTTGGACCTTGGTTTAGGTCATTCATGATGTTGGGCCAAACTTGGGCCTGGGGATCACTTCTTGTTTACACTTGACATGACTTGTGATACTAGTACACTTGGTGCAAACCTCAACCTTGTATATGCGGTGCCACACTTGATCTATCTTGTTGACTTTTTCCATGCCAGTTATCATCCTATGACTCATCCTTGTTTACATATACAGTTAACTTTATTAGTTGTTGTACAATAGTAGGTAGGACTTACCAGTCTTTTGACTGACCCATTTTCTTTCGCCTCTTTTCTTTCGTTTCCCCCCCCCCCCCTCCCCAGGTTTACAGGGCGGGAATACCAGTACTTAGCTTGGATCTTAGCTGCTTTTCCTGGATAGCTCATGTATGCTTTGGACTTGAGCTCGCTATGGTTTTCTACCTTGGGGATAGCTACTTTATGTTTTCCTTTCCAGTTTCCAGTTTCCAGTTTTATGTTTCTAGACTTTGTTTATGGAAAATAATGATCAAGTACTGTGTTGTAACTTAACTTATGGTTTTGATATGCTAGTTTTTATCCGCTGCTATATTTACTCTGTTTTTTTTACTTATATGTTCTGTCTTGTGATATCTGCATGCATGTTTACCTTGTTTAAACGCCCCTCCAAAGTCAGTGCCCTTGCAAGAGTGGCACTGGCGGAGGTGGGGTGTTACATTTGGTATCAGAGCATAAGGTTTACAAGATTGGAGCAAAAAGGGTTTTAAAGTTACTTTTAAAAGCTATTTTCAAAACCAATTAAGTATTTTCCAAAGAAAAGTCTAGTTTATTTTGAAAGGCTATCCCCCAAGAGCCATAAGGACTATCCTTCGTTTCCTCGTTCTAAATCTATCTTTTCCTTTTTTTTCAGCATGGCCGATCTCAATCTTCCTGAGGGAGTCACCATTCCCGGATGGTTCCGGAGGTACTTGGAAGCTAGGGCCAACAATGCAGGTCCAGCAACCACTCCCACTATCACTGAGGTTCCACCCCCTCCTCCTCCTCCTCCTCAGCAACCACAAGCCGATTTCGCCAAGGTTTGCAAGGACTTCAAGGCAATGGATGGCAAAAAATTTATTGGGACGGAGACTTTTGTGGAAGCAAGAAATTGGTTGAAGGAGACCGAAGATCTCTTTGCCATCTTTGATATAGAGGACCGTAGAAAGGTTCTGTTGCCGGTTTGGCTACTAAAGGAGGAAGCTTCTTATTGGTGGGAGGTCACCAGTGCTACTAGGCCCGTAGAAACCTGGGTCGACTTTAGGGCAAGGTTTGGGCTTAAGTTTTTATCGTCTGCGGAGGCAAATTTGCAACTAGAGAAGTTCATAGCCTTGAAGCAAGGAGACATGACGGTGAGAGAATATGTGAATAAGTTCAACCAGCTTGCCCGATTCGGTTTGGACATGGTCAATACTCCCGAGAAGAAGGCTCTACGTTTTGCACGAGGGTTAAATGAGCCATTACAAGGTCTAGCCATGTCACACATACCCATGGGGGCCACTTTCGAGAGCCTAGTAGACATGGCATTGCTGCAGGGAGAGGATAAGAATGGGAAAAAAGAAGTCAAGCCCAATGAGACTCAGCCTAAGAAGGCAGACTCCAAGTGGGGAGGGAATCAGAGTAATCAGAACAACAAGAACAACAAGAACAACAAGGGCAACAAGAACAAGGCAAAGGACACAAGAAAGTGCCACTTTTGTGGGATTGTTGGGCACGTGGCCAAGGACTGTAGGAAGAAGAGAATGAAATTGGGTGGATGCTTTCATTGTGGAGAGACGGGACATTTTAGCAAGGATTGCCCTATGAAGCAGGGGCATGGACAAACTCAGCGCGCAGGTTCATCTGGAGGGCAAGTGCATGCTCTCAACACCACTCCAGTTCAGGACCGAGGTACTATTTCTGCGGAAAGTCTTGTTTATATTTCTGGTTTTCCTGTTCGCACTTTGTTTGATTCTGGCGCATCGCATACCTTTATTTCTTCTGATGTTGTTGGAAGTTTGCACCTAAGTACTAGTCTTGTTGAGGATCCCGTTAGTGTTTCAAATCCGATTGGGGGTTCAGCCCATTTATCTATGATCTGTATGGATTTGAGGATTTCTATCTTGACCGTAGAATTCTCGTGTGATGCTTATGTTCTCGGGTTTACGGGATATGGGTTGATCTTGGGCATGGATTGGTTGTCCCGCTATGGAGCCATTCTCGATTGTGAGCATAGGGTGGTGAGACTCATGACTCACCTGGGTAATACCCTAGAGATTTCTTGCAACCCGCTAGATCCCGTCATGCTATGTTATCTTGAATCTCTTGACTCGTCCATCGATGATCTGCAATCTGTAAGGGTGGTTCGAGAATACCCTGATGTCTTTGAAGAAGTTAAGGGGTTACCCCTTAAGCGAGAGATAGATTTCCGCATTTATCTGGTTGATAATGCTAAGCCAGTCTCCTTACCAGTTAGGCACATGGACCCGCGTGAAAGGAGAGAGCTCAATAAGCAAATCAAGGAGCTACTTGAGAAGAATTTTATTAGGCGAAGCATTTCTGAATGGGGTGCTCCTGTAGTGTTCGCTACTAAGGCGGACGGCTCGCTTCGTCTATGTGTTGATTATCGAGAGTTGAACAAGCTGACCAAGAAGAATAGGCATCCATTACCGAGGATAGATGACCTCTTCGACCAGCTTGTTGGTGCTTCTGTTTTCTCTCAGCTTGATTTAGCCACCGGATTTCATCAGCTTAGAGTGGCCGAAAACAGCATTGATAAGACTGCATTTAGGACTCCAGGCGGATTCTTTGAATGGCTTGTTATGCCATTCGGCTTGACTAATGCACCCGCCTACTTCGTAGATTTGATGAGTAGGGTGTTCAGGGAGTTCCTTAACAAGTTTGTTGTTGTCTTCGTGGATGATATTCTGATCTTTTCAAAAGACGAGGAAGAACATGCTAGACACCTCAAGGAAGTGATGGATACGCTTAGAGGCCATCAGTTGAAAGCCAAGTTCTCCAAATGCCACTTTTGGAGAAAGGAAGTCCGATTTCTTGGGCATATAGTTTCTAAGCAGGGTATAGCTGTGGATCCCGCAAAAGTGGTTGCAGTTCAAGACTGGAAGACTCCTAGGAATGCAACCGAAGTGCGAAGCTTTCTCGGTCTGGCAGGCTACTATAGGAAGTTCATTAGAGACTTCGCTAAGATTTCGGCCCCTCTCACTAGATTGACGAAGAAGAACTTAGTCTTTGCATGGGACTTAGAGTGTGAGCTTGCTTTTCAAAGGCTCAAAAGGGCCCTTACCACAGCTCCAGTTTTGGCATTACCCGATGGCGGTAAAATGTTTACCGTGTATACCGATGCATGTGGCACGGGGTTAGGCGCTGTTCTGATACAGGAGAGAAGAGTGATATGTTATGGGGGTAGGCAACTTAAAGTTCATGAGAAGAACTACCCCACTCATGACTTGGAGTTAGCGGCGATTGTCTTTGCACTCAAGTCCTGGCGCCACTATCTTTTAGGCGAAAGGTTTGAGTTGTATACTGATCACAAATCACTCAAGTATCTCTTCTCGCAGAAAGATCTGAATCTTAGGCAGCAAAGGTGGATGGAATTCTTGGCATCATATGACTTCGAGATAGCTTATACCCCTGGCAAGGGTAATGTTGTGGCTGATGCACTAAGCAGAAAGAGGTTGACCCTAAGTCCTCTATTCGTTGAGATGAAGAATTTAGAGTATGTGGCAACCTTTGATTTCTCTTTGGCAATTGAGTCGATGACCGGTTCATTAGCATCTCTGGAACTCAGACCTACCCTTCTTGATCAAGTTGGGGCTTCGCAGAAAGAAGACCCTCAGATAGTTGAGATTATGGATAAGCTGATTCGAGGAGAGACGTCTAGTCATCTCGCTCGATATTCTATTGATGACAAGGGTTGGCTGAGGAGAGATGGAAGGTTATGTGTTCCAGTGGTAGGAGATCTAGTAAGAAAAATTCTTGAGGAAGCGCATCGCTCTAAGTTGACTATACATCCAGGCGGAGATAAGATGTATAAAGATATGAAGCGTATTTTCTTTTGGCCTGGGATGAAGAAGGATGTGGCAGAGTTTGTTTCTAGATGTATCATTTGCCAGCAAGTTAAGGCCGAGTCGAAGAAGCCCGGTGGGCTATTGCATCCTCTAGACGTTCCACTTTGGAAGTGGGAGAGTATTTCCATGGATTTTATTGATGGGCTACCAAGGTCAAGGAAAGGGAATACGAGCATTTGGGTTATTGTGGACAGACTTACGAAGAGTGCTCATTTCATTCCGGTAAAGAGCAAGAGGACCGCATCTTGGCTAGCGTCTGTATATCTTCGTGAGATTGTGAGACTTCATGGAGTCCCTTCTAGTATAGTCAGTGACCGTGACCCAATCTTTACAAGTCAGTTCTGGAATAGCTTGCAAGAAGCCATGGACACGAGGTTGAATCTAAGTACTGCTTATCACCCACAGACGGACGGTCAAACCGAAAGGGTGAATAGGGTACTCGAGGATCTGTTAAGGCTTTGTATTCTGGATTTTGGTGGTACTTGGGAAGACCATCTTCCTCTTGTTGAGTTTGCATATAATAACAGTTATCAAGCAAGCATAGGGATGGCACCATTTGAAGCTTTATATGGGAGGCCGTGCAAGTCGCCTACATGTTGGTGGGAGACTACAGATAAGCTTATACTTGGGCCTGATATGATCAGAGATGCATCCGAGAAGATCGAGTTGATTCGAAGACGGATGAAAGCGGCCCAAGACCGACAGAAATCCTATGCTGATAAGCGAAGATCTGATTTGGAGTTTGATGTTGGAGATATGGTTTTCGTGAAGGTTTCTCCTTTGCGGAATGTGGTCCGATTTGGAGCCGTTGGGAAGTTAGCACCGAGATTTGTTGGACCCTTCCCTATTATAGAGAGGATCGGGCAGATGGCTTATAGAGTGAAATTGCCCGAGAAGCTTGCCAGAGTACACGATGTTTTTCATGTCTCGCATCTCCGGAAGTGTTTACATGAGTCAGCAGAGGTTGTTGAGCCAAGTGTTCTGGAAGATGTGGAAGTGGAGAAAGAAGCTACTTTGAGGAGAGCTCCGATTCGTATCTTGGGGACGGAGACCAAGAAGCTAAGGAATCGAGAGGTCAAGTTGGTGAAGGTTCAATGGGGTGAAGCCAAAGAAGACGCAACTTGGGAAACCGAGGAGAAGATGCGTAGGCTTTATCCATTCCTTTTTGAGGGTACACTCTCAATCTCTTTTCTTTGTTAGCATATCTTTCTCTTTGCTATCCATGTTTATCTAGTTATCGTGCTAACCTTGTCATGAGAACCTTAGGTAGAAACCCTTTGGATGAAACATGTATTTGAAACATGTTATTCTTGATGGTTGCAAGTGGTTACAAGTGGTTGCAAGTGGATACTCGTGGATGCATGATACACATTAGGCACTAAGATCGGCTCACACACTCTCATATTGCATATGCATGAGTGTTTATGCTTATTCATGGATGAAAATTTTTGTGTTATCACATGGATGTTGCATATGGATGTATGTGATGTGCACACATATAGATGTTATACATTATGTTAGGAATTGCATACATATGGATTCATTTCACTAACATAATCTGCATTGATGATATTTGCATTAGATAAGTACATATACAAACACCTTTGCATATGATCATACAGCATTTAGAACCTTTTAAGGATAATGATTGCTCGTGGATGATGTTTTGAGTAGATGGATGATGGATGGTAGGATACGTTCTTCCTAACTTGGATATTTCGGGGACGAAATCCTTTAAGGAGGGGAGAATGTAACAACCCGTATTTTTGAATAACATGTTATAACATAAATGGAGGCATAATTAAACTGTAAAATCTGAATCAAGGGAAACGGGCTATGCCATTGCGTTCGTCTCAGAAAAATACGCGAAATAGAGTATGAGTTTTCGAAAATCGGAGTCCGTATGACCAAGATATGGCCTCGCGAAGTTTCACGAAAAATTCCCAAATTAAAGTATACTTAATTAAGTGAAATGGGTTGCGCAGAGAAATATATATATATATATATATAATTGAAAATTAAATAAATAAATATGCAAAAATGTTCAAAACAGCGAATTGGGAGAGGGGAATAACCGAACCGGCTGATTTTTGAGGTCGACCCGAGCTCGCTGGGTCGACTAGGGGTTAATCCAGGGTGTTTGGCTGTCAACCCGTGGGCCGATTCGCTCAAATGCAGATTTTGCATTTGGATGGTTCTCATGGTTCATCTTTAATCTAAAGGCCCTAGATGGTTCCTACACTTGACTTCTTCCCCAAGACATGCTTTGATGGCTTGGATTGAATCTAGGTTTAATCCTATGGCCTAAAACACTTGCCTACTCTATAAATAAGACCCTAACCTACCCTAAATCATCATTATTCATTCATACAACTAAACTATGGCAAAATCAATCCTCTCATGGCCTCCACTCTCTTCATAAAATTCCTAAATCAAATTTCTAAGAGATTTCCATGCATACAAGTGTATTTAGGCTTGTATGATCCTCTTTAGCTTGCATTAAAGTCTTGTTTCTCTATTGGCATCATAAAGGAGGAGTCTTGATCAAGTTTTCTTGCATTTTGGGGTTTTAATTTGTTGCATAAGGGGTTTCTTACATTTGCTATACTCATTTGAGTCCACATAAGCATTGTAAGCCTATTTCTACTCTTGTATTTTAACTATGAAGTTAATATGTTATGTTGCAAGTTGAGTTTGGGGTTAATCATGATATGTGCTTTGATCTTATGATTTTATGCATAAGCTTACTCTATGCATGTTAGTAAAGTCATTACCTTGGCTTTATGCATAGAAAGATGTGATCTTTGGTTGGAAATGTTGCATGATGCAACTTTGAAACTCTCATAAACCTTGTATTAACATGCATATAATGTTATATGCATGTTACTAGTCCTTATCTCATGCTATCTATGGCCATGTTCCGCCTATTTGCCAAGTTTGATGTTATGCATGCATATGAACCTTATGCAAGTTGAAACCATGTTATGCATGCATATGAACACTATGCAAGTTAAAATGATGTTATGCATGCTTAGGAATATTTTGCAAGTTGATAACATGATATGCAAGTTTGTGATCACATCTTTGTCTCATATGCCACCATGTTTAACTTGTGGCTCCAACACCTTTATGTCATGATTTTGCCAAGTTCCCTCTTTCTATCCTTTATGCGCTATTGCGATATGTGAGCGAGGGGATTGCGTTTGGGGTTGGGTAAACTTAAAAGACATAAAAACGTAAGCTTGGGAATTTACGTATTAAGTTAGGTCTACCCATTGGGAATTTACCTATTAAGTTAGGTCTACCCAATTGCTTGAAAATTTGTAATGTGTTTTGGAAACATGATGGACATGACACTTAGAAAACATGAGGATGGCCAACTCGAGGTTGGGTTGAGCTTGTAGCATAAACCTACCCGGAACCGACCGGCTTAACTAGTGGCTACAAGCAATAGGACCCAATGTGAGTAGTTGGTCATGTTGCACGTGAAACCCGAGGTTAGACTAAGTTGTGGTGTAAACCTACCCGGACCCGCCCGGCCTAACTAGTAACCACAACAAGGTCTAATGTGAGAGGTTGGGTGCATTAAATTAATTAATGCCACATGGTAGGGTTAAGTCATGGACCGCTTGAATACTTAACCAATTAAACACGATGGGTTGATAGGGTTAAGTCATGAACCTTGGGTACACTTAACCAACTTGGTACTTGGATGAGTTGGGTTAACCACGTTTAACCCATTAAGGAAACCCTAGTTACGTGGTCCTTTGCACCAGTAACCCTCTTAGTTGTATCATGATACCCTAGGGACTAGGCTAGGGTGGGGCACGATTACTGGGATGACATGTAAGCGACCAAGACGACGGCTGTGTAGGTGCGCCGGTGTAGGTTCAGGCGGGCCATGGTCGTGCACATGGTCCGGAGTTGAAAAAGCAGACACGGGCACCAGTAGGTTTAAACTGTGCGTGCTTGGTTTGTGTCAGTGGTTGACACCCTAGGACTTGATACACCCTAGGGTGGACCTAGCACAGTTTAGCTACACTTCGTAGTTGGGCCGTATGACACCGACACTTGACGAGTTAGGCTTTAGGAGAGCCGATCGACTAGACCGTGCTAGTTGGACCTTGGTTTAGGTCATTCATGATGTTGGGCAAAAATTGGGCCTGGGGATCACTTCTTGTTTACACTTGACATGACTTGTGATACTAGTACACTTGGTGCAAACCTCAACCTTGTATATGCGGTGCCACACTTGATCTATCTTGTTGACTTTTTCCATGCCAGTTATCATCCTATGACTCATCCTTGTTTACATATACAGTTAACTTTATTAGTTGTTGTACAATAGTAGGTAGGACTTACCAGTCTTTTGACTAACCCATTTTCTTTCGCCTCTTTTCTTTCGTTTCCCCCCCAAGGTTTACAGGGCGGGAATACCAGTACTTAGCTTGGATCTTAGCTGCTTTTCCTGGATAGCTCATGTATGCTTTGGACTTGAGCTCGCTATGGTTTTCTACCTTGGGGATAGCTACTTTATGTTTTCCTTTCCAGTTTCCAGTTTTATGTTTCTAGACTTTGTTTATGGAAAATAATGATCAAGTACTGTGTTGTAACTTAACTTATGGTTTTGATATGCTAGTTTTTATCCGCTGCTATATTTACTCTGTTTTTTTTTTACTTATGTGTTCTGTCTTGTGATATCTGCATGCATGTTTACCTTGTTTAAACGCCCCTCCAAAGTCAGTGCCCTTGCAAGAGTGGCACTGGCGGAGGTAGGGTGTTACACGAGGTGGCACTCGAAGTGAATCTGGTGTGATGATAAAGCGTAGCTTCTAGCCTCATCAACCGGTAAATGACAGAAATCGGGCAGGCAGCATGGCTATGTAGGTCGCACCTATTAGGCTGTATAATCACCTGATCTAGAGTTTCATTTACTTCTAAAAATCTATTGTCGATGCTGTCCCATTCGGGAAACGGTTGCTGATCCCAATCGTTGGTGATATACATTCAATACACTCAAGCGAAATGAGTGGTCGGTCATGTGAGGCTGAGTTGCAAGATGTTCTTGTTGAACTCGGTGTATTCTCCTCTAGAGATATACCAGCGGAAGGTGGTTCCATACCTTGTCATAGTTGGAAATCCATTACCCAATACGTGCTTGCGGTTTTTATTATATATTATATATGTGGAACGTGAGATGCAAACGTTCCACTAGATTGTTATCTACTTGATTTAGACACTATTTTAATATCAAAGGAGTTTTGATATAAAGCTATCGTTCCTTTCAAAAGGGATTTTTGAAAGTTAAATCAAGCGTTTGGATTTTCATAAGGGAAAAACCCGTTCCGTGATATACGGTGTGATCTTATGAGATATCATTTAGTTTTCTGAAACTGTTTTAAACTGTTTACTCATACCAGTCCCATGACTGACCCGGAGTTTATTTTTTTGTTCTACCTAAACTCTTGGGTGCCTAATTTTGTACGGGCAGTCAAGTAATTCAGGATTTTACAGATCTATCTAAAGGAGCTTGGAGCAGGAGGCTTCAGCGTTAGTTATATAGAGTTTTGTTCCGCTGTGTTGTAAGTGTTGTAATCTTATAAGTGTATGTTATACAGTTAAGATTTTGTATTTCAAAGATATGATATATTATGTTTTGTTCCGCTGCGATGTGAGATTCTGTGCTGTTATTTCTATTTCTTCTTCTACCTCTTTCTTTTTTAAAAAAATGTTTCGTATTTTCGTGATATTTGGGTTGGACGTATAATGTATATAGTCAACTCTGATGTTGCGGAAATTTGGGTCATTACACCAGCTGCCACAAATGCCAGTCTATTGTGAGAGGTCTTAGGCACAAACTAAATACGTAACAATTGTAAAGACACAAGGTTAGGTTCTTTTGTGGTGTAAGACTGCCCGGACCCGCCCGGCAAATCCAGCTGCCACAAATGCTAGTCTAATGTGAGATGTCTTTATGAGGTTACGTTCTTAATGAATTAAGAAACACTTAACCAGATAAACATGTAGTGGGACATGAGGGGGTTAAGTGGGTGCCTTGGGTGGCATGTGGAATCTAGTGGGTGCCTTGGGTGGCATTTGGAAATACGATTAGAAACACTTAACCAAAATATGAAACATGTAATTGAAACATGAATAAGAAGTGGGTTAAGTGGGATGTACTAGAGGGGACCAAGCTTAGGTGGATAGCTTGTGTCAAGTAATGGGGGCCCGTTTCAACCAGTAACCCATACGTATCTTTATGGGCTCGACCCAAGTCGAGGACGGGACACGCATACTGGGCTTGACTGTAAGAGGCCAAACCGAGTTAGCGGTGGCAACGCAAGTCCAACGGGTTCATATGTGTGTGTGGACCTGGGCTGGTAGGTAAGACATTGTTTGCTCGTGTAGGTATAAGTTGTGCATTCTTGGTTGTATCGGGTTGCCACTTTGGGGAGTGATACACCCCACTGTGGGGCCAACACGGGTATCTACGAGTTAGGGAGCCGGTCGCTTGGGGGTAGTGGGTACACCTAGTGGAGATAGGGGCAGACGGCACCTATGAAGGCAGCTAGGGGTGCACGAAACTACCAATATTATTATTAAGTCTGTAGGCGGGATCAACCTTAGGGTGACTAGTGGTGGTGCAGTATACTAGTGGCGGTGCAGTATAGCAATTATACCATAGTGTTGGTATAGTTTAGTAATCATCCTATAGTGGTTTAGGTGCTCTTAATGATATCGTTGATCATCCTGTTTCCTTATTTACTCTGCCATACTCAATGGTTCATGGTCATTTCCTTATTTTCCAACTTATGCCTTAGCCTAGTTACTTTGTTAATTATATTGTTAGAATTATCGCACTCGCCAGACTTTATGTCTGACCCCCCTTTTTCCATCTCTTTCCTTACACCCCCCCCCCAAGGTGCTCAGGTTGGAACTAGCACCAGTGGAGCTTGATTTTGGACTGCTTTTAGAAGATTTCTTGGACCGCTGAAGTAAAGTTCAGCTTCTCTTTAATTATGGCTATTTTAATGTTGGGGATTATGTCTTTCAGATTATGTACTTTGTTTTATCAAGATGGATATGATGTACTTGACTTTGGTTTATGGTTTTGATGATGTAACCAAACATATTTACCTTCTGCTGCAATAAATAAAGTTTTGAATTTTCAAGTACTGTTTTATATCTGTCTTGTTGTGATTTTCTGTTCTATACTTACTTAAAACGCTCCATTGAAGTTAATGCATTCCCTTTGTGAGCGACATTAATGGACGTGGGGTGTTACACAGACCTAGTTGAAAGCTTAACAACTAACCTTGATCTAGGATCGACCACTGCAAGAGGCTTAAGGCTTTCAGGGTTCAGGTCTTCAACTTTTAGCTGCATGCGTTTGTCTTGTTCGGCTTTCATTTCAGCTAAAGTGATGTCATCGGCGTCTTTTGAATCCCCAATTATAGCCACATCAGGGTCTTCCTCATGCCCCTCGCTGCCGCCATCGTCTTTCAAGGCATCTATCATCCCGTCATCATGAGAAGTGTCGGCCTTAGACAGTTCAGCTCCCCCTCTTGACTCTACAGTAGTAGCCTTATCTTGTTCTCCTGGAGCCTTTTCCACGGATTTTACCCAGGTGGTAGTTCCCTGGGGCACGACAGTCTTCTCGGTCGGTTCAACACCTACAGAATGAGAAGCAACAGTTATCAACTCAGGAGAAAATAAAGGATCCTCCATCGATTGCCCAATTATGTGGTGAAAAGTGGAGACGGCCTTGACGAATTGGGGTGAAAAAGTAGAAATACCTTCCGATGATTTCTCAGCTGGAGTGACTGCCGTCTCTGACGTCGTCTCGGGTATGGGGGATAAAAGAGATGCCTGAGGGATCCCCGGGTTTTCGGGGTCATATCCCTCGACTTCAGAACTTTCAGCGGTAGTAGAAGAATAACCATCCTTGGGGATATTCTTTTGTTTGGTCATCCGCTTCTCCTCCTCCATAGCAGCGGCGATGAGGCGACGCCCCTCGGCCAGACGTGCTGTCTCATCATCTCTTAGATATTTTTCCATAAGCTTATCTTCGTCGATGGAGTCTACCTTAAGCTCCTCTTTCTCCCATTCGATAATTTGACTCCATACTTGAACCAAGGTAGTCGGATAATCTTCAATCCAAGAGATGTTTCGGCGATGAATTATATGCGCGAAGAATTCAATTAGTAGTTCGCTAAAACCGTGCACTTCTTCCTGAGCCTTTGACAGCTGTTTACGGGTCTCTTCGGCGGACTTAATAACATTTTCCACATTACCCTCCGCTAGGGCAGCCCTATTCTCGGCCTCCATCAACTTGGATTCCAAGTCAGCTTTTCGCTTCTCCAATTCAACATTTTTTCTCGCTAACTTGGTTTTTTCTCGCTCAAGAGTATTGTAAGCTAGTTGCATTTTGGCGCTATCCGACTTAGCATCTTCTGCTTGTTTCTTCAACTCCAAGCGCTCTTGACTATGAGATTCTAGCAAGTCATGATAACGCTTCTGTAACTCTTCAAATTGTTGTTTAAAGTTGGTAGCGTCTCGTTGAGCGATGACAAGTTGGGCCTGTGTGTCCTCGATGTCCTTCTCCAAATTTTTCAAGGCCTTTGCGTCGGCATCTGCAGTCTTTTTCATCGAATTAACATCTGTAATTAAAGTTCGAATGATTCTGAAGAGGTTACGTGAATACCTGAACATCTCCGAATATTGCTTCTCGACTGCGTCAATCTTCGCTTTGGCCTCATCTGCCCACTTTGAGGAAATAGGCTCGAGAGCAGGTAAGAAAGTCATATTTTCAAAATAGTGGTCGGGGAACTGCTTCTCCAGATATGCCCGCTTAACTTTAGATTCAGCATTCAGTGGTGGAGGTTCGCAGTATGTTAGCTCAGTATCCTTATATTTAGTGGGAATGATGGCTGCATCACTCTTTCTAGACCGCTTTTCAGAAACCTTATGTTTGCCTCGTGAGCCGGTATCTTTCGGCGGGCTTCTTTCCCGACTGTGTTTGTCCTGAGGAGAAGCTCGGTCTTTCGGCTGCGATGTGTCTTCTCCTCGACGACTCTGATAGCTTTTATGTCGGTCTGGATCCGACCGGACGGGGGAGCGAGAGCGCGAGGTGTGCGACTAGTAAGAATCCTTCTATCCTCTCTACCCCGGCTTTCACGACGATCATGCTCGACATCAGAAGGGGGTCAAGTCATGCTGCGACGTATTTTCCTGATGTCATAGTAAGGGCGAGACATTTTACCTGTGCAACAATGTAAGTGGAATTCAGAATCAGTATTCTCATGAGAAGTAAATGCTATGAAGTGTGGTGCTATTGTGTTAAGTGCATCCTAAGTGGTGTTCCCCCCGACAAACCCGAATCCGAAGCCAGGCCAGCGCGAGTGGGCTCTTTGGCCTTAGCGGGAGTAGTCTCCTCTGAAGAAGTGAAAACTAAAGGATTTGTGCCAAAATCCTCTGAAGTGTAGATGGTTTCAGGTAGGGGGAGATCTCCTAAACCTTGAAATGTGGAATCATCGGTAGTGGGGACATCTCCTTGAGAAGCATCTATTGGCAGTTCTTTAGGAGACGTTAACTTCTCAGGAGAGATAGCATAATCAGGGACGGTGTACCCTTCTCTATGCTTTTCAGCTATGTTGGCCAATTCATCGTCCTGGGTTGAAGATGGAGAAGGTGAAGTCCGAAGTGGCATTGTTGGAATTTTCGAGCCCTCACCCGTTCTAAGAATTATGTCCACTGGGGGGATGTATACATATGGACCCGACCCATGACCTATGCTATGGGTAATGGATAATAACTCGTGATGATGGAGGTACTCATCCTTAAGGACTTCATCGATGGTTAGAAATTTTTGATCGCCATTTAGGAGCCGATGCATCCGATCAAAGTACACTTGACCCGATATTTGTTTTGGATTATCAACTGCAAACAAAAGAGAAAGCAGGTTAATGTGTTGACATGAACATTCAAAATTGAGATCTAGAAAATCGATGCCTTACTTGATTTTGTCCATCTCCTGGCGCACCCCGGTTGTTGCCTGATATAAAACCATTCTAGCTTAGAATCGCCGGCCTTGCTGCTAAATGGAGCTGAAATTATTTTCCTTTTTGGGACTGATTCGAAATAAAAAAAGGAAGGAGTCACCTGAGTCCGATGCTTGAAATTGTAAAAAAATTGGACGTCGTCAAAAGTGAGCTTTATACCAAAAATCTCTCTGTATGCTATATATAAGGTATATAAGTAAGCATAGGAGTTGGGATGTAACTGCATGGGGGCAATCCGCATCTGTCTCAGAGAGTCGACAACAAAAGGCGGAAATGGTGGAATAGCCCCAACCATACACATCAATCAGGTAATTGCCATAAATCCTTCTGGGGGATTGTGAGGATGGTCAGTTTTCGATGGCACCAGGGTATCCCTTTTCAGTATCCCGTTCTTTAAACATATGCGAACAAGTCTGTCGTCGTCAATCGTTGATTCAACAAAGTCTTTGGGTGACTCCAATATGATGGCAAACTCAAACTCATCAGGAGCTCAATTATCTCCAATCCCTCCTTCCTCTTCAACGCCAGAGAAACTTCACTGTCGGAAGGCGTTTCATTGTTATGCGCTCCCACTTCATAATCTGGGCCCTCATCGTCCCATTCAGGGTCTGAAGTAGAAGATATGTCATTAATGGTAACTTTCTCAGAAGTTTCCGCAACTTCCATCTTCTTTGCTAACCTAAATGAACGTCTCTCGGCCATGATCACTAGACTATTGAAGAAACAATAGCAAGGATTAGAGTAAAGTTGCCCGTGTCCCCCGTGTGTGCATGTGAACTAAAGTGTGTACTACGTGTAACAAAGATGCAAAATAAACACATGAGAGCGTGATATGAAGATTCAAAGAAGCAATAATGGTTCGGAATAGTTCTTGATGTTTGTTATGTTCGTAAGGCGCTATCCTAACTGTTCATCAAGTTGAAGGTTAAGCGAAGCATTGATTAAGATAGTTGGATAAGTTCTCGTGCATTGAGTTGGACTGCTTCAGTTCGGTTCGAGCATGTGCATTGGGATCGGATCGGAGGGCAAAGTGATGTTTCGATCTAAAGTAGATATTCACACAGAGTAATTAGAACCGGATCGGTTTGGATGTAGGCCACCGGATCGGTTCGGATTGATTTGAATAATAATGCCTCTTTTCCTTCTTGTCTTTTACTCCGATCCGACCCGGTCAAGTAGGCTTTATTTTCCCTTTTTTTGTTCTTTCTTTTGCTCTGACCCGATCTGACCCTGTAAATATCTTTCCTGTTCTTTCTTTTGCTCCGACCCGATCCGATCTTGTAAATGTCTCTCCCTTTCCTTCATTCCAACGCTTCTTCACTCGAACTGATCCCAGTTCCTCTCCTTCATCTCCTTCATTTTCCACCTAGCCTAACCAACACCGAATCCAACTCAATCTCACAAACCCCAATTAAAACCAAGCACTTACGTGCTCAACTGTCCATTGAGTTCCTAATCCCCTCTCCCAACGCCTCGAGGTGATGATAGAACTACCAACGATGAAGGTAAGGAGAGAGAAGGCGGCGGCGGCGGGATTAAACAAACACCACATTCGAATCGCCCAATTTTACCACAAATCTCGACTGAAATCAGTTATTACAAGGATAATCAAAGCCTTTAACCTACCGAGTTGTTTGATTTAGGGAAGAACGAGAGGGTTTCAGAGTTTTTGAAATTCTAGGGTTTTGATGCAAAGTCGTTTGACGAAAGTAATAAATGAAGGAGAGGAAGAAGAAGACGAGAGGAAGATTTATATGAGTTATGGTGACTACTCGTATTCCCAATCTTCACTGACCCGTTCGGACCTGGAGTCAAGCCCACAAAGGCCCTCTGGCCTGTTAGTCCATGGTGAAGCAATACTGGAGGGTCCATTCAGGTGTGCCACTGGAGAAAATTCATTCTGATCGGAATCCGAACCGAAATGGACCATATACACTGATTTGACACGCAGGTTGAATTTGAGGAAAAGTAAAGAAAAAGCTCACCTGGAAGAATCACTGGACATTAAAAGGAGCTCTCAAAGTTGTTTGAAAATGAAGAAAGCAATTCATATGAATTGTGGATATATATAAGCAGCAAAAGCCACGACTTTATGAAGCGACATAACACCACAAGTAAATGGAAGCGATCATTCAATTGTTCTAATTCAAAGGATGTCTCGTGAACTGCTTCGAAGTACTTTATCTTAAATAAGAGTGTACTTCAAGGGGGAAAAATGTTAGCCTACTTTGTGAACTAGGCTACACAAAGAGCAAACAGTGAGAAAACCACCAACCGGTCCGGATCGGAGGGAGATAACGCAGGAAAAAAAGTAAAGATCAAAGACGCAGAAATCATATCGGTTCAGATCGAAGAGATGCGTCAGCAATATCAAAGGATAGCAAGTGGCCTCATCGAATCGAATCAGAGGACTACGTCAGCAACATCATAAAGCAAGTGGCCTCATCGGATCAGATCGGAGGCAGCCGATCCGAACCCCTTTCTCTGAGCCTGTGACCGTTGCTACACACGTTTCCTAAAGACTCGGGCCAAGCATGACCATTTCTCCTACGATCTCCCACTAAATCGATGCGCTGTCACCATCTTGAAGCCTCCAAACCCGACTCTTATGGGATGGGTGCCACGCAATTCCGAACCGGAGCCACTTCGAAGAGATTTTTCACCTATAAATACACCATCTAGAGGCATTTGAAAGGATCTTTTGGAAAATTCTCAGTCCTAACTTCTTCCATATCCGAATTTCATAACTACATTCAGATCAAAATCATCTCTTAAAGTCTATTTTTGAGAGATTTAAGTGAGTTTATGCATTGTAATTGTGAAGTTGAGTGAGAATCATTGTTGTATTTGCATTCGAATCATCAATTAAAAGAATAGAAAGTGGACATAGGCTCTTTAACGCCGAACCACTATAAATCATGTGTTCTTCATTGCTTTTTAGTTCTATTTCATTAAAATCATAGCTTATTTGGGTGTTAGAACCAATTTTTGGTCTAACAATTATAAATTGTAAGTTACGTCCAAATTAAAATTTCAAATACTCGCTATGGAAATTAAATAATATTTTAATATTATATAGCCCTTAAAAATTGCCATTTTGCAAACGACATACGTTTTCAACCAAAACTAATTTTGTTGGATCCGGAACGTTAAATTATTGTCAGGTTCAAATTTTCAAGTCAATTGGAATTAGTATGTAAACATGATAAATTTACACGCGTATTGAATTTTAGTTATAATTAAATAAGCTAGTTATAAGGCCATTTTTCAAACGTCCTCCAAATTCGAGGAAATTAATTATGTTAGAACTGTATTTGAAAAACATAGCGAGATTTCAAATTTCATAATTTTTGGAGTCAGTATGTGATCGTGGCAAACTAAAATGTACGTTCAAATTCAATATATAACATTATATTTTAATTTTAATAAAAATTGATCAAAACGGTTGAATGGTCTTACAAATCATATCTTATTATGTCGGATGCGAAAACGTTAAGGCTAACCGAATAATTAAATTAAATAATATATTATAAATATACCCCCCACATTTATAGTCAAAACCTAATCCACATTTGCGTATGGTCAACATTTTTTTCCCGCCTCCAGTAACGATTCAATAGAAAAAAACTCGTGGGATTCATTTCAATTTTTTGCGAAATCCATTAGTCAATTCGAAAAACTTTCTAAAGCAAAATTCAAGGGCTAGAAGAGATCTCCATGCTGATTAAAAATGATCAATTTTCGTGTTCTATATTGGGAGAATTTGGAGCTTGAAGTGGTTCTGTTAGTGGTTGTTTTCGAGGCTGGCGGGGATGTCGAGATGACAACGGCTCAAGCAGGCGGTCGACGGCTCTTCGGCGCAACAGAAGGAGGAGGTTGATTGAACTCCGGTCAACTAATGAGGAGGCGACGGTGAACCCTAGGACGGGAGCATGGTTTTCGTGATTTTTAGAGAACAATCAGGGAATAGGGATAATTAAGAGATGTAATTATGGTTAATTTTATAACTAACTATTTAATTTATGTAATTAATATTTAAACTGCGATATCTTATTCAAACAGAAACGGAATTGAATGAAATCAGGTTTGTTGAAATCGTGAAGACGAGAACTACATTTCAGAACTGATTAGGGCAGAAACGGAACAAGTTATAGATTTTGACTAAATTAACGTTCAGTTTAATTTAGTTAAAAACCATCCTAATTTAAACGATTTCAGAAACCTGTCAAAATGAGAACTCTCTCACTCAAAATATTTTGTACAGTTATTTGTTTTATAACTGAATATATATTAAATTCCTGTGTCACCAAGTTTATTTGTTATTAGAAGCGTTGTTTGAATATACAACACTTGTATTTCAAACAATGCGGATAGGCACTTTTTGGCGCCTTAAATGGCATTGGATGATTATTTGTGTTACGATTAGACTGTGAATTTAAAATGATTAACATGTCAAAAATGATGTTTGAAAATTGGTGGTAGTTGAAATTGGATTGAATATCTGTTTACAAGTCGATCGACTTGTTTATGTTCACCCATTTATGTAATATCGATTTGAATAAATAAAAAATTTGTTAATTGATTATTTATTGGTTGAAAACCCCACATGGGTCTTAGGATGATAATTAATTCACACATCTCCCTTGTATTTAGTCGTATGTCAACCGATTGATTGACAGACCGTTATAAGCATTATTAATTATTTTATGCTTATACAGATGTAAATTGCACTCTGGATATGAATTATATGTTTAATAATTGTTTATAATTATT
Organism: Allium sativum; assembly: GCA_030737875.1. Classification (NCBI taxonomy): domain Eukaryota; kingdom Viridiplantae; phylum Streptophyta; class Magnoliopsida; order Asparagales; family Amaryllidaceae; genus Allium; species Allium sativum. Next base: position 13,464,960 of record JASFAX010000033.1, read on the forward strand.
GTTGAATACATGCAATGTATGAAATCCATATAAATTAAATTATATGGTAATTGATTGAGTTTGATTCCAATTCAGAAATAACTAACATTTCAAAATAAAATATACAGTGAAGAAGCAATGTTTGATTTTGATGTCCGATTTTGGATGGATATGAAAATATTGGAATATGAAGCCAACTTAAGAATATATAAGTCATTTTAACTCAAACGGATTTGTCTATTGATTTTATTCATTTTTATAATGAATGCTGAGAAAATGGATTTCAAAATGTGATATTTGAATATATTATTATTTTAATATTATAATAATATGAAAGTCCAATGTTAATTTAAAATTTAAATGGAAGTTGAAATAGTTTTTAAACGAGATAATAAACGTTTATAAAATATGTTTTGAATTGAAATCAACTAAATCTATTATATATAATAGAATGGTTTAATATAGAGATAATGGATTTTGAAGAAAATGATTGAAATAAAATTTCAAATGGTAGTTGAATATAATTTATAATAATTGTAAATTATTTTGGGAATGTTTTTTATTTTATGCTTAATTTATAAATCGAATTCGGGCTTGAATAGAAGCATCACGCAACGACAGCTCGCGAACGTCAACCCGTAACTTCGAATTGGCGTAACAGGAGATCCGTCCATCGAATTCTCCTAAAACAGAAACCGTTGGGTATGTATAGAAAAGGGCTTTCGAATGATACTAAGTGATTTGAAATATAACGGTTAGAATTTATGATATGTCCAAATTAGTTTTGAAAAAGTTCGCTATGGATGCAGTTCGGTGGCCGGTATCGGAACTCGACTGCAAGGGCCTTATTAAAAATATTAAAAATATGAATAAATTATTTAAAATCATAATAAATGATTTTGGATGAAAAATTCCACGTTTGTAAAGATAAAAGATATTTTTATCTGAATAAGTTGTTTATCAACTTGAGCAAATAACTAAAAGGAATTGTATGGTTTTAATATAACCAAAATTTTCCAACGTATAAATTAGAAAGGATTTGAATGGAAATAATCTTAGGAATATAGTTATTGGATTCTGTGACTATATGGATATCGTTGAGGAATTTGGAAGATTTAGATATCGTTATTCCCAATTCGATATCTGTTGGTTTCAGAATTTGATGTTGAATATAAGCTGATATAATTTCTATTCACAACCTTGTATTTAACACCAAATTGGATTATGGTTTTGTCGTGAATGGTGTCTTTAATAACACAGTTCTTAAACCCAGTTACGAATAGAATAAATCTTTTAATTAAGATTTATAGAAGTTTACCAGCTAATTAATTTAATCGGAATTAAATTGAAATTAGAGGGTTTATCGCGAATAATGCTTTAAATAACATTTTTTCTTTAACCCAAATTAATAGTGAAGATATGATTTGGAATTTACAAATCTTTTTATTAAGATTAATGGAATTTTCCAAAGTAAAGTTTTTCCAATTTAATATATTAAATTGGAATTAAAAAGAATTCGATTTAATAATCGAGATGGACTTCTGTAAAGGAAGACTGGTAGTATTTATGGAATTTAAAAGGCTTTGCCATTATTCCACTTATAGTATTAGTATGCGGAAATTTATATCGATTATATACTATTATGATTTTAGTGAAGATTCCATTTTGATGGAAGATGATTTTGGGTTTATCATGAGCAATGTTTTAACCGACATTCATTCTTTAACCCAGTTAAAGATAGGATTAATTTCCTAAGTTGAATAAATCATAAAAAATGATTTTTGAACATTAAAACTAAGATGAAGTTCTAATGAATTTTAATTAGATTGAAATGTGAATGTGGAAATTAAATTTACCGAATTCAAGTAATGTTCGAAATGGAGTACCACCGGTTTTAATTCATGCGATAATTAATATAATAGGCTGCATTTTACGTATCGGAGGATAGAAAAATATTTTTATTTTATTCCTTGAGGGTTGGAAAATTCTCATATTTTGATATGTTGGATCATTCACATATTTTGATATGTTGGTCATGGGTATGTTAGACATATCCATAATTTTTTTCAATTTTATTTGTGATTATTTTTCCTCTGTCATTCCTGTACAGGGAACAACTTTTGACTGGGGTCGAATTAGGTGCTGAGGTCGGTCTCATTGGGAAGGAAATGGTGTTGCCAATTCATTAGAGTGGTCACATTAAAGATTTGGTTCAGCGGTTTGGGAGAAATCGGTGTTTTTGTGCCTCACATTTTGCTGTTCTGGTTTTTAAACCATTAGTGGGCTGATTTGGAGAGGCCCATTAGTGGGCTGGTGGAAGGTTATATGTAATAACCCGGAAATGCGGGCCAGTTTAAAATTTTTATTTTGGCAATTTTAGCGAACTTTGAATATTTAAAATAGATTATTTTAAATAATGTTGACGAGAAATTTATTTTGAATATAATTCGACGTATATATTTATACGCGTCGTCGTTAGAATATAAAAATTTATATATAATTATAAATAGAATTGAAAATGGCGCGGTAGTTCGATAATTCGATTTCAAACTTCAATTGAATGTACCGGGTGCAAAACAATCCGAATTTTAGTGAAACCAAAAACATTAGGATCTAATTGATGATATCTTTCCAACGAATTTGAAAAATCGAAATTTCATAGCGGGAATCAAAAGATATGTCCAGTTGAAAATTCTGAATAGTCACCATGGAATTCAGGCCCTTAAAAATAGACATTTTGCAAACGACATCGGATTTCGACGAAACCAGTTTTGTTGGATCCGTGATGTCAAATTATTGCTAGATTCCAAATTTCATAATTTTTCGAATCAGTATGTGAGCGTGGCAAAGGAAAACGCATTTGACCAGTTTTAGTTGATTTTAATCGACTGGAAATTGGCCATTTTTCAAACGGTCTCAGAATTCGACGAAACTAGTTTTGTTAGGACCGTATCGTCAATACAAAGCTAGAAAATATTTTTTTGGAATTTTTCGAGTTAGTATGTGACCCCGGTAAATTGAAATGCACGTTCAAATTCAATATATAGAGTTATATGTTGATTTTGACGAAAACTGATCGAAGCGATCGAATCAGCTTGCGATACATATCCCATTGTGTTCGGAATGGGGGTAAAACACTATGGACGACAGGCGGTGGGCCTTGTTTAGAGGTCGTATGTAAAAGTCAACTTTTTGAATAAAAAAATTAAATAAAAAAAAAAATCTTCATCCCCTTAACCCGCTGCCCCCCCCCCCCGTTCAATTCAATTCAGTAAGAAAAAAAAAACCTACAGACCTAGTTCAAGCGGCCAGCCCCCCCCCCCCCCCAGCGGCGCCGACCTCGCGACCCCCCCCCCCCCCACCTGCGGTAGTCGCGACCCACCCCCCTAGCCTCCTTTCTTCGATCCTCTCCTCGCAGCAACCCAGACCACCACCCAAATCCCGTCGCTCCATCCTGACCCCCGCCTGCCACTCCCACCGCCGCCCTGAAACCGACTGCCGCCCAACCCAGACCCCCCCCCCTCATCCACCGACCAAAGACCCCCTCCCCGCCTCCCACTTGAAGATCAACGTCCCCCTCAACCCTCTTCATATCCGAAGATTTGTAAGTTTTATGGTTTACATCGTTTTTAATTTTTAATTTTCAGTTTTACTATATAATATCCGTGTTAAAAATCAGTTTTATTATACATATAGTTTTGAAATTAAAAATATGGTTTTTACATATAGTTTTGAAATTAAAAATATGATTTTGATTTATATGAATAGCCGATAAGGTTATGATCTTTAGTTATGTAAAGATTAGATTTTCCTTAGGAAAAAAATTAGATTTTTAATAACGTGAAGGAACGATTTTTATATGAGTGAAAGGTTCGATTTTTACATAATCAAAATAGGATTTTTGTTCATAGAAAAGATGGGATTTTTATTATGAGATGGGCGTTGTAAAAATATAATTTTTACATGATAGGAATATTAAAAATATCATCTTTATTTTTGAAAAGGCGAAATCTTTATATGAAGAATGGCGTGATAAAAATATAATGTTTACTATATGAACATCGATGTGAAAATATAATTTTTATCTATATAGTAGCGGTGTAAAAATTTGATTTTTATATATTGAATAGCATAATAAAAATTTGATTTTTATATATTGAATAGTATAATAAAAATTCGATTTTTATATATTGAGTAGCATAATAAAAATTCAATTTTTATATATTGAATAACAAGGTAAAAATTCGATTTTTATACATTGAATAGCGAAGTAAAAATTCGATTTTTACATATGTAGTGGCTACAGCAACGAAGATGACAAGAATGAGATAACGATGAAGATTTCTATCAAAGAAGAGTCAAGATGATTGGATAGCTATTGGTGAGAATTTCTCACTCTTCAATTTCTTTTTCTAGTTATATATATATATATACTAGGATGCAGACGGTGCTTAGTAGCACCCGACACAATCGTCCACAGACCATGGACTTGTTTGTTTGGTTGCATAAATTAGTTAGATGATTTGATTTGAATTTGGTTGTTTGGTGAATTTGATTGATGTGTGAATGGCGTGGGCCTTCACTAGTCCGGGGATAAGGCTTTGTCCCGTTTCTAGTATCGTGCCGTTATGCCGCCGAAATTTTCTAAAATATGTTAGAAAAATAAAAATATCAATTTTATTGAATAAATGAACTGAATAGAAATTCATGTGTTAAAATAAAATGTTTTGTCGTTAAAAATATAATTTTTAGCGTGAATGTGAATAAATAAATATTTATAAAAAAATCGATCGATTTGTTTATATACACTGATTTGACTGATATTGATTGGGTCGATAAATTTTACACATCGCCCAACTGCACGAATAAAATCTGTGTTTGATTGTTTGAAACCCCACACGGGTGTTGGGATGAAATTTGAAGTTCACTCATCCTAACTGATTCAATATGTCGATCGATTGATTGACAGGCTGTTATAAGCGTTAGATATCTTTATTTGATGCTTATACAGTGTAGTGCACTTTGGTTGATGGTTGATTATTTTTCAATGCTATGATATACGTGTGATGTATGAAAATCCATACAATTAACTTTATATGGTGATTGATTGGGCCTCATTCCAATTTAGAAAATAAAGAATAATATAAAATAAAGGTTCATGTGTTGACTGTACTCATCCATTGAGATTAGTCATGTGTTGAAAGTAATATTTTAACAATAAATTTATATCTGTATCAATATAAAATAAAGGTTCATGTGTTGACTGTACTCATCCGTTGAGATTAGTCATGTGTTGAATGAAATATTTTAACAATAAAATTTACATCTTTATTAATATAAAATAAAGGTTCATGTGTTGACTGTACTCATCCGTTGAGATTAGTCATGTGTTGAACGATATATTTGAAATAGAAATATTTGAAATAGAAATATTTGAATAGGAAATATTTGAAAAAGAAATATTTGAAATAGAATATTTGAAAATAGATTTATATGAAGCCGTGTTGATTAGAGATGTGCCATTTTGACGTGAACGATGTTTATATCGATTTTATTCATTTTAAAATGAATATTGAAAAGTGATTTCAAAATCGAATATTTTAAAATGAAATTTGAATTGAAACGAATAGAACTCGAATTTAATTGAATAGATAACGATTTCGAAATGAATTGAATATAAAACGATTTCGAAATGAATTGAATATAAAACGATTTCGAAATGAATTGAATAGAAAACGGATTTGATTTCGATTGAATATACAACGAGTTTGAATTGAATAGAAAACGGATTTGATTTCGATTGAATATACAACGAATTTGAATTGAATAGAAAACGAAGTGAAATGAATTCAAATTGAATTGAAACTTGAATTGAATAGAAATGAATTTTAAAACGAATTTATAAAGAAGAATTCAATTTTGCTTACAATTGAAAAGGAGGTTGAAATTGTTTTTGAAACGAATTCAAAACTATTTATAAAATTCGTTTTAAATAGAAATCGACGAAATATATATTATATATATTATATATATAATATAATGGCCTGAATAGAACGCGCCGCGCCGCGGCAGTTCGTAAATTTTGACCATTTATTTCAAATGGACATTACGGGAGATCCGACCGCCGGATTCTCCTAAAACCGGAACCGTTGGGTTCGTATCGAAAAGAGATTTCTAACGAATATTAGAAATTCAAAATATAACGGTTGGATTTGGAGATACGTCCAAATCAAATTTGGAAAAGGTCGCTGTAAGTGCAGTTCGATGGCCGTTGATGGAAATCGACTGTACGGGCCTTGATAAAATTATTAAAAATAGTAATAATTTGTGTAAAATCATAAGAAATGATTTGGGAAAAGTTAGGATGAAAAACTCCATATTTGAAAAGATAAAAATAGATTTTTATCGAAATGATCTAGTTTGAACTCAATTTAAAACCCGGGTTTTTATTTTTAAATAAATAAATTAGATTTAAAAAAGGGGTTTTAAATAATCGGAATTCCTAATATATTTGATTTGAATTGAACTAGAATTGATTTATGGGTTTATCGTGAACTGTGTTTTTAAACAACACTAGTTCTTTAACCCGATGATAAATAGAATGTGATTTGGGTTTGTCGTGAACTGTGTTTTAAATAACACCTAGTTCTTTAACCCAGTAAAAGGAGTTTTAACGAATCTGCAATCAGATTGAAATGTAAATCTATAATCTAAATTATCAAATTTAGAAATGAGCGAGAATGGAGTACTGCCAGTTTTGCTCCAAAGCGATAGTTAAATCTTTAATTAGATTTGAACGTGAAATGGTAATTAATTTTACCGACAACACTAAGGTGTTAGATATGGAGTATTACCAGTTTTGCTTCATGAGATGAATAGGTTGGGATTGGGAAATAAAATAAATAATTACTTCGGTGTGGTTCGCTAATCTCGACTAGTTTAGAAAACCATAATTTGGTTTGAAATGTCATCCAAAGGAAGATTAAAGGATAAATTTTAAAGAATTTATCTTGGATAAAATTAATGGGAACCTTTCCCTAAATTTACGATTTTATGAAAAAAAAGAATATTCTGAGTTGGAATGAGGCGTATGTTGTGTTTGTGTAACATTTGTTTTCAATATACGCGGGTTGTTTGGAAAGTCTGGGTTTATACCCATTCTGAATAACCGATTCGACGATAAGTCGAAGATGAAGACGGTGGTTGAAGACCGGAAGTCTTCACATCGTTTGGATAATTACTGACGATCCTGATTGGGCTGTACACCCAAGAGGATGGAAATAGTTGGTGGTCGTCCAGACGTACTTGGAGGTCGATGGATATGCGAGGAAAGTGCCTCCGGTTTCGTTCAGACCCAGAACGGACTTGTAAATGGATTGTGTGTCTGACATTGGATTTTATTCTGTGTTGATTGATTTCTGTTAAATATACATCTGTTTGGCGGCGGAGAATTTATTCTCTTGCTTAACGCCCTTCTCTGAGACGTACGAGCTTAGAGGTTATATATCGATAGATATCAATCACATGGCATGAATTGCCTATGTGGCACGCTAAGATGCAATAATCAAGGCTTCTGTTGAAAAGCAAAGTCTTGTGGTTGATGATCAAAGCACGCCTACGTGGCAGCTTTGTGTATAACGTGAATTCGCGAGCCTCACACTTCGGTATGAGTTAAAAACGGGATACGGGCCGTTGGGGGAGCACGACGTTTCTTTCTAGCTTTGGTGGTGTCAGTGACTTACCAGCCCTGACATTTATATACTTTTCACCTTTGTGGTTGTTGGAATGAGGCGCCTCGATTATAGGTCTGTAAGGACCGGGAAACGTGTGTTCAAGAATAACTAATCCTCTAACGTAAGTGAGGACCGGCCCAACCGATCCAAGTGGCTGCCCAGAGTGTGTAGTCCTGAGCATTTGCTAGAGTGTCTCGAAGCAGAGAGGAGCTTGCCCCTTGCCTCGACTCATGACGGAAATCCAATTTCCAATACGTGTATTTCGGTTTTATTTGTAGAGCCTAGTATGGCGACATAGTGGGATGGAGCACTCATGCCGTCTATGATTTATATTTATGATTGAAATGTTTTGACACTATACACTTATTATAGTATCAAATGATTTGTTTTTAAACGTACCAAGCATGTTTGGCTGTTATAAGGTAAAACCCTATCCTCCGGCTTGCGTTGCATTGTGTGATGGGACCTGGGTCTTATAACAGCTTCATTTTTCGAAAAAGCATTGCGTTGTTTATTCTATATGCACTGGTATTCTTGAAAGGAAACCCGTTCCGTGTTATACGGCGTGGTCCCTTGGATTACTCTCTTTTAAAGTAAAGTTTCAAATAACTGTTTTAGTTCTCACACCAGTCACATGACTGACCTGGAGTTTATTGTTTTAACCTAAACTCTGGGTGCCCCTATTTTCCGCATGGGCAGCTAGTAGTTTTGGTTTTGCAGATTTATATTCGCAAGATCTTGGTTTACAGCTGGAATGATATCTGGAAAGCTCTGTATCCGTATATCACCTTCAGTTGTGCTTTGTATTATTTTCCGCTGCTATGTAATTTATTGTAATCTCTGATATTTATCGAATGTAATTTATTCATTTATACTCTGTATATTCTTGTATCTGATGGGATTGTTGTATTAACAATGAAATGTTCTTCCGTCTGCGTTCATTTGTGTGTTGTTCTCAAAGTATCTGCCCTTTCCTTAACGGGGAAGAAACGGGTTCTCACATTTGGTATCAGAGCTTTGGTTTACAGAGCTCGAGAACAAGACACATTAGAACCGTACGAAAGAATTCATCAGATATTGGATTAGTAATATCCAATTAGAATGACTCGTTAGAGATAGGATCAGTAGTATCCTAGAACGAGTGTGAAGAGTATATTTTTCAAATGAAAACAATTTTTGTTTTAAAAATTTAAACCATTTTATACGTATCTGAATATTTATTTATTTTGAATTTGGACAATCCAGTATATAAAGGTTTTGCGTATACGCGTCATGAACGTATATTCGAAATTTTAATATATTGGATAGATATAGAACCGCACTCTAGTCGCCCGAAGAAGATGCTACTGATGACTATATAGCATCAGTAGTGTGTGTTCGAGTTTCGAAGGTGTGATTTCTATATATTTCCATTTAGACTGGTGTGAGAACCAAAACTAATATAGCCAGAACACTTTGTTGTGAATTGGCATCAAAAACAAGATTTTTGTATATGTATCAAAATTATGAATTTGAAACTCTAATCCACTAATTGATTGATGTTTGTGTTGTTTGCTTATTTGTTTGATAATTTTGAACCATTATGCCTAATTAAACCAAATATTGAACTATATTGAGAATTAGTTGCATTTGCTTGCATATACATGTGTATCATTGAACAGGTCATAGCAAGGAGGCTAGAGCCGAAGAATAAAATTTGTTTGCCCGACAAATAGGTACATGTTTACTACATAATTTTCTGTTTTGTTTGGGTGATGATGATTTTATGAGCCTATTGGCTAGCCGCTTGGCTTTTTCTTTTTCTTTTTGAGATCAGAAGGCCTATATGGCGATTTCGGGATTTTCCCGTGGCTCCCGGTGCAGGGGAGGTTATGGCGAAATTTTTCGAAAATTTAGGGTGTTAGCCAAATTTTTGAAAATTTGAAAATTCTCAGAAACTGAAAAGTTGGAGAATGGAAGCCAGATCGAAGGTAGTGTTGATTAATCAAACCACTTTCGACTTTGTTCCTTTTCGGGGACGAAAAGTTTTAAGTGGGGGAGATTGTAATAACCCGGAAATGCGGGCCAGTTTAAAATTTTTATTTTGGCAATTTTAGCAAACTTTGAATATTTAAAATAGATTATTTTAAATAATGTTGTCGAGAAATTTATTTTGAATATAATTCAACGTATATATTTATACGCGTCGTCGTTAGAATATAAAAATTTAATATATAATTATAAATAGAATTGAAAATGGCGCGGTAGTTCGGTAATTCGATTTCAAACTTCAATTGAATGTACCGGGTGCAAAACAATCCGGATTTTAGTGAAACCAAAAACATTAGGATCTAATTGATGATATCTTTCCAACGAATACGAAAAATCGAAATTTCATAGCGGGAATCAAAATATATGTCCAGTTGAAAATTCTGAATAGTCGCTATGGAATTCAGGCCCTTAAAATAGACATTTTGCAAACGACCTCGGATTTCGACGAAACCAGTTTTGTTGGATCCGTGATGTCAAATTATTACTAGATTCCAAATTTCATAATTTTTCGAATCAGTATGTAAGCGTGGCAAAGGAAAACGCGTTTGACCAGTTTCAGTTGATTTTAATCGACTGGAAATTGGCCATTTTTCAAACGGTCTCAGAATTCGACGAAACTAGTTTTGTTAGGACCGTATTGTAAATACGAAGCTAGAAAATATTTTTCTGAAATTTTTCGAGTTAGTATGTGACCCCGGTAAATTGAAATGCGCATTCAAATTCAATATATAGAGTTATATGTTGATTTTGACAAAAACTGATCAAAGCGATCGAATAAGCATGCGATACATATCCCATTGTGTTCGGAATGGTGGTAAAACAATATGGACAACAGGCGGTGGGCCTCGTTTAGAGGTCGTATGTAAAAGTCAACTTTTTGAATAAAAAATTAAATAATAATAAATAAAATAAAAAAATATCTTCATCCCCTTAACCCGCTGCCCCCCCCCCCGTTCGATTCAATTCAGTAAGAAAAAAAACCCTACAGACCTAGTTCGAGCCGCCAGCCCACCCCAGCGGCGCCGACCTCGCGACGCCCCCCCCCCCCCCCCCCTGCGGTAGTCGCGACCCACCCCCCTAGCCTCCTTTCTTCGATCCTCTCCTCGCAGCAACCCAGACCACCACCCAAATCCCGTCGCTCCCTCCTGACCCCCGCCTGCCACTCCCACCGCCGCCCTGAAACCGACTGCCGCCCAACCCAGACCCCCCCTCATCCACCGACCGAAGACCCCCTCCCCGCCTCCCACTTGAAGATCAACGTCCCCCTCAACCCTCTTCATATCCGAAGATTTGTAAGTTTTATGGTTTACATCGTTTTTAATTTTTAATTTTTAGTTTTACTATATAATATCCGTGTTAAAAATCAGTTTTATTATACATATAGTTTTGAAATTAAAAATATGGTTTTTACATATAGTTTTGAAATTAAAAATATGATTTTGATTTATATGAATAGCCGATAAGGTTATGATCTTTAGTTATGTAAAGATTAGATTTTTCCTTAGGAAAAAATTAGATTTTTAATAACGTGAAGGAACGATTTTTATATGAGTGAAAGGTTCGATTTTTACATAATCAAAAATAGGATTTTTGTTCATAGAAAAGATGGGATTTTTATTATGAGATGGGCGTTGTAAAAATATAATTTTTACATGATAGGAATATTAAAAATATCATCTTTATTTTTGAAAAGGCGAAATCTTTATATGAAGAATGGCGTGATAAAAATATAATGTTTACTATATGAACATCGATGTGAAAATATAATTTTTATCTATATAGTAGCGGTGTAAAAATTTGATTTTTATATATTGAATAGCATAATAAAAATTTGATTTTTATATATTGAATAGTATAATAAAAATTCGATTTTTATGTATTGAGTAGCATAATAAAAATTCGATTTTTATATATTGAATAACAAGGTAAAAATTCAATTTTTATACATTAAATAGCGAAGTAAAAATTCGATTTTTACATATGTAGTGGCTATAGCAACGAAGATGACAAGAATGAGATAACGATGAAGATTTCTATCAAAGAAGAGTCAAGATGATTGGATAGCTATCGGTGAGAATTTCTCACTCTTCAATTTCTTTTTCTAGTTATATATATATACTAGGATGCAGACGGTGCTTAGTAGCACCCGACACAATCGTCCACAGACCATGGACTTGTTTGTTTGGTTGCATAAATTAGTTAGATGATTTGATTTGAATTTGGTTGTTTGGTGAATTTGATTGATGTGTGAATGGCGTGGGCCTTCACTAGTCCGGGGATAAGGCTTTGTCCCGTTTCTAGTATCGTGCCGTTATGCCGCCGAAATTTTCTAAAATATGTTAGAAAAATAAAAATATCAATTTTATTGAATAAATGAACTGAATAGAAATTCATGTGTTAAAATAAAATGTTTTGTCGTTAAAAATATAATTTTTAGCGTGAATGTGAATAAATAAATATTTATAAACAAATCGACCAATTTGTTTATATACACTGATTTGACTGATATTGATTGGGTCGATAAATTTTACACATCGCCCAACTGCACGAATAAAATCTGTGTTTGATTGTTTGAAACCCCACACGGGTGTTGGGATGAAATTTGAAGTTCACTCATCCTAACTGATTCAATATGTCGATCGATTGATTGACAGGCTGTTATAAGCGTTAGATATCTATATTTGATGCTTATACAATGTAGTGCACTTTGGTTGATGGTTGATTATTTTTCAATGCTATGATATACGTGTGATGTATGAAAATCCATACAATTAACTTTATATGGTGATTGATTGGGCCTCATTCCAATTTAGAAAATAAAGAATAATATAAAATAAAGGTTCATGTGTTGACTGTACTCATCCATTGAGATTAGTCATGTGTTGAAAGTAATATTTTAACAATAAATTTATATCTGTATCAATATAAAATAAAGGTTCATGTGTTGACTGTACTCATCCGTTGAGATTAGTCATGTGTTGAACGAAATATTTTAACAATAAAATTTACATCTTTATTAATATAAAATAAAGGTTCATGTGTTGACTGTACTCATCCGTTGAGATTAGTCATGTGTTGAACGATATATTTGAAATAGAAATATTTGAAATAGAAATATTTGAATAGGAAATATTTGAAAAAGAAATATTTGAAATAGAATATTTGAAAATAGAATTATATGAAGCCGTGTTGATTAGAGATGTTCCATTTTGACGTGAACGATGTTTATATCGATTTTATTCATTTTAAAATGAATATTGAAAAGTGATTTCAAAATCGAATATTTTAAAATGAAATTTGAATTGAAGCGAATAGAATTCGAATTTAATTGAATAGATAACGATTTCGAATTGAATTGAATATAAAACAATTTCGAAATGAATTGAATATAAAACGATTTCGAAATGAATTGAATAGAAAACGGATTTGATTTCGACTGAATATACAACGAGTTTGAATTGAATAGAAAACGGATTTGATTTCGATTGAATATACAACGAATTTGAATTGAATAGAAAACGAAGTGAAATGAATTCAAATTGAATTGAAACTTGAATTGAATAGAAATGAATTTTAAAACAAATTTATAAAGAAGAATTCAATTTTGCTTACAATTGAAAAGGAGGTTGAAATTGTTTTTGAAACGAATTCAAAACTATTTATAAAATTCGTTTTAAATAGAAATCGACGAAATATATATATTATATATATTATATATATAATATAATGGCCTGAATAGAACGCGCCGCGCCGCGGCAGTTCGTAAATTTCGACCATTTATTTCAAACGGACATTACGGGAGATCCGACCGTCGGATTCTCCTAAAACCGGAACCGTTGGGTTCGTATCGAAAAGAGCTTTCTAACGAATATTAGAAATTCAAAATCTAACGGTTGGATTTGGAGATACGTCCAAATCAAATTTGGAAAAGGTCGCTGTAAGTGCAGTTCGATGGCCGTTGATGGAAATCGACTGTACGGGCCTTGATAAAATTATTAAAAATAGTAATAATTTGTGTAAAATCATAAGAAATGATTTGGGAAAAGTTAGGATGAAAAACTCCATATTTGAAAAGATAAAAATAGATTTTTATCGAAATGAACTAGTTTGAACTCAATTTAAAACCCGGGTTTTTATTTTTAAATAAATAAATTGGATTTAAAAAAGGGGTTTTAAATAATCGGAATTCCTAATATATTTGATTTGAATTGAACTAGAATTGATTTATGGGTTTATCGTGAACTGTGTTTTTAAACAACACTAGTTCTTTAACCCGATGATAAATAGAATGTGATTTGGGTTTGTCGTGAACTGTGTTTTAAATAACACCTAGTTCTTTAACCCAGTAAAAGGAGTTTTAACGAATCTACAATCAGATTGAAATGTAAATCTATAATCTAAATTATCAAATTTAGAAATGAGCGAGAATGGAGTATTGCCAGTTTTGCTCCAAAGCGATAGTTAAATCTTTAATTAGATTTGAACGTGAAATGGTAATTTATTTTACCGACAACACTGAGGTGTTAGATATGGAGTATTACCAGTTTTGCTTCATGGGATGAATAGGTTGGGATTGGGAAATAAAATAATAATTACTTCGGTGTGGTTCGCTAATCTCAGCTAGTTTAGAAAACCATAATTTGGTTTGAAATGTCATCCAAAGGAAGATTAAAGGATAAATTTTAAAGAATTTATCTTGGATAAAATTAATGGGAACCTTTCCCTAAAAATGCGATTTTATGAAAAAAAAGAATATTCTGAGTTGGAATGAGGCGTATGTTGTGTTTGTGTAACATTTGTTTTCAATATACGCGGGTTGTTTGGAAAGTCTGGGTTTATACCCATTCTGAATAACCGATTCGACGATAAGTCGAAGATGAAGACGGTGGTTGAAGACCGGAAGTCTTCACATCGTTTGGATAATTACTGATGATCCTGATTGGGCTGTACACCCAAGAGGATGGAAATAGTTGGTGGTCGTCCAGACGTACTTGGAGGTCGATGGATATGCGAGGAAAGTGCCTCCGGTTCCGTTCAGACCCAGAACGGACTTGTAAATGGATTGTGGGTCTGACATTGGATTTTATTCTGTGTTGATTGATTTCTGTTAAATATACATCTGTTTGGCGGCGGAGAATTTATTCTCTTGCTTAACGCCCTTCTCTGAGACGTACGAGCTTAGAGATTATATATCGATAGATATCAATCACATGGCATGAATTGCCAATGTGGCACGCTAAGATGTAATGATCAAGGCTTCTGTTGAAAAGCAAAGTCTTGTGGTTGATGATCAAAGCACGCCTACGTGGCAGCTTTGTGTATAACGTGAATTCGCGAGCCTCACACCTCGGTATGAGTTAAAAACGGGATACGGGCCGTTGGGGGAGCACGACGTTTCTTTCTAGCTTTGGTGGTTTCAGTGACTTACCAGCCCTGACATTTATATACTTTTCACCTTTGTGGCTGTTGGAATGAGGCGCCTCGATTATAAGTCTGTAAGGACCGGGAAACGTGTGTTCAGGAATAACTAATCCTCTAACGTAAGTGAGGACCGACCCAACTGATCCAAGTGGCTGCCCAAAGTGTGTAGTCCTGAGCATTTGCTAGAGTGTCTCGAAGTGGAGAGGAGCTTGCCCCTTGCCTCGACTCATGACGAAAATCCAATTTCCAATACGTGTATTTCGGTTTTATATGTAGAGCCTAGTATGGCGACATAGTGGGATGGGGCACTCATGCCGTCTATGATTTGTATTTATGATTGAAATGTTTTGACACTATACACTTATTATAGTATCAAATGATTTGTTTTTAAACGTACCAAGCATGTTTGGCTGTTATAAGGTAAAACCCTATCCTCCGGCTTGCGTTGCATTGTGTGATGGGACCTGGGTCTTATAACAGCTTCATTTTTCGAAAAAGCCTTGCGTTGTTTATTCTATATGCACTGGTATTCTTGAAAGGAAACCCGTTCCGTGTTATACGGCGTGGTCCCTTGGATTACTCTCTTTTAAAGTAAAGTTTCAAATAATTGTTTTAGTTCTCACACCATTCACATGACTGACCTGGAGTTTATTGTTTTAACCTAAACTCTGGGTGCCCCTATTTTCCACACGGGCAGCTAGTAGTTTTGGTTTTGCAGATTTATATTCGCAGGATCCTGGTTTACAGCTGGAATGATATCCGGAAAGCTCTGTATCCGTATATCACCTTCAGTTGTGCTTTGTATTATTTTCCGTTGCTATGTAATTTATTGTAATCTCTGATATTTATCGAATGTAATTTATTCATTTATACTCTGTATATTCTTGTATCTGATGGGATTGTTGTATTAACAATGAAATGTTCTTCCGTCTGCGTTCATTTGTGTGTTGTTCTCAAAGTATCCGCCCTTTCCTTAACGGGGAAGAAACGGGTTCTTACATTATAAATAGGAGGTTTGAGGCATGGAGAGAGGGTTACTTTCTTCAGTCTATTATTTGGTTGAGCTCGTGATCCTCCTTGCTCAATCAAATATACCTTTCCACCATTAAAATTCTAGATCTACATAAGAGAATCAAAGATCTACATTGTTTGAAGCTAGATCTGCATCAATCGAAGAGAGATTTCATCAAATCGAAGAGTTTGAAGCTAATTCTTCGCTATTTGGATTTAGATCCAAGTGTTTTTGTATTGTTTTAAATTTTGGTGAGTTATATTCATCTCTCACATGAATTCAATCAAGTATATAAGTTGTTTGATGATTATTTCATCATTTTCAAGTTATTTTCACCTAGATCTACATCATGGTAGATATATTTTCATATGAATCACCATAGATCCATTCTAGCAGCTTAAACCCGGTAATTTCTATGTTAATTCATATGTTTAGGCAAGTTTAGATCTATTATTTTTTCGACTCATTATTTATCATGGTTTTGGTGAATTTCTCATGTCTAAGTGATGATTAATCATTATGTTGATGCTTGTTGATGATTGATTTTGATGGATTAACAAAATCAAGTGTTTTGCACTTATTTTGAGTTGAATTAAAGTTGAATTATGCGGGAAATTGTATGTATCGATCACATATTGCATGGATCGGTTCAGCTTGGCTTTCTCCAAGTAATGGATGGACCGGTCAGAGTTTGATAGACCAGGCAGAAATTCTGGGCATGGATCGGTCACAGTTTGATGGACCAGTAGAAATTCTAGGCATGGATCATCACAGTTTGATGGACCGGGTAGAAATTTCGGGCATGGATCAGTCACAGTTTGATGGATAAGGCAGAAATTCTGGGCATGGATCGGTCATAGTTTGATGGACCGGGTAGAAATTTCGGGCATGGACCAGTCATAGTTTGATGGATCAGGCAGAAATTCTGGGCATGGATCGGTTATAGTTTGATGGACCGAGCAGAAATTCTGGGAATGGATCGGTCACAGTTTGATGGACCAAGAAGAAATTCTGGGTATGGATCAGACATGTATGGACCGGGCATTTTTTTCGAAGCATGGACCAAGCAGTTTTTCGAAGCATGGGCCTAAAGGTTTTTTGAAACATGGACCATGCAGTTTTTCTTGAAGCATGGACTATACAGAATTGATGGATTGGACATTTCCATGGATTGGACATTTCATGGATCAGGCATTTCAATGATGATGTATGTTTTTAGGTCGACAATGATCGTGGCTTTGAAGTAAATTCAAGGAGAAATGTTCTAAGGGTTGTAATGTGATCATTGATCGGTGTAAAATAACGAATGTGAAAACGACTCAAGGGTGTTTTGAGTTCGTAGGTAATGGTTGCTCGAGGGGGACTAGAGCTTGTGAATGGTCATCGGGGTTGATGACTAGAGACGCGTAGGCTGAGAGATTATCATTGTCGTAGGTTCTGGCGGACTCAAAGCAGAGGTACTTTGGTCAGACATGAAAGGCCTCGTACCTTGGGTAGTCGTGAAGGGCCTAGTTGTCGAGATTGAAAAGACAAACATACGAGTCATGAAGGCCTATAGGGTTTTTGCTAGAACCGGAGTTTACCATTAGCCCTTGACATATGGCAGGTGGTCGTCATACGATTGACCATAGTTTTAAAGTAGGATAGGCAGTGATAGCCAGGTTTTGGATGTTTAGTTGTTTTACTTGTACCGTTTCACGTAAATTGTCTGACGTCGAAGGAGATGTTTCTTGGGTGTTTGTCTGATATTGGTTTAGGTGGGGTATATGCTTGAGGGATTTTGATCTCGATTAGGATGATTTACATGAGGTATAACTGATTGCTATGGTTGTTATTGTTTGGTTACTTCTGTTTGCCATGGATATATAGTTGTTGGTTGTTATCTGATTTCCATGGATGAATGGTTGTTTCCAATTGTTTGTTTTGTAAAGTCAATCACTGTCAGATGTGGGGAAGACAGGTTTGGGTTCTTCTTTAGTGTTTGGTAGATTGTTTTGTTAGTCTATCTATTCTTATATACTTTGTTGATGATGTTAGATAGTTGTTTTATCGTTCACTAAGTCTTTTGTCTGACTCAAGGTTTTATGTATCCTCTTATTACCTTGGGTTATTCATCCATGGTTGGATAGGCAGACTGAGTAGCAGGTGGCAGGTGATATCTTAGTGAGATGTTGTTGCTGAACGAAGATGAGCAGGAGGCTGGCGTATTACTTTTACTATTATGTAGTATTTCTGTTTCCTCTATTTGATGAGTGTTGTAGTAAGGCTTCTTGTACATACTTTGATGTTATATACAATGTATATATGGGTGATCTTTCGGGATGTTGTGAAAGTATGAAAGTTTGATATATTATGCTTCAATATTTCTGCCTGTTGTATATGTTTTATCATACTTTATCCTTGCGTTGTGAGTTATACGACATGCTCCGCTGGTGTGTACTTACTCTAATGATCGTCCATAACTGTCTGGCACACCTTTCAGCACATTATTCCTCTTGTTTAGGCACGAGTTATGGGCGGTCATCACATTTGGTATTAGATCTCTGGTTATCATTTTTAGACAAAGTTCGAAGACGTAAGCACATATAAGAGATGTATTTGTAGATTTTTGATGGATGTATACTATATTGTAGTGTATGGTGTAATAGCGGTTGAACTTTATTACCATTATTTCATATGTGGACTAATCATTCTATTTTTAGATTTAGAATGAGTCATCAAATTACTAGAAACACTACTAGGGATGAGCCTGCGATTGGAAGGGCAAGCGATGGTAACCAGCTGGGAGCTTCATCTGTTATGCCAGAATGTCTGGTTATGTTCAGGGCCATGATAGCAGCAGCCCTATTAAGGATGCCCATTCCAGAAGCGGCAGTAGAGCTTGGTGTTCCTGTGCAAGTACCTAGGGATGATTCCGCTAAGCGACTGAGGGATTATACTCCTACATATAAAGAAGATGAGTTAAGAAGAAGTAAAGCTTTGGAGAAACTTCGACGCTGAGTTAAGGAGCGAAAAGAAATGATCAATGCTGCTTGGGACGAGGCTTTTAGAAGCAGCATAAGCCTCACAAAGAAACTTTTATTGGCCCCAGTAGAACAAATAAGCTGAATAAGAAAAGGAAGAAACCTAAGAAGAATGACATTTGCTTCTACTGTCAACTAGAGGGCCATTATTCCAAGGATTGTAAGAAGCCAAGAGCCAAAAGGAAGTGCTTTAAATGCAACAAGCCTGGGCATAAGAAGAAAGACTTCCCAGATTTTCTGAAGAATAAGCATCTGGAGGAAGCATGTGTATTAGAAGCTATTCTTATTTCCTATTGGATTCATGATGAAAATTAGGAGAAGCTATTGTTAGTTTAGATATGCTTTATGCCGTTGGAGTTTGCATGAGTTCTATTTGGTACTAGAGAATTGTCTTCTTCTACCTATAATAAGATTGTATGTTGAGTGGGTTCGGAAATGGAAGTTGTAATAGACCTTTGATTGTAACTGATCCAGTGTAGGGTTGATCTACTCTTTGTAGGACTTGTCGTGGTCTACTTTATTTAGTCATGGTTGCTCTTTTATGACTGATTGTTTTTTTGTGACTTTCGCTGGGTTTGGGATTGTTATGGGATTTGGATTGGCTCAAGGGGTATGCGGCAAAAGTGGATTGCGAGAAGCTGCAGGTGACCGTCGGGAATATGGAAGGGCGAATGGTTGTGATTCGATGTAGATCGAAGATGGTGTCTTCGTAAGTTATTTGCATTCTCTTTCAATTCAATAGGAAGATTTGTCATCGGTGCTGATCACAAGTGAGTTTGATGATGTCTTTATAAGAAGTCAAAGGTTTGCTGCCACATCACGAGATTGAGTTTAGAATCGGTGTGGTCGAGGGTGTTAAACCTATCATTATGGCTCTTAGGCGGATGGCGCCTTATGAACAACGAAAGCTAGAGGTGCAAGTTAGTGACCTTTTAAGAAAAGGATTCATTCAGAGAAGTGTATCCGAATGGGGTGCACCAGTTGTCTTTGCAACCAAGGTTGATGGCTCGTTGAGATTGTGTGTGGACTATCTTGAACTGAACAAGTGTTTTCTCATATAGATTTGGCAACAGGACTCCACCAATTGAGGGTGGCAAAGGATAGTGTGCCGAGGATTACTTTTAGGACACCATCCAGTTTCTTCGAATGGTTAGTAATGCCATTTGGATTGACTAACGCGCCAGTGTACTTCGTGGATCTTATGAATAGGGTTTTCAGAGATCAGCTAAACAAGTTCGTGGATGATATTCTGGTTTACTCTCAGAACGAGGAAGAACATAAGACGCACTTGCGAGTTGTTTTGAAAATCTTGCGAAAGCATCAGCTAAACGCTAAGTTTTCAAAGTGTCACTTCTTAAAGAGCAAAGTGAGATTCTTAGGCCATGTAGTTTCTGAAAATAGAATAGCGGTTGACCCCGCTAAGGTGGCAGCAATTGAGCACTGGGATAGACCTAAGAATGTGACAGATGTTTGGAGTTTCCTTGGATTGGCGGGGTATTATCACCGGTTTATAAAGGATTTCTCCAAGATAGCTACACCATTAAAAGGATTGACGAAGAAGAACCAAGTGTTCACATGGGATGCAAAGCGTGATGCGAAGCTTGTCAAGATTATCGAGAAGTTAGAACCAGAGGATGAAGAGTTTGAGGTCGATCGAGAATGTTGGCTTCGAAAGCAAGGATGATGGGTTGTTCCTGGTATTGACAGATAGAGAGATGAGGTTCTGAGGGAATGTTATCACTCGAAGTTGACGATTCATCCCGGTGGTAATAAGATGTATCAGGACATGAAGTGATCTTACTACTAGGAAGGGATGAAAAGATATATCGGAAAGTTTATTTCCAAATGCATGAACTGTTAATTGGTGAAAGTTGAACAGAAGAAGCCGAGTGGAATGCTTCAGCCATTTGAAGTTCCTATGTGGAAGTGGGGACAGATACTAATGGATTTTATTGATGGACTACCTAGAATTAGGGCAAGAAACGAAGGAATTTGGGTCATCATGGATCGCTTGACCAAAAGTGCAAGGTTTATTCTAGTCAAATCGACCAGGACAACATCGAAGTTGGTTGGGCTTTTGTAACACCCCACATCCATTAATGTCACTCACAAAGGGAATGCATTAACTTCCATGGAGCGTATTTAGTGTATAGAACAGAATATAACAAGACAAATAAATAATGGTACTTGAAAATTTTAAAACAACTTTTATTGCAGCGGAGAAATAGTTTGATTACAACAACTTCATAAACCAAGTACACTTAATATCCATCTTGATAAATTGTTTCAGAGTACATAAAATAAAAAGCATAAACCCCAACACAAGTAGCCATAAAAGAGATGAGCTGAACTTTACTTTCAGCAATCCAAGAACTTCCAAAAGAGAGAGAAAGAGAGCCGAGATCAAGCTCCACTAGCACTAGTCCCACCCTGAGAACCTGGGGGGAAGGAAGAAAAGAGGCAAAAACAAGGGGGTCAGATATAAAGTCTGGCGAGTGTAATAACTTTAACAATATAATTATTAAAGTAACTAGGATAAGGCATAAACTGGTAAGATAAGATATGACCATGAAACAAGTAGGCATGACAAAGCAAATAAGAGGAATATTTTGGCGTTGATCTCGTTCTTAATCACTATAGGATAATTACTATATTTCACCACCACTAGTCACCCTAAAAGTTGATCCCGCCTACAGAACTTAATAATGATAATGGTAGTTTCGTGTACCCCTAGCTTCCTTCACAGGTGTCGTCTGCCCCTATCTTCACTAGTTGTACCCACTACCCCCATTCGATCGGATCCCTAACTCGTAGATACCCGTGCTGGTCCCACAGTGGGGTGTATCACTCCCCAAAGTGGCAACCCGATACCACCAAAGATGCACGACTTATATCTACACGATGCAACAACGTCTTACCTACCAGCCCGGGCCCACGCATGCGCGTTACCCCGTTGGACTTGCGTTGCCACCGCTAACCCATTTTGACCTCTTACAATCAAATCCAGTAAGCATGTCCCATCCTCGACTTGGGTCGAGCTCATAAAGATACTTAATGGGTTATCGGTTTGAAAAAGGCCCCCATGCTTGACACAAGCCTTCCACCTATGCTTGGTCCCCACTAAGGTTTCCCCACTTAACCCCATTCTTATTCATGTCTTCTTACATGTTTCATTCTTGGTTAAGTGCATCTAATCGTATTTCACATGCCACTCAAGGCACCCACTTAATTTCACATGCCACCCAAGGCACCCACATAACCCCCCATGTCCCACCACATGTTTATATGGTTAAGTGTTACATAATTCATTAGAACCGTAACCTTGTAAAGACCTCCCACATTAGGCTGACATTTGCGGTTGCTGGATTTGCCGGCCGGGTCCGGGCAGTCTTATACCGCAAACGAGCCTAACCTCGTGTCTTTACAACTGTTACGCATTTAATTCGTGCCTTTGACCTTTCACATTAGACTGACATTTGTGGCTGCTGGATTTGTCGGGCGAGTCCGGGCTGTCTTACACCACAAAAGAGTCTAACCTCATGCCTTAGGCGGTTAATTATCACACATCTTTATTTAACCCCAAATTGGATTAATATCCCTATTCAAATTTGTCAATAAATTCCAAATTTATTTATGTCCATAATTGTCTCTTAAAATTATGTCTATAAATACCAATTATGCCAATTAATGTCTCAAATTAATTATATGCCTTTTAAGGCCATTTTATGCCAATTCACAATTTATGTATATTCAATATTATCCCATCATCCCCAAACTATTCGTGTGTTTTCATATGACGTATGTTAGAATCGCAAATAGTCTAACTTATAAAAAGAAAAACAACATCACATAACACATAAAATAGATCTAAGGATCATGACATAAGATACGTAGCCAGTAACTTGCATATGAATTTCATTCAAACTAGCATATGATACAAAACTAGCATAGGTAATGGGCATAAACTTGCATAACTTATGTACTGCTATAGATCCAAACATAAAGGTGTGAACTTACATATGGATCTAAATATAAAGATGTAAACTTGCATATAGATCTAAACATAAAGATGTAAACTTGTATATAAATCTAAACATAAAGATGTAAACTTGCATATGGGTCTAAACATAAAGATGTAAACTTGCATATGGATCTAGACATAAAGGTTAATGTCACATAAACTAGCATATGCATATACATGTCTCACATATATTTTAACAATCCAAACTTGCATAAGATTCATACATGAATATATGATCCAATCATCACGAACTTGTATAAGATATATGATTCAACTTGCATAAGATTCACATAAGAACTAACTTATGATCCAACTTGCATAAGACTAACATATGATTCAACACCACAAACATACATATAATTTACATCACATGATTCAAAATCATATTCTCATAATCCCAATTATATCTTATCATAATTAAATTAATTAATTATTTTGTGAAAGCTATCATACTCACAATTAAAAAGAATAATCTTGTCTATCTGGGATCTGTATTCTGAAACTGAATTGCTCGCCTTTGATGTAGACTAATCGTTATTTAGATTTGATTTGATTTTGATTCAAGCTTCTATCCTTCTTTAGGGTTGAAAGTGTATGGCAGCTACTCTAGGTTCTCCATTGACGGCATGGCGGCTCTTGTTATGAATTAATGTGATTAGGGTTAGGGGTTTAGGAGTGTTTTTATAGAAGTTTAATTTAATAAGAGCCGTCGGATTAACCTAGGGATAACCAGAACCATCAAGACCACTCAGATGCCACATCATCTCTTAGGGCGAATCGGGCCATGGGTTGATAGCCAAACACCCTAGATCGACCCCTAGTCGACCCAGTAGGGCTTGGGTCGACTCCAAAAATGGTGCGGTTCAGCTATTCCCCCTCCCAATTCGTAGTTTTGAACTTTTTTTGAA
Organism: Allium sativum; assembly: GCA_030737875.1. Lineage (NCBI taxonomy): Eukaryota > Viridiplantae > Streptophyta > Magnoliopsida > Asparagales > Amaryllidaceae > Allium > Allium sativum. The sequence goes on from JASFAX010000033.1 coordinate 13,489,088, forward strand.
TATTATATATATATTTCTCTCATTTGCATACAAACTTCAATGCTTAATAACTTCTTCATAAGTTATCTGTTTTATGCAAACCAAATGTCTATCTTGACCCAAAATTTTGAGCCGAACATAATAGCGCAACCCATTTCACTTAGTTCTTCTTCTAAAAATTAAGTATACTTTAATTTGTGAATTTTAATGTTATAAAATTACGGGGTGTTACATTCCCCCCTCCTTAAAGGATTTCGTCCCCGAAATCTCTAAGTTAAGAAGAATGTATCCTACCAACCAATCATCCATCTACTCAACCATCAACCACAAGCATCCATTGTACTTAAAGAAATTTCTAATGCTATATGAACTTATTCAAAAATGTGTGTATACGTTCCTTATCTAATGTAAAGATCAGGCGGTCCACTGACTCAATTGACCTCCTTGATGCAAATCATGATTGTGCCATGCGTCCATTATGTATGCGAAAGAATCCTATCGATACATATTATTTCTACATGTGTGTACAACCGTTCATCAAAATGCAACATCCATATGATAACACAACCATTATACATCCGTTAATTTAGATATGCACACACATTTATATGCAACATGAAGGTGATTGAGCCAATCTAGTGCCTAATGTGTGTGTACATGAATCCACGAGCAACTACTAGCAACCACTTGCATCCACCAAACATAACATGTCTCAAACACATGTTTGCAACCATAGGGTTCTTCTTAACTAAAGATAAAAGATGTCATCGCAAAGACAATACTAAAAGATAGGACAAGTGTCAACAAAGCGGTAGAAAAAGGAGAAATTAAAACATACCATCAAAAAGGAAAGGGAACAGCGTACACATTTTGTCTTCCGTCTCCCAAGTCGCATCTCTTTGATCATCTCCCCATTGCACTTTGACCGAATTGACCTCTTTGTTGCGAAGCTTTTTGACCTCCGATCCGAGAATGCGTGTAGGAGCTCGTTTGATCGTGGCATTGCGCTCTACTTCCACTTCTTCTAGCGTTCTCGGCACTACCACTTCCGTCGTATCGTGTAAACACTTACGTAAATGCGAAACGTGAAACACGTCATGAACTCCGCTGAGCTTCTCTGGTAACTTTACTCTATACGCCATTTGTCCAATCCTCTCCGTAACTGGAAAGGGTCCTACAAACCTCGGTGCCAACTTCCCTACTGATCCAAAACGGACTACATTTCTTAACGGTGACACCTTAACAAAAACCATGTCCGCAATATTGAATTCAAGATCGGTTCGTCTCCTATCAGCATATGACTTCTGTCGGTCCTGCGCCGTCTTAATTCTCCGTCGAATCAGGTCTATCTTCTCCGTATTCTCCCTAATCATGTCGGGTCCAAGCAAAACCTTATCAGTGGATACCCACCAACATGTAGGTGATCGGCACGGTCGTCCATAAAGAGCCTCAAAAGGTGCCGTGCCAATGCTAGCCTGAAAACTATCATTATAGGAAAACTCCACTACTGGAAGGTGTTCTTCCCATGTTCCTCCAAAGTCTAGGATGCATAGTCTCAGAAGGTCTTCTAGAACCCGATTTACTCTCTTGGTCCGGCCGTCCGTCTGAGGGTGATAAGCGGTACTTAAGCATAATTGCGTTCCAACCGCCTCTTGTAAGCTTTTCCAAAATTCTCTTGTGAAAATGGGATCTCTATTGCTCACAATGCTAGAGGGTATGCCGTGCAAACGAACTATCTCTCGAAGGTAAACAGATGATAACCATGCGGTGGTCCTTCTACTTTTAACGGGAATAAAATGTGCACTTTTGGTAAGTCTGTCTACAATTATCCAAATCCCCGTGTTACCCTTCCTTGATCTTGGTAACCCATCTACAAAATCCATGGAAACGCGTTCCCATTTCTAAAGCGGAATCTCTAAGGGATGGAGCAAACCTCCAGGCTTCTTTTGCTCCGCCTTGACTTGTTGGCACACTAAGCATCTAGCAACGAACTCGGCCACGTCCTTCTTCATTCCGGCCCAAAAGAAAACTCGCTTCATATCCCTATACATCTTATCACCACCGGGATGTATGGTCATCTTAGAGTGATGTGAGTCTTCAAGAATTGCCTTCTTCAAACTCTCGTCTTGTGGTACGCAAAGTCTTCCATCTCTACGTAGCCAACCTCTCTTATCTATAGCATATCTATCAAGATGACTCGAGGACTCCCCTCCTATAAGCTTGCCTACTATCTCAACCAACTGTGGGTCATTTCGCTGTGCCTCTCCAACTCGACCCAAAAATGTAGGTTGCACCTCTAACGATGCCAATAATCCGGGTACAGAGGATCTGAAGTCAAAGGAAGATATATACTCCAAACTCTGTCGCTCTACGAACAAAGGACTTAAAGTTAACTTCTTTCTACTTAAGGCGTCGGCTACAACGTTACCCTTGCCAGGGGTATATGCGATCTCAAAATCGTTGGATGCCAAAAACTCCATCCATCTATGTTGCCTCAAGTTTAGGTCCTTCTGAGAGAATAAGTAATTTAGCGACTTATGGTTAGTATACAACTCAAACCTCTCGCCAAGCAAATAATGACGCCATGAATTAAGCGCAAAAACTATGGCCGCCAACTCTAAGTCATGGGTAGGGTAATTTTTTTCATGGGCTTTCAACTGTCTTCCACCGTAGCATATCAACCTTCCCTCTTGCATTAAAACTGCGCCAAGCCCTGTCCCGCAAGCATCGGTATATACAGTGAATGTCTTACTCCCGTCTGGCAAAACTAAATATGGAGCTGTCATCAAAGCCCTCTTCAGACGTTGGAAAGCATCGTCACAGTCAACATCCCAAGTAAAAATCAAATTCTTCTTTGTTAATCAAGTGAGAGGGGCTGATATCTTCGCGAAGTTCTTAATGAACTTCCTATTATAGCTGGCCAGCCCTAAAAAGCTTCTTACTTCTGTTGCATTCTTAGGAGTTTTCCAATCTTGGATTGCCACCACTTTGGCGGGATCCACAGCTATCCCTTCCTTAGAGACCACGTGTCCTAAGAACCTCACTTCTTTTCTCCAAAAATGGCACTTGGAGAACTTAGCTTTTAGCCGATGCGCTCGTAGGGCCTCTAAGACTTCCCTAAGATGTAGGGCATGCTCTTCTTCATTTTTTGAGAAAACCAGAATATCGTCTACAAAGACTACCACAAACTTGTTTAGAAACTCCCTAAACACCCTACTCATTAAGTCAACAAAGTATGCGGGTGCATTTGTCAAACCAAAAGGCATGACGAGCCACTCAAAGAAACCGTCAGGAGTTCCAAAGGCAGTCTTCTCGATGCTATCTTCAGCCACCCTTAGCTGATGAAACCCTGTAGCTAAATCCAGTTGCGAGAAAACTGAAGCACCCACCAACTGATAGAATAAATCGTCTATCCTCGGCAATGGGTGCCTGTTCTTCTTTGTTAGCTTATTCATCTCTCTATAGTCCATGCACAATCTAAGTGAACCATCATCTTTTGTAGCAAAAATGACTGGAGCACCCCACTCTGAAATACTTCTTCTTATGAACCCCTTCTCAAGCAATTCTTTCACTTGCTTACTGAGTTCTCTTCTCTCTCTCTCGGAGCCGTGTGGCGCACTGGTAATGCAATTGTCTTTGCATTATCTACTAGATATATTCGAAAGTCTATCTCGCGCCTCGGGGGTAAACCTCGAATTTCATCGAATACGTCACTATATTCACGGACCACACGAACAGATTTCAAATCATCATTGGATGCGTCTAAGGATTCTAGTTAGCTAAGCATTACCGGACCTCTAGGGTCACAAGATATATCAAGGGTCTTTCCACAACGAGTCAACAATCTAACTACCATTCTTTCACAATCTAGGATGGCACCGTATCTAGTTAGCCAATCCATACCTAGAATCAAGTCGTAGCCCATGAAGCCAAGAACAAAGGCGTTGCATTCAAACCAACGCCCAAGATAGACACTCTCAAATCCTGACAAATCATAGAAAGATGAGCCGAACCACCAACAGGAATTGAGACTACTATGGGATCCGTAACTAGACTAGTATTTAGGAGCAGTGTTCCAACTAACGAAGCAGATACAAACGAGTGTGAAGCGCCAGAGTCAAACAAAGTACGAATAGGATGATCAAACAGAAAAACTAAACTTTCAATGAAAATGTTTCTACCTCTCTATTGTCCTGGTGCCATGAGAGCCTGAATCTTCCCTCTCGCCTGCCCTGGTGCCATGAGAGCCTAAAGCTGCCCTCCAGAAGTTCTTTGCCCTTGCCCCTGTTTCCTTGGGCAGTCCTTAACTAGATGACCTGCCTCTCCACAGTGGAAACAACTAGTCTTCCTCTTTTTCCTACAGTCTTTGCTCAGATGGCCTGGTGTCCCACAATTAAATACTTCTTCTTTCCTTTGTCATTATTGTTCTTCTAGCCTTTCTTGTTTTGTTGTTGTGGCTTCTTCTGGTCTCCTTTCTTCTCCAGTGCCTCATTAGCATTCGCACCTTTCTCTTCCTCATGCATAAGCGCCATGTCAACCAGTTTCTTAAAGGTAGCCCCCATCGGAATGTGGGTCATTGCCAACCCATGTAGCGGCTCATTCAAACCTTTAACGAACCTTAGGGCCTTCTCATGTGTGTTTACCAATTCCAAGCCAAATCTCGCCAACTGATTGAACTTGTTGATGTACTCCTTTACTGATAAATCCCCTTGCTTCAACGCTAAGAATCTTTCCATATATAAATTCTCTTCTGCTCGTGAGAGAAACTTCATTTCGAACCTACGCTTGAAATCCATCCATGTCTCCACCGGACGCTCTCCGTTAGTGACCTCCCACCAAAACGAGGCTTCGTCTTTCATTAACCAAGCAGCCAATTGGACCTTCCTTCCATCTTCTACTTCGAAAATACCAAATAGATCTTCCACCTCCTTAAGGCAATTTTGAGCTTTAACAAACGTCTCTGATCCGTGAAAAGGTTTCCCGCCTATTGCCCTAAAATCTTTGCATATCTTTGCAAAAGTATCAACACGGGGAGAAGGAGGAGGAGGAGGGGGAGGAGGAGCATTTGCTAGGCCTACGACATTGGCCCTAGCTTCCAGATACCTTCTAAACCATCCTGGTATCGGTATCCCCTCGGGTATCTCGGGAATTCCAGACATGCTGAAAAGAAAATGAAGAGATTCAAAACGGAGAATTCGAAAGAAAGATATATGGCTCTTGGGGGTTATGTTTTTAAAACAAACTTTTTCTTGAAAATACTTTCCTCAAAACATACTTTTGAAAGTATTTATTTATAAAATGCTTTTTGAAAAATAGTTTTTCAAAATTCATATCTGGTCTGGTAACCTTCAGCTCTGATACCACGTGTAACACGCCACGTCCAGTAATTTCACTCACAAAGGGAATACATTAACTTCCATGGAGCGTATTTAGTGTATAGAACAGAATATAACAAGACAAATATAAATAATAGTACTTGAAAATTTTAAAACAACTTTTATTGCAGCGAAGAAATAGTTTGATTACAACAACTTCATAAACCAAGTACACTTAATATCCATCTTGATAAATTGTTTCATAGTACATAAAATAAAAAGCATAAACCCCAACACAAGTAGCCATAAAAGAGATGAGATGAACTTTACTTTTAGCAATCCAAGCACTTCCAAAAGAGAGAGAAAGAGATCCGAGATCAAGCTCCACTAGTACTAGTCCCACACTAGATCGACCCCTATCTCCACTATTTGTACTCACTACCCTCATTCGGTCGGCTCCCTAACTCTTAGATACCCGTGATGGTCCCACAGTGGGGTGTATCACTCCCCAAAGTGGCAACCCGTTACCACCAAAGATGCACGACTTATATCTACATGATGCAACAACGTCTTACCTACCAGCCTGGGCCTACGCACGCACATGACCCCGTTGACATGCATTGCCACCGCTAACCCATTTTGACCTCTTACAATCAAATCCAGTAAGCGTGTCCCATCCTCGACTTGGGTCGAGCTCACAAAGATACTTAATGGGTTACTGGTTTGAAAAGGGCCCCCATGCTTGACACAAGCCTTCCACCTATGCTTGGTCCCCACTAAGGTTTCCCCCCTTAACCCCATTCTTATTCATGTCTTATTACATGTTTCAATCTTGGTTAAGTGCATCAAATCATATTTCACATTCCACCCAAGGCACCCACTTAATTTCACATGCCACCCAAAGTACCCACTTAACCCCCCATGTCCCACCACATGTTTATCTGGTTAAGTGTTACTTAATTCATTAGAACCGTAACCTTGTAAAGACCTCCCACATTAGGCTGGCATTTGCGGTTGCTGGATTTGTCGGGCAGGTCCGGGCAGTCTTATACTGCAAACGAGCCTAACCTCGTGTCTTTACAATTGTTACGCATTTAATTCGTGCCTTTTACCTCTCACATTAGACTAGCATTTGTGGCTACTGGATTTGCCGGGCGGGTCCGGGCAGTCTTACACCACAAAAGATTCTAACCTCGTGTCTTAGGCGGTTAATTATTACACATCTTTATTTAACCCCAAATTGGATTAATATCCCTATTCAAATTTTTCATTAAATTCCAAATTTATTTATGTCCATAATTATCTCTTAAAATTATGTCCATAAATACCAATTATGCCAATTAATGTCTCAAATTAATTAATTATATGCCTTTTAAAGCCATTTTATGCCAATTCACAATTTATGTATATTCAATATTATCCCATCATCCCCACGCTACTCGTACTTTTTCATATGACATATTTTAGACTCGCAAATAATCTAACTTATAAAAAGAAAAACAACATCACATAACACATAAAATAGATCTAAGGATCATGACATAAGATTACATTGCCAATAACTTGCATATGAATTTCATTCAAACTAGCATATGATACAAAACTAGCATAGGTAATGGGCATAAACTTGCATAACTTATGTATTGCTATAGATCCAAACATAAAGGTGTGAACTTGCATATTGATCTAAACATAAAGATGAAAACTTGCATATAGATCTAACCATAAAGATGTAAACTTGCATATAGATCTAAACATAAAGATGTAAACTTGCACATGGGTCTAAACATAAAGATGTAAACTTGCATATGGATCTAGACATAAAGGTTAATGTCACATAAACTAGCATATGCATATACATGTCTCACATATATTTTAACAACCCAAACTTGCATAAGATTCATACATGAATATATGATCCAATCATCACAAACTTGCATGAGATATATGATTCAACTTGCATAAGATTCACATAAGAAGTAACATATGATCCAACTTGCATAAGACTAACATATGATTGAACACCACAAACATACATATAATTTACATCACATGATTCAAAATCATATTCTCATAATCCCAATTATATCTTATCATAATTAAATTAATTAATTTGTGAAAGCTATCATACTCACAATTAAAAAGAATAGTCTTGTCTTTCTGGGATCTGTATTCTGAAACTTAATTGCTCGCCTTTGATGTAGGCTAATCGTTATTTAGATTTGATTTGATTTTGGTTAAAGCTTCTATCTTGATTTAGGGTTGAAAGTGTATGGCGGCTACTCTAGATTCTCCACTGACGGCATGACGACTCTTGTTATGAATTAATGCGATTAGGGTTAGGGGTTTAGGAGTGTTTTTATAGAAGTTTAATTTAATAAGAGTCGTCGTATTAACCTAGGGATAACCAGAACCATCAGGACCACTCAGATGCCACATCAGCCCTTAGGGCGAATCAGGCCACGGGTTGACAGCCAAACACCCTGGATCGACCCCTAGTCGACCCAGCGGGGATTGGGTCGACTCCAAAAATGGTGCGGTTCGGCTATTCCCCCTCCCGATTCGTTGTTTTGAACTTTTTTTGAATATATTTTATATATATATATCTATATATATATATTTCTCTCATATGCATACAAACTTCAAGACTTAATAACTTCTTCATAAGTTATCCGTTTTATGCAAACCAAATGTCTATCTTGACCCAAAATTTTGAGACGAACATAATAGCGCAACCCATTTCACTTAATTCTTCTTCTAAAAATTAAGTATACTTTAATTTGTGAATTTTAATGTTACAAAATTACGGGGTGTTACAGCTTTATATAAAATGGATAGTTCGATTCCATGGTAATTCGCAGATCATAGTGAGTGATTGAGATCCATTGTTCACGAGTGGGTTTTGGAAAAGTTTGCAAGAGACTTTAGGAACTGAGTTGTGTTTGGGTAGACTTATCATCCCCAAATTAATGGTCAAACCGGGAGGGTTAACCGATTTTTGGAAGATCTCCTAAGAGCTTGTGTATTGGACTTTGGGGGATCATGGGAAGACCATCTACATCTAGTTGAGTTTGCGTATAATAATAGCTACCAGTTGAGCATTGGGATGGCACATATGAGTTTTTGTATGGTAGACCGTGTGATTCTCGGGTATGTTGGTTCAAAACTGGAAATAAGTTGATACTTGGGCCAGAGATGATCAGGGAGACATCGGATTGTGTCAAGATCGTTCGGCAACGAATGAAAGCAGCCTAAGACCGTCATAAGTGTTATGCCGATAATCATAAAAAAGATTTGGAATTCGACGTTGGCAATATGGGATTCGTAAAGATTTCTCTGTTGAAACTTGTTATTCGATTCAGAAGCAAAGGAAAGTTCGATCGAAGGTTCGTTGGACCATTTTCGATAGTCTAGTGAATTGGAAAGCTCGGATATAGATTGGAGTTACCTAAAAAGATGTCAAGTGTGCATAATTATTTCCATGTGTTGTTTCTACAGAAGTGCATGCATGATTCGAATGTGGTGGTATCACCAGAACAGTACGAAGACCTAGAAGTAGAGACCATAGTTACGAGACCTCGTAAGCCGATTAGGTTGTAGGGAATAACACGAAACAACTTAGGGGAAAGACGGTTCAGCTAGTCATGGTACAATGGCGAGGATGGCGACGACTGTACATGGGAGACGGAAGAGAGCATGAAGGCGACCCATGCAGAACTCTTCGTTGGTATGACCCATTGATATCGTGTCATCACCACATCATTGTAACTTGTATTATGATTGTTGTTGTTAGAATTCCGCATGCTAGGATATGTATGCATGGCTTGATGGCTGCTAGTTTGGGTGATAGAATTGGCTGACAATGGATGATTGGCATGCAAAATTGTTTCGGTGGCTTGTGTTTGCATGGGAATTCTGGGGCGAAATTCCTAAAGAGGGGGCGGGGGGAGAATGTAACAGCCTGCATTTTATGTATCAGAGAATCCTAAAATATTTTTATTTTATTCCTTGAGGGTTGGATCATTCTCATATTTTGATATGTTGGTTATGGGGATGTGAGACATGTCCATAATTTTTACCAATTTTATTTGTGACCATTTTGTCCCTGTTAGTCTTGTATAGGGCATAACTTTTGACTGGGATCGAATCAGGTGCCGAGGTCGGTCTCATTGTAAAGGAAATGGTGTTGCCAATTCCGTAAAGTGGTCACATTAATGATTTGGTCAGCGATTTGGGAGGAATCATTGTTCTTGTGTTTCATAGTTTGTTGTTCAGGTTTTTGAACCATTAGTGGACTGATTTGGAGAGGCCCATTAGTGGGATGGTGGGAGGCTATAAATAGGGGTTTACAGGCATGGAGAGTGGGTTACTTTCTTCTTTCCCTCATTTGGTTGAGCTCATGATCCTCCTTGCTCGATCAAATACATCTTTCTGCCATTAAAATTCTATATCTACATAAGAGAATCGAAGATCTACATCATTTGAAGCTAAATCTACATCAATCGAAGAGAGATTTCATTAAATCGAAGAGTTTGAAGCTAATTCTTCGCTATTTGGATTTAGATCCAAGTGTTTTTGTGTTGTTTTAAAGATTTGGTGAGTGATATGCATCTCTCACACGGATTCAATCAAGTATATGAGTTGTTTGATCATTATTTCACCATTTTTAAGTGGTTTTCACCTAGATCTACATCATGTAAGTGTATTTTCATATGAATCACCATATAATCTAATCTAGCAACTTAAAACTGGTAATTTCTATGTTAATTCATATGTTTTGGCAAGTTTAGATCTATTATTTTGTCGATTCATTGTTTATCATGGTTTTGGTGAATTTCTCATGTTTGAGTGATGATTAATTATTATGTTGATGCTTGTTGATGATTGGTTCTTTGATGGATTAGCAAAATCAAGTGTTTTGCATGAATTTTGAGTCGAATTAAAGTTGAATTGGGCGGGAAATAATATAGATTGGTCACATATTGCATGGATCGGTTCGGCTTCTTCTCCAAGCAATGGATGGATCTGTCACACTTTGATGGACCGGGCAGAAATTCTGGGTATGGATCGGTCACAATTTGATGGACCGGGAAGAAATTATGGGCATGAATCCGGGTAGTTTTTCGAAGCGTGGACCGGGCAGTTTTTCGAAGCATGAACCGGGCAGTTTTTCGAAACATGGACCGGGTAGTTTTTCTTGAAGCATGGACTGGACGAAATTGATGGACCGGACATTTCCATTGATTGGACGTTCTACGGATTGGGCATTTCTATGATAATGTATGTTTTTAGATCGACGATGATCGTGGCTTCGAAGTAAATTGAAGGACGAATGTTCGAAGTGTTGTGATGTGTTTGTTGATCGGTGTAAAACAACGAATGTGAAGATGACTCAAGGGTGTTTTGAGTTCGTGGATAATGGTTGCTCAAGGGGTCTTGAGCTTGTGAATGGTCATTGGGTTGATGTCTAGAGATGCGAAGGCTGAGAGATTATTGTTGTCGTACGTTCTAGCGAACTCAAAGCAGAGGTACTTTGGGCAGTCATGAAGGGCCTCGTACCTTGGAGATTCGTGAAGGGCCTAGTTGTCGAGAATGGAAAGATAAACATACGAGTCATGAAGGCGCATGGAGTTTTTGCTAGAACCGGGGTTTACCACTAGCCCTTGACATATAGCAAGTGGCCGTCACACGATTGATAATGGTTTTGAAGTAGGATAGGCAGTGAAATCTTGTCTTGGATGTTTAGTTGTTTTGCTTGTACCGGTTGATTGTCTGACGTCGAAGGAGATGTTTATTAGGTGCTTGTCTGATATTGGTTTAGGCCTCTGAGGCTTGTGCTTGAGGGTTGTTGATCTCGATTAGGATGGTTTATGTAAGATATAAGTAATTGCTATGGTTGTTATTGTCTGGTTACTTTTGATTGCCATAGATGTATAGTTGTTGGTTTTTCTTTGATTTCCATGGATGAATGGATGTTTCCAATTGATTGTTTTGTAAAGGCTATCACTGTCAGATGCAGAGAAGAAAAGTTTGGATTCTTCTCTGGTGTTTGGTAGATTGGTTTGTTAGTCTACCTATTCTCGTATACTTTGTTGATGATGTTAGATAGTTGTTTTATTGTTCACTAAGACTGTTTTCTGACTCAAGGTTTTATGTTTCCTTTTATTGCCTTGGGTTGTTCATCCATTGTTGGATGGCAGTCTGAGTAGTTGGTGGCTGGTGATATCTAGGTCAGACTTTGTTGCTGAACAAAGGCAAGCAGGAGGCTGGCATATTACTTTTATTATTCTCTAGTATTTCTTTTCCGATGATTGATGAGTGTTGTAGTGAGCCTTCATGTACATACTTTGATGTTATATACAGTTGATGTATGGATGATCTTTCGAGATGTTGTGAAAGTTTGAAAGTTTGATATATGATGCTTCACTATTTATGCATGTTGTATATGTTCTATTGTACTTTATCCTTGCGTTGTGAGTTATACGACAGGTTCCACTTGTGTTTACCTACTCTAATGATCATCCATAGCTGTCTGGCACACCTTTCGGTGCATTATTCCTCATGTTTAGTGCAGAAGTTATGGGCGGTCATCATGCTTAATTCTTTAATTAGATTTGAATGTTAAATGGTAATTAAATTTACCGGTAACACAATTGGTGTTAGATATGGAGTACTCCTAGTTTTGCACCATGGAATGAATAGGTTGGGATTGGGATTATAAAATGAATGATTACTTTGGTAATAGTCGTTAATCCCGGCTAGTTGATATACCCTAACTTGGTTTAAGTGGCGAAAAAATATTATAAAATATTTTGAAATGATTTCCAAGAATATATGAATATAAGAATATTCTGGATTGGCATGAGGCGTATGATATGATTATATCTCACATGGTGATAAGATACATGAGTTATTCGGAAAGACCGGGTTTAACCCATTCTAAATAATTGTTACGATGATTAAAAGTCGAAGATTTGAAGATGGTGGTTGAAGACCGGAGATCTTCACATCGTTTAGATTATTACTGATGTCTCGCTTGGGGTGTACACCCAAGATGATGTAATAAGTGGTGGTCATCAAGACATACTTGGAGATCAACCGGATATGCGAGGGCCTCTCTTCTCTATTGGACATATGAGATAAGGAATAAGGTGTCTCCAGTTTCGTTCAGACTCAGAACGGACTTGCAAATGGATTGTATGTCTGACATTGTACTTCGCACCGTATTCTTTGATCTCTGCTAAATGTACATCTGTTTGGTGGTGGAAACTTTATTCTCTTCCTTAACAGCTGTCTTTTGAGATGTATAAGCTTAGAGGTTATATATTGGTGTGAATCAACGGTATAGTATGGATTGACAATGTGGCATGTTGAGATGCAATGATCAAGGCTTTTGTTGAAAAGCAGAGTCTTGCGGATGACGATCAAAGCATAGCTTTAATATAGCACAACTTTGTGTAGTGTTAACTCGCGAGCTTCACACCTCGGTATGAACAAAGAAGGGATGAGGACCACAGGGAAATGGACATACGTTGGTTTCTACTATAGTGATGTCATGTTATGGAGCTCAGACATTTTACTTATGTGGATGTTGGATAGCGAGGTACCTCAGATTTGATTTAACCGCCCAAGGCCCTTGATGGTCGACGTACTGACCAAGTGATTAGGTCCGATAGGATCGGCTAACGTATTGTTTATGGTATTACTAATCAGCGACAGTTGACCGACCCTTCCGCTATCCTAGGGTCACTTGCGAGTAGTCCTGAGTCATGGGCTAGGTTGGCTCGAATCGGAAAGTAAGATCGCTTGCCTTGGTTCATAGATGGAAACCCAATATCCAATACGCGACTCTCGATTTCAGTTGTGAACCTATATGGAGACATAGTAGGATAGGGTACTATGCTGTCTATGATTGATATATTTATATTTGAAGTTGATTTCTTCATTATGCACTAGTAATAATAAAAGATAAATTTCGTGTATCAAGCATATTTGGTTATTATAAGGTAAAATTCTATCCTATGGTTTTTTTGCATTGTGTTATGGACCTGAGTCTTATAATGACTCCATTTTTTTCTTTTTTGCATTGTGTTATGGACCTGAGTCTTATAATGACTCCATTTTTTTCTTTTTTGCATTGTGTTGTTTGTTTTATGGTATTCTTGGGAGAAAGCCCATTCCGGGTTATACGGCGTGGTCCCTTGATTTACCCAACAATAAAATTAAGTTAATAACTGTTTTAGTTCTCACACCAAACACATGACTGACTTAGAGTTTATTGTTTTCCACCTAAACTTTAGGTGCCTATATTTTCCACACGGGCAGCTAGTAGTTTTGGTCTGCAGATATTTCTTTTCACAGGATCCTGGATTACGGCTAGAGCAATATTCGGAAAGCTTTGTATCCATGTATTTCTTTTAGTTGTGGTAGTTAATGTTTTGCACTGCACATTATATTCATGTATTATATTTCCATTGTTTTATAATTTAAATATCTGATATTTTTCCACTGTATATTTTTTATTTGTACTCTGATATCTTGTACTCTGATGAAATTGTCGTAATAGCAATGAAATGTTCTCCTGTTTTTGTTCTGATGAGTCGTGTTCTCAAAGCAATCCATCTTCTTGTTTGGTTCTGATCGGCTGGGAAGTTTGGGTCGTTTCAAAAGAAGAGGCTTTTCAGCTTGTAAACACTTGATTTAGAAAGTGTCATTTCCTTGGTTAGTGTTTATTTACTATTATATTTAAAAAAAATATGAGTTATTTTTTAAGCTCTGATATATTATCTTTTCCTATTTCCGTGATACCAAATACCTAACACGAATTTCTGTGGACTTGGTTTTTGAATTTTGCAAAAAGTTTGGGCCCGTTGGGATTCACATTGCGACATTTAGTATCGGTGCTTAGATGTAGTGGTCCTAAATAGATAATGAGTGAATGCATTTATATTTATAAAATGTAAATATATTATATATACCTAGATTCATAAAGAAAACCCATATTTGAATGAAATAACATATGGAAAGTTTTTAGGACATAGTTTTGTACATCAAGGTTAGGATTAGGAAATCCAAGAATAGTATGACATAGAGTGACCATGGAATAGGATGTACAATAAGCTTGGTAATAAGATAGGTATCTGGAAATAAGGAAATTATTTCAGATTTGTAGGTAAGACAGTGATACCTTAGGAATAAAGATAGAAAATGGATTAGGCATATATGTTGTGAATGGATAGTAAACGCAAATTTTAGTATAAAAATGGATAGTCATGGAAAATTGGCATGAAGAGCAACTGAAGCGAGAAAATAACTATTTGGAAAATAGGTCAGGTAAGAAACTTGAGAACCAACGTTGATCTAGCCCCATAATTTGATGTTTAAACTTAAAAAAATTTCTAAAGTTTTCAAGTTTTAAATTTAAAATCTACAATTTTAAAATATTAATTGATTTAAAGGAAAACATTTCCAGAGTGTGTTTTTATGGAATTAGACAATATAAGTGGAAAGGGATGATAGAATTTTTGGAAGTAATTCTAGAAAACAGCATTCTATTGAATCAGAAAGAAGTTGGAATAAATTATGTATTTTATAGAAGAAGGTTTAGAGCAGTGTAATTAAAATTTTAGACGATTACATGAATTTAGTATGAATAGAAAAAGAAATTTTCACAACTAGAATGGATTGTGACATATTTTAATTCGTTGGGACAAGAGAATTGTAAGATGAGTTTCTATGAATTGACAAATTTGTAAGTAAAACTATTATGTTAAAGCAATAAGGAATGCATAGTGAAAGAGGTGTACAAAATATAGGGAAAGCACTATATTTTGTGCTACCTATTTCAATAAAGAAACTAAAGAAAAAAATTGATAAGTAACTTCAATGTATTAAAGTGCATAAACTTTAGAAAAGAGGTAGTAATGAATAAACCATGGTAAATGGATAAGAAGTAGTTAGTTCTACCTACTTTGGTTTTTAACTTTTAAGAATGGTTTTGAAAAATAAATTTCTGTAAAAATTGGGGGTTTAGCATAATGGATAAACTTTTGAAAATAATACCAATAACAAACACCAAACCAGACTTGTAAGTACAGAGTAGATGGGAATTAGCTCTTTGGTAAGACTGTGAAGGGAATGGAAACAAAAAATTCCCGTGTTGTGCATAGAACACTAGGTAGAGCCTAGAAGGATTATCTTGGTAAGGGTAGACCATAAAACTTGGGTAGTAGTTGTAGAAAGCTTTAAGTGTCAAATTAAGAAAGGAAAGCAAGAAGTGGTGAACACTCAAAAGGCATAGAAAGTTATACAAGGATCAAGAAAAAGGAAATTTAGGAAGGATGTATTTTAAGTAGCTGTTCGAATATGAAAAGAATTAAAGGTAATTTCAGATCCGTATATTTTATGTGAAAATGGTGGAAAAAGAGAGATTTCACATAAATATAGATTTAATAAAGAATGCAGGCTAAATTCACATGAGAATTGAGTCCACATGTAAATCTATAATAAAATGACAATAAATTTATAAGAAGAGCTTAAAACTTGATAAAAAAAGGATATAAACTGAAAATGAGCAAGCATTGGTTCTTACAAACAAACAATGACACATGTTATAATCGAGAAAATATTAAATATCTATTAATATGGTATCACTTCATGGCGAAGTAATAACTAGACCAATTATGATATTTGAGACATAATCATGGGGACTGGGGAAATAGGTAAGGTTCAGTCATGGGGACTAGAGGAGGAGCCCAACTACATTTTTGGGTTTGAGGGGCCCAATAGAAGATAGAGATTATCTGGTGATAAATAGGCCCCAAGAGAATGAAGTGTGAGAAGCCTTTGGGAGAGGTTTCTAAACTGTCATGAAGGCAGTTTCCAAGCTAAATCCAAGTTCAATATTTCATAAAATAGGACTTGTCTTTTCTTTTCATTTAGTAGTATGTGCCTGTACATAAGTGTTATGTACTTGTTAATGTAGGAATTAGTGTTATTAGCGAACTATTCTTTTTCTATATTTCTGTAATGATCACTCAAAAAGAAAATAGACAATGGGCTTTACTAGTACGAGGGTAACAAAAGAAAAGGGTAAATTAAAAAGAAAACAAAAATTATAAGTATAAATGTAAAAAGTAGTTATAGTTATAAGAAATGAGAAACTTGAAGAGAAAATGAAATTCTACCATACGAAGTTCGAAGAATTTAAAAAGACAATTTTTCTTATGCAAACTATATTTTAAGAAAAAAGATTTTTGGTACAAGCACTGAGAAAATTTTCAAGTACAGAGAAAAAGGTTTGGTAAATGTAAAGCAGAAAATGTACAGTTTAACATTTTCTACCTTTTTCTAGCATAAGAAATCGAGTTTGGAAAATTAAATTTCTTTGGAATTTGTAAGCCAAAACTTGTATGGTAGAGTTTTGGATGCAAAATTGATTGAATTATGCTTTTATTCTGTAGAATCTGGGAAAAAATAAAAAAAACTATTTTTATTTTTAAATTATTATATTCATGCAAAATTGCAAGTATATTTAGGATGTTTGCATCATGTTTAGAAAAGAAGTTTTAAAGAAAAGTGCATTTATATGAGGTACTGCTAAGAAATTCATGTATATTCATATATTTCATGAGGTGATACACTTTTCATAATAACATGGATGGTTGCAAAAATTGAATGTACGCTAATTGGATGTGATTATATAAGTAAATGTGAGGTAATACGTGGTTCGCCCTTGTCAAATTTCGAGGATGAAATTCTCAGAAGATAGGAGAATGTAATACTCTGCATTTTTCAAAATAAATAAAAAATATAATTTGATGAACGAAGAAAAATAAGTTTTTGTGGGAATTGTCATAAAATGGCCTCGAAACTAATACCATTGTGTTCGTGATGATTTCTGTTTAATTTACATATATAATATGTTCCAATCGGAGTTTGTACACGGAAAAGTTATTAACGTTCAAAGTCCCGTGTTGGAAAAAAAATTGTATGTGTAAATGAACGCGTATATACATATATATATATTAAATATATATAAACGTGTGAATTCCAGAAATAAACCATATTTGAATTTGAAACATTGAACGTGCATAATAAATGAATTAAATGAAAAGTAATCTTTATGTAAGCATAACATTACAGAGATATAAATAGAATCTATTAATATGTTAATGTTATACAAAAGTAACATTATAAAATAATAAATACTATTAAATAAATGTTAAAGTTATATAAATGTAATGTTACAAAATAGTCAATGAAAGTCAAATAAACAGTATGCATAAGGTTATAAAGTAATAAATGTAATGCATCTTCAAGAATTATAATATGTTTGCAAACGCATATGTATTTATTATATATATATACATATATATTGTGTGTGTGTGTGTATGAATTGTAGAAGTAATGCATGTTTGAATATGAAAAGCTAATGTGTGTCATAAACAGAATTAAATCAGGAATTCACGGAAATTTATTAGTATTGACATGTTAATAAACAATGTTACTAAAAAATTAATACGCATAAAATAAATATAGCAAGCCATGTCAATACAACGTGTTTGCCCCCGTACGGGTCAACCCTCGACATATTGGGTCAACATAGGAGTTTTAAGGGTCGACACATATGCAATTTATTTAATGCGTAGTACGAATTGTCATACATACGGATTTCGATCGTTTTAAAACGATTGGACAACGTAGCTTTGGAACTCTATAAACAAACCTATAAAGTTAGTCTTAAACCCATATTTTCTAAATAGGCATGGAAGTTCTACCACTTTTTCTTTCGTGTCCAATTCTATAAAAGATTATATATTTTTGATTTCTGATTTGTAAATTAGAGGCAGAAATTATAGATCTAGCAAGAAGATGTTCAAATGAAACAATCTGTATGAGGCAGGTTTTATAGATCTGGTTTTCTAGTTAGTTTATTTATTTAACCCTAGATTTATTAATCCGTGTGAATTTCAGTTTGTGGATCCAGATTGGGTTACAAAAGTGAAGGTTAAGGATAACATAACTGGATTCGAATCAGATCTGGAACTTGGAGTGCTTTTTACAGGGTAGTGGATTTAGATCATTTATCTTTTGGATAGTGGTATGTAATATCATTTGATTCCCATTGAAATTATATAATTTACATTGTCGTACTTGGACAAAATTACGGTGATTTATGTATGCAATTTATTTGTATCCAAAGTGTAAACCTTAATATTTAAAAATTATATTCTTATGGAACAAAATCCAAATGAGTATAAATAACGTTGGGCTTAAAAATTGTAGAGAAAGGCATAAGCCTAAAAGTGAAAATTTTATAGTATAAAAGTCAAACATACAGAATGGATTAAAAAGGGGAATTTAATATATAAACAAAATTTGAAGTTAGTGAGAGCTTAGTTGGTTAGTTGGGAAAAAGAGTATATTCCCATAATTTAATATGGTAAACTAATTACACGATTAAAGGTAAAGAATGTGGGGTTAGTGCAAAATTGGGATGTTACTATAATTTGCACTATTTAGCAATTAAAATAAAATAGTAAGAGAAATATCTTGTAATTGTGGATTACTTCTTCTATTTCTTTATACTAAAATATGGAAATAGATTTGTAATGTTTCTGTAACCAACCAATCAGAATGTGACAAACTTCCTAGGATAAAACTTACAATGATAGTAAACGGAGAAAGAACGTAACAAACAAGAGTCGAAAAAAGAAACAACGAAAATAATCAAGTTAAACACTTGAGAGACATGGAAAAAGAGTAAACGAGTAATGTGATTAAGACTACCATTGTGATGCACACAATAAGAAATAAAATAACTATTATGATAAATGATTTATGAAAAGTAGGCACCTTTTCAGCTGAGATCATCATAAAATGTAAGAAAGTTATAGTGAATGGAGTATCATAATAAAGAAATAAAAACATATTAAAAGAAAGATAATATAAACCAAACGCGTAAGAAAATATTAGACGTAGGTTCTAACAAAAAGGTGAGATGCATTTGGAGAAGTCCAAAGGGAATCTACATGTAGGTCTAATGAAGTGGACCATAGCAGATCGCTCAGAGTACGTTGATCTCACAAACATTTTAGCAGTGTTTCCATGCAGTCGAGGATTGATGATCGTAGATCTGGGATTGATATCGAGCACATTACGCTAGAGAAGGAAGTTGAGGCTTCAAACGAGACATGGAGGATACCCCATGACGGACCTTTGATGTAGGCATAGTAGAGTAGTCCATTGGAGGTAGGTCTGTAATGTCCATCAAGAGTGTATGACTTGACTGTATTTATATTGGAGGCCTAACGGGACTGCTCTTTGAAAGAAGTTAAAAGATTAGTTAGTAATTTAAGGGTTCTTGAGGCTGCCTGGAGCTAGCTCAGTGGTCAGGACCCTTAAGGATAGTAGTTGTTCGGTTAACAATCATCGTCAATCGATAGCGAGCACAGGTAAGATTTGGGTTTTACCAAAAGGCAGGTGATCTTTCACTATCAAGATGTTGGATAAGGTGGCAACGCCATTTGGTTGCTTAGTTTTCTTGTTATAGTACAAGGCCTTAACCCATTAGAAAGTCTTCCACATAGTTGGGGGTGGCTGGATGGGGGTCATAACCATGTTGAGAAGAGATAGACCATGTTAAACATCTGTATTGTATGCCTAGACGTTGTTCTTTACAGATATAGTAAATCCCCGACTGAGTTCCATACGAAGTGATCTCTAGCTGTTCCACTTGTTAGCAGAACTCAGAAGTACAAACATAATGTTTACGTGTAAATCCTTAATGTATGCACTGGGTGGTATATGACGGATGTCCGAGCATTGGAGCAGTCCACTATGGACATAGTTTCATGTTTTCTTACCAAACGAAGGAACATATGTATTGCAATTTTAACTAAGTTTCCCTTTATAGATTTAGTCGTGGAACTCTCTATACGAGTCGGTCGTGTCCTATCAAGATGGATACAAGAGATACTATGGGTAGTATGTAGGGCCGAGATGGTCCAAGGGCATGTTGCTACATATATATTGACTATTAGGTTTGATCTACTTTGGAGTAGCTGCGTACGATTTAAGCATGGACGAGAGAGTAGTGAAACCTAAATGAACCTAATATAACCAAAGTGGAAGTGGAACAGTATATGTAGTGTTATGTTTAAAAGTATATAATACTTCCATTCACCAGAACTTTAGTTCTGACCCTTCCTCATAACAACCCGCGAGGAAGATACAAAGAAGAGGCTTTTCAGTTAGTGACACTTGTTTTAGAAGCTAACATTTCATAGGGGTAAGTGTTTATTTACTATTATATTTTAAACATTTCCATTGTGGGTTATTTGTTGATCTTTGGTATATAGTCTTTACCAATTTGTAGGATACCAAACACCCAACGCGAATTACCATAGACAACAGATTTTAGTATTCTGCAAAAAATATGGGCCCAATAGCATTTGAATTGTTACACCATCTATGACGACCCACAAATCCCCTCCCTCTTAATCGACTATAAACAACACAGCTCTGGCCCAAACGGCAAAAATCCTCGAGTCACTTGGGATTACGACGGATAAGGACTGAACAAAACAAATTTTCCATTATCATTACAATTTTTTTACATCAGAGTACACACATAGCGAAAATAACAACATCAGAATATGCAATGGAAATCATAAACTCAGCGGAAGAAATAAAATGTTTTGGACACAGCTTTAGCTTTAATCCAGCACATACTCTATAAAATATCTACAAAGCAAAACTACTAGACTACCCGTGTGGAAAATACGGGCACTCAGAGTTTAGGGAAAACAATAAACACTAAGTCAGTCATGGGACTAGTGTGAGAACTAAAATAGTTATTAATTGTAACGTCCCGCATTTTTATCGGTTTGTATTTGAATATTTAAATCAGTTTAAATATTGAATTCGTAATATAAGTGGATTTATATATTAATAAAAATGAAGTTGAACATATAAAAAAAATATTAAATATAATCGAGCCTGTAATATCGCGGCAGTTCGTAATTTAATGTTATAAACTTCAACTGAGTGTACAGGATCCGTTACAAGTCGGATTTGCTCGAAAAAAGAAACGTTCGAATCAATTGAACTGTATTTTTCTAATGAAAGTGGAAAATGGAGATTTGGTCGTATAGATTGTAAGTTATGTCCAAATTAAATATTCAGAAAAGCAGCAGCATATTCGTTTTTGGCAATAATGGTTATTTAAATATATTTAAATATCGGATTCGAATTTAGACTAGATTCTTTTGAGATGTAGTGATAATTTAATTTTTAGAATTTTACTATAATTTTTAATTAATTAAATACGCAACTTTTTATTTGGAGTATTTTGCACCTTATATCAATATTTTGAGGTTTCGCAATATAAGTTAACCTACCGATATTATTATATTTTTGGGATCGTGGCACCTTGCTAGACACGGCTGTATTTTTATTTTTGTCCATAGCAGTGTGTATATGAACGGAATTGTTCATTGCGGGATATGCTAAACTTTATAAACTAAAACCAAAACAAAACAATGTATACATTGCGCCCAATACATTATGTTTTAAATCATTCCTATAGCATACTTAAATATCTAAATTATCTATTCACATGATTGAAATTTGCTTTACATAATTATTATTGTAGACGCCCGGTATTAGCCATGATTAGCCAATGTTACTAAAGTTCTTATTTTCAAAAGATCTGCGGAAATCAAAGGCATTTATTTGGACCATACATTTTCCATTCCCATGCTTGAAACAGTAGAAACAAGCTAATACAAATCTTTATCGCGCATAGTGTTATACGTTGGAAATTCAACCTAGCCTAAACTAATACAGACCATAACCTACCTCTAATTGGTCAACACTAAGGAACAGAAATGCCCATACCTATCAAAAGTTTTCTATGTATAATGTCTTTTCAAAGTCCCTTCCCATGTTGAAAGGAATCACGGTAAGGTGATCAATATTCAAATAGTGTGGCTTGACTATTGGTACCCTTTGTTCACATTATAACCCAAGTTTTCGTTTATTATAAAACCCAGCAAGCAACGATTTCCACTTTTGTTCATTTCCTTGGACTCCTCCAATTTATAATCAAAAGCCATGTTGTTTCCTCATTCTCAAAACCACAGCTCCCAAGAATCGAAAATAAAAATAAGAAGAAAAAGGAAAGAAGAGACCTTACCTCTTAAGCAAACGTGGTAACAATGAAGTACTGGGGGCATTAAAAAAAACAACTGTATAAAGCCATTCCTCTATACCATACTGTTATGGCCTACAACCTATTTCTTACAAATGAAGACTCCATATCCTATATATATATATATATATATATACCCAGCAAGACCATTCGCTACTTCAGTAATAAACCATTCTGATCCCCCAGAAAACGATTAAAAATAAAATACAACACAAGAGTAGTTCGATCCATTGGCCTCAGAAGACGCGAGCCTCTACCTCAAATAATGTTTTTCCAATTTGA
Organism: Allium sativum; assembly: GCA_030737875.1. Classification (NCBI taxonomy): domain Eukaryota; kingdom Viridiplantae; phylum Streptophyta; class Magnoliopsida; order Asparagales; family Amaryllidaceae; genus Allium; species Allium sativum. Next base: position 13,511,879 of record JASFAX010000033.1, read on the forward strand.
TCATTTTTCCTCTGGAGTTCGAACACAGCAACAACTAGGGGATGGTAAAATGCAATGAAGATGGGGGCGACGCAGGCATGTAAAGGCGAGTAGCAGGGGTTTGGTGAAGAGAAAGTGAAGGGGGATAGTGACGAGGGAATTGATGGAAATGGTGTAGTTTGAGTTCGACATTGGAATCAGGGAAAGGTGGGGCGTCGGTGGGCCAGTTCCGATGAAGTATAGTGGCTAAAGATGTCGCACCATTTACTGGTGCTCGAGAAGACTGTTGATCAGGCCGTGATCTTGGAAGTGCCATGGAGGTTCTAATGATGATGAATATGTGTATTTGGAGGTGCTGAATTAGATAGTGAAGTGGGATGTTGTTTTCATGAAGAAAGGGAGGAATCGGCCATGGCCTTATTGAGCGGGACGTGATGATGGTTTGAGAACGGTGGCTGATGAAGGGTTTAAAGTTGGGAAACCATGAGATAATTGCGGTTTCTTTTAACCGGAAAAGGGGTTTCTCTTTACGCTAGTATGACCTGCAAATATGGAGTTTGGATACAGCGTTGAAGGGTGAGTGGGTGCAATGTGTATTTGTTGGAGTTTGGCGTTCCAATGGGTACTGGAGGAGGGTTATAATGTGCGGAAAGAGGAATTAGCATGCAAGTCTGAAGTTGAAGGAGGGAGAACGTATATGGTGTAGAGGAAGAAAGGAATTGTAAAGAGATACTGGAGAGATTTTTGGGTGGATGCTTTTCCCATAGGAAACATGGAGCGTAGGTTTATACTACGGTGAAGGTAGAGACTGAGGGGATGCTAACGGCCAAGGTGGCATCTTGTTTGTCAGTTTCAAGGAGGGGCGTGTCAGAAAGTCGGTCAGCGCGGTTGTTTATTACAGGAGTCAGCTTTATTCATGGGGCGGTGGTGGTCATAGTTTGAAGTTTGTTTTACTTTTACTGCGAGGGAAAAAGAGTCATGGGAATAAATCTGTTGATTTCGATATTAAACCCCAAGACATACAAGTGGAAGCTTCATGCATGGACATGTAATAAAGCACTGCGGAAGTCATGTATTGGAGAACTATAGCTGAACCGAAATGTCCTAGAAAAGCAAGTATAAAAAATAAAACTAAAAGGAAATGGGCCGTTCAAATAAATTTGGGTCACAGGCTACACAATGGAACCGGACTGAAATGATGTGGAACAGGCTACAACTTACGGGAAAATAAATTGTCTGATTGGATTAACTAGCGCAAATCGTTATTTAACGGTTAACGCGCCAAGGTGAGTAAATTCACTAACTCTGTTTTATTTTAAAATATTATAATTATATTTTAAAATAATGGTTGAATGCTGCGTAATGGTTGATTAGGTAAATTACAATTAAATTGGTTGAATATCGCCGTATATATACACATCATTGGTTGGGTACTGATTCCATCGATTATATATTCCCTAATATGGAATTAGTGTAAACTGTGTTGACTAACATATGTGGATGCGGAAACCGGTTGGAGGTATCCAACCGGATTCCTCAATATTTATATGTACTGTTTGTTTTATATGCACTGTTTGAACCCAAATGACATTTAAACCCTGTACGGGTTTTGATTAAATCAATAGACGATATCGATTAAAAAAGTGGCAGCAACTGACCATAAATCCATCGTTTGGTTAAGAAATTGGTTGGCCGTCAGGAAAATCAACGAAGTTAATTATAAAAATTATATCTTTATAATTAAAGGGAAGTCTTAATTATAATAGAAGTTCTATTATAAACTAGTTGTTTATATAAAGTGGGATATAGTACAATAGTGCAAGTTTTTATTATAACGATAAATTAACGTTGTTAACCAAGCTTAAACGTGATTATTATATATTACACTATTCCGTAGGAAGGTTGGAAATTCACTATGTTTTCCCCAAAGAAGTGTAAATGAATTATAATGAAATTGGAAATATTTTTCAAATGTAGATAGGGTATAATATCCAAGTGTAGAAAATAAAGAAGTGTGAAAAGGCTAATGTCGGGTTTGAGAAATATCTGGTAAGATATAGAAACTTGAATAATAAGAATGAATGTAAAATAAAAAGGGCCGTGGTTGTGTGATGTTTAGTTGTACATTTAAATGAATGTTTGTTTTTACTTCGATAGTTAGATAACCGACTATCGAAGTGTTTTGGCCATCGTTGTCAATACGGAGAGACTAGTTGGATTTATTATATGAAAACCACTCCGTATAGGCATAAACGCTGTGAATTATGTTATGTTGGAGAAGATTGTAGACGGAGTGAAATGCAAGGGTCATTCTGTTCCAAAATGGTGTTTTCTGTTTGTCCAGTCCCAGGACAACTTGTATGGACGAGTGTCTAACAGAGTATACCTAACTAATCATGTATGATTGATCTCTTAAAGGTATTACATCTAGTGGCGGAGGAATTCGTTCCTCTTAGCTTTTTATACCCGTGATATTTTTGGAAATTGATTAGTGAATTGACGGATTTGACGATGTGGCATTTAAACTGAATGGTGATCAGATGTTTTGAAGATAGACGTAGCCTATATCCTCACAACCAGGAAGTAACAAAAGTTGGGCTAGGCAGCATGGCTAGTTGGGTCATACCTAAGCAGGGTGTATTGTCACCGATCTAGAGAAAAATCATATTTGTTCTACTTTTCGACTCTGTATCTTTGGATGACGGTTGGATGGTCAACAACCGTGGGTGATAATATATTCTCTATGCTCAAGCTAAATGAGTGGGCGGTCATGTGTGGCCGGGTTGCAAGACGTTCTTGTTGAACCCAGGTGTATACCCTCTATAGTACACTGATCGGAAGGTGCTCCCATACCTTGTCTGTTGGAATCCAGTCTCCAATAAGCACCCTGCATTTTATGATTTTATACTATATATATGGAGCGTGAGATGCAAGAGTTCTGCTATTTGGTTATTTACTTGATTAGACATTATTATAATATCACCGGATTTTGATATCAAAATGATTTGGGTTAAAGTAAGGTAAAAACCGTTCGTGTTTATGTGTGGGCGGGTCTTACTATTCTCTTTTTGTTTCAAAAGGATTTCAAAGTTAAGCAGCATGGTTGGAATTTATTCACACCAGTCCCATGATAGACCCAGAGTTTATTTTGTTTCTGTTTCCCCTAAACTCTTGGGTGCCCAAATTTTTACGGTCAGTCAAGTGTTTCAGGCTTTACAGATACACTTGGAGGAGCAAAAAGCAGAATAATTCACCACTAGTATTTAGAGATTGTTTCCATTGTGATATGATGTATTGTACTCTGATAATGGTATGTATATACAATACAGTTTTGTATTTCAAAGTTATGTTATATATTACATTTTATTCGTTCCGCTGTGAGTTTCTTGTTTACTCTGATTTTGTTCAGTTATATTCTTCTTCTTCTACTCTATTAGTTCTACCTTATCTATCTCACCCTCTAACTTCTTTCTATTAATGATCTGAACTTTCGTGCACTTTGAGTTGAATGTGTAGGATATTAGTCAGCTCAAATTGGTATGTATTTTCGGACCTTTACAATTGGTATCAGAGCTGAAGGTTAAGTATTACCTTGGCTCTGTGGCGTAACTAAATAGAGATGGAGTTAGTAATACTCTAGATTGAGTTTAAGTGTATATATATATGAGCGCGTATTTGAAAACTGATATAAAAACCGTTTTGTATTGTGTTGGTTGGTTTGTCAAGCGGTTTGTGAATTCTGGTCGATACGGTAGTGCAAACTGTATCGATAGGTATTTCTGAACTCTTGAACAAAGTTATTCGACACAATATTGTTTTAAAAGCTAGATAAATGAAATAATTTTATCCAAATTATATTTTGATATAAAGAAGTATATATCTTGATATTATTATAATATACTGGGTGTGTGATCATTATTATAATCAAATAAGATCATAATTAAGTTGGTTATGTAAATAACCAATCGAAATTCATAATATACAAAATCAGATGAATTAAATTTGAGGTTAAACTAGAATTGGAAATTAAAACTCTAAAACCAGAAAAGGGGTGGTAAATGGATGTTGAATTAAGAATATGGAAATTTAAAATCTTGGGAGAATTTAGAAACATTTTCCAAGTATTTTAAAAGGACATTTTAATGTAATTTCAAAATGAAGTATTTGAAATTGAGTTTTGAAAATGATATAGTATTGAACTCACTTCGATCGCTGGAAAATAAATTCCGATGATGACTGTGCAGCATCATCGGTGTTCATTTTTGAGTTTCTGAGTGGCGGATTCCTACCAAAGATTTTGTTTTGAAATAAGTTGTTCGAAAATTCAAATGTTTTGAATTGCTATGTTATGAATATATATATATATATATATTATTTCAAACTGATTTGAAATAAAAACCTCAGGAATTTGAATTATGAAATTTAAAATTTACTTATGAAGTAAATAAATAAAAATTTGACTAAGTTGAATAAAATTGGAGTCGAATTGAAACAAAGTAAGTGGAAATCATATTGGAATAGAATTAAACTTGGTGAAGTAGGAGAATTTGTGAAATGAGATATTGGATTGGAACTAAGTTTGGTTATGGAATTGGATTGTTGAGCAATAATTTGGAGTTGAGATTAGAATTGGAGATTGAGTTGAAATTTGGCTTGGAAAAAGCAAAGATCGGTTTGAGGATGGATTGATGGGAGATCAACCAAAGATGCTTAGATATCTGCTATAGTGATAGAAAATGGAAGAGATAGAGTTAAATGCCCAACAAAAAGGTACAAGTTTACATTATATTCGGATATGAGATTTATGAGCTATTTTTGGAAAGCCGCTTGGCTGTTTTATTTTCTTTTGGGGTTGAGATGGCCCAGAAAGGCGAGCTGTAGTAGTACCGGTTGATCCATGCAGAGAAGATGCTGGCAAAATTCTCTGAAAATTTAAGCTATTAGGAAATTTTCAGAATTTCTGAAAGTATTCATTAATAAAAAGGAAATTAATATTTTAATTAAATTTAATTGGTTCTGTTGAAAACTGAATTTAAGAAATTAAATAAAAGATTTTAATCTGGTTATAATAAGATTCGTAACATTTTCCTACCTTATTAATTTCGGGGACGAAATTCTTTTAAAGGGGAAGGAATGTAACGTCCCGCATTATTATCAGTTTGAATTTGAATATTTAAATCGGTTTATATATTGAATTCGTAATATAAGTGGATTTATATATTAATAAAAACAAATTTGAACGTATAAAAATATATATTAAATATAACCGAGCCCGTAATATCGCGGTAGTTCGTAATTTAACGTTCTGAACTTCAACTAAGTGTACAGGATCCGTTACAAGTCGGATTTGCACGAAAAATGAAACGTGTGAATCTATTGAACTGTATTTTTCTAACGGAAGTGGAAATTGGAGATTTCATCGTATAGATTGTAAGTTATGTCCAAATTAAATATTCAGAAAAGCAGCGGCATTTTCGTTTTTGGCCATAACGGTTATTTAAATATATTTAAATATCGAATTCGAATTTAAACTAGATTCTTTTGAGACATAGTGATAATTTAATTGTTAGAATTTTACTGTAATTTTTAATTAATTAAATACGCAACTTTTTATTTGGAGTATTTTGCACCCTATATCAATATTTTGGGGTTTCGCAATATAAGTTAACCTACCGATATTATTATGTTTTTGGGATCGTGGCACCTTGCTAGACACGGCTGTAATTCTTTTTTGTCCATAGCAGTGTGTATATGAACGGAATTGTTCGTTGCGGGGTACGTTAAACTTTATAAACTAAAACCAAAACAAAACAATGTATACATTGCGCCCAATACATTATTTTTTAAATCATTCCTTTAGCATACTTAAATATCTAAATTATCAATTCACATGATTGAAATTTGCTTTACATAATTATTATTGTAGACAACCAGTGTTAGGTATGATTAGCCAACGTTACTTAAGTTCATTATTTTCAAAGATCTGCGGAAATCAAGGGCATTTATTTGGACCATACCTTTTCCATTCCCATGCTTGAAACAGTGGAGATAAGCTAATACAAAACTTTATCGCACACAGTGTTATACGTTGGAAATTCAACCTAGCCTAAACTAATACAGACCATAACCTACCTCTAATTGGTCAACACTAAGGAACAAAAATGCCCATACCTATCAATAGTGTGCTATGTCTATTTTCTTTTCAAAGTCCCTCCCCATGTTGAAAGGAATCACGGTAAGGTGATCAATATTCAAATAGTGTGGCTTGACTATTGGTACACTTTGTTCACATTATAGCCCAAGTTTTCGTTTGTTATAAAACCCAGCAAGCAACGATTTCCACTTTTGTTCATTTCCTTGGACTCCTCCAATTTATAATCAAAAGCCACGTTGTTTCCTTGTTCTCAAAACCACGGCTCCTAAGAATCGAAAATAAAAAGAAAAAAGAAAAAGGAAAGAAGAGACCTTACCTCTTAAGCAAACGTGGTAACAATGAAGTACTGGGGCCATTAAAGAAAACAACTGTATAAAGCCATTCCCTTATACCCTACTGTTATGGCCTACAACATATTTCTTGCCAATGAGGACTCCATATCCTATATATATATATATATACACACATATTTATACCCAGCAAGATCATTCGCTACTTCAGTAATAAACCATTCTGATCCCCCAGAAAAGGATTAAAAATAAAATACAACAAGAGAGCAGTTCGATCCATTGGCCTTAGAAGACACGAGCCTCTACCTCACATAATGTTTCTCCAATTCGATCATTTTTCCTCTGGAGTTCGAACACAGCAGCAACCAGGGGATGGTAAAATGAAATGAAGATGGGGCGACGCAAGCATGTAAAGGCGAGTAGCAGGGGTTTGGTGAAGAGAAAGTGAAGGGGGATTGTGAAGGGGGACAGTGATGAGGGAATTGATGGAAATGGTGTAATTTGAGTTCGACATCGGAATCAAGGAAAGGAGGGGCATCGGTGGGCCAGTTCCGATGAAGTATAGTGGCTAAAGATGCCATACAATTTACTGGTGCGCGAGAAGACTGTTGATCAGGCTGTGATCTTGGAAGTGCCATGGAGGTTCTAATGATGATGATGAATATGTGTATTTGGAGTTGCTGAATTAGATAGTGAAGTGGGATGTTGTTTTCATGAAGAAAGGGAAGAATCGGCCATGGCCTTATTGAGCCGGACGTGATAATGGTTTGAGAACGGTGGCTGACGTAGGGTTTAAAGTTGGGAAACCATGAGATAATTGCGGTTTCTTTTTATCAGAAAAGGGGTTTCTCTTTGCGCTAAATGACGTGTAAATATGGAGTTTGGATACAGCGTTGAAGGGTGAGTGGGTGCATTGTGTATTTGTTGGAGTTTGGCGTTCCAATGGGTACTGGAGAAGGGTTATAATGCGCGGCAAGAGGAATTAGCGTGCAAGTCTGAAGTTGAAGGAGGGAGAATGTATATGGTGTAGAGGAAGAAAGGAATTGTAAAGAAATACTGGAGAGATTTCAGGGTTGATGCGTTTCCCAAAGGAAACATGGAGCATGGGTTTGTGCTACGGTGAAGATAGAGACTGAGGGGATGCTAACGGCCAAGGTGGCGTCTTGTTTGTCAGTTCCAAGGAGGGGCATGTCAGAAAGTCGGTCAGCGCGGTTGTTTATTACAGGAGTCAGCTTTATTCATGTGGCAGTGATGGTCATAGTTTGAAGTTTGTTTTACTTTTACTGCGAGGGAAAAAGAATCATGGGAATAAATCTGTTGATTTCGATATTAAACCCCAAGACGTACAAGTGGAAGCTTCATGCATGGATGTGTAATAAAACACTGCGGAAGTCATGTATTGGAGAACTATAGATGAATCGAAATGTGTCAGAAAAGCAAGTATAAAAAATAAAGCTAAAAGGAAATGGGGCATTCAAATAAATTTGGGTCACAGACTACACAATGGAACTAGTCTGGAACGATGTGTAACAGGCTACAACTTACGGGAAAATAAAACATCTGATTGGATTAACTGACGCAAATCATTATTTAACGGTTAACGCGCCAAGGTGAGTAAATTCGCTAACTCTATTTTATTTTAAAATATTATAATTATATTTTAAAATAATGGTTGAATGCTGCGTAATGGTTGATTAGGTAAATTACAATTAAATTGGTTGAATATCGCTGTATATATACACATCATTGGTTGGGTAGTGATTCCATCGATTATATATTCCCTAATATGGAATTAGTGTAAATTGTGTTGACTAACATCTATGGGTGCGGAAACCGGTTGGAGGAATCCAACCGGATTCCTCAATATTTATATGTACTGTTTGTTTTATATGCACTGTTTGAACCCAAATGACATTTAAACCTTGTACGGGTATTGATTAAATCAATAGACGATATCGATTAAAAAATTGGCAGCAACTGACCACAAATCCATCGTTTGGTTAAGAAATTGGTTGGCTGTCAGGCAAATCAATGAAGTTAATTATAAAAATTATACCTTTATAATTAAAGGGAAGTTTTAATTATAATAGAAGTTCTATTATAAACTAGTTGTTTTTATAAAGTGGGATATAGTAGCATAGTGCAAGTTTTTACTATAACGACAAATTAACGTTGTTAACTAAGCTTAAACGTGATTATTATATATTACACTATTCCGTAGAAAGGTTGGAAGTTCATTATGTTTTCCCCGAAGAAGTGCAAATGAATTATAATGAAATTGGAAATATTTTTCAAATGTAGATAGGGTATAATATCCAAGTGTAGAAAATAAAGAAGTGTGAATGTAATAACCCGGAAATCCGAGCTAATTTAAATTTTTTATTTTGGCAATTTTAGTGAATTTTGAATATTTAAAATGAATTATTTTAAATAATATCGACAAGAAATTGATTTTGAATAGAATTCGAACGTATATATTTATATATGTCGTCGTTAGAATATATATATTTATTTTTAATTATAAAAGGAATTGAAAATGGCGCGGTAGTTCGATAATTCGATTTCAAAATTCAAATGAATGTATAGGATTCAAAATAAACCGGATTTTAGTGAAACCAAAAATATTTGAATCTAATTGATAATATCTTCCCAACGAATCAGAAAAATTGACATTTCATAGCGGGGATCAAAAGTTATGTCCAGTTGAAATTTCAGTATAGTCGCTATGGAATTCTAGCCCTTAAAAATAGAAATTTTGCAAATGACCTCGGTTTTTGACGAAACCACTTTTGTTGGATCCGTGATGTCTAGTTATTGCTAGGTTTCAAAATTCGTAATTTTTCGAATCAATATGTGAGCGTGGCAGAGGAAAACGCGTTTGACCAGTTTAAGTTGATTTTAATCGACTGGAAAATGGCCATTTTTCAAACGGTCTCAGAATCTGACGAAATTAGTTTTGTTAGGACCGTATCATCAATACGAAGCTAGAAAATATTTTTTGAGGATTTTTCGAGTTAGTATGTGGCCCCGGTAAATAGAAATGCGCATTCAAATTCAATATATAGAGTTATATGTTGATTTTGATGAAAACTGATCGAAACGATCGAATCAGCCTATGTAACATATCCCATTGTGTTTGGAATGGAGGTAAAACACTAAGGACGACAGTCGGTGGGTCTCGTTTCGAGTTCGAACAAAAAAGGTAACTTTTAGGGGAATTAAAAATTAATTAAATTATATAATATAACCATCCCCCCTTTCTTTCTCTCTCTCCTCACTCAGATCCAACACAAAAAAAAACCCGATCCTCCCTCCCTCCATTGACCTGTCGCCCTTCCATCCTCTACCTACCGCCGCCGCAAATCGCCACCGCTCCCCCCTTCTTCTCCGACCGCTCCACCTTTCAACCTCCTCCTCCTCTTGTCGCGTCAGCGCCCCCTCTCCTCTAATCTCACGCCCAAACCCGAAGAACCCCTCTTGAGCTCGATTTCCGGCGCCCCCTGGCCCAGCGCCGTCGCACCTCAAGCCGCGCACCCCCCTCCTCGGCCTCCACTCCACGCCAACAGCAACCCCTCAGCCTCTTCTTCCTCCGATCCCTTTTTCTTTTCTCTTGATCGAAAACCTAGCAATGTAAGTCCTCCAAATTTTTCTTATTTTATTAATTCATTGCGGTTGTTTGGATAGTAAAATGCTCAAAGATGGAGCCACAGTAAAGAAGTGCTTGACGGAGCTAACTACCAGATTCTTGGGAATAGTTAGAGATTGGTACGTCTATTTGGGAGAATACAGAAGAATGCTCTTCTGCAACAGTCCAAATCAAGGTGCCAAACGACTCCGTCGATAAGAGCTCTTGGGAGTCATCAGCCTGTTATCCCCGGAAGAAAAACGGGATTCTCTTCCGATTCAGAAAAAAGAAAAAATGATTCCGTATTTATAGAAGCTTTCATTTTCGTGGCAGGGGAATCATTCAACCACGGAGAGCCAACTAGAGAGAAGGAAATCTTCTTTCTCAACGGAAGGAGCCCTCTTCTTGCTTTCTTTCACGACTTGTAGACTTTGTACCAAATTAATATACTGAGGTCGCCTTAGGCTTCGCTTTCCTTGACTTTAGAGGGGAATAGTTTCCGATGAACTACTCCCTTTTAATTTGTTTAGTAAAGTATGATTTCTTTGCATTAAAAATATATGATTTTTAAAACTGAAAAATATACGATTTTTATGTGGTAAAAATATAGTTTTTATTATAGTAGAAGATTAAAAATATAATTTTTATTATGTAAGAGAAATGAAAATATAATTTTTGTTATATTGAAGAAAAGTTTGAATCTTTAAAGAGAGTTAAGATTTTTATTGATATAAAGTTACGATTTTTAATTATATAAAAAATTCGATTTTTAGTTAGAAAAATCTGATTTTTATATGCATAGATTAGAAATAAAAATACAATTTTAATAGAAATTAAAGGATTTGATTTTGTTCAATAAAAGATTTAATTTTTATAATATAGGCTTCGCCATAAAAATATGAACTTTATTTTTTATCATGAAGGAATGAAAGTAAAAAGATTCGATCTTTATAAAAAAAATATGGTTTTTATATATATGAAGTAGCGATAAAAATTCGATTTTTATATATATGAAGTGGAAATAAAAATATGATTTTTATTTATTGGAATGAAGAGATAAAAATGTGATTTTTATGTATGTAGTGAATGCGGGCAACGAAAGTGACATAAGGCGAGAACGGTGAAGATTTCCTACATATGAAGGGTCGTGGCATTTGGTTTGGCTCTTGGTGAGAACTCCTCACTTTTATTTTGATTTCTAGTTGAAATATATACTAGGATGCATACGGTGTTTAGTAGCACCCGACACCCGTCATCCATAGACCATAGATGACTTGTTTGTTTGATTTTTGTGTTATGAAATTTGATTGTGTGATGTGGAATGAAATAAAATATTTTATAGTGGAAAATATTTTATAGTTAAAAATATGATTTTTAACGTGTATATAAAATAAATATTTATAAACAAATCGGCCGATTTGTTTATATACACTGATTTGACTAATATTGATTGGGACGATAAATTTTACACATCGCCCAACTGCACAAATAAAATTTGTGTTTGTTGATTTGAAACCCCACACGGGTATTGGGATGAGATTTGACGTACACTAATCCCGATTGTTTAGTTGTATGTCAATCGATGGATTGACAGACTGTGTAAGCGTTAATTATTTATATTTAATGCTTATGCAGTTGTGTGGTGCACTCTGGATGATGGTTGATTATTTATCGTTGCTATTATATACATGTGTTGTAGAAAATCCATATAATTAACATTATATGGTAATTGATTGAGCCTCATTCCAATTTGGAAAATAAGAAAATAATTTCATTTGTTGAATAAAAGCCGTGTTGATTAGATTGACGCCATTTTGACATGAATGATATTTATATCGATTTTATTCATTTTATAATGAATATCGAAAGTGATTTCAAAATCTGATATTTTGAAATGAATTGAAATTCGGATTTAAACTGAAATGAATTGAAATTCGAGTTAAACTAAAAAGAATTGAAATTCGAATTGAATTGAATTGAATTGAAATTCCAATCGAATTGAAATTGAATTGAAATCAAATAGAAATGAATTGGATTTCGCGGTATCGCTTCGTTTGGTATCAGAGCTTTGGTTTACAGAGCTCGTTGTAACTACCGAGAATTTCGCTTGATCCAAATCAGTCACTAAACCGATCAAGACCATTCGAAACGGCTGATTGTTTTGAGAACACGACAAATTAGAACGCAGACAAAAGAACATTTCATTGTATATTACAACAATTCCATCAGAATACAAGAATATACAGAGTAAGAATAAATATTACACAGAAAATATCAGAGACTTAAATTACATTTAAATACATCACAGCGGAAAAATAATACAATACACAACTGAAGGAGATATACGGATACAAAGCTTTCCGAATATCATTCCAGCTATAAACCAGGATCCTGTGAATATAAATCTGCAAAACCAAAACTACTAGCTGCCCGTGTCAAAATAAGGGCACCCAGAGTTTAGGTTAAAACAATAAACTCCAGGTCAGTCATGTGACTGGTATGAGAACTAAAACAGTTATAAATCTTTATTTTAAAGTTAGGTAAATCAAGGGACCACGCCGTATAACACGAAACGGGTTTCCTCCCAAGAACACAAGTGCATAAAACAACAGCGCAATGCTAAATAAAGAAAAATGAAGCTATTATAAGACCTAGGTCCTATCACACAATGCAACGCAAGCCGGGGGATAGGGTTTTCCCTTATAATAGCCAAACATGCTTGGTACGTTTAAAACAAATCATTTTGATACTATTATAGTATAAAGTGTCAAAACAACTTCAATCATAAATATCAATCATAGACGGCATAGTATCCCATGCTACTATATCGCCATACTAGGCTCTACAAATAAAACCGCAAAATCACGTATTTGGAAATTGGATTTCCATCTATGAACCGAGGCAAAAGATAGTCCTCTACCGATTCGAGACTGTCTAGCCCGAGCCTCAGGACCCAGACTCAGGTGGGCCCTTGGATCGTCAGGGCCGGTCCATCGATGTGGATCAAAATGCATGAACACTGCGTTTCCCTGCCCTTTGGGGCGTAAATGAGCCAACGAATGACTCCATCGGCTTTACATAGTCACCGATATATCCGAGGCGCCTCGCAACAGCAACTACCACATAAGTCAAACTCGCCAGGGCGTGTAAAACCACTGACGCCACTTCTAGCTAGAAAGAAACGCATGTCCTCCCTGAGGTCCTTCTCCCGTTTTTGGTTCACAACCAGGGTGTGAGGCTCGCGAATCAATGCTACACAAAGCTATGCCACACAGGCTGTGCTTTGATCATCAACCACAAGACTCTGCTTTTCAACAGAAGCCTTGATCATTTGCATCTTAGCATGCCACATAGGCAATTCACGCTATGCAACCGATATCAATCACACAGAATGAAATCCGATGTCAGACACACATCCATTTACAAGTCCGTTCAGGGTCTGAACGAAACCGGGGGAACCATATTCCTCGCATATCCATCGATCTCCAAGTACGTCTGGACGATCACCAACTGATTCCCTCCTCTTGGGTGTACATCCCAATCAAGATCATCAGTAATCACCCAAACGACATGAAGACCTCCGGTCTTCAACCACCGTCTTCATCTTCGACTCATCGTCGAATCAGTTATTCAGAATGGGATAAACCCGGTCTTTCTGAATAACTCGCGTATATAATAAACAAGTGTTACACAAACACAACATACGCCTCATTCCAATTCATCAGTCACTAACCGTAAATTAGTAAGAGAACAACTCCCCAAATATTAACCCCGAAGGCTGAAACCAACATTAATACCCAGGAAACCATTCATCTTAACTAATCTTCAGTTAGTTCCTAAATTTCACATTCTTAGGGATAGGTTCCCATTAATTTTATCAAAGATAAATTCCTTAAATTTATTCTTTAATCTTCTTTTGAATATCAATTCAACTAGTCGGGATTAGCGAACGACACCGAAGTAATCATTTGTTTTATTTCCCAATCCCAACCGATTCATCCCATGAAGTAAAACTGGTCATACTTCATATCTAACACCATGGTGTTATCGGTAAATTCAATTACCATTTCACGTTAAAATCTAATTAAAGATTTAACTATCGCCTGGAGAAAAACTGGTGATACTCCATTCTCGATCTTTTCAATCTAATTAAAGATTCATTAAAACTCCACTTAGTTTTAATCTTTAACTGGGTTAAAGAACCGATGTCATTTAAAACACGGTTCACGATAAACCCCAAAATCACATCACATTTCAATCAGTCCCTAACCGTAAATTAGTAAGAGGACAGTCCCCTAAATATTAACCCCGAAGGCCGAAACCAACATCAGATCAATATCCAAGAAACCATCCAACTTAACTGATCCCCAGTTAGTTTCTGATTTTCTTAACTCCATTGGGTCTAAGAACAGTATTATTGAAGATACCGTTCACGACAAACCCAAATCACATTTGATATTAAATACAAGGCTCTGAATAGAAAATATATCGGCTTATATTCAATATCAAATTCTATGACCAACAAATATCGTATTGGAAATAACGATATTAATATATCTTTCAAATTCCCATAACAATATCTGTTTCATCATGAAATCCAACATCGAAATATTCCAAAGACAATTTCGATTCAAATCCATTCCAACTCAATTATTGGAAATTCTGGTTACCTTTAAAACAATTTCAAATCCAGTTTATTTATTTTAAAAATAAATAGAATTATAATTCTAGTTCGAAACTAGTTCATTTCGATAAGAATCTATTTTTATCTTTTCAAATATGGAGTTTTTCATCCCAATTCTTCATAAATCATTTCTTATGATTTTACACAAATTATTACTATTTTAAATAATCTTATCAAGGCCCGTACAGTCGATTTCCATCAACGACCATCGAACTGCACTTACAGCGACCTTTTCCAAATTTGATTTGGAAATAATTCCAAATCCAACCGTTAGATTTCAAATCTCCAATATTCGTTAGAAAGCTCTTTTCGATACGAACCCAACGGTTCCGGTTTTAGGAGAATCCGACGGTCGGATCTCCCACAATATCCATTCGAAGTCAACAGTCGAAATTCGCGAACTGCCGCGATGCGGCGCGTTCTATTCAGGCCATTATATATATAATATATATATTATATATATTTCGTTGATTTCCTTTTAAAACGTATTTTATAAATCGTTTTAAATTCGTTTTCAAAACGATTTCAACTTCCATCTCAAATTCAAATCAAAACTGAATCTTTCCAATAAAATTTGTTTTAAATTCATTTCAACTCGATTTCAATTCAAATCATTTCAATTCAATTCAATTTAATTCAAATTTCAATTCTTTTTAGTTTAATTCGAATTTCAATTCATTTCAGTTTAAATCCGAATTTCAATTCATTTCAAAATATCAGATTTTGAAATCACTTTCGATATTCATTATAAAATGAATAAAATCGATATAAATATCGTTCATGTCAAAATGGCGTCAATCTAATCAACACGGCTTTTATTCAAGACATGAAATTATTTTCTTATTTTCCAAATTGGAATGAGGCCCAATTAATTACCATATAATGTTAATTATATGGATTTTCTACAACACATGTATATAATAGCAACGATAAATAATCAACCATCATCAAGAGTGCACCACACAACTGCATAAGCATTAAATATAAATAATTAACGCTTACACAGTCTGTCAATCCATCGATTGACATACAACTAAACAATCGGGATTAGTGTACGTCAAATCTCATCCCAATACCCGTGTGGGGTTTCAAATCAACAAACACAGATTTTATTTGTGCAGTTGGGCGATGTGTAAAATTTATCATCCCAATCAATATTAGTCAAATCAGTGTATATAAACAAATCGGCCGATTTGTTTATAAATATTTATTTTATATACACGTTAAAAATCATATTTTTAACTATAAAATATTTTCCACTATAAAATATTTTATTTCATTCCACATCACATAATCAAATTTCACAACACAGAAATCAAACAAACAAGTCATCCATGGTCTGTGGACGACGGGTGTCGGGTGCTACTAAACACCGTCTGCATCCTAGTATATATTTCAACTAGAAATCAAAATAAAAGTGAGGAGTTCTCACCAAGAGCCAAACCAAACGCCACGACCCTTCATATGTAGGAAATCTTCACCGTTCTCGCCTTTTGTCACTTTCGTTGCCCGTATTCACTACATACATAAAAATCACATTTTTATCTCTTCATTCCAATAAATAAAAATCATATTTTATTTCCACTTCATATATATAAAAATCGAATTTTTATCGCTACTTCATATATATAAAAACCATATATATTTTTTTATAAAGATCGAATCTTTTTACTTTCATTCCTTCATGATAAAAAATAAAGTTCATATTTTTATGGCGAAGCCTATATTATAAAAATTAAATCTTTTTAATGAACAAAATCAAATCCTTTAATTTCTATTAAAATTGTATTTTTATTTCTAATCTATGCATATAAAAATCAGATTTTTCTAACTAAAAATCGAATTTTTTATATAATTAAAAATCGTAACTTTATATCAATAAAATTCTAAACTCTCTTTAAAGATTCAAACTTTTCTTCTATATAACAAAAATTATATTTTCATTTTTCTTACATAATAAAAATTATAATTTTAATCTTCTACTATAATAAAAACTATATTTTTACCACATCAAAATCGTATATTTTTCAGTTTTAAAAATCATATATGTTCAATGCAAAGTAATCATACTTTACTAAACAAATTAAAAAGAATTTGGAGGACTTACATTGCTAGGTTTTCGATCAAGAGAAAAGAAAAAGAGATCGGAGGAAGAAGAGGTTGAGGGGTTGCTGTTGGCGTGGAGTGGAGGCCGAGGGTTGGGGGTGTGCGCGGCCTGAGGCGCGACAGCGCTGGGCCAGGGGGCGCTGGAAATCGAGCTCGAGAGGGGTTCTTCGGGTTTGGGCGTGGGATTAGAGGAGAGGGGGGCGCTGACGCGACAAGAGGAGGAGGAGGTTGAGAAGGTGGAGCGGTCGGAGAAGAAGGGGGCGATGGCGATTTGCGGCGGCGGTAGGTGGAGGATGGAAGGGCGACAGGTCAACGGGGGGAGGGAGGATTGGGTTTTTTTTCTTTCTTTCTGCGTTGGATCTGAGTGAGGAGAGAGAGAAAGAAAAAGTGGGGTGGTTATATTATATAATTTAATTAATTTTTAATTCCCCTAAAAGTTACCTTTTTTGTTCGAACTCGAAACGAGACCCACCGACTGTCGTCCCTAGCGTTTTACCCCCATCCCGAACACAATGGGATATGTTACATAGGCTGATTCGATCGTTTCGATCAGTTTTCATCAAAATCAACATATAACTCTATATATTGAATTTGAACGCGCATTTCAATTTACCGGGGCCACATACTAACTCGAAAAATCCTCAAAAAATATTTTCTAGCTTCGTACTGATGATACGGTCCTAACAAAACTAATTTCTTTAGATTCTGAGACCGTTTGAAAAATGGCCATTTTCCAGTCGATTAAAATCAACTGAAACTGGTCAAATGTGCTCTGCCACGCTCACATATTGATTCGAAAAATTACGAATTTTGAAACCTAGCAATAACTAGACATCACAGATCCAACAAAAGTGGTTTCGTCGAAAACAGAGGTCGTTTGCAAAATTTCTATTTTTAAGGGCCAGAATTCCATAGCGACTATTCTGAAATTTCAACAGGACATAACTTTTGATCCCCGCTTTGAAATGTCAATTTTTCTGATTCGTTGGGAAGATATTATCAATTAGATTCAAATATTTTTGGTTTCACTAAAATCTGGTTTATTTTGAATCCTGTACATTCATTTGAATTTTGAAATCGAATTATCGAAATACCGCGCCATTTTCAATTCCTTTTATAATTAAAAATAAATATATATATTCTAACGACGACGTATATAAGTATATACGTTCGAATTCTATTCAAAATAAATTTCTCGTCGATATTATTTAAAATAATTTATTTTAAATATTCAAAATTCACTAAAATTGCCAAAATAAAATTTTTAAATTGGCTCGGATTTCCGGGTTATTACAATCTCCCCCACTTAAAAATTTTTCGTCCCCGAAAAGGAACGAAGCCGAAAGTTGTTTACCAACCAGCTCAACTTTCATTATGGCGTTCGTTCTTCAACTTTTCAGTTTCTAAGAACTTTTCAAATTTTTCAAAAATTTGGCTAACACCCTAATTTTTTGAAAAATTTCGCCATAATCCCCTCCCCCCCTGCATTGGGGACTTCGGGATATTTCATATAGCCTCCCATGGCCTTCTTCAATCCAAAAGAAAAAGAAAAGGCCAAGCGGCTAGTCAATCGGCTCATAAAATCATCAAAAACCCAAGAAATTTGTAAACATGTACCTATTTGTCGGGCAAACAATTTTATTCTTCTGCTCTTGCCTTCTTGCTATGACCTGTTCCGTGTAAGTACATGTATATGCATGCAAATGCAATAAATTTTCAATACAATTCACTATTTGATCAATTTGGCTAAAGGTTCAACATTAATTAATCAAACAATAATCAAACAACACAATCAGCAATCAATTAGTTGATTAGCTTTTCAAACTCATAATTTTGATATGTAGTCAAAATATCAGATTTTTGATGCCAAATCACAACAATAAGCCCTATCTAGTTTCGTATCTCGCACCAGTCTATTAGAAATATATAGAAATCTCACTTTCGAAACTCGAAAATAAATACTGGCGATGGTGCCCCGTCACCAGAATTATCCCCGGGCAACTAGAGTGTGATTCTATAACTATCCAGTACATTAAAACTTTGAATACACGTTTGCAAGGCATATATGCAAAATCTTTATATATTGGATTGTCCAAATTAATTTAAAATAAATATTCAAATATGTATACAACGATTTAAATTTCAAAACAAAAATTGTTTTCATTTTAAAAATATACTCTTTACACTCGTTCTAGGATACTAGTGATCCTATCTCTAACGAGTCATTCCTTATTGGATATTACTAATCCAATATCTGATGAATTCTTTCGTATGGTTCTAATGTGTCTTGTTCTCTGAGCTCTGTAACCAAAGCTCTGATACCACGATGTAACTACCGAGAATTTCGCTCGATCCAAATCAATCGCTAAACCGATCAAGACCATTCGAAATGCCTTATTGGTCTTGTTCTCAACTCAATCCGTGATTTCCCGTAAGGGGGATTTCGGGTCGTTTCAATGAAAAGGCTAATAACGGGTTTGAGAAATATCTGGTAAGATATAAAAACGTAAATAATAAGAATGAATGTTAAATAAAAAGGGCTGTGGTTGTGTGATGTTTAGTTATACATTTAAATGAATGTTTTTTTACTTCAATCGTTAAATAACCGACTATCGAAGTGTTTTGGCCATCGTTGTCAATACGGAGAAACCAGTGGGATATATTATCTGAAAACCACTCCGTATAAGCATAAGCGCTTCGAATCATATTATGCTGGAGAAAATTGAAGACGGAGTGAAATGCAAGGGTCATTCTGTTCCAGAATGGTGTTTTCTGTCTGTCCAGTCCCAGGACAACTTGTATGGACGAGTGTCTGAAAGAGTATACCTAACAAATCACGTATGATTGATCTCTTAAAGGTATTACGCCTGATGGCGGAGGAATTCGTTCCTCTTAGCTTTTTTATACCCGTGATATTTTTGGAAATCAATTAGTGAATTGACGGGTTTGACGATGTGGCATTCAATGTGAATGGTGATCAGATGTTCTGAAGATAGACGTAGCCTCTAGCCTCACAACCAGGAAGTAACAAAAGTTGGGCTAGGCAGCATGGCTAGTTGGGTCATACCCAAGCAAGGTGTATTATCACCGATCTAGAGAAAATTCATATTTGTTCTTCTTTTCGACTCTGTATCTTCGGATGACGGTTGGATGGCCAACAATCGTGGGTGATAATATATTCGCTACGCTCAACCTACATGAGTGGGAGGTCATGTGTGGTCGGGTTGCAAGACGTTCCTGTTGAACCCAGGTGTATACCCTCTAGAGTACACTGATCGGAAGGTGCTCGCATACCTTGTCTGTTGGAATCCAATCTCCAATAAGCGCCCTGCGGTTTATGATTTTATACTATATATGTGGAGCGTGAGATGCAAGCGTTCTGCTATTTGGTTATTTACTTGATTAGACATTATTATAATATCACCGGATTTTGATATCAAAATGATTTGGTTAAAGTAAGGTAAAAACCGTCCATGTTTATGTGTGGGCCGGTCTTACCATTACCTTTTTGTTTCAAAAGGATTTCAATGTTAAACAACATAGTTGGAATTTACTCACACTAGTCCCATGACTGACCCAGAGTTTATTTTGTTTTTGTTTTCCCTAAACTCTTGGGTGCCCTAATTTATATGGGTAGTCAAGTGTTTCAGGCTTTACAGATACACTTGGAGGAGCTAAAAACAGAAGACTTCACCGCTAGTATTTAGAGATTATTTCCGCTGTGGTATGATGTATCGTACTCTGATAATGGTATGTATATACAATACAGTTTGTATTTCAAAGTTGTGTTATATAATACATTTTGTTTGTTCCGCTGTGAGTTTCGTGTTTACTCTGATCCTATTCAGTTATATTCTTCTTCTTCTATTCTATTAGTTCTACCTTATCTATCTCACCCTCAAACTTCTTTCTATTAATGACCTGAACTTTCATCCACGTTGAGTTGAATGTGTAGGATATTAGTCAGCTAAAATTGGTACGGATTTTCGGGCCTTTACATTAATCTTTATTTTAATGTTGGGTAAATCAAAGGACCAAGCCGCTGTATAACATGGAACATGTTTTCTCCACATGAATACCACTCATAAACTACCCGCAATGTTTTTTGAAAAATGAAGCTATGATAAGTGTAACGACCTGGGGAAAGATGCGGATCCTGATTATCGATCAAACATGATGTCGACTAACCAAGCATCCAAAATTTATCCGAACGTTAATGAAAGAAGTTAGAGGGTGAGAACAGATAAGATAGAAAATTTAAATAGAAGAAAAAAAAGAACACATAACACATCAGAGTAACATTAATATCACGGCGGAACGAATAAAATATAGCATAACTTTGAAATAAAACAGTATATATATATACAATAACATTATCAGAGTACAACACTTACAACACAGCGGAAATAACAATACTAGATAACGCTGAAGCCTCCTGCTCCAAGCTCCTTCAATGATATTTGAAAATACCTGAACTACTTGACTGCTCGTACAAATTTGGGCACCCAAGAGTTCAGGGGAAAACAAAATAAAAATAAACTCTGGGTCAGTCATGGGACTGGTGTGAGTAAACTCCAATCACTTGGTTTAACTTTTAAAAATCCTTTTTAAAAAAAGGATAATCGTAAGACCGATCCACACATAAATACGGATGTTTTTTACCTTACGATAACCCAAAGCATTCTTTGAAATCAATATTCATCTGATATTATAATAATGTCTAAATACAAGTAATATCAATCTAGCAAAATGCTTGCATCTCACGCTCTACATATATAGTACACAATCAAATCCGTGGGCTCTTATTGGATAATGGATTCCAACTGGCAAGGTATGGGACCACCTTCCGACAGTTTACCTATAGAGAGAAATACACCGGGTTCAACAAGAACATCTTGCAACCTAGGCTAAACATGATCGGTCCCTCAATTAGCTTGAGAGTACTGAATGTATTATCACTAACGATTGGGATCAGAATCCGTTTCCTGAAAGGGACAGCATCGATAGATTTAAGAAGAAAAAGGAATTTCTATAGATCAAGTGAAAATACACCCTGCTTGGGTATGACCCAACTAGCCATGCGACCTACCCGAATTTATACCATTTCCTGGTTGTGAGGTTAGAGGTTATAACGTATCTTTTGGTCTTCATTCACTTTGAATGTCACATTGTCATATCTGCCAAATCACAAATTAATTTCGCCAAACATACTATGGGTATACAGTTAAGAGAAACAAATTCCTCCGCCACCAAATGTAATTACATTTGAAGAGATCAACTTACGCGATCCTTTAGATATACTCTGTCAGGCATTCTTCCATATAAAATTTGTCCTAGGACTGGACAAACCGAAGGCACTATTCTGTAAATAGGACATCCCTTGCATAACTCCATCTTCAATTAACTTCATCATATTTGATTCGTAACGCTAATGCCCATACAGAGTGGTTTTCAATAATGAATCTGATCGTGGTCTCTCCGTGTTGATGACGTAAAAATAGTCAAAAACTTCGATAGTCGATGATTTAACTATCAAAGGAAAACACGTGTGCGAACAACGATATTATTTCCAGATGAAAATTCTATGGATCAATCATCAATCATCATTTATTTTTTAAATTCGCTTATCGTTAATTTATTTTCCATTTCCTGTTTTCTATATATCCATAATTTCTTATTTTTTAAATCTAGAAAATATCTGTTTAATCGTTGGAAAATCTTTCCATCTCTTATTCACATATCACTGTCATTCCAGTATTTCTTATCATCAAAACATTTCATTTTCTATGCTTAGAAAACATTTATGATTATATTTGGAAAACGTTTCCAAATCTCAATTATATGAATTTCAAACTAATGTTATATAAAACATCATTATGATCGCTCAATCCATTTATTGTTTATTACTTAACAGTATTTATAATCAACCTTCGCCATCGAACTTCAACTATTCCTTAGTTAATTATGAAGTCAATCAAGTTGGGGTATATTTGCCTCTCAGACCTTAACTGAACACGTTCTTAACCTTGCAACAGATAAAGTTCACAACTCAAATCTTAACACTTATTGCTTACGCCAATTCTCGGATTTCAGTTTACAATTCCATTTCTTTTATGAAAAACATTTGTTATAACGATAACATTATAATTTGTACTTTCAGAATATCTACTTCAAAACTGTAACTTTTATTTCTTAATTTAAATAATAGTAATTTATTTATTTAATAAATAAATAAATCTTGATTTAAAAACCGGTAAGTAAATAGTACTTTCCCGAATTCAATATAATCAGATTCGACATATAACTCTCTTTTGAGTAATCTCTATTCGATTAACTCTTCTTGAATAACTTATATTCGATTAACTATTTTTCGAATAACTATATTTGATAAATTCTCTTTCAAATGACTTACATTCGATTTACTCACTTCGAATAACTTAGATTCGATTAATTCACTTTGAATAACTTATATCCAATTAATTCACTTTCGAATAAATTATATTCGATTAACTCACTTCGAATAACTTAGATTCGATTAATTCACTTTGAATAACTTATATCCGATTAATTCATTTTCGAATAAATTATATTCGATTAACTCACTTCGAATAACTTATATTCAATTAATTCACTTTAAATAACTTATATCCGATTAATTCACTTTCGAATAAATTATATTTGATTAACTCACGTCGAATAACTTAGATTCGATTAATTCACTTTGAATTGCTTATATTTGATTAATTCACTTTCGAATAAATTATATTTGATTAACTCACTTCGAATAAGTTTATTCGATTAACTCTTATTTGAATAACTAATATTCGATTACCTCCTATTCGATTAACTCTAATTCGAATAACTGCTATTCGATTAACTCAAATTCGACTAACTCTATTCGATTAACTCTATTTCCATTCTTATTCAAATTCCCATTTGAATTCCTATTTAAACTCAATTTTCCTTATAAATGTTTTAATTTATAAATATTCATTTTAATCCATCATTTACACCGAATGTGAAAAATATTCCTTTTATATAATCCATTAAGTTTGATTTCATATTTTAAAATAATATCCCATTTCCAAGTTCTATTTATACTTCAACTTTTAGATTAATTCATACGAAATCTCCTTTTCATTTCTGACACTTAAATCTCATTTATAAATTCTTTTATAAATGCTGAGTTCACGTTTTATTTAAATTATCGTTGTTAAAACTGATTTCTACTTCTCTATATAAGTTCGTACTTATATATTCCATTTATCGAATGATAATTATTTTATTTATAAAATATTATTGATAAATTAATCGTCGCCATTTATCTGTTAAAAAAGATTTCTATTTAAAATCTACTTTGAATTCATCTTCTCATTGTTCTTTTATATCTTGTAAATTTCCTTTTATAATTCTATTCAATTCTAGAATATTTCCTTTTATAAATGCTATTTATTTTTCCCAATAATTCTATTTATAATTATCTATTTAATTCTGAAATAGTTCTTTTTAATAATTTTATTTGTTTCCCAAATAATTTCTTTTATAAAATCCATCGATTTTATAAATGTTCCTTTTATAAAATTCTATTTATTTTATAAATGTTCTTTAAATCAAATCTATATATTTCTAAAATATTCCTTTTTAGATTGTCTATTTATTTTATACAAATATTTTATTTTCAATATAATCTTTAAAAATTCTCTTTTACATTCCAGTATTACTTATGGTACTTAACATACCATGTATCACTATTCAATATCATCCAAACACACACAATCAACAACAGATTGTATATAACATCATATATCACAATATATATGAAAAATAGTAAAATAAATGTTGAGGAATACAGTTGGATCCCTCCGACCTGTTTTACTGCATCCTCAGATATTACACAATATAATTCACAACAATTTCAGTTCAATATATACTATTTTGATAAACAGAATAAATGTTTTTTTAACGATAGGTGTGTATATCGTTATCTGCAATTTCAACCAACAACCAATAATTCAACCAAACAACCATCACACAGAAATAAATCATCATTTATCAACACTAGATGGTATTTATAAAAATATAAATAGAACAGAGTTAGTGAGTTCAGACATTGGGTGGTTATTGTTAAATAACGATAATCGATCGTCGATTCGGTTCAGGCGTTTTATTTTGCCATAAATTTAGACGATCTCCAAATCGCTCCAAACTAGTTTCATGTGAAGCCTACGTCCATACGATCCCAACGCGACCAGTTTCGCTGAATTTCGTTACCGTATGACAAAGTTATAATGTTTACAAGTTAGTGTGCATTTAAATTGAATTAAAACATGTATTTAAATTTAAGTGGGATCTACCCCTTAATACTTTAGCCTAATACCCAAATATATAGCCAACCCGTTATCTCCATCTTCCCCAACGCTAGATATTGAGCTCCAACCCTTTTCCTCCTCCATTCTCACAACTTCAAGCTTCCACCACTCCTCCATTTCTCCATTAAATTTGAAACAGAAAGCACCAAGCTTCTTCTCTTCATCTCCTCTTCCTCTCCAACACCACCATCTCCAACCCGAGCTCCCCCACAAAAATGCATTCTCAGCCTTCAACCCGCACGCACAGTACACGCCTCGACACTTTTTCCCCCCGAAGCACTCCAAAACTTCATACGAGATGCTAAACACCCTACGAACTCAAAACCAATACTTAAAACGATCATGGATCCTTAAATTTACCACGAACTCCAACCCAACAAAAAGCAGTGCGTTGTGTACATTTTCCAGCGTGAAAAGTTGTCACCAAACCCCACAAATGCTACGTAGAATCAAAGATCTTTGTGTTAGGATCACAACGATATAAACTTTAGAATTTATCGATTTATATTTGGATTGTTTGTATTTTCGAAAGTTGAATTGGCTATGGAAATTTTCCATGGAGGGTTGTGGCTGATATTTGACTAAAGGAGGAAAGGGTTAGGGTTAGAAAGGGTTAGGAGTATTTATAGGTAGGATTTATTATTATTTTATTTGATTTTATATTTTATTTTAGCCAATTACTCACTTTATTTGTCTTCTAAAAATCCGTGTGGTCACATAAAATATCCAAAAATCATCAAAATTGACATGCAGCTAGAGTTTGACATTACGGACCCAACGAAACTTGTTTCGTCGAATTTCGACTCCGTTTGCTCAAACAGCTTATTTTTAATCGTTAAAATATCGACTATTTCTCACGCTAAAATCGCGCACGGCCACATATTGACTCCAAAAATCATGAAAATTTAAATCTAACAATAATTTGATATTACGAATTTAACAAAATTGGTTTCGTCGAATTTGGAGGTTGTTTGCACAAATGGCTATTTTTAGTGCTCTAAATAGACCACTTAAATATTAATATATTTAAAAACAATTAAATCAAATATTAGTAAATTAATATTATCGTATATATTCACATATAATATCATACAGCTCCAAAATATACCTATCTGGATTTAATAACTCAATATTTCAAATATCAGTTTATATCGTTATTCGATTTATATTAAAATTCCTTTATAATATAAATGAATCGTTATTAAATATAAACGAATTCCATAGCGACTATTTTAAATTTTGATTTGGACATAACATACATTCTAAATGATGAAATCTAGATTTTTCTGTTCCATTAGAAAAATATCGTTCAACTGATCCGAGCATTTCTTGTTTCACAGAAATCCGACTTAAAATGGATTCTGTATATTCAATTGAAGTTCAAATCGCCAAATAACAAATTGCCGCGACATTACGGGCTCGATTATAATTAAATTATAATTTATACCTTCTAACGTCGATTAAATAATATATTTGCTATTCTAATCCAATTCTAAACTGAATTATACCTTATATATGATCCAATTCACACCGTATCATGAATTCAGCTATTCATGACTATTTCGGAATTATAATATATTTTTATATTATAAATATTAATCAAATATTCATTATTTTTTAATTTAAACCATTTAAATCAATAAATCACTATTTTCATAATTAAATTAATTAATTATTACACCGTAAAAATATGGGACATTACATTATTCCCCCTTAAATTAATTTCGTCCTCAAAATTGCTAAGGTAGAAAACAACACTATTCACTGGGTTAAAATTATTTGTTTACTTCTTGAATTTCAGTTTCACTATACCAATGAATTTCAATTAAATATTAATTCATTTTTATTAACGAAAATTTTCAAAAATCCTGAAAATTTTCAAACACTTTAAATTCTCGAAAAATTTCGCCAGCACCTCCTTTGTACGGCTCAATCGGTACAACTACAACTCGCCTCTCTGGGCCATCTCCAACCCAAAAGAAAATCAAACAGCAAAGCGGCTTGCCAATTCGGCTCATAAAAATCATATCCAATATAAAAATATAAACTTGTACCTTTTTGTTGGGCATATCAACTTTATCACTTTCACTTGCTATCAATTCAACATATACCAATGTCATCTCAACCAATTTCCAATCAATATCTATTCAACACCGCTATTCGCTTATATCCAAACCAAATTTCAATTCAAACTCGAGTTCCATTCTCGATTACAATTCTAAACTTATCACTTCAACGTAATTCCAGATTCTTGTCTCATAATCCAATCTTATTCGATATCTCTTATTTCAATTCAATTTTCCATTTAACTGGCTTTAATTAAATTTTCAATTTCTATTGGCTTTTACAAATTCTACTTTAATCTGTTTTAATTCAGATAATCTATTTCTGGAGTTTTTAAACAGCTTAGCCTTTTCCAAAAATCAAAATATTCATTTTGGAATATCAAAACAACTTGTTTTCTCAAAACAATTCAAAAGCAAAAACCTTGGTAGTAATCCGTCACTTACAACTAAAAAATGAACACTTATGATGTCATGATCATCATCAAAATTTATTTTCCAGCAATCGAAGTGAGTTCAATATTATATTACTTTCAAAACCATTTCTAAACATTTCCATTTGGAAATACATTTCAAAATATTATTCACAATGCTTATAAAACAATTTAAAACCTCCCAGGATTTTAAAATTCACATATATTTAACCTAGATTCATTTACAAACACTTTTTCATATTTCCACGGTTTCAATTCCAATTCTGGTTTTAATTTCAGATATAATTCATCTGATTTCCCGTATTTCGCTTATATGAATTCTGATTGGCTAATTACATAACCATTTCACATTTTATAATCTTATTCGATTATAATCACAACCAACACATCCAATATACTATAATACTTCAAATATCTATACTTTGTTTATATCAAAATATAATTTGGGTAAAATTATTTCATTTACCCTCTTTTCAAAACATACTGTGTCGCTTCATCGTATTCGAGTGTTTATAAGCTCCTATCGATACAGTGGATCAAACTGATCGATCAGAACCCATAAACAACTCAACCAATAATTCTCTACAATATAAAACATTTTACATTAAATAACAAATACATGCTCATACATATATACACTCAACTCAATCTAGGGTATTACTAACCCCATCTCTACTGGGTCACGCCACAGAGTCAAGGTAATAACTTAACCTTCAGCTCTGATACCACTGTAACGGCCAGGGGAAAGACGCGGATCCTGATTATTGATCAAACACGATGTCGACTAACCAAGCATCCGAAATTTACCAGAACGTTAATGAAAGAAGTTAGAGGGTGAGAATAGATAAGATAGAAAATTTGAATAGAAGAAGAAGAAGAACACATAACACATCAGAGTAACATTAATCTCACGGCGGAACGAATAAAATATAGCATAACTTTGAAATAAAACAGTATATATATATACAATAACGTTATCAGAGTACAACACTTACAACACATCGGAAATAACAATACTAGATAACGCTGAAGCCTCCTGCTCCAAGCTCCTTCAATGATATTTGAAAATACCTGAACTACTTGACTGCCCGTACAAATTTGGGCACCCAAGAGTTCAGGGGAAAAAAAATAAAAATAAACTCTGGGTCAGTCATGGGACTGGTGTGAGTAAACTCCAATCACTTGGTTTAACTTTTAAAAATCCTTTTTAAAAAAAGGATAATCGTAAGACCGATCCACACATAAATACGGATGGTTTTTACCTTACGATAACCCAAAGCATTCTTTGAAATCAATATTCATCTGATATTATAATAATGCCTAAATACAAGTAATATCAATCTAGCAGAACGCTTGCATCTCACGCTCTACATATATAGTATACAATCAAAACCGTAGGCTTTTATTGGATAATGGATTCCAACTGGCATGGTATGGAACCACCTTCCGATAGTATACCTCTAGAGAGAAATACACCGGGTTCAATAAGAACATCTTGCAACCCAGGCTAAACATGACCGATCCCTCACTTACCTTGAGAGTACCGAATGTATTATCACCAACGGTTGGGATCGGCAACCGTTTCCCGAAAGGGACAGCATCGATAGATTTAAGAAGCAAAAGGAATTTCTCTAGATCAGGTGACAATACACCCTGCTTGGGTATGACCCAACTAGCCATGCGACCTACCCATTATTATACCATTTCCCAGTTGTGAGGCTAGAGGTTATAACGTATCTTTTGGTCTTCATTCACTTTGAATGTCACATTGTCATATCCACTAAATCACAAATTGATTTCGCCAAACATACTATGGGTATACAACTAAGAGAAACGAATTCCTCCGCCACCAAACGTAACTGCATTTGAAGAGATCAACTTACGCGATCCTTTAGATATAATCTGTCCGACATTCTTCCATATAAAATTTGTCCTGGGACTGGACAAACCGAAGTCACTATTTTGTAAACAGGAGCCCTTGCATAACTCCGTCTTCAATTATCTTCATCATATTTGATTCGCAACGCTAATGCCCATACAGAGTGGTTTTCAAAGAATGAATCTGATCCCGGTTCGATAGTCAGCGATTTAACTACCAAAGGAAAACACGTGTGCGAACAACAATATTTTTTCCAGATGGAAATTTATCGATTAATCATCAATCAATCATCGTTTATTTCTTAAATTCACTTACCATTAATCTATTTTCCATTTCCTGTTTTCCATATATCCATGATTTCTTATTTTCTAAATCTAGAAAATATCTGTTTAATCATTGGATAACCTTTCCATCTCTTATTCACGTATCACTGCCATTCCAGTATTTCTTATCATCAAAATATTTCATTTTCTATGCTTAGAAAACAGTTCTGATTATATTTGGAAAACGTTTCCGACTCTCATTTATATGGATTTCAAACTAATGTTATATAAAACATCATTATGATCGCTCAATCCATTTATCGTTTATTACTTAACGGTATTTCTAATCAACCTTCGCCATCGAACTTCAACTATTCCTTAGTTAATTACGAAGTCAATCAAGTTGGGGTATAATTACCTCTTAGACCTTAACTGAACACGTTCTTAACCTTGCAACAGATAAAGTTCACAACTCAAATCTTAACACTTATTACTTACGCCAATTCCCGAATTTCAGTTTACAATTCCATTTCTTTTATGAAAAACATGTATTATAACAATAACATTATAATTCGTACTTTCAGAATATCCAACTTTAAAACATTAACTTTAATTTCTTAATTTAAATAATAATAATTTATTTATTTAATAAATAAATAAATCTTGATTTAAAAACCGGAAAGTAAATTGTACTTTCCCCAATTCGATTTAATCAGATTCGACGTATAACTCTCTTTCGAGTAATCTCTATTCGATTAACTCTTCTCGAATAACTTATATTCGATTAACTATTTTACGAATAACTATATTCGATAAATTCACTTTCCAATGACTTACATTCGATTTACTCACTTCGAATAACTTAGATTCGATGATTCACTTTGAATAACTTATATCCGATTAATTTACTTTCGAATAAATTATATTCGATTAACTCACTTCGAATAACTTAGATTCGATTAATTCACTTTGAATAACTTATATCCGATTAATTCACTTTCGAATAAATTATATTCGATTAACTCACTTCGAATGATTAATTCACTTTGAATAACTTATATATGATTAATTCACTTTCAAATAAATTATATTCGATTAACTCACTTCGAATAACTTAGATTCGATTAATTCACTTTGAATAACTTATATCTGATTAATTCACTTTCAAATAAATTATATTCGATTAACTCACTTCGAATAACTTTATTCGATTAACTCCTATTCGAATAACTAATATTCGATTACCTCCTATTCGATTAACTCTAATTCGAGTAACTAATATTCGATTAACTCAAATTCAATTAACTCTATTCGATTAACTCTATTTCCTTTCTTATTCAAATTCCCATTTGAATTTCTATTTCAAATTCAATTTTCCTTATAAATGTTTTAATTTATAAATATTCATTTTAATCGATCATTCACATTGAATGTGAAAAATATTCCTTTTATATAATCCATTAAGTTTGATTTCATATTTTAAAATAAAAATGCTTTTCCAAATTCTATTTTTACTTATACTTATAGATTTATTCGTACGAAATCTCCTTTTTATTTCTGACACTTAAATCTCATTTATAAATTCTTTTATAAATGTAGAGTTCACGTTCTATTTAAATTATCGGTGTTAAAACCGATTTCTACGTCTCTATAAAAGTTCGTACTTATATGTAACGACCCAGATTTTTCTGGTCGGTTTATTTTGAATATTTAATATTATTTTAAATATAGAGCTGATATTATAAATCGATTTTCATATTGAGTTATAGATCTAATTGCCGTGATACGAGATATATTGAATTCGAAGTTAGAATTGAATCAAAATAGTTCAGATAATAAATATAAATTCTATGTGAATGTAATCGATAATGGTAATGATATATTATCGAGAAATTTATTTGTTTATAAATTTAAATAATTTAATATCTTTATAAAATAATTATTCTATATACGTTTAAATTAAATATAAAATATATTCGGTTAGTTCAGAATAGTGTTAAACTGTTGAAATAACAATGGTTGCGTTAAAATAGCGGTTCTGATTTTCGAATAAGGGTACCGCGAGATATTTTAGTTATCTAATTAAATAAAATTCAAATCAGTGTTTTTCAGCCGACCTATATCGTTTACATCACAGACCTACTCCTCTTCCTTGAGCTGAAATATTTGCCCTCTTCCTTTACGATAAAGTAAACCAGAAATTTAAATGGTCGGCTTACTTTCTTCCTCGAGCTGCATTATCTGTTCCCCTTCGCAACTATAAAACCTACTCCAAGCCTTCACATTTCATTCATTCTGAACCAACGGAAATCATTTCCTTCTTTCATTTTCCTCCCAGTCAAAGAAATCGAAATCCACTAAGTTAAGAAAAAGAAAAAAAAGAAAAAAAAACGGGGAAGAGAATTGAAAATCGCGAGTCGCGATGGGGTTATAGGGTTCAAAGGGATCCAACATAGGTTGTTCGATAAATTTCAAAAGGGGATGTCGACTTTGCTGAGGTGCGATTGGTGAAGGATGCGACGCTGGCTAGGGTTCGACATCAGGTGAAAGTCGCGAGGCCTGGGATTGGTGCTTGGTTCGAAGGTGATGCGGTTGATGACATCGAAGGCTGCGGTGGGTGTTTTAGGCGGTAGTACTGGGTGCAATGAGTTCTGGGTGCCGACGATTATGGTGGAGACTGGTGAGTTACAGTAAGTTATGGTTGGGGTTGAATCACGTTTCCAGGTCAATGATTGTGGGCAGATTGAGTTTGTTGTCAAAGTCGAGAGATGCTGAAAAAAAAGGTGTGAACTGGGTTTGTTATGGTAGTGCAAATTGTGTTTTGGGGAGACAGAAGGAATGACAGTAGATTGAAATGGACGGTGGTGGGTTTGCTTGAATCAGGAAGACGTGATTTTGATTTGGATTTTGGGAAGTTCGACAAGGGAAAATAGAGAAGTTAGAGAACATGAAGATGAAGGCAGTGTCAGGTTGATTCGCTGTAAGGGGTATCTTGGGTACAAAAAGGGATTAAGGTATAATCTTGATTTTTAGAATATAAAATTTCATACCCATTCATTTGTTAAGTTATTTAAATTAAATAAATAGTTAATCGATAATTAAAAATAAATAATCGTAGGAGCTTGGTAAATTCAGTTAAGACGATTCAAGATGATGCATGGACACAACAATATGGAAATAAATTGGATATTCAGCGAACGGAAAATTCCGGTGAGTAAATCTCACTCACCTTTTATTTATAATTATTTTTACTTCGTAAAAATAATTGTTGTTGCTTGTTTTATATATATTATTTATTTAGGCTATATTATATATATATATATATATATTGGATTGATGATTGGTTGGATTCCCGCAGTCTCATTAGCGGATGCCCGCAGTTTCATAGCGGATGATTACCCTATACGCCCCACGCTATGATTAGTGGATGACCTTCTATACCACGATCTTCTGCCACGAAGCAGAATGGGTATTATTTATGTGCTAACATCTGTGGATGCAGGAAAACAGGTTGGAGGAATCCAACTGGATTCCTCAAAAATATATTATCTATTTGTTTATTTGTTTGCATATATATTGTTATATATGATGTGTTAGAAAAATAAATAATTGGTTGCTTTGTGTGTTTAAATATCACTGGGCTTAAGTAATGATATTTAAAAATATCATGAAAAAGGATATTTGAGAATTAGAAAGTAAATTCTATTTTTCTAAAATAGAATTGAAATTTGAAATTTGAATATAGAAGATTCAAATAGAATTGAATTTGAAATTTGAATATAGAAAATTCAAATAGATCCAAATAGGATTGAAAATGAAATTGAATAATGAAATTCAAATATAGAATTTGAATAAAGAAAAGTCAAAGAGGAATTCAAAGGGATTTGAATAAAAGAATTTGAAATAGAATTTTGAATATAGAAATTCAAATGGAAACTTAATAAAGGAATTTGAATATAGAGAATTCAAACAGAATTGAATATATAATTTGAATCGAGAATTCAAACAGAATTGAATATAGAAATTTGAATATAGAGAATTCAAACAGAATTGAATATAGAATTTGAATCGAGAATTCAAAAAGAATTGAATATGGAATTTGAATATAGAAATTCATAAAGGAAAGTGAATAAAGGAATGTGAATAGAGGAATAAAGGAATTTGAATAATTGAATTTGAAATATTGAATTTCAAAGAAGAATTGAATTGAATTTGAAATATTGAATTTCAAACAAGAATTGAAATGAATTTGAAATATTGAATTTCAAAGAAGAATTGAATTGAATTTGAAATATAGAATTTCAAAAGAAGAATTGAAATAGAAATTGAATAATAGAATTCAAATAGAAATTCAAGTATTGAATTTGAATATGGAATTGAAATAGAAATTCAAGTATTGAATTTGAATATAAAATAGAAAAGGAAATTCAACTATAGAATTTGGATATAGGAATTTAAATGGGAGTTGAATAAAGGAAATTTAAATATAGAATTTGAATAATAGAAAAGGAAATGGAAATTTGAATTTAGAATTCAAATAGAAAAGGAAATGGAAATTTGAATTTAGAATTCAATAGAAAAGGAAATAGAATTTGAACATAGAATTCAAATAGAAAAGGAATTGGGATTTGAATATAGAATTCAAATAAAAGCGAGATTGGAATTTGAATCAAGAAATTCAAATAGAGTTAAAATGGAGTTGGATTCATTTTAACGAAGTTTAAAAGTTTATATATATATAAATATAATTAAAACGAACTCGCCGCAGCGCTGCAGTTCGTAAATTGGCGACTCGAACTTCAATTGAGTATACAGGACTCAATTGAAGTCGGAATTCTTTGAAACAAGAATCGTCAGGACCAGTCGAATAATAGTTTTCTAATGGAAGAGAAAATTCTGGATTTCGTCGA
Source organism: Allium sativum (assembly GCA_030737875.1). Taxonomy (NCBI): domain Eukaryota; kingdom Viridiplantae; phylum Streptophyta; class Magnoliopsida; order Asparagales; family Amaryllidaceae; genus Allium; species Allium sativum. The sequence continues at coordinate 13,546,635 of JASFAX010000033.1, forward strand.
ATAGATTTTGAGTTATGTCAAAATCAAATTTTTAAAAGTGCAGCGCCAGAAACCATTAAAACCATAATGGATTTTATATAATAAATATAGGGATTTTTTAAGCAAATAAAAATCCGATTTTCGATTTAAAAAACCTGGTCTTGAGTTAGAAGATAAATGTGAACTCAAGTGAAGTAAGAAAAGTGATTTTTGAAACAATAATCATATTTTTGATTATTGAATAGAATTAACTAAGTCAAAGAAGAATTAGTTAATCGAGTGGTGAATTGAAGTCGAACTTTGAAAATTGAATTTTTGAATTGTAAACATATATTTGAAATCAAATATAGAACTTAAATTTAAAATTTGAATTCAATTAGTTGATAAGTAAGTGGAAATATATTTGAAACGTGTTATATTCAAATATACAAGCGAGATAGGCAGAGAGTTAGTTAAAGAGTTACTTTAACGAATTGAGTCAAACGAGTGTATGAAGTTGAAATAAATTGGACAGGTATAGACATACAACAGACATGTATGGGATGAAGTATATGAAGATTTAAATTTATGTGCTCGACAAAAAGGTACATGTTTAATTCATATATGAGATTTTATGCGCCGTATCGGCAAGCCGCTTGGCTTTTTTCTTTTTCTTTTTGAGATGAGAAGTTACCGGGAAGCTATTTGAAATTTCCCGATGCTCCCGATACAGGGGAGGTTATGGCGAATTTTTCCGGAAATTTAAGGAGTTAGAATATTTTTAAGAAAATTTAACTAGAAATATATATAGATATATATATATATATATATATATAGGATTAGAAAATGAAATGAACTTAGAAGTAGAATAGTAAAGTCGAAAAGAATATATATGAAATCAAAACTAGAATGAAGAATAGAAAGAGAAGCGTATACGTGTTTTATAAATGAATAATTGGTTTGTATAGTTTTGATTATTCGAGTAAGTAGTCTTGTCTGTTTTGACGTTATGAATGTTACTCAGTCAAGGTCTGAGAGGTAGTTATACCCCAACTTGATTGGTTCCGTTAATAACCGATAAATAGCAAAACTCAGTCTCGAAGATCAAACGTTTAAAGAGATTTAGTTGAATACAAATATTTGGGTTGTCGTAACGATGTTTTACACAACATCTGTCTTAATCCAAATAGGCGTAAGTTTGGAAATAGAGTTATAAATATTTCCTAAGTACAGAACTAAATGAGTTTGTGGAAGAGATAGGTAATTGGATTGTTTTCCAATTATAATCGAAGATATTTTCTAACTGTAGAAAATAAAAGGAAGCGATATATGGAAATGTTTTCTAAATAGTATAAAATCCCAATATGGCTATTTGAAAATATTTGGTTAACAAATATTGATAAGGAAATGGAGGAGAGATTTAATTAATGAAATATTAATTAAAGAGCCCAGTGATTTGTTTGATATGTTGGATGAACACTTGTTTTTATTCGATAGTTAAATCACAGACTATCGAAGTTTTGACCATCGTTGTCAATATGGAGAGACCGGTTGGATTATTATCCGAAGAACCACTCCGTATCGGCATAAGCATTGCGAACCAAGTATGCTGAATTTATTGAAGACGGAGTAAAGTGCAAGGGCTTTTTCTATTAACAAAAATTGTGCCTTCGGTTTCGTTCAATCCCAGAACGAAGGTAAATGGATGAATGTCTGACAGGGTATTTCCAATGATCAAATGGGTTAGTCTGTATAAATATATATGGTTGCAACGGATTTATTCCCTTAGCATAACATCCAGAATATTTGTGCAAACTCAACTAGTGATTAACGGATCTGACAATGTGGCATTCAAAATGATTGTGCTATCAATGAATGGTAAGTATTCGTAGCCTCAGGCCTCAACAACCGGAAAAGGACAAAAATCAGGCAGGCAGCATGACTATGTGGGTCGCACCCATTAGGATGTATAATCACCTATCTAGAGGTTCATTTAATTTCTTATTCTATCCGATGTTGTCCCAGTCGGGAGGCGGTTGCTGATCCCAACCGTTGGTGATATACATTCGATACACTCAAGCGAAATGAGTGGTCGGTCATGTATGGGCCGGGTTGCAAGATGTTCTTGTTGAACCCAGTGTATTCCTCTCTAGAGATACACTAGCGGAAGGTGGTCCCATACCTTGTCATGTTGGAAATCCAATCTCCAATAAGCGCCATGCGGATTTTGATTTTATACTATATATGTGGAGCGTGAGATGCAAGCGTTCTGCTATTTGGTTATTTACTTGTTGTAAACATTATTATAATATCACTGGATTTTCGTATCAAAGTGTTTTGGGTTATAGTAAGGTAAAAACCGTCCATGTTTATGTGTGGGCTGATCTTACTATTACCTTTTCTTTTAAAAGGATTTTAAAGGTTAAACCAATGATTTGAGTTTACTCACACCAGTCCCATGACTGACCCAGAGTTTATTTTGTTTTGTTTTCCCTAAACTCTTGGGTGCCTAAATTTGTACGGGCAGTCAAGTAGTCGGGATTTCACAGATTCAATTGGAGGAGCTGGAAGCAGGAGGCTTCACCAGTAGCTGTAGATTATCGTATTTCCGCTGTGTACTATGTTGTATCTGGAAACAGGTGTTTATAACTATTCCAGAAATGACTGTTGTGCTCTGATGATGGTATGTATATAAAGTTACTGATTTGTATTTCAAAAGTTATGTTATATAATATATTTCATTCGTTCCGCTGTGAGTTTGTGATCTTCGTTTTTTCTTCTATTCTAATATTTCTTTCTTTCTATTTCTCATCCTCTAACTTCTTTCTAAAAATGATTCGTATTTCTATGCAATTTGGGTTGGACGTGTGGTGTTTTTAGTCAACTCAGATAGCACGGATTCGCGGGTAGTTACAGTTGGTATCAGAGCTTAGGTTGAGCGAATACCTAGGCTTGTGTGGCATGTGCTCATTAGAGATAGGGTCAGTAGTACCCTAGAATGAGTTGAGTGTATAGATACGAGAGAGCGTATTTGTTAGTTGATATGAAAGTTGTTTTATATTGTGTTGGCTAGTCTGTTGAGTGGTTTATGAATTCTGATCGAATAGTGGGACGCCACAAAGTCGATAGGAGTTTCTAAACACTTGAACAGAAGAATCGACACGATATTGTTTTAAATTGGGTGAATGAAATTATTTCACCCAAAATTCTATTTTGATATAAAAAGAATAATTTTTGAAATTTTTATAATATATGGGTGTATTGGTTGTTGTTATTATAATCAAATTTGATTATAAAAATTGGAATGGTTATATATAACCAAAATAAAACTTGTATATAACATATACAAATGAAATGAATTGAAATTGAATTCAAACCAGAATTTGAAAATTTAATCCTGGGAAGTTTGAAATATTTTAGGAAGTATATTAGAACAATATAGCTTTGTTTTAAAAGGATTTTGAATGGATTTTGAAACTGTTTAAGCACTGAACTCACTTTAGTGGCTGGGAAAAAATTCTGATGATGGTCGCGGCATCATCAGTGTTCATTTTCGAGTTTCTAAGTGATGAATTGCTACCGTACAATTTTTTTTTCTTTTTGATGGAAATTTGTTTGAAGGTAAACAAATTGGTTTGAAAATTCAATAGAAATAAATATAAGTATATATTTATGTATTTCAAAGGATTTGAAATGAAAACCCGGGGATTTGAACTCTGAAAAATTTAACTTAAGGCAAGTTAAATGGATTGAAGGAAATAAATTAATTTAAATCAATTTGAATGAAAATGGATTAGATAAGGATGAATGGGTTGGAAATCATTCAAAGGAAATAAATGAAGACCAAAAGTTTTGGTAAGACTAAAATTTGTGAAATTTGAAATGTTGAGTTTCAACAAAAATGGAATTAAAAAGTAATGGATTTGTATCATTTTTCCTACCTTCGCAATTTCGAGGACGAAATTATTTTAAGGGGGCAAGAATGTAACGACCCAGATTTTTCTAGTCGGTTTATTTTGAATATTTAATATTATTTTAAATATAGAGCTGATAATATAAATCGATTTTCATATTGAGTTATAGATCTAATTACCGTAATACGAGATATATTGAATTCGAAGTTAGAATTGAATCAAAATAGTTCAGATAATAAATATAAATTCTATGTGAATGTAATCGATAATGGTAATGATATATTATCAAGAAATTTATTTGTTTATAAATATAAATAATTTAATATCTTTATAAAATAATTATTCTATATACGTTTAAATTAAATATAAAATATATTTGGTTAGTTCAGAATAGTGTTAAACTGTTGAAATAACAATGGTTGCGTTAAAATAGCGGTTCTGATTTTCGAATAAGGGTACTGCGAGATATTTTAGTTATCTAATTAAATAAAATTCAAAGCAGTGTTTTTCAGCCGACCTATATCGTTTACATCGCAGACCTACTCCTCTTCCTTGAGCTGATATATTTGCCCTCTTCCTTTACGATAAAGTAAACCAGAAATTTAAATGGTCGGATTACTTTCTTCCTAGAGCTGCATTATCTGTTCCCCTTCGCAACTATAAAACCTACTCCAAGCCTTCACATTTCATTCATTCTGAACCAACGGAAATCATTTCCTTCTTTCATTTTCCTCCCAGTCAAAGAAATCGAAATCCACTAAGTTAAGAAAAAGAAAAAAAAGAAAAAAAAACGGGGAAGAGAATTGAAAATCGCGAGTCGCGATGGGGTTATAGGGTTCGAAGGGATCCAACATAGGTTGTTCGATAAATTTCAAAAGGGGATGTCGACTTTGCTGAGGTGCAATTGGTGAAGGATGCGACGCTGGCTAGGGTTCGACATCAGGTGAAAGTCGCGAGGCCTGGGATTGGTGCTTGGTTCGAAGGTGATGCGGTTGATGACATCGAAGGCTGCGGTGGGTGTTTTAGGCGGTAGTACTGGGTGCAATGAGTTCCGGGTGCCGACGATTATGGTGGAGACTGGTGAGTTACAGTAAGTTATGGTTGGGGTTGAATCACGTTTCCAGGTCAATGATTGTGGGCAGATTGAGTTTGTTGTCAAAGTCGAGAGATGCTGAAACAAAAAGGTGTGAACTGGGTTTATTATGGGAGTGCAAATTGTGTTTTGGGGAGACAGAAGGAATGACAGTAGATTGAAATGGACGGTGGTGGGTTTGCTTGAATCAGGAAGACGTGATTTTGATTTGGATTTTGGGAAGTTCGACAAGGGAAAATAGAGAAGTTAGAGAACATGAAGATGAAGGCAGTGTCAGGTTGATTCGCTGTAAGGGGTATCTTGGGTACAAAAAGGGATTAAGGTATAATCTTGATTTTTAGAATATAAAATTTCATACCCATTCATTTGTTAAGTTATTTAAATTAAATAAATAGTTAATTGATAATTAAAAATAAATAATCGTAGGAGCTTGATAAATTCAGTTCAGACGATTCAAGATGATGCATGGACACAACAATATGGAAATAAATTGGATATTCAGCGAGCGGAAAATTCCGGTGAGTAAATCTCACTCACCTTTTATTTATAATTATTTTTACTTCGTAAAAATAATTGTTGTTGCTTGTTTTATATATATTAGTTATTTAGGCTATATTATATATATTGGATTGATGATTGGTTGGATTCCCGCAGTCTCATTAGCGGATGCCCGCAGTTTCATAGCGGATGATTACCCTATATGCCCCACGCTATGATTAGTGGATGACCTTCTAACCACGATCTTCTGCCACGAAGTAGAATGGGTATTATTTATGTGCTAACATCTGTGGATGCAGGAAAACAGGTTGGAGGAATCCAACTGGATTCCTCAAAAATATATTATCTGTTTGTTTATTTGTTTGCATATATATTGTTATATATGATGTGTTAGAAAAATAAATAATTGGTTGCTTTGTGTGTTTAAATATCACTGGGCTTAAGTAATGATATTTAAAAATATCATGAAAAAGGATATTTGAGAATTAGAAAGGAAATTCTATTTTTCTAAAATAGAATTGAAATTTGAAATTTGAATATAGAAGATTCAAATAGAATTGAATTTGAAATTTGAATATAGAAAATTCAAATAGATCCAAATAGGATTGAAAATGAAATTGAATAATGAAATTCAAATATAGAATTTGAATAAAGAAAAGTCAAAGAGGAATTCAAAGGGATTTGAATAAAAGAATTTGAAATAGAATTTTGAATATAGAAATTCAAATGAAAACTTAATAAAGGAATTTGAATATAGAGAATTCAAACAGAATTGAATATATAATTTGAATCGAGAATTCAAACAGAATTGAATATAGAAATTTGAATATAGAGAATTCAAACAGAATTGAATATAGATTTTGAATCGAGAATTCAAAAAGAATTGAATATGGAATTTGAATATAGAAATTCATAAAGGAATGTGAATAAAGGAATGTGAATAGAGGAATAAAGGAATTTGAATAATTGAATTTGAAATATTGAATTTCAAAGAAGAATTGAATTGAATTTGAAATATTGAATTTCAAAGAAGAATTGAAATGAATTTGAAATATTGAATTTCAAAGAAGAATTGAATTGAATTTGAAATATAGAATTTCAAAAGAAGAATTGAAATAGAAATTGAATAATAGAATTGAAATAGAAATTCAAGTATTGAATTTGAATATGGAATTGAAATAGAAATTCAAGTATTGAATTTGAATATAAAATAGAAAAGGAAATTCAACTATAGAATTTGAATATAGGAATTTAAATGGGAGTTGAATAAAGGAAATTTAAATATAGAATTTGAATAATAGGAAAGGAAATGGAAATTTGAATTTAGAATTCAAATAGAAAAGGAAATGGAAATTTGAATTTAGAATTCAAATAGAAAAGGAAATAGAATTTGAACATAGAATTCAAATAGAAAAGGAATTGGGATTTGAATATAGAATTCAAATAAAAGCGAGATTGGAATTTGAATCAAGAAATTCAAATAGAGTTAAAATGGAGTTGGATTCATTTTAACGAAGTTTAAAAGTTTATATATATAAATATAATTAAAACGAACTCGCCGCAGCGCTGCAGTTCGTAAATTGGCGACTCGAACTTCAATTGAGTATACAGGACTCAATTGAAGTCGGAATTCTTTGAAACAAGAATCATCAGGACCGGTTGAATAATAGTTTTCTATTGGAAGAGAAAATTCTGGATTTCGTCGAACAGATTTTGAGTTATGTCAAAATCAAAATTTTAAAAGTGCAGCGCCAGAAACCATTAAAACCATAATGGATTTTATATAATAAATATAGGGATTTTTTAAGAAAATAAAAATCCGATTTTCCATTTAAAAAACCTGGTCTTGAGTTAGAAGATAAATGTGAACTCAAGTGAAGTAAGAAAAGTGATTTTTGAAACAATAATCATATTTTTGATTATTGAATAGAATTAACTAAGTCAAAGAAGAATTAGTTAATCGAGTGGTGAATTGAAGTCGAACTTTGAAAATTGAATTTTTGAATTGTAAACATATATTTGAAATCAAATAAAGAACTTAAATTTAAAATTTGAATTCAATTAGTTGATAAGTAAGTGGAAATATATTTGAAACGTGTTATATTCAAATATACAAGCGAGATAGGCAGAGAGTTAGTTAAAGAGTTACTTTAACGAATTGAGTCAAACGAGTGTATGAAGTTGAAATAAATTGGACAGGTATAGACATACAGGAGACAGGTATGGGATGAAGTATATGAAGATTTAAATTTATGTGCTCGACAAAAAGGTACATGTTTAATTCATATATGAGATTTTATGCGCCGTATCGGCAAGCCGCTTGGCTTTTTTCTTTTTCTTTTTGAGATGAGAAGTTACCGGGAAGCTATTTGAAATTTCCCGATGCTCCCGATACAGGGGAGGTTATGGCGAATTTTTCCGGAAATTTAAGGAGTTAGAATATTTTTAAGAAAATTTAACTAGAAATATATATATATATATATATATAGGATTTGAAAATGAAATGAACTTAGAAGTAGAATAGTAAAGTCGAAAAGAATATATATGAAATCAAAACTAGAATGAAGAATAGAAAGAGAAGCGTATACGTGTTTTATAAATGAATAATTGGTTTGTATAGTTTTGATTATTCGAGTAAGTAGTCTTGTCTGTTTTGACGTTATGAATGTTACTCAGTCAAGGTCTGAGAGGTAGTTATACCCCAACTTGATTGGTTCCGTTAATAACCGATAAATAGCAAAACTCAGTCTCGAAGATCAAACGTTTAAAGAGATTTAGTTGAATACAAATATTTGGGTTGTCGTAACGATGTTTTACACAACATCTGTCTTAATCCAAATAGACGTAAGTTTGGAAATAGAGTTATAAATATTTCCTAAGTACAGAACTAAATGAGTTCGTGGAAGAGATAGGTAATTGGATTGTTTTCCAATTATAATCGAAGATATTTTCTAACTGTAGAAAATAAAAGGAAGCGATATATGGAAATGTTTTCTAAATAGTATAAAATCCCAATATGGCTATTTGAAAATATTTGGTTAACAAATATTGATAAGGAAATGGAGGAGAGATTTAATTAATGAAATATTAATTAAAGAGCCCAGTGATTTGTTTGATATGTTGGATGAACACTTGTTTTTATTCGATAGTTAAATCACAGACTATCGAAGTTTTGACCATCGTTGTCAATATGGAGAGACCGGTTGGATTATTATCCGAAGAACCACTCCGTATCGGCATAAGCGTTGCGAACCAAGTATGCTGAATATATTGAAGACGGAGAAAAGTGCAAGGGCTTTTTCTATTAACAAAAATTGTGCCTTCGGTTTCGTTCAATCCCAGAACGAAGGTAAATGGATGAATGTCTGACAGGGTATTTCCAATGATCAAATGGGTTGGTCTGTATAAATATACATGGTTGCAACGGATTTATTCCCTTAGCATAACATCCAGAATATTTGTGCAAACTCAACTAGTGATTAACGGATCTGACAATGTGGCATTCAAAGTGATTGTGCTATTAATGAATGGTAAGTATTCGTAGCCTCAGGCCTCAACAACCGGAAAAGGACAAAAATCGGGCAGGCAGCATGACAATGTGGGTCGCACCCATTAGGATGTATAATCACCTATCTAGAGGTTCATTTAATTTCTTATTCTATCCGATGTTGTCCCAGTCGGGAGGCGGTTGCTGATCCCAACCGTTGGTGATATACATTCGATACACTCAAGCGAAATGAGTGGTCGGTCATGTGTGGGCCGGGTTGCAAGATGTTTTTGTTGAACCCAGTGTATTCCTCTCTAGAGATACACTAGCGGAAGGTGGTCCCATACCTTGTCATGTTGGAAATCCAATCTCCAATAAGCACCATGCGGTTTTTGATTTTATACTATATATGTGGAGCGTGAGATGCAAGCGTTCTGCTATTTGGTTATTTACTTGTTGTAAACATTATTATAATATCACTGGATTTTCGTATCAAAGTGTTTTGGGTTATAGTAAGGTAAAAACCGTCCATGTTTATGTGTGGGCTGGTCTTACTATTACCTTTTCTTTTAAAAGGATTTTAAAGGTTAAACCAATGATTTGAGTTTACTCACACCAGTCCCATGACTGACCCAGAGTTTATTTTGTTTTGTTTTCCCTAAACTCTTGGGTGCCTAAATTTGTACGGGCATTCAAGTAGTCGGGATTTCACAGATTCAATTGGAGGAGCTGGAAGCAGGAGGCTTCACCAGTAGCTGTAGATTATCGTATTTCCGCTGTGTACTATGTTGTATCTGGAAACAGGTGTTTATAACTGTTCCAGAAATGACTGTTGTGCTCTGATGATGGTATGTATATAAAGTTACTGATTTGTATTTCAAAAGTTATGTTATATAATATATTTCATTCGTTCCGCTGTGAGTTTGTGATCTTCGTTTTTTCTTCTATTCTAATATTTCTTTCTTTCTATTTCTCATCCTCTAACTTCTTTCTAAAAATGATTCGTATTTATGTGCAATTTGGGTTGGACGTGTGGTGTTTTTAGTCAACTCAGATAGCACGGATTCGCGGGTAGTTACATTATATATTCCATTTATTATTTTATTTTATTTATAAAATATTATTTATAAATTAATCGTCTCCATTTATCTGTTAAAATATATTTCTATTTAAAAACTACTTTGAATTCATCTTCTCATTGTTCTTTTATATCTTGTAAATCTCCTTTTATAATTCTTTTCAATTCTGGAATATTTCCTTTTATAATTGCTATTTATTTTCCCAATAATTCTTTTTATAATTATCTATTTATTTCTGAAATTGTTTTTTTATTAATTTTATTTGTTTCCCAAATAATTTCTTTTTTAAAATCCATCGATTTTATAAATGTTCCTTTTATAAAATTCTATTCATTTCATAAATGTTCCTTAAATCAAATCTATTTATTTCTAAAATATTCCTTTTTAAATTGTCTATTTATTTTATACAAATATTTTATTTTCAATATACTCTTTAAAAATTCTCTTTTACATTCCAATATTACTTATGGTATTTAACATACCATATATCACTATTCAGTATCATCCAAACACAAAAATCAACAACAAATTGTATATCACAATATATATATATATATATATGAAAAACAGTAAATGAAATGTTGAGAAATCCAGTTGGATCCCTCCGACCAGTTTTCCTGCATCCACCGATGTAACACAATATAATTCACAACAATTTCAGTTCAATATATACTATTTTGATAAACAGAATAAATGTTTGTTTAACGATAGGTGTATATATTGTTATGTGCAATTTCAACAAACAACCAATAATTCAACCAAACAACCATCACACAAAAATAAATCATCATTAATCAACACTATATTATATTTATAAAAATATAAATAGAACAGAGTTAGTGAGTTTTACTTACATTGGGTGGTTATTGTTAAATAACGATAATCGATCATCGATTCGGTTCAGGCGTTTTACTTTGCCATAAATTTAGACGAGCTCCAAATCACTCCAAACAAGTTTCATTGTGAAGCCTACATCCGTACGATCCCAACATGACAAGTTTCGCTGAATTTCGTTATCGTATGACAGAGTTATGATGTTTACAAGTTAGTGTGCATTAAAATTGAATTAAAACATGTATTTAAATTTAAATGGGATTTACCCCTTAGTACTTCAGCCTAATACCCAAATACACAGCCCACATGTGTATCTCCATCTTCCCCAACGCTGGACAGTGAGCTCCAACCCTTTTCCTCCTCCATTCTCACATCTTCAAGCTTCCACCACTCCTCCATTTCTCCATTAAATACGAAACATAAAATACCAAGCTTCTTCTCTTCATCTCCTCTTCCTCTCCAACACCACCATCTCCAACTCGAGCTTCCCCACAAAATGTGTTCTCATCCTGCAATCCACACACATAGTACACGCCTCGACACTTTTTTCCCCAAAGAACTCCAAAACTTCACACGAGATGCTAAACATCCCTACGAACTATAAACCAATACTTAAAACCATCATGGATCCTTAAATTTTCCACGAACTCCAACCCTGCACAAAAAGTGGTGGATTGTGTACATTTTCTAGTGTGAAAAGTTGTCATCGAACCCCACAAATGCTACATAGAATCGAAGAGCTTCGCGTTAGGATCACAACGATATAAACTTTAGAGTTTATCGATTTATATTTGGATTGTTTGGATTTTTGGAAGTTGATTTGGCTATGGAAATTTTCCACGGAGCATTGCAGCTGATATTTGACCAAAGGAGGAAAGGATTAGGGTTAGGAAGGGTTAGGAGTATTTATAGGTAGGATTTATTATTATTTTATTTGATTTTATATTTTATTTTAGCCAATTACTCACTTTATTCGTCTCCGAAAAATCCGTGTGGTCACATAAAATATCCAAAAGTCATGGAAATTGACATGTAGCTAGAGTTTGACATTACGGACCCAACGAAACTTGTTTCGTCGAATTTCGAGTCCGTTTTCTTATATAGCGTATTTTTAATCGTCAACATACCAACTGTTTCTCACGTTAAAATCGTGCACGACCACATATTGACTCTAAAAATCACGAAAATTAAAATCTAACAATAATTTGAAATTATGGATCCAACAAAATTGGTTTCGTCAAATTTTGAGGTTGTTTGCAAAAATGGCTAATTTTAGTGCTCTAAATAGACTACTTAAATATTAATATATTTAAAAACAATTAAATTAAATATTAATAAATTAATATTATCATATATATTCACATATAATATCATACAACTCCGAAATATACCTATCTGGATTTAATAACTCAATATTTCAAAATATTAGTTTATATCGTTATTCGATTTATATTAAAATTCCTTTATAATATAAATAAATCATTATAAAATATAAATGAATTCCATAGCGACTATTTTAAATTTTGATTTGGACATAACTTACAATCTAGACAACGAAATCTAGATTTTTCTGTTCCATTAGAAAAATATCGTTCAACTAATCCGAGCGTTTCTTGTTTCACAGAAATCCGACTTAAAATGGATTCTGTATATTCAATTGAAGTTCAAATCGCCAAATAACGAACTGCCGCGACGTTACGGGCTCGATTATAATTAAATTATAATTTATATGTTCTAACATCGATTAAATAATATATTCGCTATTCTAATCCGATTCTAAACTGAATTATACCTTATATATGATCCAATTCACACCATATTGTGAATTTAGCTATTCCTGACTATTTCGGAATTAAAATATATTTTTATATTATAAATATTAATTAAATATTCATTGTTATTTAATTTAAACCATTTAAATAAATAAATCACTATTTACATAATTAAATTGATTAAATATTACACCGTAAAAATAAGGGACATTACAATAAGACTCAAGTCCCATCACATAACGCAACGCAAACTGAAGGAAAGAGTTTTACTTTATAATAACCAAACATTCTTGATACACGAAAACATTTTTTTTCTTTTATATTATTACTAGTGCATTGTGTGGAAATCATTTTCACAAATAAATGTATCAATTTTAGACGGCATAATGCCTTATCCCTTTATGTTGTTATATAGGTTTACAACTGAAAACACAAAGCTCGTATTGGATGTTGGATTCCATCAATGACCAAGGTAAAGGACCTTCCTTGTCCGTTTGGATTATCACTAACAAGATGTTCGGGTCTCACACGCATGTGATCCTTCGGAGCGGCAGAGCCAGCCCACCAGTTCCCGGTGAGTTTGGATTACTCCTGAACATAACGTTCCCTGGTCATATCTGACCGTCATCCTGGTCGTATTTGACCATCATTCAAGGCGCCTCGATCCATCATCCACATAAGTAAATCTTTCCTGGGCTTAATACCATGACATCGCTTTTTAGCTAGATAGGAACGTTAGCCCTTACTCTACGCTCCATCAACCTGTTTTCGACCATTCACGGGCTGTGAGGCTCTGCAATCATGTTTTAACACAAAACTATGCTATATCGGCCATGCTTTTATCATCATCCACAAAACTCTGCTTTTAAACATAATTTTTGATCTATTAGCACGTTGCACACCATATTGTCAATTCACGACATATAATCGGTGTATATTAATATAGAACCCTCTTAGTACATAATTCTCGGAGGAGGGTGTTAAGATAAGGGAATAAATCCTCCTCCACCGACAGATATAACATCAATAGAAACCAATTTGTTATGTCGTAAAATACGATGTCAGACACACATCCATTTACAAGTTCATTCTAGGTCTAAATGAAACTGAAGGCACCTTATTCCTCGTCCAATTACGAAGAAAGGCCCTTGCATATCCGATCAATTCCCAAGTACATCTAGATGACCACCACTAATAACCTCGTCTTTGGTGTACCTCCTAATCGACACATCGGCAATAATCCAAACGATGTGAAGATCTCTGGTCCTCAACCACCACCTTCAATTATCTTCTATACTCGTCGTATAGTTATTCATAATGGGTCGAAACCCGGTCATTCCAAATAACTATCACATCTTTCAAATCAATTAAGATATACAAGATGTCCTAAGTCTTATTCCATTTTGGGAATATTCGTATACTCAATCATCCTTTACATTGGGAACTATTCCCCTAAATCTTATCAAAGATTTTCATTCTTTAAACTTCTTGTTTAAATCTTTCCTTGGAAATTATTTTCCCATTCCCACCCTATTCATCCCATGGAGCAAAACTGGTGGTACTCCATATCTAATACGCCTCTTATTTTCGTGAGTTTAATTACCTTCTTTCATTTCAAATCTAATTAAAGATTCATTAAAACTCTAACTTAGTTTTAATCTTTCCTTCAACTGGGTTAAAGAACAGATGTTATTAAAACATAATTCACGATAAACCCCTTACAAATTGATATTAAATATTAGAATTTAAATAGAGTTCAATGAACTTATATTCAACACCAATTTCCGTAATCAACGAATACTATAAGTGGAATAACGATGTTAACATCTTCCAAATTCCCCGAAATAGTAAATGTCTACACAACGGTAAACAATACCAAATATCCGAAGTCATTTCTATCCAAATCCAATTTTTATTCAAATTGAAAACCTTTTCTACACCAAAATATTTATATAAACACTTCTTTCTAATCATGGTTATATTTGATAAACCAAATAATACAAGTTTATTTGACTTAAATTTACCAAATGTCGTTTTACCATTTTCAGCCAGTGAGGCTGAAAATGCAAAGACCCCAAAATATAGTTAGACACTACATATTTATCTTTCAAACCACTATGAAATCTTTTATTTCGATTTATCACGATTTTTTCCTATTTTTAATATTTTAAAAATAGCTCCTTTTATTAAAATCCATTTCGGTCACTAATGGTCTTGGCATTGTTTTTATTCTATCTCTAGATCTAACCGTTGGATTTTAAAGCTCTTATACTCATTTGAAAGATCATTTTATTTTGAATGTAATGTTTTTTATTTCGGGAGAATCCAACGGTCAGATCTCTCGATACATCAATTTGTAGCCAGTGGTCGAAATTCGTGAACTATCGCTACACGATGAGATCTATTCAAACCAAACTTCGATTTTATATTAAAATAAAATTAAATTGCTTCTAAAATAGTTAATCAATTATCTAATAATTACTGTAAACCATTTTTTCAATAATTTCCTTCTAATTCAGATATTTTCATTAAATGGTTATTATAATATTATTTTATTACTAAAATAATATTGTTTTTCAAACTTTATTATTTTGAATTCAAATTTTCCATACATCCATTATAAAAATAAATAAGATAAGTTTGTAAAAAAAAAGTCTTTTAAAACTTTTCCTAGATACCCTAACTGAACTTCACTTTTTCTAGTTACTATTAATTTTTGAATAAAAACTTCGACTAGATATAACCTGCTTTTAATGTCTATAAAACTATATCTCTCTTTTGTAAATGTTCATCGAAATGAATTATACTTTATGTCCATCCAAAATCGGACGTCAAATTTTGACTTTTATTTTTCACCCATTATTATATTAATAAAATATTCATTAAAAAATGTTTTAATGAATGGGGACTTAACTATTCTGTCGATAATTTAATTTTTGGCCATATCAGCTATGGTAATCTCGTACCATATTATCAATAACCATGATAACTTTTAATCACAACTATTGTGATATAGTTTATACCATATAAGCCTTAAGCTATTTAATGCTTATATGGTTTTATTTATCAACAGATTAACCACAAAACAAATCATCAACTAGCATATGTATTCAACATCAATGGGGTTCATATCCATATCCAATAACCACAATTAACAGTCATAAGATGAGAGTTTACAATTTTAACGCTTAAACGTACAATAAACAGTATATATAGAACTATAAATAAACTTCCATCATCCACACAGCAACCATTGCAACCACAAACAATCAATACATATTCAGATATGATTATAATAACTTAAATTAGTTTAGGGAGTTCTCACCTTGAGTTTTGATCGTTATAACAAAAATTTCATTTTTGGATTAAATTAAATGTGGGCTTAATTTAACCCAAAATTCCAACTTGCTCCAAGTTTGACCAAATCTGTTATGCTATGAAGCTCTCGACTGCACGATTCTAACGGATCTAGTTTTGCACAATTATGAGTTCGTATGAATGAGATATAGGCGTGCGAACATTGAACAACTGTAACACCCCGTAATTTTATAACATATAATTCAAAAATTAAAGTATACTCAATTTTTAGAAGAAGAATTAAGTGAAATGGGTTGCGCTATTATGTTCGTCTCAAAATTTTGGGTCAAGATAGACATTTGGTTTGTATAAAACAGATAACTTATGAAGAAGTTATTAAGCCTTGAAGTTTGTATGCATATAAGAGAAATATATATATATAGATATGTATATATATAAAAGAAATATTCAAAAAAAAACAGTTCAAAACAGTGAATCGGGAGGTGGAATAGCCGAACCATACCATTTTTGGAGTCGACCCGAGCCCAGGGTGTTTGGCTGTCAACCCGTGGCCTGATTCGCCCTAAGGGATGATGTGGCATCTGAGTGGTCCTGATGGTTCTGGTTATCTCTAGGTTAATCAGACGGCTCTTATTAAATTAAACTTCTATAAAAACACTCCTAAACCCATAACCCTAACCACATTAATTCATAACAAGAGCCGCCATGCCGTCAATGGAGAACCTAGAGTAGCCGCCATACACTTTCAACCCTAGAGCAAGATAGAAGCTTGAATCAAAATCAAATCAAATCTAAATAACGATTAGTCTACATCAAAGGCGAGCAATTCAGTTTCAGAATACAGATCCTAGAAAGACAAGACTAATCTTTTTAATTGTGAGTATGATAGCTTTCACAAAATAATTAATTAATTTAATTATGATAAGATATAATTGGGATTATGAGAATATGATTTTGAATCATGTGATGTAAATTATATGTATGTTTGTGGTGTTGAATCATATGTTAGTCTTATGCAAGTTGGATCATATGTTAGTTCTTATGTGAATCTTATGCAAGTTTAATAATATATCTTATGTGATTGGATCATATATTCATGTATGAATCTCATGCAAGTTTGGGTTGTTAAAATATATGTGAGACATGTATATGCATATGCTAGTTTATGTGACATTAACCTTTATGTCAAGATCCATATGCAAGTTTACATCTTTATGTTTAGACCCATATGCAAGTTTACATCTTTATGTTTAGATCTATATGCAAGTTTACATCTTTATGTTTAGATCTATATGCAAGTTTACATCTTTATGTTTAGATCCATATGCAAGTTCACACCTTTATGTTTGGATCTATAGCAGTACATAAGTTATGCAAGTTTATGCCCAATACCTATGCTAGTTTTGTATCATATGCTAGTTTGAATGAAATTAATATGCAAGTAATTGGCTATGTAATCTTATGTCATGAACCTTAGATCTATTTTATGTGTTATGTGATGTTGTTTTTCTTTTTATAAGTTAGACTATTTACGAGTCTAACATATGTCATATGAAAACGTACGAATAGCGTGGGGATGATGGGATAATATTGAATATACATAAATTGTGAATTGGCATAAAATGGCCTTAAAAGGCATATAATTAATTTGAAACATTAATTGGCATAATTGGTATTTATGGACATAATTTCAAGAGAGAATTATGGACATAAATAAATTTGGAATTTATTGACAAATTTGAATAGGGATATTAATCCAATTTGGGGTTAAATAAAGATATGTAATAATTAACCGCCTAAGACACGAGGTTAGACTCTTTTATGGTGTAAGACTGCCCGGACCCGCCCGGCAAATCCAGCAGCCACAAATGCCAGTCTAATGTGAGAGGTCAAAGGCACGAATTAAATGCGTAACAATTGTAAAGACACGAGGTTAGGCTCGTTTGCGGTATAAGACTGCCCGGACCCGCCCAGCAAATCCAGCAACCGCAAATGTCAGCCTAATGTGGGAGGTCTTTACAAGGTTACAGTTCTAATGAATTAAGTAACACTTAACCAGATAAACATGTGGTAGGACATGGGGGGTTAAATAGGTGCCTTGGGTGACATGTGAAAATAAGTGGGTGCCTTGGGTGGCATGTGAAATACGATTAGATGCACTTAACCAAGATTGAAACATTTAAGAAGACATGAATAAGAATGGGGTTAAGTGGGGAAACCTTAGTCGGGACCAAGCATAGGTGGAAGGCTTGTGTCAAGCATGGGGGCCCTTTTCAAACCAGTAACCCATTAAGTATCTTTGTGAGCTCGACCCAAGTCGAGGACGGGACACACTTACTGGATTTGATTGTAAGAGGTTAAAACGGGTTAGCGGTGGCAACGCAAGTCCAATGGGTCATGTGTGTGCGTGGGCCCGGGCTGGTAGGTAAGATGTTGTTGCATCGTGTAGATATAAGCCGTGCATCTTTGGTGGTATCGGGTTGCCACTTTGGGGAGTGATACACCCCATTGTGGGACCAGCACGGGTATCTACGAGTTAGGGAGCCGATCGAATGGGGGTAGTGGGTACAACTAGTGGAGATAGGGGCAGACGACACCTATGAAGGCAGCTAGGGGTACATGAAACTACCATTATCATTATTAAGTTCTGTAGGCGAGATTGACTTTTAGGGTGACTAGTGGTGGTGCAGTATAGTAATTATCCTGTAGTGATTAGGAACGAGATTAACACCAGAATATTCCTCTTATTTGCTTTGTCATGCCCACTTGTTTCATGGTCATATCTTATCTTACCAGTTTATGCCTTATCCTATTTACTTTAATAATTATATTGTTAAAGTTATTATACTCGCCAGACTTTATGTCTGACCCCCTTGTTTTCGCCTCTTTTCTTCCTTCTCTCCCCCCCCCCCCAGGTTCTCAGGGTGGGACTAGTACTAGTGGAGCTTCATCTCGGATCTCTTTCTCTCTCTTTTGGAAGTACTTGGATTGCTGAAAGTAAAGTTCAGCTCATCTATTTTATGGCTACTAGTGTTGGGGTTTTTTCTTTTTATTTTATGTACTCTGAAACAATTTATCAAGATGGATATTAAGTGTACTTGGTTTATGAAGTTGTTGTAATTAAACTATTTCTCCACTGCAATAAAAGTTGTTTTTTAATTTTCAAGTACCATTATTTATATATGTCTTGTTATATTCTGTTCTGTACACTAAATACGCTCCATGGAAATTAATGCATTCCCTTTGTGAGTGACATTAATGGACGTGGGGTGTTACACGTGGTATCAGAGCTGAAGGTTACAAGACCAGATATGAATTTTGAAAAACTATTTTTCAAAAAGCATTTTATAAAGAAATACTTTCAAAAGTATGTTTTAAGGAAAGTATTTTCAAGAAAAAAGTTTGTTTTAAAAACATAACCCCCAAGAGCCATATATCTTTCTTTCGAATTCTCCGTTTTGAATCTCTTCATTTTCTTTTCAGCATGTCTGGAATTCCCGAGATACCCAAGGGGATACCATACCAGGATGGTTTAGAAGGTATCTGGAAGCTAGGGCCAATGTTGCAGGCCCAGCAAATGCTCCTCCTCCCCCTCCTCCTCCTCCCCCCCCCCCCCCCCCCCGTGTTGATACTTTTGCAAAGATATGAAAAGATTTTAGGGCAATGGGAGGGAAACCTTTTCACGGATTAGAGACGTTTGTTGAAGCTCGAAATTGGCTTAAGGAGGTGGAAGATCTATTTGGTATTTTTGAAGTAGAAGATGGAAGGAAGGTCCAATTGGCTGCTTGGTTAATGAAAGACGAAGCCTCGTTTTGGTGGCTGGTCACTAACGGAGAGCGTCCGGTGGAGACATGGATGGATTTCAAGCATTGGTTCGAAATGAAGTTTCTCTCATGAGTAGAAGAGAATTTATATATGGAAAGATTCTTGGCGTTGAAGCAATGGGATTTATCAGTAAAGGAGTACGCCAACAAGTTCAATCAGTTGGCGAGATTTGGCTTGGAATTGGTAAACACACCTGAGAAGAAGGCCCTGAGGTTCGTTAAAGGTTTGAATGAGCCGCTACATGGGTCGGCAATGACCCACATTCCAATGGGGGCTACCTTTGAGAAACTGGTTGACATGGTGCTTATGCATGAGGAAGATAAAGGTACGAATGCTAATAAGGCACAAGAGAAGAAAGGAGACCAGAAGAAGCCACAACAGCAAAACAAGAAAGGAGGGAAGACCAATAATGGCAAAGCAAAGAAGAAGTGCTTTAATTGTGGGACACCATGCCATTTGAGCAAAGACTGTAGGAAAAAGAAGAAGACTGGTTGTTTCCACTGTGGAGAGGCAGGTCATCTAGTTAAGGACTGCCCAAGGAAACAGGGGCAAGGGCAAAGAACTTCTGGAGGGCAGCTTCAGGCTCTCATGGCACCACGGCAAGCGAGAGGGCAGATTCAGGCTCTCATGGCACCAGGACATGAGAGAGGTAGAAACATTTCCGTTGAAAGTTTAGTTTTTCTGTTTGATCATCATGTTCGTACATTGTTTGACTCTGGCGCTTCACACTCGATTGTATCTGCTTTGTTAGTTGAAACACTGCACCTAAATACTAGTCTAGTTACGGATCCCATAGTAGTCTCAAATCCTATTGGTGGTTCGGCTCATCTTTCTATGATTTGTCGGGATTTGAGAGTGTCTATCTTGGGCGTTGGGTTTGAATGCAAAGCCATTATTCTTGGCTTCATGGGCTACAGCTTGATTCTAGGTATGGATTGACTAACTAGATACGGTGTCATCCTAGATTGTGAAAGGGTAGTTAGATTGTTGACTCGTTGTGGAAAGACCCTTGATATTTCTTGTGACCCTAGAGATCCGGTAATGCTAGGCTACCAAGAATCCCTAGACGCATCCCATGATGATTTGAAATATGTTCGTGTGGTCCGTGAATATAGTGACGTCTTCGATGAAGTTCGAGGTTTACCCCCGAGGCGCAAGATAGACTTTTGAATATATCTAGTAGATAATGCAAAGCCAGTTGCATTACCAGTGCGCCACATGGCTCCGAGAGAGAGAAGAGAACTCAGTAAGCAAGTGAAAGAATTGCTTGAGAAGGGGTTCATACGAAGAAGTATTTCGGAGTGGGGTGCTCCAGTCGTTTTTGCTACAAAAGCTTATGGTTCACTTAGATTGTGCGTTGACTATAGAGAGCTGAATAAGCTAACAAAGAAGAATAGGTACCCATTGCCGAGGATAGACGATTTATTCGATCAGTTGGTGGGTGCTTCAGTTTTCTCGCAACTGGATTTAGGTACAGGGTTTCATCAACTAAGGGTGGCTGAAGATAGCATCGATAAGACTGCCTTTAGAACTCCTGACGGTTTCTTTGAGTGACTCGTCATGCCTTTTGGTTTAACGAATGCACCCGCATACTTTGTTGACTTAATGAGTAGGGTGTTTAGGGAGTTTCTTAACAAGTTTGTGGTAGTCTTTGTAGACGATATTCTGGTTTTCTCTAAAAATGAAGAAGAGCATGCCCTACATCTTAGGGAAGTCTTAGAGACCCTACAAGTGCATCAGCTAAAAGCTAAGTTCTCAAAGTGCCATTTTTGGAGAAAAGAAGTGAGGTTCTTAGGACACGTGGTCTCTAAGGAAGGGATAGCTGTGGATCCCGCCAAGGTGGTGGCAATCTAAGATTGGAAAACTCCTAAGAACGCAACAGAAGTAAGAAGCCTTTTAGAGCCGGCTGGCTATTATAGGAAGTTCATTAAGGACTTCGCGAAGATATCAGCCCCTCCCACTCGATTAACGAAGAAGAATTTGACTTTTACTTAGGACGTTGACTGTGACGATGCTTTCCAACGTCTGAAGAGGGCTTTGACAATAGCTCAAGTTTTAGTTTTGCCAGACGGGAGTAAGACATTCACTGTATATACCGATGCTTACGGGATAGGGCTTGGCGCAGTTTTAATGCAAGAGGGAAGGGTGATATGCTATGGTGGAAGACAGTTGAAAGCCCATGAGAAAAATTACCCTACCCACGACTTAGAGTTGGCGGCCATAGTTTTTGCGCTTAATTCATGGCGTCATTATTTGCTTGGCGAGAGGTTTGAGTTGTATACAGACCATAAGTCGCTAAAGTACTTATTCTCTCAGAAGGACCTAAACTTGAGGCAACAGAGATGGATGGAGTTTTTGGCATCCTACGATTTTGAGATCGCATATAACCCTGGCAAGGGTAACATTGTAGCTGACGCCTTAAGTAGAAAGAAGTTAACTTTAAGTCCTTTGTTCATAGAGCGGCAGAGTTTGGAGTATATATCTTCCTTTGACTTCATACCCTCTGTCGATTATGTACCCGGGTTATTGGCATCGTTAGAGGTGCAACCTACACTTTTGGGTCGAGTTGGAGAGGCACATCGAAATGACCCACAGTTGGTTGAGATAGTAGGCAAGCTTATAGGAGGGGAGTCCTCGAGTCATCTTGATAGATATGCTATAGATAAGAGAGGTTGGCTACGTAGAGATGGAAGACTTTACGTACTACAAGACGAGAGTTTGAAGAAGGCAATTCTTGAAGACTCACATCGCTCTAAGATGACCATACATCCCGGTGGTGATAAGATGTATAGGGATATGAAGCGAGTTTTCTTTTGGGCCGGAATGAAGAAGGACGTGGCCGAGTTCGTTGCTAAATGCTTAGTGTGCCAACAAGTCAAGGCGGAGCAAAAGAAGCCTAGAGGTTTTCTCCATCCCTTAGAGATTCCACTTTGGAAATGGGAAAGCATTTCCATGGATTTTGTAGATGGGTTACCAAGATCAAGGTAGGGTAATACAGGGATTTGGGTAATTGTAGACAGACTTACCAAAAGTGCCCATTTTATTTACGTTAAAAGTAGAAGGATCGTCGCGTGGTTAGCATCTGTTTACCTTCGAGAGATAGAACGTTTGCACGGCATACCCTCTAGCATTGTGAGAGATAGAGATCCCATTTTCACAAGCGAATTTTGGTAAAGCTTACAAGAGGCGGTTGGAACGCAATTATGCTTAAGTACCGCTTATCACCCTCAGACGGACGGCCAGACCGAGAGATTAAATCGGTTTCTAGAAGACCTTCTGAGACTATGCATCCTAGACTTTGGAGGAACATGGGAAGAACACCTTCCACTAGTGGAGTTCGCCTATAATAATAGTTTTCAGGCTAGCATTGGCATGGCACCTTTTGAGGCTCTTTATAGACGACCGTGCCGATCACCTACATGTTGGTGGGAATCCACTGATAAGGTTTTGCTTCGACCCGACATGATTAGGGAGACTTCGGAGACGATAGACCTGATTCGACGGCGAATGAAGACGGCGCAGGACCAACAGAAGTCATATGCTGATAGGAAACGAACCGATCTTGAATTCAATATTGGGGACATGGTTTTTGTTAAGGTGTCACCGTTAAGAAACGTAGTCCATTTTGGATCAGTAGGGAAGTTGGCACCGAGGGTCGTAGGACCCTTTCCAATTACGGAGAGGATTTAACAGATGGCATATAGAGTAAAGTTACCAGAGAAGCTCAGCGGAGTTCATGACGTATTTAACGTTTCGCATTTGCGTAAGTGTTTACACAATACGGCGGAAGTGGTAGAGCCGAGCACGCTCGAAGAAGTGGAAGTAGAGTGAAATGCCACGATCAGACGAGCTCCTACACGCATTCTCGGATTGGAGGTCAAAAAGCTTCGCAACAAAGAGGTCAAATTGGTCAAAGTGCAATGGGGAGATGATCAAAGAGACGCAACTTGGGAGATGGAAGACAAAATGCGTACGCTATACCCTTTCCTTTTTGAGGGTATGTTTTAATTTCTCCTTTTTCTACCGCTTTGTTGACACTTGTCCTATCTTTTAGTATTTTCTTTGCGATGACATCTCCGATCTTTAGTTAGGAAGAACCCTATAGTTGCAAACATGTGTTTGAGACATGTTATGTTTGGTGGATGCAAATGGATGCAAGTGGTTGCTAGTGGTTGCTCGTGGATGCATGTACACACACATTAGGCACTAGATCGGGTCAATCGCCTTCATGTTGCATATAAATGTGTGTGCATATCTAAATTAATGGATGTATAATGGTTGTGTTATCATATGGATGCTGCATTTTGATGAATGGTTGTGCACACATGTAGAAATAATATGTATCGATAGGATTCTTTCGCATACATAATGGACGCATGACACTATCATGATTTGCATTAAGGAGGTCAACTGATTCAGTGGACCGCCTGATCTTTGCATTAGATAAGGAACATATACACACATTTTTGCATAAGTTCATATAGCATTAGAAATTTCTTTAAGGACAATGGATGCTTGTGGATGGTGGTTGATTAGATGGATGATTGGTTGGTAGGATACATTCTTCTTAACTTAGAGATTTCGGGGACGAAATCCTTTAAGGAGGGGAAAATGTAACACCCCGTAATTTTATAACATTAAAGTTCACAAATTAAAGTATACTTAATTTTTAGAAGAATAATTAAGTGAAATGAGTTGCGCTATTATGTTCGTCTCAAAATTTTGGGTCAAGATAGACATTTGGTTTGCATAAAACGGATAACTTATGAAGAAGTTATTAAGCCTTGAAGTTTGTATGCATATGAGAGAAATATATATGTAGATGTATATATATAAAAAATAAATAATCAAAAAAAAGTTCAAAAAAGCGAATCGGGAGGGGGAATAGCCGAACCGCACAATTTTTGGAGTCGACCCGAGCCCCGCTGGGTCGACTAGGGGTCGATCTAGGGTGTTTAGCTGTCAACCCGTAGCCTGATTCGCCGTAAGGGCTGAAGTAGCATCTGAGTAGTCCTGATGGTTCTGGTTATCCCTAGGTTAATCCGACGGCTCTTATTAAATTAAACTTCTATAAAAACACTCCTAAACCCATAACCCTAATCACATTAATTCATAACAAGAGCCGCCATGCCGTCAATGGAGAACCTAGAGTAGCCGCCATACACTTTCAACCCTAGAGCAAGATAGAAGCTTGAATCAAAATCAAATCAAATCTAAATAACGATTAGTCTACATCAAAGGCGAGCAATTCAGTTTCAGAATACATATACCAGAAAGACAAGACAATTCTTTTTAATTGTGAGTATGATAGCTTTCACAAATTAATTAATTAATTTAATTATGATAAGATATAATTGGGATTATGAGAATATGATTTTGAATCATGTGATTTAAATTATATGTATGTTTGTGGTGTTGAATCATATGTTAGTCTTATGCAAGTTGGATCATATGTTAGTTCTTATGTGAATCTTATGCAAGTTGAATCATATATCTTATGCAAGTTTGTGATGATTGGATAATATATTCATGTTTGAATATTATGCAAGTTTGGGTTGTTAAAATATATGTGAGACATGTATATGCATATGCTAGTTTATGTGACATTAACCTTTATGTCTAGATCCATATACAAGTTTACATCTTTATGTTTAGACCCATATGCAAGTTTACATCTTTATGTTTAGATCTATATGCAAGTTTACATCTTTATGTTTAGATCTATATGCAAGTTTGCATCTTTATGTTTAGATCCATATGCAAGTTAACACCTTTATGTTTGGATTTATAGCAGTACATAAGTTATGCAAGTTTATGCCCATTACCTATGCTAATTTTGTACCATATGCTAGTTTGAATGAAATTCATATGCAAGTTATTGGCTATGTAATCATATGTCATGATCCTTAGATCTATTTTATGTGTTATGTGATGTTGTTTTTCTTTTTATAAGTTAGACTATTTGCGAATCTAACATATGTCATATGAAAAAGTACGAATAGCCTGGGGATGATGGGATAATATTGAATATACATAAATTGTGAATTAGCATAAAATGACCTTAAAAGGCATATAATTAACTTGAGACATTAATTGGCATAATTGGTATTTATGGACATAATTTTAAGAGACAATTATGGACATAAATAAATTTGGAATTTATTGACAAATTTGAGTAGGGATATTAATCCAATTTGGGGTTAAATAAAGATGTGTGATAATTAACCGCCTAAGACACGAGGTTAGACTCTTTTGTGGTGTAAGACTGCCCGGACCCGCCTGGCAAATCTAGCAAGCACAAATGCCAGTCTAATGTGAGAGGTCAAAGGCACGAATTAAATGCGTAACAATTGTAAAGACACGAGGTTAGGCTCGTTTGCGGAATAAGACTACCCGGACCCACCCGGCAAATCCAGCAACCGCAAATGTCAGCCTAATGTGGGACGTCTTTACAAGGTTACGGTTCTAATGAATTAACACTTAACCAGATAAACATGTGGTGGGACATGGGGGATTAAGTGGGTGCCTTGGGTGGCATGTCAAATTAAGTGGGTGCCTTGGGTGGCATGTGAAATACGATTAGATGCACTTAACCAAGATTGAAACATGTAAGAAGACATGAATAAGAATGGGGTTAAGTGGGGAAACCTTAGTGGGGACCTAGCATAGGTGGAAAGATTGTGTCAAGCATGGGGGCCCTTTTCAAACCAGTAACCCATTAAGTATCTTTATGAGCTCGACCCAAGTCGAGGATGGGACACGCTTACTGGATTTGATTGTAAGAGTCAAAACGGGTTAGCGGTGGCAACGCAAGTCCAACGGGATCATGTGCGTGCGTGGGCCCAAGCTAGTAGGTAAGACGTTGTTGCATCGTGTACATATAAGCCGAGAATCTTTGGTGGTATCGGGTTGCCACTTTGGGGAGTGATACACCCCACTGTGGGACCAACACGGGTATCTACGAGTTAGGGAGCCGATCGAATGGGGGTAGTGGGTACAACTAGTGGAGATAGTGGTAGACGACACCTATGAAGGCAGCTAGGGATACACGAAACAACCATTATCATTATTAAGTTCTGTAGGCGGGATCAACTTTTAGGGTGACTAGTGGTGGTGCAGTATAGTAACTATCCTATAGTGATTAGGAACGAGATTAACGCCAGAATATTCCTCTTATTTGCTTTGTCATGCCCACTTGTTTCATGGTCATATCTTATCTTACCAGTTTATGCCTTATCCTAGTTACTTTAATAATTATATTGTTAAAGTTATTATACTTGCCAGACTTTATGTCTGACCCCCTTGTTTTCGCCTCTTTTCTTCCTTCCCCCCCCCCCCCCAAGGTTCTCAGGGTGGGACTAGTACTAGTGGAGCTTGATCTCGGATCTCTTTCTCTCTCTTTTGGAAGTGCTTGTATTGCTGAAAGTAAAGTTCAGCTCATCTCTTTTATGGCTACTTGTGTTGGGGTTTATGCTTTTTATTTTGTGTACTCTGAAACAATTTATCAAGATTGATATTAAGTGTACTTGGTTTATGAAGTTGTTGTAATCAAACTATTTCTCCGCTGCAATAAAAGTTGTTTTAAAATTTTCAAGTACCATTATTTATATCTGTCTTGTTATATTCTGTTCTATACACTAAATACGCTCCATGGAAGTTAATGCATTCCCTTTGTGAGTGACATTAATGGACGTGGGGTGTTACAACAACCATTGAATTGATTAATTCAGTAATATTTTAAACCTTTTCTCCCCCAACTTCCACTCCTCTCTCTCCTCGCTGCAGCCATCTTTGACCTCCAGACCATCGATCGCCACCATTGCTCGCTTATCCCAACCCCCACGCCTTGACATCGACCAGCACCTCACCCTAAATCGCCACCATTCGCCATAATTTCCAAGATGAATAGAAAACACATCGCGGATAAATTCGCGAGCCACAAACAACCACTCCACACCGAACTTGACCATCAACTAGCTCTCACCACCCCGAAGAAGTTTCATGTTGGCACCTCCAGCCACCAGTTCCTATAGCCACTGCAAATAGAGAAATCACGTTCGCTGCTCACCAATAACGCTCATCCACATTGAACCCCACGTCGTCGCTACTACAGGCTATTTCAACCCAAACCCCCAACTACAAAGTTGTAGCCTTCTCTCCCCTCTCCAACTTCCTAGTTGGGCAATTAGTCTAACTCTCGATCATTTGGTCACAATATCACAAAAACCGAAAGTGTCACATTGACCTTATATCTGAGATTCCGGCAAACTCTAACACTCGCTCACTACCAAATTTTTGCGGCAAGTGGCACTCACCGAGTAATTCCACTTTCATGTTGGGACCTTCCTCTAATTCTCCACGGTTTATGAGATAAAAATTAATGTAAGTGGAGGGACTAAAATGCAAAATGGAGAAGGCCGAAATGGGTTTGGGTTTTGGGTAGAGATGGGGTATACTTATAGGGTAGAGATTATCTTGTAGAAGAAGCTTTGGGTAATTAGTTTATAAAATTTTATTGTAACGCTACTTGTGCTCGTCGTTTAAAGAATTGTATGGGCGCATATGAACTCCGTTCAGGATGAAAATTGATATGCAACTAGGGTTTGGCATTACGGTCCTAATGAAATTTGTTTCGTCAAATTTCGAGTTTGTTTGCTTAAATAGCGCTTGTTCGAGCTTAAATTATTGATTGATTATCTACATTAAACTTTATATCTCGCACGGTCACAAAACAACTCCGTTGGGAGCGAAATTTGGAATCTTACAATAATTTACTATTCCGGATCTAACAAAATTGGTTTCATTGAAAACAAAGGTCTTTTGCAAAATGACTATTTTTAAGGCGTATGTAATATTATTATAATATTATTAAATTCCAAAACTATTCAATTTAGTAATAAACTAATTATTATCGTACACATATCTTAATGGGATTGTATATAACTTCCAATTCAATATTTACTAATTTTGAATTTAACGGCATCCATATTATATATAAAAATCGTATTTATATATTTTATAAATTGATAAAATATTAATTAATTCCATGGCGACTATTTGAAAATTTGATTTGGACATAACTTACAATATATAAGACAAAATATTGATTTTTCACTTTCATTAGAAAGATATAGTTGAATAAATCCTAACGTTTCTTGTTTCAACAAATTCTAACTTACATCCAATTTTGTACAATCATTAAAATTTCAAAACGTAATATTACGAACTACCGCGACATTACGAGCTCATTTTTAATTATATTATAACGTATACGTTCAAATTTGTTTTAATCAAGTTATATAAATTTCAATTCGTTATTTCTTAAAATAAATCGTTTTAAATATTTAATATCCATTAAATATTTCTTACAAAAATCTGGGTTGTAACACCATCCTTCTCAATGGAAATATTATCGGTCTGGCATCCTTCATCAGGTCACTTCTCCAAATATGTCTAAATATTCTATAGTGACGTGTGTTATCAATAACCCATCGTTCGGAACCTCCAGCGACAATAGCAAATTGGCCATTACCATCTAAACTGGAAACAGCCAATACTGCACTTTGCACATCATATGTCCCTATCTTCACCCCTACATCCTCACATAATCTTCAAAAACTCCATACTTACTCTGTCAGTCTATCCAAAATAAACCCTAAAATAAAACAATCACAAATAATAGAGCATCCATGACTCGATAAAATGAGACTACAACAAACTATACTAAAATTAGTGAAACCATGAACGAGGATTGTCACTACTAAAGGCTTCTCAATAATTTCGGGTTCCAATCCTAATTTATCTATTAAGTCTATGGATATGAAGGCACTACGTCGTAGATTGCATACGGTAACACCAGAGAAGTGGTGTAGGAAGTGCCAAAAAATGTTGTTACAGGCCAAAAATTATCTGTGGCAACATTTTCTTGGTGTTGCGTTTTGCCGCGTTGCCTTAGAGTCAAAGGCAACATCTTTGCGACCCTAAGACAACGTCGGTACAGGTGTTGCCACAGGTACTAAATTTACAAAAATGTGAGGCTCTAAAATTTGCATCTCATGTTCACAGAATCCTGTTGTGCCACTAAAATCTGTAGTCGGGTTCATGGAATCCAATTGTGGGGACCACATGCATTAATCTATGGCAACACTTTTACCATCTAATGACAACACTATATCATAGCTACGTCAACATTTAACATCATATACTGCAACATTATATCATAGCTATGCCAACATCATATAACATATTGCAACATAACAGCAATTAATATCACATACTGAAATTAATAAA
The DNA here is from genome assembly GCA_030737875.1 of Allium sativum. Classification (NCBI taxonomy): domain Eukaryota; kingdom Viridiplantae; phylum Streptophyta; class Magnoliopsida; order Asparagales; family Amaryllidaceae; genus Allium; species Allium sativum. Next base: position 13,576,703 of record JASFAX010000033.1, read on the forward strand.
AAAAACTTTTCATTTCAATTAATTAACCAGTAACACAAGTACTACTTAGTCAACTACAAAATAACAAAACACAGACAATAAATTCAGTTTTATAGGGTACTTACAAACACATCCAGTACTAAATTCATGTTTACATCAAACTAAAATATAGCGCGAGCCTCCAGCGCGTTCAGTGCCTCAGCTGCCTCTAGTACCTCTAGTGCCTTTAGTAATAAGTTCTTGATCAACTTCATCACTGCCTCCTTCACCTGCAAAATAGAGCAGTTTCAAAAGTCATGCATTTCAGCAAAGCCTTTAGTACAACTAATGCATTTCAGCACAATCAAATTCATGCATGCCTCAGTTACAAACTATTGCAATGCCTCGTTTACATTGTAACACAAAATGAGTGGCATGCATGCCTCAGTTGCATTTCAGTACAAACCATGGCCATACTATAACTGAGTTGCATTTCAGCACAATCTATGGCCTGCATACCTCAGTTGCATAACTGCCTGATTGAAGAGACATGCCATGACTCGTTCAAATACAAACTCAACCATTTTTTCAATTACGAACTAACATGGTCATTACTGATTGAAGAGAAAATAAGATTCTTAAAATTATGTGGTTCAGTACTGAAGCATCAGTCTTGTACACGATCAGTTATAGTTTCACATTTCCTAAAACTTATGTGAAGCCATGATCATCGAACTACGCCATAGCAAGCGGAAAAACAATTAACAAAATAATGTAAGAATTAGACTGATGCTTCAGCAAGCGGAAATTGTAAGAATTCTGTAGTTCAATACTGTAATTCATTACTAGCAAGCCATAAAAATAATCAAAAATACATACCAGCAGTGTGTGTCTGTATATGATCTCCTATTTGCAGAATTTGTAAGGGCCTTGGACTACAAAAACATGAAGTAAAGATGTTTATCTGCCTTATTTGCCTGATTTGAATGTGATAAAACATAAAATTATACCTGGATTTTTTCATCTCCCCAAAATATCAAGAGTGCTTTGAAATCCTCAACTAGAATTTTTGTCCGGCCTACACAAAATGGAGGAATTAATGTTAAAATGACATCAGCTACAAAAATAAACCATGAATATGATATGTCGGTTACTTGTAAAATAAATCAGTCACTTCACTAAAATGTAATCAAGGCAGAAACAACATTTTCTTACTTAAATTGTATAGAACAGTTACTTGAATAAATATGATAGTGATACACAGAAATTAAGAAGCATTGTCTTTCACTTTGCTAGGTGGAAGGCGGATTCGTCTTATTGGGACATCATCTCTACACCAACGAATATCAAAATCTCGATTTCCCATTCCATAAGCAGATTGGATATCATTCAAATCTTTATTTTCATTTACTCTTTCATTTTCACACCAGTCGCTCGGCAATTTCTTGATAAAATTGTGGCACATCTTATCAATCAGATCTTCTATATAAAACACCTGTTGTACTTGTGAAGCCATAACATAAGGATCAGATTTCTAGCACAACCGATTAAAATTGACACGAGTCAGCCCATATAAATATTTCTCTTCTTAGTACCAACAGAACTTAAATAAAACCACACTAAATTCTCCCCAATAATCTAGTTCTAATATTTCTTCAATTGATCTATAGTAATTAACTTCACCAATCAATGGATTTTGATCTTTCGAACTTGCAAAGCTAGTAGTCAAGGCTGTCAAAAATACACCACTATTTTTTGTTGTACATTTGGCATCTCTGAACCTTGTATAAAATTTGTATCCATTGATAACATATCCAGTGAACCTCTTAGTTGTTCGAAGAGGGCCCATTGAAAGTAGTTGTTCTTCTTTTGAAATGTCCTCCGTTTTCCCAGCCTCTACCTTTAACCACTTCCAAAATTCTTCACTGTGTTCTCTCTCTATTTTATATATTTTTTGATGATGCATAACCATCAATTAAAGCTCGATGTTCCCTAGAATAAAGACTTGGTTAATAAAAGATAGTAACAAAATTTCTAATTCTTCAATACTTACTAAAATAAAAATAAAACTTAAAACTTACTCAAGTAATCTCTTTATTTCCTCATTACCACAATTGAATAGAATGTAACGGTGACGTTCCTTACATTGAGAACTTTTAAGATGTATAGCTTTTCCATCTTTGTTTCTTCTTGTGCCAATAGGATATTCCAGATTCTGTGGACATGTTTCAAATTGCATTTCCTGCTCCATCGCAACCTAAGAACATTGAACAGAATATCAAACATTCTTCTACAAGATAACCTTCAGCAATGGATGCCTCAGGTTTACTTTTGTTGCGAACGTATGATTTCAGTTTACAAAGATAACGCTCAATAGGAAACATACAATGAACATGTGCAGGTCCACCATATTCAAGTTCCTTGCATAAATGAACTAGCAAGTGCACCATTGTATCAAAGAAAGCATTTGGTAATATCATCTCAAATTGATAAAGAATTTCCACAATTTCCTTTTGTAGCCTCTTGAGATCGACCGAATCGATAGTTTTACTCCAAATACTTCTTAAAAATGCACTTAATCTTATCATAGGTATTGCAACTTTAGGTTTTACAGATTTCTTCACAGCAAACTACAACAAGTGGTGGAGAAGAAAATGAGCATCGTGGCTCTTATACCCTGCAATTTTCCTCTCTTTCTTGTTTACATACCGGTTGATATTACTGCACAACCATAAGGCAGTTTAACATTTTCGAACACCAAACAAAATATTTCTTTCTCCTTGTTCGTCATTTCAAATATGACAGCCCTCATCTCAAGGTAATTCCCATCAGCTGATAGAACCGGATGAAGGACCTCCCTAATGCCTATCTCTTGTAAATCATACTAAGCATTTAAATGGTCTTTCGACTTCCCATCAATATTTAGTAAAGTACCAAGTATGTTGTCACAAATGTTTTTCTCTATGTGCATAACATCAAGGTTATGTCGGCATACATTTTGACTCCAATATAGTAAATTAAAAAATATTGATTTTTTTAAAGGAGATTCATTTTTATGCTTCTTGACCTCTTTCTTCCCCAAAAAAATTCATAACCAGCCAACAATTCTTCAATGTCAGTATCGGATAAAATTTCGGGAGGTGTTCCCATTTCAATTTCACTATTGAACCTTTTCTTATCAAACCTCCATTTGTGTCCCGAGTCTAAAAAATTCCTACGATTCATGTAGCACATTCTTTTACTATGTTTCAAGCAAGTTGAAGAAGTCTTGAAATAGCAAACGAGATAAGCTAAATAACCTTTTATGCTCCAGTTGGATAACATTGCATAGCTCGAAAAGTCGCTGATCGTCCATAACACACTAGCATGTAATGTAAAATTATCACTAGTGAAGGCATCATAAGTTTGTATGCCAAGATCCCATAATTCTTTCAATTCTATGATAAGAGGCTGCATGTAGACATAAATGTAATTGTTAGGAGACTCTGGACCAGGGGTAAGGGTTGAAGTATCGAATTTTATGTCTTCATGCATAACCAAGGTAGAAGGGCATAATTTACCAATATGATTGCTCATGTGATGTGCTGTGCTGTGCAGTCATTATATGAAAAGGACTGAATCCATCAGATGCTACTCCTAGCCTGATATTTCTGTTTTTAGATGAAAAATGAGGATAATTGTCATCCATCATCTTCCAAACCTCGCCATCAGCTGGATGTCAAAGTCTTCCATAATTTTTCCGTCCCACTACATACCATAACATAAGTTCTGCATACTCCTTGGACATGAACATCCTTTGCAGCCTTGGTTTTAGTGGAAAATAACGCATCACTTTTTCTGGGACTTTGTGAATCTACTTCTCTGAATCATTGTTAATAGCCACTTTCTTTTTCGGTATAACCCACCTTGAAAAAGCACAACTTTTGTAGTTATTTTCCTTTTCATTTTCTACCCAATATAGCATGCAATCATTTGGACATGCATGTACTCTTTGGTAATTGAGGCCAAAATCTTTAATGATATTTGTGGTAGCATTGAAAGATAAAGGGATGTGGGCTTGTGGAAAAACTTCTTTTATCAACTCTAATAAATTGCTGAATGCAGACTTGGTGATTCTATGTAGGTATTTAAAGAATAAAGCCTGACAATGAAACTTAATTGCGAAAATTTAGTACTCCCAGGATATAATGGTTGCTTTCCCTCTTCAACACATTGATGAAATTTTCTAGCATCGACATATATTGTAACACCCCGAATTTCTAATGACACTAAAAGAGGATAAATTAAATAATAATTAATTTAATATTCAGAATTAAGGAAAATGGACTGCGCCATTGCTTCCATATCGAAATTCTGGTCAAGATAGACATTTGGTTTGCTAAAACGGACACTGTATGAAGAAGTTATAAGGGTTTTAAGTTTGTATATGTGTAGAAGAAATAAATATATACATATGAGTCATATAGGAGTCAGATATGAGTCAGCACCTTATCGATGATAGTTCAAATATCAAAATGGCAAAAGGCGGCAAATTTCCCGCTCTAGGTGGTCGACCTCCCTGGAAGGGTGTCGACACTGGGGTCGACCACCCTTAAGGGGTGTCGACACCAGGTCGACCCACTCACAGGGGTGTCGATACCCCTAGGGCTGATGTGGCATAGTCGGTTTGGAGGCTGGTAGCTATAAATAAGGGTCCATTTTTCATGTTTTCTGTCCTGGAATGCAATGGAGGCCAAATGTTGTCAATGACTAGACTAAACCTAATTCTATTCATCTTCTGCAAATCAAATTCTGAGATTCAACCATAGATTCAACACCTACAAATTATCTTTTATCATATTAACAATCCAAACACTATGAGTTGGTTACTTTTAGGTTTAAATGAACAAAATTAATTTGTGAAAGACTGTGATTTAGATATGTTGTAAATTATGAATCTATACTTATTGGATCCTAAGCCATGTCATGATAGATCTACTTTTCTAGATCTAGTTCAATTGTAGTTAATCTATTACGTCACCTTTGTGGGTCTTGGTTTATATCTATATTGTGGTTAATGTAAATCTATCATTTTTGGACAGTTAAAACCTTGTTTAGATCTAATCTTTTATGAAGATCATATGTTACCTGTCATATTGTGGCCAACTTAGATATGTCATTATTTAGACATATAAATCTTTGTTTAGACCTAAACATGCTTGTTGTGTCATCCTAATCATGCTAGATCTGTTTTTATGTCCACATTATAATTATGTTAAATCTAGTTTTATCATTTCCTGTTCACTAGATCTATTTTTATGTCCACCTTATTATTATGCCAAAACATGTCTATGCCAGCATATGTGTTCATGTCACGTTCGTTTGAGTGATCACTATTATCATTTTTCTCATCACCTTTCTTTTCTTACTGTATATGCCTAGGCTACTTTCTAGTCTAGGTATGCTGCCAAATATACGCGAATACGTTAGTTAGGGGACGACAGAAAATATTAGATTTGGCATAACTTGATATGAATTTGGACATATAACCCATTATGAGTATAATTAAACATTTAGGCATAATTGGAAATTTGAATGTTAATTTGGTTATTAGTTGGTGTAATGAATATGAATAAATTTGGCATGAAATCAATTATGGACATAATTGGGAAAAAGGGCATAAAACCTATAATTGACATAGGTATAATTAATAATAAATTCCAAGGATTACAATTAGAAATTTTAATGGCACTTATGACATAAGGTTAGGTTGCATTAGTACTGGAAGTCTACCCGGATCCAACCGGCATATCCAGTAGCCGCTAATGTTGAACCTAATGTGAGAGGTCTAAGTACGCAAATACGAATCGGGCTAAGACACGAGGTTAGACGCAACTGCGGAATAAGACTGCCTGGACCTGACCGGCATATCCAGCATCCACAAGTTGTAGGCCTAACATGGGAGGTCTAGCCCATTATGAACCATAAATGAACATGGTAATGGAATTGGACTACTTAACCTAATTTAATCCATAGGGATTGAATGATTATGAACTTAAGTTAGGGTTAAGTAAAATTGGTTGGATAGTGGGTAGGTTAAGTAAATTTGAGGGGGTGGGTAATATTTACATATAAGCCCACGAATTTAACCCCATAAGGTTATGTAGTAAAAAACACCTAGTGGTATACATAACCGGTGGAAAATATAAAAGTTATGTAATTAAAGACACCTTTTAGGGTATAACTAGCAGAAATGAATAGCGCTATGTACTTAAAGATACCTAGTGGAATACATAGTTAGTGAAAACCTAGTAGAGGGTACAAGACAAAGGGGAGAGCTTATATCATATAGTGTGGGACCCATTTCAGTCAGTAACTCGGAGTAGGTATCAAACAAAGTACTCCGTACTAGGCTGAGAGTGGGCACGCTTACTGACTGATTGTAAGAGATCCAAACGTGGAGGACGGTGTAGGCGGCGCAAACCGACCGGGCCATATGCGTGCATGAGCCGGGCGTAGGGGAATAAGATGGCCGTGACACCTGTAGATTTGGGGTTATGCATATTAGTGAGGGGTTGCCACTTTAGGATGTGATACATCCTACTGTGGGGTCAGCACGGAGTATCTACGAAGTAGGGAGCCGATCAATTAGGGTAGTAGTTAGAGTATATTTGGACGTATGCCCAAGTCTACCACCTTGAAGTGTAAGGGATCACCTCATTCTAGTTATACTAGTAATAGTGCAGAGTAACCGTTAGAGAAGCGTATGCACCTTATCCTGTCTTCCTTATTACACCTGACATTTATGTAGTGGTGTCTCTTATCCACTTTATATGCCTGTCATGCTACTTTTATTTATTTACTTACTAAAAATAACTAGACTCGCCAGACTTCATGTCTAACCCTTTTGTTTCCTCTTCTTTCTTCCCCCCCCCCCCCAAGGTTCTCAGGGAGGAAACACTCAGGCTTAATCAGGACTCAGATATCATCTTGTTAGAGCTGCTTTCGAAGTATGGCTCAATTTCTAATCTCTACTATGGCTTAGCTCTTTTTCTTGGCGAATTATGTTATGCTTTTTATATTTATGTACTCTGATGGTACAAGACAGAAGTTATGTTATTGTAATGGTTTTTGTGACTTATGTTATTTTGGACCACGATGTATGATTTGTGTTTGAAATAAAAATTTGAATTTCCGCTGCTATCTTAATTATATCTGTCTTGTAATATTCTGTGTCTCTTTAGCTATAACGATTCACAAAACTTAATGCATTTCCTTTTTCAATGACATTAACGGACATGGGGTGTCACACTTAGTATTAGAGCTGAAGGTTACCAAATTAAATAAAAGTTTTTTTGAAAATTATTTTCAAAAAGATTTTAAAAGAAAGCATTTTCAAAAAGAAAAGTCTGTTTTGAAAAACATTCCCCAAAAAGCCATATGTAATATCCTTCGGTCTTTGTCTAAATCTCTTCCTTTTCCTTTTTCAGCATGTCTGGGTAACAAAATATACCTAATATCCCAGAGGGCGTCACAATACTCGGATGGTTCCGTAGGTATTTGGAGGCCACGTCGCCTGCCGAAGGCCAAGGAAATGTTCCTCCCCCAGCTGCACCTGTCATTCCTTCTCCTCCCCCTCTAAGAGCAGATAACTTCGCCAAGATCAGCAAAGACTTCTGTTCTATGGGAGGGAAGCCATTCTATGGGAATGAGACATTCGTAGAAGCGCAGAATTGGCTCAAGGCGACCGAGGACTTGTTCATCATCTTTGAAGTAGAGGATAGAAGAATGGTTCAGTTAGCCACCTGGCTATTGAAAGACGAAGCCTCATTTTGTTGGGATGTCACCCAAGATGGACGTCCGGTGGAAACTTGGGAAGATTTTAAATAGAGGTTCGAAATGAAATTTCTTTCCCAACTTGAGAGAAGCATGCAGATGGAGAGGTTCTTAGCACTTAAACAAGGAAACTTGATAGTGAAAGAGTATGTGAACAAATTCAACCAACTGGCAAGGTTCGGGTTAGAGTTGGTGGATACACCACACAAAAAGGATTTGCGGTTTGCTAAAGGGATGAATGAACCTCTGCATGGGTTAGCCATGTCGATTATTCCAATGGGGGCCACTTTTGAAAAGCATATCGATATGGCCCTAATGCATGAGGAAGACAAGGGAGAAAGTAAGGAAGTAAAGGCTGAGGAAACATCGCAAAATAAGAAGGTGTGTCCCAAGAAAGGGCAAAAACAACAACAGCAAAAGAAAGGTGGAAAGAATGACAAGGGCAAGGATAAGAGAAAATGTCAAAATTGTGGGAAAGAGGGCCACTTGGTCAAAGACTGTAAGCAAAGGAAGAACTCTTGCTACCATTGTGGAGAGGTTGGACACATAGCTAGGGAGTGCCCGAAGAAATAAGGATCACAGGGACAAGGTCAAGGGCAAGAACTTCCAGAGGGCAGGTGCATGCTCTCGTGGTCAGTGCTCCTGATAGAGATAGAAAAATTTCTGTAGAAGGTTTAATTTCTCTTGCAAATCATCCTATTATAACACTTTTTGATTCTGGCGCTCCACATTCATTTATATCTTGTTTTGTGGTTGAATCTATGCACTTAATTGCTAGTATGGTAGTGGATCCCGTAGTTGTTTCGAACCCCATTGGTGGTTCGGCTCATTTATCTATGATTTTTCGGGGTTTGAAAATATATGTCTTAGGCATCGAGTTTGAATGTGACGTGTATGTGCTCGGGTTTATGGGCTATGGGTTGATTCTAGGAATAGATTGGCTTTCCACGTATGGTGCCATTCTAGATTGTGATAGGAGGATCATTAGACTTCTGACTTGTCATGGAAGGACCCTCGAGATTCCTTGTGACCCACAAGGGTCGGTTATGCTTAGTTTTCTAGAGTCTCTTGATGCGTCTATCGATGACTTGCAACCTGATCCAGTAGTTTGAGATTATTCTGATGTTTTTTATGAGGTTCGGGGTTTACCTCTACGGCGCGAGATCTACTTTCGTATATATTTGGTGGACAATGCAAAGCCAGTTGCATTGCCAGTGCGCCACATGGCTCCGAGGGAAAGGAGGGAGCTGAGTAAGCGAGTAGGGGAGCTACTTGAGAAAGGGTTTATCAGACGAAGCATATCTAAATGGGGTACTCCAGTAGTATTCACGAATAAGGAGGATGGTTCGCTTAGTTTTTGTGTTGACTATAAAGAGCTGAATAAACTCACTAAGAAGAATAGGCACCCGCTTCCGAGGATTGATGATTTATTTGATCATCTTGTTAGTGCCTCGGTATTTTCTCAGTTAGACTTGGCCACGGGGTTCAATCAGTTGTGAGTGGCTGAGGACAGCATAGATAAGACTGCTTTTAGAACTCCGGACGGTTTCTTTGAATGGCTAGTGATGCCTTTTGGGCTGACGAATGCACACGCCTATTTTGTCGATCTGATGAGTAGGGTGTTTCGGGTGTTCCTAAATAAATTCGTTGTAGTCTTTGTTGATGATATTTTGATCTTCTCCAAAAGCGAAGAAGAGCATGCCCAACATTTGAGAGAAGTTTTGAAAACTCTTCGTGACCATCAGCTTAAGGCGAAGTTCTCCAAATGCCATTTTTGGAGAAAAGAGGTGAGATTCTTAGGGCATGTGGTCTCCAAAGAAGGGATAGCTGTAGATCCCGCCAAGGTGGTTGTGGTGCAAGATTGGAAGATTCCTAAAAATGCAACCGAGGTGTGAAGGTTTCTTGGGTTGGCAGGTTACTATAGGAAGTTCATTAAGGACTTCGCAAAGATATCAGCCCCACTCACCAGGCTGATGAAGAAGAACTTGGCATTTTCATGCGATATATACTGTGACGTTGCTTTCCAACAATTAAAGAGGGTTCTGACAACATCCCCAGTCTTGAACTTGCCTGACGGGAGTAAAGTATTTATTGTTTACACTGATGCATGTGATACAGGGCTTAGTGTGATTATGATGCAAGAAGGGAAAGTGGTGTGTTATGGGGGTAGACAGTTGAGAGTTCATGAAAAGAACTACCCCACGCATGATCTAGAGCTAGCTGCCATAGTATTCGCGTTATAAACGTGGCGTCATTATTTACTTGGAGAGAAGTTCGAGTTATACACCGATTATAAATCTCTCAAGTATCTGTTCTCACAGAAAGACCTCAATTTAAGGCAACAACGGTGGATGGAGTTTCTAGCTTCGTTTGATTTTGAGATTGCTTATACCCCTGGCAAGGGTAATGTGGTGGCAGACGCACTAAGTAGGCAAAGGATGGCCCTGAGTCCTCTATTTGTGGAAATAAATAACTTGGAGTTCATATCATCTTTTGATTTTAGACCCTCCATCGAGATTTTTCCTGATTTGTTGCATCCTTGGAGATACGACCAACTCTTATGGAATAGATAGGAGCTTCGCAACAAGGTGACCCACAGATTTTAGACATCATGGAGAAGCTCAAGAAAGGGGAGATTTCTAGTCACGTCAGTAGATATGCCATTGATGAAAAGGGATGGTTGCGACGAGATGGAAGGCTTTGTGTTCCTCAAACTGGAAGCTTGATAAAGGCAGTCTTAGAAGAAGCCCATCATTCTAAGATGACTATTCATCTGGGCAGTGACAAGATGTACAGAGACATGAAAAGGGTTTTCTTTTGGGCTGGGATGAAGAAAAATGTGGCAGAGTTTTTTTCTCAATGTTTAGATTGCCATCAAGTTAAGGTTGAGCAAAAGAAGCCCGGTGGTCTACTTCATCCTTTGGAGGTTCCTCAGTGGAAATGGGAGAGCGTCTATATGGATTTCATAGATGGTTTTCCTAGATCAAAGAAAGGCAACACCAGTATTTGGGTAGTAGTGGACAGATTGACTAAGAGCACTCATTTCATTCCAGTGAAGAGAAAGAGGACGGCATCATGGTTGGCAGCAATCTATGTTCGTGAGATAACCCGTCTTCATGGAGTACCTTCCAGCATCATGAGCGATCGTAACCCTATCTTTACCAGTGAATTTTGGAGGAGCTTGCAAGAAGCGTTAGGTACACAGCTGTGTTTGAGCACCGCTTATCATCCTCGGACCGATTGACAGACAAAGAGGGTGAACATGATTCTTGAAGATCTTTTGAGGCTGTGTATCCTAGACTTCAGAGGGACTTGGGAAGAGCACCTTCCTTTAGTAGAGTATGCCTATAATAACAGCTATCAATCCAGCATTGGGATGGCACCCTTTTGAAGCATTGTACGGATGACCCTGTAGATCACCAACTTGTTGGTGGGAATCTACAGAAAGATTATTACTTGGACCAGATATGGTTAGAGAAATGTCCGAAAAGATTGACCTTATTCAACGGTGGATGAAGACAACTCAAGATAGGTAGAAGTCCTATGCAGACAAGAGAAGGACCGTCATCGAATTTGAAGTGGGAGACTTAGTATTTGTCAAAGTATCACCTTTGAGGAATGTGGTTCGCTTCGGATTGGTAGGGATGTTGGCACCTAGGTATGTGGGATCATTTCCCATAACCGAGAGGATTGGCCAAATGGCCTGTAGAGTAAAACTCCAAGAAAATCTATTCGGTGTTCATGATGTTTTCCACGTCTCCCATCTGCGGAAGCGCCTGCATGGCACTGCAGCAATTGTTGAGCCGAGTGTGTTGGAAGAAGTAGAAGTGGAATGGGAGGCGACAGTCAGGCGAGTCCCTACCCATATTCTTGGGTCAGAAGTTAAGAAGCTACGCAATAAAGAGATCAAGTTGCTAAAGGTTCAATGGGGAGAAAAGCCAGAGGATGCGACTTGGGAGACTGAAGGCAAGATTCGTGCTTCATACCCTTTCCTTTTCGAGGGTATGTTCTTAACTCCTTTTTCCAAAAGTTTTATCTGTACTTATTTCTATCATTTGAATATATCTTATCCATAGTATTTTCGACCTTTAGATAGGAATCCTATGGATGTAAACATGTGTTTGAGACATGTTATGTTTGATGGACGCAAGTAGATGCAAGTGTTTGCTAGTGGTTGCCTGTGGATGCATATACACACACATTAGACACTAGGTCGGCTCAATCACTCTCATAATGCATATGGATATGTGTGCATTTTCTTTTTCTTTTATGGATGAGAATAGATGTATTCCCATATGGATGTTGCACTTGGACGAGTGAGTGTGCACACATATAGAACTTACATGTTATAATAGGTTTGTTTGCATACATATTGGATTCATGGCACTAACATACATTGCATTAAGGAGGTCAACTGAATTAGTAGACCGCCTGATCTTTCGCATTAGTATTGGGACATATACACACACCTTTGCATATATTCATATAAGCATTAGAAAGTTTTAAGGACAATGGATGCCTGTGATTGGTGGATGAGTAGATGGATGATAAATGGTAGGATACATTCTTTTCAACTTAGAGATTTCGGGGACGAAATCCTTTAAGTAGGGGAGAATGTAACACCCCGAATTTCTAATGACACTGAAAGAGGATAAATTAAATAATAATTAATTTAATATTCAGAATTAAGGAAAACGGACTGCGCCATTGCGTCCGTCTCGAAATTCTGGTCAAGATAGACATTTGGCTTGCGTAAAACGGACACCGTATAAAGAAGTTATGAGGGTTTTAAGTTTGTATACGCGCAGAAGAAATAAATATATACATATGAGTCAAATAGAAGTCAGATATGAGTCACCACCTTATCTAGGATCATTCAAAAATCAAAATGGCAGAGGCGGTAAATTTCCCGCTTTAGGGAGTTGACCTCCCTAGAAGGGTGTCGACACCGGGGTCGACCCTCCTTAAGGGGTGTCGACACCAGGGTCGACCCACCCATAGGGGTGTCGACACCCCTAGGGATGATGTGGCATAGTCGGTTTGGAGGCTGGCAGCTATAAATAAGGGCTCAATTTTCATGTTTTCTATCCTAGAATGCAATGGAGGCCAAATGTTGTTAGTGACTGGACTAAACCTAATTTTATTCATCTTCTGCAAATCAAATTCTGAGATTCAAGCATAGATTCAACACCTACAACTTCTCTTCTATCATATTAACAATCCAAACACTGTGAGTTGGTTACTTTTAGGTTTAAATGAATAAAAGTAATTTATGAAAGACTGTGATTGGGATATGTTGTAAATTATGAATATATACTGTTATTGGATCCTAAGCTATGTCATGGTAGATCTACTTTTCTAGATCTAGTTCAATTGTAGTTAATCTATTACGTCACCTTTGTGGATCTTGGTTTATATCTATATTGTGGTTAATGTAAATCTATCATTTTCGGACAGTTAAAACCTTGTTTATATCTAATCCTTTATGTAGATCATCTTTTACCTGTCATATTGTGGCCAACTTAGATATGTCATTATTTGGACATATAAATCTTTGTTTAGACCTAAACATGTTTGCTATGTCATCCTAATTATGCTAGATCTGTTTTTATGTCCACATTATAATTATGTTAGATCTAGTTTTAACGTTGCCTATTCACTAGATCTATTATTATGTCCACCTTATTATTATGCCAAAACAAGTCTATGTCAGTATATATGTTCATGTCACCTTCATTAGAATGATAACTATTGTCATTTTTCCCATCACCATTCCCTTTTTACTGTATACGCCTAGGCTACTTTCTAGTCTAGGTATGCCGCCAAATATATGCGAATGCGTTAGTTAGGGGACGGCGGAAAATATTAGATTTGGCATAACTTGATATGAATTTGGACATATAACCCATTATGAGTACAATTGGACATTTAGGCATAATTGGAAATTTGAATATTAATTTATTAATTGGAGTAATAAATATGAATAAATTTGGCATAAAATCAATTATGGAAATAATTGGGAAAAAGGGGAATAAAACCTATAATTAACATAGCTATAATTAATAATAAATGCCTAGGAATGCAATTAGAAATTTTAATGGCACTTATGACACGAGGTTAGGTTGCGTTAGTGGTGGAAGTCTGCCCGGACCCGACCGGCATATCCAGCAGCCACTAATGTTAAACCTAATGTGAGAGGTATAAGTGCGCAAATATGAATCGGGCTAAGACACGAGGTTAGACCCAACTATGGAATAAGACTACTCGGACCCGACCGGCATATCCAGCATCCACAAGTTGTAGGCCTAATGTGGGAGGTCTAGCTCATTATGAACCATAAATGGACATGGTAATGAATTGGACTACGTAACCTAATTTAATTCATAGGGATTGTATGATTATGAACTTAAGTTAGGGTTAAGTAAAATTGGTTGGAGAGTAGGTGGGTTAAGTAAATCTGAGGGGGTGGGTAACATTTAAATATAGGCCCACAAACTTAACCCAATAAGTTTATATAGTTAAAGACACCTAGTGGTGTACATAACCGGTGGAAAATATAAAAGCTATGCAATTAAAGATACCTTTTAGGGTAAACATAACTAGCATAAATGAATAGGGCTATGTAATTAAAGATACCTAGGGGTATATATAGTCAGTGAAAACCTAGTGGGGGATACAAGAGAAAGAGGAGAGCTTGTATCATATTGTGTAGGACCCATTTCAGTCAGTAACCCTGAGTAGGTATCAAACAAAGTACTCCGTACTAGGCAGAGAGGGGGCATGCTTACTGACTGATTGTAAGCGATCCAAACGTGGAGGACGGTATAGGCGGCACGAACCAACCGGGCCATGTGCGTGCATGAGCCAGGAAGAGGGGGATAAGACGACCGTGACACCTGTAGATATGAGGCTGTGCATATCAGTGAGGGGTTGCCACTTTAGGATGTGATACATCCTACCGTGGGGCCGACACACAGTATCTACGAAGTAGGGAGTCGATCGATTAGGGTAGTAGTGAGGGTATATTTGGACGTATGCCCAAGTCTACCACCTTGAAATGTAAGGTATCACCTCATTCTAGTTATACTAGTAATAGTGAAGAGTAATTGTTAGAGAAGCATATACACTTTATCCTTTCTTTACACCTACCATTTATGTAGTGGTGTCTCTTATCCACTTTATATGCCTGTCATGCTAGTTTTATTTATTTACTTGCTAAAGGTAACTAGACTCGCCAGACTTCATGTCTGACCCCTTTGTTTCCTCCTCTTTCTTCCGTTCCCCCCCCCCCCCCCGACCTAAGGTTCTCAGGGAGGAAACTCTCAGGCTTAGTCAGGACTCTGATATTACCGTGTTAGAACTGCTTTCGAAGTATGGCTCAAGTTCTTATCTCCATTATGGCTTAGCTCTTTTTCTTAGGGAATTATGTTATGCTTTTTATTTTTATGTAATCTGATTGTACAAGACAGAAGTTATGTTATTGTAATGGTTTTTGTGACTTATGTTATTTTGGACCATGATGTATGATTTGTGTTTGAAATAAAAATTTGAATTTCCGCTATTATCTTAATTATATCTGTCTTGTAATATTCTGTGTCTGTTTACCTATAATGCTTCACGAAACTTAACGCATTCCCTTTGTGAGTGACATTAACGGACGTGGGGTGTCACATATATTCCATTTGATCCATCAGATGATCCACATTCATTGTTATGCATATTTCCACAAGTATGTGCAACATCTCATCGAGATTTTGTCCCAAATTTATTCCTGCTTCACAATCCATATCGTTATCGCTCCTTTTAGGATCTAAATAGGAAACCTCACAAATCCATTTCACGTACAATTAAGATGGATCATTCCAAATCATATGGTCATAGACTACCTCTTGACGATGCCGCTTGCGATTATGACACCTTTTGCAAGGGCATGTAATTTCATCACCTACCGCGAATCTAAAAAAAGTATTTCAAAAAAAGTTTCAGTCCACTGATGTATTCTTCACTGAACTTAGGAAGTTCTACCCATAGTTTTTCCTCGTTGTTTATCACTAATTGACAAACAAATAACATAAACAAATATCATTTAGCCATGACTATAAGGACAAAGACAAACACAATAGTGAAATCAGGAATATGATTACACCTGAACGCACAAGTAATCGGTAAATTAGGCAACACAATAATAAATCAAAAAATTTGAAATATACATTGAGTGCTACCTTCAGCAGCGGATTAAATCGAAGTCCTAACTGAAATTTGAAACCCAAACGAACCCCAGTTAAAGACATAATTGAAACACTGAATCCCTAATCGAACTTAAACTTGAACTTGCCCTAATCGAAACCCAATTAAGCCCTAATTGAACCTGAGAGTGAGTGTTTGAGAGGTTGAGCAGCGGAGTACTTTATTTGAGAGTGGGTGGTTGGGATGTTGAGTGAATATTTAATTAAGTGTTTTGCCGAATTGTTTTT
The DNA here is from genome assembly GCA_030737875.1 of Allium sativum. NCBI lineage: Eukaryota > Viridiplantae > Streptophyta > Magnoliopsida > Asparagales > Amaryllidaceae > Allium > Allium sativum. Next base: position 13,592,950 of record JASFAX010000033.1, read on the forward strand.
GTTTCTCGCCTTAGACATTATTTCTCGCATATCGCTAACCTGGACCGTTGGATCATGTTGATGCGAATTGATAATTATATTCACCCAGCTACTACAACACATGGTTGATATCTACACAAGCAAATTGAAGAGTGTGTTGCAATAGACAAAAAACAGCATAGATATAGCAACATTGTAGCTAGCAAAACAATGGATTTTCATTGTAGTAGGCCATCTATGGTGTAGTGAGGAATGGGAAAACCCTACACCAAATAAGACTCGAATCAGAACATCAAAAATGGAAGCTGGTAATTATTTGAGAAATGTATAATATTAATAAATATATATTTTGAAATACTCCAACTATCGTACTGATTCCTCGATGGTAAACATTAAGTGTTTAATTACCAAAAATTCTTCAATTACAATTCTCACCTTTAAAGAACATCTTCAAAACTCCTAGTCATTCCAAGTATATAGTCTTCCGCATCTTAGAAAACTATGTTATCATGCTAAAGCAAAACTAAAAATTTCACCCTCTAATCCATTTGTTCCTCTAGTGTTAACCCAATCAAAAGTCTATACTAGTCGACTATTTAATCATAAAATTAGCATAAACAACAAATAAACAAAAAAAATCAAACAAACAAGCTAACCATATTAAATAAGAAATCAAAAGAAATTAATTTAAACAATTATGACATTGTTGTAATATATATGAGTGAATATGCTTTTGTCATATTCTATTTAGTGCCACATCATGGGAATAAGTCTAACATCAGCTCCAAAGCTTATATATAAAGGAGCCAATGTAATAGAAAGGTACACACTTGAAGCAATAGAAATAAAAGTCTCTCTCATATCTTTCTATTCTCTCTAATGGCTTATTGTTTATCATATGTTCTATTTTATTTTATAACACGTTATCAGCATGAGATTCCACTAGAGCTAAAAAAAATATGTTTTGAAATCATCTAGATGTACATCTATGAATTTATTGTATCTTCTGCTTAGACGTGATCCATACTTCTAGATCTCTTTTCTTTTTCAGTTTTAGTGGATCTAGATTCTATTTTAGTAGATCTAGCTTTTTCGATCTAATTATCTATATTGATCCGAAATATGTGTAGATATATTCTTTCAATTCTTTGTGGATCTAATTTTGAGTTTTCCGAATCTAAATGGAGATTTGATTATATATGTATTGTTTACATTATTGATGATGTAGAAGTAGATCTAGTTTTATCATTTCCGATCTACTATTACTTTTCGAATGTAATTGTTTTTTGGATAGACTAAAGACAAAATATCTCTTGAAAAAAACAATTCTTTCAAATGAGGAACCTGAAGTTCATATGTAAATGACCTGAAGTTCATATGACATTAAATTCATGTACAATTTTTTTTCAAATGAGGAAACTGAAGTTCATATGCAAGTGAGGAGCCTTTCATAAACAAATGAAAAATCATAAAGTATATTAATTCTCTGGAATCTGAAATAATATGAACCTGAAGTTCATATGTTGAAGAAGAAAAAATTGAAGCCCGAAGCTTTCTTAAATGTTGTGATATGAAAAGAATGTACTTCCAGAAGAAGTTAAAGGAGACACACACATTATAATATGTGACAATAACATTGGATTCAATAGAAAATCTCTAAACGGGTTTCATCTAACCGACATCTTTCATGTACAGTTTATATTAACTGAATATCCTGAAGATATAGTATGAATATTAATCTCTTGAAAAGATATATTAGAGATTTGATTTTATATAGCAAATCCAACATCCTAGAAGAGATGTTAGAGATTTTTTTTGTTGCATTGCAATTACATAAATAAAAGATGTCCCTGAAGGAATATCATACATTCCAGAAGTAGTGATTTCTTTTCTCTCTTGGATCTTATTTTTATTTAATGCACCTAATTTTGCTAATGCATTTAAGGTTTGATATGTATTTTTGTATATTGATATGACATTTCAATAGTTATTATATATTTATCTCTGGAGGAGATAAGTTCATTCTAGAAGCGGTGATAATAAAATATTTTTAGAGGATATTTGTATATTTGAAAATGGTAAAATATCTCTGGAATATATTAAAATATCTCCAGGAAAGATTTCTATAATTAAAGGTGATTAAATATTTGTAGAAAAAGTTCATAATTTTTCCTAAAAAAGAAAATATGTATTAAAACTCCATAAATGGTGTTTATGGAATATCCAGAAGTGATATTATATTCTGATACGTCTATGAAAATAATTTCATTGAAATATTTTCAAATATCAAAAATGATGATGCAAATTTAATGACTAAAGAAAATATGCATCTCGAAGATCATAAGCTAAGATTTAAATGTTGATCTTAATTCAGCACACCTGAAGTGTATGCAAAAGCAATTTTTGTTATAAAAATCGAAAATTTAGAACCTGCAGTTTCTGTAATGGTAAGAGATATTTTGATATAATAAGAAAGATTTGAAAGATTTTTATATGGATTGTATAATATGAACCTAAACATTTAATTTTTATGTTGTGAATTTTATGTATAGACCTGCAAGTTTATGGAATTATTCATATTAAAGAATGAAAAATCTCGGTTCTATAATTATGCACTTCTACTCAATTCTCGATTAGATATATATATATATATATATATATATATAATATTTAAAAAAATAATGATTATTGAGAATGCAGTACAACTATAAGTTGTTTTTTCCAGTTTTGTCATTGATCAATACTGTTGCTAGATCCAAATTTTATTATGTTGATTTAAGTAAAATTTATTTACTTGATTCATATATTTAGACCGTATAATTGTTATTTCCATTATTTTTATAATAAATGCATTAAATGTATCGTTATGATAATACATATTATATTACCATATTATTATAAATGTATTAAAAGCAGTGGCTATTGTAAGTTAAATGATGTATGTTTGTACTTGGAATAAGAATAGACATATGTGTTATTAGTCAATGTATTTGGCAACTAATATCTAATGTAATGGAAAAAGTTTTATAACTCAGATCTGAGACATGAAGTCTTGAAGTATGAAAAAAGAAACTTTCAATGAAATTTACGGTCTGAAATCTTGACAATTAGTAAGAATGTAAAAGCTTCTAAATTAAAAGTATGTTAAAAGATTGAGAACCAGAAGTTCATTTTAAATTAATGAACTTAATATACATATGTATGTGTATATATATATATGCATAGGAACTTGAAGTTCCTTAATCAATGAACTTGAATACTTCATAATTTAAAAGCCTTAAGCTTTATTGAAACTGTGTGAAATAATAACATTATACTTCTTAAAGAAGTTTTCATCATATGCAACAATGATAATGCATCCAAAGATTGCACAATTTTCAAAAATGGGTTGTATCTTTTTTATATATTTATATTTACATAATGTATTGAAGAATAAATTTTAACAACTTGGAGTTGTTTATATATTTTATTTGAACCGGAAGTTCAATACAGTTGAAACAGAAGTTCAATACAGTTTAACAACTTGAAGTTGTTTATGTATTTTATTTGAACCAGAAGTTCAATATTTATTAACAACTTGTTGTTTACATACTTTATTTGAACCAGAAGTTCAATATAGTTCCAAATCAGATATTTTGGATAATATGATACGATCTTTAAGATTCGCATTGACACTGCTTGATAAGCAAAAAATAATGATTGGAACCTTATGAATAATTTGTTCTAAAATAGGTAACTCGAATGAAAAAGAATATGCAAATCAAATACATATGGAATCTTAAATATTTAATTAACAACCTAAAGTTGTCATGAGCTCATATTATAAATTATTCTTTTGTATTTCAGAAAGTCGATTGACATCAATTTTGAATGACCTAAAGTCATGTGCATATTCAAATGATAAATTCCTCCAAGTCATTAGATCAATGAAAGGGAATAAGCAATACAATAAGAATGCATATTATCAACTAATAAGAGCATTATCCCCCTACAATTGAAATACATCTAACGTATTTGCTAGCTATAATGTTATAATGGATCAAAAATGAGAATCCAAAGAATTATTATTATTTAAAGTGACAATGTTTGTCAACATTAAGGGGGAGGGTAAAGGAATCATCGATGTTAAATATTTGCTAACATATAGAATTTTGCAAAGTATTAAGTAACTTGCATAAATCAATTATGTCCCTAATAGACTTTCTCCAATATACATTTGAATCCCCGATGGATCAAAAGGTGTAAATCAAAGCTAAAATAGTGGTATAAAAGTTAGTTCAAAATACTTTTGGAGTAAGTCATAAAGATGCAAAATAAAGGAGGTGAGTATTCCTGGAGAAATATTTAAGGGTGCTTTGAAAGAAACCCATGACATGATTGTCAAAATAACCCCAGAAGTGGATTAGGTACCTAAAGCATGATAATTTTTGAGATCTCAATAAACCATGTATAGAACTAACAAGAAACAATCAATAAATAATAAAGCTGTAACACCCCACCTTCGTTAAGGTCACTCACAAAGGGAATGCCTTAACTTTGGTGGAGCATTTTAGTAAACAGAACAGAAACTTACAAGACAGATAAAACAGTACTTGAAATTTTTTAACTTTATTACAACGGAAACAGAAATCAATATGGTTACATCCTTTCAAATCTCAGAATTCAAGTACAAAATATCAGTCTTGTACAAAAGCCTTCAAAATGCATGGTTTAAAATCATAATCCCCACCGAAGAAGACAAGCCATACTTTAAGCACTTCAAGCAGAAGAAATCTGGATCTAGCTAGAGTATTCCCTCCTTAGAAAACCTGGGGGGGAACGGAAGAAAAGAGGCGAAACAACAAGGGTCAGACATAAAGTCTGGCAAGTCCAGTGACTTTCAGCATATGAACAGATAATAATAATATGACATGAACATAAAACTGGATGAGAGATAACTGTAACAGGTGTAGCAGATATAACAGAAGAACAGAATGACATAAACTATTGCTTTACACTTCTCTGCACTAATACTAGTATAACAGAATTAGGTGCCACCCTAATGTCTAAACAGAAACGGGTACAGAATAATTTAACAGAAACAGATTGCTAATAATGGGCCTTTACTACCTGATCAGAGACAGACAGAAGCAAAAACAGATTAATCCTTATGGAAACAGAATGTAGAATTAGGTGTACACTAGTAATGGGCCTTTACCACCCGAACGGACGGTACCACACAGAAACAGACAGGTGTTACCACCCAACAGAAACAGACGGTACCAACAGAAACAGACAGGACTAAGTGTACCCTAAAACCCTACCCTAAGCGATCGGCTCCCTAATACATAAATATCCTGTGTCGGCCCCACAGTAGGTTGTATCACTCCCTAAAGTGACAACCAATTGGCACAGACCTATTTACAGATGTCACGGCGTCTTACATCCTTAGAGGCAGACCGGGATCCATGCACGCACATGACCCGGTTGGAACGCACCATCAACACCCCTCGCCATTATCAGAATGAACCACTTATAATTAGTTCAGTAAGCGTGCCCGGACCCTACCTACTGTTGGGTCAAAGTTTTGATACCAGAAAGGGATACTGACTAATATGGGTCCCAAACAATAGATGACACAAGTAATTCCCCTCCTAACCTTGTGTCCCCAGACTAACAGATTTCAGATTAACTTGTTTACCAGTTCAGACATACAGAATTCAGATTTACTAGTTCACAGATTAAGTTAGCAAGTTTTCAGACTAACAGATTAGATGTACAGATTTTTCTGATTTGTCTAACTTTGTATTGGGCCTACAGATTCCTGGACGGGTTTACTACACCTATTAATCCAGTTGGTTTAACCTTATTTCCCCCAATACGTTTTAGACGTCATTCTTATCTTAGATTTGCATTAATTAATTATTAATGCCCAGACCTCTCACATTAGGTCGCTAGCTTGTGGCCGCTGGATGTGCCGGGCGGTTCCGGGCAGACTTCTGCCACAAGCCAGACCTAACCTCGTGTCTTAAGCAGGTTATGACTAACTTCTCACATTAGAACCTATTGTTTGCGGCCACTGGATGTGTCGGGCGGTTCCGGGCAGATTTACGTCGCAAACTCATTCTAACCTCGAGTTAGCCATATTCATCTTTGCGGCCAATTAATTAATTATTTACCATTTATGCGAACGCCCAATATATATGCCAATTCAGATTATATCAATAACAGAATGATCACATCAACTCAACTGATATAGCAGATAACAGATTTTAGCATATTGGGTGACTTAACAGATTTAACCGATTTAGCACTTAGCGGTTTAGGCCATATAACAGAACTAGTAGATTAGGCAACTTAACAAATCAGCAGGATAGGCATTTCAACAGATTAAGCGGATTAGCAGAGCAGGTAACAGATTTAGCAGATTTGGCATTTTCAATAGACTTAGCAGATGACAGATAACAAATTAGGCATATCTACAGATTTAGTTTAGCAGTTTTAGGCGATTCAACCAATTTAGCCTACACTTATATGCCAAATCATGGTCATAATTCATAATTCAACATAGGCTACAGATTTTTAGTTAAACATTGCATAGTACAGAAGAATCTCTAAAAACTCCAAATCATATGCCTAGACTCACATAAAACAAAGGTTGAGTAGATGATCATGGGTAGACCTAACTCAATAGGTAAATTCCCAAATCATGGTATGAATTATGCCAAGTTATAGCCCTTATTACTTTTTATCCAAAAATCCATATTTAGGCGTGTTCACATTTATAGTTATCCTATTCTAATATAGGTCCTTTATGCCTAAACAACACGTTCGTTTCAGCCCAAGTCATAATATGTCCAAGGATCTAGATCTAAGAAATGTCCTTTAGTTCCGATCTTAATATTCCAGATATTACAAGTCATATATTGTCATATATGCACAGATTTAGATCTAGTTTACAACCTATGTCCTTTATTCAATTCAGTCACAGATCAGTCCAATTTATGCCTTAGATTTATGTTCTAGGTTCCAAGTTCAACCTATGTTCTTTCCTTAAATCAGTCACATATCGGTCATGCCCAATTTATGCACATTCATTTGATTGTCCCAAAAAATTTAGCGTATGTTAATCTCTTATGAGATTGGCTCAGGCTCGTGGTAGCCTGGCTATAGAACAGAAAGAGAAAAGAGGTACAGAATAAGATAAATTAAATCAGAACAGAACAGATATAACCTCAGATTCAGGTTTAGAATTCATGTCACAATCAAAATTAACGTTTATAGCGGAGAATAACTGTACTTGCCTTGATTGGATTAAAGAAAGAACTTTAGTTGTTGCAGAATTATTGCAGAAGCTTTTATCTCAAATTTGAATTGAATTGCTTAGGTTGATGTTGATTAGCTTCTAGTTTTGATTCTAGCAGAGCAGCGACGTCATTTTTTTTATTTTTATTAGAACGGAGGCAGAGAAGAAGCAGAATAGAATTGTGTGTAGAGGAGGTTAGGTCTTAGGATGTATTTATAGGTGTAGTTAGTTGTTTTAGGCCTTTAGATAAACGCTAAAACAGATCAGAACCGTCAGAATTCGTCACAGACTCACCAAAACAGCCCAAAACCCCGTCCAGGTGCACCCAGGCCGACCTGGCTCGACCAGGGGGGTCGACCCCCAGGTCGACACCCAGGTCGACTCCCCAATCGACCTGGGGGGGGGGAGGTCGACCCCCTGGTCGACCTGGGCCCCAGGTCGACTCCCGGGTCGACCTGCCCAGTTCTGGGCTGACCGAAACCTTCTGAATCTTGTTTTGGCCATATCTTGGTCATACGGACTCCGATTTTCGAAAACTCGGACTCTATTTCGCGTATTTTTTCGAGAGGAACGCAATGGTGATGTCCATTTTACCTAATTCCTGTTTCTTGACTTAGTTATCCTTATTTTACTATCTTTTCCGTAACATACGCCATTATCGAACTAATTCTTCTTCTCTTCCATGTATTAATTAATTCTCCTTATGCATCACCATTATTTACATATCCTAAGCATATTTTCATATATTTTATTTCATTTTTAATTATACCTAAAAATGCGGGGTGTTACATTCTCCCCTCCTTAAAGGATTTCGTCCCCGAAATCTTCAAGTTAAGAAGAATGTGTCCTACCATCCAATCATCCATCTACTCAGTCACCAATCACAGGCATTCGTTGTCCTTAAGAGATTTCTAATGTTGTATGAACATATGCAAGAAGTGTGTGTATATGTTCCTTGTCTAATGCAAAGATCAGGCGGTCCACTGATTCAGTTGACCTCCTTAATGCGAATTATGCCAGTGCCATGAGTCCAACATGTATGCAATTTTCCTACTCGATACATATCATTTCTATATGAGTGCACAACCATTCAGTCATATGCAACATCCATGTGCTGAGTCAATCAATTTGCATCCACAAAAATTGAAAAATGCTCACACATCCATATGCAGTATGAGAGTGTTTTCAAGCCGATCTAGTGCCTAGTGTGTGTATATGCGTCCACGAGCAACCACTAGCAACCACTTGCATCCACTTGCAACCATCAAACATAACATGTCTCAAACACATGTTTACACCCATTAGGATTCCTATCTATAAGTTGAACACTCGATCGATAGGATAGAGTCTAGTGATGGAAGCGAGTACAGATAGAACGAAGACTTGGTTCCCATTAGACATTGGTTGAGAAAATAATTCCCCTAAGTATCAACCCCAAAGACCGAAATCAAAATCAGATTGACACTCAGAGGATTACCTTCTTTAGACAATGTCAAAACTGGAAATCAGAATTATTCAGATATTTACAGACTACTGATACAGATCAGGTTCCCTAATGATTCTTAGGAAGCTAAGCATGATAAAATCATATCCCACAAAAACTCAGAATATATGCGTCATATTTGACGCCTAACACAGATATCCGTCAAACCTTTATCTCAAACAGATGAGCCATAACCCTTATGGGTCTGAGCCAACAACGGAATTCAGAAATAATACTAGTATTAGAGTGCAGAGTATCGATTACAAAATCAAAATACCAGAATCAGAAAAGTTTTAACTCCATAATCAGATAGAGAAATTAAACCTACTATAGAAATTTTCCTATTTCTATCCTAGCCACTAGCCTCAAGATTATTCGCCTGCCCTCCTTGTCCTCGTCTCTTCGGGCAGTCCCTAGTGAAGTGTCCCATCTCCCCACAGTTGAAGCAAGCGCCCTTCCTTTTTCTGCAATCCTTGTTCAGATGAGTCGAGCTTCCACAAGTAAAGCACTTTTTCCCCTTCTTATCTTCAGTCTTCTCATCCTTCTTTTGTGTTTCCTTTTTGGGCCCCGCTTTCTTATTCTGCGGTTCTTCCTTCTTTGTCTCTTTCGGCCTCTTGTCTTCCTCGTGCAGTAGTGCCATGACCACCAATTTCTCGTAAGTCGCTCCCATGGGTACGTGGGTCATGGCTAGGCTGTGCAGTGGCTCGTTTAATCCTTTAACAAAGCGGAGAGCCTTTTTATGCTGGGTGTTGACTAAATCCAATCCGAACCTAGCTAGTTGGTTGAACTGGTTGACGTATTCCTTGACCGTCATACTTCCTTGCTTAAGAGATAAGAACTTTTCCAGTTGTAAACTCCGTTCAGCTTGCGAGAGAAATTTTGTCTCAAACCTTGTTCTGAAATCCATCCATGTCTCGACCGGCCTCTCGGCGTTAGTGACTTCCCACCAGTAGGAGGCTTCGTCTTTGAGCAGCCATACCGCCAACTGTACCTTCTGCTTATCGTCCACCTCGAAGATAACGAATAGATCCTCAGTTTCTGTGAGCCAATTCCTCGCTTCTACGAATGATTCAGTTCCTTTGAAATCCTTCCCACCCATGGCCCTAAAATCTCTACAGATCTTTGAGAAAGCAATTGCGCGAGGAGGGGGTGGGGGAGGGGGATCATTTGCTGGACCTGCAGCGGCGGTCCTAGCCTCAAGATATTGACGAAACCAACCGGGTACATGAACACCCTCTGGTATCTCAGATGCTTCAGACATGCTGAAATGAAAAAAAAGAAAGGTTCAATACAAAAAGGACTGAAAGAAAGATATATGGCTCTTGGGGATCATGTTTTTCCAAATAAGCTTTATTTTTTAAAATACTTCCTTTCAAAACCTTTGTGAAAACAGTTTTCAAAAATTTTACCCAATCTGGTAACCTTTAGCTCTGATACCAAGTGTAACACCCCACCTCCGTTAAGGTCACTCACAAAGGGAATGCCTTAAGTTTGGTGGAGCATTTTAGTAAACAGAACAGAAACTTACAAGACAGATAAAACAGTACTTGAAAATTTTTTAACTTTATTACAACGGAAACAGAAATCAATATGGTTACATCCTTTCAAATCTCAGAATTCAAGTACAAAATATCAGTCTTGTACAAAAGCCTTCAAAATGCATGGTTTAAAATCATAATCCCCACCGAAGAAGACAAGCCATACTTTAAGCACTTCAAGCAGAAGAAATCCGGATCTAGCTAGAGTATTCCCTCCTTAGAAAACCTGGGGGGAAACGGAAGAAAAGAGGCGAAACAACAAGGGTCAGACATAAAGTCTGGCAAGTCCAGTGACTTTCAGCATATGAACAGATAATAATAATATGACATGATCATAAAACTGGATGAGAGATAACTGTAACAGGTGTAGCAGATATAACAGAAGAACAGAATGACATAAACTATTGCTTTACACTTCTCTGCACTAATACTAGTATAACAGAATTAGGTGCCACCCTAATGTCTAAACAGAAACGGGTACAGAATAATTTAACAGAAACAGATTGCTAATAATGGGCCTTTACTACCCGATCAGAGACAGACAGAAGCAGAAACATATTAATCCTTATGGAAACAGAATGTAGAATTAGGTGTACACTAGTAATGGGCCTTTACCACCCGAACAGACGGTACCACGCAGAAACAGACAGGTGTTACCACCCAACATAAACAGACGGTACTAAAAGAAACAGACAAAACTAAGTGTACCCAAAACCCTACCCCAAGCGATCGGCTCCCTAATACATAAATATCCTGTGTCGGCCCCACAGTAGGGTGTATCACTCCCTAAAGTGACAACCAATTGGCACAGACCTATTTACAGATGTCACGGCGTCTTACATCCTCAGAGGCAGACCGGGATCCATGCACGCACATGCCCCGGTTGGAACGCACCATCAACACCCCTCGCCATTATCAGAATGAACCACTTATAATTAGTTCAGTAAGCGTGCCCGGACCCTACCTACTGTTGGGTCAAAGTTTTGATACCAGAAAGGGTTACTGACTAATATGGGTCCCAAACAATAGATGACACAAGTAATTCCCCTCCTAACCTTGTGTCCCCAGACTAACAGATTTCAGATTAACTTGTTTACCAGTTCAGACATACAGAATTCAGATTTACTAGTTCACAGATTAAGTTAGCAAGTTTTCAGACTAACAGATCAGATGTACAGATTTTTCAGATTTGTCTAACTTTGTATTGGGCCTACAGATTCCTGGACGGGTTTACTACACCTATTAATCCAGTTGGTTTAACCCTATTTCCCCCAATACGTTTTAGACGTCATTCTTATCTTAGATTTGCATTAATTAATTATTAATGCCCAGACCTCTCACATTAGGTCGCTAGCTTGTGGCCGCTGGATGTGCCGGGCGGTTCCGGGCAGACTTCTGCCACAAGTCAGACCTAATCTCATGTCTTAAGCAGGTTATGACTAACTTCTCACATTAGAACCTATTGTTTGCGGCCATTGGATGTGTCGGGCGGTTCCGGGCAGATTTACGTCGCAAACTCATTCTAACCTCGAGTTAGCCATATTCATCTTTGCGGCCAATTAATTAATTATTTACCGTTTATGCGAACGCCCAATATATATGCCAATTCAGATTATATCAATAACAGAATGATCACATCAACTCAACTGATATAGCAGATAACAGATTTTAGCAGATTGGGTGACTTAACAGATTTAACCGATTTAGCACTTAGCGGTTTAGGCCATATAACAGAACTAGCAGATTAGGCAACTTAACAAATCAGCAGGATAGGCATTTCAACAGATTAAGCGGATTAGCAGAGCAGATAACAGATTTAGCAGATTTGGCATTTTCAATAGACTTAGCAGATGACAGATAACAAATTAGGCATATCTACAGATTTAGTTTAGCAGTTTTAGGCGATTCAACCAATTTAGCCTACACTTATATGCCAAATCATGGTCATAATTCATAATTCAACATAGGCTACAGATTTTTAGTTAAACAATGCATAATACAGAAGAATCTCTAAAAACTCCAAATCATATGCCTAGACTCACATAAAACAAAGGTTGAGTAGATGATCATGGGAAGACCTAACTCAATAGGTAAATTCCCAAATCATGGTATGAATTATGCCAAGTTATAGCCTTTATTACTTTTTATCCAAAAATCCATATTTAGGCGTGTTCACATTTATAGTTATCCTATCCTAATATAGGTCCTTTATGCCTAAACAACATGTTCGTTTCAGCCCAAGTCATAAAATGTCCTAGGATCTAGATCTAAGAAATGTCCTTTAGTTCCGATCTTAATATTCCAGATATTACAAGTCATATATTGTCATATATGCACAGATTTAGATCTAGTTTACAACCTATGTCCTTTATTCAATTCAGTCACAGATCAGTCCAATTTATGCCTTAGATTTATGTTCTAGGTTCCAAGTTCAACCTATGTTCTTTCCTTAAATCAGTCACATATCGGTCATGCCCAATTTATGCACATTCATTTGATTGTCCCAAACATTTTAGCGTATGTAAATCTCTTATGAGATTGGCTCAGGCTCATGGTAGCCTGGCTATAGAACAGAAAGAGAAAAGAGGTACAGAATAAGATAAATTAAATCAGAACAGAACAGATATAACCTCAGATTCAGGTTTAGAATTCATGTCACAATCAAAATTAACGTTTATAGCGGAGAATAACTGTACTTGCCTTGATTGGATTAAAGAAAGAACTTTAGTTGTTGCAGAATTGTTGCAGAAGCTTTTATCTCAAATTTGAATTGAATTGCTTAGGTTGATGTTGATTAGCTTCTAGTTTTGATTCTAGTAGAGCAGCGACGCCATTTTTTTATTTTTATTAGAACGGAGGCAGAGAAGAAGCAGAATAGAATTGTGTGTAGAGGAGGCTAGGTCTTAGGATGTATTTATAGGTGTAGTTAGTTGTTTTAGGCCTTTAGATAAACCCTAAAACAGATCAGAACCGTCAGAATTCGTCACAGACTCACCAAAACAGCCCAAAAACCCGTCCAGGTGCACCCAGGCCGACCTGGCTCGACCAGGGGGGGTCGACCCCCAGGTCGACTCCCCAGTCGACCTGGGGGGGGAGGTCGACTCCCAGGTCGACCCCCTGGTCGACCTGGGCCCCAGGTCGACTCCCGGGTCGACCTGCCCAGTTCTGGGCTGACCGAAACCTTCTGAATCTTGTTTTGGCCATATCTTGGTCATACGGACTCCGATTTTCGAAAACTCGGACTCTATTTCGCGTATTTTTTCGAGAGGAACGCAATGGTGATGTTCATTTTACCTAATTCCTGTTTCTTGAATTAGTTATCCTTATTTTACTATCTTTTCCGTAACATACGCCATTATCGAACTAATTCTTCTTCTCTTCCATGTATTAATTAATTCTCCTTATGCATCACCATTATTTACGTATCCTAAGCATATTTTCATATATTTTATTTCATTTTTAATTATACCTAAAAATGAGGGGTGTTACAAAAGCGCTATTTGTAAATGGATTAAAAATCCAATATTAGAGAGGAACATGATTAGCCATCATGAAATTCTTCTAAATAAGATATATGGACCTGTAGTCCATAAGATATAAACCTGTAGTTCATAAGATAAAAATAGGAATATATATAATGACAAAAACAAACGGAAGTTACTAAAGCACCATAGAGTGTCAAGTGTCATGAGCATTGTATTTTTCAGAGATAATTGAATTGATTAAAGTGGTGAGAGTGTTTAAAACGCTTACAATACCCTGAAGGTATAAACGATGAAAGTATACAAATTTCAGAAGAATTTAAATTACGTTGTTAGTGATAAATAATGCAAAGAGCAAGAAATGTATATTACAATGTTTTTTTAAGTATTGTTGTGATGAAAATCTTGATTTAATTCATGATGAGTAGATCACTTCCTGCTTTCAAGAATTGTTGTAATGAAACTCTTAATATCCATTGAAGTGGTAGTTGCGATATGCAAAACTTATTATAATATATAAGTTCCTGAAGAACATAAATAACATCTGTTATTATAAAGAATACCAAGAACATGGACGATAGATTACAACATTCTTCTAAGTATTGTTGTAGTGAAATCTTGATATACCTTAAGATGAGTAGATTACTTCCTGCTTAGTAATGAAAGTTATCTTATTCATCAAATATGTATTGCAATATGCAAGTCCGATTGAAACATAAAATTATAAGCACCTGAAGTGTATTCATAAATGAATATTGGTAACATACAAATCACAAAACGAAGGCGTTTTAAGTAAGAAAACATGCCTGAAGCATGGAAATGCACATGAAGTCTTAAAAGAAAAACTTCATTAATAAGTATTTGTAAGCAATTTGAGTTATTGAAAGAAGAATACGAATTCAGAAGAAATTATTAAATCAGGGGGAGCATCCATAAGTATGATATAATGCACTCTTTTTCCTTAACTAAGTTTTTCCCCACTGGGTTTTCTTAGGAAGGTTTTAATGAGGCATGGTCATGATCCAGAAGTATCAACCCAAAAGTAACATACAAAAATAAGATATAATGTACTCTTTTTCCTTATTTAAGATTTTTCCCACTGGGTTTTTCTTATTAAGGTTTTAACGAGGCATTACATTGATCCAGAAGTATCATACTACTTTTGACGTAGTAAATATGACATTGTATATTGTACTCTTTTTCCTTCACTAAGATTTTTCCCATGAGGTTTTTCTTAGTAAGGTTTTGATGAGGCAACATTTTGATCCAGAAGTATCAAACATTTTTTGATGCAGTAAAATATTATTTATGAAGAAGACAAAGCAGTTTGCATGGCTCAGATTCAAGTGAATTATATCAAGGGGTGATAGGATGGAGCACATTTCTTCTAAATTTCTCTTCACACATGAATGAAAGGATAACAAGAAAGAGGAGAAACAAATTCAATTCAAGAAAAGCGGGTAGATCTGTTCTCAAAGGCAATTTCCAAATCAACATTCCAGAAGATGATGCAAAAAATTGGCATGCATCGACTACATCAATAGACTAATTGAATAATGAGTTATAAATAAGGGGGAGCATATAAAAATATGTTATAATGTACTATTTTCCTTCACTAATATTTTTCCCACTGGGTTTTGTTAGTAAGGTTTTTAATGAGGCATTATCTTGATGTTGAAGTATCAACCCTTATGGTAACATTGTAAAATATGTTACCTAAAGATGAAATAAATTTGCACTCTTTTCCGTGTTTATGACAGGATTTTTCATAAAAAGGTTTTTAATGAGGCATTGTTTTGATCCTGAAGCATCAAACTGTTTTAAGGAATATCATTTTAATATGATATTCATAATGTCAGACGTTGTACTCTTTTTCTCATTCAAGGTTTTTCCCATTGGGTTTTCCTGATAGAGTTTTGAAGGCAACAGACAATAGTTGTATCGACTGAACGAATATATATATATATATATATATATATATATATATATATATGCAAGCAAGAGAATTATAAGGGGGGAGCAATCATCATATATGTTTTAAAAAGGACAACTTCAAGTTAGCAGAGCATTTAATATTTTGAAGACGCATATTCAAGGGGGAGTGTTGTAATATATGTGAGTGAATATGCTTTTGTCAAATTTTATTTAGTCCCACATCATGGGAATAAGTCTAACATTAGCTCCAAAGCCTATATATAAAGGAGCCAATGTAATAGAAATGTACACACTTGAAGCAATAAAAATAAAAGTCTCTCCCATATTTTCTATTCTCTCTAATGGCTTCTTGTTTATCATATGTTCTTTTTTATTTTATAACAGGCGTGAGTTAATATGCAAACATCAAACAAATGAGTAAATAAATGAACAATTATAATCAATCATGATACAAGCCTAAAAATAGTATTCTGAACAAGAATGTAAAAAATAATAGATACACATTAGCAAACAATCTACAAGATATTGCAAATAATTAAAATTAGAAATTGGGCGCCATCTACAAAATGGAGTTGGCAATACAATATAGAACTAAGGTTAATATATAAGGTAATCAATGAAAATAATTTGACCAAAATAAATTTAAAGAAGGTTACTAACTCAAACATCAAAACAGGTAGCCCCCTAGTTGAATCCCAACCACCTCGATGGAAGGGAATAACTAAACATCCCCAGAACTTCTACGAGGAAAGCCACATGTAACAGTCATATGGAAACATCATTATAATGGTGTTAAGTAAATCTAAAACTTGTTCTACCCCACCATCGTACACCTTATGTACAAGGTCTTTTCTTTCAAGCTTCTTAACAAACACATCTAAGGTTTGGTCATTAAATATTTTACCTCTGACCATTTACTTCCAAACTTATTCATCATATTTTCTTAATGTATTACAAACTAGACATAAAATATCATTCAAGTTATCACTCTTTTATGCTAAAAAATTCTTTTGTAAAGTAGCATTTATGAAGGAGTATCATTTACGTTAAAATCCTTTAACTAAAAACAAAATTACAAACAAAAGTTGCCCATGTCAATTATATTCCTTTGGTAATACAATTACATCTAATTAGTATTTTACCACATTCTTTGCTTAAGGAGATTCTGGTTAAATAACAATATTTTAATCATATTATTTCACTTCTTAAATAGAAACATATTTTGTTTCTCAAAAATATTTGCATTATATTTTTTTCAGACACTTCTTTTGAGAAAATAGTTGTTTTAAAAAAAATGAAGTCACTTTTGTAGGAGTAATCTTTATTTATAAAAAATATTTATGGTAAAGAATGTCTTAACAAAATATCTTTTTTCTTTAAAACAATGGTTTTCATTAGGTTTTCTCAACCATGTTATCTTCTTCACAAAAACATTGTAAATTTCGCATTATTCAAAATATTATTTCAAAATAAATACTTCTACATTCTTACTCTATATCCTTTTAATGGAACAACTTTATTCATCAAAGAATGTTTCAGATACAAGCAAATTTCCTTAAGTACTTCATAATAAATCATACTTACCCAATTTCTCATTGTTTAACTTCTTATTTCTCTTGAAAATATCTTTATGAAAAGAATTATTTTATTTTCAAATCTATTTCTTTAATCCTATAAATAGGTCAATGAATCAGTCTAAACCTCAAAAATGACCATTTTCTTTTAACCAATGAGATAACTTTAAAATTAGAGATATAAAATTAAAATGATTTTACCATATTAAAGTTGGATTTCGGTTGCAATCCAATCGTCCTGTATATGTCACTCAGGCTGTTACCAAGTACTTAACTCATATCATAAGTGTTCATACTGCCTCATTTTTATTTTATTTATCCTACACAAAAGGTTCCGCGTAAATAAAACGTTTAAGAGTGAGGTAATAATGATAAAACAATGATACATACACCAAAAGCATGCAACTACATATCAAAACATTCTCTCATTCATATCCAAACCAACACTAAGGTGTAAATCATTATAACATAATGGTTAGACCTACCTTAAGCTCAGGTAATTGCTAAACCTAGGCTCTGATACCAAGTGTGAAGACCCATTATTTTTAAATGTCCAAAATCAATTATAAACGTCATCAAACGGGTTTTAGAACTAATTTTAGATAATAAAAGCAGTGGACCGTGAATATATAAGATTAAAAGTGCTAAAATTAATGAATAATAGAGAAGACATCATCATGGAATAAAACAAGCAATTTACAAAAGTAAATCATTATAATCCATTTTATTACATTAAGCATCCATACAACTAGGCAACAGCGATGCATAAGAAGTGAATTTAAATAAAAAAAACTATGGATCTAACTTTTGGACTATGCTCCCTTCTTCTTTCTTTTTCCTTTTTTTTCGTTGTCTCACATCTTCCAACTTTACAAATTCTATACAAAGAAAATAAAAAAGTTTTGAATGTATTAAGGCTGCCTAGTCCAATAAACACCAGTCCAAGTTAAGGGATCTGGTGGCTATTGCATAGGAAAAGACTGTTTATATCCCTCTTTTGGGGATCAAGCCCACGGTGTTCTATTTCCTGCTCTTTTCTGACATTCAAATAGTTGTTTGTACATTAAAAACCACTGCATCCATTCAACTATTTCATATATTGTACCATTTCATCCTTTCAACCATTACAATCAGTATAATTCAATAAATTAATGTAAACGTTGAAGTCTTGTAACAACCCGCACCTTCATTCATGCAAGATATTATCCCCAACTTAGCCACCGATAGGTGTGGGGTATTGTTCCTCAAAAGGCCTCGGCGTTAGTAAGAGATAGGCTTTACTATATAAGTACCCACTTCACACAAGCTTCCATGATGTGGGACTTAGGGGTGTTATATTCTCCCCTCCTATAGAGCCCAACGTCCCCATTGGCTCACAAACACCTCATCCAGGCACTGTGGTCCACATAGGAGCCATAATTCCAGCTGGGTATTGGCTCTGATACCACTGTAACAGCCCGCACCTCTGTTCACGCAAGATATTGTCCCCAACTTAGCCACCGTATAGGTGTGGGTTTTTGTTCCTCAAAAGGCCTCGGCGTTAGTAAGAGATATGCTCTACTATATAAGTAACCACTTCACACAGGCTTCCACGATGTGGGACTTAGGGGTGTTACAAGTCTACATAATTAATGCAATCACAGCAATAACATAATCAAATAAGAGTAGAAAATAATATCTTGCTAACTTATTATAATAATGTAAATATGTAGTCATCAAACACCAACAATATCCAATGAATTCCAACTTATAAAGTAAGATGGCAACAACATAAGTATACGTACATAATTATTATTTATCAATCAATAGTAATACGCCGTCAACAAAAGTATAAACCATATGTATATTAATCGTTCCAAAACAGTAACATGGTCATCAACATCATTGAACTTGTATAATCTAATCAATATTAGTAAGAAAATATCCATTAATCAATAATAAGAACATTCGTTGTTTAGTTTATTTTTAGAATTCACTTTCTTCTTGTCTTTCAAAACGTTATATTTTATCAAAATATAACCTCATCGGATCACTTTGAAAGTCAATTGTATTATTATTTTATGACAAAATAATAGTGATTTCATATTAAATTCTTTTAATATACTAGAAAATCGTGTTATTCCCATTTATTCCAAAATGGTGCAATTTTAAAAAAATTATATCATTGTTTATAAAAGCTTATTTTTGTTGAATAGAATAGACATTTGAAAGGCATTTATTATCTATTCACTCATGAATCAATTACAATGAATACAAAAATCATCTCTAACTATTCTAGCACTATACGGTACACTATATCACTCTAGTATGTAGAATTGAGAAAAAAAACATGTACAAATATACAAATGAAGTTCAGGAAAAACTCAAAACTACAGCTAACAAAAAGCAACACTTGCCTAACCATCAGCATCAGCAAAAACAAAACTTGAAGATACTTCTTGTATGTCCTTCACACCATGACTTGCCAAATAACTCGCATACCATGATCACAGAATATATACCAAGAACGAAACAAAGCAGAACCACCATAGATCAATACTGAGGATTCTTCCTCGTATGTCTCTTATAAGATTTCGAATAACTACCAGAAGGAATTACATCCTCCAAGTTGTATTCTATTCCCTCATCCAAGTCATCAAAATTCACAGTAACTTTCTTCTTTTTACCTCTTCCTTTGCTTTTCATAGAAGTGACTGGTGGTTCCTCATCATCACCTTCAGCCCAGAATTTACCAGTTAATCTAGATGAAGATGATAGACCACTCTAAGACGAAGGAGGAGGCAGAATCACGTGAGCAGGAAGACTTAAGTGTGAATACGGAGAGGCTGAGCTCACATCAAGTCCTGAACCAGGCCTTGAATTTGCTGATTTAGTAGCACCGGATAAAGATGAGGAGGCATCCAACATTCACTTAGCAGGTGCACTATTAATGAAAGAAGACGAACATGACATAGTTGAATTAGAGGATGGACGCAATGCAGAATTATTTACAACTGAAACGAAACTTGCAGAACTAGTACTAACAGAAGAAATAAAAGGATTGGCTGTAGAAGCATTAAAAGGAATATTACAAGCTGAAGAAGAGCTAGCAAAAGAATTAACAGCTGCGCCAGTACTAATTCCATAACTAGTGCAAGCAGAAGTATTAATTGTTAAAGAAGTGGATGAAAATGTTGCACTAGTAGTAGCAGATACACCAGATGAAGAATTCCCTGATTCCTTATGCACACTGACCAAATTATCAACATCGTCATCAAATAAATTTCCTGTTAGATCATCATCATTCTGCTCAATTGTTTTATCCTTTCCAAATTTCTGCAATTCATCTTGTTCTCCAATAAAATTTGGACCTGAAAACTCATTACCTGCTTCATCTTGCACTAAACCTTCATGAACAACTTCATTATCTCCTCCATTATTAGCCTCATCACCACTGTCCAAATTTACAAATGGATTCACATTTTCAGAACTTACATTTGTAGCGTTATCTACATTTCCTTTATTGCTACCAATATTTTTCATTCTCCGGTATTGCTTCTTCTTATGTTGACAGTATTCCAATTATTCCCATTCAAATTAGCCTGTGCTCTCGGTTTAAAGCCACCAGCATATTCATATGTTTCCGTATCTTATTTTCCTTTCTAGCATCAAACTGATCACCACTAGTCTCAACCTATTTGTTATTCAACTCACAATAAATTGTATCATGTCCAAAAACTTTACACTCTGTACAGATCTTCGGTTTCCAATTATAAGAAAGTTTAACTGCAGGGCAATTAACTCCTACGTCAGCAATAGGTATAGAATCGGGTAGGTGAAAATCTGGCGAGATCTCCACTAATGCTTTAGCATACCTAAATCTATTCATCCTCTCAGTACTATTGTCAAAACAAATTAGCCTTCCTATATGACACACTAGCCAGTTAATACCAATAAGAGTCCAAAGAAAAGTTGGAATTCTGTCAAAATGAATCCACACAAGGACCTTCTTTATTTGAGATTGAGCATTATAGATCGAAGGATCCCATTTAGTCAGTATAAACATTCGATCACGAATGAAAATCGGATCTGAATGAAGAATTCTATCCTTCTCAATGTCATTTGAAAATTTGTAATAGAAAAATCTACCATCAAATTTAATATCCACTTCTCCTTGTAATTTCCAATAATGCCTCAAAAAATTTACTCAAGCAAGGTAATTCAGGGTACCATCTAAGAAAAATCCTACTAAGTAATTACTCCAATAGTCCATACCTGCTTTCTTGACCAGATCTGGAAAAGATTCCCGAGTTCCATCCCTAGGAATTTCGAAGTTTTGTGGCACAAAGACACCAGTATTCTTAGGTAAGGATTTAAAGAGAGACGCAAAATCTTGTTTCGTGAAAGCTGGAAAAGATGAATTAGATGACTGAGGAAATTGCGAAGGTGTACTAGAAGATGCTCCAACATTTCCAACTGCAGGAGTTGCAGCAAAGGTATCACAATTAGGAGGTGGAGGAACGGAGGAATTTAGAGGGGGAGGGCGGGATGAAAGATGAGGAAAAGAGGAATCGAAGGCCAAAGAAGAAGAAGAAGAAAATGTCGAGGCCGCTATTTGTACGAATAGAATAAACATTCTTTGGTATTATTATGATTTTGTTAGGAACTAGTAAATAATAACATTATTTAAAATCTCTAATTAATTTCATTTTATTCTTTCAAATACCATTAACGCGTACAAATTATGGATAATCATGCTTTTCATTTATTTAGCCTATTTCAATGTCGTTACTCAGCTTCATTCATTTTATATTAATGAATAACTCATATATTCAAATCTGTCACTAATATCAATTAGAATTATATTAGTGCAATAATTAGTAATAAGTAGTAAACATAGACTCAAGGCTTCCAAAATGTCTCAAATATCAAATAATTGTCAATATATCATAAGTTAATAATCATATATATTCTTCTAAAGACACCATAATTTATAATTTAAATTAAATTACATAAATTAAAGAACTCATACCAACATTTTTGCAAATAGTCTCCAATCTCATATAAGCCATACATGTGTATTCTCTTCATTTTATATGACACATTTTCTCCTCTACTATAGCAAATTTGTTGTAAATCGTGTATAAGCTTTATTCATTTTTCTCCTTTATTTTGATCCTCTCTCTATTCTTTAATTTAGCATGTAATCTTTTCATTATTTCTATTAAGGAAAATTTAGAGAAGAAAATAAGATGTGTTTAAAGAAATTTTAAGGAGGAAGAGGGAAAAAATAGTAAGATGGAGGTTTGGGTAAAAGAGTTATATTTGGCTTACTTATATAGGAGTTAGATATTGATTTAGTCCATTAGATTAACAATAAGAATTCTTAAAATACATCACTGCCACTTTCTTAGTTATTTCATAATGAATTAAGATCCAAGAACGCATCCCATACATCCATTCCAATCCATGATAAAAAAAGATTTGAATATACCATTTTAAAAGGGTAATCAATGAATATATTTTAAACCTATTAGAAATTTACCTCTAATAGGAACTCTTAAAATACATCACTGTCGCTTTCTTAGTTATTTCATAATGAATTAAGTTCTTAGAACGCATCCCATACGTCAATTATTATTTTCATCCAATCCGTGATAAAAAAGATTTGAATATACCATTTTAAAAGGGTAATAAATGAATATATTTTAAAACCTATTATAAATTTACTTTTATAAAAAAGAATAAATTTCTAATCTACCGGAAATAAATATCCATTAAAATTTATTAATTGACATATGTGTGAATTAATACCTAGTTAATTTCTAACATGCACAATTAAACTTGTACCATATATAAAATTAAAAACATTTCTATATATGTATATATATATATATATATATGATAATTCAAACTCATACTAATTAATTTCAAGAGTATGCAGTTAAAATCCCTCCAAAATGTATGAAGTTAATATAATAGAAACCGTCCATAACTGTCTAATAAGTAGAACATATTGACAATTAATGCACAGTTGATTGCATATGTGTATATTATGTACCCACTATTTGGGAAACATGGCAATAAATATGTAAATAATTCACAATATATGGAATTATAGTGCAATTAATTCGCAATATATAAACCAATCCATTATAACAATGTACATCGAATTATATATATATATATACATGAAGATATGTTAATATATACATTTTATTTTCTTATAATTACATTTTTATCATATATATTTCTCATTTATATATGCATATATATATATATACCCACTTCCTACCAAGAAAATGGATCTTTTTTAATTGTTTTTCTTAAAAGTAAAAAAATATGTCATATATGACAACCGAACTGATGAGCATTCATAAAGAATTCCACTACCTTAACCATTACACTAATCACAACTTTGTTTTTAAAATTAGAACGCTGAAAACTACTGGTTTCATGTGTATATCATTCATGCTTAAAAGTCAATATTTAGTAAAATAAAATTCCAAATATATGAAAATTATATATCAAATTGATAGTCTTGGAAAGACCTTTGCAATGGTTATAAATACGACATCTAGTTTATCTTATAGTAAAAATTAATTCTTAATTACTTTAGTTTTAGAATTGTAAAAATTCCCGATCGTTACATCAAAAAAGTTCTGCAGACCGGGATTACCAGCTCTCGAACCATTCCTTTCCTCTGCTACTGAGTTTGGATTCCCTGCAGCATTCCTGGTGTGGTGACGTATCCTTCAGTTAGGGATAAAAATGATTAACCTCTTGTAAGAAATTATGGTCAACTATTGCTCATGTGTAGTGCAACTTATATTTGTAGGGTTTTGAGAACAAAATATATAACAAGTACGCGCTCTCGTGTGTGTGTGTGTATACATATACTCTTGGCTCAACCCTTAGGTTAGAAAATGAACCTAAGCTCCGATAACAAATGAGACGGCCGCGCTACACTTCCGACATTCAAGATACCTAAATAGTTCACTGCAACGATTTCTAGATAGATAATGCAAGGTAACAATTAAGGTATAAAAGAATTAAAACTACACAGAACCTATCGTATGTCTCACAGTGCATGGAATAAAATAAAATAGTAAATATAACAGATATAATACAGGGAAGATAGTAAACACATAAAAAATCCCAATGCCGTAGCAAGAAATCCAAAACAGTATGCAACAATGTAATAGCGTTATATATCTCTATAAAAACTCATAAAATCTTGTCTCTCAATAGTAAAAGCACCAATAAGCCTTATAGTACTGAACAACGGAAAAGTAAAATATATGGTAATATGAGAATAGCCTCCTCATCATCATCTGAATAGTTCCACGTGATCACCTAACATGTTTTTGATATACTCATTTAAGATTATCAGAGTAATAAAAAGCAAAGCATAAAATTCCAAGTTATGCAAAGTCTGGTATAAGCGATAGAAATCTCAAGTACTAAAATAATAGAACATATAGTATGGAAATTCATACCTGACTCTTCCTCTTATCAATAGAGTTAGCACATAAAAGTATATATTACTCTATAGCATTAACATAATGGGTATACCCTACGTCCTAGTACTAGGGTGTCTAAGTAGGACGAACTTCATTGAGGGGGCACTCGACTGAACGGGAACGACAACCAACACATACACCTCCATGATTCGTCTCGACAAAGTAGGACGAACATTTATACTGGGTGTACACTCGAACATAGCGAGCTTACTCGATCAATCTCTCCAACTGACATTCCGTTAGAATGAAATCAACCACCCTCCGAGTTGATCACTCAACTCAATCACAAACTCCAAAATTTGGAGTGACTAAGGAGAGAAATAACCTTGCTTCGATATAACATCGAACTCAGTCAAACTCTCCAACACAAACAAATTGCATGAATCGACGAATTCCGGACTGACTTCTAAGAAGTCGGTGTAAAACCTCTTAGAAAAAAAATCATGAAATGGTCTTGAGGAAATTGATTTTGAAAACCCGAAACGATAATGACTCACGACCAATTTAGGCTCAACCTTGGAGTCTATTAGGAGTAAACTTCTAATTCATTGAAGAAAACCTTTGCGAGAATCTAAAAAACTCTCGCACCATAACAGTTAATTCCGTCCCAAGGAACAATATCCCACATGTATACATAAGTGCCCACACACCGGGCATATCCACCTCGCCGCACTTGAGCGCCATAACTAATTAGAGATTAAAATGACATCCTTGATAATGGATCGTACCATTATTGAAAACAAAACTGTAATCGAGGAAAATAGTTCTTAATTCTGCCCAACTCTCAACTCAAGGAGACAGAGTAATTAGAAGTACTTTCTTGTTCGTTAGATCGTCTTAGATAATAGGATGATCAATCGTTAACAGAGAAATTTATTCTAATGGCACTCATATGTGAAACAACAAATACTCTCTCTCTATATATATATATATATACTAATAATAAATAGATTTGAACCAAAATATATGCAAACGCGTACTCTCACTCGTATGTATTAACTCTCAAATTCAGTATTGCTTATGTTAAAAATGAAACCTAAGCTCTGATACCAAATGTGATGACCCGCCATACACCACCGGTGCTTATAACTAAAAATTCATGTTGTACAAGCGCTAGATCGATCTAAAGTGATCATCAAGTGAAAGAAATAGTAGAAATGAGAGAAAAGGGAAAGAAAATAAGGAAACAGAAGAGGAAGAAGAGAACATAAACACAATCACAAATCCTGTTGTATATCTCACAACGCATCAAATAACATATAATAATCAAATCACAGATTTAAAATAGGCGAGATAGTAATAACTATATAAACCAGATAATCAGAGTATACAAGCTCATAAACTTATACATAACAATAATATATTTTATACAAGAGTTGAATAAAATCAACTGATAAATTATCTCTAACAGAACACATAACACTATCAAGGCTACATAGTGTGACATTGTGAAATAAACAATAAGGATACAAATATAAATAGGTAAAAGGTAGCCTCCTACTAATCCACCTGTTCAGCTCCGAATAATACCTATAATAGTCACCTCACCTGCCCACCATCATCATCAATGAGAATCTAAGGTAATAAGTAGGAAATAAAACCCTGGGTAAGATAAAAGTTTGGTGTGTGTGATAAACAAATCTCAAAATACTGTAAAAGTCGTAATAGTATATGTATGGCACTGAGGGTATAGAGAATCATACACGCCCCTCCCCTGCATCCACAGAGTTAGCACATAACAATTGATATATGATATAATGTGATAAACATCAAGTAGATAAAGTGTGATAGATGCCTAAGAACCCAATGGTAATAAGTAAGTAAAAACCATAACATCCATCAACCATCCTCACATTCACTCACTCATGCATAAAGTATATGTCATCCGACACTTAGGTCACCCAATCAATCAGGGCACTGCTCTGTCCCGCACACAACATAGACTAATTATGTCCCGCATACAACATGGACTCTGATTCTTCCTTGTGCCACTCTCTTAAAGATGTACCAATTTCATGAACACCAACAACACTTTTGCACATGTTCTCTGCAGTAGAATCTGTTTCTAAACTATCCACAAGACTCTATACGGAGTTGTCTTAATATGGGAATTATCCCCGATGGTCATCGTATGTCATAGAATATCATCCTGTGAGTCCATCTCGCCCTCTCTGGCAGTCAATTCAATACGACTTAATGTCGTCTTTTTTGCATCTCGGAGAAAACAATCCATCGCAACAACCTTGCTCTCCATCCTAAAATCATCATTATCGAATGGTGCATCATTGCATAGAAGCACCACATCTCTTCTCAAGCCAAAGTCACTGATTGAGGAGACATCGTATCGAAATCGCTATTGAAGAAACTATCATATCATGTTTGTCAAAATCACATTGCTATCGATGTCAAGTTGACTAAAATGGCCACAACAATAGCAATTGATATCGACCACTTCATAGTAATCAATAACAAGTATCGGATCGCCTATTTAACCAAAATTGGTTGAATATGCATCCAAGGAAAACGTCCAGCATTCATTGCGAAATCCAGCTCGTCGTCAAGTCCATCCCTCGCCTTCAAGTTAGCCATTAAGCTCCAGTATCACTCCATCTTCGAATTTGTCTCCAAGCTCCGATGTTGCTCCGTCGTTGAGTCCATCCATTTGCTCTGAAGCTTCTTCGAGAATTAATCTCACCATTGGAGTTTACCATTCTTGTATGCTCAATCCGTACACACCCAACTAAGTGTTTGATTGATAAACACCAAACTCTTACAAACGAGATTTTCCTAATACAAGATCGCTTACGAATGACGTTTTAATCTAAACTAAGCAAACAATTGAACTATGAAACCAATAGTCAGACAAATCCCTAAACTAGCATGCAAACATCCAAAATGACAATAATAACTTAATTAGAACCTATCTATAGCAATCAATGTGATGTATATGTCCAAATAACATACACACACACACACACACACACACACACACACATATATATATATATATATATATATATATATATATATATATATATATATATATATATATGGTCAAAACGGCGCGTAATAGCGCGTAAATAGTGCGTAATAGCGCACAATCATATTAAAATGTGTCAATCAGGTTAAATTTACTTAAATTGCTACTTAATCTTTTTATTTATTAATTACTTGGTTATACAATCCTACATATTACGTTTTATAAATAGAAAATAGTTTAAAAAATCAAATCTAACTATATGAACAAATAAAGTCTTGTGAGAGATAATATCACTCGCCTTAGCTAAATCATCCCAAACTAACTCTAACATGTAGACCTCATAAATACGAGTCTATAAGAAGAAACAATGTCTGACTCCGACCTCATACGTAAAAGATATAAAAGATATAAGCTTTGCACGCATTTAAATGACAAATTCACTAGTTATTCTATTAATCAAACTATTACCTTAACAATCCTCTACTTTTCTTCTTCCCCTGTAAATGCGCATACGCCCAACCCCATATCTATGTACCTCATTCGATGGTGATACGGAACTCTGGCCAACGAAACTTGAAATCGACTTCACCATTACGCTTATCACCGAAGACTTGACCTACCCACCTCCTACGATTGTACTCCGGTGCTCCCAATAGTTCCGCGACTTAGAAAAAAATTCGACCATGGCCTACATGCATCGCACTACCCTAGTGTAAAGATACGGATTTTCGCTCGGACCTAATCGATCGATAAATCGACCAAGACCGTTCGAATCCCATATACGCTAACTCTGGGCATACAACACATCAGAACAAATAACATAAGACTTCTATAAACATCATTATAATGTTACATCAGAGTACAGAATATCAAAGTTCACCGAACATAATAATACAGCGGAAGATAATTTTATAAAAATGTAATACAATGCACAGCGGAAATAAATAAATAACACAGCGGAAGACGATAAACGCACTGGACACAGCTTTAAGCTTCGATCCAGAATCCTGCTTATATATCTACAAAATAAACTACTAGACTGCCCATGTGTAAAATAGGGGCACCCGAGTTTGCAAGGGAAAAGCAAACTACAGGTCAGTCATGGGACTGGTGTGAGAAACTCTAAACAGCTAAAATTGACTTATCAAAATGATAAGGCAAATCACAGGACCACGCCGCTAACGCGGAACGGGTTTACCCCCGTGAATGCCAGTGCATAAACAACAATCAATAGTTATGGATCTACTATGCATCAATCAACATGCAATATCCCAATCTACCCATTTAGATTAATCACTACACTTAGATTTTTCAAATCCACTCAATTTACAGAAATTATTCCTTTGGACATTATTTCCCGATTTCGTATTTCAAATCATTTGAAATACATATCTAACTTTCTATATCAAAGTAGATTTCACTTCGGTATCTCAAATCAAATCGTTTGGAAATATGAATTCCAAAACATAATAATGCATACAAACAAGTATACCAAATATCGGGCTCCCCCTAGAAAAGGCAAAGGGCACGCACCTAAGCAACTCGATATATATATGTGCACCTCCCACTATGGAGCAGGCTACACCGACGATGCACCTCCCACACATGGAAGCATACACCGCCCATCTCACCCATACTTTTAGTCGTCCGGGTTACCCAAATCTCTAGCCACATACCAAATCATTTCAAATCCCGAAGTAGGGAAAATCATTTCACAACATAACAATCACAAGTACTTTCAAAATATAGTACTTCACATCAGAAATTCACACATATGATTAGTCACTATTAATCACATAACCTTTGAGCTCGTACGTCTCAAAGAAGGGTGTTAAGCAAGTGAATAAATTCTCCACCACCAAACAGATACATCATTAATAGCAACTAATCGAATATGTGATGAACTACAATGTAAAACCATAATACATTTCCAAATCATTTCGAAATCATCGGGTTTTAGCCCTCGAAATCCTTTCTTTTTTATAAAACATTTTTATAAAACACTCCCTGTCCAAAATCGGGAATACATTTCTTTTCACTTAAGAAAAATATCATTTCACAATCATTCATTAAATTTGAAATGAACTCAACAACTTCGCTAACACCTCATAGTCAAATCGTGAAGTGTTTCACAAGGCGTTAGCATACCAGTATTTCTACCCAACCCAATGCTAAATTTAAAGGCATATTCTGCTCATAAACTGGTCGAGCACCATCCAAACAATCAATCAGTCACAATCAATATCAACAACCACGTATATTTGGTTTACACTACATCTCATGTTTTGGTAAATTTAATCACCATTCATTCATTCAAATCTAATTAAAGATTTATTCAAAGTCCAATTGGTTTCATCTCTAAAATCATTTCATATTGATTGTTCTACTTTTTGGAAATAAATCCTGCTTTTACTCGGGTTAAAGAACTAATGTCATTTAAACATAGTTCACGACAAACCCCAAATCCAATTTGATATTAAATACAAGGCTCTGAATAGAAAATATATCGGCTTATATTCAATATCAAATTCTGAAATTAAAAAATATCGTATTGGAAGAACGATATATATATCTTCCAAATTCCTCCACAATATCCGTACGATCAAGGAATCCAATATCGAAATATGCCAAAGATAATTTCGATTCAAATCTATTCCAATTCTTATATTGAAATTTTTTGGTTATATTAAAACCACATCTCAATCCATTTTATTTATTTAAAAATATTGGATTATTTTTCTAGTTAATAACTAGTACATTTCGATAAAAATATATTTTTATCCTTACAAATGTGGAATTTTCCCTCTCAGTTCTTTCCAAATCATTTATAATAATTTTACACAAATTATTGATATTTTTAATAATTTTATCAAGGCCCGTACAGTCGATTTCCATAAACTGTCATCGAACTGCACTTTCAACGACCTTTTCCAAATTTGATTTGGACATAATTCCAAATCCAACCGTTAGATTTAAAATCTCTAATATTCGTTGGAAAGCTCTTTTCGATATGAACCCAACGGTTCCGGTTTTAGGAGAATCCGACGGTCGGATCTCCCGTAATATCTGTTCGAAGTCAATGGTCGAAATTCGCGAACTGCCGCAGCGCGGCGCGTTCTATTCAGGCCATTATATATTATATATATATAATATATAATATATATTTCGTCGATTTCCTTTTAAATTGAATTTTATAAATCGTTTTAAATTCATTTTCAAAACAATTTCAACTTCATATTCAATTTCAAATCAAAATTGAATTTTCCACTACATGAAAATTTTATACATCTCATATATATGTTAAAAATAATATTTTTAACAAACCAATATTTATTTCATTCACCCTTCATATATACATGTTTTTTCACCTTTCATATATATATTTCATTTTCATTTCATATATATTATTTTCACTTCATATATATATCGTTTTCACTTCATATATATATATATATATATATATATATATATATATATAATTTTCATTTCATATATATATCGTTTTCACATTCCGTATATATATCGTTTTCACATTTCATATATATATCGTTTTCACATTTCGTATATATATCGTTTTCACATTTCATATATATATCGTTTTCACATTTCCTATATATATCATTTTCACTTCATATATATATGTATATATAATTTTCATTTCATATATATATCGTTTTCACTTCATATATATATATATATATATATATATATATATATATAATTTTCACTTCTAATATATATAATTCATTTCATACATATATACATATATATATATATATTTCAACTCATATATGTATTTTCATTTCAACAACACATGTATTTCATACAACGTATATATTTATTTATACAACACATGTATTTCATACAACGTATATTTTTATTTATACAACACATGTATTTCATACAATGTATATATTTATTTATACAACACATGTATTTCATATAATGTATATTTTAATTTATCACATCACAATCACAGTGCAATACAATCAAACAAGTCGTCCATGGTCTGTGGATGACGGGGAGCAGTTCATATACGCAGTTATAAAATAAATAACTGTACAGAAAATTATAGTGAGAGAATTCTCACATTGGTCGGTTTTATTTTTGAATTATGCTCTGTTTTGATTCGAATTTGCTAAAAATTCTGATGTGCTCTGTTTCAATTCCAATTAGTTCCATCACGAAGATCTCGTAGAGACGAACCTAACACATCAAAAATCATCGAAATCCGACCTCGTATGAAGGAGATATGAGGTTATGAACATTTGATTTAAATATGGAAATAATTAAAATAATTAATTAAAATAATTAATTAAAATAATTAACTAAATCCCCTTTTTAACCTTCTTCTTTCTGAAACCCTCGTCCATCGATCTAAAACTGCTCCAAACTTTGACCAAACTTTGCCGCCACCAAGATCGTCGTGTTGATGATCGGAGGGCAGCACAAGATCGGCGGTGGCGGCGCCTTCCTGCGCCAGGCGCGGTGGCCAACTCGCCAGCCCCAGGGCGACGGAATCGCCCGCTGAACGGCGATAGTTGAAGCTCGAAATTCGAGCTCAGGACTCCACGGTTTCCGATCATTTTGGTATAGATCAATCGAGCTAGGGAAGCGCTACAATATTTCCTGAAGGGCCATCATCTATTTCGGAGTGTGGATGGAGAATTTGGGGATTCTTTTCTGGAGCAATATCGGCTGTTAAAAGAATTGGCGGTGGGTTTAGTTATTGAACTAGGGTTTCAGAAATTTATGCCATTTATAAATGTTGTTTAATATTATTTTATTCTTTTCTTTCATTTTAATGAAACTTCAAGCACCGAACTCCAAATCAAACCCAACGACTCTCGCCCCTAGCTAAATACCCCCATTCTGAACACAATAGGATATGTTTCGTAAGCCCATTCGGCTGTTTCGATAGGTTTTCCTTTAAATTAAAGTTTAAATCAATTTATATTTAATTTAAACGTACATTTCAATTTACTGGGGCCACATACTGACTCTAAAAATTACAGATATTTCTAGCTTCGTATTGACGATACGGTCCTAACAAAACTATTTTCATCAAATTCTGAGACCGTTTGAAAAATGGTTAATTTCTGGTCGATCCAATTCAACTGAAATTGACAAAACACGTTTTCTTTTGCCACGCTCACATATTGATTTCAAAAATTATGGAAATTTGAATCTAGCAATAATTTGCCATTTCGGTTCCAACAAAAGTACTTTCGTCGAAAACAGAGGTCGTTTGCAAAACGGCTATTTTTAAGCGCTTTATATATATTAAAATATATATAAATTTCACAGCGACTTTTCTGAATTTTAAACTGGACATATCTTACACTCTATAAAGTGAAATCTCGATTCCTTAGATCTGTTAGAAAGATATGATTAAACAGATTCAAATATTTCTGGTTTCGTTCAATTCTGACTTATATTGAATTATGTATATTCAATTGAAATTCGAAATCGAATTTTCGAACTACCACGCCATTTCAGTCTCGTTATATAATTAAAATAAATTTATTCGTTTTAACTTCGTCGAAAATAAATTTTTCGTCGTTATTATTTAAAATAATTCATTTTAAATATTCAAAATTCATTAAAATCGCCAAAATAAAAATTTTTAATTGGCTCAGATTTCTGGGTTATTACAATCTCCCCCTGTTAAAACTTTTCGTCCTCGAAAAGGAACGAAGCCGAAAGTTGTTTTACAAACCAACTCAACTTTCATTACTTTCTTTACGGCTTAAGTTCTTCAACTTTTCAGTTTCTAAGAACTTTTCAAATTTTTCAAAAATTTGGCTAACACCCTAAATTTTCAAAAAAATTCGCCATAACCTCCCCTGCACCGGGAGCTTGGGGATATTTCAAATAGCCTCCCATGGCCCTCACCAATCCAAAAAGAAAAAGAAACAGCCAAGCGGCTAGCCAATCGGCTCATAAAATCATAAAATCCCCAAGAAATACAATAAACATGTACCTATTTGTCGGGCAAACAATTTTATTCCTCTTCTTTAGCCTCCTTGCAATGACCTGTTCACACATATATATGTACATGCATGCAATTACAAACAATTTGCTATTCAGTTCAATATTTGATTTAGTTTGGCTAAATTTGCCTTACTTTTTTTCCTATTGGTTTTATTAGTCCAATATTTTAATTAGTCAAACAAATAATCAAACAACACAACCTTTAATCAAATTTTTGATTAATTTTTCAAATTCATTTAACTTTTATATATTCAAAATCATACTTTTAAAACCAGATTATATATATATTCACAAATACGATATTTCTAAACATATGACTCTCAACTCATTCTGGGGCATTTCTATCCCCATCTCTAATAAGTCACTCATTCTAGAATGCCACTGATTCTATCTCTAATGAGGATTCTTCAATAGGATATTACTAATCCTACCTCTGATGAGTCTTTTATTCTGTTCTAACGAGTTGTACCCCAAAGATTTGAGTTTAACCAAAGCTCTGATACCAGCTGTAACGATACGAATTTTCGCTCGGACCTAATCGATCGCTAAATCGACCAAGACCGTTCGAATCCCATATACGCTAACTCTGGGCATACAACACATCAGAACAAATAATAGAAGACTTCTACAAACATCATAATAATGTTACATCAGAGTACAGAATATCAGAGTTCGCCGAATATAATAATACAGCGGAAGATAATTTTACAAAAATGTAATACAATGCACAGCGGAAATAAATAAATAACACAGCGGAAGACGATAAACACACTGGAAACAGCTTTAAGCTTCGATCCAGAATCCTGCTTATATATCTGCAAAATAAACTACTCGACTACCCGTGTGGAAAATAGGGGCACCCGAGTTTGCAAGGGAAAAGCAAACTACAGGTCAGTCATGGGACTGGTGTGAGAAACTCTAAACAGCTAAAATTAACTTATCAAAATGATAAGGCCAATCACAGGACCACGCCGCTAACGCGGAACGGGTTTACCCCCATGAATGCCAGTGTATAAACAACAATCAATAGTTATGGATCTACTATGCATCAATCAACATGCAATATCCCAATCTACCCATTTAGATTAATAACTACACTTAGATTTTCCAAATCCAATTCAATTTACAGAAATTATTCCTTTGGATTTTATTTCCCGATTTCCCATTTCAAATCATTTGAAATACATATCTAACTTTCTATATCAAAGTAGATTTCACTTCGGGATCTCAAATCAAATCGTTTGGAAATATGAATTCCATAACATAACAATGCATACAAACAAGTATGCAATCAAATATCGGGCTCCCCCTAGACAAGGCAAAGGGCACGCACCTAAGCAACTCGATATATATATATATATATGTGCACCTCCCACTATGGAGCAGGCTACACCGAAGATGCACCTCCTACACATGGAAGCATACACCGCCCATCTCACCCATACTTTTAGTCGTCCGGGTTACCCGAATCTCTAGCCACATAACAAATCATTTCATATCCCGAAGTAGGGAAAATCATTTCACAAAATAATAATCACAAGTACTTTCAAAATATAGTACTTCACATCCGCAATTTACACATATGATTAGTCACTATTAATCACATAACCTTTGAGCTCGTTCGTTTCAAAGAAGGGTGTTAAGCAAGAGAATAAATTCTCCGCCACCAAACAGATACATCATTAATAGCAACTAATCGAATATGTGATGAACTACAATGTAAAACCATAATACATTTCCAAATCATTTCGAAATCATCGGGTTTTAGCCCTCGAAATCCTTTCTGTTTTATAAAACACTCCCTGTCCAAAATCGGGAACACATTTTTTTTCACTTAAGAAAAATATCATTCATTAAATTTGAAATGAACTCAACAACTTCTCTAACACCTCATAGTCAAATCGTGAAGTGTTTCACAAGGCGTTAGCATACCAGTATTTCTACCACAATGCTAAATTTAAAGGCATATTCTGCTCATAAACTGGTCGAGCACCATCCAAACAATCAATCAATCACAATCAATATCAACAACCACGTATATTTGGTTTACACCACATCTCATGTTTTGGTAAATTTAATCACCATTCATTCATTCAAATCTAATTAAAGATTTATTCAAAGTCCAATTGGTTTCATCTCTAAAATCATTTCATATTGATTGTTTTACTTTTTGGAAATTAATCCTGCTTTTACTCGGGTTAAAGAACTAATGTCATTTAAACATAGTTCACGACAAACCCCAAATACAATTTGATATTAAATATAAGGCTCTGAATAGAAAATATATCGGCTTATATTCAATATCAAATTCTGAAATCAACAAATATCGTATTGGAATAACGATATATATATATCTTCCAAATTCCTCCACAATATCCATACGATCACGGAATCCAATATCGAAATATTCCAAAGATAATTTCGATTCAAATCTATTCCAATTCTTATATTGAAAATTTCTGGTTATATTAAAACCACATCTCAATCCATTTTATTTATTTAAAAATATTGGATTATTTTTCTAGTTAACAACTAGTACATTTCGATAAAAATATATTTTTATCCTTACAAATGTGGAATTTTCCCTCTCAGTTCTTTCCAAATCATTTATAATGATTTTACACAAATTATTGATATTTTTAATAATTTTATCAAGGCCCGTACAGTCGATTTCCATAAACGGTCATCGAACTGCACTTACAACGACCTTTTCCAAATTCGATTTGGACATAATTCCAAATCCAACCGTTAGATTTCAAATCTCTAATATTCTTTGGAAAGCTCTTTTCGATACGAACCCATCGGTTCCGGTTTTAGGAGAATCCGACGGTCGGATCTCCCGTAATATCCGTTCGAAGTCAATTGTCGAAATTCGCGAACTGCCGCAGCGTGGCACATTCTATTCAGGCCATTATATTATATATATAATATACATAATATATATTTCGTCGATTTCCTTTTAAAACGAATTTTATAAATTGTTTTAAATTCGTTTTTAAAACAATTTCAACTTCATATTCAATTTCAAATCAAAATTGAATTTTCCACTACATGAAAATTTTATACTTCTCATATATATGTTAAAAATAATATTTTTAACAAACCAATATTTATTTCATTCACCCTTCATATATACATGTTTTTTTCACCTTTCATATATATTTCATTTTCATTTCATATATATATTATTTTCACTTCATATATATATCGTTTTCACTTCAAATATATATATATATATATATATATATATAATTTTCATTTCATATATATATCGTTTTCACATTCCGTATATATATCGTTTTCACATTTTATATATATATCATTTTTATTTCAACAACACATGTATTTCATACAACGTATATATTTATTTATACAACACATGTATTTCATACAACATATATTTTTATTTATCCAACACATGTATTTCATACAACGTATATATTTATTTATACAACACATGTATTTCATACAACGTATATTTTTATTTATCACATCACAATCACAACGCAAAACAATCAAACAAGTCGTCCATGGTCTGTGGACGACGGGGAGCAGTTCATATACGCAG
Organism: Allium sativum; assembly: GCA_030737875.1. Taxonomy (NCBI): domain Eukaryota; kingdom Viridiplantae; phylum Streptophyta; class Magnoliopsida; order Asparagales; family Amaryllidaceae; genus Allium; species Allium sativum. The sequence continues at coordinate 13,630,270 of JASFAX010000033.1, forward strand.
TTATAAAATAAATAACTGTACAGAAAATTATAGTGAGAGAATTCTCACATTGGTCGGTTTTATTTCTGAATTCTGCTCTGTTTTGATTCGAATTTGCCTAAAATTCTGATGTGCTATGTTTCAGTTCCATCGCGAAGCTCTCGTAGAGACGAACCTAACGCATCAAAAATCATCGAAATCCGACCTCGTATGAAGGAGATATGAGGTTATGAACATTTGATTTAAATATGGAAATAATTAATTAAAATAATTAAGTAAATCCCCTTTTTAACCTTCTTCTTTCTGAAACCCTCGTTCATCGATCTAAAACTGCTCCAACCTTTGACCAAACTTTGTCGCCACCAGGATCGTCGTGTTGATGATCGTAGGGCAACACAAGAACGGAGGCGGCGGCGCCTTCCCGCGCTAGGCGCGGTGGCCAACTGCCAGCCCCAGGGCGACGGAATCGCCCGCTGAATGGCGACAGTTGAAGCTCGAAATTCAAGCTCAGGGTTCCACGGTTTCCGATCATTTTAGTATAGATCGATCGAGCTAGGGAAGCGCTACAATATTTCCTGAAGGGCCATCATCTATTTCGGAGTGTGGATGGAGAATTTGGGGGTTCTTTTCTGGAGCAATATCGGCTGTTAAAAGAAGTGGCGGCGGGTTTAGTTATTGAACTAGGGTTTCAGAACTTTAGGCTATTTATAAATACTGTTTAATATTATTTTATTCTTTTCTTTCATTTTAATGAAACTTCAAGCACCGAACTCCAAATCAAACCAACGACTCTCGCCCCTAGCTAAATACCACCATTCTGAACACAATGGGGATATGTTTCGTAAGCCCATTCAGCTATTTCGATAGGTTTTTCTTTAAATTAAAATTTAAATCAATTTATATTTAATTTAAACGTACATTTCAATTTATTGGGGCCACATACTGACTCTAAAAATTACAGAAAAATTATTTCTAGCTTCGTATTGACGATACGGTCCTAACGAAACTAATTCCGTCAAATTCTGAGATCGTTTGAAAAATGGTCAATTTCTGGTCGATCCAATTCAACTGAAATTGACAAAACACGTTTTCTTTTGCCATGCTCACATATTGATTTCAAAAATTATGGAAATTTGAATCTAGCAATAATTTGACATTCCGGTTCCAACAAAAGTGCTTTCGTCGAAAACAGAGGTCGTTTGCAAAACGGCTATTTTAAGTGCTTTATATATATTAAAATATATATAAATTTCACAGCGACTTTTCTGAATTTTAAACTGGACATATCTTACACTCTATAAAGTGAAATCTCGATTCCTTAGATCTGTTAGAAAGATATGATTAAACAGATTCAAATAATTCTGGTTTCGTTCAACTCTGACTTATATTGAATTTTGTATATTCAATTGAAATTCGAAATCGAATTTTCGAACTGCCACGCCATTTCAGGCTCATTATATAATTAAAATAAATTTATTCGTTTTAACTTCGTCGAAAATAAATTTTACGTCATTATTATTTAAAATAATTCATTTTAAATATTCAAAATTCATTAAAATCGCCGAATAATATTTTTTTAAATTGGCTCAGATTTCCGGGTTATTACACCTAGGGACCAGTGCATCCTCTCAATACTTTAGCGGAGGTGCTCCCCTCATCGATGAAGCCGATGGCGATCTCCGTTCAATCCATCTACATCTCAAACGCGAGCAAATCAGAACCCTAGTTTCGAACCCACAGAAATTACAACCACTGAAAGCTTTCAAAGTTATATGTGCGTGTAGATCTCCTCGAGGCGAATTTTATGGAGGTGGTTTCGCGACTTTTAATGAAGTGGGGAGGGAGATCGGATTTTTTAAAGTTTGGTAGAGGGGCGGCCATAATTAAGAGAGGAAGAAGGAGATGCAGTGGCCGACCAATAGGATATTTAGGTTTGAATAATCCTATTTTATAACTCAACTCAAATGTTTTTAATTTCGAACCAAAATCAGATCCACGTTTTAACTCTCTATGGTCAAATGACTCACTTAAACGATATGAAATTTACAGTGTGCATCACTGCAATCGTACAGTTCTGATGGTACAAGTTTCTTTGAAATTCGAGACTGTTGCCCAAAACGAAAATTTTACGTGTATATCGAGATTATTAAGACCACCAAATGGTCCGAACTCAAAATATAGCGATCCTTATACTTTTTATTGACATGAGAAACCATACGAACTCAACAGAACTAGTCTCGAGTCCCGATTCGATTGTTTATGAAAAATCACCCTTTTAACTCGTCAATCGAATAACCAATGATCAATATTTAAATATAATATTTAAATACCAATCGTTGAAAATGTAGGTCATTACAAATACTGATCTTTGCTTGGTGTTCTCTTTTGCTTCCTTTTCTAAAAGCTTAGATGATATGATCCATGCTCAAGTCAGTTGGCCCTACCATTTCCAATTTGATTTGATATGATCCAAGGTTTCCTATTCAAAATTTCACAATCTTTTAAGGTCGGTCCTTACTTAAACTTTGTAGAAGTTTTCATTTGAAGTTTTACAAGCTGATTTGATCGCTATCCTTAACTTCAGATTCACTAAGCATCTATACCACGTAGTTATACCAATCATAACTTCCTCGTATCAGCTTCACTTGACTTGAAACTTGAAACATAGTTTCTTGAGATCATCAACCATGCTCCCCTAGATCACATGTGCTTCTAGGCAATTTAAAATTTGAGGACGATCCATTTCCCATGACTATAACTCTTCACATGAACTCCAAACAACCTGAAATTTTTCATAGAACCTCTGGAGACCTTCCAGCATGTCTCCTTTGAATCTCATTCAAACCTGAGAAACTTTGGTTTTCATACATTTTTGCATAATTCTAGTTCAATCCTAAATCTAACCACTACTCCATGACGTTTTCAAACATACAAGAAAGCATATTCATGCATACAATCATTTTTAAAATATTAAAAAATCATTTGATTCAACCAGTCATAGAGAATTTAGATCTAAATAGAAACATAGGATCTTTATTAATAGAGTAATGATTTCATAGGAATTATACTGGACAATTTAATCTTTAATCAATTTAAGATTCAAAGATGTGATTCAAAATCAAGTTAAATAAGGTTTATAATAGATTTTTTCTTTTATAAGAGTTCTAAAATTAAAAAGGGGCAGAAATTAGTAGGTGAGATACAGAATCACTCACCTAAACTTAAGATAACATAGATATGAAATTACCATCTAGATCTGAAGTAAAATAAATAAAATACAGTGGATCCTCCCACCTAATAATAATAATAATATTCCTTCTTTCATGTAGATCTATCAGATTATCTAGTTTACTGTTAATTTTGTTGTCTTGTATGAAAGAAGAAATTTAATGGAGGTTGGAGGTTTTAGGGAAGAAGTTAAGGAATAAAATATAAGATAAATAAGTTATAGTAACTTATTTCAAACATATTATCCCTAAATCAAAAAATTAAGAATAGGACCCATCATGAATCACCCTTGATTTCTAAATTATGTTGTGCAAGATTCCAAATTACTTAAAGCAATCATATCACTCAAACGGTTTGCCCGTTTTCTATATATAACCACTCTATGGAAAGGTAAACTATCATACTGATCCAGTGGAAGTGGTTTTAAGTTAGGTCTCACTCCAGTCAAAAATCATGGACGGAATAAGACTTTTTTCAAGGGAAAAATAGTCACTGAAAATCTTATAAAAACCTTGAATATGAGATATGTCCCTAATGCTCATTTCCCAATACTATAGAATCATACGACCACATATGGAAATAGTATATCTTATTTACGAACTAAAAATGTGTAAAACTACAGCTACATGATTTGTAAGTATATTCGGATGCCATGGATTTAGCAAGGTCCGACTTGGAAGTTCTCGAGAGCGGCGTGTGCGCTCTCAAGTGCATTTTATTCAGAAGTACACTTTTGTGGATGGGGTAAGAACACTCCAAACTATGTTTGATAAATTCATTCGCCTTGTTTCAAAACGAAAATTTGAGCTAATTCTTCCATCTTATATTTCCTCAATCCAAGACGATCAGTTTGCTCTTTTGAGCCAACATTTATATCCTCAGATGGATGAAATAAAATAGCAATTGGAATCCAAGTCATGTGGGATTATTCTCATTAGGTTACCTTTATATTTAGTCTAAACTAGGTTCAGTTGTATGCTTCAGAGATGTGAAATACTCGAAATTTGTACGGGGTCTAGCTTAGACGTGTTTGAGAGCCATCGGAGTTCTCAAGTATATTCTAGAGGTATGCTTCCCATAAAGGGATGCATTCACCTAGTCATTGTAAAAAAACATTTTTCAATGTTTGATTCAAATATTTGAATAAGTTTTTGTAATTGGATAGAGAAATGCCATATGTTCTTTTATGTGTTAATTATCTCATCCAATCCTTAAAGTCCAGATATTTATGTTACCTAGTCATTGCTTTCCTATTTATTTCATTGTTCTGATTTATTTCCATGTCATCATGTATGGATATTTTTCTCATAAGATAAACTCGTTCCACAATAGTGGCTTGGTCTCCTAGAATTATTGTATGTTTCGCTTATTACATGAGTTTCCTCACTTTGGTTTTCCAGATTGAACCATGTGTTATGTAATAACCCGGAAATCCGAGCCAATTTAAAATTTTTATTTTGGCAATTTTAGCGAATTTTGATTATTTAAAATGAATTATTTTAAATAATAACGACGAGAAATTTAATCTGAATAGTAATAGAACGTATAAATATTTATATAGATCGTCGTTAGAATATAAATATTTTATTTTAATTATAAAAGGAATTGAAAATGGCGCGGTAGTTCGATAATTCGATTTCAAAGTTCGAATGAATGTACCGGGTGCAAAATAAACCGAATTTTAGTGAAACCAAAAATATAAGAATCTATTTGTGAATATCTTTCCAACGAACCCGGGAAATTGAAATTTCATAGCGGGAATCAAAAGATATGTCCAGTTGAAAATTCAGAATAGTCGTTATGGAATTATGGCCCTTAAAAATGGAAATTTTGCAAACGACCTCGGTTTTCGACAAAACCACTTTTATTGGATCTGGGATGTCTAGTTATTGCTAGATTCCAAAATTCGTAATTTTTCGAATCAATATGTGAGCTTGGCAAAGGAAAACGTGTTTGACTAGTTTCAGTTGATTTTAATCGACTGGAAAATGGCCATTTTTCAAACGGTATCAGAATTTGACGAAATTAGTTTTGTTAGGACCGTATCGTCAATACGAAGCTAGAAAATATTTTTCAGGAATTTTTCTAGTTAGTATGTGGCCCCGGTAAATTGAAATGCGCGTTCAAATTCAATATATAGACTTATATTTTGATTTTGACGGAAACTGATCGAAACGATCGAATTAGCTTACGATACATATCCCATTGTGTTCGGAAGGGGGGTAGTTAGCTATGGGCGACAGTCGGTGGGTTCGATTTCAAGGTCGAAATCAAAAGTTGCTTTTTGAAATAATTAAATAAATAAATAAAATATATTCCTTTACATTTACCCCCCCCCCATCTATACCATTCTACCCCTCGTCCATTTCAGAAAGTAAAAAAAAGGGGGCTCTTGACGATGAATCGCACCCACCTCCACCCCTTCCCCGTTGTCGTGGGGCCCTCCACCCACCATCGCCCCCTCCCTTCTTCTCCGATCTACCCTCTCCCCCCTCCTTCCTCAATACGAGACGCGCCCGAGCTCCCTGAAGCCCACCGTCATCGCACCGATCCCGGCCTCCTCCCCCTGACTAGCCATCGCGCCGCCAGGAACTCGCCCCCACTCCTCCGATTGGCCTCCCCTTCCCCCTCTCTCCTCTACCCGATTCGAAGACCCCCCCTCCAATGACGCTGTAAGTTTTTTTTTCTTTTATTTATTTCTTTTATTTTTATTTGTTTAATGATTTTCAGTTTATATTTATATAAATTATAGTATAAAATCAGTTTTATATATAAAAAGCATGAATTTTAAAAATAATTTTGTATATGAATAACATAGGAAAGATTAGATTTTTATCATTAAAAAGATTCGATTTTTAATCGAGAAAAGATGGGATTTTTATTGATGAAAGCTATGATTTTTAGCAAGTGAAAGATTAGATCTTTGTTTAGGAGAAAAGATTTGATTTTTATATTCGATAAAGATATAATTTTTATGAAGTAATAGCGAATATAAAAGTATGATTTTTATATAGTAGAGATAATAAAATTTTGATTTTTATATTATAGAAAGGTTAAAAATATAATTTTTATATCATAGAAAGAATAAAAATATGATTTTTATGGTTGTGGAGTAATAAAAATATAACTTTTATTATATTTCTAGCGAGATAAAAATAGAATTTTTATCTATATAGTAGCGATGTAAAAATAGAATTTTTATCTATATAGTAGCGATGTAAAAATAGAATTTTTATCTATATAGTAGCGGTGTAAAAATGTGAATTTTATATATGTAGTGAACACTGACGATGAAAGTGACAAAAGGCGAATACGATGAAGATTTCCTACATATGAAGAGCCGTGGCGTTTGGTTTAGCTAGTCGGTGAGAACTTCTCACTTTTAATTTATTTCTAGTTTGAAATATATACTAGGATGCAGATGGTGTTTAGTAGCACCCGACACCCGTCGTCCACAGACCATGGACGGCTTGTATGCTTGTTTGTTTGATTTTGATGTGTAGTTGATTGTATGATGTAATGTGAAATGAAATAAAATATTTATATAATTAAAAATATTTTATAGTTAAAAATATAATTTTTAACGTGTATATGAAATAAATATTTATAAACGAATCGGACGATTTGTTTATATACACTGATTTGACTGATATTGATTGGGACGACAAATTTTACACATCTCCCAACTGCACAAATAAAATCTGTTTTTGATTGATTGAAACACCACACGGGTATTGGGATGATATATGACATACACTAATCCCAATAATTAGCTGTATGTCGATCGATTGATTGACATGCTGTTATAAGCGTTAAATATTTATATTTAATGCTTATGCAGTTGTGTGGTGCACTCTGGATGATGGTTGTTTATTTATCGTTGTTATTTTATACATGTGTTGTAGAAAATCCATATAATTAACATTATATGGTAATTGATTGGGCCTCATTCTAGTTTTGAAATAGAATATTTGAAATAGAATATTTGAAAAAGAAATATTTGAAATAGAATATTTGAAAATAGAAATATATGAAGCCGGGTTGATTAGATTTGCGCCATTTTGACGTGAACGATATTTATATCGATTTTATTCGTTTTTCAATGAATATTGAAAGTGATTTCAAAATTTGAATTAAATTGAATAGATTTGAAATTTGAATTAAATTGAAATGATTTGAAATTCGAATTAAATTGAAATGAATTGAAATTCGAATTAAATTGAAATTGAATTGAAATCGATTTGAAATGAAATAAAAAAGAATCTATATTGAAAAATTCAATCTTGATTTGAATTTGAAAAGGAAGTTGAAATCGTTTTGAAAACGAATTTAAAACGATTTATAAAATACGTTTTGAAAGGAAATCGATGAAATACATATTATATATATATTATATTTAATATAATGGCCTGAATAGAACGCGCCGCGCTGCGGCAGTTCGCGAATTTCGACCATTGACTTCGAATGGATATTGCGGGAGATCCAACCGTCGGATTCACCTGAAACCAGAACCTTTGGGTTCGTATTGAAAAGAGCTTTCCAATGAATATTAGAAATCTGAGATCTAACGGTTGGATTTGGAATTATGTCCAAATCAAATTTGGAAAAGGTCGCTGTAAGTACAGTTCGATGGCCGTTGATGGAAATCAACTGTACGGGCCTTGATAAAATTATTAAAAATATCAATAATTTGTGTAAAATCATAAAAAATGATTTGTGAAGAATTGGGATGAAAAGCTCCATATTTGAAAAGACAAAAATAGATTTTTATCGAAATGAACTAGTTTTGAACTAGAATAAGAATTTATTTATTTTTAAAATAAATAAAGTGGATTTGAAATGGTTTTGAAAATAAACAGAATTTCCAATAATTGAATTGGAATGGATTGAAATCGAAATTATCTTTGGAATATTTCGATGTTAGATTTCAGGATTATACAGATATTGTTATGGAAATTTGAAAGATATATTTATATCGTTATTTCGAATGAGATATTTGTTGGTCGTAGAATTTGATATTGAATATAATCCGATATATTTTCTATTCAGAGCCTTGTATTTAATATCAAATGTGATTTGGGTTGTCGTGAACGGTATCTTCAATAATACTGTTCTTAGACCCAATGGAGTTAAGAAAATCAAAAACTAACTGGAGATTAGTCAAGTTGAATGGTTTCATGGGTATTGATCTGATGTTGGTTTCGGCCTTCGGGGTTAATACTTAGGGAATTGCTCACTTGCTATTTTACGGTTAAAGGCTGATAGAATGGAATGTGATTTTGGGTTTATCGTGAACCGTGTTTTAAATGACATTGATTCTGTAACAACCCGTAAAATCTGGGCCAGTTCAAATTTTTTATTTTGGCAATTTTAGCGAATTTTGAATATTTAAAATGAATTATTTTAAATAATATCAACGAGAAATTTATTTTGAATAGAATTCGAACGTATATATTATATACGTTGTCGTTAGAATATAAATAATTATATATAATTATAAATAGAATTGAAAATGGCGCGGTAGTTCGATAATTCGATTTCAAACTTCAATTGAATGTACCGGGTGCAAAATAAACCAGATTTTAGTGAAACCAAAAATAAAGGGATCTATTTGAGAATATCTTTCCAACGAACACGAAAGATCGAAATTTCATAGCGGGAATCAAAAGATATGTCCAGTTGAAAATTCTGAATAGTCGCTATGGAATTTCGGCCCTTAAAAATAGCCATTTTGCAAACGACCTCGGATTTCGACGAAACCACTTTTGTTGGATCCGTGATGTCAAGTTATTGCTAGGTTTCAAATTTCATAATTTTTCGAATCAATATGTGAGTGTGGAAAAGGAAAACGCGTTTGACCAGTTTCAATTGATTTTAATCGACTGGAAAATGGCCATTTTTCCAACGGTCTCAGAATTCGACGAAATTAGTTTTGTTAGGACCATATCGTCAATACAAAGCTAGAAAATATTTTTTTGGAATTTTTCGAGTCAGTATGTGACCCCAGTAAATTGAAATGCGTGTTCAAATTCAATATATAGAGTTATATGTTGATTTTGACGGAAACTGATCGAAACGATCGAATCAGCTTACGATACATATCCCATTGTGTTCGGAATGGGGGTAATTAGCTAGGGACGATAGTCGATGTGTTCAATTTCAAGTTGAAAATAAAAAGTTGCTTTTAAGAAATTTAAAATAATTAAATAATATAATTCCCCTCACCTTTCTCTCTCTTCCTCCTATACCTTTCCACGTTGGACTTCATTTCAGAAATAAAAAAACAAAAAGAAAAGGGGGCGACGAACCCTAGCCGGGCGCCACCGTCGATCGTCGAGACCCCCCTCCCCAGTGGCGCGTCGCCTCCCCCTTCTCCTTCTTCTTCCCTTCGATTTCAGCCCCCTCATCAGAAAACCAACGCTCCTCCAGCCCTACCCGACCCTCGACGCCACCACCACCTAAAACGGCCTGCGCCACCCCTTCACCAGCACTCCGACTGCCACTTCCTCCTCCTCCGACCATCCCCAACGCACCAAGGCCAGCGTGGACCCCCGCTCCTTCGATTTATGCTGTAAGATTTCCATTTACTTTCATTTCTTAATTTTATTTAGATAAAGTAATTAGTTCGATAAAAACAAAATTTCAGTTTTAGTACATAAAGAGAGATAAAAATTTGATTCCCATTTATATGTATAATGTAAAAATATCATTTTGACGCTGTAAAATAATAATAATATGATTTTTATATTTTAGGAGGAATAAAAATTCAATTTTTAATTTATAGAAAATATAAAAACATGATTTTTATATAGTGGCGATAATAAAAATAGGATTTTTATATTATATAGATAATAAAAATCGATCTTTATTATGTAGGATGTATAAAAATATAATTTTTATTATGTAGAAGAAGTAAAAATATAATCTCTGTTATATGAGCATCGATATAAAAATAGAATTTTTATCTATATAGTAGCGATGTAAAAATAAATTTTTATCTATATAGTAGCGGCGTAAAAATAGAATTTTTATCTATATAGTAGCGGTGTAAAAATAGAATCTTTATCTATATAGTAGCGGTATAAAAATGTGATTTTTATCCATATATCATCGAAGTAAAAATTCGATTTTTATATATTGAATAGCGAAGTAAAATTTTGATTTTTATATATTGAATAGCGAAGTAAAAATTCGATTTTTATATATTGAATAGCGAAGAAAAAATTCGATTTTTATATATTGAATAGCGATATAAAAATGTGATTTTTATATATGTAGTGGCTACGGGTAACGAAAGTGACAAAAAGCGAGAACGACGAAGATTTCTATAAATGAAGTGTCGTGGAGTTGGATTAGCTTTGGTGAGAACTTCTCACCTTTTATTTTTAATCTTCTATTTATATAAATATGTACTAGGATGCAGACGGTGTTTAGTAGCACCCGACACTATCGTCCACAGACCATGGACTTGTTTGTTTGGTTGTGTAGTTGGTTAGATTATTTGATTTGAATTTGATTGTTTGGTGAAATGGAATGGATTTGATTGATATGTGTATGGCGTGGGCCATCACTAGACCGGGGATAAGGCTAGGCCTTGTCTCGTTTCTAGTATCGTGCCGTTATGCCGCCGAAATTTTCTAAAATAAGTTAGAAAAATAAAGATATCATTTTATTTAATAAATGAACCGAATAGAATATTTATAGGTTGAATAAAATAATTTGGTTGTTAAAAATATAATTTTTAACGTGAATGTGAATAAATAAATATTCATTTACAAACCGGACGGTTTGTTTATGTACACCTATTTGACGGATATTGATTGGGACGATATATTTTACACATCGCCCAACTGCGCAAATAAAATATGTGTTTGATTGTTTGAAACCCCACACGGGTATTGGGATAAAACACGGCATACACTAATCCCAATAATTAGTTGTATGTCGATCGATGGATCGACAGGCTGTTATAAGCGTTATATATCTATATTTGATGCTTATACAGTGTGGTGCACTTTGGATGATGGTTGATTATTTATCGTTGCTATCATATACATGTGTTGTATGGAATCCATATAGTTAACGCTATATGGTAATTGATTGGGCCTTATTCCAATTTAGAAAATAAAGAACATTATAAAATAAAGGTTCATGTGTTGACCGTACTCATCCGTTGAGATTAGTCATGTGTTGAACGAAATATTTTAACAATAATGAATATTATAAAATAAAGGTTCATGTGTTGACCGTACTCATCCGTTGAGATTAGTCATGTGTTGAACGAAATATTTAAACGATAAAATTTGCATCTTTATCACATATAAAATTTGAAACTAACTGGAAAATAGATAAGATGAGTGGTCTCCTGGATATTGATCTGATGTTGGTTTCGGCCTTCGGGGTTAATATTCAGGGAATCGTTCTCTTACTAGTTTACGGTTGGAGTCTGATTTTAAATCAAACGATAGATACCATAATTTTTATAAAATATATTAAATAACAAAAATAGTCAGACGTGGACAGTACTCATTCGTTGAGATTAGTCATGTGTTGACAAAAATATAGATTCATGTATTGAATTGGATAAATATTCATTTGTTGAATAGAATAACAGAATTATTGAAATGTATAAAGCCGTGTTGATTAGAGATGCGCTATTTTGACGCGAAAATATTTATACCGATTATATTCGTTTTTCGAATTGAATTGAATACATAACGAATTCGAATTGAATTGAATATAAAACGAATTCGAATTGAATTGAATATATAACGAATTCGAATTGAATTGAATATATAACGATTTCGAATTGAATTGAATACATAACGAATTCGATTTGAATTGAATATATAACGAATTCAAATTGAATTGAATATATAACGATTTCGAATTGAATCGAATACATAACAATTTCGAATTGAATTGAATATATAACGATTTCGAATTGAATTGAATACATAACGAATTCGAATTGAATTGAATATATAACGATTTCGAATTGAATTGAATATATAACGATTTCGAATTGAATTGAATATATAACGAATTCGAATTAAATTGAATATAAAACAAATTCGAAATGAATTTGAAATTTGAATTGAAATAGAATAAAAATCGATTTGAAATGAATTCGAATGGAAATGAATTTGAAATTTGAATTGAATTGAAATGAATTTAAAACGAATTTATAAGGGAAAATTCAATTTTGATTTGAATTTGAATTGGAAGTTGAAATTGTTTTTGAAACGAATTTAAAACTATTTATAAAATTCGTTTTAAATAGAAATCGACGAAATATATATTATATATTATATATATATAATATAATGGCCTGAATAGAACGCGCCGTGGCAGTTCGAAAATTTCGACCATTGATTTCGAACGAACATTACGGGAGATCCGACCGTCAGATTCTCCTAAAATCGGAACCGTTGGGTTCGTATCGAAAAGAGCTTTCTAACGAATATTAGAAATTTGAAATCTAACGGTTGGATTTGGAGATACGTCCAAATCAAAATTGGAAAAGGTCGTTGTAAGTGCAGTTCGATGGCCGCTGATGGAAATCGACTGTACGGGCCTTGATAAAATTATTAAAAATATCAATAATTTGTATAAGATCATAAGAAATGATTTGGGAAAAAATGGGATGAAAAACTCCATATTTGAAAAGATAAAAATAGATTTTTATCGAAATAAACTAGTTTTGAACTAATATTAAAACCCATTAATTTTTAAATAAATAAATTGGATTTGAGATGGGTTGTAAATAGAATTGATTGGTGGGTTTATCGTGAAGGGTGTTTTAAATGAATCTTGTTCTTTAACCTGGTAATAAATAGAATATGATTTGGGTTTGTCGTGAACTGTGTTTTAAATGACATTAGTTCTTTAACCCAGTAAAAGGAGTTTTTAATGAATCTGCAATTAGATTGAAATGTGAATTGATAATCTAAACTATCAAATTTGGAAAATGAGCGAGAATGGAGTATCACCAGTTTTGCTCCAAAGCGATAGTTAAACCTTTAATTAGATTTGAACGTGAAATGGTAATTAATTTTACCGATAACACCATGGTGTTAGATATGGAGTATTACCAGTTTTGCTTCATGGGATGAATAGGTTGGGATTGGGAAATAAAATAAATAATTACTTCGGTGTGGTTCGCTAATCTCGACTAGTTTGGAAAACCATAATTTGGTTTGAAATGACATCCAAAGGAAGATTAAAGGATAAATTTTAAAGAATTTATCTTGGATAAAATTAATGGGAATCTTTCCCTAAGAATATGAAATTTAGAAACTAGCTTGTGACGAGAAGGAATTTCGCTCGGTCCGAACCAGTCGCTAAACCGACCCAGACCGTTCGAAACGCCCTATCGTTTGAGAACACGACAAAATAGAACGCATACAGAAGAACTTTTCATTGTATATTACAACAATGCATCAGATTACAGGAATATACAGAGTATGAATAAATATTACACAGAAATATCAGAGATTTAAATTACATTTAAATACATAGCAGCGGAAAATAATACAATACACAACTAGAAGTAGATATACGGATACAAAGCTTTCCGGATATCGTTCCAGCTGTAAACCAGGATCCTGTGAATATAAATCTGCAAAACCAAAACTACTAGCTGCCCGTGTCAAAATAGGGGCACCCAGAGTTTAGGTTAAAACAATAAACTCCAGGTCAGTCATGTGACTGGTGTGAGAACTAAAACAGCTATAATCTTTTATTTTAAAGTTCGGTAAATCAAGGGACCACGCCGTATAACACGGAACGGGTTTCCTCCCAAGAATACCAGTGCATAAAACTACAGCGCAATGCTAAATAAAGAAGAATGAAGCTATTATAAGACCCAGTTCCCATCACACAATGCAACGCAAGCCGGAGGATAGGGTTTTTACCTTATAATAGCCAAGGATGCTTGATACGTTTAAAACAAATCATTTGATACTATCATAAGTGCATAGTGTATAAAACAACTTCAAATCATAAGTATCAATCATAGGCGGCATGAATGCCCCATCCCACTATGTCGCCATACTAGGCTCTACAAATAAAACCGCAGAATCACGTATTTGGAAATTGGGTTTCCATCTATGAACCGAGGCAAAAGATAGTCCTCAACCGATTCGAGACGCTCTAGCCCGTGTCTCAGGAACAGCCGCAACTGCCCCCTGGATCCTCAGGGCCGGTCCACCGATGTGGATTATTATGCCTGAACACTACGTCTCCCCACCCTATGGGGTGTAAGTCTGGTCCGTCTGCCGACCAGAATGCATCGGCCAAAACCGATATAACCGAGGCGCCTCGCAACAGCAACAACCACATAAGTCAAACTCGTCAGGGCGTGTAAAACCACTGACGCCACTTCTAGCTAGAAAGAAACGCATGCCCTCCCTGACGTCCTCTCCCGTTTTTGGTTCACAACCGGGGTGCGAGGCTCGCGAATTCACGTTACACAAAGCTGTGCCACACAGGTTGTGCTTTGATCATCACCACAAGACTTTGCTTTTCAACAGAAGCCTCGATCAATTGCCACTTAGGCATGCCACACAGGCAATTCACTCCATGCGTTTGATATCCATCAATATATAACCTCTGAGCTTGTACGTCTCAGAGAAGGGCGTTAAGCAAGAGAATAAATTCTCCGCCGCCAAACAGATATATATTTAATAGAGATCAATCACACGGACTAAAATCCAATGTCAGACACACAGTCCATTTACAAGTCCGTTCTGGGTCTGAACGAAACCGGAGGCACCTAGTACCCCGCATATCCATCGATCTCCAAGCACGTCTGGACGATCACTAACTGTTTCCATCTTCTTGGGTGTACAGCCCAATCAAGATCATCAGTAATTACCCAAACGACGTGAAGACTTCCGGTCTTCGACCACCGTCTTCATCTTCGACACCACGTCGAATCAGTTATTCAGAATGGGATAAACCCGGTCTTTCTGAATAACTCGCGTATATATTATAAAAGTGTTACACAAACACAACATACGCCTCATTCCAATTCAGAATATTCTTTTATTCAAATATTCCTATACTTTGGGAAAAGTTCCCATTAATTTTATCCAAGATAAATTCTTTAAATTTATTCTTTAATCTCCTTTGAATATCAATTCAAACTAGTCGGGATTATCGAACCACACCGAAGTAATCATTTATTTTATTTTCCCAATCCCAACCTATTCATCCCATGAAGTAAAACTGGTAATACTTCATATCTAACACCACAGTGTTATCGGTAAATTCAATTACCATTTCACGTTCAAATCTAATTAAAGATTTAACCATCGCCTGGAGCAAAACTGGTGATACTCCATTTTCGATCTTTTCAATCTATTTAAAGATTCATTAAAACTCCACTTAGTTTTAATCGTTAACTGGGTTAAAGAATCAGTGTCTTTTAAAACACAGTTCACGATAAACCCAAAATCACATTCATTAATTATCGGGTTAAAGAACGAGTGTTATTTAAAACACTGTTCACGATAAACCCAAAAATCAATATCAATTCAATTCCAATTAAATATTATTTAATTGGTACACTTCATTAAATCTAAATAAAAAGATTTAATCTTTTCTCAACTGGGTTCAAGAACAGTGTTAGTGAAGACACCATTCACGACAAACCCAAATCACATTCGATATTCAATACAAGGCTCTGAATAGAAAATATATCGGCTTATATTCAATATCGAATTCTACGACTAACAAATGTCGTATTGAAAATAACGATATAAATATATATCTTTCAAATTTCCATAACCACACCTGTATAATCACGAATTCCAACATCGAAATATTCCGAAGACAATTTCGATTCAAATCCACTCCAATGCAATCATTGGAAATTCTGGTTATTTTCAAAACCATTTCAAATTCAATTTATTTATTTAAAAATAAATAGAATTATAATTCTAGTTCAAAACTAGTTCATTTCGATAAAAATCTATTTTTATCTTTTCAAATATGGAGTTTTTCATCCCAATTCTTCTCAAATCATTTCTTATGATTTTACACAAATTATTACTATTTTTAATAATTTTATCAAGGCCCGTACAATCGATTTCCAACAACGGCCATCGAACTGCACTTACAGCGACCTTTTTCAAATTTGATTTGGACGTATTTCCAAATCCAACCGTTAGATTTCAAATTTATCACATTCGTTAGAAAGCTCTTTTCGATACGAACCCAACGGTTCCGGTTTTAGGAGAATCCGACGGTCGGATCTCCCGTAATGTCCGTTTGAAATAAATGGTCGAAATTCACGAACTGCCGCGACGCGGCGCGTTCTATTCAGGCCATTATATTATATATATAATATATATAATATATATATCGTCGATTTCCATTTAAAACGAATTATATAAATAGTTTTGAATTCGTTTCAAAAACATTTTCAACTTCCTTTTCAATTCAAATCACGATTGAATTCTTCTTTATAGATTCGTTTTAAAATTCATTTCTATTCAATTCAAATTTCAATTCAATTTGAATTCGTTTTCAATTCAATTCATTTCGAAATCGTTTTCAATTCAATTCATTTCGAAATCGTTTTCAATCCACTTTGAAATCGTTTTCAATTCACTTTGAATTCGTTTTCAATTCAATTCATTTCGAAATCGTTTTCAATCCACTTTGAAATCGTTTTCAATTCAATTCATTTCGAAATCGTTTTCAATCCACTTTGAAATCGTTTTCAATTCACTTTGAATTCGTTTTCAATTCAATTCATTTCGAAATCGTTTTCAATCCACTTTGAAATCGTCTTCAATTCAATTCATTTCGAAATCGTTTTCAATCCACTTTGAAATCGTTTTCAATTCATTTCGAAATCGTTTTCAATCCACTTTGAAATCGTTTTCAATTCAATTCATTTCGAAATCGTTTTCAATTCACTTCATTTCGAAATCGTCGATTTCGAAACCACTTTTCAATATTCATTTTAAAATGAATAAAGTCGATATAAATATCGTTCACGTCAAAATGGCGTCAATCTAATCAACACGGCTTCATAAATTTCTATTTAAAATTTTTCTTTATTTTTCAAATTGGAATGAGGCCCAATCAATTACCATATAAAGTTAATTATATGGATTTCCATACAACACATGTATATAATAGCATTGAAAAATAATCAACCATCAACCAAAGTGCACTACACTGTATAAGCACCCAATATAGATATCTAACGCTTATAACAGCCTGTCAATCAATCGATCGACATATTTAATCAATCAGGATGAGTGAACTTCAAATTTCATCCCAACACCCGTGTGGGGTTTCAAACAATCAAACACATATTTTATTTGTGCAGTTGGGCGATGTGTAAAATTTATCGACCCAATCAATGTCCTTCAAATAGGTGTACATAAACAAACCGTCCGGTTCGTAAATGAATATTTATTTATTCACATTCACGTCAAAAATTATATTTTAACGATAAAACATTTTATTTCAACACATGAATTTCTATCCAATTCATTTATTCAATAAAATGGTATTTTTATTTTTCTAACTTATTTTAGAAAATTTCGGCGGCATAACGGCACGATACTAGAAACGGGACAAGGCCTAGCCTTATCCCCGGTCTAGTGAAGGCCCACGCCATTCACACATCAATCATATCAATTTCAATTTCACCAAAACAATCAAATCCAAATCAAATAATCTAACCAACTACACAACCAATCAAACAAGTCCATGGTCTGTGGACGGGTGTTGGGTGCTTCTAATAAGCACCGTCTACATCCTAGTATATATATATATAACTAGAAAAAGAATTTTGAGTGAGAAGTTCTCACCGATAGCTATCCTAGCTCCACGGCACTTCTAATGCAGGAAATCTTCGCCAACCCGCCTTTTGTCGCTTACGTTGTCCGCTTTCACTACATATGTAAAAATCGAATTTTACTTCGCTATTCAATATATAAAAATCGAATTTTTAGTTCGCTATTCAATATATAAAAATCGAATTTTTAGTTCGCTATTCAATATATAAAAATCGAATTTTTAGTTCGCTATTCAATATATAAAAATCGAATTTTTAGTTCGCTATTCAATATATAAAAATCGAATTTTTAGTTCGCTATTCAATATATAAAAATCGAATTTTTAGTTCGCTATTCAATATATAAAAATCGAATTTTTATTATTCTATATAATCAAAATCAAATTTTCACTTCGCTCTTCACCATACAAAGATTTCGCCTTTTCAAAAATAAAGATTATATCTTTAATATTCCTACGATGTAAAGATTATATTCTTATTATTTTAAAAATACAAAAATCATATCTTACTCCTTCTACTTAATAAAATTTCCGTCTTTTCTCTTTTAAAAATATGATCTTTATTTTTTCCAAGTTCAAATCTTTTTTTTCTATTCAAAGTTCAAATCTTTTTCTTTCTATTCAAAGTTCAAATCTTTTTCTTTCTATTCAAAGTTCAAATCTTTTTCTTTCTATTCAAATCTTTTTCTTTCTATTCAAATCTTTTTCTTTCTATTCAAAGTTCAAATCTTTTAAAACCTTTTCTAAAATCTGTTTTAAAACTTTTCTTAAAATCAGTTTTTCTTTTTAAAGTTTAAAATAAAAAATCAGTTTCTAAATCTGTTTTAAAAAAAAACAGTTTTTAAATCCTCTTTTAAAAATCAGTTTTAAAAGTAAAATATAAAAAACAGTTTTAAAGTAAAATAAGAAAACAGTTTAAAAATCCTAAAAAAAAAACAGTTTATTTACTGTTTATATAAAATAAAAATAAAATAAACTAATAAAATAAATAAAAACTTACATGGGGGGGGGGGGGTTTGAGCTGTTCGTTGTAGGCTGGAAGGGTGGCGGAGGGCTTTGGGGGTTGCGACGGGGTCAGCAGGAGGTGGGGGAGGAGCGGAAATCCAGGGGAGGGGGCGTGCGACGCGAATTGGGTAAAACTGAAGGGGGGAGGGGGTTTCGACACCGCAGGCGAGGGGGGGTTTCGAGGTGGCGCGCCGCCACCTGGGGCACGGCGGTGGGCGGCGCTGCCCTAGGGGGGGCGCGATGCTCGTCTCCCCTCTCCCTTTTTTTTTATTTTGATTCTGAATTGAAAAGATGTCGGGGGGGCTGGTTAAGGTAGGAGAGAGATTTCTTTTTTTTTATTTATTATTTAATTTCTAAAAGTTGACATTTATATACGACCTCTAAACGAGGCCCACCGCCTGTCGTCCATAGCGTTTTACCCCCATTCCGAACACAATGGGATATGTATCGTAAGCTGATTCGATTGTTTTGATCAGTTTCCGTTGAATTTACATTTAAATCACTATATTGAATTTTAAACTTACATTTCAATTTACTGAGGTCACATACTAACTCGAAAAATTCTAGAAAAATATTTTCTAGCTTCCTATTGACGATACGGTCCTAACAAAACTAGTTTCGTCGAATTCTGAGACCGTTGGAAAAATAGCCAATTTCCAGTCGATTAAAATCAACTGAAACTGGTCAAACGCGTTTTCCTTTGCCACGCTCACATATTGATTCGAAAAATTATGAAATTTGGAATCTAGCAATAACTTGACATCCCGGACCCAACAAAACCGGTTTCGTCGAAATCCGAGGTCGTTTGCAAAATGTCCATTTTTTAAGGGCCTGAATTCCATAGCGACTATTCAGAATTTTCAACTGGACATATCTTTTGATTCCCGCTATCAAAATTTGATTTGTCGGATTCGTTGAAAAGATATTATCAATTAGATCCCACCATTTTTGGTTTCACAAAAATCCGGATTGTTTTGCACCCGGTACATTCAATTGAAGTTTGAAATCGAATTATCGAACTACCGCGCCATTTTCAATTCTATTTATAATTATATATAATTATATATATTCTAACGACGACGCATATAATATATACGTTTGAATTCTATTCAAAATAAATTTCCTCGTCGATATTATTTAAAATAACCTATTTTAAATATTCAAAATTCGCTAAAATTGCCAAAATAAAAAATTTAAACTGGCCCAGATTTTCCGGGTTGTTACAATCTCCCCCACTTAAAACTTTTCGTCCCCGAAAAGGAACAAAGTCGAAAGTGGTTTGATTAATCAATTCTACGCTCGATCTGACTTCCATTCTCCAACTCTTTAGTTTCTGAGAATTTTCTAAAATCTCAAAAATTTGGCTAACACCCCAAATTTTTGAAAAATTTCGCCATAACCACCCCTGCACCGGGAGCATCGGGGAATTTCAAATAGCTTCCCCGGTCCTTCAGATCTCAAAAAGAAAAAGAAAAAGCCAAGCGGCTAGCCAATAGGCTCACAAAATCATCATCACCCAAACAAAACAGGAAATTCTGTAGTAAACATGTACCTATTTGTCGGGCAAACAAATTTTATTCTCTGCTCTAGCCTCCTTGCTATGACCTGTTTAATGTAAGTACAAGTATGTGCAAGCAAATGCGACCAATTTTCAATATAATTCAATATTTGGTTCAATTAGGCATAATGGTTAAAAATTAGCAAACAAATGAACAAACAACACAAACATCAATCAATTAGTTAATTTAACGTTTCAAATTCATAATTTTGATACATATACAGAAAATCTTGTTTTTGATGCCAATTCACAACAAAGTGTTCTAGCTATATAAGATTTGGTTCTCACACCAGTCTAATGGAAATATATAGATATCACACCTTCGAAACACGAATATAAATACTGATGATGTGGCCACATCATCAGAATTATCCCCGGGTGTCTAGAATGTGACTCTATATCTATCCAGTATATTAAAATTTCAAATACACGTGGATCAGACGTATACGCAAAATCTTTATATACTGGACTGTCCAACTCAATATAAATAGATAATCAAATACGAATAATTGATTTAAATTTTCAAAACAAAAATTGTTTTCATTTGAAAAATATACTCTTCACACTCGTTCTAGGATACTACTGATCCTATCTCTAACGAGTCATTCTAATTGGATATTACTAACCCAATATCTGATGAATTCTTTCGTACGGTTCCAATGTGTCTTGTTCTCTAGCTTTGGTAAACCAAAGCTCTGATACCAACTGTGACGAGAAGGAATTTCGCTCGGTCCGAACCAGTCGCTAAACCGACCCAGACCGTTCGAAACGCCCTATCGTTTGAGAACACGACAAAATAGAACGCATACAGAAGAACTTTTCATTGTATATTACAACAATGCATCAGATTACAGGAATATACAGAGTATGAATAAATATTACACAGAAATATCAGAGATTTAAATTACATTTAAATACATAGCAGCGGAAAATAATACAATACACAACTAGAAGTAGATATACGGATACAAAGCTTTCCGGATATCGTTCCAGCTGTAAACCAGGATCCTGTGAATATAAATCTGCAAAACCAAAACTACTAGCTGCCCATGTCAAAATAGGGGCACCCAGAGTTTAGGTTAAAACAATAAACTCCAGGTCAGTCATGTGACTGGTGTGAGAACTAAAACAGCTATAATCTTTTATTTTAAAGTTCGGTAAATCAAGGGACCACGCCGTATAACACGGAACGGGTTTCCTCCCAAGAATACCAGTGCATAAAACTACAGCGCAATGCTAAATAAAGAAGAATGAAGCTATTATAAGACCCAGTTCCCATCACACAATGCAACGCAAGCCGGAGGATAGGGTTTTTACCTTATAATAGCCAAGGATGCTTGATACGTTTAAAACAAATCATTTGATACTATCATAAGTGCATAGTGTATAAAACAACTTCAAATCATAAGTATCAATCATAGGCGGCATGAATGCCCCATCCCACTATGTCGCCATACTAGGCTCTACAAATAAAACCGCAGAATCACGTATTTGGAAATTGGGTTTCCATCTATGAACCGAGGCAAAAGATAGTCCTCAACCGATTCGAGACGCTCTAGCCCGTGTCTCAGGAACAGCCGCAACTGCCCCCTGGATCCTCAGGGCCGGTCCACCGATGTGGATTATTATGCCTGAACACTACGTCTCCCCACCCTATGGGGTGTAAGTCTGGTCCGTCTGCCGACCAGAATGCATCGGCCAAAACCGATATAACCGAGGCGCCTCGCAACAGCAACAACCACATAAGTCAAACTCGTCAGGGCGTGTAAAACCACTGACGCCACTTCTAGCTAGAAAGAAACGCATGCCCTCCCTGACGTCCTCTCCCGTTTTTGGTTCACAACCGGGGTGCGAGGCTCGCGAATTCACGTTACACAAAGCTGTGCCACACAGGCAATGCTTTGATCATCACCACAAGACTTTGCTTTTCAACAGAAGCCTCGATCAATTGCCACTTAGGCATGCCACACAGGCAATTCACTCCATGCGTTTGATATCCATCAATATATAACCTCTGAGCTTGTACGTCTCAGAGAAGGGCGTTAAGCAAGAGAATAAATTCTCCACCGCCAAACAGATATATATATTTAATAGAGATCAATTACACGGACTAAAATCCAATGTCAGACACACAGTCCATTTACAAGTCCGTTCTGGGTCTGAACGAAACCGGAGGCACCTAGTACCCCGCATATCCATCGATCTCCAAGCACGTCTGGACGATCACTAACTGTTTCCATCTTCTTGGGTGTACAGCCCAATCAAGATCATCAGTAATTACCCAAACGACGTGAAGACTTCCGGTCTTCGACCACCGTCTTCATCTTCGACACCACGTCGAATCAGTTATTCAGAATGGGATAAACCTGGTCTTTCTGAATAACTCGCGTATATATTATAAAAGTGTTACACAAACACAACATACGCCTCATTCCAATTCAGAATATTCTTTTATTCAAATATTCCTATACTTTGGGAAAAGTTCCCATTAATTTTATCCAAGATAAATTCTTTAAATTTATTCTTTAATCTCCTTTGAATATCAATTCAAACTAGTCGGGATTATCGAACCACACCGAAGTAATCATTTATTTTATTTTCCCAATCCCAACCTATTCATCCCATGAAGTAAAACTGGTAATACTTCATATCTAATACCACAGTGTTATCGGTAAATTCAATTACCATTTCACGTTCAAATCTAATTAAAGATTTAACCATCGCCTGGAGCAAAACTGGTGATACTCCATTTTCGATCTTTTCAATCTATTTAAAGATTCATTAAAACTCCACTTAGTTTTAATCGTTAACTGGGTTAAAGAATCAGTGTCTTTTAAAACACAGTTCACGATAAACCCAAAATCACATTCATTAATTATCGGGTTAAAGAACGAGTGTTATTTAAAACACTGTTCACGATAAACCCAAAAATCAATATCAATTCAATTCCAATTAAATATTATTTAATTGGTACACTTCATTAAATCTAAATAAAAAGATTTAATCTTTTCTCAACTGGGTTCAAGAACAGTGTTAGTGAAGACACCATTCACGACAAACCCAAATCACATTCGATATTCAATACAAGGCTCTGAATAGAAAATATATCGGCTTATATTCAATATCGAATTCTACGACTAACAAATGTCGTATTGAAAATAACGATATAAATATATATCTTTCAAATTTCCATAACCACACCTGTATAATCACGAATTCCAACATCGAAATATTCCGAAGACAATTTCGATTCAAATCCACTCCAATGCAATCATTGGAAATTCTGGTTATTTTCAAAACCATTTCAAATTCAATTTATTTATTTAAAAATAAATAGAATTATAATTCTAGTTCAAAACTAGTTCATTTCGATAAAAATCTATTTTTATCTTTTCAAATATGGAGTTTTTCATCCCAATTCTTCTCAAATCATTTCTTATGATTTTACACAAATTATTACTATTTTTAATAATTTTATCAAGGCCCGTACAATCGATTTCCAACAACGGCCATCGAACTGCACTTACAACGACCTTTTTCAAATTTGATTTGGACGTATCTCCAAATCCAACCGTTAGATTTCAAATTTATCACATTCGTTAGAAAGCTCTTTTCGATACGAACCCAACGGTTCCGGTTTTAGGAGAATCCGACGGTCGGATCTCCCGTAATGTCCGTTTGAAATAAATGGTCGAAATTCACGAACTGCCGCGACGCGGCGCGTTCTATTCAGGCCATTATATTATATATATATAATATATATATCGTCGATTTCCATTTAAAACGAATTATATAAATAGTTTTGAATTCGTTTCAAAAACATTTTCAACTTCCTTTTCAATTCAAATCACGATTGAATTCTTCTTTATAGATTCGTTTTAAAATTCATTTCTATTCAATTCAAATTTCAATTCAATTTGAATTCGTTTTCAATTCAATTCATTTCGAAATCGTTTTCAATTCAATTCATTTCGAAATCGTTTTCAATCCACTTTGAAATCGTTTTCAATTCACTTTGAATTCGTTTTCAATTCAATTCATTTCGAAATCGTTTTCAATCCACTTTGAAATCGTTTTCAATTCAATTCATTTCGAAATCGTTTTCAATCCACTTTGAAATCGTTTTCAATTCACTTTGAATTCGTTTTCAATTCAATTCATTTCGAAATCGTTTTCAATCTACTTTGAAATCGTTTTCAATTCAATTCATTTCGAAATCGTTTTCAATCCACTTTGAAATCGTTTTCAATTCAATTCATTTCGAAATCGTTTTCAATCCACTTTGAAATCGTTTTCAATTCAATTCATTTCGAAATCGTTTTCAATTCACTTCATTTCGAAATCGTCGATTTCGAAACCACTTTTCAATATTCATTTTAAAATGAATAAAGTCGATATAAATATCGTTCACGTCAAAATGGCGTCAATCTAATCAACACGACTTCATAAATTTCTATTTAAAAATTTTCTTTATTTTTCAAATTGGAATGAGGCCTAATCAATTACCATATAAAGTTAATTATATGGATTTCCATACAACACATGTATATAATAGCATTGAAAAATAATCTACCATCAACCAAAGTGCACTACACTGTATAAGCACCCAATATAGATATCTAACGCTTATAACAGCCTGTCAATCAATCGATCGACATATTTAATCAATCAGGATGAGTGAACTTCAAATTTCATCCCAACACCCGTGTGGGGTTTCAAACAATCAAACACATATTTTATTTGTGCAGTTGGGCGATGTGTAAAATTTATCGACCCAATCAATGTCCTTCAAATAGGTGTACATAAACAAACCGTCCGGTTCGTAAATGAATATTTATTTATTCACATTCACGTCAAAAATTATATTTTAACGATAAAACATTTTATTTCAACACATGAATTTCTATCCAATTCATTTATTCAATAAAATGGTATTTTTATTTTTCTAACTTATTTTAGAAAATTTCGGCGGCATAACGGCACGATACTAGAAACGGGACAAGGCCTAGCCTTATCCCCGGTCTAGTGAAGGCCCACGCCATTCACACATCAATCATATCAATTTCAATTTCACCAAAACAATCAAATCCAAATCAAATAATCTAACCAACTACACAACCAATCAAACAAGTCCATGGTCTGTGGACGGGTGTCGGGTGCTTCTAATAAGCACCGTCTACATCCTAGTATATATATATAACTAGAAAAAGAATTTTGAGTGAGAAGTTCTCACCGATAGCTATCCTAGCTCCACGGCACTTCTAATGCAGGAAATCTTCGCCAACCCGCCTTTTGTCGCTTACGTTGTCCGCTTTCACTACATATGTAAAAATCGAATTTTACTTCGCTATTCAATATATAAAAATCGAATTTTTAGTTCGCTATTCAATATATAAAAATCGAATTTTTAGTTCGCTATTCAATATATCAAAATCGAATTTTTAGTTCGCTATTCAATATATAAAAATCGAATTTTTAGTTCGCTATTCAATATATAAAAATCGAATTTTTAGTTCGCTATTCAATATATAAAAATCGAATTTTTAGTTCGCTATTCAATATATAAAAATCGAATTTTTAGTTCGCTATTCAATATATAAAAATCGAATTTTTATTATTCTATATAATCAAAATCAAATTTTCACTTCGGTCTTCACCATACAAAGATTTCGCCTTTTCAAAAATAAAGATTATATCTTTAATATTCCTACGATGTAAAGATTATATTCTTATTATTTTAAAAATACAAAAATCATATCTTACTCCTTCTACTTAATAAAATTTCCGTCTTTTCTCTTTTAAAAATATGATCTTTATTTTTTCCAAGTTCAAATCTTTTTTTTTCTATTCAAAGTTCAAATCTTTTTCTTCCTATTCAAAGTTCAAATCTTTTTCTTTCTATTCAAAGTTCAAATCTTTTTCTTTCTATTCAAATCTTTTTCTTTCTATTCAAATCTTTTTCTTTCTATTCAAAGTTCAAATCTTTTAAAACCTTTTCTAAAATCTGTTTTAAAACTTTTCTTAAAATCAGTTTTTCTTTTTAAAGTTTAAAATAAAAAATCAGTTTCTAAATCTGTTTTTTTAAAAAAAAAACAGTTTTTAAATCCTCTTTTAAAAATCAGTTTTAAAAGTAAAATAAAAAAAACAGTTTTAAAGTAAAATAAGAAAACAGTTTAAAAATCCTAAAAAAAAACAGTTTATTTACTGTTTATATAAAATAAAAATAAAATAAACTAATAAAATAAATAAAAACTTACATGGGGGGGGGGGGTTTCAGCTGTTCGTTGTAGGCTGGAAGGGTGGCGGAGGGCTTTGGGGGTTGCGACGGGGTCAGCAGGAGGTGGGGGAGGAGCGGAAATCCAGGGGAGGGGGCGTGCGACGCGAATTGGGTAAAACTGAAGGGGGGAGGGGGTTTCGACACCGCAGGCGAGGGGGGGTTTCGAGGTGGCGCGCCGCCACCTGGGGCACGGCGGTGGGCGGCGCTGCCCTAGGGGGGGCGCGATGCTCGTCTCCCCTCTCCCTTTTTTTTTATTTTTTTTTTTATTTTGATTCTGAATTGAAAAGATGTCGGGAGGGGGGCCTGGTTAAGGTAGGAGAGAGATTTCTTTTTTTTTATATATATATTATTTAATTTCTAAAAGTTGACATTTACATACGACCTCTAAACGAGGCCCACCGCCTGTCGTCCATAGCGTTTTACCCCCATTCCGAACACAATGGGATATGTATCGTAAGCTGATTCGATTGTTTTGATCAGTTTCCGTTGAATTTACATTTAAATCACTATATTGAATTTTAAACGTACATTTCAATTTACTGAGGTCACATACTAACTCGAAAAATTCTAGAAAAATATTTTCTAGCTTCCTATTGACGATACGGTCCTAACAAAACTAGTTTCGTCGAATTCTGAGACCGTTGGAAAAATAGCCAATTTCCAGTCGATTAAAATCAACTGAAACTGGTCAAACGCGTTTTCCTTTGCCACGCTCACATATTGATTCGAAAAATTATGAAATTTGGAATCTAGCAATAACTTGACATCCCGGACCCAACAAAACCGGTTTCGTCGAAATCCGAGGTCGTTTGCAAAATGTCCATTTTTTAAGGGCCTGAATTCCATAGCGACTATTCAGAATTTTCAACTGGACATATCTTTTGATTCCCGCTATCAAAATTTGATTTGTCGGATTCGTTGAAAAGATATTATCAATTAGATCCCACCATTTTTGGTTTCACAAAAATCCGGATTGTTTTGCACCCGGTACATTCAATTGAAGTTTGAAATCGAATTATCGAACTACCGCGCCATTTTCAATTCTATTTATAATTATATATAATTATATATATTCTAACGACGACGCGTATAATATATACGTTTGAATTCTATTCAAAATAAATTTCCTCGTCGATATTATTTAAAATAACCTATTTTAAATATTCAAAATTCGCTAAAATTGCCAAAATAAAAATTTTAAACTGGCCCAGATTTTCCGGGTTGTTACATAGCTGTAGTTTAGTTAAGAAAAATGGTTTCCTGGATATTGATCTGATGTTGGTTTCGGCCTTCGGGGTTAATATTTGGGAAATTGTTCTCTTGCTAATTTGCGGTTAGTGGCTGCTAAATTGGAATGAGGCGTATGTTGTGTTTGTGTAACATTTGTTTTTAATATACGCGGGTTGTTCGGAAAGGCCGGGTTTATACCCATTCTGAATAACCGATTCGACGATAAGTCGAAGATGATGACGGTGGTCGAAGACCGGAAGTCTTCACATCATTTGGATAATTACTGATGATCCTGATTGGGCTGTACACCCAAGAGGATGGAAATAGTTGGTGGTCGTCCAGACGTACTTGGAGATCGATGGATATGCGAGGAAAGTGCCTCCAGTTTCATTCAGACCCAAAACGAACTTGTAAATGGATTGTGTGTCTGACATTGGATTTTATTCTGTGTTAATTGATTTCTGTTAAATATATATCTGTTTGGCGACGGAGAATTTATTCTCTTGCTTAACGTCCTTCTCTGAGACGTACGAGCTTAGAGGTTATATATCGATACATATCAATCGCATGGCATGAATTGCTTGTGCGGCACGCTGAGTTACACGGATCAAGGCTTCTGTTGAAAAGCAAAGTCTTGTGGTTGATGATCAAAGCACGGCCTTTGTGGCGTAGCTTTGTGTATAACGTGAATTCGCAAGCCTCACACCTCGGTATGAGTTAAAAATGGGATAAGGACTGCGGGGAGAGCACGACGTTTCTAGCTTTGGTGGTGTTAGTGACTTACCAGCCCTGACATTTATATACTTTTCACCTATGTGGTTGTTGGATGAGGCGCCTCGATTTTTGGTCTGTAAGGACCAGGAAACGTGTGTTTAGGAATAATTAATCCTCAAACGTAAGAGAGGACCGGCCCTGAAGATCCAAGGATTGCCCAGAGTGCGTAGTCCTGAGACATTTGCTAGAGTGTCTTGAAATCGGAGAGGAGCTTGCCCCTTGCCTCGACTCATGACGGAAATCCAATTTCCAATACGTGTATTGTGGTTTTAATTGTAGAACTAGTATGGCGACATGATATATGGTACCCATGCCGTCTATGATTGATATTTATGATTGAAAATGTTTTGACACTGTACATTTATAATAGTATCAAATGATTTGTTTTAAACGTACCAAGCATGTTTGGCTATTATAAGGGAAAACCCTATCCTCCGGCTTGCGTTGCATTGTGTGATGGGACCTGGGTCTTATAATAGCTTCATTTTTCGAAAAAAAGCAATGCGTTGTTTATTGATATGCACTAGTATTCTTGGGAGGAAACCCGTTCCATGTTATACGGCGTGGTCCCTTGAATTACTCTCTTTTAAAATAAAGTTTTAATAACTGTTTTAGTTCTCACACCAGTCACATGACTGACCTGGAGTTTATTGTTTTAACCTAAACTCTGGGTGCCCCTATTTTCTACATGGGCAGTTAGTAGTTTTGGTTTTGCAGATTTATATTCACAGGATCCTGGTTTACAGCTGGAATGATATCCGGAAAGCTCTGTATCCGTATATCACCTTCAGTTGTGCTTTGTATTATTTTCTGTTGCTATGTAATTTATTGTAATCTATGATATTTATAGAATGTAATTTATTCATTTATACTCTGTATATTCTTATATCTGATGGAATTGTTGTAATAACAATGAAATGTTCTTCCGTTTGCGTTCTATTTTGTCCTGTTCTCAAACGATTAGGGGTTTCGAACGGTCTAGATCGGTTTAACGACTGATTCGGATCGAGCGAAATTCCTTGCCGTCACATTTGGTATCAGAGCTTTGGTTTACAGAGCTCGAGAACAAGACACATTAGAACCATACGAAAGAATTCATCAGATATTGGATTAGTAATATCCAATTAGAATAACTCGTTAGAGATAGGATCAGTAGTATCCTAGAACTAGTGTGAAGAGTATATTTTTCAATTGAAAACAATTTTGTTTTGAAAGTTAAATTCAAGTATACGTATTTGAATATTTATTTGTATAGAATTTGGACAATCCAATATATAAAGATTTTGCATATACGCGTCATGAACGTATATTCGAAGTTTTAATATACTGGATAGATATAGAATCACATTCTAGTCGCCCGGAGATGGTACTGATGATAGCACGTGCATCATCAGTATTTGTGTTCGTGTTTCGAAGGTGTGATATCTATATATTTCCATTAGACTGGTGTGAGAACCAAAATAAAGATAGATTTATTGTTGTGATTTGGCATCAAAAACATGATTTTTGTATACATATCAAAGTTATGAATTTGAAACTCTAATTCACTAATTGATTGATGTTTGTGTTGTTTGTTTATTTGTTTGATAATTTTGAACCATTATGCCTAATTGCATCAAATATTGAACTGTATTGAAAATTAGTCGCATTTGCTTGCATATACATGTACTTACATTGAACAGGTCATAGCAAGGAGGCTAGAGCAGAGAATAAAATTTGTTTGCCCGACAAATAGGTACATGTTTACTATAATTTATTGTTTTGTTTGGGTGATGATGATTTTATGAGCCGATTGGCTAGCCGCTTGGCTTTTTCTTTTTCTTTTTGAGATCAGAAGGCCTATATGGCAATTTCGGGATTTTCCCGTGCTCCCGGTGCAGGGGAGGTTATGGCGAAATTTTTCGAAAATTTAGGGTGTTAGCCAAATTTTTGAAAAATTTGAAAAGTTCTTAGAAACTGAAAAGTTGAAGAACTTAAGCCGTGGTCAAAACGATGGAATTGTTGTAATAACAATGAAATGTTCTTCCGTCTGCGTTCTAATTTGTCCTGTCCTCAAACGATCAGGGGTTACGAACGGTCTTTGTCGGTTTAACGACCGATTCGGATCGAGCGAAATTCGCGGCCGTTACAGATTCTTTAACCCAGTTAAAGATTAAAACTAAGTGGAGTTTTAATGAACCTTTAATTAGATTGAAAAGAACGAGAATGGAGTATCACCAGTTTTGCTCCAGGCGATAGTTAAACCTTTAATCAGATTTGAACGTGAAATGGTAATTGAATTTACCGATAACACCGTGGTGTTAGATATGAAGTATTACCAGTTTTACTTCATGGGATGAATAGGTTGGGATTGGGAAATTAAAACAAATGATTACTTCGGTAAGGTTCGTTAATCCCGACTAGTTTGAAGGATATTCAAAGGAAGATTAAAGAATAAATTTAAAAGAATTTATCTTTGATAAAATTATTGGGAACCTTTCCCTAAGAATGTGAAATTTAGAAACTAACTGTAGGTTAGCTAAACAAAATGGTTCCCTGGGTATTGATCCGATGTTGGTTTCGGCCTTCGGGGTTAATATTTGGGGACGGTTAGTGACTGATGAATTGGAATGAGGCATATGTTGTGTTTGTGTAACACTTGTTTATTATATACGCGAGTTATTCAGAAAGACCGGGTTTATCCCATTCTGAATAACTGATTCGACGATGAGTCGAAGATGAAGACGGTGGTTGAAGACCGGAGGTCTTCACGTCATTTGGGTGATTACTGATGATCTTGATTGGGCCGTACACCCAAGAGGAGGGAATCAGTTAGTGGTCGTCCAGACGTACTTGGAGATCGATGGATTTGCGAGGTACAAGGTGCCTCCGGTTTCGTTCAGACCCAGAACGAACTTGTAAATGGACTGTGTGTCTGAAATTGGATTTTATTTTGTGTGATTGATTTCTATTAAATATATATCTGTTTGGTAGCGGAGAATTTATTCTCTTGCTTAACGCCCTACTCTGAGACGTACGAGCTTAGGGGTTATATATTGATGGATATCAAACGCATGGAGTGAATTGCCTGTGTGGCATGCCTAAGTGGCAAATGATCAAGGCTTCTGTTGAAAAGCAAAGTCTTGTGGTTGATGATCAAAGCACGGCCTGTGTGGCATAGCTTTGTGTAACGTTGATTCGCGAGCCTCACACCCCGGTTGTGAACCAGAAACGGGAGAGGACATCAGGGAGGGCATGCGTTTCCTTCTAGTTAGAAGTGGCGTCAGTGGTTTTACACGCCCTGACGAGTTTGACTTATGTGGTTGTTGCTGTTGCTAGGCGCCTCGGATATATCGGTGACTATGTGAAGCCGATGGAGTCATTCGTTGACTCATTGACGCCCCCAAAGGGCGGGGAAACGTAGTGTTCAGGCATAATAATCCACATCAGTGGACCGGCCCTGATGATCCAAGGGGCAGTTGCGGATGTTCCTGAGACACGGGCTAGAGCGTCTCGAATCGGTAGAGGACTATCTTTTGCCTCGGTTCACAGATGGAATCCAACTTGCAATACGTGACTTTGCGGTTTTGATTGTAAACCTATATATGGCGACATGATATTTGGTATCCATGCCGTCTATGATTGATATTTATGATTGTATATAAAATCAGAAACTAACTGGAAATGAGCTAAGATGGGTGGCTTCCTGGGTATTGGTCTGATGTTGGTTTCAGCCTTCGGGGTTAATACTTAGGGAATCGTTCTCTTACTAATTTACGGTTGGAGTCTGATTAAGAATCAAAAGATAAAATTTCGCATATCAAGCATTCTTTGGCTGTTATAAGGTAAAACCCTATCCTCCGGCTTGCGTTGCATTGTGTGATGGGACCTGGGTCTTATAACAGCTTCATTTTTCTTTACTTAGCACTGTGTTGTTTGTTTTATGCACTGGTATTCTTAGGAGGAAACCCGTTCCGTGTTATACGGCGTGGTCCCTTGATTTACAGAACTTTAAAAACCAATATTAATAACTGTTTTAGTTCTCACACCAGTCACATGACTGACCTGGAGTTTATTGTTTTAACCTAAACTCTGGGTGCCCTTATTTTTTGCACGGGCAGCTAGTAGTTTTGGTTTTGCAGATTTATATTCACAGGATCCTGGTTTACAGCTGGAATGATATTCGAAAAGCTCTGTATCCGTATATCTCTTTCAGTTGTGTATTGTATTATTTTCCGCTGCTATGTAATGTATTGTAATCTCTGATATTTTTCTGTTGTGTAATATTTGTTTATACTCTGTATATTCTTGTAATCTGATGAATTGTTGTAATATACAATGAAATGTCCTTCTGTCTGCGTTCTTTTGTGTGTTGTTCTCATAGTATCCGCTCTTCCCTTACCGGGGAAGTTCAGGTCGTTACATTTTGGTATCAGAGCTTTGGTTTACAAAGCTCAGAGAACAAGACACTTTAGAACCATACGAAAGAATTCATCAGAGATTGGATTAGTAATATTCAATGGGAATGACTCGTTAGAGATAGGATCAGTAGTATCCTAGAACGAGTGTGAAGAGGATATTTTTGAAATATAAAAAGAAAAACAAATTTTGTTTTGAAATTTAAATCGTATTATACGTATTTGAATAATTTATTTTAAATTGATTTGGACAATCTAGTATATGAAGATTTTGCATATACGCCAAGCTAGCGTGTATACGAAGTCCCAAATATACTGGATAGATATAGAATCACACTCTAGTCGCCCGGAGATGATTCTGATGATTGATGCATCATCATCAGAGTTGATGTTCGAGTGCCGAAAGTGGGATTTCTATATGTTTCCATTAGACTGGTGTGAGAACCAAGACTAGTGTAACAACCCGGAAAATACGAGCCAATTTGAAAATTTTAAATTGGTTATTTCAATGCAATTTGAACAATTGAAATAGAATATTTCAATAAAATAATGAATTAGAAATAGTGAGGCAGTTTGAAAATTTGAATTCAAACTTTGACTAACTGTGCCGGGTGGAAAATATAACGGATTTTAGTGAAACCAAAAATATTTAAATCTGTTTATGTATATCTTTCTAACGAATCTGAAAAATCAAAGTTTCATAGTGGGAATCAAAAGTTATGGCCAAATGAATTTTCAGAAAGGTCGCTATATAGAATATATAGCCCTTGAAAATAGACATTTTGCAAACGACCTCGGAATTCGACGAAACCACTTTTGTTGAGTCCGGGATGTCAAACTATTGCTAGGTTTCAAATTTCATAATTTGTGAAGCTAGTATGTGAGCGTGGCAAAAGAAAATGTGTTTGGTTAATTTTTGTTAAATTGGATTGACCAGAAAATGGCCATTTTTCAAACGATCTCAGAATTCGACGAAACTAGTTTTGTTGGGACCGTAGCATCAAAACATAGCAAGATTTATTTTTCTGGAATTTTTCGAATCAGTTTGTGGCCCTGGCAAATTGAAATGTACGTTCAATTGGAATATAAAATGTTTTATACTTTAATTTGAAAAATAACAGACTGTAACAATCGAATTGGCCAACGAAACATATTCCATTGTGTCCGGGATGGGGGTATTTAGCTAGGGGCGACAGTCGTCGGGTTTGAATTGGTGTCCGTGTGAAAGAACACTATTTAAAAATATAATAAAACCACGGGCCAATGGAAAAATTCCTTTCATAATTTAAAAAAAAAACCTCGTTCTCTCTTACTCGATGACGACACGACTTCCTCCCTTCCCAGCTCAATCACCGCCGCCTCAGCCACCTTCAAGCGCCGCCACAACCTGCAATCGACAGCGCCTACCCTCCTCTTTAAATCCGACCCACCCTCATCTTCTCTCTCCTCCGCATCATCGAGCACGAGCCCTACGAAGTCCCGACCTTCCCAGCGCTGCCACAGTCAACTCCGACCACCGATCGCGACAAAACCCCCTACGCCGACTCCCCTCTCTTCCCTCTTCCACGCTGTACCCTCCGATCGTCGTATCGTGCCTCGGTTTTCGCGAAAACTGAAAACCTAGTTTAGAACCAACTTTGAAAGGTGAGACCTTTGTTATATTTGAATTTTGAAAAATCATATCTTTATGGTGTGTTGACGAAATTCGATGAAACAGGAAACATCGTGACCGCAAGGAGGCTCTCTACCACATAGAAGAGACCGCGGATTTTTCTGAGCCATCTACGATTTTTAGAACTTCGAAAACCACGGTGAGAAATCTAAACTAAATGAAATTGAATGGAAAATGTCATGTAAAAATTATACAAGCGAAATATAAATTATACACGTGTTGTATACCTCATGTACGTGCGTTGTGTAAGTTGTTTGAGCGAAGCATGAATTATACATGCATTGTTTAAATGATATGTGTGTTTGAATGGTAATAATAATATATATATATATATACTCCCCCGTCCACAAATCATGGACGATATTTGTTGCTTGTGAATTGGTGTGAAAAATTTGGTGAATAATGCGAATGGTTGATAGAATTGTTTGTGGTTGATATTGTTTGGTTGTGGTTGAAAAATACCCATTGGTGATTGAAACAAATTTGAAATAATTGTGGAAATGAAAATAAAACAAGCCGCCTGCGTGCGAACTAGATGCATGAAATCCCCATTGTCAAAAACCGTGAGGTTTTAAGGTAGAGCGAGGAGCCGTACTCGGGACGGTGCCGGTTTTAACTACCCTGCCGTTATGCTACCGAAATTTTGAATAATATTCATGTGTTAGAATTATTTTCATATGTTGAGATTATTTTCATGTGTTGAAACTAAAGTCATGTGTTGAAACTATATCCATGTGTGGAAATGCTCATGTGTTGAGAAGTGATGTGTGAAAATTAAATTTATGTGTGAAAGAATAAGGTGTTTAAACAATAAAAATCACATTTTTATAATATATATGAAGTATGTAAAATATTCGCCTTATATAAAAATAGTTTCAACAATAAAAACTTCATCTTTCTTATATGAACAAACTATATAAAATATCCATATGTGGAAATGCTCATGTGTAGAGAAGAGCGTGTGTTGAAAAGTTTCATGTGTTGAATAAGAAGATCGAACAATAAAAATTACATTTTTATTGAAATTATGAAGTGTTAAAAGCATTCATGTGTTGAATAAATATTTTAGATGATGAAAATACTATTTTTATCATATTTGTTATTTGCTCAAAATATGCTAGTGTGGAAATAAATATTTGTGAAGTGAATATTATTTTTAACATGTATGGGAACTAAATAAAATAGTCATGTGTTGAAATATATTTTAGTTCGCCAAAAATATCATTTTTATTGAAATGTGAAGTGTTAAAAATAACCACTTGTTCAAATAAATATGCATGAGTTGAAATATTCATTAATTAGCTAATGATATGATTTTTGCTATGTATGCAACATTAGAATGACTGGTGACTTTAAACCAAAGTGAATCGAAAATAAAAGTGAATGGAAAATGATAAGTGATGAGAATTGCACATATGTACATGCATATTTATTGAACGGGTCATAGCAAAGAGGCTAGAGAAGAGGAATAAAATTGTGTGCCAGACAAATAGGTACATGTTTACTGTTTTGCTTGGGTGATGATTTTATGAGCCTATTGGCTAGCCGCTTGACTTTTTCTTTTTCTTTTTTAGATGAGATGCCCGTGTGGCTATTTGGGAATTTTCCCAGCCCCTCCCGTACAAAGGAGGTTATGGCGAAATTTTCCAAAATTTAAAGGCGTTAGTGAAATATTTGAAGTGAAAACGATATTGAAATCGTCGAATGAACTATATTTATATATATATATAAATATAAATATAATTAAAACGAATCGTGGCCATGCAGTTCATAATTTGAAACCGTGATTTCAAACGACTAGTGTGGGAGATCCAACCATCGGATTTTCCCGAAACCGCAACCGTTGGGTTCGCCTTGGAAATATCTTTCCAACGGCACCAACTTTGTAAAGATCCGACGGTTGGATTGTCTGGAATGTTTAATTCAAATATGAAGAAAAACAGCGCCAGAATCAATTATATTTATATATAAATATAAATAAATTAAATCGAATAACGACGCTGCAGTTCATAATTTGAAACCATGATTTCAAACGACTAGTGTGGGAGTTCCGACCGTCGGATTTTCCCAAAACTGAAACCGTTGGATTCGTTATGAAATGATCTTTCTAATGATATAAAATTTGTGAAGATCCAACGGTTAGATTTTCAGATATGTGTAAAACAAATTTAGTGAAAAACAGCGCCAGTGCCTCGGCACGACCTGAAATGTCGTTTAATTAAATACGGCCATTTTTAAATAAATAAAAATGGCGATATATCGTTATGAAATATTATTGGCGATATAGAATGGAAATAAACCGATTTTTCTTGGTTTGCTTGATATGTGATGGTATAATGTATTTAACATGAAAACTATACTAAGGAACTGAAATGTGAAAGTTGAATAATTTAACCATGTGATGAATTGATTTGAAAATCTAAATATACGTGGATTATTTGAAAAGGCCGAGTTCATTCTCATTTCAAATAATCGATCGACGGTGAGAAGTCGAAGAGTTGAAGATGGTTAAAGACCGACGATCTTCACATTGGATGGATGTGCGCTACTGATGCTCATGATTGGAGTAGCTACCTTGAAGGAGCTGAAGTAGTAGCCGTCCAGACGTATTGTTGATTGTGCGGATAAGCGAGGAATTTGGTGCCTCCGGCTTCGTTCAAAGTTCAAACCCAGAACGAACTTGTAAATGGACTGTTTGTCTGACATTGGATTTTGTTCTGTGCTGATTGATCTTTATTTAATATATATCTGTTTGGCGGTGGAGAATTTATTCTCTTGCTTAACGCCTTTCTCTGAGACGTACGAGCTCAGAGGTTATATATAGATAGAAATCAGTCGCATGGAGTGGATTGCATGTGTGGCATGCCTAAGTGGCATATCATCAAGGCTTATGTTGCAAAGCAAAGTCTTGTGGTTGATGATCAAAGCATGGTCTGTGTGACGTAGCTTTGTGTATAACGTGGATTCGCGAGCCTCACACCTCGGTATGAGTCAAAAACGGGAGAAGGACCGCTGGGAGAGCACGACGTTTCTTTCTAGCTATGGTGGTGTCAGTGACCTACCAGCCCTGACATTTATATATACTTTTCACCTGTGTGGTTGTTCGAATGCGAGGCGCCTCGATTAAAGGTCTGTAAGGACCAGGAAACGTGTGTTCAGGAATTGCCAATCCTCGAAAGTAAGAGAGGACCGGCCCGGCCGATTCCAAGGACCGCTGTGTGCGATCCTGGGACATTTGCTAGAGTGTCTCGAACGGAGAGGAGCTTTCCCCTTGCCTCAACCCATGATGGAATCCAATTTCCAATACGAAATATGTGGATGTGATTGTATTACTAGTATGGCGACATGATATATGGTACCCATGTCGTCTATGATTGATATTTATGATTGAATTTGCTTTTGAAACATATATGCACTAGTAATAATATCAAACACTTTTGTTTTATACGTATGAAGCATTTTTGGCCATTATAAGGTAAAACTCTATCCTCTGGCTTGCGTTGCATTGTGATGGGACATGAGTCTTATAATGGCTTCATTTTTATAAAACGCATTGCGATGATTTAATCATTTACTTTTTTTCATGCACTAGCACTCATTGGAGTAAACCTGTTCCGCGAAAGTGGCGTAGTCCTTTGATTTGCCTTATTATTGTTTAACAAGTTAAGTAGATTTCTCATACCAGTCCCATGATTGACTCGTAGTTTGTTTCACCTTGCAAACTCAGGTGCCTTATTTTCACACGGGCAGCCTAGTTACAGGTAGCTGACATATTTTGGGCATGGCACCACAGTAGAGGTGCACTTTTGGCTTATGGCGAGGCTTAACTACATTGTGATGATTGTGACTTTTCCGCCATTGTTGTATATGTATTATGATTCCGCTACAGGCGATGTAGACTGATGTTTAGTTTATGTACTCTTTATGTATTATGATTCCGCCATTGGCGATGTTGACTGCTTATGTATTATTATGCACTAAGTATTATCCTGCACTGTGCTCTCTGATGTGGTGATATATATATATATATATATATATATATATATATATGATTCCGCTGTCATATTGTGTAAATTATTCTATTTCTTGTTTATGCTATTTTCTATACTCTGCTAATGATGATTAATGTGTTATATTCCAATGATTATCCTTAACACAGTAGCACGGGGTTTTGGGGTCGTCACAGCTGGTATCAGAGCTTTGGTTAACCTTAGTTCTAGAATTTGACACATTAAACACTTCTCAGAATAGAATCAGTAGTATTCTAAGGCGAGTAGCTCATTAGAGATAGGACTAGTAATGTCCTAGAATGAGCTAAGCAGAATAGCAAAAACAATTTGATCAGTCCATCGTTGTCTTTCCTTAAGTTCTTCTGCTTTACCATACAATAAAATTATTGTTTCTGTAGGCTGACTCTTTTCTTGCTTATACAGAACTTGAACAATGGCTACCTGAGCAGCCGCTGGTAGAGGAGGTCGAGCTGGCCGTGGTAGAGGACGAGGTGAAGTCCCAGCTGAAGATGGACCCTTAATACAACCCCCGGCCACTCAACCATTCGAGCTTGACCGCGTGGCTAAAAGGTACAAGAACCTAGGAGGCAAAACCTTCTCTGGAACGGGCACCGTAATTGAGGCCTTGGCATGGCTGAAAACATGCGAAAAGATACTTGGAGGCCTGAGGCTGGGTGATCAAGATAAAGCTTTCATGGGTGCCTGGCTTATGCAGGAAGAAGCCGAATTATGGTGGGAAGCTCTCACAGCAAGGAACAGTAATGCTGGTAGGACCTGGGACGAATTCAAAGAATTATTCAAAGAGAAGTATGTCCCAGACCAAGCCCTTAAGCGCATGCACGACGAATTCGCAAACCTCCAGCAGGGGGATCTCTCGGTGCAAGATTATCTGAACAAATTTACACAATTAGCCCGCTATGCTCCCAAGCTCGTCGCCACCGCAAAGTCCAAGAACAAGAGATTCATCCTCGGGCTGAAGCGAAAGTACCAGGATAGGGCAATGGCCCACATCAAACTAGGGTTTAATGAATTAGTGGAGATGGCGTGCAACTATGAGGACCTGGATCAAAGGCACCTGGATCAGGATCGTGCTAAAAGCCAAGCCGGGAATAAACACAAGCCTGATGCGAATCAAGCTGAGTCAAGCCAAGCGGCATCCTCGAATCCACAAACCAGTAGGCCGCCAAAAGGAAGATGCTACAATTTTGGCAAGGTGGGGCACTACTCAAATGTTTGCATAGCCCCGAAATGGCAGAGGACCAATTCTCAAGGTTCAAGTCAAGGCTCCCAGAACCCTCGCTCGTGCTTTAACTGCCGCAAGACAGATCATATTGTCAGAGACTGTCCTTTGCTTAAGAAGGCCGCAGTAGCTCACGTATATGACGGGTTGAACCCGCCAGCTGCTTCCGATGGAGCAGGTAAACCCGATGTTTCGGGAGGTACCCTTACAATTAAAAATATTCCTGTTTCTGTATTGTTTGACACGGGTGCATCACGTAGTTTTATTGCTAGTAACACAGTTAACAAGTTAAAACTAAAACGAAGAAAGCTCAAAGAATCAGTTAAGGTTCATAATCCAAAAGGGGGTTCTATTATTCTCATTTCATATTGTAAAGTACCTGCTTCTTTCTTTCGATACCAGTTTCCTTTTGATCTAGTCGTTATGGATTTTCCCGAGTTTGATATCATTCTCAGGCTAGATTGGTTAACGAAATACGAAGCTGAAGTAAAGTGTGCGGAAAGGATAGTAAAAATTCGAACGAAGCTTGGGTATATTACTGTGCCATGCCATGGTTCAAATCCAGATAGGGAGGAATTTTGGTCTGCGTTAGAAGTTATCCCCACTTCCTTAGAAAAGATTCCAGTTGTTAGAAACTATGCGGATGTGTTTGAAGAAGTCGAAAACTTACCTCCGCAAAGAGAAATAGAATTCAGAATCGATCTAATTCCCAATTCCAAACCAGTGGTTCATCCAATTAGAAGAATGACTCCAAAGGAAAAGGAAGAATTAGGCGATCAAACTCGTCAACTGCTATGGAAGGGTCTGATCAGACCTAGCTTTTCGAGTTGGGGTGCAGCTGTAGTGTTTGTCCCAAAGTCAGACGGTACTCTTCGATTGTGTGTTGATTACCGAGACCTCAACAAACAGACGCTCAAAAACAAATACCCATTACCCCGCATTGATGATCTTCCAGACCAATTAAATAGGGCGAGAGTATTTTCTAGAATGGACCTAGCTACAGGTTTCCATCAATTGAGAATTGCCGAAGAGTGTGTTCCTTTGACAGCTTTCAGAGGTCCAGACATATTTTATGAATGGTTAGTAATGTCGTTCGGCCTATGCAATGCTCCTGCATACTTCGTCGATCTAATGAATAGAGTGTTCAGGGGAGTTCTGAATAAATTTGTCCTCGTATTCATCGATGATATTTTAATCTACTCCAAATCAAAACCTGAGCATGAAAGACATTTAGAACAAGTATTGGAGATTCTGAGAAAGAACGTCTTCAAAGCCAAATTCTCTAAGTGTGTCTTCTGGCAAGAAGAAGTGAAGTTCCTTGGCCATGTCGTGTCAAAGGAAGGGATTTCTGTAGATCTGAGCAAAATTACAGCAATTCAAGACTGGAAACAACCTACCACACCCACAGAGATTAGAAGTTTTATGGGGTTGGCTAGTTATTATCGAAAGTTCGTTAAGGATTTCTCAAAGATATCCGGCCCATTAACGAAGCTTACAAAGAAGCATGAGAAGTTTA
This sequence comes from Allium sativum, assembly GCA_030737875.1. Classification (NCBI taxonomy): domain Eukaryota; kingdom Viridiplantae; phylum Streptophyta; class Magnoliopsida; order Asparagales; family Amaryllidaceae; genus Allium; species Allium sativum. The sequence goes on from JASFAX010000033.1 coordinate 13,671,976, forward strand.
AGTGGACTCCGACTGTGAAGAAGCTTTCCAGGAATTGAAATCGAAACTGACAACTGCTCCAGTGTTAACCATTATCGATGGCAATCAGGATTTGACGGTTTGGACAAACGCTTCTATTAGGGGTCTTGGTGCAGTGTTAATGCAAAGAGGCCAAGTAGTCGCTTATGCAAGCCGCTAGCTGAAACCACATGAGAAGAATTATGTAACTCATGATCTTGAGTTGTTAGCTATCGTCTTTGCTTTGAAAATCTGGAGGCATTACTTGTTGGGTGAGAAATTCGAACTGTATATAGATCATCAATCATTAGAGTATTTGTACACCCAAAAAGATCTGAACTTGAGGCAGCAACGTTGGCTAGAATTTCTTGCCGCGTATGATCTAGATATCCTGTATACGCCGGGAAAGGCTAACGTTGTAGCGGATGCGCTTAGTAGAAAAACCGCAATCATTGCCAATCTGGTCATTACGCCTGGATTGATAGATAAAATATCTGCTCTCCAGAAGAATGATCACTTCATTCAAAGGATTAGAGGGAGAATACAGAAGGGCGAGCCCTCAAGTTTTCAGATGGATAAAGAAGAAGTTCTGAGACTGAAAGGGAGAATCTGTGTTCCCAATATCCCTGAGCTCAAAAGAGAAGTGCTAGATGAATGCCATAAATCCAAGCTTTGCATTCATCCCGGTGTGAGAAAAATGTATAATGATATCAAGCGCACTTTCTGGTGGAAGGCAATGAAGAGGGACATTTCTTTGTATGTTAGCAGATGCCCTACTTGTCAATTAGTCAAGAGAGACCAACAAAAGCTAGCAGGATTGTTGCAACCGTTGGAAGTTCCAGGTTGGAAATGGGAACAGATTTCCATGGATTTCATAGATGGTTTGCCTCGAACCATAAAAGGTAATGACAGTATTTGGGTAATCGTAGATTGCTTCACGAAGACTGCCCATTTCATACCTGTCAGATCCAATAGAACCGCTCAAAGTCTAGCACAGATATATTTTAAGGAAATTGTTAAGCTGCATGGAATTCCCATCATCATAGTCAGTGATAGAGACCCAATTTTTGCTAGCAAATTCTGGGAAGCATTCCAGACAGAATTGGGAATGAAACTGAATATGAGCACCGCTTATCACCCCCAGACAGATGGCCAAACTGAGCGGGTGAATATAATTCTAGAAGATTTACTACGGGCTTGTATTATTGATTTTGGTGGGTCATGGGAAGATCACTTGCATTTGGCAGAATTCTCATATAACAATAGCTATCAAGCAAGTTTGGGAATGTCTCCATTTGAAGCATTGTATGGCAGACCATGCAGATCTCCAGCATGTTGGGTAGAACCTGGCAACAGACTTGTGTTAGGACCCGATATGATTAGAGAAGCATCTAATAAAGTCGATTTCATCAAGAAGCGATTGAAAACCACACAAAGCCGACAGAAAAGTTATGCAGATTCCAGAAGAAGAGATTTGACATTTGTTGTTGGTGATCATGTTTATTTGAAAGTATCTCCGATGAGAGGAGTGATCCGATTCGGTAAAACTGGGAAGTTAGCACCCGGGTTTATTGGTCCCTTTCCTATACTTGAACGAATTGGAACTCTTGCTTATAGGTTTCAATTACCTAATTGGTTGCCTGGAGTGCATAATGTATTTCACGTATCTCAACTTAGAAGACATGTGCATGATCCAGATCTTGTTGTAGAAGAAGCAGCGCAACAGGACTTGGAAATTACTCCAGAATTAGCAGTCAGAAGAGAACCATTAAAAATTGTTGGCAAAGAAACTAAGGAGCTAAGGAGCAAAAAGGTTCATTTAGTTAAAGTGCAGTGGAGTAGTGATCCTAGAGACTGTACTTGGGAGACAGAGGAAAGCATTAAGCAAGCCTACCCCAAATGCAGAGTGGACATCTCTGACTAACTCCGGTGCAAGGTACCTTTATAATACTTTGCATTTACATTTTGTTTCCTACTTTACTGTTGTTTCCTTTTCGGGGACGAAAAGTTTTAAGTGGGGGAGATTGTAACAACCCGGAAAATACGAGCCAATTTAAATATTTTAAATTGGTTATTTCAATGCAATTTGAACAATTGAAATAGAATATTTCAATAAAATAATGAATTAGAAATAGTGAGGCAGTTTGAAAATTTGAATTCAAACTTTGACTGACTGTGCCGGGTGGAAAATATAACGGACTTTAGTGAAACCAAAAATATTTAAATCTGTTTATGAATATCTTTCTAACGAATCTGAAAAATCGAAGTTTCATAGCGGGAATCAAAAGTTATGGCCAAATGAATTTTCAGAAAGGTCGTTATATAGAATATATATAGCCCTTGAAAATAAACATTTTGCAAACGACCTCGGAATTCGACGAAACCACTTTTGTTGGGTCCGGGATGTCAAACAATTGATAGGTTTCAAATTTCATAATTTTTGAAGCTAGTATTTGAGCGTGGCAAAAGAAAATGTGTTTGGTCAATTTCTGTTAAATTGGATCGACCAGAAAATGGCCATTTTTCAAACGATCTCAGAATTCGACAAAGTTGGTTTTGTTCGGACCGTATCGTCAAAACATAGCTAGATTTATTTTTCTGGAATTTTTCGGATTAGTTTGTGGCCCTGGCAAATTGAAATGTACGTTCAAATGGAATATAAAATGTTTTATACTTTAATTTGAAAAATAACTGACTGTAACAATCGAATTGGCCAACGAAACATATCCCATTGTGTCCGGGATGGGGGTATTTAGCTAGGGGCGACAGTCGTTGGGTTTGAATTGGAGTCCGTGTGGAATAACACTATTTAAAAATATAATAAAACCACAGGCCAATGGAAAAATTCCTTTCATAATTTTAAAAATAAAAAAAACCCTCGTTTCCTCTTACTCGACGGCGACGCGACTTCCTCCCTTCCCAGCTCAATTGCCGCCGCCTCAGCCACCTTCAAGCGCCGCCACCACCTGCAATCGACAGCGCCTCCCCTCCTCTTCAAATCCGACCCACCCTCGTCTTCTCTCTCCTCCGCATCGTCGAGCACGAGCCCCACGAAGTCCTGACCTTCCCAGCGCCACCGCCGTCAACTCCGACCACCGATCGTGACGAAACCCCCCTGCGCCGACTCCCCTCTCTTCCCTTTTCCACGTTGTACCCTCCGATCGTCGTATCGTGCCTCGGTTTTCGCGAAAACTGAAAACCTAGTTTAGAACCAACTTTGAAAGGTGAGACCTTTATTATATTTGAATTTTGAAAAATCATATCTTTATGGTGTGTTGACGAAATTCGATGAAACAGGAAACATCGTGACCGCAAGGAGGCTCTCTACCACATAGAAGAGACCACGGATTTTTCTGAGCCATCTACGATTTTTAGCACTTCGAAAACCACGGTGAGAAATCTAAACTAAATGAAATTGAATGGAAAATGTCATGTAAAAATTATACTAGCGAAATATAAATTACACACGTGTTGTATACCTCATGTACATGCGTTGTGTAAGTTGTTTGAGCGAAGTATGAATTATACATGCATTGTTTTAATGATATGTGTGTTTGAATGGTAATAATATATATATATATATATATATATATATATACACACTCCCCCGTCCACAAACCATGGACGATATTTATTGCTTGTGAATTGGTGTGAAAAATTTGGTGAATAATGCGAATGGTTGATAGAATTGTTTGTGGTTGATATTGTTTGGTTGTGGTTGAAAAATACCCATTGGTGATTGAAACAAATTTTAAATAATTGTGGAAATGAAAATAAAACATGCCGCCTGCGTGCGAACTAGATGCATGAAATCCCCATTGTCAAAAACCGTGAGGTTTTAAGGTAGAGCGAGGAGCTGTACTCGGGGCGGTGCCGGTTTTAACTACCCTGCCGTTATGCTGCCGAAATTTTGAATAATATTCATGTGTTAGAATTATTTTCATATGTTGAGATTATTTTCATGCGTTGAAACTAAAGTCATGTGTTGAAACTATATCCATGTGTGGAAATGCTCGTGTTGAGAAGTGATGTGTGAAAATTAAATTCATGTGTGAATGAATAAGGTGTTTAAACAATAAAAATCACATTTTTATAATATATATGAAGTATGTAAAATATTCGCCTTATATATAAATAGTTTCAACAATAAAAACTTCATCTTTCTTATATGAACAAACTTTATAAAATATCCATGTGTGGAAATGCTCATGTGTAGAGAAGAGCGTGTGTTGAAAAGTTTCATGTGTTGAATAAGAAGATCGAACAATAAAAATTACATTTTTATTGAAATTATGAAGTGTTAAAGGCATTCATGTGTTGAATAAATATTTTAGATGATGAAAATACTATTTTTATCATATTTGTTATTTGCTCAAAATATGCTAGTGTGGAAATAAATATTTGTGAAGTGAATATTATTTTTAACATGTATGGGAACTAAATAAAATAGTCATGTGTTGAAATATATTTTAGTTCGCCAAAAATATCATTTTTATTGAAATGTGAAATGTTAAAAGTAACCACTTGTTCAAATAAATATGCATGAGTTGAAATATTCATTAATTAGCTAATGATACGATTTTTGCTATGTATGCAACATTAGAATGACTGGTGACTTTAAACCAAAGTGAATCGAAAATGAAAGTGAATGGAAAATGATAAGTGATGAGAATTGCACATATGTAAATGCATTTTTATTGAACAGGTCATAGCAAAGAGGCTAGAGAAGAGGAATAAAATTGTGTGCCAGACAAATAGGTACATGTTTACTGTTTTGCTTGGGTGATGATTTTATGAGCCTATTGGCTAGCCGCTTGGCTTTTTCTTTTTCTTTTTGAGATGAGACGCCCGTGTGGCTATTTGGGAATTTTCCCAGCCACTCCCGTACAAAGGAGGTTATGGCGAAATTTTCCAAAATTTAAAGGCGTTAGTGAAATATTTGAAGTGAAAACGATATTGAAATCGTCGAATGAACTATATTTATATATATATAAAAATATAAATAAAATTAAAACGAATCGTGGCCATGCAGCTCGTAATTTGAAACCGTGATTTCAAACGACTAGTGCGGGAGATTCGACCATCGGATTTTCTCGAAACCGCAACCGTTGGGTTCGCCTTGGAAATATCTTTCCAACGGCACCAACTTTGTAAAGATCCGACGGTTGGATTGTCTGGAATGTTTAATTCAAATCTTAAGAAAACTGCGCCAGAATCGATTATATTTATATATAAATATAAATATAAATAAACTAAATCGAATAACGACGTTGTAGTTCGTAATTTGAAACCGTGATTTCAAACGACTAGTGTGGGAGATCCGACCGTCGGATTTTCCCAAAACTGAAACCGTTGGATTCGTTATGAAATGATATTTCTAATGATATAAAATTTGTGAAGATCCAACGGTTAGATTTTCAGATATGTGTAAAACAAATTTAGTGAAAAACAGCGCCAGTGCCTCGGCACGACCTGAAATGTCGTTTAATTAAATACGGCTGTTTTTTAATAAATAAAAATGGCGATATATCGTTATGAAATATTATAGGCGATATAGAATGGAAATAAACTTATTTTGCTTGGTTTGCTTGATATGTGATGGTTGAATGTATTTAACATGAAAACTATACTAAGGAACTGAAATGTGAAAGTTGAATAATTTAACCATGTGATGAATTGATTTGAAAATCTAAATATACGTGGATTATTTAAAAAGGCCGCGTTCATTCTCATTTCAAATAATCGATCGACGGTGAGAAGTCGAAGAGTTGAAGATGGTTGAAGACCGACGATCTTCACATTGGATGGATGGGCGCTACTGATGCTCATGATTGGAGTAGCTACCTTGAAGGAGCTGAAGTAGTAGTCGTCCAGACGTATTGTTGATTGTGCGGATAAGCGAGGAATTTGGTGCCTCCGGCTTCGTTCAAAGTTCAAACCCAGAACGAACTTGTAAATGGACTGTGTGTCTGACATTGGATTTTGTTCTGTGCTGATTGATCTCTATTTAATATATATATGTTTGGCGGCGGAGAATTTATTCTCTTACTTAACGCCCTTCTCTGAGACGTACGAGCTCAGAGGTTATATATAGATAGAAATCAGTCGCATGGAGTGGATTGCCTGTGTGGCACGCCTAAGTGGCATATGATCAAGGCTTCTGTTGCAAAGCAAAGTCTTGTGGTTGATGATCAAAGCATGGTCTGTGTGACGTAGCTTTGTGTATAACGTGGATTCGCGAGCCTCACACCTCGGTAGGAGTCAAAAACGGGAGAAAGACCGCTGGGAGAGCACGACGTTTCTTTCTAGCTATGGTGGTGTCAGTGACCTACCAGCCCTGACATTTATATATACTTTTCACCTGTGTGGTTGTTGGAATGCGAGGCGCCTCGATTATAGGTCTGTAAGGATCGGGAAACATGTGTTCAGGAATTTCCAATCCTCAAAAGTAAGAGAGGACCGGCCCAGCCGATTCCAAGGACCGCTGTGTGCGATCCTGTGACATTTGCTAGAGTGTCTCGAACGGAGAGGAGCTTGCCCCTTGCCTCGACCCATGATGGAATCCAATTTCCAATACGAAATATGCGGATGTGATTGTATTACTAGTATGGCGACATGATATATGGTACCCATGTCGTCTATGATTGATATTTATGATTGAATTTGCTTTTGAAACATATATGCACTAGTAATAATATCAAACACTTTTGTTTTATACGTATGAAGCATTTTTTGCCATTATAAGGTAAAACTTTATCCTCCGGCTTGCGTTGCATTGTGTGATGGGACCTGAGTCTTATAATGGCTTCATTTTTATAAAAAGCATTGCGATGATTTAATCATTTACTTTTTTTTCATGCACTAGCACTCATTGGAGTAAACCAATTCCGCGAAAGTGGCGTGGTCCTTTGATTTGCCTTATTATTGTTGTTTAACAAGTTAAGTAGATTTCTCATATCAGTCCCATGACTGACTCATAGTTTGTTTCACCTTGCAAACTCTGGTGCCCTTATTTTCACACGGGCAGCCTAGTTACAGGTAGCTGACATATTTTGGGCATGGCACCACAGTAGAGGTGCACTTTTGGCTTATGGCGAGGTTTGACTACATTGTGATGATTGTGACTTTTCCGCCATTATTGTATATGTATTATGATTCCGCCACAGGCGATGTAGACTGATGTTTAGTTTATGTACTCTTTATGTATTATGATTCCGCCATTGGCGATGTTGACTGATTATGTATTATTATGCACTAAGTAGTATCCTGCACTGTGCTCTCTGATGTGGTGATATATATATATATGATTCCGCTGTCATATTGTGTAAATTATTCTATTTCTTGTTTATGCTATTTTCTATACTCTGCTAATGATGATTAATGTGTTATACTCTAATGATTATCCTTAACACCGTAGTAAGGGGTTTTGGGGTCGTCACAACTAGACAGGTCTTATTGTTGTGATTTGGCATCAAAAATGTGATTTTTGACTATATATCAAAGTTATGAATTTGAAATGATAATCAACTAATTCATTGCTGATTGTGTTGTTTGTTTCATAAATCTGAACCATATAACCAATTTGAACCAAATAGTAAACTGTATTGAAAATTTGTCACATTTGCATGCATGTACATGTACTTACATTGAACATGTCATAGCAAGGAGGCTAGAGATGAGAAATAAAATTGTTTGCCCGACAAATAGGTACATGTTTATTGTATTTCTTGAGTTTTGGATGATTTTATGAGCCGATTGGCTAGCCGCTTGGATTGAAGAAGGCCATGGGAGGCTATATGAAATATCCCGAAGTCCCCGGTGCAGGGGAGGTTATGGCGAAAATTTTCGAAAATTTAGGGTGTTAGCCAAATTTTTGAAAAATTTGAAAAGTTCATAGAAACTGAAAAGTTGAAGAACTTAAGCCATAATGGAAATACTGAAAGTTGAGTTGGTTTGTAAAACAACTTCCGGCTTAGTTCCTTTTCGGGGACGAAAAGTTTTAAGTGGGGGAGATTGTAATAACCCGAAAATCCGAGCCAATTTAAAATTTTTATTTTGGCAATTTTAGCGAATTTTGATTATTTAAAATGAATTATTTTAAATAATAACGACGAGAAATTTAATCTGAATAGAAATAGAACGTATATATTTATATAGATCGTCATTAGAATATAAATATTTTATTTTAATTATAAAAGGAATTGAAAATGGCGCGGTAGTTCGATAATTCGATTTCAAAGTTCGAATAAATGTACCGGATGCAAAAAATATCGGATTTTAGTGAAACCAAAAATATTAGAATCTATTTGTGAATATCCTTCCAACGAATCCGGGAAATTGAAATTTCATAACGGGGATCAAAAGATATGTCCAGTTGAAAATTCATAATAGTCACTATGGAATTCTGGCCCTTAAAAATGGAAATTTTGCAAACGACCTCGGTTTTCGACGAAACCACTTTTGTTGGATCCGGGATGTCTAGTTATTGCTAGATTCCAAAATTCGTAATTTTTCGAATCAATATGTGAGCGTGGCAAAGGAAAACGTGTTTGACCAATTTCAGTTGATTTTAATCGACTGGAAAATGGCCATTTTTCAAACTGTCTCAGAATTTGATGTTATTAGTTTTGTTAGGACCGTATCATCAATACGAAGCTAGAAAATATTTTTCGGGAATTTTTCTAGTTAGTATGTGGCCCTGGTAAATTGAAATGCGCGTTCAAATTCAATATATAGATTTATATTTTGATTTTGACGGAAACTGATCGAAACGATCGAATCAGCTTACGATACATATCCCATTATGTTCGAAAGGGGGGTAGTTAGCTATAGGCGATAGTCGGTGGGTTCGATTTCGAGGTCGAAATCAAAAGTTGCTTTTTGAAATAATTAAATAATTAAATAAATATAATATATTCCTTTACATTTACCCCCCCCCTCTATACCTTTCTCTCCCTCCTCCATTTCAGAAAGTAAAAAGAAAAAAGGGGGGCTCTCGACGATGAATCGCACCCATCTCCACCCCTTCCCCGACGCCGTGGGGCCCTCCACCCACCACTGCCCCCTCTCTCCTTCTCCGATCTGCCCTCTCCCCCCTCCTTCCTCAATACGAGACGCGCCCGAGCTCCCTGAAGCCCACCGTCGTCGCACCGATCCCCGCCTCCTCCCCCTGACTGGCCATCGCGCCGCCAGGAACTCGCCCCCACGCCTCCGATTGGCCTCCCCTTCCCCCCTCTCTCCTCTACCCGATTCGAAGACCCCCCCCCCCCTCCAATGACGCTGTAAGTTTTTTTTTCTTTTATTTATTTCTTTTATTTTTATTTGTTTAATGATTTTCAGTTTATATTTATATAAATTATAGTATAAAATCAGTTTTATATATAAAAAGTATTAATTTTAAAAATAAGTTTTTATATGAATAACATAGGAAAGATTAGATTTTTATCATTAAAAAGATTTGATTTTTAATCGAGAAAAGATGGGATTTTTATTGATGAAAGCAATGATTTTTAGCAAGTGAAAGATTAGATCTTTGTTTAGGAGAAAAGATTTGATTTTTATATTCGATAAAGATATAATTTTTTTGAAGTAATAGCGAATATAAAAATATGATTTTTATTTAGTGGAGATAATAAAATTTTGATTTTTATATTATAGAAAGGTTAAAAATATAATTTTTATATCATAGAAAATATAAAAATATGATTTTTATGGTTGTGGAGTAATAAAAATATAAATTTTATTATATTACTAGCGAAATAAAAATAGAATTTTTATCTATATAGTAGCGATGTAAAAATAGAATTTTTATCTATATAGTAGCGATGTAAAAATAGAATTTTTATCTATATAGTAGCGATGTAAAAATAGAATTTTTATCTATATAGTAGCGGTGTAAAAATGTGATTTTTATATATGTAGTGAACATTGACGATGAAAGTGACAAAAGGCGAGTACGATGAAGATTTCCTCAATATGAAGAGTCGTGGCGTTTGGTTTAGCTAGTCGGTGAGAACTTCTCACTTTTAATTTATTTCTAATTTGAAATATATACTCTGAACAAGAGGGTGTTTAGTAGCACCCGACACCCGTCGTCCACAGACCATGGACGGCTTGTATGCTTGTTTGTTTGATTTTGATGTGTAGTTGATTGTATGATGTAATGTGAAATGAAATAAAATATTTATATAGTTAAAAATATAATTTTTAACGTGTATATAAAATAAAAATTTATAAACGAATCGGACGATTTGTTTATATACACTGATTTGACTGATATCGATTGGAACGAAAAATTTTACACATCGCCCAACTGCACAAATAAAATCTGTGTTTGATTGATTGAAACCCCCACACGGGTATTGGGATGATATATGACATACACTAATCCCAATAATTAGTTGTATGTCGATCGATTGATTGACAGGCTGTTATAAGCGTTAAATATTTATATTTAATGCTTATGCAGTTGTGTGGTGCACTCTGAATGATGGTTGATTATTTATCGTTGTTATTTTATACATGTGTTGTAGAAAATCCATATAACTAACATTATATGGTAATTGATTGGGCCTCATTCCAGTTTTGAAATAGAATATTTGAAATAGAATATTTGAAATAGAATATTTGAAAAAGAAATATTTGAAATAGAATAATTGAAAATAGAAATATATGAAGCCGGGTTGATAAGATCTGCGCCATTTTTACGTGAACGATATTTATATCAATTTTATTCGTTTTTCAATGAATATTGAAAGTGATTTCAAAATTCGAATTAAATTGAATAGATTTGAAATTTGAATTAAATTGAAATGATTTGAAATTCGAATTAAATTGAAATGAATTGAAATTCAAATTAAATTCAAATTGAATTGAAATCGATTTGAAATGAAATAAAAAAACGAATCTATATTGAAAAATTCAATCTTGATTTGAATTTGAAAAGGAAGTTGAAATCGTTTTGAAAACGAATTTAAAACGATTTATAAAATACGTTTTGAAAGTAAATCGACGAAGTATATATTATATATATATATTATATATAATATAATGGCCTGAATAGAACGCGCCGCGCTGCGACAGTTCGCGAATTTCGACCATTGACTTCGAATGGATATTGCGGGAGATCCGACCGTCAGATTCTCCTGAAACAGGAACCGTTGGGTTCGTATTGAAAAGAGCTTTCCAATGAATATTAGAAATCTGAGATCTAACGGTTGGATTTGGAATTATGTCCAAATCAAATTTGGAAAAGGTCGCTATAAGTGCAGTTCGATGGCCGTTGATGGAAATCGACTGTACGGGCCTTGATAAAATTATTAAAAATATCAATAATTTGTGTAAAATCATAAGAAATGATGTGTGAAGAATTGGGATGAAAAACTCCGTATTTGAAAAGACAAAAATAGATTTTTATCAAAATGAACTAGTTTTGAGCTAGAATAATAATTTATTTATTTTTAAAATAAATAAAGTGGATTTGAAATGGTTTTGAAAATAAACAGAATTTCCAATAATTGAATTGGAATGGATTGGGATCGAAATTATCTTTGGAATATTTCGATGTTAGATTTCGTGATTATACAGATATTGTTATGGAAATTTGAAAGATATATTTATATCTTTATTTCCAATACGATATTTGTTGGTCGTTGAATTTGATATTGAATATAAGCCGATATATTTTCTATTCAGAGCCTTGTATTTAATATCAAATGTTATTTGGGTTGTCGTGAACGGTATCTTCAATAATACTATTCTTAGACCCAAAGGAGTTAAGAAAATCAGAAACTAACTGGAGATTAGTTAAGTTGAATGGTTTCTTGGGTATTGATCTGATGTTGGTTTCGGCCTTCGGGGTTAATACTTAGGGAATTGCTCACTTGCTATTTTACGGTTAAAGGCTGATAGAATGGAATGTGATTTTGGATTTATCGTGAACCGTGTTTTAAATGACATTGATTCTTTAACCCAGTTAAAGATTAAAACTAAGTGGAGTTTTAATGAATCTTTAATTAAATTGAAAAGATCGAGAATGGAGTATCACTAGTTTGCAGGCGATAGTTAAATCTTTAATTAGATTTGAATGTGAAATGGTAATTGAATTTACCGATAACACCGTGGTGTTAGATATGAAGTATTACCGGTTTTACTTCATGGGATGAATAGGTTGGGATTGGGAAATTAAAATAAATGATTACTTCGGTAAGGTTCGTTAATCCCGACCAGTTTGAAGGATATTCAAATGAAGATTAAAGAATAAATTTAAAAGAATTTATCTTTGATAAAATTAATGGGAACTTTTCCCTAAGAATGTGAAATTTAGAAACTAAATGTATGTTAGCTAAGCAGAATGGTTTCCTGGGTATTGATCTGATGTTGGTTTCGGCCTTCGGGGTTAATATTTGAGGAATTATTCTCTTGTTAATTTACTGTTAGTGACTGATGAATTGGAATGAGGCGTATATTGTGTTTGTGTAACACTTGTTTATTATATACGCGAGTTATTCAGAAAGACCGGGTTTATCCCATTCTGAATATTTGATTCGACGATGAGTCGAAGATGAAGACGGTAGTTGAAGACCGGAGGTCTTCACGTCGTTTGGGTGATTACTGATGATCTTGATTGGGCCGTACACCCAAGAGGAGGGAACCAATTAGTGGTCGTCCAGACGTACTTGGAGATCGATGGATTTGCGAGGTACAAGGTGCCTCCGGTTTCATTCAGACCCAGAACAAACTTGTAAATGGACTGTGTGTCTGACAATGGATTTTATTCTGTGTGATTGATTTCTATTAAATATATATCTGTTTGGCGGCGGAGAATTTATTCTCTTACTTAACGCCCTTCTCTGAGACGTACGAGCTCAGGGGTTATATATTGATGGATATCAAACGCATGGAGTGAATTGCCTGTTTGGCATGCCTAAGTGGCAAATGATCAAGGCTTCTGTTGAAAAGCAAAGTCTTGTTGTTGATGATCAAAGCACGGCCTGTGTGGCATAGCTTTGTATAACGTTGATTCGCGAGCCTCACACCATGGTTGTGAACCAGAAACGGGAGAGGACATCAGGGAGGGCATGCGTTTCCTTCTAGTTAGAAGTGGCGTCAGTGGTTTTACACGCCCTGACGAGTTTGACTTTTGTGGTTGTTGCTGTTGCGAGGCGCCTCGGATATATCGGTGACTATGTGAAGCCGATGGAGTCATTCGTTGACTCATTGACGCCCCAAAGGGCGGGGAAACGTAGTGTTCAGGCATAATAATCCACATCGGTGGACCGGCCCTGACGGTCCAAGGGGCAGTTGCGGTTGTTCCTGAGACACGGGCTAGAGCATCTCGAATCGGTAGAGGACTATCTTTTGCCTCGGTTCACAAATGGAAATCCAACTTGCAATACGTGACTTTGCGGTTTTGATTGTAAACCTATATATGGCGACATGATATATGGTACCCATGCCGTCTATGATTGATATTTATGATTGTGTATAAAATCAGAAACTAACTGGAAACGAGCTAAGATGGGTGACTTCCTGGGTATTGGTCTGATGTTGGTTTCGGCCTTTGGGGTTAATACTTAGGGAATTGTTCTCTTACTAATTTACGGTTGGAGTCTGATTAAGAATCAAAAGATAAAATTTCGCGTATCAAGCATTCTTTGGCTGTTATAAGGTAAAACCTTATCCTCCGGCTTGCGTTGCATTGTGTGATGGGACCTGGTCTTATAACAGCTTCATTTTTCTTTACTTAGCATTGCGCTGTTTGTTTTATGCACTGGTATTCTTGGGAGGAAACCCGTTCCGTGTTATACGGAGTGGTCCCTTGATTTACAGAACTTTAAAAACCAATATTAATAACTGTTTTAGTTCTCACACCAGTCACATGACTGACCTGGAGTTTATTGTTTTAACCTAAACTCTGGGTGCCCCTATTTTCCGCACGTGCAGCTAGTAGTTTTGGTTTTGCAGATTTATATTCACAGGATCCTGGTTTACAGCTGGAATGATATCCGGAAAGCTCTGTATCCATATATCTCTTTCAGTTGTGTATTGTATTATTTTTCCGCTGCTATGTAATGTATTGTAATCTCTGATATTTTTCTATCGTGTAATATTTGTTTATACTCTGTATATTCTTGTATTCTGATGAATTGTTGTAATATACAATGAAATGTCCTTCTGTCTGCGTTCTTTTGTGTGTTGTTCTCAGAGTATCCGCTCTTACATTACCGGGGAAGTTCGGGTCGTTACATGTTATTTCATTATAATTTCTAGGTCAGACGAGCATTTTTCCTGGTTGTTGTTGGTTGGACATGGTAATCGTGGAGTGGATATAGATATTCATCTTGTTCCCTTTCTTTTTATTTACCTAACATTCTTGTTTTTTGATGATTGGATATAAGACATATGAATATTGCAGATGTACTTGGTGTGGACTTTTGATAGTAGAAAAACCAGGTCTTACAGCTGGTATTTGAGTTGAAGGTTAAATGAGAACCTTGACAATGATGGGGTAACTCATTTGAGATAGGGTAAGAGAGACCCCTATAATGTGAGTACGTTTGAATTCCTCTCGCACATCCTACACCATTACCACTTTATGGCCTACAACTCTTGAATTCCTATAATCCCAATCTTGATGTACAAAACTGTTACTACAATCTTTCCATATGTCGTTCCTTTTAAAATTGGGTTTTCTCTATGTATCTAGTTATATATAAAATATATTTTTAAAATACAAATACATTCACTCATTATCTATTTAGGGTTCCTAAACCTAAGCTATGATACCAAATGTAGCAAACCAAATCCCAACGGACCTGAATTTTTCGCAAAATACTAAAATTCAAGTCCATTGAAACTTGAGTTGGTTGCTTGGTATCATGAAAATAGACAAAGATAGATATATAAAAGTTCAAGTAAATAATTTACAACGAAAATGATTAAAATATAATAAATACTTTACCAAGATAATGACGCTATCTAAACCAATGTCTCTAAGATGAATAATCTCTTCCTTCTATCTAACCTACGAGTTGTTATGAGAACATGCTCAAAATTAAAGTTCTAGTGAATGACAAGATTATACATTTTTAAACATAACACTACATATATCATTCCATTTCCATTTTAGTTATATTAGATTCATTTGGTTACAATACTCTCATTTCTGTGCACAAATTGTATCCATCTACTCCCATTTAGACCAAACCTAATAGTCAATATATATATATATATATGTATATATTCGCTGAGTTCTGTAAGTGAAAGAGAAAATTGGGACGCGGTAAGCTCCATCCACATTGATTCGTCTCCGGGTCCCGTTGGACTTGGCTCTAAGTGAGTTCTTCATAGTCCATTAGGACGACCTGAAAGGTAAAATTACTTTAGCCATTCAAGAAACTTTCAATTCAGGTTTGTTTTTAAAAAAAATAAATCACACTTTCGTATGTCTTATTCAAAAATGTGATAAACCCACTAGAATTGCAGACTATAGACCTATAGCTTGTTGCAATGTTATTTACATGATCATTAGCAAGGTACTTTGTAACAGACTGAAAATATTATTCCCATATTTAATTGTTGAATGCCAGAGTGCATTCATTAAAGGTCGAAGCATATCGGAAAACTCTCTCCTAGCACATGAGCTTATCAAAAACATAAACAAACAAGTTCTAACCATATGTGTCTGAAAGTGAACTTACATAAAGCATATGACAAGATCAATAAATATTTTATTCTACACATGTTAAGGTGTATGGAATTCCCAGAGCAAACAGTAAAACTTATTAGTGAATGCCTAAACACCCCAACATTCTCTGTCTTAATTAATGGTGTTCCTAAAGGATTTATTAGTAGTAATAGGGGGATTAGGAAAGTGGATCCCCTATCTCCATACTTGTTTGCGGTGGCCATGGAATTTTTCACATTGAAGATGGAGATTGCCACTCATAATCACTTGATTCGGACAATTCACAACTTCCAGCCAAGAATAAGCCATCTACTGTATGCAGATGACTTGCTCATATGTATCAAAGCAAACAGTGGTTCAGCTAGAAAGATCAAGGAGATATTAGGCAAGTTGGAGAAATACTGTGGTCTAAAAGTCAATGAAATGAAGAACAAATGTTACTTCAATAAAACATGCAGAAATAAGACTAGTGTTCTGGAAGTGCTACAAGTTCAAGAGGGTGAACTACCAGTAAAATCCTGGGTGTGCCACTGTCATCAAATAAAATACAGATAGAAAATGCACTAGCCTCATTACAAGCATAAGGGGCAGGCCATATGGATGGAGCTCAAGACTTTTAACCTTTGCTGGACATATTGAACTTGTGCATATAGTCAAAAATTTAGCTGTAAACGTAAGTTAATAATAAACTATTGTAATCTTTAACATAATTATTGTGCATAAAATGATTTCGGCAATGTTTAAATTAAATATCAATGTTTGTTTATCAAATTTGGTGATCGTTGCCCATTTAAATATTGTTAAATGGTTAGCGGACCGTAAACTGGGTTTAATTCCATTTTTTCATATAAATTAATGGATGTACTTTAGAAATAATATATGAAGTAGTAAGCATTTACTTTGAAACTGGTAGAATGGGTTCGAAAGGTGTACTCTTTAGTTTTACTAAATCAACGCATCTATTCGTTAGATATAAATTTAAATAGTCGGTACCTGATGCCTAGGGGATTGAGATCACGTATTCACGAAATGCTTATTCAAACTTTACCTATTTTTAAGGAGCCTTTATCGATTCATATACACGGTTTCTCTCCTCCTCTATATTTCTTTGAATCTGCTTCGCTTCCTTTTTCACCACAAAAAAATTTACAAAGAAAACATTCAAACTTTATGCCATCCTATTCTCGCGTCAACCCAGCGCTGCTCCGACCCTCCTCCGTACTCGAGATCCATTCACGTCGCAACCACCCACGCATCCCAACCCATGTTCTCCACCATGCCTCCTTCCCAGATCTGAGCCGCTTCACCCATCACCAACTCGCCCAGCATCACCTGTCTCCCTGCACCGAAGCCACTCCCACACCAGATCCGAACCTCTCCCATAAACGCGTAGCACCATCGAAACCTGCATTTTCCACCCCCTCTGCCACTAGCATCGCCAAGCACCCAGATTCGACCCCCTCTAGTTCGAACTCCCCTAGCACCTGTCGCTTAACCCTTACATTAGCCTGACCCATCGAAGATAGCTCCAGCAACTTTTGCCTGGTTGAACCTTAGGTGAAGACTGCAGTGAGGTTTGAAGGTGAAGTGGGGTTGTGTTTTGGTTGAGTAGCAGGAACTTTTGGTTGGTTGGAAAAGCAAGGACTGTGCGAGATGTTGATGAAGTGGAAATTGTAATCAGCAACCTCAATGAAGGAGTAGTTATGTTCGTATGCAGGTCGAAGTTGTTGTTGGGTTCGTATCGCTTACGTGGTATTGAATGTCCGTTATTCGCATTGCAAAATTCTCCGCTTATAGAAAAGGTGATTATTTTTAACTCACGATTTATATATTTTTATGCTGAGTAGAATTATCAAATTTTATCCTGATCTGCCAGTTAATTCGCTTAACTGTCGATCAGTGATTTAAATTAATACGAACAATTGACGTTAGTGCTCGTTGACACCCGACATTACAATTTAATTGAATATAATTACTTGATTGTTAATTGATTTGTTTAAATTAAATTGAGTCGTATTTATTGCATTGAATATAAAATGAACTAAATGAATATTTTGGTCATTTTAATCAATTATAGAGTCTAGCTTTGAATTGAATTCATCAATGAACAATACTTAATGGAATATATTAAATTCCACAAATTTGAGATTTTGTTGAATTGAAATTTTAATTTAATATTAAAATTAAGTAGTATTGATGGTCGAGCACATTAATATATGATAATTATGTAGTATGGTTGGCTCCTACCTTCATTATATCTTTGAATTGATGTATTGTTATGATGTGTATTATTTTGGTTGTTACCAGGATATACTCTTGCCCCATATCATCGATTATTAAACATTATTGAATGGTTATATGCTATATTTGGATTTAGAAATCTGGAATAAGTTGAAATGATATATATATTCGTTATTTGAATTACTTAAACCGAATTATGTAGAAGGTCCTCCTTCTATCGCTTTCTCCTATAAGCTGAAGTGTCTTAAGACTTGCCTCAAGTCTTGGAACGTTCTCGTCTTCAAGAACATATTCGATAGTGTCAGAATGGCCGAAGAGGTTCTTATTCTTGCAGAGGCTACTTTTGATGAGGATCCCACTGTATCCAACAAGGAGGCATGGGCCCTCACCCAGCTAGCCTTTTCTTCGGAGCTTCGAATCGAGAACGACTATTTTCGTCAAAAAGAGAGAATCAAGTGGGTTGTCGATGGAGACTCGAATTCCAAGTTCTTGCACTCTTCCATTCATAAGAAGAACAGACTTCTTACTATTCTTCAAGTTCAGCGTCCCGATCTCTCTTTGGCTTTCACTCCGGAGGAAGTCAAGTAAACCATTCTCTCTCAGTTTCAAACTTTTCTAGGTGTTTCCTCGGTCTCGGTTTCGGATCCAGCTCCCCTTTCCTTCATCCCCAGGCTGGTTTTTCCTACGAAGTGTGTTGATATTGCTAGCCCCCTCATCGGTTGAGATACGTGCTAGTATCTTCGCGCTTAGTAAGAACAGTGCTTGTTGGCCGGACGACTTCAGTGGGGTTTTCTATCAAAGTGTCTGGCCGATTATCCAGTCGGATTTATGCTAGGAAATTCGGTATTTCTTCTCTGGTGGAGAACTGCCTCAGGGCTGGACCTCCACTAACTTGATCCTTATCCCAAAGTGCGAAAATCCAAGTACGTGTGCGGATTTCCGCCCTATTAGCTTGTGTAACTTCTCTAACAAAGTTATTTCTAAGATAGTGGTCACTAGGATGGCTTCGTTTCTCCAGTGCCTTGTTTCTGCTTCCCAGGCAGGATTCGTGAAAGGTCGGTTGATTATGGATAACGTTCTTTTAGCTCAAGAGCTAGTTTCTCAAATTGATAGGAAAGTCAGGGGTTCTAATGTGGTCGTTAAGTTGGACATGGCGAAAGCTTTCGACTGTATATCCTGTTTTTTCATCATATAGGTCCTTTGCGCTTTTGGGTTTCCCAAGGCCCTTATCGATCTTACCTGGAGGCTCATATCCAACTGTTGTGTAACACCCCACCTCCGCCAGGGTGGCTCTTGCAAGCACTCTGACTTTGGAGGGGCGTTTGAATCAGGTAAACATGCATAATGATATATCAAGGCAGAACAAGAACATATGTATATATGTAGACAGAGTAAATAAGATAAGTAAAACAGCGGAAGATTTCAAACTATTTCAAAACAAGTCTGGTACACATAATGTCAACTTTCCAAATACACAAGTCTAGATAAAAACAACATCACTGAAAAACTGAAATACATAAGTACTATCCCCAAAATAAGTGATAACCATAGCTAGCTTCATGTCAAGACCGTACATGAGCTAAAATCCCACAAGCAAGTGATCAGAAATCCAAGCTAAGCTCCAATATTCCCACCCTGAGAACCTGGGGGGGGGAACGGAAGAAAAGAGGCGAAAGGAAAACAGGTCAGTCAAAAAGACTGAGTAAGCCCTACTACAATCAATGTAAACTGATAAATTTAAATGGCATGAGAAGCAGGGATGAACATAAGGATAACAACATACTAGCATGATGATTAACTAACAAGGTAGATAAAGGTGTCATCGCATAATCAGGTTTAAGGTTTTTGCACCACAGGTGTACTAGCAAACTAACATGACTTGAATAAACAAGTATTGATCCCTTGGCCCAAGCTTTGGCCCAATAACATGAAGTGACCCTAATACGCGGTCCAACCAAACGGTCTAGTCGATCGGCTCCCTATAAGCCTAACTCGTCACGTGTTGGTGTCAATACGGCCCAAACATAATTGTAGTCAGACTGTGTCGGGTCTCCCGTCGGGTGTATCAAGCCCTAGGGTGTCAACCCCTGGACACCATAAACATATGTGCACAGTCTCGATCTACTGGTACCCGTGCATGTTTTCTTCGGCTTCGGACTATATGCACGACCATAGTCCGCCCGGAAGTACACCGGCGTACCAATCTGCTGTCGTTTTTGATCACTTACCTCAAGTCCAGTAATCGTGCCCCTACCCTAGCTTAGTCCCTAGGGTCTTAATGATACAAACTTGGGATTACTGCTGGAGTGGACCCCCATTACTAGGATTTTCTAGTGGGTTAAGTACGGTTTAACCCTCTTGCTAATCATGGATTAACTTGGTTAAGTGTAACGATGAGTTCACGACTTAACCCTGATTAATCTACCAAGCCCAATTTGGTTAAGTATTAAGTGGACCATGACTTAACCCTAATCACGAGGCATTAATTAATTTAATGTGCCTTAACCTCTCACATTAGACCTTGTTGTGGTTACTAGTTAAGCCGGGCGGGTCCGGGCAGCTTTACACCCCAACTTGGTCTAACCTCGGGTTCAAGGTACAACAACATGACCAACTTCTCACATTGGGTCCTATTGTTTGTAGCAACTAGTTAAGCCGGTCGGTTCCGGGTAGTTTTACGCTACAAACTCAACCCAACCTCGAGTTAGTCACACTTATATTTTCTAAGTGTCATGTCCATCATGTTTCCAAAACATGTTACAAGTTTTCAAGAATTTGGGTAGACCTAACTTAATAGGTAAATTCCCAATGGGTAGACCTAACTTAGTAGGTAAATTCCCAATCTTATGTTTTTATGTCTTTTAAGTTTACCCAACCCCAAACGCAATCCCATCGCTTACATATCGCAATAGCGCATAAAGGATAGAAAGAGGGAACTTGGCATAATCATGACATAAAGGTGTTGAAGCCACAAGTTTAACATGGTGGCATATGAAATGTACATATGTTCATATACTTGCACATTACATTTTTAGGCCTCAAAAGCATGCATAAAACCAAACTTAGCATATAAGTGATACATGGTGATAAATGACATGTAGAAGTTGCCATAAGTTCGCATTTAGCCTCACATGCAAGTTATCATAAGGGATATGATAACTTACATGTTGCCAAAATGCAACCTTTAGCATAAAGCTTGAAGCTTTAAGCTCATAAGCCCAAGATAAGCTTGCATAACATGATAACATGAGCAAAATGATCAACCATAACAAAACTTGCATATCATAACATGGAAAACTTGCATAACATAACATGATAAACTTGCATATCATAACAAGGCAAACTTGCATAACATAACATGATAAACTTGCATATCATAACATGGCAAACTTGCATAGCATAACATGGTAAACTTGCATATCATAACATGGCAAACTTGCATAACATAACATGATAAACTTGCATATCATAACATGGCAAACTTGCATAACATAACATGATAAACTTGCATATCATAACATATCAAACTTGCATAACATAACATGATAAACTTGCATATCATAACATGGCAAACTTGCATAACATAACATGATAAACTTGCATATCATAACATATCAAACTTGCATAACATAACATAGTAAACTTGCATATCATGACAAACTTGCATATCATAATGATCAAACACAACTTGCATCATTCATTAACTTTAGAGTTTAAATATGAAAGTAGAAAAGGGCTTACAAATTCTTATGAAGACACAAATATATTAATAGATTGAGCCAAGCCCTTATGAAATCAAATAAACCCAATATGAAAGCTCCAAATCAATAAAAACCCTTGCTTTATGATGTAAATATGGAAACTTGACTTGAATGCAAGCTAATGACACTCATACAAGCTTGAAAACACTTGTATGCATGGAAAATCTCTCATAGAAATGACTTAGGAATTTTATGAAGAGAGTGGAGGCCATGAGAGGATTGATTTTGCCATAGTTTAGTTACTTGAATGAATAATGATGATTTAGGGTTAGGTTAGGGTCTTATTTATAGAGATTAGGATTAGTTTTAGCCTTAGGATTAAACCCTAGTTCCAATCTCAGCCCTCAAAACCGAATCTGGCCCCCAAACTCAACACAACTCCAAGATGGTGCACCAGGCAAAACTGCCCGGCTGAACCAAGTCGACAGCCAAGTCGACAGGGCTGTCGACTTGGGTCCAACCAAGTCGACTCCCAAGTCGACAGGACTGTCGACTTGGGTGCTCTGGCGGGAATTTTCCCGCCTGGCCCAATCTGACCCTAATTTCCAAATTCAAACTTGAATTTGAAATCTGTTTTGAACTTGAAATTTTCTGAAAACTTCATTGGGCCTTAATCGGGTCATACGGACTCCGATTTTCGAAAACTCGGACTCTATTTCGCGTATTTTTCCGAGACAAACGCAATGGCATAGCCCGTTTCCCTTGATTCAGATTTATAAATTAAATTCTGCCTCGATTTACGTTATAACAGGTTATTGAAAATACGGGTTGTTACATTCTCCCCTCCTTAAAGGATTTCTTCCCCGAAATCTTCAAGTTAGGAAGAACGTATCCTACCATCCAACATCCATCTACTCAAAACATCATCCACGGGCAATCATTGTCCTTACAAGATTCTAAATGTTGCATGAACATATGCAAAGGTGTGTGTATATGTACTTATCTAATGCAAATATCATCAATGCAAATTATGTTAGTGAAATGAATCCATATGTATGCAATTCCTAACATAATGTATAACATCTATATGTGTGCACATAACATACATCCATACGCAACATCCATGTGATAACACAAAAATTTTCATCCATGAATAAGCGTAAACACTCATGCATATGCAATATGAGGAGTGTGTGAGCCGATCTAGTGCCTAACGTGTATAATGCATCCACGAGTAACCACTTGCAACCACTTGCAACCATCAAGCATAACATGTTTCAAACACATGTTTCATCCAAAGGGTTTCTACCTAAGGTTCTCATGACAAGATTAACATGATAAACTAGATAATCAAGACAAACATGGATAGCAAAAGATATGCTATAAAGAGATCGGGAAGATAAGCAGGATATACTCCTTTTGGATTACAAGAAATCCCTTCCTAACCCTGACATGTATTACTAACCGATGAGTCATACCCCCCTTATGGAGTTTACAGCAGAAATGGGATCGAGAACGGGACCGAGAGGATATATGTAAAAGATAACATGCAAGTAAGTTCCACAGGAAAATAAGGATCAAGGATATGCTCTTTAAAAAGAGATATGATGCGCGTATCTAGCCTTCAGTCTTCTAAGTCATGTTTCCTTGAGCTTAACTCCACTGTGCTTTGACTGTCTTTTACCTCATGATTTCTTGGCTTCTTAACTCTTATTTCCAAATATGAGTTGGAACCCATTTCATTGTCGCCTCTCGTCTTCCTTTTTCACTTACTCTTTTATCATTCTTGGCTTAAACATAACTATGACCTCATGGTTTCATGCAAGCTCTCCAAAATTCACTAGTGAATCCTGGATCTCGTTTACTTACTATAAAGTATTCCACGCAGCAGAACTTTTCTTGGAAATACCAATCCTCGTTGCCAATTGCTCTTACCAACGTGATTTTCTATAACTCATGCTTGAACGAAATGAACCATCCACCTGCAAATGATAGGCCGTACTTAGATTCAGTTGCTTGCCCATGACTTCCCGTAGACTATCCCAAAACTGGCTGAGTCATGGTTACTAACTATCCTTTAGGGAACCCCGTGCAACCGCTTTATTTCTTGAAAGTAAACTGTCGCTAGCTATGATGTAGTCCTTTCGCTCTTTACCGGAGTGAAATGAGCACTCTTCATGAGTCTACCTACTATGACCCACATGCTCTTATTCCCTTTCTTGATCTAGGCAGTCCATCCACGAAATCCTTCGTGACGCTTTTCCCTCTTCCATTGCGGGGACCTCCAATGGATATAATCGCCCACCGGGCTTCTATGACTCGGCCTTTAACCTGTTGGCACAACATGCACCTTGAGACAAACTCGGTCACCTCCTCGGGTGAGGTTCATCTTTAAGAACCTTCTTTCTCTCATCGCGTCTTAGCCATCCTTTGTTATCTATAGCGAGGTGATTTACCATCTCGCCTCGAATCAACTTGTCCATGATCTCGACTAACTGCGGGTCTTCTTTCTGTGAAGTCCCTACTTGATCCAGAAGGGTAGGTCTAAGCTCAAGGGACGCTAACTAACTAATTAAACTGAGAGAACTTCTTACTTCAATTGTCCTCGTCGGAGCTTTCCGGTCTTGAACCACGACCACTTTAGCAGGATCCGCCATTAAGCCTTGCTTAGAAACTATGTGCCCAAGAAATCTAACTCCTTTTTCTCCAAAATGACATTTGGAGGACTTGGCTTTCAACTGATGCGCTCTAAGCGTATCCATCACCTCCTTGAGATGTCTAGCATGTTCTTCCTCGTTCTTTAAGAAAGTCAGGATATCTTCTACAAAGATTACCACAAACTTGTTCAGGAACTTCCCTAGACACCCTACTCATCAAGTCCACGAAGTAGGCGGGTGCATTAGTCAAACCGAATGGCATGACCAGCCATTCTAAGAATCCATCTGGAGTTCTGAACGCAGTTTTGCCTATACTATCCTCAGCTACTCTGAGCTGATGGAATCCAGTAGCAAGATCAAGAGAAAACAGATGTTCCTACAAGCTGATCAAACAAATCATCGATCCTTTGCAATGGTTGTCTATTCTCTTTGATTAATTCACGATAATCAACACAAAGTCGAAGAGAACCATCTGCCTTGGTAGTAAATACTACAGGCGCTCCCCATTCAGATATACTTCGTCTAATGAAGTTCTTCTCAAGCAACTCCTTGACTTGCTTTCTTAACTCTCATCTTGCGGGGCCATGTGCCAAACCGGCCACGAAACTATCTTGGCATTATCAACCAGATAAATGCGGAAATCTATCTCTCGTTTAGGGGTAACCCCCTTCACTTCACCCCAAGATATCAGGATTTTCTCGGACCACCCTCACCGATTACAAACTATCGATAGACGAGTTGAGGGATTCAAGATAACACAACATGACGGGACCCATAGGGTTACTAGAAATTTTTAGGGTATTACCGAGGCGAGTCATGAGCCTCACAACCCTATGCTCAAAAATCAAGGATGGCTCCAAAACTGGACAACCCATCCATGCCCAAAATCAACCCATACCCCATGAAACCGAGAATATAAGCATCACATGAGAACTCTACACTAAAGATAGAGATTTTCAAATCCACGTAGATAATAAACAAATGGGCGGAAACCCCAATTGGATTTGAAACACACACGGGATCATTAACTAGACTAGTACTTAGGTGCAAACTTTCAACTAAACCAGATGAAATAAAGCTATGCGATGCACCAGAATCAAACAAAGTACAAACAGGAAAATCAGAAATGTAAATAAGACTTCCAACATAAACACTACCTCGACCATGAGCTGAAAGAACGATGTTGAGGGGATGAACTCGCCCTCCAGATGGTCTTGCACACTGAGTCTGACCTTGCCCTTGTTTCTTCGGGCAATCTTTGCTGAAATGTCCAAACTCACCACAATGAAAGCATTCACCACTCTTCCTTTTTCTCTTCTTACAATCCTTAATAAGATGCCCAACTGAACCGCAATAATGGCACTTCCTCTTGTCGTTATTGCCCTTGCTATTGTTCCTCTTGTTGCCTTGACTCTTGTTCTTGTTCTGATTGCCTTGACTGCTCTGACCACTCTGGGAATCAGTCTTCTTGGCTTGAGTATCATTCATCTTGATCTCTTTCTTGTCACTCCTATTCTCTTCATTGAGTAGGGCCATATTCACCAAACTCTCGAAAGTTGCCCCCAAGGGTATATGAGTCATGGCTAAACCATGTAATGGCTCGTTTAATCCTAGAGCAAAGTATAGGGCCTTCTTCTGAGCTGTGTTAACCAAGTCTAAACCGACCCGAGCCAGTTGATTAAACTTATCTATGTATTCCCTAATAGTCATGTCCCCTTGCTTCAGTGATAGGAACCTTAGTCCAAACTTTCCCCGAAAGTCATCCCAAGTCTCAATTGGCCTAGTAGCGGTGGTGACCACCTACCAACGTGCAGCTTCTTCCTTTAGCAACCACACTGCTAATAAAACCTTCCTACGGTCATCTATATCAAAGAAGGCAAAAAGATCTTCGGTTTCTTTCAACCAATTCCTTGCCTCTACATAAGTCTCGGTTCCAATGAAATTCTTGCAACCCATTGCTTTGAAATCTTTGCAAGTCTTTGCGAAGTCAACTTGAGGATGCTGAGGGGGAGGAGGAAGAGGAACCTCAGCGACAGGAGAAGGAGGAACATTAACTACTGGAGGAGGAGGAGGAGGAACATCTGCGGGGCCGGCTTCGGTCGCCCTAGCCTCCAAAAGTCTCCTATACCAAACAGGTACGTGTACTCCCTCCGGAATGGCAAAGTTATCGGCCATACTGAAAACGAAGAAAAAGACAGATTCAGAATGGGGAAAAACGAAGGAATTTTGCTAATGGATTTTTGGGGAATAGCCTTTAAAATAAACTAGACTTTTCTTTGGAAAATACTTTATACTTGGTTTTGAAAATAGTTTTCCAAAAGTTTTCTAAAAACCTTTTTGTTCCTTCTCGTAAACCATATGCTCTGATACCAAATGTAACGCCCCACCTCCGCCAGGGTGGCTCTTGCAAGCACTCTGACTTTGGAGGGGTGTTTGAATCAGGTAAACATGCATAATGATATATCAAGGCAGAACAAGAACATATGTATATATGTAAACAGAGTAAATAAGATAAGTAAAACAGCGGAAGATTTCAAACTATTTCAAAACAAGTCTGGTACACATAATGTCAACTTTCCAAATACACAAGTCTAGATAAAAACAACATCACTGAAAAACTGAAATACATAAGTACTATCCCCAAAATAAGTGATAACCATAGCTAGCTTCATGTCAAGACCGTACATGAGCTAAAATCCCACAAGCAAGTGATCAGAAATCCAAGCTAAGCTCCAATATTCCCACCTTGAGAACCTTGGGGGGGAACGGAAGAAAAGAGGCGAAAGGAAAACAAGTCAGTCAAAAAGACTGAGTAAGCCCTACTACAATCAATGTAAACTGATAAAGTTAACTGACATGAGAAGCAGGGATGAACATAAGGATAACAACATACTAGCATGATGATTAACTAACAAGGTAGATAAAGGTGTCATCGCATAATCAGGTTTAAGGTTTTTGCACCACAGGTGTACTAGCAAACTAACATGACTTGAATAAACAAGTATTGATCCCTTGGCCCAAGCTTTGGCCCAATAACATGAAGTGACCCTAATACGCGGTCCAACCAAACGGTCTAGTTGATCGGCTCCCTATAAGCCTAACTCGTCACGTGTTGGAGTCAATACGGCCCAAACATAATTGTAGTCAGACTGTGCCGGGTCTCTCGTCGGGTGTATCAAGCCCTAGGGTGTCAACCCCTGGACACCATAAACATATGTGCACAGTCTCGATCTACTGGTACCCGTGCATGTTTTCCCCGGCTTCGGACTATATGCACGACCATAGTCCGCCCGGAAGTACACTGGCGTACCAATCTGCCGTCGTTTTTGGTCACTTACCTCAAGTCCAGTAATCGTGCCCCTACCCTAGCTTAGTCCCTAGGGTCTTAATGATACAAACTTGGGATTACTGCTGGAGTGGACCCCCATTACTAGGATTTTCTAGTGGGTTAAGTACGGTTTAACCCTCTTGCTAATCATGGATTAACTTGGTTAAGTGTAACGATGAGTTCACGACTTAACCCTGATTAATCTACCAAGCCCAATTTGGTTAAGTATTAAGTGGACCATGACTTAACCCTAATCACGAGGCATTAATTAATTTAATGTGCCTTAACCTCTCACATTAGACCTTGTTGTGGTTACTAGTTAAGCCGGGCGGGTCCGGGTAGCTTTACACCCCAACTTGGTCTAACCTCGGGTTCAAGGTACAACATGACCAACTTCTCACATTGGGTCCTATTGTTTGTAGCAACTAGTTAAGCCGGTCGGTTCCGGGTAGTTTTACGCTACAAACTCAACCCAACCTCGAGTTAGTCACACTTATATTTTCTAAGTGTCATGTCCATCATGTTTCCAAAACATGTTACTAGTTTTCAAGAATTTGGGTAGACCTAACTTAATAGGTAAATTCCCAATGGGTAGACCTAACTTAGTAGGTAAATTCCCAATCTTATGTTTTTATGTCTTTTAAGTTTACCCAACCCCAAACGCAATCCCATCGCTTACATATCGCAATAGCGCATAAAGGATAGAAAGAGGGAACTTGGCATAATTATGACATAAAGGTGTTGAAGCCACAAGTTTAACATGGTGGCATATGAAATGTACATATGTTCATATACTTGCACATTACATTTTTAGGCCTCAAAAGCATGCATAAAACCGAACTTAGCATATAAGTGATACATGGTGATAAATGACATGTAGAAGTTGCCATAAGTTCGCATTTAGCCTCACATGCAAGTTATCATAAGGGATATGATAACTTACATGTTGCCAAAATGCAACCTTTAGCATAAAGCTTGAAGCTTTAAGCTCATAAGCCCAAGATAAGCTTGCATAACATGATAACATGAGCAAAATGATCAACCATAACAAAACTTGCATATCATAACATGGCAAACTTGCATAACATAACATGATAAACTTGCATATCATAACATGGCAAACTTGCATAACATAACATGATAAACTTGCATATCATAACATGGCAAACTTGCATAGCATAACATGGTAAACTTGCATATCATAACATGGCAAACTTGCATAACATAACATGATAAACTTGCATATCATAACATGGCAAACTTGCATAACATAACATGATAAACTTTCATATCATAACATATCAAACTTGCATAACATAACATGATAAACTTGCATATCATAACATGGCAAACTTGCATAACATAACATGATAAACTTGCATATCATAACATATCAAACTTGCATAACATAACATAGTAAACTTGCATATCATGACAAACTTGCATATCATAATGATCAAACACAACTTGCATCATTCATTAACTTTAGAGTTTAAATATGAAAGTAGAAAAGGGCTTACAAATTCTTATGAAGACACAAATATATTAATAGATTGAGCCAAGCCCTTATGAAATCAAATAAACCCAATATGAAAGCTCCAAATCAATAAAAACCCTTGCTTTATGATGTAAATATGGAAACTTGACTTGAATGCAAGCTAATGACACTCATACAAGCTTGAAAACACTTGTATGCATGGAAAATCTCTCATAGAAATGACTTAGGAATTTTATGAAGAGAGTGGAGGCCATGAGAGGATTGATTTTGCCATAGTTTAGTTACTTGAATGAATAATGATGATTTAGGGTTAGGTTAGGGTCTTATTTATAGAGATTAGGATTAGTTTTAGCCTTAGGATTAAACCCTAGTTCCAATCTCAGCCCTCAAAACCGAATCTGGCCCCCAAACTCAACACAACTCCAAGATGGTGCACCAGGCAAAACTGCCCGGCTGAACCAAGTCGACAGCCAAGTCGACTTGGGTCCAACCAAGTCGACTCCCAAGTCGACAGGGCTGTCGACTTGGGTGCTCTGGCGGGAATTTTCCCACCTGGCCCAATCTGACCCTAATTTCCAAATTCAAACTTGAATTTGAAATCTGTTTTGAACTTGAAATTTTCTGAAAACTTCATTGGGCCTTAATCGGGTCATACGGACTCCGATTTTCGAAAACTCGGACTCTATTTCGCGTATTTTTCCGAGACGAACGCAATGGCATAGCCCGTTTCCCTTGATTCAAATTTATAAATTAAATTCTGCCTCGATTTACGTTATAACAGGTTATTGAAAATACGAGTTGTTACATGTTGGTTCTCTATTCTCATTAACGGAGCGGCCAATGGGTGTTTCAAGGCTGGAAGAGGGCTTCATTAGGGAGATCGTCTATCTCCTTCGCTTTTCGTTATCGCTGCTGAGGCGTTGGTTCGAGGACTGCATTCACTGCCGTTTTGGCATTCCTTCAGGTTGTCTTGTCGTTTCTTCTTTGTCCTTTGCACCACAAATGGTAATCGCCGTTCTATCCGTCATCTTGTCAGCATCCTTCAGCAGTATGAGAGGAGCTCTGGTCAACTCGTTAATACTGCTAAAAGCTGCTTTATCCCGGCGAGGGACATGACCGCTGCCAGATCTTCTTGGATCGAAACCTTCATAGGTTTCAAGGCGGCCACCCTCCCTTTTCCTTATCATGGCATCGTTCTTTACAGAGGCCGCAAGCTCAATGTCGTTTTCGACCCCCTAACAGATAAAGTCAAGGAGGAGATCATTAGGTGGAATGCAGCGCTTCTCTCTCAGGCAGGAAGACTGGTTCTCATAAAGTCTGTGCTTGATTCTATAGGATCGCATGTCTTTGCTGTTATGACTCTTACCTCTTCTTTTTTTAGATCTTTCCGTTCCTTGGCTTCTTCTTTTTTCTGGGAAAAAAAGGACAATGCCAATCATTACCATTGGGTTTCTTGGGACATTATCTCTCGTCCAAGAAGTGAGGGGGGATTAGGTCTCATAAACCCAAAGGACACCTGTACAGCTTTTGCTTGTAAACTGTGGGCTAGGTTTGAAGCGAACAATTCCTTATAGGTTTCGTTCCTTCACGCTAAGTACCGTAGGCTACAGGCCAATAGCTACAACGGGGTACCGTCCTATGCGAGTGAGACGTGGAAACGGATGCAATCCATTAAGGCTCTTTCCAATTCGCACGGTGGTGGGTTGGGGTGGGATGGAAGTTCTTTCTCGATTCACGCCGCTTGGAACTCAGCTAGGAAGCCTTCTCTTTATCTTCCTTTCTTCTCTTTCATCTGGGATGTCCATATTCCTCCAAAGGTTTCTCTGTTAATGTGGCGTATCTTCCATGAAGGGCTACCGATAGATGAGAACCTGCAGAGAATTGGCATTTCTTTGGTGTCTCGTTGTAGGTGTTGTGGATCTGGGGATTCGGAATCCATATCGCACCCTTTTTTCTTCAGCTTTTTAGCCAACTCTATGTGGAATTTCTTTGGGAGCTTGGTAGGTTTTCGAGGTTATGCGTCTTCTCTTTCTGATAGACTGAGAAGCTGGTGGTCCAGAATCTCAGGGAAATCTTTGCGCTCTATTCTTTTCCGGATCCTCCCTTGTCTAATCTGCTCTCACATTTGGTGCTCGCGGAATAGGGCAGTTTATGACGAGGTGCCTATGAACCCCGTTGATATCATCCGAAAGGTAAGGAATGATGTGTTCCTTGCTTTTTGTGGCAGACCGTTTCGAGGTTCCATCGGCTCCCGTTCAAGGCGGTTTGCTATATACTTTGATATTTCATCGGTTACAGCAACCTCCAGAGAGGGAATGGTTGAACCTCTAAAATAAAGGTTTTCGGGATCCGTCCCGTCAACCTATCCTCACCATCCCCACCCCCTGTTTTTTAAGGCTTATATCTTTTGTTAGTTATGTAGGGTATGGATTTACAGGTTGTTTCCTTGTTGCTTTGGGGAGATCTGGCTTTGGCCACATGCTTTGGTTGAGAGCTTTGGACACCTCTAGCTTTGATCACTTTCTTTGGTTGAGACCTGTCTTCTGGCTTTGGTCTCTTTCTTTGGTTGAGAGATATCTACTGCAGATTAGTTATGCTACCGGCTAGTTAGTGGCCTCCTTTTGGCCTACGGGGCTCCGCCTGTACGACGTGCTCCTTTTGCATTAACGTCGGCTTCTTCTTGGGCGTCTGCTTTTTAGCAACCCAGGCCTTTTGCTGATGTTTCTGTGTTTTTGTTTTGTTTCTGTTGTACCTTCGTATTAGTATTTGTTTTTGTTTGTGTGTGCATAGATTATGTAGTCATCTCTACATAATCTGTTTTTGTGAGCCTTGGAGAATGGCTAGATTCTCCTTTTTTTGGTTATATATATTCTCCTTTTTTGGTTAAAAAAATTAATATATAATAAAGATATCAAATTTAAGTATTTGAATTGTTAATGAAATTTGTTGAAAATTTATTTGATAATTCATAGTTGATTCAATGAAATTCGGGTTTTAAACCAGTTTTACACTAAATTTGAAATTGGATTAGTCCAAGCAAAAATTTAAGTTAGTTCTAAACTATTTAATTTAGGTTTGAATTTTTGACATGTTTACAAATGTAAATGTGTAATATAAATTGGTTTTACTGAATTTGAAATATGGATTTATTGATTAAAAATTTATATTTGACCTAAAGTGGAATTTGAGATTTATATAAAATATGAAATAAATAGTTTCCAGTCGATATCTGAATTATGACTATTTTGATATAATAGGATCAAATGGTTTAATCAAATGACGATACTTTATATGATAAGAGTATTGAAATCAATTATTGTCATAGTTATATAACGTATATAACTAGTTTATAAAGTCGTTTATAAACAAACGATTTTTTGTTGTTGTTGTAAATATTAGGTTGAGAATGTAAACCCTATTGAAGTTGAAATAAATCTCAATAAAGGAAATTTATTGACATGTAGACTTACGAAGTACTTATGAATATATATTTTATAATTGCGACTTTGGGTAATTATTGATATTTCTGTTACTGACGATATATATAACTCGTAATCGAGAAATGAGTTTCGGTTCAAGGGTTCTTTAGAACCTAAATATAATCCTCGAGGATATACTTCGATCGATTCATTTAATTCGCCGTTGACCTTGTTATTGGGAAAAGTCTCCAAATTTTATTTTCATCCTCGTATATGATTCGTAAAAGCTAAACGTCTGAATTTATAATAGTTTAAAAAGGATTTGGTTAATTTTGAATATGAAAACGTGTTATGGAACGGAATATGTTATTATTCTAAGGATGCTGAAATAAACTGAAATTTATTTGGAAGGAGTATCATCGAAAGAATTATGAATTTGAAGAATTAAGTAATTATATTTCATTTGTGGTAAACTCTGAGATATTGCATTTTAATTCCTGATTTGAATTGACTGACATAAGAATATATAGTCCTGACTCGAGTTTGTTTGACTCGGGTCAGACCGAGTATTTCAGTTATCGAAGCCACCTGTTACTTGAAGACGAAGATGGAGGTTGAAGACCGTTTACACTATTATTATTCCGCTACATTATTGGTATGTTCTATTAAATGTGTAACTCTAGTATATCTGAAGCGAGATGAAATGTATGTTGTTTAACAGTTTATTGAATTGTTAATGTTGTTATTATAATTTATCGTTCCGCTGTGAGATTATGTGTATGGCTTTGTTTCTTCTCTTCTTATTTCTTTTCTTCTATTAAACCCCAATAGTAATTCGTCATTTTTGGATTGTTTGAGTTGGACATATGTGGTTTATTGTCGACTTGAATCATCACAAAAAGGCTGGTTGTTACAGTTGGTATCGATTTTCTTTTAAACTTTAAAATTGGTATTTAAATTAGGGGCACTTGAATTAAATAAATACATTAAAAAACCTTAATTAACTATAATGCGTGAATATGCAAAAAAAATCATTCTATTCGCATAATAATCCTGATTCAGTTCGAATATATAATTTTGAGTCAAAATAGAATTGTTCACTCGATTCTCAACGATGAATTTCTAATAAGAATTTCTAATATGAATCTAAAATTCTCGATCATAGTTGTTGCTATGTAAAGAGAATGGAAGTTTCTAGTCAAGAAGTCGAATTTGAAGTTCGCACTAGAGCGCTCGGGTTATCAATACTAGTTGGAAACAAAATTTTGTATTTAAACAAGCAGTTGAGGTTGATAAGTGAATGAGTGGTATACCGTTTTCTGATTAGCTTTCTAATTTGTTCCTTTTCGAGGACGAAAAGTTCTGAGTGGGGGAGAATGTAACATCCCATAAATTTCGACCATTAAAATTTAGATATTAATTTACTATTTGAATTTTGAATGGTTTTAAATTTAGTTTTGTAATATTATTAATAAATGATTTCAAATTTATTTCTAACAAGTGACAATTTATGATCAGATGAATGATGATTTATAACAATGGAAAAGAGCTATCAAATTATATACATATTTGGAATCATTAACTTTGAACTATTGTTTATAAAAGATAGTTAAGTAGTCGAGTGCTTGATTTGTTTTAAAGTTTTGATACAAGCATGAATACGATAATCGATAATTAAATTAACATTTTAATTTAATTTGTGTATAAGAAATTGTAAAGAAATGAAGTGTCAATGATATATATAGCATATGTTTAACTAGCTCAGATAGAGAAATTTATGATAACATTAATAATCTAATAAATAATACATGTTCACTCTCAATATAAATATTATTATTTTTAATTTGGGTTTGAAACGATAATTATCGATCGTGAAATAATAACTATAATAATGTAGAAATGGTTTGACATGTGAATTTGAACTCCAACTTTAAATTGGACTGGAATTTGAATTACGTACATTAAAGTTTTGATTAGAAATTTTAACAGTGGTTGATACGGAAATATAATTCTATTTTAAAATTTAGCTATAAATGTAAGTTAATAATAAACGATTGGAATCTTGAACATAATTATTGTCCATAAAATGATTTCAGAAATGTTTAAATTAAATATCAATGTTTGTTTATCAAATTTGGTGATCGTTGCTCCTTTAAATATTGTTAAATGGTTAGCAGACCGTAAACCGGGTTTAATTCCGATTTGTCATATAAATTAATGGACGTACTTTAGAAATAATACATGAAGTAGTAAACGTTTACTTTGAAACCAGTAGAATGGATTCGGAAGGTGTACTCTTTAGTTTTACTAAATCAACGCATCTATTCGTTAGATATAAATTCAAATAGTCGGTACCTGATTCCTAAGGGAATGAGATCATGTATTCACGAAATGCTTATTCAAACTTTACTTACTTTTAAGGAGCCTTTATCGATTCATATACACAATTTCTCTCCTCCTCTATATTTCTTTGAATCTGCTTTGTTTCCTTTCTCACCACAAAACAAAATTACAAAGATAAACATTCAAACTTTATGCCATCCTATCCTCGCGTCAACCCAGCGCTGCTCTGACCCTCCTCCATACTCGAGATCCATTCACATCGCAACCATCCATGCATCCCAACCCATATTCTCCACCGTGCCTACTTCCCAGATCCGAGCCGCTTCACCCATCACCAACTCGCCCAGCATCACCTGTCTCCTTGCACCGAAGCCACTCCCACACCAGATCCGAACCTCTCCCATAACCGCGTAGCACCATCGAAGCCCGCATTTGCCACCCCCTCCGCCACCAGCGTCGCCAAGCACCCAGATCTTACCCCCTCTAGTTCGAACTCCCTTAGCACTTGTTGCTTAACCCCTCACGTTAGCCTGACCCATCGAACACAGCTCCAACAACTTTTTCCTGGTTGAAACCTTACGTGAAGACTGCAACAAGGTTTGAAGGTGAAGTGAGGTTGTGTTTTGGTTGAGTAGCAGGAACTTTTGTTGGTTGGAAAAGCAAGGACTGTGCGAGATGTTGATGAAGTGGAATTTGTAATCAGCAAGCTCAATGAAGGACTGAGTTATGTTCGTATGTAGGTCGATGTTTTTGTTGGGTTCATATCGCTTACATGGTATTGAATGTCCGTTATTCGCATTGCAAAATTCTCTACTTACAGAAAAGGTGAGTGTTTTTAACTCACGATTTATATATTTTTATGCTGAGTAGAATTATTGAATTATATCCTGATCTGCCAGTTAATTCGTTTAACTGTCGATCAGTGATTTAAATTAATATGACAATTAACGTTAGTGCTCGTTGACACCTAGCATTACAATTTAACTGGATATAATTACTTGATTATTAATTAATTTGTTTAAATTAAATTGAATCGTATTTATCGCATTGAATATAATATTTTGTTCATTTAAATCGATTGTAGAGTCTAGATTTGAATTGAATTCATCAATAAACAATACTTAATGGAATATATTAAATTCCACAAATTCGAGATTCTGTTGAATTGAAATTTTAATTTAATATTAAAATTAAGTAGTATTGATGGTCGAGCACATTAATATATGATAATTGTGTAGTATGGTTGGCTCGTACCTTCATTGTATCTTTGAATTGATGTATTGTTATGATGTGTATTATTATGGTTGTTACCAGGATATATTCCTGCCCCATATCATCGATTATTAAACGTTGTTAAATGGTTATATGCTATATTTGGATTTAGAAATCCGGAATAAGTTGAAATGATATATATTCATTATTTGAATTACTTAAACCGAAATATATAAAGATGTCAAATTTAAGTATTTGAATTGTTAATGAAATTCGTTGAAAATTTATTTGATAATTCATATTTGATTCAATGAAATTCGGATTTTAAACCCGTTTTACACTGAATTTGAAATTGGATTAGTTTAAGCAAAAATTTAAGTTAGTTTTGACCTATTTAATTTAGGTTTGAATTTTTGACATGTTTACAACAATAAATGTGTAATATAAATTGGTTTTATTGAATTTGAAATATGAATTTGTTGATTAGAAATTTATATTTGACCTAAATGAATTTGAGATTTATATAAAATGTGAAATAAATAGTTTCCAGTCGATATTTGAATTATGACTATTTTGATATAATGGGATCAAATGGTTTAAATCAAATGATGATACTTTATGATAAGAGTATTGAAATCAAGTATTGTCATAGTTATATAATGTATATAACTAGTTTATAAAGTCGTTTATAAACAAACGTTTTTTGTTGTTGTTGTAAATATTAGGTTGAGAATGTAAACCCTATTGAAGTTGAAATAAATCTCAATAAAGGAAATTTACCGACATGTAGACTTACGAAGTTCTTATGAATATATATTTTATACTTGCGACTTTGGGTAATTATTGACATTTATGTTACTGATAATATATATAACTCATAATCGAGAAATGAGTTTCAATTCAAGGGTTCTTTAGAACCTAAATATAACCCTCTAGGATATACTTCGATCGATTTATTTAATTCGCCGTTGACTTGTTATTGGGAGAAGTCTCCAAATTTGATTTTCATCCTCGTATATGATTCGTAAAAGCTAAACGTCTGAATTTACAATAGTTTAAAAAGGATTTGGTTAATTTTGAATATGAAAACGTGTTATGAAACTGAATATGTTATTATTCTAAGGATGTTGAAATAAACTGAAATTTATTTGGAAGGAGTATCATCGAAAGAATTATTAACTTGAAGAATTAAGTAATTAGCTTTTATTTGTGGTAAACTATGAAGTATTTCATTTTAATTCCTGATTTGAATTGACTAACATAAGAATATATAGTCCTGACTCGAGTTTGTTTGACTAGGGTCAGACCGAGTATTTCAGTTATCGAAGCCACCTGTTACTTGAAGATGAAGATGGAGGTTGAAGACCGTTTATACTATTATTATTTTACTGCATTATTGGTATGTTTTATTAAATGTGTAACTCTGATATATCATGAAGCGATATCAAATGTATGTTGTTTAACAGTTTATTGAATTGTTTATGTTGTTATTATATTTTATCGTTCCGCTGTGAGATTCCATGTATGGCTTTGTTTCTTCTCTTCTTATTTATTTTCTTATGTTAAACACCAATAATAATTCGTCATTTTCGGATGGTTTGAGTTGGACATATATGGTTTGTTGTCGACTTAAATCGTCACAAAAAGGCGGGTTGTTACAGAATGGGAGATATAGGAGGGACAATTTCTGGACTATGGGAGAGGACAACAATGTATCCTCTACATGGAAGGCTATACTTCGTGTAAGAGATGTGTTAGCGAAACATTGTAGAAGGGAAATTTCTATAGGCAATGAAACAAATTTATGGAGAGACCCATGGGTCGAAGGAAAATCATTCATTGACATGTTGGGGTGGGATGCATTCTCTGCATATGGTTGTCCAAACAGCAAGGTTAGTGCCATTATTGATAATAATAATAAATGGACATTAGACCCAAATACCCTATCAAACCCTAGAGTAAAATTGTCTGGTGTAAACGTAATGTGCCTAAAATGGTCAGCTGTACTTCCAAAGCAATTGGGTAGATTAACGACCAAAGATCGACTTTTTAAATAGGGAATAATTGCAGAAGACACATGCATGCTGTGTAAAACTGTGGTAGAAACTCACAATCATTTTTTTAATGTCCTTTTTTAAAGAGAATATAGGAGGATTACTGTAAATTTATAAACTACAACACCACAGAAACTCAGATTCATGAAATTTTAGCTCACCTTGAAGTCGTCAGGCAGAGCATAGGTAAGATATCCGAAGTGTACGGCATCGCTCTTACAATTGTTGTTTGGAGTATTTGGAAAGACAGAAACAACAGAGTATTTCAGAAGCAAGAAAAGCCAGTAAAGTTTAATAAGTAAAATTGCAATTCAAAACTTGAAACTGACGATGATGAGAAAGACCAAGATACTCGCTAATAAAAGGGGACCTGAAGCAGACGGAAGGTGAGACATGGATCTGTTGCCGCCATCAGCTCAGCTTCAAGGAACAAACACGAGTTTTTCGCTTTCCAGCCGCCATGATTTGTGAAGAAGAAGAAGATGAGAGGAAGAGAGAGTTCAGATCTGAAAAATGTAATAACTTTCGAGAATATTCTCGCCTTTGTATTATAAAGTGGTGATATGTCGGTATGTGGAACCGATATGCAACGTGGCCATGGTACAACGTTCTCTTTTGGGCTTAAATGCCATGAATAAAAAATAAATCCAATTCCAATATATATATATATATATATAGCTACAAGTCCTTAAACCACCTCGGTTCTAAATATTACCCATAATATCCTTCGTATTCTCCTCCATAGAACACCACCATCTCATCCGGAGAGTGTTAAAACTACATTTGTAAAGGACAACTTTGTTAAGACTGCGATACTGATGTTCCATCGTCTGATAAGAAAACGTGAAACTATGTCCTCAGTGGACTGCTCCAATGGTCAAACATCCACGATGTACCACTCAGTGCATACATTAAGGACTTATACGTAACCGCCACACCTATACTTCTGAGCTATGCTAACAAGTGGCAATACTAGGGCTTACTTCACATGGAACTCGGTAGGGGGTTTATTATAATTTGTAAAGGATAACTTCTAGGCTCACAATACAAAAGTTAAACGTGGTCTGTCTCTTCTCAGCGTAGCCATGGCCCTATCAGCCACCCCTCAACTAGTTGGAAGACTTTCTAATGGGTTAAAACCTTGCTCTAAAACTAAAAACTAAGCAACCAAATGACATTGTCAACTTATTCAGCGTCTTGATAGTGAAAGAATACTGGACTATTGGTTTAACCCTACTTCTTATTGTCTGACGATGACAGGCATCTGAATGACTACTATCCTTATTGATCCTGACCACTTGTCCTGCTCTACGTAGTCGCATGAAGCCTCAAATTACGCATCGGTTTTTTGACTACTTATGAAGGATAGCCACTATAGGCCTTCAATATAAATGTAGCCAAAGCATACCCTCTTGATGGATACTACAAACCTATCTCCAATGGATCGCTTTACTATGCCTACATCGAAGGGTCATCCTTGGGGTATCCTCCACGTCTCGAATTGAAGCCTCTAGTTGCAGCCATCAACACAACATGCTCGATATTCCTAAGATCATCAGTCCTCAAATGAGTGGGAATATTGTTGCTACAAACACCTTGTGAGATCAGAGTACTCTAATGGATCTGCATTGGTCTGCTTCGTTAGGCCTACATCAAGATCGTCTTTGGACTGCTCCAAACGCACCTCACCTTTTTATTAGACCCTATGTCTAATCTTTTCTTACGTGTTTAGTTATCTTATCTTTTCTTAATCT
The DNA here is from genome assembly GCA_030737875.1 of Allium sativum. Taxonomy (NCBI): domain Eukaryota; kingdom Viridiplantae; phylum Streptophyta; class Magnoliopsida; order Asparagales; family Amaryllidaceae; genus Allium; species Allium sativum. The sequence goes on from JASFAX010000033.1 coordinate 13,711,868, forward strand.
GCTTTTATTCTTTTATTATGATGTTATGTTCACTTTATCTTTCTAACATGTTATGACAGACTCGCTCTGAAATTGTGTCTACGTATCATAAATCATTCATCATAATAATTACTTTATTTCTTATTATTTGTATTATAACTATAGTTCTTAATCACATTCTATATTTATTCTTTCTAGGTCTCACAAGTATTTAACTTGACTGTTACTCTTTCCTTTTTATAACATCTTTCTGTTACGTTACCTCTTTACTTGTCGTCACTGTAAGTAATATTCTAGGAAGTTAACTCTATTCCACTTAGTTAATTACAAAAACTAAACTAAAATCTATTTTCGTATTTTAATATAAAGTAATCTTATAAATAATAACCTGTTATTGCAAGATATTTCTTTTATTAGTTTCTTAATTTCTAGATAGTGCAGAGTACGACTACAACCCTATTTTGCACTAATCACACTTCTTTTACTTTTTTTATTCTTGTAATTACATTGACCGTCTTTCTTACAAAATCAAATTATAGAATTATATTTTTTTTATTAACTAACCAACTAAGCTATTTCTAACATCTAATCTAATTTATACATTAAATTCTCATTTTTAGTTCATTCCTCAATCTTCACATTTTATTGTAAGTCCACCACATTCGAGCTTATGCATTTCCCTACAATTCTTTAAACCCCCAAAATTTACTTATATTTATTTAAATTCATTTCCAAAAGAATAACATCTACATATAAGTATAATTTCTTAAGATTTACAGTTTCAATAAAAATAACTTGCATAACCAATTACTACAATTAATTCAAGTTTAACCATGTTAAATTTGACTGATTATAACGGGAATCAAACGATGTTATATATTGTTATCTAAAAGATATATAACTTAAATTCACTCACCTAGAAAAAGCACTCTAAGTTCCAGATCTGGTTTTTAATCCAGCTCTATTATCTATAGTCTTCCACTTTGTAACCCCATTTTGATCCACAGACTAGAATTTGCATGGATTTATAAATTTGGATCTAATTAAAGAAAATAAACAAGCTAGAAAACCATATCTGCGAAACTTACCTCAATACGGGAAGCTCAATTTGGACATCTCTTTCAAAACCGTATATACAATTTCTACATCTAGATTGCAAATCAAAAAACCTAAATCTAATATATATATATAATTCTGAAGAACTGAGGGAGAAAAAAATGGTAAAGCCTCCGCGTCCATTCAAAAAAAAGGGCTTGAAGGCTAGTCATATACGTTTATTCATATATGTCTTAAATCACGTCGTCCGTCGATTTTAAAATGATTAAAATCTACACGTACATCACACAAAAAAAACACGGTTTTACGCTGCATATGGGTCGACCCGAAGACCCTATAGGTTGACCCAACCTATGCGGGGGTTGACCCCCGCAGTTCTGTGCGTGGTTCTGATGTATCACACTTATCATTTCATACTTTTTTGGTTTAAATCTCAATGTTATGTTGTTAACGTTAATAAATTTCCTCTATTTCCAACTTAACTCAATTTATGATGCGCGTTAACTTTTCAAACTCAAACGTGCGTTACTTCTGCAATTTACGTGTGTTTATATATATATATATCAAATATATACACATGCGTTCACATACGTGTTATTATTCTTGAATTACATGCGTGGTGTTATTCTTGAATTAATCTTTATATAATAGTACATTATACTTATTACCTTATAATATCATGCTTATATAACATTACATTTTTATTTAACTTCCATTATCTATTTTGTAACGTTACATTTATATAACGTTAACATTTATTGAATCCTATTTATTATTTTATAAAGTTACTTTTGTGTAATGTTAACATTTTAATTAATTCTATTTATATTTTTGTAACATTATGCTTAAGTAACGTTAACTTTTCATTTAATCCTTATTTATTCTGCACGTTCAATTTTTTAAATTCAAACATACGTTATTTCTGAAATTCACACATTTATAAGTTTATAAAATAAATATATTCACGCACATTTGCATGAATAATTATATTTCGTTACGGAACTTCAAATGTTAATAACTTTTCGTACGAACACCGTTCAAAACATATTATATATGTAAATTTATCAGAAAATTGCCACGAACGTAGTGAAATAAGTCTCAAGGCCATATTCTGGAAATTTCAAAAATATTTATTTTCATTGTTCATAACCATTTTAATTATTTAAAAAGGTGGGTTGTTACAGCTTCGATGATGTTTTTATTTCCTTACCCTTTCAGATTAACCTTTTGGAAGCCTTGGAGTGTTTTTTAAACAAAAAAACTCTCAAGCAGAGAATATGTTAGTTTGCTGAATACATATACTATAAGACATATTTAACATCGGTTGAAGAATAAGCATATTTTGCTAAAACGCCAATTTTGAATTTGATATGATAGTGATAATATATGATAAACGCTTTAATATCCATTAGCCGCTATTATACCCACTTCGTTCATAGAATAGACCTTGGGTTTTGGATTATCTGAGCAATTTCTCATGATACAATTTCAAAAAAAAACCATCAACATTTTCATTTAATTTGATTTTCCACTAGAGTCGCTAAACCAAGACTTTTAATAGTCGCTTTTACAAAATTAATATACAAAGATGGATTTCATTAGTTCTTTTCTAGACTAAGCAAAAAAGTTTGGGTAAAGACGTATTTTTAAGGTATAAGTTCCCAGTATATATGTTAGAAATCTACATATTTACCAAATCTGTTTTGGATAAATCATCATAATATTTGGTTTTGTTATATAAAATTAAAGAATATTCCTTTTTCCTATACAGCCGATGTGATTATGAGATTAAATTTTCTTTAAATATTTATTTTTATATCTAGTGAGGCTCTCTACACCTCTTTATTTTCCATTATATTCCCATTATAACTTTTTATGTTTACAATATTATAGACATGTTGAGCGCTTTAATCGCACAACCACTTATGGAAGCATAAATTACATTTAGACTAGAACAATACAATCACAATAAACATTTTAATTGAGCATTTAGTAGTCAGTTGTTATAAATATAGCAATAGAGAGAGAGAGAAAGTAGGGAAAATATATGGTATTTCTCTCGTCTTCCGTCTTTGTTTTTCTTTTAGTGTGCTGCTATTGACACCCCACTTTAGCCTAATGGTCACCTTTAAAATGTTAATAGATTACATTATTTTTCACCTACTTCTTACCATCACTTTCTTTCTTTTCACTCAGTCACTACCATCGATCCAAATTATACATGCTCGGCAGCTTGCAGCCATGTGAAATTTGATGACTCCATTCATTTAATCCGTTCGGTTGCATACCACCGACCCACATCTCCATTTTTGGTACTTTGCAGTCGTTTGAAATATATTTACTCCATTCCTTTTATCTGTTCGGTTTCACACCACCGAATAATATGAGATGTGAACAGTGATTGGCACTACAAGAAAAATACCCTATTGCAACTAGCTATTTGCAACAGGCGATAAATGACAGTTGCAGTAAATGATATTTAGCAACAGACCTATTATAGCAGTTGCAATATATAAGATTTAGCAACTAACTTTTTTTTTGTTGCGAAAAGCATATTTTTAGCAACTGCGTTTCCGTTCCTGTTGCAAAAACATACTTTTAGCAATTATGCTTCCGTAACAGTTGCATTAAACATATTATTTGCAACTGCGCTTCCAAGCCAGTTGCAAATAAGTAACTTTAACAACTGTTTTCGCCACTTGCAATAACTGTATTTTTTTACAACTGATAAAGCCAGTTGCGAAAAACAAATAATTAAAATTAATGTATAATAATTAATATGTACTTAATTTAATAAGTTAATATTTAATAAGTTAATATTTAATAATTTAATATATTAGTAATTGATATTTATCATACTTTAATAATTAGTTTACTAATTAATGAATGATTGTAACCAGTAATTATTAATAAAAAAAATTATAAACACTATTTATAATTTATAAACAATGTATAATTAGTAATAAATGACTTATAACCACTAATTATAATCTATTAGTATAATTATTAACAAATAATATTATATGCCGGTGGCATATGATAGTTGCATTAAACGAATTTTTAGCAATCATCCTATCTTACCAAATGAAATAAACATATTTTTAACAACTATCTTTTTTCCTATCAGTTGCAATAATCGTATTTTTAACTTTATAATTATAATTGACAATTATATTCAATTTTTTGTATTTAAAAAAAAACACTGTTAAATAATTTATAATTAACGCTAGTTTAATGTTTATTAACTAATATTTATTATTCATTATTAATTAGATTTATTTAATAACTTCCTTTAGATGTTCTTTTAAAATATGATTTTATAACAAACTTAATTGTTATTAATTAGCAAAAGTCTAAGGTATAAATTTCTGGAATGTGCTTCCCACCAGTAAAATTGCAAGGCGGGCTACGAAAATTGAAAGGCGGGATCTCCAAAAATTTCATTACCGCTTCGCACTAAACTTCGTGCCCACTTCGCTAGCTATTCACCGCCTTTCCCAATCCCTCATTCTAGATCCAAATTCAAGCCATCGGTTCTCTCCCAATTTCAAAAAAAACTTATTATTATTCAAATAATGGTGAGCGTGTTCCTGTTGATTTTCTTGCGCCTCACTTCCTGCTTTCGCCTTCCTGCCTTAATCACCATCGCTCTGTATCGCTTCGCTTTCTCCATCTTCCCCCCCTTTTTTCTTCCCATGGCCAAGTACCGAAAACTATACAGAGATTCCACGCTTCCTTGAATCGGTCGTTGCTAAAGTCAATCCCTAGATCTGGACGCACTTACACTTCCCAATCTCTTTCTGACCAGTCCGAGGAGGAGCCCGGGCATTTCGATCCTAAGCAGCTGTCAGCCTCAGAAATGTACTTTTATGTGTATTTCTCATTTTTCTTATGGATAATATGTGCCAGTAATAATTTGTATCGGTCTGGTAATTCACCATGTGAGATGAAGGAAGATGAAGATGAGCTAGATGGTGCTCTTGCTGTTGCCCTTTTTAAGCTTAGAAGGATTCATAGGATGTTTTTTTGAAGGGCGTGATTAGGATGTGAGGAGAATCATGAAGATGATTGGTGATGAAGAATGTTGACAGGTGAGCATATTGATTTCGTATGAAAATTTGTTGAATGTTATAGAAACTGTAGGTAGCAACTGTATGAACTTTTTTATTGAATAAAAACATGTTTATGAAATTTCTTCTGTGGTATGACCTGCTTCATGTCGTAGTAATTAGAATTTATAAGTTGCATTTGCAAGCTTCATTAGCATATAATGAAAAACCAAAGGGAAAGAGGGCGGTGGGACAGTTGATGCAAATAACAAAGCATTAGTATTGAGGGAGAATCTGGAACGTATGAAGTGGGTGATAGACACAATAGCTCTGTTGTTGTAGAAGATGCAGATGATGTTAATTTACAAAAAATAGGGAAATGTGATAGAATGAGCGTCAATACACTACAAAAATCTATTGAACTAAAAACTGAAAATTTTCAGTTTCTGTTTAAAAACCGATCAATAAATGAAACAAATCAGTCCTTGATTTTACGGATCAAAGACTGAAAAAGAGTATTTAGTTCGTTTCTAGAGTACAAACTGTTCAATGGCTGAATTTCGGTCTTTACTGCTACGAAGTAGTTCAATGTTTTAGCAGCTACTCATACAATGGTTGATATTTTATACTTTTCCTAAATCCAACAGCTCAGTTTAGTGATCCGTAAGATACATTTTTAATACTTGCCTCAAAATTAATGAATGTTCAAAAGTGAAACTTGTCCATCCCATCTCCTTCGGTTAAGGCCGATGACCAGAAAATTTCTCCACCTCTCCCTTTTAACATATGAACAACTGCACTTCTAATTTTCCTAAAATTAACCCATCATTTTTCTAAACTTACTCTTCATTTATGTAGATAGGTACTCGGTTGGCCTGCACATGAAACAACTCTTTATTTTTAAAAAACTTTCCTCTGATTCAAATTGGTTCAAGCAAGGAGCTGGATATCGGCATGTTTCTCTGATGGGACTACTTTGTTTTTCCAAAGGTCCATCGAAATCTTCACTTCATATTAAGTTACAGTTTCATTTGTAAAAGAACTATGGTGCTTTGAACCCTATATATGATTTTGCAAAGATAAGTATACAGCTAGCCCGAATTTTGTGCGGAACACTATGGAATAACTTAAATAAAGTGGATAGTTAGTGACAACATATCTAATAGATGTGAATGATTGGGGAGGGTAGGCACAGAGAGGTAACCTTGGTTCAGACTATAAAACTTTCAAATATCAAGAATCTAAAAGAATGGTTTTACAGGTCTTACCTTGAGTTTGGTCATACTCAAATTTGCTGGCGTCAGTAGTAGCGAGTTCAGGTTGGAAGTAAAGGATTGATGTGGAGAAGCTTCACTGGAGATCGTGCGCGATTAGCTTTCAATCGCTGGTCCTGAGGCAGACGCGGAGGTTATTGATGTGTGTTTAGGCTTTTGAACAAAGAGGGCATTTGGCTATTTTACAATTTATGGGTATATATATCAAGGGAAATATTTTACTGTTTAGCATATTCATGCTTAATTATGTTATAGAACTTAAATGACAGTAATGGAGAAATTGACAGTGCATGATATGTGTGCTGGGCTAAGCAAAATTACAGTGCAAGAAAAGATCAACATGGAGTTGCCTGGATTTGAAGGAAAGCATACAAGGTTTGTGTACAACAGCAATGGAGAAATTTAAAGGGAAGAATTTATAAGTTGCACTTGCTTTTTCCAGTGCATTTTTTAATCTCTTCTCAAAGAACATGATGACCACAGTTGAAAATTTTCAAGTACATCCTCAGCAAATTTTATTTGTAAATTGTTGTATCATGGTCAGGTTATTATTGGATTAAATACATGTGTAACGAGCACTCTTTATCTTCTTTTAGCTTGAATGATACATCTAGAGGAAGATATTTAACGGATGGAGCATTGAAGTTCAACCTGTTTAATATTTTGGCAATACAATACCTGTAAACTGCAATTGATTTTGGTCCCCTCCAGGTAATTTACTTTCATTCTTTGTTAAGAAAGCATTATAGATTTGTTGAAACAAGTTAGTTAAAAAAGTTGGATTTTGCGGTATTGCATATCAATGGGTTGCAAGGAAGCATAGAAGGTGTTGTCAGTTCTAGGTTTTTATTTGATGTAGAGTTCGCTGTAATGACATACATATTCCTGGATAGGCATGTGCATGTTCATGATCGACAAAAAACATAGAGCATGAACTGCAGATTTGTTCTAGTGAACTGATGATATTTATTCTTTTGTTATTGTATATGTATGATAGAGTAGAAAATACTCTATGAAAAAAATTGTTGTGTGAGAGAAGAAATTGTTATACATGAATGGTGTATGAAAATTGTAGAAACTTTTATTATAACTGTTTGTACTATTAAAACTTTGTTAAAATAATTGTTTATTTCATTCTGTGGTATACACTATTACTAAAATAAATACATTTAATATGTAGTATCTATAAGCTGTATTTTTTTTTACATATTTATGAATCTATTGCAACGGGCATATACTGTTGCAACAGCTAAAGCCTCTTCACTACAACAAATTGACCATATTACCACGGTGGATAAAAGTTGTAAAAGACTTTTTACAACGGTGGAGCCACCGTCGTCTATGAAGAAGTTGTAATAGACTAAAATCTTTTACAACTTTTTTGCACCGTTGCGACACCGTTGTAAAATGTACATTTTACAACTTTTTTCCACCGTTGTAATAAACTTTATTACAACTGTTGTTAAAAGCATTATTTAAAGTTGTAATATATGAACAAATTATATACATATTATTACTAAAAGAATTCATCTCAAAACATATTATTTACAAAACTGAAGATATCAATAAAACTTAAAACATAAACAAAAACAATATATTAGAATTTTCAGACTCTCATCATTTTTTTATAAATCATACAAGTATCTCAAGTACATAAAGCAACATATTCAATGCCACTACATAAATCATACAAGATTAACTCACTTGTTTCGAACTAACTCAAAAGGAAACCATCACATAGCAGCATATTCAACGCCACTACACTTGTTCAGCTCCCAACTTGACACGAATGCATAACCACGGCAAACACAAAACACAAGAAGAGGCACTGCATCCTGTGGCACCGGTCAAACAGTAGCAAATCATGAGGCAGGAGCACCACAGTGATGAACAAATCTGCACTGACCATCGCTCAAATGCCAACAAACAGAAGCCAAATCCAAGATACGGACACCACGTCAGCGCAAATTTGTATTCGGTTGAAGCCGTCACAGAAGCAAATGAGCAATACATGCATAATGGATTATAAACTTAAAACAGAACAATCCATATATAAATGCAAGTACAAAGTCCTAATAGAGTAACATCATAAGCGCAAGATATGATCTATGTTGAATAAATTAACTCAATAATACTAAGTTTTTGCAAAGTTGCAAAATGCAGATTCAAAAAATAAATAAAAAATAAACCAAAACACTACAAATTCCATTCTCCAGTGCTCCAAGTCCAAGGATATGTAAGTTGATCAAACGTCCTTAGTACTTAAGCTGGTGTTACCTGAATGAATGATAAACTACATGAATGAAGAAATATGCAGGTTTAATAATATTCCTCAGAAACAAAAGTGTGAAACAATCAAACGTCCTTATCTTTTCCAAGTGGAGCATCCAGACACCACGTCCTACCACAAAACACAAAATGATACGGCGCTGACTCAACCATCAGAAAACACAACACCACAACCTAAAGACTTCGTCTAAAATCCTAGAAGCAACGTCCCAGATCTAAAGTTTGTACAAGATAATGAACAAAAAGGCAGAGGCAAACCTGGAAACAAAAAGGCGGCTTGCTCTCTGGTGCAAATCTGCTATGAGGTGGAATAAGGAAGCAGGAGGAGCAACGGAAAACGCAACGCAGGGCTAAATAGGGTGTTCGATGGCGGAGGGAGAAGCCAGGCGGAGGCTAAATCCGGAGGTGGAGCTCGGATTTTCAAGTGGTGGGGCTCGGTTGATGGCGGAGGGAGAAGCCAGGCGGAGGGAGAAGCCAGGCGGAGGCTAAATCCAGAGGTGGAGCTCGGATTTTCAAGCGGTAGGGCTCGGTTGTGAATTTTCGATGAGGAAGAAGGAATACGAAGAACCCTATGTAAATTTGGGGAAACTTAATTTTGGGTTACCAAGGAGAAAAGAAAAGCGTAAACCTGGGTTAATACTTGGGTTTGGGGAAAATTTAGGTTTGCCGCCCAAAATTCTGTTTTGGAGCCAAAAACGAGACTTGGTTTTGGAGCCAAAAACAAGATTTGGTTTTGGAACCAAAGCATCTTTTAATAGTAATTATTATAAGCTAATTACTATTTATTAGTTACTACTCATTATTAAATACTTAACAATCATTATTAAAAAATAATTACTATTTATAAAATATTAAGTATTTATTATTTAATAGTATTTATTATTTATTATTTATTATTTATTTGTAAGGTTATTATTAGTTATTAATTATTATTAAAATATTAATATTATTAATTATTAAATATTAGGTAATACTAATATTTAATAGGCCTCCATTACAATTAGTAGAAAAAAGAAATGCTGAAAATAATTTTGTAAACTTTTCTAATAAAACCGTTTTAATCATTAATTACCAAAATTAATTACTAATATTAAATATTACTTCTTAATTATTAATATTAATGATTATTTCTTAACTATTTATTACTAAAAATTAATTACTAATTATTTAACAATACTGATAATTGATTATTTAATATACTAGTTGTTAATATTAATTATTAAAAATTATTTACTAATTATTGATTATTTAATAGAAATTATTAATATTATTATTGTGCTAATTACTAATTATAAAATGTTAATTGTTAAAACTGTCACTTATTACAACAGGTAAGAGTGAAAAGTTGTAATAGGCACTTATTACAACAGTCATAATAAAAAAGTTGTTAGAAATATGTTTATTACAACTTTAGTGAACTGACTGTTGTAAAAAACATTTATTACAATTGTGCATTTCCACCATTGTAAAATGAAAATTGTGATATGGTATTTTTGTTGTAGTGCTTGCAAAAAAGTCTATAGCAACAGGAAATAACCGTTGCATAAAAGGTCCGATCTATTGCAACTTCAGCTATACTGTTGCAATAGGCCTACTGCAACAGATTTTGCATGTTGCGAAAAGTATACTGCAACGTTTCATTGCAACGGGCAAAACCTGTTGCGGACTTTTTACAACTTCGGCTAAACCAACGGGCGCGGGCCTGTTGCAATAGGTCTATTGCAATAGATATTGCCTGTTGCGAAAACTGTTTTTTGTTGTAGTGGTGAATGAGTGGAATAATTTAACTAATCTAAATACAAACATGGTCACCAACGACCGAAGATCTAATATGTTCTTCGATTACTAAATGTCGTCCATGCCAATTATTACACTTCAAGCAACGATTTCAAAATCTAGTGCTAAGCCTACAGCTAGAATCGATTTCAGAAAAAAAAATAGGGTTCGAATCTTAATCGATTGAGATGCCTTCTTCCCTTTTGTCATCGTCGCACGCACGATTGAAATTGATGATGGAGTGAAACTGCGTTTGTAAATTAGGATCTTGGAGCTTGATGACGGATGGAACAAATGACTGGAAGACGAACTTTTTTTTTTTTTTTTTTTTTTTTTTTTTTTTGGGAACGAAAATGAAAGAGAAGCAGAGGTGGTGGCCCTTTAAAGCTTGAAAGATATAAGTGGTGTAAAGGAGTATAGATGCATAACGAAGAGGTGACCTTTAGGAGAGGTGACCAGAAGTTTAAAGTAGGGTGTGAATAGCAGCACACTTCTTTTATAAGCACTAAGAAGCCGTTACTTTAGAAATCAATACTTTATTCTCAGTTAAGTCTTTGATTCTTTTTATTTTTTTCCTTTTTGTTTTGCTTACTTTTATTCTGTAGGTTAATTATAAACATTATTTATTTTTTGAGAATCAAGTAAAGTGGTTTAGGTGGAATCAATATAAATAAGGATGTAAATCGATCGGACTAGCACTGGACCGGACAGATGTATTTAGTTTTTGTCCTAAAAAAATCAGATCGATCATGGATTGGACGAAAATTATCTTGAACAAATTTTGTTGTCCTAATTTGTATCCTAAATAAAATCAGCCAGACACATACATATGTTTTTCGGATACGAACACGAACGGATCTGGTCGGACATGGATATTTATATCATATTTTAAATTTTTATTAAATTTTCTCTCGACTACATATTAAATACGAAGGAAATCAGACGAATTCGACCAAACACCGTGTTGAACGTAATTTTTTCTCGTATAAATTTGTTGTTTTAACACGTGTCTTAACTGAGAATCGAACGGACGTATTTTGATCATAAACACGAACGGACGTCCGACATTAGTATAAATTTGTTGTCCTGAATATAAAGCGGTAATATGCCTGTAACACCCCTAAGTCCCACATCATGGAAGCCTGTGTGAAGTGGGTACTTATATAGTAGAGCTCATCTCTTACTAACGCCGAGACCTTTTGAGGAACAAAACCCCACACCTATACGGTGGCTAAGTTGGGGTCAATAATGGAGGTGCGGGTTGTTACAATGCCTCTCTAAGACCATTCCATTGTTTTGCACTTAGAAACACAAATACTTTGCTGCTAATATTAAAAAGAGAACGCACTTATGAATAAATAAACAATATCATCTAGCGATAGCAGTAAAAAGTACCTAGGGAAAGGTAGAAGGCGTCAGTTTTTATCTATTTTTTTTCATTTGGCCTCATTTTAAAAACTTATCACAGAAATAGCCTAGTCTTAAAACTAATTACCACTGTAGCCTGATTTCAGTCACATCAGTCAAAACTGTTATTTATTACTAGCGGCATTTCAAATAACGCACGCTGCGTCATTTAAGAAGCCGCTCAAATCACGTATGTTTTCAAATCTGAGCGGCACTCCAAAACCGCTCATTGCGTCATTCGAAATTCTGCTCCGGTTTTGACTGATGTGACTGAAATCAGACTACAGCCGTAATTAGTTCTAAGACTAGACTATTTCAATGATAAGTTTTAAAAAGAAGGCCAAATCGAAAAAAAAAATCTTTTTTTTTTCTTTTACATTCAGATTGTAATTAATATATATATATATATATATATATATATATATATATATATATATATATATATATATATAGGTAGAAAGTACAACATTATAAATTTCTTTTCAGCAAAACATTGGAACGTTCTTGAGGATCGATAGAGAGTTGTTAGATGGTAACATTCTTGCATGAAAGCAGACCGGCTGGTACGTACATAAATAGACGTTTTGTAGTTTTGTGCTACTGAGCCAGCTACGTACGTTCCTTCAAAGTTTCCTATTTCATTTTGCCAGCCATGAAAATCGGCTTCTTGGAAAGGAAAATTTGCTACCATTCGATTATTTTGGGGGTAGACGACACAATATGAGGTCGGAGGCCCTAAACGACTGCCTTATTGGTCTCATCCCAGGGTCACCCCGCTCATATATGCTCCACTGGGAGGAGAAGGAGAACAAACAGCTGCCCATAATTGGCTTTTGCATTATGATTATTTATCGTCTCCGCTTGTTCGTTTCTCTTCCATGACCACAAAACTGGCCTTTTTGATACGACAAAATTGAATGAAAACAAAACAGAACTTGCCAGATGAATGAAGTCGGCATCCAGTACAGAACGGTAATTAAATTCCATTTGTCTTCCGGCTTCATGCTATATAGAGCATTACTGTACATTACCTTTCCATTTCCTACTAACTCAGCGTGCTTGTGTGAATGGTCGTGCTTATCCTCTTTATCTTTCTCAAACGTTTACTCTTTTTCACATGCTGAATTATCGTTCTGTTTGTTAACAATGAAAAGTTTTTTTTTTTTTTTTTTTTAAATGCATTTTTAAAGTAAACTTCTTCCTTTTCTCATCTAAATTTCCAAGTGACACTGATGTGAATAGAGAGTAAATTACCATACTTCAAAAAAATTCTCACAGATTTCGGACATCATGAGCAAAGAATCAACAAAGACAAAGACCTTCCAACCAAAAACGTCAAATAAAGACAATAAGAATAAATGGCATAATTAAGAGTAGAAAAAAAAAACATGATAATAAAACAAACAAACTTGTAAAGTAAGTAAGTAACGATAGAGATTGATTGTAGCCATATAAGTATATTTTTTATAATATCCCGTTTTACCATGAACGATGTTACTATGAAGAAACAAAAAGGAGACCGTATCACTCATTTTATGGTTTTCTCTTTTGCAGATACCATTTGTCTGTTAACACACAGAAATAACAGATACGTGTTTAAACCGCAGTGATTTGTAGCAGGCCATGCCCTAATGACACTTATAAACAGGCCTGTTATCTGTAGATACTAGGATGAGCTCCATATTTGGCACACGGACAGATCATAGAACAGCATCAGCTTTGAAATTTAATTTATTTGCCAAATAATGTAATGCATAAGTTGCACTTACACGTGAATATAAATGTTCAATAGTTGCACTATGTTCATTGTTAAAAACAGTGCATCAAATTATATGAACAGAGCCAGTGTACTAATGATGCTTGACCAGTGTACCAGACACCAAAGTAGAAAACTATTCAGCATATTTAATGTCATGTATACGTAATGTTTGGTTTATTTTATGTTTTGAATTTTCAACATTAATTACAAAAATGCAAAAATTTGAAATATAGCGAAGGTGATGAAGGAACGTTGGTTGGATGAAATTGCTATAGGTTGAGTTTATGTGAGTTGGGTCAGATTGGATATGGGTTGTGTACATCCGTAGTATTCAAGTAACCCAAATGCTCTCAGATCACTTAATTATATGCAAATATGCTTCTATTATTTTTGTGAAGTTGAATCATCAAATATGAAAATATTCGTTATTTCATGTTTTAAATTTGTATGTCCAAATGATATATTGCCATAATTTTCAAATGATTAACATTTCTACTGTATCTTCAAGGCACTCAAACTTTGTTATTATCAGCACCTTTTGCAAACATCTTATCATTATTTCACACATTTTACTTTAAAATTATGTCGAGTTATCTAATTTATTAAAAGTAGATATTAAATTATGTATTGAATTAAATACTCAAGTAATAAGCTACAAATTTATTTAAGGTATTAGTTGGTGATAGATACAAATCTGTACCTTTATAAAAGCTTGAACATGGTATGAAATAAGTGAAAAAGTAAAATGAATGATTCTGAATAGGAACCAAAATAAAAGGTAGGTTGCTATTGCTGTAGATACATAAGAGCATCTCTAACAGAATTACGAGTCGTAATATTCAAGAGAAATTTGTGAAAATGTCCCAACAGATGCGCCCCGATTTTAACGGCACGTCCTGATTTAATAGGCGCACGCTGAAAATTTTGAAATCTCAAATTTAGGGATGAGCAATACTTGGTTAAACCGAATAAACCAATCAAACCAATTGAATTTGGTCGGTTTAGTTTGGTTTAGAAATTAGAATGGTCTGTAATCGGTTTGGAAAAATATTTAGTTTGGTTATCAGTTTAACTAAATTAACCGAAATTTTATTATATTTTCAAAATTATCGATAATATAGTAAATATTTTAGGTTAATTTAGTTATTTAAATTAATTTTAATCATCACATATGTAACATAATTACTTTTGAGAAGCATAAAAATCATAAATAATAATACTTTAATCATACATTTATAATTTATTTCAAATTATATTTAATATTACGAGCATAAAGTTTAAAATAGTTTAGGTTCGGTTAAATGGAATAACCAATCGAACCAACCAATCTTAATTTGATCGGTTTGGTTTGGTTTTCATTTTTATCAGTTTTAGTTTGATTTGACAATTTTCATGATTGGATAAATCAAACCAACCAAACGTCCACCCTTTGGCTGTTTGAAAGAATTATCCGGCCACGCCTCAACAGGACATGCAGAAACATTAACGTGGTCCAAGAAAACAAATGCTACAAGAATAATTAGTGGTCTCAGGTAAAAGACATGCAGGGAGAAATTTGTGCCATTTATTTTTTAAACTGGTATGCACGCTGAAAAAATAGAGCGCGCTGAACCAATTCAGGATTTACAATACGATCATGAATATTACAAATTGTAAAGTTTGTTGAAAACCAAATATGGTAAATATTACGATTCGTAACCGTAATTCTCCAATTGTTGGAAATGTTCTAAGAATTAAATGACATTTTTAACCAATCACAAAATTGTTCAAATGGACATGTTCAAATAAAGAATTATATATGATCCCAAAAAATACAATTATGACGGTATAATAGCAGTTCCTTTCATGGACAGCACACGAAACACATCATAACAAAAACACAAAAAATTATCGCGTTATTTTGCACAAAACTTTGAACAAAAAACTCTAGCATAATATGAGCATGTCTTCATTGATCATAACACGCACCCAAAGCATAAGGCCATACCCATTCAGTGCCTTCCCACATATCCAACCAACTGCAGTTCTCCCAGTATATGTTCTACATAAAGTTTTCGATTTGTTAACATTCCAATGCGTATACTCCTTTCAAAGCAGGATGTGGATTTTCTATGACATTCTCACCAGCACCTGGAGTGCACAGCAAAATGGCGGCACAACATCAAATTCCGTAGCCGAAGCACCTTCAACTCTTGTTGCGTAATACACACGAGCTCAGTTTGCACATAAGTCCACACCAAGGGCATGTAACTGAATACTCAGTCATATGAGAACGTATTATCTTTAATATGCTTAACAATTATCAGAAATAATAGCAATATTGATCTTAAGATCATCCTTCCTTCAGGTTCCTTCGGATTACACAAGTCTAGCCATAAAAACGTGCATTATAATAGCAAAAACATGAGGAAACTATCTGAGGCGACCCTCATCTTCATAACAGCCAGAAATCCGACTCCCTCAAAAGAACATGGCCTGCAAAGAAAATCAATCAGATGACGTAGAATCATTCTACTCAAAATTAAGGCAACAATCTCCATCCAGGCATGATGGTCGACACTATAAGATGAACAACAACACTACATCTCCCAAAATCTCCAAACAAATTGCGACCACGACCCAACCTTAGCTGTAAATTGTTTAACCATCTCACAACCGCAACCACATATAGATCCAACTCTGCTGTTCTAGTCTCAAATTTAGATCTGAATCGCAGTCATGTTTCACCTCAATAATGTATGGACCTTGATATGGTAAGAATAAATATTAACCATTTAATATGTCTCAACTTAAGCTAGTGAAAATAAGTTAAGACGTACCATGCAACTCCATTCACGACCAGTGGCGTAGCCAGAAATCAAAGTTGGTGAGGTCACAACAAGAAAATGTGAAGGGGGTTCATTTTTTGGTAAAATAAAATATAACAACAAAGGAGAATGCAGCTGAATTAAAGGTATCATAGCAGCGACATCCTAAATAGGACTCCATTTATTGGATACCTAAACAAATGCTTCCATCTGCATAAACTAGAAATAAAAAAAGAGTAACTAGCATTGAATAATTTAATAACAAGAGTTGGTCTATTACTGTACATATTAAAAATGAAGAAAACATCATGCTTTAGGAACAGATACTCATAAATAGTTACCACGAGAAATTTGTTCGTTGCATGATACAAAGAACAAAAAGTTTATTGTTTGGCTGAAGCATTCGAGAAATAAACTTCGAATTCATTATAATTGGTAAGTTGAATTAGCAGCCCTAACTACAAAAAAATTCAGACAAAACAAATGCATTTCAACAAAACTTCAACAAAAAGATTTAATTTCAGACATAATTCAACCAATTCAGCCGGATCAGATAAAAATAAATTGATTCAGTATCCGATTTAAGTAAAACCCAAACAAATTAAATTCAAATCAATAGAAAATAAAAATAGGGTTCGCCGATTACCCATCACAGTCGATTGTGGTGATGAATACTGAAGAAGATGCGACAGCGGTGCGTCCAAGATTGCTCGAAAGTAGGGCTGGTGAAGATACGAAGAGGATGCGCGATTGAAATTTTCCTTTTTTTTTCCCGCTTTTGGCTGCCGTATGCATTTTTTTTAATTGTGAATTGCATTTCTGGTGAGGTCACGTGACCTCACCAGCCTTTCCCTCCGCCCCTGTTCACGACAATGCTCAAAGTCTTCATATCTTTGTCTGGCACGATCATACTGTACACCTCAAGCTGTGCATGAAGTTTATTCCCATGAGTTAAGCTGTTACACGTTAACTTATTGATTGCCCTGTCAAGTGGTTATAATGTATGATACGAACTGAATATAAATTTTACTCACAAGGGTTTGTAAGATCTTTCAAAGATTCGTCAATGATGGTGCATATGAATCCAATGTTTCATGTTTGGACTTTGGATGTTAAATGTGGTGAGCTGTAGTGGTTACTTCATTGATATTGCATAAGTTATATAAATTTAAAAGTTTTGCTAAGGAAGATAATGTTCATGCTGGTATAATAAATGGTACAGTGCAATAGATAAGTTAAAATAATAAACCAGGTCGTTAAAGAGATGCAAAAGAAACATTTACTTACACAAAATTGAAAAACATTCGCTGTAAGAATTTCGGACTGGTAAATCATAGTTTAAGCGTCTATCTTTCTTTACTTGTCCTAGGTAGCAGTAAGGACTTCACTTCTTGTTGGTGGTCTTTTGAATAGGTTCCTATTATTTGGTAATGTTTTTATTTAAGAAAATAAACTGTAGAACATATAAGTTCCAAGAACTGATGGGAAAAGAGTGAAAAATGGTTAACCCTGGTTTTATATTTTTATAAAGTATGTGTGGCATTGTCAATTGAGTTAACATTTAAGATAAAAACTGGAGGAACAAATAGGAAAAAAAAAAATGTGAGTTCAGCAAGATGTCAAAGACAGCTGAAATGAAAGTCAAATGAACTAAATTATTTAACAAAGAGAAAAATGGCTTCTGATACTGCCGGAATTTGCCAATCTGGAGAGAAAATATTGGACCAATGAAAAAGTGCATATGTAAACGAAAGTCTGAATTATATACTTTAACTACCCATTCAAAAATTCTACTCTGGTCTCAAGCGAAAAGCAAGAGAACGGATTAGGAAAGCAAGGTAAAATATGGAATCCCTCTTATCTGTCAATAGTAATTAAAAAGGGACATAAGTAGTTATGTGTACAGCATGCATGTTAAATGAAATCCCATTACAAAAGTTACAATCTCAAGTCCAAACTTTATTTGATTCTTTGTTAACTTTTGTGACGCATCAATTCGTAGTAATATTGATGTTCAATTTTGTAAATATGTGTAAGGTTTGAGTGTAAGTCAGCGAATTTAGTGGTTTTGTTAAAAATTAAGATAGTTCAAATAGCTGTAATTTTAAAATAGTAACACATGTTCAACTAACCTTGGGTAAAACCAAAAAATTAAATTGAATACTGATTATAATTAGAATCCAAAAGGAGAATTTCGATAAACTCAGTAGAAACCTGCCTTCAAGAGTTTTCTCAAGTTTCAAATGGAAATTATATTGTAAGTTATATATTACTGAATTAAAAATCATATACTATGAATTAATACGGGTAACAGATTTTTACGAAGAGTTCTCATTATTAGTATCGACTATCGAGTAGCGACGGGTAGAAAAGAAACCAAAAAAAACGGATATGCATGGAAAACGATAACCGGAAAAAAAAAAGGTCATGATGATTTTTCTAGTGCTAACAAATTTTCTATATTCGCAGAAACATGAGAACTTGGACCAGTTAAAATTATTTGTAAACCAACATGCTCTTGAAATCAAAAGACCTTGATGCATGAACTGTCAATTTCTTATGTAACATTATTTTTACGTAGTTATTCTTGAAGCCATCTCTTTCAAAAATTGGCAAGTCTATGCTTTTTCCTTATCGTAAATACCAACTGATATTTTACTAATATTTAACATAGCTATTAGTGTCATTGAAATATTTAACTAATATTTCTTTTTTAATTAATATTTTACTATCTCGGCGACTTATGAAAGCAATCTTACTTTGAACATAAATAGTTTGTTTACAAAAATTAATCTCGTAATTTTGTTCTAATAATGCATATAAATGCCGTATAAAAAAAGGATTGTAAAGCATAAGATATAAAAAATGAAAATCTTAAATTTTGTTCTTTATAATTATCATATGAAAATAATATACTAAATCTAGAATTTTACCAAACCATGAATATGTTTACCCGTTAATTTGATAAAGAATAAGCAATTGATCCATCCAAGGCTTTTGTATCAAATTGGATTGATGGCGAACCTTAAGTGTCTTAATTCTTCCATGGTTGCTTACTTCATTATCCAAATGCTATTTTCATGAACACCCCTAGTTACTTGCCTGCAAATTCAATCAATTTATCATCAAGTATGTTACATAAAAAATTAATTCATAAATTTTCTCTGTTGAGGTCAGTAGTTATATAGGACCAATTATTCTTGAGTTGCCCATTTATTGTCGCCATAAAAAACACACCATTATTTGTTAACAAATTTTAAACAATAGCAATTTCAGTTCAATCTAGGTTGTGATTTCAAGCTTTATTTTTGTTTCTAACATATGAAGAGGGATCCATATATTTAAAAATAATGACTAATGTGAATCTAAACCCGTACAAGAAGAGACATGCCAGCATTATTTTTGAATCTGTATGCAAATAGCTATTTCAAAATTATCACATACAAAATGAATACCCATGTTATATTAACTTTAGTCAAGCTTTCGTTACTGGTAGTTAAACTTCTAGGTGAAATAAATCATCTTTACACTTGCTCAACTCATTCTCCGCTGCAATTATTTTCGCCGACTAAGCATTTCATTATGAGTTGGTATACTACTACCATACGATGAGTTTGACCAAATTTATGTACCTTATACTATGCTTGCAATCCGTAAGAACTAAAATTTGGATCTGATTTTTTATATGAAGCAATAGACAATATTTCAATAAAAGTATAGGATATAACATGTATACGAAGATCAAAATCTAAAACATCATAATTCTAGCTCGTAGTTTTGGCCTTATTGCACGAACATGTCGCTGTAATAATCTCAATTGCGTTAATTAAAGAAATACGATACATGGACGCAATTATGAAACCGAAAAGGGGAAATATTCTTATTCAATGGAAAAGCATGCAAAGTGTTAAATAGATTGAGCAGGCGAAGAGATTAACTCGCGCATGAGAAACTGATAATTTACTAATGCTAATAGAATGAAACTCAAATATGGATATTCAAAAAAGAATCACATGGAAACCTTAGTCATAGCGCATAGAAATAAGCAGCAGTACTAAACAGTAAGGAGCTTGAAATTACATGTGTTGAAGAAACTTAGCTGGATCTCATTTTGCTAACTCCATTTTATTTTGATTTGGTAGATAAGGTAGCACTGAAAATCATGTTCAGTAAAGAATTGTTCCTTTCATAACTAGATAGAAAATGACTTCTTCGGGGATCTTCAAAATCAGGGAGAATAATACCCCCACCCCACCCCCCCCCCCCCAAAAAAAAAAAAAAAAAGGAACCAGACAAACAATTAGATTGAAAAAAATGAGTTAACATTATCGGCAACAAACTAAAATTCCATCAAAAATATGTTTTTGTATTAAGTGCAAAATATTGAAAATATACACAGTAATTATATCCGCATAAAAAAACCAAATGTAAACAAAATTAAGAAATTCAATGTAGAAACAACAATGTAGAGTAGCTCGAAATGACACAGTTATCCTGACCTATAATTTTTCTTTATAGGTTATGATGGACATGGTAATGGAGCTTCAGAATCTTACCTGCATATGCATAATTTTTTTGCTAAATTCCATTTTTTGCAACAACAAATATTTGTCAGTCCTTGTTTAAATGGAGTTGTTCAACGACTGAACAATATATACTTATAACGTGGCACATGGCAATAAGTGTCGGTAATGGGATTATCCAGTTTTTGGTGCATTTCACAAATCAGAAAATAAATTAAAATTAATATTGTATGATGTTTCTAAATATAAAGTGAAAATAATTTTTAGGGGCATTGATCTAAAAATTTAAGATCGTACGTTCCAAAGCACAATTTGGAATGAGTCGGAGCCTTCGGAATCTAAGAGTTGGGTTGGATCGCAACCCTGCATGTTGTATGATCATATTTCAGAACAAAGAAATTGAATTCTCATAATTGGTTTGGATTCTACTAATCCTACTTTTCCCTGTTTCTACTAGGACCGCTATCTTAGTTCAACAATCAAAACAGGGAAAAGGAGGATTAGTAGAAAGAAGCAGTAGCATACCCGGTTGTACCATTTTTTCTCTTCTGTTTTATGATTTATGTTCCCTCTTCTGATATCCGATCTCTGTGTTATTATTCACAAGTCATGGTATGATGATGGGGTTGATAGGTGCGATAACTTGTTGTCAATAGTAAACCGATTGAAATTTGTACAACATCGAACATGAATTAGGGCTTGAAGACAATTGCGTTGAACAGTTGCCAGATGGAAAAGAATTCAAGTTAGGTTAAAGAAATCAAAGAGGGGATGGGGCAAAAGGAATATTGCCAGTTAATCGTTGGAATTATGGCTGGTAAGTAAATGGAATCGACGTGTGAACTAACCCGATGGTATGTGCAAAAAAAACAGAAAAAGGCGGAGAGTTTAGCATTTCCAAATGCTTGAAAGATCGCTGGTCCAGGTAAGCAACGCTAGTTTCCTGTTTTCTTGTTCAAGTAATAGATATCAGATATTCTAATAGTTACAAAGTTAATAACTCGGTAATGAATATAACATTGACTTGAAGCAGAAAAGAATATTTGATACAAGTTTATCAACTTTGGCAACTAATTGAACACGATGCACATAACCATATACCCAAGTGCTTACAGGTAGCGTGAATACAAAATAATGAGAGAATACGAGCCTTACTCATAAAACCATCTTGTATAGGAAATGATAACTAAATATCTTCCACGTCTTGTTTTGATGATTTTGGGTAGCCTTCATACTCCAACTTCACACCTAAATTTGCTGAAATAAGTTTGAACTTCAGCCTGATGGAATCCATCATATCTTGAACATTCTCGTTTTCTGGTTGGTAAAGAGGATACTGGTCCACAATCTCACCCAGTTGCTCGATGCTCTTTTGTATTCGGGTCGAGAATGCTTTTTGATCGATGCAAAGTACAGACTTCCACACATCAACGCAACCACGGTAAAAGCCAAGTTCTTCTCCGACCTGAAATCCCATTTTCAAGCCTACTTCCCTGCCTTCTTCCTTTCCTAATGCTAATCCATCACTATGGCCTTCTCTGTAACCATCATCGTAGTGGGTTTCATCTAAGAGGACTGAAGATTCAAGAAAATCATCTGAATTTCTAGATGTTTTGTCCATGTGCGCCAATCTGTGACAGTAACCTGTGTACAAACTATAAAGAAGCGATACAATATTAAAAAGGGAAATGAAGTATACGGTAATAATACAAGACAGATGTCAATGGAAATTGAGTTGTTATGTAGCAGTAGTACACTAATTGAAACAAAAGATATTTCCGTCAAGAAATAGTTATACAAAATATCATGCATACAAGTTGAGTTCCCTATGAATATGAAATCTAGCCCATACTTCAAAGAATCTACAAGAAATACAAACAATACTTAATTACTTCTCAAATCCACGTTTTTTAGACCATTTTAACTGATATTAACGAGGACGGAATGAGAGGACTTTCCTAGGGTATAAGTGACCAATGATTAAACAGGTCGACCTGACCCAACCCATATAGATAAAAAATTATAGCAAAAAACAAACAAAAATGCAGTAAAATCTGCATAACATGTAAAACTGCATTTCCATAACAAAAAACCAAAAAAAAAAAAAAAACGAAACGAAAAGAAGAGAGAAGAAAAAGAAAGCAGTTCGATATTATACACTGCAGCACATAATTTTGAGAAGGAATTACTAAAACAAAAACAAAAAAACAAACTGTACCAAAGAGCAGAGGAACTGCTGAAAAAATCAGAGAAATTATTCTGTGTAATTTTTTAAATTATTAAAAAAAAATCAAGAATGAAAACAACACAAAAACGGCAGCAAAATAATCCAAAACTGCAGCATAACAATGCAAATTACAATTACCGTAAGCTATAATTTCCTACAAATAGCATAAATGTTCACATGTAGTTTTCGAACAAGTCTGAATGAAACACACTTATGATCAGTTTCAAAATTCATAATGATGCACAATTAATAGCATTGCACACTATATACATTTCTTTAATGACAATTCATGCATATTTATAGAGCACATTACGTTGGTTAAATACAGGAAGAACCCCAATCACATACTACTTGAATAACTGGTTTTTCTGCATAAAATAAGCACAAACGGCAGAGGATTGAAATAAAGCTTCTTGAAAAAAACAATTTTATATCCTTGAAGGAAAGTAACACGTGTGCTGATAATGTTTTCAGTTTTATATTCAACTGGTCAACAAACCTCAGTAAGATTTCTTAATGGGATGTATCAGGAATAAAATTTACAGTGCTCTCATCTCACTATTTCAAAACCATTGTTTTTTTTTTTTTTTTTTTTGGCTCTATTTAGTAGTGTAGTTCCTGGATCTTTTATACTCTTTAGTTTTAGAGCTGATTTGCTTTTCACCCTCTTCCGTTTCGTTGTATCTGTAATAACTAGTAGTATTGATCTATTTATAGTCCACTGATTGGAAAATGTCCTCCAGTAATAATATTAAACTGCTAGACATCGTTCATAGTCAAGGACGGAGCCAGGATTTTATTTTCCCCTAGGCTAGGTAAAAGATGAAAGAAAAAAGGAGCGATCTTGATTATAACGTTATTCAACATCATTTTTTGAAGAATAAACATTTGTACTTGTAGGCAAATGAAATGAATTTAGGGCAGTGAGCATTCTTATAGAAGAACTGAAGATGGCAAATCAGATCAGAGCAATCATTAACAGTTAGATAACCACATTTACTTCATTCTTCACAGTGTAGATTTGGGGATGTAGTTGGGTTGACAGTTTTATGTGCTTTGTTAAAAACGTAGAAGATTTTAACAGGATCTCCTATCTTGAAATGGAAGAAAACCATGCAGGTAGCCAAGTTGCATTGTTTCTATTCTGTTTAACAATAGACAGATGGATTTTATGGTTTTAAGCTATGTCTGTATTAATTATACTGGACTATTGGGCTGAATGATTCCCAGTATTTCTTTTTTGAAGAAAGGAGCACCCGGCTGTAGCCCAGGTATCAACATGCATAGCTATGTCTCTGTTCATAGTTAGGTTGGATACCAAACATTTGTACAGTTGGTACACAAGAACTATAACAGAGATTTTATGCAACAACTCGTGTATTTTAGTGTGCAAAGATGTATATTTCCATGAAATAAAATGAATAATAGTTTTACACAGACTATGGTAGCATGAGTGAAGTAGATAGCTGTAGCTTATATGAGCGCTGAGTCCTGACATAATATGGTTTGGTTTAAGTAATCTTGGTCGTGTACTGCGCCATTGACATACACGGAGTTTACAGATATGGATCTGTAGGATATACTTTTGGATGTATTAGCCAATTGCTCTTGTGCTGCGCATCAGAGACTTACTAAAAGATAAAACAATAGAATATATATATATATATATATATATATATATATATATATATATATATATATAAGTGCATCCATGATTAAGAATGCAAACTCAAATTCAATAAATACAACAATTGTCGCTACTGACATGCACATCTGTCTACTTGACGTATCCTGTTATATATTCACTATAATTCTATTAACTAATTTAGTATTCATTCTTTCATCTGCCTTCTCCCCTATTTTTCCAATATTGTTGTATGCACGTAAAACATGTAATTTTATTAACTGAACCTTCTATTTGAGTGATTCATGGTACATTATGCATTTTAACTTTCACCAATTATGACAGTGATCAGTCATTCCGTTGTTTTATCAGAAAGTATGTAACATATGCCCTGCAAATATAAAACATTTTAAGTTCCAAGTTTTGTACCAGCTAAAATCATAATTTTATTTACCGACACGCAAATAACACAAACTTAAAAGCAAGTTTAACTTTCAAGTGCAATTTATGCTACATTTTTTTATTAAATCGACAAAACTACAGTCACTTTACTATTTAAAACTCAGCTACTTTCATGTTTTCACACAGTGTGAAAACGTATGTTTTTCCGTACAGATAAAACTATGTTTTCATAGTGTAAAAGTTAACACATAATATATAAATAATTAAAGCAGATGAGAGTTACCTTAACAGGAGATCCTCAACCAGAAAATCTTCACTATTTGATCAAAAGAGCAACCAGAAGTCCCCAAGGGAGTTCAAAAGAAAAGAATCAAGTCTAAGATAACAAATCAACGAAGATTCTTCGATATGTTGAAAAAAAAAAAATCTAGGCTTGAGTATATAGTTGATAGAATCACTACTGAAATTGATAGCAGCAATGGCGCAATCACCGCAATCAACAAATTTGAAATCTAGGGCTATGTAAAATTGATTAGGCTACGAAATTGAGAAGAAATCTACGAAGGAGGTTCAATCGAATCTGATGAAATCAGCCTGAAAGAAAACGGAGGAAGGAAAGCGTGTTCTGTCGAAATTGATAAAAGTATCGATAAGCCAAAACAAAAGAGCAGAGAGAGCACGGGTATTGTTGGGCTTGGTGTTAGATTCGGCTGTGGATCGAATAGGTACGGGAAAAGCTAAAAGGCTCAAAAAATTGATTACGAAATAAAGCCTGGAGAGATGCAACGACTACTAGCATAACCATGCAAAAACCGTCCGTTAATTGTTTAATATCAAAAAGAATTTGCTAATATATTTTTTAGTTGAAAATTTGTAAATGTAGTTACACTAAGTTTTAACCAGGTTGATACTAAGCATCCATTATCAATGTATTAATAAGAAACTCATAGGCATGTACATACATATATGAATAAATTAGTTTAAAGGAAAAACATTATTGTAATTTGTAAATCGCGAATGCAACTTTTATAGTTTAACCAGAAAGATAGCAACGCGATTTCTTCTTCAAACAACTCTGACATCATCTATTTCTTCCTCTAACCGTCTTCCGAAGTCATCCTAATTTGAAGCTGTTGCCATCGTCTAAAATAAATCAAACCAAATCGTCGTAGGTTTTGAAGCAGTCGCTTAAGGTAATCAAATCGTCTAAGACGATAGTCCTCCAAAGCCGCTGCCGTTTATGCCGCTATTTTTTCGATGTTCAGATCTAAGCAAATCTTCAATTGTCGACATAGACATTATTGCAATTAAATTGAACACATAAAATGATAGTTGAATATAGCATCGATACACAAAGATAAAAAAAATATGCATACTAATACTTGAATTTTGCATCAGTATGTTTAAAGTGAACTAGCATAAAATATGATGTATATAATAATATAAGTATTCCTAAAGAGAACTACCATGAATAAAATATCCAAAACGATAATTATATATGGCAAAAAAAAATTAATGTAACATTTTGAATGCAAAGTCTATTAACATACTTGAATTTTGCACGAGTATATTTAAAGTGAGCTTGCACGAATAGAATATTCAAAATGGTATAAATATTCGTAAAACGAACTATCATGAATAGAATATGCAAAATGATAACCGCGTATATCATTTGATTTTTTTAATGTAGCATTTTAAATACAATGTCAACTAGCTTATTTAAGGTATGCAAATGATAGTTTAACATAACATTTGAGTTAGTCCACTATCATGCTTTAAATATAAAAAATGATAGATTAATGTAGCATTTTAGTTTTAAAGTTCAATAACATGATTACAATATGCAAATAAGATTTAATGTAGCATTTTATTAACAACAAGTGTGAACCACTGCTGTGCACACTGGTTTTGCTCTATGGTTTTGATATTTTACTTTTTGAATTTTAAGTTATATTAAATTGGAAATATATATTTATGGATTCTATTTATTTTGATTAGTTCCTTCTTGAACACAATCGACAAAGCTTTTCTGCTAAAATTTTCTTAAATAAGCTAAATACATAAGTAGAAAATTTAATATGTGGTATATACATATTTATATATAATTTAATAAAAAGGTAACCAACTTTATTTATAATTGATTTTAACAATTAGTAGCAAATTTTGTGGTATACACATATTTATAAAACCATTTGCATATTGAAAGAAAAATAAAGAGAACTGTGTGAATCCTAACAAATTTAAATGAAACATTAGACTATACATTAGAATTGAAAATTATAGCAGAAGTTAAAATCTTAACATTAAATTAACTTAAACAAGAAATAAAAAAATAGTCTAACATTTTCATCAAGCCCGATTGAATCAATTATATAAGTCTTTTGAAGCCCTTACGATTATTTTCCGTAAAATTGTAATAACGAAAGCATGAGGTTAGAAAACAACTACTGCATAATATTAATGAAAATCCAAAATAATTCAAGATGAGTATGAAGTGAAAAATTGTTAATGAATTCAGTCAGAATCTAATTGGTTGAAATTTCTTAAGAGTTGGTTAAAAATAGCTAGGAAAGAATTTCTGATTTTATGTAGTTTGGAAATAGAACTATCTTCGAATCCTACCGTACATGTGAAACTAAAAAAAGGAAGAGACAATATTTTAAGAGAATGAAATGGTGGTGAAAGAATTAGCAGATGATAAATGTCTTGATAAACATAAATAATGAAATAATGAATACCAAATTGTTGTATATGAAAATAAGAATACAAAGGGTCTCTAAGTTTTCATGTAGTTATATGATATAAAAAGATGTATAGAACATTTAGACATTGATAATATTATTACGTATTCTAGGCATTAATGGTATCTTTAATATTTTGTAAATAAGTATATATGGTATAACGTAGTACAAAACATTTATATTAAATAATATTAGCAGAAAACATATTTAAAACCAAATTTCTAACCAATTTACAAAGTTTCCTACTCAATTTTATATAAAAGTATTGTAATATATATGAGTTAATATGCTCTTGTCATATTTTATTTAGTCCCACGTCATGGGGATAAGTTTAACATCAGCTCCAAAGCTTATATATAAAGGAGCCAATGTAATAGAAATTGTACACACTTGAAGCAAGAGAAATAAAAGTCTCTCCCTATCTTTTTCTGTTCTATCTAAAGGCTTCTTGTTTAACATATGTTCTGTTTTATTTTATAACACGTTATCAGCACGATGTTCTATTCGATCCAATTATAGATCTCAAAACGGTAGGTTATTTTTTTGATCTGATTGATTTGATTTTTCAAATCTCCATTTTTGTTAGATCTCATCTCATTCTAGATCTAAAACTATTGTGTTATCTTCTGGATTTTTTTTATTTTGCCTTATAATTGTAGAACTCATACAGATCTACACTTTGAGATCTGATTCTTATTTTGTTAATCATATTTCATATCTCACTTTATTATAGATATGATTTTTTTTATGTAATCATACTGTTGATCTCAAAATTATACTCAATTTATATACATTTGAGATCCCTACATGATTTAAAAATGAGATGTTGATTGTAACGATTTATCCTTTTGGATTCGACAAATTGTTGTTCTTCTCTATTCGGATAAATTCATTGAATTTAATTTGATTTTGTTACATAATTCATATTTCCGGAAGAAATGTTGCATTGTTTCTTAGAGAAATAAATGTAAATATAATACGTATCTAGAAGATCGTATTAATTTTAGATCTAATATTGATCTATCACCAAAAGTGAATTATGAAAAATAAACAAATGAAGAATCATAAAGTATATTAACTCTTTGGAATCTGAAATATGAACCTGATGTTCATATGTTGAAGAAAAAAAATTTTGAAGCCCGAAACTTTCTTAAAAGTTGTGACATAAAAAGATTTTACTTCCAGAAGAAGTTAAAAGAGACACACATTATAATATGTGACAATAACATTGGCATCAATAGAAAATCTCTGAACGGATTTCATCTAACTGACATCTTTCATGTACAGTTTATATTAACTGAATATCTTGAAGATATAGTATGCATGATAATCTCTTGAAGAGATATTTTAGAGATCTAATTTTATGTAGCAAATCCAACATCCTAGAAGAGATGTAAGAGATTTTTTTGTTGCATTGCAATTACATAAATAAAAGATATGTTCTCAGAAGAAATATCACACACTCCAGAAGTAGTGATTTCTTTTCTCTCTTGAATCTTATTTATATTTAATACACCTAATTTTGTTAATGCATTTAAGGTTTGATATGTATTTTTGTATATTGATATGACATTTCAATAGTTTGTATATATTTATCTCTGTATGAGATAAGTTCATCCCAGAAGTGGTGATAATAAAATATCTTTAAAGGATATTTGTATATTTGGAAATGGTAAAATATGTCTAGAAGAGATCTGTTTATTTGAAAATAATAAAATATCTCCAGAAGAGATTTCTACAATTAAAAATGATATTATTTTTTTTAGAAAAAGTTCATATGACATGAAGTTCATATACAATTTTTTTTTTTTTCAAATGAGGAACCTGAAGTTCATATGCAAATGAGAAAGATGATGATGCAAATTTAATGGCTAAAGAAAATATGCATCTCTAAGATTTAAATATTGATCTTAAATGCCTGAAGTGTATGCAGAAGCAATTTTGGTTATAAAAATGAAAATTTTAGAACCTGCAGTTTCTATAATGGTAAGAGATAATTTTTTTATGAATAGAAAGATCTAAAAGATTTTTATATGGATTGTATAATTTGAACCTAAAACATGTAATTTTTTATGTTGTGAATTTTATGTATAAATCTGTAAGTTTATGGAATTATTCACATTAAAGAATGTAAAATTTTGGTTCTATAATTATGCACTTTTACTCAATTCTCGATTAGACATTATGCATATATATGGTATTTTAGAAAATATGATTATTGAGAATGCAGTACAACCATAAGTTGTTTATTTCAGTTTTGTCGTTGATCAATACTGTAGCTAGATCCAAATTTTATTATGTTGATTTAAGTAAAATTTATTTATTTGATTCATATATTTAGACCGTATGTTATTTCCGTTATTTTTATAATAAATGCATCAAATGTATCGTTATGGTAATATATATTGTATTACCATATTATTATAAATGTATTAAAAAGCATTGACTATTGTAAGTTAAGTGATGCATGTTTGTGTTTGGAATAAGAATAGACAAATGTATTATTAGTCAATGTATTTGGCAACTAATATCTATGTAATGGAAGAAGTTGTATAACTCAGATCTAAGACCGGAAGTCTCGGATTATGAAAAAAGAAACTTTTTTTTGGTGAAGTTTACGATTTGAAATCTTGACAATTAACGAGAATGTAAAAGATTCTAAATTAAAAATATGTTAAAAGATTGAGAACCAGAAGTTCATCATAAATTAATAAACTTGATATACATATGTATGTGTATATATATGCATAGGAATTTGAAGTTCCTTAATCAATGAACTTGAAATACTTCATAATTTAAAAGCCTGAAGCTTTATTGAAACTGTATGAAATAATAGCATTAATAAAATTGATATCTAAAGATTTCACAATTTTCAAAATGAGTTGTATCTTGCTTATATATTTATATTTACATATTATGTTGAAGAGTAAATTTTAACAACTAAAAGTTGTTTATATATTTTATTTGAACCGGAAGTCCAATACAGTGGAAGCAGAAGTTCAATACAGTTGAACCAGAAGTTCAATACAGTTTAACAAACTTGAAATTGTTTATATATTATTTGAACCCGAAGTTCAATATGGAATAACAAAACGAAGTTATTCATATATTTCATTTAAACCAGAAGTTCAATATAGTCCAGATCAGATATTTTGGATATTATTAAACGATCTTTAAGATTCACGTTGACATTGATTGTTAAACAAAAATTAATGATTAGAACATTATAAACAATTTGTTCTAAAATCAATAACTTGAATGAGAGAATATGCAAATCAATTACATATGTAATACGTGGACGCACGTATATACACATATGTGAATATTTAATTAACAACCTAAAGTTATCATGAGCTCATATTATAAATTATGCGTATATTAATTATTTTATATTTCAGAAAGTCGATTAACATCAATATTGAATGACCTGAAGTCATATGCATATTCAAATGATAGAAAATTCCTCCAAGTCATTAGATCATTGAAAGGGAATAAGCAATACAATATGAATGCATCTTATCAACGAATAAGAGCATTATCCTCCAACAATTGAAATACATCTAATGTATTTGCTAGCTATGATGCTATAATGGATCAAAAATGAATCCAAAGTAGGTTTATTATTTAAAGTGATAATGTTTGTCAACATTGAGGGGGAGGATAAAGGAATCATCGATGTTAGATATTTGCTAACATATAGAATTATGCAAAATATTAAGTAACTTGCATAAATTATCAATTATGTCCCTAATAGACTTTCTTCAATATACATTTGAATCCCCGAAGGATCAAAAGGTGTAAATCACAGCTGAAAATGTGCTATAAAAGTCAGTTCAAAATATCTTTGGAGTAAGTCATAAAGATGCAAATTAAAGGAGGTGAGTATTCCTGAAGAAACACTTAAAGGTGCTTTGAAAGAAACCCATGACATGATTGTCAAAATAACCCTGGAAGTGGTTTAGGTATCTAAAGCATGATAAGTTTTGAGATCTCAATAAATTATGTATAGAACTGACAAGACAAGAAATAATCATCGATGATAAATTAATAAATAATAAAGTGCTTATATTTATAAATGGAATAAAAATCCCATATTAGAGAGAAACATGATTGGCCATCATGAAATTCTCCTAAATAAGACATATGGATCTGTAGTCCATAAGATATGAGCCTGTAGTTCATAAGATAAAAATAGAAATATATATGATGATAAATAAGTTCCTGAAGAACATAAATAACACTTGTTATTATAAAGAATACCAAGAGCATGGATGATAGATTACAACATTCTTATAAGTATTGTTGTAATGAAAACCTTGATATACTTCAAGGTGAGTAGATTACTTCCTGCTTAGTGTTGTTGTAATAAAAATCTTGATATACTTCATTCTTCTAAGTATTATTGTAATGAAAATCTTGATATACTTCAAGATGAGTAGATTACTTCCTGCTTTGTAATGAAAGTTCTCTTATTCATCAAATATGTATTGCAACATGCAAGTCCGATTGAAACAGAAAATTATAAGCACCTGAAGTGTATTCATAAATGAATATTAGTAACATACAAATCACAAAAGGAAGGCATTTTAAATAAGAAAACGTGCCTGAAGCATGGAAATGCACATGAAGTTTTAAAAGAAAAATTTCATTAAGAAGTATTTGTAAACAATTTGAGTTATTGAAAGAAGAATATGAATTCAGAGGAAATTATTAAATCAAGGGGAGCATCTATAAGTATGATATAATGCACTCTTTTTTCTTAACTAAGTTTTTCCCCACTGGGTTTTCTTAGTAATGTTTTAATAAGGCATGGGTCATGATTCAGAAGTATCAACCCAAAAGTAACATACACAAATAAGTTATAATGTACTCTTTTTCCTTATTTAAGATTTTCCCATTGGATTTCTCTTACTAAGGTTTTAACGAGGCATTACATTGATCCAGAAGTATCGTACTATTTTTAACGTAGTAAATATGATATTTTATGTTGTACTCTTTTTCCTTCACTAAGATTTTGCCATCGGGTTTTTCTTAGTAAGGTTTTGACGAGACAACATTTTGATCCAGAAGTATCAAACATCTTTTGATGCAGTAAACTATTATTTATAAAGATAAGGCAATTTGCATGGCTCAAATTCAAGTGAATTATATCATGGGTGATAGGATGGAGCATATTTCTTCTAAATCTCTCTTCATACATGAATGAAAGGATAACAAGAAAGAGGAGAAACAAATCCAGTTTCAAGAAAAGCGAATAGATATGTTCTCAAAGGCAATTTCCAAACCAAAATTCCAGAAGATGATGTACAAAATTGGCATGCGTCGACTACATTAATAGACTAATTGAACAATGAGTGATAAATAAGGGGGAACATTTAAAATTATGCTATAATGCACTCTTTTCCTTCACTAATATTTTTCCCACTGAGTTTTTGTTAGTAAGGTTTTTAATAAGGCATTATCTTGATCCTGAAGTATCAACCCTTACGGTAACATTGTAAAACATGCTACCTAAAGATGAAATAAATTTGCACTCTTTTCCTTGTTTATGATTTTTCCCACAGGGTTTTTCATAAAAAGGTTTTTAATGAGGCATTGTTTTGATCCTGAAGCATCAAACTCTTTTAAGGAATATCATTTTAACATGATATTCATAATGTCATACGTTGTACTCTTTTTCTTGTTCAAGGTTTTTCCCATTGGGTTTTCCTGATAGAGTTTTGTAGGCAACAGACAATAGTTGTATCGACTGAACGGAAATATGCAAGCAAGATAATTATAAGGGGGAGCAATCATTATATATGTTTTAAAAGAGACAACTTCAAGTTAGCAGAGCATTCAAGATTTTGAAGACGCAAATTCAAGGGGAAGTGTTGTAATATATATGAGTGAATATGCTCTTGTCATATTTTATTTAGTCCCACGTCATGGGGATAAGTTTAACATCAGCTCCAAAACTTATATATAAAGGAGCCAATGTAATAGAAATAGTACACACTTGAAGCAAGAGAAATAAAAGCCTCTCCCCTATCTTTTTCTATTCTCTCTAATGGTTTCTTGTTTAACATATGTTCTGTTTTATTTTATAACAAAAAGTTTATTATTTCAAAATTCTTTTACTTTAAATACAATGTTCTTACTATTTACCTTCTTATGTAATTATACAGGTTAAAATTAGGGAAGGGTGAACATTATGAAAATGGAGTTAACATCCATGAAACAATGGACCAGTTATTCCATGCAAAATGAATTAACTAATGATAATGCAAAAGTAAATCAGTGACAAACGAAAAGTCAATGGGAGATTTTAAAGCTATCGACATATTTATGAAATCAATGACAAACAAAGTGAATATATCCATAATCTAACCTCAAATTATGTATAAGAAATTTAAAAAAAATCAAAATAAATAGCAAATTAAATTTAAAAAAAAATCTATCCTTTTACTCAAGCTCTATCGAACCATTCGACTTAGTTTTTTCTAGAAATCTTCAGATTATTTTTCATAAAATCAATAAATTAAAAACAATATTAAGAATACAAACGCTAAAGAGTATAAATAAAATCATAAATAGTTCATGTTGAATAAGAAGGAAAAAAACTATTAACCAATTCAATCAAATTCTTGTTAGAATAAAAAAATAAAGTAATTAACTTAAAATTGTTTGGAAAGAATTTTTAATGTGATTTAGGTTGGGACTAGAATTTCTTTTAACCGTAAATGCATACAGAACTGGAAATGACAAAGGGACAATATTGTAACAAATGAAATGGAAGTGAAATGAAATGGGAAGATGATCTAACAAACATTAGTGAGTCCATTAGAAATCTTCTAAGAAATAACTGTAATAAGAAAAAGGTAATGACAAATTTATGACAATTAAAGTGCCATGACACAGGTAAATATATGATTTTTTTGAGAATATTGAAACTGAAAGGTCTCTAGAGGAATGTTGTGCTTTCATATATATAATACAACTCCACTAGCATATTTAAAGTATGCAAAATGCCAGTTTAGCATAGCATATGAGTTATCAAATCGACTATCATGTTTTTAAAATGCAAAATGATATTTTAATATAACATTTTAGTTATGAATGCCACCATCGTGATTTAGTTGTCTTTAATATATCATGTTTTATGTATACAAATTGATAGTTTAACATAGCACTTAAATTAGAGAGTCCACCATTGTGTTTAATACATTCAAAGAGAAAGTTAATATAGCATTTTAGTTTTGAAGTTCGACAACAAGATAAAAATGTGCAAAATAAAAATTAATACATCATAAGCACAAAGTCCAGTTAGCATATTTTATGTATACGAAATTTATAGCACAAAAATGTATGATTTTCATGAATAGTTGTTTCAACACTAACAATCCTGGTTTCAGTTTCGATTGAAGTAGTTTCGGCATTACTTAAGCTTTTATGTTGATTTCCTATTCGGCTCAGTGGGTATCGACATCACAGTATCAGACTTCTTTCATCTCGGTTTAGGTACCCAAGTCATATATCTTGTGGGTTTCTACTTTCGGCTCCAGTTAAAAGGGGATTTGCTCTCGGCTTCGGTTTCGTGGTTCCGGGTTAACTCTTTTAGCTTGTATCGGTGTCATGTACTTTTATTTCTATGTTGTTGTTTGTTGTTTTAATGTTGGTATCGAACTGTTTGTATTCTGTTCTCGGTATCGTCTTATTGGTGTTGTAGTGCCGGTGTCGGCCCCATCTTCTGAGCCTATAAATAGGCCAGTTGTGAACTTTGTAATTGTTAGTTCATTTTGTAATCAAAACTTGGCATCGCCATTGTTGGGAGCTTGTTTCTCCTTCCCACTGTTTCAAATCTTGAAAATATCACATGAGATCTCCTCCGAGATCTCGTTTTGGGCTCCTTCTAAAACAAAACAGCAAATATCACTGTAAATCTCCTTTCAAATATATCGCCCGAGATATTGCTATATTGAACGATACATCGACTGATAGAAATACTGGAATATCGTCCGAGATGTTGGTTTTTTTGGTTAAGATTTAAATTTGTTTGAACAAAAACAATAATTAAAAAACTCAAATCTAACCATGATAATCTCCTGCTATTTTTCATTTTGCCTATTAAACGACCATATTGTATATTCATATATGTTCTACAATGCTTATGATTTTCAAATTCATCTTTTTAACATACATGTTACCTATGAAATTATGTATTTTGTGGTCTACTTATGCTGTATTTTTAATGTTTTAGATATTTTTATTGTTTTCTGTCTAACAATAATTCATTTTCCATGGATTATATGTTTTAAGCACTACTCTATTTGCATTGTGTTATATTTCTGTTTTAATCATATTACGATTTAGAGTATGAATAATCTTTCATAAATTAAGAATAATAAAGCGATTTTGCATTTCAAGTTTAAGTTACTATGTTTTTAATAGCATTCATAAAAATCATTTTGTAAGAATATCATTTTTTTAACATATCATGTACCCCGAGATTGTTCCGATATGAACTTTCAGACCCGAGATGGAAATCCGAGACGAACCCCCGAGTTAGACTCATCTCGTCTGAGATCTTCCCCGATACGAGATCAAGTCTTTAAAACCCCCGAGAGTTAAAACCTTGCTCCTTCCCCATATTCAGTATTCATTTGTGAATCAACGACTTGGAAGATCATCTTTTCGGCATCAGCGGATCAACAAAGAGTTGATGATCACATTTTCGGCATCTCTGGATCAATGGAAATTGTGTTTTCTGTTCATCTCGAATTCCTCGAGATCTTCGGAATTGAGTACCTTTCCGGTATTGACTTTGATCAATGAAATTGGGAATTATCTTGGTTTCATCTGTATTGGGATTTGTATTGATTCATCACTGGTTTAAGATTTGTCGATAATTTTACAGGGTTTCGAATATAAGTCGAAAGTGATTTAATTCGAAGCTTTTGTTTGTGGTTTCCGCTACGTTAGTTTGGGTATCAGAGCTAAATCAATTCAGTGTTCATCGTTGTACCGAAGCGTCTCATAACTGATCATCATTGTTTCGAGTTGGTTCATCAATTATCAGTGTTTCCGAAGTTGTTCATCATGTTGAAGTGGTGCATAATTCGACAATAAATCCAGATTTGGATCATTGTGTTCTATTATTTCAAGGATCGGATTTTGTTGTCATTGCGAGAAGATCAAAGATTGTATTCATAGTTTCAGGTTAAATCATAGTGGTATATCGTTTCGAAGCTTGAAGGGTAATTGTTCTCACGTTGTTTTAAAGTTTAATCCACAAACAAAGTTCGAGAATTTTCTATCATTTCGAGTTGAAGAATGCCGCTGAGACGAGCAAATAGAAATTGAAATGTTGAAGATGTATATGGGCAGGAAGATGTAACTAAGATAGAGGAACGTCTTAATGCTAGAATTGATGATGGTATTGGACGTTTGGAGAGAATGATTTTGGACATGAATCGGAATCTAAGATATAGAACTCCACCTGTATCGGAGAATATGTTTGGTAAGGATGAAGATCATGGAAGTTATCAATCTCAACATCGAGAAGATATGAGATCGCAAATCCAAACTCAAGTAATGGATAAGAGATGAAAATTGGGTATGAGAACAAAAATTCCAGAATTCAAGGCTGGTATGCAAGCAAAAGAATTTTTGGATTGGATTTCCACCGTCGAAGGTATTTCAGGTATGATGGAATCCTAGAAGAGCATCGAATTTTGATTGGTTGCTACAAGATTGAGGGGGTAGAGCTACTGCATGGTGGCATCAACTAAATTGACTCGAGTGAGGATGGAAATCTTAAAGTGGTTACGTGGGAGAAAATGAATAAGTTAATAAGCGCTACGTTTTTTCCTTATAATTACCTATCCCTAATGTAACAACAATTGCAAAATTTAAGGCAAAGAACTCGTTCACTTGATGATTATATGGAAGATTTTTTTCAAATAATTGCCTGTAATGATCACTACACCAGAAAAGTTTTTTTTGTCACGGCTTCGGGCCGTGGCAAAACGATTTTGCCATGGCTTTGGACCGTGGCATAATGACCTGTGGCAAAATTTCTGCCACGGCTGTGAGCCGTGGCAAAATAAGAATTAGCCACGGTTCATGGCCATGACAAAATGAGAATTAACCACGGCTATAAGCCGTGGCAAATTAAATGTGCATTTTAAAAAAAATTGCATGGCACAATAATCATGTTAGTAATTCAAATTCCGAATGAAAACAATACAAAGTTTGAAAATGCATAGACCAAGGATGAATCATCTTTCCTTGTCAAAACCATTCTTATCTAGAATGATGATCACAATATTTGGATATTTTCTATAGTACAATGAGCTTTTATTCAAAAACACTATTTAATATTACATTGTGTTCCCTAAATTTGAGTTCAACCTAAGGAAAACTGATTTGCTAAACCTGAACTCTCTTACATTTAACAAGGAATAATTGCATGTGTCAGAAATATCCCTTATAGCTTTTTCCCATGCTTCCTGCATTGAATTTTAGAAAATGTTTAGTGTATACAAAAATGCTTTACCATGTCAATTTCATAAAACTTTTTTACTTAAAGAAATAAAATATTTAAAGAGACATTGGTGAACCATAAACAAAAGGCAATGTATTTATTATGATGGCAACAGTATAACGGCACACAATTTTGATCAGGTTTCATTTTGAATAAAGTGATTTTGCAGTTTGTATCATATCGTACCTTGTGTTCTTCATATCCTGCTTGCATTGCATCTTCTAATGCAGAAAGACCTGCTTGAACCTACAAGAAAAAAAAAAAAATTGAAAAGAAGAAAAAAGATGAAGAAAAAAACAACACCACAGGTATATTTTGATTTCAACATAATTCACTAAATATATTTTTGAATTTCATTTAAAGTTTTGAACGTAATAGACACCTGATTAAGCTTAGAATAGCAGCACGCGACAATGTAGCTAGCAAAGCCTTTGTACTCTGACTTTGATCCCAGTACGGATTCGAATTTCTCCAGTGCCTCTTCATATTTTCCACTCCTGAGTATTCCAAACAAAACATCAACATATTAAGCTACTTCGATTTCTTTCGAAAAAAGTTATGATGAAACAAAATGTTTGTATGCTACTTATATAGCTTCAGTCCTTCACAGAATCGTTTTCTCTTTGCTGCTTCTGCCACAGTTTTCTCAGATAGTTTTGCGTCTGAAATTCAATCAAGAACAATTTCAGAGCTAATTGTTAACAAAGACATCTGCATAACTGATCATCTTTGCTCTAAAAGTATTTTATTTTATTGTTATAAGCTATAACTTATAAGCATTCATTTAAATACATGCAAGACA
Source organism: Allium sativum (assembly GCA_030737875.1). Lineage (NCBI taxonomy): Eukaryota > Viridiplantae > Streptophyta > Magnoliopsida > Asparagales > Amaryllidaceae > Allium > Allium sativum. Next base: position 13,751,108 of record JASFAX010000033.1, read on the forward strand.
ATATAATAGAAACTCACTTACAATCGTAACATAATTTTTTAATGAAAAAGCTAAAGCTTATATGATACCTGAATTTCTCGCAAAGTACAGCTGATTACACCAGAATTTCTTTCAGTCCTTATATTCTCCTTTTCAGTAAGCTCGCATTCATCAATCGGCTTTCCTGCAATTTGATGACAATGAATGATAACATTTTTGGAATAACAAGAAATGTGGTTGTAAACAATGTTCTATATAATGAACCAGTGGACATGTAGGATAATCTCACCAAATCTCCTCTGCATTTTCATAAGCAGAGGTCCAAATCTTTGTCCAATAGTATACATTTTAATGCAGAGACACTCGACACAGCTACTGTATAATGAACATTAGGCAAAAACTTAAGGATACATACATAATCAAGCTTTAAGCAACATGCATACTGAATCACCGTATGCTGCTTAACATCAACAGAGAAAAGAGGGTGCAACTTAAAAAAAGAAGACCGGAACATAGCACATAACCTGAGCGCTAGATCTAAAACAATACTAGATATAGTGGGAAAACAAGCAGGCACGCATGTAGGTAGAAGACAATCTGAACTACAGCTAAGGGCAACAGTGAAAATGACAACAGTTGGGAAAGCAATAAACTCAACAACTGCATGCATATATTAACGCATCTTAGACCCAAAGTCAGTGCAATTTGTTCTGTCAGATCTACTGTTAACTGAAAGTAGTTGGATCATGCTTATGTAAATGCTAAATGATTATAATTTATTAATTCCACAAGCTTACCCCTGATGTTATCTTCTAGTTGTCACTGGACACGCATCTACTCTGTAAAAATAAACACACAAGGGATGAATTTCACAAAAAAAAAGATATAAAAATATCTAATTTGTGAGTATAATTGTCGGTGAAACCACGAACAATATTAATAATTTGTTGAAGGAAACTAGGAAGCAGTAAAATGCTTACCATCCTCACTTCATTTATATTGCACGGTTCCACTTTTTCTTTATAACATGATAATAATGATAGGATAGTTATACAATCATATGCTTCTCCATTAGCTCCTCATATGCACGTTCTTTTTCTGTCCCTTCAATTAGAAGTCTAGCAGCTCACTCAACTTTATATTTTTACCTCCATCCTCTTTACACGTTTTGACAACATAAAATCTAAGAATACAATACCAATCATACAAACTAGTCTACATCTCATCAAATGGAAAGTGAAATGTATTAGTCTCAGACTGAAATCTCTCGGCAAAGCAGATACAAGTTAATATTCAGCACAACTGAAAACAGGAACTAAAATTAAGATTTTAAGTTCAAAATAAATATACATAGGTTATTATTAACCGAGATAGATTTTTTTTGGCAAATATATCGCACTATTACAATAACTCTCTTAGTTTTTTGCAGTGCATGTATTTGCAACAATGTGATTAGGAACTGCATTAAGCATAATAAAGCATCACACAAAGCATTAAAAAAAAGCACTAAGGATTCAAATAAGTAAGAGTGAAGGCTTTTTTGGCTTTTTTTTGGAAGATAACACGCAAACATTGGCATGTTATTCCCTCCATTTCCCAGTCTATTTTCTTATATACACGTTCATTATGAACTCAACTGAAACCTTTTCTCTTAATTTTTATATTAATTTCACCCATTCGTAAAAGCATAACTATGAGTGCTCTCCTCATGATAGTTTACATATTCTTTAGAAGGCGGCAAAAGCACTTAAAATTCAAATTAAGTGTGACAATAACGTCACCTGATTCATCAAGAGCCTTAGGAATAGAAATCCCCTCACAAGACTCGCCGCAGATCTTTTTATAATCCTTGAAAAAGATCCGATATTTATCCGTCGACCTCGGTTTCATCCTAGTGGTCTCAAATTGTGTCGTTTTCAACACTGTCCTCGCTTCTTTCATTGACAACGAAAGCTCTTCTGTTTAAAACTTCAGGCGTATCCAAGCAATTCAACCGGGTTGGATACTAGTTAAGCAACTGCATACGATTGAGATCTTCCAAGTGAACATGCCTGGAAGTGGCGTTGGCCTCAGGTTGTCGCACCATGTGTCGAATCAGACGAATATTGGAAGCAAACGATTTCGCTTCTTGGATCACTACAACAAAAAATACTTTTCGCAACAGGCCATATCTGTTGCAGTAGACCTATTGCAACAGGCCAGCGCCCGTCTATATAGCCCAAGTTGCAAAAGGTCGGTCCTTTTTCGCAACAGTTTTTGCCCGTTGCAATAAGATGTTGTAGTATACTTTTTTGCAACGGGATTTTGTTGTTGCAAAAGATCCTCTTGCAACGGTATATGCCCGTTGCAATAGATTCATAAATCGTAAAAAAAATATTACAGCTTATATACATTACATATTAAATGTATTCATTTTAGTAATAGTGTATATCGCGAAATGAAAAAACAAATTAAATTTTTATTTTAACAAAGTTTTAATAGTACAAACAATTACAACAAAAATTTCTATAATTTTCATACATCATTCATGTACAATAATTTCTTATCTCACACAACACATTTTTTTCGAATAGAGTATTATCTAATCATATTTCTACTCTATCATACATCACTATAACAAGAGAATAAATATATCAGTTGCAAGTTTATTCTTTGCACAGTCCAAAGAATAAACCAATAGAAGACCATATAGGTCGGATGCACATGCTGATACCAAATTATTCATGTACCTCTTCCAATAACCATCCTCTTCATTTCCAAAATCGAACATCTTTCTGAAGAAAACCTGAAAAATAGATTTTTGAACCTAATTTATGATCTCAAATGCTTAAAACTTTGGTGCTTGAAATACGTTATTTGAACATGTACAATGTTATAATAGTATCTTGAGATAACGATAGAAAAGTAGAAAAGAAAAAATAAAAATAAACCAACATCTAAGAGCAGTTAAGAAATTTAACAAACCTGAGAAGGAAAGAGACGGAGAAGACTAGCACTGTTTCCTCTACACAATGAAAAGAATCCTTCATTTTTAACTATTTGACCAAAACAATCATGGATTCCTTTGTAAGGTTCCAAAAGGCTACCAGATTTGATCAACTTTTCATCATTTTGCATCAGGATCTTCACTCTTTTTAGCAGAGCTGCTGCCGTAATTGAAAGAGCTAAGCAAGCTCCTATGGCTAAAATACTCTTCGGATATACAGCCGGTTAGGTTGCATGAACAAGCGCAATTTTCTGCTCTCTTACTACTGCATCTGCCGCACACAACACTGCCAAAATGAAGTACATTAAGTCAGTCAATCGATAAGGTAAATTGACATGCATGAAGTTGTGATTGTTTACCTGAAAAACTGGTGGTTTCAAAGGGCGATCACAGATATGGCAATTGAAGAATTTAGAGTCTATCCTCACAATCAATTTGTTGCCTTCTTCTACCTTTGTTTCTTTTTCTTCTTCCATGATTTAACTTGTTAATTTCTTTGATGATGGAATCAGGTAGCTGATTATTATTTCCTGCATGCCCATGTTATATATCCGTGTTAGTTCATTTGAGGGTATTGAAAAAGTTAATACCATTGAACTTCTGATTTGATGGACAACTCTTTGAATTACATGTTGTTTCTTTCATGTCCAATTCAAATTTCGGTTCTCCCGATGAATATAATTAAACCCTTACGTGCTAACGCCTTTGGTTATGTCCACTCCAACTATTTTGGGTTTTATGCAAAGCAGCTTTTCTCAATTACCAATTTTTTGAGTCCACTGGCGATCCAGTTTATATGATGAAGAAGCCTTGTCTAAGCATAAATTTGAAAATAGAAAATTTGTATTAAACATTTTTTCAAACAGTTTAAAATATGAAACAGTTTTCTGTATGAAACTTTTAATTACTATCTATATTACAGGTCACATGAAATTTATAATTGCAATATACGTCATTCCAGCGAACTCTACATCAAATAAAAACCTAGAACTGACAACACCTTCTGTGCTCGGTACACATGTATTTAATCCAACAATAACTTGATCATGATACAACAGTTTACAAATGAACTTCGCTGAGGATGTACCTGAAAATTTTCAACTGCGGTCATCATGTTCTTTTAGAAGAGATAAAAAATTGCACTGGAAAGCCATGCCTCTCTGCACCTCAAGAACTGTCAATGGAACATTGGATTCATATGACACCAATATTTCAGTAACACTTAATGCAATTGCTTGTATAAAAAATGAAATAAAAATCATCAATACAACTACTGTGCGCTTACAAATAAACAATGCTCCAACATCTAGACATTGATAAAAGTCAATTAATAACATACAAAACCAAAAAGAGTTGCATGATGATTCTAGGATAATCTATGTAAGTACTAAGAACAATAAGGAAATATACCTGTAAACGCATTTCAGGTTCACTGAACACTCCTATACGCCACAAGTAAAAATTCTGACTTCCTAGCTACACAAGAGCAAGAAAATGACATAATCCAAAAGGTAACTACTTGCTTGAAACTTGACTATTTAAATTGGAAAATTTAGAACTATATTAGCACTTCAATATTGTACTTATCTTCTACCGATCTAAGCTCCAGTAAGTGTGAAAATTTAGAACTACATTAGCACTTCAATACTCCAATAACAGTTGTAATAAGATGTTTTTATTGTAATGGGACACACATAAAATCAAACATAAAGTAAAAAATTTAGGAGCTGGAACTTAAAATGCCAACAAAATCTATGTAGGAAAAAAATGTGCATCTTGTGATGAACAATATGTCATAAACAAATGAGAGTACCGATGCCATTATCAGAGCCGGCTCAAGTATTTTGGATACCCTAGGCCATATACAAATTTGTTGCCTCTAAACACAATTAAAAAAAAACCCAGTGGTAAATGCAATAATACATTAGCTCCAATATAACACTAATACCTTGCAGCCTTGCCTCTGAAATGCTAATGATATATTGAATTGATATGGTAGCTCCAATATGCTAAATGATAATAATAATTAAAAAAATCAAAAAGAAATCTACAAGTTTGTAAATGCAGTGATACATTGAATTGATACCTTAAATGCAGTTTTTCCATTAGCCCCGTCAAGTTTATGTATTTGCTTTGAAGTCTTAAGTCTACAATGGAAGTTAGCAATATAATATTAGATGTAAAACGATCAAAAAGTAAAATAATAGTAAACATCGACATTACCTTTCATTACACTATTGCTGCAGAAAACAATAAGAAATAGACCCGACATTGGTGGCCTTGTTCTTGACAGTGGTTGTAGGCATAGAAATGCGACCTTGTATGTATTTAGCACTTCGCTTTCGTTATGCCATCCTCAAATCGTTATGCCATCCTCCTATAGTTTTGGATCCACCAAATCTATCACACTAGACTTCTCATAAAGCCTCCAGGCCTGCATGACAAATACTTATTTCAGTCATGTTATATTAACTGTAACAGAGTAGGAATTCAGAACGTTTTGTGCAAATTAGTCACATTAAACATTGTTTAAATTGTATACGCCCCCGAAACAGATTCCTTATTAAGCGTAAGCTAAAACATACATGTTCTGGAAGATACTGCATTTCAACCGGCAACGAAAGATCTGTGTTCTCCCTAGAGCTTATGATCTCAAGCAAAAGAAAACAAAAACTGTATATGCCTGCTTTTTTTGAAAGTTCACCTCTGATTGCATACTCTGGCTGGAAAGCAGTAAATGTAGATAAAAAAAGTTGCCCCAGAAAGCAAGCTAGAGGAAACTGGAAAACTGAAGCTGTCATCACTTGGCAAAAAAACAAGGCTGCAAAGCAGTAAATCGTAGATTAAAAAATTGCACCGGAAAGCAAGTTAGAGGAAACTGGGAAAATGAAGCTGCCATCAGTTAAACTCCACACAAACCAGTTGGAAGTAGCGCACACAATCAACTGAGCTGCAGTGTCATTTCGAAAGTTTTGCTAATTACTGATATTTATACAAAGCTTCTATTCATATTTACTCAATCAGGATCGGATCATCTGTCTTTTAGTAACATATGGAAGCAGGCGAACCAAGCTCTTAGATAATTAGCAGATATACATAGATGGAATCAAGCAACCATGTTTACTACAAATAAGCAGGTTGACCGTATGGTAATAAATGATATATTTCATCAAGACTTGCTACCAGAAACTGGAGAGGCTAAAAATCAAACCGAACCCATTACAATTAATAATACTCGATTGTATGATTCTTGGCAGATTAAGGGCAAAACTGATTTTAATTTTGCTGCAGTAAGGAGGGACTCAATTCATTTTAAACACGCAAAGAATGACTAGTATCAATTGATATGGTACAATCAAAATGTCGATGGGGGCATATAGAGCTGTGAATCAAAGATTATCTACAATGGATAAATTGTCAAGTTAAGGAGTCCAACTAGACTGCCTATGTCTGCTGTATAAGACATCAACAAAATCTAACCATAACCTTTTTTTAGTTGCTCCTACAGTAGATATTTACTTTCTTACTTGCACCTTAAATTAAGAATCAGAGGCTCTACGGCTTCCTCTTTGCTTCAGTTGTTCGTACAAGCTTTCAGATCGAAGATAACCATGAGAAATATGGCTTGAATTGCTTTCGTAATGGTGATTTATCATATATGAAGGGAACGAAACAGGAAAATATTTGAGAAGAGGGAAAGTTCGAGCTTTACAAAATTTTGAAAAAGAGATAATAGCGATTCTTATCGATACTTTTAGCGTTACAAAATATTTGAGAAGAGGTAATTCGATGTGTGGTTATCCTATAATTGTGGCTGGGGTGGAATTTTGATTACAAATTAACCGACTTTAAACCAAAGAAGTTGCTGTCGCTCAAAATCCTAGAAAAACTGAAAATAAATTCGGAATATACGACAGTAAAACCAAATCGCTGGAATCCGTAAATCAATTTTTGCCTCAACGAAATACGTGAATCTCTTTAGCTAATTACCAATAATTTTGCACAATAATTTCAAATATACACTCATGCCAAACTTTAATTTTGCAGTCTTAAATCGCCAAAAAATATCATTTCCATGAATTTACCTGATGCTTCTATCCATGTTTCTAATTGCTCCAATTTGATGCTCCGATTTTACACCAGGATTCTACAGCATTGTCGTTGCTAGACGTATTGGCTGGGTTGGGATAATAGAGAATGATGAATATTGGCTTCCGGATTTAGAAGCGAACAATTTCGTTTGCTGAAAATAAAGTTCGGTGGTGATTGAAATTTTAAGAGCGGGCTTTAAAATTTAAGATTTCAGCGCTATGAATCCTTCAAGAAATCACCGGATGTGGACATTGATAGCAATTGAGAACAAATTTGGGATTTTAGGGTTTAAAGAAGAAATGGGAACGGGAAAAGTCTAGAAAAGAGGCGGCAGAGAAGAATGATAGCGGCAAAATTTAGAAAGGTGGAGCCAGGCTGATGGAGCCAAAATTGTAACGTTGGAGCCAAATTTCGAAGAACTGAGCCAGATTTTGAAGGGTGGACGCCTGTATATTCAGTTAAAACCGAAATAAAATCATTATATCAACGATGATGTCATGGAAATATTATTTGGACGAATATTAAAACATAGTATTTAGATTTTATTACCTTGAAATTATTTCAAGGTTTTCAAATTAAATCTTATGAAATATTAAACATTTAATAAAAATTTAATTTTTACTTTTCATTTCTAAGTTCTATCAAAATTACTTTTCAAACTTTAATTATATATTGAATGACATATATAAATTTATTTTGTAAAGTTTAAAAAATTTATATTTTTTGGGAATATTAGCTATTAAATATAACTAGTATTTATAATTATTAAATATTAATAATAAATGCCACTTTATAACTATTAAAAATTAATTATTAGTCATTAATTGTTAAAAGTAAATATTGATTATTACTTGTTTACTATTTAATAATGATTACTAAGTTGTATTGCTAAATAAGGTATTTTTAAAATTTAATCAATTATCGTTTATTTATTAATTATAAATTATTTATTTAATATTTTAACATATTCATAATTTAAATTAATTACTAGTTATTATCCATTAGTTTTTTATTATTAAATTATTATTATTTAATAATTATTTATTTATTTTATTAATTTTTAAATGTTAATTATAATTGTTTGTTAATCAGTAATTATTATTATTTGATTATCAGTAATAAATATCACTTTATAATACATAAAATTTATTATTAAATATTGATCTTAATCATTATATAATTACTAGTAGTTAATCATTTAATAGTAACTATTTAAAATTAATTAGTAGAAGCTAATCATTTAAAGCTTATATTAATTTTTAATAGTATGTTTTTCGCAACTGGCTTTACCAGTTGTAAAAAACACAGTTATTGCAAGTGGCGAAAACAGTTGTTAAAGATATTTATTCGCAACTGGCTTGGAAGCGCAGTTGCAAATAATATGTTTGTTGCAACTGTTATACAAGTGCAGTTGCTAAAAGTATGTTTTTGCAACAGAAAAAAGAAGGACTGTTGCTAAATCTCATCTATTGCAACTGCTATAGTAGGTCTGTTGCTAAATATTATTTACTGCAACTGGCATTTGTCGCCTGTTGCAAATAGTTAGTTGCAATAGGGTATTTTTCTTGTAGTGGATGAACCTGTGAGCTAGGCTTTAGTATGACAAACCTTCCATTAAGATAAGAACAAAAAATTAATACACATATATAATGCATGAAATTTAAGTGGCTAATAAAGAAACATGATTACCAGTACAAAGCAATTGGCTGCAGCGATCATTAGAACTGTAAGAAAAACTGTACTGAGCTTTAGTACAGAATGTAAATTTCATGTGCTAAGAAGAAGGCAAACAATAAGTGAAATCCCTAAGAGAAATGTAATGTCATTTAATTTTTTTGGAAATTTATTAAATTCCATAGTATGAAAAAAGGAAAATGTTCCGCCTTGAATTCCGGAAATGAACCCCTTTGTTTTCTTTCTATTTCGGTTATATTACCTGAGCGCTTTTGGGTATTCTAGCGAAGTACATGAAAAAAAGGTGTTGAATAGCTTACTGGAAGTGTCCATGTTGGCTTTTAGGAGTACAAGGACATGACATAAACAGCCAGGTTCTCAGCTCAGCTATCAAATTTTATCACAAATTGGAAAGTAAAAAAACTTACAAGGGAAGCAAATTAGATTATCTAATTTTCTTGCATTCCCTAATTGTCAATCAAAAGAAGAGAAATACTTTAATTACCATTTTTCATTTCTTACCAATTACCTTTTTTCACTCATTAGCTAGTTATTGTGAATTTTTTATCGTGATAAAATTTAAAGATATTCTAGTGTTCTTAACCATATTAAAAAAACTTAGGTCTAAGAAAAGGTATATTCACAGGCAATGCTGCTAAAGAAACATAAGGTTCAAAAAGGATTAGGTATAAACTAGGTTTGCAAATACCAACTAAGCTAACAAACTATGTTCACATTTTTTTTGAAATCTTTGCTAACAACAATTTTGGTTTTCATTGTGGCAGCAACAACTATTAACTCAAGGCTATTTTTTGTTACTGACATTTCGATGTTCTTGGCTATTCACCATAAACAAATTTGCATGCCAAACTCCTATATCTTAGCCTATCAGTGTACGAATTGCTTTCCACAATTTTTTTACAACTCAGACTTCCTTTATATGACTTAACACCTAAACACAAAATAAATAAATCGTCTGATTTGATATTATCTATTGTTCTGACTGAAAGCAGCAAGTGTTAAACACTAAGAAAACGGTGATTTTACATCATCCTTGTTTATCTTCATATTTCAGGTATTATGCCTAAATTAAGCTGTACACCTTCTTGTTCCTCTTAAGAGCACCACTGCATTCAGGAACTAAATTTTACATCAAGTTATTTGTAAAGGCCTAAATTCAGTATTCACGTAAGGACAACGGATAGAAGTAGAAACAAGACTACAGAAAGGCCAAGATAAGATTTAAGTAGGTGACTAGTTGATTGCACAGAAAGCAGCAAGTCTAAGACAATTATATGGAGTAGCACGTATTAAAGTGCATGTAAGAGAATCAACTCAAACAGACAACATAACGGTATTATCCGACAACAAGAAGCACGAACTAAATATCATTGATATACTAGTGTATACATGAAGCAAATGTAAAGTGTATACGTTACTATGCAGTTTATGCCCCGATATTACCCCGCAATATCCCCGCTATATCGTGTAGCGGATTTCTACCGCCATATTATTTTCAAATAGACTCTGAAATAGCCTCTCCGCTTTAAGCATCACTATATTCCGATATTCTCAATATATCCCATTATTTCGGCTATATTCCGCTATTTCCGCTATAACTTCTATAAAAGAAATGAATTTAAAAATGACATTTATACATTATAAAATTTATGAATTTAACTTTTTAATTAAAAAAAATATATTTTTCAAAATATAAAATACTACAATATTCAATTAAATACAATCAAGCTAAACAAAAGTTTACATTTATTTACATATATTTGCTTATGCTTTTATTTAAAATTAAGAATGCACTAATTATAATCAAGTTAAATGTTAATTTTCCAGTTATTTATCATTTGTATATTTGTAAAAGCATTAAATTCGAGTTTTATATGCTATTTTAGACTCATCCGCTATATCTTGCTATTTCCTCGATATATCCCCGGTACAACTTTTCGCCCCTCTGCCGCATTAGATTCGCTGAGCGCTTTAACTGCACAGGTACGTTAAGCATAAACCAACATACCTTTTATATAATCTATGAATGTAGTTGTTCCTTTTCATTCAAGAAAATGGATTATTCCTATGTTAATCCAATAAATCAATTTCATTCACAACTGTTCCAATATTTTATTATCAACTGGTAGAGTAATATAATTCCCGGTTCATAATAAACTCTTGCTACTCATAGTATCAACTTTGATTGAAAAACTAAGAAAACCAAATTCCTACTTTGTTCTATAGAAGAAACAATAGCATAAACTAAAAGATTGTACAGGTAAATACAGAAGGATGACCCTAACCATATGGGTAATTTAATCAAAATTACTATTTTTAGTTGCGATATTAGTAAACACATTTTACGGTGCCTCTAGCATTTCGCAAAAGTGACATGCATTGCTTTTGTGCGGCTGCTATGCACCTAAATTGAACCACCGGGTCAAGACTTCAGGCTAATCAATTAGGTGATTATATAGGATATTTTACATTTATCACTTTGCATTTTCTGCGGGGCCTTAGCTATACAGTAAACTTTAGTTTCCTTGCTACTAGCTCTGGCAACACATTCACCAAACAAAATCTAGTTAATTTCCTAGATTTCCCAGAAAAACTTTATGTTTCACACAAATGCCAAGCCAACGCCTTCATTTTCAACACTTCTTCCTAACTGTTACAGCAGGATTTCTTCATATTCCCATCATATCCTTGCTTCTCCTTTAATTTAGCACCACCTTCTATGTTTCCATTTATTAAATCAATGGCAAGGTCCATCAACATAAATTACAAACACATATTACACAAGCCAACCTCATAATTCCCAGTTTTCATATACTAGACATCTCCAGTGGTACTATAAATATATTTTTAACACTAAGCGATGACACCCCCTGAAGCAATCTCGCCTACTTTTTATGGTTTTTCTTATCCAAAAATTTATAACGATATTGACAACTATTATTGTAACAAACTAAAGTATCTAAAAATAAATAATAAAAATTATTTCAACAGATCTAATAAAGGTGGACCTATTACTGACAAGAAGCTAGAGACTGTCAGTTTGCTATCATTGAATGACTTTGTGGACTAGATGAATAAAGGTGGTGAGATATATTTGCTTGTGGGATTCGATTCGATAGAGATTTTTGAAGTTCCCAGACCAATGAAGCCACTGTTGTGTGAATTCGAAGATGTATATCCGAAAGAGCTACAAAATGGTCTACCGCCACTACGAGATATCCAACATCAGATTGACTTGGAACCAGGTGCTATCTTACCTCATATGCCGCATTATCAAATGAGTCCTAAGGAGCATGAAGAGTTGCGATGACAAGTGGAGGATTTGTTAAGTTAAGGTCGTGTTCGTGAAAGCCTTAGTCCTTGTGTTGTGCCTGTATTGTTAGTTCCAAAATAGGATGGTTCACGAAGGATGTGCATCGACAACTGAACTCTTAACAAGTTTACAGTGAGATACCGCTTCCTATTCCATGACTTGATAATTTACTGGTTCAGATAAGTGGGTCAGTTATTTTCTCAAAGATTGATTTGAAGAGTGGATATCATCAAATCATAATTAGGCCAGGTGATGAGTGGAAAACTGCTTTCAAGACCAGAGAAAGGTTGTATGAATGGCTTGGTATGCCCATCGGGTTGTCAAATACGAGTACTTCCATGAGGGTGGTGAATCAGATTTTCAAGCCTTATATTGGGAAATTTATGGTTGTTTGCTTCGATGACATTCTCATCTACAGTGCTAGTCGAGTGAGCATCTACAACACTTGCGTGCAGTTATGATCATCTTACGACAAGAACAATTTTATGTCGCCATAAAGAAATGTACTTTCATGACCCCGAGTATTACAAAATTGACCGGACTAAAGTTACGGCAATCAGAGATTGGCCATAGCAAAAGACTATTACAGAAGTTCGTAGTTTTCATGGTTTGATGTCTTTATACAGGCGATTCATTCCACATTTCAACAACATTATGGCTCCAGTGACAGATTGTATGAAAGGAAAACAGTTTGTTTGGACTAAGAAGGCAGAGCATGCTTTTGAGCATATTAAGAGTCTGTTGACTCCCACACCAATTTTAGTATTACAAGATTTCCATCAACCATTCGAACTTCATGCTGATGCTTCAAAGGTTGTGACTGGAGAAGTGTTGAATCAAAATGGAAGGCATATTGCTTATTTCAGTGCAAAATTGTTAGGAGCGAAGATAAGATACAATACCTGTAATGTTGAATTTTATGTTGTGGTTCAAGCTATCAAGCATTGGAGACATTATCTTTTTCATAAGGAGTTCGTTTTGTACACGGATCATTAAGCATTGAAACATCTCCAGAGTCAAGACAAAGTGGCTGCTAGATATGCGTCGTGGATTGCATATCTGCAGCAGTTCACGTTTGTGGTGAATTATAAGGCATGAGTGTCAAGTAGAGTGGCTGACGCATTAAGATAGAGGAGCAATCTTTTGACCACAATGAGAGTTGAAGTAATAGGATTTGACTTGCTTTCAGAATTTTTGGCTATTTAATCTTATTTTTCAAAGATTTTGGAAATGGTTAAGAAATGTGAAACGATAGATTTTTCTGTAATGGAAGGTTTTCTATTCAAAGGAAAATCAATTGAGCATTCTAGACTATAGTCTTCGAATGAAGATAATCGAAGAGCTTTACGGTGAAGTTCATGTTGGTAGAGACCGTACACTATAGTTGATCATAGATTCCTATTTTTGGCCATCAATGCGAAAGGAAGCTGAAAAGTTTGTGTAAAGGTGTCACATTTGTCAAGTGTCCAAGGGGGCGACAACAAATGCTAGATTGTACATGCCATTGCTAGTTCCTTCTCGACCATGCATGGGTTGATGTGAGCATGAATTACGTTTTGGGTTTGCCAAGAACACAACGAGGCAACGATTCCATTTAAGTTGTCGTTGGTCGATTTTCGAAGATGGTTCATTTCAATGCTTGCAAAAAAATAGCAGATGCAATGAATGTGGCTCAACTAAACTTTCGAGAAGTATATCGACTTCATGGATTACCAGATTCAATTGTTTCAGATCGTGATACTCGGTTTTTGGGTCATTTCTGGCTGAATTAGCGGAAGATGGTGGGTACAGATTTAAATTTTAGTAGCGCATATCATCTACAAACAGATGGACAAACCGAGGTGGTGAACATCGTTAGGGAATTTGCTGAGAAGTCTTGTTAATAACAACTTGAAAAACTGGGATTTGCAATTGTGACAAGATGAATTTGCACATAATCATGTTGTTAATTGCAGTAATGGATTCAGTCCTTCCAAGACTGTGTACTAAGTGGTACCAAAGGGGACTTTGGATTTAACTCCATTACGACGACAAGGTGAATTGCAAGGAAAAGCCATTGACCTTGTCTCGAATTTACAGGAGCTCCATCATACGGTATAAGAACGGTTTGTTGAGGAAAATCACAAGTAGAAGCAAGCTGCAAACTCAAAGCATCGGCCTATTGAGTTTTGGGAAGGTGATGCCATGTTGACAAAAGACTGATTTCCTACTGGCACATACAACAAATTGGCTTCCAGAAAAGTTGGTCCTTCGGAAATTATTGAGAAAATCAACCCAAATGGTTATCGATTGAGACTATCAAGTAATATTCGCAAAGCTGATGTTTACAAAGTTAAACATTTAATATCGTACTACGATAATGATTTGGTGGAGACTGCTTTGAATTAGAGGATGAATACTTTTGAGCCAGGGGAGGATGATGTATCATAGGAATGTATGATTTTGGTGAATAGTCGTTTCGACACTAACAATCCTAGTTTCGGTACCGATTGAAGTAGTTTTGGCATTACTTAAGCTTTTATGTTGATTCCCTGTTTGGCTCAGTGGGTATCAGCATCACAGTATCAGACTTCTTTTATCTCGGTTTCAGTATCGAAGTCATATATTGTGTAGGTTTCTACTTTCGACACCAGTTTAAAGGGGATTTTCTCTCGGCTTCGGTTCCATAGTTCCGGGTTAACTCTTTTAGTTTGTATCGATGCCGCGTACTTTTATTTATGTGTTGTTGTTTGTTGTTTTAGTGTCGGCATCGAACTGTTTTTATTCTATTTTCGATATCGTCTTATTGGTGTTGTAGTGTCGGTGTCGGCCCCGTCTTCTAAGCCCATAAATAGGCCACTTGTGAATTTTGTAATAGTTAGTTCATTTTGTAATCAAAACTTGGCATCACCATTGTTAGGAGCTTGTTTCTCCTTCCCCATTTTCGGTATTCATTTGCGAATCAACGACTTGGAAGATCATCTTTTCAACATTGGCGGATCAACGGAGAGTTGGTGATCACATTTCCGGCATCTTTGGATCAACGGAAATTGTGTTTTCTGTCCATCTCGAATTCATTGAGATCTTCAGAATTGAGTACCTTTCCGGTATTGATTTCGATCAACGGAATTAAGAATTATCTTGGTTTCATATGTATTAGGATTTTTATCGATTAATCAGTGATTTGAGATTTATCGAGAATTTTACAAGGTTTTGAATATAATTCGAAAGTGATATAATTCGAAGCTTTTGTTTGTGGTTTCCGCGACGTCAGAAATGATAGTTTAATATAACATTTAAATTAGAAAGTCCACCGCTGTGTTTAAAATTATCAAATGAAAGTTTAATATAGCATTTTTGTTATGAAGTTTGATAACAAGATTACAATGTGTAAAATGATATTTAATATAGCATTTTAACTAAAGAGTCTACTTGCATGTTTTTGTATACAAAATGATAATTTAATATAGCATTTGAGTAATGAAATCCAATCCTATGTTTAAAACATGCAAAATGATAGTTTAATAAATCATTTACTTATTAACTATAATGTAAAAAATACAGAATGCAAATTCATCTGAACATTAAATCTAATTAGAATCCAAACCTCAGTGGGTACGTATGGGATGGAAAGAACGTCTAGACTCAAACCTAAGCGGGTACTTGTGGGATGTAAAGAACATTCAGATTCAAACTTTATCAGGTACCCTTGGAAACCAATCTATGTCCAAAATATATTGTTTACCCGAGAAAACTAAAAATGCAAAAGACATACGAACTCAAACCTAAGCGGGTACTTATAGGATGTGAAGGACGACCGGATTCAAATCTAAGCAGTTACCTTTGGAAACCAATCTATACCCTAAATATATTGGTTAATCGAGGAAATTAAAAAATGCAAAGGACGTCCTGACTCAAACCTAAGCGGGTACTTATGGGATTTAAAGGATGACCGATCCCAAACCTAAGCGGGTACTTATGGGATGTAATGTAAAGGACGGTAGGATTCAAACCTAAGAGGGTACCTTTGGAAACCAATATATACCCACAATATATTGTTTAACCGAACAAACTAAACAATGCAAAGGACATACAGACTCAAACCTAAGCACTACAAGAAAAAATGCTAATTTTGTATGTAGATTAGCGATGCCATAATGACTCAGCGTTGCTAAATTAAACTTAGTTAATAAAGCATCCCTAAGACGGCACATAGGAGTCTTTAATAAGCTCTTCCATGACTTAAATTATATTTGTTTCATACTTTATTGGTTAAATATTTAAGCTTTGCATGTATGTGATTGTTTATGATTATATATATTGACTTTATAGTATGTTTGGCACAAATAGTCTGATTTTATACGATAATTCTATTTGTTTGCTACTGTAATTAGGTAACCGATGAATTTTTACTTTAGAACGTTGGCGTTGCAATGGTGTTATCGAAATTTAGTGATGCCATCGCGGCACTGGTTTTTTTTTATAAACATGTGTAAGCAAGGTATTGCAAACGTCTTTAATGACGTCATAGCAACACCAAATGTGATTAGAAAAATGGACATCATCAAATTGTTTGGCGTCCCTAAGGCATCATAAGACTGGCATCGTTATGGCGTCGTTGATGTTTAGTGATGCCATAGCGACACCAAATATGATTAGAAAAATGGACATCATTAAATTGTTTGACATCGCTAAGGTATCATAAGACTGGCATTGCTACGGCGTCGTTGATGTTTAGTGAAGTCGTAGCGATGACAGTTCTGTGACGACTTAGTGACACCGTACAGTTTAGTGACGCCCAATTTTTTGACCCGCATTTGGCGTTAATATGACATAGCTAAAATTTTTTAATGATGCCATAAAGTCGCTAAATGCTCGTCAGGAAATCACATATTTGTAGCAGTGAAGTGGATACTTATGGGATGTAAAGGATGTCTGGACTCAAACATAAACGGGTACTTGTAGGATGTAAAGGACAACTGGATTCAGACCAAAGCGGGTACCTTATGGGATGTAAATGGAGAAGTTCAATATCAAGATTACAATGTGTAAAATGATATTTAATATAGCATTTTAACCAAAAGGATGTCAAGACTATAACATGCAAAATAATTATTGTATATAACAATCTTACTTTGAAATCCACTAGCATGATTAAAAAAATGTAAAATGATAATATAATCTAGAATTTTTGTACAAGATCTAGTACAGTGTTCATGATATATAAAATTTAGTTTCATATGTCATTTTAATTATGAAATCCACTTCAATATTTATAACATTAAAAATGATAGATTAATGTAGCATTTTTTAAAAAGTCTACTAACATGTTTATGATATTTGAAGTGATAGTCTCTTGTGGCATTTTAGCATAATACAAAAACTTGATGTTCAATCTTTGTACTGTGAAAATCATAAACATATATTGTTGAGTACTTAGATGCCAAAAATATTTAGTATACATGTAAATTTAAACATATTTACAAATGATACAAATAAGTAACAAATGATACAAATAAGTAACTGTTAAAATGAAATTGTATATACATCTAGCATTACACTTTAGCAAATTCAACAACCTAGAACTTACCAAAATACATTTAACATAAAATACGACGACAGACTAAATTACATATATACTAGACTAAATTTTATAATATGCACAGAATGATAGTTTCATTTATCATTATTCTGGGCAGAAACAAAAACCAATTGAAAAAACTTAAAGCAGCAATATTTCTTATTCTCAAAATAACAAAGCACAAGCAAAACGGAAAACTCGGTTGATTTGAAAGAAGATGCACGATTTGAGATCGATCAACATAAAATACAATCAACATAAATGCTAAATTTAAGAAACTAAAATGCACATATAATACAACAACATAAAAACAATCAACATAAAATACAACATCATCTCTTGTTCTTAGCATAAAATATAACAAGCTAAACTGCACATATATTTGACTAAATTTCATAGTACACACAGAAATGGTAGTTTAATATATCATTATTCCGGACAGAAACTAAAATCAATCCAAAAAACCACAACAACAAACTTTTTTTTTTTCAAAATCACAATGCACAAGTAGAACGAAAAACTTGATTGGTCTGGTAGAAGAAGCACAGTTTGAGATTGATCGATCAAATTTGCCATAACCTCATCTTGATTTGACAGGAAACGCTCGACTTGAGATCGATTAAAGATTGAATGCATCGGCTTTAGATTGAAAACGCATGATTTGAGGTTTGAGATCGATTTTTTTTATTGGCATGATTGAGGATGGCGACTAAAGAAGAACACACACGAATAAATTTTCTATAAAAAAAATTCCTTCAGCCAAAGTTAAAATATGCGCGTCCTGCCTATGAAAAAATAATAAGCGAATCCTTCAGACTAAAAAATGCGACATGTTCTTCCTTCAACGGATTTTCCTATACATACATATTATATTAAGAAGATTAAACATAATTTAAATAACGAGCTTCTTTTTAGCTATAAATAGTATTAGAATTGAAAAAAAAATCAAACAAATATTAGTTTAAAATATATCATCATATTTGTGAATATTTAATTAAGAAAGGTGAGAAACATGAAAATAAGTATAACAAGTAAACAAAGAAACTCTTGACTTCTTGTTTAGAATTTGAAAAACATGTTTGTTAAAGACACTAAAGATGGTTATATGGAGTCTAACATATATATATATATATATATATATATATATATATATATATATATATATATATATATATATCTTTGAAAACAGCAGATCAAATTCGAAATGATATTTGCAGGTTTGCCATCCTACATATTTAGTTTTCAAACCAAATAATATATGTACATCATATAACTTATATTCGCAACTAAGATTTACATACTGGATAAATTTGCAGTTATATTTGAAACTATTTAAACTTGTTGCATTACCGTTGCTGGATCACCCTTTATACTGCGAACTTCACTGTCATTAGAGGCGGTTATATTTTTTATCATGACTGTTCTAAAAAAACATTATAGGTGCACCTATGTTTTTTTGATTTCATTTTTTTTGCTAAATATCACTCACACATCTGTAGCCATAAACTTAAAGTCCATATGAAACTATTGGAATTGTATCCTATTGCTACAAGCATAAGAGTTTAGTGACATACGACTAGTTTTTTTTTATGGAAATAGTAACCCTCTCCCTGCTTCACTAAGGGTCAGGGACGTAACTACTCTTAACATAGGGTGGGCAGTTGCCCAGGGCAAAATGAGAAAACGCATCAAATATTTCCTAGATGAGAATATACAGATCTTAAAAAAAATACCGAGCTATCAGCGGCATCTTCAAACAAAAAAAACGCGGACAGATTCTTCTTCTCATCTTCTTGAATCACGAATCATGGCATCGCTTCTTCATTTAATTCCGCTTCTTCTTCGTTCAATTCTGAAATCACGATTCACGGCATCGACTTCTCAGTTCTTCTAAAATCATCGAATTAGGAAATCGAGGTGAGCTAACTACTATCATCTTCTTTTTTTGATTTGAAACAAGAAATTGTGTTTAATTAGGTCATGTATGTTACCGTAAATTAGGGATTTTGTTTTGGTAACCCGATTATGAAAATTGATATCCTGATTTCCTGATATAAAACTTGTTTTACTTTGAAGCTATGTCTAAAAGAAAAACACAAAATTTGTTCTCATTCTACTCAAAAAAATCAGATGTTAGTGGAACATTTATCTTCAACTCCTTTAAATTTGGACTTAGATAACTTGGATGCAACAAATGAACTACATCATCCTAATAAAGTTCAAAAAATTGAGGATATTGTGAAGCAGGATCCCAGATTATGTCAAGCTATATGGACGTATGATCATAAAGAACATGATGACATTCGTCGCCGTTATATTACAATGGGTCCTTGTCAACCTGATTTGAAAGAGAAATTCAAAAAAATGAAGATGGTCGGCGTATGCGATTTGAATGGTTTAAAAATCGTAAATGGCTTGAATATTCTGAAACAACCGGTAAAGCTTATTGTTCCCCTTGCTTTCTCTTTGACAAAAATATTTTTCAACACCACAAAAAGATACATGGATTTCTGGCGGATTTAATAGTTGGAAAAGAATTGGCGGTAAAGAATGTGGTTTCAAAACACATGAAGGAGGTCCAAATTCACTACATTCTTATAATGTAATCTTATTGGATTGTTTGAGTAATCCTTCACAAAATATTGAGAAGCGATTAATTTTACAATCCGAAGTTGAAATTAAAAAAAAAAAAATCGACTGCGGATCATACTTCGGTGAAAGTTGTCTTATGGTTAGCATGTCAAGGTTGTACTCTAAGAGGAAATGATGAATCAATTGATTCATTTAATCGTGGGAATTTTCTTGAATTAATTAAGTATTCGGCTTCACTTTCACCAGAAGATGAAGAAGTGACATTGCATAATGCTCCTGGAAACGCATCATACATTTGGTCAAAGATTCAAAATGATATTATGGAAATCATTGGTGGTTTGGTTAGAAGAAAAATCTATGAAGAAATCGGTAATCTAAATTTTACATTCTTGTCGACGAGTCACAAGATGAATCAAATGTTGAGCTAATGGCGATAGTTATTAGATTTGTCGATGATGAAGGTTGTATACGTGAGCGGTTCTTCGATGTTGTTGGCGTTGAAGATACCACTGCACAAACTTTGAAAAACGCTTGCTCAAATGTGTTAGATTAAAATGGATTGCTTGTCCAAAATATGCGAGGTCAAGGTATCATGGTGCAAGTAACATGATGGGTGCTTGGGGTGGTCTACAAGCCCTATTTTTTAAAGAATGCCCATATGCATATTATGTACATTGCTTTGCTCATCGTTTGCAGCTTGCACTAGTTGGAGCTTCTAGTGAACTATGTGATATAGAGTTATTCTTTCAAATGTTGAATTGTATTGTGAACTTAGTAAGTTCGTCTCCTAAACGAAATCAACAACTAAGAGCCGCTATAAGAAAAGAAGTCAAAGATATGATGTCAAGTGGAACATCACATAAAGGTATGAGTGCAAATAAAAAAAACTACTTTACGTAGACCCAGCTCTACTCGTTGGAGTTCACATTGCTCTTCGGCTTGTAGCTTGCTTAACTTGTATAAACCTGTGCATGAAGTTCTCGAAATTATAAAAAAAGAAGGTTTAAATAGAAAAATGCATGCTGAAGCAAATGGTGCTTTACTTGCGATGAATGCTTTTAATTTTGTCTTCATATTGCACTTGATGATTGAAGTAATGGGAATTACTGAAGTTCTTTGTCAAGCATTTCAAAAAAATCTCAAGACAACTTGAATGGAGTTCACTCACTTTCGATCACAAAGACTCTTCTTTACAAAATGAAAAATGATGATAAATGGCAAATGCTTTTGAATAGTGTCATGTCCTTTTGTGCTAGCAATTCAGTTGCAATACCTGATATGAGCTCTCATTATTTTGAAGGGACAAGACGTTCTTGTCAACAACGTGATGAAATAACCATGGAGCACCATTATCGTTATGATATATTGAATGAAACTATTGACACACAAATAATGGAACTAAATACAAGATTTTCAGATACGTTGATTGGTCTTTTAAGTTTGAGCTCGGTTCTAGAGCTGAAAAATAATTTTAAAGCACTAAAACTTGATGATGCATGCTTGTTAGCAAAAGAATACTACCCTGAAGATTTTAGTGAGTTGGATATTAATTTTCCGCTAAGACATCAGTTGCAACATTATGTGGAAGATGTATGCATTGATCCACACTTTTCTAATGTTGCCACACTCTCGGAATTAAACAGGGTGCTAGTCAAGACAAAAAAAGTTGAAAGATATCACCTTGTTCATAAATTGATTTGTTTTGTCTTAACTCTTCTTGTATCAACTGCTACCACCGAACGTGCCTTTTCGGCTATGAAATTGATCTAGACACCATTACGCAATAAAATGGGTGATAGTCTGCTCGGAAATCATATAATAACATATATTGAAAGAGAGACAACCAGAAATATCGATATTGAGGCAGTTGTGGATGAATTTGATTTTCGTGAAGTTCCTAGAGCACGACTTAAGTAAAATGATTAGTAGTATATGTTATTTTGGATGTGAGTGTTTGTAATACTTTTGTTCATAAATACACTTGGTTAATTTTGGTTATTTTGATATGCATCGATATGATAAATTTATGTGTTATTTTTTTTGATCATTCGTATAATCTGCCCACCCCAAGTTCAATTCCTGGTTACATCCCTGCTAATGGTACATACCTCATCGTCAATAAACCAAAGATTACTACAGGGAAGCAATTGGTTTCCATTTCACAAAAAATAGAATAAAAAAGAAGAGGAATGTCATTCTAAACGTGTACGCTATTTCCCAAAGCAATGACACGCTCTTTGTCATATGGTAATACAATCATCTTTAGTAACGACCAAGAATCACTGCAGATCATTGATGAGCTGAAAACTCTGAGAATCAAAGCTTTTTACTGCATCAAATTCCTATATCACCTTCAGCAACCATGGGCCAACTCTGACATTAGGCTCGCCTCGGTTTTGTTGCGCCAAATATTCCAAAATTCCCTAATCCTGCTGTAATAACCTTTACTGGGAGTATGAGCTAGGTCAATGATGTTAGACACATATCAAGCATTTATGTCTAAAATCCCTTAACCCTGTAGCAGGCATATGAGGTTCAATCAAAATTGATTATGTTGCATATTTCCTTTCTAGGCCTCCTAGAAATTGATCTGGACCCCAACTCCTGCCCTATCAAGCCCAATTACCTCTATGTTCGATTACCCACTGATCTAAGGTATTCCCTCTTATGTAATTAACCAACCCAAAGACAGACTCCCAAACTAGCTTAGAGGGCTCTACCACTTCACTCATTAACCTGCTCATACCATTTGGCTCTCCCTTAAATTATCTACCAAGCACAAAATAATGGCACCTTAGTGTTATTAACCATATTTGATGATGTAAACACTCATGTTAAATTTTTGATTAACACTGCACTATTTGGTAGTAACGTTAAAGTTATTATACCCTAAGACATGCACATACATGCACAAAACGCCACAATGCTTTTATTTCAACCCCAATCAGTGCCTACACCGCACTACGTTAACATTGTTCGCTACCTAATTCCAATTTCCAAGTTTATGTACCGACCAAGCTACACCTAGCCATGTGAAGGAGGAATTGGATACTTCTTAGGGAACTAAATATTTATTAAAATACTCTATATTGATACTAAGACCAATAACTTGTCTTCATTCACCTATTCATAAAGGGTGTAGATTTTGCTCTTTGGAGTTTTTATTACAATTCATGTTAGATAGTTAAAAACCTAAAAGACAAATAATCTTGGAGAATCAGACTAGCATTGGTTTCGATATGGTAATACCTTGGCTCTATGACCTTGCACATGCACCTGTTGGAAATGAATGAGCAAAGAAAGAGGAAAGTGGGAAGAAGAAAAGATAGCAACATTTAAAGTCCCACATCATGGAAATATTAGCAAAATCTCTCCTAATATATTAGAAGCCAAATAAGCTTATGTAAAATAGAAAGGAGAGGGGTGATATGAGGATGTGGGCTTGGTTATGACATAATAATGCATTAAAATGTCAAAGATAGGGCCTTGGGCCATGACATAATAATACATTAATAACTGGGTGGTTAAAGGGTCGCAATCTTTCCAATTCTATCGGTTACTGATGCATACGAATAGGCACTTCCTCCTGCCTATATATACACTGCCCAAAACAAGACAGAATTCAGAGTTTTCATGTGACGGTCCGCCCCGTACCAGCCGACATTTCCAATGAAAGTACGTTGTGCCAGTATCCAACCAGCACGGGGCGGTCGTCAAAGGAAGGAAAAAAGGAAATTTGAACTAACAAGGAACCTGTAGTATATCTCACAGCGCATGGAATAAAATATAATAATAACATAATTTGACATAAAACAGGCTAGACAGTGCATAAGCTGAAAACTTAACCCATCGTAGCAGCGGAAAATCCAAAATTGCAGCTTATATTCCACATCATCTTTATTACAACTTCTAAAACTATTTCTAAAACAAAGTAAAAAGGTACACTACTAATGCCCAAAGTAGTGACCAGCAACGACACAAGGAGAATATATATAGAGAGAATAGTACGTGTAAGCCTCGTGCTCGTCTCCGGACAGCTACTCGTTCACAACCAGCTAACATGTCTCTAGTATGCCCGTTTAAGAGAACCCAAAGTAATAAGAAGAGACGTAAAACTCCGGGTCAGACAAAAGTCTGGTATGAGCGATAAGTAGCAAAACAGAACAATAACAGGTATACTAAACCATACCTGAAACTGCAACCAAAGAGTTAGCACAACATACCATACAATACTCTAAGGTGCCACTAACATATGGTGTAAAGGATACGGGGGTGGGGGTGTGCATGTCATAATAATGGCAAACAATCAAGCATAGCAACCATCCTCACATCTCTCACTCAGTGCGTAAAGCATACGATATCCATCGCTTTGATCACATAAATTCTTGCTATGATCACTCTGCCCCATGGAGTCACAGTGACCCCATTGCACTGATCCATAGCCACTAATCCTTTGCTATGTCCACTCCGTCCCATGGAGTCATAAGAACTCCACTGCACTGGCACATAGCCTTGCTACGATCACTCTGCCCCCATGAAGCCATGATGACTTCACTGCAGTGATCCGTAGCCAATATCCGTCTCTCACTGGTGAATCAAAGCTATAGACGTCGATAACCCCTTTGCACACGTCCCGCAGCAAAGTCCAGTCATGAAGTTAACTCGTTGATTCCCAACTGGATCCTGAGTTCTTATTCCCATTTGGACTACCTTTGCATCTCGGGGTTTGGTCATCATCCGGATCGGTCTTCATTGGTTCATAACTCATCCTCGCATCCAAGCTTTTTGGTTCGGTTCACAGTCACCATTCTGGTTCGGATCGTGGGCTCTAGTCCACTGTGTTTTAGTTCGTTCTCCTTCCACTGGATCGGGTCGTGGACACCCATCGGGTTCGGGTCGTGTCCATTCATTGCTTCGGATCGTGACTCTAGGTCGTGGCTCTAAGCATCGGTTCATGGTGTCCTTGTCACGAGCGGTTCGGGTTGGAGGTCCATCAGTGGTTCGTGACAACCTCTCCGGGTCGGGTCGTGGTACTCGTCCTTCAGCTGATCCGTTCGTGGTACTTGAGCAGGAACGGGTCGGGTCATCTCCAACGAGCTTCTTGGTTCCACCAGCGATTCGTCGGAAGGGGGTTCTTCACGGGCGGGTCAGATCGCCCTCCACCGATCCGATCCGGTTCGGGTCAAATTCCTGCAACTCCTCTTGCGACTGTTTTACGCCATACGACAGTGTTTTCGACTATTCTAACTGTTCTAATCAATCACAAAGCATACCATACAATCACAACAACATATACAATTGACCACAAACACCAAAACAACAATTTGATATGTTAAAATGGATCAAACATACCCAAAATCCATATTTTCCCCTTAATCATGTTTAACAATAACTAATGTTAGGATTAGCAAAACTTAACCAAATCAACCCAAATTTCTAACAAAGGCCTAAAACAATATTTCGAAATTTATAAATATTTTTTCAGAACTTAATCATGTATAAATTCACTAATTATCACTAATTACCCTTAATTAACCATAATTAGTGTAAAAACAAGGCAAATCACTCACCTTAGCCACAATCGAAACTTTCAGAACTGAAACTCCACTGTTTTGGGCGATTTCCAGTGTCTAACAACAACTCTAACTCTGAAATGGTGCTATTTCTCCTTGATTTGATGTTGCTAAGCTTAATCCTTGATTAGAGAGCGATTTGGGAAGAAATTAGAAGGTGAAGGCCATAGTTTGGGTTTCTAAGAGTTAAATGGCGGCTAGAAAACTGAAATAGAATGAAAACCTAACTCATTTCAGCCTCCCCATAACCCTAATCCCGAAATGGGTTTATGGGCTCATTCACTAATCACCTCATTTGGCCTGGTTAAGCAGTTTTTCACCTTCTAAACCTTATTTCGTCCATATCTCCCAAACGGTAAGTCAATTTTTCACATATGACCACTCTACGGAAAGGTAAAGCATTATCCGGATCTAATGGAAGTGGTTTCAGGTCAAAATTCCTTACCAATCAAAAGTTACGGCCAAAACAAGATCAGCTAGGGGCAAAACTGTCATTCAAAAATTGGCAAAAATCGTGAACATGGGAAATGACCCCAATAGTCGTCCCCCAATGTCACACGAACATACGACTCCTTACGAGAAAGAAATAAATATTCTATGATCCTCCGATGCGTAGAATGCGGGTCATTACATTCTTCCCCTCTTAAGAAATTTTGTCCCTGAAATTCCTTAACCCAAAACATAAAAGGATCCCGCATGCCTACCAATCATTAACAAAACAATAAAGCATACAAAACAACACAACAAGCCTATCCTAGCATGCGGTTTACTAACAAGGGAGTACTATACCAATATAAAAACCTTACCAGGCAAGGAGTTCTGGATACTTCCTCTTTATTTTCTCCTCTGTTTCCCAAGTACAGTCTTCCTCATCATCACCCCACTGAACTTTGACTAGTTTCGCCGTCTTCCTTCTAAGTTGCTTCATATCGTTCCCAACAATACGCCTAGGCCTGCGGTTCCCAACCGCCTCAGGTTTAACCTCGATATCATCCAACTGATCCGGTGAAATAGTCACACTAGGGTCATGCACGAATTTCCTTAACTGGGAAACATGAAGTACGTTATGAACTCCTGCCATCTTCTCTGGTAATTCAACTTTATATGCCAAATTCCCAACTTGCTCGGGAACTGGGAATGGACCAACAAATCTTGGTGTTGACTTGCCTCTCCTACCAAATTGTATCACGCTCTTTAATGGAGAATCTTGACAAAAACCAAGTCACCAATGGAGAATTGAAAATCTCTTCTCCTCTTATCAGCATAACTCTTTTGCCTATCTTGGACAGTCTTCATTCGTTGTCGGATGATCTTAATCTTGTCTAAGGTTTCTCTTATCACATCTGGTCCAAGCACAAAATTCTCACCAGTTTCTAATCAACATGACGGTGAGTTGCACGGTCTTCCGTACAAAGCTTCATATGGAGCCATACTAATACTAGATTGATAACTGTTATTATATGCGAACTCCACTAGATGTAAATGGTCATCCCATGATCCACCAAAATCCAATTTACAAGCTCTTAAGAGGTCTTCTAATATACGATTCACCCTCTCTGTCTGACCGTCGGTCTGAGGATGATACGCGGTACTGGGATGTAACTCTGATCCTAACGCCTCTTGTAAGCTCCTCCAAAATCCACTAGTAAACAACAGATCTCGGTCGCTCACAATGCCTTTGGGTATTCCATGAAATCTCACTACCCACTTTATATACAGTTCCGCTAACTTAGCTGTCGTTCTATTCGACTTGATGGGTATAAACCTTGTACTCTTAGTCAATCGGTCCACAATCACCCAAATGCTATCATGGCCCGATCTAGTTCTTGGTAACCCATCAATGAAATCCATTGAGACTTGTTCCCATTTCCATTCTGGAATTTCTAATGGTTGCAACAAACCACTAGGTTTCTTTTGCTCAGCTTTAACTAGATGACAATTTATGCATTTGGATATAAACTTCCCAACGTCTCTTTTCATCCCTTCCTAGTAGTAGGTCTGCTTCATGTATCTCAATAAATTTTTTACCACCGGGATGTATAGTCAGTTTTGAGTGATGACATTCTCTAAGCACTTCATCTCTCAATCCATCAACATTGGGCACAACTAGTCTTCCATTCTTTCTAAGCCATCCATCTTAATCAAGCCCATACTTGTTCATCTTTTCGTCGATTCCCATCTCTAACTTTGAGATGATTTCCAATAGGTTAGGATCATCCCTCTGACTGGAACCAATCCTCTCAATCAAAGTGGGTCTGATCGTCAAACTTGCTAACATTTCTAGATCCAATTCGCACTTTGGTCTGAAATCATACCTAGCGATGTACTCCAGTTGCTTCCATTCTAAAAACATAGCCCCTAAACTTGCATGTCTTCTACTCAATGCATCAGTTACCACATTGCCCTTTCCTGGTGTATATACGATATCGAAACCGTAGGAAGCCAAGAACTCTAACCATCTTTGCTGTCGGAGATTTAGGTCCTTCTGAGAGAAAAGATACTTTAACGATTTATGATTGGTGAATAATTCGAATCTTTCTCCCAAGAGATAATGTCTCCACATCTTCAGTGCGAACACGATCGCTTCCAATTCCAAATCATGGGTAGGATACCTTTTCTCATGTGGTTTCAGATGCCGACTAACATAAGCTACAACCCTACCTCCTTGCATCAATACAACACCTAGCCCGGTACCACATGCATCTGTGTATACCGTCATCTCTTCATTCCCCTTAGGAATGACTAACATTGGTGCATATGTCAACTTTTCCTTTAGACTCTTGAATGCGTTCTCGCACTTTTCGTCCCAGACGAAAGCTTGATTCTTCTTGGTCAACTGAGTCAACGATGCTACTATCTTGGAGAAGTCTTGGATAAACTTACGATAATATCCAGCCAATCCCAAGAAACTTCTTACGTCAGTTGCATTCTTGAGCGTAGACCAATCCTGTACAGTAGCCACCTTTGGGAGGTCCACGGCAATACCATTCTCTGAAACATGGCCCAAGAATCTCACTTCCCTCCTCCAGAAGTGACACTTAGAAAACTTTACTTTCAATTGGTGTTTTCTCAACACCTCCATCACTATCCTCAAGTGTTCCTTGTGTTGTTCCTCTATCCTCGAATAAACCAAGATATCGTCTATGAACACAAGAACAAACTTATTCAACTGATCTCTGAATACCCTATTCATAAGATTCGCAAAATATGCTGGTGCATTGGTCAACCCGAATGGCATGACCAACCACTCATAAAATCCAGACGGCGTCTGAAATGCCGTTTTAGCTATGCTCTCAGCTTCCACTCTAAGCTGTTGCGAGATCCAATTGGGAGAACACTCTCACGCCACTCAACTGATCAAACAAATCATCTATCCGCGGAAGAGGATACTTATGCTTCCTCGTTACCTTATTCAACTCATGGTAGTCCACACACAATCGAAGGGAACCATCTGCCTTGGTAGCAAACACAAATGGTGCTTCCTACTTAGAAACACTTCTTCTGATAAATCCTTTCTTTAACAGATCACTTTCTTGCACCCCGAGCTCTCGCTGCTCCCTTGGTCCCATACGATGAAGTGGCATCACTATAGGCTTGGCATCTTTCACTAAATCAATACGGAACTCAATCTCTTGGTGTGGTGGAAGTCCAGTCACTTCCTCGAAGACGTCCGGATACTGGCCAGCCACGGGCACATTTGACTGCACATCATGCAGGATGTCGAGGGAATTTAGAAAACTAGCCATTACCCCATCACTAGGTAGACTACCAAACACTACCCTCCGCCCATCATCCGCTCTAACTGTCACCAAAAAGACCTCATAGTCTACCACCGCTCCGTATCTTTGGAGCCAATCGACTCCTAAAATAATGCCAAACCCAGTAAAACCCAAGACAAAGCAATCACAAACAAACATGCATCCATGACTCGATAAGACCACATTACGACAAATCATGCTAAGGCTAGTTGAACCACCAATCAGGTTCGTCACCGCTAAAGGTCTATCGACTATCTCGGGTTCCAATCCCAACCTATCTACCAGGTCACTAGATATGAAGGAACGGGAAGCTCCGGTATCAAACAATACTCGAATAGGAACATCATAAACAGAAAGCATACCTTGAATGATGACATTCTTTCCCTTCTCCGCCGCAGTTGGGGCATTCGACGAAGAAGGAACAACATTGATAGCATATGCTTTCATAATCTGCTTTTCTTTAGGGGTTTGCGGACATTTATCCTTGTGATGTCCCACTTGACCGCTGTTGAAGCACTTCCTGTCTGCTGGCTTCGCTCGACATTCTTTAGCATAATGCCCCATCTTGCCACAGCCAAAGCATTCAACATCTTTCTTATTCTTTTTCTTCTAGCCATCCTTGGTATAATTCTGCTTTCTCTTATTCTGAGAACCATTCTTCCCTCCACCGCTTGCTTGCGGCTTTCGCTCTTCTGCAGACGCAACCTCAGTCTTCGACTTAGGGTATAGACTCTCTAATCTCGAAGCTTTCCCCACAATCGATTCAAACATCTCATCGATGTGGTTAATAAGCCTTTCCCCCAAGTATCCATCCAAACCAGTTATAAACTTCTCGTTCTTCTTCTCGGTAGTATCGACAAGGGATAATCCATACCATGATAAAGTATCGAACTCTGCAATGTACTCTGAGACTGCCCTACCATTATGCTTAAGCTCCAGAAATTTCCTAAACAACTCTGACTTCTGAGCAGTTGGGATAAACTTTTCACCGAATCGGGCTTTAAACTGATCCCATGTAACTTGATCATCTGGAGTAGCTGCCTTAATAGCATTCCACCAATTCATCGCCCGTCCTTGCAGTTGACGGGATGTTAGCTTTCTTTTCATCGCATCCTCGATACCTAAGTCTTCGAATATATGCTCACAGCTATCCAACCAATCCTGAACTTCTGTAGCCGATTTCGTTCCGTGGAACGGCTTTCCACCAAGACTAGTGTAATCCTTGCATAGCTTGGCAAAATCGGCCCTAGGCACCTGCACCGCTGCACCACCACCATTTGCAGCATTAGGAGCTGCCCTCTGAACATCCCTAAGCATCTCTCTCATGAGGCCAGTGAACATTGTCCTCATATCAGGAGCATTCCCATTATTAGCTCCTCTACCAGTACCCCTAGTATATCGGCACATCGTTCAATCTGTAAGGAGAAAACGATTAACCATCTCTTCAGTGGTGCCAGTGCAATGCGACTTCATCCTTAAATATATTAATAGTATACATATATATAGCTTTTGAAAACCAAAATATCACAAATACGCGCTCTCATATACGTATCATCTCTCTCTGGTGTCTTCCCTAGGTTAACTACGAAATCTAGAGCTCTGATACCAAATGTGACGGCCCGCCCCGCACCAGCCGACATTTCCAGTGAAAGTATGATGTGCCAGTGTCCAACCAGCACAGGACGGTCATCAAAGAAAGGAAAGAAGGAAATTTGAACTAATAAGGAACCTATAGTATATCTCACAGCGCACGGAATAAAATATAATAATAATATAACTTGACATAAAATAGGCGAGACAGTGTTCAAGCTGAAAACTTAACCCACCGTAGCAGCGGAAAATCCAAAATTACAGCTTATGTTCCACATCATCTTTATTACAACTTCTAAAACTATCTCTAAAGAAAAATAAGAAAGGCACACTACTAATGCCCAAAGTAGTGACCAACAGCGACACAGGGAGAATATATATATATATATATATATATATATATAATAGTATGTGTAAGCCTCCTACTCGTCTCCGGACAGCTATTCGTGCACAACTAGCTAACCTGTCTCTAGTCTGCCCGTTTAAGAGCATCCAGAGTAATAAGAAGAGACATACAACTATGGGTCAGACAAAAGTCTGGTTTGAGAAATAAGCACCAAAACAGAACAATAACAAGTATACTAAACCATACCTGGACCTACAACCAAAGAGTTAGCACAACATACCATACATTACTCTAAGGTGCCACTAACATATGGTGTAAAGGATACGGGGGTGGGGGTGTGCATGTCATAGTGATGGCAAACAATCAAGCATAACAACCATCCTCACATCTCTCACTCAGTGCGTAAAGCATACGATATCCACCGCTTTGATCACCCGAATCCTTGCTATGATCACTCTGCCCCATAGAGTCACAGTGACTCCACTGCACTGATCCATAGCCACTAACCCTTTTCTATGTCCACTCTTCCCCGTGGAGTCATAACAACTCCACTGCACTAGCTCATATCCTTGCTACTATCACTCTGCCCCATGAAGCCATGATGACTTCACTGCACTGATCCGTAGCCAATATCCGTTTCTCAGTGGTGAATCAAATCTATAAACGTCGATAACCCCTTTGCACACGTCCCGCAGCAAAGTCCAATCATGAAGTTAACTCGTTGGTTTCCAACTAGATCCTGAGTTCTGCTTCCCATTTGGATTACCTTTGCATCTCGGGGTTTGGTCATCATCCGGATCGGTCTTCATTGGTTCACAACTCATGCCTCGCGTCCAAGCTTCTTGGTTCGGTTCGCAGTCACCATTCTGGTTCGGATCGTGGGCTCCAGTCCACTGCGTTTCAGTTCGTTCACCTTCCACTGGATCGGGTCGTGGACACCCATTGGGTTCGGGTCGTGTCCCTTCATTGCTTTGGATCGTGACTCCAGGTTGTGGCTCTAAGCATCGGTTCGTGGTGTCCTTGTCACGAGCGGCTCGGGTCGGAGGTCCATCAGTGGTTCGTGGCAACCTCTCCGGGTCGGGTCGTGGTACTCGTCCTTCAGCTAATCCGTTCGTGGTACTTGAGCCGGAATGGGTCGGGTCGTCACCATCAAGCTTCTTGGTTCCACCAGCGATTCGTCGGAAGGGGGTTCTTCACGGGCGGGTCGGGTCGCCCTCCACCGATCCGATCCGGTTCGGGTCAAATTCCTGCAACTCCTTATGAGACTGTTTTACGCCATGCGACGGCGTTTTCGACTATTCTAATTGTTCTAATCAATCACAAATCATACCATATAGTCATAGCAACATATAGAATTGATCACAAACACCAAAACAACAATTTGATATGTTAAAATGGATCAAACATACCCAAAATCCATATTTTTCCCTTAATCATGTTTAACAATAACTAATGTTAGGATTAGCGAAACTTAACCAAATCAACCCAAATTTCTAACGAAGGGCTAAAATAATATTTTGAAATTTATAAATATTTTTCCAGAATTTAATCATGTAAAAATTCTCTAATTATCCTTAATTAACCTTAATTAGTGTAAAAACAAGGCTAATCACTCACCTTAGCCACAACTGAAACTTTCAGAACTGAAACTCCACTGTTTTGGGGCGATTTCCAGCGTCTAACAGTAGCTATAACTCTGAAATGTGCTATTTCTCCTTGATTTGATGTTGCTAAGCTTAATCCTTGATTAAAGAGCGATTTGGGATGAAATTAGAAGGCAGAGGCCAATGTTAGGGTTTGTAAGAGGTAAATGGCAGCTAGAAAACTGAAATAGAATGAATACCTAACTAATTTCAGCCTCCCTATAACCCCAATCCCGAAATGGGTTATGGGCTCATTCACTAATTACCTCATTTGGCCCGGTTATGCAGTTTTTCACCTTCTAAACCTTATTTCGTCCATATCTCCCAAACGGTAAGTCCCTTTTTCACATATGACCACTCTACGGAAAGGTAAACCATCATTTGGATCTAATGGAAGTTGTATCGGGTCAAAATTCCTTACCAATCAAAAGTTATGGCCAAAACAAGATCAGTTATGGGCAAAATGGTCATTCAAAACTTGGTAAAAATCATGAACATGAGAAATGACCCCAATAGTCGTCCCCCAATGTCACACGACCATAAGACTCCTTACGAGAAAGAAATAAATATTCTATGATCCTCTGATGCGTAGAATGCGGGTCGTTACATTTCATGTTGCATTATTTCTTCTTCTTCAGAGTTCAGAGTAATCCTCCAATCTAGTTTCTGTGATCTTATTCAGTTCGTCAGAGCTCTGTTTGCTGGCACTACACAGCGGAGTTGGTCCATTTTATCCTAGAAAGCAAATTGCAACTACGTCAACCAGTGCATACGACGGCAATTTTGTTTTAAGGAAACAAATTATTTTCTGGACTTGGACATTACTGAAAAAAGAATACTATATGTATTATTTAATCGATTGCACAATCGGTTACGCATTGTGATTATTGTAAACACAGTTTGATGCGATAATTGTTGCATAATTATTGAGCAACATTGATTGTTGTTACTATTTACTTTGCAATACAATCATGTATTGACAAAATATATAACTTTGTAATACAATTATGTATGGATAAAAGTTCTAACAATTTGTTGTTACTGTTTACGTTGCAATACAATCATGTATTGACAAAAGATATAACTTTGTAATACAATCGTGTATTGACAAAAAATTTAGCAATCTTGAAACAATATTTTACTTGTTTGAACGTACGATATAGACTCAGGTACGTTTTGCTATTGATTCAGATTAAATCAACCTGAGTTTTGTATTTCCAACAAGTGGTATCAGAGCCACTAATGGTTAATTCTTTTGAGAAATCTTTTTTTATTCAAGACGTGAATTATTGAAACATTTTAATCTTAAGATGCGTTGAATTTGTTTGGATTTGTACTGATATTCTTAAAATTCATTTTTTCCCTTTGAATTAGTGGTTGCAAACATCTTTAAGTATCAAATGATTCATTTGTATTCAAACACATCATCGGATAAAGGTCACACATATAAATTATCAGACTTTTCTTCTTCTGAAATTTGAAACGTGTGTGAATTAAATATGAAATTCTTATGTTGCTAGCTGACATCTGACTCCTCATATTCAAAATGATTTATGCTTTAAAACTTTTTTAAATAAATCATTTTGGCTTGTAACGCATGGCATGTTCAGCATATTCAAATCTTAGTGTGAATTGTATGAATTATATTATGAAATTGCTTTTTTGTCTTGCTTTCCAAAGTTTGACTCTTCAATATTGTCACATAGCTTGCAAATTTTTTGGGTAATGATAGTATTTGAGGTGCTTAAACAATACAAAATGGAAGTTGAGAATCAACTCAATAAGAAAATGAAAAGCAAAATGAGGAAAGGAAAGCAAACATAAGTCCCACATTATGAAATATGAGTACCCACTTCTCTATAGGCTTATATAAATAAAGGAGAAAGGGGCTTGTAAACAGGTGTGGCTAAGCCAAGACACTATATTATATTGATGTCAAATTGGGCCTAGCTCCTTGGGACTCTTGGAGTCCATGACACAATATTTTATTGATGTCAAATTGGGGCTCTCGAATGTATGCTTTACAGTTAGTTTCTGGCTTGCCAGATAACTTTTAGGGAGAAGCTATTCTTTTGGGAAATCATATTTTAAATAAAATACCCCAAAAGAAAACTTCTAAGTCTCCTCATGAACTTTAGAAAAACAGATCACCATCCTACAAATACTTAAAAGTGTGGGGGTGTCTTGCCAAAGTAGAGGTACCAAAACTAAAGAAGGTCAAAATTGGCCAAAAACAATTGATTATATATTGGATATGCACTAAATAGTGCTATATACCGATTTTTGATACACAAATCTAAAATTGATGATATTCATGAAAATACCATCATTGAGTTGAGAAATGCTATATTTTCGAACATATATTCCCCTTAAAACAAAGAGGCCAAGGGAGGATGGAGTTCCTTATTCTCTTGAGAATACTGAACAAAATAAAACTCAGCAAAGTAGTGCTAAGCAGCAAGTGGAGGAATCAAGAAAAAAAAGGTCAAGTACCTAAAAAAACCTTTGGACCGAACTTCTATACCTTTATGTTAAAAGATGATCCATTGACATACAAACAAGATGTGTCTTCCAGCGATCCCCCTTATTGAAAAGTGGCGATTAACAATAAGATTGAACCATTATGTCCAATCATACATGGGAATTGGTCAATTTACCTCAAGGGTGTAAGACCTTAGGTAATAAATGGATATTTAAAAAGAAATTGAAACCTGATGGTTCAACAGACAAATACAAAACAGTAAATCCTAATGAACAAACTTTTATAGGCCATTCATCTACTTCAAAGGTGGAAGGCAAAGGAAAAGTTGTGTTGAAACTGACTTCTGGAAAGGAACTAATGATGTTCTTCATGTTCCAGAAATACACTAAGCAAGCATGGTTTCAAATTAATCCTTGAAGCTGATAAATTTGTACTTTCCAAGAATGGAGTGTATGTTGGAAGAGTATATGCGTGCAATGGTTTGTTTAAAGCAAATGTAACCACTATTGTACCGTGCACTGATATAAATAAAAGTGAACCTTTTGCTTATATTGTTGAATCTTCTATCATATGGCATTCTAGATTAGAGCAAGTAAACTTTCATACGTTGCGAAAATTGATTAACCCAGAATTTATACCGAAATGCAATGTAAATTCCAACTATAAATGTCAAGGTTGTGCAGAAGCAAAATTGACAAGAATCTCGTTTCATCATGTTGAACAAGAGACTGAACCTCTAGGCTTAATACATACTGATGTATGTAATTTGGAAAATGTGTCAAACTAGAGGTGGAAAAATGTACTTTATTACATTCATTGACGAATGTACCAGATACTGCCATGTATATTTCCTTAGAAACAAGGATAACGTCAATAAGAATGCTTATTGCAATTGCATCCATACATGACTTAGAAATACATCAAATGGATGTTAAAGCTGCACCTTTGAATTGTGAATTAGATGAAGAAATATATATGAAACAATCTGAAGGATTTCTAAGCTCTGAAAATGACAATAAAGTTTGCAAACTGGTAAAATCAATTTATAGTCTTAAGCAAGCTCCAAAACAGTGGCATGAGAAGTTTGATAAAACTATGTTATGAAATGGATTCACGATAAATGAATCAGACAAACGTGTGTATATAAAACACACACATATTGTATATGTCATTGTTTGTCTCTATGTTGATGACATGTTGCTCCTAGGCAATAACAAGGTCATGATAGCATCTACAAAGGATATGTTATCCTCTAGTTTGGATATGAAAGACCTAGAACTGGCTGATGTGATATTGGGTGTAAAAATTCTAAGAATACCACGGGGAAATGTATTATCCCAATCACATTACATCACCAAAATACTTGAAAAATTCAAGCAATATGATGTAACTATTGCAAAATCACCCAAAATTGGGTAAAGAACATTGGTGATGGTACTACCAATTGGAATACTCTCATATACTAGGAAGTATCATATATGTTATGAACTGTACTAAGCCTGATATTGCATATGCTGTAAGCGAACTAAGTAGATTTACCAGCAATCCTGGTAAATATCATTGGAAAGCGATAATTAGAGCTCCAGGATATCTTAAGTATATGCAGAGCTATGGTCTATACTATACAAAATATCCTTCAATAGTGGAAGGATACAGTGATGCAAATTGGATCACTGGATTACATGATACAAGTCTACAAGTGGATATGTTTTCACATTAGGAAATGGAGCACTTTTATGGAAATCATCCAAGAAGCCTTGTATCACTAAATCTACGATGAAATTGGAGTTAATTGAACTAGATAAGACTGCAGAATAAGAAGAATGGATTTGAATCTTCTTAGAAGACATTCCTAATTGAAGCAAACATATGCCTCCAATATGTATACATTGTGATAGTCAATCAGCTATTGGAAGAGCTAATAGTACACTATACAATGGTAAATCTAGGCATATTTCATCGTAGACATATAAGACAACTTCTCTCTAATGGGGTTATCACAATAGATTACATCAATCTAAAGATAACTTGGCGGATCCACTTAAAAAGGCTTAGTAAGAGAGAAATTTCAAACCTTATCGAAGGGAATGGGGATAAAGCCTATAGACTAAAGGTTTTTCTAAAATGGAAACCCTACCTATTTGACTGGAGATCCCAAGATCTAGGTTCAAAGGGACAATGAAGTTTAAGAGAAACTTGATAGCACTCTTATACACAAACCATTCCTATGATAAGTCAGTGCATTATATGCTGAATAAGGATAAGTTTTAATACTTTTAATGATGTCTGTATTTGAGGAATTAGAAAAATTCCCTTTATAGAATCACCTACGTAAGTGCGAAGGCGCCGCTTCAAAGAGAATTATGAGGCCAAATTCTCTAAGCACTTATGAGACCAAGCAGGTGTTCAAGGCAAAAACGAACATATACAGAGAACGAAGGGTTATAAGAAACATTTATCATGTGTTGTCTACTTTGGAATTACACAAAAGGCTTACAGTTCAAGGATAATCTATGTATACTGTTTCGACTGTGATTCAAATAGGTGATCACTAGGAAAGTTCAAGGCCCATGTGCTACTTTAACCGATGTAACAAATGGTTCGTGAAACTAAGATCAACTGCTCATTCATGTGGGGATTGTTGGAAATGAATGAGCAAAGAAAGAGGAAATTGGGAAGAAGAAAAGGTAGCAACATTTAAAGTCCCACATCTTGGAAATGTTAGCACAATCTCGCATAATATATTAGAAGCCAAATAGGCTTATGTAAAATAGAAAGGAGAGAGATGATATGAGGATGTGGGCTTGACCATGACATAATAATACATTAAAATGTCAAAAATAGGGCCTTGGGGCTCTTGGGGTCTTTTGATTGAATATGGTCGTCGGTTGTTGATTGAGCTAGTGCACTAAAACAAGAATTTTTTCTCAGGATTTTAAAGGGTATGTCTGTTCAGTCCAGAATTCGAAAAGCATGTCTGTTAGTTGAATAAGTACAACCATTTGAATTCTTAGCGTATGAACATTAATAACTGGGTGGTTAAAGGGTCGCAACCTTTCCAATTATGTCAGTTACTGATACATACGAATAGGCACCTCCTCCTGCCTATATGTACACTGCCCAAAACAAGACAGAATTCAGATTTTTCATGTCGCATTATTTCTTCTTCTTCTTCAGAGTTCAGAGTAATCCTCTGATCTAGTTTCTGTGATCTTATTCAGTTCGTCAGAGCTCCGTTTGCTGGCACTACGCTGCGGAGTTGGTCCATTTTATCCTGGGAAACAAATTGCAACTAAGTCAATCAGTGCATACGATGACAATATTGTTTCAAGGAAACAAATAATTTTCTGAACTTGGACATTACTGAAAAAAGAATACTATATGTATTCTTTAATCGATTGCACAATCGGTTATGCTTTCTGTGATTATTGTAAACACAATTTGACGCGACAATTGTTGCATAATTATTGAGCAACATTGATTGTTGTTATTGTTTACTTTGCAATACAATCATGTATTGACAAAAGATATAACTTTGTAATACAATTGTGTATTGACAAAAGTTCTAACAATTTGTTGTTACTGTTTACGTTGCAATACAATCATGTATTGACAAAAAATATAACTTTATAATACAACTGTGTATTGACAAAAATTCTAACAACACCATGTAATGAGAAAATGAAGATTTTACAGTAAACACAGAATGTTAAAAGTTTCGAAATTAGCCTTGTTTTGAAGTCGATAGAGAACTTATAATTATTTAGAGTTATAACTTAATATCTATCAAAAAATACTTATTTTGATCGTCGATTAGAAACATCATTTTTATTAGTTAGAAAAATAAATAATTAAATAAAGATGCTTATGTGTTTTGAATAATTTAGCACAAAAAGGATGAAAGGTAGATTTTTGGATAAAAAAATAAAAATTTGGAGCCTGCTTATACATAAACATGTACGTACATAAGTGTATTCATATATTTTTTATGTTGATAGCAATAAGGACTGACTTACCAAGGTTGATGGAATATGAATTCCTTATGATTTTGAGCCTCTTTACCGAATCCAAGAATGTCCTATACAAGTAAGCACCTTGATAATAAGACGACAAGTGAACTTGAAAACCAAAAATTTAATGCATTAGATATATTAGTGATTTATGATTTAACTCATGCTAATAAGAAATATACTGATCCCACTTCAATTAAAGAGACAACAAGCAAGGATGCTAACAAATTTAATGTGAATATTAATAAAGCATAACCAAATATTAGATGCATGAGTGGGCTACTTTCTTGATCCAAAACCTTTAGAGTATTGATTGGAAATGCTTTTATCAATGCAAAACTAATTTTATAATGTGTATCATTCAAGAACCGACTTAACAGATAATACAGATAATTTAACTAGTGGGACTGCTCGTAGTACAAATTTCATACACACACTTGAGCTAAGCAAATGGAATGTAGAAGAAAAACAATGACTAGAAGAGGACAAACTAACATAATAATCCGCACCGGCATCAAAATCAAATTCTAGCTTTACTAACTATAAAATAGTATAATAATTGAAAATCACATTCTAAAGAAATAAAGATAAATCAACATGAAATACTTGAGTTAATTTACTCCCCTCTTCCAATTGTAAACGTTGATGATGTTTTAACAAAAGGAAAATAAGGATCTAGGATTAGTTTTGACATGCTTTTTGGTCGAAATCGTCACACGTCAAGTATTTGATTAGCAACACGCTAAATCATGAAGAATGTTGCCGGGAAACACAAAGCAATTTGGTCGAAGTCAAGTTAGAAACATAAGAAGGCCCGAAACTTCTATCAGATGACGTCTTTTGGGCCCGACAACTCTTAGAAGAACCTCCAGCCGAGCCGAAGATGAGCTGTCAGCCGAGCCGAAGACGAGCCGTTAGCCAAGCTGAAGGCGAGCTGTCAAGCGAGTCCGGGCGCAGCGCCTGTGGGGGTCCGAGGCCCCACAGTCCCAGCGACGATCGACCTAACCGGTTAGATCGAACAAGTGGGCACCGCCCGATTCATCCGATTTTCTCAGAGCCGGAAACTCGGATCCTTTAAGCTTAGACCAGCAAAACCTCGGATTCCCTCACTTCGCACTCATGAACCTCAACTCCCTCAAATAACATGATTTTGATCCCCTCCTCCATCAATTTTGTGCCCCCGGAGAGGGTACGAAATTCATATCCCTCCAGGGGATACAAATTTCGTTTCCCTTAGGGATACGAATTTTGTTCCCTTTTCCAGGGGGTACGAATTTCCTTCTATTTGGCCATTTCTGGGGTCCGAAATTATGGGTTGTGGTCCTCATTTCCTACCTACTCCCACCTAATCTCCCTCCTATAAATACCCCAAGCCTTGGCCTTCATTGGGATCTTTTTGCCTTGGAACTTTCGGACCTTGAGAGCTCTAAATACTCATTAATGGCTCCAATTCTTTCTTCTTGGCCATTGGACATGTAGCGACCCAAATATCCGGTACGTTTTAGGCTGACCAAACAACACCAGTCCGACCCAAACTGTACTGAAAACTCAGATGCCAATAGAAAGAAATTAGAGGGTGAGATAAGAAAGAAAGAAATATTAGAATAAAAGAAGAATAAGTATCAACATAACACAGAGTCTCACATCGCAACGAAACAAAAATATAATATAGAAATAACTTTTATTGAGAGCTTGTAAAATACTTACAATCATCAACGTACATCAATTCATCTGGACAGTTATAATAACATGTCCTCATAACAACACACAAGAGAATAATAACTGTCATACGTTTGAATTTCTCCAGCACGTCTTCGGAACTTCGTATTATCGAATGACCCGAACCTGTAACCCGGGCTAACCCGAGCATTACAAATACCGGGTCAGTCTGGTGAACCAGAGTGAGAAACCCACTAAGTTTAAATAACATCCATATTATTTTAAAGTTCAAAATCCTTTTGAAAGAAAAGGATAATAGTAAGACCAGCCCACACATAAACAAAGACTGTTTTTACCTTACTATAACCCAAAACATTTTGAAATCATATATTATTCTGATATTATCATAATGTCTGAATACAAGTAAATAACAATCTAGCGGAATGCTTTCATCTCACGCTCCACATATGTAGTACACAATCAAAACCGCGGGCGCTTATTGGAGATTGAATTCCGACTATGATAAGGTATGGAACCACCTGCCGATAGTGTATCTCTAGAGGCGAATACACTGGGTTCAACAAGAAGTCATGCAACCTGACCCACACTTGACCGCCCACTCATTTCGCTTGAGTGTAACGAATGTATATCACCAATGGTTGGGATCAACAACCGTTTCCCGAAAAGGGACAACATCGAAATAGATTAAAGAATGAAATGGATTATCTCTAGATAGGTGATTATACACCCAAATGGGAGCGACCCACATAGCCATGTTGCCTGCCCGATTTTTGTCATTTCTCGATTGATGATGCTTGAGGCTAAGTTTACTTATCAGCACATCACTTTGAATGCCACATCGTCAGATCCGTCAAATGACTAATTGACGCCCTCAAAAATACACTGGCCACGTTTGAAGAAATCAATGTATGTGACCATCTGAAAATACTCTGTCAGACACTCGTCCATACAAGTCATCCAGGAATAGGATGAACTGAAGGCACTCTCCTACCACATCCAAAGGATCAGTAGCGAGAAGTCCTTGCAACACGTAAAATCCCAACCACGACTGAATCACAGTTTAAAAACCTCTAGTAGCTAGCCCGAGAAATTCAATCGCAATCCTACCGCTTATGAAGATCCACGGTCTTCAATGCTCCACCTCGATCGTCTTCTGATATCTCTAGCTTTTACGTATTTGCTGGTCGGAATGGTTTTCGGATATAAATTCGATCCCGGTCTTTCCGTACCAACAATAGATTTGGTCATATTTTCATAGTCAGTTTTTTAACTATCAGAATAAGCAACCATCATCCAAAGAGAAAAATGGATTCACTGATCTAGTATACAGCGTCAGTTGGCCTCTTTAGTTAAATAGCCGTTAATTTGATTTCTAAAAAAAACTTTCGACATTTGGATTGTCGCCTTTCCAATTTTTATTCAACTTATAATAAGTTTAAATAGTTTTGATTCAAATTAACGAAGTAAATGATTTCGGAATTTTTCTCCAAATATTATCAATGATATTTTCTGAAATAGAAAATGGACAATATAAGTAGGAAACCTTATTTGCATATTTTATCTTGTTATATTCATACAAGTAATGGCGCTTAACATTTGAAATTTGCATTTCAAACATATTTTTAATTCACAAAAGTATAGAATTGCATAGACTTATAAATAAGACGATAAATTACAAAGTGTGGCAAAGGTTATAAATTGCAAATAAACGTCGTATAAACAAACTGACAAACGGAGTAAAATACCGTGTGCAACACACACACTTTAGTTGTTCGTTTATAAAAGATAACAAAACCTTTGGGTTTAAACAATATTGTCATATACCCTTCATGTTGGTTAAAGACCATAGTATAGAAAATAAATTATACTCATTCACTTATTCCCAGAAAACTTAAAATCCTTCGAATTATTGTTCATGATATTCTTTACGGAAATACTTATTTTAATCACTTCCACTATCCTCGTTTCTGAACTAATATCATCCTTGGATAAACATGAAGTCGTTACAAGTTGGGGTATTTTATTTACCTCAGACCTTGAGACGGCAACACTCTCATCTTCAGAATAGATATAAGTTTATTAACGAAATCACATTCCAACAATTATTCCAACACTTCTATTTACGATAGGATCCCATTTATAACCACTGTTCTTAGTTTTGATTTAAATAACCCTATTTCACATTAGGATACTTATCCTTAGATATTATCATTAGATTTTCACCTTAATTATCAATTTCCATCCACTTAAGCTTTCATTCACTTCCAACCCTTGT
This sequence comes from Allium sativum, assembly GCA_030737875.1. Lineage (NCBI taxonomy): Eukaryota > Viridiplantae > Streptophyta > Magnoliopsida > Asparagales > Amaryllidaceae > Allium > Allium sativum. Next base: position 13,794,682 of record JASFAX010000033.1, read on the forward strand.
TAGAAACTCTCCTTTTACTAAAATTCCTTCCAGGGAGTAGAGCAAAATTCTAACTCATATAAATATGAGTAAAGCTTATTAAAAACCCTTTTTAGATATAAACAAGGTCTCACTCAACAAATCCCCTTTATCACCATTTCCATTTCAACCTGGTTTCTTTCAACCACTATTTACTTTAAAAGTTAACATTATACTTCTCACAGAAGTCTAGACTCGATTCAAACCCACTTGGTTTCATTTTGAAAAATTTATCATATATTGAAACCTTGTCTACCGAGTTACCTTACGAATTCATATTACATTTTAAAAATCTCGTTTATAAATCAACTTCTCATTAATAGTCTAACATACTTTAAACCAAATAGTTTACCTTATTATAAAATAATTAATCTCCCTTAAATGGTTATTTTAAAATGATACTTAATTCCAATAATAATTAACAATATAATAATTGTTTTTAATAATCAACTCCCATTCCAGTAGTCGACTTGGTTATCTCAAACAAGGCTACTTTGTTAACCATTTCCACATGGTTATTTCTTTTAAATTAAATAATTTTATTTGATTTAATTTATCTAATTAAATAAATAATCTCATTTAATTGTTTCTTGAAAACAATTAATTCACTCTTAACCATTTGGTTAATCGCTGTTTATTTGCTTACATACAAATCTCGTTTTATATACTTATTTTATAATTACAAGATAAAAATTCTTATTTATTTATTTTAATAACTCCGTCTAAAAATAATTTATATAAAATAGATTTCAAATCTAACTTTAGTTATAAAACAAATTTATAACTTTCTTTCCATTGATTTACCTGACGGTAAGTCAAATTCTGTAAAAACAATTTATTTTAGGCCATCTGCCGATAATCATTCAACCAATATCACCCATTGGTTGATATCAAACAACTGTTGGGTTTGGGTTCAACAATCAATAATCAATCAGATTAACAGTTCATATAATATGAAAGTAAACAACATATTTGAGGGATCCGGTTGGATCCCTCCAACCTGTCCTTCTCTGCATCATAATGGGTTACCTATATATGACAATATATTTATTCGTTATGATGGACAAAAATAACAGTTCAATTAATATCAGCCAACGGACGATTTATAATATCCAACCAAACATTCAATCATTTATTTGATACGTTTATACTATTAAAAAGGTAACCAACAAGGTAAGTTACCTTGTTTGGATCTAATCGTTAAAATAACGATTTAATTCGATAAAATTAAACAAACGCTTAATTTAATTCATGAACATTAAATAATATTTAACATACAAACAAACAGTCATCCAATCATTAACCATTAACAAACGGTGCACACAAAATAAAAATCCAGTTTATGTAAAATATTAACGGGGTAACTGAGTGAGTTAAACTCACCTTGATCTCATTCGTCGTTAGAACGGTTCGTTTCACAAGCTTCCTATTTCATTCAACTCTGACCCTCTCAGCTTCATAGTGTCGAGCTTGCTGATACAGTTAGAATTCGACTGATTTTGTTTGAGTCTATTGATATATAAGCAGGGTACATAAACTATAAGTTACGGTTTCACTTAAAGTAATTAACCGTTATTTAAAATAATTAAACCTTAACCTAAATTATTAATTAACTAGTTTAATTTTATCATTATATAAATCGGTCAAGGCATATTATTATATACAATATTTTGAACTGCGTTAGGTACGTTCTATTTCCCGAGCTAGGGTATATTCCATTTAAATTTTGGACGTAAGGCACAATAACTCACATAGTTATTAGGTACATTAACTAACGGGTATCAGATGTGTTAAATATTTACCCCATTGTTACTTGTGTCTATATATTATTAAATTAAGTAACTGCGTACGCTCTAAAACTTCATTAGGTAAATAGGAATATTTAGATCTTCCCAGGATACTGTATTATTAACTTTAACATGTATATAACTAATCCACCCACTTTACTACATATCTAACATTGTTACGGTAACAATAGAATTAGGCAATTAATTAATATAGGTTTTGGGCCCGTTAATGATAGCTAAGTATTCATAACCGCCATTTAGGCTCATGGATATAAACAAGACTAGGAGTTATCAACATTTTCACCTGTTACTGAAAACTCCATCATCCATCTGCATTCAACTCCCCATGAATACATCTCGAAAGCCAGGCCTCGCTATTTCTTATGTAGATCGTTCTTCCCTTGCTCACGTTACAATCAAACAGACCCCATTTCTTCAAACCATCTTCTCACCTTGGTCACACGTCACCGCTGTGCACACATCAGTATCTACTTTTATTCAAGCCAACCCCCCATCACTCATGTAAACACTTCCATACTGCGCCTGCACCATACGCTCCACCGTTCCCGAAACTCATTACACCCATGCAATAGTTTTTCTTTGCAATCCAGTTGTTGCTCACCGCGATATGCGCAACTTCCTTCACCAAAAACAATAGCAACGGATACTGCAACATTTATAATACCCACGCCTTGTCCTTCATACTGCGCTCACCCCATCACCGAAACTTCGACCACCACCCTGCCTCAACAACTCCGCCACCTACCTCAACCGTGGCACCCCAGAACAGTACGACCAACGTTGAGGCCCCCTAAAACAAATACTCACGTTACTTTAAATAAAGAGAGGTATTTCATTTTGGTTTATTTTTATACGGTGAAGGCAAGTTTTGGTTGTAGAAGAACGGAGGGCGGCATGCTTTATTTATAGTAGGATTTGGAAAAGAGATAGACACAATGTCTATTTATACGCATAGGGTAGGTCTGTAAATCTATATTAAGGGAGGCATGCACACGACGTGAGACTTCAGAGGGAAGGGATGGCATGAGTTTTCTTGTCTTATTTATGCTGTGTTATCTTCTCAAGTGAAATAAATAAAATGTTTCTTGTGTGTACGTTGTTTTCATTTCAGTGTGGGTTAGGTAGGCTCAGGCATGTATCATCTTTTACATAGGCTGCGACATATCTGAGGGAGGTATGTTAAATTTGAGGTTGAGATGAAATATCAGGTACCTATTGTACTTTTAAGTTGGGAAAATAGGTGCATGCACATGTGTTTTCGTTTTAAACGAGGGCTTACAGTGTTTTCATCAGAATAACTGTTGTTCAGTATGTATATACTATTATTTCCTAGGATGGTGATGTCTTTAGGGTAGGTTGATGCAACCACCGACTGTTGTGTTGAGACACATCTGTTACATGCAATACATCGATTAAATATTCGTGCATGACATGACATTGTTTATCCAACTATTTACTATAATTTCAATTTTATACAATAAATGGGATGACCAAGGTAGCTTGTTGTTGTTAATGGGAGCATGTATGCCCCTGACTTGTTTCTTGTATAAACAGTACATGGATCATCACATGATCAACTATGGTAAGGTGACGACACTTGATTTGGAACTGAGATCAATATTAGATAATGTGTTGTGTGTACAGTGCACATATTTTAGCATGTGCAAAGATTGGCTCAATTGTAGGCTGTAAGCTTGTAGTTTAACTTATAGTAAAAGCTATTATTATTATAAGGTTAATTTTTATTCTATCATTAGATATCGTTATTTACGTAGAGCATTTAATATACTCACTAATGCTCATGATCTTCAACCGCAATGGATATGACCACACCGCTATATTTCAACGATCCAGCTTCAATGAAATTAATTTCATTGGAAACCGACTTCATTTCCAAAATGTGTTATTTTGATTTATCGGTTCACCTTTAAATTTCGTCTACTGATAAAACAACCCCGATTGGCTCCAAACTGGAAACCCAACAATAATTAACGATACACATTCCAATAAAACTCATTTTGTCGAAAACGGAGGTAGTTAGAAAATAAAACAGTTTTAAAGCCCATAATATATCGATAAAAATATATTGATATTACCGAATCGATATTTAAACCGATTTAAATATTCAAATTGAAATGGCCGAAAAATCTGGGACGTTACATTATTCCCCCTTAAAGAATTTCGTCCCCGAAATTGCAAGCTAAGAAGAATGCTCCGAACACAATAATTATATTTGAATTATTAGTAAAATAAATTCGAACTTTTTAAATTTTTTGAAAATTTCGCCAGCACCTCCTCTGTGCAGCTTGATCAGAACAACCACAACTGCCACTACGGGCTTCAACTTCTTCAAAATAAAACCCAAAAGCCAAATGGCTACCCAGCTCAGGGTATAAAATCAATCACCAACCCAAAATATTAAGGTTTTCCTCTTTGTCGGGCAACTCAATTCCAGTTAACTGCTCTTCGTCTTCCAATCTATACTTTAGTCTCTTTAATCAAATCAATTCCATGCCCTTCTGAAATCTGTACTTAACTCAGCTTCAATGCAAGTAACAATCCTGGGTTTAACAATTCCGTTCATTTCATAATTGATTTTATTCCCAATTTATTATACTGGAATTTAGTTCCACGCTTCCAATTCATTCAATTTCTTATTAACTCGTTATTATATAAAATTTTACCAACAAACAGCCAATAAATCAACCAATACCTGGTCAAATAAATTTGTATCATATTTACTTGTCTGTATTCAACTTGGGCTAAACATATGTTAATATCAATTGATTAATATCCAATTGATTACCATTATTATCCATTTAGTTTCTAAATCCCAAATTTATATTATTCGGTTTCACTTAACTAAGTTAGTCTGATTTCCATATCCAATTCAATTGAGTATTTGATTTTCCAAATTAGCTCAATTTGATTCCATAATTCTATTTGAATCTCAATCAAGTCAAGCAAAACAATCAATCAGCCAATATTTCTATACTATAAAAAATTACTTCCTTTTTTTCTATAAAAATATAGTTTGGGCAAAATTATTTCATTTACCCTCTTTATAAAACAATATGTATCAATTTCCAGTTCAAAATGGTTTCCCAACACTTGAACCGATCAGTCAACACAATACAAAAGATTTTTATATAAAATTTACAAATACGCTTTCTCGTATATACAATCAAACTCAATCTAGGATATTATTAACCCCATCTCTATTGAGTTACGCCACAAAGCTAAGGTTGTTACTAAACCAATAGCTCTGATACCAACTGTAGCGACCCAAATATCCGGTACCTTTTAGGCTGACCAAACAACACCAGTCCAACCCAAACTGTACTGGAAACTTAGATGCCAATAGAAAGAAATTAGAGGGTGAGATAAGAAAGAAAGAAATATTAGAATAGAAGAAGAAGAAGTATCAACATAATACAGAGTCTCACATCGCAGCGGAACAAAAATATAATATAGAAATAACTTTTATTGAGAGCTTGTAAAATACTTACAATCATCAGTGTACATCAATTCATCTGGACAGTTATAATAACATGTCCTCATAACAACACACAACAGAATAATAACTGTCATATGTCTGAATTTCTCCAGCACGTCTTCTGAACTTCGTATTATCCAACGACCTGAACCTATAACCCGGGCTTACCCGAGCATTACAAACACTGGGTCAGTCTGGTGAACCAGAGTGAGAAACCCACTAAGTTTAAATAACATCCATATTATTTTAAAGTTCAAAATCCTTTTGAAAGAAAAGGATAATAGTAAGACCAGCTCACACATAAACACAGACGGTTTTTACCTTACTATAACCCAAAACATTTTGAAATCATATATTATTCTGATATTATAATAATGTCTAAATACAAGTAAATAATAATCTAGCGGAACGCTTGCATCTCATGCTCCACATATGTAGTATACAATCAAAACCGCGGGCGCTTATTGGAGATTTGATTCCGACTATGACAAGGTATGGAACCATCTGCCGATAGTGTATCTCTAGAGGCGAATACTCTGGGTTCAACAAGAACGTCCTACAACCCAACCCATACATGACCGCCTACTCATTTCTCTTGAGTGTAACGAATCACCAACGGTTGGGATTAGCAACCGTTTCCCGAAAAGGGACAGCCTCGAAATAGATTAAAGAATGAAATGGATTTTCTCTAGATAGGTGATTATACACCCTAATAGGAGCGACCCACATAACCATGTTGCCTGCCCGATTTTTGTCATTTCTCGATTGATGAGGCTTGAGGCTACGTTTACTTATCAGCACATCACTTTGAATGCCACATCGTCGGATTTGTCAAATCACTAATTGACGCCCTCAAAAATACACTGGCCACGTTTGAAGAAATTAATGTACGCGACCATCTGGAAATGCTCTGTCAAGCACTCGTCCATACAAGTCATCCAGGAATAGGATGACCTGAAGGCACTCTCCTACCGCATCCAAAGGATCAGTAGCGAGAAGTCCTTGCAACATGAAAAATCCCAACCACGACTGAATCACAGTTTATAAACCTCTGGTAGCTAGCCAGAGAAATTCAACCGCAATCCTTCCGCTTAAGAATATCCACGGTCTTCAATGCTCCATCTCGACCGTCTTCTCATATCTCTAGCGTTTACGTATTTGCTGGTCGGAATGGTTTTTGGATATAAATTCGATCCCGGTCTTTTCGTACCAACAATCGAATTGGTCAGATTTTGATAGTCATTTTTTTAACTATCAGAATAAACAACCATCATCCATAGAGAAAAATGGATTCACTGGTCCAGTATACAGCGTCAGTTGGCCTCTTTAGTTAAACAGTCGTTAATTTGATTTCTAAAAAAACCTTTCGACATTTGGATTGTCGCCTTTCCAACTTTTATTCAACTTATAATAAGTTTAAATAGTTTTGATTCAAATTAACGAAGTAAATGATTTTGGAATTTTTCTCCAAATATAATCAATGATATTTTCTGAAATAGAGAATGGACAATATATGTAGGAAACCTTATTTGCATATTTTATCTTGTTATATTCATACAAGTAATGGCGCTTAACATTTGAAATTTGCATTTCAAACATATTTTTAATTCACATAAGTATAGAATTGCATAGACTTATAAATAAGACGATAATTTACAAAGTGTGGCAAAGGTTATAAATTGCAAATAAATGTCGTATAACAAACTGACAAACAGAGTAAAATACCGTATGCAATGCACACACTTTAGTTGTTTGTTTATAAAAGATAACAAAACCTTTGGGTTTAAACAATATAGTCATATACTCTTCCTGTTGGTTAAAGACCATAGTATAGAAAATAAATTATACTCATTCACTTATTCCCAGAAAACTTAAAATCCTTCGAATTATCGTTCATGATATTCTTTATGGAAATACTTATTTTAATCACTTCCACTATCCTCGTTTCTGAACTAATATCATCCTTGGATAAACATGAAGTCGTTACAAGTTGGGGTATTTTATTTACCTTAGACCTTGAGACGACAACACTCTCATCTTAAAAATAGATATAAGTTTATTAACGAAATCACATTCCAACATTTATTCCAACTTCTATTTACTATAGGATCCCATTTATAACCACTGTTCTTAGTTTTGATTTAAATAAACCTATTTCACATTAGGTTACTTATCCTTAGATATTATCATTAGATTTTCACTTTAATTATCAATTTCCATCCACTTAAGCTTTCATTCACTTCCAACCCTTGTTAGAAACTCTCCTTTTAATAAAATTCCTTCAAGGGAATATCGCGAAATTCTAACTCATATATATATATATATATATATGAGTAAAGCTTATTAAAAACCCTTTTTAGATATAAACAAGGTCTCACTCGACAAATCCCCTTTATCACCATTTCCATTTCAACTTGGTTTCTTTCAACCACTATTTACTTCAAAAGTTAACATTATACTTCTCACAGAAGTCTAGACTCGATTCAAACCCACTTGGTTTCATTTTGAAAACTTTATCATATATTGAAACCTTGTCTACCGAGTTGCCTTACGAATTCATATTACATTTTAAAAATCTCGTTTATAAATCAACTTCTCATTAATAGTCTAACATACTTTAAACCAAATAGTTTACCTTATTATAAAATAATTAATCTCCCTTAAATGGTTATTTTAAAATGATACTTAATTCCAATAATAATTAACAATATAATAATTGTTTTTAATAATCAATTCCCATTCCAGTAGTCGACCTGGTTATCTCAAACAAGGCTACTCTGTTAACCATTTCCACTTGGTTATTTCTTTTAAATTAAATAATTTTATTTGATTTAATTTATCTAATTAAATAAATAATATCATTTAATTGTTTATTGAAAACAATTAATTCACTCTTAACCATTTGGTTAATCGTTGTTTATTTGCTTACATACAAATCTCGTTTTATATACTTATTTTATAATTACAAGATAAAACATTCTTATTTATTTATTTTAATAACTCCATTTAAAAATAATCTATGTAAAATAGATTTCAAATCTAACTTTAGAAATAAACCAAAATTATATTTTTCTTTCCATTGATTTACCGAATGGTAAGTCAAATTCTGTAAAACAATTTATTTATAGGTCATCTGCCGATAATCATTCAACCAATATCACCCATTGATTGATATCAAACAACTGTTGGGTTTGGGTTCAACAACCAACAATAAATCAGATTAAAAGTTCATATAATATGAAAGTAAACAACATATTTGAGGGATCCGGTTGGATCCCTCCAACCTGTCCTTCTCTGCATCATAATGGGTTACCTCTATATGACAATATATTTATTCGTTATGATAGACAAAAATTACAGTCCAATTAATATCAGCCAACAGACGATTTATAATATCCAACCAAACATTCAATCATTTATTTGATACATTTATACTGTTATAAACGTAACCAATAAGGTAAGTTACCTTGTTTGGAATCTAATCATTAAAATATTACTTGGATTAAATCAAACAAACGCTTAATTTAATTCATGAATATTAAATAATATTTAACGTACAAACAAACAGTCATCCAATCATCAACCATTAACAAACAGTGCACACAAAATAAAAATCCAGTTTATATAAAATATAAACGGAGTAAACTGAGTGAGCTAAACTCACCTTGATCTCATTCGTCATTAGAACGGTTCATTTCACAAGCTTCCAATTTCATTCAACTCTGATCCTCTCAGCTTCATAGTGTCGAGCTTGCTGATACAGTTAGAATTAGACTGATTTTGTTTGAGTCTGTTGATATATAAGCAGGGTACATAAATATGAGTTACGGTTTCACTTAAAGTAATTAACCGTTATTTAAAATAATTAAACCTTAACCTAAATTCATAATTAACTAGTTTATTATCATTATATAAATCGGTTAAGGCATATTATTATATACAATATTTTGAATTGGGTTAGGTACGTTCTACTTCCCGGGCTATGGTATATTCCATTTAAATTTTGGACGTAAGGCACAATAACTCACATAGTTATTAGGTACATTAACTAACGGTTATCAGACGTGTTAAATATTTGTCCCATTATTAGTTGTGTCTGTATATTATTAAATTAAGTAACTGCGTACACTCTAAAACTTCATTAGGTAAATAGGAATATTTAGATCTTCCCAGGGTACCCTATTATTAACTTTAACATGTATATAACTAATCCACCCACTTTACTACATATCTAACATTGTTACGGTAACAGTAGAATTAGGCAATTAATTAATATAGGTTTTGGGCCCGTTAATGATAGCTAAGTATTCATAATCGCCATTTAGTCCCATGGATATAAACAAGACTAGGAGCTATCAACATTTTCACCTGTTACTGAAAACTCCATTATCCATCCGCGTTCAACTCCCCATGAATACATCTCGAAAGCCAGGCCTCGCTATTTCTTATGTAAACCGTTCTTCCCTTGCTCACATTACAATCAAATAGACCCCATTTCTTCAAACCATCTTCTCACCTTGGTCACACTTCACTGCTGTGCACACATCAGTATCTACTTTTATTCAAGCCAACCCCCCATCACTCATGTAAACACTTCCATACTGCGCCTGCACCACACGCTCCACCCTTCCTGAAACTCATTACACCCATGCAATAGTTTTGCTTCGCAATCCAGTTGTTGCTCACCGAGATATGCGCAACTTCCTTCACCAAAAACAATAGTAACGGATCCTGTAGCATTTATAATGCCCACGCCTTGTCCTTCATACTGCGCTCACCCCGTTATCGAAACTTCGACCACCACCCTGCCTCGACAGCTCCGCCACCCACCTCAATCGTGGCACCCCAGAACAGTACGACCAACGTTGAGGCCTCCTAAAACAAATGCTCACGTTACTTTAAATAAAGAGAGGTATTTCATTTTGGTTTATTTTTATACGGTGGAGGCAAGTTTTGGTTGTAGAAGAACGGAAGGCGGCAAGCTTTATTTATATTAGGATTTGGAAAAGAGATAGACATAACGTCTATTCATACGCATAGGGTAGGTCTGTAAATCTGTATTAAGGGAGGCATGCACACGACGTGAAACTTCAGAGGGAAGGGATGGCATGAGTTTTCTTCTCTTATTTATGTTGTGTTGTCTGAAATAAAATGTTTCTTTTGTGTACGTTTTTTTCATTTCAGCGTGGGTTAGGTAGGCTCAGGCATGTATCATCTTTTACATAGGCTGCGGCATATCCGAGGGAGGTATGTTAAATTTGAGGTTGAGATGAAATATCGGGTACCTATTGTACTTTTAAGTAGGGAAAATAGGTGCTTGCACATGTGTTTTCGTTTTAAACGAGGGCTTACAGTGTTTTCATCAGAACAGCTGTTGTTCAGTATGTATAATATATACTATTATTTCCTAGGATGGTGATGTCTTTAGGTTAAGTTGATGCAACCACCGACTGTTGTGCTGTTGTGTTGAGACACATCTGCTACATGCAATACATTGATTAAATATTCGTGCATGACATGACATGACATTGTTTATCCAGCTATTTACTATTATTTTAATTTTATACAATAAATGGGATGGCCAAGGTAGCTTGTAGTTGTTAATGGGAGCATGTATGCCCCTGACTTGTTTCTTGTATAAACAGTACATGGATCATCACATGATCAACTATGGTAAGGTGACGGCACTTGATATGGAACTGAGATCAATATTGGATAATGTGTTGTGTGTACAGTGCACCATATTTTAGCATGTGCAAAGATTGGCTCAATTGTAGGCTGTAAGCTTGTAGTTTAACTTTAAGTAAACGCTATTATTCTTTATTATTATTATAAGGTTAATTTTTATTCTATCATTAGATATCGTTATTTACGTAGAGCGTTTAATATACTCACCAATGCTCACGATCTTCAACCGCAATGGATATGACCACACCGCTATATTTTAACGTTCTGGCTTCAATGAAATTAATTTCGTTGGAAACCGACTTCGTTTCCAAAATGTGTTATTTTGATTTATCGGTTCACCTTTAAATTTCGTCTACTGACAAAACAACCCCGATTGGCTCCAAACTGGAAACCCAACAATAATTAACGATACGCATTCCAATAAAACTCATTTCGTCGAAAACGGAGGTAGTTAGAAAAAAAACAATTTTAAAGCCTATAATATATCGATAAAAATATACTGATATTACCGAATCGATATTTAAACCGATTTAAATATTCAAATTGAAATGACCAAAAAATCTGGGATGTTACAAGACATGGCAAGGATAATTAAAATGTGGCTTACACGTTTTCCATCAACACTTGGACATTCACAAGGATAGTTATGCTACATTTGGGCTCTTTTGGACTTCTAGGACATCAACTCATCTAAAGAACGAAGAAGAAGGCGTTATTATTCTATTGTAATAATTTGTACTCGAATATCGCCAAAACTTGTACAAAATTGTAATCGAATATCATATGATGAACGGTCATTATAAAGTGGACGTAGGCATTAATGTCGAACCACTATAAAAAGCTGTGTCTCCCCACATTTACTTTACTTATTTTCGATTTGTTGTGTTCACACCGCACATACACATTGGGTGTTGGCGTGCGACAATTTTGCCCGTCAACATTTTGGTGCGCTAGGAAGGGGGATACACAGCTTCGACTTCTGCATCGGATTGAGTACTCAGATTTGTCTTCAAATCTTGTCTTCGACTTCAACTTTACTTGCTTTATGCCATGGTTATGCACAAGAAGCTTCTAGCTATCGCTGGAGCTCACGAGGCGATAGGAGATGAAGGAAGTTAGGAACTTTCTTCGAATAGAGTTCCATCTAACTATGTCATTTGAGAGGACGTCGATGGAATGATTAAAAACTTAGCTACGGATCTAAACGCTCGACTCGAGCGACAAGAAGATGCCTTCAATACCTTTCTCGCTCGTATCGAAGATAGGATAAGGAACACTTCAAGGTCGACCGTCCAGGCAGATATTATTGGAACTAGTACCAATGTTCCTCCACTAGTGACTCGGGACTTGGGGGCAATACTGCAAACTAAGCAGCAAGCCGATGCCGCTCCTAAAAACGGTGCCGGTCCCGCTACACTCAGGGGCACCCCTAATCCCGATGTCGTTCCAGCCCGTGATGCTACTTTGGTCGTACAGGTTGTGGGCTCCGCAGTGGAAAATGTTGCTCAAGCGCCAATGCGCACAGCTTTGGATGGTAGTGCTCTTATGGTTCCAGTAGTCAGGGTTGCGCCCGATGTTGCCCCTCAAGTTGGAATCCAACCAGACTTTCTTCTTAATCAACCGATTCCCAAATTGGACTTGAACATTGGGTGTACCAGTGCCGCTTTGGATTGTCTAAACCAACTGCTTGCTTTCGGAAATGGGTTAGAGATCGTGGATGTCATCCGTCGGTACACTTGAGGCAGTGCTTCTTCTGTGGACATCGATTGTGTGACGCGCAGTCCACTTTCTTTGGACATCAGGAACTCTCATAACCCACCTAATTTTAAGCTTCCCATCTTGGATCCCTATAATGGTCGCAAGGACCCGACCGCTCATCTCATGAGATACATTAGACATATGGAAGTTCTCTAACTTCGGAAAATGTCGTGGCCAAGTGCTTTTCGGTCTTCTGAATGGACATAGTTGCGATGTGGTACAAGCAGTTGGAGCCAGACTCTGTCACTTCTTGGAATGCTTTGATTTACTCGATTCGTGGAGCAATTTAGAGTCAACATAGCTCACCCGAAAAGCATCATGACTCTAAACAGCATTAAGCAAAAGCCCGGCGAGACTTTGCCAAAATTCTTAAAATGGTTCAATGCTGCAGTTGCTTCAGTCGACAGACCTAACCCCTCCATGGTTTTAATGATCGCAGTATCTGGTGTTCTAGATTAAGTTTGAATTCAGGACTTCACTACATCGGGACCCACCAAGGGACCTTGGCGAGTTCTATTTCAAAGCTGAAAGATTCCTTTGGGAAGAGGATGCGAAGGCTCACAACAAAAAAGCCCTCGATGTTAATGCGACTATGGATGGGAAACCGCCTAACTCTGGAAAGGCTAAGATTCCTGCTATCGCTAAGGAACCTCCCTCGAGGAATGATCGCAATAGAACTCAGGGGCAACCAAAGTTCTCATCTTATTCAGATCTTACTCATACCCTCGAAGAGATCTTTCGAGAGGTTCATCCTATTCATCCTTTCAGGCTGCCTCTCCCCAGGGAACTAACCCTAGAAGAAAGAAATACTGATCAGGTTTGCAATTTTCACGGCTTCCATGGCCATCATACGAACGATTGTAGGCATCTCAGGGACATGATAGAGGAGCGTACCAGGAATGGACTTATGACGCGGTTTGTTGATACTGGGGATGGTGTGCTAGGACAAGCACGACCCCCTCATAGGAATAAGGATAGGCCCGGAACCAGTAATGTTCGCAAGGGCATTGTTATCAATTAACTTCTTTCTAGCTTTGATGTACTCGGACGCAAGTCTCCATGGCATCAATATCTTATGACTTGCGGCTTTGGATTTTCCAGCATTTGGGATGTTGTTTTCTCGGCTTCCTGGATTCGAATCTTGATTTTCTAGCCTTCGGTGCTTAGGCTGTAGTCATGTTTTTCTCTGGTTTTCTTGGCTTTAGGATAGTATGGTTTTCGAATAAGGCGCTCCTCACTTACGGCTTTCTCGTTCGGGTTCTTTAGACTTGGTTAGTTGGACTTTAACCCATGGTTTAGACTTTAAGGACTTTTGTCCTTTGGATGTATTCTTCCTTTTGGTTACTTTGGTTATTATGGTTGTAAGATAGTTGAGTCGGTATACCCATGTACGGGTGCTGTTATAATTCCTAGGCATTCTCTTTGCTGACGATACACCATCACCCCTATTGGTTATTAATGAAAAATTTACTTTTCTCGGCTCTGAATTGTGAATGGTTATGTTTGTTTACCCATGTAACAGGAACCGACAGATACTAGACATGCTCTTCATGAACAATAGACTATTCGCTTTCCTTCACAAATGAATTTGGAATCATAAAAACAGCCGAGTCCACCTACCCATGCCCAGGGCAGGCCATCTCCCTAAGCATGCTCTTTACGGATGACGAACCGTTGAGGTTTTCTTTTGTTTTACTAAAAAATCCCCAACATTTATAACTTTTATAAAATTACTTCACGAAGTGAGGACACTTACTTGTGAAGTATGAAATCGATAACGGGATTGCAAACTCTAATAAGCATCTAGCTATCTTGGCTTCTCGTCCTACTTCGACGAGATTGCCTTGACTCGTGGCGAGTGTCGGATCGTGCACGATCCTGCATGTTTGGATTAGTGGGTCGCCTTATCAACAAAATTGGATTACATTCGGTGGGCTTGCCGGTGACATGACAAGAATATCCACTCGCGGATTTGTAGCGAGTTTCAGATCTCGTACGATCCTGCTCGTTTGGTTTAGTGGGCCGCCTTGTCAACGACCCTAGATTACGTCGGGTGGACTTTTCAGTGACACGACAAGAATATCCACTCGTGGATTTGTGGCGAGTTTCGGATTGTGAATGATCCTGCTCGTTTGGATTAGTAGGTCGCCTCGTCAACGACCTTGGATTACATCGGGTGGGCTTGCCGGTGACACAACAAGAATATCCACTCATGGATTTGTGGCGAGTTTCAAATCTCGTATGATCCTGCTTGTTTGGATTTGTGGGTTGCCTTGTCAATGACCTTGGATTACATCGGGTGGACTTGTCAGTGATACGACAAGAATATCCACTCATGACCATCTTGGCCTCTTGACATACCTCAACAAGGTTGCCTTGACTTGACTTGTCGGGGATATCTCGCCAAAATGAGATTTCCTTGAATGCAGTCTTTCAAATACATATGACGACATGTGGCAGCCTTGCCGGTAACACGACAAGATCGCTCACATATGGTTATGCGCATCCCTCTTTTATGCAGGTTATTGGGATCCTCCAATCCCTTGGATATTCTGGTTATCTATGAACGATCCAAACAGATCGTAGGCTTTCAGTGAATTTCTGGTTAATATGATCCGAAGCGATCATGGATTTTTGATTTATCGGATTTGGCTTTCTGGATAATACGATCTGGCATAGTCATCACTCTTCAGTTTTATGGATATAAAGGCTTGCTCCGGACCTCTCCTGGTTGTTGTTTCTAGATTTCTCCTCTCCTTACAAAACACACCTTCATTGGATCAAGCAATATATGTTTTGGGCAGCAAATGTTGACATGCTTTTTGGTTGAAGCAGTTACACATCTATTATTTGATTAGCAACGCGCTCAAGCATGAAGAACGTTGCCGGGAAACACAAAGAAATTTGATCAAAGTCGCGTCGCAAACATAAGAAGGCCCGAAACTTCTATCAGATGACCTCTTTTGAGCCCGACGAACTCTTAGGCAAACCGTCAGCCGAGCCGAAGACAAGCAGTCAAGCGGGTCTGGGTGCAGCGCCGGTGGGGGTCCGGGGCCCAACAGTCCCGGTTGCGATCGACCTAACCGATTAGGTCGAATAAATGGGCACGTCCCGATTCATTCGATTTTCTCGAAGCCGAAAGCTCGGATCCTTTCCGCTCGGACCAGCAAAACCTCGAATTCCCTCATTTTGCATTCAGGAACCTCGACTCCCTTAAATAACATGATTTCGGTCTCCTCCTCTATCAATTTCGTACCCCCGGAGAGGGTACAATATTCATATCCCCCAGGGGATACGAATTTCGTATCCCTTGAGGGGTATGAGTTTCGTATACGAAATTCGTATCGACCTGGAAGGGTACGAAATTTGATAAGGTACGAATTTTGTACCCCTCCAAAGGGTATCAAATTTCGTACCCCCTGAAGGAGTACGAAGTTCATATCCCCCAAGGGGATTCGAATTTCGTATCCCCTGAGGGGTACAAATTTCGTACCCCTCTCCAGGGGGTACGAATTTCCTATTATTTGGCCATTTCTAGGGTCCGAAATTATGGGTTGTGGTCCCCATTTCCTACCAACTCCCACCTAATCTCCCTCCTATAAATGCCCCAAGCCTTAACCTTCATTGTGACCTTTTTCCCTTGGAACTTTTGGACCTTGAGTGCTCCAAACACTCATTAATGGCTTCCAATTCTTTCTTCTTGGCCATTGAACATGGCAAGGATAATTAAAACGTGGCTTACATGTTTTCCATCAACACTTGGACATTCATAAGGATAGTTATGCTACATTTGGGCTCTTTTGGACTTGTAGGACATTATGGAAAACTTGGACATAGATGATCAAGTCAACTCATCTAAAGGACGAAGAAGAAGGACATTATTATTCTATTGTAATACTTTATACTTGAATATCGCCAAAGCTTGTACAAAATTGTAATCGAATATCATATGATGAATGGTCATTATAAAGTGGACGCAGGCGTTAGTGCCGAACCACTATAAAAAGCTATGTCTCCCCACATTTACTTTACATGTTTTAGATTTGTTGTGTTCACAACATACATACACATTGGGTGTTGGCGTTCGACAATTTTGCCGTCAACAATTAGAATATGACTATGTATATACTATGTTATCAAATTCAAGAAAACAGAGATCTCCCATTTTTCAGTTGCACCTACTCTTCTTAGCTTTGGATGCACAACAAGCTTAAGTTGGGAATTTCGCCGACTAGCCCTTTTCTTCTGGAAGACGAGGTCTCGCAGTGGCAAATAAACGGGAATGACTTGCGCTTTTCTTTCTTCCCCATCCACAAACTAACATTGCTGTTGCGTGAGTAAGAAAAAAAGCATGCGAGTTCTTGCCATTTTCTTCTTCCCTGCTACTACTAGAGATGATCTAAGGGGTAGGTGAAGAGGAAAGGGATAAGAGGAAAAGTACGACAAAAACTGAGAATATATCCACAGAAGTTGAAGAAGAATGAGGTAAGAGAATGAGGCCATGGCGAAAACTTGGAATACACGCGATGAAGTAAAATTCACCAGGAACAGGGAACATGTTCTTTTTTGTGCTTCTGATTAACGGTCATACAAAGAAATTAACGCTTCCCATGAATTCTGCCTAAATTCTTACTTTACTGCCCTTAAATTTTCGGGTTTTATAGCATAATCCAATTGGTATAAGGTAAACAGTTTTGGATCAAAAATAAAAAAATGAATTATGATGAAACCACACTATAATGGATTAAGTTTGACCCTTATGACTAAGTTATTAAACCTAACCAGTGTAACGGTATAACGATGGAAAAACCGACCATTGAATTATATAATTCTTAATATCATTACTATTAGTTAAACAAATAATGATAATATGCTTAATAAAAAAATATTGAATTATTTAAAATGAAAATAAATATTAAAGTATAACTACGAACAACACTTTTTTCATGCTCAAAATGCAACTAAAACATGGCACATAACTCCAAACGGGAACAAAATTGGGTTGAAAGTTAGTTTAATGTTTTCATAAGCCAATTGATTTGATGGATGTGAATAAGCTATTAAATAAAAGAAAGCATACAAAATCTTTATGGTTATAAAATGTATATATTTCTAAAAAAAATTAAATATAACACAACAAACAGAATGAGTCAGACATTTATATGTAGAGGCGTCAAAAGCTTAAGCTAGGGTAGCATGTGGATAAAGTAAAGTTTGACTCGACTTTTTTTGCTATATATAATAGTTCGATCGTTTTGACTCTCTTGATTAAAGGGTTAACCCAATACAACTGTCAATTAGATTTGTAGCAAAACTATTGAAAATTTTGAAACTACTAGACAGAATTATTTTGGAAGGGTGTTGTTGTTGACACTGCAACTATTGTTAATGGGGGACCATTTTTTTAAAAACACTCCATTTTTCGGAAAATTGTTAAAGGGTTATACAAACATAATATTTCACACTACTTAATATTCCTGAATTGCCTCTTTAAATTAAATTAGAAAAAACTTATTCGATAAGGGAAATCAAATTAAAACAAGTAGTTAATCACAACTGCACCGAATGCATCACATAATCAATTATATATGTATTCGACGATGATATGTCGAAAATTAATAATTATTTCGGTGCACTGCCTCCGTAATTATAAAATTTAGCATATTTATGTCAACAAAAAAAATTAGTTCGATCATATTCCTCTGAAAACACTTATCCTTTAGGGTTTGAAAAATTGATATATGCGAATCGCAAAAAAAATTACTACGGCCCTTTCAATATTTGTTAAAATAAAATTACATTTATTTTTTAAATGGCTAAATGGGTAATAAGGTAAAATTGTCTTTATTTGTTAAGAGGCTACTTTCCTCATTGGTACCCCCCTTAACAATTTTTTAAAAAAAAATTTGGCCCTCCTTTAACAATATTTGGAGTGTCAATAACAATACCCTTTCGAAATATCTCTTGAACAAAACCACTTATTTTTCTCAAACATTATTTTTCATAGTATATCATCCATCATGCAAAAGTCACTTGAAATATACATGGCAATTATTGCATGCGTCGAGATAAGTAGCAGCTTTTTTAGTGTCCAAACCAACAGTTTTTGGGAAAGCAAAAGCATCAAAGAGCGGCTACATAAAGGAACTGCACACAAAAGCTGGTAGCTAAGTTGATGATTTAATAGGGTTTTTCCTTTGAGGGTCAGAATAAATGATACAAATGTAACGTCTACCACTTAGTGAGGATATGAGGACACTATAGTTTTGAGATAAAGTTCACATGAAACCCAAATATCATTATACGTATCTAATTTCTAACATGTATAGTTAAAATAATCAACTCGAACCATAATTTACTCTTAAGATTATTTTGCTAATATTCAATTATTAACTTCGTTGATAAGATTATTTTCAAATGATAAGAAAATTATGATGCTAAGTTATTTTCAAATTGAGAGTGTGGAGTCTAACGACGGAAGAGGATCCATAGCTATTATTTATTATTTATGCCAGTTTTATGATTATTGTTGTGCTATTGGGAAAATTATTATTACTGATGTACCTTTCAATGACAGTCGACATTCGTTGTAACCGACATTTATATGGTTTTTAATTTATAGTACATCAATTTCAAATTATTACATTTTATCCATTTCATGGTGTGAGATTCTACTTTTGGTTTATTCTGCTCTATTATATCTGTTAAAGTGTTTCCTTACAGGAACCAACGATCCATTTAGAATGGCTCTAAGTTCCGGTGAGTCTTTTCTGGATCGGAATTTAGGCCCATTCCGATCGGGTTGTTACAACAAACACCTATGATAAAAAGAATTAAATCAAGAAAGGGAAAGCAATTAACATTAAATTGCAAAATTCCTTTAATTGACATTGCATGTCATTAACGACATTAAAAGAGAAAATAATGGGAAATAACGTCAAAGTTGAAAGCAAAGAATTAACTATAAATGATAACGTGCATGTGAACAACATATATTTACTTCATATAAAAATATATATAGACATAAATTTCAGAAGTAACAGGCGTTTGAATTTGAAAATAAATGTGTGCCATAAATGGAATTAAATCACATAATAAATGGGAATTTAATGATGTTAGTTAAGTAATGTTCTATTTTAAAATGAGTATGCGCATACTAATTTTATAAATGGTATGCATTTGAAATCAAAATTAAACTCATGTTAAAAATGGAAGAAAATAATGCATGGGGAATAAAACATGAAATAAATATAACGTTAAAAATAACATTCGAAATCTTGTGTAAATATACACGTATATTAATTATGCACTTGAATTTGAACGTAGGAAAAACCAATAAAGAATAAAATAGAATTTGGAAAATAAAAAGTAGCAGTCCAACAAATATATAGGTAAGGAACAAAAAAGGGAAGGTATAAATCACGCATCTAAACGCTTTATTTTAAATCATTTGTGTCAACCCATATAGTGGCTGAATCGACCCATGGATCGATCCACGTTGGGGTTGGATCAACCCATGTGTCGACCTATATTAATAAATGACATTTTTTTATTCTGGGCTTTGGGCTTGGGTATGTTTAACGATGCTGGTTTATTTTAGTTTAAATCCGACGGACATGGTTTATTTGGACATCTATAAATAAAGCTATAGAGCTATCTGTCAAACTCATATTTTACCGAGTGGAAGTAGAAGCCCTACTATTCCTTTTCTCCCCAAATTCTTTAGGAACAAAAAATATTTGATATAGGTTATCTGATTCAAGATTGGAGGCAAATATTATAGATTTAAGGTTTAGATGCCCAAATTTTCCATCCATACAAGGCAAGTTCTTTGGATCTGAATATAAATAATTTCTTTTATTCCTCTTATATTCAGATTTGTAAATCTATAGGAAAAAAATATTTTGTACATTCAAATAGGAAACACCACGGATAACAAATCAATATCCAAATCGGTTCCAAAACTTAGAGCTTAAATCCTAGGTGAGTTAATTTAATTTCTTTAGTAGTGGTATATAGATTCCTGTTAGATTAATAACATATTCTCGCAATTCACATTTTCCTTTTCTACGTCAGATTTTATAGTTTTATGTTGAATTTAGTTATGCGCAAAATATGAATAAATATGAAATATTAGCATATGTATACGACTGAATTATGCACCTAATTTTATGTGATTGATTATAGTCTTTTTTTTGTTTTTGCGCATTAGGAAGTATAATCCAATTGGAATTATGAATTAAAGAGGATTTGATAATTTGGGGATAAGTGAACAAGTATTACAAAAACTGTAATAAAAGGGGATTTGGGCTAAATTAGGAAAACTTGAGTAGACTTGCCAAATAATTGTGATATGGACTGACATCATATAATTAATATTACATACAAGTAGTTTTGTAACTGAATAGTAAATCTAAGAATTCCCATGTTTAATTGTTAAAATTATCATTTAGATTTAGAATGGAATGAATATAGAAAATGTTAGAGTTGGGAGAAAAAGTAGTGTAAGCTAAAATATGTCCAAATTTACTATAATTATGCCAAAATTGGGAATATAAATTGAGAATAAGAATTTATGTATACATCTCAAATTATGAAGTTATGAATAACCTAGATTGATAGGTTGTGAAAAAGTGAATATATTTTCATAGTTTGGTTTGTAAGAAAAATGGTAAACATAAATGTAAGCATAAAAGAAATAAAGGCGTGGATTAGTGCGAAATAGGGATTTAGCCGTATTGCGCACTGTTGAATAGCCTAAAAATAATGGATATAAATGTCATGCAGTTATAGATTTATATTGTAGTAATTACATTAAAGTATGGAAACATATATGATGAAGTTTAATAACCAATCAATAAAGAACAAGCCTAACTTCCTAAAGAATAAATTTCAAAGACGGAAATAAAAAGGGTAACATAACTGAAAGATGTTATGTAAAGAAAAGAAATAAGAAAAACACTTATTCACTACACTAAAACAACAAATTAGGCGGTGCTTTGGGCCGTATCTAATGCAATTAGGTAGTGTTGTAGGCTGTATCAAATTTTGGTATGTTGTCAGTTAGATACGACCATGGTCACTACCTAATTGTCAATTAGATATGGCTATGAACACTGCCTAATTGTCAATTAGATACTGCTCATGGCCTTATCTAATTTTCAAACAGATACGGCCATGAGCCGTATCTAATTGATAATGAGATACAAATCATGCCCGTATCTATTTGAAAATTAGATACGGCCACCAGTCATATCTAATTTTAAAAAAAATACAATTAGCTTTCACTAATGATATATGCTATTTAAAACTTAGTAGTATAGTTCATACTTCAGCAATAAATGGTGCGATACATTACAAGCGTCATTAGTTCATACACTATTATTACATAACATAACCATTAATCATTTTCATAAATTAATTTGAATACAATATCCACAAACAAAGTTTACACAAATTCGTAGACAAAGATAATATTTATAAATCAGCTTCATAACACAATAGACAATCTGCATCGGTCACCGATACAGCAAATGCAACAACGAATACCCAAGACTGGCATATGGTGGAAGGCACGCATTAGTTTGTCATCGTGAAGTAAAAATAATTGTGAAATAGTAGTAACAAATTTCTGCTATGAGTGTATTTCCAGAAATATTGTTATCTTAATTAACAACAAACATGAGTAAGATTCAAATCCAGTGTTAAGATGATAGTGGTTTTAACTTCTAAGAAAAAAACAATGGATTTTAGATGTGCAACATCTACATATGCATCATGATCTCTCCAACAACCTCCAGTTTACACATGTCAAGGAATGACTGATATCAACAATTGAATGCAGGTCTGACCTTATAAAACTATCCTCCAAAACCAATGTTTTTTGTTAACAAAACCATTAGTTTAACCACTAATAAATAGATCTTTGTATGATTAAAAAAAAATTTAGACCACATATGGTGCAATATGTTCTAATTAATACATACAGTGGTGTAGATGCAAATGCATGTGTGTGTGTGTGTTATTGCACCACAATGGTACTACCCGTGGCACCACGGCGCAGCAGCACCACTCTGTGGTGCTGCTGCACCACTGCAGTGGTGCTGCTGCGCCGTGGTGCAGTGGGTAGCACCACCGTGTGGTGCAGGAACACATACACATACATTTTGAGTTCATTTTATACTAAAATCATATTTACACCCAATTCAAAATTAAGGCAGGCAACCAAAAGCACAAACCTAACGGCATTAGCAACCAACTGCAAAAGGAATGCTAAACTTCGACGATATTAAAAATTGTATCGATTTGCATCTTTGAATAGAAGCTGAGTCTATGAAATGGACCATTCAAGATAGATTGGAAACACTTTCTATGATCTTATGCAAATGCTAGGAATTGATACAACAAAAGAATTTCTCATGAAACCCCAAAATATAAACCACACAGGCATATCAATCGCTATAAGACAAACCCAAAGAACTGTTGTGAATTGCATAGAATGCTTAAGAGATATTAAATACCTTGAGAGATAGTGGAACCAATTCCTTCAAGGAGAGATCCATCTCCTGATTGAATTGGAGCTGGTGGTGAAGCTTGATGGGATGTTGAGAATAAACCATAAACGTTATAAATATCATAGCACTAAAATAATAACATAGCACAAATTGATTGTACTTTACATATATCCCTAATTTGTATAGAATTCATAGGTATCCCTAATTTGGAAATAAAAAATATATTTTATTTACTAAATATATCCTTTGTTCTCATCCATATTGGGACTGTAAATCTCCATTCACATGTCGTGTTTTAAATACAAAGACAACAGTGCAGCCGTAATGATGAAACTATTTGTTTGAACATGAAATTTGACCTTCTAGATTGCAAAAAAATTTGCAATTTTCCAAGATCACCGCAGTCGTTGCTTATTGATTCATACATTTGTTCAAAATGAACAAATTCAAATTTGATTGTTATATTACTAGAGTATTGTTTATGCCACTCCAAGAACTGATAGGGGGTTCATATTTTATTTTCACTCCATTAAAAATTAAATTGTTAATAGGGCCCTAACACAATGGAAAAATAAATAAAAGTACTCGATTTTACCCTCCATTTAAATAAACAAAACACGTTAAAAATTGATAAGGATATACCGAAATTCAGTACAAAATTTGGAAATGACACACCGAAAATAGATTAACTAAAGAAAAATTAAAATCTTACATATTCGGCGATAGTACATCGGAAAACACGATTTTATTTGGTGATCTATCACTGAATTTGTGTTATGTCATGACCTGACGCATTCACCAAATTCGGCAAGTACATGCTATTTTAATTGTATAACTTCGACTCGCCATCAACGAATATAATGTTTATATTCGAAAAAGAACCTCCATTTTTTCCAGTAAATCGTTACATTTTCGGTGATTTCTTCAACAAATTCAACATGTCGTTCGCTTTTTTGAGTAAAAAGCATGTTGTCTTCTTTTTCAAAGTTAGAAATTTCGTTAGAAATTGGTTCTTCCATAAAAAAGGTGATTAATTGTTTACTTTGAGAAGAAGAAGATGATTATGATTTAACAAACAGTTAAATGTAATTAGGGTAAAATAATAAAAGGGCATTTTGGTCTACATTTTATAAATTGTTAAGGGGGCTATGTTAATCAATTTTCCCCTTAGTAAATTTTAAAAAAAGACCCCCTTAACCTTTTTTTAGTGGCATTAACAATACTCTATTACTACTCCAAATAACAAAAACAGAATGTTTCTAAAATCGAACCTTACCCCAACCTGGTTATGTTATATGTTCATAAATTTTTATTTTATTTTCAAGTAGAAATACTGAAATAAACAATTCAAGCAACTAAGCACAAAATATACATATGACCTATATGTTTTCCATAATAGTTTAGTTGAATAATTTAACAATGTATATATGACAATTCAACAAGCATGCATGGTACATACCAACTAAGATAACATTAACATTAGAAATAAATCTCAAAATAAAATGAGGTAATAGAAGTACCTTAAGCTTGGTATGATTATCATTAAAGTGTATGGTTTTGTTTTGTCACTAAATTCTTAATTTTTTATAGCCCCAGATGTCCAAATGACAAAGAGCTTGAGCATCCCATTCCAAGTGTTGTATGGCACAACATATGAAATGAAAAACTAAACAGAGTGAGCAAAAATGTCAACAAATAAATATCAATTTATGTTTGTAGAAAAAGAAATCCGTGTAAAACAAAAGGCAATAACGTTGACCATACAGTAAAACAGGGAAAATCATACTCCATTTATCGTTCATCAATCCTACAAATGAATGCATATTTGCCAAAAGGCTTTAAATCAACTTGCATGCAATATGTGATTTGAAAGTTAACCATATCTGTCGTGTTTAAGCTTAAAATAACTACATTTCACAATTATATGTAGGAAAAGAAAAGCTCTAGCTATGTGGTGTGAATAAACAAACAAAATGACCCCTAAATTTTTTTTTTTATCATATAATGTAACCAAAAAATCATAAACTTAATGAAAATTTCTTTATATTTCTGTCCCTAATGAATGGTTTTACTGATATACCAACATTTTTTATGTAAAGGTTATATTATTTGCATCACATCATGTAGGTCCAAAACTGATTCACATTTACTATAAATAGCTTCACTATTATGTTTATGCTACATGTCTACTTCATACTTTGTTATCTCTCTACATGTCATTATAAGGAGTATGGGTTATTTAATCCTCTTTTACATGTGCAACTTTAGTTCCAATGCCAAAATGAAACTTGTTTTATCTACGGTTAATTTTTTTTGGCAAGGCATCTGCGGTTAATTTTAAAAAGCAAAGTAAGTTAAGAGATATGAATATTTGTTTCAACCATTGTTGGTAAGTTCCTCGAGTACAAAATATGATGGTACAAATTAAATGAACAACTTGAAAATGGTTTACTTGGGGCATTGTTATTGACATTCCAAATATTGTTAAGGGGAGGGCATTTTTTTATTTAAAAAAAGAAACTGTTAAGGGGAGTACCAATGAGGAAAGTAGCCCCTTAACAAATAAATGTCATTTTATCTTATTACCGAATTAGGCTTAATTTCACTCTTTTGTTCATTAATCTATTTTTTTAATGGTTAATCAACATCTATCAAATGGAAATCCAAAGACTACGATTTTATGCCAAATTTTTGTGTCTATGTAGACTTTTTATATATATACACACATACATAAAAACATAAACACACACATACATGTTATTAATACATATGTTTATTATACGTACTTACACAATGTTTAATTGTTTTATTATTATTTCAATATAATCTCAAATTGCAATAAAATACATACTAAAATTATATATACACCTTAAATTTAATTAGATATATTTTTCTGCTGAGTTATAATTTCCAACCATGAGTGTGTGTGTGTGTGTATATATATATATACATGTATATCTTCCACAGAGTATCGAGTATAATCTTTGGGCGTGTATGATTTTAACAGCGAATTCGTTTTCATTGTTTACATCGATTATGGAAACAGTTTCTGGGTACAAATGATTTTACGATTTTTTCGATTTGGGAGATTGACGATTTTACGGTAACTTTTAGAATGATAAAAGCGTAAGAAGTAAAAAAAATAAAAATTAGTCACCTACATTGACCCCCCCCCCGCCCCTTAATAATTAAAAAAAAAGTGGAGTGTCCTTAAAATTTGCTCCCCGCCCTTTAACAGAAAATGGAGTGTCAATAACAATGCCTACTTGGTGTCCATGGTTATTGAAATTACAAATGTTATCTACACATAATTTGGGAAAAAAAATCTTTAAAACATATTTTTCCTAATTTTTCAATCATATTTTTATTTTTAACTGTAAATAATATGTTACCTACTACTACATTGAATTAAATTTCAAGTTGTAGCAATGCTAATAATATAAGTAGTGCTCTGTTAAAATTTAAAGGTGGTGAAAGATTATGTAATACATAGGCAATTGTAAAATGGAAAAAAATGAAAAAAAAACCACTTTTTAGAATCAAGATAACACGATTAATGGCAAATGATCTGAAAGAGTTATAGAAGCTAGACAGTGGAAGAGAGCACAAATTATTAGCACAAAATGATCAAATTTTATATGAAGACTAACATAAGAAAAAGTGAAATCGTCCAAAAACCTATAGGAAAAAATACAGAAACATTAAAAAATATTTAAAAGCGTTAAATCCACGAATTATAATATCAACCATATTCCAAAACTAAACAAATCTAACAAAATCAAAGACATTGTCTACAAGAATCAAGATAATGCAACAAATGATATAGGAGAAAATAGAAACCAATACGTAAACACGAGGAGCAAAATAATAAAAACTGGTATGAGGATAAGATAAATAACATAAATTTGATGTCCATGGTACCTTACCTGAAACGACCCAAACTTGCCCTTTCGGGAAAGCCCGGATGGAGTTAAGAACACGACAAATCAGAACACAAACAGAAGAACATTTCATTGCTATTACAACAGTTACATAAGAGTACAAGAATATTCCAGAGTATGAATAAATAATGTACAACAAAAAAATATTAGAGATTTAAATTACATAATTACATTTAAATACATAGCAGCGGAAAAATAATACATAACACAACTGAAAGAAATACACGGATACAGAGCTTTCCGAATATTGTTCCATTCGTAAATCCAGGATCCTGAAAAGAAATATCTACAAAAAACCAAAACTACTAGCTGTCCGTGCGGGAAATAGGGGCACCCAGAGTTTAGGTTGAAACAATAAACTCCAGGTCAGTTATGCGACTGGTGTGAGAACTAAAACAGTTATTTAAAACTTTACTTTAAAAATAAAGTAAATTCAGGGACCACGTCGTATAACACGGAACGGTTTTCCTCTCAAGAATACCAGTGCATAAAACAAACAGTGCAATGCTTTTTGGAAAAATGAAGCTATTATAAGACCTAGGTCCCATCGCATAATGCAACGCAAGCCGGAGGATAGCGCTTTCCCTTATAATAGCCAAACATGCTTGGTACATTTAAAACAAGTCATTTTGATATTATTATAAGTGCATAGTGTTTAAAAACAACTTCAAATATAAGTGTATCAATCATAGACGACATGGGTACCATATATCATGTCGACATACTAGTTCTATAATTAAAACTGCACAATGTCATATTGGAAATTGGATTCCACCTATGAACCAAGGCAAGGGATCGTCCTTACCGAATTCGAGACTCTCTAGCCCGAGACTCAGGATCAGAATGCATCGACCCTTAGGAAAATGCAGGGCCGGTCCACCTTATGGATTAGTAATCCCTGAACAATACGTTTTCCCGCCCTATGGGCGGTAATCCATCAGCCCCGTAGTGACCGATATATCTGAGGTGCCTCATTATACATCATCCACATAAGTAAAAATTGTCTGGGATCCATACCATGACACCACTCCTATCTAGAAAGAAACGCATGTCTTCCCTGCTGTCCTTCATCACGTTTCTGGTTCATACTGGGGTGTGAAGCTCGCGAATTAACGCTATGCACAAAGCTATGCTATTTAAAATCGTGCTTTGATCATCAACCACAAGACTTTGCTTTTCAACAGAAGCCTTGATCATTTGCATCTCAGCATGCCACACAGGCAATTCATGCCATGCGACCGATGTCTATCGATATATAACCTCTGAGCTCGTACGTCTCAGAGAAGGGTGTTAAGCAAGAGAATAAATTTTCCGCCACCAAATAGATATATATATTTAATAGAGATCAATCCACACAGAATAAAATCCAATGTCAGATACACATCCATTTACAAGTATGTTCTGGGTCTGAACGAAACCGGAGGCACCTTATTCCTCGTTCTGTGTCCAATACAGGTACGAGGTCCTCGCATATCCGGTCGATCTCCAAGTACGTCTGGACGATCACCACTTATTACCTCGTCTTGGGTGTACAGCCCAATCAAGACATCAGTAATCATCCAAACGATGTGACGACCTCAGGTGTTCAACCACCGTCTTCATCATCGACATATCGTCGAATCAGTTACTCAGAATGGGTATAGGCCCGCCTTTCCAAAAAATCCGCGTATATTATAATCAAGTGATATATATAAACACACAACATACGCCTCATTCCAATCTAGAATATTCTATTACTCAAATATTCATATCTTTAGGGAAACGTTCTCATTAATTTTATCAAAGATAAATTCTTTCAAATTTATTCTTTAATCTTCTTTAGGATATCATTTCAAACCAAATTAAGGTATATCCAAACTAGTCGGGATTAGCGAACCTTACCGAAGTAATCATTTGTTTTATTTCCCAATCCCAACCTATTCATCCCATGGAGCAAAATAGGTAATACTCCATATCTAACACCACGGTGTTATCAGTAAATTTAACTACAATTTCACGTTCAAATCTAATTAAAGATTTAACTATCGCCTGGAGTAAACTGGTGGTACTCCATTCTCGATCATTTTTTAAATTTGATGACTTTAAATTATCTCATTAACATTTCAATCTAATTAAAGATTCATTAAAACTCCACTTGGTTTTAATCTTCCCAAAAATCAATATTAATGATTATTTAACTTTGAGAAATCAAACATGCCACATTGACAGTCTACACCATACCACTGATTTCTGCCGTTATATAACCTCTAAGCTCGTATGTCTTAGAGAAGGGTGTTAAGCAAGAGAATAAATTCTCCGCCACCAAACAGATATATATTTAGCAGAGATCAATGAATACAGTTCGAAATACAATGTTGGCCATGTAATCCTATCTTTATCTGGGTTAAAGAACCAATTTCATTTAAAACACAGCTCACGATAAACCCAAAATCACATTCCATTAAATATGGAATCTTCATGGAAAACAAATCAATATATAATCGATATCAGTTTCCGCATCCGACCAATAATATAAATGGAATAACGGCAAATCCTTTTAAATTCCATATATAGTAACAGTCTTCCTCCACAAACGCTCACTTTGATTATTATCAAATCGAATTCCTTTCAATTCCAATATAATAGACTGGAAAACTTAAAATTTTCATTAAATCTTAATAAAAAGATTTATAAATTCCAAATCACATTTCACTGTTAATCGGATTAAAGAACAAGTGTTATTTAAAACACCGTTCACGATAAACCCAAAAACCCAATTCTTTCATTCAATTTCAATTAAATATTAATTTATTGGAAAACTTCTCTCTAGATCTTAATTAAAAGATTTATTCTTTTCTCAACTGGGTTTAAGAACAGTGTTAATAAAGACACCACTCACGGCAAACCCAAAACCTAGTTCTTTTATTCAATTCCAATTAAATATTAATTAAATTGGAAAGCTCCACTAAATCTTAATTAAAAGATTTATTCTTTTCTCAACTTGGTTTAAGAACAGTGCTAATAAAGACATCATTCACAACAAACCCAAAATCCAATTCTTTTATTCAGTTCCAATTAAATATTAATTAATTGGAAAACTCAACTAAATCTTAATTAAAAGATTCATTCTTTTCTTTATTGGGTTTAAGAACTGTGTTAATAAAGACACCATTCACGACAAACCCAAAGTTCCATTTGATATTAAATACAAGGCTCTGAATAGAAATTATATCGGCTTATATTCAATATCAAAATCTGAAACCAACAAATATCATATTGGAAATAACAATATAAATATATTTTCCATAACAATATCCATATTTTCACGGAATCCAATATCGAAATATTCTGAAGATTATTTCCATTCCAATTTGTTCGTTGGAAATTTCTGGTTATATTAAAACCATTCACAAATCCAATTTATTTTATTTAAAAATTATTGGATTTTAAATCTAGTTAATAACTAGTTCATTTTGATAAAAATATATTTTTATCTTTACAAAAGTGGAAATTTTCATCCTAATTCTTTCCAAATCATTTATTATGATTTTACACAAATTGTTAATATTTTTAGTAATTTTATTAAGGCACTTTCAGTTGATTTCCACAAACGGTCATCGAACTGCACTTACAACGACCTTTTCCAAATTTGATTTGGACATAATTCCAAATCTAGCTGTTAGATTTCGAATCTCTTATATTCATTGGAAAGCTCTTTTCGATACGAACCCAATGGTTCCGGTTTTAGGAGAATTCGATGGTCGGGTCTCCCGTATTGTCAATTCAAAGTCAACGATCGAAATTCGCGAACGGTCGCGGCGCGACGCGTTCTATTTAGGCCATTATATATATATATATATTATATTTCGTCAATTTCCAGTTAAAACATATTTTATAAATTCATTTTAAAAACGATTCCAACTTCATTTTCAATTTTAAACCAAAAGTGAAAATTCTATATCATTATAATATATAAATGATAATATTTTGAAAATATCAGATTTTGAAATCATTTCCTTTTCGATATTCATTACAAAAAATGAATAAGATCAATATAAATATCGTTCGCGTCAAAATGGCGCGTATCTAATCAATATAGCTTCACATATTCAATATTTTCGTGTCCATCCAAAATCGGACATCAAAATCATATTTTGATCTTCTACTGAATATTATTTTAAAATATTCATTATTTTAACTTATTCAACACATGAATATTTTATTCAACACATGAATATTTTTAATCCTTTTCTGAGTATTATTTTAAAATATTCTTTATTTTCCCAATTGGAATGAGACCCAATCATTACTATATAATGTTATTTATATGGATTCCATATAGCACATGTATATAATAACAATGATAAACAATCATCCATCATCCAGAGTACATTACACAACTGCATAAGCATTAAATATAAATAACTAACGCTTACAACAGTTTGTTAACCAAACGATCGACATACAACTATACAATTGGGATTAATGTACTTCAAATATCATCCCAATACCCGTGTGGGGTTTCAATCAACAAATACTGAATATTATTTGTGCATTCGGACGATGTGTAAAATTTTCGTCCCAATTCATATCAGTCAAATGAGTGTACATAAACAAATAGTTTGATTTATAAATGAATATTTATTTTCATTCATATACACATTAAAAATTATATTTTTAACGATAAAGTATTTTATTCAACACGTGAAAATCTTATTTAGTTCATTTATACAATAAAAAATGATATCTTTATTATTCTAACATATTTTAGAAATTTTTGGCAGCATAACGATGCTATACTAGAACCGGAATAAGGTCTAGCCTTGTTTCTCGCCTAATACTGGCTCATGCCATACACATACCAATTCTAATCAATTCCATTCACATTCCAAACCAAATTCAAACAAATAAATCCATCAAAACAAACAACCAAAAATCCATGGTTTCAATAAAAGGTGTCTGGTGCTACTAAGCACCGTCTGCATCCTAGAATATAATAACTTAATTAAAAGTTGAGTGAGAAAATGTTCTCACCTTTGGTTTCCACTCTGTCAGTTTTTAATGGCCGATCTGGATTCCGTTCTGCTTCCAGTCAGTTTCATCGCAATCTGCTTCATGCAATATACATACATATATATATATATATATTAAAAATCACATTTTTATATAACGCTATCTATATTAAAAATCCCATTTTTATATAACGCTATCTTATATTAAAAATCACATTTTTATGGTGCTATCATATATATAAAAAGTCATATATTTATTATCTCTACATGTACATAAAAATCATATTTTTATTATCGCTACATGTACATAAAAATCATATTTTTTATTTCAAATCCATACGTATAAAAATCGTATTTTTATTTCAAATCTATACATATAAAAATCTTATTTTTATTTCAAATCTATACATATAAAAATCGTATTTTTATTTCAAATCTACACATATAAAAATCATATTTTTTTTATAACAATAACATTCATATATAAAAAAACTCACTGTAATCGATTGGAGAAGGGGACGCTCGCGTTGAATGGAGGAAAAGGGGGAGGAGCTTACGCAGGAGGTCAGGGAGGTGGCGGGGGAGGCGCTGATCGCTGACGGTGGGGCTAGCGCGTCGGATTTTGGTTGTTTGGGCCTAGGGTTTCGCGATTTGGGCGGTGGGGGTTTGAAGAAGGAGAGAGGAGGAAGAGGAGGGGGAGAGGGCGGCGGCACTGGGGATTTGGGGAGGGGGCGTGGTGGTGCGACGACGGGAAAGGGGAGGGAGCGGCTGAAGCTATACGTCGGGTTTTTTTAATTTTATTTTTCTGTTTTGACCAGATTGAGAATGGAGAGGTGAGAGTATATATTTATATATTTATTTTATTAATTCCAAAAAGTAACTTTTTAATTCGAAGTCCAAATCAAGCCCATCGACTGTCGCCCCTAGCTAATTACCCCCATTCCGAACACAACGGGATATGTCCCGCTAGTCAATTCGACTGTTTCAATCAGTTTTCATCAAAATTAAAATATAAATTAATAGAACGTTCAAAATTGATTTCAACGTACATTTAATTTACTAGGGCCACACACTGACTCCAAAAATTCCAGAAAAATAAATCTTGCTATGTTTTAACGATACGATCCTAAAAAAACTAATTTCGTCGAATTTGGAGACGGTTTGAAAAATGTTCATTTTCCAGTTGATCAAATTCAAACTGAAATTGGCAAATACGTTTAAATTCACCACGCACACATATTAATTCCAAAAATTATGAAAATTGGAACCTAGCAATAATTTGACATTCCAGATCCAACAAAAGTGGTTTCATCGAAAATGGAGGCCGTTAGCAAAATGGCTATTTTTAAGGGCTATATATTATATTAAAAAATATATATAAATTCCATAGCGAGTTTTCTGAATTTTAAACTGGACATATCTTTCAATTTATAAAGTGAAATCTCAGTTTCTTAACTTCGTTAGAAAGATATAATTAAATCGATTCAAATATTTCTTGTTTCGTCCAATTCTGATTTATATTGAATTCTGTACAATTCAATTGAAATTTAAAATCAAATTTTCGAACTGCCGCGCCATTTCAGGCTCGTTTTATAATGAAAATAAATTTATTCGTTCTAACTTCGTTTAAAATAAATTTTAAATTGTTATTATTTAAAATAAACCATTTTAAATATTCAATTCATTAAAATTGCTAAAATGAAAAATTTAAATTGGTTCTGAAAATCCGGGTTGTTACAATCTCCCCCACTTAAAATCTTTTCGTCCTCGAAAAAGAACAGAGTTGAATGTTGTTTTACTAATCAATTCAACTTTCATTCTTTAACTTTTTAGTTTCTAAGAATTTTCAAATTTTTCAAAAATTTGGCTAACACCATAAATTTTCGAAAAATTTCGCTATAACCTCCTTTGTACGGGGAGACCTTTAAAACTGCAACTTGCCTCACAGGGCCCTCACCAATCCAAAAGAAAAGGAAAAAAGCCAAGCGGCTATCCAATCGGCTCATAAAATCATCAAACCAAAGAAATTAGTAAACATGTACCTATTTGTCGGCATACAATTTTATTTCTTTTCTTAGCATCCTTGCTATGACCTGTTCACACATATATATGCACATGTATGCAATTCCAATCAATTTTCAAACCAGTTCAATATTCTGATTCAATTTGGCTTTACTTATCATTCATTCTTTTATTGGTTTAATCAACCCAATATTTTTATTAATCAAACTAATAATCATACAATACAACCAGCAATTAACTAGTTGATTAAAATTCCAAATTCATAACTTCGATATATATATACACAAAATCATGTTTTTGATGCTAATTCACAACAATAACCTTATTTAGTTTTGGTTCTCACACCAGCCAATTGGGAATATATAGATATCACACTTTCGAAACTCGAACATAAATTCTGATGATGTAGCTACAATCATCAGAATCATCACCGAGCGAATAGAGTACAATTCTATATCTATCCAGTATATTTGAGGCTTCGTATACACGTGGATCAGACGTATATTCAAAATCTTCATGTACTCGATTGTCCAAAATCAATATAAAATAAATATTCAAATGCATATAAAAAGATTTAAATTTTCAAAACAAAATTTGGTTTCATTTTTATTTTAAAAATAACACTCTTTACACTCGTTCTAGGATACTGCTGATCCTATCTCTAACGAGTCATTCTTATTGGATATTACTAATCCAATCTCTGATGAATTCTTTCGTTTGGTTCTAAGATGTCATGTTCTCGAGCTCCGTAAACCAAAGTTCTGATACCAACTGAAACGACCCAAAATCGCCCTTTCGGGAAAGCCCGGATTGAGTTGAAAACATGACAAATCAGAACACAAACAGAAGAACATTTCATTGCTATTACAACAATTACATCAGAGTACAAGAATATTCCAGAGTATGAATAAATAATGTACAGCAGAAAAATATCAGAGATTTAAATTACATTTAAATACATAGCAGTGGAAAAATAATACATAAAAAACCTTAAAGAAATACACGGATACAGAGCTTTCCGAATATTGTTCCAGTCGTAAAACAAGGATCCTGGAAAGAAATATCTACAAAAAACCAAAACTACTAGCTGCCCGTGTGGAAAATAGGGGCACCCAGAGTTTAGGTTGAAACAATAAACTCTAGGTCAGTCATGTGACTAGTGTGAGAACTAAAATAGTTATTTAAAACTTTAAAAATAAATTAAATCCAGGAACCATGCCATATAACACGGAATAGGTTTCCTCCTAAGAATACCAGTGCATAAAACAAACAGCGCAATGCTTTTTGAAAAAATGGAGCTATTATAAGACCCAGGTCCCATCACAAAATGCAACGCAAGCCGGAGGATAGGACTTTCCCTTATAATAGCCAAAAATGCTTGGTACGTTTAAAACAAGTCATTTTGATATTATTATAAGTGCATAGTGTTTAAAAATAACTTCAAATATAAATGTATCAATCATAGACGGCATGGGTACCATATATCATGTCGCCATACTAGTTCTACAATTAAAACCGCACAATGTTGTATTGGAAATTGGAATCCACCTATGAATCAAGGCAAGGGATCGTCCTTACTGAATTTGAGACTCTCTAGCCCGAGCCTCGAAATCAGAATTTATCGACCCTTAGGAAAATGCAGGGCCGGTCCACCTTAGTGGATTAGTAATCCCTGAACAATAAGTTTCCTCGCCCTATGGGGGCGTAAAACCATCAGCCCCGTAGTGACCGATATATCTGAGGTACCTCGTTATCCATCATCCACATAAGTAAAAAATATCTGGGTTCCATACCCATGACACCACTCCTAACTAGAAAGAAACGCATGTCCTCCCTGCCATCCTTCATCCCGTTTCTGTTTCATATCGGGGTGTGAAGTTCGCGAATTAACGCTATACACAAAGTTATGCTATTTAAAGTTGTGCTTTGATCATCAACCACATGACTCTGCTTTTCAACATAAGCCTTGATCATTTGCATCCCAGCATGCCACACAGGCAATTCACGCCAAGCAACTGATGTCTATCGATATATAACCTCTGAGCTCGTACGTCTCAGAGAAGGGTGTTAAACAAGAGAATAAATTCTCTGCCACCAAACAAATATATATTTAATAGAGATCAATCTACACAGAATAAAATCCAATGTCAGACATACAGCCATTTACAAGTTCGTTATGGGTCTGAACGAAACCGAAGGCACCTTATTCCTCATCCCGTGTCCAATACAGGAGAGAGGTCCTCGCATATCTGGTTGATCTCCAGGAACGTCTAGACGATCACCACTTATTACCTTGTCTTGCGTGCACAACCCAATCAAGACATCAGTAATTATCCAAACGATGTGAAGACCTCCGTTCTTCAACCACTGTCTTCATTGTCGACATATCGTCGAATCAGTTATTCAAAATGGGTATAAACCCGGCTTTCCGAATAACCCGCGTATATTATAATCAAGTGATATAAAAATACAACATACACCCCATTCCAATCCAGAATATTCTTTTATTCAAATATTCATATCTTTAGGTAAAGGTTCCCATTAATTTTATCAAAGATAAATTCTTTCAAATTTATTCTTTAATCTTCCTTTGGATATCATTTCAAACCAAATTAAGGTTTATCCGAAATAGTCGGGATTAGCGAACCTTACCAAAATAATCATTTGTTTTATTTCCCAATCCCAACCTATTCATCCCATGGAGTAAAACTAGTAATACTCCAAATCTAACACCACGGTGTTATCGGTAAATTTAATTACCATTTCACGTTCAAATCTTATTAAAGATTGAACTATCGCCTAGAGTAAAACTGGTGGTACTCCATTCTCGATCATTTTCCAAATTTGATAATTTTAAATTATCTCATTCACATTTCAATCGAATTAAAGATTCATTAAAACTCCATTGGGTTTTAATCTTTCCAAAAATCAATTTTAGTGATTATTTAACTTTGGGAAATCAAACATGCCACATTGACAATCTACATCGTACCACTGATTTCTGCCAATATATAACCTCTAAGCTTGTACGTCTTAGAAAAGGTGTTAAGCAAGAGAATAAATTCTCCGCCACCAAACAGGTATATATTTAGCAAAGATCAACGAATATAGTTCGAAATACAATGTTAGTCATGCAATTCGGTCTTTATCTGGGTTAAAGAACCAATGTCATTTAAAACACAGTTCACGATAAACCCAAAATCACATTCCATTAAATATGGAATCTTCACGGAAAACAAATCAATATATAATCGATATCAGTTTCCGTAACCATTAATAATATAAATGGAATAACGGCAAAGCCTTTTAAATTCCATATATAGTAACAGTCTTCCCCCACAGAAGCTCACTTCGATTATTACCAAATCGAATTCCTTTCAATTCCAATATATTAAATTGGAAAACTTTACTTTGGAAAATTTTCATTAAATCTTAATAAAAATATTTATAAATTACAAATCACATTTCACTGTTAATCGGGTTAAAGAACAAGTGTTATTTAAAACACCGTTCACGATAAACCCAAAAACCCAATTCTTTCATTCAATCCAATTAAATATTAATTGATTGGAAAATTCTCTCTAAATCTTAACTAAAAGATTTATTCTTTTCTCAATTGGGTTTAAGAACAGTGTTAATAAATACACCATTCACGACAAATCCAAAATCCAATTATTTTATTCAATTCCAATTAAATATAAATTAATTCGAAAACTCCACTAAATCTTAATTAAAATATTTATTCTTTTCTCAACTGGGTTTAAGAACAGTGTTAATTAAAACACTGTTCACGACAAACCCAAAATCCAATTCTTTTATTCAATTCCAATTAAATATTAATTAATTGGAAAGCTCCAGTAATTCTTAATTAAAAGATTTATTCTTTTCTCAACTGGGTTTAAGAACAGTGTTAATAAAGACACCATTCACGACAAACCCAAAATCCCATTTGATATTAAATACA
Source organism: Allium sativum (assembly GCA_030737875.1). NCBI lineage: Eukaryota > Viridiplantae > Streptophyta > Magnoliopsida > Asparagales > Amaryllidaceae > Allium > Allium sativum. The sequence goes on from JASFAX010000033.1 coordinate 13,832,882, forward strand.
AGGCTCTGAATAGAAATTATATCGGCTTATATTCAATATCAAATTATGAAACTAACAAATATCGTATTGGAAATAACGATATAAATATATCTTCCAAATTTCCATAACAATATCTGTATAATCATGGAATCCAATATCAAATATTCCAAAGATTATTTCCATTCTAAATCCATTCCAATTTGTTTGTAGGAAATTTCTGATTATATTAAAACCATTCACAAATCCAATTTATTTTATTCAAAAATTATTGGATTTCAAATCTAGTTAATAACTAGTTCATTTTGATAAAAATATATTTTTATTTTTACTAACGTGGAATTTTTCATCCCAATTCTTCCCAAATCATTTATTATGATTTTACACAGATTTTTTATATTTTTAATAATTTTATTAATGCCCTTTCAGTTGATTTCCACAAACCGTCGTCGAACTGCACTTACAACGATCTTTTCCAAATTTGATTTGGACATAATTTCTAATCCAACCATTAGATTTCAAATCTCCTATATTCGTTAGAAAGCTCTTTTCTATACGAACCCAATGGTTCCGGTGTTAGGAGAATCCGACGATTAGATCTCCCGTATCATCAATTCGAAGTCAATTGTCAAAATTCGCAAACGGTCACGGCGCGGTGCATTCTATTCAGGCCATTAAATATATATATATATAATATTATATTATATTATATATATTTTGTCGATTTCCATTTAAAACGTATTTTATAAATTCGTTTTAAATTCGATTTAAAAACGATTCCAACTTCATTTTCAAATATTTTAAACCAAAATTGAATATTCTATATCATTATAATATATAAATGATAATGATTTCAAAATATCAGATTTCAAAATCATTTCCTTTTCGATATTCATCATAAAAATGAATAAAATCGATATAAATATCGTTCGCATCAAAATGGCGCATATCTAATCAATACGGTTTCACATATTTCAATATTTTCGTGTCCATCCAAAATCGGACATCAAAATCATATTTTGATCTTCTACCGAATATTATTTTGAAATATTCGTTATTTTATTTTATTCAACACATGAATGAATATTTTATTCAACCCATCAATATTTTTAATCCTTTTCTGAATATTATTTTAAAATATTCTTTATTTCCCCAATTGGAATTAGACCTGATCAATTACCATATAATGTTATTTATATGGATTCCATACAATACATGTATATAATAACAGTGATAAACAATAATCCATCATCTGGAGTGCATTACACAACTGCAAAAGCATTAGATATAAATAATTATCGCTTACAATAGTCTGTCAACCAAACGATCGACATACAACTAAACAATTGGGATTAGTGTACGTAAAATATCATCCCAATACCCGTGTGCAGTTTCAATCAACAAATACTGAATATTATTTGTGCAGCCGGGTGATGTGTAAAATTTATCATCCCAATTCATATCAGTCAAATGAGTGTACACAAACAAATCATCCGATATGTAAATGAATATTTATTTTCATTCATATACACGTTAAAAATTATATTTTTAATGATAAAATATTTTATTTAACACATGAATATCTTATTTAGTTCATTTATACAATAAAAAATGATATCTTTATTGTTCTAACATATTTTAGAAAATTTTGGTAGCATAATGGCGTGATACTAGAATCAGAATAAGGTCTAGCCTTATCCCTTACCTAATACTGGCTTGCGCCATACACATACCAATTCTAATCAATTCCATTCACATTCCAAACCATATTCAAACAAATAAATCCATCAAACATCCATGGTTTCAATCAAAGGTGTCGGGTGCTACTAAGCACCGTCTGCATCCTGGAATATAATAACTTAATTAAAAGTTGAGTGAGAAAATGTTCTCACCTTTGGTTTCCACTCCATCAGTTTTTAATGGCCAAGTTGGATTCCGTTCTGCTTCCAATCAGTTTCATCGCAATCTGCTTCACGTGATATATATATTGAAAATCACTTTTTTATATAACGTTATCTATATTAAAAATCCCATTTTTATATAATGCTTTCTATATATTAAAAATCACATTTTTATGGCACTATCATATATATAAATTCATATCTTTATTATCGCTACATGTACATAAAAATCATATTTTTATTATCGCTGCATGTACATAAAAATCATATTTTTATTTCAAATCCATACATATAAAAATCGTATTTTTATTTCAAATCTATACATATAAAAATCGTATTTTTATTTCAAATCTATACATATAAAAATTGTATTTTTATTTCAAATCTATACATATAAAAATCGTATTTTTTTATAATAATAACATATATATATATATATTAAAAAACTCACTGTAATTGATTGGAGGAGGGGATGCTCGCGTTGACTGGAGGAAAGGGGGAAGGAGCTCGCGCAGAAGGTCAGGGAGGTGGTGTGGGAGGCGTTGATCTCCGGCGATGGGTCCAGGCATCGGATTTTGGGTGTTTGGGCCTAGGATTTCGTGATTTGGGCAGTGGGGGTTTGAAGAAGGAGAGAGGGGAAAGAGGGGGGAGAGGGCGGCGACACTGGTGATATAGGGAAGGGGGCGCGGTGGTGCGATGACGGGAAAAGGGACGGAGTGGCAGAAGCTATACATCAGGTTTCTTTTATTTTCTTTTTTTGTTTTGACCAGAGAGAGAAGGGAGAGGTGAGAGTATATATTTATATATTTATTTTATTAATTCCAAAAAAGTAACTTTTTAATTTGAACTCTAAATCAAGCCCACCGACTGTCGCCCCCAGCTAATTACCCCCGTTCCGAACACAATGGGATATGTCCCGCCAGCCAATTCGACTGTTTCAATCAATTTTCATGAAAATTAAAATACAAATTAATAGAACGTTCAAAATTGATTTCAACGTACATAATAATTTTCCAGGGCCACATACTAACTCCAAAAATTCCAGAAAAATAAATCTAGCTATGTTTTGACAATACGGTCCTAAAAAAACTAATTTCATCGAATTTGGAGACCGTTTGAAAAATGGTCATTTTCCATTCGATTAAATTCAAACTGAAATTGCTAGACACGTTTAAATTCACCACGCACACATATTAATTCCAAAAATTATGAAAATTGGAATCTAAAAAAGTGGTTTCGTCGAAAACGGAGGTCGTTTGCAAAATGGCTATTTTAAAGGCTATATATTATATTAAAAAGTATATAAATTCCACAACGACTTTTCTGAATTTTAAACTGGACATATCTTTCAATTTATAAAGTGAAATGTCAGTTTCTTAACTTCGTTAGAAAGATATAATTAAACCGATTCAAATATTTCTTGTTTCGTCCAGCTCTGATTTATATTGAATTTTGTATATTCAATCGAAATTTAAAATCGAATTTTCGAACTGCTGCGCCATTTCAGGCTCGCCTTATAATTAAAATAAATTTATTCATTCTAATTTCATTTAAAATAAATTTTAAATCATTATTATTTAAAATAAACCATTTTAAATATTCAAAATTCTTTAAAATTACTAAAATAAAAAATTTAAATTGGTTATGAAAATCCGGGTTGTTACATTACCAGATCAGTTGCTTGGAACATGTTAATAAATGGCATGCAGCATAATGCGGGGGGCAATTGCAGATGGCACAATGATTTGGGGAGAAGAAATCATCAAGGGTTGAAATCAGGAGGTCGTCGGCCATTGGAAAAGTCACTACCTGACAAAAAGATTGTGTTTTTATATAATATAATAGATAACAACGTTAGTACTATGAATTTATATCCACCATTTAGACTGCATTTACATTCATAAAAATCTACTATAGTGTAATCAAATGCATCAGAATTTCCACAAACATAATAGGATCATGCATCCATGTATTATGTGTATTCTCTGAAACTAGATATAAATTGTAACATATCAATTAGGTTTGTGATAGATTTTCAAACATGACAGGGAAACACCATAATGATTTTAATATATTTGCTTAGGATGTCATATCATTATTTATATATATGTTCCTAATTCTAGAGATTAATAATCATGAGAGTAACCTTGGAACCTTATTTGAAATGAATAAAACAAAAAGACAAACTGAAACATATCTTATACCTATTTTATATAGGGCATGCTAGACCTGATATTATATCATAGTGATGTTTGGCACTTAGCTAATATGTGATGAATTTAGGTATGCTACCCGTCAATATAATACTTCTCCAAATTGGATTACTTCATGTTCTAGCAATGTAAGTTGCATATACAACAACTAGATTATGGAGACGAAAAATGCGAGGCATGATTACCAAAGAAGACACGGTTCTGAAAAGCAATAACTAACCCAACACACCAACTTCTCAACTCCTCTTTCAAACTCCCATCCTCTTTAATTTTCAAAAACAACCTCAAAAGAAAAGCCTCAGCCATCACAACCTCGGCCACATAACCAACACTCTTCCTTTTTCTTAAACTCTACTATAATCTTCTCGTTGGCCAATGGGAAAAATGCATTTAAGCCTTTTCCAATTATCCAAACTATAGCTAAATCGTTGAAACAAGCCAACAGCTCGCAGCCATAGTCATCACTTTTAAAACTGCCACTACAAATACTGATATAACTAACAATTCGTTCAACCAAACTCTTAATATCTCTACTTAACTTCTTCTTCTCTTTTCCATTAACATTTTCAGCTTCCAAAATACAAGCATAACCAACTGAAACTACTGGTCCAAGAAAACCAACGCTTTTTAAGGCGCTACAATCCGATCCACAAGCTGAGAGAAACTGAAATAATGACTTCGTCATAAGAACTTTATCATGAATGCTTTTCGAAGGGCCAGAGAGTGATGGTAGTTAACGACCGCATAAAACGATATTACTTCGACAGGTGGGTTTGAACTCGACTACAACACTCGGGTAAAAATTTATTGGAATGAAGAAAAATCTAGGGTTTTGGACTCGGTTAAAGTTAGAAGCGGTCTATTGATTCTTTGAGCATTGATTCATAGTTTGAGTTCATAACTGGATTTAATTTTGTGGGGTGTTCAGAGATTGGAGATTCGACTAGGACTTCATCCACTGATCAGAAAGAGGACTAAATGCTAATTTCTATAGAAATTTGGGGTTTAGGGTTAAGGTTTTAGGAAGGTTTCAAACTGCAGACGATTTGGGAATTTTCTTTTATTTCGACCGAAATGAAAAAGTGAAGAGGGAGAAGCAAACAAAATAAAAATGAGAAGGGACGGGGAAAATATCATGCTGATTTAATACGGCTCAAACCTATATCAAATAAACTAATCTGAAGCTTCGAAGATCTACAGTTAGATATTAGGGGTTGGGGGAGGTGCAGATCGGTTGAGCTATAGCAAATGAATTTTGATACGACTACGAGCTATATCAAATTTGATACACCTTAAAGCCATATCAAATCTTCGCATTCTGGTGTGTTAAATTTGTTGTTTTGGTGTGTAAACTTACAATTGTAAATTTAGTTTGATAAGTGTAATTCTATGGTAATAGCGCGTAATTCGATAGCAATGGTTCTATGGTAAAAGTAAGATTATAACATAAAAGATCAAATTTAAAAAGTGAAATGAAATAAGGAAAGCTTATTATGCTAAACTTAAAATTATGAATAATTTTTAATAACCAAGATTTTATGGTAGCCTTGTGAATAGGAAATTCTACGGTTCTATGGTGGCCTTTTGATTAGGCAATTATATGATATTCTATGGTTTTATGGAGGCTTCGTAAATAAGCATTATATGGTTATTCGATGGTTTAGTGGTAACTAATAAAGTCAATAAATAAGTAATTAAAATTCAGATTAAATGGATTGAATAATATTGTAAATCAATGAAAAACACTAATGGTAAGTTAGACACAAGGTCTAATAAAATAATGAACGATATGTGTTTGGACCAGTCCAAAGAAATGAAGAGTCCAACGGGGAAAATCATCGTAGTTGTCTGGAGGCACGTAGGACCACGTCTAACATAATATTCAAGGGGACATGAAAGAATTTCAAGGCTTCTATGGGATGTTAGGATACTCCGAGATAGTCCTCTGTGGCAGGCCTAATGAAGTTGTACCCCTAGAGGTAGGTCTGTATGTTTCTATCATAGAGTATGCTTGGCTGCATTTATGTTGAGGGAAGCTAGAAGACTGATGGGATGATTTTTAGAATTTGGCGGTTATCTCAGCTTCGAGAGAGCAGACTTCGTGGTCTGGACCCATTAAAAGTAGTAAGTCGTTGGGTACCTGTCATCATCGGTAAGAGCGAGCATGAGAAAGATTGGAGCTAAACCAACATGCCAATGATCTTTCACTATCAAGACATTGGATGAGAGACAACGCCAAATTGGATGTGTAGATTACTTGTTAAGGGCACAATCACTTAGCTCTTAGAATGGTCTTATATTAGTTAGAGGGGCCGAGTGGGGCCATAGCCACCATGAAAAGTGACAAACCAATATATGGATATTTGTATTATAGGCCTAATGAAGCCGTCCTTTACAAATATAAAAAATCCCCCGATTTAGTTCCATAGTGAACTCACATGGCAGTACGTTTTCATAGCGTGTCAATGGAGGCTTAGTGCACTTTCGTAGCATGGCCTTATATGCTTTTATAACATAGTGATGGAGATCTAGTACGCCTTCGTAGTGAGTTGATGGAGACCTTTCGTGGAGGGCACTATAGAAAGTACCTTGATATGTTGAGCATATAGCTATATATATATATATATATATATATATGATTTATTAGGTCAATCCACTTGGGATTAGATGAGTACAATTTATGCATAAATCCGAAGGTGTAATGTGTAATAAACCCAAATAACTTGATAAAGGTAAACCAGTGATAGAATGGTATATGTAGTGTTATTTATAGAAAGTATTATTTGTCTATTCACCAAAACTTTTTTTCTCACTTCCTCTTCATAAAAAAACCCGCATATTTGACATGTGGCAAAGATTTTTACAGCTTAGAGACACTTGTTGGTCAGTGTCATTATTATGGTAAGTATTTACCTATTATTATATTTTGTTCAGTTCCGCTGTAAGATATATATTATGAGCTCTGATATATTTATCTTTGCATTTATGCAGGATATTAGACAAACCAACTCGGGTTTCAGCAGACTTGGATTTTAGCATTTTGTAAAAATTCGGACCTATTAAAACTTGGGTTGTTACAGCCATGCTAGAAAGGGACAGACCTACTTTAACATCTATGGCCCCTAGCAGTACCTTTTTCCATATTGTAGTAAATCCTCTACTAATTTCTATAGTGAGCCCCAATCATGCCACTTATTATTGGAACTCGTTGTATAATCTAGATTAACCCTAGAGGGTGGTGAATAGAGTTTACTGCAGTTTTGAGGATTATAAAAATATTATAGCAAAATAAATAAATGCAGAAATAAATGACACAAATTTTACCTATCTTCCGCAAACCCATGCCTACTGTTTCATTCCCCTAGGTTTCTATTAGAATTAAAACAATCTCTACGCTTACAATTCCCTGTAAACTCGCAACACCCGCTCCCAACTGTTCTAATCCTACGCTCGAAACCTTGCATTGATCTTTACCCCCAAGATCAGATTTTCCCGAATTACAAACCTGAAACTCGTAAACCCTAGTTTAGAAAAGCTAGAAAACCTATGCAAGAGATTACAAAAATTAAACAACTAAAATAAATCACAAACATAAAACCCTATAACCAATTAAAAAGGTCGCCCCCCTTTATTTTCTTTGATTAAAAAGACGGCTTCCTCCCTTTGATGTTAATGGCATCGAATGAAAGATAGGGTATTGGTTCCCTAAAACCACGACTTCTCAAATCAGAATTAATCTCTAATGGCTTTGATTATTTCATGATCCCTGGTCATTTGATTTTGCATGGCAATTGATCGAAAACCCAAAAAGGTTATGAGTATTCTGAATTGTTTTTATTGAATGATTTTGCTTATGGATTTTAGATAGATTGCATATGATGAATTGGGTGATATATATAGGGTTTAGGAACCCTTGATTCGATTTTGGAAAAGATTGATAGAATTTTCTTTGAGCATGTTGCTAAATTATTGCATGCCAATTACTTATTGAATCGAGCCGAGATTTTGTCCACTGTTAATTTGGGAATAAATTGCTAAGCAATTTTGATTTTGATTCCCAAAAAAAACTTTTATTGCCGTACATGCAAATTGCATAAAAGAAACATGCCAAATATATATATATATATATATATGTGTGTGTGTGTGTGTGTGTGTGTGTGTGTGTGTGTGTGCGCGCGAGAGAGAGAAAGAGAGCGCGCGCCAGGAATGCAAACTTAGATTCGAAAACATTTCCAATTTTTGAACTAGTCACTTATAAAATAAAATGCCTTTTCTTTTATACCCATGCAAATATTTCTTTATTGCTCCACTGAACCTCTACATGTAAATTTGTTTCAATGTTGCATTAATTTTTTTCCATATACACGTGTTTGTCCCTTTTCCACACTTGTTTCCCAAGCATGCTTTATGACTGAACTATGATGCTACCATTTTTAGCTTTGTTTGTGGTTGAGGCGGTTGTTATACCCATGCATCTGAACTTTTGATGATTTTTAGTGTCCCTATTTTACTTTGTCATGTACATGTGTTTGCATGATCATCTCGAACCTAAAATTGCATTTCTAGACATCCATGCTTGCTGTTCATATTGCTATCATCCATGCATCATGGTGTTGTGCTTGAACATGTTGTACTTGCATGTTTTCATGTATTGCCTTATTTGCTCCTTGTCTGGTTTGTACGCCTGGGGCACTTAAAATTTCTTGGACTTGATTTGTTTAAAGTTTTAAAACATTCCGGTTGATGGCTTGTTGTGCTCTTGACCATTTTAAGAATTGCCATATATATGTTCTTACCACGTATCTTAGCTTTAGCACTATATGTTCCTGTTCACTGCCTTGTTTGTGTGTTGCTTTGACTTGTACTTGCCACTTCTTTGTTCATGTACCATATTTCTTCTCCATTGTGCCAATCTATGAACTCTCACTTGGGAACCCATTTTAATATTGCTATGTCACTTGAGCTTGTACATATGCTTGTTCACATGCTTATTGCTGCTGTAGAAGTTAATCCATATACACTTGTTGTATCCAGTCTTGCACCATGCACTTGAGTTTTGAAACTTCACTTGAATTTGTTGCAGGCACCATGCTTGCAGCTTGAGTTGTTGCACTCTTGTATACCACTGACATGTATGGATACATATGAGAACCTGACCTTTATGCATTTGCCACCATGTATACTTGTGCTTGAGCTGATAGGTTGTGTGACCGTATATATTTGCACTGAGCTGTGTGCATGTGCATATCTGCATTTTTGTTGACCAAACTTGAGCAGTTGCTATCTTTGTAGAATTGGCCATAACCTGATTCATGCTTTGCATGCCAATGTGCTCCTTGTACATGTGTATGTCTCCTTTAAAGAACTGACCTTGTTCACTTGAGTTGAGCTTCCTAAAATGTTTGCTAGTCCATATTCATGTGCATGCATGAAACTTTGTTACTTTATGGCATTTCTGGGTTGTTGCATGTTGTCACTTGCCTTTGTGCTTGTTCATGAACCTAGCTTGTAGATTCATGTTATGCCATTTTCTATATCATGCCACTATGTCTTGTTTGGCTAACTTGCACTTGGTCTGACTTGAAATACACTTGAGTTGACCTGAACCAATTTGAACTGTATACACGTGTTATGTGTGTGTATTTATGTACACATATATATTTGTGCATTCATATATGTTGTTGCCATACTTGACATGATTATATGCTCGACTTATGCACCTGCACATTAAATTAATATATGTGTATATATGTACCCATGTATGTGTACACATGTATCATGCATGTACAATTGTATTTTCTATTTACATCAGCAGACCACTATACGATGTGTCGTGGCTGGTCAAGATCAGCAGACCACAAATATGAGCTGCAGCTGGTCTTGATCAGCAGACCACTATAGCTATGTTGAGGCTGATCTACAGGCACTAGTTATATAGTCTACCATGTGGTATTTACAGTGCATCACTGTGAATATCACAAACGGTCTGGACTTAAATAAATGTATATACATATCAAACCAAGTCAAAAAATATGATGAGAAACACACCAAAAATTCGGAGGTAAATAAAATTAAAATAAATTTATATTTGCTACAATTTAAATCTGTTTTGTTCCAATTACTGCGTGTGTTTCTGTGACAGGTATACAGGTGACTAGACAAGATCTGAAGTAGACCGACGACAAAGTGTGTGTCGGTATGTGAGTAAGAGTCTGTACATGAAATTGAGTGAATGTAACTGAGTGAATATGTAGTAGAGTGAAATGAGTGAACTGTAGTGAGGAATGAATGTAATAAATGAAATTGAATGTATTATATGATATATTACAGTGATATGTACAACAGTGGAGTTAGAAGTTTGTACTAATTCAAATGTTGAAATAAAATATTTATTTGAATAAAAATACTGTTTGAGAATTAAATTCTATGTAATAGTATTTTATTCAAAGATAATTATTTGTATCTGTATGTGATGAAATAGAATAGTACAATAACAAACACATTTATATAATAAAATCTCCACCTTTTGATGATGACAAACATACACAAAGATTTTGAATGTGATAAATGTATTTGACAGTGAAGTGTAGCACTCCTCTTATATGTATGCTCCCACTACAACTGAACTCCCCCTATATATGTGCACATGAATGGGTTCAAAAACAAATGAATCTCGAATATTAAAAATAATCTTGAATTATTCACTCATCAATCAAAATCTTAACATTCTTCCCTTTTTGTTACTATCAAAAAGGATAATCGAAATCAAAATAGTGATGAATATAGCCAGGAATATAAATTCAAATCAAGAGAGAGAATATATATCATAAATCTCAATTGACAAAAAAATCATAATACTATTTAAACTAGAAACAAATTTCACATTTTAGAATGATGGATTTACGACGAATTTTCTCAAATGGAGGGAGTTATAAAACTTTAAATATAGGAATATGAATTCAAATAAATTTCAAATAAATTTTAAAATTAAAAAAAAATATGATTAAAAAGTAGCGATGGATTTTGACTATAAGTATAAATTAAAACCAGGAGAAAAAAATCAAATATCATAAATCCCAAAACCATCTACTAAAAAATTATTAATATATCATAAAATAGAAACACATATCATAATTCAGAAAATGGATTAATAGGTTGGTTTTTACGTAATAAGGAGGATTTCATATGTAAATAAATTAATATATATATATATATTCTTTTTCTTTTCTATCTTTTTCCTTTTTTCTTTTAAGAGCACACTAACCATGCATAACCATATGGACTTTTAAATGAGATCAGTTGAAACTTAAATTATAAGCATTCTCTAACCATGCATGACCATATCTAGGTTTTTTAAATGAGGTTAGAGTAACACTTATTATATAAAACGCCTTAGTATATAAAACCAAAATGTATGATAGAAAAGGGGCAGAGATAGAGATGGTCATGAAATAAATCTCTAAATTAATCATATTATGAAATATGTTCAAACGTACCGGGATTTTTGAAAATTTTCAGTCCTCTCTTATTCTAAAAAATAGTGTCAGGTTTTCATCTCAAATTTTGAAACTTGTACTTTCTTTAAAAAAAAATAAACTCTCCACATTAAATAGAACCATGATGAAAGACAAAAGGATGACAGGAAAAGAAGATGTTCATGAAATAAGCACCAATTTAAAGATATTATAAAACTTGTCCAATCATCATGAGAATTTAAATAATATTTCCTCTAGTTATGTAATATACTATAGTCACAACTCATCACAATTTCATAAATCTAATAATATTTTTGATGAGTTCCAAATATAGTTCAATTTGGTATATAATTTCGACTTTTGAATAAATAACCAAAAATGCTTTTAAATTTTAAAATATCAATTTCAAGTGGGATTTTGAAAGAACTATACAAGTTGATAATCAGTTCCAAAAATCAAACAGTTGAATGTGAAATTTTTAATACTTCTAAAAATTGATATCACTTGTAGGTCCTAATGCCCATAATTACAATGTATCCAAGCCCAAGCAGCTAATTCTTATAATTCAATCTCCATTTATCTAAGCAATATTTCAATTTCAGAACAAATTCACAAGAGATTTTTTCACAATTATTTATATCAAGTCCAAAAGACAATCAATGATTCAATTCAAAAAGCAAGTTATTTGAAATCACTTGATGAAATTTATTTTCAGAAATTAGATCCAAATATTGTACCAACGAAACTCAATATACAATTAATCGCAAATGATTTCAAAAACAAAATATTCAAGCCATGCCAAAAAAACTATGAAATTATCACAACTTATAGCTTTCAAGTAGTAAGTTGTATTGAGTGCAGTTTTTCAAGTCTTTCCAATATGAATTAGAAGAAACTAAAAGCAACAAAGATGTGTGAAATTTCATTAGCTTTTTAGATTATCAAAAAATAAGAATTTTGACTAATAGTGTTTAAGATATGTACAGGACACTACAACACTGTCAGAAATTTTGGCAACTATTAAAAAAATTAAACTACAAAAGAATTGCAGATATTTACATTTTTCAGTTCAAAATCTAGAAATCATCAAAACATGAAAGTTTTAAATGAATGAATCTAATTTCCTGAAAATCAAGAACTTTGCAATTTAAAGTTAAGAAGCTCAAGAAGTATCAAAAATATTGTCGCAGTGTCAATAATGAGTCAGTATTAATAGTAAGAAGAAAAAAAAAAGAACAAAAAAAAAGAAAAAAAAAAAGAAAGAGAATGAGAAAGAGAAACATGAGTTTAGAGATCATAACCGATTTACCATTGAGGATTTTGATTCTCTGACTTGATAATAAGGAAAATATGTCAATTAGCTTCGATGTTGATACGGAACAACCTTGATTCTTTCAGAAAGTTGTTCTTAGCCAACCTCTAGTACCTAAGTGTTTGGAGGGTCGTGTGGTCTAACAAAAATTGTAAAACCACTCTTAGCTGTGTATGTGACTTTTGGTACGCAAACCTGTTTAAATAACAATCCATATGAATTTACCTTTGAGCCCTTAGGAACCCAAATTTGTTTAGTTTTAGTCACAATTGAATTTCTAAGTTTCGGGAGCCTCATTCGTTCAAACGAATTGTTTTTAAACCAATGTTTACTTTGATTAGATTTTCCACAAATCAAACAATTTGAAGAATTTGAGAATTTTCGAGAATTTTGTTTTTTAATTAAATTTTCAAACTCAAGTCCTTTCTTGTTATCGAATTTGGAATTATTTTTCAATAGTGAATTCAAATAATTTTGATTGTTTGAAAATTTCTTACATTTCAAAACAAAATCATTTACTTTGGATTTCAACAAATTATTCTCATTTACAAGCTTCAAATGTCGAGTCATGGCAAATTCTTCTTTCTTGACATCTTTTCCTTTTAAGACCAAATTTTCATTTTCAGGCTTTTCAATTTTGTCTTTAGACTCGGAAATCTCAATTTCAAAATGTTTTTTCTTTTCGGACTCAAGTTTTTCAAATCTCTTGAGTTTCTCAATTTCTTTTTTATGCTCTTTCAAAATAGATTCAGTTTTCAACAAATTTTCTCAGCAATTTCATGTTTGGAATTTTCAGCCGTCTTAAAATTTTCCAATTCCTTTGCAAAAAATTGTTTTTATTTTTTAGCTCAATCTTGTTTTCTTTTAAAATCAGAACTTCATTTTCAAGCTTTTGAATATTTTCGTTGAGATGAACACAAGATTGTTTTTCAAATTCAAACAAATTTTGCAATCAGAGTTTGAATATTCTTGACATTTTCAAGTTTTAATTCTAAAACATTATTTTGGCTGGTCAACTCAAGATTTTTAAATTTCAGAATTTTATTTTTCAATTGGAGATTATCAGTAGTTTAAGTTAATTTTTCACAAAGAAAAACTAATTCTTTAAAAGAAAAATTACATAGCTCATCATTTGTTAAGTCTCCCTCATCCGTATTTCATGTCAAGCATAAATCTGAATTTGAGTTGAGATTTGAGGGGTTTGAGCAATTGTTGTCATTTCCTCCATACTTCGGATCGAGAGTTTTCCAGATTTCGTGTGCAGTTAAGCAATGAGGGATAAGTTTAAATTGATCAGTACTAAGATAAGAATAAATAATATGCATAGGACAAGCATAGATAACTTTATTCTTTTTATCTAACATATATTCACATTTTCAATAATATTCTAATATGCAGAATTAACAGATTTCAAATACAATTTAACTTTTGATTTTCATTTTCAAAAATCTGTTACACATAAAATAGTTGGAATATTACTGGACTGTCTCTCGCTAGACCGACAACTAGAACAATCATTGTTTGAGGGATCCATGACTCTAGAGTTAAACAAAATTACCTACTGTGATACCACTTGTAGGATCAAGATTAACCCTAAAGGGAGGTAAATAGGGTTTATTGCAATTTTGAGAAATATAAAAATATCACAGCACAGATTATAGCAGAATAAGTAAACGAAGAAAATAAATGACACAGATTTTACCCAGCTTGGGCAAACCCTTATCAACTACTGCATTTCCGAAGGTTTCTAATCGAATTAAAACAATCTCTACACTTACAATTCCCTGTAAACTCGCAACACCAACTCCCAACTGTTCTAATCATATGCTCAAAACCCTGCACTGATCTTTATCCCCAAGATCAGATTTTTCCCAAATTACGAACCCACAACTCATAAACTCTAGTTTAGAAAAACTTGAAAACCTATGCAAGAGATTACAAAAATTAAATAACTTAAACAAATTACGAACATAAAACCCTATAACCAATTAAAAAGGTCAACCCCTATTATTTTCTTTGACAAAAAATGGCTTCCTCCCTTTGACTTCAATGGCACCAAATGAAAGATAGGATTTTTCTTTCCCAAAATCGCGAATTCTCAAATCAAAATTAATCTCTGATGGCTTTAATTACTTCTTGATCTCTGGTCGTTTGATTTGGCATAGAAGTTGATTGAAAACCCGAAAATGTTGTGAGTATTCTGAATTGTTTTTCCTGAATGATTTAGCTTGTCGATTTTCGATAGATTGCCTACAATGAATTTGGTGATATATATAGCTTTTAGAAACCCTTGATTGCTCTAATTTCATTTATGACTTTCCCAGATTTCCCCATTCAATTTTGGAAAAGATTGATAGAATTTTCTTTGAGCATGTTGTTATATTCTTGCATGCTAATTGCTTGATGGATTGAGCCGAGATTTTGTCCACTGTGAATTTGGTATTAAATTGCTAAACAATTGCGATTGTGACAATTTTGATTCCTGAAAAAAAAATTCTTACCGTATATGCAGACTGCATGTTAAAAAAACTTACCAAAAAAATATATACGCTAAGAATACAAATTAAGATTTGGAACCACTTCCAATTTTTGAACCAGTCACTTATAAACTTTTTCCTTTATACCTATGCAAATATTTCTTTGTTGCTCCACTGAACCTCTGTATGTATATATGTTTCGATGCTGCATTAAAGTGTTTCTACATACATGTGTTTGTCCCTTCTCCACACTTGTTTCCTGAGCATGCTTTGTGAATGAACCATGGTGCTACCATTTTTTTTGGCTTTGTTTCTGGTTAAGCTAGTTGCTATACTCCATGCATATGAACTTTGCAAGATTTTTAGTATCTCTTTTTACTTTTCCACGTACATGTGTTTGCATGATCATCACGAACTTGAAATTGCATTTTTGGACATCCATGCTTGTTGTTCATATTGCTTTCATCCATACATCATGTTGTTATGCTTGTACATGTTGTACTTGCACGTGTTCATGTATTTCCTTATTCGCTCCTTGTCTAGTTTCTATGTCTAGCGCACTTAAAATTTCTTGGACTTGATTTGTTTGAAGTTTTAAAACATTCAGGTTGATGGCTTGTTGTGCTCTTTACCATTTTTAGAATTGCCATATATGTGCTTGCCGCATCTCTTAGTTGTAGCACTTTGTGTTCCTATGCACTGCCTTGTTTATGTGCTGCTTTGAAATGTTCTTGCCACTTCTTTGTCCATGTACCATATTTCTTCTCTATTGTGCCAATCTGTGCACTCTCACTTGTGCACCCATTTTATTATTGTTGTGTCACTTGAGCTTGTATATGTGCTTGTTCACATGCATGTTGCTGCTCTAGAAGTTAATCCGTATACACTTGTTATATCCAGTCTTGTACCATGCGCTTGAGTTCTGAAACTTCACTTGAATTTGTTGCATGCACCATGCTTGCAGCTTGATTTGTTGCATTCTTGTTACCACTAACCTGTATGCATATATATGAAAACCTGACCTTTGTGCATTTTCCACCATGTATACTTGTGCTTGAGCTGATAGGCTGTGTGATCATATATATTTGCACTGAGCTATGCATGCACATATCTACATCTTTGTTGACCAAATTTGAGTAGTTGCTATCTTTGTAGACTTGTCCATGACCTGATTCATGCTTTGCATGCTAATATGCTCCTTGTACATGTGTGTGTTCTTTTAAAGACCTGACCTTGTTCACTTGAGTTGAGCGTGCTGAAATGTTGGTTGGTCCATATTTATGTGCATGCATGAAACATTATTACTTCATGGCATTTCTGGGCTGTTGCATGATATCATTTGCCTTTGTACTTGTTCATGAACCTGGCTTGCTAGTTCATGTTATTCCATTTGCTATATCATGCCACTGTGTCTTCCTTGGATGACTTGTACTTGCTCTGATTGAAATACACTTGAGTTAACCTGAACCAATTTGAACTGTTTATACATTTGTATATGTATGTATATATTTATGTACATGCATACATTTGTGCATTCATATATACTGTTGTCATACTTCACATTTTTATACGCTCGATTTATGCAACTACACACTATAATAATATATATGTGTTTATGCATACACATATGTGTATACATGTATCGTGTATGTCCAATTTTATTTTCTATTTACACAAGCAGACCACTATACGATGTGTTGTGGCTTATCAAGATCAGGAGATCACAAATGTGAGTTGGGGGTGGTCTTGATCAACAGACCACTATAGCTATGCTAAGGTTGATGTAAGCAATAGTTATATAGCCTACCTTGTGGTATTTATTACAGTGATACGCTGTGAATATCCCAAGCAGTCTAGACTCAAATAAATGTATATACATATCAGACTAAGTCAAAAAATATGATGAGAAACACACCAAAAATTCCAAGGCAAATAAAATTTAAAATAAATTTATATCATCTAGAATTTAAAGATATTTTGTTCCAGTTTACTATGTGTTTCTATGACAGGTATACATGTGACTGGATTGGATCTGAAGCAGACTGAAGATAAAATGTGTGTCAGTATATGAGTACGAGTCAGTACATGAAATCGAGTGAATGTAACTGAGTGAATATGTAGCAGAGTGAAATGAGTGAACTGTAGTGAGGAATGAATGAAATAAATGAAATTGAATTTATTATATCACAGTGAGATGTACAATAGTGGAATTAGAAGTTTGTACCAATTCAAATGTTTAAATAAAATATTTATTTGAATAAAAACACTGTTTGAGTATTAAATTCCATGCAACAGTATTTTATTCAAAAATAAATATTTATTTCTATATGTGTTGAAATAGAATAGTATAACAACAAACACATTTATATAATAATATATATGTTTATTATCATTAAACAAAAATCATATTGTTATATTCAACACTCAGAGCATAGGCAGAACGATTACGTGTAGATTCTCGATGTATGCATCGAGTGGTATATTGTGAATTGGAGAAATATATTAATGTAGTTACATAATGTTATACTGCTATAGGTAATAGCATACCAAACGTACTGTTCATTGGCCAAAATTTCAATGTTGCACTGAGAATTCTTAGTAGCGGAATTACTACTTGTTTATGATTTTCACGTTGTTTCAGCATTTTAAGCCAGTATTTTCGACGTCTGTTAATTTTTTACCTTTCGCTTGAAATACTACACATAATTAACAAATATTATAATTTTTAAACAATAAATTTATTATGTTACACTAATTCATTTTGTAACAACCCTGAATTTTGGGGCCAATTTAATTTTTTTATTTTAAGTTATTTTAATGGGTTTTGATATGTAAAGTAATAATAATGATTAAAAATTTATCTCAATCGTAGTTAGGATGAATAATTTAATTTTAATTATAAAAGGAGTTAGAAATAGCGCGGTAGTTTGAAAAGTCAAACTTGAACTTTGACTGACCGTACAGGATGCAAAATTTAACGGATTTTAGTGAAACCAAAAATATTAGAATCTATTTAAAAATATCTTTCTAACTAATCTGAAAAATTGAAATTTCATAGCGGGAATCAAAAGTTATGCCCAGTTTAAAATTTAGAAAGGTCGCTATGAAATTTATATATTATATATAAAGGTCAAAAATGCTACTTTCTGCATACGAAGGAATTTGGACTCAAAACCACTTCCATTGAGTTCAGAATGATGTTTCTACATTTAAAAAGTATAAACACTTATATATTTCGAGTTTCGAAAATTATTTGTTTAAAAATGTATTTAATATATACGCCTTAAAAAAGGCCATTTTTCAAATAGGCTCAGAATTGAACGAAATTAATTTTTCTAGGTCTGCAGCGTCAAAACATAGCTAAATATATTTTTTGGGAATTTTTGGAATTAATTTGTGACCCCGATGAATTTTTACGTACGGTTGAATTAAAAATTAAATGATTTATATTAAAAATAAAGAAAACATGCTGTAAACTTCGAAATTGGGCTTCGCCACTAGCGTCATTGCTTTCAGAAGACGTCAAAACCTATTGATAAACAGTGAGCATGCCTAATTCTGAGTTCGGGCCAAATCGGGCCTTAATGGGCTAATTAACTAATTAAATAATAATATAAATAATTAGAAAACCTAAGAAACACTATTCATCATCTTTGCTCCAGCCGCCACTTGCAATTTCCATGGCCTAGAATG
Source organism: Allium sativum (assembly GCA_030737875.1). Classification (NCBI taxonomy): domain Eukaryota; kingdom Viridiplantae; phylum Streptophyta; class Magnoliopsida; order Asparagales; family Amaryllidaceae; genus Allium; species Allium sativum. Next base: position 13,851,929 of record JASFAX010000033.1, read on the forward strand.
GCTGATTCTTCCTTCTTCAAATTCTCCCAATCCACAAAGAATTAAACCTCACTCTTCATAACATATCAAAGCTCTCTTCCTCCTCTTCGATTCTATACGGAGATGATGAGATTTAATGAAGTAATTTGGCCAGAAAATGCTCCCCAACCCACGGCCAAAACAGCCTCACCTACCCCTGTAGGCCCCACCGCACCTCCCCTCCCTCCCGTCGCACGTAGCCCTCTCCTCCCTCTCCGATATGCCCCCTTCCGATCATCTTCAAGCTTCACCAATTTAGAGATAAGTGGAGACCTAGTTTTGAAGGCTATGTGTTCAAAAATAATAAAAGGAGCGGCTTTGAACGTGGAAGAGGAAGATGGAGGAGAGGTTGACTTTTTCAAACTTTAGTTAATTAATAAATTTAAATTCAATTGTTTCAATCTAAATTTAACCATATCTCACTCATACAAACACGAAACTGAACGATTTCAGGTGCGCCACGATCGTAAGACCGAGACCTTCGCGATGAAACTGACTAGACCTGATTCTGAACAAGTTGAAATTTGGACAATTTTTGGATCTGAACGGCGCAGAAATTCAAAACGATGTGAGAAATTCTATTTTCTTTCTTCTTAAATAACTAAAATTATTTATGTTTGTGTTATCATCACTCTACGGTAAAATTCTATTGTTATGTGACGTGATTTGATTCTATGATTGATGTGTTGTATAGATCTGTTAATTGGATGATATCGTGTTGTAATAAAAATTGTTGAAAGCAAAAATATAGATTTTTATCAAAATAAATTTGTCAAAACAAATTTGTTATTTTTGTCAAAGCAAATTAGTTAAAACAAAAATCCCTATTTTTGTTCATTAGTTATGTGACACCAAATTGAACATTTTGTGATGTTTGAGATTATTTGAATTGACTATATTGTGGTGAATTGACCATATTGTGTTAATGGATGGTATGAAATATATGAAAGGTTTACATCAAGGAAAATATCATTTTTGTTATATAAATTGTTAGAATAGAAAAATAACATTTTTATTTAAAAATGTCATCATTTGGAAAGAACATATTTTTTATGTATAAAATGTTAATATAATAAAAATCTCATTTTTACATTAGCATTATAAAGATCACATTTTTATGGTATCACTTTTGTTTGATTTGAATTGATCTAGCTTATCAATTCATAATAAAAATATGATTTGTCATTTTTATGTTATCACTTTTATTTTATTTGAATTAATCTAGTTTATCAATTCATTAACATAATAAAATTTGTTATTTCATGTGAATTGATTTAGTTTATCAATTCAACATCAAAAATAAAATTTGTCATTTATATTGAGTTGATTCAGTGTATCAATTCAACACCAAATAAAAGTTGTACATTTTATTTGCGTCCTCTCATGCAAATATAATCACTTAGAAATAAAAATTCACCTTTTTATTTGCATTTCACAATGCAAATATTACATAGACAAATAAGTTCATTTTTTTTTCGTGTTCACAACGCAAATATAACAGGAAATAAAAAGAGTAGTAAAAGAATCATATTTTATATGAAATAGGATTTACATTAAAAACACACTTTTAATATTAATCATAAAAAGAGTTGTAAAAGAATCATATTTTATTAAGAAATATTATTTAAATTTAAAAACACATCTTTATTAAAAAATATGTTTTACATTAAAAACATATCTTTAATGTAATATTAGAAAACTTAGAAAGATTCATATTTTTATTAAGAAATACGTTTTACATTAAAAATACATTTTTAATGTAATAGTAGAAACATAGTAGGATGAGGTTACAATAAAAAGAAAAAGTTAGAACTTAAAAAGATTACCTTTTTAATTATCAATATGTTAAATTAAGAAGATTTGTTCCCAAAACGTTATCAATCTTAAATTAAAGGAATGTTTTTATTTTATATTCAATTAATGGAATTAATAAACGTTGATTTAGAAAGATTACGTCTTTATTGTCTAAAAGTTACAATAAAAGGATTCAATTAAAAAGATTACATCTTTGGTGTCAATATGTTAAAGTAAAAAAAAAATGGTTTCAAAATGGAACATCTTGAAAACATTATTATTATAAAATCATAATAATATGGAAAGTTACAATTTATATTAAGATACTTGAAATCAAGATATTTAGAAATAAAGAATATCTTAAAATTAAGATTCCTTAATGGAAAGGATAATTTCAAATAACATGTTTTGGAAAAATTAATTATAATTATAAATTATAATTGTGCTTGGACACGAGGTTAGGTTACATTTGTGGTGGAAGTCTGCCCGGACCCGACCGGCATATCCAGCAGCCACTAATGTTGAACCTAATGTGAGAGGTCCAAGTGCACAAATACGAAACGGGCCATGACACGAGGTTAAGACCAACTTGTGGAATAAGTCTGCCCGGAACCGACCGGCACATCCAGCATCCACAAGTCATAGGCTTAATGTTAAAGGTCTAACCCATTATAAAATACAAATGGATAAGAAAATGAGTTGGGCTATTTAATCCGTTTTAAAAAGAGCAACGCATTTTTAAAAAATCCGAACGAGTTTATCGATTTATTTTATCCATTTTATAATGAATATTAAAAGAAAATTTTCAAAATTAATATTTTGGAAAATAATATTATTATAAAAGGATAACATGTAGAATAATCAAATTTTAGATTATGGTTGAAATCATGAAAATGCATATGAAAATGAAATCATGTTTTTAGTGTAACATGAGTGCATAAGAAATAAATATAATCATTCGTTTTAATGTCATTTAATTGCATATGAAAATAAAATCATATTTAGGAGTAGCGTTAAAGTATATGAAAATAAAATCATGTTTGGAGTAGCGTTATATGAAATAAAAACATGTTTTGGAATCATGTGAATGCATATGAAATAGCTTCACATTTTAAAGTCATGTTAATTATATGAAATATAATCGTATTTTTAATGTTATGTTAATATATGAAATTTAAAACATATTTCAGTGTCATGTTATTATCTTAAAAATAAATATATTTTTTGTAACAACCCGTATTTTCAATAACCTGTAATAACATAAATCGAGGCAGAATTTAATTCTAAAATGGGAATCAAGGGAAACGGGCTATGCCATTGTGTTCGTCTCGGAAAAATACGCGAAATAGAGTCCGAGTTTTCGAAAATCGGAGTCCGTATGACCAAGATATGGCCTCGCGAAGTTTCACGAAAATTCCCAAATTAAAGTATACTTAATTAAGTGAAATGGGTTGTGTAGATATATATATATATATATATATTGATATATATATATATATATATAATTGAAAATTTAATAAATAAATATGCAAAAATGCTCAAAACAGCGATTTGGGAGAGGGGAATAACCGAACCGGCCGATTTTTGAAGTCGACCCGAGCCCGCTGGGTCGACTAGGGGTTAATCCAGGGTGTTTGGCTGTCAACCCGTGGGCCGATTCGCTCAAGTGCAGATTTTGCATTTGAATGGTTCTCATGGTCCATCTTTAATCTAAAGGCCCTAGATGGTTCCTACACTTGACTTCTTCCCCAAGACATGCTTTGATGGCTTGGATTGAATCTAGGGTTAATCCTATGGCCTAAAACACTTGCCTAATCTATAAATAAGACCCCAACCCTACCCTAATTCATTCATAATTAAACCTAGTGACTAAACTATGGCAAAATGCTAGCTCTCATGGCCTCCACTAATTTTATGAAGAGGGTTGCATACTAATCACTCTCTAATCAACTTCTAATCCCTTCTTAGCATCTTAATCTTCTTCATTTGGTGTTCAAAGTTGCTAGTTGTGAGTTTCTATCACTTTGATGATCTTTTGGTAAACTAATTAGATGAGATGTGATGAGATTTATGGTTTTGTATGTGGGTTAATGAGCTTTGAATCATATGATATGATGTTAGCATTAATCTTATGTTTATGCATGTTGAGTATGTAAGCTTATGCAAGTTTAATATGATGTATGTTATGTTTGCATGATGCTAAATATGCAAGTTGTGGGCTATGTAATCATATGCATGTTATGCAAGTTCATGGTAATATGCTATGCAAGTTACATGTTTGTTAATATGCAAGTTACATGTTTGTTAATATGCAAGTTACATGTATGTAAATATGCAAGTTACATGTTTGTTAATATGCAAGTTACATGTTTGTTAATATGCAAGTTACATGTATGTAAATATGCAAGTTACATGTTTCTTTATATGCAAGTTACATGTTTGTTAATATGCGAGTTACATGTATGTAAATATGCAAGTTACATGTTTATTAATATGCAAGTTCATGATGACACATTATGCAAGTCTATAAGCTAATATGCAAGTTTGTTATGCAAAATGAATATGTAAGTTATGTGACATATTATATGCAAGTTATGTGACATGTTATGCAAGTTCATATGCAAGTTATGTGTTTGTTAATATGCAAGATGGCACCTTTGAAACATGTTCATTCATATGCAAGTTGACACCTTTTATATGTGTTATATCATGAACGAAATTACGTGGGAACGATGGGGTAATTAAATGCATAAGTTAATAAGATTGTGTGAAATTAATATAATTATGCATAACACAAAATAAATAAACATAGTATGGGAATTTGCCTATTTGGTTAGGTGTACCCATACTATGTGTTGGGAATTTACCTATTGAGTTAGGTCTACCCCATGGGAATTTACCTATTAAGTTAGGTCTACCCATGTTAAGAAAACTTGATTAATTAGGGATAATTAATATAAAATTATGAGGGTGATTAATTAGGTGTAATTAATTGACTAAGACACGAGGTTGGACTCAGTTGTAGCGTAAAACTGCCCGGACCCAACCGGCTTAACCAGTTGCTACAAATGTTAGCCCAATGTGAGAGGTCTTAGGCACAAACTAAATACGTAATTAATGTAAAGACACGAGGTTAGACTCTGTTATGACATAAGGCTGCCCGGACCCAACCGGCTTAACCAGCGGTCATAAAAGACAGTCTAATGTGAGAGGTCTTTACAAAGGTTACGTTCTTAATTAATTAATTAAGAAACACTTAACCACATTAGCATGTAGAGGGACATGAGGGGTTAAGTGGGTGCCTCGGGTGGCATGAGAAAATCTAGTGGTTGCCTTGGGTGGCAATAGAAAATACGATTAGAATACTTAACCAAAATAGAACATGTAATTAAAACATGATTAAAGGGTTAAGTGGGATATACTAGAAAAAGGGACAAGCTTAGGTGGGTAGCTTGTGGAGGCCCATTTCAACCAGTAACCCATACGTATCTTTGTGGGCTCGACCCATGTCGAGGACGGGACACGCATACTGGGCTTGACTGTAAGAGGCAAACGGGTTAGCGGTGGCAACGCAAGTCCAACGGGCTTCATATGCGTGAGTGGGCCCGGGCTGGTAGGTAAGCCGTTGTTGCATCGAGTAGATATAAGCCGTGCACCTTTAGTTTCATCAGGTTGCCACATTGGGGAATGATACATCCCACGGTGGGGCCAGCACGGGTATCTACGTTAGGGAGCCGATCGAATGGGAAGTAGTGTGTACACCTAGTGGATTGTAGGGCCCCGTGGCGCCTACTTGGTCACCTAGGGGTACGCAGGTACTAATTAGTAAATTTTATAAGTCCTTGGGTGGGATCAACCTTTAAGTTAGGAACGACTGGTGTGGTGCAGTTTAGTAATTTACCTTAGGGAGGGTAGATGCGTCTTTATCCTTTATCTTCGTTTAGTTGACTGCTTAGGGTAGCCATTCATCCCTATATGTTACCGTATATCAGTTTATGTCTTCTCTGGTTACTTTAACGATTGTATTGTTAAAGTTATAGGACTCGCTCAGACTTATGTCTGACCCTGTTGTTTTTATCTTTTTCCCAACCCTCAGGTCCTACGGTGGATCCTAGCAGTAGTGGAGCTTGATCGGATTGCTGTTCCAGTCTTTAGGAGCTTGGATAGATGTAAAGCTCCAGTTATCCAGTTATCTTTTCTTTTGTTTGGCTATTGTATGAGAGTGGGATTATGTACTTCTTTATTTTGATGGATATTGTACTTGACCTTTATTGTGGTTTTATGATGTAACCAGACATGTTTTACTTCCGCTGTTATGAGATGATGTTTTAAAATTTCAAGTACTATTTATATCTGTCTTGTTGTAATTTTTCTGTTCTATATTCACTAAAATACTCCACCGATGCTATGGCATTCCCTTAGTGAGTGATCATAGCGGGAGTGGGGTGTTACATTTTTAAGATCATATATTGAAGATGAAACATGTTTTTTAGTGTCATGTTCATATATTAAAATGAGGCATAATTTTAGTGTCATTTTCATTGGAAAGAATTAAACGTTTAAGGACTTCAATTTAATATAAGTTGACTCCAATGGAAAGACAGTAATTGAATAAAAGTAAAAGTTACATTTTTCATGTAATTGAATTAAAGTGAAATTACATTTCTCATGTAAAAGAACAACAGTATGAAATTTACATATTTATGTAAAAAGATTTTCAGTAAAGATTATAACGATGAAATATACATTTTAATGAATGGATTTTCATTAAAAAGAAATAAGGATTAGAAATTTACATTTTATGGAATGGGTTTTCATTAAAAAGGAATAATGAAACCAAATATACATTTGGAGTAAATTGAAAGATGAAAGAAGAAAAAAATACATTGTTGGATATAGCATGTGTATGTGAATTATAATAAAAATAAACCTTATTGGGTGTCATGTTATACCTCGATATTATATGCACAAATAGGGATATTCGATGTTAACAAAATATAGTTAAATGAAATGGATGACGGAATTATATATAAGTATATATATGTAAATTATAATTAACCGAATCGCGCGCGGTAGTTCGCGATTCGACAATTGTGTCTTTAAATTATTATACCAAAATATCCGACCATTGGAATTTCCCAAAACTGAAACCGTTAGGTTCGCCTTGGGAAGACCTTTCCAACGATATGAAATATGTTAAATTCCAACGGTTAGATTTAGAGAAATATGTAAAACAAATTTAAGTAAAAACAGCGCCAAGGTCGCCTATTGAAATGAAGTGTTGTTAAATAAAATTCAATTATTTATATATAAATAAAAATATAGATTAATCATTATAAATTAATATTGACGATAAGAAAGGATTTGAAATGATATATATATATATATATATATGCAAGAATCATTTGAAAGGTCCGAGTTCAATCTCATTTCAAATGATTATTCGTCGATCTAAGTCGAAGAGTTGAAGACGATGATTGAAGACTGACGATCTTCTCATCGAATGGATGAGTTACCATTGATGCCCATGATTGGAGTAGCTACCTTGAAGGGGCTACAATGGTGGCCGTCCAGACTACTTGTTGATTGTTCGGATATGCGAGGTATAAGGTGCCTCCGGTTTCGTTCAGACCCAGAACGGACTTGAAAATGGATTTATGTCTGACTTTGTATTCCTTTATACGGTATTCGTTGATCTCTGCTAAATATATATCTGTTTGGTGTTTAACACCCTTCTCTAAGACGTACGAGCTTAGAGGTTATATATTGGTAGGAATCAATGGTATGGTAAGGATTGACAATGTGGCATGCTAAGATGCAAATGATCAAGGCTTTTGTTGAAAAGCAGGCCTTGTGGTTGATGATCAAAGCACGGCCTGTTTAGGCGTAGATTTGTGTATAACGTAGCTTCACGAGCCTCACAATCCGGTTGAGTCTAAAACGGAGCAAGGGAACGCAGGGAGAGCAGCACATTTCTTTCTAGCTAGAAGTGGTGTTTGGGTTTTACACGACCCGACATTTTACTTATATGGATGATGGAATGAGGCGCCTCGGATATTAGGTCCTATAGGACCGGGAAACGTGTGTTCAGGAAAAACTAATCCGCAAAATCGTATGTGCGGACCGGCCCTGCAGCTTTCTAAGGGTTCACTGCGGGGGATCCTGAGACATTAGCTAGAGTGTCTCGAATCGGTAAGGAGATCGTTCCTAGCCTTGACTCATGATGGAAACCAAATTCCAAATACGACCCTACGGACTTGATTGTATTACTAGTATGGAGGCATAGTATATGGTAGCTATGCTTCCTAGGATTGATACATTTACTTTGAAATGCTTTTGAAACATATATACACTTATAATAATATCAAATTCGTTTTTATCGTATCAAGCATTTTTGACCATTATAAGGTAAAACTCTATCCTCTGGTTTGCGTTGCATTGTGTGATGGTACTTGAGTCTTATGATGGTTTCATTTTTCTAAAAAGCATTTCGTTGTTTAACGATTTACTTTATTTTATGCATTGGCAATCCATTGGAATAAAACCCGTTCCGCGTTAGCGGCGTGGTCCTTGGAATTGCCTTATTGCTATTAGTTATATTAGTTAAGAATTCTCACACCAGTCCCATGACTGACTCGTAGTTTGTTTCACTTTGCAAACTCGGGTGTCCTCTTTTCCACACGGACAGTCGAGTAGCTTTTTGCAGATATTTATCTCTTGAGCAGGATTCTGGATTGAAGCTTAAAGCTGTGTCCAGAGCATAGAAGTCTTCCGCTGTATATTGTATTTAATTTATTGAAATTTATCTTCCGCTGTAATTTTATTCAATGTACTCTGATATATTCTGTACTCTGATGTAACATTATTATGATGTTTATAAAAGTCTGTTGTTGTTCTGATGTTGTTGTATTCCCAAAGTTAACGTATTCGGGTTTTGAACGGTCTTAGTCGATTTTGCGATCGATCGGGTCTGGCGAAACCCGGAGCCATTACAGTTGGTATCAGAGCTCTGGTTGTCTCGAATCTTTGGGATACAACTCGTTAGAACTGAACAAAAGACTCATCAGAGATTGGATTAGTAATATCCAATAAGAATACTCATTAGAGATAGGATCAACAGTATCCTAGAATGAGGAAACTCATTAGAGATAGGGTTAGTAATGCCCTAGAATGAGTTGAGAGTGCCCAATTATAATTAACATATTTTTGATTATATATAATCCGATCTTTGGAAATATTTTTTTTATATAAAGTTATATATTTTAAAAGTTAATCAACAAATAAAATTATTTAACATAGGATGCTTAAACAACTTTTTAGCTTCGCTCCTTTTCGAGGACGAAAAGTTTTTAAGTGGGAGAGACTGTAACAACCCTGAATTTCGGTGCCAATTTAAAAAAAAATTATTTTAAGTTATTTTAATGGGTTTTGATATGTAAAATAATAATAATGATTAAAAATTTATCTCAATCGAAGTTAGGATGAATAATTTAATTTTAATTATAAAAGGAGTTAGAAATAGCGCGGTAGTTTGAAAAGTCAAACTTGAACTTTGACTGACCGTACAAGATGCAAAATTTAACGGATTTTAGTGAAAACAAAAATATTAAAATCTATTTAAAAATATCTTTTAACGAATCTGAAAAATTGAAATTTCATAGCGGGAATCAAAAGTTATGCCCAATTTAAAATTTAGGAAGGTCGCTATGAAATTTATATATTATATATAAAGGTCAAAAATGCTACTTTCTGCATACGAAGGAATTTGGGCTCAAAACCACTTCCATTGAGTTCAGAATGATGTTTCTGCATTTAAAAAGTATAAACACTTATATATTTCGAGTTTCGGAAATTCTTTGTTTAAAAATGTATTTAATATATATGCCTTGAAAAAAAATAGGCTCAGAATTGAACGAAATTAATTTTTCTAGGTCTGCAGCGTCAAAACATAGCTAAATATATTTTTCGGGAATTTTTGGGATTAATTTGTGACCTCGGTGAATTTTCACGTACGGTTGAATTAAAAGTTAAATGATTTATATTAAAAATAAAGTAAACATGCTGTAAACTTCGAAATTGGGCTTCGCCACAAGCGCCATTGCATTCAGAACACGTCATAACCTATTGATAGACAGTGAGCATGCCTAATTCTGAGTTCGGGCCAAATCGGGCCTTAATGGGCTAATTAACTAATTAAATAATAATATAAATAATTAGAAACCTATGAAACGCTATTCATCATCTTTGCTCCAGCCGCCACTTGCAATTTCCATGGCCTAGAATGGCCGATTCTTCCTTCCTCAAATTCTCCCAATCCGCAAAGAATTAAACCTCACTCTTCATACCATATCAAAGCTCTCTTACTCCTCTTCGATTCTATACGGAGATGATGAGATTTACTGAAGTAATTTGGCTAGAAAATGCTCTCCAACCCGCGGCCAAAACAGCCCCGCCGTCCCCTGTAGGCCCCAACGCACCTCACCTCCCTCCCGGCGCACGTAGCCCTCTCCTCCCTCTCCGACATGCCACCTTCCAATCGTCTCCAAGCTTCACCAATTTAGAGATAAGTGGAGACCTAGTTTTGAAGGCTATGTGTTCAGAAATAATAAAAGGAGCGGCTTTGAACGTGGAAGAGGAAGATGGAGGAGAGGTTGACTTTTTCAAACTTTAGTTAATTAATAAATTTAAATTCAATTGTGTCAATCTAAATTTAACCATATCTCACTCATACGAACTCGAAACTGAACGATTTTAGGTGCACCACGATCGTGAGACAGAGACCTTCGCGATGAAACTGACTAGATCTGATTTTGAACAAGTTGTAATTTGGCCAATTTTTGGATCTGAACGGCGCAGAAATTCAAAACGATGTGAGAAATTCTATTTTATTTCTTCATAAATAACTAAAATTATTTATGTTTGTGTTATCATCACTCTGCGGTAAAATTCAATTGTTATGTGACGTGATTTGATTCTATGATTGATGTGTTGTATAGATCTGTTAATTGGATGATATTGTGTTGTAATAAAAATTGTTGAAAACAAAAATATAGATTTTTGTCAAAATAAATTTGTCAAAACAAATTTGTTATTTTTGTCAAGGTAAATTAGTTAAAACAAAAATCCCTATTTTTGTTCATTAGTTATGTGACACCAAATTGAACATTTTGTGATGTTTGAGATTATGTGAATTGACTATATTGTGGTGAGTTGACCGTATTGTGTTGATGGATGGTATGAAATATATGAAAGGTTTACATCAAGGAAAATATCATTTTTGTTATATAAATTGTTAGAATAGAAAATTAACATTTCTATTTAAAAATGTCATCATTTGGAAAGAACATGTTTTTATGTATAAATGTTAATATAATAAAAATCTCATTTTTACATTAGCATTATAAAGATCACATTTTTATGGTATCACTTTTGTTTGATTTGAACTGATCTAGTTTATCAATTCATAATAAAAATATGATTTGTCATTTTTATGTTATCACTTTTATTTTATTTGAATTGATCAAGTTTATCAATTCATTAACATAATAAAATTTGTTATTTCATGTGAATTGATTTAGTTTATCAATTCAACATCAAAAATAAAATTTGTCATTTATATTGAGTTGATTCAATGTATCAATTCAACACCAAATAAAAGTTGTACATTTTATTTGCGTCCTCTCACGCAAATATAATCACTTAGAAATAAAAGTTCACCTTTTTATCTGCATTTCACAATGCAAATATTACATAGAAAAATAAGTTCATTTTTTTTTCGTGTTCACAACGCAAATATAACAGGAAATAAAAAGAGTAGCAAAAGAATCATATTTTACTATGAAGTAGGATTTACATTAAAAAACACATCTTTATTAAGAAATATGTTTTACATTAAAAACATATCTTTAATGTAATATTAGAAAACTTAGTAAGAATCATATTTTTATTAAGAAATACGTTTTACATTAAAAATACATTTTTAATGTAATAGTAGAAACATAGTAGGATGAGGTTAGAATAAAAAGAAAAAGTTAGAATTTAAAAAGATTACCTTTTTAATTGTCAATATGTTAAATTAAGAAGATTTGTTCCCAAAACGTTATCAATCTTGAATTAAAGGAATGTTTTTATTTTATATTCAATTAATGGAATTAATAGACGTTGATTTAGAAAGATTATGTCTTTATTATCTAAAAGTTGAAAAAAAGGATTCAATTAAAAAGATTACATCTTTGGTGTCAATATGTTAATGTAAAAAAAATTGGTTTCAAAATGGAACATCTTGAAAAGGCTGTTATTATAAAATCATAATAATGTGGAAAGTTACAATTTATATTAAGATACTTGAAATCAAGATATTTAGAAATAAAGAATATCTTAAAATTAAGATTCCTTAATGGAAAGGATAATTTCAAATAATATGTTTTGGAAAATTTAATTGTAATTATAAATTATAATTGTGCTTGGACACGAGGTTAGGTTACATTTGTGGTGCAAGTCTGCCCGGACCCGACCGGCATATCCAGCAACCACTAATGTTGAACCTAATGTGAAAGGTCCAAGTGCACAAATACGAAACGGGCCATGACACGAGGTAAAACCTAACTTGTGGAATAAGTCTGCCTGGAACCGACCGACACATCCAGCATCCACAAGTCGTAAGCTTAATGTGAGAGGTCTAGCCCATTATAAAATACAAATGGATAAGAAAATGAGTTGGGCTATTTAATCCATTTTAAAAATAGAAACGCATTTTTAAAAAACCCAAACGAGTTTATCGATTTATTTTATCCATTTTATAATGAATATTAAAAGAGAAATTTCAAAATTAATATTTTGGAAAATAATATTATTATAAAAGGGTAACATATAGAATAATCAATTTTTAGATTATAGTTGGAATCATGAAAATGCATATGAAAATGAAATCATGTTTTTAGTGTAACATGAGTGCATAAGAAATAAATATAATCATTCGTTTTAATATCATTTAATTGCATATGAAAATAAAATCATATTTAGGAGTAGCGTTAAAGTATATGAAAATAAAATCTTGTTTGGAGTAGCGTTAATGCATATGAAATAAAAACATGTGTTGGAATCATGTGAATGCATATGAAATAGCTTCATATTTTAAAGTCATGTTAATTATATGAAATATAATCGTATTTTTAATGTTATTTTAATATATGAAATTTAAAACATATTTCAATGTTATGTTATTATCTTAAAAATAAATATATTTTTAAGATCATATATTGAAGATGAAACACGTTTTTAGTGTCATGTTCATATATTAAAATGAGGCATAATTTTAGTGTTATTTTCATTGGAAAGAATTAAACATTTAAGGACTTCAATTTAATATAAGTTGAATCCAATGGAAAGATAGTAATTGAATAAAAGTAAAAGTTACATTTTTCATGTAATTGAATTAAAGTGAAATTACATTTTTCATGTAAAAGAACAACAGTATGAAATTTACAAATTTATGTAAAAAGATTTTCAGTAAAGATTATAACGATGAAATGCACATTTTAATGAATGGATTTCCATTAAAAAGAATAAGGATTAGAAATTTACATTTTAAGGAATGGGTTTTCATTAAAAAGGAATAATGAAACCAAATATACATTTGGAGTAAATTGAAAGATGAAAGAAGAAAAAAATACATTGTTGGATATAGCATGTGTATGTGAATTATAATAAAAATAAACATTATTGGGTGCCATGTTATACCTCGATATTATATACACAAATAGGGAAATTCGATGTTAACAAAATATTGTTAAATGAAATGGATGACGGAATTATATATAAGTATATATATGTAAATTATAATTAAATGAATCGCGCGCGGTAGTTCGTGATTCGACAATTGTGTCTTTAAATTATTATACCAAAATATTCGACCGTCGGATTTTCCCAAAACTGAAACCGTTAGGTTCGCCTTGGGAAGACCTTTCCAACGATATGAATTGTGTTAAATTCCAACGGTTAGATTTAGAGAAACGTGTAAAACAAATTTGAGTAAAAACAGCGCCAAGGTCGCCTATTGAAATGAAGTGTTGTTAAATAAAATTCAATTATTTTTATATAAACAAAAATAGAGATTAATCGTTATAAATTAATACTAACGATAAGAAAGGATTTGAAATGATATATATACGCAAGAATCATTTGAAAGGTCTGAGTTCATCCTCATTTCAAATGATTATTCGTCGATCTAAGTCGAAGAGTTGAAGACAGTGATTGAAGACCGAGGATCTTCACGTCGAATGGATAAGTTACCATTGACGCCCGTGATTGGAGTAGCTACCTTGAAGGGGCTACAATGGTGGCCGTCCAGACTACTTGTTGATTGTTCGGATATGCGAGGTATAAGGTGCCTCCGGTTTCGTTCAGACCCAGAACAGACTTGAAAATGGATTGTATGTCTGACGTTGTATTCCTTTATACGGTATTCATTGATCTCTGCTAAATATATATCTGTTTGGTGTTTAACACCCTTCTCTAAGACATACGAGCTTAGAGGTTATATATTGGTAGGAATCAATGGTATGGTATGGATTGACAATGTGGCATGCTAAGATGAAAATGATCAAGGCTTTTCTTGAAAATCAGGCCTTGTGGTTGATGATCAAAGCACGACCTGTTTAGGCATAGCTTTGTGCATAACGTAGCTTCACGAGCCTCACAACCCGGTTGAGTCTAAAACGGAGCAAGGGAACGCAGGGAGAGCAGCACGTTTCTTTCTAGCTAGAAGTGGTGTTTGGGTTTTACACGGCCCGACATTTTACTTATGTGGATGATGGAATGAGGCGCCTCGGATATTAGGTTCTATAGGACCGAGAAACGTGTGTTCAGGAATAACTAATCCGCAAAATCGTATGTGCGGAACGGCCCTGCATCTTTCCAAGGGTTCACTGCGGGGGATCCTGAGACATTAGCTAGAGTGTCTCGAATCGGTAAGGATATCGTTCCTAGCCTTGACTCATGATGGAAACCTAATTCCAAATACGACCCTACGGACTTGATTGTATTACTAGTATGGAGGCATAATATATGGTAGCTATGCTTCCTAGGATTGATACATTTACTTTGAAATGTTTTTGAAACATATATACACTAATAATAATATCAAATTCGTTTTTATCGTATTAAGCATTTTTACCATTATAAGGTAAAACTCTATCCTCTGGTTTGCGTTGCATTGTGTGATGGTACTTGAGTCTTATGATGGTTTCATTTTTCTAAAAAGCATTTCGTTGTTTAACGATTTACTTTATTTTATGCACTGGCAATCCATTGGAATAAAATCCGTTCTGCGTTAGCGGCGTGGTCCTTGGAATTTCCTTATTGCTTTTAGTTATATTAGTTAAGAATTCTAACACCAGTCCCATGACTGACTCGTAGTTTGTTTCACTTTGCAAACTCGGGTGCCCTCTTTTCCACATGGGCAGTCGAGTAGCTTTTTACAGATATTTATCTCTTGAGCAGGCTTCTGGATTGAAGCTTAAAGCTGTGTCCAGAGCATAGGAGTCTTCCGCTGTTTATTGTATTTAATTTATTGAAATTTATCTTCTGCTGTAATTTTATTCAATGTACTCTGATATATTCTGTATTCTGATGTAACATTATTATGATGTTTACAAAAGTCTGTTGTTGTTGTTCTAATGTTGTTGTATTCCCAAAGTTAACGTATTCGGGTTTTGAACGGTCTTAGTCGATTTTGCGATCGATCGGGTCGGGCGAAACCCGGAGCCGTTACACATTTTTTCAACAATAAAAATTATACTTCACTAAGAATTTGGCATCTATCCATTTTCTCAAAAATTAACCCTTGAAACATTTCATCATTTATCAAGCTTCCTAAAACTTATATTTTTTGTCTTATAGAGTTATAAATACTCAATTTAATCTACTTTTAATTCCAAGCTACCTCAGCTATTGGTCATCCAGATCTTTTTACCTCCATTAATCAATTGTCCCAGAAAACTTATGCCTTTCAATACTCATTCAAGCTTCTCCAATCTTCATTTATAAGAGAATTATCAAATATGCACGCATTTAACACTAAAAGAATTAGGGAAATATATAAACGTAGTTACGTAATGCATATAATTTTGTATATATCGCAATAAGATATATCTGTATAGTGAAAAACGCAAATGAGGTGTAAGCAAAACACGTTGAGGCACGATTCAAAAGGTGATTTACCTCAGAGACGTAAGCCATAGATGCTTGAGGCAGAAAAGGGGCAAAAAACATGCCTTAAGCGAAAATTTTAGTAAGCCATAAGCCTTTCAAGGGATTTTTTATGTCGACCTATTTACTAAAAAACCTACTAAACTGCAAAACAATTATCAAATTTTTTTATCCTCCTAAATTGATTCAAACTAGAACTTCTTCTATATATATAATGAAATAGAAATTGAAAAACTTATATTTACTACGGTTTTTGAAATTGGGGAGTTGCTCAAGCTTAAAAATTGCCCCGTAGATAAAGTCTCTCGGTATGTGAATAAGTCAAGCTTACAATAACAGCCACAGTTGTCCTTTTCAGTATATGGAATGATATCAAAGAAATTGGAGAGTTGTTCACAACCCTAACTTTAACTATTAATCCTAAATTCATCAAAGCCTCAAGCCCTAAGTGCATATCTAATCATGAACAATTATTTGTAAACTTAATTTCAAAATGGAATAAAACCATAAAATCTTAATGCTCAAATTTTATATCAGAAACTGAATCAAATCACAAACTTTAAATTCCAAAAGTACATACTTAAATATTGATACATACTTTAAAATCCACATAAATGATTGTAATCAAGTCTCATGTTTATAATAACATACTTGAAATCACGATCGGTTGGAGGAGGCTGCTTAAGAGGGAAGCAATAGTTTGAGGGCAGGGATTGCTGAAGCAGCGATAAAATGAGGTAAGGAGATGGGAGACTGGTCTCAATTTAGGGAACCTGGATAATCGCGATTGTCGGTGAGAAGATGGAGGTCAACAAATATGATTGAGGAGGTTGGTTTTCCATTAAAAATCTGGTAAAAAAATAGTGGTTTTTAGGGTATTTAGGAGTTGGGAAGAAATATAAATTGGCATTTTTGGCAGAGGAAGAATCAAAAGAGACGAAGATTGAAATTTTTTCACATTAGATCATGTAGCCGAATATAGTTGTCTTTAAAGATCTTGATTTTATGCCCTTGCAGTAGATCATGAAGAATAATTAAATACTAATGTGCAACTTGTGCGTTGCACATGATAATACTGTTAAAAATAGTATTTATTATTTTATTGTAAAATGGATAACTTTATTATTATTGTTTGTATGTTTATGTTCTATAGCTTATATAAACAATATATATGCTTGTGTATTTGAGAAATTTATTCATTTTTTTTAATATAGATATACATGTTGAAGTTGAAGTATGTTAGTAATTTATTCAATGAATTAGCAAATATTATTTAATATAATTTGATTAAATAAATTAATGTAAAATTACGAAATTAGTTTAATTGTATAGCATAATAAGAAGAACCGATCTGTTTTGCAAAAGATGTATAAATTTATTGTGGAGTTATTGATGTTCAAAAAGAATTTTATGATATAATATATGGTAAATTTTTGATATAGATGAATCGTAACTAATTTATAAATTAACTTTGTCAATGTTATAGATACACATAGTTCATGTTATGTGATTTATACATCTTTATAGTTACATGGAAAACTATATTTTCTAGCTTGAATATACATTGCAAAACTAGCGTATATTTTTAAGAACTATTAGACAAATGAGCTATATACTACCTAAAGATTATTTAAATAAATATAACTTAAGATTTCATGAGTAGTTTAAACATACAGATTAAAATATAAAATATCACGAAAGAATTGAGAAAGTTCAGCAAATAATTGTAGAAATGTTAAAATGCGGATATTTAAAACTGAAATTGTTATGATAAATCTATCGAGATAAGTGTATAACATTTTTTTATTATTGTTTACATATATTATTTAAACCGTGTAACTTATTTAACTTTATATTTAACAGAACAACTAATCTTTCCATTTTTGTTAATATGAACATGGTGTACATTTTTAAAACATCACACTTGGCGTTGATTAAATGAATTAACAACAACTTATTGATTAAATTCATGTGTTAGATTCAAAATCACATAACTAATTTAAATATATTGACTTATACGTACAATGTTAAGTGATATTGTGAAGTATCTTGTAAATAGCTAAATAAATTTTAAAATGTAGGCGCTTGACATTAATATTACAACGTAATACATAGTAAATATATTAACGTAAATGAGTTTAATTTTTAACTTGTGATAGTTATTTATGTGTGTAATTTATGTTATATGACTTACCTGTTTATATATTTGTTTTTTTTCATTTTTGTTAAAATAATATAGTTAAACTTGATTTGATTTATTAAGCGGATCAAAGAATAATATTTTTCTTAAATTATTTAAATAATTTTAATATAATGCAATTAATTGTAAAATATGTTACTAAATGTAAAATGTTAGAAAAGAATTGAAAGAGGCTTAAATAATTAAAGAAAATTTGAAGTGTCGGTATCTAGAGCCAAGAAACATAATTTTATCACTTTTAGTATTGAAAAGAAATATTAGCTAATTAAATTTGTTTAAATTACTCAAAATTTGGATTTTGCAATTAATTTAAATTTGTGGAGTTAAATGTAAAGTATTAGAAGCTAATTGTTAATAAATAGTTGTGTAAACTTTTAAATGTCCAAATAAAATGTAAAATGACATAAGAATTAATGTAATGACAAAGAAATCGTAAATAAATCTAAGGTGGAAAATTAATTAAAAAAATATGAGTTGTGGAGAATAGAGATAACTATTAGAATTAATGAGATTGGGCAATGAAAATGATGAGTATTGAATCCTTCGCTTATGCTCCTAAATATCTTTTAAAAACTCAAAAACTCCAAGAAAATGGAGACATCCCAAATTAGTTTCCTCCCTTTTCTCGCTCCTGTTTTTCCTTGTTCCTCTTCCCATGTTTATTTACCTTTTATTATTCGCAACCGCCCTCGATCATTTGGTTCCATGGTTAGAGACCCTCTTTTCATTTCACCTACCATGGTTTCTTGGTCTTGTCACAATCGTGGAGATTGGGGAAGAGCTTCAGTAATCATGCTACATATGTGGAGAAAAATCTCATAAAGCTTTGGATTATAGAGAACCCCTTAGGTCTTTTAATTATGTTTTTAAGTCATAATTTTTTTCTTTCTCTTTGTTTTTTGACCGTCGTCTTCCTCCATTTCCTACTTTGTGTTTTAAAGAATCACAATTTTGTTTTTTTTTATTAATTTCCTACATTTAAAGAATATTTTATCTTATTGTTTTTCTTTAGTTAATGTTGGGAAACAATGGTTGAGTCACGTACTTCGTTGCTTTCTTGAAGACGATACGGCGATTTGGTCGGTGGTGCAAACCAGTTTGTACTATCGCCGCAGCCTCTAGAATAAAATAGCCTTGGACAAGAATAATTGATTTGCTTACACAAAAAATCAGTGCAGATTCGCACTTTCGAATTAAAAATGCTGCTCGTTTTTTTGGAAGAAGTTTTAATGGCGGAGATAAGAAAATGTTGTTCGGTGTATTTTTGTCTCGTCCACTATTGAAGATAATGTAGATGGGAAATTAGTGCCAAACGATTTTACTGGGTAGTGGGAGAGAGTCAGCAGAAAAATAGGATTAAACTTTTACTGTGTCATGTAAAAATCGACTAAAAATTTTGTAACACCCCGTAATTTTGTTAATATTAAAGGGGATAAATTAAATAAGAATTAATTTAATATTAAGAATTAAGAGAAATAGACATGTCATTACGTCAGTCTCGAAATTATGGTAAGGATAGACACCTAGTTTGCGTAAAACAGATAACATATGAAGAAGTTATAGACGATAAAAGTTTGACATTCAAACCAGGTATAACTGGCGCACTTCACAAGTCCACGAAGGAAATTTTACACTGGCGCACCTGTAAAGCGCGCCTACAGGAGTTTTTGGGTATTCGGGCCTTTTTCCAAGTGGGAGGCGACCCGCAACCTGATTCACCCTAGGGCTTATGTGGCAGTCGGTTCCAGAGGGTTCTACATCTACAAATATACCTCAATTCTCATGTTTTCTTTACATAGAATCAATGGCGGCCAAACTCTGTCAGTGTGTGAATTGAACTGGATCCCTTATCTTCTTCTATCAACTAAGGAAAATCAAATCCAGAAATCCAAGATCCATTCTTTCTCTATTCTCTAAACCTAATGCTGTGAGTTTCTAGTTATTTTTAGGTTTAAATGAATAGAAGTAAATTATGAAAGACTGTGATTTGGATACGTTGTAAACCTTGAATATATGCTATTGTTATATCTAATACTATGTCATGATAGATCTAATTCTTTAGATCTAATGCAACTGTGGTTATTATATTATAGTGTCTATGTGGATCTTGACTTGTAACTATGTTGTGGTGAATGTAAATCTATTAATTTTGACAGTTCCAACATTGGTTAGATCTAATTCTGTATGTAAATCCCCTTTCACCTGTCATATTGCAATCAACTTAGATATGTTGTAAATTGGACATGAGAAACCATATTTAGATCTAAACATGTTATTATGTCACCCTAGTAGTGTTAGATCTATTTTAACCTCCAGATCTGAATTATGTGATCTAATTTATCACCATGTATTATCATGATAGATCTATTTTAACCTCTAGATCTGAATTATGTGGTCTAATTTATACCTTGTGTTATCAAGTTAGATCTATTTTAACATCTAGATCTGAATTATGTGATCTAATTTATCACCTTGTGTTATCATGTTAGATCTAAACCGATTGGACATCTCAATTGCTAATTTAAATCTTACTATGCTTATTGTGACATCATAGTTATGTTAGAATCAACTGACTACCAACCGTTCATCAGTTTTATGTCCACCTTGTTATAATGACAATTTCATGTCCATGCCAGTATGTATGTTCACCTTATTATCATGCTAATTTATGTTTATGCCAAGATGATCACTTTGGTTATATTCCCATTATTTTCCCTATTATCGTTTATGACTAGGCTATTGTTTAGCTTAGGCATGCTACCAATTTTGTGAGGGCGCTAGTTAAGGAACGAGGGAAAAAGGGTTAATAATGGCATAATTTGAATATGAACATTTTTGGACATATAATTCAAATTATTGGGTAGAGCGGGCATTAACACCTAAGGGAAAGGCTTAGTTAATTGATTAAGTAATTAATAATGGAATGTCTAGTAATTACAATTAGGAATTGTAATTGTACTTATGACACGAGATTAGGTTGCATTAGTGGTGGAAGTCTGCCCGGACCCGACTGGCATATCCAGCAACCACTAATGTTGAACCTAATGTGGGAGGTATAAGTAAGCAAATACGAATCGGGTTAAGACATGAGGTTAGGCCCAACTGTGGAATAAGACTGCCCGGACCCGACCGACATATCCAGCATCCACACGTTGTAGGCCTAATATGCGAGGTCTAACCCATTATAAACCATAAATGGACATGGTAATGAATCGGACTACTTAACCAAATCTAATCCATAGGGATTGTATGATATTGAACTAAGGTTAGGGTTAAGTAAATTGATTGGAATAGTGGATGGGTTAAGTAAATCTGGAGGGGTAGGTAATATTTACATATAGGCCCACGAACTTAACCCGATAAGGTTATGTAATTAAAGACACCTAGTGGTATACATAACCAGAGAAAATAATAAAGTTATGTAATTAAAGACACCTTTTAAGGTAAGCATAACTGAATAGGTCTATGTAATTAAAGACACCTAGTGGTATACATAGTCAGTTAAAAACCTAGTGGGGGGCTACAAGACAAAGGAGAGATCTTGTATCATATTATGTGGGACCCATTTCAGTCAGTAACCCGAAGTTAGTATCAAATAAAATACTCCATACCAGGTGGAGAGGGGACACGCTTACTGACTGATTGTAAGAAATCCAGACGTGAAGGACGGTGTGGGCGGCGCAAACTGACCGGGCCATGTGCGTGCATGAGCCAGGCAGAGGTGGATAAGACGACCGTGACACTAGTAGATATAGGGTTGTGCATATCAGTGAAGGGTTTCCAATGTAGGACGTGATACATCCTACCGTGGGGCCGGCAATAATATCTACGGAGTTGGGAGCCAATCGATTAGGGTAGTGGTTAGGGTATATTTTGGACATATCCCTAAGTCTACCACCTTGTAGTGGAAGAGATCATCTCATTCTGGTTACGCTAGTAATAGTGCAGATTAGAGAAGTGTATACACCTTACCTTGTCAGGCCTACCATTTATGTAGTGATCTATCTTATCCACTTTATATGCGTATCAAGTTACTTCTATTTATTTACTGGCTAAAAGTAACTAAACTCGCCAGACTTTATGTCTGACCCTTTTTTTTCCTCCTTCTTTCTTCCGTTCCCCCCCAGGTTCTCAAGGAGGAAACAATCAGGCTTAGTCAGGACTCAGATATCGTCTTGCTAGGAGCTACTTCTGAAGTATGGCTCAAGTTCTTGTCTCTGCTATGGCTTAACTCTTTCAATTGGGGAATTATGTTTTTTTAATATTCTTATGTACTCTGATTATACAAGACAGAAGTTATTTTATTGTAATGGTTTTTGTGACTTATGGTATTGAGAACCACGGTATTATGATTTATGTTGAAATAAAAATAAAAATTTCCTCTGCTATCTTATTTATATCTGTCTTGTAATTATTCTATATCTGTTTACCTATAACGCTTCACGACACTTAATGCATTCCCTTAGTGCGTGACATTAACGGACATGGGGTGTTACACTTAGCATCAGAGCTGAAGGTTACCAGATTAGATAAAAGTTTTTGAAAAATATTTTCAAAATTGGTTTTAAAAGAAAGTATTTTCAAGAAGAAAAGTCTATTCTGAAAAACATTCCCCAAAAAGCCATATGTAGTATCCTTCGGTCCATTATCTAAATTTCTTTCATTTTCCTTTTTCAGCATGTCTAGGGAACAAAACATTCCTAATAACACAAAGGGCGTCACAATACCCGGATGGTTCCGTAGATATTTGGAGGCTATGACACCTGCCGAAGGCCAACAAAATGTTCCTCCCCCAGCTGCGCCAGTCATTCCTCCTCCTCCCCCTCGAAGAGTAGATAACTTCACCAAGATCTGCAAGGACTTTCATGCTATGGGAGAGAAGCCATTCCATGGGAATGAGACATTCGTAGAAGCTCGGAATTGGCTCAAGGAGACCGAGGATTTATTCGTAATCTTTGAAGTAGAGGATAGAAGGAAGGTTCAGTTAGCTGCCTCACTACTGAAGGACGATGCCTCATTTTAGTGGGAAGTCACTCAGGATGGACATCTGGTTGAAACTTGGGAAGACTTTAGACAGAGGTTCGAAATGAAATTTCTTTCCCAAGCTGAAAGTAGCATGCAGATGGAGAGATTCTTAGCACTCAAACAAGGAAACTTCACGATAAAAGAGTATGTGAATAAATTCAACCAGCTAGCAAGGTTCGGTTCAGAGTTGGTGGATACGCCGCACACAAGGGCTTTACGGTTTGCTAAAGGGCTGAATGAGCCTCTGCATGGTTTAGCCATGTCCCATATTCCAATGGGGGACACTTTTGAAAAGCTTGTCGATATGGTCCTAATGCATGAGAAAGACAAGGGAGAAAAGAAGGCTGAGGAGATATCACAAAATAGGAAGATGTGGCCTAAGAAGGGGCAGCAGCAACAACAACATTAGCAGAAGAAAGGAGGGAAAAATGATAAAGGCAAGGATAAGAGAAAATATCACCATTGTGGGAAGGAAGGTCATCTGGTTAAAGACTATAAGCAAAGGAAGAACTCTTGCTACCACTATGGAGAGGCCGGACACTTTGCTAAAGAGTGCCCGAAGAAACGGGGATCACAGGGACAAGGTCAAATGTAACACCCCACATCCGTTAGTGTCACTCACAAAGGGAATGCACTAAGTTCTGTGGAGCATTTAGGGTAAAAGATGTAGATAAATTACAAGACAGACAGAAATTGAACAGCGGAAAATAAAACTTTGCTTTATTGATAAAATAGTTTGTACAAAGATTTCTTTACAATATCAGAGTGTCATCTGTCTTACAAAATAAAGAAGCATCAAACAACATTTATATTTCCCCAAATTTTAGCAAGAGCCAGCCATAGCATCTGATAAGAGAATCCAAGCAAACTTTGACAAATCTTCAAGTTGGGAAAGAGTGACAGTCCAACTTGACCTGAGCTATACTACTCCCTCCTCTACTACCTTGGGGGGGGGGGGGGAACGGAAGAAAAGAAGACGAAAGAAAAACAGAGTCAGACATAAAGCCTGAGTAAGTTCAGTAACTTCTAGCATGTGAACAAGGAAAACAAAACGACATGAATTAACTGAACACAAGATTACACCATGACGATAGGATCAACAAGATTAGACAAGGTAGTCACAAGATATGCTAAGATAAACTGGATACGCTCTAATACTTTCGCCGCTTCGCTATTTCCTTGTTATACTAGTTTCTATATCTCTGCACCACCTATCTAGTGTCCCATCTAGTAACGATAACGTGATCCCAATTCCTGTATTTTCTATTGCCTTCCGGCATACATTCATTATTTATTACCTAGATCAAATCTAGGGTTTTCTATCAAGTGCTTTCTAGGTTTAACTAGAGTTTTGCGCTGTCTGCTGAACGCTTCTCGAGTTCAGGGTTTATGCCACCTAGTCCAACTAGGGATTACGCTACCTGTCGAACGATGCCCCAAAGTC
This sequence comes from Allium sativum, assembly GCA_030737875.1. Lineage (NCBI taxonomy): Eukaryota > Viridiplantae > Streptophyta > Magnoliopsida > Asparagales > Amaryllidaceae > Allium > Allium sativum. Next base: position 13,876,618 of record JASFAX010000033.1, read on the forward strand.
TAGGACACACCACCTAGAGTGGTGTATGTTCCTATACTTCCCCACGCATGTATCGCGAATCGTTATCGCTTGTCTAGATGCACATGTCCTGTAATGTGCGGTCCGAGTCCTGTGACAGGGCAAATCAAGGAATACAGAACTCGGTCGGGAGCTTTCAGATATCTGCCGATGCAGATGCTAAGGTCTGTTTTTATTCCAGTGGCTATGGTCCCACTTGACCCCTCCCTCAACTAATGAAAGGCACACCTTGTAAAATGAGAACTATACGCCGGTCCCCGGTGCCCCACTATCCTATGGCCATCCGCAACCATAATTAGATAGCAAGTATATGGTCTTTTGGAGTTCTCCGCCTTTCCGCTTCACGTATCTCGATTGACTCAAGATGGATGGTAGACGACGAGTTGCTATCACAGGGCTACCGTTTGCTCGCCGAATCACGCCGGTCCATCCTAGTCTTTAGGTTGCCATGTATTGCAACCAAGGCATACCCCTGGTTCTTCTACGCAGACCTTAACCTCTGTGGGCCCAGGCGGATCATCTGCAGCCTCACAGAGGGATACCAAGAGTACCCTCACGTCCCCTCGAAGCCTCTGGCTTCGTAACCCAATTCGTTGGAGCCTTCTCTCTATTCAGACGGACATTCGCTCCTTCTCGTGTTATACTAAGAATTACTACTTAGTTCCCTTTCCCGTCAATTTGGATTGGTTAAGTGTCATTAGTCAATTCAAGCCAACTTAACCCTCTTCATTCATCCTGTTATACTGGTTAAGTGTTATCAGTAATTCATGTTGACTTAACCCACCACAAACCAAGTTATATTGGTTAAGTATTTCTTATTACTTAACCTTACCCGTTCACCCTGTATTGATTCAGTGTTCCTTTTTAACTTAACCTTGCCCGTCTGTTTTAACTAACCTGTTATTAACGGTTAAGTATTATCCCTTCATGTTTTAGACTTAACCCTATTCCTTTATCAAAATCTGATGGTTAAGTGTTTAAGTTTACTTAACCCTACGGTCTAGCCCAGCTAACATATCAAATTGGCTAAGTGTATTAAATCTTACTTAACCCCAACCTCTAGTCCAGTTAACATGTTAATTTGGATAAGGGTATTAACTTTACTTAACCCCACCTTCTAGTCTAGTTAACATGTTAATTTGGATAAGTGTTTTCTTAATTACTTATCCCCTACAAATCTTGTCTTGTTACGATGTTAAGTTTGGTTAAGTGTCCCTATGGACTTAGCCCTCCCATTCTAGCTTAACTGTGTTAAGTTGGTTAAGTGTTCCTATGGACTTAACCCTCCCATTCTAGCTTAACTGTATGAACCTAACCCCACCTACCAGTCTTGTTATCATGTTGAGTTGGTTAAGTTTCTTAGTTAACTTAACCATAGCATTCTTGTCCTAGCTTTAACTAAATAAATTAAAGCCATGACCACTCACATTAGACAGATATTGTTGCGATTACTGGATGTACCGGTTGGTTCCGGGCAGGTTTACATCGCAACTCAGTCTAACCTTGGGTTAGGCCTATTCGTGTTTTCTAGTTCAAAGGGTTTTGATTAATTTTCAAATCAGGTTTTGAAAGTAACCATCCCGTCCGTCGGATCAGTTAGGGATAGCCAGGGAGAGCAGGAAACTTGTATTTTCCAAACTCAAGCCTAGACACTATCCTCTCTGTCACCCTAGAACTTTCTGGTGTTTCATTAAAAGAGATGTCGTTAATAAATCTTTAATTTGTCTAGATCAATATTTCCTCATTTAGGGCAAATTCTATAGGTAAATTAATCCTAATTTACTTATTTCCCAATTTCTCTTTTAATGTAAATTGTCAACATTTATTCTTACGGCCCATTTTCCCCTCTATATCATGTTTATGCTTTTTGGTATGTAAACCATACCAAATGAAGTGTCACTAACCATGATTCTGCTAATCCTGACAATTACCCCCAATTATGGCCAATTTCAAGTTTATGCCAATATACTTATCGAGCCAAATTAGCTAATCCAATTCTGATTTACATTCTGATTCACGTCAAACTAGACTTATTACTCTAGTTCACTATTCATGTAAATGCTAGATTTACACGTCAATACAAGATTCAAATTACACATCTTATAATTCATGTCAAATTTATCCAATTTGCATTTCTATGAACATGCCATAATACATGTTCCCAATTTATGCCAATTTCCAAGTTAAACTATGTTTTAGTAAATTTCATATTTTGCCCCAAATCGCATTCCCACCGTTCGTAAAATCGTGTTTCAATCTAGATTATAGATAAATCTAGATTCGTAGCAAATAGGGAATGAACCAAAGATTGCTAGGAAAAGGATAGATATAACAACTGGCATAAAATGGTTTTGAACAATGACGTAGGTTCAAGAACATGGGTAGACCTAACTTAATAGGTAAATTCTCAAGGTCTAAAACCAAGAATAGACAGAGTAGGTTCAAGAACATGGGTAGACCTAACTTAATAGGTAAATTCCCATAGTCTAAAACCAAAGAAAACCAAGGACAAGCAGAATAAATAATCGGGTTTAGCCCCAATCTCAAAATCACAGAACTTAAGCAACACTTTCCTAGTCATGAATCATGGAGGTTTAATCACAGATGTCCTTGTTATGTCATAGGCAATAGTTTATGTTAATCAAAGGCATAGGTTTTGTCAAGGAAGTAATCCTCATAGTCATAGTCACAATCATAGGCAATGTTCATAGTCATAGGCAGTGTCCATAGTTTCATAGTCACGGTCTTATTTGTCTTTGAATCATGACAGTTCTTAATTAGGTCCAAAGAGATAGGCACAGATTCGAATAGAAAGAAAGAGAATTGGCATATTCTTTTATCCCTTTAATTTCATGTCATGAACAAAGAAAAACGTTCAAATCTAGAAATAACTGACTTACAGAGATTTAGATTAGAAAAGAAAGATGGCATTGCTATGATTCGTAGAAAATCATTCGTTGAAGTCGTTTGAACCTCCTTTTGAATCCTAGCTTGAATCTCTTCTTCTTGAAAGTCTTTTGAGCAGCATCTCCTCGTCTTGTTTTATTTTATATATATTATTTTTATTTATATATATATTTTAGAGGAGGAGAAGAAGCCATGTTCACTCAGAATCTTTGCAGCATAAGGGTAGAGAAGAATTGTGAATAGAGGAGGAGACTAGGGCTGTTTATATAGTTGCTCAAGACCTTATCGTACACGCAGCGCTGAGTCAGCATTGAACCTAGTTAAGAAAATAGTCCAGGTTCGCAGATGAATCTAGCCAAATCTTATCGTACATGCAGTGCTAAGTCAGCATTGGGTCCCACAAGCTGTTTTGGCGCAGAAATTTGAATTTTGAATGTTTGAATTTCTGAAATTTATTTAACTGTTTTATTCACATGAAATATTCTTATATGTATACAATTCCTTTAACGACCATTTTACGCGTATATATACACGCACAACTTTTATTTTATTTTCAAAATTCAAACGATGTTGCACCGTTATTTAATTCTTGCCATATTTCATTTACTATAGCCTTATCTTAAATTTTATCTTTCGTATACATATATTTCTGCATATATATATATATATATATATATATTCTCATGTATATACATATATTTTCTTTATTTCCTTATATGTACGTTCTTATCCTTTCAAATTTTGAATTTGTATATGTACATACATTTGCATGTTCAGTTGGCCCTCTTTAAAACAGAGATAAAAATTATGCTGTCGTCGGGGTTCGAACCCCCGACCTCCATGTTACAAATCCAATGTCTTAACCAACTGAGCTACAAAGTCTTTTGTTAATAAGTCTTAGAACAATGATAATTATTGTTCTTTCCTTACTTCTCTTTTTCATGTTAGTTACAATACTTAAATTAAACCAATGCATGAATCTTTTTCTTTTAATGTTAATGCATTATGTTTGCAAATCAGTGCATGCAACATATTTACATCGCATGCAACCAATCCTTTCTTTCTTTCATATATTAATTAATTTTCATTATACATCACCATATTAATCTTATCTGTGGATATATATACATTTTTAATTACATTAAAAATACGGGGTGTTACATTCTCCCCCACTTAAAAGAATTTCGTCCCCGAAATCTTCAAGTTAGGAAGAATGTGTCCTACCATCCAATCACCCATCTACTCAACCATTCAATCACAGGCATTCATTATCCTTAAAAGATTTCTAATGCTTTCATGTTCATATGCATAGTGTATGTATATGTCTTTATCTACTGTAAAATCAGGCGGTCTACTGATTCAGTCGACCTCCTTAATGTGAGTCATGTCAGTGCCATGCGTCCAACCATGTATGCAAGCATCCCTAGTTATGTAAATACTATATGCGTGCACGGCCATTCATCCATATGCAACACCCATATGATAACATATCAAGTTCAATTTACAAACAAATACATATCTGTAAATGCAATATGAAAGCGTCTGAACTGATTTAGTGCCTAATACGTATGCATAAGCATTCACAAGCAACCGTTAGCAACCACTTGCAACCATCAACCATAACATGTTTCAAATACATGTTTACATCCATTGGCTTCTACTTAAGGATCGAAGATACGACCTAGGTGGTATACTTTGGAAAGAGGGAAACAATTATGCGTAAAGCTCCTAAAACAAAGAAATCAAGGATGCACCCTCAAGGAAAAGGGTATGATGCTAGTATCTAGCCTTCTTGAGCTTTATTCCACTGTATCTTAACTAATTTAACTTCACGATTGTGAAGTTCTGGATCTCCATTTCCAAAATAAACAGATTTCAATCACGGTACCAGGTATACGTACTAAGATGATTAGAGGTTTCCCTCTTATCCGCCATGCCATAACTATAAGAGTCGAAAGGTCACTACGTGCTCTTTGAAGTGCCTGCCACAACTATTCATCTCTCACGCAAACCATCCAAACCGAACTCGATATTCCTCAAGTACAAGCCCCAAAGGCCTAAACCAATATCAGACAAGCACCCAAGGAATTTCTCCTCCGAATTTAGACGATCTACGTGAGATGATATAAGCAAACTCGTTAGCTATTCTCAAATCCCTACTAACCAAAAATAAACTGGTCGGACCACCAATTGGATTTGAGACTCTAGTGGGATCTTTCTACTATACAAGTACTATGGTGCAGAGACCCAACTATGGAAGTGGATACGAACAAATGAGAAGCGCTAGAACCTAAGGAAATAGTACGAACAGAAAACTAGACTCTTCCAACCGGACTACCTTTCTCCTAGGTACGCTTGGTGGCGAAAGCATGTACTTGTCCTTCTGAAAATCTTGTTCCTCGTTCTTGCCCTTGTCCTTAAGTATATGCCCTATCATACCCTAGTAAAGATACTTCCTCTTGTCTTAGGTTTTATAATTTCTTCCTCCTTCGTGTGCTAAGTTTACATCCATGAATTCCTCATCCTAGGGTTATGCTCCTTAGCCAAACTCCTCATCCCCTTCCATGTGTAGTCATGTTGACAAATCTCTCGAAAACTGCCTCCATCGTCCGGAAAACCCTATAAGCTTCGAAAGAAAACTGCCCGTAGATGAAACAACTACGGCTATGGATGGAAGCCGGGCACTACTTTGCCCTTCGATGAGGTTACCTCCCAGAAAGCCAGGAGCCCCAGAGACTCAAGAAAGAAGGAGATAAGAATTTAAACAGAGGAAGAGAAGATGGTGCGTATGGCTTTGGGGAATATGTCTTTAAAACAAATCTTTTCTCTTGAAAAATGCTTCTTTAAAAACCGTTTTGAAAATAATTTTTCAAATCCTTTATCTGATCTGGTAACCTTCAGCTCTGATACCACGTGTAACACCCCACATCCGTTAGTGTCACTCACAAAGGGAATGCACTAAGTTCTGTGGAGCATTTAGGGTAAAAGATGTAGATAAATTACAAGACAGACAGAAATTAAACAGCGGAAAATAAAACTTTGCTTTATTGATAAAATAGTTTGTACAAAGATTTCTTTACAATATCAGAGTGTCATCTGTCTTACAAAATAAAGAAGCATCAAACAACATTTATATTTCCCCAAATTTTAGCAAGAGCCAGCCATAGCATCTGATAAGAGAATCCAAGCAAACTTCGACAAATATTCAAGCTGGGAAAGAGTGACAGTCCAACTTGACCTGAGCTATACTACTCCCTCCTCTACTACCTTGGGGGGGGGAACGGAAGAAAAGAAGACGAAAGAAAAACAGAGTCAGACATAAAGCCTGAGTAAGTTCAGTAACTTCTAGCATGTGAACAAGGAAAACAAAACGACATGAATTAACTGAACACAAGATTACACCATGACGATAGGGTCAACAAGATTAGACAAGGTAGTCACAAGATATGCTAAGATAAACTGAATACGCTCTAATACTTTCGCCGCTTCGCTATTTCCTTGTTATACTGGTTTCTATATCTCTGCACCGCCTATCTAGTGTCCCATCTAGTAACGATAACGTGATCCCAATTCCTGTATTTTCTATTGCCTTCCGGCATACATTCATTATTTATTACCTAGATCAAATCTAGGGTTTTCTATCAAGTGCTTTCTAGGTTTAACTAGAGTTTTGCGCTATCTGCTGAACGCTTCTCGAGTTCAGGGTTTATGCCACCTAGTCCAACTAGAGATTACACTACCTGTCGAACGATGCACCCAAGTCTAGGACACACCACCTAGAGTGGTGTATCTTCCTATACTTCCCCACGCATGTATCGCGAATCGTTATCGCTTGTCTAGATGCACATGTCCTGTAATGTGCGGTCCGAGTCCTGTGACAGGGCAAATCAAGGAATACAGAACTCGGTCGGGAGCTTTCAGATATCTGCTGATGCAGATGCTAAGGTCTGTTTTTATTCCAGTGGCTATAGTCCCACTTGACCCCTCCCTCAACTAATGAAAGGCACACCTTGTAAAATGAGAACTATACGCCGGCCCCCGGTGCCCCACTATCCTATGGCCATCCGCAACCATAACTAGATAGCAAGTATATGGTCTTTTGGAGTTCTCCGCCTTTCCGCTTCACGTATCTCGATTGACTCAAGATGGATGGTAGACGACGAGTTGCTATCACAGGGCTACCGTTTGCTCGCCGAATCACGCCGGTCCATCCTAGTCTTTAGGTTGCCATGTATTGCAACCAAGGCATACCCCTGGTTCTTCTACGCAGACCATAACCTCTGTGGGCCCAGGCGGATCATCTGCAGCCTCACAGAGGGATACCAAGAGTACCCTCACGTCCCCTCAAAGCCTCGGGCTTCGTAACCCAATTCGTTGGAGCCTTCTCTCTATTCAGACGGACATTCGCTCTTTCCCGTGTTATACTAAGAATTACTACTTAGTTCCCTTTCCTGTCAATTTGGATTGGTTAAGTGTCATTAGTCAATTCAAGCCAACTTAACCCTCTTCATTCATCCTGTTATACTGGTTAAGTGTTATCAGTAATTCATGTTGACTTAACCCACCACAAACCAAGTTATATTGGTTAAGTATTTCTTATTACTTAACCTTACCCGTTCACCCTGTATTGATTCAGTGTTCCTTTTTGACTTAACCTTGCCCGTCTGTTTTAACTAACCTGTTATTAACGGTTAAGTATTATCCCTTCATGTTTTAGACTTAACCCTATTCCTTTATCAAAATCTGATGGTTAAGTGTTCAAGTTTACTTAACCCTACGATCTAGCCCAGCTAACATATCAAATTGGCTAAGTGTATTAAATCTTACTTAACCCCAACCTCTAGTCCAGTTAACATGTTAATTTGGATAAGTGTATTAACTTTACTTAACCCCACCTTCTAGTCTAGTTAACATGTTAATTTGGATAAGTGTTTTCTTAGTTACTTATCCCCTACAAATCTTGTCTTGTTACGATGTTAAGTTTGGTTAAGTGTCCCTATGGACTTAGCCTTCCCATTCTAGCTTAACTGTGTTAAGTTGGTTAAGTGTTCCTATGGACTTAACCCTCCCATTCTAGCTTAACTGTATGAACCTAACCCCACCTACCAGTCTTGTTATCATGTTGAGTTGGTTAAGTGTCTTAGTTAACTTAACCATAGCATTCTTGTCCTAGCTTTAACTAAATAAATTAAAGCCATGACCACTCACATTAGACAGATATTGTTGCGATTACTGGATATGCCGGTTGGTTCCGGGCAGGTTTACATCGCAACTCAGTCTAACCTCAGGTTAGGCCTATTCGGGTTTTCTAGTTCAAAGGGTTTTGATTAATTTTCAAATCAGGTTTTGAAAGTAATCATCCCGTCCGTCGGATCAGTTAGGGATAGCCAGGGAGAGCAGGAAACTTGTATTTTCCAAACTCAAGCCTAGACACTATCCTCTCTGTCACCCTAGAACTTTCTGGTGTTTCATTAAAAGAGATGTCGTTAATAAATCTTTAATTTGTCTAGATCAATATTTCCTCATTTAGGGAAAATTCTATAAGTAAAATAATCCTAATTTACTTATTTCCCAATTTCTCTTTTAATGTAAATTATCAACATTTATTCTTACGGCCCATTTTCCCCTCTATATCATGTTTATGCTTTTTGGTATGTAAACCATACCAAATGAAGTGTCACTAACCTTGATTCTGCTAATCCTGACACTACCCCCAATTATGGCCAATTTCAAGTTTATGCCAATATACTTATCGAGCCAAATTAGCTAATCCAATTCTGATTTACATTCTGATTCACGTCAAACTAGACTTATTACTCTAGTTCACTATTCATGTAAATGCTAGATTTACACGTCAATACAAGATTCAAATTACACATCTTATAATTCATGTCAAATTTATCCAATTTGCATTTCTATGAACATGCCATAATACATGTTCCCAATTTATGCCAATTTCCAAGTTAAACTACGTTTTAGTAAATTTCATATTTTGCCCCAAATCACATTCCCACCGTTCGTAAAATCGTGTTTCAATCTAGATTATAGAAAAATCTAGATTCGTAGCAAATAGGGAATGAACCAAAGATTGCTAGGAAAAGGATAGATATAACAACTGGCATAAAATGGTTTTGAACAACGACGTAGGTTCAAGAACATGGGTAGACCTAACTTAATAGGTAAATTCCCAAGGTCTAAAACCAAGAATAGATAGAGTAGGTTCAAGAACATGGGTAGACCTAACTTAATAGGTAAATTCCCATAGTCTAAAACCAAAGAAAACCAAGGACAAGCAGAATAAATAATCGGGTTTAGCCCCAATCTCAAAATCACAGAACTTAAGCAACACTTTCCTAGTCATGAATCATGGAGGTTTAATCACAGATGTCCTTGTTATGTCATAGGAAATAGTTTATGTTAATCAAAGGCATAGGTTTTGCAAGGAAGTAATCCTCATGGTCACAATCATAGGCAATGTTCATAGTCATAGGCAGTGTCCATAGTTTCATAGTCACGGTCTTATTTGTCTTTGAATCATGACAGTTCTTAATTAGGTCCAAAGAGATAGGCACAGATTCGAATAGAAAGAAAGAGAATTGGCATATTCTTTTATCCCTTTAATTTCATGTCATGAACAAAGAAAAACGTTCAAATCTAGAAATAACTGACTTACAGAGATTTAGATTAGAAAAGAAAGATGGCATTGCTATGATTCGTAGAAAATCATTCGTTGAAGTCGTTTGAACCTCCTTTTGAATCCTAGCTTGAATCTCTTCTTCTTGAAAGTCTTTTGAGCAGCATCTCCTCGTCTTGTTTTATTTTATATATATTATTTTTATTTATATATATATTTTAGAGGAGGAGAAGAAGCCATGTTCACTTAGAATCTTTGCAGCATAAGGGTAGAGAAGAATTGTGAATAGAGGAGGAGACTAGGGTTGTTTATATAGTTGCTCAAGACCTTATCGTACACGCAGCGCTGAGTCAGCATTGAACCTAGTTAAGAAAATAGTCCAGGTTCGCAGATGAATCTAGCCAAATCTTATCGTACATGTAGTGCTAAGTCAGCATTGGGTCCCACAAGCTGTTTTGGCGCAGAAATTTGAATTTTGAATGTTTGAATTTCTGGAATTTATTTAACTGTTTTATTCACATGAAATATTCTTATATGTATACAATTCCTTTAACGACCATTTTACGCGTATATATATACGCACAACTTTCATTTTATTTTCAAAATTCAAACGATGTTGCACCGTTATTCAATTCTTGCCATATTTCATTTACTATAGCCTTATCTTAAATTTTATCTTTCGTATACATATATTTCTGCATATATATATATATATATATATTCTCATGTATATACATATATTTTCTTTATTTCCTTATATGTACGTTCTTATCCTTTCAAATTTTGAATTTGTATATGTACGTATATTTGCATGTTCAGTTGGCCCTCTTTAAAACAGAGATAAAAATTATGCTACCGCCGGGGTTCGAACCCCCGACCTCCATGTTACAAATCCAATGCCTTAACCAACTGAGCTACAAAGTCTTTTGTTAATAAGTCTTAGAACAATGATAATTATTGTTCTTTCCTTACTTCTCTTTTTCATGTTAGTTACAATACTTAAATTAAACCAATGCATGAATCTTTTTCTTTTAATGTTAATGCATTATGTTTGCAAATCAGTGCATGCAACATATTTACATCGCTTGCAACCAATCCTTTCTTTCTTTCATATATTAATTAATTTTCATTATACATCACCATATTAATCTTATCTGTGGATATATATACATTTTTAATTACATTAAAAATACGGGGTGTTACATCAAAGGACAAGAAATTCTGGAGGGCAGGTCCATGCTCTCGCGACTAATGCCCCTGATAAAGGTAGAAAAATTTATGTGGAAGGTTTAATTTCTCTTTCAAACCATCCTATTAGAACACTTTTTGATTCTGGTGCCTCACACTCATTTTTATCAAGTTCTGTAGTTGAACCTCTGCACTTAATTACTAGTATGGTTAGTGGATCACGTAGTTGTTTCAAACCCCGTTGGTGGTTCGGCTCATTTATCTATGATTTGCCGGGGTTTGAAAATACCTTTGTTGGACGTCGAGTTCGAATGCGACGCGTATGTGCTCGGGTTTATGGGCTATGGGTTGATTCTAGGAATGGATTGACTTACCATATATGGTGCCATTCTGGATTGTGAGAAGAGGGTTGTTAGGCTTCTGACTTGTCATGGGAGAACCCTCGAGATTTCGTGTGACCCACAAGGATCGGTTATGCTTAGTTTCCTAGAGTCTCTTGATGCATCTATCGACGATCTGCAATCTGTTCTAGTAGTCCGGGATTTTTCCAATGTTTTTGATGAGGTTCGGGGCTTACCTCTGAGGTGCGAGATCGACTTTCATATATATTTGGTGGACAATGCAGAGCCATTTGCATTGCCAGTTCGCCACATGGCTCCAAGGGAAAGGAGGGAGCTGAGTAAGCAAGTACGGGAGCTGCTTGAAAAAGGGTTTATCAGACGAAGCATACCTGAATGGGGTGCTGCAGTAGTATTCGCAACTAAGGCGGATTGCTTGCTTCATCTGTGTGTTGATTATAGAGAGTTGAATAAACTCACTAAGAAGAATAGACACCCGCTTCCGAGGATTGATGATTTATTTGATCAGCTTGTTGGTGCCTCGGTATTTTCCCAGTTAGACTTGGCCATGGGGTTCCATCAGTTGAGGGTGGCTGAGGACAGCATTGATAAGACTGCCTTTAGAACTCCGGACACTTTCTTTGAATGGCTAGTTATGCCTTTTGGGCTGACGAATGCACCCGCCTATATTGTCGATCTGATGAGTAGGGTGTTTCGGGAGTTCCTAAATAAATTTGTTGTAGTCTTTGTGATGATATTTTGATCTTCTCCAAAAGCGAAGAAGAGCATGCCCAACATTTTAGAGAAGTTTTGAAAACTCTCTGTGACCATCAGCTTAAAGCAAAATTCTCCAAATGCCTTTTTGGAGAAAAGAGGTGAGATTCTTAGGGCATGTGGTCTCTAAAGGAAGAATAGTTGTAGATCCCGCGAAAGTGGTTGCAGTGCAAGATTGGCAGGTTCCTAAAAATGCAACCGAGCTGAGAAGCTTTCTTGGGTTAGCAGGTTACTATAGAAAGTTCTTTAAGGACTTTGCAAAGATATCATCCCCACTCACCAGGCTGACGAAGAAGAACTTGGCATTCTCATGGGATATGGACTGTGACGTTGCTTTCCAACGACTGAAGAGGGCTCTGACAACAGCCCCAGTCTTGACCTTGCCTGACGGGAATAAGGTGTTTATTGTTTACACTGATGCGTGTGGTACAGGGCTTTGTGCGATTCTAATGCAAGAAGGGAAAGTAGTGTGTTATAGAAGTAGACATTTGAGAGTTCATGAAAAGAACTACCTAACCCATGATCTCGAGCTAGCTGCCATAGTGTTTGCGTTGTAGATGTGGCGTCATTATTTACTTAGAGAGAAGTTCGAGTTATACACCGATCATAAATCTCTCAAGTATCTGTTCTCACAGAAGGATTTAAATTTAAGGTAACAACAGTGGATGGAGTTTCTAGCTTCTTATGATTTTGAGATTTCTTATACCCCTGACAAGGGTAATGTGGTGGAAGACGCACTTAGTAGGCAGAGGGTGGCCCTAAGTCCTCTGTTTGTGGAAAGAAAGAACTTGGAGTTCATATCAGCTTTTGATTTTAGACCCTCCATCGAGATTTTGCCTGATTTGTTTCCATCCTTGGAGATACGACCGATTCTTATGGACTAGATCGGAGCTTCACAACAAGGTGCCCACAGATTTTAGACATCATAGTTTAGCTCAGAAGAGGGGAGACCTCTAGTCACCTCAGCAGATATGCCATAGATGAAAAGGGGTGGTTGCGACGAGATGGAAGGCTTTGTGTTCCTTAAACTGGAAGCTTGATAAAGGCAGTCCAAGAAGAAGCCCACCATTCTAAGATGACCATTCTTGCAGGCAGTGATAAGATGTACAGGGACATGAAGAGGGTTTTCTTTTGGGCTGGGATGAAGAAAGATGTGGTCGAATTTGTTTCTCAATGTTTAGTTTGCAAGTAAGTCAAAGCTGAGCAAAAGAAGCCCGGTGGATTACTTCATCCGTTGGAGGTTCCGCAGTGGAAATGGGAGAGCGCCTCTATAGATTTCATAGATGGTTTGCCTAGATCGAAGAAAGGAAACACCAGTATCTGGGTTGTAGTGGATCGACTCACTAAGAGCGCTCACTTTATTCCAGTTATGAATAAGAGGACGACATCGTGGTTGGCAGCAATTTATGTGTGTGAGATAGTTCGTCTTCATGGAGTACCTTCCAGCATCCTGAGCAATCGTGACCCCGTATTTACCAGCGAATTTCGGAGGAGCTTGCAAGAAGCATTAGGTACACAGTTGTGTTTGAGCACCGCTTATCATCCTCTACCGATGGACAGGCAGAGAGGGTGAACAGGATTCTTGAAGTTCTTTTGAGGCAGTGTATCCTAGACTTCGGAGGGACTCGGGAAGAGCATCTTCCTTTAGTAGAGTTTTCCTATAATAATAATTATCAAGCTAGCATCGGCATGGAACCCTTCGAAGCATTGTACGGACGACCCTGTAGATCACCAACTTGTTGGTGGGAGTCTATAGAAAAATTATTTTTGGACCAGATATGGTTAGGGAAACGTCCGAAAAGATTGACCTTATTCGATGGTGGATGAAGGCAGCTCAAGATAGGCACAAGTCCTATGCAGACAAGAGAAGGACTAATCTCAAATTTTGAGTAGGAGACTTGGTTTTTATCAAAATGTCATCTCTGAGGAATGTGGCTCACTTCGGATCAGTAGGGAAGTTAGCACCTAGGTTTGTGGACCATTTCCCATAACCGAGAGGATTACCCAAATGGCCTATAAAGTAAAACTCCGAGACAATCTATCTGGTGTTCATGATGTTTTCCACGTTTCCCATCTGCGGAAGTGCCTGCATGACACCACTGTAATCGTTGAGCCGAGTGTGTTGGAAGAAGTCAAAGTGGAACGGGAGGCGACAGTCAAGTGAATCCCTACCCGTATTCTGGGATCAAAAGTTAGAAAGCTACACAATAAAGAGATCAAGTTGCTAAAGATTCAATGGGGAAATAACCCAGAGAATGCGACTTGGGAGACCAAAGACTAGATTCATGCTTCATACTCTTTTCTTTTCGAGGGTATGTTCTTAACTGCTTTTTCCAAATCTTTATCAGTACTTGTTTCTATCATTTGAGTATATTTTATTCATAGTATTTTTCGACCTTTAGATAGGAATCCTATGGATTTAAACATGTGTTTGAGACATGTTATGATTGATGGATGCAAGTGGATGCAAGTGTTTGCTAGTGGTTGCCTGTGGATGCATATACACACACATTAGGCACTCGATCGGCTCAATCACTCTCATACAGCATATGGATGTGTGTGCATTTTCTTTTCTTTTATGGATGGAATGGATAACTAGCATATGGATGTTGTATTTGGACAAATGAATGTGCACATATACAGAGCTTACATGTTATAATAGGCTTATTTGCATATATATTGGATTCATGGCTCTAACATATATTGCATTAAGGAGGTCAACTGAATCAGTAGTCCGCCTGATCTTCGCATTAGTATTGGGACATATACACCCACCTTTGCATATATTCATGTAAGCATTAGAAATCTATAAGGACAATGGATGCCAGTGATTGATGAATGAGTAGATGGATGATGGATGGTAGGAGATGCATTCTTCTCAACTTGGAGATTTCGGGGACGAAATCCTTTAAGTAGGGGGGATGTAGCACCCCGTAATTTTGTTAACATTAAAGAGGATAAATTAAATAATAATTAATTTAATATTAAGAATTAAGGGAAATAGACTATGTCATTACATCCGTCTCGAAATTCTGGTCAGGATAGACACCTAATTTGCGTAAAAAAGATAACATATGAAGAAGTTACGGACGATAAAATTTTGACATTCAAACCAGGTATAACTGGCGCACTTCACAAGTGCGCCGAGGCAATTTTACACTGGCGCACCTGTAAAGTGCGCCCATAGAATTTTTTGTGTATTCGGGCCTTTTTCCATGTGGGAGGCGACCCACAACCTGATTCACCCTAGGGCTTATGTGGTAGTCAGTTCCAGAGGGTTCTGTAGCTATAAATATACCTCAATTCTCTTATTTTCTTCACATAGAATCAATGGCAGCCAAACTCTGTCGGTGTATGAATTGAATTGGATCCCTTATCTTCTTCTATCAACTAAGGCAAATTAAATCTAGAAATCCAAGATCCATTCTTTCTCTATTCTCTAAACCTAACGCTGTGAGTTTCTAGTTGTTTTTAGGTTTAAATGAATAGAAGGATATTATGAAAGACTGTGATTTGGATACATTGTAAACCTTGAATCTATGCTATTGTTAGATCTTATACTATGTCATGATAGATCTAATTTTTTAGATCTAATGCAATTGTGGTTATTATGTTATATTTCCTATGTGGATCTTGACTTGTAACTATGTTATGGTGAATGTAAATCTATTAATTTTGACAGTTGCAACATTGTTTAGATCTAATTCTATATGTAAATCACCTTTCACCTGTCATATTGCGATCAAATTAGATATGTTGTAAATTGGACATTAGAACTCATATTTAGATCTAAACATGCTATTATGTCACCCTAGTGGTGTTAGATCTATTTTAACCTCTAGATCTGAATTATGTGATCTAATTTATCACCATGTGTTATCATGTTAGATCTATTTTAACCTCTAGATCTGGATTATGTGATCTAGTTTATCACCTTGTGTTATCATGTTAGATCTATTTTAACCTCTAGATCTGAATTATGTGATCTAATTTATCACCTTGTGTTATCATATTAGGTCTAAACCGATTTGACATTTAAATTGCTAATTTAGATCTTACTATGCTTATTCTGACATCATAGTTATGTTAGAATCAATTGACTGCCAACCGTTCATCAGTTTTATGTCCACCTTATTATGACGACAATTTCATGTCCATGCCAGTATGTATGTTCACTTTATTATCATGCTAGTTTATGTTTATGCCAAGATGAACACTTTGGTTATATTCCCATTATTTTCCCTATTATCGTTTATGACTAGGCTATTGTCTAGCCGAGGAATGCTGCCAATTTTGTGAGGGCGCTAGTTAAGGAAAGAGGGAAAGAGGGTTAATAATGGCATAATTTGAGTATGAACATTTTTGGATATATAATTCAAATTAATGGGTAAAGCGAGCATTAACACCTATAAAGGGAAAGGCTTAATTAATTGATTAATTAGTTAATAATGGAATGTCTAGTAGTTACAATTAGGAATTATAATTGTACTTATGACACGAAGTTAGGTTGCATTACTAGAGGAAGTCTGCTCGGACCCGTCCGACATATCCAGCAGCCACTAGTGTTGAACCTAATGTAGGAGGTCTAAGTACACAAATACGAATCGGGCTAAGACACGAGGTTAGGCCCAACCGTGGAATAAGACTGCCCGGACCCGACAGGCATATCCATCATCCACACGTTGTAGGCCTAATGTGGGAGGTCTAGCCCATTATAAACCATAAATGGACATGGTAATGAATTGGACTACTTAACCAAATCTAATCCATAGGGGTTGTATGATACCGGGCTAAGGTTAGGGTTAAGTAAATTGATTGGAATAGTGGATGGGTTAAGTAAATCTGGAGGGGATGAGTAATATTTACATATAGGCCTACGAACTTAACCCGATAAGGTAATGTAATTAAAGATACCTAGTGGTATACATAACCAGAGAAAATAATAAAGTTATATAATTAAAGACACCTTTTAGGGTAAGCATAACTGAATAAGGCTATGTAATTAAAGACACCTAGTGGTATACATAGTCAGTGAAAAACCTAGTGGGGGGATACAAGACAAGGGGGAGAGCTTGTATCATATTGTGTGGGACCCATTTCAATCAGTAACCTAGAGTTAATATCAAATAAATACTCTGTACAAGGCAGAGAGGGGACACACTTACTGACTGATTGTAAGAGATCCAAATGTGGAGGACGGTGTGGGCGGCGCAGACCGACCAGGTCATGTGCGTGCATGAGCCGGGCAGAGGGGGATAAGACGACCGTGACACCAGTAGATATGAGGTTATGCATATCAGTGAAGGGTTGCCACTGTAGGACGTGATACATCCTACCGTGGGGCCGACACAGAATATCTACGGAGTATGGAGCCAATCGATTAGAGTAGTGGTTAGGTTATATTTTGGAAATATGCCCTAAGTCTATCACCTTATAGTGGAAGGGGTCATCTTATTCTGGTTACACTAGTAATAGTGCAAAGTAATCATTAGAGAAGTGTATACACCATACCTTGTCTACCTTGTCACACCTGCCATTTATGTAGTGATCTCTCTTATCCACTTTATATGCCTATCATGTTACTTCTTTTTATTTACTGGATAAGAGTAACTAGACTCGCCGGACTTTATGTCTGACCCTTTTGTTTCTCCTTCTTTCTTCTATCCCCCTCCCCCCCACGGGTTCTCAGGGAGGAAACACTCAGGCTTAGTCAAGACTCAGGTATCGTCTTGCTATGAGCTACTTCTGAAGTATGGCTCAAGTTCTTGTCTCTACTATGGATTAACTCTTTCAATTGGGGAATTATGTTTTTTTATATTCTTATGTACTCTGATGATGCAAGACAGAAGTTATTTTATTGTAATGGTTTTTGTGACTTATGGTATTGAGGACAACGCTATTATGATTTATATATTGAAATAAAAATATAAATTTCCACTGCTATCTTATTTATATCTGTCTTGTAATTATTCTGTGTCTGTTTACCTATAACGCTTCACGAAACTTATGCATTACCTTAGTGAGTGACATTAATGGACGGGGTGTGTCACAAAATTTTTACTGTCTAAAATAAAAACGGTTCGAAAAAAGCAGTTCTTTTCCATCCAAAAATATAAGTGTCTACACCACAAAGTCGAGGCCCAAGCCCAAGTCCAAGCCCAAACCTGAGCTCGAACCAAGCCGAGTCGATTCGAGTCAAATCGGTCGGTCGGTCGCGCGCGTGTGTGTGGTGGTCATGATGCATGGTCTCCCTCCTCACAACAAAGCATGTATTAAGAGCCCCAAGGCCCCAATATTTCTTCTAAGAAACAAATATAAATACTTTTCCTCTTTCATGTAGTCATATCATGTGTGACTATTCATATATAGAAGCCATCTAATAGTTATTCAATTTTTAATGAATTTACCTTTTGGTTTTTGAAAACAATTTCCATCAATCCCCCACTTGAAAATTTTAAAATATTTTCGAGCAATTTCATAAAACATAAGATTGTGCATAAACAAATGTGTCATATGACTTGAACCTTTTCATAGTGGATAAGATTCAGTTTTTACTAGAGTGACACGTGGTCTTGAACTCTATTCCTGGCAACAGACCACTCACAACCATTTCTATAGTATAATCAAATAAGCCTGTGCATTTATGGCCATACATGTCCATCCCAGTTTAGTAAATGCTATAGAAGTTTTGCCCAAAACACCATAGGAAACGACCATATTTCTACATTCACATAGGTGAGTCTATCAAGAGCACTCCTGAAGGTAGGTACTCCACTCCAAATAGAGTATAGATCTCATTAAGAGTTTCTATCAACTCATCATCTAATCACTTCAGGAATACATGATTCTTGGTATATTAAATAGCATGTTCAACTACTATCACTACACTACTTGTTTTTACCCATTGAACCTAGTTCTTGGGATCTCCAGTCATTAAATCGGGTTACCATTGTGTGTGTCTCAACAATCTTAGGGCAATAGTCCCATTCTTTTAGAAGTATTAAGGACTTTCTCTCTAGACTGTCCTTTCGTCAAAGGATCTGCCAAATTTTCGTCATTGCGTATGTGATCCACTCTAACAGTGCCTGAAGAGAGTAGCTCTCTAATGGTATTCTGCTTACAACGTATCTGTTGTCTCTTACCATTATAATTACGATTCTGAACTTTTGCAATAGTTGTGGTTCTATCGCAGTGGATCAACACAGTTGGTATTAGATTTTCCCATAAGGGAATCTAAGCTAGAAGATTTCTGAAATATTCTGCTTCTTCACTAGCTGTGGCTAGTGCTATCATCTTAGACTCCATAGTAGACTGAGCCAAAATAATTTGTTTCTTGGATTTACAAGAAACAACACCTCCATCGATGCTAAATATAGCCATTGGTCGCTTTAGAATCATTAGATAAAATATTCTAGTCTGCTTGGAATATCCTTCAAATACAGCTATAAACTTTTCATAATGTAATCCAAGGTTCATAGTTCGTTTAAGTATCTCATTACCCTTTCAATAGCGTGCCAATGCTCTATACAAGGTCTACCGGTAAACCTGCACAATAATCCCATGACATAGGCAATGTCGAGTCTAGTACAATTAGTGGCATATCGAAGGCTGCCAATAATGCTCGCATAATCAGACTGTCTTACACCTTCACTAGTGTTATTAAATAACTTTACACTGGGATCATATGGTGTACATGCAGATTTATAGTGAAAGTAATTGCATTTCTTTAGTATCTTCTCAATGTAATAAGATTGATCCAAAGAAAGGCCCTTTTCTGACCTAGTAATTTTAATACCAAGGATTACACTCGTCTCACCTAGATCTTTCATATCAAAATTGGCACTTAATAAGGATTTGACTGAGTTTATGGCATGAATGTTAATGAGTAGGTCATCTACATAAAGGAATATAATAGTGCAAATGTCATTCTCAGATTTGTAATAAATGCACTTGTCACTTTCATTAACTTTAAAACCATGTGAAATGATTAAGTTATCAAATTTTCATGCCATTGTTTAGGTGCTTGTTTTAAACCATATAATGATTTATCAAATTTGCATACTTTATGTTCTTGACCATGTACTACAAATCCTTCAGGATGGTCCATATAAATTTCTTCGTCTAATTCACCATTTAAGAATGCGGTTTTAACATTCATTTGGTGTATTAATAAATTATGAATGGAAGCAAGCGAGATTAATACCCGAATGGATGTAACCCTGGTTACAGGTGAAAAAGTGTCGTAGAAATCTATATTTCCTCTTTGCTTAAAACCATTAGCTACTAGTCGTGCTTTATATTTATCAATAGTGCCATCATGTTTTAATTTCTTTTTAAATACCCATTTACAGCCTATAGATTTACAACCAGGGGATAATTCTACCAAGTGCCAAGTCTTATTGGATTCTAAAGAATCCATCTCATCATTTATAACCTCTTGCCAAAAGTCGGCATCTAAAGAAGATAAGGCCTCTTAGAGGTTTATGGGATTCTCCTCTATAGTAAAAGAACAAAAAACTGAACCAAAGTCTTTTATGGTTCTTTCTTTTTTACTTCTTCTAGGTTCAGCTTCGGAATTTTCATTAAATTTTGTTCTAATAGGCATACTTGAAGTGCCCCCACTATTCCTTAATTTAAAAGGAAATTTTGTTTCATAAAAATCAACATCATTTGATTCAGTTATATTATGTATATTTAGGTCATAAAATCTACATGCTTTGCTATTAATAGCATAGCCTATAAATACACATTCATATGCTCTACTTGCCAATTTTATTCTCTTAGGGTCTGGAATGCGAACATATGCCAAACAACCCCAAGTTCTAAAGTATGACACATTGGGTTTTTAATTCTTTAAAATTTCATAAGGTGAAATTTTATTCTTATATTTAAGGATTCTATTCAGAACATAGCATATAGTTAATAATATATCCCCCCCCCCGAATGTTTTGCTGCACCAGAATTTAGTAAAATGGCAACTACTAAATCGGTATTCATTTCAGGTGAATAGGGTGCAGTTCTCTCTTATACAAAACCATTTTGTTTATAGAAATCCAGAATTGAAGTAGATTCATATTTTGTTCCTCTATCACTACGAAGTCTCTTACTTTTCTTATTTTCTTAATTCTCAATTTCAGTTTTGAATGTTTTAAACATGTCAAAAGCATCACTTTTATTTTTCATAAGATATACATATGTGAAATCAGAATAGTCATCAATAAAAGTGATAAAATAATGATGTCCATGTCTAGTCAAAGTAGCATCAAGCTCATATATATCAGAATGAATCAAGTCTAAGGGTTTAGATACTCTATCAACATATTTGTGAGGTTTCTTTGTGATTTTAGCTTGAGTACCAAATTCACATTTATCAAGTTCAGATTCTGACATTTAGGAATCATATCTAAGGTGATCATGTCATGAATCATATGTTTATTAACATGACATAATCTAGAGTGCCAAATACTAAAATCACACAACATATAAGCAAAATTGGTCACTTTATTAGAGTCAACATTCAATTTAAACATTCCCTCACAAGCATAACCCATCCCCACAAAAGTTTCCTTATTAGTTAAGATATACAAATTGGCCCCAATAACTTGAGTAAGGCCTGCCTTATTAAGGAGAAAGCCAGAAACCAGATTCTTCCTCATCTCTGGAGTATGCATAACATCTTTCAGAATCACAGTCTTTCCAGAGGTAAACTTGATTTCCACATTATCTATCCCTGCAACTTTAGTGGTGTGAGAATCTCTCAACAACGCTTTCTGATCATCAGCAGCCGTGTATGTAGTGAGCATATCACGATCATAGCAGACATGGCAAGAAGCACCAGTGTCTACCCACCAACTCTTAGATCCACCAACAAGGTGAATCTCAGTAATCATAGTTGTAAGAGGCTCCTCGGTCAGGTTTGCCTACGGTGCAGGGCCTGGCCTGTTCCGACACTTTCGTGTTATATAACCTAGTTTTCCACAGTTGTAACATAGAAACAACTGTCCATAATCATTCTTTTGGGCTGGTTTTTTATGTCCTTTTTGGTTTCCTTATAGATTCCCATTATGTTTGTTTCGTCGGTTCTGATTCTTAAAGTTTCGGTTTCAGAACTGTGGTTTTGGTCTTTTTAGTGCTATTGTTATTGACAATTAGCACCTCTTCTTTCTAGTCCTTCTTGCGTGCCTCCTCCTTAATACGGAGGCACGTGATGAAGCTCTCTAAGGAAAATTCCTTAGTCTTATGCCTTAAGACATTCTTAAAATATTTCCATCCAGGGGGCATTTTGTCAATAATAAAAGCAACTTGAAATTGTTCTTCCAACGCCATACCTTCGAAGATGATATCATGAGCTATTTTATGAAGTTCGTGAGACTGCATCTCTACTGACCTGTCATCTATCGTCCGGCACTTGAGGTAGCGGCTGATAGCATATTTCTTTGCCCCTGCCTCCTCTGTATCGTATTTCTTCAGCACTTCCCATATCTCCTTCGCTGTCTTGTCCTCCGAGTTATATTAGTCGCACAGGTCATCGCTGAGGTCGTTAAGAATGAAGTTTCTGCACAGGTAGTCTTGCTCAATCTAATTCTGTTGCTGTTTCGACTGTTCGGTCTAGGAAGCCATATGTGCTTCATCAGTTTCGTTAGGTTTATTTGGTAGCTGCGGTTTGTTAGTAGTCAGCGCAGCCACCACCTTTCTCATCGTCAGGCAAAACTCAACCTTCCGACGCCATTGCTTGAAATGCAAGCCTTCAAATCTGAATGGAGCAGTCGTCATGAGCAGGATCTGGAAGGCAGAGGGAGGAGCATCATCATCTAGGGTTGAGGTCGAAGCCATTGTTTCAGATCGTATTCAAAGTGTTGAGAAATAATGGCTGAGTCACGTACTTCACCGCTTTCTTGAAGACGATTTGGTGATCTGGTCGGTGGTACAAACCAGTTCGTACTATCATCACTGCCTCTAGGAGAAAACAGCCTCGGACAATAATAACTGATTTTCTTGCATAACAAATAAGTGCAGTTTTGCATTTTCGAATTAAAAATACTACTCACTTTTTTGGAAGAAGTTTTAATGGCGGGGATAAGAAAATGTTGTTGGGTGTATTTTTTTCTCGTCCACTATTGAAGATAATATAGATAGGAAATTAGTGCCGAACTATTTTACTGGGTAGTGGGAGAGAGTCGGCAGAAATATAGGATCAAAGTTTTAACGCATCGTGTAAAAATCGGCTCAGAAATTTTTACCATCTAAAATAAAAACGGATCGAAAAATGCAGTGTTTTTCCATTCAAAAATATAAGTGTCTACACCACAAAGTCGAGGTCTAAGCCCGAACCCGAGTCGGGTCGAGTCGGTCGCACACGCGTGTGTGGTGGTCATGATGCATGGTCTCCCTCCTCACAACAAAGCAAGTATTGGGAGCCCCAAGGCCCCAACATGTCTTTTAAGAAACAAATATAAATACTTTGATTCTTTCATATAGTCACACCATGTGGAACTACTCACACACAGGAGCCATCTAACACTTAATTCAATTTTTTAATAAATTCACCTTTTGGTTTTGCAAGACAATTTCCAACAGTTAAAGTGGACTATCTGTATTTATTCATAAAACTACTATGCCATTTTGATGAGATAAATGTCGCTACTCTTTTTTATCTTAATTTTTCTTTCCAAACTTTTTTACTAATCTTTTTATCCTTCTTTACCTTCTTTAAATCTGAAACAACACGGTTTTCAGTTTTTGCTGGTGTTTCTAAAGCTTAAGAATGTTTTTATCGATAGAGTTACCTTTGAGAAAGAAATTAGACTTAAACTGTTTAATGAACTGTTTTATTGCATTTTTTGAATTCAACTTTAAATTTTAAGTTGTTTCTTGTATGATCGTGCCTCTAGGTATAATTTTTTCCCCCTTTATCGATAATGTTGAGGGAATCTCTATTACTATTCCCCTGGATGGTCTTAATAGTGTTGAATGTAATTCAATAATTATTGAATTATTCCCCTGTCAGAGTTCTTCTAATTGTACGTTGATGGATTCCAATGTTATAAGGATTTATGAGGCTTATTCTAATTCTACTTTTCAAAATTGAAGAGGGTCAGTTGTTACAAAAAATTTAAAGTCTGGTTTTGTAAGTTTGGACATTTTTATTTTGATTGGGAAATTTATTTCTAAAAGGACGGTCATACCTGCCTCTACTATTCCTCTGTTCAGTGGTTTTGAAGCTTTATCTGATTTAGATGATGAGGTGTGTTTAACCATTCGTCTATTAATCTGGCTTCTGTTGATTCTACCAACGAGATAGGTATTTTTTGTGTTACTACAGGTTTTGATGAAGATAACAGATTGATAGTGTTCCGTCTGATGTTGATAAGATCATTTTTGTTGTTGGTAACATGTTCTCTGATGAGGGTTTTGGAGATTTTGAGCAAGTACATGAGGGTTATTGCACTGATTTTTTCTTTGTTGGATAAGATGCTTGTTCACTTGATGTAAGGCAGTTTCACAATATGATGTAGATATTATGTCAAATTCGTTTCAGTCGTCTTTACTTCTGTATGTTGGGTATCCTGAATCATTATTAGTTTTTTTATGTGAAGATGTTGGAGATAGTTCAAGCTATAGTGTTGGTTTCACAAGTGATTGGGTTGAAACTGCCAAATTAAGGGTCTTACGGCTAGCTTAACATTATAGGAAAGGTGAACATTATTCATATAAAATAGTGAAACTTCTAGGAATCTTGTAACAACCTGAAGTTTAGAAAAAATTTAAATGATGAATTAATTGAAATTTATGTTTTTAAAAATTTAAGATTTAATTTATTACTAAATTATATGAAATAAATGAATTGGATTCATATATACGAACATGAATAGGGACAATTTGATAATAAGAATTGTTGATGTGGGAAGAACTTATTTTTCTTATTTTTATGTGTCTTTTTTTACTAGTAGAAAATAAATTTAACAGCCTTTACTCATGTTCGAGGTCGTTTGAGAGCTAGATTCGCCTCAATTGCTTGTCTCTTTCCCTGAGCTTCACTCAAGTTAGCTTCAGCTATTTCAAGAGCTTGTTAAGCTTCTTGCGGATCAATGTCAGTACTCATTTCTGCATCAGTTATTTGCGCACCCCAACCTCCAAGAATAAGTTTAGCAGTAAACGTTTAATCAGAATATTCAAAGTACGAGAAATGTAAAGGGATGCACAACTTTCATAGCGGTTCGGCACAAACGTCTATGTCCACTTTATAGTAATCATTCATCATAATATTGTCGATTATAAAGTTTGTACAAGTACGGACAATTTGTGTTTACAAAGTTGTACAATTGAATAACAAATAGCTTGTTAATTCATAAATTTGACCAAAATGTCATTCTTCTTCTTCGTTGAGCCAAAGTGTACATCAGTGTCCAAGAAATAGCTTCAATATCCATATGTATCCAAATTTGTCCAAAAGCAAGCCAAAAGTCCAATTGAATGTCCAAAAGTTATAAGCAAACATTTATATAACGTTTAGAAGTCCAAACAACATCCAATAGTTGTGAAGATGATGACGACAACTATTAATGGTGCTTAAGAGCTCCTATCCTGTACGCCAAAGTGTAGGCAAAGTCCAAAATGTCAACCCTTAAGAATCCCAATCAAGGGGGTAGGTTTGGAGCCATCAACCCGAATTTCATATCCCGAGATGCAAAATTCGCATCCTAAAAAGATAACCAAAAAACCAAGTTGATTGAGAAATTTCGCATCCCGAAGTGGTTGAAATTTTGTATCCCAAAATAGTCTGATCGACATGTGCAGATCAGACAAAGCCATGTTATCTGCACGTCAAAACCAATTTTCCAAATTCGCTTGCCAAAAACTAAAATTCGCATCCCATGCTCGAGCTAAATTTCTCATCCCAGATTTCGTGATGCAATCATGGTAAAAACTGTATCTGCCCCAGTCTGCTCACCCTCTTTTCATGCTACCAAAATTAAATTAACCTCTGCCAGATCCGGAGAATTCGCATCCCGAAGCAATTATGTACATACGAGGAAAAACATATCTAGCTCGATACGATCAGTAAATTTTGCATCTCCAATTTGTGCTAGATTTCGTATTCGGGTTTGCCTTCCCAAGAAATATTGCATCGCTTCCCTTACGCGTGCATGCGCCTTCGAGTTGCCCAACGCGATGCGATTTCTTGTTTCGCACCCCGGCTGTGATGCGAAAAGCCAAGTCCACAGTTCCAAGCAATATTCTTGAGCTTGCCGAGGCAAGCACGAGCACGTGGAAATCCAAGCTTTTACCATGTCGATCATCAAATTTTAACGTGCCAAATCCAAAACTTTGCCAAGTGGTCGGACTGAATCAATCAAGTATATTTACCATGCCGGATTTTCTAAGTTTAGTAATGACAATTTTGGGAATCGTCAATATTTCAAGCCTTTCGAACACGTCGTGACTTCGAACAAATTGCTTTGTGTTTTCCGATAATATTCTCGAGACTTGAGCACGTCGCTAACCATAATCTTGACGTGTTACTGCTTTACCGAAAATTTGTTCAACACTTTGCCCCCAAAACATAATTTTCTTGATCGAAGGAAGATGTGTTTTGCGAGTAAAACAAAAATCCAAAAATCTAGAAATCAAAGCTAGGATAAGTTTGAAGTGAACTTCTATAACCACAAAACTGAAGAGCCACGATCGCGTTGGATTGTATTAACCAAAAAAATAGAAATCTTGAAATCCAATGAAAGCTGACGGTCGCTCCGGATCATTTCTTGAGAGATAACCAAAATAACCAAATGACTGGAATAACCGAAGTAACCAAAATAACCACATGACTAAGGAGGCTCGACATCCTGAATAACCAAAGTAACCAAAATAACCGGGGGATCGCGAGGGTCTGAGAGCCTGAATAACCATAGTCAGGAAATCGGGAAAACCCAAAATCCATAAATCTAAGATGACCAAAAACCAAATAGCTACAAAAAAAGATGAGTTCAAGGCCCCCTTGCTGAGGCAAGGCGATCCAGAATAGCCAGAAGAGTTCAGTGCGGCCTTACTGAGGCAAAACGACCAAGAATATTCAAAAGAGTTCAAGGCGGCCATGCCAAGGCAAGACGACCAGGAATAGCCAGAAGAGTTCAAGGCTGCCATGCTGATGAAAGACGACCAGGAATAGTTAGAAGAGTTAAAGGATGCCTTGCCAAGGCAAGACGACCAAGAATAGTCAGATGAGTTCAAGGCGGCCTTGTCGAGGCAACACGACCAAGAATAGGCAGAAGAGTTCAAGGCGGCCCTACCGAGGCAAGATGACCAAAAATAGCTAGAAGAGTTCAACGCGGCCTAGCCGAGATAAGACGACCAAGAATAGAAAGAAAACCATGGATCGAGGTCCTTAGACGAAATAATTTTTATTAAAGTTATAAAACTTTGGAGTTTTTAGTAAAGGAAAAAGGAAAATTAACGGTTAATCATCTGAAAAGAGCATGTCTAGGGATGCTTGTTCCCGTACATGGGTATGCGGATTTAGCCATTTTAGATTTCAAATTCATTCATGAAGGAGACTCAATGGTTTATCGTTCGCGAGCATGCTTAGGGATGCCTCTTCCCATACATGGGTAAGCAAACTTAGCCATTCCAGCTCCAAAACCAGAAATATCTCAAGGTAGCCTTGCTAGAGCAAAACGACCAAGAGTAGCCAGAAAGGTTCAACGCGGCCTTATAGGAGCAAGACGACCAAGAAAAGACAAAGTGTCCAATTTTAATGATAACCAGGGGTGATGTTGTGTTGTCAACAAAAGAGCATGCCTAGGGATTATAACAGCTCCTATACATGGATAGGTTGACTCAACCATTTACACCCATTAATCCAAAAAGATACATCTAGAAGGATGGAACCTACAATGCCAAGACCGTGGGCCGAAGCCCCAAATAACCAAATCCAGAAAAAGCCAGAATCAAGCTATAATCCAGAGAAATCAAAAGTAGGAAAGCCATAAGTGGGAAGACCATCATGAAAAGGCCATAAATCCAAAGGCTAAAAACCAGAGGAAGCTAAACAACAAATCCAAGAAGTCGAAGAAGAGCAAAACTAAAAAGCCAGAGAGAGTCAAAACCAAGATAACAAAAATCCAAGATCATAATCTAAAATACCAAGAAAAACCAAAAGCTAAAAGAAACTAATGTCTAGGAGGCCTGAATCGGAGGTACCAATCTCAGAATGAGATCAATTGATAATTATGTCGCCAGCACGCGCACTGGGCCTGGGCCTATCCTGAGTAGCATGAGGGGTTATGCTTGTCCTAGCATCATAGCCCGAGTGCGAATAAACTATGCCAGCTCACTGCATCTGAAACTTTCCTTGATCATATCCCTGAGACGACGACAATATTTCGTATTATGATCGTCGAGATCATGAAACAAGAAATGCCGACCGGTATCCTTTTCTCTTTGAGACGTCTCCCTTATGGGAGACTTTCTAAAAGGAGTAGTGGGATGGACCTCCAAGTAAATCTCTTTGAGGGTGTGAGTAAGTTCCGAATAAGACAATAACTTAGACGGCTTCCAAGACGTTGATCGATTATTCCTCGAAGGAAGTTTACTTGTACCAGAATCTTTAGCTTTACCCGAATTGGACGATGTCCCGCCTTTAACCACATTAGCCTCGAGAACATTTTTATCGGTTCTCGCATCCTCTACCCAAATAAACCTTTCCGCTTCAAAGTAGAACTCGCCGAGATCCTTTGGCGGGTCCCAATGCAATGAAGTTCTGAAGTCATACTTATCTGCAACACCAGAGACTGCGACCATCAAAACCATGGACAAATCGGGTATGTCGACTAACTCCACCGCCACATTAAACCTTTTCAAGAACTTATGCAAAGTCTCATCAGACTTCTACTTAATTTTTATTAGAATCGTCACGCTTTTTGGATGAGCGATGTGAACTCTGAACTGCTCGATAAACTTCCTAACCAAAGCATTCCAAGAGAGAATAGGATCCGTTTCCAACTGCCTAAACCACATGGCAGCAATATTTGTCAAGTAAAGTGGAAAACACTTTTCTATGACATTTTCTGAAGCAGAGAGAACTTCCATATGTTGTATGTAGTGCATCAAGTGAGCAGTCGAATCCTTTCGACCATCATAAGCTTCCAACACAGGCAATTTGAAGTCTAGTGGGTTGCAAGAATTCCTGATATCCAAAGATAACGAACTGCAAGTAACACAATCCAAATCCAAAGACGAGGCACTACCTTGAGTGAACCAATGAATAACATCCAAATTTTGAGATCTATTACCACAAGTGAGAATCTGATTCAAGTTATCCAATGCGATACTAGTGACCCCAGTGTTTAAGTCTAGGTTAGGGATCGGTTGATTTGCAAGAAGAACTTTTGATTGAATCCTAACCTGATGAGTTGTATCGGGCAAAATCCTTACTTCTGAAACAGTGCGAGTGTTACCATCCAAAACTGCGTGCAAAGGCATTTAAGCTGCATTACCAATGTCGTAGCCTGTGACTTGACTAACCGAAGTGTTACAAAATGGAGCGATGTCGGGATTATGGGTTCCCCCGAGTACAGCGGGAGCGGTACCGATTTGAGGATCAGTGTCGACACCTACTGATTAGTTTGCTTGGTTGCCACCAAGTCCTGAGTCGCAGCTTGCAGAACATTAGTACTTGTCCCAATAATATCTGTCTGGCCTGTCGGCCTTCCAGTACTTTCGAGTCTAGCCTTAATCCGCACGAGAAAAGTAGTCATCGCTTCCTCTAATCACTCAAGTCAAGCATTCAAATCTGTATCCATACCATTGACGATTTCATCCACATCCTCTCGAATAACATAGTTCTAGGGATAACCAATGGAAGAAAGTTCTTGATTTCCTTCATGTCCAACACATTGAGCTTCAACAATAGCGTCGAGCTCCTTACGCTTAACTATGATGAAAAGCGAGCGAAGTCTGTTTTCGAAACTGAAGTCGGAAACCAAACCAAATCTAAGAACCAAAACCAAACAGAAGTCAAGGTTGCGCATCCCCATCGTAGCGCACAAAAGTGTTGACGTGGGAAATTTGTTATTTGCACACACCGATCTCCAATTATAAGTTTAGCAGTAAATTTATATTCTGAAAGTAAGAGATATGTAAAGGGACGCACAAATTTTATAAAGGTTCAACACAAATGCCTATGTCCACTTTATAGTAATCATTCATCATAATATTGTCAATTATAAAATTTGTACAAGTATGGACAATTTGTGTATACAAAGTTGCACAATTGAATAACAAATAGCGTGTTAATTCATAATTTTAACCAAAATTCCCTTCTTCTTCTTCGTTGAGCCAAAGTGTGTATCAATGTCCAAGAAATAGCTTCAATGTCTAAAAGTATGTAAATATGTCCAAAAGCAAGCCAAAAGTCTATTTGAATGTCCAAAATTTGTAGGCCAACATTTATTTAACGTGTAGAAGCCCAAGCAATGTCCAATAGCCATGAAGATGATGATGGCAGTCATTAATGGTGCTTGAGAGATCCAATCCCATATGTTAAAGTGTAGGCAAAGTCCAAAAATGCCAACCCTTAAGAATCCCAAGCAAGGGGCATTTATAGGTGAGGTTTGGAGGCAATAGCCCGAACTTCGTATCTCGAGGAGATGCGAAATTCGCATTCCGAAAAGATAACCAAAAAACCAAGTTGTTTGAGAAATTTCGCATCCTGGCATGGTTGAAATTTCGTACCCCAAAGTAGCCTGATCGACACGTGCGGATCAGCCAAAACCATGAGATTCGCGTGTCAAAACCAATTTGCCAAATTCGCTTGCCAAAAACCAAAATTTGCATCCTATGCACGAGAAAAATTTCGAGTCCCATATTTCGTGCTGCGATCATGGGAAAACCATATCCACCCCCAATGTGCTCACCCTCTTTTTGCATTGCTAAAATCGTATCTGCCTCTGCTATATTCGGAGAATTCGCATCTCGAAGCATCAATGCGCACACGATAAAAAACATATCTGGTTTGATACGATCAGGATATTTCGCATTGCCAAGAAATATGGCATCGAATCCATGATGCACACATGCGCCTTCAAGTTGCCCAATGCGATGCGACTTGATATTTCGCATCTCAGTTGTGATGCGAAAAGCCCAGTCCATTGTGCCAAGCTAAATTCTGGAGCTTTCCGGGGCAAGCGCGCACATATAAAAATACAAGCTTTTACCGTGTGGATCACCAAATTTTAATATGCCAAATCCAAAACTTTCCCAGATGCCAAATCTTGATGATTTGAGTTGCGCAAGCCATTTTAAGTGATCATGCCATGCCAATCATCTGTTTTTGAATGCACGAAATCAGAATTTATCCAAATCCATATATTTTCCATCAACGAGTTTTGCCATGTGATCAGGCCGAAATGCTCAAGGATTTTGAGTTGATCAAACCAAATCGATCATGTATTTTTACCAAGTCGGATTTTCTAACTTTATTAACGAAAATTTATCTCCAAGCTTTTCCGAATACGTCACAACTTCGACCAAATCACTTTGTGTTCTTGAGACTTGAGCACGTCCCTAACCATAATCTTGACGTGTGACTGCTTTTTATAATAGCTGGTCAATAAGAATTAAGTGGTGGTTGATGTAAATCTTAATGGTTGTGTCACCTAGATTTATATCATTATTTGGATGTAAATTACAACTAAATTACACATCCATGACCCAAACCCAAAATCCTCAAACCCAAACCCTATTACATAAGTTTCTATTTTCTATTTTTCTAGATTTTACATTGTCTTCCTGTAGCCATAACTTCCTCGTTGGAAATACGAATCCACTTTTTCTTTTTTTTGAATTGGGTGGAATTGAAAGAGCTACAGCTTTTATATTGGAAACTTTTCATATTTCATACTATTTTATGTTGAAATTGTATCTTCCAGACCCAGATTTTGGACCCAAAAATACTTTTTACTTTTTAGTTGTACCTCCCTCATACTTTATCAAAATTCAAAAAAAAATTTGAAGAATTATTTTCTAGAACTTTATTGTTGACCATCTTTCAAACTTGGTGGATAACATATCCAAAAATGTATTTTAAAAATGTCCAA
This sequence comes from Allium sativum, assembly GCA_030737875.1. NCBI lineage: Eukaryota > Viridiplantae > Streptophyta > Magnoliopsida > Asparagales > Amaryllidaceae > Allium > Allium sativum. The sequence goes on from JASFAX010000033.1 coordinate 13,908,570, forward strand.
ACTCTTAATCTATTTTGTATATTTTATGAAAATCAAAATCCATCTTCCCTAACCAAAACCCTACTACTCTCTTCCTTTTAAATTCTTGGTCTATTTATTTGTGAATTTATTCGTGTCATAATTTTAGAGAATGTATAGTTTTGCTTGTAGCCAGAGTTATGCATCTTGCTTTCCGTGTCCATTCATTTGTCGTTTCCATTCAGTGCCACGAAAGATGAGTTTATCTCACTCTTGACTAACATTTTGTGAAAGTATTTTTTAGCACCTGTGAATTATTAAATTGAAATGTTATGCTTGTTTTAGTTGACATAATTGTTATGTTAAATTTAAATTTGAATTCATGACATGAAATTGTGCTATTTTATGATATATGTTTATTTTTGACATGTATGATATGTCTTTACGGTTATTGACGAATGACATGATATGAACTTGCTATGTGACATACTAGCATCGTTATGTTTTTAATAGATGTTCTCACATCGCAACCCTATTGATTTAGGAAAATAATTGTTAGGTTGAAATAAAATATACCTGAATCACAATACCATTTGATATTGAATTAAGATATAGATTGAAATGATATATACCCGAAAATTTAATTAAACGGGTTGAAATAATACATGCTTGATTCACTTGACTATAGGGTACAAAATTATATACGACACCATAAAAAATATTTTTTGAAACTTTATAAGAATGTATTATTGATTTAAATAAACTAATTTTGAAATATAATTTAAACATTTTAGTTTAATTTAATGTTTAAATTAATTTCACTTGAATTTATGAATTTGAGTTAGAACTGATTAATGAAAGGATATAATATGACTTTGGATCAATTCTTTGTTTAAATTTAAATAAATAAACTTAATTAATATTCAATTTAAATTGGTTATCAAAATACTTAGTGTGGTGCTAAGGGCACCCCCAATATGATCTTTCTAATACCGCGACAAAAAATACCACAAGAATTATTATTACACTCTTCATAATACCACACTTAAAAAATAAGGGCTACTACACTGTTTTACCCTATTTCTATTTTGTCCGATATTCGTTCGTCCTCATTTGTAAAACCGATCAACAAGCTATACCCTAGATCTATAACCGATCAACGAATTCGATGTTGCAATATACAAAAGCCGTGAATAAGGTTTGAATTAAGCAAACTAGAAAAGGAAGTGAGAGATTAGGGTTTTCATATCACCAAATAATTGAGAGATTACCGTACGAATTTGAATTTTCTCGCAAGAAATGCAAAGAAGACAGCGATTACGAGAGATTAGGGTATTTAGATTAGCTTACTACGTGATTAAGTCGGCAAATAATGATTGACTGGTAGATTAGAATGGAGAGGTAACGTGATATTAGGAAGCATACAAAATTTAATGAGTTTTATTTTTTTAATTGCGGTATTAGGAAGTATGTTATGCTATGTTCAAGCTCTTATTTACTTGGAAATGGTGACTAGTAATTCGACTTCATTTCCTTTTACTTCTTTATTCCCCTTACATTGCCAACCCTCCGCTTCTCTCCCCTCTCTTTACTTGCATTTGCCATGCCTAAGTATATTTTTCCTGAGCTTCACACCTACGATATTCTTCACTCAAACCTACCATTCGTTACGTCCCGTTTGCCCCCTCTCACCATTTGATGATCCGTTAGGGATCGAATCGTGCGTGGATACTTTGACCACTACTATTTTCAAATCCTCCTCTCGATCTAATTTGTAAGCTTCATACGAGACAGTAACCAATTGACGATGTCAGATTTGGGTCGATTTTGGATTTAATTTTGATGGTGAGGCTTGACTTTTTTGTGAGTTTCTATACCTTTTGGTTTGCATCACCCTGAAAATGGTTTTAAGATGTAATGTATGGTTGGACCTATGTTTTTAACTGTTTGTCTGTAGTATTAGGGGACATTGATGTGCTTCAACGTTGGAATAATAGCTTTGTCGGATAATCGGTAATGGTCTTACTATGGGGTTAAACAGTAGTAGTTGGTGATGTGTCCTCTATCTCGTATCCTACTCCTCCATAAGTTAAGGTCATATGTTATGGATTCATCATATTGGTTGGTGATGTTGTCATGATGCTTAAATGTAATGGTCCTCGTCTTGGCTATGCTAGTTACAACTAGATGACTGGGTCTCTAGTTGTTTGGCCAGTGGGTATTTTCTCTATAAGTCATTTTGCATAAGTTTGTTTTCACTTGGATTGTTTGGTGTTTTTGATGTATGCCGACCATCACCTTCCAGTGTATGTCACTTTCTTATATTCCAGAAAAGTTGATCATGTCAGTTTAACTTGGATGTAGGCACTGCCTCTGTTATGTGTATTGTTCAACGTTAGGATCCATCTCTTCAGCATTGCATGATCTGTAGTACTTTTCTTGAGATTGGGTAGCCTTTTAATGTCACATCTTCTATGCTATTGAGTTGGTAAGGTTGCTGTTTGCTCTATCCCCTTTTCCTAGTCAAGTATATTATTGTAAGATGGTACTGTGCAATGTGGTTTTACAAGGTAAAGCTACTGTTACTTTGTATTTTATGTTGTACTATAGTGTGTTATATCCCTTCTGGTTGAAGAATGAAACATATAATGTTTTCCTTTGGTAATTCACTCCATGAGTGGAGTTGAGATAGCAATTTAGGTTCTAGACCTAGCTCCTGCACTAAAACTAGAATAGTAGCAGTGAACGATCCACTTTAAAACCGAACTGTAGTTAGGCATTACGTCCAATTCCTGTATGTATTGTATTTAATATTTGTTATAATAAAAAGTGTTACAGATCACTATAAAAACCGGTCGGTCTTTGCTAAAAAATATATTTAGTTTAAATTAATTTAATATAATACAAACTAATTTAATCTAATACAATTTAAAATAATAATTTATTTAAAAATTATTTAAATGCAATATAAAAAATTATTTAGCTTTGAAAGATTTAATATAAAGTTTTAACATAATATAAATTTTTAATCTAATATAAAGCTATAATAAATTTAACTTAAAAAAGAATCCAATTTAAGATTTGTTTAAATGAAATGAATAGAAGCATTGATTTAAAGATTTAAATTGATAATTTGTTAATTTAATAAATTTTGAAGCTAAGGAAATTTGGTTTAAGAGAATTACTTCACAATTAAATTTTTGAATGTGTTTGAACAATATAATAAGATGAAATGGATTTTTGAATATAACCTTTACCCCCAAATTGAAGTAATTGTTTAAGAATAGTGACTGTACTTGTAACTTGTAAATTAGATTTTATACTAGCTAATTTAAATGAAAACTTGAAATATGAATTTATGATAAGTAAAATTTGAAATACGGATATTTGGTTCAGATTGAGTTTATTTTAAACTAGTTTATCTATTTCAATTTTATTACTATTTCTAATAAAACTATTTTATATATTTTTAACTATTAAAATTTATAACTATTTGCATAAATACTATTTTTAATAAAACCATTTTTATATTAAACTTAATTGTATATGTTCAATTATTTTAAAATTAAACAATTTTTAAATATATTTTACTATTTTAAACTAAAGTATATTTCCAATCCAAGCTATTATGTCTGAATTGAATAAAGATAAGAATTTTGGTTTATAATGATATTTGTGAAATAGAATATAAAATCAGTATTTGAATTTGATAATGAATTGTTTGACAATATGTAATTTGAAATTTGAAAATGAATCTGATCCTTACTAGTTTTTAAAAAATGATTATTGAAGCGACCCGTTTCTTCCCCGGTCTCCGAAGAGATGAGAAAGAACGAATTACTGTGAGGACAAGACATATCAGAACACAAACAGAAGAACATTTCATTGTATATTACAACAATGCATCAGATTACCCGAATATACAGAGTTTAAACAAATAAATATTACACAGAAATATCAGAGATTACGATAAATTACATAGCAGCGGAAAATAATACAATACACAACTAGAAGGAGATATACGGATACAAAGCTTTCCGGATATCGTTCCAGCTGTAAACCAGGATCCTGCGAATATAAATCTGCAAAACCAAAACTACTAGCTGCCCGTGTCAAAATAAGGGCACCCAGAGTTTAGGTTAAAACAATAAACTCCAGGTCAGTCATGTGACACAAACACAACATACGCCTCATTCCAATTCATCAGTTCCAAACAACAGCGCAATGCTAAATAAAGAAAAATGAAGCTATTATAAGACCCAGTTCCCATCACACAATGCAACGCAAGCCGGAGGATAGGGTTTTTACCTTATAATAGCCAAGAATGCTTGATACGTTTTAAAACAAATCATTTGATACTATTATAAGTGTATAGTGTATAAAACAACTTCAAATCATAAGTATCAATCATAGGCGGCATGAATGCCCCATACCACTATGTCGCCATATATAAGTTATACAATCAAAATCGCAAAGTCACGTATTTGGAAATTGGGTTTCCATATATGAACCGAGGCTAGGGATCGTCCTCTACCGATTCGAGACTGTCTAGCCCGAGTCTCAGGGACAGAACGCATCGACCCTTGGAGCGACAGGGCCGGTCCACCGATGTGGATTAGACGAAATCCTGAACACTACGTCTCTCCGCCCTTTGGGGCGTAAATGAGCCAACGAATGACTCCATCGGACCCGGATCGTCCGATCAAACCGAGGCGCCTCGCAACAGCAACAACCACACAGGTGAAAAGTATATAAATGTCAGGGCTGGTAGGTCACTGACACCACCCTAGCTAGAAAGAAACGCATGTCCTCCCTGAGGTCCTCTCCCGTTTTTGGTTCACAACCGGGGTGCGAGGCTCGCGAATTCACGTTACACAAAGCTGTGCCACACAGGCTGTGCTTTGATCATCACCACAAGACTTTGCTTTTCAACAGAAGCCTTGATCATTTGCATCTTAGCATGCCACACAGGAAAACCACTCTATGCAACCGATATCAGTCACACAGAATGAAATCCAATGTCAGACACACAGTCCATTTACAAGTCCGTTCTGGGTCTGAACGAAACCGGAGTGTAATGACCCGCATTTTTTGAAATATATAAATAATTTATTTAATTATATAATTGGTGATTTAGAGAAGTTAATGATCGTTTATTTAAATAATATTGAATATTTAACTAATAATTATAATATAATAATATATTATAATGTCGAAATAGTCAAAGATAGCTGAATTCACAATACAGTGTGAATTGGATTATATATAAGGTATAATTCAGTTTGGAATTGAATTAGAATGACAAATATATTTCATTAACGAAGTTAGAGCGTATAAATTATAATATAATTATAATTGAGCTCGAAATGGCGCGGCAGTTCGCTATTTGGCGATTTGAACTTCAACTGAATGTACAGAGTTCGTTTTAAATCGGATTTCTGTGAAACAAGAAACGCGTAGAGCTGGTGGAGTATACCTTTCTAGTGGGAGAGAAAATCAGGATTTCGTCGTGTAGATTTTGAGATATGTCCAAATCAAATTTTAAAATAGTCGCTATATAATCGTTTATCGACCATAACGGTTTATTCGATATAACAAGAGATCGGGTTTGAATTTAGACAAGGTTCTTTTGAGGCGTAGCGATAATTTAATTTTAGAATTTTATGGTAATTTTTAATTAATTAATTAAGCAACTTTTTATTTGGAGTGTTTTGCACCCTGTGACGATATTTTTGGGATTTCACAATATGAGTTCACCTACCGATATTATTATATTTTTGGAACCGTGACAGGATGCTCGTCACAATGGTATTTTTATTTCTGTCGTTGGCCGTTTGGATAAGAACAGAACTTCATATATAAGGGTCACCAAAATGCTAAAATAAAATATCTAAACCTTTTTCCCCTATAAATACCTATTCACTCTCTAACCTAATTCATTCATCCGCAGTCAACATACAATGAGCCACCACAAATTTTCTATCTTCAGTAAACAGTTCCTCTTGGAAAATCAAGTTAAAATCAAATAAATTGTTATTAATCCGAAAACCTAGATGGTTGGGTTTATTTCAAAGAGAGCTTCAGTATGCCATTTTTCTTCTGGTTTGCGTGGGATTTTTGTACGTTGTTCCTCCACAGTGTGAGCTTAGGGCTCGACTTTTCCATCATTAGGGGGCATCGGAGTATGTTGGAATCTGAAGTGAAGTGGAGCGGGGATAGGAGGTGCAACCAGTAGCGGTGGTCGCCACTATTGCGATGGCTTCTGTTGGTCGGTCTTTGGGTCAAAGCGTGGCTCACTGGTTGTTCATATTTAGAGCTCATAAGACAGCTACAGGGTACGAAAGGGCGGTCAGGAAAATTAAAGGGTGTAGCCGAGTCAATTGCGGTCAGTTGGCCAAGGTTCGGCGAACTCATGTCATCAAGGGAGGCACTAGCGGTAAGATGAACGGAAGTAGAAGGGAGGGGTGCGAGATGTGCCTTAGAAAGAGAAGAGACGTTGAGGACTGAGCTAACAGTTAAGGCAGTAGTTGATTTATGAATGGGAGAGGAAGAATGGATGGAAGATCGCAGGGAAGTGGCCATGAAAAGGAACTGGAGTCGGATGCGTTTGTTCAGACAGGAGGAAGGAATAGATACTAGTGAGAAGAGGGTTCAGATGTCGGACTCGTTTCTGTGTACAGAGAAAGAACTGGTAGTTTGTTTGAGGATGACTTGATATGAAGATGGAAGCGGTTGTGATGAGGATGGCAGATGCGAGAGGTAAATAATTTCAGAATTTTCTTGTGTAGCAGATCGGGGATGGAAGTTTTGAAGTGGACGTTGGGCTTTGTTTTGAAATGATTAAGCCCATGCATTAAAGAAAAGGGGAAAAGCCCAGTTACAAAAAAACCATGGACTGACTTGTGGGAGACAGGATACTGTAGTGTGTAGCAGGTGGATAGCAAGGGTGTTGGGCTGAAATCTGATATGAATCAGACGCGACTACAACAGTTGGAACCATGATGGGGAGAACATTGTTGGGAACCGATGCGACTGAAAATTGAGCTATGGGAATTTTGTAGAAAATTATACATCTGTTTCATTTTAAATGAAACAAACGCAAAATCGTCAACCGTGAACCAAAGTGAGTAAAACTCACTAACTCTCCTCAATTTATATTTTAATATAAATTGTACTTTATTTTTTTGACTGCTGTATATTGATTGTTAAACTGGACTGTTAAATAGATTTGATTGAAAAACATCGATATAATCATATATTATATTGTTAATCAAATATTGATTTTGTCCAGTAGAATATTTCATATTGAAATGAAATTGATGTATATTATACTGTGTAACATCTGTGAATGCAGGGAAACAGGTTGGAGGAATCCGACTGGGTTCCTCAACAATTATTTTACTGTTTTCATATATTGTGATATATGTTGTGATTTAAAATCTGTTATTGATTATGGATGTTAGAACGATATTGATCATCGTTGTTCGATATTTTAAATATCATAAGAAACCCTGAGTTGTAAAAAGGAATATTTCAATGTATATTGAAATAAAGGAATTTTATAAAATCACAGGATTTTATAAAAGGATTTTATTTATAAAACGAACACGGTTTTATAAAAGAAAATTATTTATAAAACAAATAGAGTTTTAATAAAGGGAATATTTATTTAGAAAATAAAATAAATAGAATAAAGGGAATATTTATTTAGAAAATAAATAGAAGTTATAAATAGGAAATATTTATAACGGTAAATAGAAGTTATAAATAGGAAATATTTATAACGGTAAATAGAAGTTATAAATAGGAAATATTTGTAACGGTAAATAGAAGTTATAAATAGGAAATATTTGTAACGGTAAATAGAAGTTATAAATAGGAAATATTTGTAACGGTAAATAGAAGTTATAAATAGGAAATATTTGTAACGGTAAGTAAACGTTATAAAAAGGAAATAGTTGTAACGGAAAACGTAGTTTATCAAAAGGAGTTAATCAAACGTAGTTTATCAAAAGGAGTTAATCAAACGTAGTTTATCAAAAGGAGTTAATCAAACGTAGTTTATCAAAAAGGGGTTAATCGAACATAGAAATTAAGAAGTGGAGTTAAACAAAAATTAGAAACTGACTAGAGATTAGTAAGTTGAATAGTTTTCTGAGTATCGATCTGATGTTGGTTTCGGCCTTCGGGGTTTATACTTAGAGAATTTGTTCTCTTACTAGTTTACAGTTAGGGACTAATAGTTGTGGAATGGTAGTGATGCGTAAATGAGGATTGGAAATGTTTTCCAATGTTGAAAACATATATTTTCTAATTTTAGAAAATAAGGATATATATATATATATATATATATATATATGATTGATGATTGGATTGATAATTCCATTTGGAATTAAGATCGTTGTTTGTACACCGACATGTTTTCATTTGATAGTTAAATCACAGACTATCGAAGTTTTGACCATTTTACGTTGTAAATATGGAGAGACCGGTTGGATTATTATCCGAAGAACCACTCCGTATTGACATAAGCGTTGTGATCAAATACGATGAAGATAATTGAAGACGGTGTTATGCAAGGGCTGTCCTGTTTACAGAATAGTGCCTTCGGTTTCGTTCAATCCTAGAACGAACGTATATGGACGAATGTCTGACAGAATATTTCCAATGATCGAATGAGTTGGACTGTACAAATATATATGGTGGCCAACGGATTTATTCCCTTCGCATAATATCCAGAATCTATTTGTGTAGATCCAACTAATGATTAACGGATCTGATAATGTGGCATTCAAAGTAATCGTGCTATCAATGAAAGATAGATAAGCGTAGTTTCTAGCCTCACATCCGGTAAATGACAAAAATCGGGCAGACAACATGGCTAAGTCGGTCGCTCCGAAGTAGGGTGTATAATCACCTATCTAGAGAATATTCATTTGCTTCTTTAATCTATCAATGTTGTCCCATATATATATACGGGAACGGTTGCTGATCCCAACCGTTGGTGATGTACATTCGATACACTCAAGCGAAATGAGTGGTCGGTCATGTGTGGCTGAGTTGCAAGATGTTCTTGTTGAACTCCAGTGTATCGTTCCTAGAGTACACTGATCGGAAGGTGGTTCCATACCTTGTCATAGTTGGAAATCCATTACCCAATACGTGCTTGCGGTTTTGATTATATACTATATATGTAGAACGTGAGATGAAAGCGTTTCTGCTAGATGATTATTATAGTGTAGTTGATAGACATTATTATAATATCAAAAGGTTTTGATATAAAGATATTTTGGATTCTCATAAGGGAAAAACCCGTTCCGTTATACGGCGTGGTCTTATGAGATATCGTTGACTTGTTCGAACTGTTTAAAACTGTTTTACTCACACCAGTCCATGACTGACCCGGAGTTTATTTGTTTGTTTCCCTAAACTCTTGGGTGCCTAATTTGTACGGGCAGTCAAGTAGTCGGGATTTTACAGATACGCTTGGAGAGCTTGGAGCAGGAGGCTTCAGGATTCTATAGCTATTATTATTTCCGTTGTTGTTGTAAGTGTTGTACTCTGATAAGTGCTATTGTATACATATACTGTTTGTATTTCAAAAGTTATGTTATATTTTATTCGTTCCGCTGTGAGATTCGTGTTTGCTCTGATGATGATGTTCTTCTTCTTCTATTCTAATAGTTCTACCTTATCTATTCTCACCCTCTATCTTCTTTCTATTAGTTTCTTGAATTTCCAGTGCAATTTGGGGTCGGACTTGTGTTATTTAGTCAGCTCAAATTGGACCGGATTTTCGGGTCACTACAGTTGGTATCAGAGCTTAAGTTAAGTGAATTACCTTGGCTCTGTGGCGTAACTCAGTAAAGATGGGATTAGTAATATCCTAGACTGAGACTGAGTGTATATATACGAGTGAACGTATTTTGTTAATTGATATAAAAATTTGTTTTATATTGTGGAGCTTTATTGGTTGAGTGGCTTATGAATTCTGGTCGATGGTGGGGCACCACAATATCGATAGGGGTTTCTAAACACTCGAATACGATGAACCAACATGATATGTTTTGAAATTAACATAGTATAATTGGTTGTATTGGTTGTTATTATAATCGAATAAGATTATAAAACGTGAAATGGTTATAAATAACTAATCAGGATTCATATAAGTAAAGTATGTCAAATAAGATGAAGTAAATCTGAATTTAAATCAGGTTTGGAATTATAATAAGGAAATTTTAAGTTCCTGGGAGAGTTTGAAATTTGTTTTCAAATTTGAAAGAGAAATATAGTATTGAACTCACTTTCATCGCTGGGAAATAATTCTGATGATGATGTACACATCATCAGTGTGATTTTCGAGTTTCAAAGTGACGGATTACTACCAAAGATTTTGTTTTGAATTGTTTTGATAAAACAAGTGTTTTGAAATTCAAAGGTTTTGAATTGGTGTTATTATTTCAAAATTTGATTTGAAATGAACCCAAGGATTTAAAATTCTGGAATTTAAATTTAACTTAAAAAGTTAAATGGATTGAGATGATATAAGTAAAAATAAATAAAAATATGACTTGAATTAAGTTAAATAAGATCTGGATTTGATTATAGAATAATCTGGAATGGTATTGGAATTGGTGAGTTAAAATTTTGAAAATCAAGAATGGAACTCGAGTTAAGAATGAGATGTGATTTATGGATATAAACTGTTTGGAGTTGATTGGTATGGCATGGTATATGCAGAGTTGGTAACAAATGGAAGGAATATAATAACATGCCCGACAAAAAGGTACAAGTTTATGTTTCACATGGGTTTGAGATTTATGAGCCGAATTGGCAAGCCGCTTGGCTGTTTGATTTTTTTTTGAGTTGGGAAGGCCTAGAGAGGCGAGTTGTGGTTTTATTGATAGGGCTGTACAAAGGAGGTTATGGCGAAATTTTCCGAAAAGTTAAGATGTTAGGAAATTTTCAGAATTTTTGAAAATTTAGCTAAGTCGGAATGAATTAATATTTTAGTCGATATTAATTGGTTCAATTGAAACCGAAGATAAGAGGTAAACAGATATATTTTTACCCAGTAGATAGGGTCGTCCACTACCTTAGCAATTTCGAGGACGAAATTATTTTAAGTGGGGAAGAATGTAATGACCCGCATTTTTAGTAATATATAATTAATTTATTCAATTATATAATTGGTGATTTAGAGAAGTTAATGATCGTTTATTTAAATAATATTGAATATTTAACTAATAATTATAATATAATAATATATTATAATGTCGAAATAGTCAAAGATAGCTGAATTCACAATACAGTGTGAATTGGATTATATATAAGGTATAATTCAGTTTGGAATTGAATTAGAATGACGAATATATTTCATTAACGAAGTTAGAGCGTATAAATTATAATATAATTATAATTGAGCTCGAAATGGCGCGGCAGTTCGCTATTTGGCGATTTGAACTTCAACTGAATGTACAGAGTTCGTTTTAAATCGGATTTCTGTGAAACAAGAAACGCGTAGAGCTGATGGAGTATACCTTTCTAGTGGAAGAGAAAATCAGGATTTCGTCGTGTAGATTTTGAGATATGTCCAAATCAAATTTTAAAATAGTCGCTATATAATCGTTTATCGACCATAACGGTTTATTCGATATAACTAGAGATCGGGTTTGAATTTAGACAAGGTTCTTTTGAGGCGTAGTGATAATTTAATTTTTAGAATTTTATGGTAATTTTTAATTAATTAATAAAGCAACTTTTTATTTGGAGTGTTTTGCACCCTGTGACGATATTTTTGGGATTTCACAATATGAGTTCACCTACCGATATTATTATATTTTTGGAACCGTGACACGATGCTCGTCACAATGGTATTTTTATTTCTGTCATTGGCCGTTTGGATAAGAACAGAACTTCATATATAAGGGTCACCAAAATGCTAAAATAAAATATCTAAACCTTTTTCCCCTATAAATACCTATTCACTCTCTAACCTAATTCATTCATCCGCAGTCAACATACAATGAGCCGCCACAAATTTTCTATCTTCAGTAAACAGTTCCTCTTGGAAAATCAAGTTAAAATCAAATAAATTGTTATTAATCCGAAAACCTAGATGGTTGGGTTTATTTCAAAGAGAGCTTCAGTATGCCATTTTTCTTCTGGTTTGCGTGGGATTTTTGTACGCTGTTCCTCCACAGCGTGAGCTTAGGGCTCGACTTTTCCATCATTAGGGGGCATCGGAGTATGTTGGAATCTGAAGTGAAGTGGAGCGGGGATAGGAGGTGCAACCAGTAACGGTGGTCGCCACTATTGCGATAGCTTCTGTTGGTCGGTCTTTGGGTCAAAGCGTGGCTCACTGGTTGTTCATATTTAGAGCTCATAAGACAGCTACAGGGTACGAAAGGGCGGTCAGGAAAATTAAAGGGTGTAGCCGAGTCAATTGCGGTCAGTTGGCCAAGGTCCGGCGAACTCATGTCATCAAGGGAGGCACTAGCGGTAAGATGAACGGAAGTAGAAGGGAGGGGTGCGAGATGTGCCTTAGAAAGAGAAGAGACGTTGAGGACTGAGCTAACAGTTAAGGCAGTAGTTGATTTATGAATGGGAGAGGAAGAATGGATGGAAGATCGCCGGGAAGTGGCCATGAAAAGGAACTGGAGTCGGATGCGTTTGTTCAGACAGGAGGAAGGAATAGATACTAGTGAGAAGAGGGTTCAGATGTCGGACTCGTTTCTGTGTACAGAGAAAGAACTGGTAGTTTGTTTGAGGATGACTTGGTATGAAGATGGAAGCAGTTGTGATGAGGATGGCAGATGCGAGAGGTAAATAATTTCAGAATTTTCTTGTGTAGCAGATCGGGGATGGAAGTTTTGAAGTGGACGTTGGGCTTTGTTTTGAAATGATTAAGCCCATGCATTAAAGAAAAGGGGAAAAGCCCAGTTACAAAAAAACCATGGACTGACTTGTGGGAGACTGGATACTGTAGTGTGTAGCAGGTGGATAGCAAGGGTGTTGGGCTGAAATTTGATACGAATCAGACGCGACTACAACAGTTGGAACCATGATGGGGAGAACATTGTTGGGAACCGATGCGACTGAAAATTGAGCTATGGGAATTTTGTAGAAAATTATACGTCTGTTTCATTTTAAATGAAACAAACGCAAAATCGTCAACCGTGAACCAAAGTGAGTAAAACTCACTAACTCTCCTCAATTTATATTTTAATATAAATTGTACTTTATTTTTTTGACTGCTGTATATTGATTGTTAAACTGGACTGTTAAATAGATTTGATTGAAAAACATCGATATAATCATATATTATATCGTTAATCAAATATTGATTTTGTCCAGTAGAATATTTCATATTGAAATGAAATTGATGTATATTATACTGTGTAACATCTGTGAATGCAGGGAAACATGTTGGAGGAATCCGACTGGGTTCCTCAACAATTATTTTACTGTTTTCATATATTGTGATATATGTTGTGATTTAAAATCTGTTATTGATTATGGATGTTAGAACGATATTGATCATCGTTGTTCGATATTTTAAATATCATAAGAAACCCTGAGTTGTAAAAAGGAATATTTCAATGTATATTGAAATAAAGGAATTTTATAAAATCACAGGATTTTATAAAAGGATTTTATTTATAAAACGAACACGGTTTTATAAAAGAAAATTATTTATAAAACAAATAGAGTTTTAATAAAGGGAATATTTATTTAGAAAATAAAATAAATAGAATAAAGGGAATATTTATTTAGAAAATAAATAGAAGTTATAAATAGGAAATATTTATAACGGTAAATAGAAGTTATAAATAGGAAACATTTATAACGGTAAATAGAAGTTATAAATAGGAAATATTTGTAACGGTAAATAGAAGTTATAAATAGGAAATATTTGTAACGGTAAATAGAAGTTATAAATAGGAAATATTTGTAACGGTAAATAGAAGTTATAAATAGGAAATATTTGTAACGGTAAGTAAACGTTATAAAAAGGAAATAGTTGTAACGGAAAACGTAGTTTATCAAAAGGAGTTAATCAAACGTAGTTTATCAAAAGGAGTTAATCAAACGTAGTTTATCAAAAGGAGTTAATCAAACGTAGTTTATCAAAAAGGGGTTAATCGAACATAGAAATTAAGAAGTGGAGTTAAACAAAAATTAGAAACTGACTAGAGATTAGTAAGTTGAATAGTTTTCTGAGTATCGATCTGATGTTGGTTTCGGCCTTCGGGGTTTATACTTAGAGAATTTGTTCTCTTACTAGTTTACAGTTAGGGACTAATAGTTGTGGAATGGTAGTGATGCGTAAATGAGGATTGGAAATGTTTTCCAATGTTGAAAACATATATTTTCTAATTTTAGAAAATAAGGAAATATATATATATATATATATATGATTGATGATTGGATTGATAATTCCATTTGGAATTAAGATCGTTGTTTGTACACCGACATGTTTTCATTTGATAGTTAAATCACAGACTATCGAAGTTTTGACCATTTTACATTGTAAATATGGAGAGACCGGTTGGATTATTATCCGAAGAACCACTCCGTATTGACATAAGCGTTGTGATCAAATACGATGAAGATAATTGAAGACGGTGTTATGCAAGGGCTGTCCTGTTTACAGAATAGTGCCTTCGGTTTCGTTCAATCCTAGAACGAACGTATATGGACGAATGTCTGACAGAATATTTCCAATGATCGAATGAGTTGGACTGTACAAATATATATGGTGGCCAACGGATTTATTCCCTTCGCATAATATCCAGAATCTATTTGTGCAGATCCAACTAATGATTAACGGATCTGATAATGTGGCATTCAAAGTAATCGTGCTATCAATGAAAGATAGATAAGCGTAGTTTCTAGCCTCACATCCGGTAAATGACAAAAATCGGGCAGGCAACATGGCTAAGTCGGTCGCTCCGAAGTAGGGTGTATAATCACCTATCTAGAGAATATTCATTTGCTTCTTTAATCTATCAATGTTGTCCCATATATATATACAGAACGGTTGCTGATCCCAACCGTTGGTGATGTACATTCGATACACTCAAGCGAAATGAGTGGTCGGTCATGTGTGGCTGAGTTGCAAGATGTTCTTGTTGAACTCCAGTGTATCGTTCCTAGAGTACACTGATCGGAAGGTGGTTCCATACCTTGTCATAGTTGGAAATCCATTACCCAATACGTGCTTGCGGTTTTGATTATATACTATATATGTAGAACGTGAGATGAAATCGTTTCTGCTAGATCATTATTATAGTGTAGTTGATAGATATTATTATAATATCAAAAGGTTTTGATATAAAGATATTTTGGATTCTCATAAGGGAAAAACCCGTTCTGTTATACGGCGTGGTCTTATGAGATATCGTTGACTTGTTCGAACTGTTTAAAACTGTTTTACTCACACTAGTCCTTGACTGACCCGGAGTTTATTTGTTTGTTTCCCTAAACTCTTGGGTGCCTAATTTGTACGGGCAGTCAAGTAGTCGGGATTTTACAGATACTCTTGGAGAGCTTGGAGCAGGAGGCTTCAGGATTCTTTAGCTATTATTATTTCCGCTGTTGTTGTAAGTGTTGTACTCTGATAAGTGCTATTGTATACATATACTGTTTGTATTTCAAAAGTTATGTTATATTTTATTCGTTCCGCTGTGAGATTCGTGTTTGCTCTGATGATGATGTTCTTCTTCTTCTTCTTCTATTCTAATAGTTCTACCTTATCTATTCTCACCCTCTATCTTCTTTCTATTAGTTTCTTGAATTTCCAGTGCAATTTGGGGTCGGACTTGTGTTATTTAGTCAGCTCAAATTGGACCGGATTTTCGGGTCACTACACGTAGGCACCTAGTACCCCGCATATCCATCGATCTCCATGTACGTCTGGACGATCGCCAACTGTTTCCATCTTCTTGGGTGTACACCCCAATCAAGATCATCAGTAATCACCCAAACGACGTGAAGACCTCCGGTCTTCGACCATCGTCTTCATCTTCGACTTATCGTCGTATCAGTTATTCAGAATGGGATAAACCCGGTCTTCCCGAATAACTCGCGTATATTTTAAATAAGTGTTACACAAACACAACATACGCCTCATTCCAATTCATCAGTCACTAACCGCAAATTAACAAGAGAATAATTCCCCAAATATTAACCCCGAAGGCCGAAACCAACATCAGATTAATATCCAGAAAACCATTCTGCTTGGCTAACCGACAGTTAGTTTCTAAATTTCACATTCATAGGGAAAGGTTCCCATTAATTTTATCAAAGATAAACTCCTTGAATTTATTCTTTAACCTTCTTTTGAATTTCGATTCAACTAGTCGGGGTTAACGAACCTTACCGAAGTAATCATTTGTTTTAATTTCTCAACCTCAACCTATTTATCCCATGAAGTAAAACTGGTCCTGCTTCATATCTAACACCACGGTGTTATCGGTAAATTCAATTACCATTTCTCGTTCAAATCTAATTAAAGATTTAACTATCGCCTGGAGCAAAACTGGTGATACTCCATTCTCGATCATTTCAATCTAATTAAAGATTCATTAAAACTCCACTTAGTTTTAACCTTTGACTGGGTTAAAGAATCAGTGTCATTTAAAACACGGTTCACGGTAAACCCAAAATATCATTCCATTAATTATCGGGTTAAAGAACAAGTGTTATTTAAAAACACTGTTCACGGTAAACCCAAAAATCAATATCAATTCAATTCCAATTAAATATCATTTAATTGGTACACTTCATTAAATCTAAATAAAAAGGATTTAATCTTTTCTCAACTGGGTTCAAGAACAGTGTTAGTGAAGACACCATTCACGACAAACCCAAATCACATTTGATATTCAATACAAGGCTCTGAATAGAAAATATATCGGCTTATATTCAATATCAAATTCTACGATTAACAAATGTCGTATTGGAAATAACGATATAAATATATATCTTTCAAATTTCCATAACAACATCTGTATAATCACGAATTCCAACATCGAAATATTCCGAAGACAATTTCGATTCAAATCCACTCCAATGCAATCATTGGAAATTCTGGTTATTTTGAAAAAAACCTTTTCAAATTCAATTTATTTATAAATAAATAAATAGAATTATAATTCTAGTTCAAAACTAGTTCATTTCGATAAAAATCTATTTTTATCTTTTCAAATATGGGGTTTTTCATCCCAATCCTTTCTAAATCATTTCTTATGATTTTACACAAATTATTACTATTTTTAATAATTTTATCAAGGCCCGTACAGTCGATTTCCATCAATGGCCATCGAACTGCACTTACAACGACCTTTTCCAAATTTGATTTGGACATAATTCCAAATCCAACCGTTAGATTTCTAATTTCTAATATTCGTTAGAAAGCTCTTTTCGATACGAACCCAACGGTTCCGGTTTTAGGAGAATGTGACGGTCGGATCTCCCGTAATATCCGTTCGAACTCAATGGTCGAAATTCGCGAACTGCCGCGGCGCGGCGCGTTCTATTCAGGCCATTATATTATATATATAATATATATAATGTATACTTCGTCGATTTCAATTCAAAACGTGCTTTATAAATCGTTTTAAATTCATTTTCAAAACGGTTTCAACTTCATACGAATTCATTTCTATTCCATTTCTATTCAAATTCATTTATATTCAATTTCAATTCGAATTCATTTATATTCAATTTCAATTCGAATTCATTTATATTCAATTTCAATTCGAATTCATTTATATTCAGTTTCAATTCGAATTCATTTATATTCAATTTCAATTCGAATTCGTTTATATTCAATTTCAATTTGAATTTATTTATATTCAATTTCTTTTCAAAATATCAGATTTTGAAATCACTTTCGATATTCATTATAAAATGAATAAAATCGATATAAATATCGTTCACGTCAAAATGGCGTCAATCTAATCAATACGGCTTCATATATTCCTATTTTCAAATATTCTATTTCAAATATTTCTTTTTCAAATATTTCTAATTTAAAAATGGAATGAGGCCCAATCAATTACCATATAATGTTAATTATATGGATTTTCTACAACACATGTATATATCAACAACGATGAATAATCAACCATCATCCAAAGTGCATTCTACACTACATAAGCATCAAATATAAATATCCAACGCTTATAACAGCCTGTCAATCAATCGATCGACATACAACTAAACAATCGGGATTAGTGTACATCAAATATCATCCCAATACCCGTGTGGGGTTTCAAGCAATCCAACACAGATTTTTATTTGTGCAGTTGGGCGATGTGTAAAATTTATCGTCCCAATCAATGTCCTTCAAATAGGTGTACATAAACAAACCGTTCGGTTTGTAAATGAATATTTATTTATTCACATTCACGTTAAAAATTATATTTTTAACGATCAAACTATTTTATTCAACCTATGAATATTCTATTCGGTTCATTTATTAAATAAAATATTATCTTTATTTTTCTAACTTATTTTTAGAAAATTTCGGCGGTATAACGACACGATACTAGAAACGGGACAAGGCCTAGCCTTATCCCCGGTCTAGTGAAGGCCCACGCCATTCACACATCAATCAAATCAATTTCATTTCACCAAACAATTCAATTCAAACCAAATAATCTAACCAACTACACAACCAAACAATTAAACAAACAAGTCATCCATGGTCTGTGGATGACGGGTGTCGGGTGCTGCTAAGCACCGTCTGCATCCTAGTATATATATAACTAGAAAAAGAAATTGAAGAGTAAGAAGTTCTCACCAAAAGCTATCCAATCCCACGACTCTTCATTTATAGAAATCTTCGTCGTTCTCGCCTTTTTGTCATCTTCGTTGCCCGTATTCACTATATATATAAAAATCACATTTTTACTTCGCTATTCAATATATAAAAATCGAATTTTTACTTTGCTATTCAATATATAAAAATCGAATTTTTACTATGCTATTCAATATATAAAAATCGAATTTTTACTATGCTATTCAATATATAAAAATCGAATTTTTACTATGCTATTCAATATATAAAAATCGAATTTTTACTATGCTATTCAATATATAAAAATCGAATTTTTATCCCCACTTCGTCATAAAAATTAAATTTTTATTATTCTAAAAATATAAAAACCATATTTCTAATATTCTACATAAGTAAAAATCATATTTTTCCTTCTTTAAAAATCCCACCTTTCATGTTGTAAAAATTTCACCTCTCATATTATAAAAATTATATTTTCTATACTATATAAAAAATCAAATCTTTACTTTCCTAGTTTAAATCTAACCTATTCATAAATAAAAATCTGATCTTTCTACTGTTAATATATATATATATATATATATATATATATATATATATATATATATATATTTAAACTCACCTACTGCAATTTGAACAAATTTATAAATTAATCATTTAAAGGAGAAACTTACCTTTTTATTTTCAGAGGGGGCGGTGGAACTGTTGCACTGCGTCGGAGGACTTTGGGTTTTCAGGTGGGGATTCGAATGGAGAAGGGCTGGTCCCTTTGCGGCAGTCACTGGCGGAGGTGAGGGGCTCCAGCACGACGGCGCCGCCTTGGGGAGGGGCTGCGACAATAGGCGGCGGCGGATTAGGGTTTACGGGGGGGGGGGGGGGGGAAGCGGATTCGGGTGCGGTTGTTTTGGGGTTCGGGCTTGGGGTCTTCGAGTGGCTCAGGGAAGGAGGAGGGGTGAGACGCGAGAGAGAAGGGGGGGTGCGTGCGATCGACGGTGGCGAGGGAGGAGGGTGGGTGACGGGTTCCTGTTCGTAGGGGGTTTTTTTTCTTTTTTTTCTGATCTGAGAGAATAAGGAAAAAAGGGGGGGTATAGATTTATATATATTTTTATTTTTAATTCATTTTATTTTTCAAAAAGCAACTTTTTATTTTGACCTCGAAACCGAACCCACCGCCTGTCGTCCATAGCTAATTACTCCCATTCCGAACACAATGGGATATATATCGTAAGATGATTCGATCGTTTCGACCAGTTTTCGTCAAAATCAACATACAACTCTATATATTGATTTTGAACGCGTATTTCAATTTACTGGGGTCACATACGAACTCTAAAAATTCCCGAAAAATATTTTCTAGTTTCGTATTGACGATACGGTCCTAACAAAACTAGTTTCGTCGAATTCTGAGACCGTTTGAAAAATGGCCAATTTTCAGTCGATTAAAATCAACTGAAACTGGTCAAACGCGTTTTCCTTTGCCACGCTCACATATCGAGTCGAAAAATTACGAAATTTGGAACCTAGTAATAACTTTACATCACGGACCCAACAAAAGTGGTATCGTCGAAATCCGAGGTTGTTTGCAAAATTTCCATTTTTAAGGGCCTGAATTCCATAGCGACTATTCAGAATTTTCAACTGGACATATCTTTTGATTCCCGCTATGAAATTTCGATTTTTCGGATTCGTTGGAAAGATATTATCAAATAGATCCAATCATTTTTGGTTTCACTAAAATCCGGATTATTCTGCTCCCGGTATGTTCAATTGAAGTTTGAAATCGAATTATCGAACTACCGCGCCATTTTCAATTCCTTTTATAATTATAAATAATTATTTATATTCTAACGACGACGTACATAATATATACGTTCGAATTCTATTCAAAATAAATTTCTCGTCGATTTTATTTAAAATAATTCATTTTAAATAATCAAAATTCGCTTAAATTGCCAAAATAAAAAAATTTAAACTGGCCCAGATTTTCGGGTTGTCACAATCTCCCCCACTTAAAACTTTTCGTCCCCGAAAAGGAACAAAGTCGAAAGCGGTTTGATTAATCAACTCCACGTTCGATCTGGCTTCCATTCTCCAACTTTTCAGTTTCTGAGAATTT
This sequence comes from Allium sativum, assembly GCA_030737875.1. Taxonomy (NCBI): domain Eukaryota; kingdom Viridiplantae; phylum Streptophyta; class Magnoliopsida; order Asparagales; family Amaryllidaceae; genus Allium; species Allium sativum. The sequence goes on from JASFAX010000033.1 coordinate 13,929,452, forward strand.
TCAAATTCTCAAAAATTTGGCTAACGCCCTAAATTTTCGAAAAATTTCGCCATAACCTCCCCTGCACCGGGAGCCACGGGAAAATCCCGAAATTGCCATATAGGCCTTCTGATCTCAAAAAGAAAAAGAAAAAGCCAAGCGGCTAGCCAATAGGCTCATAAAATCATCATCACCCAAACAAAATAGGAAATTATGATAAACATGTACCTATTTGTCGGGCAAACAAATTTTATTCTCTGCTCTAGCCTCCTTGCTATGACCTGTTCAATGTAAGTACAAGTATATGCAAGAAAATACGACCAAATTTCAATATAATTCAATATTTGATTCAATTAGGCATAATGGTTCAAAATCATCAAACAAATAAACAAACAACACAAACATCAATCAATTAGTTGATTAGCTTTTCAAATTCATAACTTTGATACATAGTCAAAAATCAGATTTTTGATGCCAAATCACAACAATAAGCCCTATCTAATTTTGGTTCTCACACCAGTCAATAGGAAATATATAGATATTACACGTTCGTCACTCGAATATAAATTCTGATGATGATATATCAATCATCAGAATCACCCCCGGGCGACTAGAGTGTAATTCTATATCTATCCAGTATATTAAAACTTCAAATACACGTTTGCAAGGCGTATATGCAAAATCTTTATATACTGGACTGTCCTAATCAATATAAAATAAATATTCAAATACGTATACAACGGTTTAAATTTTCAAAACAAAAATTGGTTTTCAATTTTAAAAATATACTCTTCACACTCGTTCTAGGATACTACTGATCCCATCTCTAACGAGTCATTCCCATTGGATATTACTAACCCAATATCTGATGAATTCTTTCGTATGGTTCTAATGTGTCTTGTTCTCTGAGCTTTGTAAACCAAAGCTCTGATACCAACTGAAGCGACCCGTTTCTTCCCCGGTCTCCGAAGAGATGAGAAAGAACGAATTACTGTGAGGACAAGACAAATCAGAACACAAACAGAAGAACATTTCATTGTATATTACAACAATGCATCAGATTACCCGAATATACAGAGTTTAAACAAATAAATATTACACAGAAATATCAGAGATTACGATAAATTACATAGCAGCGGAAAATAATACAATACACAACTAGAAGGAGAAATACGGATACAAAGCTTTCCGGATATCGTCTGGAACTGGTGATACTCCATTCTCGATCATTTCAATCTAATTAAAGATTCATTAAAACTCCACTTAGTTTTAACCTTTGACTGGGTTAAAGAATCAGTGTCATTTAAAACACGGTTCACGGTAAACCCAAAATATCATTCCATTAATTATCGGGTTAAAGAACAAGTGTTATTTAAAAACACTGTTCACGATAAACCCAAAAATCAATATCAATTCAATTCCAATTAAATATCATTTAATTGGTACACTTCATTAAATCTAAATAAAAAGGATTTAATCTTTTCTCAACTGGGTTCAAGAACAGTGTTAGTGAAGACACCATTCACGACAAACCCAAATCACATTTGATATTCAATACAAGGCTCTGAATAGAAAATATATCGGCTTATATTCAATATCAAATTCTACGATTAACAAATGTCGTATTGGAAATAACGATATAAATATATATCTTTCAAATTTCCATAACAACATCTGTATAATCACGAATTCCAACATCGAAATATTCTGAAGACAATTTCGATTCAAATCCACTCCAATGCAATCATTGGAAATTCTGGTTATTTTGAAAAAAAACCTTTTCAAATTCAATTTATTTATAAATAAATAAATAGAATTATAATTCTAGTTCAAAACTAGTTCATTTCGATAAAAATCTATTTTTATCTTTTCAAATATGGGGTTTTTCATCCCAATCCTTTCTAAATCATTTCTTATGATTTTACACAAATTATTACTATTTTTAATAATTTTATCAAGGCCCGTACAGTCGATTTCCATCAATGGCCATCGAACTGCACTTACAGCGACCTTTTCCAAATTTGATTTGGACATAATTCCAAATCCAACCGTTAGATTTCTAATTTCTAATATTCATTAGAAAGCTCTTTTCGATACGAACCCAACGGTTCCGGTTTTAGGAGAATCTGACGGTCAGATCTCCCGTAATATCCGTTCGAACTCAATGGTCGAAATTCGCGAACTGCCGCGGCGCGGCGCGTTCTATTCAGGCCATTATATTATATATATAATATATACTTCGTCGATTTCAGTTCAAAACGTGGTTTATAAATCGTTTTAAATTCATTTTCAAAACGGTTTCAACTTCATATTCAATTTCAATTCGAATTCATTTCTATTCCATTTCTATTCAAATTCATTTATATTCAATTTCAATTCGAATTCATTTATATTCAATTTCAATTCGAATTCATTTATATTCAATTTCAATTCGAATTCATTTATATTCAGTTTCAATTCGAATTCATTTATATTCAGTTTCAATTCGAATTCATTTATATTCAATTTCAATTCGAATTCGTTTATATTCAATTTCAATTTGAATTTATTTATATTCAATTTCTTTTCAAAATATCAGATTTTGAAATCACTTTCGATATTCATTATAAAATGAATAAAATCGATATAAATATCGTTCACGTCAAAATGGCGTCAATCTAATCAATACGGCTTCATATATTCCTATTTTCAAATATTCTATTTCAAATATTTCTTTTTCAAATATTTCTAATTTAAAACTGGAATGAGGCCCAATCAATTACCATATAATGTTAATTATATGGATTTTCTACAACACATGTATATATCAACAACGATGAATAATCAACCATCATCCAAAGTGCATTCTACACTGCATAAGCATCAAATATAAATATCCAACGCTTATAACAGCCTGTCAATCAATCGATCGACATACAACTAAACAATCGGGATTAGTGTACATCAAATATCATCCCAATACCCGTGTGGGGTTTCAAGCAATCCAACACAGATTTTTATTTGTGCAGTTGGGCGATGTGTAAAATTTATCATCCCAATCAATGTCCTTCAAATAGGTGTACATAAACAAACCGTCCGGTTTGTAAATGAATATTTATTTATTCACATTCACGTTAAAAATTATATTTTTAACGATTAAACTATTTTATTCAACCTATGAATATTCTATTCGGTTCATTTATTAAATAAAATATTATCTTTATTTTTCTAACTTATTTTTAGAAAATTTCGGCGGCATAACGGCACGATACTAGAAACGGGACAAGGCCTAGCCTTATCCCTGGTCTAGTGAAGGCCCATGCCATTCACACATCAATCAAATCAATTTCATTTCACCAAACAATTCAATTCAAACCAAAAAATCTAACCAACTACACAACCAAACAATTAAACAAACAAGCCATCCATGGTCTGTGGATGACGGGTGTCGGGTGCTGCTAAGCACCGTCTGCATCCTAGTATATATATAACTAGAAAAAGAAATTGAAGAGTGAGAAGTTCTCACCAAAAGCTATCCAATCCCACGACTCTTCATTCATAGAAATCTTCGTCGTTCTCGCCTTTTTGTCATCTTCGTTGCCCGTATTCACTATATATATAAAAATCACATTTTTACTTCGCTATTCAATATATAAAAATCGAATTTTTACTTCGCTATTCAATATATAAAAATCGAATTTTTACTTCGCTATTCAATATATAAAAATCGAATTTTTACTTCGCTATTCAATATATAAAAATCGAATTTTTACTTTGCTATTCAATATATAAAAATCGAATTTTTACTATGCTATTCAATATATAAAAATCGAATTTTTACTATGCTATTCAATATATAAAAATCGAATTTTTACTATGCTATTCAATATATAAAAATCGAATTTTTATCCCCACTTCGTCATAAAAATTATATTTTTATTATTCTAAAAATATAAAAACCATATTTCTAATATTCTACATAAGTAAAAATCATATTTTTCCTTCTTTAAAAATCCCACCTTTCATGTTGTAAAAATTTCACCTCTCATATTATAAAAATTATATTTTCTATACTATATAAAAAATCAAATCTTTACTTTCCTAGTTTAAATCTAACCTATTCATAAATAAAAATCTAATCTTTCTACTGTTAATATATATATATATATATATATATATTTAAACTCACCTACTGCAATTTGAACAAATTTATAAATTAATCATTTAAAGGAGAAACTCACCTTTTTATTTTCAGAGGGGGCGGTGGAACTGTTGCACTGCGTCGGAGGACTTTGGGTTTTCAGGTGGGGATTCGAATGGAGAAGGGTTGGTCCCTTTGCGGCAGTCACCGGCGGAGGTGAGGGGCTCCAGCACGACGGCGCCGCCTTGGGGAGGGGCTGCGACAATAGGCGGCGGCGGATTAGGGTTTACGGGTGGGGAAGCGGATTCGGGTGCGGTTGTTTTGGGGTTCGGGCTTGGGGTCTTCGAGTGGCTCAGGGAAGGAGGAGGGGCGAGACGCGAGAGAGAAGGGCGGGTGCGTGCGATCGACGGTGGCGAGGGAGGAGGGTGGGCGACGGGTTCCTGTTCGTAGGGTTTTTTTTTTCTGATCTGAGAGAATAAGGGAAAACGGGGGGGGGGGTTATAGATTTATATATATTTTTATTTTTAATTCATTTTATTTTTCAAAAAGCAACTTTTTATTTTGACCTCGAAACCGAACCCACCGCCTGTCGTCCATAGCTAATTACTCCCATTCCGAACACAATGGGATATATATCGTAAGATGATTCGATCGTTTCGACCAGTTTTCGTCAAAATCAACATATAACTATATATATTGATTTTGAACGCGTATTTCAATTTACTGGGGTCACATACGAACTCTAAAAAATCCCGAAAAATATTTTCTAGCTTCGTATTGACGATACGGTCCTAACAAAACTAGTTTCGTCGAATTCTGAGACCGTTTGAAAAATGGCCAATTTCCAGTCGATTAAAATCAACTGAAACTGGTCAAACGCGTTTTCCTTTGCCACGCTCACATATCGAGTCAAAAAATTACGAAATTTGGAACCTAGTAATAACTTTACATCACGGACCCAACAAAAGTGGTTTCGTCGAAATCCGAGGTTGTTTGCAAAATTTCCATTTTTAAGGGCCTGAATTCCATAACGACTATTCAGAATTTTCAACTGGACATATCTTTTGATTCCCGCTATGAAATTTCGATTTTTCGGATTCATTGGAAAGATATTATCAAATAGATCCAATCATTTTCGGTTTCACTAAAATCCGGATTATTCTGCTCCCGGTATGTTCAATTGAAGTTTGAAATCGAATTATCGAACTACCGCGCCATTTTCAATTCCTTTTATAATTATAAATAATTATTTATATTCTAACGACGACGTACATAATATATACGTTCGAATTCTATTCAAAATAAATTTCTCGTCAATTTTATTTAAAATAATTCATTTTAAATAATCAAAATTCGCTAAAATTGCCAAAATAAAAATTTTTAAACTGGCCCAGATTTTCGGGTTGTTACAATTATAAAGAAATCAATACTTGAGGTTAAATTGATTATTGATATTGAAATATGATTTTAAATGTAAATGACCATGGTGTGAAAAATATAAACGTTTGGTTGTTAAAGTGACCGAGGTCGGATATTGTCATACTCTTTGCGAATACCGGAAACCACTTTAACAATTGTGCACGTGATGAAGAATTCAGAATGAAGTATGATGGTTTATCGAATGCGAATGAAATGAAGGAAGAGAACTATGATGGATAGTTTTGACTTTTTTGTCATAATTGAAATGACTAAAACATGGGCTATAATGTGACAAATTGAGGTAACATCTCTTATCGGACACACTTCTTCGATATCATATCTATTACTTTGTGATTTGATTGTGCGGCCGTTGATTATGGAAATGTTGTTCTAGGTGGGCAGTAGATACGGCTATGCGTTACCACTAGTCCAAGCGTGCGATTGGTAGAATCCTACCCTGGATATTGCTTCGTGTGCCTTATCATATTATCTTGATCAAGCACCCCATAAGATTTTGATTTAACGTTGTCATATCACGATGCATTCCTATCCATCAACAACTTACTAGTGCGTTATATGCAAATTGTATGACAATGGTATAAATGGTATAAGGGTAACAACGATAATCCCGCTTATGCTATTTTAATACTTTACTTTTAAATAGACACCGTTATAATAGCGTATTATATTACCTGTATCTAGTTCCACAGATCCTTAGAGGATGGAAATCCCAAACATCCTTTAAGTTACTAATGCATTTCATTGAACCGTTCACTTGAGTTGATTTAGTTTCATAAGAATTTTATACCTGATCTGAATATTTTGTCTTAGCATTATTGCTCGGGTCATATCGAGTATTGTAGTATTGAGATTTCACTTTTCGAAGCTGTAGACTTGTTGAAGACGTTATCTCTATCTATCAGCTCCATTTATCTCTTTTGTATTAGAAATCCTTTTATTTGGACTTCCTCTATATTAAATTTTGTAACTCTGGTATTATGTACAAATTTTGATAATTTATATTTAGTAGCTTCATGAACTACTATTGTATTTTACTTATTCCACTGCGAGATATTTTGTTTTATGCGTCTGTGGTTTTTTTATACTTAACCTCATAGCAATAATAATATGTTTTTATGACGATCTAAGTTGGTTTTTACTATTGACTCGAATCAGTAGATATAGCATGTTGTTACATGTGGTATCGAAGCTTTGGTTTAGAAAAGCTTAGCTTTTGGGTTAAAAACTCATTAGAGATAGTGTTGCAATATCCTAGAATGAGTTGAATCGGTCTTAGAATCATTCTTGAAAGGTATAAATAGTTTTAAATGGCATTTAAAAATATTTTTAGATATAAAAAATTGTTTTTAAATTTAGCATCTTTTCCTAGAGTTTCCTTCTTTTGGAATCCATCTTCCTTGATAGGCATCTCTTCGATTAGATATTCCTTTGCTAATATTGATCTTTACAATGAAGTTATGGAAATTTATGATTGATAGCTTTCAAAATCTTAATTATTCTCTAATTTATTATAATTAGGGTCTCCATCCTTGGTAGACACCGGTTGATTAGGTTCTTTTATGGGTTCAGCTTCTAGCTCATGCTCAAGCTTATCTTTAACCTAATAGAATAAATAATTGAAGAAATTTTAAGTATGATAATAATTTGAATTAATGTGAATGTGTTAATAACTAGGATAATAATAATTAGTTCATTCATGGTGAAATAAAATATTTTGAAATGTTATATCTGAACTTCGAAGATGCTATTTTTGGAAAATCTGTACAAATAGGATTTATAAGATGATTAATTGTAAATAAATGGGGTTTATTGAATTTAAAAACTTATATTAGATGAGTTTGAAATAATAGTGATTTCTTGATAAGCATAATATTAATTATGTTTCATAAACATGATATTTTTAAATTGTTAACATTAATAAGTATGAAGCATCAATTTGATTCAAGTGAAACTAGAATATTAATCTAAATTTGGAAATATGTTAATGAAATAATAAGTTTCGTATTATGTCAGTATAAAATTTGCTAAAAGAATAATGAATATGGAATTTATAATATCAATTGGACTTATAAAGAAAAATGGATTTTGTAAGTACAATTTAGAATAATATAATTTTGTGACATGTTGCAAGCTAATAAAACTTAATATTATTCATTAAATCTGAGTTTAGTCATTGATAAATAATGTTGAACTTAAAAAAAATTGAAATAAATATAACTTTTGATAATATTAAGGATAACAAGATCAATATTGATGTGAATTTGATTTAATGAAATAAAATTGAACATGAACTTGATTTGTATACTGATATAAATAAGAACTTAATTATTATTCTTAGTAGTAATTAAAACTTGAGAACTTAATTAAAATGGAAATATAGCCTAAACTTTATTATGGATTTAAGCATGAATGGTGTATTAAACAAATTTAACTTAAGTAAAGGATAATATATGCTAATATTACATATGTTTTGTAATATGTTTTGAAATGTGCTTTGAAATGTTATATGATTTACATCTGCAAATTTAATGTTGGTTATTTTCGATAAAGCACAGAAGTTAAAATTTAATAAATAAATCAGTATGGGAGTGATATAATTTTTCCCATTTGAAATTTATGAAAGATGAATGATATGAAATATATGCTCTTACTTGAATGAAAAGTTTCAAGTATTATACTTGGCGTTAAGATTGGACTATCAAATACATAAAGATTTTGGACATGCATCAAGCTAACATACATACAAAATCCTATATGCACTAGACAGATATAGAATCGCATTTCAGTCAATTGAAAACGATTCAAATGATGACCATGGCATCACCGGTATTTATTTTCTAGTTTTGGAAGTGAGATGGATATATAGTGCCAATTGAAACATAGGAAATTACATGGAATGATATTGAAATGTTTGGAATATATCTAAACCTTGATTTAGATATATTCCAATATATTAATCTAAGTAAGTTGAAAAATATGCATAACTTGATTTAAAATATATTAAATAACTTGATTACTTTTTCCTTGTCTCGTTCCTTTTCGTAGACGAAAAGTTTTAAGTAGGGAGATTGTTATGACCTGAAGTTTTGATTTTTTTTAAATGATAAATTAATTGAACTTCATGTTTTAAAAAAATTTAAATTTAATTTATTATTTAATTATATGAAATAAATGGATTGGATTCCTGTATTCAAACATGAGTATAGACAACTTGACAATGAGAATTAAGTAGTTGTTGATGCAAACTTTAGTTGTTGTGTCACAATATATATTAATACCTGAATGTAAGTTCATTGTTAAAATATAAATAATAAACTTGTAATATTCAGTAATGTAGTTGCTAAATCTATTGAAATTAAACTTTTCAGAAAAAGACAATTTTGACCAAAATTTGAATTCGAGGTTAAATTTCATAATTTTCTTTTTTATGAATCTATTCTCAATTCAGTATTGCTAGCACTTTTCTTTCATTAAAATTCGTTTCCGTTTGCTTTAGATATGAGTTTCCAATATAATAAAATGCGCAAAATGGATGGTGTTTATGTGATTATTATTATTATTATATTTTTTTCTAGATTCTTTAGAATATTCTTCCTTTAGGTTTTTGGAAAGTTTTGACACCTCACCAGTAACAATCCGGAAATCTACCGCTTGAATTTACGAATATTTGATAAATTTTAATATCAAAACGATGAGTTGTAACTAAAACAAAGCCCTTTTAAATATTAAATAGTGATAGTGAACTCATTTTCAAAACTATTTTACAAAAAATATTTAGTTTGATGTAAAATTGAAAATGTAACCGGAAGTCGTTCATCAAACTCTTGACCTTTCGTTGACTAAAACTTATCAGAAAGGTCAAAACACCCTGGTGCATGCTAAAACACATTATATATTATGTTATCATGGTTGTTGAACATGAATATATGTATTCATGCTAAGGAAAATGAATTTAATATAAGATGCTTCTTATGTAAGCTGAAAAAATGATAAGGACACATAACCATCTTAGGTGTCCATGAGTAGAAGCTTCTCGTGCCACCTAAGGAGGCATGTGTGTCACCATCCTAATATTTTCATGAATGATGATGGACAAGTGTCTAAGGTTTAAAAGACCAAAATAGCCTTGAGAAACATTATAAATAGCATGGTCATTTTGATAAAGGGAGACATTAAGAAAATCGTTCTACTTATTTCAGGCATATTTTACAAACCGTGTATCCAAACTGAGTGATTCTTTTTTCGTTGGAAAGATATTTCAATATGGGAGAACTTTTATTTAGATCACTTTTTAAGATTCTAGGTAGATGATTTTTTAAATTTACATGAAAGTGAAGTAATTTTCTGGCATATGTTTTATTTTCAGAAATACCTATTCTCGGTTTTCAAGCTATAACTTTCGACTCTTTAGCCTAAATCAATTGATTATTTTTCGTTGGAAAGCTTATTAAAAACCAAAAAACTTTTGTTTTAACCATTTTTCCTGAATTGAAGTGTAGCTTATGGAAAAATCAGTGAGAAGTAAATGGATTTATTTATTCTTTTTTTTCAAGCCAAAAATAATTGGTACACTTTCAAAGGCCATAACTTTTGATTTACTTGGCCAAATTGTCTCAACTTTTCTTCATTAGAAAGATATTTAATGATGAACAACTTTTATGTTTATCACTTTTGATAATTCAAAGAGTAGCTTAGGTGAAAACTAGTTTGGAAGTGAAGTGTTTTGGTTGGTTCTCCTTTTAAACATAGAACTCATCGTTCTACTTCCAAAATTATTTATTAAATATCTACAACTTTAAGTCTTCTCAAATTGGGTCTGGAGTCTCTTCATACCATTATTAACAGACCATTAAAATTAGATATGCTAATTCAATGTGAAATAGAGTCAAAATGTGTCTATGAGCTTTGCGATAATTCAAGGAGGACATTTACATGCTTTGAGTTAGTGGTAAGAACTATATTATGTTCTGCAAAGCTTTTGCATGAAGTTAATTATCAAGGAATATTGTGAGTATAATAATTATTTAAACGATTACTAATTTCTTATGCTTGTGTTTTGAATTAACATTGCATATGACTTTGTCATACATTATTGGTTGCGACCTTTGCTTGGCAAACAAACAGCATGTGCGATGAATGATGTAGGACATTTATCCTTAGTACGATTGAAACTTTCTATAGCATTTTCTAAAATGCTATCTTTTTACTTTGAAAGATTTAACGGGTATACATGGCATTTAACTTAACTATTTCCCTTTAATCTTCGAAGATCTTTCCAAAAATATATTAGAGAGACATAAAGGATGTTTGAGATTGTTTGTGAAGGAGCTTTTGCATAAAGAAGTTGATTACTATTTAAAATAGATGATGTTTATCTTTTGAAAGGAAGTTTTATAAGAGGTATATTGAAGTCTTTCAAATGAGTACTTACAAAGCATTTTACCCCTACGTGATATAAAGAGTATTTTGGAAATCAATATTGATTTTAAATGTTTTGTGTAAAGAAGAACTACGTTGGCTTGATCCTATATATAATTGCTTACCCAATTAGATAGAGGTATGTAGGCAGTCACAAGTGGTAGTGATGCAGCTGCTATAATAATAAAATATATTTTTGTTTAATATTTGATATTTCATCTTGTGCTGGTGTATCTTTCATGTTTATCATTTAAGCCATACTATCGTATTTATTGAGTGTGCAAGAATGAATACCAATTTCCATCTCGTCAGAGTTGCATAATGGTAGAATATGGTATTTGTATTTAATTTGTGTTCAAGCATACCTTGTGAATTAGATAAAAAACTCTCATAAGTGGTATTTATTTAAATTCTATCCAATGCATTTAGTGATGTTGTGTATTTATTCAAATAAAATGGTAGTTGTCATTGTTTGTTTTGGATAGACGAGTTCTTAATAATTTTGACTGGTCTTAAAATTCCTACTCGTTACATCACCCCTCATAAATTTTAACGTGTGAATTTTAAGAGGCTTGGTAAATTATAATACGTGTTTTATTTCTCAACACTTCTCATTTGTAACGATCCGTATTTTTAGTTAGTTTAAAATATGAATTTTAAATTGATTTTTAGTGGATTTTAAATGGTCATATATTGAATTTGGATCTGAATACAATTGAAAATGAATTCAAATTTTATTTCGTATTTTACTGAGGTTAAAATAAGGTTAGTGAACTTTTGAAATTGATATTAAAGTAAATATATTAAAATTTGAGAATTTAATATTATTTTAAAAGCCTAAAATAGAAATTTTGCAAATGATCTCGAAATTCGATGAAACCTATTTCATCAGATCCAGAACGTTAAAATATGGTAAGCTTTCAAATTTCGTATCAATTGTTATAAGTATGTGAGCGTGCGTGATATAAACGCATGTTGAAAGATCGATTGAAATTTAATTAGCCCAGAAATAGGCAATTTAGTCTCAGAATTTGAGAATACCATTTTCATTGGATCTATATCTATAAAATATAATAGGATTTCAAATTTCATATCAATCGGACTTACAGTTTGATCGCACAAGTTGAAAATGTGTACAGATCGTTTGATTTAATCAAAAGAAAACAACTTATCACCCAACTTCCGACACCTCCCCTTCTTTTGGCAACTCACACCCTCTCCCCTACACTTGTCAACTTCTTCCATGTTGCCTCCACCTTAAGCAACTTAAGTACACGTGCATAAGAGAAAAATCAGTTCATTCTCTTTTCATTTTTAATTTTCATTTTGTTTTTCCTTTCTACTTTTACTCCAAAGCTCCACCTCTCTCCTCCTCACCAACCACCGCCCTCACCATCACCACCAGCCCTCCCTACTGCTAGTGCACCACCCAACAGCCCCTCCTTTTTTTACCGTGGCCCCCTTATGGCCAAACACTTCTCTTTCCCACTTTAAAAGTCCAAAGCTCCCCCTTTACCTTGTTTTTTAACTATACAAGACATTTGCACCCCCTACCACCACATCCTCCTCCCCCAGACCCACACCAACTCCATAGCAGCCCCTACCAATGCCTCCTAGCCCCCATGTGGTCCCCACCTCTTAAAGATCCCATCTTTGCTGTAAAATTCACATTTTTATGTCTTAAACCACCTTAAAACCTTAGATCCAAGCCAAACAAACCCTACTTGAGCCACTACCACCCCTACACCTTCCTCATTTGTCATGTGGCATCCTCCAATAGCCCCTTCCCTTAGCCATGGGTCCCACACCCCATAACCGAGCCAAAAATTCTTAAAGATCCCACCTTTCTGCTCTTAAGTGCAAAGATATATATATATATATACACACACACACACACACACACACACTTATATATCTTGAGTTAATAGCGATGTTGAGTTGAAAAAGATGTTGATTTGATTGTTAAGTGCCATTAAAGGTTGTCGTGAAGTTAAAAAAGTCATACACTTAAAATTTGGCAGAGTGGATAAGCAATGATGAGCACACTTTACTCACGTTTGGATTAACTATTATAATTAGTGTAGTTAATTATGCTATGTTTAATAATTGCTAATATACTAAGTAATTTTGAGTTTAATGGTGTTAATGCAAGTTAGAAAAGTTAATTACTTAGCAGTTTAGTAATTAAAGTCAATATCGTAATGGTTATTAAGTTAAACCGTAAATAAATGATCGGTTAGTATGGTTGAGATCATGATTGTTATGTTATAGATGAATAGTCTCATTAATTAATATTAACATGATATTGGTCAATATTGATGTGACATTGGTTGACAACTTGATGTGATGTGTGTTGATATTAATTTGGCAAGACTGGATTTGCTAATAATAGCAAATAAATTACTAACGATGGATAATAATTTAGTTAAAGTGAATTGAAATAGTAATTAAGGGTTAATGACCTTAATGCTTATGTTAATGATGTCACTATGTGATAATTGGATGTTGATGACTATTAATAATTGTTAATGATGTGTTAAACCCATATTGATTGGATTATATGATAATTGATTGGATCTTATTCCCCATGGATGTTAATGGACATTATGCATGATTTCGCCACAGATTACCCTATAAGTCACTTCCAGATCTGAAGCTAGACCTAGAAATATTTCCCATGCGAAGCTTCGTTTTGCGCTAGAGCTTTTTCTCCTTCGTTTAACTTACTTGTCACTTCCAGATCTAAGCTCCTTCAAGAAATCTGATCTGAGCACTGTTTACCTGTACTATCTTCATCCTGATCCTCACTAACCTCTGCTCCTGCTTATCACCTCTAACAACCTCCCTAATGCAGTCAGTGGAATCTTCAGGCAACTACAAGCCTTGGGCTTGTTATTCAACTGGTTGGCATCGCTGTTGTCGGGAGCTTGGCATCAACATGGAATCTCATCGTTAACAGCAACTCCATCTACTTTGTTTAGTTTTCGTGCCTCGATTATTTTGTGATGGGACTCCTCGACCTGTTTAGGTCTTCAATGTTTACCTTGGTTTATCTAGTAGGTAGTTCGAAGTTGGTTGGATCTGTATAATTTGGTTATAATATTTAGTTTAGGTATTTGGATTTTTTCTACTTGGTACTATGGCGCTCAGTTTATTCATGTATGGCTCTGTCTGCATTGGACTTGTACTGTTTGGTGATTACAAGGATGGGCTTCTACTATGAACTAGGCTAAATATGAGATGCATTTTCACTAGCCCTAGCTTGGTTCATAAGTGAATTATCTGCCTGCTTGAGTTTTTACTTCACGGTCATGTTCAGTTGCTTTTCGGTATGTAATTGTTGGTGTATTTGGGAAGTACAGAGAGTAGCAGTCTTCATGTATTCGTCTAGGTTAGCTTAACCTCCTTCATTCTCTAGACATTTTATGTGCTGACCATCTCATGGGACTTCAGGTCACCCGAAGCCACCTTGCTTCATTCTTATCTGGAGTGGAGCACATGTTATTTTGTAGGAGCTATGCTGTCTTGTCTATTTTATGTGCTACTGCAGACTCTTTGGAAGCTGTGCATTTTGTGTGGCTCGAGAAGCATGGGTATCCTACCACTGTTTTCAAACAAGTGATGTTGTTGTTTATAGTGCTTAACAATGAAATTTTAATCATGTACTTTACTGTTAACGCAATATGTAAATGCTCCCTGCGTGGAGTCTTATAGTAGTCTAGTTAACTAGCCAGCTCCTGCACTGTAATCTAGGAAAGATACCATGGACGGTCCATGTTAAATGCCGTAGACGGTGGACGATCCACCTCAAAAACCGATTAGCTGACTACTAACTACAGTCACCTGTATTATATTGTAATTTTATTACTAGTCATAATAAAAGAGTGTTACGGAACACTATAAAAACCGGTCGGCTATGCCAAAATTAATAATAAGAGAAAATTAAAAGTTCGAATTTTTAACCCAAAATGATTCGCAAAAGATAGTTTAAGGAATTATGAATAGTTTTTGTAAAGGAGAAAAATTTATTTGAACAAGTTTTCAAGAAATTAAGGCATGTTTTAAATTTAAATTTAAAAGTGAATAGTAATTTTAAAAAGTGATGTTCGGTTTGGATATCTAGAACGTGTTTTAACTAAATTTTATTATCCAAAATATCTTATTTATTTTTATTATAGGTTTCAGGAAAATCTAGGTTTCAAAAGATGAAGTTTGAAAAATAATATTTGATTTAAATAATATTATAATATTTAAATAATTTAATATTTGAATTTAAAGTTAAATATAGGAAATATAGTTTCCAAAGGTTATTATATATGTTTTATATAATTAATAAATTATGTTAAAAGCAATTCGATTCAATTTTAAATATAAGTCGAAGTTTGGTCTGAATAGGGCCAGTCGTGCAGTAGTAGTTTGCGAATTTTGACCGTTGACTTCGAATTGACGTACCGGGAGATCCGACCGTCGAATTTTCCCAAAGCAAAAAATATATAGTTGAAAAGAGCTTTACAACACAAATGAAAGTTTTACAATCCAACGGTTAGATCTTGAAATAAGTCCAAATCAAATTTGAATAAAAACAGCGCCAATGCAGTTTATGACCCCGAAATTGGATTTTGCTGAAGTAATCTTGTTTTAAATTATTAAAAATAGAGATAAATTAGGATAAATCTTAACAAATGGTTTTAAAGGGATCTGGATTGAATATACAAAGTTTTGAAAGGGTAAAGAGCTGTTTTTATGGAAATGGGTTGTTTAAGCAACACTATTTGCAACGGTTTGTGGAACGGGTTAATGTGAAAAGGTTTTAATAAAACCAATGGTATCCAAAGGTTTTGCAAACATATCTAAGGGATTAAAATGAGAATTTTAAAGTTGTTTAGGATTTTAAAGAGTATGAAACCAAGTTCAATTTTTCCAATTAATGAATTAAATTGGAATTGAATGGGAATCGATTTGGTTATGATTGAGATGAGTCTTTGCGGATGAAGACCTTTACTATTTAAGGAATTAAAAAGGCTTTGTTGTTATTCCTCTTATGGTATAAGTCCGATATGTGAATTCATATTGATTATGAGTTAATATGATTTCCGTGAAGATTTCATTTAGAATGAAAGTATGATTTTGGGTTTATCGTGAACGATGTCTTAAATACCATTTGTTCTGTAACGCATTTAAAGGAAAGATGATTTTCCAAGTTAAGTTGAAGTGTAATCATAATTTAATTTGACTATAAAGATTTAACAAAGAGTTTCCCCTAGCAAACGATAATGGGAACAAAGTTTAAGTATCGCTCAAAAGAAGATAAACATGTTTTTGCGTAAAGATAAGATTGGATCTTAAAGAAGAATTTGGGATAGAAAGATGTTGGAACTTAATTGTTTTATCGTTGAGTTGGGTAATCTTCTGGGTGTTTGATCTGATGTTGGTTTAGGCTTTCGGGGTTATACACTTGATAGATTATTCTCTTGGCATTATGCAATCGAGAACTAATTATGGTCAATGAATGGTTTTCCCGAACGATAAGATTAATAAACATAATTATGATTTTGGGATAAAGATATGATCAAGGAAAGATAAAGTAATTTATCCTAATCAATGATCAATGAATAAGTTGGGTTTGGGTAAATATTGTTTTTCTGTAAAAACAAATGAAATCTTTAATCAGATTTGGATTGTAAGAATGGGATTAATAAGGGTAATTAAACTTACCAAAATACGAGGGCAATTAGATATGGTGTATTGCCAGTTTTTCTCCATGGGATGAATAGGATGGGTTTGAGATAATGATTAGAGAAATTACCTTTTTAGTGAGGTTTAATAATCCCGACAAAGCGTAGAAACCTTAGTTTGAGTTAATTTTATGAAACAAGATTTTATAATCATTTGAAATGATTTCCAAGGAAAGATTTAAACAAGAGCTTTAAACTGTGTAAATCTTTGATAAAATTTAAATGACTATACTAATATAAAGAATGATTTGAGTAAAAGAATATTCCAAACTGGAATGAGACTTGGGATATTTTGGTATATCTATATTGTTTTTTAATGATGCTCTAGTTATACGGAAAGACCGGGTTTCAAACCATTGTCAATAACTATACAACGTGATAAGAGAAATAGAAATGGCGATGACTATAATTGAAGACCGGAGATCTTTACATCGGATGGATTGCACGTCAATGTCATGGGTTGATCCCCCATTACGAGGTTATATTATGACAATGATCTGATCATATTTCAAGAGATTTGGATTGAAAGGTCTTTCGCACCCATGAGCAGTCGTGGAATAAAGTTCCTTCCGTTTCGTCCACAATCTAGAATGAACCTGTAAATGGATGTATGTCTAACATCGTATTTTACGGCATAATAAATTGGTTCCTATTGATGATATATCAGTTGATGGCGGATGATTTATTATCTTAGCTTAACAACCTCATTTGAGACATATGTGCTCAGTGGGTTATATATTAATAGGCACTAATTATATGTTTTGATTTGACAATGTGGCTTGCTAAGTGCTGATGGTTGATAGATCAAAGCTTTTGTTGAAAAGTAGAGCTTTGTGGAACGTGACTTCGGATCCTTACAGCTTTGGAATGACCGAAAAAAGATGTGTATGACAAAGTTATGATTATAACATTTCTTTTAGATAGAAAGTGATGTTATGGTATAAAGCCCTGGAAATTTACTTATGTGGATGACAGATCGAGACCCTCGAATAATGATCAGTCACAATTGGGAAAGTTATCTTCAGGAGTAACTCGGACTCCACCCAGTTAAGGGGTGGAGCGGTTTTGTGAGCATGGGGGAAGTTAGCTCCCAGGGACATCTCTCTAGAGGTGTGCGCACCCGTGGAAAAGGGAAGATCCTTTGCTAGGTCATTGTTAGAATTCAATCTCTAATACGAGCCTTTACAGTTTAGTTGTAATCTACTTATGTAGACGTAATGTATGGGTATCTACGTCTGCTAGGATTGATGACTTTATTTTGAAAAGGTTTTCAAAGATAGATATTAATGATAATATCAAATGTTTCTCACGTATCAAGCATATTTGGTTATCACAAGGTAAAACTTGCTCCTAATAGTGTGTATTTGCATTGTGTGATGGGATGCAGGTCTTATGGCAGCTTCATTTCCCAAAAAGCATGCATGAAGTTTTGAAACTCCTTTTGATGATTATATGAGATATGAATGGTTTGTTATCTAGTTCTCTAGTTGGTTAATTCAAGCCTTACTCGAGTGTTTGACACTCGGGTCAGATCCGAGCATATTTCAGGTTTAGACAGGACTCAAGAAGTTCCTAGATGATTCCAGAGGAGCCGGTGATCTTTGTTATAAGGCAGGGCATTTTCCATAATCCATACTTGGATGTCTTGGTTGTATTATGTGAGGGTAGTGTTCATAACTATCCATGGTATGTTTACCCTGAATATTTAAATGTTTTCCATTGTAAAGTTTCCACTGTAAAGTTATATTGACTATTATATTTGTTCTATTCCGCCGTGAGATTCTATGAACTTTGATTTTAAACTTAAGTTTTAAATTTTATAAGTTAATATTTATAGCTATGTACTTTTATACTTTTTTATAGTTTTAAACTTTATAATTTTATAAATATCTTTATATAATTTATATTTATGATTTCTTATGGTTTTCTACTTTATAATACTTATTTATATCACTATGTTTTAATTCAAGAATTTCCAGAATTATACATATATATATTAAAACAGTTGAAAAATATTCAAATTTCAAATTTTCAAACACTTATGTCGACATACATATGTGGGGATGTCGACATACAACTATAATATTTTCAGTTTTAAAAGGAAATATCTTGTCACCATTTGTAATGCTCCAAAAGCATTGCAACCTTTCAAATCTTATAAATAGGCCCTTGTCTCTTGTTCTATTCCGCTGTGTTTTCTCTGATAAACCCCGATGGATTGAGTTTGTGAGATTTGGTTTTGCGCTATATGAACACCGAGGATGTGTTAAATATTTACTATTGAAGATTGGAACTTCGGTTTGTTATAGGACATCACGTGGATGCTTACTTTTTGGACTGGACTTGTACAGTTTATAGTAGGATCAAAGAGCGAGGGTCTACGGGCCGTCACAAGTGGTATCAGAGCTTTGGTTTAATGATAAACCTTGGGCCTGTGGAGTAAAGACTCATCAAAGATAGGATCACTAGTATCCTAGTTCGTGTAACTCATTAGAGAGGGTTAGTAATGCCCTAGAATGAGTTGAGAGTATCATTATGAGAGACTTATTTGTTATTTTCATATTCAAATGATTTCGGGTTTCGAAAATGTATTTTGAGTATATAAAAGTTATATGTTTTGATAACATGAAAGACATGTTTGAGAAGTTAATTAACCAATTGATTGTTGGATGTGATGTGTGATAATTAGTCTAACTAGTTAAGAAAAGTATAAGTTTACTCAAGAAAGAGAAAATAATTGGTCAAGTTATGAATATAGAACTTGAATTTTAACTAAAAATCAACCTGTTTCTAGGCAAGAAAAATATATTCAAATATGATTGGGCCAAACTAAAAGTGAACTAATTAAGAAATAATTAGTAAATCGAATGTTAATGTTGAATTGATTTGGAAATTTGTTGGACTTGGACATATATATATATATATATATATATATATATATATATATATTAAACAGGTTATTGAATGGAATCTAATGTGGGGAATAAAATTGAATGCTCATCCAAAAGGTACATGTTTACGTATTAATAGGGTTTGATGAATTTATGAGCCTAGTTGGCAAGCCGCTTGACTTTTCGATTTTCTTTTTGATTGGTGAGTGCCTATAGAGGTGATTTGAGGTTGTACCGATTGAGCCATGCAAAGGACGTCATGGCGAAATTTTTCAAAAATTTAAGGTGTTAGAGAAGTTCGATAATTAGGAAATTTTTAGGAAACTAAAAGGCTGATAAACTTAAGTTAAGTTGTAAACCAGTTGGGTTAAGGTAAGAAATCGGACTTCTCGATGATTTTGGACAGTCGATAAGTTCTGAAATATGCCTAAGTTGCAGATGAAATATTTGGGTAGGATAAAGAAGGAAAGACTGTAGGAATAACTACGTAAGTTTATATGGATCGTTTCTCAAATTAAGTTTATTCGAGTGCATAACTTAAAAGTGTGTTTACACCGATCCAGCAAAGGATTTATCACTCGATGTTTGAAGATGAACCTGGATGAGGGTTTATGGTTAGTTCCTTGAGTATTCTATCATAGTTGTGAGCTATGTAAGGAAGGATAGAGTTTGTTGATCAAAGGCCTGATTAGTGTCCGTACTAAGGGATCGGGGGATCAATACATGTTCGGAGATAAGTTGTGTATTCGAATGAGAATCGAAATAGATATTCCCCATTGATGATATATAAATAACATTGAAGTTAAGTTTTGGCCTTGTTGGTTAAGTAAGTGACCTTCAGTTATATATTCAATTCCGAGGACGAGATCTTTTTAAGTGGAGGAGATTGTAATGACCCATATTTTTAGTCAATTTAAAATATGAATTTTAAATTAATTTTTAGTGGATTTTAAATGGTCAAATATCGAACCTGGACATGAAAACAATTGAAAATGAATTCTAATTTATTCCATATTTTACTGAAGTTAAAATATGGTTAGTGAATTTTTAAAATTGATTAAAACGTAAATATATTAAAATTTGATAATTTAATATTATTTTAATAGAATCGACATTTTGCAAATGATCTGGGAATTCAACGAAACTAGTTTCAATGGATCCAGAACATTAAAATATGGTATGGTTTCAAATTTCGTATCAATCGGAATCAGTATGTGAGTGTGCGTGATATAAATGCGTGTCGAAAGATTGGTCGAAATTTAATAATAGCCCAGAAATAGGCCATTTTGTAAACAATCTCAGAATTCAAGGAGACCAACTTCACTGATCTATAGCTGTGAAATATAGTGGGATTTCAAATTTTGTATCAATCAGACTTATGGTTTGATCGTACGAATTGAAAACGTGTAGAGATCGTTTAATTAAATCAAAAGAAAACAACTTATTATACAACTTCCCACACCTGCCCTTCTTTGACAACTCAAATCCTCTTCTCTTCACTTGTTAACTTCTTCCATGTTTCCTCCCCCTTAAGCAACTTAAGCAGATGAGCATAAGATTCATTCTCTTTTCATTTTTCTTTTTCATTTCGTTTTTTCTTTCTTCTTCTTCTTCTTCTCCAAAGCTCCACCTCCCTCCTCCTCAGCAACCACCGTGCCTACGATCACCACCAGCCCTCCCTATAGCCAACACACCACCCAACGCCCCTTCCTCCTTGCCATGAGCCCCCATGGCCAAACACCCTTCTTTCCCTCTTTAAAAGTCCAAAACTCCCCCTTTACCCCATTTTTCGAATACCCATGACATTTGCATCCCCTACCACCACCACCTGCTCCCCAAACCCCACACTAGTCCCATAGCAGCCCCTACCAACGGTTCCTAACCTCCATGTGGGCCCTACCTACTAAAGATCTCACCTTTGCTTCAAAAATCACATTTTTATGCCTTAAACCACGTTAAAACCTTAGATCTAAGCCAACCGGACCCTATTTGAGCCACCACCACCTCTACACTCACCTCCTCTGCCACATGGCAGAAAAGCCCCTCCCCTTAACCGTGGGTCCCACACCCTACAAACGATCCTAAAACCCTCAAAGATCCCACACCCTATAAACGAGTTACTAGTGATGTTGAGTTGAAAATGTGTTGACTTGGTTGTTAAGTGGAGTTCAAGGTTATAGTGAAGTTAGAAGAGTCCAACACTTAAAGTTTAGCAGAGTGGATAAGCAATAGTGAGCACACTTTGCTTACATTTGGATTAACTATTATAATTAGTGTAGCTAATTATGCTATAATTAGTAATTGCTAATATGTTGAGTAATTTTAGGTTTAATGATGTTAATGGAAGTTAGAAAAGTTAATTACTTAGCAGTTTAGTAATTAAAGTAAATATCGTAATGGCTATGAAGTTAAACCATTAATAAGTGATCGGTTAGTTTG
The DNA here is from genome assembly GCA_030737875.1 of Allium sativum. NCBI lineage: Eukaryota > Viridiplantae > Streptophyta > Magnoliopsida > Asparagales > Amaryllidaceae > Allium > Allium sativum. The sequence continues at coordinate 13,951,474 of JASFAX010000033.1, forward strand.
GTTGATAACGTGATTTTTATGTTAGTGACATTAATTAATATTGACGTGACAATGGTCGATATTGATGTGACATTGGTTGACAACTTGATGTGATGTGTGTTGATATTAATTTGACATGATTGGATTTGCTAATAATAGCAAATAAATTATTAAAAATGGTTAATAATTTAGTTAAAGTGATTTGAAATAGTAATTAAGTGTTAATGACCTTAACGCTTATGTTAATGATGCCATTATCTGACAATTGGATGTTGATGACTATTAATAATTGTTAATGGATGCTAATGATGTGTTAAACCCATTTAAGTTAGATTATATGGTGATTGATTGGATCTTATTCCCAATAGGAATTTAATTAAACATTTTATTAATTAAATAATAAGAGAAAAATAATAGTTTGAATTTTTATTTTTTAATCCAAAATGATTTGGAAAGATAGTTTAAGTAATTACGAATAGTTTACGTAAAGAAGCAAAATTTATTTGAACAAGTTTTCAAGAAATTAAGGCATGTTTTAAATTTGAATTTGAAAGTGAATAGTAACTTTAAATAGTGAAGTTCGGTTTGGATATCTAGAACGTGTTTTAACTAGATTTTATTATCCAAACTATCTTACTTGTTTATATTGGATTTCAGGAAAATTTGGATTTCAAAAGATGAAGTTTGAAAAATAATATTATTTTAATGATTTAAATAATATTATAATATTTAAATAATGGAATATTTGAATTCAAAGTTAAATATTGGAAATATAGTTTGCAAAAGTTATAATATATGTTTTATATAATTATAAATTATTTTGAAAGCAATTTGATTCTATTTTAAATATAATTCAAAGTTTAGTCTGAATAGGACTAGTTGCGCAGCGGTAGCTCGCGACTTTCGACCGTTGACTTCAAATTGGCGTAATGGGAGATCCGACCATCGGATTTTCCCGAAACAAAACATTTGGTTCAAAATGAAAAGAGTTTTCCAATGCAAATGAATGTTTTATAATCTAATGGTTAGATCTTGAAATAAGTCCAAATCAAATTTGAATAAAAACAACGCTAGTGTAGTTTAGGACCCCGAAATTGGATTTTATTGAAATGAGCTATTTTTAAATTATTAAAAATAGTGATAAATTATGACAAATCATAATAAATGGTTTGAAAGGATTTGAATTGAATATACCGAGTTTTGAAAAGGTAAAGTGCTATTTTTATGGAAATGAGTTGTTTAAGCAACGCTATTTGCAACGATTTGTGGAACGGATTGAAGTGAAAAGGTTTTAGTAAAACCAATGGTATCCAAAAGTTTTGCAAATATCTAACAGATTAAAATGATAATTTTAAGATGTATGGGATTTGAAAAGATGAAACCAAGCATAGGTTTTCCAATTAATGAATCTAAATTGGAATTGAATGGGAATCGATTTGGTTATGATCGAGATGAGTCCCTATGGACGAAGACCTTTACTATTTAAAGAATTTAAAAGGCTTTGTCATTACTCCGCTTATAGTATTAGTTTGATATGAGAATTCATATCGATTATGAGCTAATATGATTTCCATGAAGATTTCATTTAGAGTGATAGATTATTCTCTTGGCATTGTGCAATTGAGAACAAATTCTGGTTAATGAATGGTTTTCCCTAACGATAAGATTAGGAAATCATAATTATGATTTTGGGCAAAAGATATGATCAAGGAAAGATAAAGTAATTTACTGTAATCAATGATTAATGAGTGAGTTTGGTTTGGGTATTTTTCCAGTAAAGATAAATAAAATCTTTAATCAGATTTGAATTGTAAGAATGAGATTAATAAGGGTAATTAAACTTACCAAAATACGAGGTCAATTAGATATGGATTATTTCCAATTTTTCTCCATGGGATGAATAGGATAGGGATGGGATAATGATTTGAGAAATTACCTTTTTATGAGGTTTGATAATCCCGATAAAGCGTAGAAACCTTGGTTTTGAGTTAAAATTGTGAAATGGGATTTTATAATCATTTGAAATGATTTCCAAGGAAAGATTTAAATAAGATTTTTAAATTTTGTAAATCTTTGACAAGATTTAAGTGAGTATACCAATATAAAGAATGATTTGAGTAAAAGAATATTCCAAAATGGAATGAGACTCAGGATATTTTAGTATATCTATATTGTTTTTAAAGAGGCGCTAGTTATTCGCAAGGGCTTTCACACCCAGGCGGGATCGTGGAATAAAGTGCCTTCGGTTTCGCTCACAACCTAGAAAAAACTAGTAAATGGATGTATGTTCGACGTATAATAAATTTTTTCCTATTGATGATATATATCAGTTGGTGTTGGAAGATTTATTCTCTTAGCATAACACCCTCCTCTGAGACATACGTACTCAGAGATTGTGAATTGACAATGTGGTATGCTAAGTGCTGATGGTTGATAGAACAAAGCTTTTGTTGAAAAGCGGAGCTTTGTGGAACGTGACTTCGGAGCCTCACAACTCGGAATGATCGAAACAGGATGTGTGCAGCAAAGTTATAACCGTAACATTTCTTCTAGATAAAAAGTGATGCTATGGTATGGAGCCCGGGAAATTTTCTTATGTGGATGATAGATCGAGGGCCCTCAGATAAAGGTCGACCACGACCTGGAACGTTATCTTCAGGAGTAACCCGAATCCACCTAAGAAAGGGGTGGACCGGCTTTGTGAGCACAGGGGTAGTTAGTTCCTAGGGACATCCCTCTAGAGGTGTACCCAACCGTGGAAAAAGGAAGACCATTTTCCTAGTTATTGTTGGAATCCAACTTCCAATATGAGCTTTTACGGTTTTAGTTTTAATCTATGTATGTAGAAGTAATATATGGGTACCTACGTCTGTTAGGATTGATACAATTATTTTGAAAAGGTTTTCAAAGATAGACATTAATGATAATATCAAATGATTCTCGCGTATCAAGTTTATTTGGTTATCATAAGGTAAAATTTGCTTCTAATGGTGTGTGTTTGCATTATGTGATGAGATGTGGGTCTTAAGGTACGTACACAACACGAAAACAGGAGATTTCGAACAAAAATATTTCTGCATCGCTAACACTCATATGCTGTTATAATATAATAAAAAATATGTCTGTTGTAATTGTTTTAGGGTGCTACTACTCACACCCCGGTTTACTCTTCTGGCTACCTTTATAAATTTAATACAAATGATTATTTTTTATATTCTTCTAACAACCATATCTTATTCCTTTACTCAGTTATTCACAACTGTACTTCTCTCCAATTTCAAATCATAGACTCTAACAAAAGCAAATATTCTTCGATGCCTACTGGAGATGGAAGATGAAGACAAAAAAGAGGTTAGAATTTCTTGATTTTTATTGTTTTCTATTATGATATCAAACATGCTATTAGGTTTTTTTAATGATTAGGGTTTTCCATTGTATTTTAGAATATTTTTCTACTTCGTTGGAAATTTCAAGTTTGGAGGACATTAATTTTGACGACGTTGTAACAGAGAATGACAATGTAAGTTTTGACTTGTAGGGTTTTATCCGTATAACTTACATATCTTCTTTTACAAATTTATACAATTTTTTGTCGTTTGATAGATGGAGTATTTGAATGATGATAAATTGGATGATAAACATGATGGTTGTGATAATATGATGCAAGATGTTCGATCAGATGACTCAAAATACATAAGTGTTGATTTGACGAATCCTTTCACAACCGACGAAGTAAGTACTCATTTATAAAAAATAAAATTTCTAATGTGGTTATGAAAATGAATTATTTTAATATTTTCTCGAACTATTTGACTTTATGTATTTGATTCGCAAACAACATTGATCAGATGGTTTAAAACAATGGGAAAAAAGTTGAATACCGTTACTGTAATTCTAAAGTCGGATAAATTAGGACCTGGAAGAAAACCAAGGCTGCAATTGGGGTGCGAAAGTGCTGGATTCTATCTTAGTCATCAACCAAAGTCAAAACAGATGGAAAACAATGTAAAAAAACCAAGACCTAGCACCACCATAAAATGCAACCACCCTTTCATATAAAGGGCGTCTATGTAGATGAAGATAAATGGAAAGTATGTGTTACCAATAGAGTGCATAATCACGAACTTCCTTATTTGTTAGACGGATATCCGTATGTGGCATGATTGATTGACATGGAAAAGAAAATCTTAGAAGACATGAGTATTGTTGGTGTTTCTCCAAGACAGGTGTTAGTAACCATTAAGAAGTCCTTTCCGGAAAATACATCAACTTTTAAAATCATCTATAACGCCAAATATAACATGCAGTTGCCAGCTATGGAATGTAGATCCACTAAGCAACATTTAAAGAAATTGCTTACGAACAAGCATTATGTGTATTTTGAAAGGTCCGATATGGAAACTGATCATTTGATTGATATAATGTGGTCTCACCGGGAATCGTCTGTATTGTGTAAGTGTTTTCATATCAATTCGTTTGCTTGATTGTACATATAAAACGAACCGATATAATATGCCTTTGCTAGAAATGGTTGGTATGACTTCTACGGGCCGAACATTCAGTATTGCTCATGCATTTCTAGCACATAAAGGGAGGATAATTATGGGTAGGTGCTAACCAAGTTGAAACATTTTTACATGCCCAATAAACTGCCCGAGGTAATAGTAAACGATAGAGAGTGGGACTTGATAAATGGAAAAAAAATCCACAATCAACGTTGTTGATGTGTTTTTGGCACATGGGAAATAATGTCATTACAGATTGCAAACCGAAGTTTAAAAAAAATGAAGTGTTCGAGATGTTTTTACAAAGTAGGAAGAAGGTGGTTCACGCTCCAACCGAAGATGACTTTGGGATATATTACAATGTTTTTCAGAAAGATTGGACAGATTATCCCCAAATCTTGACGTATATTAATAAAAATTGTTTGGAATACAAGGAGTATTTTGTGTATGCATGGACAAATAAAATTAAACATTGTGATAATAGGACAATAATTAGAGCTGAATCTTCACATGCTCAATTGAAAAAACATCTTGGTTCGTCAAGAGCAACATTTCTTGTAGTATGGTCGAAAATGGATAATATTTTGTGTCTAGAGCATACAGAAATAAAAGCCACCTTTGAACGAAGTTTGAGGACTGTACTGCATATCAAGTTCCATTGTTTAAACATCTACGTGGTAAGACATCTTTTTTGCATTGAATATGACTGTGAAAGAAATGAAAAAAAATAAGTTGCTTTGCTTTGGATGCTTCCACTTGTGATCCTTTGAACAGACTAGTATATGATCTTCCATGTGCACATGAAATATATCGGTATCACGTTGATTGTCTTCTAATCCCGATTGAACTAATTGATGAACATTGAAGACAATTAAATTATATTCCACAAGTGGAAAAGTCACTAGAGTTTATCCATACACCCTAGTTTGCTTATATTAAAAAACTTTATGATTCGAGCATGGGTGATGAGAGAAATGAGTTACCGTTGAAGCTAAGAAATATTGGATTTCCGGCCACGACATCTACATTGGAACCAGAAGTAGAGAAACACAAAGGTATACCAGAATGCAGTAAGAAAAAACTGAATAGCAAACAAGCCAAACATCAAAACTCTACTAAATGGAATCCCTCCACATTTGAGAATGCCAAAACTAGTAATGAAATTATTTCTCAAGTTAGCGTGAACAAGTAACTGCCTCCCAAATGGAAAAAATCCGATGTGAATTTTGATAAGAGTGAAGAAAATTCAAAAAATATTGCTTTCAAGTATTTAGCTTTTCTACACAAATATATTATTAACGTTGAAGATGTTGTAGGAGATGGAAATTGTGCTTTTTGTTGCGTAGTTGAACAAGTAGAGGAATTAAATTCTGATTGGAGAGAAGCAAGAAAATCAATATTAGAAGAGTTGACGAAAAATTGGGATTTGTATGTAAGACAATTGGATAAGACAAATTACGAAGAATTAAGGTCGAGTATATCTTGTGAATCTAGTCCTTGTTCTAAATCTAATTGGATGGTGATGCCTGAAACTGGATATTTTATTGTGAATGCATTTAATTGAGTTGTGATTTACATATCCCCACTTCAGAGTTCGGCATTTTCTCCGCACGAAAGAGGTCTTGGTCTTGAAAATGACAAACGATTCATAAGTTTGAAAATATTTTAGATTGCCACTTTATCAAATTGACACTGATGGAAAATGCACCTATTCCACCGGTTGCTAGCTTTTGATTTAGATTGGCTACGGATGAAGTTAAATAGTAGAGCTAACAATACGTTGATCGTCAAATTGAGTTTGTTAATCTTTTCCCACCGAATTTGGCCACAAAAGATGCTCACCTTTAATTCAAGAATACTTACTATTCTTGTGTTTTTTACGTTTGTTTAGATTGAATATTTACTTGAGGAAATGCACTGTCTATGTTTAGATTAGTTTAGATTGTCTATGTTTAGACTGAATATTTTATTGAGTAGTGCATTACCTATGTTTCGATTGAGTATTCACTTTAGATTATTTTAGTGTTTAGATGGTAAAATTGGTTTATATTTTCTATGTTTTGATCGTTAAATTGGTTTATATTGTCTACGTTTTGATCGTTTAATTTGTTTATATTCTCTATGTTTTGATCGTCAAATTGGACATTTAGTTTAGGCGTGCATTGTCAAATTGAATATTTAATCCAGAAAAGCATTGTCAAATTGAAGATTTACTTGAGGCATGCATTTTGTTTACAAATATTTTTCACCATTTTGTTTTACCAGACAAAAGTTTATAAACGACTGAGGAATGTTACAACATACGGTTAGTAACAACCGAACAGAATGTGCTGACCAAAATCATCTATTTTTAACATATACTCGGCCAAGATAAGCCGAAAATAACAATAATATTTGGTTATAAACAACTGAGCAGACTAAAAAAAGAATTGGAGAAACTATGACCCAGAGGCACGTTCATTAAGAACCAAAATTTTCCTCAATATTCGGTTGTAACTAACCGACCAGGGCATATTACAAAATTGAAAGATATAAAGCTTAGGCACGGTTATCAACAACCGATCGTTTTTACCAATAAATGATTGTTTATAATCGAACAGAGATTATAGCAAATTTCCCAAAATATTCTCATGGTGGTTACACACCGAAATTCAATTTCATAAGCGGTGGAACACCACCGTGTCATTCTAAGAAATTTAAAACTGTTATATTATTTACCTGTTCGGCTAGTACAGATCATTCTCTATTAACATAGTTCGGTTTTGAGGAACCGACCAAAGAATATTGGGGTTTATATTTCTATTTGTTTGGCGGTTTGTGGCCAAAAATGATTGCTTTTAGCGGTAGTTTATGGTCGAACAGGCAGTAACAATTGTATCAACTAGTTGAAATTTTTAACCATACAATCAAATACAAAATGAACTAAAACAAAATGAAACCATTCAAATATAATTCTAATTCACCATATACACTGAAACAACAAACTGTATCAACAACCAATTTTCAAGAAAATCATAACACAAACTGCATTCATTTCCAACATAAACACCGTTCAACCACAATTACATCTTGTTCACATTGAAAAGTACATGCATAGTTTATACCAAAATAATACACATCGCAAGTGCATTAAAAAAAGGGTACACATCACAAATTCATTTTTAAATTTTAGATAAAGTACAACAAACATTCAGCACCAAGACATCGAGCTGCGTTTATGCCAAAATAATATCGTCGTCTTCGATCATGCTTTACTTTAGCTCATTTTTCTCTTTTATCTGGTTCATTCAACGCTTCCTTTAGCAATTCAACTGTTGCACGTTCAACAGCAAGACATCGAGCTACGGGTTTGTCTTGAGAACTAAGATTTTCTTTCATCTTTTCTACTACTATCCCAGTGGCCATTCTCTACAAAAATAACAATTAAATACGCAAAATTTCACGTCTATTCACTTATCAGTTACAAATCACAAAATATTATTCATACCAACTTCTCATTGTTTTCCACTTTTCTTGAGGTAGTTTTCTGCACATCCGGGTGTTGAACAATAGGATGAGAAATACTCAAATACCAGGACAAATATTTTGCAGTACAATCCCATGGATCAATACAGGAGTGGAACGTGATTTCATATATATGACATGATCTTGCCAATTTTCTGCATACCAATAATTATTGTCGTATTCAATTTGGTATTGGTTAGAATTTTTACCTCTATGGCATTAACGCGACGCCATCTAATTTGTAGGAATTCATTGAGTGATTCCGAATTGGCGAAGCGCTTTGTTAGGATAGTACGGTTCCGCGATATCAAAATATAGAATGGCACCATTTTAAAAAGCAACATCGAGCAAGGGGTACTTCGTTCTTAAGTTATGATATGGATCCCAGCACACCTCGTAACCCATTGAAATTAAAATTTATTTTGCTACTAACGCACTTTAAAAATTGGTTATAGAAAATAATTGACAAACTTACATCTTGTGCAGATAAGTCATCTAGCTGCTCTCGTAGTTGTATTATAGCTGATGTTGTATCCCCAGATTGTTTCATTGGTTTCCATCTGCACATCCTAGGCATCATGTCATTAACACGTAAAAGATGTCCAGAAATAAGGACTAATAGGGTAATTCAGCAACAAATCTTCATCCAGTATGGATTAATTAAACGAGCAGGTACCAATAACACGTAAAAGACATACGGACGCAAGGCCTAATCGGGTACCTATGATACGCAAAAGATGTCAGGACGCAAGGCCTAATCCGGTACTTCAGCAACGAAACTGCACCCAGTAGGGGTTAATTAACCAAGCGGGTATCAATAACACGTAAAAGAAATCCGCAAGCAAGGCCTAATCGGGTAGCTATGACATGTAAAAGACGTCCAGATGCAAGGCCTAACCGGGTACTTCGGCAACGAATTTGCACCTAGTAGGGACTAATTAACTGAGCCGAAACTCGTGACACGTAAAAGACATCTGCATGCAATGCCTAATCGAGTAGATTTGACACATAAAAGACGTCCGAACGCAAGGTCTAATCGGGTACTTCAGCAACGAACCTGCACCCAGTTGGGATTAATTAACCGAGCGGGTACCTATGACACGTAAAAGACATCCGGACACAAGGCCTAATCGGGTACTTATGATACGTAAAAGTCGTCTGGATGCAAGGCCTAATTGGGTACTTCAGCAACGAATCTACACCCAGTAGGCGTTAATTTACCGAATGGGTACCGATGACACGTAAAAGACATCCGGACGCAATACCTAATCCGGTTACCTTTGGCACGTAAAATACATTCGCACGCAAGGGATAGTTGGGTGCTTCAGCAACGAATCTACACCTTGTAGGGATTGATTGACCGAGCGAATATCTGTGACACATAAAAGACGTCCGTACACAGGACCTAATCAGGTACCTATGACATGTAAAAGATGTCCGGACGCAAGGCCTAATCGAGTACTTTAGGAACGAATCTGCACCAAGTAAGGATTAATTAACTGAGCGGGTACCTGTGACACGTAAAATACATTCAGACGCAAGGCCTAATCGGTTACCTATGACACGTAAAAGACGTCCGGATGCAAGACCTAACTGGGTACTTCAGCAACGAATCTGCACACAGCAGAGATTAATTAACCGAGCGGGTACCGTGAAACGTAAAAGACATATGGACGCAAGACCTAGTCGGATACCTTTGGTACGTAAGATACATCTGCACGCAAGGGCTAATCGGGTGCTTTAGCAAAGAATCAACACCCAATCGGGATTAATTAACCGAGTGAGTATCCATGACACGTAAAAGACGTATGAACGAAAGGCCTAATCGGTTATCGTTGACACGTAAAAGACGTCCGAACGTAAGGCCTAATCGAGTACTTCGGCAACGAATCTGCATCTAGTAGGGACTAATTAACCGAGAGGTTACCTGTGACACTTTAAAGACATCCGCGTGTAAGGCCTAATGGGACAATTCAGCAACGAAACTGCACCCAGTAGGGATTAATTAACCGAGACATCCAGACGCAAGGTTAATCAGATATGTATGACATGTAAAATACATCCGGATGCAAGGCATAATAGGGTATTTCAGCAATGAATATGCACCCAGTAAGGATTGATTAACCGAGTGGGTGCCTATGTCATGTAAAAGACATCTAGACGCAAGGCCTAATCTGGTACGATGGCACATAAAAGATGTTTACTCCAAATTTGGAATCAACACCAAAGGTGCAAACGATGCACTTCACCGATTCGGTAAGATTAGAATGTGAAACCGCGTAATTACAAAATAAAAAGCATAAAATGAAGACAAAGGAACTTTTATAGTGGTTCGATTCTAAATGAATCTACATCCACTTTACAATTAATTTCCATTATGATATTTTGTTTACAACATGAACGAACTCTCACTTTACATTTATTTCTCATTCTCCTTCCTTTTTACTCTCTTTATGATCTAATTCACTTGAATTTGGCAAATGGATGGAAGAGATCACGTGCTTTGCGATGGTAGATGCATTAATCCTTGATCATGTAAGCGCTCTTGTGTTTATCCATGATTTGATAGAATTCTGTGGTTAGATCCAAATTTTGAGAGGATTGAAGAAGGTTAGAGATTGCTTGGAATGGTGTTGGAGAGCTTTCTTATGTAGTATGAATGAGATTCAAAGAGCTTTGATCCAACTGGAGATAGCTTTAATGATCATAGGAATGGATTTGATCCGCATGAAGTTGGAAATGATTTGTTAGATCCATGAGAGCCATTAGTGAAGTTGAAGAAAAGCTTTAAATTTGGTGGCACCTCCTCATAGGAATGAAATTAGGTCCCCCTTTTCATGTGAATTATGAGGGGTATTTATAGGAGATTTTTAGAGGTAGTGACACACTTATAAATACGGGTGTATGGTTGGCGGTCTAAAATCCATTCCGCGATCTAAAAAGGGAGAGAGACCCAAAACTTGCGGTCCCAAAACAGTAGCCTAATACAAAGTTCCACGGAGCATTACGTGACTCCTTTCCAGCTGAACGATCTAAAAAGAGTGGTTCCCATACCTCTTTAAACGAACTAGCAAATACCTGTAGCCCGTCTTGAATGGAACAACCTTAACACGTTCCCACATCTTAAAGAAGGCAGCAGACTAAAGGCATAGACGTCCAGAACGACCCAAGACATATAACTTCCACGTCATAATTGTTTAGCTCATAAGCCAACGGCCTAAAACCTTACAGCCGGTACCATGAACCACGGGCGGAAGAAGATATGCAGCCTAAAATGAGACGAGCTCATCCCTTTAATTGAATTGTGGGATAAAATGATGCTACGCATGGCTCTTAGATTGTGAACAGTTACCCATAAGCACAGTAAGATAACGACCCAATAGCTTTGATAAACGACTTGCTTTTTTACTTTGTGATAACACACAGTACTTCATTGTTTGTTTATGACGAGTCAAGCATGCATGTGCCACGTTGTATTCCATCATGCAAATACATTTGCGCCAACATAATCCAGTATGTTATTAAGAAACGACCTAAGGCTTGCTAGCCAACTACATGGCTGTCTTGGACGCACTTGTGCACACAAAGACTTAATAGTGAATGCATGAACGGCCTGATACCTCTCCACGACCTAAATGTCGTTGCGACTTGAACGTGTCTGAGCAGTCTAAACACGACTTGTTTAATGTTTCTCAGTGACCTGACTTTAGTGGAACGACCTAGTTTGTATGTCGCAGATGCTTGTGGACTGAAATGGACTTAACGAAGGCACGAGCTAAAATGGAGCAGATGACTTAGTTTTAAGTCGTAAGTCGTGTTTTGCATATATGTGACGACCTAACTTCGGTCTCATGAACGACTTTGTTTGGATGAGAGAGCTAGTGAGATTAACGATCTAAGAGAAGCCGCGAACCTGTATTCGTAAACACTTCACAATTTTGAACCAAGTTTTCACAATGGGATTAACATTTGCCCTTGAAGCTTGTATTTTCTGCTCGCGGAAAATGCGGGCTTCGAAATGAACTTTATTGTTGATATCTTTTGGCTTGCTTGATCCGATATGAGATTTTCATCTGTTATTTTTGGATATGTTATTATCACACAAATGCTTCAATTTTGAATTCAGAATCTGTTGTTCAACAATGTTGTGCTAGAATTCGATTGCCTTGGTTTTCACTCAAGCTATTTTCACTACTACAACCTGTTTTACAACAACAAAAGCATTGCATATTTCTGGGCTAATATTTTGTTATTGACTATCCAAATCAACAAAATATCAATCAGTTAAACATTTAGGTATGACGAATTTTCATTGAATGAAGTGTTTTCGCAGACTCATTTTATTCAATGATTTAAAATCTGTTGAATATTGTCTGCAAAAATATGACACTCTAACCTGGATTCGTGTTAACACTTAAGATCAACTAGTCGACATGCTTCGACTGCTAATTTCAAATGTTGTTATTCTACCTGCTCTGTAAGTAAAACAAATATTTGCACGATTTTGGACTTATACTTCACTATCGGTCGTCCATATCGATAGCGAATTAGCTAATCGTCAGAAAATGAATTATAGCGAATTTTGTTTTGAATTAAATATTGTGCGAGCACAGGATTACTTTATTTGACGGTTTAAAACTCGTTAAATGTTATCTGCACAAACACGATATTCTAATTTGAATTCGCGTCAACGCTTAAGATCAACTAGTCGAGATAATTTGACTGTGGATTTTAAACGATGCCTATAACACGTATGATGGTGTATGACATTTTTCGATTTGTGAAATGTGTATCTATAATTTGTTTTCTACTTCTTCTTTGAGGAGCTTTGATTTTTATGCCCCGGCTTAGGTGGCCATCTTTATCTTCACCATGGAAAGAGTTTTTTTATGGCTCAATGTTAGTCTCGGTGATCAGTTCTAACATTAGAGGCTTCACTAAATACCCCGTGTTTTGGAGAGACCATTTTAATTCAATGTCTGTCTTTTCTTTTCGACTGAATCAACATGATAGATTTCATTGAACGTTGTTGATTTCTCCTATGGAGAAGTCACTTTGTAACGACCCGCATTCTACGCATCTTAGGATCGTAGAATATTTATTTCTTTCACACATGAAGTCGTATGGTCATGTAACTTTGGGAGACGACTATTGGGGTCATTTCCCATGTTCATGATTTTTCCTGATTTTTAAATGACCATTTTACCCCTAGTTGGCACTGTTTTGGCCATAACTTTTGACTGGGAATGAATTTTGACCTGAAACCACTTCCATTGGCTTTGAATGATGGTTTCTCTTTCCGTAGAGTGGTCACATTAGCCAAACGGACTCACCGTTTGGGAGATATGGCTGAAACAAGTTTCAGATGGTGAAAGACAGCTTAATTGGGCTTAACCGGGTGATTAGCAGTTAGGCCCAAGGGGAATTTCGGGTTTAGAGGTATAGGAGGACTGATTAGGGTTAGGTTATCGCTTTCATTTCAGTTGTGAGCCGCCACAAACCTCCTTGAGACCTTAGTAATGGCTTCCTACATCTAAAACACCCAAAATCACTCTCTAATTGAAGATTAGGCTTAGCAACACCAAATTAAGGAGAAAAAGCACCAAAGCAAGGTTGGAGCTGCTGTTAGACATCAGTATTCGCCCCAAATCAGAGGAGTTTCAGTTCTGAGAATTTCATTTGTGGCCAAGGTGAGTGATAGCATCATTTTGACACTAATTACAGTTAATTAAGGGTAATTAGTGAAGATTAGCGAATTTATACGTAAATAAATTCTGGAAAAATTCTTAAAATCCTAAAATAATGTTTTAAGGCTCTGTTAGAAATTTGGGTTAATTCCGATGTGTTTTGCTAATCGTATGCTTAAACATGATTAAGAGGGATTATAGGCAAATGTGAGGTTTTAGCCACTTTTGATCCATTTTGGTTCATTTGAATTGTTGTTTGCTGTTTGTGGTTGCTATTATATGTTGCTATGACTCTATGGTATGTTTCATGATTGATTAGAATAGTTAAATTGCTCGAAAACGTCGTCGAATGGCGTAGAAAGCTCGCTGGAAAGTTGCAGAAGTGTGCAGGTTCCGAACCGGTTCGGATCGGAGAAAGGGGTCGGATCGGACTAGGGAACTGACCAAGGGAATCCGAACTGGATGGGGACTTGCCACTGGAAGAAGTTTGGCAGGAAGGAAGGCCATTGCTTAGAGTTAGAGTTGGACAGAAGATCGGATCGGAACTATGGAGCAGGATCGGATCGGAGTAGGAGGGAGCGGATCGGATCGGAAGCATAATAGAGGCCAGATCGGATCAACCCACGAATGGGAGGCTACGACTGGAGCAAGATGAAGGGATCGGATCGGATCGGAGTAGATGGGAAACGAGGAAGCTGATTGAAGGAGGAGCATGAACTCGAAGGAAAGCAGCAACCCGACCCGACCCGAAGGAGAACACCGACCCGACCCGAAGTGAAGAACCCGACCCGAACCGAATGGGAAGATGACAAGGAGGACCGACCCGAACCGACGAGAATAACGACTACCGACCCGAACCGAATTCTAGAGCTGCTATTGCGCGACAACTCTTCTGAAGACCCACTCCAATTCGACCAAACCCGAGATGCAAAGGATGTCCAAATGAGAAGTTAGAGCTTAAGATTCAGATGGGAATCAACGAGTTCACTTCATGGTTGGGCTTTGCTGCGGGACGCGTGCTAAGGAGTTATCGACGTTTATAGCTTTGGACCACTATGGTAGGAGGTACGAAGGCGGATTCAGGGCCATTATGGCATCGGTAGAACCAAGGGCTACGAACAATGAAGTGGGTCATTGAAATGTTTGGTCATGACTCCAAGTGTTTGGCTTGGTCACAGCAGGGTTTCTACAAGTCGGGATTCGTCGTTACCTCAGTTTGTCTAGTGTTCCAAAGTGGTAGATATCGTATGCTTTACGCACAGAGTGAGAGATGTGAGGATGGTTGCTATGGATGATTTGTTTGCTATCATTGTGACATACACGCCCCACCCCCATATTCTTACACTATTTATTATGGCACCTTGGAGTATTGTACGGTATGTGGTACTAACTCTTTGGTTGCAGGTCCAGGTTCAGGTATGGTTTAGTATACCTGTTATTATTCTGTTTAAGATGCTTATCGCTCATACCAGGCTTTATGTCTGACCCAGAGTTTTATGTCTCTTCTTATTACTCTGGGTGCTCACACGAGCAGACTAGAGACAGGTTAGCTGGTGATGCACGGGTAGATGATCCGGAGACGAGCAGGAGGCTCCCACGTACTATATACATAATATTCTCCCTGTGTTGTTGAAGATCACTGCTTGGGCATTGTTGGTGTATCTTCTACTTTATCTTTCTTTTGCTTAGAGACAGTAAATTAGGAAAAGTTGTAATAAGCTGTATTTGGATTTCCGCTGCTCTGTTGTTGACATTGATTATTAGTTATCAGCTTATGCACTGTCTCGCCTGTTTTATGTCAAGTATGTTATTATTATATTTTATTCCATGCGCTGTGAGACATTCTACAGGTTCTTTGGTCAGTTCATTCCCTTCTTTCCTTTCTTATGACGACCGTCTTGTGCTAGTCGGGCATGCGTACAGCGCACTTTTGGAGGAAATGCAGGCTGGTGCGGGGCGGGCCGTCACACTTGGTATCAGAGCTCTATGTTGCATAGTTAACCGAGGGAAGTTATCAGGGAGAGATAATATACGTATACGAGAGAGCGTATTTGTGATTACTTTGGTTTTTAAAAGCTATATATATATACTATTAGTAGTATAAGAATGAAGTCGTACTGCACTAGCACCACTATGGAATCGTTAATCGTTTCCTTTTTCAGATTGACGATGAGCCGAGACACTAGAGGTGCTGGTAGGGGAGCCAATAATGGGAATGCTGCTGACATGAGGACGATGTTTACTGACCTCATGAGAGAGATGCTTAGAGATGTACAGAGGGCAGCTCCCAATGGTGGAAATGGTGGTGGTCCAATAGTGCAGGCGCCAAGAGTCGACTTCGCAAAGCTGAATAAGGATTATACTAGCCTTGGTGGGAAGCCGTTCCACGGAACGGAGTCGGCTACGGATGTTCAAGATTGGTTGGATAGTTGCGAACGTATCTTCGAGGATTTGGGTATCGAGGATGCGATGAAGAGGAAGCTAGCGTCCCGTCAGCTGCAAGGGCGGGCAATGAATTGGTGGAATGCTATAAAGGCAGCTACTCCCGAAGATCAGATTACTTGGGAGCAGTTTAAGGGTCGCTTTAGTGAGAAGTTCATTCCAGCTGCTCAGAAGTCAATGTTGTTTAAGAAGTTCTTAGAGCTCAAGCAGAATGGCAGAGCTGTCTCGGAGTATATTGCTGAATTTGACACTTTGTCAAAATATGGGTTATCTCTTATAGATACTGCCGAGAAAAAGAATGAGAAATTCATAACTGGTTTGGATCAATACTTGGGGGAAAAACTTATTAACCACATCGATGAGACGTTTGAATCGATTGTGGGGAAAGCGTTAAGATCGGAAAGTCTCTACCCTAAGCCGAAGACTGAAGTTGCATCCGCAGATGAGCCAAAGCCACAAGCTAGTGGTGGAGGCAAAGGTGGTTCTCAGAATAAGAGAAAGCAGAATCAGGCTAAGGATGGCCAGAAGAAAAAGAATAAGCAAGATGTGGAGTGCTTCAGCTGTGGTAAGAAGGGCCATTATGCTAGTAATTGTCGGGCCAAGCCAGCGGATAGGAAGTGCTTCAATTGTGGCCAATTGGGACATCACAAGGACAAGTGTCCACAGCCCCCTAAGGAAAAGCAAATGGTGAAAGCATATGCCCTTAATGCTATTCCTTCTTCGTCGAATGCCCCAACTGCGGCGGAGAAGGGAAAGAATGTCGTCATTCAAGGTATGCTTTCTGTTTATGATGTTCCTGTTAGAGTTTTGTTTGATACCGGAGCTTCCAGTTCTTTCATATCTAGTGACCTGGTAGATAGACTGGGATTGGAGCCCGAGATTGTTGATAGACCTTTAGTAGTGACGAACCCGATTGGTGGTTCGACTAGCCTTAGCATGATTTGTCGTAATGTGGTCTTATCGAGTCATGGATGCATGTTTGTTTGTGATTGCTTTGTTTTGGGCTTTACTGGGTTTGGCATTATTCTGGGAGTAGATTGGCTCCAAAGATACGGGGTGGTGGTAGACTGTGAGGGCTTGTTGGTGACAGCTAGAGCGGATGATGGGCGGAGGATAGTGTTTGGTGGTCTACCCAGTAAGGGGGTATTGGCTAGTTTTCTAAACTCTCTCGACATTCCGCATAGTGAGTTGTCAGGTTTGCCCGTGGTTGGCCAGTACCCGGATGTTTTCGAAGAAGTGACCGGACTTCCACCACACCGAGAGATTGAGTTCCGTATTGATTTGGTAAAAGATGCCAGACCTATAGTGATGCCACTTCGTCGTATGGCACCAAGAGAGCAGCGGGAGCTCGAGGTGCAAGTCAGCGATCTTTTGAAGAAGGGATTTATCAGAAGGAGTGTTTCTGAATGGGGAGCACCAGTTGTGTTTGCTACCAAGGCGGATGGTTCCCTTCGTTTGTGTGTAGACTACCGCGAGTTGAATAAAGTGACGAGGAAGAACAAGTATCCTCTACCGCGGATAGATGATTTGTTCGATCAGTTGAGTGGCGCGAGAGTATTTTCTCAGTTGGATCTCGCGACAGGTTTTCATCAGCTTAGAGTGGAAGCTGAGAGTATAGCTAAAACGGCATTTCGGACGCCGTCTGAGTTTTATGAGTGGTTGGTCATGCCATTCGGGCTGACCAATGCCCCAGCATATTTTGTGGATCTTATGAATAGGGTATTCAGAGATCAGTTGAATATGTTTGTCCTTGTGTTCGTTGATGATATTTTGGTCTATTCGAGGACAGAGGAGGAACACAAGGAACATTTAAGAGTAGCGATGGAGGTGTTGAGAAGACACCAATTGAAAGCAAAGTTTTCTAAGTGTCACTTCTGGAAGAGGGAAGTGAGGTTCTTGGGCCATGTTGTATCAGAGAGTGGTATTGCCGTGGACCCAGCAAAGGTGGCTACGGTACAGGATTGGCCTACGCCCAAGAATGCAACAGATGTAAGGAGTTTCTTGGGGTTAGCGGGATATTATCGTAAGTTTATCCAAGGTTTCTCCAAGATAGCAGCACCGTTGACCCAGTTGACCAAGAAGAATCAAGCTTTTGTCTGGGATGAAAGGTGCAAGAATGCATTCAAAAGTCTAAAGGACAAGTTGACAAGCGCACCAGTGTTAGTCATTCCTAAGGGGGATGAAGAGATGACGGTATACACGGATGCCTGTGGTACCGGACTGGGTGCTGTATTGATGCAAGGCGGTAGGGTTGTAGCTTATGCAAGTCGGCAATTGAAACCGCACGAGAGAAGATACCCTACCCATGATTTAGAATTGGCAGCGATCGTGTTCGCGTTAAAGATGTGGAGACACTATCTCTTGGGAGAAAGATTTGAGCTATTTACAGATCATAAGTCGTTAAAGTATCTATTCTCCCAGAAGGATTTAAATCTCCGTCAACAGAGATGGTTAGAGTTCTTAGCTTCCTATGATTTTGACATCGCATACACACCAGGAAAGGGCAATGCGGTGGCTGATGCATTGAGTAGAAGACATACCAGCTTAGGGGCTATGTTCCTTGAATGGAAGCAACTGGAGTTTATCGCGGGGTTTGATTTCAGACCAAAATGCGAATTGGATCCAGAAATGTTAGCGAGTTTGATGATCAGACCCACTTTGATTGAGCGGATCGGCTCTAGTCAGAGGGACGATCCTAACCTATTGGAAATCATCTCCAAGTTAGAGATGGGTATCGATGAGGAGATGAACAAGTATGGGCTTGATCGAGAAAGATGGCTTAGAAAGAATGGAAAGCTTGTTGTACCCAATGTCAATGGATTGAGAGATGAAGTGCTTAGAGAATGTCATCACTCAAAGCTAACTATACACCCCGGTGGTAATAAGATGTATCGAGATATGAAGCAGACTTACTACTGGGAAGGGATGAAAAGAGACGTTGGGAAGTTTATATCCAAGTGCATGAATTGCCAGCTAGTTAAAGCCGAGCAAAAGAAGCCTAGTGGGTTGTTGCAACCATTAGAAACTCCCGAATGGAAATGGGAGCAAGTCTCGATGGATTTCATCGATGGTTTACCAAGGACTGGATCGGGATATGACAGCATTTGGGTAATTGTAGATCGACTGACTAAAAGTGCAAGGTTTATACCAGTCAAATCGACTAGAACGGCAGCTAAGTTAGCAGAATTGTATATGAAGTGGATAGTGAGGTTTCATGGAGTACCTAAGAGCATTGTGAGCGACCGAGACCCATTGTTCACTAGTGGGTTTTGGAAGAGCTTACAAGAGGCTCTAGGGTCAGAATTACATCTCAGTACCGCATATCATCCTCAGACCGACGGTTAGACGGAGAGGGTGAATCGTATCTTGGAAGATCTCTTGAGAGCATGCATATTGGATTTTGGTGGATCATGGGATGACCATTTGCATCTAGTAGAGTTTGCATATAATAATAGTTACCAATCCAGTATCGGTATGGCCCCATTTGAAGCTTTGTATGGAAGGGCGTGCAACTCACCATCATGTTGGATAGAGACTGGCGAGAAGTTTATGCTTGGACCAAATGTGGTGAGGGAAACTTCAGATAAGATCAAGATCATTCAGCAACGAATGAAGGCAGCCCAAGATAGACAGAAGAGTTATGCTGATAAGAGAAGAAGAGACTTAAAATTCTCCGTTGGTGACTTGGTGTTTGTCAAGATTTCCCCGTTGAAGAGCGTAATACGATTTGGCAGGAGAGGCAAGTTGGCACCAAGATTTGTTGGCCCGTTCCCTGTTCTTGAACTAGTCGGGAATTTGGCATATAGGATTGACTTACCAGAGAAGATGGCGGGAGTTCATAACGTATTTCATGTTTCCCAACTAAGGAAGTTCGTTCACGACTCAGATATGACTATTTCACGACTCAGATATGACTATTTCACCTGATCAGTTAGAGGACTTCGAAGTAGAACCCGAGGCGGTTGGGAACCGCAAGCCGGTCCGTATTGTCGAGTACGACATGAAGCAACTTCGAAGGAAGGCGGTGAAGCTAGTCAAGGTACAGTGGAGCGAGGACGAGAGTGATTGTACTTGGGAAACAGAGGAGGACATAAGGAAGAAGTATCCAGAACTCTTTGTCTGGTAAGATTTTGACTTCAATTTAGATTTTCCGCATGCTAGGATAGGCTTGTTTGCTTATTTTGCATATTTGATTGTTGTATATGGTTGTTAGGCATGCGGGATCCTTTGTATGTTTTGGGTTAAGGAATTTCGGGGGCGAAATTTCTTAAGGGGGGGAGAGTGTAACGACCCGCATTCTACGCATCTTAGGATCGTAGAATATTTATTTCTTTCACACATGAAGTCGTATGGTCATGTAACTTTGGGAGACGACTATTGGGGTCATTTCCCATGTTCATGATTTTTCCCGATTTTTAAATGACCATTTTACCCCTAGTTGGCACTGTTTTGGCCATAACTTTTGACTGGGAATGAATTTTGACCTGAAACCACTTCCATTGGCTTTGAATGATGGTTTCTCTTTCCGTAGAGTGGTCACATTAGCCAAACGGACTCACCGTTTGGGAGATATGGCTGAAACAAGTTTCAGATGGTGAAAGACAGCTTAATTGGGCTTAACCGGGTGATTAGCAGTTAGGCCCAAGGGGAATTTCGGGTTTAGAGGTATAGGAGGACTGATTAGGGTTAGGTTATCACTTTCATTTCAGTTGTGAGCCGCCACAAACCTCCTTGAGACCTTAGTAATGGCTTCCTACATCTAAAACACCCAAAATCACTCTCTAATTGAAGATTAGGCTTAGCAACACCAAATTAAGGAGAAAAAGCACCAAAGCAAGGTTGGAGCTGCTGTTAGACATCAGTATTCGCCCCAAATCAGAGGAGTTTCAGTTCTGAGAATTTCATTTGTGGCCAAGGTGAGTGATAGCATCATTTTGACACTAATTACAGTTAATTAAGGGTAATTAGTGAAGATTAGCGAATTTATACGTAAATAAATTCTGGAAAAATTCTTAAAATCCTAAAATAATGTTTTAAGGCTCTGTTAGAAATTTGGGTTAATTCCGATGTGTTTTGCTAATCGTATGCTTAAACATGATTAAGAGGGATTATAGGCAAATGTGAGGTTTTAGCCACTTTTGATCCATTTTGGTTCATTTGAATTGTTGTTTGCTGTTTGTGGTTGCTATTATATGTTGCTATGACTCTATGGTATGTTTCATGATTGATTAGAATAGTTAAATTGCTCGAAAACGTCGTCGAATGGCGTAGAAAGCTCGCTGGAAAGTTGCAGAAGTGTGCAGGTTCCGAACCGGTTCGGATCGGAGAAAGGGGTCGGATCGGACTAGGGAACTGACCAAGGGAATCCGAACTGGATGGGGACTTGCCACTGGAAGAAGTTTGGCAGGAAGGAAGGCCATTGCTTAGAGTTGGAGTTGGACAGAAGATCGGATCGGAGCTATGGAGCAGGATCGGATCGGAGTAGGAGGGAGCGGATCGGATCGGAAGCATAATAGAGGCCAGATCGGATCAACCCACGAATGGGAGGCTACGACTGGAGCAAGACGAAGGGATCGGATCGGATCGGAGTAGATGGGAAACGAGGAAGCTGATTGAAGGAGGAGCATGAACTCGAAGGAAAGCAGCAACCCGACCCGACCCGAAGGAGAACACCGACCCGACCCGAAGTGAAGAACCCGACCCGAACCGAATGGGAAGATGACAAGGAGGACCGACCCGAACCGACGAGAATAACGACTACCGACCCGAACCGAATTCTAGAGCTGCTATTGCGCGACAACTCTTCTGAAGACCCACTCCAATTCGACCAAACCCGAGATGCAAAGGATGTCCAAATGAGAAGTTAGAGCTTAAGATTCAGATGGGAATCAACGAGTTCACTTCATGGTTGGGCTTTGCTGCGGGACGCGTGCTAAGGAGTTATCGACGTTTATAGCTTTGGACCACTATGGTAGGAGGTACGAAGGCGGATTCAGGGCCATTATGGCATCGGTAGAACCAAGGGCTACGACCAATGAAGTGGGTCATTGAAATGTTTGGTCATGACTCCAAGTGTTTGGCTTGGTCACAACAGGGTTTCTACAAGTCGGGATTCGTCGTTACCTCAGTTTGTCTAGTGTTCCAAAGTGGTAGATATCGTATGCTTTACGCACAGAGTGAGAGATGTGAGGATGGTTGCTATGGATGATTTGTTTGCTATCATTATGACATACACGCCCCACCCCCATATTCTTACACTATTTATTATGGCACCTTGGAGTATTGTACGGTATGTGGTACTAACTCTTTGGTTGCAGGTCCAGGTTCAGGTATGGTTTAGTATACCTGTTATTATTTTGTTTAAGATGCTTATCGCTCATACCAGGCTTTATGTCTGACCCAGAGTTTTATGTCTCCTCTTATTACTCTGGGTGCTCACACGAGCAGACTAGAGACAGGTTAGCTGGTGATGCACGGGTAGATGATCCGGAGACGAGCAGGAGGCTCCCACGTACTATATACATAATATTCTCCCTGTGTTGTTGAAGATCACTGCTTGGGCATTGTTGGTGTATCTTCTACTTTATCTTTCTTTTGCTTAGAGACAGTAAATTAGGAAAAGTTGTAATAAGCTGTATTTGGATTTCCGCTGCTCTGTTGTTGACATTGATTATTAGTTATCAGCTTATGCACTGTCTCGCCTGTTTTATGTCAAGTATGTTATTATTATATTTTATTCCATGCGCTGTGAGACATTCTACAGGTTCTTTGGTTAGTTCATTCCCTTCTTTCCTTTCTTATGACAACCGTCTTGTGCTAGTCGGGCATGCGTACAGCGCACTTTTGGAGGAAATGCAGGCTGGTGCGGGGCGGGCCGTCACACACTTTCTCTATGGAAAGGGATTTTTGGTTGTCGCGTCGTTTCGTAGCGCGTACTCCCGCGAGGTTTGGGTGAGTCTTGTATCGCTCCGTGCTTATGAACTCCCATGCTTCGTTTTAATTAAATGAGCTCCCGCGCTTCGCTTCGCGCCTACGGATTCCCGCGAACCATTGGGTTAAGGTTGCATGTGCTTACGAAATCCCATGCTTCATTTAACTTATAGTAAACTCCAGTGCTTCGTTTCGCACTTACGGATTCCAGCGAACCTTTGGTGGGTTTATCTCTGCTATTGGAGGACTTTATTTTACCCTTGCTATGGCGGGACATGCCTCTGCTATGGGAGGACAAGATTTTTATTTTGCCTCTGCCATGGGAAGACTTTATTTTGCCTCTTTATGGGAGGACTTTTTTTTACCTTTGCTATAGAGGGACTTGCCTCTGCTATGGGAGGACAAGATTTTTATTTTGCCTCTGCTATGGAAGGACTTTATTTTTCCCCTCTATTGGGAGGACTTTATTTTGCCTCTCTATGGAAGGACTTTATTTTATGTTGTTCCAGAAGGTGAACATCAGTCCTCGTGTCGGATACGCTTAACTATGGTAAGCAATCGCAGTCGGACTAAGAGGTTGTGACCCTTTGGAACTCGCGATTTATGACATTGATTTTGGATATTCTTACTGAACTCTCCTCCGTTTTCTTATACAACTTTTCAAGCGTAGTCAGTTCCTTCATCTTTATTTATCTCCTGAATTCACTTATTTTGTCTATAACATCGAGTAGAGCCATGAGGACTATACGTGGGTCCGGATTCCTTACTTCAGACAAGGCAATATTGAATCGACTTAGGAAGGCTTTGACAGTTTCCCTTGGCTTCTGCTTCATGGCTGAGAGCGTTATAGCGTCCTTGGCTTTGGTAGCATATAAGATGAACTACTCTTTGAACTTTTTGGTCAGGTCGAAGAACCGATCGATAGATTTAGGAGGCAGCTTCGTGAATCATAATGATGCAACAACTTCTAAGTAGAGAGGAAAATATGTGCATCTCATCTCATCAGTCACCTTAGCTGCACTCATATGCTATTCGTATTTGAACAGAAAGTAGTTTGGATCAACAAGGCCGTTTCACGGAGGCAAAGTCGGTGGATTAAATTTCTTTGGACATTCTGCTTCAAGGATTCTTTTAGTGAACGGAGTCCTATCGGGAGAGAAGTCCCATTCTCTTTCTTCGTCTTTGTTATCCTGATTCTTTTTCATGATTCGTTCTATCATATCCGAGATGTATTCTTCAGTGTTATGGCGTTCTGTGAAGCTGAGCTCTTTACCAAATGATCGTCTAGGCATATGATCTCGATTAGAGAACTTACGTGCTTTGCCTTCTCGACAAGGAGATACCCCCGTGATAGGAATAGTGACCTTTCGAGCATTCACTTCGAAATGGTTCTTAGCTTTTGATTTCAATTATTTGATATTAGCTTCATCCCTATCACTTGCCCAATCATAATCGCCTTCCATATTGTCATTGCAGTTATGATCGGAAGTGGGCGATTTATCATTCTCTTCGAGATCCACACGCACTTTCAGAGGGGCTGGATTTAATCGAGGATTAAGGATGGCAACAAGTTTCTCCATCATCGCTTTAGTAGAGGCATCCATTCGGTTGTTTACGTTGGCAATAGTGGCTTTTAATTCATTTCTGGTTACATCGGCTCTGCTTTCCGAGCTTCCACCAATTTCAAAGCGGTTTGCCAGCGATGTTTCTTCATTAGCAACATTATTGGCTTCTACCACGGTTTTGCTAGCAGTCTTTTTAGATTTAGCCATAATTTCAGAGAAGAATGCTGTTTAGAACATTAATGGCAAGGCGTTCAACTTTGTGAGAGTATGAGATGAAGTAGGAGATGCAAAAGCGGCCCTACGGTGGGCGCCAAATGTTTACTCCAAATTTCGAATCAACACCAAAGGTGTAAACGATGCACTTCACTGACTAGGTAAGATTAGAATGTGGAACCGTGTAATTACAAAATAAAAAGCATAAAATGAAGACAAAGGAACTTTTATAGTGGTTCGATTCTAAATGAATCTGCATCCACTTTACAATCAATTTCCATTATGATATTTTGTTTACAACATGAATGAACTCTCACTATACATTCATTTCTCATTCTCCTTCCTTTTCACTCTCTATATGATCTAATTCACTTGAATTTGGCAAATGGATGGAAGAGATCACGTGCTTTGCGATGGTAGATGCATTAATCGTTGGTCAAGTAACTGCTCTTGTGTTTATCCATGATTTGATAGAATTTTACGCTTAGATCCAAATTTCGATAGGATTGAAGAAGGTTAGAGATTGCTTGGAATGGTGTTGGAGAGCTTTCATATGTAGTATGAATGGGATTCAAAGAGCTTTGATCCAATTGGAGATAGCTTTAATAATCATAGGACTGGATTTGATCCGCATGAAATTGGAAATGAGTTGTTAGATCCATGAGAGCCATTAATGAAGTTGTTGAAAAACTTTAAATTTGGCGGCACCTCCTCGTAGGAATGAAATTAGGTCCCCCTTTTCATGTGAATTGTGAGGGGTATTTATAGGAGAGTTTTAGAGGTAGTGGCACACTTGTAAATAAGGGTGTATGGTTGGCGGTCTAAATTCCATTCCGCGATCTAAAAGGGGAGAGAGATCCAAAACTTGCGGTCCCAAAATAGTGGCCTAAAACAAAATTCCATGAAGCACTACGTGACTCCTTTCCAGCTGAACGATCTAAAAAGAGTGGTCCCCATACCTCTTTAGTTCGCAAATCAAATAGACGAACAAGCAAATACCTATAGCTCGTCTTGAATGGAACAACCTTAACATGTTCCCACATCTTAAAGCAGGTTGCGGACTAAAGGCATAGACGTCCAGAACGACCCAAGACATATAGCTTCCACATCATAATTGTTTGGCCCATAAGCTAACGGCCTTAAACCTTACAACTGGCTCCATGATCCACAGGCGGAAGGAGACGTGCGGCCTAAAATGAGACGAGCTCATCCCTTTAATTGAATTGCGGGCTAAAATGATGCTACACATGGTCTCTTAGATCGTGAACAGTTAGCCATATGCACAGTAAGATAACGACCCAAAAGCTTTGATAAACGGCCTGCTTTTTTACTTTGTGATAACACACAATACTCCATCGTTTGTTTATGACGAGTCAAGCATGCATGTGCCATGTTGTATTCCATCATGCAAATACATTTGTGCTAACATAATCCAATATGTTATTAAGAAACGACCTAAGGCTTGCTGGCCAACTACATGGCGGTCTTGGACACACTTGTGCACACAAAGACTTAATAGTGAATGCATGAACGGTCTGATACCTCTCACGACCTAAACATGTCTGAGCAGTCTAAACACGACTTGTTTAATGTTTCTCAGAGACCTGGCTTTACCGGAACGACCTAGTTTGTAGGTCGTAGATGCTTGTGGACGGGAACGGACTTAATGAAGGCGCGATCTAAAATGGAGCAGATGACTCAGTTTTAAGTCGTAGGTCGTGTTTTGCATATATGTGACGACCTAACTTCGGTCTCATGAACGACTTTGTTTAGATGAGCGAGCTAGTGAGATTTACGAGCTAAGAGAAGCCGCAAACCTGTGTTCGTAAACACTTCACAATTTTGAACCAAAATTTCACAACGGGGTTAACAAAAGACATTTGGAGGCAAGGCCTAATCGGGTACTTCAGCAATGAATCTGCACCCAGTAGAGATTTTTTAACCAAGCAGGCAACTATGACATGTAAAAGACATCCAGATGCAAGGCCTAATCGGGTACCTATGACACGTAAAATACATTCGCACGCAAGGAGTAATCAGGTACTTCAGCAACGAATCTGCATCCAATAGGGATTTATTAGCCAAGCGGGTACCGGTGACACATAAAAGCCATTCGGACGCCAGGCCTAATAGGGTACCTATGACACGTAAAAGACGTCCGAACACAAGGCCTAATTGGGTACTTCAACAACGAATCTGCACCCAGTAGGGATCAATTAACCGATCTAGTACCGATGACATGCAAAAGACATTTGGACGCAAGGCCTAATCGAGTACTTATGACATGTAAAAGATGTCTGAATGGAAGGCATGATCGGGTATTTTAGCAACGAATCTGCAACTCTTTGGGATTAATTAATCGAGCGGGTACTGGGGACATGTATAAGACATCCAGACATAAGGCCTAATCAGGTACCTATTGCACGTAAAATACAACTGCCGCAAAGCCTAATCGGATACTTCAGCAATGAATCTGCACCCAGTAGGGCTTGATAAACAGAGCGGGTACCTATGACACGTAAAAGTCATCCGAACGCTAGACCTAATCGGGTACCGTTAACACGTAAAAGACGTCTGGATGTAAGGCCTAATCTGGTTCTCCAGAATCTGC
The DNA here is from genome assembly GCA_030737875.1 of Allium sativum. Classification (NCBI taxonomy): domain Eukaryota; kingdom Viridiplantae; phylum Streptophyta; class Magnoliopsida; order Asparagales; family Amaryllidaceae; genus Allium; species Allium sativum. Next base: position 13,978,910 of record JASFAX010000033.1, read on the forward strand.
ACCCTATAGGGATTAATTAACAGAGCGGGTACCTATGACACGTAAAGACATCCGCACGCAAGGCCTAATCGGGTAGTTCAGTAACGAAACTGCACCCAGTAAGGATTGATTAACCGAGCGGGTACATATGACACGTTAAAGGCATCCGAACGCAAGACCTAATCGGGTACCTATGACATGTAAAATACATCTGCACGCATGGCCTAATCGGATACTTCAATAACAAATCAGCGCCAAGTAGGGGTTGACTAACTGAGCGGGTGCCTATGACATGTAAAGACATTCAGAAGCAAAGCCTGATCAGATACAATGACACGTAAAAGACATCCGGATGCAAGTCGAATTGGGTATTTCAGCAACAAGTCTGCACCCAATAGGGATTGTTTAACCGAGCGGGTAACTATGACACGTAAAAGACATCCGGACGCAAGGCCTACTCGGGTACCAGTGACATGTAAAATACATCCGCACGCAAGGCCTAACTAAGTGCTTCAACAACAAATCTACACTCAGTAGTGATTGATTAACCAAGCAGGTACCTATGAGGCTATGACACATAAAAGATATCCGGACACAAGGCCTAATCGGGTACCTATGATACATAAAATACAACCGCACGCAAGGCCTAATCTGGTACTTCAACAACGAAACTGCACCTAGTAGGGATTGATTAACCGAGCGGGTACCTATGACACAAAAAAGACATCCAGACGCAAGGTCTAATCGGATACCTGTGACATGTAAAATATATCTGCATGCAAGGCCTAATCAGGTACTTCAGCAACGAAACTGCACCCAGTAAGGATTGATTAACCGAGCGGGTATGTATGACACGTAAAAGACATCCGGACGCAATCCCTAATCGGGTACCTATGACACATAAAATATATCCACATGCATGACCTAATCGGTTACTTCGGCAATGAATCTGCACCCAGTAGGGATTGATTAACCGAGCGGGTGCCTATGACACGTAAAAGACATCCGGGCGCAAGTAGGGTTGTCAATGGGCCGGGTTGGGTTCGGGTCAGGACAAGTCGTGCTCGGGTTGAGTTCGGGTCGGGTTAGCTCAACCCGTTTATTAAACGGGTTGGTTTCGGGTTGACCCATGTATATCGTGTGGGTTTCGGGTTTGATTCGTGTAACCCGATAAGAAAAATATTTGTATAAAAAATTTTACGGGTTTCAAATGATGGCTGCATTTGATCGACTCTTTGTAGCATAAATTGGAAAGAAAAAGGACCATGCTACAACGAAGTGCTCATAGAATCTCGAGACGATGCTGTTGTCGATGCTTTTTCTTGGTGCCGCCATTGTACTTCTTCGATCTAATGAATGATTTCATACGGATATCATAGAATCAAGGGCTTGGTGTAAAAAGGAAAGAGAAAACTGAAGTCTGAAGGAGTGAAGAGGTAAAACCGCAGAAATTAGAACGACTGAATGAGTGGCGGCTTGGTAATTGGTAAATTAGGGTAAAGTGAAAAATGGATAGTGGACTGGACTGGGCCTATGTTTTGTAGATTATAGAATAATAAAATTATGTTTTATATCAAACGGGTCATGACGGGTCAGAAACGGGTTCACATGTCGGGTCGGGTCAACCCGTTTATTAAACGGGTCAGAGCGGTTAACCCGAAATTGACCCGTTTATAAAAGGGTCGGGTCGGGTCGGGTTTTTTTTGTGCGGGTTACGAGTTGTGTTTCAGGTCGTGTTAGAAATTGACGACCCTAGACATAAGGCCTAATCGAGTACCGATGACATGTAAAAGACATTCAGACGCAAGGCCTAATCGGGTACTTCAGCAACAAATCTGCACCCAATAGAGATAGTTTAACCAAGCAGGTAACTATGACACGTAAAAGACATCTGGATACAATGCCTAATCGTCTACCTATGACACGTAAAATACATCTGCATGCAAGGCCTAATCGGGTACTTTAGCAACGAATCTACACCCAGTAAGGATTGTTTAACCAAGCACGCAATCATGACACGTAAAAGAAATTCAGATGCAAGGCCTAATTGGGTACTTATGACACATAAAATACGTCTACACGCAAGGCCTAATCGGTTACTTCAACAACGAAACTGCACGCAGTAGAGATTGATTAAACGAACAGGTACTAACAATATCGGCTGAAGTTTCTTTCAACTTACACATCAAGTATATCAGGTTTAGGTTAACAAACGCTCAAAGAAGTATTACTTGTTTAATGTTGGTTGCAATGTAATACTTATATAGAATGATATATTAATATATCATTTTAATCTTAATACCCACTATTATGCTAAATTATGCAAATAATAGATGAATATAACACATTTGTGTATAATAAGTATTGTCAAATGTGAAAAACCGTTTAGTACACCTCTCAACTATATGCAATCATGAACTATACAAATATGAATCCATATAACCAAAATGATATGTACAATTAGCATTATACTCAAACAAAGAATAATAAAACCACAAACCCAATCAATAGAGTAAATCAAACAGAAATAAAACACGCAGCATGCATCATACAATCAATATGAAATATAAATGAAATGATATGTACAACTAACATTATATTGTAACAAATGATAATATAACCACAAAAATAATCAACAGAGAAAATAAAAAAGAATAAAAATCAGATGATATTTTTATAGTATTTAAACTAAAAAAATTGAATTACATGGCAAAATGTATAATACATTTAACTGCATGAGCACATAAGAAACCACTAACTCTCCATTGATTACAACTACATGAATGATTTTGAAGATCAACAACTTGTGACTTCCACGACTTAACTACAAAAATAAACTCTGATGACTTGAAATATCCTAACCAAAACCATCATCAACTAATTTTGATAAATGGACGTCCTACATAATAGGACAAAGATCCATTTTCCATAGCGCACATTCCTCCCTCCTTCTGGCAATTTGCTCCATAATTTTACTTTATGAAATGACATATACAACTATCATTATGCTGCAATAATTATACAATCATCAGACTGAAAGAAATAAACCACTATCAAACTAAATGACAATATAAACAAAAAATGATAGTTAACCATACCATTTGAATACAAATGACAATAAAATTTAACACCCTATTTAAGATGATAATCATACCTTAATGCGAACAAAATTCACAAATTTCATGCTTAACTTCAAATAAAGAAGAGTCCATGCTAAGACAGATGGAATATAAATTATCATTATACTTAAAATAAACTAGCAAGCTTGTTGATTCACCAGAGGCAATATCATCACTACAAAAATAGGTGTACAGTTCTAATTAACAAAAAAGAAAATGTTATACACACATAACATATCAGGGTAATATAGCTTCCAAAAATTGATAAACACTGGGATAAACATTGAAATATGCATAAACACAATCTAATGTAATAACATTAAACAAATCTAAAATACGAAATAAAAGCATACCTCACAAGAGGAATTGTTGATGTCAACGAATCTAAATCAGCCATCATAAACAAGGTAACCTAAATAAAAAAACATAATTATAACCAACGCATACATAACATAGAAACGAATGACAAATTTTTTTAAAGAAAAAAATGTGTGATCCTCTAAGCAGAAGAGAGCACACATAATATGTATAAAATTATATACAATAGCTGCCAACATACCTGGCAGGTAACCAGATGTATACAGACAGCTAAAACTATGACCATGAGTCCAGGAAGTATATGGATGAGCTCCGGCATGGCCACCGCCCATCGTACTTCAAAATTGAGTTCCGATATGGCCACCACCCAATTATGAAGTATATCTACTCCTAAAAATACAATGGTCACTCCATAATATACAAGACAAGCAAAACAACATAAAAAAATAAGAACTCTAAATCAAGTATCCAAAAAGCTTCCCATCCACAATGAACCAAACCTAAATACCGAAGAAAAACTAAAACAAAAGTCAACTAACAACACCCATATAATATATATATATGGCAAGCATTCAAGAGAACCCCAAAAATTGAGCACCCCAATAGCACCCCTGTTTTCCACCTCTCATTTATATTTAAAAAAGTGAGAGAGTTAGTGGAAGGAGAGAGAAAGGGAGTTAGTGGGAAATGAGTGGTGGAAAAGTGGGAGGCTAAAGGGGTGCTCACTATTTGGGGTGCCATTGAACCTGCCTCTCTATATATATACATACATACATACATACATATATATATATATATGAGTGTGTGGAAAGGATATCAATGTATGTATGTATATATATATATATATGTATATATATATATATATATGTATTTGAAAATTGGTTCACTATATTGCAAAAACCAACCATATACTTTATTTATATGCCTCATCAAAACCTTACGCCCCCCTTTACTTAAATGGGTGCAACATAAGGAAAAAGAGTACATATAAACTCCATATATTGACAATACAAAATCTTGAAAACCAGAATTACAAACATCCCTTGCAACACACATATCCTCTCTTCTTCAAAGAAAAACAAAACAGACTGTAGAACATAACTTGCAATTATGACAAATAAAATCAAAATTCAACCAGTGTCTAAAAGATCAATAGCCCATCTTCTTAGGAACATCATCTTCTCTATCGAATACTATATCTTTCTTCCATTATTCTTCACCAAATAAATCAGATCTTTCTCTATCATCTTTAATCTTATCTCCTCTGCCATGCTTCTATTAATAAAATGTCTGGAATTTCGTTCTTGCCACAATTGATGTATAACTACAGTATAAGTCGTGCATGCAACATCAAATAGCCAATCCTTCTGTCTAAATCAATCTAGAATTTTAATAGCTTCAACTTCTAGTGAATTACCTGCGTAATCATATAGACCAAGCTTTGCAAGAATTGAGCTCCAAATAAAAGTCGAATATTCACATGAAAAAAAACAGAAGACTGATTGACTCCTTACCATTTCTGCATAGCAAACATAAATTTTCTGATACCACACCAAACCTTAGCAATCTATCCTTTGTGTTAAATCTATCATAAGTAGCAAAAAAGGAAATAAAACCATCCTTTTTGCATTTTTAGAGTGCCATACTACCTTTCGAAACCTTTTCTCATCTTGTTTATTTTTAACATATGAAAAGAGAATTCACCACCTTCTCCCCACTGGTAAAAATCCTTCTGAGAAACCCTATTCAACTTAATAGAATGTATTATATTTTGCACCTCTCTTCTTGCTGCATGAAGACTACCTCAATATTGCCATTTCTAATTATATCACACACCTTATCATCCTTTCTACCAATACTATGAAACCTTGATAAACCAAGTAAATCAACCAAACATTTGCAATTTAACCATGGCTCAAACCATAATGAAGTAGTAGAACCATATACTAACATCTTATTAAAAAAATTGTCTACCATTTGTTATAAGCCTCAAGATTGTTTTCCACGTGCTCTATGCATTATTATCAATATTCATACTCCAAAATGATTTATCATTACAATATTTGTGTTTCACCCAATTACTCCAAAGTGAATCACTTCCTAAAAATATCCACATCATTTTAATACCAGCAGCTTTCTTCAAATCTATAAATGGTTTAGTCCATATTCCCCCTTCTGATTTAGGTGCACATAATTTTTCCTAACTAATTTTATGTGAAGCTCCTCCCCAAAAGAAATCACAGCACGTCATATGCAACTTATTTATTGTATGTTCAGGGATTTGTTAAACATACGACCAGTATAATACAGTTGGAGTTACTACAAACTGAATTAGCTCGGCTCTACCAGCAAAACTTAAAAATTTAGCATCCCAGCTTGTATTTTAGACTGAATACGATGTAATAGTGACTGACGGACTATATAATGAATGTAATTGGACGATAAAAGAACTCTTAAATATCTTATATGAAGTTGACCTATTTGAACTCCAAGCATAAATGAAACTTCATTTGTATTTTGAGCATATGAACTAAAATATAGCTTGGTTTTATTTACACTTACTGACAACCCACAGAAATTCTTTAGTTTAACAAAGATTTCATCCAAAGCATAAACACAAACAAGTAGACACTTCCCAAATATCATAAGATCATCAGCATATAATAGGTGTGTAACTACTAGCTCGAACTTATGAACCGGTAAAAATTTCTGATTCACTAAAGCCTCATTCATGCAGAAAGTAAAAAAAAAAAATCCATGGAAAATGAAAAAAGATAGGGGGAAAATGGGTCACCTTGTTGTATTCATCTATTTGAATATATAAAACTCTTAGGCACGCCTTGGATTAATATAGAGAAGGATGGAGATGAAATACATTCATATATAACATTGATAAAATGAACTGGAAATCCCATCTTACTCATAATGTGACAAAAAACTCTCTATTCATCATATCATAGGATTTATGAAGATCTACTTTCACACAGAATTTATTCACCCCTACCTTTCTAATGTCTCTTTGTAGTCCGTGTGCAAGAAGAATATTATCACCAATATATCGATAAGGTATAAAAGCACATTGATTTAGTGATATTAGATAAGGAAAATACCATTTTATCCTATTGCACAAAACTTTACTGAATATCTTATAATACATGTTGCAATAGAAAATTGGTCGATAATGTGCAATATCAGTAGGTCTATCAATCTTTGGTATCAAAGTTATAAAGATATGATTTATACCTTTAGGAAGTTTGGCAGACACAAATATCGCTTACAGAGCTACTAGCAGATCAGATTTAATCACTTCCCAATGCAATTTGAAAAACTTGGAATTTAATCCATCTGGTCTAGGACTCGAATCATCACTCATTGAAAAAACTGCAACTTTAATTTCTTCCATAGTAAATGGCTGTAGCAGTTCCTGTTAACCTCTTGCATTGATGACATGTGTAGAATGAAATGAAGGGAACTCTCTATTTACTTCACCATTAAACATATCACTGAAATAATTGATAGCTTCAACCGCCACTTCTTCATGTTTATATAATAGATCTCCATCAGAATTGATAAGATCTTTTAAATGATTCGATAACCTTCTGGAAGACATTTTAGAGTGGAAGAACTTCGAATTTGTATCTCCATCTTGCAACCAAGACACTTTTGCCTTCTGCTTCATGCTCCAAAACTTTATATGTTTTTGCACTGATAAAGCATTCTTGGCTTCTAATAATTTCTCATGTATGATCAAATTTTCAGAATCTGCATCAGATGTTATTCACATTCTCTAAAATAAGCTTTTGCTTCCATTGAAAGCATATCATCATTACGTCTACGTTTATTCCAACATTTTAACTCAGCCTTACAAGCTTGCAGCTTCTATTGAAATTTATAGCTAGAAAATCCCCAAACATGAACTTGTAGACCTCTATTTATACACTCTTCATAACCAAATTTTAAATGCCAATCATTAGAATAACAAAATGGAAATCCCTTAGTTATAGAAGAAGCAAATAATTCTAAAAGCAGAGGATTGTGATCACTAGAAAGTTGTGAGAGTGAAAGGGCTTTCACATCAATAAATTTTTATGTAAACACGAATGATTTAAAAAAAAAATCAATATTATTAGCCATATCTTTGTCTCCATGTATGATTGAATCCAACTGCTTTTATTTCAATTAAACCAGCTTGCACAAGACAATTGTTGAAAGCTCTGATATGTTGAAATGGTACTGGAAGCCCCCCTTTTTATCTAGATGTGAAGTTGAGTTATTGAAGCCTCCCATGAGAATCCATTCACCACTCATGATTTATACTTCTCTAACAATATGGTACCACACAATTTGCATGTCATAAATGCTGTTGCTCGCATATATAATTGTAATACATAAAGAAAGGCCTCATGTATTTACTGCTTGAATAGTAACATGTTGATTTGAAAAAGAAATAATATCTACGTGCCAAACTAAAGTATACCATAATATTAATATTCTACCTGAATAAGAAGATGGATTGCGAGGAATAAAATCCCAATCACTTAGAATGGATCTACCAAAATACTTCAAGTTCACTTCATTAAGCTTATTCTCTATCAAACCAACAATAGTTTGTTTGAATTCCCACCCTATGAGAAGTGTTCATCCCTCTGACATTCCAAGACAATATATATATATATATATATATATATATGTGTGTGTGTGTGTGTGTGTGTGTGTGTGTGTGTGTGTGTGTGTGTGTGTGTGTGTGTAGGATAACATCATATAATAACAGAAAACTAACGATAAAATCATTAATATAGCTAATCATTATCAATAACAAATACAAATACTATTATGACAAAAATGCTTAGCTATCCTAGAAAACAAACATAAATTACTCCTAACCTTACTAAGAAATCTGTCAAACCTATAGTCTTTAGACATTTTGTAATAAGGGTTAGACATCCACTCCAAATAGTAATAAACAATCTTAATAATTAAATTGTCTATGCTAGTATAATTATAATGAAACGTTCTCTGGTTTCTATCAAACCAAATAAACCAGCATGTAATAGCTACTAATGTATTAGGTACATATCTATTATTGTAATTATAATCAAGTTTAAGAGAATTCTAGTAAATACCACAATTAATATACAGGAAAATGCCCTGAAAGACAAAATGAAGAAAAAAAATGTTCCATATGGATAAGGGGGCAAAATTTTGTCCATAAGAACAAGTTTTACTGTAAAGGGAGGAATCACAGTGGGCCCCTGAATTCCTCTCTTTACACTAAATTTTGTCCTTGAGGATAAAATTTTGTGCCCTTGTTCTTATGGAACAATTTTCTGTTCCTTTTGTACTTGAAGGTAAAAATTATAAGAAAAATTAAACACAAAATTCTTAAAACCATATTTAAAATATAAAAAGTAGTGATATAATAAAAAATAAAATAATCAATATTTTCCTCAAAACGACTACAAAAACAACATTTTGTATTAAAAATAATATTTTTCTTCTTTAATTGCTCAACAATATTTAACTTCTTATGAAAATTCAGCCACATATGAAATTTAGCTTTGGGTGGAGCATTAGCCTCCGAAATACACTTGAAATTTAAAACATTAATGCCTGTATAATTAAGAAGCTTATATATTGATTTAGAAGTGTACTTTTGGCTCTTATCTAAGCCTCAATATATACTATCACTATTATTATCAATGTGATATAAAGACAACTTCATGCGAAACAAAGCTAATTGTCTGAACACTAAACCATCTAAAAATCTCCAAATGAAAATTCCCACGAGGGACTCGAATTTTTCCTATAAACTTTCTTAGCCAAGGCATTTTTGAAACAACAAATCTCAAATAATTCCTTAAACTAAATTTTAAGGGGCAATCTAGAAATCCACGAGTCATGCCAAAAGAAAGTATTGTCCCCAGAATGAACAGTCAAATTAAAACCTACATTAGAAAAAGTCAAAACATTTCAAGATGGAATTCCAAAAAGATGATAATCTATTAGACCAATTATTATTAGGATAAAATATAATTTTACCCCTATCATAATAAAATTTAGATACTATTTGTTTCCAAACTGCTGACACTTTAGGATTTCTAAATTTACATAATCATTTTGCTAATAATGACAAATTAAAATTATATAAATTAATTACCCCGAGACCCCCATCCTTCTTAGGCCTACAAACAATATCCCAATTGACTAAACACTTATAACCACTACAATTATTATCTCCATTCCAAAAAAAAATTTGTCTAGTCCTATCGATTTTATCGATTACTCAATTGGGAAGTCTATGCATAGTCATCTAATATGTAGGAATAACAGTTAATACCGAGTTAATAAGAACTAATCTACCAACTCTAGATAAAAAATCTGCTATTCCAACTAGAGAGTCTACTATTAATCTTATCAATAATAATAAACCAATCATCTTGTTCAAGTTTAGTTGGTCTAATAAGAAAACCCAAATAATTAAAAGGAAAGTTCATAATAGAGCAATTTAAAGTATTAGCACTTGATTTTCAATCCAATCAAAATCATTTAACACCATAACTGAACTTTTATCAAAATTAATTCTAAGTCCAGAAAACATCTCAAAACAATAAAGTATAAATTTCAAGGCAGTAACAAGTTTGGGTAAGTGTGAGGAAAATAGAAGAGTATCGTCAACAAATTGAAGTATATTTAATTCATTATTAAAGACCCCATTACCCACGACACCTAGGACCTCATTACCCGCCGCTCTCTTAATAATCTTGGTGAAAACATCTACAACAAGATTAAATAAAAGAGGCGATAAAGGGTCCCCTTGTCTAAGTATTCTCTTCGACTGTATTTTATTTCCCACTACCCCATTTACTACAATATTAGAACAACTAGATCTGAGTAATAATATAATTCAGTTAACCCATCTCATACTAAAAGCCCTAGCTAATAAAACGTCGCAGATAAAATCTCAATCAACTGAATCAAAAGCCATTACAAAATCGATTTTTAAAATAGAACAATAAAAATAATTCTTACTACACAAACTGATTTATTCTTGGACAGCGGCTACACCATCCCCTATGTTTCTACCTTTTATAAACGCAGTCTGAGAACAATCAATAAGATCGTTCATCTTCAGACTAAGTCTATTAGCCAATCCCTTGGTAATAATTTTAACTGAACAATTGATTAGTGAAATAGGTCTAAATTCTTTTAGTTTGTTAGCTCCTAATTTCTTATGAATCAGAATTACGTTTACAAAATTAAATCTACCAATCTGTAAATATCCATTATAAAAATCATTGAATAAGTTTATAATATCATATTTTAATACATCCCAAAATTGTTTATAAAAAAGAATAGAAAAACCGTCCGGCCTTGGAGCTTTGTCACTAGGCATATCATTGACAGCCTTCCATATCTCCTGTTCTGTAAAAGGATTGTCTAAGTCTACTAAATCTACCCTAGAATACAATGGATAAATATCATTCCATCTAACGTTAATCCTCCTCTTAATCTTGATTCCAAAAATATGTCTATAATAGTAAGTAAAGGCATCTTTTAAATTTTTTTGAACACATAATTCTATATCATCCACAAAAATAGAATGTACAAAATTATTACGTTTTCTTTCGTTTGCCACACTACGAAAAAACTTAGTATTATTACCCCCTCATTGCACACAAGCTCTCTTTTTCCACATGACTTCTTCTTTCTCAAAGATCAACTTAAGATCGTTCTTAAGACTACTGAGTTTATCCTGTTCATAAGACTAAGCCGCCTATTCTCGCTTCTTATCTAAATCAAACATCTCACAAATTATCTTATCTTTCCTAATTCTAACACTACCAAAAACAAATTTATTCCAACGTTTAAGAAAAAGAAAATCTAAGTTTCCCTAACTTTGAAACAGAAATCTTAGCAGAATTCCCATCATACATATTATTAAAATAAAACAGGGAATTCCATTTAAGAGTGACCAAATTAGAAAAGCTATCATCTAGCAACCACATTTTCTCAAATTTAAAACTGTTATTAATGGTGAAACTAGACTCACAAGAAAGTATAATTGGACAATGATCTGGATATAGCAAAGGCAAGCCTTTTACTTTACAAAATGAATACCTGTCCTCAATCTCATTACTGATAAAAAAAATCTATCTAAACGATCCATATTTTCAGAATTGCCTCGTTCTAAATAATCAAAACAAGAGCTTTGTTGTTGGATCAAGGATGAAGGAAAATTTTATAGTGGAAGTGATGACAGGGATCGATAGAGTTGATATGCAAAACAGTGACAGCCATGTTGAATATACTCCTGGCAAAGTCGTTGCTGATATAGATGAAATTGGTGAGGTTGAATCAGATGATTGGTATGCTGCTGAAGACATATGTTTGCATAGCAGCTTTGGGGTATTGGATATGTGTGGAGACAGAGAGGATTATAATGATATTGGTAATGGTTTTTCTACGACTGGTCCTACGTATGATAATGAGCATGCTATGGGAATGGATAAAGGATTGATGGCAGCAGATTGAAATCTGTTATTTTATGGTGTGAGGTAGAGATTAATCAGCGTGGAACAAAGATTGAGCAGTATCTTATTAATGAGAGTGGTTTAATTGTTGAGAGTGGTAAAGATGTATACTCTAAAAAAGTGGTGGTCGATGATGTTGGAAATGAGTCATATTCAGATAGTTCTTTGGGTTCATTTTATTCGATAGGCAAGACTAGTAATATGGCGAATAATTGTTGAAAATATGGGAGAGTCTTTATGATGATAGAAGGGATTGGTAACAGCCTTTTTGGTAAGCTTTTTAGATCTAGATTGTCACGTAATCGCAGTTTGGAGTATAGCTTGTTGCGTGAGGATGAGTATATGATTAGAGATTCTGTGGAGAGAATTAGAATGTAAGAGGTAAGCAGGTTATTGCTTACCTCAGTTAGCATGTGATATGGGGCAGAGAGTGGTGGATTCACCGAGTAGGGTTAGTGAGACAGACAGTGTTATTGGTGTTGTTGAGGACAGCATGGAGCTATCCCCTATCATTGAGGTGGCATCAACACCCGGCTAGAAGGGGTAGACGTAAGAAGAGGACTCCTACTTCGTCGAAGCGCTTGGATTAGACCCATCGCCACATCATATCATGGTAGGTACTCGGATTCGAGTGCTAGTAGTAGCACTTCGAACATCGGTATGTTTTCTGATTAAATTACATATATTGAAAATTTTAAACACATTTTTTCCCCTCCAATCATATTGATAGAAGCATACAAAATGAACGATTATGATGATTAAAACAAAACAAAGATACAAAAATGGCGTATGCAAGATCCAAAGATAACTGAAACAAGAAGACAAACATACAGAGCAAATGACAACAGCATTTAAGCCAAATAACAATCCGTCATAGTTTGATAGAACATGGACATCGTTGTCCAGACTAAACGAAGTTGCACGTATATCAGAACAGTAAACCAAATGACAGATAAAATCACAAAGTCTACACAATGTTACCACCCACAGATAGATAGGATACAGGAAGAAGAAAAGAAAAACATATAAGATGGCGTAAATTATTTTAACACAAGTCTAGCGCATAACATAAATAAGACCAAATTAACAAGGTGCCCTGCTCCTTGAAAGCCATCAAAGAGATAGGTCAGTGAATCAAGCTCCACCGCGAAGACGCAAGACAAGATGAAGGGTGGACTCCTTCTGAATGTTATAATCAGCTAAGGTCCTGCCATCCTCAAGTTGCTTCCCTGCAAAGATCAATCTCTGCTGATCCGGAGGAATCCCTTCCTTGTCTTGTATCTTTGCCTTCACGTTATCTATGGTATCTGAGCTCTCCACCTCCAAAGTAATAGTCTTACCCGTCAATGTCTTTACAAATATTTGCATGCCGCCCCTCAGCCTCAGCACCAGATGCAAGGTGGACTCCTTCTGGATATTATAGTCGGCAAGGGTACGTCCATCCTCCAGCTGTTTGCCAGCAAATATCAACCTCTGCTGGTCTGGGGGTATTCCTTCTTTGTCCTGTATTTTCGCCTTTACATTGTCTATTGTGTCCGAACTCTCTACCTCCAGTGTTATGGTCTTTCCTGTCAGCGTCTTCACAAATATTTGCATACCACCTCTCAATCTCAGCACCAGATGGAGGGTTGATTCTTTCTGAATATTATAGTCTGCTAGCGTTCTCCCGTCTTCCAGTTGTTTACCCGCAAAGATAAGGCGCTGCTGGTCAGGTGGGATTCCCTCCTTGTCCTGTATCTTGGCTTTCACATTGTCTATCGTGTCAGAGCTCTCAACCTCAAGCGTGATGGTTTTCCCTGTCAGTGTTTTGACGAATATTTGCATGCCACCTCTCAATCTAAGAACTAAATGGAGGGTGGACTCTTTCTGGATGTTGTAATCAGCCAGGGTTCGGCCATCTTCTAATTGTTTCCCAGCAAAGATGAGTCTTTGTTGATCAGGGGGGATTCCTTCCTTGTCTTGGATTTTGGCTTTGACATTGTCGATGGTGTCCGAACTCTCTACTTCAAGAGTGATGGTTTTACCAGTCAGAGTTTTAACAAAGATTTGCATCTGTTTAGCCAAGAAATATGACTCAGTTCATGATTCACGCATAACATTTGCTAACGACAAAGTTATAAGATTAGCTAATGACAAAGTAGAACATATCATAAATGAATGAATCAAAAATTAAATTTCATATCTACATGCACACATATTAATTCCAAAATTTAATATTGTTTGTATATCTCCACTTCTCCTTTATTGCATAAACTCTCACGTGAGAAAGAACATTTTTATGTAAATCAAAGCAAAATGAAAATATTTATGTAATGAAAGCACAAGGTCCCACAGGAATTTAACTGAATCTACCAAATTCATCAAACATTGTATATACATTTGTATACAAAGTTACAAACATACTTTTTTTTTTTTTACCAACCAAAATTACAAATCTGAATTTATACTCAATCCTATCATGAAATTCACTGTATGCTTTCATCAAGAACCCTCTTCACGAATTCATCATTCAATTCCAAAACCAATTCATTTGCCTTTTGCATTTGCGCAATTTTTTTAAAAACAAAACGATATTTCTAGAGTATGTGTATAAATTAATCGCAATGTTACTGACATGCAGAAGATAACACAAGCCAACATACACACACATGCCCGCACAAAAAATATAGTAGTAGCAGTTACCCTAAGGTATAGTTAAGGTGATATTTCAGCCAGCTTAATTTAAAAAAAAAAAAAAAAAAAAAAAAAAAAAAAAAAAAAAAAAAAAAAACTGTTTTGAAGTAAATCAAATAGCTTGTTTCTGCCAAAGGCATACACATTCATGAAAATATTTAAACCTACAGTCTTCAGATAAAATTTAAACCAAGGATTTAAACTATAGATACTCGTACATGCGACCCCCTTTTCCTTCATATAAACATGAGTGTCATTTCATATACCAAAATCGTTCTTAATTTATACTCAATCATGTTACAAAATCCATTGTACACTTTCAACAACCCACTTCATAAACTATCATACATTTTCAACTTGAATTCTTTGGCCATGGTATTTGCCAAATTTATTTGGAGGGAAAAATAAATATACTGTATAATAATTTGATCATAAGGTCATTGGCATGCACAAGATGAACAAGAGTGAAGTCATAAGTCACCGGTACCTCTTTTTTTGGGAGGTTTTAGATGTGCTTTTCCCCCTTTTTTCTGTTTGTTTTATTTTGTTTTTGTTTTTGGGGGTGCGTGGTGGGGAGGGGGGGGGGGGGGATCAAAGTGTCCAATTTCACATCCAATCCATGAGGTTACAAGCTCTAGATTTGTATGATTAAAAAGAATAAAAAACTGCCCAAAAAAACAGTACTTTGTCGAACAATAATTAATAGATATCTTCAAAAACTTTTTTTACAAGGGATTTTCATACAAAGGATCAAAAGAATTGGAGACGGATTGGCTTATGTTTCATAAAATAATATTATATTACATTTCCAGATGAATTCTTTGCAAAAACATACATTGAATTATGAACTATACATACAGATATCTTCAGTGAAAGATAAATGATTCCCACAACCCGAGATGGAAAAAGGGCAATTAAAATCTATCTATTTCAATGAAAACATTATCAAGGGATCAGAACATGTTGAAAAGGCTTTTATTTGGCTAACTTTCTATGAAACAACAGACAATTTAGTTGTGTACGAACAAAAATTTGGCTGAACTTCTGATCCAATAACAAATCGCACTGTTAGCATGATTTAATAGAGATCTGAGTGGCATCCTAACAAAACCAAAGAAATTGGAACGATTCTGAAGTTACGAGTTAACTACCAACAGCAACAACAATAAACCATTTTACTCAATTTTGTTGATTAAACCACAATTCATAGATACCATAAAACAAAACCTCTAGAAATGTCATTTTAATTAGAAAACTAACGCATTCAGGATCATTTGATTTTAGTTCATACCCAAGTATCTATACCAATTAATAAAGAGAAATTAACACTTTTTTACACATCCAACGAAGGACGTAAGATAACTGTTTAGTGGAGAAATAGAACTAGTAAAGGGACCGTGCATGAAAAGATTATAATGAAGAGAAATGCGGATATGGATAAGAATATTTATAGGCATTGTTAATGACACACCAATTTTGGATGAGGGATGGTCATTTTTCAAGGGCACACCATTCACTTTCAAACTGTTGAGGGGTCCTAGAGTTCGAGAAATATTTCAAACTTTCAGACAAACTTGCCCCAAAACAACAATAGTGTTTGGCTGATTTTAATAGATTGAAACGTTGAAGGGTGGCAGTTTCACATGCTTACTGTATTTGGCGTCATATGGCTAAAAATTAGTTGTGTAAACGGCAATATCTTTCCAAAAATTAAAGGGATAATTTACTTCAGAGATAACAATTTTCAATGTAGCAGCTGCAGATAAAGAAATTCGTACATTTCCCAACAAGTTTCCAGAATTTACACGTATAACCCGCTGCTAGGGGTGACAATTAGACCCGACCCGGTGGAACCATACCGAATCCGGTTGGTCTTGGTTCTAGGCGGGTCGGGTTTTGTCGGGTCTAAACTATACATTTCAAAAATCTGGACCCCGACTCGACCCGAGTTTCGATTCATATCGATTCGGGTTCGGTTGATAAACACACTAAAAGTACATATATTTCAATGTTTTTTGGTCGAGTTTTTCAGGTCGAGTCTATGTTGGTCGGGTTGAATGGGTCTAGATTGTATTTTCATCACCTAGACACGACCCGAGACCCATCAAGTTCGGTTCGGGTTCAGATCTTTTCAGATCGATTTGGGTTTTCGGTTCTCGGTTCTAATTGTCATCCCTACCCGCTGCCTAAAATCCTAATTCGTGTATTTCCTAAAAATTGTTACTATTAATTCCGATTTGATTTGAAAATTGAAGCTATCAATGTCCACGGCATGGTATGTAGGTGAAGATTAGGATGGAGTTTAAGATGAGATATAAATGGAGATTGAGATAAGTTCTCTCTGATCTTCAGTTCTTAAAAATTTATTTTGTTCAGTTAAAATTTAAATTGCTGAATCAAAGACCAAGGATTCTGGAGCTGAACATACCCAAGGAATATTTTTCCAGTATGATCAAAGTAGTTATGAAAGAAGAGAAAATAATTTCTGTTCAATTTCGTACTTTTCTGAATAAATCTATCAATATACAAGAAGAAAATATTTTGGTGTCCCTTATTCCAAAGAAGCTCCATTTTGTTTTCAATGAAATTGGAATCCCTTTTAACAACCCCTTTTAGGGCTACTAATAGGGGTAACAACATATTCAAAATGAACAAAATTCAATGCAATTTTTGTCACTCTAAAAACTCTCCTTCAAACTTTTATTAGAAATACAATATAAAATAACAATTCATGTATCCCTATCTCGAATCAAGTAATTAAACAAGCGCTATAAACTATTTTTACATTGAGACTGGAGATGACAAATAAACTTAAGGATTTCAGCAAAATCAATTTTACAACCTAAATGTGTAATATAAACGACTATTTTCGTACGCAACTCTAAAGATCGACAACAATCTACACAGAAATATATATGTATAATATCAATCAATCGTAATATTATAAACTGGAAATCGAACCTTGAAGAAAAGTTACTATAATTGGTGTAGCTTGCGAGAGACTAGTGCGGATTTCAATGAACTTGATGAAGACCTAGCAAATTGGGGGTCGATTTATAAGATGGAAACCTTATCAAGTTCATTGAATATTCACCTGAAAACCGCGGCACCAAGAATTGTAACCAATAAAAAGCGGACACGTGTATTCGAAAACGGTAAGCACAAACGTTGCTTAAACGGCACCTTATTCAATTCTTTGGTATGAAGGCTTCCGTGCAAATCTTCGCTTTCCCACCGATTAAGTCATGCCACCGAAACTGGAAATCTCTAGCAGGAAAGAATCCAACGGATCTCCCACCCATGATCCACAACACTTTTTTTACTTACAGTTTTGCGGTTGTTTTACCATCCTCGTTACTAGTATAACCATGCAATAATGAAAAAAAGAATCGCTATATTGCCTCGATTAAACATAAAATATATTTTAGAGGTTTCATAAATTTCAATAATAACTATAAATGAAAAAGAATATTATATATTATAAACAATATAAAAAACAAATAAAAGAATAAAAATCTTTTTTTTTTTTAGCTTGAAAAAAGCAAAAAATTTATCATGGTAACAAGTACGAAATAAAAAAATTGGAAAAATGAATCATAATAGGAATCATAGAAAGCGGAAAAATCATGTTGATTTTTAATAAAATAAGCACAAAAAAAAAAGTGACTGGGTACATTTGTAAAAGAAGAGAAAGTGTGGGAAAACATATTAGTAGTAAGATATATATACGTACACACAATAACCCTACTTAAGTTTCATATTATTCATTGTATGTCTATGGTAAAACAAATTGTCCGAATAATCAATATGACAAGAATGTTAATTTTCTGAAAAATTTAGAATTTGTACAAATATCATGGTCGGCTTCTTAAGCATATACGCGATTTCAATAAATCAGCCTGAGTGTTTATTGAAATTTTCAGTTTCAATAATTGTGTGTTTTCCCTCAAAAAAAATTAGTTGTTCAAGATAACAAACATTCATGAACAAATTTGACTTTATTGAAGAGCTTCTTAAGGCTTGTATTTAACATGAAAAATATACTTAAATTTTTGTTTTATGTATAATAGAAGAATATCGATTCACCTATTGCAGGTACTTTGTAACAACCCGCATTTTACGCATCGGAGGATCGTAGAATATTTATTTCTTTTCCATATGCAGTCGTATGGTCATGTAACTTTGGGAGACAACCATTAGAGTCATTTCCTATGTTCATGGTTTTTATCGATTTTTAAATGACCGTTTTGCCCCTAGCTGATCTTGTTTTGGCCATAACTTTTGACTGAAAAGGAATTTTGACCTGAAACCACTTCCATTAGATTCGTTTGATGGTTTACCTTTCCGTAGAGTGGTCATAATAGCCAAACAGACTTATCGTTTGAGAGATATGGCTGAAATACGGTTTGGAAGGTGAGAAAGTGCTTAACCGGGCCAAATAGGGTGATTAGTGAATGAGCTCATAACCCATTTCGGGATTAGAGTTATGGGAAGGCTGAAAATGGTTAGAGATTCATTCCATTTCAGTTTTCTAGCCTCCACTTACCTCTTAGAAACCCTAAAAATGGCCTCCAACCTCTAAATCACCTCCAAATCATCTTCTAATTAAAGATTAAGCTTAGCAACATCAAATCAAGGGAGAACTTCACCAAATCAACGTTAGAGCTGCTGTTTAGCATTGTGATTCACACCAAATCAGAGATCTACTTCAGATCTAAAGTTTATTTGTGGCTAAGGTGAGTGATTTGCATAGTTCCTCACTAATTATGGCTAATTAAGGGTAATTAGTGTTAATTAGCGAATTTAAACATGATAAAATTCTGGAAAAATATTTATAAAATCCGAAATGATGTTTTAGACCTCTGATATGAATTTGGGTTAATTTGGTTAAGTTTTGCTAATCACATCATTAGTTTCACCTAAACATGCTTAAGGGAAAATATGGGGTTTTGGCTAGGTTTGATCCACTTTAACCTATCATATTGTTGTTTTGATGTTTGTGGTTGATTACACATGTTGCTATGACTGTATGGTATGCTTTGTGATTGATTAGAATAGTTGGAATGGTCGAAAACGCCTTCGAGTGGCGTAAATTGCTTTCTGTAAAAAGTGCAGGAAGACATCTGAACCGGATCGGATCGGTAGGAGGACCCGATCGGCTCTCACACTTCACACTTCGATTCACTTCCACCTCTCGTGGCACGCATCATCCGATCCGACCCGCCTGGTGTTCTCCGACCCGATCCGCCATGGTACCCCGACCCGAACCGATGTACTTCGACGATGCTTAGAGAGAAGAAGCCGATCCGAACCGTGGCAAACTGGAGGACCCCGACCCGAACCGGTGATGGCGACTGGACGTGGAGTCTCGATCCGATCCGCTGAGGTGAAGATGACCCGATCCGATCCAGAGAAGAAGGAGCACTCCGATCCGAATTGATGACTAGGGGTAGATCTGAACTGATCCGGTGATGGCCAATAACCCGAGATGCAAAGGTAGTCCAAATGGAAGTTAGAGCTCAGGATCCAGTTGGGAACCAATGAGTTCATTTCATGGTTGGGCTTTGCTGCGGGACGTGTGCTAAGGAGTTGTCGACGTTCATAACTTCGATTCACCACTGAAAATGGATGATGGGCTACTTATCAGTGCAGTAGAGTCACTATGACTCGAGGGGCAAGGTGATGGTAGTAAGACTACGTTATCAGTGCAGTAGAGTCATTATGACTCGAGGGGCAAATTGATGCGTAGTAAGACTATGAGCCAGTGCAGTGGGGTCATTATGACTCCATGGGGCAGAGTGGACATAGTAAAGGATTAGTAAGGCTATGAGCCAGTGCAGTGGGGTCATTGCGACTCCATGGGGCAAAGTGGACATAGCAAAGGATTAGTGGCTATGTATCAGTGCAGTGAAGTCATTTATGACTTCATGGGGCAAAGTGATCATAACAATGTATGTTGGGTGATCGAAGTGGTGAATATCGTATGCTTTATGCACTGAGTGAGAGATGTGAGGATGGTTGTTATGTTTGATTGCTTGCCATCAAGATGACATGCACACCCCCACCCCCGTTATCTTTACACTATTTGAAATGACACCTTAGAGTGTTGTACAGTATGTAGTGCTATCTCTTTGGTTGCAGGTCCGGGTTCAGGTATGTTTTAGTCTACCTGTTATTGTTCTGTTTAGATGCTTATCGCTCATACCAGGCTTTATGTCTAACCCAGAGTTTTATGTCTCCTCTTATTACTCTGGGTGCTCACACGAGCAGACTAGAGACAGGTTAGTTGGTGATGCGCGAGTAGCTGATTCGGAGGCGAGCAGGAGGCTTCCACGTATGATAAATAGATATTCTCCCTGTGTCGTTGGTGGTCGCTACTTGGGCATTAGTAGTGTACCTCCCTTATCTTGCTTTGCTTTTTGAGACAGTTTGAAAAGTTGTAATAATGTTAACTTTGGATCATAAGCTGTACTTGGATTTTCCGCTGCTATGTTAGTTGTTTCAGCTTATACACTGTCTCACCTGTTTTATGTCAAGTATGTTATTATTATATTTTATTCTATGCGCTATGAGACATTCTACAGGTTCCTTGTTAGTTCATTTCCTTCTTCTTCTTTTTTCTTCTGACGACCCGTCCCGTGCTAACTGGACATGTGTACAGCGCACTTTTGGAGTAAATGTCGGTTGGTGCGGGGCGGGCTGTCACATTTGGTATCAGAGCTCTAGGTTGCGTAGTTAACCTAGGGAAAGACACTAGGGAGAGATAGTACGTATGTGAGAGCGCGTATTTGTGATTACTTTGGTTTTCAAAAGCTATATATGTATATATATACTATTAGTAGTATAAGAATGAAGTCGTACTGCACTAGCACCACTATGAGGTCGTCAATCGTTTCCCCTTTTACAGATTGACGATGAGCCGATATGCAAGAGGTGCTGGTAGGGGAGCCAATAATGGGAATGCTGCTGACATGAGGGCGAGGTTTACTGACCTCATGAGAGACATGCTTAGGGAGGTGCAAGGGACAGTTCCCAATCCCGGAATTGGTGGTGGTCCAGTAGTGCAGGCGCCTAGGGTCGATTTCTCCAAGTTGTGCAAGGATTACACTAACTTTGGTGGGAAGCCGTTCCACGGAACGGAGTCGGCCACAGATGTTCAGGATTGGTTGGATAGCTGTGATCGTATCTTCGACGACTTGGGTATCGAGGATGCGATGAAGAGAAGGCTAGCGTCTCGTCAGCTGCAAGGGCGAGCGATGAATTGGTGGAATGCCATTAGAACAGTTACTCCAGAAGATCAGGTTACTTGGGATCAGTTCAAGGCTCGCTTTAGCGAGAAGTTCATTCCAGCTTCCCAGAAATCAGTATTTTTTAAGAGATTCTTGGAACTCAAGCAGAATGGTCGGGCAGTCTCTGACTATATTGCTGAGTTCGACACTTTGTCGATGTAACACCCCACATCCGTTAGTGTCACTCACAAAGGGAATGCACTAAGTTCTGTGGAGCATTTAGGGTAAAAGATGCAGATAAATTACAAGACAGACAAAAATTACAACAGCGAAAATAAAACTTTCCTTTATTGATGAAATAGTTTGTACAACGATTTCTTTATAATATCAGAGTATCATATGTCTTACAAAATAAAGAAGCATAAAACAACATTTATATTCCCCAATGTAGCAGGAGCCAGCCATAGCATCTGAAAAGAGAATTCAAGCAAAACTTCGACAAATCTTCAAGCTGGGAAAGAGTGACAATCCAACTTAACCTAAGCTATACTACTCCCTTCTTTACAACCTGAGGGGGGGAACGGAAGAAAAGAAGACGAAAGAAAAACAGAGTCAGACATAAAGCCTGAGTAAGTTCAATAACTTCTAGCATGTGAACATGGAAAAACAAAATGACATGAATTAACTGAATACAAGATAACACCATGATGATAGGATCAGCAAGATTAGACAAGATTAACACAAGATATGCTAAGATAAGATTAACTGGATATGCTCTAATATTTTTGCCGCTTCGCTATTTCCTTGTTATACTGGTTTCTATATCTCTGCACCATCTAACTAGTGTCCTAACTAGTAACGATAACGTGATCCCAATCCCTGTAGTTTCCATTGCCTTCAGGCATACATTTATTATTTATTACCTAGATCTAATCTAGGGTTTTCTATCAAATGCTTTCTATATTCAACTAGAGTTTACGCTATCTGCTGAACACTTCTCGGATTCAGGGTTTATGCCACCTAGTCCAACTAGGGATTATGCTACCTGACGAACGATGCCCCCTAGTCTAGGACACACTACCTAGAGTGGTATATGTTCCTAGACTTCCCCACGCATGTATCGCGAATCGTTATCGCTTGTCTAAATGCACATGTCCTGTAATGTGCGGCCCGAGTCCTGTGGCAGGGCAAATCAAGAAACACGGAACTCGGTCGGGAGCTTTCAGATATCTGCCGATGTAGATGCTAAGGTCTGTTTTTATTCCAGTGGCTATGGTCCCACTTGACCCCTCCCTCAACTAATGAAAGGCACACCTTGAAAAATGAGAACTATACGCAGGCCCCCTATGCCCCACTAACCTATGGCCATCCTCACCCATAACTAGATAGCAAGTATATGGTCTTTTGGAGTTCTCCGCCTTTCCGCTTCACGTATCTCGATTGACTCAAGATGGATGGTAGACGACGAGTTGCTATCACAGGGCTACCGTTTTCTCGCCGAATCACGCTGGTCCATCCTAGTCTTTAGGTTGCCAAATATTGCAACCAAGGCATACCCCTGGTTCTTCTAACGCAGACCTTAACCTCTGTGAGCCCAGGAGGATCATCTGCAGCCTCACAGAGGGATACCAAGAGTACCCTCACGTCCCCTCGAAACCTCGGGCTTCGTAACCCAATTCGTTGGAGCCTTCTTTTTACTCAGACGGACATTCGCTCCTTCCCGTGTTATACTAAGAATTACTACTTAGTTTTACTAACTAAGGTTTACCACTTAGTTTCCAGAATCGTTGTTTTCTTAACTAAGGTTTACTACTTAGTTCCTTTTAACTAATGTTTACTACTTAGTTCTCTTTCCCGTCAATTTGGATTGGTTAAGTGTCATTAGTCAATTCAAGCTAACTTAACCCTCTTCATTTATCCTATTAAACTAGTTAAGTGTTATCAGTAATTCATGTTGACTTAACCCTACCACAAACCAAGTTATATTGGTTAAGTATTTCTTGTTACTTAACTCTACCCATTTATCCTGTATTGGTTAAGTGTTTCCTTTTTAACTTAACCTTGCCCGTCTGTTTTAACTAACATGTTATTAATGGTTAAGTATTATCCCTTCATGTTTTAAACTTAACCTTATCCCTTTATCACAATCTGATGGTTAAGTGTTCAAGTTTACTTAACCCTACGGTCTAGTCCAGCTAACATATCAAATTGGCTAAGTGTATTAAATTTTACTTAATCCCAACCTCTAGTCTAGTTAACATGTTAATTTGGCTAAGTGTATTAACTTTACTTAACCCCACCTTCTAGTCTAGTTAACATGTTAATTTGGCTAAGTGTTTTCTTAGTTACTTAACCCCTACAAATCTTGTCTTGTTACCATGTTAAGTTGGTTAAGTGTCCCTAAGGACTTAGCCCTCCCATTCTAGCTTAACTGTGTTAAGTTGGTTAAGTGTTCCTATGGACTTAACCCTCCCATTCTAGCTTAACTGTGTTAAGTGTCTGTATGAACCTAACCCCCACCCATCGGTTTTGCTATCATGTTGAATTGGTTAAGCGTCTTAGTTAACTTAACCCTACCATTCTTGTTCTAGCTTTAACTAAATAAATTAAAGCCGCGACCACTCACATTAGACAGATATTGTTGCGATTACTGGATGTGCCGGTTGGTTCCGGGCAGGTTTACATCGCAACTCAGTCTAACCTCGGGTTAGGCATATTCGTGTTTTCTAAGTTCAAAGGGTTTTGATTAATTTTCAAATCAGGTTTTGAAAGTAACCATCTCGTCCGTCGGATCAGTTAGGGATAGCCAGGGAGAGTAGGAAACTTGTATTTTCCAAACCCAAACCTAAACACTATCCTCTCTGTCACCCTAGAACTTTCTGGTGTATTATTAAAAGAAATATCGTTAATAAACCTTTAATTTGTCTAAATTTACATTTTCTCATTTAGGACAAATTCTATAAGTAAATCATTCCTAATTTACTTATTTCCTAATTACTCTTTTAATGTAAATTGTCAACATTTATTATTATGGCCCATTTTCCCCTCTATATCATATTTATGCTTTCTGGTATGTAAACTATACCAAATTAAGTGTCACTAACCATGATTTTTGCTAAACATGACAATTACTCGCAATTATGGCCAGTTTCAAATTTATGCCAATATACTTATTATGCCAAATTAGCTAATCCAAATCTGATTTAACATTCTAATTACAGTTCATATCAAACTAGACTTATTATTCTAGTTCACAGTTCATGTAAATGCTAGATTTACAAGTCAATACTAGATTCAAATTACACATCCTATAATTCATGTCATATTTATCCAATTTGCATTTTTATGAACATGCCATAATACATGTTCCCAATTCATGCCAATTTCCAAGTTTATAACTATGCTTTTAGTAAATTTCAAATTTTGCCCAAATCGTATTCCCATCGTTTGTATAATCGTGATTCAATCTAGATTATAGATAAATCTAGATTCGTAGAAAATAGGGAATGAACCAAAGATGCTATGAAAAAGATAGACATAATAACTGGCATAAAATGATAATTTACTAATTACAGACCTAACGAATTACACTGAAATTGATTTAAAGCATCGACGGCCTATAGGTCTGAAAATCTTATGACATAAAAAGGGTTGAATAACGACGTAGGTTCAAGAGCATGGGTAGACCTAACTTAATAGGTAAATTCCCAAGATCTAAAACCAAAGAAAACCAAGAATAAACAGAATAGATAATCAGGTTTAGACCCAATTTCACAGTCACAAAACTTAAGCAACACTTTCCTAGTCATGAATCATAGGTGTTTAATCACAGTTGTCCTTGTTATGTCATAGGCAATAGTTTATGTTTCCTAATCAAAGGCATAGGCTTGTGTTCATAGTCAAGGAAATAATTCTCGTAGTCACAGTCACAGTCATAGGCAATGTTCATAGTCATAGGCAATGTTCATAGTCATAGGCAATGCCTAATTGGTCATCGAATCATAACAGTTCTTAATTAGGTCCAAGGATATAAGCACTGATAGAAAGATTTGGCATATTCTTTTATTCCTTTAATTTCATGTCACGAACAGAGAGAAACGTTCAAATCTAAAAAGTAACCGACTTACATTGATCGGTTTTTAGAATAGAAAGATGGAGTTGCTATGATTCGTGCGACGTTGCCCGAAACCGTTTGAGTTAGCCTTTGATTCTTATCTTGAAGCTTTAATCTTGATTCGAATCTCTTCTGGACAACTTGAGCAGCACAACCTTGTCTTGGATTTTCGTATTATTTTCTTATTTTTATTTATTTATACATTTTCTCAGAGGTAGCATAAGGATAGAAAAGAATTGTGAATAGAGAAGGAGACTAGGGCTGTTTATATAGTGTAGAAGTCAACGAATCTGGTCAGAATGGCGTACAGAAAAACGAACCAGGCTGTAGATCTGGAAAAAGCGGGGGAGGTCGACCCCTAGGTCGACCTATGGGGGGGGAGGTCGACCCCCAGGTCGACACCCTGGTCGACCTGGGTACCTAGGTCGACCCCCATGTCGACCCCCTGGTCGACCTGGGTCCTGGGCGGGAAATTTCCCGCCCAGCCCGCTTCTGAGTCTGTTTTGAAATTTGAACTTCGCTGAAACTTCCGGAGGCCATATCTTCCTCATACGGACTCCGATTTACGCAAACTCGGACTCGTTTTCATGCAGAATTCCGAGACGAGCGCAATAGCGTAGCCAGTTTCCCTTGATTTTGATTTTAAAATTTAATTCTGCCTTGATTTGTGAATCCTAGTGTTACAGAATTACGGGGTGTTACATTCTCCCCCACTTAAAAGGATTTCGTCCCCGAAATCTTCAAGTTAGGAAGAATGTGTCCTACCATCCAATCACCCATCTACTCAACCATTCAATCACAGGCATTCATTATCCTTAAAAGATTTCTAATGCTTTCATGTTTATATGCATAGTGTGTGTATATGTCTTTATCTAATGCAAAATCAGGTGGTCTACTGATTCAGTTGACCTCCTTAATGTGAATCATGTCAGTGTCATGCGTCCAATCATGTATGCAAGCATCCCTAGTTATGTAAATACTACATGTGTGCATAGCCATTCATCCATATGCAACATCCATATGATAACATATCAAGTTCAACTTACAAACAAATACTTATCTGTAAATGCAATATGAAAGCGTCCGAACTGATCTAGTGCCTAATACGTATGCATATGCATTCACGAGCAACCATTAGCAACCACTCGCAACCATCAACCATAACATGTTTCAAATACATGCTTACATCCAAAAGAGTTTCTATCTAAGGATCGAAGATACGACCTAGAGGATATACTTTGGAAAGAGAGAAACAATTATGCGTAAAGCTCCTACAAAAAAAAAGAAATCAAGGATGCACCCTTAAGGAAAAGGGTATGATGCTAGTATCTAGCCTTCTTGAGCTTTACTCCACTGTATCTTAACTAATTTGACTTCACGATTGTGAAGTTTCTGACCTCCATTTCCAAAATAAACAGATGTTAACTATGATACCAAGTGTACATACCAAGATGGTTTGAGGTCTCTCCTCTTAGCTTATCCATCACGCCATAACTATGAGGGTCAAAACGGTCACTACGTACTTTTTAGAGTGCCTGCCACAACTATTCATCTCTCACGCAAACCATCCTAGTCAAACTCAACATTCCTCAAGTACAAGCCCCAAAGGCCTAAACCAATATCAGACAAGCACCCAAGGAATATCTCCTCCGAATTTAGACGATCTACGTGAGATGATAAAAGCAAACTCGATAGCTATTCTCAAATCCCTACTAACCAAAAATAAACTGGTCGGACCACCAATTGGATTTGAGACTCTAGTGGGATCTTTCTACTATACAAGTACTATGGTGCAGAGACTCAACTATGGAAGTGGATATGAACAAATGCAAAGAGTTAAAACCAAAGGAAAGAGTACAGACAACAAAACTAGACTCTTCCAACAGAACTTTACTACCTTTCTCCTAGGTACGCTTGGTGGTGAAAGTATGTCCTTGCCCTTCTGAAAATCTTGTTCCTCGTTCTTGCCCTTGTCTTTAATTATATGCCCTATTAGACCCTAGTAAAGATACTTTCTCTTATCTTAGGTTTTATAATTCCTTCCTCCTTCGTGAGCTAAATCTACATCCATGAATTCCTCATCCTAGGGTTGTGCTCCTTAGCCAAACTCCTCATCCCCTTCCGTGTGTAACCATGTTGACAAATCTCTCGAAAGTTGCCTCCATCGTACAGAAAACCCTACTAAGCTTGAAAGAAAACTGGCCGTAGGTGAAACAACTACGGCTATGGATGGAAGCCAGGCACGACTTCGCCCATCGATGAGGTTACCTCCCAAAATGCCAGGAGCCCCAAAGACTCAAGAAAGAAGGAGACAAGAATTCAAACAGAGGAAGAGAAGATAGTGCGTATGGCTTTGGGGAATATGCCTTTAAAACAAATCTTTTCTTTTGAAAATGCTTCTTTTAAAACCGTTTTGAAAATAATTTTTCAAATCTTTTATCTGATCCGGTAACCTTCAGCTCTGATACCACGTGTAACACCCCACATCCGTTAGTGTCACTCACAAAGGGAATGCACTAAGTTCTGTGGAGCATTTAGGGTAAAAGATGCAGATAAATTACAAGACAGACAAAAATTACAACAGCGGAAAATAAAACTTTCCTTTATTGATAAAATAGTTTGTACAACGATTTCTTTATAATATCAGAGTATCATCTGTCTTACAAAATAAAGAAGCATAAAACAACATTTATATTCCCCAATGTAGCAGGAGCCAGCCATAGCATCTGAAAAGAGAATCCAAGCAAAACTTCGACAAATCTTCAAGCTGGGAAAGAGTGACAATCCAACTTAACTTGAGCTATACTATTCCCTTCTTTACAACCTTGGGGGGGGGGACGGAAGAAAAGAAGACGAAAGAAAAACAGAGTCAGACATAAAGCCTGAGTAAGTTCAGTAACTTCTAGCATGTGAACATGGAAAAACAAAACGACATGAATTAACTGAATATAAGATAACACCATGATGATAGGATCAGCAAGATTAGACAAGATTAACACAAGATATGTTAAGATAAGATTAACTGGATATGCTCTAATACTTTCGCCGCTTCGATATTTCCTTGTTATACTGGTTTCTATATCTCTACACCATCTAACTAGTGTCCTAACTAGTAACGATAACGTGATCCCAATCCATGTAGTTTCCATTGCCTTCAGGCATACATTTATTATTTATTACCTAGATCTAATCTAGGGTTTTCTATCAAGTGCTTTCTAGATTCAACTATAGTTTACACTATCTGCTGAACGCTTCTCGGATTCAGGGTTTATGCCACCTAGTCCAACTAGGGATTATGCTACCTGACGAACGATGCCCCCTAGTCTAGGACACACTACCTAGAGTGGTATATGTTCCTAGACTTCCCCACGCATGTATCGCGAAACGATATCGCTTGTCTAAATGCACATGTCCTGTAATGTGCGGCCCGAGTCCTGTGGCAGGGCAAATCAAGAAACACAGAACTCGGTCGGGAGCTTTCAGATATCTGCCGATGCAGATGCTAAGGTCTGTTTTTATTCCAGTGCCTATGGTCCCACTCGACCCCTCCCTCAACTAATGAAAGGCACACCTTGAAAAATGAGAACTATACGCAGGCCCCCTATGCCCCACTAACCTATGGCCATCCTCACCCATAACTAGATAGCAAGTATATGGTCTTTTGGAGTTCTCCGCCTTTTCGCTTCACGTATCTCGATTGACTCAAGATGGATGGTAGACGACGAGTTGCTATCACAGGGCTACCGTTTTCTCGCCGAATCACGCTGGTCCATCCTAGTCTTTAGGTTGCCATATATTGCAACCAAGGCATACCCCTGGTTCTTCTAACGCAGACCTTAACCTCTGTGAGCCCAGGAGGATCATCTGCAGCCTCACAGAGGGATGCCAAGAGTACCCTCACGTCCCCTCGAAGCCTCGGGCTTCGTAACCCAATTCTTTGGAGCCTTCTTTTTACTCAGACGGACATTCGCTCCTTCCCGTGTTATACTAAGAATTACTACTTAGTTTTACTAACTAAGGTTTACCACTTAGTTTCCAGAATCGTTGTTTTCTTAACTAAGGTTTACTACTTAGTTCCTTTTAACTAAGGTTTACTACTTAGTTCTCTTTCCCATCAATTTGAATTGGTTAAGTGTCATTAGTCAATTCAAGCTAACTTAACCCTCTTCATTTATCCTGTTAAACTAGTTAAGTGTTATCAGTAATTCATGTTGACTTAACCCTACCACAAACCAAGTTATATTGGTTAAGTATTTCTTATTACTTAACCCTACCCATTCATCCTGTATTGGTTAAGTGTTTCCTTTTTAACTTAACCTTGCCCGTCTGTTTTAACTAACATGTTATTAATGGTTAAGTATTATCCCTTCATGTTTTAAACTTAACCCTATCCCTTTATCACAATCTGATGGTTAAGTGTTCAAGTTTACTTAACCCTACGGTCTAGTCCAGCTAACATATCAAATTGGCTAAGTGTATTAAATTTTACTTAACCCCAACCTCTAGTCTAGTTAACATGTTAATTTGGCTAAGTGTATTAACTTTACTTAACCCCACCTTCTAGTCTGGTTAACATGTTAATTTGGGTAAGTGTTTTCTTAGTTACTTAACCCCTACAAATCTTGTCTTGTTACCATGTTAAGTTGGTCAAGTGTCCCTATGGACTTAGCCCTCCCATTCTAGCTTAACTGTGTTAAGTTGGTTAAGTGTTCCTATAGACTTAACCCTCCCATTCTAGCTTAACTGTGTTAAGTGTCTGTATGAACCTAACCCCCACCCATCGGTTTTGTTATCATGTTGAATTGGTTAAGCGTCTTAGTTAACTTAACCCTACCATTCTTGTTCTAGCTTTAACTAAATAAATTAAAGCCGCGACCACTCATATTAGACAGATATTGTTGCGATTGCTGGATGTGCCGGTTGGTTCCGGGCAGGTTTACATCGCAACTCAGTCTAACCTCGGGTTAGGCGTATTCGTGTTTTCTAAGTTCAAAGGGTTTTGATTAATTTTCAAATCAGGTTTTGAAAGTAACCATCCCGTCCGTCGGATCAGTTAGGGATAGCCAGGGAGAGCAGGAAACTTGTATTTTCCAAACCCAAGCCTAGACGGTAGACACTATCCTCTCTGTCACTCTAGAACTTTCTGGTGTATTATTAAAAGAGATGTCGTTAATAAACCTTTAATTTGTCTAAATTTACATTTTTTCATTTAGGACAAATTCTATAAGTAAATCATTCCTAATTTACTTATTTCCTAATTACTCTTTTAATGTAAATTGTCAACATTTATTATTATGGCCCATTTTCCCCTCTATATCATATTTATGCTTTCTGGTATGTAAACTATACCAAATTAAGTGTCACTAACCATGATTTTTTCCAAACATGACAATTACTCGCAATTATGGCCAATTTCAAATTTATGCCAATATACTTATTATGCCAAATTAGCTAATCCAATTCTGATTTAACATTCTAATTACAGTTCATATCAAACTAGACTTATTATTCTAGTTCACAGTTCATGTAAATGCTAGATTTACAAGTCAATACTAGATTCAAATTACACATCCTATAATTCATGTCATATTTATCCAATTTGCATTTTTATGAACATGCCATAATACATGTTCCCAATTCATGCCAATTTCCAAGTTTATAACTACGCTTTTAGTAAATTTCATATTTTGCCCAAATCGTATTCTCATCGTTCGTATAATCGTGATTCAATCTAGATTATAGATAAATCTAGATTCGTAGAAAATAGGGAATGAACCAAAGATGCTATGAAAAAGATAGACATAATAACTGGCATAAAATGATAATTTACTAATTACAGACCTAACGAATTACACTGAAATTGATCTAAAGCATCGACGGTCTATAGGTCTGAAAATCTTATGACATAAAAAGGGTTGAATAACGACGTAGGTTCAAGAGCATGGGTAGACCTAACTTAATAGATAAATTCCCAAGATCTAAAACCAAAGAAAACCAAGAATAGACAGAATAGATAATCAGGTTTAGACCCAATTTCACAGTCACAAAACTTAAGCAACACTTTCCTAGTCATGAATCATAGGTGTTTAATCACAGTTGTCCTTGTTATGTCATAGGCAATAGTTTATGTTTCCTAATCAAAGGCATAGGCTTGTGTTCATAGTCAAGGAAATAATTCTCATAGTCACAGTCACAGTCATAGGCAATGTTCATAGTCATAGGCAATGTTCATAGTCATAGGCAATGCCTAATTGGTCATCGAATCATAACAGTTCTTAATTAGGTCCAAGGATATAAGCACTGATAGAAAGATTTGGCATATTCTTTTATTCCTTTAATTTCATGTCACGAACAGAGAGAAACGTTCAAATCTAAAAAGTAACCGACTTACATTGATCGGTTTTTAGAATAGAAAGATGGCGTTGCTATGATTCGTGCGACGTTGCTCGAAACCATTTGAGTTAGCCTTTGATTCTTATCTTGAAGCTTTAATCTTGATTCGAATCTCTTCTGGACAACTTGAGCAGCACAACCTTGTCTTGGATTTTCGTATTATTTTCTTATTTTTATTTATTTATACATTTTCTCAGTGGAAACATAAGGATAGAAAAGAATTGTGAATAGAGGAGACTAGGGCTGTTTATATAGTGTAGAAGTCAACGAATCTGGTCAGAATAGCGTCCGGATACAGAAAAACGACCCAGGCTGTAGATCTGGAAAAAGCGGGGGAGGTCGACCCCCAGGTCGACCTATGGGGGGGAGGTCGACCCCCAGGTCGACACCCTGGTCGACCTGGGTACCCAGGTCGACCCCCAGGTCGACCCCCTGGTCGACCTGGGTCCTGGGCGGGAAATTTCCCGCCCAGCCCGCTTCTGAGTCTGTTTTGAAATTTGAACTTCGCTGAAACTTCCGAAGGCCATATCTTCCTCATACGGACTCCAATTTACGCAAACTCGGACTCGTTTTCATGTAGAATTCCGAGACGAATGCAATGGCGTAGCCTATTTCCCTTGATTTTGATTTAAAATTTAATTCTGCCTTGATTTGTGAATCCTAGTGTTACAGAATTACGGGGTGTTACAGTCAACGTATGGACTATCTCTTATCAATACTCCTGAGAAGAAGAATGAGAAGTTCATTACTGGGTTGGATGGATACTTGGGGGAAAGGCTTATCAACCACATCGATGAGACTTTTGAATCGATTGTGGGAAAAGCTTTGAGATCAGAGAGTCTTTACCCTAAGCCAAAGATTGAGGCTGCATCTGCAGTAGGCCTGAAGCCGCAAGCAGGAGGTGGAGGAAAGAATAACTCTCAGAATAAGAGGAAACGAACCAATCTAATGATGACTAGAAAAAGAACAAGAAAGATGTTGAGTGCTTCAGCTGTGGTAGGAAGGGCCATTATGCTAAAGAATGTCGGGCCAAGCCAGCCGAAAGGAAGTGCTACAACTGTGGCCAAGTGGGACATTATGAGGATAAGTGTCCGCAACCTCTTAAGGAGAAGCAGATTGTGAAAGCATATGCTATTGATGTTGTTCCTTCTTCGTCGAATGCCCCAACTGCGGCGGAGAAAGGAAAGAATGTTGTTATTCAAGGTATGCTTTCTATTTACGATGTACCAGTTCGAGTTTTGTTTGATACTAGGGCTTCCCGTTCCTTCATATCTAGTGACCTGGTAGATAGGCTGGGAATGGAACCCGAGATAGTCGATAGACCATTGGTTGTGACGAACCCGATTGGTGGTTCGACTAGCCTTAGTATGATTTGCAGGAATTTGGTCTTAATTATCGAGTCATGGATGTATGTTTATTTGTGATTGCTTTGTTTTGGGCTTTACTGGGTATGGCATTATATTGGGGGTCGATTGGCTCCAAATATACGGGGTGGTGGTAGAGTGTGAGGGCTTTTTGGTGACAGTTAGGGCGGATGATGGGCGGAGGGTAGTGTTTGGTAGTCTACCTAGTGATGGGGTAATGGCTTGTTTTATAAATTCCCTCGACATCCCGCAGGATGAGTTGTCAGATGTGCCCGTGGTTGGCCAGTATCCGGACGTCTTCGAGGAGGTGACCGGGCTTCCACCACACCGAGAGATTGAGTTCCGTATTGATTTAGTGAAAGATGCCAGACCTATAGTGATGCCACTTCGTCGTATGGAACCAAGGGAGCAGCGAGAGCTCGGGGTGCAAGTCAGCAATCTTTTGAAGAAGGGATTTATTAGAAGAAGTGTCTCCGAGTGGGGAGCACCAGTTGTGTTTGCCACTAAGGCAGATGGTTCCCTTCGTTTGTGTGTGGACTATCGCGAGTTGAATAAGGTAACGAGGAAGAATAAGTATCCTCTACCGCGGATAGATGATTTGTTTGATCAACTGGAAGGAGCAAGAGTGTTCTCCCAGTTGGACCTCGCGACAGGATTTCATCAGCTCCGAGTAGCGGATGAGAGTGTTCCGAAGACGACATTTAGGACGCCGTCTGGATTCTATGAGTGGTTGGTCATGCCATTTGGGTTGACCAATGCACCAGCCTACTTTGTGGATCTTATGAATCGAGTATTCAGAGATCAGTTGAATAAGTTTGTTCTTGTGTTTGTAGACGATATCGTTGTTTACTCGAGGACAGAGGAGGAACACAAGGGACACTTGAGGATAGTGATGGAGGTGTTAAGGAAACACCAATTGAAAGCGAAATTCTCTAAGTGTCACTTTTGGAGAAGGGAAGTGAGATTCTTGGGCCATGTTGTTTAAGAGAATGGTATTGCCGTGGACCCTGCGAAGGTGGCTACAGTACAGGATTGGCCTACGCCCAAGAATGCAACAGATGTAAGAAGTTTCTTGGGGTTAGCTGGATATTATCGTATGTTTATCCAGGACTTCTCCAAGATAGCAGCACCGTTGACTCAGTTAACTAAGAAGAATCAGGCCTTCGTCTGGAACGGAGTGTGTGAGAATGCATTCAAGAGTCTAAAAGAAAAGTTGACGCGTGCGCCAGTATTAGTCATTCCTAAAGGGAATGAGGAGATGACGGTATACACAGATGCATGTGGTACCGGACTAGGTGCTGTGTTGATGCAAGGAGGTAGGGTTGTAACTTATGCTAGTCGACAACTAAAGCCGCATGAGAAGAAGTATCCTACCCATGATTTGGAATTAGCAGCGATCGTGTTTGCGCTGAAGATGTGGAGACATTATCTTTTGAGAGAAAGATTTGAGTTGTTCACCGATCATAAATCGTTAAAGTATCTCTTCTCCCAGAAGGATCTGAATCTCCGTCAGCAGAGATGGCTAGAGTTCTTGGCTTCGTATGATTTTGATATCACATACACACTTGGGAAAGGTAATGCGGTAGCCGATGCCTAGAGTAGGAGACATGCCAGTTTGGGGGCTATGTTTCTTGAATGGAAGCAACTGGAGTATATCGTAGGGTTTGATTTCAGACCAAAGTGCGAACTAGATCCAGAAATGCTAGCTAGTTTGGCGATCAGACCTACTTTGATAGAGCGGATTGGTTCCAGTCAGAGTGATGATCCTAATCTATTGGAAATCATCTCCAAGTTAGAGATGAACATCGACGGTGAGGAGATGAATGTGTATGGAATTGATCGAGATAGATGGCTTAGAAAGAATGGAAGACTAGTTGTACCCAACGTGAATGGTTTGAGAGATGAAGTGCTTAGAGAATGTCATCACTCAAAATTGACTATACATCCCGGTGGTAATAAGATGTATCGAGACATGAAACAGACTTACTATTGGGAAGGGATGAAAAGAGACGTTGGGGGGTTTATATCCAAATGCATGAATTGCCAGCTAGTTAAAGCGAGCAAAAGAAGCCTAGTGGTTTGTTGCAACCATTAGAAATTCCCGAATGGAAATGGGAGCAAGTCTCGATGGATTTCATCGATGGTTTACCAAGGACTAGATCGGGATACGATAGCATTTGGGTAATTATGGATCGATTGACTAAGAGTGCAAGATTTATACCAGTCAAATCGACCAGAACGGCAGCTAAGTTGGCAGAATTGTATATGAAGTGGGTAGTGAGATTTCATGGAGTACCTAAAGGCATTGTGAGTGACCGAGACCCATTGTTTACTAGTGGGCTTTGGAAGAGCTTACAAGAGGCTCTAGGGTCAGAATTACATCTCAGTACCGCATATCATCCTCAGACCGACGGTCAGACGGAGAGGGTGAATCGTATATTGGAAGATCTCTTGAGAGCTTGTATATTGGATTTTGGTGGATCATGGGATGACCATTTGCATCTAGTAGAGTTTGCATATAATAATAGCTACCAATCCAGTATCGGTATGGCTCCATATGAAGCTTTGTACGGAAGACCGTGCAACTCACCATCATGTTGGATAGAGACTGGCAAGAAGTTTATGCTTGGACCAGATGTGGTGAGGGAAACTTCAGATAAGATTAGGACCATTCAACAACGAATGAAAGCTGCCCAAGATAGGCAGAAGAGTTATGCTGATAAGAGGAGAAGAGATTTAAAATTCTCCATTGGTGACTTGGTGTTTGTCAAGATTTCTCCGTTGAAGAGCGTGATACGATTTGGCAGGAGAGGCAAGTTGACACCAAGATTTGTTGGCCCATTCCTTGTTCTTGAACTAGTCGGGAATTTGGCGTATAAGGTTGACTTACCAGAGAAGATGGCGGGAGTTCACAACGTATTTCATGTTTCCCAGTTAAGGAAGTTCGTTCACGACCCAGATATGACTATTTCACCTGATCAGTTAGAGGAC
This sequence comes from Allium sativum, assembly GCA_030737875.1. Taxonomy (NCBI): domain Eukaryota; kingdom Viridiplantae; phylum Streptophyta; class Magnoliopsida; order Asparagales; family Amaryllidaceae; genus Allium; species Allium sativum. Next base: position 14,015,621 of record JASFAX010000033.1, read on the forward strand.
TTCGAAATAGAACCCGAGGCGGTTGGGAACCGCAAGCCGATTCGTATTATCGAGCATGATACGAAGCAACTTCGAAGGAAGGCGGTGAGGCTAGTCAAGGTTCAGTGGGGCAAGAACGAGAATGACTGTACTTGGGAGACAGAGGAGAGCATTAGAAAGACGTATCCATAACTCTTTGCCTGGTAAGATTTACCTTATAATTTAGTTATTCTGCATGCTAGGATAGACTTGTTTTGCTTATTTTGCATGTTTGATTGTTGTTTTATGGTTGGTAGGAATGCGGGACCCTTTGTGTGTTTTGGTTAGGGAATTTCGGGGGCGAAATTTCTTAAGGGGGGGAGAATGTAACAACCCGCATTCTACGCATCGGAGGATCATAGAATATTTATTTCTTTTCCATATGAAGTCATATGGTCATGTAACTTTGGGAGACAACCATTAGAGTCATTTCCTATGTTCATGGTTTTTGTCGATTTTTAAATGACCGTTTTGCCCCTAGCTGATCTTGTTTTGGCCATGACTTTTGACTGGAAAGGAATTTTGACCTGAAACCACTTCCATTAGATTCGTTTGATGGTTTACCTTTCCGTAGAGTGGTCATAATAGCCAAACGAACTTACCGTTTGGGAGATATGGCTGAAATAAGGTTTGGAAGGTGAGAAACTGTTTAACCGGGCCAAATAGGGTGATTAGTGAATGAGCCCATAACCCATTTCGGGATTAGGGTTATGAGGAGGCTGAAAAGGGTTAGAGATTCATTCCATTTCAGTTTTCTAGCCTCCACTTACCTCTTAGAAACCCTAAAAATGGCCTCCAACCTCTAAATCACCTCCAAATCGTCTTCTAATCAAAGATTAAGCTTAGCAACATCAAATCAAGGGAGAACTTCACCAAATCAATGTTAGAGCTGCTGTTTAGCATTGGGATTCGTACCAAATCAGAGATCTACTTCAGATCTAAAGTTTATTTGTGGCTAAGGTGAGTGATTTGCATAGTTCCTCACTAATTAAGGGTAATTAGTGTTAATTAGAGAATTTAAACATGATAAAATTCTGGAAAAATATTTATAAAATCCGAAAAGATGTTTTAGACCTCTGATATGAATTTGGGTTAATTTGGTTAAGTTTTGCTAATCACATCATTAGTTTCACCTAAACATGCTTAAGGGAAAATATGGGGTTTTGGCTAGGTTTGATCCACTTTAACCTATCATATTGTTGTTTTGATGTTTGTGGTTGATTACACATGTTGCTATGACTGTATGGTATGCTTTGTGATTGATTAGAATAGTTGGAATGGTCGAAAACGCCGTCGAGTGGCGTAAATTGCTTTCTGGAAAAAGTGCAGGAAGACATCTGAACCGGATCGGATCGGTAGGAGGACCCGATCGGCTCTCACACTTCACACTTCGATTCACTTCCACCTCTCGTGGCACGCATCATCCGATCCGACCCGCCTGGTGTTCTCCGACCCGATCCGCCATGGTACCCCGACCCGAACCGATGTACTTCGACGAGGCTTAGAGAGAAGAAGCCGATCCGAACCGTGGCAAACTGGAGGACCCCGACCCGAACCGGTGATGGCGACTGGACGTGGAGTCTCGATCCGATCCGCTGAGGTGAAGATGACCCGATCCGATCCAGAGAAGAAGGAGCACTCCGATCCGAACCGAATTGATGACTAGGGGTAGATCTGAACTGATCCGGTGATGGCCAATAACCCGAGATGCAAAGGTAGTCCAAATGGAAGTTAGAGCTCAGGATCCAGTTGGGAACCAATGAGTTCATTTCATGGTTGGGCTTTGCTGCGGGACGTGTGCTAAGGAGTTGTCGACGTTCATAACTTCGATTCACCACTGAAAATGGATGATGGGCTACTTATCAGTGCAGTAGAGTCACTATGACTCGAGGGGCAAGGTGATGGTAGTAAGACTACGTTATCAGTGCAGTAGAGTCATTATGACTCGAGGGGCAAATTGATGCGTAGTAAGACTATGAGCCAGTGCAGTGGGGTCATTATGACTCCATGGGGCAAAGTGGACATAGTAAAGGATTAGTAAGGCTATGAGCCAGTGCAGTGGGGTCATTGCGACTCCATGGGGCAAAGTGGACATAGCAAAGGATTAGTGGCTATGTATCAGTGCAGTGAAGTCATTTATGACTTCATGGGGCAAAGTGATCATAACAATGTATGTTGGGTGATCGAAGTGGTGAATATCGTATGCTTTATGCACTGAGTGAGAGATGTGAGGATGGTTGTTATGTTTGATTGCTTGCCATCACTATGACATGCACACCCCCACCCCCGTTATCTTTACACTATTTGAAATGGCACCTTAGAGTGTTGTACAGTATGTAGTGCTAACTCTTTGGTTGCAGGTCCGGGTTCAGGTATGTTTTAGTCTACCTGTTATTGTTCTGTTTAGATGCTTATCGCTCATACCAGGCTTTATGTCTGACCCAGAGTTTTATGTCTCCTCTTATTACTCTGGGTGCTCACACGAGCAGACAAGAGACAGGTTAGCTGGTGATGCGCGAGTAGCTGATTCAGAGGCGAGCAGGAGGCTTCCACGTATGATAAATAGATATTCTCCCTGTGTCGTTGGTGGTCGCTACTTGGGCACTAGTAGCGTACCTCCCTTATCTTGCTTTGCTTTTTGAGACAGTTTGAAAAGTTGTAATAATGTTAACTTTGGATCATAAGCTGTACTTGGATTTTCCGCTGCTATGTTAGTTGTTTCAGCTTATGCACTGTCTCACCTGTTTTATGTCAAGTATGTTATTATTATATTTTGTTCTATGCGCTGTGAGACATTTTACAGGTTCCTTGTTAGTTCATTTCCTACTTCTTCTTTTTTCTTCTGACGACCCGTCCCGTGCTAACTGGACATGTGTACAGCGCACTTTTGGAGTAAGTGTCGGTTGGTGCGGGGCGGGCCGTCACATACTTAATCGATTTCACATAGGTATACCAGATACACAAATAGGCAAGTACCATATCCGCTTAAATGTATAATTAAGTATATCGCAACACGATGTTATCATTCGTAGGTTGCTCTTTCGGTTTCTAACACGTCGGGCACATCCAATGCGACAACAGATCAAGCCCGATGTTGGAACATATGACAATGCAGTGTTGATTGTTAAGTGGTCTTTATAATGCTGATAATTAAAATCCATATTAAAATAAATATTTTTTGCAAGTGAGGTCTGTTTAAGATGTTTTCTCTCTCTTGCTTTGCATTCGTTTCAAAGTGTTTCAAGTTATGAAATTAGTTTGAATTAAATTCGAACGAGTTAAAATTTTATAATTTAAATTATTTTCGTAAATTATTGATACATATTATTCATTAAAATATAAACGTTCAATTAAACATAAGCTGATGTTTATAATAAATGTTTAATCAAATACAAGTCAATTTTATAACTTAAATCATTACTTAAATTTTCGCAAACTATATGCTTTTCAAATATTCCATACAAATTGTTCACTCATGGCACACAAATGCATTTTTCGTTCATCAACGTTCTTCGTCCAAAAGCTCCGCTCATAATTTTTGCTCGCTTTGCAAAAGGTATATCATATATCTTGGTGTGCAAGTGCCACGAACCACAAAAATAAGTCATATGGGGAACTAAAATTGAAAATGAAACTAATAGATGGATGGAAAAATAGGAGGAATAAAGAAAAATCTAATTAACTTATTAAGCAATAAAGAAGAAAAATGGCATGTACGGAATCAAGAATTAAGATAGGTAAACATAAAATGGATCCATAACCACTAATTCAAACCATGGTAAAATGTACAATAATCACCTTATACACAATAGAAGCGACCACCCTACACTTTTGAAACTCGATAAAAGCGTTGTTGTAGTGTCTGGACAGTGTAAGTGACCATGAAGGAAATAAGTAAAAATTACACAGAACATGTCGTATATTTAACAGTGCATGGAGTAAAATATAACAGTAAAATATATCTATATAAAACCGGCGAGGCAGTAAATAGCTGAAATGAATCTCAGAAATCAGTGTAACAAATTCAAGATAGCAAACACAATGACATAAAGTTATACAATGTAAATGACACCAACGAAAAGTCTCTGAGCAAAATGATAAAGATACTACTAAGCTATATGGTAGTGAACATCAAAATGGGATAGAGTACATATAAATAAGTGAAAATTTGGCTCACATCCCTAAAAGGTTTGAAAATTAGGCTCACATTCAGTCTAACGTTTCATAAAAATTACATCCCTATTTTTCGAAAATTCTATAGAGAAATAAATAAAAATGTCACGTAAATTCATATTTAAATTAAACACGTAAACATAATAAATTTCAGACAAAAAAAGGACCAAAAATGCAAAAAAAAAAAAAAAAAAAAAAAAAAAAAAAAGTGAAACAACAGTAATATGCATCCAAAGATGCACCTGTTTGTACATAGTTGGATACATTCATGCATATATTTCAGTGATGCATCAAACTACAGTATAAATGTTTATATGTATGCAATCAAACTGCAATATATGCATTATTTTATGTATATATTCAATTCTGGTCTGTTTTTTCAAGCTTTCACGGTTTTCAGACATTGTTTCAAACATTTATGCATTTATACAGAATAAATGCATACATTCATGCACATATTCAGAAGCCTTCATCCCTTTTAACTTTATTACATACATGTATGCATATATACATAATAGTTGCATACATGTATGCAACTATTCGTAACACATGCATCTCATGCAACTATTGGTCAAAGTTTCATACATTTATGCATATATTCATCCAGATTTTCAATAGAAAGCGCTGGATAAATATATGCATATATTCAGTATAATTGCATAGATGCATGCAACTTTTTTTCTCTAGATTGTTCCCGAGAATATTTACAATTTTTTGATTATTTTTTTTAGTGCTCAGCGCATTTTTTTTCTAGAAAACGTGTAACATGCAAAATAGGGACCTGCTTTGTACTATAAAGGTTGGGTGGCAATGGCAGACTGAGCACTGTGCTCAGCTGGGTTGTAGCCCAGTCTTAAAATGCAACCTGAATTTAAAAAAAATATGCTACTCAATTAATCAGCCCAGCCCAAAATACAAAGGGGAAAGGCAAAAACACGGAGGGTAAAAACAGAAGGAACTAAGGTGTTATTTCTTCCGCTCCAGGCTTCCAGGTTCCAGCGCTCGTTCTCTGCTTTTCTGCGAGGTTGCGCACAAAAGAAAGAATATAAAAAAAACAAGACTCATGAATCGCAATTCTCAAATCTTCAATTCAGTAGATTCCTTGATGATAGATTAATCAATTCAGGTGATTTTCATTCTCTTTCAAATTATTAAATTAGAAACTGATTAGTTGAAAGAAAAACCCTAAATTATTCCCTATTTGTGATTTTAGGGATTACTGAATTGCTCTCCGCAGTCAGCTCAATAAATTAATCAATTCAGGTATTACTGAATTATTCTCATGTGTGATTGTTAAACCAATTAGTCCGTAATTATGTTTGTATTTTTATGGGACTAAAGTTTGATTTGTCTAAAGTAGTTTAAAAAAACTATGAATGAATTGACAGTCCGGAATTATGTTTCATTTGTTAGAATGTACTTTGATTTAAGTTTGATTTTTAATGGACTAAAGTTTGATTAATCAATTTAAGTTTGATTTGTTTAAATTCAACAGCCCGTAATTATGTTTCATTTGTCATTCACGGTTGTTCAAATTGATTAAACAAATCAAACTTTAGTTTGTTTTAATCAATTTAAGTTTGTCATTCAAGGTTGTTCAAATGTACTTTGATTTGTTTAAAAAAAACAGTAAAGTTTGATTTGTCTAAAGTTAAAAAAAAAACCTGAAATGATTGATACTATTCAAAGAGGAAAATCAAGTACTTGTTGAGTTCATTTGTCTAATTGTCTTTAAATAAAAATATTATATTAGTGCCTTAGTTTGTTTGTTATTCTATTAGATCTGATAATGTCAAACTTTGCTAATTACTTCATATAACGTTTAATATGTCATTAGGTTGTATTAAAATGTCAAACAAACAACCAAGCAAGAAACCCAAAACTCTTCTCTCTTTCTTTAAAAAGAGCAATGATGATGGACCATCAAATGAGCATTTAATATTGGAAGCTGATACGCTTCAATTCTACTCTCAATCTTATGTTCAACCTTCTTCAGTCACCATCCCTCAGTCCAATTCAACAACACTTAAACGGGATTCAGCATTACGATCGCCGATTTGTGAAATTGAATCTCTTACTAAAAGAGATGAGGTTCGACGAGCTTATATTAATTTAAGACCAAATCAGCCTAAATTGGCTGAATTCCCTAAAACGCTTGTTGGAAAGCAACATCGTCGATTTCAAGTATGTGGTTCCAACAATTTCCTTGGTTGGAGTATTCTTCTACTAATGACATAGCATATTGTTTTCCTTGCTATCTTTTTGGAGAGAAAAGTAGATCATCTGGGGTACAATCCTCCCTAACTTTAGATGGATTTATCTCATGGAAGAGGGTTAATGATGGAGCAAAATGCGCATTTCTACAACATGTTGGTCTTACCACTTCGTCACATAACAAATGTGAGGAGTGCGTAAAAAATTTAAAAAACACTCTCCAACATATCGATAGATTAATTAATTCTCAATCAAGGGAGGAAATTCTAAAGAACCAAATGCGGCTTAAAGCAAGCATTCAAGCTGTTTGCTATCTTGCTCTTCAGGCCGTTGGTTTTAGGGGACATGATGAAAGCCTAAGTTCATTAAACCGAGGAAATTTCATTGAATTATTAAAGTTCAAAGCACAAGGAAATGATAGCCTTGCAAAAAAAATATTGGATAATGCGCCTCAAAATGCTATATACACTTCTCCTAGAATTCAAAAGGAGATCCTACATATCTTGGCCAATCGAGTAAAAAACATGATCCGTGATGAAATTGGGGATAACAAGTTTTGTATTCTTGTTGATGAATCTCAGGATGAAGCTAAAAGAGAACAGATGGCTCTTGTATTGAGATATGTCACATATGATGGTTTAATAGCAGAACGTTTTCTAGATATTATTGGCGTTGAGAGTACATCAGCATTATGTCTTAAGACCGCGATATCTAATATGCTTGGAAGATTTAATCTAACAATTCAAAATTTGAGGTGGCAAGGTTATGACGGTGCTAGTAATATGCATGGAGAATGGAAAGGTTTACAAGCATTGATTCTTAAAGATTGTTCGTCTGCTTATTATGTGCATTGTTTTGCTCACCAATTACAACTAGCATTAGTTGCAGCAGCAAAAGACGAATCTAGTGTTTGGCAATTTTATTCTCATTTAACATATGTTGTTAATCTTGTTGCTGCATCTCCAAAACGTCTTTGTGAGTTAAAGACTGCTCAAAAAAATGAGATTGAGAAAATGTTGCTTAGTGGAGAACGACAAACAAATACAGGGGCTAATCAGATTGGTACTTTACACCGTCCTGGAGATACTCGTTAGAGCTCACATTATGATTCCGTGAGAGATTTAATAAATATGTATGATGCTGCTTGCTTGGTTGTTGAATGCATAAAAAAGAGTGGACATCAAATAATGAGAGGTCAAGCTTTCGGTATATTCAAAACGTTAAGAAGCTTTGATTTTCTAATTATTTTGCACTTGATGGATAAAATAATGGGCATCACTGATGGACTTTGCCAAGCATTACAACGCAAATCTCAAGATATTTTGAATGCGATGAAATTAGTTTCAACAACAAAAATTCTTCTTCAAAGGTTAAGATTGGAGCAATGGGATACATTTTTAAAGACTTTGTTAACTTTTTGTCATCGTTATGACATTGTAGTTCCTAATATGAGTTCTCCATATAAAGAGGGTACAAGTCGTAGCTGTTAATAATGGGATGCCATCACGGTTGAACATCATTATCATTATGACATTTTTAACTCTACGATCGATTTCCAACTAATGGAGTTAGAAAATAGATTCAATGGTGCAGTGGTTGAACTTCTTACTCTTAGTTCAACTCTAGATCCTAGTGATGCCTTTAAGTCTCTTAATGCAGAAAATATATGCAAGCTTGCCGAAAAATTTTACTTCATGGATTTTAGTGGACAAGACATTCATGCTTTGCAATGTCAATTGATGCATTATGAGCTAGATGTTAAAAGTGATCCTCGATTTGAAAATCTAACTACACTTGCTGGTTTATGTCAATCATTATTTGTGACGAGAAAGTTTGAAAACTATTATATGATTGGTAAGTTGATCCGACTTGTGCTAACACTTCCTGTCACTACCGCAACTACCGAAAGAGCATTTTCAGGTATGAAACATGTGAAAACGGTGGGGATGAATTTCTTGTTGATTGCATGTCTCTTTATTTGGAGCGTGATTTTGCTTGGAAGATTGATTTGGATTCTGTAGTTAAGGAATTTGAATCTGCAAAGACCCGTCGTGCACAATTAAGCTAAATGTTATGTATTAAAAGTGAATATGAATCTACTTCTTATTATTTTGAATCTTTTCTTGTGATCGTTGTTTTGTAGTAGTAATTGAAATTGCATTATAATTTTTAAAAATGGTTGCTTTAAATTTAGCCCACCCTAGTGGTAATTCTGGGTCCGCCCTTGTTGGGTGGATGTCGTTTCTATTTTGAAACTTTCCAGGGACGTAAGCCAAAAGCACCCTATAAATAATACACGCATCGCTTTCAATCCATTACCACAAGCATCCATGTATACCATCATCTCCTTGTTTCCACCTGGAATAAGCAACACTGGTGCACTTGTCAAGCTTCCTCTCAGGCTTACAGATGCATGCTCGCGTCTAGCATTTCAAGTAAAAGCCTGATTCTTCTTAATCAAATTGGTCAATGATGCTGCTATCCAAGAGAAGTCTTGGATGAACTTCCGATAATATCCTGCCAATCCCACGAAACTCCTCACATCCATGTCACTCTTGGGTATATTTCAATCTTATACTACTACGACCTTCGCAGGAACTACAGTGATACTGTATCCCGAATTAACATTACCTAAGAATCTTACCTCTCTCCTCTGGAAGTGACATTAGAAAAACATTGCCCTCATCTGGTGTTCCTTCAATACCTTAAGAACAATCCTCAAATGTATCTTGTGTCCCTCATCTGATTGAGAATATACTAAGATATCATCTACGAACACAAGCACAAACTTATTCATCCGGCTTCTGAAGACACGGTTCATAAGATCCACAAAGTAGGCAGATGCATTAGTTAGTCGAAATGACATAACCAACCACTCATAACTCCATATGGCATTTGAAATGTCGTTATTGGCACACTCTCTCTGGCTACTCTAAGATGGTGAAATCCAGTAGTGAGATCTAACCGAGAAATCATCTTTGCATCATGAAGCTAATCAAACAAATCATTGATACGCAGGAGATGATACTTATTCTTCCTCATCACTTTATTTAGCTCACCAACACATAATCTAAGGGAACCATCAACCTTCATCGCGAACACCACTAGCACACCCAATTCGAACACACTCCTCCGGATGTAGTCTTTCCCTAAGAGATCCTTAACTTGCACCTCAAATTCTCTCTTCTCTTAGGGTGTAATCCTTCTTAAAGGCATCACTATCGGCCATGCATCCTTTATTAGGTCTATACAGAATTCGATCTTTATGTGAGGTGGAAGTCCGGTCACTTCTTTGTATACCTCCCGGATACTCCCTAGTGACTGATACTATCGATAACTCATCATCTAGAACCTCGAGAGACAGTAGATAACTGGCCATTACATCCTCAATTAGTGAACAACCAACAACTACCCTCCTCTAGTCATCCATCCCTATCGTCACCGACATCCTCTCGCAATCCACTACTGCTTTGTACTGACTCATCCAGTCCATCCCGAGTATGATGCCAAAACCCATAAACCCCAAAACAAAGGAATCATAAACAAAAGAGCATCCATGACTCGAAAAGATTATAACGATCCATGCTAATATTGGCAGGGCCGCCAACATGGTTTGTTACTACTAAAGGATTGTTGATGATTTCTGGTTCCAATCCTAATCTATCCACTAAGTCTCTAGAGATAAAGGAATGGGAATCCCTAGGATCAAGAAAAACGTGAATATGAACATTAAAAATGGAAAGTATGCTCTTATAATGGCCCTCCTCTCTGCATCTAAAGCAAGTTACTCTGGACCTGGTCTTCTTCCTCTATCATGCCTTATACTGAGATGAAATCCTCATTTGTTCCATTTTTTCTTGCCTCCTTCGCTTATCTACGGTTTTGGCTCTTCCTCAGGAGCAACAGTCACTATAGCCTTCGATTTGGGATAGTTAATCTCATGCATAAGCTCCTTCCCACTCGCTAATTCAAAGGTCTCCTCAGCATGATTCAAGAGCTTCTCTCCCAAATGACCATCCAAGCCAAGAATAAACTTTTTATTCTTCTTATGTACGACGTCGATGAGAGACACCCCGTACTTAGACAATGTATCACACTCAACCACATACTCGAAGAAAGCCATGCCTTCCTGCTTTAAATCCAAACATTTCCTATAAAAAGTTGACTTATGAACAACCAGAATAAACTTCTTTTCAAAACGAGTCTTGAACTAATTCGAAGTGAACTCATTCTCTGGTGTGGCTACCTACAATGCATTCCACCAATTCATCGCTTGCCCTTGGAATTGACGCGAGGCCCACTTCCTCTTCATAGCGTCCTCTAGATTGAGATCAGGAAAGATTCGCTCACAACTATCAAGCATATCCTGGGCCTATATCGTCGATTCCATTCCTATAAAAGGTTTGCCTCCCAATCTAGCAAAGTCCTTATTCAGCTTAGTGAAATCAGCTTCAGGCGCTTACGGTCGAGCACTGTTTCCAACGGTATCATTAGGAGAAGCTACTTGTGCATTCTATAGCATATTCCTCATGAAGGTATTGAATATGGTTTGGAAGCCAAGATTAGCCTTCTTGCAAGAAATCATACCTAAATAGCGTGCGTGCAGAATGACTTATATATTGTACTATGTATATTACAATATAGTTTTGAAAACCAAAATAATTTCACAAGTATGCGCTCATGTGCATATATAACACACACACTCTTTCGACTCATCGCCTAGGTTAAACAACGCAACCTAGGCTTTGACATTAATGAAACGACCACCATACACTTCTAACATTGAAAAAACTGCAACTTTAATTTCTTCCAGAGTAAATGGTTGTAGCATTTCCTGTTAACCTCTTGCATTGATGACTTGTGTAGATTGGAATGAAGGGAACTCTCTATTTACTTCACCATCAAACATATCACTGAAATAATTGATAGCTTCAGCCGCCTATTCTTCATGTTTATATAATAGATCTCCTTAAGAATTGATATGATCTTTTAAATGATTTGATAACCTTCTGGAAGACATTTTAATGGAAGAACTTCAAATTTGTATCTCCATCTTGCAACCAAGACACTTTTGCCTTCTGCTTCATGCTCCAAAACTTTATATGTTTTTGCACTGATAAAGCATTCTTGGCTTCTAATAATTTCTCATGTATGATCAAATTTTCAGAATCTGCATCAGATGCTATTCACATTCTCTAAAATAAGCTTCTGCTTCCATTAAAAACATATCATCGTTAGGTCTACGTTTATTCCAACATTTTAATTCAGCCTTATAAGCTTGCAGCTTCTATTGAAATTTATAGCTAGAAAACCCCCAAACATGAACTTGTAGACCTCTATTTATACACTCTTCATAACCAAATTTTACATGCCAATCATTAGAATAACGAAATGGAAATCCCTTGGTTATAGAAGAAGTAAATAATTCTAAAAGCAAAGGATTGTGATCACTAGAAAATTGTGAGAGTGAAAGGGCTTTCATATCAATAAATTTATGTAAACACGAATGATAAAAAAAAATTATCAATATTATTAGCCGTACCTTTTTGTCTCCATGTATAATTGAATCCAACTGCTTTTATTTCAACTAAACCAGCTTACACAAGACAATAGTTGAAAGCGCTGATATGTTGAAATGGTACTGGAAGCCCCCCTTTTTATCTAAACGTGAAGTTGAGTTATTGAAGCCTCCCATGAGAATCCATTCACCACTCTTGATTTCTACTTCTCTAACAATATGGTACCACACAACTTGCCTTTCATAAAAGCTGTTGCTCGCATAGATAATTGTAATACATAAAGAAAGGCCTCCTGTATTTACTGCTTGAATAGTAACATGTTGATTTGAAGAAGAAATAATATCTACATGCCAAACTAAAGTATACCATAATATTAATATTCTACCTGAACAAGAGGATGAATTGCGAGGAATAAAATCCCAATCACTTGGAATGGATCTACCAAAATACTTCAAGTTCGCTTCATTAAGCTTATTCTCTATCAAACCAACAATAGTTTGTTAGAATTCCCACCCTATGAGAAGTGTTCATCCCTCTGACGTTCCAAGACAATATATATATATATTTGTGTGTGTGTGTGTGTGTGTGTGTGAGAGAGTGTGTGTGTATAGGATAACATCATATAATTAATAACAGAAAACTAACGATAAAATTATTAATATAGCTAATCATTATCAATAACAAATACAAATACTATTATGACTAAAATGCTTAGCTATCCTAGAAAACAAATATAAATTATTCCTAACCTTACTAAGAAATCTGTCAAACCTATAGTCTTTAGACATTTTGTAATAAGGGTTAGACATCCACTCCAAACAGTAAGAAACAATCTTAATAATTAAATTGTCTATGTTAGTATAATTAGAATGAAACGTTCTCTGGTTTCTATCAAACCAAATAAACCAGCATGTAATAACTACTAATGTATTAGGTACATACCTATTATTGTAATTATAATCAAGTTTAAAAGAATTCTAGTAAATACCACAATTAATGTACAGGAAAATGCCTTGAAAGAGAAAATGAACAAAAAAATGTTCCATATGGACAAGGGGGAAAATTTTTGTCCATAAGGACAAGTTTTAGTGTAAAGGGAGGAATCACAGTGGGTCCCTGAATTCCTCTCTTTGCACTAAATTTTGTCCTTGAGGATAAAATTTTGTGCTCTTGTTCTTATGGAAAAAAAATTCTGTTCCTTTTGTCCTTGAGGGTAAAAATTATAAGAAAAATTAAACACAAAATTCTTAAAACCATATTTAAAATATAAAAAGTAGTGATACAATAAAAAATAAAATAAACAATATTTTCCTCAAAACGACTACAAAAACAACATTTTGTATTAAAAATAATATTTTTCTTCTTTAATTGCTCAACAATATTTAACTTCTTAGGAAAATTCAGCCACATATGAAATTTAGCTTTGGGTGGAGCATTAGCCTCCGAAATACACTTGAAATTTAAAACATTAATGCCTGTATAATTAAGAAGCTTATATATTGATTTAGAAGTGTACTTTTGGCTCTTATCTAAGCCTCAATATATACTATCACTATTATTATCAATGTGATGTAAAGACAACTTCTTTCGTAACAAAGCTAATTGTCTGAACACTAAACCATCTAAAAATCTCCAAATGAAAATTCCCACGAGGGACTCCAATTTTTCCTATAAACTTTCTTAGTCAAGGCATTTTTGAAACAACAAATCTCAAATAATTCCTTAAACTAAATTTTAAGGGGCAATCTAGAAATCCATGAGCCATGTCAAAAGAAAGTATTATCCCCAGAATGAATAGTCAAATTAAAACCTATATTAAAAAAGTCAAAACATTTCAAGATGGAATTCCAAAAAGGTGATAATCTATTAGACCAATTATTATTAGGATAAAATATAATTCTACCCCTATCATAATAAAATTTAGATACTATTTGTTTCCAAACTGCTGACACTTTAGGATTTCTAAATTTCCATAACCATTTTGCTAACAAAGACGAATTAAAATTATAAAAATTAATTACCCCGAGAACCCCATCCTTCTTAGGCCTACAAACAATATCTGAATTGACTAAACACTTATAACCACTACAATTATTATCTCCATTCCAAAGAAAATTTCGTCTAGTCCTATCGATTTCATCGATTACTCAATTGGGCAGTCTATGCATAGTCATCCAATATATAGGAATAGTAGTTAATATCGAGTTAATAAGAACTAATCTATCAACTCTAGATAAAAAATCTGCTATTCCAACTAGAGAGTATATTATTAATCTTATCAATAATAATAAACCAATCATCTTGTTTAAGTTTAGTTGGTCTAATAAGAAAACCCAAATAATTAAAAGGAAAGTTCATAATAGAGCAATTTAAAGTATTAGCACTTGATTTTCAATCCAATCAAAATCATTTAACACCATAATTGAACTTTTATCAAAATAAATTCTAAGTCCAGAAAACATCTCAAAACAATAAAGTATAAATTTCAAGGCAGTAACAAGTTTGGGTAAGTGTGAGGAAAATAGAAGAGTGTCGTCAGCAAATTGAAGTATATTTAATTCACAATTAAAGACCCCATTACCCATGACACCTAAGACCTCATTTCCCGCCGCTCTCTTAATAATCTTGGTGCAAACATCTACAACAAGATTAAATAAAAGAGGCGATAAAGGGTCCCCTTGTCTAAGTCCTCTCTTCGAATTATTTCCCACCACCCCATTTACTACAATATTAGAACAACCAGATTTGAGTAATAATATAATCTAGTTAACCCATCTCATACTAAAACCCCTAGCTAATAAAACGTCGCAGATAAAATCCCAATCAACTTAATCAAAAGCCATTACAAAAATGATTTTTAAATTAGAACAATAAAAATAATTCTTACTACACAAATTGATATATTCTTGGACAGCGGCTACACCATCCCCTATGTTTCTACCTTTTATGAACATAGTCTGAGAACAATCAATAAGATCGTTCATCTTCAGACTAAGTCTATTAGCCAATACCTTGGTAATAATTTTAACTGAACAATTGATTAGTGAAATAGATCTAAATTCTTTTAGTTTGTTGGCTCCTAATTTCTTATGAATCAGAATTACGTTTGCAAAATTGAATCTACCAATTTGTAAATATCCATTATAAAAATCATTGAATAAGTTTATAATATCATATTTTAATACATCCCAAAATTGTTTATAAAAAAGAATAGAAAAACCGTCCGGCCTTGGAGCTTTGTCACTAGGCATATCATTGACAGCCTTCCATATCTCCTGTTATGTAAAAGGCTTGTCTAAGTCTACTAAATCTATCTTAGAATACGATGGATAAATATCATTCCATCTAACGTTAATCCTCCTCTTAATCTTGATTCCAAAAATATGTCTATAATAGTTAGTAAAGGCATCATTTAAATTTTTTTGAACACATAATTCTATATCATCCACAAAAATAGAATGTACAAAATTATTACGTCTTCTTTCATTTGTCACACTACGAAAAAACTTAGTATTATTACCCCCTCTTTAATCCATTGCACACAAGCTCTGTTTCCACATGACTTCTTCTTCTTTCACAAGGATCAACTTAAGATCGTTCTTAAGACTACTGTGCTTATCCTGTTCATAAGGACTAAGCCGCCTATTCTCACTAATCTTATCTAAATCAAACATCTCACAAATTATCTTATCTTTTCTAATTCTAACACTACCAAAAACAAATTTATTCCAACGTTAAGAAATAAAAAATCTAAGTTTCCCTAACTTCGAAACAAAAATCATAGCAGAATTCCCATCATACTTATTATTAAAATAAAACAGTGAATTCAATTTAAGAGTGACCAAATTAGAAAAGCTATATCTAGCAACCACATTTTCTCAAATTTAAAACTATTATTAATGGTGAAACTAGACTCGCAAGAAAGTATAATTAGACAATGATCTGGATATAGCAAAGGCAAACCTTTTACTTTACAAAATGAATACCTGTCCTCAATCTCATTACCGATAAAAAAAATCTATCTAAACGATCCATATGTTCAGAATTGCCTCGTTCTATATAATCAAAATAAGAGATTTTTTGTTGGGTCAAGGATGAAGGAAAATTTTATAGTGGAAGTGATGACAGGGATCGATAGAGTTGATATGCAAAACAGTGACAGCCATGTTGAATATACTCCTGGCAAAGCCATAGCTGATATAGATGAAATTGGTGAGGTTGAGTTGGATGATTGGTATGCCGCTGAAGACATATGTTTGCATAGCAATTTTGGGGTACTGGATATGTGTGGAGACAGAGAGGATTATAATGATATTGGCAATGGTTTTTCTACGACTGGTCCTATGTATGATAATGAGCATGCTATGGGAATGGATAAAAGTATTGATGCCAGCAGATTGAAATCTGCTATTTTAGGGTGTGAGGTAGGGATTAATTAGCCTGGAACAAAGATTGAGCAGTATCTTATGAATGAGAGTGGTTTAATTGTTGAGAGTGATAAAGATGTATACTCTAAAAAAGTGTTGGTCGATGATGTTGGAAATGAGTCATATTCAGATAGTTTTTTGGGTTTGGTTGTTAAAGGAGATTTAGAGGTAATGGTTGATCAATTTGCTAATGCAGAAACTGGCTTTAATGATGAGAGTGTTGTTGTAGAATACTCAAACAATGATCAAGTTATAGGGCGGTTTTCTTCAAATAATAAGAAAATACTGGCAACCGAATTGGTGGGAAACAGTTCAAATTATATGAAGAGGGGTTCATTTTATTCGATAGGCAAGACTAGTAATATGGCGAATAATTGTTCAAAATATGGGAGAGTCTTTATGATGATAGAAGGGATTGGTAACAGCCTTTTTGGTAAGTTTTTTAGATCTAGATTGTCACGTAATCGCAGTTTGGAGTATAGCTTGTTGCGTGAGGATGAGTATAAGATTAAAGATTCTGCAGATGGATACAATTGTGGTACTAGTAATTATGTAGGAGACGCTGAGTGTTCTACTATAGGTGAATGGAGAGAATATAAGGGTGGCAGTTATGATCGTTTGATTCGTGATAGATACTCCCTCCGTTCCTATATATAAGATGTTTTAGCAAGTTTGGTGTGCTTCAAAATATAAGATGTTTAAGGTTTCATTCTCTCTTTATCCGCGATGCATAATAAATAATGATACTTCTTATGCATCTATCATGTTCTCAACCACTACTCATTCCTTTGTTAATGACTTTTTTCTACTTATTAAAAAAGTTGTACATGAAAAAAAGTACTATAAGAGAATAAGACAACACTGATTAGCTCATTAATTCTTTTGCAAACAAGTAAAACATCTTATATATTGAAACGGAGGGGGTATGATATTAATTTAACTAGTGCAGGTTTTGACAGTGGTATGGGTGTAAGAGGTAAGCAGGTTATTTTGTTGGATAGGCAGACAGACTCGTATATTGGGGTTTGATAGATGGGGCATGTTGATGGATAATTTTACTTGCATTATGTTTTCGGGGAAGATGAGTTTGAAGGCAATATCATTGCCGTCCAGTTCTATTTATTGCTTACCTCAGTTAGCAGGTGATATAGGGCAAAGAGTGGTGGATTCACCGAGTAGGATTAGTGAGGCGACAGTGTTATTGGTGCGGTTGAGTACAGTATGGAGCTATCCCCTATCATTGTCGTCCAGTTCTATTTATTGCTTACCTCAGTTAGCAGGTGATATGGGGCAGAGAGTGGTGGATTCACCGAGTAGGGTTAGTGAGTCAGACAGTGTTATTGGTGCGGTTGAGTACAGTATGGAGCTATCCCCTATCATTGAGGTGGCATCAACACCAGCTAGAAGACCGGCTAGAAGGGGTAGACGTAAGAAGAGGACTCCTACTGCGTCGAAGCGCTTGGATTAGACCCATTGCCACATAATATCATGGCAGGTACTCAGATTCGAGTGCTAGTAGTAGCACTTCGAACATAGGTGTGTTTTCTGATTAAATTACATATATTGAAAATTTTGAACACATTTTTTCCCCTCCAATCATATTGATAGAAGCAAACAAAATGAACGATTATGATGATTAAATTAAAACAAAGATACAAAAATGGCGTATGCAAGATCCAAAGATAACTGAAATAAGAAGACAAACATACAGAGCAAATGACAACAGCATTTAAGCCAAATAACAATCCGTTATAGTCTGATAGAACATGGACATCGCTGTCCAGACTAAACGAAGTTGCACGTATATCAGAACAGTAAACCAAATGACAGATAAAATCATAAAGTCTACACAATGTTACCACCCACAGATAGATAGGATACAGGAAGAAGAAAAGAAAAACATATAAGATGGCGTTAATTATTTTAACAGAAGTCTAGCGCATAACATAAATGAGACCAAATTAACAAGGTGCCATGCTCCTTGAAAGCCAACAAAGGGATGATAGGTCAGTGAATCAAGCTCCACCGCGAAGACGCAAGACAAGATGAAGGGTGGACTCCTTCTGAATGTTATAATCGGCTAAGGTCCTGCCATCCTCAAGTTGCTTCCCTGCAAAGATCAATCTCTGCTGATCCGGAGGAATCCCTTCCTTGTCTTGTATCTTTGCCTTCACATTATCTATGGTATCTGAGCTCTCCACCTCCAAAGTAATAGTCTTACCCGTCAATGTCTTTACAAATATTTGCATGCCGCCCCTCAGCCTCAGCACCAGATGCAAGGTGGACTCCTTCTGGATGTTATAGTCGGCAAGCGTACGTCCATCCTCCAGCTGTTTGCCAGCAAATATCAACCTCTGCTGGTCTGGGGGTATTCCTTCTTTGTCCTGTATTTTCGCCTTTACATTGTCTATTGTGTCCGAACTCTCTACCTCCAGTGTTATGGTCTTTCCTGTCAGCGTCTTCACAAATATCTGCATACCACCTCTCAATCTCAGCACCAGATGGAGGGTTGATTCTTTCTGAATATTATAGTCCGCTAGCGTTCTCCCGTCTTCCAGTTGTTTACCCGCAAATATAAGGCGCTGCTGGTCAGGTGGGATTCCCTCCTTGTCCTGTATCTTCGCTTTCACATTGTCTATCGTGTCAGAGCTCTCAACCTCAAGCGTGATGGTTTTCCCTGTCAGTGTTTTGACGAATATTTGCATGCCACCTCTCAATCTAAGAACTAAATGGAGGGTGGACTCTTTCTGGATGTTGTAATCAGCCAGGGTTCGGCCATCTTCTAATTGTTTCCCAGCAAAGATGAGTCTTTGTTGATCAGGGGGGATTCCTTCCTTGTCTTGGATTTTGGCTTTGACATTGTCGATGGTGTCCGAACTCTCTACTTCAAGAGTGATGGTTTTACCAGTTAGAGTTTTAACAAAGATTTGCATCTGTTTAGCCAAGAAACATGACTCAGTTCATGAT
Source organism: Allium sativum (assembly GCA_030737875.1). Classification (NCBI taxonomy): domain Eukaryota; kingdom Viridiplantae; phylum Streptophyta; class Magnoliopsida; order Asparagales; family Amaryllidaceae; genus Allium; species Allium sativum. The sequence goes on from JASFAX010000033.1 coordinate 14,034,939, forward strand.
CCACGCATAACATTTGCTAATGACAAAGTTATAAGATTAGCTAATGACAAAGTAGAACATATCACAAATGAATGAATCAAAAATTAAATTTCAAATCTACATGCACACATATTAATTCCAAAATTTAATATTGTTTGTATATCTCCACTTCTCCTTTATTGCATAAACTCTCACGTGAGAAAGAACATTTTTATGTAAATCAAAGCAAAATGAAAATATTTATGTAATGAAAGTACAAGGTCCCACAGGAATTTAACTGAATCTACCAAATTCATCAAACATTGTATATACATTTGTATACAAAGTTACAAACATACATTTTTTTTTACCAACCAAAATTATAAATCTGAATTTATACTCAATCCTATCATGAAATTCACTGAATGCTTTCATCAAGAACCCTCTTCACGAATTCATCATTCAATTCCAAAACCAATTCATTTGCCTTTTGCATTTGCGCAATTTTTTAAAAAACAAAACGATATTTCTAGAGTATGTGTATAAATTAATCGCAATGTTACTGACATGCAGACAACACAAGCCAACATACACACACATGCCCGCACAAAAAAATATAGTAGTAGCAGTTACCCTAAGGTATAGTTAAGATGATGTTTCAGCCAGCTTAATTTCAAAAAAACTGTTTAAGTAAATCAAATAGCTTGTTTCTGCCAAAGGCATACATATTCATGAAATTATTTAAACATACAGTCTTCAGATAAAATTTAAACCAAGGATTTAAACTATAGATACTCGTACATGCGACCCCCTTTTCCTTCATATAAACATGAGTGTCATTTCATATACCAAAATCGTTCTTAATTTATACTCAATCATGTTACAAAATCCATTGTACACTTTCAACAACCCTCTTCATAAACTATCATACATTTTCAACTTGAATTCTTTGGCCATGGTATTTGCCAAATTTATTGGGAGGGAAAAATAAATATACTGTATAATAATTTGATCATAAGGTTATTGGCATGCACAAGATGAACAAGAGTGAAGTCATAAGTCACCGGTACCTCTTTTTTCGGAGGTTTTAGATGTGGTTTTTCCCCTTTTTTCTGTTTGTTTTATTTTGTTCTTTGTTTTTGGGTGTGTGTGTGTGGTGGTGGTGGTGGGGGGGGGGGGAGGGAGGGGGGAGGGGGGGGGACCTAAATGTTCAATTTCACATCCATGAGGTTACAAGCTCTAGATTTGTATGATTAAAAAGAAGAAAAAACTGCCCCAAAAAAAACAGTACTTTGTTGAACAATAATTAATAGATATCTTCAAAAACTTTTTTTGCAAGGGATTTTCATACAAAGGATCAAAAGAATTGGAGACAGATTGGCTTATGTTTCATAAAATAATATTATATTACATTTCCAGATGAATTCTTTGCAAAAATATACATTGAATTATGAACTATACATACAGATATCTTCAGTGAAAGATAAATGATTCCCACAACCCAAGATGGAAAAAGGGCAACTAAAATCGATCTATTTCAATGAAAACATTATCAAGGGATCAGAACATGTTGAAAAGGCTTTTATTTGGCTAACTTTTTATGAAACAACAGACAATTTAGATGTGTACGAACAAAAGTTTGGCTGAACTTCTGATCCAATAACAAATCGCACTGTTAGCATGATATAATAGAGATCTGAGTGGCATCCTAACAAAACCAAAGAAATTGGAACGATTCTGAAGTTACGAGTTAACTACCAACAGCAACAACAATAAACCATTTTACTCAGTTTTGTTGATTAAACCACAATTCATGGATACCATACAAACAAAACCTCTAGAAATGTCATTTTAATTAGAAGACCAACGCATTCAGTATCATTTGATTTTAGTTCATACCCAAGTATTTATACCAATTATAAAGAGAAATTAACACTTTTTTACACATCCAACGAAGGACGTAAGATAACTGTTTAGTGGAGAAATAGAACTAGTAAAGGGACCGTGCATGAAAAGATTATAATGAAGAGAAATGCGGATATGGATAAGATTATTTATAGGCATTGTTAATGACACACCAATTTTGGATGAGGGATGGTCATTTTTCAAGGGCACACCATTCACTTTCAAATTGTTAAGGAGGGGTCCTAGAGTTCGAGAAACATTTCAAACTTTTAGACAAACATGCCCCAAAACAACAGTAGCGCTTGGCTGATTTTAATAGATTGAAACGGTGAAGGGTGGCAGTTTCACATGCTTACTATATTTGGTGTCATATGGCTAAAAATTAGTTGTGTAAACAGCAATATCTTTCCAAAAATTAAAGGGATAATTTACTTCAGAGATACAATTTTCAATGTAGCAGCTGCAGATAAAGAAATTTGTACATTTCCCAACAACAAGTTTCCAGAATTTACACGTATAACCCGCTGCTAGGGGTGACAATTAGACCCGACCCGGTGGAACCATACTGAATCCGGCGGGTCTCGGTTCTAGGCGGGTCGGGTTTTGTCGGGTCTAAACTATACATTTCAAAAATCTGGACCCCGACTCGACCCGAGTTTCGGTTCGGGTCGATTCGGGTTCGGTTGATAAACACACTAAAAGTACATATATTTCAATGTTTTTTGGTCGGGTTTTTCAGGTCGAGTCTATGTGGGTCGGGTTGAATGGGTCTAGATTGTATTTTCATCACCTAGACACGACCCGAGACCCATCGGGTTCGGTTCGGGTTCAGATCTTTTCGGATCGATTTGGGTTTTCGGTTCTCGGTTCTAATTGCCAGCCCTACCCGCTGTCTAAAATCCTAATTCATGTATTTCCTAAAAATTCTTACTATTAATTCCGATTTGATTTGAAAATTGAAGCTATCAATGTCCATGGCATGGTATGTAGGTGAAGATTAGGATGGAGTTTAAGATGAGATATAAATGGAGATTGAGATAAGTTCTCTCTGATCTTCAGTTCTTAAAAATTTATTTTGTTCAGTTAAAAATTAAATTGCTGAATCAAAGACCAAGGATTCTGGAGATGAACATACCCAAGGAATATTTTTTCAGTATGATCAAAGTAGTTATGAAAGAAGAGAAAATAATTTCTGTTCAATTTCGTACTTTTCTGAATAAATCTATCAATATACAAGAAGAAAATATTTTGGTGTCCCTTATTCCAAAGAACCTCCATTTTGTTTTCAATGAAATTGGAATCCCTTTTGACAACCCTTTTAGGGCTACTAATAGGGGTAACAACATATTCAAAATGAACAAAATTCGATGCAATTTTTGTCACTCTAAAAACTCTCCTTCAAACTTTTATTAGAAATAAAATATAAAATAACAATTCATGTATCCCTATCTCGAATCAAGTAATTAAACCAGCGCTATAAACTATTTTTACATTGAGACTGGAGATGACAAATAAACTTAAGGATTTCAGCAAAAATCAATTTTACAACCTAAATGTGTAATATAAACGACTATTTTCGTACACAACTCTAAAGATCGACAACAATCTACACAGAAATACATATGTATAATATCAATCAATCGTAATGTTATAAACTGGAAATCGAACCTTGAAGAAAAGTTACTATAATTGGTGTAGCTTGCGAGAGACTAGTGCGGATTTCAATGAACTGGTTGAAGACCTAGCAAATTGGGGGTCAATTTATAAGATGGAAACCTTATCAAGTTCACTGAATATTCACCTGAATACCGCGGCACCAAGAATTGTAACCAATAAAAAGCGGACACGTGTATTCGAAAACGGTAAGCACAAACGTTGCCCAAACGGCACCTTATTCAATTCTTTGGTATGAAGGCTTCCGTGCAAATCTTTGCTTTCCCACCGATTAGTAGTAAGATATATATACATACACACAATAACCCTACTTAAGTTTCATATTATTTATTGTATGTCTATGGTAAAACAAATCGTCCGAATAATCAATATAGCAAAAATATTAATTTTTTGAAAAATTCAGAATTTGTACAAATATCATGGTCGACTTCTTAAGCATATATGTGATTTCAATAAATCAGCCTGAGTTTTTATTGAAATTTTCAATTTCAATATTTGTGTGTTTTCCCTCAAAAAAATCAGCTGTTTAAGATAACAAACATTTATGAACAAATTTGACTTTATTGAAGAGCTTCTTAAGGCTTGTATTTAACATGAAAAATATACTTAAATTTTTGTTTTATGTATAATAGAAGAATATCGATTCACCTATTGCAGGTACTTAATCAATTTCACATAGGTATATCAGATACACAAATAGACAAGTACTATATCCGCTTAAATGCATAATTAAGTACGGGGCAACACGATGTTATCATTCGTAGGTTGTTCTTTCGGTTTCTAACACGTCAGGCACGTCCAATGCGACAACAGATCAAGCCCGATGTTGGAACATATGACAATGGAGTGTTGATTGTGAAGTGGTCTTTATAATGCTGATAATTAAAATCCATATTGAAATAAATATTTTTTGCAAATGAGGTCCGTTTAAGATGTTTTTTCTCTCTTGCTTTGCATTCGTTTCAAAGTGTTCCAAGTTATGAAATTAGTTTGAATTAAATTCGAACGAGTTAAAATTTTATAATTTAAATTATTTTCGTAAATTATTGAGACATATTATAACTTAAATCATTACAAATAAGCTAATATTTATAATAAATGTTTAATCAAATACAAATCAATTTTATAACTTAAATCATTACTTAAATTTCCGCAAACTATATGCTTTTCAAATATTCCATACAAATTGTTCACTCATGGCACACAAATGCATTTTTCGTTCATCAACGTTCTTCGTCCAAAAGTTCTGCTCATAATTTTTGCTCGCTTTGCAAAAGATATATCATACATCTCTGTGTGCAAGTGCCATGAACCACAAAAATAAGTCATATGGGCAGCTAAAATTGAAAATGAAACTAATGGATGGATGGAAAAATATGAGAAATAAAGAAAAATATAATTAACTTATTAAGCAATAAAGAAGAAAAAAGGCATGTACAGAATCAAGATAGGTAAACATAAAACGGATCCATAACCACTAATTCAAACCATGGTAAAATGTACAATAACCACCTTATACACAATATGAAACGACCACCCTACACTTACGAAACTCGATAAAAGCGTTGTTGTAGTGTCTGGACAATGTAAGTGACCATGAAGGAAATAAGTAAAACTACACAGAACATGTCATATATTTAGCAGTGCATGAAATAAAATATAACAGTAAAATATATCTATATAAAACTGGCGAGGCAGTAAATAGCTGAAATGAATCTTAGAATTCAGAGTAACAAATTCAAAATAGCAAACCACAATGACATAAAGTTATATAATGTAAATGACACCAACGAAAAGTCTTTGAGCAAAATGATAAAGATATTACTAAGCTATATGGTAGTGAACATCAAAATGGGATAGAGTACATATAAATAAGTGAAAATTAGGCTCACATCCCTAAAAGGTTTGAAAATTAGGCACACATTCAGTCAAACGTTTCATAAAAATTACATCCCTATTTTTCGAAAATTCATTAGAGAAAAAAATAAAAATGTCACGTAAATTCATACTTAAATTAAACACGTAAACATAATAAATTTCAGACAAAAAACCACAAAACAACGGACCAAAAAACAAAAATGCAAAAAAAGACAATGAAACAACAGTAATATGCATCAAAAGATGCACCTATTTGTATATAGTTGCATACATTCATGCATATATTTCAGTGATGCATCAAACTGCAGTATAAATGTTTATATTTATGCAGTTAAACTACAATATATGCATCATTTTATGCATATATTCAATTCTGGTCTGTTTTTTCAAGTTTTCACAGTTTTCAGACATTGTTGCAAATATTTATGCATTTATACAGAATAAATGCATACACTCATGCACATATTCAGAAGTCTTCATCCATTTTAACTTTGTTGCATATATGTATGCATATATACATAATAGTTGCATACATGTATGCAACTGTTCGTAACACATGCATCTCAGTTCAACTTTATATGCATACATATATGCAACTATCGGTAAAAGTTGCATACATGTATGCATATATTCATCCATATTCATAGAAAGCGCTGGATGAATATATGCATACATGTATGCATATATTCAGTATAGTTGCATAGATGCATGCAACTTTTTTTCTCTGGATTGTTCCCGAGAATATTTACAATTTTTTTTTTTTTTTTTTTAGTGCTCAGCGCAATTTTTTTCTAGAAAACACGTAACATGCAAAATAGGGACCCGCTTTGTATTATAAAGGTTGGGTAGATGTCGTTTCTATTTTGAAACTTTCCACGGACGTAAGCCAAAAGCACCCTATAAATAATACATGCATCGCTTTCAATCCATTACCACAAGCATCCATATATACCATCATCTCCTTGTTTCCACCTGGAATAAGCAACACTGGTGCACTTGTCAAGCTTCCTCTCAGGCTTACAGATGCATTCTCACATCTAGCATTTCAAGCAAAAGCCTAATTCTTCTTAATCAAATTGGTCAACGGTGCTGCTATCCAAGAGAAGTCTTGGATGAACTTCAGATATTATCCTACCAATCCCAAGAAACTCCTCACATCCATGTCACTCTTGGGTATATTTCAATCTTATACTACTACGACCTCCGCAGGAACTACAGTAATACTGTATCCCGAATTAACATTACCTAAGAATCTCACCTCTCTCCTCCAGAAGTGACATTAGAAAAACTTTTCCCTCATCTGGTGTTCCTTCAATACCTTAAGAAAAATCGTCAAATGTATCTTGTGTTCCTCCTCTGGTTGAGAATATACTAAGATATCATCTACGAACACAAGCACAAACTTATTCAATCGGCTTCTGAAGACACGGTTCATAAGATCCACAAAGTAGGCAGGCAGATGCATTGGTTAGTCGGAATGACATAACCAACCACTCATAACTCCAGATGGCATTCGAAATGTCGTTATTGGCACACACTCTCTCTGGCTACTCTAAGATGGTGAAATCCAGTAGTAAGATCTAACCGAGAAAACATCTTTGCATCATGAAGCTAATCAAACAAATCATCGATACGCGGGAGATGATACTTATTCTTCCTCTTCACTTTATTTAGCTTACCGTAGTCAACACATAATCTAAGGGAACCATCGATACTCATCGCGAACACCACTAGCACACCCAATTCGAATACACTCCTCTGGATGAAGCCTTTCCCTAAGAGATCCTTAACTTGCACCTCAACTTCTCTCTTCTCTTTGGGTGTAATCCTTATCGAAGGCATCATCACTATCGGCCATGCATCCTTTATCAGGTCTATACAGAATTTGATCTTTATGTGAGGTGGAAGTCCGGTCACTTCTTCGAATACCTCTGGATACTCCCTAGCGACTGGTACTATCGATAACTCATCGTCTAGAACCTCGAGAGATAGTAGATAACTGGCTATTACATCCTCAATTGGTGAACAACTAACAACAACCCTCCTATAATCATCCATCCCTATCGTCACCGACATCCTCTCACAATCCACTACTGCTTTGTACTTACTCATCCAGTCCATCCCGAGTATGATACCAAAATCCATAAACAAAGTAATCATAAACAAAAGATCATCCATGACTTGAAAAGATGATAACGATCCATGCTAATATTGGTAGGGCTGCCAACATGGTTTGTTACTACTAAAGGATTGTTGATGATTTCTGGTTCCAATCCTAATCTATCCACTAAGTCTCTAGATATAAAGGAATGGGAATCCCCAGATCAAGAAAAATGCGAATATGAACATTAAAAATGGAAAGTATGCTCTTATAATGGCCCTCTTCCCTGCATCTAAAGCAAGTTACTCCGGACCTGGTCTTCTTCTTCTGTCATGCCTTATACTAAGGTGAAATCCTCATGTTGTTCCATTTTTTTCTTGCCTCCTTCGCTTACCTACGATTTTGGCTCTTCCTCAGGAGCAACAGTCACTATAGCCTTCGATTTGGGATAGTTAATCTCATGCATAAGCTCCTTCCTAATCGCTAATTCAAAGGTCTCCTCAGCATGATTCAGGAGCTTCACTCACAAATGACCATCCAAGCCGAGAATAAAGTTTTTATTCTTCTTATGTACGCTGTCGATTAGAGACGGCCCGTACTTAGACAAAGTATCACACTCAGCCACATACTCGGAGATAGCCATGCCTCCTCTGCTTTAAATCCAAACATTTCCTATAAAAAGTTGATCTATGAGCAACCAGAATAAACTTCTTTTCAGAACGAGTCTTGAACTGATTTGAAGTGAACTCATTCTCTGGTGTGGCAACCTACAATGCATTCCAACAATTCATCGCTTGCCCTTGGAGTTGACGTGAGGCCCACTTCCTCTTCATAGTGTCCTCTAGATTGAGATCAGCAAAGATTCGCTCACAACTGTCAAGCATATCCTGGGCCTATATCGTCGATTCCATCCCGATAAAAGGTTTGCCTCCCAAGCTAGCAAAGCCCTTATTCAGCTTAGTGAAATCAGCTTCAGGCACTTACGGTTGAGCATTGTTTCCAACGGTATCATTAGGAGTAGCTACTTGTGCATTCTATAGCATATTCCTCATGAAGGTATTGAATATGGTTTGGAAGCCGAAATTAGCCTTCTTGCAAGAAATCATACCTAAATAGCGTTCGTGCAGAATGACTTATATATTGTACTATATATATATATATATATATATTACAATATAGTTTTGAAAATCAAAATATTTTCACAAGTACGCGCTCATGTGCATATATAACACACACTCTCTCTCTCTCGACTCACCGCCTAGGTTAAACAACACAACCTAGGCTTTGATATTATATGAAACGACCACCATACACTTCTGATATTGAAAATCTGATAAAAATAGTTGTAGTGTCCATACAATGTAAGATGACCATTTATGAAGGAAATAAGTAAAAACTACACAGAACCTATCGTAAATCTCACAACGCATGGAATAAAATGTAAAAGTGACATATACTTATATAAAATAGCCAGGATAAAATTAGCTGAAATAAATCCCAGAAATTAGAGTAACTGATCAAAAACAACAAAACACAATATTAGAGAGTTAAACAAAGTAAACAACTCCAATAAAAACCGACTCTAAGAAAAATGGTAAAGATACTACCGAGCCTCATAGTACTGAACATCAAAATGAGATAGAATACATATAAATGATACATGGATAGCCTCCTGCTTGTCTCACGATCAGCTACTCGTGCTTACTCCTAATCCGCCTCTAGTCTGCTCATGTAGGAGAACCTAGAGTAATAAGAAACAAAGCATAAAACTCTAGGTTAGACAAAGTCACATGCGAGCAATAAAATCTCTAGTATAGAAAACAAACGGAACACACAGTATGATAATCCAGACATGACGTGTCCCTACATTAAAAGAGTTAGCACATGGAAGTCTACACTACTATAATAGAATTAAAAATATGGGTATATTCTACACTAAAGCATTGGGGTGTCTAAATTTTTACATCTACACCATCGATATCTATGTCAATGCTTAGGGCTGTATATTTTGTATGAATGTCCTTCGTCCGTTCGTGTTCATGACCGCAATACATCCATCTGAGTTCGCCCGATTCCCATTTAGGACACGAGTTAGGACAACTAAATTTGTATGAGAAAACATTACGTCTGGTCCGTGTTCATTTGAATTCGTCTGAATTCCTTGGAATTCGATATATAGCTGAAAGAAATCTAATAAAATGTGGTATAAATGGCCATGTCCGACCGGGCACGCTCATGTCTGTGTCCGAAAAACATATGTACATGTCCGACCGATTTTATTTAGGACATGAATCAGGACAATAATAATTTGTTCAAGAATTTTTTTTCTTTGGTTTGTGTTCAGTCCAATTTGTTTTAGGATAGGAACTGAACACACCTTCATCTGGTGCGGCCTGACCGATTTACATACCTATCAATTCTACCTACACCTGATGACATTTTTGAGGGTGATAAATAGCTAAACAAACATAGCAACCATTATTCATCCTCACATTCACTCACTTAATGCGTTAGATATATTACATGTTTTGTTCCAAGGTAATTGT